>FWPY01000024.1:50905-2952449 GCA_900174645.1 Sonneratia alba
AGAAAAATCAGCAGTTTAGTCCGTCACCTACAACAACCAGAGATATAAGATGAGAGTTATAGTCGAGTTTGGTGATCATTAATGCTCTGTGGATCAAAACCATGGATTTCTTGGATCTTTTGCGCTACAGCAACGATAATCCCATTATGATAGGAACGGCATCGAGGCGAACTTGTATATTCCCATCCCATCCCCTCCCCTCCCTCCCATTTGTGTTTCATCATGCCCTTTCCCTCATCTAAGACGACTCGTTCCAAAGCCATCCGTCACATGCAAATGGACTAAATTAACGATTAAAAAGGGGGGGGGATTTAGATTTAAACAAATGATTAATGTGGATCCTCGTGCTCACATATTCTTGAGAGAGAAATTAAAATAAGGGGGGGAGCAAAAAAATAATCAGTGGCTCACTTCTCGAATATTCGCACGCAAAGGGACCTGGGAGGTTCATATTATATGCTACTAACTAAAAAGGAAAAATAGATTTATAGGTAGGTATACATGATTCCATAGCAATGCCACGACGAGAGCCCTTGAGCATGCAACAACCCAGCATGCGAGGAGATCTCGGGATTGATCGGTTTCTTATATTTGATAGAGTGATGTCCGGTGCAATGGATCCGTTATTAATTCAGGGCTATATTCAATTCTTTATCAATTCTATGGATTATTAAGCTGTTGGTGTGAATAAGAAAATTTCCCACATGAACCCCGCTCTGATTAATTGTGATGGGCTCTTGGTCTCTTGCACATTCACGGCAGATCAGGTGGGGATGCTCATGATTCGGTTCGGCACCAAACAGTTAAAATGACTTGATTCAGTTCGAGCACTGTACTCTCCGAACCATAACTATTGCATAGTTATCAAATCCAATTGTTTTGAACCGATTTTATGGTTTGATTAACCGATTTAAACTATTTCTTAAAATTATTAAAAATTAATAAATTAAATATAAACTGAACTAAAACAAAAAAAAATTACATTAAGACACAAGAAAATAATTAAAAAACATAAAATTATCAAAAAAAAATATCAAAATCATAAAAATTTCAATTATAGATAAATTAAACATACAATATTAGGATTAGTGGGCTCATTTAGAAGGAAATTTAGTGTGGGGTAGTACAAAATATGGTCCAGTGGTTCGAACCGGTTAACCGAACCATTTTAATTTAGTAATTAATTGTATTGCTTCACCTTAAAAAACCACACTACATGAGAACTAATTCATTCCGAACCAACTTTTCGATTCAATTCGTGGTTCAATCCAGTTCTCTAGTTCTCTATGTGCAAGCCTAGGATCAAGGATGCCCCCATAAGAACCGGTTTAAGTAGGAAATCATTCTATTCCACGACCATCGCCTGATGATTCTATGGCACTCGTCCTCGGTGGATCGCAGTCTGACGGTAACACCGTGAAATGGGCCTCTGACTGACTCAGCTGCTGGGCTTGAGAGATTGAACAATCATCTCACTGCTGGATTTTAGGAAGAATTAGGACGGAGGCAGCTGGAACCCTCAACGGCATAGGCCAACGGAACATGAGGAAACTTGGACTGCGAGCTGTGGGAGTCCTCGAATTTTGATACTCCTTATGATTCTGTGAAAGTGACATCCAGTGTCACGAAATACATCATAGATCTAAAGACAAATTTGGTGCTTCTGATGTGCGAACAAGATCTGTAGTTTCTTTCCATTCAAGTAATTCCGCAAACAGGTTCAGTTTCTGCAATCTGAAATCTCTCCACAATGCATTCATGTGTATCCCAGTGTTTTGTGGTGCTCGGCAATGGTATTAGACCAAAATGTAATTCGTTAGATTGTATCCATCATCATCATCATCATCCACGAATGGGAGTCGGAGGGAGCAAGCAGGTAAGTGGAAGAGAAGTTAACTCGAGCTGAAGTTGCATTCACCACTTTCTTTGTGTCTTGCAGACGGGAAATGTTATCCGTTGGGAAGGCCGAAAGAATGATACTTTACTGTGCGTTATCGGTATCAGGGTCCCTCCCCTCTGCCTAAGATGCTGACGATTTCACTTGAGATTGCCGCCATGCTTGATGTTATGGCCATTAGGATCATTACCCATGACACTACCTTGTCTTTCCTGGTTGCTACCCCATGAGAGTCCCTGCGAAGTAGCAAAAGGATGATCTTGAGTTCAGAAGAAGTTATCACATGAAGCAACGTGAGACGGCTATGTAATATAAACTGGAATGGCACATTTGCAGAGGTTTCATGAATAACATCGAAGTTGAACTCCCTCTGGAGCCAAAGCAAACTAGTACTTTTCCCAATGCTATTAGCTTGAATAACTCACCTAAGTGCAACGGCAGCAGGAAAGATGAATCCAACTGAGACAGCTGCTGTGGCGCCGGTAAATTCAAACACATCCCAAATGCTAGGCACGAAGTTTGCCCCAAGGAAGATCAGACCCATCAAGAATGCTGTCAGAAAATAAAATCTCCGGTTGTCATATGCAATGGCCACCGAGTGCGGAAACAGAAGGCCGTCAAGGTTGAGGCGGAGAGAGAAAAACACAATGGGAAAAACGAGCATCAGGTGAATGCCATAGCTCGCTCTGACCAAGTCATTGAGAGCTGAGCTATACGGAATTCTGAGATCACCATCAAAATTTGCTAGAATATCATCCATCGTGTCCTCCCCAAAGAGAAGAAATCCAAACAAGCTGGTTGCCATGTAGACAGATACGCAGAGCACGAGAGATGTCCGAACAATGGACTTCATTTGTGCAGGTTCTACCAGTTCATTCTCAATAGGATGTACTGCAAAAAGCATTTTGTTTGAAACAAAAGTTCAAATCTAACATGATGAATTAAATCATAGTGAAAGCAACTAAAGATTACCCACCATGAAGCTGGAGATTAGAGCCTTACCCTTTCATTTATTATTCAATTACTCAGCATATTTATAAACAAGAAAACCTAATAAAATTTTCCTTTTCTACTAAATCTTTCCTTTGAGGAAGCACTTTATATAGTTGGGGTATTTCCAGAGCAGTCTGAAGTGAACAATATCTTACGAGAGAGCTACATCAGTTGCTCAAATTTTTTCAAGGAACGATGCTATTGCTCGCTGATCAATGGTCACTTAACTCAGAGACTAAGGGACGCTCTGAACATACTGTTGTGATGGCAGATGTAGGCAGTAACAAGTACGGGGATGGTCGTGAAAAGCCTCCAAAATGCACTCATGCCATCCAGTTTAGGCATTAAATGTGGCATCTCTATGCTCCCATTTACCAACTTAACTATTGCAATTCCTGCGGTGATTGCTACGAATACAATGGCCAATCCAACTGACAATGCTGATGTGTATCTTAGTGAATCTGCCAGCACCAAAAAAAAAAAAGTCTGAAAACATTAGATATGTAATATGCGTAGGCTACGAGCATCTATTGAAGGAAAAGCATCGCAGGGAGACTCCAAACAGAGTTCTCGCCAGGGATGCTAGGTGTGAGCTTAAAAGTGTCAAGCAGTTGGATGAGTGATATGAACAATTATCACTGCAAGCCTCCTAGATTTGATGTTCCATAATTCGCCTCATTACGTGAATGAAAATTTCTTTGAATTGCTGAAACACAGCTACTGCTAAAACATCTCATCTTTATTATCTTGAAAATCTATGGGCCCCTTGTATAGCCTGACTAATCTTGATAACTGAACAGTAAAACCCTTCCCACCCAAATCAACCATTAATAGAAGAAAATACCCACCACACAAAACTTCATCGCTGAATGAATCACACAGGTTTTTTCACCCATATGTGGGATGTTAAAAAGTTCTGTCAGAATCATAAAGATGCATGTTTTGATGTAGTTCTTTTTCTGGAAATCAATTATATCGCGTTCTCTGAAATTGTGTTGTGCTGGCTACAAAGAATTCCTATTAGATTACATTTATCCATTGTATTACTACTTGCAGCGTACTACAACAATGATTAAGAACTCCAATGGGTAACGGAAGGGACAGAGCATGAACTCTGCTTTGACAGCGCCCAGAATGCAGCTTTTTCAGTCGACGTTCTCACAATCACTGAATCACACCATACTAATAGCATATGCAGTGTTCCAATTCTGTTGGGTACTTCTCTATTCTTGGAGAAGAGAGAGGAATATATATGGACACTTACCAACTCGTCTCAGGGAAATGAGAGGAGCAAAAACAAGGAGAGTAATGGATAGCATCAAGAAAGCGCGTGAGGTCCACCAGTGTTGACCCATCCATTCCTCGATCAGCCCCGAATGATGGACGCCGTTTGCCCACGTCCCGGATAGAACGTCGCCTGTTGCATTTAAATCCACATATTCATAGAATAATAGCTCAGATTAGGCTTAACTTGGAAAAAACAATCAACAGATTGATTTTTTTTAAGACTAAATGTTTACTTGATAACATGATTGATTTCTGATTTACCGAAAAAGGAAGTAAGCTGTCAGAAAAGTCAAAGAAGGATCGAAGTGGCGTTGACTGGTCAAGATCTCATTTCGTGGGCTTATCAATTAAACATGTGGTTTAAACGTCATCAAACAATTTAATAAGTCCAATGGATCTCGAAGCTGGAAGGTGATCAGATAGGAGAAGGGGATGGAACTTCGAACCTATGATGATCATGTAGACGACGAGCAAGCCGAGATTGTTGAGGATGACGCAGACCTGGAGCAGGTTCCTCGCGGAGACTCCGAAGGCGTCGGCCACGAGACTGGAGTAGGTGGTGGACCTCGAAGCTCGGCTGAACTTGAGAATCGTCTGAATCGAGGAATTCGTGAGAATGGCACCAAGGACGATCATGATTAGGCCGGGAATCAGGCCTAGCTGCTTCAGAGTTGCCGGCAGGGCCATGATCCCGGCACCGATGATGGTTGTGGACAGGTTGAATACCGCGCCCCAGTAGGATGCGCTGCCGAGCCAATCCTCGGGCTGATTGAGAAGGTCGGCGCCTGCGTCATGCCTCTCCGGTAGGAGCAGGCTCCTCGGACTCCGCCGGTATTTCCGGTCAGAAGACGGCAAGAACCCCATCCTCAGTCACCGAGATGGCGGCACCGAGAGAGAGAGAGAGAGAGAGAGAGAAGGAAGTTGATGTTCGTTAGGTCGGTTGGAAGATCCGTCCGGGTCAGCAAATGTATATGTACACTGTATAGTCTAATATCCAAGAAGTGGGGAGAGATGCCGCGTGCGGCTCACCTGGACCTGAAAGTACAAGAATGCCATCGTCCAGCGTGTACGCTACGGGAGCGATGATAGATGCAGGCCACTTACCCGCCAACACATTCTCAAACGCATGCAACGGTTGATTCTTGCTGACTCCTTGTTTTCCCCGACAGATAATCTGACACTAATTTTTTTTTTATATATAAAATATTGGGAGCAAACACCCATTTTTTATTTCGCTAAAAATTATGCGTTTATGATAAGAATTAAACTCACAATCTTATGAATAATTTATAAATTGCACACACACTGCTAACCACCTTAGCCAATCCATGAGGTTATAGATACTAACTTCTCCTAAGTGATTCTAAAATGTGTTGTTAATCAAGCCCCTCCTATCTAATCTAACCAATGGGTTGAGCCGAACTTTAGGTGGGAAATTAATTTCCCTATCCATACCCTATTAAGATATGGGCCTGTGGTGCTCTCGTCTCGGTATTCAGTGCATTAGGCCCAAGTAGCCTTCGGCCCAATAAGCCCATAAGATTTTCTCTACTTGAGGTAAGATGACCTCCTTTCTCGACAGGCGGCGAATGGAGGACTTCGCGCAGATTAGCTGCCCGATCGCCGAATAGGGACCATCCAGCGAGGTGACCACGACCGTTCATGATCCACCTAACAGCCACGGGACAGAAATCTCGATGCCCCATCACAGGGAATTTCAAATTGTTGCAGCAAAGTTTTTCTGACCCACGCGAGAGCCTCACGTTAGGAAATGACAAGAACCTCCACGGGACAGCCACTCACGCTGCTGAGATTCTTTCACCGTTGTCGCCTTGCTGCCCCACTGGTTTTGTAAGATATCGATTAACTGAGAATCCATAAGTTCCAGAGGAAGAGTAAACAAAGCTCACCAGTAAATTTAGTTACTATTATTATAATGATGAAATGAATAGGAATAGCAGCAACTCGGGTAGCATGGCATTGGGAGTAGAGGGTACTGTTAAACAATGAAATTTAGTAGGGGGAAAAATGGCCTTTTAAACTCCATTTTAACATCCGAATCGCAGTGCTCTCTGACACTCTCTCAACCTTGCCATTCTCTATCACGCGTGGAGCCTTATGCACTCTTGCTGATTGAAGTGTGGAATGATCAAATCGGACGGTCATATGACTTCACTATGTGTTCTAGAACTCGCAAATCAGGGAAATCACATGTAGATCAGAGGTCGACCGGTAAAAACACACCTAAAACTAGCCAAGTCAGCGTGCAATAGGACCCTCAAAGACCTTACCAAGACAACTGTAGTCTCAACCCGTTAACTCCTCCGTATCAAATCTCAAGTCATGAGAATAGAAAGAATATATATAATGGGAATAGAAAACATATGATTATTGGATAGAAATAATTAGTTTAACCTATTAAATTTAAAAATAAGATATAATTTCGTATAAATTTGATGAAAATTCTATAATATAATGTGTAAGTTAGCATACAATTGTAGTCTTGAACAATACTACGACGTTGCCTGTATGAGTCGGTGCATGCATCATTGACCTGGAAAGGCGAGGAAATGAGCCATAAAATGCAAGGTCATTTACTCATTGAGAAAATTACATTGATAATACAAAATCTTTGACTAATATAATATTCTGATATAAAAATTTTAAAATATAATTCTCTCCTATCAACATACTCATCCTTGAATGTGACTTACTTGCTCATCATCACCTTAACCCTTTGCATCCTCTGACTAATCGGAGGAGTGTTCTTCAACTTCTGGGTACTCGCCCATCTCTATCAAAGGGATGATGGGAAAGCGAGGGAGGATGCTGATGATCGTGTTCATGTGGTCGACACTCATCCCCATCTTGATCTCTCTCCTTTGGGTCTCAATAAAGCCCCCCTCGGATGCAAATTAGATTGGGGATCATGCCAACTCTGGTGACACATCTCCAGGAAACTCCCCGTGCCTCAAGTTACAGTAATCAATTCTAAGTTCACAAGTATGTGGTCTCTCTCTCAATGCACTATTCTCTGTCTCTGTCTCTCTCTCACACACATAGCATGCTTTCTTCTCTGTCTCTGTCTCTGTCTCTGTCTGTCTCACACACACGCGCGTAGCATGCTTTATAATAGATTAGTGCCGACGTCGTGATTCAATCACTTTCCGACGAATCCTTGGGGGTTGCGGGCCGGAGAAATTCTCTGATCCATGGTGGATTTAAGGGGGGTCTGGGACGATTACTTCCTTTGAATTAAAAAAATTAGTGGAATTTAGTACTAATTTTATTATCTTATCACCCAATTTTAATTTTTTTGAGTTAAATTTTTACTATAAAATTTTTAAAAATCAATTTTGATATCAAATTATGTATTTATTATATTTTAATAAACTGTTATGTTATATTATCATCATTTTGTAAATAAATAAAAAATAATTAGAAAAAAATAGATGTTATTTAAACTAATAAACGGCAAGCAGAAACCTTAATTCAACCTAACCTATATTGAGAGAGATATGTGGAGAGAGAGAGAGGGGGGAATACTGAATTGAGAGAGAAGAGGAATTGTCATCAAGAAATAGAGTATAGATGTGTCACGTAAGAATTTAGTCAGTTCAAACATGAAGTTATATCATAAAAAAGTTTTATGTAATTTATTTATATTATTAAAAATTAACTATATTAGTTAAAATTTGATGAAATATATTAAAATATAACATATTTAAAAGAATATATAATTTAAAATTATATTTTAAAGTTTTTGTATTAGAATATTATTTAATAAAATATTTTATACTATGGGGACAATTTTCCCTTAACTCATCTTATATCCCTAATTATTTAATTAAATTAATTATGGTACAGTGATGTTAACGCCGTATCTACCCAGCTGCTAGGAATGGTGGTGGCTACTTGGCATGTGTGATACTGTCGTCATTCACATATAAAATATTCTGATTATTTTAGAGCTCAATTCCGGTGCGTATAGGTGAGACCCATAATATTTGTTCCGACTAAATAACATGGGTAGGCCTACTAAGTGGATTTCGGATCTAAATATATAAAATCTATACTTGAACGGGTTCAAGCAGATCCATTAGTGCCTGTACTACGTGGGATGAGTGTAAGCCAACTAAGCACGCTAATTTATTTACATTTCTCAATTTTTTGAAAATTCTTGGTGAATCTCAATGCTGCATGTACCATCAAAAGGTGCAATGAAAATTCAAATTTGCATGCGATGGGCGCGCCAATGGTAAGCTTCAAGAACGACCCCATCAAGTGAAATGGTATCTAGTAGTGAATTACGATTCACGACATATAGATTAATTATAAAAAAAAATTCATAAGTCGTCGAAATCTCTCTATTGTATCAATCTTAACCATTATATCATATTATTTTCCTCTCCATATGCATTTAATGAAATGCATAGTGAATTCGTAAATCTTTTGCATATTTCTTTTCTACCCGAAACACATTCTACTACTAAAAAAAGCTTACTGTGTTAATTCATATTTTGAACTAAGATCAATATATCAAAATGTAAAACTCTCGTAATAGTAGATAATTTGCATGCATGAGATTCAAATTTAAAGCATTGTTCTAATAATAGAAAAATATTGTCTCGATCCACATTGATAGCGCCTTGTATCTTTATTCGCGTCACTATCATTCCATCCTTTCCTCAAGTATGGCACGTTTGTAATGTAATAAGAAGAAAATTTTAGTTAATTCTATCTTATTGTGTGGTGTAAAAAATATTAATAAAAATGCGATAGATAAGGTGTTTATATAAATATTATTGAAATAATCGTAATTATTATTAATTATATTAATATAATAAACTTTTTTCCATTGTATAATTGTGAAATATCGCCGTTTTAATTTAAAAAAAAAATAATTGAGAGGGCGCCGAGCCCACCTTCATCGCGTGATGTGCTGTCAAACAAATGACTCTTAATAACAGAGGGGACGACGCACAGCCACCAGCTCACGTTCTCCATATAGGCTCGGCCTTTTTCCTCATACCAGCGAAGCACCGAATTGAGAGACCACAGGAAGAGAGAGAGAGAGAGAGAGAGAGGGCGCCATCGTGGTCGAGGCGGAGCGGTTAGGCCTGAGCTTCTCCGGTTCTCCCTGAGCTCGCGATACCGCTGAGATGGCGGATCAGTATGCACTGGGGTGGATCCTTGCCTCATTGCTGGCGCTCATCGCCTTGTTCCGCGTCGTAGCCAAGGGGAAGAGAGAGGGCGGGTCCTCGGCGAGGATCGAGTGCGTGAAAAGCGCCGTCACCAGCGGCTGGGACAGCGGATCTGCTGATAGCAATGCTGATGTCGTCATCGTCGGTGCTGGTGTCGCCGGCTCCGCCCTCGCTTACACTCTCGGGAAGGTTAATCTTCAGAGTCCAGCTACGTTACCTTATTGTTCTCTGTCCCTCTCCTTTCCAACGTCTAGATGCTTCCATTGCTGTATTGTGTCATTTTCACTTTAGCCTCGATGGGTTCTGGAATCTCGAATAATGTCTACTCCATGGTTTTATGGCAGTTTAAACGGGCTGTCGGCCCATGGCTTTCTTATGCATCGTACTCAGATCATTTTTGGAACAATCAAGATATCTCAAATTCTTATTTTAGTTGGCATTCCGTTCTCTCATATTTCAAGTGTTGTCACCCTAATCTCATATTCATAAGGTCAGCTGCGTTACAGTATCATGTAGAAAACTGCTACGTATGTTGATTTGGTAGGCTGAACCAATTTACCGTAATCACGAAGCAGAGAGAGGTGACCCAAGCTCAAATTAGGTGACTATTGAGGAGCACAGCCTGAGTTTGCTTTGAATTGGTAGTGCTTTACAATCATTCGGTCATTGGCTGCGGAAATTTTGCATTTTATTTCATTTTCATTAGCTTTTTGTCGATATATACAAGCCTGGTTTGTTATTTTCTTCAACGGTGAGTGGTGAAAGAAACTGATTTCTCAAGACCAATTTCATGGCTTCCAAAGATTTCTTTTTCTTGGAGGTTGTTTGGAAATCTGCATCACTGATAATTACTGGTTTAGATAAATTAATCTTTATCTAAAATGGTAGGTCTTTTTCAATGTTATTGGAAGTATTCTAGTACCAAAGTCAGGACCCAATTACTGCCATAGTTTGTTGATTTATTTGATAGATGCTGCTGATTTTGTTTACTTCAATTATTGAAAAATTAAACTAAACAAGTGACAAATAGGCCAAGTTGTTTTTTTTTTTCTCTTCATGGCTCAGATAGTTGGTGACTGAAAATGTACCAAGGCCTGAGTATTGTCTCCGAGTGGCACCTCTGATATATATGAGAACCCATTTGATGAATGCCGTCATTTTGATTAGTTTAGTGATTTAAGAAGTTCAAGTTGTGGAGTTTTTCAGAGAATTTTATCTTTCTATTTCATGGAGCAGTCTATCGCTTGGTATCTTTCTGGGTAGAGCTTGTCCTGAGTTTAAATTGGTGTTGACTTGTTCTGGTAGGATGTAACCATTGGCATGTGAAGGCTTCTGCATCGTTGCAATCATACAATCTCTTTTGTTATAATTCATAAATAAATTGATTTTGCTTTAACGTCTCCTTGTTATATAATATTATACTGTGTACCAGTTCGTAAATGTCTTGTGCATAGTGCTTCAGAATCTGGAGTAGAGTTGCTAAATTATTTTCTATCTTTTGATGTCCAGGATGGGCGTCGGGTGCATGTCATTGAAAGGGACTTGACAGAGCCTGACCGTATTGTTGGTGAATTGCTCCAACCAGGAGGTTACCTCAAATTGATAGAGTTGGGCCTCGAAGGTAGAAAAATCAAATCAATTTGGATAAAGTTGTTTTTTCTACTTGCAAATGATTTTCAATAGTTTTTCAAAGCAGTAATTTGTCTTTCCCTGGTTAAGAATCTGTATTTTTTCTCTTGCTTTTCTGAATAATGAAAAAACTTTGGAAAATTGATTTCTGACTACAGATTGTGTGGAGGAGATTGATGCCCAGCAAGTCTTTGGATATGCCCTTTTCAAGGATGGAAAGCATACTCGTCTCTCATATCCCCTGGAAAAGTTCCACTCGGATGTTTCTGGAAGGAGCTTTCACAATGGGCGTTTTATACAAAGAATGCGTGAAAAAGCTGCATCTCTCACCAAGTAAGCTTTCCTAGATACAATTGCATTCATTTCATATTGCTTCTCAAATTATCACCCTATTTGAGCCATATGTTCATTAAGTACCATATTGTTGTTCCCATGCTTATTCTTTTTTTTCAACCTCAATGTTTTGATGCACTGCACCACAGGCTGCTCGAATTTCTCAGTTACTCTGTACTGTGTAAATTAGTTTATCAATGATCCTGAGATCCATCATTTATAATCTACTAGTATCTTAGCACGTTCTTGTTCTAGTGTTGTTCCAATCAATGATCATGTTGTGGTCTTTTCGGTTATTTTGTATTATCATCAGCAATTCGTTATACAGTATTTACAATTCCATCACCTCTCAGTGTGCGGTTGGAGCAAGGGACGGTTACATCTTTGCTCGATGAAAATGGAACCATTAAAGGTGTGCAATATAAGACAAAAAAAGGTGAAGTGCTGACAGCGCATGCACCTCTTACAATCGTCTGTGATGGGTGCTTTTCAAACTTGCGCCGTTCCCTTTGCAACCCTAAGGTATTAAGAGCCAATCTTTTCAAGCTCTACTTTTCCTCAAATAGAATATTGATCATGTAAATGCTTTAAATCGGTTGTGACCTATTTGGTATGATGGGCTGGCAATGGAGGAAGTTGAGTACCATACACACTGATTCTACGGATTACATTCTCTTTCTACTGTTATGCAACAAACAGGTCACTGTTCTGTTATGCAATGCTAGATATCTCAAGATTTTCATTCCTTGTGATCTCCGGGGGGAAAAAAATCTATGCAGGTTGATATACCATCTTGCTTTGTTGGTCTGGTATTGGAGAACTGCCAACTTCCCTATGCAAATCATGGGCATGTCATTTTAGGAGACCCTTCACCCACCCTATTTTATCCTATCAGCAGCACGGAGGTTCGGTGCCTGGTCGATGTACCGGGTCAGAAGGTTCCCTCTATCTCAAGTGGTGAAATGGCTAACTATCTAAAGACAGTTGTGGCTCCCCAGGTAATTTACTTATGCTCTGCAGTATGCTGACTTAATCACTTTTTCTTTGCATACCTTCGGTAAAATCGTTCTTCCTGTTACAGGTTCCCCCAGAACTCCGTGATGCCTTCATAGCTGCAGTTGACAAAGGAAACATAAGGACAATGCCCAATAGAAGCATGCCAGCGGCACCATATCCTACCCCTGGAGCTCTGTTGATGGGAGATGCATTTAATATGCGCCATCCTTTGACAGGTGGAGGAATGACAGTTGCACTGTCTGATATCGTTGTCCTCCGGAATCTTCTGAGGCCTCTGCTTGACCTAAATGACGCAACATCTCTCTGCAAGTATCTTGAGTCTTTCTATACCTTGCGCAAGGCAAGTCATAAAAGAACTTCGTTGAGATCATTTTATTGCAGCCATTCAAGACTTCATTGGGACTTCTAAGGAAGAAAAGTGGTTTTTTTCCCTCTGAGCAGAGCCTGAAATGGATTGAATTTCTTGAAATTGTTTCCCTGGTTATGAGTGTTAGCTCAAGATACGTAGGATTGAATTATTTGGAAAAAGGTAGCAATTCCTTCGGTAGTGTCATATTCCTAACCTGAGTATTGAATTTTCTTTTTCCATGTCTGCAGCCAGTTGCATCTACTATTAATACATTGGCAGGGGCACTGTACAAGGTCTTCTGTGCTTCGCCTGACCCTGCAAGGAAGGAGATGCGGCAGGCATGCTTTGACTACTTGAGCCTTGGAGGAGTATTCTCAAATGGACCAATTGCTCTCCTCTCAGGCTTGAACCCTAAGCCTTTGAGCTTGGTTCTTCATTTCTTTGCTGTGGCAATTTATGGTGTTGGCCGCTTAATGCTGCCGTTCCCTTCACCTAAGCGCATCTGGACTGGTGCAAGACTGATCTCAGTGAGTTCTTCTAGGAAACACTTCTCTATTTCTTTGTTTTTGGTAAAAAGAATGACTTTAAGGCAATACAATGTTTGGTGTTTTCAAAATCAAAGCTCTGCTTCCACTGTGCCACCACCGATTCCATTGCAGTAACCAACTGCCATTCGCCACTTCAGTTGATGTTTCTTAACATCATCTACCTGCCAATGGTTTATGTTGCCAGTTCTTGAAGAACCATTCTCTGAGACACTTCTAAACAGCTCTATAGTGTTTCAAAGCAATCGCCTCAAGCTCAAGTCTAATTTGATCAAATTATTTCATCTCATGATGAAGCTCGTGGTGTGCTTGATTCACAGGGCGCCTCAGGTATCATATTCCCCATCATCAAAGCTGAAGGAGTGAGGCAAATGTTCCTCCCCGCCACCGTCCCAGCGTACTACCGAGCCCCTCCAGCTCAGTGATCATCCCCAGTGCAACCTTTCCGCTCTTCTTGCTTTGAGATGAATTTATGGAATTCAGTGATGGAAGCGAAAGGCCGACATATCATATTGAACCAAAGAGACATCCATTTTGCTCTCTAGAACTTGTCCATATCCTCTGTTCTTAGTCCGAAGTGTAAAGTTTTGATGCTATCTGTTGGTTGATTCTTGACATATCGTGTGGACTAAAGAGGTGCTCTTGGTTATGAATGTCAGCCGTCCAGTTCCTTCCTACGTTCAAGTGTGTTACAAGACAGTGCTAAAATTTTCTTACTCACACACCATAAAAACTTCGCTTGGTCCTTGCTTAATAGTTTGTGCAGTAGACCATAGGAGGATCGGTTTTGTAGTATGCAAGTTGCTTAACCCATGAGTCAGACCTGGACCTTAGTGTAATGAACAGGTCGCCTTCCCTCATAGACCTAGACGATAAGGGCCATTGATCATGCTGTGGCTATTGATGTACGATGCTGCAGCAATGTGGAGTTGCAGATCGTTCATGACCAAAACTTATATTTGCTATTTGAAGTGTATAGTCATGTATGCATTTTTTGTTTTTTTTTCCAAATGTGCGCTAACACATTCGGGTCGAGCAGCACTGTCAAGACGCTGAGTTCTGAGCCACGCTTCAGTTACCAATGAGCTCAACAGCTGCAATTGATTCAAGCCGAGTCGTTAATGGGGAAGTGGAAACTCATACATTCAATATTACCCTTTTATGAACCCTAATGAAAAAACCAATGCTACAACGCGCGTCCTTAGGAAGACATTAAATCCTTGCTGCCTGAGACTCAGGCCCCGAGTTTCCGCAATACTTCACAGACAAGAAATGCTACTGGTTCAACTAGAATTCACATTCCTAGGCCATAGAATACGACGAATCTTTATGACCCCTGTTTGCGAGGATCTCTCCTGCAATCGCTCGGCAAAACACGGCGCCATCAACCCAAGAAGAAATTAGAGCTGAAGGAGACTCTGGATTATGAAGTTCATTGCTGAAGATGATCGATTCTTGATAACGGCAAGAGATAAATGAGCCCTCATTATTAGCGAATACACACCGATCCTGAGTCCGGGCTTCTTCATCTCCATCTACCGGAGACCAGGATGTTTATCGGCCCGACATTATTCAGAAGACGCAACTCCTCACAAGGCCACAACCTCACATTTTCAGTTAAAAAAGAGGACATGAACTTAGAATAAAAGTGTCGATACTATGGTTGGACCTTCAATACGATGAAGTAAACCTCCATCTCCTATAACCTGTCTCAGCTGCCTATCCTGTCTATAACCGTAGCCGTAGCCTCTCCATGTTTGGACCTTTCTCGGGAAATAAATCTAGAGAGCGAACTCGTCCCCCTACCGCGCAGAGATCAGATAGAGAGGATGATGGGATTTGCGTGTTGAAGTGGCACTGTTCACCGATCCCCAATACCCTCCGAAACCCCACCCCCCCCCCCCCAACAAAAACTCTTCACCCTCTCTCTCTCTTACTCTCCCTCTCAGAATGCTAAAAATCAGAGGTGGGGCAGAGTGAAGGAAAGGGAGATTTCAATATCGGAGCCTTTCTACATTGTCTGAATCCTTCCGGTTGCCAGGAGACTGAGAGTCCCTATCATTTGCTATCTGCACTGCGATCTCTGTTTCCGCATTTTGAATTTTCCTTCAGCCGTTTGCTGTGCTGTGATCCCTCCCTGTCGAGGAGGGAACAAAATTCTCAGTTCTTCTTCTTGAGGGGGGCTCATGAAACGAGGGGAGATGGAGATGAGATTCTTCCCTTTTCGATCCCTGTCCTTTGCTCTGTTCACACGCTGCATTATTGAAGGTGGTGGCAGGGCAGCCCTCTGAATTAACCTCCCTTTGGTTTAATAAAAACGGAACCTTTTCTCATTAGTCACTCACTCCATTTTCCCTGCTGCTTCTTTGCCTCCATCTCTGTTTCTAACTCTCTTTCCCTTATTATCTGTTCCTCCTCATCATTCTCCCCCCATTCACGGTTTCATCTCTCTCTCTCTCTCTCTGAGGAAATGGGCAGGACCCAAAATTTCTGTTGTCAATGGAGATGGAGACACGTAATCATTTCCATGCTCCTGCTAGTGGGTTCAGAGTTGTTTCCCACTGAAGGTAAGCTCCACGAAACGAAACCTCTACAGACTCCCTTGCCACATGGGCAAAACTCAAATGCATAATTCGGGATGAACTTGCACGCTGGTGATATATCGGAGCTACAAAATTCAAGCTTGTCAAGCTATCGCATAAGTTCCTGCTTAATCTTCGAATTTACTCATGCTGAGACATTTACAGGACGGGTCCTTTCGGACGTGATGATCGAAGCTGAGACAGCCGAGTTGTGGAGAGACGGAGTGTTTGAAGGGGGGAGGGTTGAGGCGGTGAAGAAGAGGAGGCTGATCGGGTCGAGCCCGCCGAGTTGCGAGAGGCGGTGCAGCAGCTCGTGCGGGCGGTGCCAGGCGGTGCAGGTGCCCGTCGTGTCCCAGCAGCAGCGGCCTCGCTGGATCAGCCGCCTCTTCGCCGCCGACGCCACTCCCAGAATTGCCTACTCCAGAGGCGGCGGCGGCGGCGATGGCGTCTCCAACTACAAACCCATGGCTTGGAAGTGCAAGTGCGGGGACTTGCTCTTCAACCCCTGATCATGAACAAAAACCCCGTAACACAGAGCCGAATCATGCCGCGAGATTCACACGTGCGAAATCCTCTGGTAAATCCGGGTCTTAGCCACAGCTCGATTGATCGTTCATTGCACATCCGACTTTCACGAGATTAGACGGATCAGTTGCCTTGCCCTTTTTCAATAACTACGATCGATGTGCGGTGTTAGAGTCAAGACGGTAAGATTACGAGTCCACTCATGTGGTGTCTATATTGTTTAAATTCCCGTCTTCATGAATCATGCATGATTCTCGCACTTCCATATGAATATTTTGCAGGGAAAGATCTTGAAAATGATAGAGCCAACATAAAATATGAGGGAAAAAAATCCTACTAAGGCAAGGAACATACTAATCTTCTCTGTATTGTTCCAATTTTATTGGTTCTCTCCGATGACATGGAAAAAATCCTATGCAAAAAGAAAATCAAATTTGTCCTTTTTTTTTTCCACTGTTAAAGGGGAGGAAAAAAAAGACTGCTGAGTGATAATTCCACAATAATAGTAATAGCTATACCAATGGCACTGACTTGGGCAATCTTACAATAAATAATCCAACAGTCTTGAAAAGCTTTTCAGTTGATCACGTTTGAGCCTCCCCCAGACGCAGGGATGGATTGGAACACATGGGAAAATTCGTGAAATTTTATGTAAATCCTACTTAGATTTATCTATATCTTGCTAATCTGTCTCCACTTTGTCAACACATAATCAGATCACATAACCTTATATTAAGTTTAGCCCCTCGTTCGACTGCCCGTCCCCGTTTAGATGTGCGTGATCTGGCCTCTGAAGTTGAACTGCTGATGGGAAATAACGTGGTGAAGTCTTTAAGAAGAAAAAGAGAGACTTAATCAGGTGCACTGAGCATGATATTTAACATAAGGTGTTAGATTGAGATACTTAGTTTTTTGTTAGTAAAAGATCTAGCCCAGTTATACGGCTGATTACATGCAGTGCACCGAGCGGGATCACCTTTCTAGGCCAGAAAAGCATCAATTTTTCTCTGAGTGTCAGAGGGTTTATAAGCAGACCGATGGACAGTTACATGCCAAGACGCGCACTCGTCTAGATTCTGTCGAGCTAATGGATCTGTGATGCATTTCAAAGTGAAGTGATTGGCGGAGGGTTGGTGATGGGATCTTTCGTGGTCAAGTCACAATCGTCATGTTCCATCTGATCTGATGTCGCTCTCCCTCTTTTCAGCTAGCTTCTTGTCAGTCTGGCGACATCTATGGGACACGAAAGAGAGCTCACCATTGAAAAGAGCCTTTGATAAGATCCATCACCTTCTGCAGATCCGATCCAATCGCTCCTGACCCCACGACTCTGGCTCCTGCTCACGACCAATACCTGGGAGCTGCATTGGCCTTTCAGGATCGGCATTTAGGACAACCGATGATTTCCTCTGCCCTTTCCCGGGGTTCGAGATGCCATTCAGCCACCTCACATGGTCCCGCACAGATCTTCCAGTGCACACAGGTCGGAAGAAAGATTGGCGGGAGGTTTCACAGCCCCGATAAGATTCATCGTCTCATTTGATCCATCATGTGAAAAGATCATACTCGACCAGTCTTGCAACATCTGATATATGATGGGTGTTGTGCGATGAAAGCAAACCAGCAAGTCAATGAGCACATGAGTGAGGAAGTACCAACAAGCAACTCGCATAAGCATACTCCAGTGATGGTACCCAGCTCAGTTTAGAGGACAAACAAGAATTACAGTAGCTTGGCAGAACCGTTTGCATTGATGAACGATGTTACAACTAAGAATCAACCTCACTTGTTTGAAACTCCACCGAGTTGCAACGGCTGTCTGACAGTCCCTTGCCTTCACTGAAGACAAAATCCTTTATTATCAATTGATCTCCTTCACAGACTGGAGATGACATACTGGAGCAAACAGCTGATGCAACTAATATCTTCGGATCAAGTTCAATCAAGCTGGGCTAACGAGGACAAAAAGTGGCTTATCTCCCAGTCGATCACGACCCTATAGTCAGCCAAAGTGAAAAAATGGTAGGTTAGCAACATTGGTAGCATAGATTTTTGCAAATACAAGAGGATTGCGACAATGGACCCTTCACTGAATTCAGGATTTCAGAAATTCAAGAATCAAGCCTTTAGCTTTTCTTTTTCTTTTTATATTTCTGGGTTCCAGTCTAAGCCAGTTTAATTTAGATGAACGGTTCAAAAATCATGTTGAATACAGTTACATCATAAAATGAAAACGATGTATAAATACCTTTAGCTCGGGTAATTCAATGACACATGCACATTCAATCACATGTGCACCAACTCGTTCTGCAGGGGGGTAAAAAAATAACAACATGAATACAGAAAGATTAATGAAGCTAACTAAGTCACTTGAAGGGGCAAACACAAGACCAAAAAATGCAAAGCAACTAGAAAGGGGTGAAGCAGACTTAAGCAATACTGAATATTACCAAAACTAACAAAATGCCAATAGAATTCACCGAAAGAGAGGGATAAAAACTTTATCCTCCATAGGACTGAATGGGACTTAATGCAGTGAAGAGAAAATCGGCCTCTCTAATCATACTTTGAATTAGGGTTCCCGTGGTTTAGATTTCCTTCATTTTGTAACTGTAAGCCAATCCACTTCCTTCAAAAATGACTTTCACTTTTCAGAGCTACTACCATCAGTTTCCAGAATATGCTTCAAACAATAATCCATCAATAAAACTATCCATTCAGGATCATGACATGTCAAAAGGATGTAAGATTAAGTTTTGATAATTTACCAAGTAGTTTGATTGCAGCACATAGTGTTCCCCCAGTTGCAATGAGGTCATCGATCACAAGAACCTTCTCCCCGGGCTCAACAGCACCTACATGCATTTCCATTATGTCTGTTCCATACTCCAAAGAGTACTCCTCTGCTATTACAGGCCCTGATAAAGGTCATTCCATCATTATTAAGTGCTGCTTTGAGACATTCCGAGAATTTGGGATGCCACCAGAAATTTGCCCCACATAAAACCGCAGGAGACTTTACAAATTCTGCTGCTAACACAATTCATGGAGAGTGAACAATCACTCCGTAGACAGTCTTAGGCAACCTATTACGTATAGTTAAACCAAACCCAGCTACCAGTACTGTCCTTTGAATCACTTACTGAAAATTGCCTGCAAACAAAATAATTGCTTCCAACAAAACATAGAGGTTCCAAGAGGAGAAATCTTCATCCATAGGCAAAATTTACCTGGTAACTTTTTAGGTTTTCTCATGGGGACGAATTTTGCACCAATAGCCAACGCAATGGGTGGACCAAAGATGAAACCTCTTGCTTCAACACCTGCAGAATATTATTAAAAAAATGAATCATTAAACAGTTACGCGCACATTATAGTTATAAATAACCACACAGTACTTTCTGCTTCTTGGATGCATATTCAGTAGCCTAATCCGTTTAATTAAATGTGCAGTAAGTGAAAAAAATTCGTAACTTGCTCAACGATGTACTTGCTCCAGTACTAGAAAGAGGAGGATCCACCTGCATGTCCAAAGTCCCCACTGGAGGATTTGGAATCAAATGGAGCTAAAAAGTCGTAACTGATAAATTGAACAACAATCCTCAAAATCTCATCATGCCTTAAGTACGTCTTGGTTGGTTAATTGGGGTGAGTGCTAGATTCTAGAATTTCATATGCCCCACAAGAGTTTATGTACTGAGAAAGTGAGCTGCTGCTACTACTAAGATGAGGCCAAGCTTCGTCAGCAACTAAATCTAGAGAAAACTTTCCATTCAATTCTTTCGTGCTTCAGGTCGGAGCAAAGACAAATTAAAAGAAAAAAGGGGGCAACCTAAAATAGTGCACACTAACCTGCAACAACAGAGATGTCCTTCCCCCTGTATCTCTCAACAAACAGATCAATGGTGTCTCTGAAAGCCTTGGTATCCAGAAGCAATGTCGTTATATCTTGAAACCTAATCCCTGTCAACAGACCATAGTTCCCAAAGCATGAACATTTAGCAGCAAAAAATAAACACCAAAATAAAGAGGGAAAGTAGGTAGAAAATCCCAGCTCACAGCTCTCCGAGATAGAATCATGGCAACCAATCTACAACCGGCCAGAAAACCACGGAGAAGCTGGGCATGGAGCATCGTACCGGGTTTGGGGAAATCTGGGATGACCCGGATCGAAGAGGCGATTTGGGCTATACGAGGGTCCGATGCGTCGCCGGTCGCCATGTGTTGAGCTCGCACTGGTCCAGTCCCTTCCCAGCAGCCGTAGTCAAAAGGCCCAAAGTTTGAGCATGAAACAAGAAGAGAAACAAAGAAAGTGGCGCACAGACCGACAGAAGAAAAGAAGACACGGACAGAGAGAGAGAGAGAGAGGGGGGGGGATATTGATATCAATCAAAAGGAAGAATTTTTACAGCCTTGTACAGCACGAGGCGGCAGCTGCCGGAAAGATATTTTAAACTGAGTGAGCTTCACGCTGATGACCCCTCAGTCCTCACACCCCAAATTAATTAATCATCCGATGCACGACAATGGAAAAAAGACAGCAAAGCCATCGCCTTTGTCATCGTAAAAGAGATTACTTTAACCCCGACCAGAAAAATACATCTCATTTTATTTTTTAAAATGTAAAAAAAAAATTAATCTTGTTTATGAGAGTATTTTAGAAAAGGAATTGATGACAGTAATCTTGGGAATGATCCTTTATGGGCCAAGCTGAAATCAACAACCGTAATAGTTCATTAGGTATTAAGTGTGGGATGGTATTTGATCGATGAAAGGGCTGAGTGATGGGTGAGTCATGCCTCACGATGCCGCCATTTTTGCTATTTTCAATGATGATGCCTCTTCCATCAACAAATCATCATTTTTTTCTTTTTTCCAACAAAATCATGATCCCCGGTTTGAAATTCCAAGATTGGGGGTGAACGAAATGACAAATTTGCCCCCGCCGCCCCCCCACTGTGCTGGGCAACCGGTGACCCGGCAACGGCGACGGCAAGGCTACAGCCCAGGCTCTGCGAGACGTAAAAGAGGGGACACACTCACCGGCACTCGCTGCTCGCTCACGGCGGCCGTCACGAGTGACTGGAAAACCGTCACTCCTCTCAGAGGTTGCGCTGCACAGCGCCTTAGTCGAAGCCACTCTCCCGGCCGCATCCCGGCCAAGATCTGGAGCACGAATCGCCCCGAGAGGGATGACTGAGAACGGCGGACAACTTCCCCCACTGCCCACTACGATCCTTTTCAGCGGCGAAGCGGAGAATTTCGCGAGCAGCTGAAGTGAATGCATCATCTGATACGGGAGCTGTTTCTCTTCCTTTTTTTACCCCCCTTTGCCGGTAGCAGCCGATCGGAATGTAGATCCCCGTCGAGAAACCGAAGAGAGAGTACTTGAGTTGACTTTGTAATTAGAAAGTTAAGTGCAGAATAAACGGAGGGTGACGGGCTTCATTTTGTCAAGTGGCGGTTGGTGGGAGCCGGGAGGTTAACAGAGAAGGCGCCCTCCCGCGGCGTGAGTCATGACGGGGTTCTCCGGTCTCCGCCAGTCTCCTTCACTGTAATCGCTTTCTAATTTTTATGTGCTAATTTTCCCTAGGATTATGTCCTAATTCCCGGCCCAGTAGTGATCCACTGACAAGGTGGGCTGGGCCTTCAATGACATGGGCGATTGTCGGCGGATCAAAACCTTACGATTTATTGACGAAATCACGTGGTCCAGGTAACATTAGGAAAAGCCCAAATTCTTCATAATTGGTCAAAATTGTCGAATCTATACTATCCATTAGGAAAAAAAAGGAAGTCAAAATTGTCAAATTACTTCGGCTAACACCGTCGACAGAGATCCAACATAACTCCTTGATCCTTCTAACTTAGAGCTGGCAATTCGTGGCCCGGCCCGATAGGCCGGTACGGGCCTGTGTCGAGGATTATTGGGCCACCACTAATCGTGCCGGGCTGGCACGACCCAATAATTTAATGGCATGCCAAGTAAAAAATTATCGTACTGTGCCAACCCAATAGCCCTGAATGTTAAATTTTTTTATTTTTTTAAAAATCTATTTGTATTAAAAACAAAAATAATACCTTTAAAATACATCCAACGCATCATTGTTGTATCGATGGGATTAGACGGTAAAAAGAGAAAAGATGTGTTAATTAACTTGAGTTTGGTTTTGTAATAATTAATTTAAATTATTTTTTTAGAAAAAATCACATAGAAAGTTTTTAGTGGGGCCTGCAGGCCGGCAGCATGATAAGCCATCGTGCCATGCTCGTGCCTATACTCTTATCGGGCCATGCCAGTCTGGCCCGACAATATGTTGGGCTGGCCGACTTGCCAGCTCTACCTCTACCCTACGTCTACTTTATAAGAAATTTCATGTTCGTTACAGAGCGAGTATTTACTCTGACTAGCTTACATTCACTGAATCCGACTCGGCCGTTGTTGCCATCGGAGTAAAATGAGCAGCAAATGGCCCCACTCAGCGTGCGGACAAGCAACCGATACAGCAACGAAATATCTCTCACCGAGACAGCCAAGTAAGCACATCGGCTTTTCTCTCCCTCTAGAAACACTCTCGCTGTAGACGAGTCGGATCGGAGGAACCTCCACAACGCGGAATCGAATTTCACTTCTACTTCTTCCTCTCAGGTGGTTAAGTCGAACTCGTCTTCATGAGGATAACTACGAGTGCCGATCATCAACAGTCGCACGGGTTCCTTCCTCAGCTACCGTGTGGTACAGTATATGTGCTTGCTTTTTTGGTCAAAAGAGACAGAGGTTCCTTCTCCTCGGACGCTTCTGAAACAGCCGTGTCCGTGTGACCTGTCCCTTGCGTGCTCAGAGGGGAGGGAAGAAGAGAAAGGAGAAACCGGCGGGGATGATGAAACGTGTGCGCATGCGTGGCACCTGTGGACTTCGGATTCGAGCCACGGGACGGCGGGGACCACCGGAAAGCTTAATCCGATCCAGACAGACACCCTGTCGTCACGTAAGCGAAAGCCAGTGACTTCTTCGATGCATCCATATGAGCTTGAGAATATTCTAAATCCAACTAAACTAAAACAATTCCACAAAATATTTATTTGCAGGGTCATTGATCATGCAAGACATACATATATATGCACACCCTACAAGATGGCAGCTAAAAATGAAGTTGGGCACTACTAATTGGCTTTTCACCTATCTATTAATAATAATAACATATCCAATGGAGGAATCTGATGCATTCATGACGTAAATTTTGGATTTTGTATCATGCAAAGGGTCTGCATTCCTCTATTCCCCACGCTTCGCCAGCATGAGCTACAATTGCTCGGGAGAACGGTAGGGATGACGATTACTTGGGCTGGCACGAAATCTGATGAGCTGGACCCGCACCGTACCACTTTTACCACCAACCCAGCTCGACCTCCTAGGGCGATGCTAAACATCTGCTTCTCATAAAACAGATACCGATAGATCGAGACGTGGCTCCTCGTCTTGCGTCTTGAATGAGCTCACTCTGTTGTTAGAGATGCATGCACCTTCAAGTCCCATCTGGCAAGCGTCTCGTGTACAGCTACACGGTTCATGGTACTATGATAGTCGGGGTCACCTTCACGTCAACGTTTGAGGGAATAGTTTAATTGCGTGACTAGCGCCCTTTCTGTGGCGGCGTACCTACTCGCTCATGAGATAGTCCCGACGGCAGTAGTTTATGGGGAGGGGCGGCGGCTGCTCGATCGGCGGGGGCCCGTACAGTCGTGGATGCTTCTCGTAACTTCCCAGTGCCTTCTTGTATCCAAGTGGAGGGAAGAAGCTATGCGTGGGGTTATCGATTTTATATCTAATTATATAATAAAAAATGACTAATTTTATGAATAAAGAAAGAATAAGTGTTCACGTTTTTCACATTGTGGCATATTATTGAGCTCCGGAAAATGTTTCCCGTGCTAAATAAGCCGAGTTGAAAGAAGAGAAGACCAGACTGATGATCGGTAATTGGAATTTCAACATTATGGCACGAGTACCTGTAGTCCACTCGATATTGTGGGGGTAACCCTATGAGCGAGGGCTTTCCTGCGCCATTAAAATGTGCCTCTGAAATTCGCGGCCGCCTCTCGTCCACTAGTTAGTCTCCCAATACATCAGTTTCAGTGTGGATCTAAAACTGGGATTGGGATGATAGGTTTTAGTGGTATCCCCCACGTGATTTGCTTCCACCAAATTCAGCATCAAATCGCTCAGATGGTCACGACGATCAGTTAGCTGGACCCCAAAAAGGGTAATCTCAAATTGCTGCCACGTCCATGGCATCTTCGACACGCAATTTGGTGGCCCTAATAATCTTTCATCAAAGCTGCCTACCCATGTGGCCAAATTGTTTAGGCGCATTGGAAAGTTCGATCCCCATCAATGGGCGTAGTGCAGCTCAGCTAATTAGACGTCCATTATGGACCACATAGTCCACATGATTCTCCAACCGACGCCCCATGTATCCCTGACCTGAAATTAGGTGACCTAAGCTCTCAAAAAGGTAAATTCTTGCTAATTCTACCATTTCACCGCATGACATTCATTATGTAAAAAGACATATAGGCATGACATTATCGATATTCGAATCGAACTCGATACCTTATTTAAGGGTAATACGTATCAACCAAACCCACCATACCCTTCTTGATATATTCAAATTTCCACCTAATACTTTCTTTAGTAATCCATCTAACGATTGAATGTGGACCAGAGGCAGTTGGTCTCTGTACGTGTGAACCCTCGAGATGGACTGCTTCTAGTTCTAGTAGGACTTTTCTTCCCGAAGGTAGAGATGGATTACGTTGACCTGAAAGTTTGGAATCAGTCTCCAGTCTTCACTTTGAGCATTCTAAAAATGCTCCCCCTGTCCTAACCCACCCAAACTTCCCTCGAATCCATTCCACGCCTTCCTCGACACGTAAATAAAACCGAGCCACCCGGCCGGGATTACCAAGACTTGCCACTATCAACAATCGCACTTGTTATCGTGTATAAATTCGTAATTCACTTGAAGTATCTTGTGATTAAGAAAAATTAGTCATTACTTTGTATGCATTTATATCTGACCGACTCTAGTCGGCCTTAGCCGCCATGAAGCTTAGAAAATCTTATAAATAATTTAATTTAATTTAGGTTAGCGACTTCACAGTTCACTCTACTCTTCAACCACTTGCCACGCACGCCACTCCCTCCGTGTCACCTCCGACCTTCGCCCCGCTCGTTCCTCTGCTCTATATATAAAGCCTCTGCTCTCACTCTCCCTCACCTCACCACATACCCTCACAAGTTCACAGAATCTCTCTCAGCTCTCTCTGCAGCTGTCGAGTTCATCAGAAAGACGATACAACTTCTCCTCAGAACCCATCAGCCGAGGTTTCATCCGAAATTGGAGCAAGCTCGTGGTTTGATCGATCGAACGATGGCTTTGGAGGCTCTGAACTCTCCGACTACTTCTGCCCCGCCGTTCAAGTTCATGGATGACGCCGCCGCCGCCTCCTCCAACCCCCACTTCATGGCGCCCCTCACCAAGCGGAAAAGATCGAGGATGCCCCACCGCCCTCCCACCGAGGAAGAGTACCTCGCCCTCTGCCTCGTTATGCTCGCCCGCGGTGGCAGAGGCCAGGATGGAGCTTCTTCTCCCTCTGATTCTTCCTCCCTTCCACCTCCACTCCCGCCGCAACTGCAGCAGCAGGCAACGGCGGTCAACGGAGGCGCAAATTCTGACGGGATAAGTAGTTTGATCTACAAGTGCTCTGTTTGTGGGAGGGCCTTCCCCTCGTACCAGGCCCTCGGCGGCCACAAGGCTAGCCACCGCAAGCTCGCCGGCACCGGCGCGGGCGCGGACGAGCAGTCAACATCTACCGCCACCACCAGTTCTGCCGGCAACGCCGCCTCGGGCTCTGGCCGCGTCCACGAGTGCTCGATATGCCACAAGACCTTCCCCACCGGCCAGGCTCTGGGAGGCCACAAGCGGTGCCACTACGAAGGGAGCGCTGCCAAAATCGGCGCGACCGTGACAGCAACGGCGACGGCGACTGCGACTGCGACTGCGACAGCTTCCGTCAGCGTGGGGTCCACGCTCACCGCGGGACAGAGCCACCGGGACTTCGACCTGAACATCCCCGCACTGCCGGAATTCTCGCCGAATTTCCTCATCTCCGGGGACGACGAGGTCGAGAGCCCGCACCCCCTGAAGAAATCGCGTCTGTCGATTCCGTTGAAGCTGGAACTGCCTTCAGACGCGTGAAGCTCAACTGTTCTGTTCTTGGAGATGTTCCTTCTTTTTTCTTTTTTTCTTTTTTTTTTTGGATTGGAATTTTTTTCGCTGTACATACAACTCGGACCGACATAGTTGTGTTTAGATTTAGTTGTGACACGAAATTCTTCGGTTCACTTTTGCGGGATGAAAAAAAAAACAAGCAATTTCTTCAATTGGATACAAAATTTTTTTGGCATATATTATTTAATTTTCCTTTTTTTCTTGGCTATTATCCTATTTCTGTAACTTTTCCCCTCTACCCACACAAGCGTGAAGGTGGCACGACGGTGATTATGCCGAACATTGCGGCCTATTCTAGAACTATCTGGACATTTCTCTTCCCGTATATATCTTGGATCTTTGTCACGTATACAATAAAAATTAGATTAATTGAATTTTTGTTGGCCGAGAAAATTAGGTGTTTAAAAAGTTCAATTCAAGGGGGCCAAGAAAACAACGGGCGGCGTACACGAAGAGATACTATCCATTTGCTGCCTCCTTTAAAAAAATAAATAAATTCCAGCCTCCTTACTTACATGAAATTACGAATGTGTCCAGCGACTCTTATGTTGTAAGTCCTCTTCCCCTCTAGAGATGTCGAAAGTTGAATTGGAGGTGAGATTTGGCAATTCCATAACTACTGCCACGCTTCTCCTCGAAATGGCCAATAGTTAGCCGGGAGTGCGACGAAACGGCTAATCTGCGTTCTACCTCGGTCCAATTGACCTATTAAAGTTTATTATCCTACCACTAAAAATATATATATAATGTTTAATATAACACATGCATGAATCATTCCACATGTTTTATCTATGCTATGAACTGAGGTATGGCTATATTTTTATATCTGCCTAGTGAAATTATATTAGGAATAAATTAATTTAATAATAATTGAGATAAGGATTTGTAGGGCTAGCTAGAGAGAAGAGAGAGAGAGGGGGTGGTGGTGCTTGGTCGAGGGCGTTTTGGCGGTTGACGTTGCCGTTCGATTAATTTCCAGATTAGGATAACACGCGGCATTATCCGAGGAGACTACTGATCCTAAATAATTCTCAGCTTCATGCCAGCCCCCGGTCTAATCAGTTGCGTATTTAAAACCCTTAATCACATCCTGCCGCGTCATATCTTGTGAGCTTTTCCACTTAAGTCTTGTTAATAAAAAAGATTAAGGATTAATCCTGCTTTATGTTATCATTAGAAGTTCAGTTTCTGGACATGAAAAGGAAGATTTGGGACGATTTGACGATGAAGAAGAGATAGTTTGCCGATAGCTCCTATGTTCTAATCTCGCCGGCTCTATTGCCACGAGCAAAGTCTCGTGGTGGCGAGGACACCAAAGTGGAGGAATATTCTTTTTGCTCACGTGCTTTACATGAGAAACGTGCAAAGTTGTCCACGTAACCTGCGTAATACGGAAATCCATGCTACAGAGGGATTCGGCTTTACACGTCACGTCTTACCGGTCCCCATTTGGACCAAGTGAAACTATCGAGTTAATAAAAGAATATTAAAACTTAATTTTACTTTTTACTGGTTAATTCAGTTGAAAAACTTACGATATTTTTTTGAAATATATATATATTTGAAACCCTTTTCATTTAATTTATTTTTTCCTCTTAATTTAATTTGTGTACCTTTTCCACACTGCCAACTTCCCAGCTACCAACCACACCACACCCCGACCGACAACACCAACCCCCACCCAAAATGGGGGCCAAGATGCAAACATGGGCCTAGTTGGGCTAGTAAGAGATGGGACTGGGCTGGGCTTCTTCGCCCATTTCCCCATTAGGAAGATCAGTTGCCCGATGATCTTAAAACCCAAACGGGCATGAGAGGGTCCATTATATGTCAGGAGCCTATCTACCTCTCTCTCTCTCTCTCTCTATATATATATATTCATTTTGACCGCATCCGCAAGAGGCTTATAAATTTAGAAGGTAATGAAATGAAGAGAATAATAAAGAGGTGCTGGGAGCTCACAAACGATCATAATTCAGTTCGACTCGAACACTTTGCCACAGTTCTAATTTGAGGTGATATCCCTTCTTCAAACTATCCATTTCTCCGAGTTGTGGAGAATATGCATACATACATATCATATAAGGTTCCGAAGGTTCCAAAGATTCCGTCCTTCCTTATATTCATTCCTTCACACAGTTTCAAATTGCTGCGTAAATAACGCAACGAACAGCCCAATCAGGTGGCCCCCCGTGAAGATGAATAGTTGCTACGAGGACGAGCACACAATTTAGATTACTTTAACTGTCCTTATTTTTCTCTTGTCGTCTTGCTACTATTTTTTTATTCATATATATGCATAAAAAAATTAAATCTTTCAAATCCGATATCGGGGGAGATAATGGGTGTAAATAAAAACTCAGTGAAATTTATATAATGCATAATAAAAATTTTCAAATTCATTAAATCCTTTCCTCATGCAACATGTTCCACCACCGGATTAGTGTTACTGTTTATGAGTAACCATTACTTTAAAATATCATCTTTTTCTGCTTTCATTTTTTCTAGAAAAAGGAAAACAAAAGCATTTCTCTTTTTCCCAGAAAAAACCTTTATTAAAAAATCCTTTATTCAGATAATTTTGTGTCTTAATCATTCAGTTGGATTCATTTAATTAATTTAAATATATTCTAAATTCGGTTAGACCCATTAAAATTGACTGGTTCTCAATTCGACATTCAAATCTAACTAAACTTTAATATTATAAATTGGTATTTAGTATATATCATTTTAATATATAATCATTACTTATATACTATTATTTATTAAATATACAATTCGATCCATTAAATCTATAACTTGATTCATGAACCTTTATCTTTATCGATTTTCACTTCGATCCGATTTTAAAAACTATGATTTAATATTTGAATTGTTCTTCATCATGCATTAAATCATTAGATTTTTTCCTTAATATTGGTGATTAATTATGAAATATTTGATTAGAGTATTGAATAGTGGGGTGATTAGATCACGAAGGCTTTGTCTTTTTAAAATTCTTTTGTTTTTTTTTTAATTTCCAATTTTCCTAAATCGTTGAAAACTAAAGTACAAACAACAAGTGGTGATCTAGACCCAAAAAAAAACAAACGACAAGTGGGTGATGATGCACGCGAGGATCTGACGGCCCACAACCACCACAAAAAAAATAAAGATCCAACGGCAAGAGAGAGAATCAAAAAGTTATCTTTCGCGGAAACACGGAGCCGCTCGAGTCGAACCCAAAGCTGAGGAACATATAAAATGGATTGTTTTTAAAAAAAATGTTATTCCCTTTCCAACCCGTGTGGGCCCACCTAAACTCAACCATGGTTACCGAGCTGCACACTCTCCCCGTCCTCACTCCGCCTTTATATTCCCCTGCCTCCGCGGTCGCTGCTAAACCCAAAGATCTCTCTCTCTCTCTCTCTCTAGCTTCCGTTTTCTGCAATCGGTTGATCGGAATCCTGAATTATCACCATCATAGTCGTCTTCGGGGAAGAATCAGTCGATCGGAGGAGGGATTTCGACGGTGGAAATGAGCTGCAATGGGTGCCGGGTGCTGCGAAAGGGGTGCAGCGACAAGTGCGTGCTGAGGACGTGCCTGCAGTGGATCCCGACCCCGGAGGGCCAGGGCAACGCCACCCTCTTCCTCGCTCGCTTCTTCGGCCGCAGCGATCTTTTGTCACTGGTCACCGCCGTCCCCGAGTCCCAGCGTCCCGGTAATTAACCCCCTTTATCTCATGCTCTGTTTCGCTCTCCCCGGGGAGCTCCTATTTCACAAAAGTTCATAGACGAATAAGAATATAGAACCCTGTTTTCCGGAACCCATCAAAGATTTTTCAGTCGGTATTCAACTGCCGAATTCTTCTTCCCTGATAATCTGTTTCCTCATTTTACGCTGAGAGGGTACGAAAGGGAGCGAGTTTACAGGGCGAGTTTTCACGATTAATCGCGAAATACGAATAAAAGATCGAAGAAACAAATTGTGGGTATCTCTTGACGCCCTTGAACGGATCGAAGTTCGGATTAAAAATTTGAACTTGAAATGCGATTAGTGGAATAGTCATTAGATATTGATTAAAATAGCCATGATAATGAAGACCTTTTTTCTTACAAAACAGCTAATAAATTACTGAATTTCTCAACTAATTTCCTTTTTCTTGTATTTCTCTGTTCTTTCAGCTTTGTTTCGGAGCTTACTGTTCGAAGCGTGCGGGAGGACGGTGAACCCGGTGAACGGAGCGGTGGGCCTTCTCTCAACCGGAAACTGGCATGTTTGCCAGGCGGCTGTAGACACCGTGCTATCCGGTGGATCCCTCCAGCCGTTGCCAGGAGTCCTCGGCTCGGCCATGCCTGAGGATGACTTCTCGGTGGGCAAGTGCAGGGGACAGACCCTTCTCCACCGCCAATTCACATCTCCCTCCAACCAGGTGGACCCCAACTTCACTCTCAGCCTGAACTTGGGGACCAAACTTTCCGGTAAAAGGCGGGGGAAGAGGAGCCATTTCATGGAGAACTGGCCGATCAAGACAGCGTCCTCCCTCAGCTCCGAGGAGTCGGAGGTTGCGACGGTTGACAGCGGCGGGAAGGGGATCAAGCTCTTGAATTTGTTCACCTAATCGATCAGCCACCGATTATAGAAGAACTTTGAGTCCCTCCCTTTTTCTTCTTCAAATCCCATTTTGGGATCTTTTACTTTTTCCTCTTTTTTTTTAGTGCCCCTTTGTTTTGGAGAAACGGCGGTGCATAAAAGTGGTAGAGAAAGCAAGCCGGCCGTCGGGATTGGACTCCGGTGAGCTCTAGTTTTGCGGTGGCTCAAATCTTACTTGTAGTGCCTTCTTCAATTGCAAGGAAAGATGATGTCAAAATGGGAAACTTCTGTGGTGCTTAAATGCTTATGCCCCTCAATTTGTAGACATTTTAGGTCTTGAGAGCATGAAGATTATCCATCTTTTGGGTCAGAAATTGCAGCTCCATTGTGCTCGAAAAAAGTTGGGGGAAACCCCCACACTATCATTATGGATCGAAGACCATGAAATAACCCCACTATCAGTAGTAGCTGCCATTCTGATTCTCCTGTAATATCAAATGAATTTATATAATATTTCACCTATATATATTATAAATAAGAATTTAATGGTTCACATGAGTTCAATGACCAAGCCATAATGTTCGCGTATCAGCATTGCCAGAGAGAGGGATGGATACGAACAAATTCCTAGGAACACCGAGATGTCGTAGAAAAAGCATCATCAATCAACTCGGGAGATGCCGAGGCTCGACGCTGCAAAATTGCGGTGGCGAGTCGCCACGTTACAATCATCCCAACAGCACAGGTGTCACACGTGGCGACCGTCCAGCTAAAGCAGCACCCCCCCCGGTACTTTTCTCCCTAAGTCCTAAATTTTATTTTTATGGATTCAAGGCAGGGTGAGGGCCTAATGGGAAATACAGAAAATAATATGGATGGTGGAATGGATGACTCATGGGAGGAAATCGAGGTCAGGACCTTATACCAATTTCGAATTTCAATAAATTCTAAATTCGACTATTCTTAATTTACTTTACTGGGGACTGATGGATTTTTTAATTGGAAAAAGAGTGATAATACGAGGACTTGAAGGTAAATTTGCCTGCTCGTGGAGCAGGAGGGAAGAGGAGTTCCAGCTCCAGCTCCAGCTCCATCTGACGTGTGTATTTGTTTTTATCCCAAATTACTTGTCGGCCCCTGCGGAGAAATTTTATCCTAAAAAATAGCCCAATTTGTAGCGCCTCGAAGTTGCATCGAGCAACCGCGCCCGCAAATTTAGATTATTTAATGAATAATAAAAACATAGAGGAGGCAGTGATATTAATTTCATTTTGATCCCTGACGTTTTTCTCCTCGTCTCAGTTTGCCCTCTCCTTTAGCTGTGTGGCATAGCCTTGCCCGTTGCTGTTTGGTCCTGGACATGCAGATCAGAACACTGCTGAGTCCAACCCGACTTATCAAGATTATTTCAGCCATACGTGTGCAGCTCGATCTCTCCAGTTATCCATTTCGCAGTTTCCGCAGCTGAAATTATAACTGCAAAAGGATAATAATCGACAAAAATAAAGAACGGGGCACTAATTGAAATTAACGAAAAAAAGGAGGTGGAGAAGAAAAAATTGCATGGAGAAGGTGACGTCATAGGTAAGGCCCCCGCTGCAAGTTGGGGCCGCTACAAGTTGGGGCTGAGTGGAACATACCAGCAGTTGAAACCAGCGGCTGATCATTGAATAGTTTTTCTAATAATCCCGATTAATTTATGTTAATTTAAGTTTAAATACGATCGGTTCACTTAGAGATAAATTTCCTCCGATCACATGCCTTTTCTCACTCGTAAAATTCGAGCCCAACACAATAACCAATAGGAGTAATCATCGAATAATCTTAATTTAATTTGGGGGCTTTAATTTAATTCGTAAGCGTGCGATTCCATCCCCTCATCTGATTGGCTGATGCCACGTCAGGAGGTGCGAGTTTCCTACGGTCTTTCAATATTATAAAAGGATTCTAATAAATAAGTTGGAGGAATCTTCACTGAATTTGCAAGTAATTAAACTAATCAATACCAACCCTTACCAGTCGAGCTGATGCCGTGCTCCTTTCCCTAAAATAGGATTTTAAATTTAAATCTCATTAATCGAAAGGATTATAATTTATGAAAAGTCTTATTCTTTTAGTGAGTTAGTCGTGCTAAAAAAAAAGGATTAATGATGGATTTATCGTAATTTTTTAAATGTCATGATGTGCAGATAAAATGGCAGTCGATTCGCTTGCCCGGCCAACGGGTTTGGGCCAATCCTGAGGAATATGATTCGAACATACACCGAACATCATGTGAAAGTGAAAACAAGGATTTAATTATATGCAACTATTGCTTTATATATATACATAATTCATATGATAGATCCATGTCATTTCATGTGGAAGTCTACTATGTCCAAATCCAATGCAATTATATAATATTCTAACCCCACCAAAAAATAAAAAAATAGAAATACTATAATGGACAATGAAGGAGTTACAACGCAAAAAAATCCGAGTATGTTGAGACGTCATGGTTCAGTGCATCAAACACGGTTACAACAGCTCGGGAAAGGTTCATTGTACACGCAACCCCTTTCCTCCCCCTTCAGGGTAAACTGCCGTCACGGGAAAATCTCAAACGCTTCTGACGGTTATCTCGATGCAGAGTAACTTCTCGGTCTCTTCGGCCCGGACGGTACTCTTGTCATGTATGCGCGCCCTTTTGGTCACCGGATATGCCAGTCGGCCGGTCATAACTTCACTAAGTGTAAAGAGACTCATTCGAGGGAGTGTGGAGGATTAAACAAAGGAGGTGGTGAAAGAGACTCTGAGCGAGCCAATGTAAGCTTCCATTGAAGCTAAAGGGGATTTGGTAATGTTGATAGGCCACGGGAACCATCACTTCAACACCCAAAGGGCCAATTTACGTATCCATCCCGAGCATGCGTAGATTCCACGATTATATTTAGAGGATGATTAATTAAAAATCAAAACCGACATCAATATTGGGTTGTTTGTAGTTTGTGGCTTTATCCATTTTATGGAAGGAGTAATGTTGGGCTCACAATGATACCTTCCCCAGCAATCTCATTCTAGGAATATATCTTCTCTAGGAATAGGGAAATAAAAGTGTACATTTGGGTGATGAAGGCCTCATTCTACAAATGTGGCTTTGCTTAATTGTATATGGAAAGTTACCTTAAATGAAGAGTTAAGCATATTATTTAGCTTTATAATATCTAGATATAAAAAATGAGTACAATTTTTAGAAACCAGAATTCGATATAGAAAAACAATAGAGTAAGTATAGGTTGGGAAAAAAAAAGGGGTCACCAGATGATCATTCAATAATTTTTTTAATGATTTATTTTTTTATTAAAAAAAGGAACGTATATCCGTAATTTTGAAATTAATTTTAATCAATAATCTTGTACAATATAGGGGGCAATTAATGATTATTAGTCTAATCACTAGGAAATAAAAATGATTACCCGTAATGGGTTCAATGGTCTGAGAAACGCAGTCGTCACCGCCTTGTTCTAGTTCAATTTTTTTAATCAAAATTTCTGGGTTTTTTTTTTATCATTTTATCTCTTTTTAGATTTATCAGTGTTTTCTATAAATCATAATAAAAATAAAATTTATAATTTGATCATATAAATGACTTAACTTTAGGATGGAAAACATGTTATGTGAACAATTGTCAATGGGCAAATGATCTCGACATAACTTTAACGAATTTAACAGTGCGTTATTCGTCATGGTCCGTCAAAACCTACTATTAAGGAGTACTGTGGTGTACATATGTCCAGCAAGCCATCAAACCGGTCTCTCCTGTCGATTCTATGGCCGCTAGCTAGGCCGGTCGATAGGATGAAAAGCCCGATCTTCCAAAGTGGGATAGGTACATCATTCAATTTGGTCGGCTTTGATTACTCATTAGAACCCCTTGGCAATTCGGCCGATGTGTCACGAAAAATTAGGCAGCCAAAAATGCTGGTCCAAACATGAAATATTTTTACTTTTGGTAGTCCGAGTACTATATGAATTGTATAAATAATTATTTTTAAAAATAAATTTAAATAATTTATATTTCAAAATATTTTTTTTCATTTAATTTATCGATCAATCTATAATTTATATTAATTTAAATAAATAATCAAATAACTATTAAAATATAATTATTTTTTAAATTTTTTTCACAAATTTCTTTTTATTATAATTTTTTTTGTGCTTTTCGGGCATGCACAATTTTTTTCTTAAGCCACCGTACTGATCAATCGGCTCAAAAATACTAGTTTATGCATGATTTTTTCGTGCCGTACCACTTTTTGCTAGCTCTACCTATGCTTTTGAATTGGCTCATGCCATCGTGGGTCATTGAACAATAATATTTCCGATAGACAACTGTTGTCGAAAACAAAACGGTTTATAGCTAATCCAATCTATCTTAATATTGCTCATGCATTTTTTTAAAAAGATTATTGATATTGCAAGAGATTCCAACAGCGAAATCGGAATTGGAATCGGAATCAAAATGCTTTTGATCTAGAATCGGAAAACAATTTCGTGAGCCGGGAAAACGATTCCCCAATAATACATACGGAATCATACATTCCCCGGAAGAGGGAATGCCGTGAAAAGCCAGTTTTTTTTCATTTATTTCAGGAAAAAAAGAGATAACGGTGGCACGAAAAATCGAATTACTAAATAACCAGGCATGATTTGTCGATATATGTTTTTTCTTGGTTTGGAATAATATTTTGACCATATTTTGCTTTTTCAGTGTGACCAACAATTAATCTTTCCCATTTTCATTAAATTTCTTGATTTTTGTACATATTTATTTGAATATTTATCTCGATATGCAAAGAAAACACAAAAGCACTCAAAAAAGAGAATATGGGTCGATAGGAGCACTCAAAATTGAGAGCTGGTATGGTATGAAAAATCATAGATATCAGGTCATATTAATATGTTACAATAAATAATTTGTGATGTGTTAATATGAAAAAATATTTATAATAATTTTTTTATAAATAATTATATTTTAATAGTTTTTAAATTAATATAATATTTTAGTTAATCGATTAATTATATTATATAAATATTTATTTTAAAAATATTATATTATTTAAATAAAAATTAAAAAGTTAATTTCATTTGATTTGGGTAAGGCCGGACTGTTCAAAGCACAAGATATTTTGTGCTAATGCTAGGATTTTTCGGCCGACCACCAAAAATAAAATCGTGTTTTATCGATACAGCTTAAAATCATGGAGTGCGCCCAAATTGGCAGGTAAAACCCTGTATTTAGTAATGGAAACCTGGCAAACTGAGTTACGATGATCTCATCTTCTCATATATATATATGTGTATGTATGCATATAGTGTTAAATTATGACAATATGATGAGAAATTATCGTATAAGCAATAATGATGACAACTATTCATGTAACCTATGCTCGCGTCCGTATTTCGTTTCTCTTGAGCTACACGGATTTGATTGATGTTAGAAGGGTTGCGGCCCAGACAGATCGATTGATCGATCGATCGACCACCGCTGGAGCTCGGACAGAGGTCAGGCCAGGACTCGTCACCCGTGTTTTCTACGGGACGGATGAGCCAGCGCCGTGGACGACGCGGATGCGAAACGGACGGGAGAGGCTAGCGTGGGCCCTACGAGGCTCGACCAATTCCTCAGCTCTACCGAAAGTTAAAAAAAAAAAAAAGAACAGAAGAAGGAAGGGAAAAAGCGGGTGGAGTGGGAGTGGGAGTGGGATGCACGTCAGCCTACTCCCAGTGGCCAGTCCTCCTCCACTGGATGTGGGTTCCACGCTGGAATCTATCAATCATCATCGTCATCATCCTCCCCCTCCCATTCCCACGCCACTGTCCCATACTAATTCAGATGGGTCATTTCTCAAATATAGAGGTTCGTTTATATGTGTAATTTAAATTTAGTATAAGATAAAATATAAAATTATCTCAATTAGTTCATATTAATTTTTTACTTGTATTCTTAATTAATTGACTTAGACAACTGTAATAGATCGAACAATAATCCACAGTAATAATCAAAAGGCTATTAAAAAGAAAGGAACGGATCAGAAAATGTTCAAGGGAAAAAAGAGAGAGAGAGAGAGGAGTAGAGGATGATGACCTTCGATTCTCTAAACAAAAAAACAGAAAAAATCTCGTCGTCGTTTCGCCGCATATATGTCCTGTGGGTCCCACCCGACAGAAGAATCCCTCCCGGCTTTCGATGCCCTTCTTTAATCGAGATCATGGCGCGAGATGAGACGATACCGAGAAGAAGTATTGTTAGAAGCTAATCGCTCGTATAATGTCTGTATTTAGTACTAATTATATTAATTATTTATTATTTTCGTATGATTGTGAACTTGTCAATTTAAAATCATCTGAAGCACCCACGGTTTCCTCCCATGGGATTCCTCGCTTGTTAAACAAGAACTGTGCCCAAGTGATAAGGGTGAAAGGGGAAAACGGAAAGATCGTGAACGGAAAAAATCGAAACAAGGCCGACTAAAAAACTAGTTGGTACTTTAAAATTCATATTAAAATATTTTAAAGATAATCTAAATTATATATATATATAATCAAAAAGTTTTTTTCAGTGAACGATTAGATTTTAATATGAATTATGGTTACAAATATTAAAATTTGCAAGCGGACAAAAAACTTTAACAGCTTGATGTCTTCCAGTTTAAAATAAAATTAAAAAAAAATGAATTTATGGGATGCACCAATGACGTCGGGTGTCCTCTCGGGATTTCAGAGGGGATATTCAGTTTCCAAGGCCGCCGAGTCCTCCTCTTGAGGAGAGCCGAAACGCCATTCGACCAGGAAGGCTGACGCCACCCCCCCGCATGACAACATTACGTCTTCACGACCGTGACTTATATTACGCATAAAAAATATGGATCTAAATGCAACGCATGGAAGTCGAAGAGCTGTGAGAGGGGACGAGAGACGGAACCTCTGACACTGTCTCCTAATACCATCGGCTCTGCCCTGCGGAATTCTCGCATTTTTTGACAGAAATAGTTTAAGCTACCTGCGAGTGGACGCTCAACTTACAAGTTACAATTGCTCGATCCTTTATTAGAACACTTAGAAGCAGAGCACGAGAAAATAAAATGTTCATCGACTATATTTCTCCCAGTTGGTCACATGGAAAACAAGTGAATGCAAATGACTGGAAACATAAACACAGGAAACATGGTCTCAGATCTGTTCACGGTGTAAGAATCATCGGTGCACACGCTTATTTACATAATTACGGGGATCTTTTATTGCTTCCGATAGACAACCGCTAGATTCTCCTCACTAACCCGCGCAATTCGAGTACGAATGCTCGAATCTCTACGGAACAAATGATGCAGTCTAACTTCATTCCACAGTGTCCAATCTGGGAAAGGAACCCAAACTTGCCAGCCACGCCCAAACAACCACCACCACCACCTATGCAACAAATTGAAAGAATCGTGGGAAAATACCTTTGTACGGGGTCATCAACGTCAGCAATCGATATAGCTAGTCTGGCACTATTCCTACACTTGTACACGGGAAGTCTGAAGGTACCCCATTTGTTAGCTGTATCACGTGTGTCCTCAGGCTACATTCCATGACCTAACGATAGATGAACTGTTACGATAGTGGGACATGGGGACGAATTTAAAGCACAAGATATAACGGGAGCAACCTGCAACAGTTGTTTCACGATGACCGGCGCTCAATGAGAACAGTTTGAGGTGAAAAGATGCACATTTACCTGCGTTGCAGCCGCTGCTGCTAAAATATCTCTCGACTGGTTCAGTAGAGCATTCTCTTTTGCTGCTGCATGGATAAGCTCAAGCACCAGAGAGTTCACTTCCTCAATCTATGAATGGCACACACATACACAAAATGAGCGCAGTTTAAATGGATTGACTGTTGATTAACTAGCACTTTAGAAACCATGTAACAGTTCTACGATTGATAACTTGAACATGTAAAGCTGCTACATTAGGTTGCAGAGCGGAGTTTGATAGAAAGGCAACGGACCCTTTGTTCTTCTTAGACCCATACATATATACCTTCTGACAAGATATCAAGTACTACACCAACAAGAAACATAGCAGCCAAAGCACATCTAAAACTCAAATAAAGATATGACAATGTGGCAGAGCGGAGCATGGAAAGATTTGGAGCGGATTGAGAACCAATTAGCTTGATGCACTAAATAGCTTGGAACATAATTTGCAGGTGCTGCTTGTTCATTGCAGCTTGTCTACTTCCCACGAGGGACTTGAAATCTGGCTCAGATTTGGTTTAGGCAACTTTCAAATGCTCTTAAAACTCTATGGCTGACTGTGATTCTTCAACCACAGAATAAGAAATCTCTCCAATGCTCAAACAGACCAGCCTTATTCCGGTCTTGGAAATTTGGGAAGAAGAATTTTGATGCCATTCCCATAAAACTCGCAATCCTCTGACTGTGACATGAGAAGAATTTTGTAGCTAGAAGATAGCTTACTTTGGAACAAGTATACTCAAACACACTTTTCAACGGGATATATGAAACTCATTAATCATAACTCCCAGAAAAAAATACTTAGATTTATTGGAACTTTGTGTATTACAAAAATCTAATCGACTCTGAGTTTCAGTAACATACTAGGTAAATTCTTGAATAATATAGATCCAGGAAAAATATGTTTTCCTCCTCAAATGAAGGTGAGGATCAAGAATAAATTAGAATTACTGAGTTCGAAACAAAATAAATACATTGATTCTGTCAATTTTGTCCCCGACGGTTGTCCTGTGGTAAAACTAACTAGTTGCAAGGTTAGTCATTTTTTGAAAAGAAGACAGTAGTTTTGCATAACAAAACGCTGATGGAAATAAATTCTTAAGTGCGAACTGAAATGAATCAGAAGTACTGTCCGATTTTCTGTCATTTTCTATCTGTTTATCAGCAGTGACAGATACAGGAAGGGAATACAAGTCACTATTTCTTTGCTCAGGTCAATCCTGTGTCAAATGCATCATGCAAACATAAGAAGATTCCATCACCATTTGAATATACTTTGATGATAGGAATTTCAAAATAATTTGGAGTCATGTGCCTGAATGAAATCACCTAAGATTATATTGTCATGCTCTCTTTCTGTTTTGTCCATTCTACGAACTTCAGAGGGAGGAAAATTCTTTTTTTAAAAACTAAGCACTGCAATCATGAAATATTAACAGTTCAAAATAAATTTGAAACTTTTTGATATGAATAAACTCGCTTAAAGTAGCAGTATGACCTTTGTTGACAAGAAGCCGGTGGAGGAGAGAACTGCTTGCATCACGTCACTCACAGAAAAAAGGGCATCCTTCACCTTTTGGACTTCAGCCTGCAAAACTGAAGAACTATTAGGCTCTTGTTCCACTCAAAAGGAAACGACAGATCATCATACCCTACTTAAACTGGATGGAAGTCATCATACCCTTGCCCCAGCAACAACTGGTAGACGAAGAGTGCTGGCTCTTAGAGATTCAATAGCCCCAGATAAGGAATCAGAGTAATCTCTGTCAATAGAGTCCCAGGCATCTAAGCTCTCCATCTGCTCTCAGAAATGATGAGAAGAATGGAGTAAGCGGTGGTTTTTGTCAACAATTAGTGACAGTGCAAACAAAGTTTATCTAACAACTCGTTTACAATTTGCCTTTTTCTGTTTCTTTTTTTGGGGTCATATAAGCAGGTCTGCAACAATATAAAAAACGAGCAAGTCCGAATAGATTCCAATAGAAGACTATACACATTTCAAATTGATTGTGCGGGTCCATAAGTTTTTTCATTTTTCCAAGGAGATGGAGAGATGAGGTTGTGTAGTTGTGCTAGTCAAAGGCAAATAATGTAGAAAACAGATGAAGCCACTTATAGGACACCTTGAGGGAAACAACTTCCTTCAGGAAGAAAAATTCTCTGGAATGGGAAAAGTATGTGTCTACATCATGTGGATTGCTGTGAACAAAACTATAATATACACATGTGACTCACTTGCGACCGTATAATAGAGGCCAGCTTCAGATTATGACGTTGCAATTGAAGCTGTATCCTTTTAGATTTGACTGAGTTACGCAGTTTGGAAGTGATGAACCTTGCACTGGCGAGGCCCCTCTGGCACAACAAGAAATTCGATCAAATCATGACTTCTAGTGTTACTGGATATCCGTCGGAAGAAATTAACAAGGACTAATATTGTAAAGCGCATATGTCGACTGTCCACTAGATGACAAACAGTAGCGACCAAAACAAGAATGTCTGGAATTGGGCGAAGTAAGACTGCTGCTAGTAGTATGAAAGTAAATAGTTTTGCTTTAGAAAATGGAAAATTTACCAGTGCATCCAATTCCTGAGCACGGAGGGACGAATCAGCTCTAGCATTAACAAAACGCCATTGAAGGAGCCTGTTGTACAAGAGCCTCAATTCATGAGCATCGGCTACTTTGTTCTCTCCTATCCTCCCGCTCCTCAAGTCTGCGGCAAAGCATAGTATTGAAGGCATGCTGCTTGCATTCCTTGCTGGCGTTAATGCAGCTGGAGTAGCCAGCTTACTGGGAGATGGAGGCCATGCCGCCCTATGAGCAGGCGATGGATATCTCCTGCTGTTTAATGCTCCTTTAGGAGAAGATAATGGACTCTCAAAGCCTGTCTTCTTACTAATTTTAGGAGTAACATCAACGCTCACACCATCAGAACCCATGAAAGATTCATTCTGAAGATCAGATCTCAGAACTGAATTTCTCTCGGATGAGACCTCCGTATCCATGTGTAGATCAGAATTAGAAGAATTTAAGCTGACCAGCATCATCGTATCATTCAAGGCTTTAGCCACATTCCCGGCAGATCCAGCCAATTTGCTGCTCCGATCAGCACACTCCGCAACGCTGCTTGCATAGTTTACTGCCGGCTTCCTCCTCTCAGGCGTTCCTCTCCTCACGCTGCCCGGAGTTGGTGACGGCTTACTTTTGCTGACCTGAAGGGAGTACGACCGTCCCTGGAAAGACACCGTTAAGCTTCTCGTAGAAGTGAACGTCACTTTCTGTGCAGCAGTCTCCCGGCTGTTGATGCCGTTGACAGCTCTCAGATCGAGCAGATTCGGCCGAGGAGACACCCTCTGCCTTCTCTCCACCGACTGCGAGCGCTTCACCGCCGACGGAAAAGCCACCATTGATGGCGTCGAAGCATCCGGCGCAGCAGCTGTTCTCGAAATCAAAGGTGATGCAGACCGTTTAACAGCGGAAGAAGAAGAGGAGGAGGAGTTGGAACAAGGAGAAGACATGTAACGAGAGCCGACATCCCGGCCCTTGGGGCGGCGAGGAACGGCGGCGTTGTCGGAGTCCGAGGGCTGCAGTGGCGGCCTGGCCACAGTTGTGCAAGAACCACCCTGATGAACTGCCTTTGGGCTCAGAGCCGTTGACACTGCCGTCACCATGGCGCAACCTCAGTGTCACAGCTCATGCTCCTGAGGAGCTGCTACTGCTGCTGAATCTCGGCCTTACCGTGTGAAGTCAAGCACAATAAATTCAATTTAACGGATAGAAGTCAAACGAAACCGAAGATAATGCCAGATAGAGCCTACAGTTCAGACGCTCTCTCACCTAAGAGACGATATCGCCGGAGTTTACCGTTACGGCTCGCCGGCGACGGAGGGAGAGGTTTAGGCGAGATTTGAGAAATTAATTAATGGCTGGACTGTCTCCGCCTTAGACTCGTTTCATTCGGAGAAATAGAGGTCGGCGCGTCCACGGGGATTATACTCGCTCCAGAAAGCTGCCACGTATATGATGTGAGGGTAGGTTTGGAATTTAGCATAGCTTGCTGCATCGCACGTGGAGAGTGCACGTAGGCATAAGGAATGTTTTCCGGTTGGAACCGAGGGGAGCCGGGAAAGACAGCGAGACGTTACCGCAAACGACAGTAGAAATTAAGGCGTCCGCTCCTAATCCCGCGCCGGACCGGACAAAATTTTCGGAAATTGCAAGGTTTTGTCCTTATCTTTTAAATGTTTATCAATTCGACCCAACGTGTCCTTACTTGGGGCAAGTGACCAACAGGTTTCTGTTTATCGTAGGACTATTTTCCAAGATTCTGTAAAGTTTCATTATGACAAAAAAGAAAAAATGCAAATATAAAGGGAAAAATATATATTTTTTAATCTTTCTTAAGTTAATAAAAAAAGTCGCCTAATTGCATTCCTACCCAAACCCAATAAGCATCTTCTTCCCACGTATCCTATCCATTTGACTCTTCTTTTTATCACAAAAACAATTTATTGCCCATGCCTTTGACAGCATTTTAGGATACACAGATCTCTTTCCATTTTCATCCCTGTGGGTGCACAAGAACTTGATAGTGGAGATGAGTTGTCTTCAAATTGGATACCAGTGAATGTCTTTTTAAAGAGGCATTAGGTTATATGCGGTGATGCATAGAAGCAATCACTCACTTTACCAATATATGTTGGTTGAGGTGGTTCGACACTCTTTCTTTTTAAATAAGATTTTAAATTTTTCGAATATAAATTAATTTATAATTAAAAAAATAGTCCTCCACTCTTATTTCTATTTTTTCCTTTGTTTCTTCAATGAAAAAGATTTAGGAATTTATTGAAAATAAATAAAATGTCAAATAAAGTGATACGAAAATTTTTAATAATAAAATCTAAATTACAATATTTTGATTTTAAATTAAGTGTAGTACATGGCACTAGACTCATTTTCTCACTCCCATCTCTTTTTTATTTTTATTTTTCCTTTTAGTTTATCTCACACTGTTACCTTTGGTAGAGTTTAAGGTTTCAATGGCCCAAGAATTAGCCTTTGTACTTTAGTTTCCTCAAAGCAATCAAATGTGCCTTGTCGTCAAGTTGGAGATCGAAAAATCTACTAACCCAAGTAAGATGGCATAAGATTTCATAATTACATTTTGCAGGGAATTCCAGCATAAAAACGCGTCATTTTTAGCAACTCCGTTGGCTCTTCCTAGAAGATCTAATCTCTGTCCTTCATGCTAATCCAAAATTGTCTAGTTAAATGACATGAACTAATCTGGGTAATTTCATATATCTTGTCATCAGTCATGGATGAGAAACCTCGACAAAATAATGATGATCGAGGAGTCCTAAATGGATTGAGACTCTAATTGAAAAATCATGATGAAGCATAATAATAAGCATGGGTGTCCTTTTTATGATCATATGGAATCAAAAGCTTTATGGACAACACCACATGCATTTGACAAGCAGGTTCAGTGCATTGGAGGACCACTTCCCCTCATTTAGGTGCCTTCCTTCTTTAACACTCCACTTTTCCTAAAGAACTCAAAGGTTGGCAATGGTCACAAATCGAAGCCCTCATGTGCTAGCTAGCACAACTTTCTAATCGTCGGATAATATATTTTTTCTACATAGAATGGATTGGACGATAAGGTCGAGAACCCGGTAACCCAGAAACCCTCATTTAGTTCGAGCAAAAATCGATGACAACAATATATCATCTAATAATGTCCCAAGAAAAAGGTTGGGTTATGAATTATGAAGCCTAATTGTCTTTGTATCGACCTTTTGAAATCTCATATATTAAAGAAGAATTGATCTACTTGTAATAATTCTAAAGGAAGCAAAAGATGGGTCACTAGTACGCGATTCTGTCTCATGGGTGAAGACAATTTGAATGAGCACGATTTCATTTCCTATTCCTCTAGATTCGAGTTTCTATTATATCATCTCAGTTAACCTCGTTGAGTACACGTCAATTTCACCCCGAGAGATACACATTCATATTCAGCATGCATTTTCCTTCACCATCTTTCATTTCTGCAGAAGATCTAAACCTAGGAGTGATCACTGTTCCATTGCAAAGAGAAGAAACAGTGCTATAGCTATGGGAAAGGAGGCCCTCTTAGGGACACTGGTTGACATTAACCAACATTTTTGGTTATAGACATGATTGCTACCTAAGCTAGAAGGGATTACAAGTTTGATGTGTTGGTGTCACCCTCGACTACTTGAAACTAATAGGTTATGTGTTCGATCATCACGATTAAATCTCTAATACTCCTTTATTTCCATATTTTTCATATCAATTTTAAATTCGTGAATGTTCCTTATAAACAAAAATAAAATATCACTTTGAAGGATGCTCAATGATTCCCAGAACCGCTCTAAAACCTACCTTCTTTTGCCGCATTCTCTGATCTCTCTTTACCTAGAGCTGTGGTCCTTGTTCTTTATTGGCCCTAATGGGTCCCTGAGTTTTCTTTAAATTACAGGAACTGTGTGATCACAGATGCCCAAATAGCAAATCTTTTTCACATATAATGCTGTGGCCCAATACAAAAGTTTGATGGCATGATATCACAGCGGACTATAAGGAAGAAAAGTTCTGATTGCTCTTCCCATACGGATCAACCACCCTTCCCCCTGCTCTTTATGGGTTTGATTCTATTCTCTCTCCCTTACTTACCCTTACTTACTATGTGTACCACTTGATATTCAACACTCAATCGAGTTAGATTAGTTTAATAATTGATAAAACTCTCGTACCTTACTTAAAAAAGAGAGAGAGAGAGAAGTACTGAACCGACTCAAACGACTTACCTTCATCATCTCTCTTTAGCTTGGCTAACAACTTTACACAGAGCATGTGGTGAGATATTGCTAATGAATAATCAATGCTCTCATCATTAAGATATTTGTTGGGATGGTTGAATTCGTTAGGTGAAAGTCTCGGAAGACTAGTAGTCTGAGTTTCCAACTGATCAGTCTTTTATGGGGCACAAGTCAATAATAGTTTGACACGTGAGCCCATGGCTACTGACAATCGTTTTTCTTTACGGAGCCAATATCGCTCCACAGTGTGCGAACTTCAGATCGGGACCGAAGGAGCGCCATACTGATGTCGTCCAGAAGCTCGTACTTTTGATCTTCATCGATCTTTTAGTCGAGAGTGACCGGAAATCGAATCTTCTCACAGAGCAACCTTGACAAGTAAAGACATACAAACGATGTAGCCGACCAGCAACACTTTTCTAACCTAAGCTTTCCTATTAGCTTAGAATTCTGCATAAAGCTTGCGGTGGAGTGGGAACCCTCCTGTCCAATCATAGAAGAAGACGACACTGCTTTCCAAGTAAAATATAAGTGCCCGGTACCCCTTAATCTGATAAAAAATTTTAAATTTAAGTTTTATCAATTAAAAAAATATCTATGAAAGTTTTATCGTTTAATAGATTGAACTATTTTAAACTTTGATTTATTGAATTTTTAGATGTTATATGATATGACATATAAATATATGCACATGTATAGTCCATACTTTTTGGACAACTAAGCTTGATAAACAATAGACACTGAAAGTGTCATAAAAGTATTCTACCTAAAAAAAAAGGCGTCATAAAGGAAAAGAAAAGGAGGAAAAATTGTAACCTATAGTTTGGTAGCCATTTGGGGACCATGATTCAAACCTTAAATCTGCCGAGAAGTTCTGTCTGCCGAGTAAAATCACTAGATTAAGAAAAAAAATGAAAAAAATATCGTTTCATTTACTTCTACCATACTTTTGAGATAACAATTCACTATTTGGGATAACATATGCGTCGATTAAAGTCGATGAGCTTCGTGGCTTCACAGCTTGATTCGAGGGTTGTGCCAACATTTAGGCCGGTGAAGGAAAACGAATGCAGAAATGCGACTAATCCGCATGTGGTGTTCAGTTTATGTGCATGTCACGTCGCAGGGATGTCGTAGTCACCAAGTCACCATCTGATTCTACTACGTGCCCGGCGGGATCCATTTTTTATCTCGTACTTCTAGCCAGCTTTATTCGGACGCTAAGACATTATGTTCGCAGTCTCCGGTGAAACATGGAAGGTTGGTGCTGTAGTACACTGTGATGGGTCCTCTGGATGATCTGTCGGGCCTGCCATCTTCGGGTGAACGGTCGTTCGTCATGATGACCACAGGCTCTGGAAGCCGGTTGGCTCGACCATGCCGCTCCAAGAACCTGCAAGAAATCCAACTCAGCTACCGTCAGTCACCTGAAATTTGGCCCGGCGGAGCGTGAAGTACGACCGTAGGAGGGTGAAAGCGGTGAATTACGTGGAAGGTGTGCCCAACCCAGCTAGTCGGTTGAAGGGGCTGTCATTGGCAAGGACACGGAGTAGGTCGGGGACTAACGCGACTGGAAAGGGAAGCTTTCACGAGGTTATGAGTCTATTTTATTTATAGTTTTTAAAACCGTATTAGATCTACTTGTTTAATTGAAAATCAACTATTCGTCTAATTTAATTTTTAGAATTAATTCAATTACATTGTATATGTGATCAGTTATGATTGAATTGGTCGATTCCCAATTGAACTAATGAAAAAATTAGTCGACTCAAATTTAAAAAAATAAAAATGTATTATAATGTAATACTTATATGGTTAAACTTGATATTAATATAATGATTATATCAATAATTTTTTATTATAAATCAGTGTTAATTTATTGGTAAGATTATACTATTAATATTATTTATTAAATATGTAATTTGATTCATTAAACTTCGGTTTGATCCATAAACTCATAAATCTATATTTTAACCGGTTTTTTGTCCGATCCGATCCGATTTTAAAAACCAGACTCTTGTCTCATGAATCGGGCAGACATTGTCCATCTTAGAACATTTTTCTTTCCCCTGTTACGAGCCTAATTCGGTCAGGAAAAAGGAGATACAGGCACACGGGAAGCCCACCAAGACATCGAATCCATATTTCTCTTCATCCTAAATCATTGATTAAGAGTTTAGCTTCTTAAGCTCAATCATGTTTCTACTTAAAGGAGCCCAGCTGTTGTTTAAAAGAACGAATGATGGAGCCAGCCGTCGGGCGTTAGAAAGTAACTCAATTAACAACTAAGCATAATTAACTAATTTGTTCAATCTATGAGTCAGATTCCGTGCTCTCATGTGACGTAAGAGACCCACTGTTTCGCTGACAGTATGATGGTTGCTCTCTCTCTCTGAAGGGCAATCGCCGAAGAAAGAAGTGCCTTTTGTGGATTGCGACCTGAGGTGGTGCTCAGGAGCCAATCCGACACGATTTCATCTCCAGCAATACATCGAACTCGAAGATCGTAAAGGGTGAGGGCTTTGCTGGGTACTCGTTGATGGGTGGGTAAGGCTCAAGCGAGGAGACATTTGATTTTTGGATACTGGGCCGAAGCCCATAGGAACTTGCAGGCAAAAGTAATTGGGCTGGGCCGGACAGCACGCTCAAAAGTTCCTTCCCCATCTTTTCATCCTGTCGTGCGCCCGTCTCTGCATGTTCAGTCTCACAGCCTCGCCGCATTTGAAATTAGACCGGTAAGAATGATCACAGGAACTGATTGAGACTCGGATCCGAGACCGTGCTACCCTCCTCTTGCGTCGGGCACTAGTAAGCGCTCTCGGGTGGCCGAAGCATCGAGCAGTCTTGATGTAGGATCTTCAATACAATCATACATGTATGTGCGTGTGACATAGGGATCTCGTGTTTTTGATAGTCTGACAAATGACGTGAAACGGGAGCAGTGACGCATCTTGATCGAGATGTGGTTGAATAGAAGCTAGTGGCACAGGCAGGGAGCGAATCGGACCCAGTCGAACGGCGTCCAGAACGATCGCTTCTCCGTCCTCCCGGGGCGGTTCGGAGTCTCCCACATCATGTGAACGTCGTCGAACTTGCACATGCTCACATCGTGCTGAAGCTTCGTCAACCCTGCAATTCCGGAGAGATCGGTATTTAGTAGGGCACAGGAGGAGTGGAGGCTCCGATTTTCGAATCCAAATAACACTATCAAGCTGCTTTCAGGTGTCGATGAGGGAATGTTATTTACCGCTCTTGCGGATCCCGAGACGCGTAGCGACACCGATCCACAGGTTCCTGAGAGGAAACCTCGCCTTCTTCCAACGATCCAGCCCCATCGCCGCCAAGACCGGACGGCGGAAGAGGAGGACGAGGACGAGGTTTCCCGCTGAAACGAGGAGAGAATCCGAGAGACCTCCCCACTTGTAGCTGTGGATGTAACGGATCAGAGCTGCTGATCAACGGAGAAACAGAGTGTACCAAACTGACCGAGAAACCTTAGTACGGAACTGAATTTGCAAGCCGTAGCTGATTCTACGCGGATCCATTCCCGCCCTCCCCTCTGTCCTTTCCGCGTTACAGTCATTCTCTGGTAAGGAAATTGTCTCTTTTTTTCTTTTTTAAATATCAAGCAATCTATTTTTCCAGTTCTGTGAACACTTGTAAATTTATGAATTCATCAAGAACATTTCATGAATTATTATTAATTTTCTTTTCTAATGAATTCATGATATGATGAACGCTCATAACTCAAAATTACCAGAATCGTTATTCTTAAAAGGTCTCTAAGAGACAGATTATCATAAAGTACGATTATTCAAAGATCTCTTATCGAATGGTATGCAATGTTTGCAGGAATGGTGGGTTGTTGCACTATTGTGTTTTTGGGAGTGATTCTATTCAAAATAAAATCCTGATGTGTGGCAGCTTGTTGAGGGCAATAGACATTTCTTCTAATCTCCCTGCAGGTATTTTGCAGGGAGTCATTCTTTTATGGACATGACAACCATGACCAGGTGGTCAAAATATCTAAGTTAAGTTTGAGAAATTTCTTGTTTGTTGAACATTCAAATGCTAGCTGCATTTGCTTTTGAAATTTCTCCAATATTCTAAAGTAGAAGGTTGCTAGCTTTGGTATCAATTTTTTTGATCCTCCGGTGACTCTTGACTTCACTTAAAAAAGGGACATCAAGTTACCAGAATTAGTTGTGATAAGTGCCGATGGAATGAAATAAAATATTGCTTGCCAAGAATGAATGATGCATCAAACAAAGCATGACTCTCTTTTGATGAAGAATTAAAGCAAGACTCTCTGAAACCATCTTAAGATTTGATGAATCATAGATGAAAGAGGAAAGTTGGAGACTCTGGTGTCTCATCCGGCGTGTTGCTACTTGCAGGCTATTGAGATCCCTGGTGAGATTGCTTTCAACGGTTGAAGTAACAATCTTATGTTGCTGTTGGCAATCAGTCTGCTGCTTGCTTTTCTTGATTGTTGATTATAAACACATCCCAATATGAATTGTTCAATACAGTAAACTTTTGGCCGAGTATGTTGTCCATGCCTGAAGGTAGTAAGAGTTTAGGGTTTTAAATTCACCCGATGAGCTTAGCAGGTTGCTATGATCTTTGCTCACTCTGTACATGTTCTTGCTGGCGTCTGTTGAGAATAGAAGTTTAACATTAAGATTACTCTGGAAATAATTTTAACTGCTCAAAGCCACAAAATCAAACCTTGAAAAGGTACCATTATGTTTTTACCCCATCTGAAGTTTCATGAATTAGTTAAAAGTTTGATGTCACCATTTATCTTTGTGGCTAACAGGCAATGGATTTTCTCCATAAGCTACACAGCTATGACCATCAGGACAGACTTACTGCAAGGGAAGCGATGGCATATCATCTTCTAACTCCGTCTCAACACCTGCCCATTTTTCTTCGAAGAACACTTCCATTAGACAAGACAGGATTTCATGCTCTCATCGAAAAACAGATGTTCTTGTGTTGAATGGCTAGCATATAATTTAATTTATCTGTACTTGCTTCTAAATTAGTGTAAATCTAAATGAAGATCGGAACACTTCCAACTCATTTGGTCTGATTTCAGTCAGCGCCATTAGTTGGGCTTAGGACTCGGCAGAGATACTGAGAATGAGATTTGAGATTGCACACAAATTCATAGTTACATTACACAAACTATTTATAGCAGGTGGCAAAACTCTCAAGAGGGTGTTTGAAAGATTTGCCCTTCAAAATCATCGAACTTTGATCACATTTCAACTGCAGGATGCAAGGAATGAAGTTCCGAAGCCATCTTTATTTCAGTCCACAGCAGACGGGGGCTTCTGTAACTCATTTCTTGAGGTGAGGAAAGCATGTGTAGAAGTCTGATTTTGGATGCTTTGCTTCGGCATGCTCCCGACATTTCACCTCCGTGGTGGTGCATATGAAGGTCTGCATGCAAACCTTACACTGCAAAAACATAAGCCACCAGAGACTATGAATCAGCCCCAATTGAATCCGTAGTTACTGCCCTCGATCTCAACAGACAGGTCAGTGGAATAGCGCTCTGTGCCACCAATTTGGTCGGGCATCTATAAAATATACTTATTTGCTGAAAGACCATTAGCCTGAGAACCAACTTCATGTATCAGTCAAGTCATCATGCAGGATATATCAGAACAGAACCATTTTGATTCAGTACAAGTAATTGGCTACAATTTCCAAGAACGACTTTGATGACAGTCTATCCAGTTCGAAAAACCCTTCAACTCAGTCCATCTTACAGATTCAAACCATCAGTGGATTTAGTAAACTGATATTAGCAATATTGAAGATGATGCTTTCAGCTGAGAGAATGCTTAAGAATGTTCAGAGAGAAACATGAATCTGTGGTGCAACAATGAACATTTGTCTGATTTTTTTTTTTTTGGCTGACCAAAGAATGTTTATCTGACTGACCAAATGGTATTTTGAATAAAAAGCAGAACAACAGTTTCAAATCAAGTCAACCTTGGTCCTCAATCATCTGCAGGCTATCATAGAAGATTTTCTCTCCACAAGCAACATATAAAAAATAGATCAGAGCCAAGGAGAATTTCCAAATTCAGGCACAAGAAATGATAGGTCAATCCAGGTAAATTTATGTGCAACCACTCATCTGGGTGATCTCGCCAAGGCTGTGTGTGCAATGGTGAATTGAATAAATGACTTAATGAATCACTCGTAAAGCATAAGTATCTCCACCTATCCACTTGAGCAAGCTTTTGTGGTTCGACATGTACTTTCTCCTATCATTATTCACTGTGTAAGATCGGCAGGTAAGAACATCGGTACCTGTATAGTCATGGCCTTCTTGTTCGAATCGAGCTGGCTTCCTGCAAAAAAAAGAATCAAAATTGCAATTAACAGCGAGAAGATTTCTAAGCAAAAGTCAAATTAGCAATAAAGCCAGCAAAATCGACAATCTAGAGTAGACTGAAGGTTCGCCAATACGAGAAGAACACAAACTAGCCGAAAACAAGATGAGAAATTCGATCAAGCTAAGCCCGACCAGAAGCTGAGCGAGCTCTATCAGAAAGCTATCAACTTCCTGTACAAAGAATTCAGCTCTGATCTAGGTGTTTCCTTGTATCTAGCTCCGATTTTACAGTAATCAGGCGTAGAAGCGAGGGGACTAGAACCTCGAGCAGCCTTTTGCTTCTCCATGTTCCTCTCACGAGCCATCTTGGACTTCTGCCCGTTGCCTCCCCCCATGGCCGCCACCGAAGCTGCCTCCGCCGCTTCTTCCCCTTCTTCCGCTGAAGCTCTAGATCCACTCCACTGGAGATTCAGAGATAAAGAGGGTAGAAGACTTCAATTTATAGAGGAGATGGTCAATCAAGAGGCTGGAGACAAGAGGTTGGACTATACGGACTCCTCACTCCTTCTCCCCCCCGCTGTGCCCTGCTGGCGAAGTCAGCTGAGCGGTACCAGGGGTCTAGCCCATCACGAGTACTCAATGGACGGCCCAGATTTTCCCGCATTACCTTTAATTTTTTAGGAAAAAAATATACTTTTCATCTTTTACTCTTGCACCGAACCAGGGTTCATCCACAGATCGAAGAAACACGAGCACAAAGGGGCATGCATTTAAAACCTCATTTTCAGATAAATAGAATTTAATATAATGATATAATTATTATTTTAATAATTTAAAAATTATAAATTCAATTTTTTTTTCATAAAATTCTCTCATACAATATGCTTAGCCTGGCCACGAGATAGTGGGTGGCTCAGCGCTTTGATGCAGCAGCATACAGCTGGAACCCACTCACCCACAACCGCATCATTAATGCAACGCTGCTGCTGTGGTTGTAATCGCTTCATTCTCTTAGCTCAGTGTTCTTTACACTCTTTTTGTCCAGAACAAATAAAAATTAAAAAATATATATGTTTTTCGGTGTTCCAGTGAACTCGGTGTACCTGCCGTCGGACACCATTACCGGTGCCATCCAGCATCGTCGCTGGCTCGTCACTACCGGTGCTCTGACAGAAACATGCAAAATATGCAGGCCAAGGGCTCGGACAAGAGGGAGAGGCCATTGAAGGTGACAAGCCATAATAAAATGGGCTGTCAGGGGTTTTGCAAGCAAACAAAGTACCTACTTGAATTAGCCATCGTAGCAATGGATCCCTTACATTAATGGGACAAAGAGAAAAGACAGGGAACAAGAAGAAAGAAAAGGTCAAAACTTGCGGCTTCTGCGAAGCTGGCACTCGACGATAGGTTGGGCGTCGGTCGTTTTCCGGTGGGAGTTGGCACACTACGCTAGTTACTTTCCTATTTCGTTCACTCGTCGATTCACTCCCCGCTTTCCATCCCACTCTCTAATGAGACGGCTCCACTACGATTCTGCCCGATATTCGTAAAGGACTAACCTCGTGCCACCGACTGGTGTCGACCCAAAAAATGGTAAGCTCAGATCACAGACCCTGGCCGATCAGGTGGCCCATAAGACTTACTGAAATAAAAAACAAAGGCTCCACTCTCGATTCATCGAGTTCAGCAGAGTTCGACGGACTTGCAGAAGCTGCAATGGTGTTTCCATCATTTGTTATTTCCTTTTTTGGGCAAGAGCAGCACAGTCCAAATTCTCAGCTGCCTGTTGCCTCATGGCTCATAGTACAATCCCGTGTCCTTGACACCCAGATATTGCAAGCTGAAGGTGATCCGAAGATCAGCAAGAGAAGAAGTCTGGTAGATTGAGAAGAAGCATCCAGTTTTCTTGTTACAGGAAAGAGTCGGCTCGGCAAAATAGCTGTCGGAATGGTTCAACGGCAAGTCGTGGAAGGAGAGTGGTGCTATTATTGTCCCGATGTTCTTCATAACAGACTATCAAAGATGAGAGCCGCCGGAAGATCTTTCCGTCCGTTAAGCACCTGAAAGTCCGTCAGAAGCTACGAAGACATTCAACCTGGAGACCTCAGCCGTGTATCCAAAGGAGACCATCTAATCTCAGACCCCGAGCATTTTAGATCAAATGAATCACACCTATTGGTGTTCATGATTCACATATCTGATGTCTAATATCCATACAATGAATCTTTAAATGCCATTGAACGTGAGATGAACAAACAAAATCATATGGATAACTTTCTTATGGATCAATTCCGATTCTCAAGAGAGTGGCCTTAGTCAGTTGTTACTCGAGTAAATTCTTAATCTCGGTTTGATTAATGCTACGTTGAAAGACCCAACCGGGTTGAATCTGGCTCGGGATTTAATTGATAAAACTACATCGACTGGACCAGTGTTTAGAACAATCTGGGCACGTAAGTGTCCTAAACTGCAACGGAATCGTAAATTCTGTTATAACAGCTAATTGTGCCCCGCAATATCAATTTTGGAAAACTTAATGCCCCAAATAAGATCCCAACAAAAATATTTAAATATCTAATAATTCTAAATTATTTCATATTGAAATTGAATCAATTTACTAAAGGTCTCTTGCCACGTTACTCATCGTGTAAATCACCAGTGCGCCCCGGGCCCAACAGCACGTGAAGCTTCCGAGGTCAAAGCAGCACAGCGCGGACACTCATTTTGACTCGTTCCCCCTCGTCCGCGTGGATTACATCCACCTCGGATCCGTGTGTGTGTGTATGTATATATATATATGCTCTCCCAACCATGCATGCACCAAAAATATTACGTCATATTCTCAATAATAAAAATAATAATGAAAACAGAGTCCCCTTCGAGAAATAAGCGGAAAATACAGTCATGTGGCTGCGGTTCTCTGATTTCCTTTCATTTCGCTCCACAATTTTTAATTTTATTAGTAAATCCGTAATTATATATATAATATATGTTAGCTATACATATATATGCGGATGCTTGGCCCCTTTGCTGTCTTTTTACCATTTGTCTTTGTAGAAGAGATTGTCAAGTTCGATCTCCTCTCCCTCTCTGTGGTCGGTTGCTGATTCGATTCGTAGTCCGAATCAGTTGATCTGGTTGAAAATTTTTGAAGTAAAGTGAGTGAACCGGTTTTAGGGTTGATCCTTTTTGGGTTGGGGTTTGCGTGGCGTTCCAAATCTTAATCTTGCGGCTAATCGTTGGAAGCGGGCGATTGTTCTGTGTTTTTGTGGGGGACAATGGCTTCGAGTTTCGACCGGTGGGAGAAGGATCCGTTCTTCTCCGCGGCCGAGGAGGTTCAAGAATCCGCTGATAGGTGAGTCGTCTGGCTCTTTTTGGGAAGAATCTTGAGCTGCAATGAAAGTTGTCTGCATCGAAATGTTGCATTTTCCTTCATCCTTCATGAAGAAAGGCACAGATTTGTGAGATGGTCGGCAGCTTTCTTGAAGATATAAACGACGAATCAGTTCTTTTAGTTTTTCCTCGCAATTTAACTGTCAAAATTGTACATTTCTTTTGTTTCCTAATGATGCAACTGTGATGCAGATCATAGGAGTGGATTATCCACTCGTTGTTTATAGTAGGAATTTTATGTTCCAGCAAAGATGAATAATTGTTAATGTCTGGTTTTGAAGGATGCAATCGACGTATAGAACATGGGTTCATGCAAAAGGCGATGCTTCAAATGAATGGAATTTGGAGGAACTCTGCAGGGATCTTCATACTGCTGTTGGCACTGCGAAATGGCAGGTCTATCTCTTGTTATAGATGTGCTGTCCCAATGTGACTGCCTCTGTTCTTGCCTTAGTTTATATGGTTTATAATTGACTCATTAATTGTGTTGAAAATGCAGTTAGAAGAGTTTGAACGGGCAGTCAAGTCAAGTTATGTTAGAGACTCGACTGATGATGCTAAAGATAGGCACCGTGACTTCATAGTTGCAATTGAGGATCAAATCTCGAGTGTCCAGAACTCGTTGCATGAATCTTCCACTTCAGAAGGCAAGAACCAACCTTCCTGGGTGCATCTCGATGCAGGAGAGAGCAAAGAGCTTGCTTTATTCCTCACAGGACTGTCGGTACCTAATGAAAACCCTCAAGACAGGGATAAAGGATTACCGCCTTATAGTAGACAAAACGTGCTCCACTCATCTGAGAAGTCTTATGGACATAGAAGGACTGCTAGTGCAAATGCTGACATTGATGCCTGGAAGATTGCCATTCCAGATAATAGTCCTTGGCAGCAGAATTCGTCCACTGGGCATCCCCCTCTGCCTCCACGGAAGATACCTAGTCTCTCAAGCTTCTTGAATTCCATGGACTCTTCCCCCTCTAAGTCAAAGTTGTTGAAGAATGGGTTTAGAAAGTTGAAAGCAATTGACGCTAACCAAGAATCTGACCCTGCATCACTGAGATTGTCACAACAAGACAAAGTGAGTTCTTACTAATGATTCTCGTAGGCTAGGTTCACTTTGTTGTCTTCCCACCTTCATGGTCACATTTGAATTTTTGTGTCAATGCTAATTATGTAATGATTGTTCTCTGTCAAGAAGGGCACAAATGCATGCTATGAGCGGAGTAAGAGTTGCCTAGATAGTTGTGATGATTGCTATGATAAGCAGCTGTATGGGTGGCATGGAGCTGTGCAGAGACTGTTTCAAAGATCTAAATATCAAATTCAATATAATCGGCCTGCTCAGTTAACCTTTTCAGCTCTTCTCCTATTCTTGATTGGTTAGTCTATCTACCTATATACATTTTGCTTTTTAATTAGTAATGTGTTTTTGCACATATATTATCAATGCACCTTCCTATGCATGCAAATATGAATTTAGAAGGGCTCTCTTTGGATTAAGGTTGAAAAGGCGAGTATATTGTAGCTGTCTCACTTGGACTGCACTGCATTGCACATTTGCATAAGGGATGCTACTTTAGACATTTATAACTTTTGACTTTCTGAGTGTACTTTCTCTCTTGAAATATCCATAGTTTTGGGTCGTAATTATACAGTGAACTGCAGCTCATATGTTGCATAAACACACAATGGCATCTGAGATAGATTTAAGGGAGCATTGACCCACAATGTATGTGATGCATGGAACATCTTGTAATCAGTTAGAAAATGTTTTTAACTATTGAGGCAGATTTCTTACCTTGTCTTTTTGCTTTCTGTGCAGTTCTAATCGTGTTGCATGTCCTCTAAGATGGGGTCACATTTATTCATTGGGAACCGATGTTTCCTTCAGTTATCTCCATTTGCCACATATCAAACAATTGCACAGCGGTAGATGTTCAGCAAATGCCTCGGCACCAGCCTCAGCAACCCCCCCACACCACCCCTGCCCCACCCCCCGACAGACAATCAAAGGGTGTGCTTCGAATTTAAAAACACTCATGATGGAGAATCTCATTGTTTTTTTCTTGGGAGAAAATTGTAATGTACTGTCACATAGTGATAGCAGATGCAGATCGTAGAAGCAAATGCGATCTTGCAATGTAATCTTGGCTCTGGATGCTCTGTTGATCTCTGAGCTTGTTTTAGCAATAGCTTTGCAGCTTGTGTATAATATAACATCAGAAGCCACACCTGTTTTTATTCATTTTATGGAATGTATTTCTTCTATTCCTTTAGTCACTGATGGGTAGCATATCTATCTGACCTATGACTTCCTACAGTTAACCAATTTCCGATCATGACGGAAACAATAAATCGATTCTTTTCAACAAAAATCTCGTCATTTTAACAACATATGCTACATATCTTGATTCAGGTGCTTGAAATTCTAAAATTACTTTGACTGCTGGTACTCTGCGGTTGCTGAGGCAGACAATTTCTAATGCTGGAAGAATCTAACCTAGTCACTGGTCGAATTTGCACACGACGGTAACGTATTGGTAGGCAAAGTAAGAAACTGCAACCAGTAGTGGGATGAAGAACTCAAGAAGGGATGCGTATTTGCTGGCAGTCTCATTCTTGATCACGAATGCGCTCATTTCCTTCCTCTCAGGTCCCTTGGATGAATTGTTGTTGGCATTGGTTGCAGCAAGGTCCTGAGCTCGACAACCTTGGAGGACACCAACCTGGTACTTGAAGAGCAGGTTCTGGGCCGCTCTGCTGTGGCCTATCTCCTGGAACTCCTTGGTCGCATCCCTTCCAGCAGATTCCAAGAGGACATCTTCTCCTCCCGGGTGTTCATCCAGGAAATTCGTCACATTCAACACCTAACATTCAAGACAAGAAAATATTTATCCCTTCTGCCATATTGAATCGGAAAAGAAAAATGAGGCACTCCGATCAGCAAAATAAAAGTATGAAGCAAAGAGGAGGACTTGATTCAATGAATATAGCATTTGGAGTCTGGTTAGGATCAGTGTTGACCCTAGATTTGTATCGGACATTTTTGCAGAGTTTGACTCGATTAAGCTGTAGGTTTTCAGGCAAATATCTGCTGAATTCGGGTCACATAAAGCATCACGAGGGGACGACACCAGAAGAGATTCAGACAGGTCCCATCAATTAAGGATTCTCTTCCAGATTCGCTAAGAAAGCTACACGTTTGTCACATACTGAAACAAAATCAACTCGATATCAACACGCAGATATATGTAGAATTAAGGAATCTGTATGACTCGGAAGGAATAATCAGAAAGCTGACGCCAGATTCCGACGGGAAAGTCGGGCAGGCACACCATATCGCTGGAGAGAATATGAGGGGAGAGAGAATCACCCGGCCGTTGACGACAAGCCAGCAATCTTCCTTGGACTTGTGCTGGGCAACCTGAGACAGAGTGAACACTTCTGTCGTTTCAGCCATGGTTGACAGAGTTCCAAGTTAAAGGAAGATTTCATGAAAAGACATTGAATCTGTATCTATATAAATGGAAAGATATCCCGAATTTAGGTGAAGCTGTTGACACGAGAATCCTCCACTGCTCAATGGTAGGCTGGTAGCTGCCTCGTTCTTCCACTTTCCAGCCTAAATTAATATTAGTTGCATTCCCAGGTATGGGAAAGAATGAGGGGGGAAAAAAAAACTCAGTATGGTGGAATTTCGGTCAAACAATCGCGTATGGGCTCTGTATCCCTTTGATCCCACCCCCAACTGTGTTATTGTATTTTTTGGTTAATATTTTAATTAATTATGAACTTTAGTTATGTTTTAAATTTTAATATGAATTTCTTTTTACTTATGGTAATAAACATATACTATACGTTATTTATTAAATTTAGCATGTCAATCGTTCTTCTATCAAGTTATTCTAGTGCCACGTAAAATATAATATTAACGTTGTACTTATATCAATAAATAAGATAAAGTTAATATCTAATCAAAATATATAAAAAAAATTATTAAAATTTATATTTAATTGAGATATTAACTTTTAAAATTATATATTTATCTATTAAAAAAAAGATTTACAGTATGCCGCATGTTATAAAGGTTAAATGTAGATACAAATGTTTGATATTGCCCGATTTAGTTGATGGGACTGCTGACCATTTTTATCTAATCCAAGTAAAGCAAGATCAAGCCTTAATCAAATCACACCATGTCACCCTCAGATGCCCCAACAACATGCTCACTTCTTACATATTCTTCATTATTTGCTAGAAACATAGCGGGACATTCAACCTTACTTGGTTTCAGCTTTTTATACCGTCCACAACATTGGCAGGCATATAAGTTTCTTGTCATTATCAACTCCGAACGCTGAACAGAATGATCTAACAGTAATTCCCGAGCCACTCTCTCTCCCTAGCAGGGGTAAACAAAATGGGAAGCTACTGTGAAGCTTCGATTCCAAGGCTGCTTTTCAGAAACTCTTTGGACTCTCCAGCTTGGTCATTGCTCAGGAACTCTATGCCTTGAAATGTGACCCGAGATGACCGGTACTGACTCCCAAAGGCAGACCCAAACCCCCAGCCAAGGCCTATCCCAGCACCACATCCTCCACCTTCAGATAAAGTGCAGAGAAGCTCCTTTTATGAATGCTAGGCATTCTAACATGAATACAAAGTTCTGAAGGTAGAGCTTACCTGCACCTAGACCCAGAATGTTCAAAGGCATACCTGCATCAAATGAAGATTAAAATCATCTTAAGCATAAAGAGCAGTCGTCAGATACCATTGTTTCTCAATAAGCTGGAAAAATAACCATGGGCCAATGAGTAAAAATAATTTAAAGAACACTTGAATAGAAGGTATAAGCTAAAGTTGTCTGAAAGAAGGAACAGGAGAGATGAAGATTAGAGGATGCATAGCTAAAACAAGACAGACCTGTCCAAGCAACCATTAACGCATTCTTGGTTACCCAATGACGACTCAAGACTGAATTTATCATTTCAAGTTGTCATCATTTAATTCCAATTTTTAGTGTGTTGCTTTGCCATTATATTGATTTTCCTACAAGCAAAATTCAAGCTAAAACAAGCAGATCACTTTCATGATCAAGAAGAAAAATGACACGAATATAGTTATAAGTTCTGACTCAACACCACCATCTACGATATTAATATAGTTGAAATAAAATAGGTTTCATCACCTCAACCATCCCTACTCACGTTCTCAAAGTTCGGTCTTAAAGAGACAACCCGGAAGTACAGCATGGTTCTGAAAAATGGGGCGAACTCGATTCAAAGTTGAGGCACTGGTCATCTTTTAAAGGAGAACAGTCCAAACTTCAAACTCCTGATGGAACTAACTTTATCAATCCAAATCAGACACCAAGTGGAACCCCAAAACCCAAAAACGAATAGCCCAAACTTCATCAAACCACAGCCTCACAGGGTACTTTACCTAAACTTCCCCATTTCTTCAACATGAAATCATAGTGTTGGCAATTCCTTTACTCTGAACGGCGCCTTGAACATTTTTTCTTAAATTTGCTCAATTAATTAGCTTGTCCAAGGAGTTTAATGGCAATGACTTTACGTTACTGTATTGAACATCATCCCAAGTTTCTGTTTTTCCCACAAATTTTAGTTTCTGGTTCCCGTCAAGCATGTGCTCTTAGACTAGACCAAACATTTAAGCGAGCAAAAATATCATAACATGTGACGGCAAGATGCAAGAATGTCAATGGAAATTAGCAAGAAAAGGAAGAAAGAAAGAAAGCAAAACCTCCGAAACCCCATCCGATGCCGAACCCGCAACCGACCCCGAAGCCTGATAGCGAAGATCAAAAGATAACCACTAATCAACTGCAGGAAAAGGGAAGCTCACTTTGAAGAAAGAGAAATCAGGCACCTGGCTTCTAAATTGGGAGCTTACCGAAACCGATACCAGCTCCATTGAAGTTCGTGAGCACCATGATTGCTCCTCTCCGAGCCTTTCCGATATCTAGACAGTAAAGGAGAGAAGGCCCGTCATTGTCGTTGAGATCCCATGGAAGAAGGTGACGATGTGGTCGTGGGCGTAAAGCAAGAGGGCCTCGTTCAGCTAAGAGCTCATGAAAGACAAAGCCCGGCCTACAAACCGAGGCCCGGCCCATTAACGGTCCTTGATGAGCCTCTTCTACAGAGAAGTGCCTCTTCGAGGCAAACTAAGCTCCAGGCACAATCCTGTATCCCTTCACCTGGTCGACCCAGTAGATGGAGGAGTTCTTCGAGTTCCTGAACCCCAAGGACCCGTGCTCCTTGCTCTTGTTCCTTCTGTCCAACCCGGCTGCCCCTCCTAGCACCATGTCCATCCACAAAACACCAGACGCCGACCTCCTCAAGCCTCGTGGGTTGTAGCTGGTTCTCCCTCACGGTCTCCTCCCACCGCTTCTCCTTCCCTTTCATCGCTTTTACGAGGGTGAAACTCCCTTCCTCGTCGTAGAACCCCAACTCATCTATCCCGAACTGCTCCTCTAGGACCCTCCAGAAGTGCTTCCACCTGAAAACATCGCCGTTGCTGCAGTTGAAGGCCTCATTTTGGGCGTACGGGTCCACCGCAGCCCATATATGCTTCTCGGCAATGAGGTCGGCATCGCCGGCTATGTACAGTCCCAAGACTCCTTAGTCCCCGGGAACTTCAGCGGGGTCCCCTCATGCTTGCATATCACGGCGTAGACACAGAGTGATCAGACTATGTTCATGAGGCTGTAGAGCGAGAACCCAATTATCAGTGGTGGCTGGTGGACAGACCAAGAGACCCCATCCCTCTTTTCGGTCTCCTTGACAAGGATGTCCTCGATGGTATAGTATAAGCTGGGCTCTCCAGCCTTGGCAGATCCTCCGTGTAGGGCGGCTCGTGGGGCCGCAACGTGCCCTCAGCCATGGAATCGAAGGAGCCAATGTAGTGCTTCTGCCCCGTCTGGAGGCACAAGTGACGGAGGTTCAGCGCGTTCGGGACCACCGCCCTCAGCACGTTCCACAGCATCAAGCTGTTGGCCTTGCAGTTCTCGGCCTCGCCGTGCCGGTTGGCCCACGTGACGGAGAAGATGTGGGTTACGTCACTGAGCCGCGAGAGCCTCGATTCAGTTTCAAGGAGATCAGAGATGTCGCACTGGATGTACTCGGTTGGGCAGTCGGCGTTCCAGCTCGGCCGGGGCCGGCCCGCGACGCCATACAGCTTCCATGGACCGTCTCGCTGTCCGAGAGCGGGAGAATCTCGGCAAGGCTGTTCCCGACGATCCCCGTCACGTCCACGACCAGACCCACCCTCTTGAAGCTCTTCAGAGCATCGTCCTCCACGATCTTCCTCTGCGGGATGCATCAAGATTCAAGCACCCGGATCAAATTCCTTTCAATACCCCGAAAAATCTCCCGCCAATCTAATTGATTTCCCAATAATTTCTTAGCGCTTATCCCACCAAAGACCAAATAGTTGATCGAATCCGAACAGATCAAAAACCGAAACAGCCCAGGCCACAAAAATCAATTTCGAGTCTACGTAATCATACTCACCACATGGGTGCCAAGAAAAAGGAAGAAAGGAGATTTTTTTTCCTTACCTTTGCAGCGCCGATAGCTCCGTCCCACCACCAGCTCATTCTGGGATCAAATCATAAATAAGGAAGATTCGGCGAGAACTCCAAGAACAGGAAAACAACGAAATCGGAAGGCTACCGAGAGAGTGGGGCTCGTTGTTGTGGGTGAAGGGAAATCAAGAGCCTAGCTATCGGTCTTTAATCCGAACAAGATTCAAACTTTCAAGGGTGTTATCGAATGCGTGGCTGGAGATTTTCAGTTTGTTCCGTGAGCGCAAGCCCAATTAGACATTGTTTTAAATTTTATTTTGGACGATAAGTGACGCATAGATGACAAAAAGGCACTGTAACACGTGGCGCTTGTCCTATGGAGAAATCTTTCGGGAGTATTATCGTCATTCAAGCAACCACAGAACCGGTTGGTCAGTTTGCTTGGTCGTGTTCTGGTGTCATCCAATTACATATCCAAAATTAGTAGGCCCGTTGGCTGGTCTGTTTAACGCAGCCCGCTGGGAGTCTGCGAGAACGCATTGCTTCAGGAAGAAAGGGAGAACTGGAGAAGTCAAAAGCTGGATGAACATAACAGGAAAGCTTTATTACTGGAGCAATGTCACAGTTCCTAGAGTTTCCCATGGCATCAGGAGACTGAGAATGATATTATTAGGGGAACACGTAAAGGCGTAGCCCCGGGTATTGATAGCGGACAACAACCACCAACTTGGTTAGTACTAGATGCCACATGACAGTACGATCGGCAATCACAGGCCGAGCTAGGTACATCCCCTCCCCCACCAGCAACAGAGTTCACATACCAACACAAGAACACTGACACAGTGGACAGCAAACCGGCCTAGACTGCAACTAAAGCAATTGGAAGGATGATGGATAGATAGACAGACTGAAATAACAAGTACGAGAAAAATGGAAAGATGTGCTTCTGTGTCTCTAATTTCAAGGCCAGGTTCAGTTGCGATTGGGGATAGTCCGAGGATGAAGCCACTTAAGAAGCTGTTTCCCATAGCGAGCGCTTTGTAGCCTGGCCTCATGCATCTGCAGGTGGAACAACAGGGCTTGATGGATTGGCGACCCAGAATTCTGCAATGGATGGATTCAAGGAAGACATTCGTCTCAGATGAAACCCTAAGGTTGGTAATGCGTTTATCGAGGCAAGGCTCTAGACTTCTCACCTGAGATACCTGTAGGGCAGTTTGCATCACATAATTTCCGTAATTATTCAAGAAGAGACTGGAGGATTTTGGCGTGCCGAGCAGTTCAAGGATGATTCCTTCGAGTCGCCCAACCCGCGGGGCCTGTCTTAGGCACTCCTCCACCACATTGCTGCCAAACTTATCCAGTGAGAGGTGGTAGAAGTGGCCCTCGAGCCGGTCTAGGATGCCACACTTGATATTCTGATACTCCAGTTTGAGCATCTCTTGCACCACATAGTTCCTGCATAAAGACGAGAGAGGTAACGTGATCTATTCACAGAATTCGAACAAGGACACAGTGGAAAAATCTGCAATTCACAGTAACTCACCCGTATTGGTCATAGGCTAAATCGACAGCATTCGCCACAATCTCTCTCAACACAGAATTCTCATGATCATGGCCTTTAAAGGAGCTAATGATGCACGTCAGCACGTCGTATCCCTTCTTGTTCCTCCCTATTTCGCAGCAGTTCCGAGCCACCTCTTCCAGTACAAGCTGTAAATAAGCAAGAATATGGTCACCAAGGGTTAGCCTCGAAAATGTTTGCTCGCATTGTATGTAATACACAATATGGCAATTGATCGAGCGGACAGGAATTCACTAATCCAAAAATATAAAAATAAAATAAAAAATAAGGACAAGAATTTAAGAAAGCATTGCCGACAGGGCTTGGTGGGTGGATTGGATTCACAGTGTTATTATTCCTAAGTCGTTCATAGGACTAATTCTGTGCATTAGTTTCCAAGAATATAATGGCCATTTGTGCCCTAATCGCTCCACATTAAAGATGGGATTGATTTTCGGGAATCAAATCGAAACAGTATTGCAATTATCTTTGATTGATGAAATTTTATGGTAAAAGAGATCATTGTTACCTTATTTTCCTCGTCGCCGAAATTGGTCAAACAGAAGATAATAACAAAACGGCCTTCCTCATTCTTGACCAGCTGCAGCACATAGGGCTTGAGCGTCCTCGTCAGCAAAGCCCTCTGGCTCGGCTCCGTTAGCCTCTCCAACAGCTTCTGCACCGCCCTCCTCCTGCCATTCACCGTAACATTAACAGCCCGTTAAACCCTAACGAGCAAACTAAGCAACCTATCGATGACATCACATGATCAACGAGAGCTGATGAGTTAGTTCGCACCCGTTATTGTCGATGCATAATCGAGAGAGAGTGGAGCCCTTGCTGCACAGCTTGCGGAGGATCTGGTCTATCTGCTCCTTCGTGAAGACCTCGAGGAGGATCAGGGAGATGAAGTTCGCCGACGGGTGGTTCATCATCCTCTCGATCTTGTTCATGAACTCCGAGAACAGGCGGCCTATCTGGGCCCGGTTCATGGTCCTGATTCTGCTCTGCATCTCCTTGGAGGTCCTCGGATTGGTCGCCAAGGTGAAGAGGTCATTGCACTGCACGCAGAAGGGCTCCCGGCACCCGTCCAGTGAGGACGACAGATCCTGGTGCCAGTTCCTCCACAGATTGGAACTCAAGTAGCCATGGTTGGACAGTGCTGGTTGGGCTTGGTGGCCGAGTAGACCGGAGTGACAGTGACCATTGATGATCATCGGGTTCGAACTATAGGCGAGCGCCGCGTCCCGTCCGACAGCCGAGCGTGCCACTGAGTGTGGTGCTGCAGTGTGTTCCCCAGGGCCCATCAAGCCAGCCGGGTCCCGATCGCAGAGCAACGGGTAGTGCTGGAACTCGCTGAAGGATGAGCGATTATATGTACTGTCAGTAGCAGAGATTCCCATATTAGCAAAGGCCTCCTCGAGCGGCGGGTGGTACTGCTGCTGCTGCGGCGGCGGCGGCGGCGGCGGCAGCGGAGCCTCATTCTCCTCCATGTCAAGAGCCGCCTTGAGGTTGCGGTACATCTCTTCCGCCGAATACATCGGACTCATGCCGAATAGACTGCCCGCGTGTCCACCAAAGGGATTGCCAATGTCGGGTGGATTCATCCCTTCTTCCGATCTTGTTCGAGCCCAACAGTCAAAAGGGTTGTGTGAAACAATAAACCAGAGGGAATAGGTTGATTTTACAATGCAAGGGGGACTACTACTACTACGATTGGGAGAGACGGACGACGCGAAGATCTGATTTTGAGATTCCCATACATATATATATATATATATAGACGATATTCTATCGCTATCAGAATTTCTTCGAACAATATTTCTGTTTCACGTCAATTTAAAAAATTTGTTGATCCGTAATGATATCACAAGATATCCGATTCACATGTGCATCGCATTCCGATACTTCATATCGTATCTACCTATCGATTCAAGTCAAAGATTCTCAAACTCACTCGGACCAGTCTCAGATTCACGTATGAGTACCAAGCCAACAGCTGCGGTTTACCCCTTTTTTTTTCCCTGTAAAAACTAAATAAATAAATATATAAGTGAAAGATGAAGAAATAATCGGATTTAAATTGCAATAACTGAAAGCAAAATTAGGGATTTCATGTACTTCGGCCTCTTTACTAATCACGATCAATTCATCAGTTACGGAAATTGTCGAGTAGATCTTCGGGACAGAAAATCAGGAACATATTTCTTAATTTCATAATAATATTATTACTATTATTCAAGTGCAAAATATCGATTTTCTGCCTTTTGAAAAATGAAATATTCCGATCTTCGAAAATTTTCAAAAAAGGTGGAAATTCTGTCAGCCTTTCTGGAGGTAATTTCTTGGTCTTCAAGATTGTTTCCCCAAATATAATTAATTATTCTCCCCGCCTGCCTTGCCACTTTTATCTTCTCTCGTGAACCCGTTTTACGCACCCACATAACACCTCATTGGAATTTATCAAAAATGTTAATTTGGGTGAGATTAAAGTAACTAAATATAATTCTTATAAAAATGGATGGGATAAAATTAAGAAATTTAATTTAAATATGCAATTGATTGATTTTTTAAATATTTATATGTCGGAAAATGAAAAATAAAATATACATTTAGTTTTATTTTTTATATAAATAATTATAATTTTAAGAGTAATTTTACAACTTAATTCTTATTCTCGTTTTTTTATTAATTAAATTTATATTTATTAACAACATTTGGAAAAATATAAAAATGAACCAACTGACTCCCTTCTTCACTTAAATAATATGTATGTATATATACATATGGATGTATGCATTATAAATAATTTAATCACTTTGACCTTAACATATTGTTAAACATTATTTAGTATTTCAAACCGAATCATATCTATTTTATATCAAAATAATTAAAACCAAGTAAAACTTATTTTTCTTATTCGGTTAATCCATTAACAACTCTTTATAATAAACATAAATATAATTCATTCAACCGAGATGTAATTGGACTGACTCAGTTCAAAATTAACCGAACCGCCAAAAACAAACCATTTTAGTTTACAAAGTAACTTTAGAAAATTCGGTTCAGATCGGTTTGATTAACAATAATTATTCTTCTTGGTCCGGTTCACGGCATCCAAACAATCTAAACAGGCTTCTCCTCTTAGCAAAGTCAGGTCAAAGTTACGTGTAAGAAGGACCCTTATCGGAAACGTACACTTCAACAGTGGGTGAAAGAAGGCATTTGTCCCACGTGTTAGATGATCAGGGTGGCAGCCTCATTCGCCTTACAGACAAATTTTTGCCCACTTAGAGGACAAAGTTCTATCGAACTCTAAGCTAATGTGGAGAATAAAAAAGCATTGCTACGATGTAGATTGGATCGCCTTGTCGCGTTCCTGCCGATGTGCCATCCTTCCTGGGAAGGCAGGGAGTCCTGCATGAAAGTGGAAAACAAAGGACGATCCTCGGCACAAGGGCAGAAGACGAGAAAAGTTTGGCGCTGGATAATTTGGGCCGCTTGGTTCCTCCTATTTCTTTTCAAATAATGCAGCCCTCACAAGGATCTTCACGACATATGGTGTGAATCGACTCGTTCTCGTACTTGCATCTGTTCTGGTCAAAAGAAGAAGAGTTCATCTGAATACCGTGCGAATGTGCTCAGTTCCCGAACTTGGGCAACATCAGTTTCACCCAACTGAGGGCGTCACTACGGGAGATGAGGTAAAACAGGAATGCTGCATATGCTGATGTTCCTGCGAAGACGAGGAATCCGAGCAGTATTCCCTCAACTTCAGAGATGAAGAAATCCAGCAGAAGATACCCATTAATCACTATCACCAATGCAGCCACTGCCCATGCTGCTTTCTGCACGATATAAATGGCGTACATAGCCTCATCTTTAGCAGATAAGCATTGAGAATGGTTGGTTATGGAAAAGGCGTAACTGATCACTAACTAATAAGCCGGAAATGAAAGCGAGTATTAATTGGCACTCATTAATAGTTAGTTGTCTAGACTTCAAAGGAATGTGAGGTACAAATTAAGCAGCAAATATAGAAAGCTTGAAATATTTATGAAGACTTCTCTACAGTTGTACAAGCTAAATTACAGAGCAATTTTAAGTGTAATAGATGATTGAGGAAATTCTAATCAAGATTTAGCGTCCTTCTGTAGTTGATTAAAGGTAACATTGCTGAGGGAAAAAATCCACCACCCCCCGGCAAGCCGCAAGAAGCAACTTGGCGAGGCAGATGGCAAATCTTCTAACTTTCAGGAAACATAAGATCTTCCAGATGATAAGATTAGGACAGAAGATGAGTAACATGATATTGAGACATGATTACTGCTATTCAGCAAAGAAAGCGACAAGCAAACTAATTGATAACACGGCAAGACACTAAAGCTTTCTTAAAGAGTTCATACCTCGAGTGAGGGCCCGATTTTGAAGACTCCCATAACCTGCTCCTTTGATACCAAAGTAAGAAGTGGTACAAGGGCGAAGGGAATCTGCACAGACTGAAGAACGTTGAGCCACTCATTCAAAACATCCAATGAAGCTTCGGATCTGTTAAACACGAGAGCCACAACTATAGTTGGCACAATAGCGAAGCTCCTTGTGATCAGTGCCCTGAGCCATTTCTTCAGTCCGAGGTTGAGGAATCCTCCCATAATAAACTGCCCTGCATAAGTCCCCGTGATCGTACTACTCTGCCCTGCTGCTAATAACCCGATCCCCCAAATATAAAGAATTGGAAAGAGTCCGCTTCCATATTTCTCCTCAAGGTACTGCCCTGCATTTACGAGCCCAATAGTACTTGCCTGTTTTGTACCATAGAATCCCTTTGCAAAAACAGTAGTTACAAACAGGTTTATCATGAAAGAGACCAGAAGGGCAAGAGACGATTCGATGCAGTAGTAGTTTACGGCTTCTTGGACCTGGCCCTTCTTCTCAGGGTTGATTTTTCTAGACAGGACCAAGGCAGAATGGAGAAATACATTGTGAGGCATTATGACACAACCGACGACTCCCACAGCCTGACGAATTGTCTTCGAGCCGAGTTTCGGAATTAGTAAACCTGATGGACAGATACAGGGGAGGAAAATGAGATTACTTAATGAAAATCCCAGAGTAAATGGAAGGATAAGAAAGGCAAATAAGTCGAATCTTCTGAGACAGTCTCACCCATCAGAAGTTCTTTCCCGCTGGGCTTTGTGTCACCAAACATCCAGGCAAAAGACACAGCCATGGTTCCAATGAGAAATGCAAAGACGGCTTCCAATTTCCTCACTCCATAGTTCTCCAGGAACAGAAAAAAGAAGCTGCTCATGTCCAAAAATAATCAAACTACCGAGTCAAGAACAGGTCGCCCCCACAGTTTTTCAAGAAAAATCTGCAGCAAACAATCACCTTGTGATAGAAACTATCAGTTCAGTTCACCGACAAGCTGAGAAAACATTGTTGGAGAAACATGAAATTTGGAGGGTGGTGGGGGTGCGGGGTGGTGTTATTATGGTGGGGGAAAAAGAAAACTCGAAAATTTCAATTCTTCGTCCTAAATTCAGGAAATGACAGTGTTCAGCTCCTAACAGAAAAGGAGCGAAAGTACAGAGCGAGAAATTATCAACAGAAGCGATAAAAAATGTTTAGATAAGAGTTAAATGATTTTAACCTACCAATCGGAGGCGGTGATTAGGACCCCAGCCCAGAGGGGCAAGTGACCGTTGCTCAGAATATGAATGGCAATGGCGCTCCCTATGACCTCCTGTATGTCCGCCCCGATGAGGGCCACCTCCGCCATGAACCAGAGCGCGAACCCAACCCAGCGCGGGTACTCCTCCCGGCACAGCTCCGCGAGGTGGCGACCGGTGGCCACTCCAACCCTGGCCGATAGCATCTGTATGAGGAGCCCCATCGCCGTGGCCCACATAAGAAGCCACAGAAGCGAGTACCCAGCGATCGCCCCTGCCTGGAGGTCCCCCTCCAGGTTACCCGGGTCGAGGAACGCCACGCTCATCAGGAGACCCGGGCCCGTGAACAGCCACAGCTTCTTCCATGAGAAGGGCGGTACCGCCATCTCGTCGACGGACTCGATGTCAACGATGAGGATCGTCTCGAGAGGCTCGAAGGCCAGATCCTCCGGGCCATGGTCCCGAGGTGGCAAGAGGTGGCTCGACTCTCTGTCCACGTCATCGTTTCGGCGGTGCCCGCTGTCGTCGGGTCCTCCCGGTGGTGCTGGAGATGCCATATTATACAACTCGGTCCCGCCGGAACAAGTTGGGTCCGTACGTCAACGATGAGAAGCCACTCGGCTCGGGTGCTGATTGAGATTAACGTCAAGAGTGATCTCCGACAGCTCGACCGGCCAGCGGCCGATACCCTCTCCTCCCTCTCGGATCCCGGACGTCAAAATATTTCGTCTTATATAACACAAATGCCGGATCGGGGTAGAGTAAGGCTCTTGAGATCTTCAATGATGCAATGTTTCCGAACAATAAATTTTAAAAAAAATGAAAAAAGAATGGGAATAGTGGGTTTCCGTTATTGTTTACTGGGAACCTTCTGCGGACATTGTCGGATGGCACAGAGAGGCGTGTGGAAACCACGAGCCGCTGCTGCGTTATCTTATTCTTCTCTTTCTATGCATAAAGAAGAAAAAGCCTAACGGTCCACTCAAAATGTCCAAAGCAAGCACGAGCAGTAGATATGCAATGGAATTCAGAATATTTATAGGACTAAAAAAAGGACAGTCCGATCGCATCAAATCCTATTTTCACTATCTGTCATTCGACATGTCTGCAGGAGTACTCTTAAATGTTAAACATTAAATAAAACCTTAATAACCCCAGGGAACCCAGAAGAACTAACCATCCAAGAAAAATTAGCATCCACCGTTCGGCAGAATCTTAGTAGATGCTTTGTCTCCCTTTGGGCATGTGAGTCTTTTTTCAACCGGAAAAAAAAAAAGTATTATTGTTGTGGGGGCAAAGGAACAGTGTGCTTTGTACTCTCTGCGTGGCTGTAGTGTCTAGGGGTCTGTTGCATTTTGGTGAGAATTTGTCGTGGAAGTGGTGAGCATCTATAGGCTTCTATCTATGGTCCCGGACCGTACACGGGCCTTTCATCGATACCACGGTCCTATCCCTGACCCGATATCGAGCTGGCATGAATTGTCGTCACCTCCAGTACCTTCCTGTTGTCAGAAACCGATCAGAGACAACATGGGAGGAACTGTGAGCAATCACAAAGATTGATTGTTGACGAGTATCCGTGTCGTTATTCCTATGAAAACTGAGACAATAGTCTGTGCCTAGTCTGGTTTGCAACAAGGGGATCTTGTTTTTCGCACTCACATAGTCTCATATAGGCAACTATCGAGTCCAGGGATGATGTACTTAAAATTGCTCACACCATTCACTCAAATTTGAGAAGGGCCGATCTCATGCACTCGCATGGTCTGCAACGAGCCACCAGGGGCCGAGCTTTCGGCATGGTCAGGCCCGTTCCCTCGGTCATGTCCGCCAGTTCCTTGCCGGTCCGCCCCCACTCAAAGCACTGGATCAACGACCCCAGAGTCACACCCAGCATCCTCAGCGCCAGGGTCTCCCTGGGGCATACTCTCCGACCCGAGCCGAAAGGCATCGTCTTGTGCCCATCTCTGGCCCCTTCCATGCCCTCGAACCTCTTGGGCTCAAACTTCAATGGCTCCCGCCAGTGCCTCGGGTCCCGGTGGATCGAGTACACGTTGATCAACAGCATCGTGCCGCTTGGCACCCGGTAACCTCCCACGTGGCATTCCTCAGACGACTCGTGGGGGATCAGGAGCGGGCCGGCAGGGTACATTCGCATTGTCTCGTTGATGATACAGTGGAGGTAAGGGAGCTTCGAGAGGTCAGAATCGTTCAGCAATCTGTCCAACCCAACAACACTATCGATCTCGACTTGCGCCTTCTTTAAGACCGCCGGATGGTTCAACAAGAGCGACATCGCCCATTCCATCGTCCCGGATGAAGTATCAGTTCCCGCACCCAACAGAGCCTGCAAGTAGTCACACATTAACTCTCCAGTTAGCAGTATTTTCCAGTTAAATTTTTTACGTTCATCCCTACTCTAGAAGACGTTTGAGAGGTGGAATTGGTGATGTATCGGATACTTACCGACATCATGCTTCTGATGGTAACGTCGCTGTAATACTCGGGTTGTTTTTCCTGCAGCAGCAGCAGGACCTGGATCAGAGTCTTGCTCTTCGCTTCGTCTGAGTTTGGATCAGACCCATCGCCACCGCTCTTGATCAGTCTTTTTTGCTCCTGAAGCAGACTCTGCATGAAGTCGTCCCTCTTCTGCTGTAACTCACGCATCTCCCTCCCCACATCCTCGAACCCGAACTTTGTGAGGATCGGTAGGAACTCCTGGACGTTCGAGACCCCTCCGACTTTGAACGTTCCTGCGACAATCTCCCGGAGCCTCACCGCTTCCTCCGCGTCCACGGCATTTTCTCCATAATACCTGTGGAATTTCAAACTGCCTTAGAATTCCGTGGTAATATGAGAGACTGGATTTAAGACAGAAAATTCCAGAGTATTAAATTGATGTAACGGTGATCTATGCTTCAATTCATCTTATTAATAGTGTGCGTACCTCTTTCCGACGATTATATCATCCTCATCATCAGTTCGAACAGGGCTTTCTTCATGTCCACTGGCTGGTCCCAGTTGCTCTTCCTCGTGAGCCGCCTGACGAGACCAACAACCTTGTCAGCTGGTATCCCTGAGAGGCTGTTGAGGCGGTGTGAGGAGAGGATCTCAACGGCTGCGATCCGCCCCAGGTTCCTCCAGTGCTCACCGTACGACGACCACGTAACACTCGTGTAGTCGTAGCCCAGGTATTTCCCAGTGAGGAGGCGGGGGCGGTTTGCGAAGACGACATCGTTCTTCGCCAGGCATTCCTCGGCTGCCGAAGGGGAGGATACGACGAGGACCTGGCGGGGGCCAAAATGGAGGAGGAGGACAGGGCCATGGCGCTGAGAGATGGCGGCGAGGGCACGGTGGAGGGGCTGCTTCAGGAGGTGGAGGTGGCCGAGGATGGGGATCGTCGGGAAGGGACTGGGCGGGCGGTTGCGGATCTTGTAAATTAGATACAGTGATATCACATATAAACTTACGAGCAAGAGGAGGTAGAAGCTGAACATAATTCTTGTTTGGGATTGTCGATTTCTTTTGCTGGGTTTCTATTGATAAAGAGAGGGTTTATAAAAGGGATCTTGTCTTCTCACCCATATCGGCTTACATAATATGTCAATTTGGATGATGTTGGCACAACATTCCAGTTCCACCAATTTGAAAATTCTAATTTTAGTCTAATCAAATAAAATATTAAAAATAAATTTTTATATAATCAATTAATCTAAATTTTATAATAATTTAAGAATAAGTACTTAAAAAGTTATTAAAAATATAATTACTTGTATATAATTAACCAAAAATTTTAATTTTCCTAATAATTTTCAGATTTTTTTCATAAATTTTTATTATAAATATTATTTTTTTATATTTGTGACCGACATTATCCAATATTTTAAATAGGTCAAAAACTCCAACTCATAAACAACTTTTCATCCCACGCGGCTCTCGGGCCGAGCCATTTTTTGGTCAGGTCTAGGCATAGTGGCAACTATCATGGCCGGGGCTTGTGGCAAAGCTGGCACTCTCGCTGAGTTGGATCTGAATTTTCCTTGACCCGGCACTCATTCATGCGCCTACTTATCGATCCTTGCTACCAACAAGCAATGTTAGATGAATTGAATGCTCATTAGGCCGGCTGACGGTTGGACCTCTTAGTGAGCCATCATATACCCTTCCGTTGTGGACTCTTGACCTTCAGTAGTGGACTGACTGACAGATTCTTCATTTTTATTCTGTAGTTCATATTTTACCAACTTGCAGGAGTAAGATGGCCTTAGTAGATACCTGAATTGTTAGCCCGTAGGTAGGACTAATCTCACCCTTTACATTTCTGCAGCCTAAGATAAATTAGGGTTGGCTACTGGCTACCGGAATAGGCAAAAGGGTGAATAGCCTGCCAACAGACTAGATAATGATATCGGCCTATACCTGGAGAAGAAGGTTTAACTCAACAATTAATATGAGATCTTCTCCCAATTAGAGTATGGCATGGTCAAAATCAACGAGATAGTGGAAGAAAGATTCATTCATCGATTCCGCATGCATGATTTGATATTCGGGGTCTTGACCAATTCAAATTTTGGTGAGATTAATTTAATGATAAGATACAATTATCTTACTGTCTATCCCAATCCATTATGTTGCAGCCATTTCCATTGATGCATCCCGACTAAGCACGAGTCACCATAAACCATATTTCTAACTTCGACACGAGTCAGGCTCGGCTATACCACGACCCCACTGATAACTTCATCGCAACAACAACTTCCATATATACAACCGAGGCACATATTGCTGCAATAATTGTACAATATTCTCGCTGATAAAATGTAATTATTCAGACGGTCCACTCAAATTTGAGAAACGACTGGCCACGCGGCCTCGCGTGGTCGACAACGAGCCATCAGGGGTCGAGCCTTGGGCAAGGTCAGACCGGTCCCCTCAGTCATGTCCACCAGCTCCTCACTGATCCGCCCCCACTCGAAGCACTGGATCAACGACCCCAGAGTTGCACCCATCATCCTCAGTGCCAGGTTCTCCCCGGGGCACCCTCTCCGACCCGAGCCGAATGGCATCATCTTGTGCCCATCTCTGACCCCTTCCGTCCCCTCGAATCTCTCGGGCTCAAACTTCTCAGGCTCCCGCCAGTGCCTCGGGTCCCGCTGGATCGAGTACTGGTTGATCAGGAGCATCGTGCCACTGGGCACCCGGTAACCGCCCACACAACACTCCTCGGACGACTCATGGGGCATCAGGAGCGGGCCTGCGGGGTACATTCGTAGCGTCTCATTGATGATGCAGTGGAGGTAAGGAAGCCTGGCGAGGTCGGACTCGTTCAACAGGCGGTTCGATCCTATTCCGACAACATTGTCGATCTCGGCCTGTGCCTTCTTTAGGATCTCTGGGTGGTTCAATAAGAGCGACATTGCCCACTCCATCGTCCCGGCCGAAGTGTCAGTCCCAGCGGCTAACAGAACCTGCAAGTTGGCAATATTCCCCATTCGATTCTCGTGTAAATGGTCTCGGGTTTTCTGACATGTGATCTAGCAAACTCCAAAATCGAGAGGAATCTATGGGACTTACCGACATCATGCCTCTGATGGTAACATCGCTGTAATACTCGGGTTCTTTTTCCTGCAAGGACAGCAAGACCTGGATCAGAGTCTTGTTCTTCCCATCGTCCGAATTAGGGTTGGAACCGTGACCGCCGCTCTTGATCGTTCGCTTTTGCTCCTCAAGCAGGCTCTGCATGAAGTCGTCCCTCTTCTGCTGCACTTCCTGCAGCTCCCTCTCCGCGTCCCTGAACCCGAACTTCCTGAGGAAGGGTAGGAACTCCTGGATGTTCGAGGCCCCTGCGACCCTGAACGTCCCCATCACGATCTCCCGGAACCTCATCGCTTCCTCCGCCTCCACGGCATTCTCTCCATAGTACCTGTCGAATTTCAGACAGCCACTTCTCAACTACCGTAAAAGTTGTTCAAATAAGATGGGAACTGTTCATGTAATTTCACAGATCAATTTTGTAAAACTAGATGTTTTTCTGTGCTTCTGGATCAACTCAATCTGGACTGTTTTGGTCGAAAGAGGCTTACTAGCCAAATCGGACCATGAATGTGCAGAAATTCAATTGACCGAAAATCGGATTCATATTATCATTTTACTTGGTATCGAACAAGGTAATGCGATGGACACTTTCGGGGAAAGATTATCTAGTATGACTACCTCCACTTTGTTCAATGTTTGTTTGTTTGTTTTTTTTTTAATGATACCTATGGAGAATATATACAAGTTGACGAGTGTTTGCTTTGACAAGTATGACAAATACAAAAGTCTGAATCGAACTAATACTCGATTTTCAATTCTGTCGGCCCAAATAATAAAATAAATACATATATATCAAAGATGTCTAATCCACACATTATAAAATAAAAATATTATAAATTAACAGAAACACCGAAAGTCGTCGTTGCATACGGCAACGTGATTGGTACTTGTGCGTACCTCTTTCCCGCGATCATCCTCATCATCACATTCAGCATCAGTTCGAAAAGGGCTTTCTTCATGTCCACCGGCTGGTCCCAGTAGTTCTTCCTCGCGAGCCGCCTGACTAGATCACTTACCTCGTCAGCTCGTATCCCTGAGAGGCTGCTGAGGCGGTGGGAGGAGAGGATCTCGACCGTCGCGATCCGCCTCAGGTTCCTCCAGTGCTCCCCGTAGGGCGACCACGCGAGGCTCGTGTAGTTGTAGCCCAGGTACTTCCCGGCGAGGAGGCGGGGGCGGTTCGCGAAGATGAGGTCGTTCTTCGCCAGGCATTCCTCGGCGGCGGAAGGGGAGGACACGACGAGGACCCGGCGCAGGCCGAACTGGAGGAGGAGGACGGGGCCGTGGCGTCGGGAGATGGTGGCGAGGGCATGGTGGAGGGGCAGCCTGAGGAGGTGGAGGTGGCCGAGGACGGGGATCGTCGGGAAGGGACTGGGAGGGAGGCTGCAGATCTTATGGATCAGGTGCCGTGATATCGCATAGAAGCTTATCGACAAGAGGAAGTAGAGGATGAACATAGCTTTTGTTGTCCGTCTTTGATTATCAAATCTTCCTTCGTTGGGCTTTTTATTGACGGAGAAATTGTTGAACAGTGATGGGCTCCCCTTTGCCAATAACTTAAAAAAAAATCCCGGTAATGTAGTATAGCTGGTAAAATTTTGATTAATGTTAATTAGTTAACTATTAAAAATACTTTAAAATTTTAAAAAATTAATAAATTTTGAAAAAAAAATAATTATTAGATAAAAAAAGATATATTAATGTAATATAACTATTATACAAAAATATTTTATTCAAGAATTTACTGATGTATTGCACAAGAATTCACTGATTTTGCATTTTTCCATTTGTTACTTGGATTGAATAACCTTAGTTGATCTCTCTTGAATCGTGGTGCTCCCAACCCTTCAACTTGTATAAATGTACATGTTAAAAATATCACATATTATCGAACATCTAATAAAATATCAAAATAAATTAATTTCTTACTTTTGTTTCTTATATCAAGATGGGTAACATTATGTACATGAAATGCTATTCCTCACTGGACCATCTACATGGACTGTCGTGTCTGGACTGGCAGTAAATAATATTCATTGTGTACCACAAACAGAGGCCGTCAATGGCATGTGATTCGACCGGACTGATGACTATCATTTATATATAAGAATAAAATGTTGTGCTTGTGACCGGACAACAGTACCGTCACCACGAGAGCCAATCAAAACGCTGAAATTTGTCGGTGTTGAATTTTGTTGCCAGAAATTTGCCATGTTGAAATTCTTTGTTTTTTTTTTCATTACCAATAAATAAAGCATGTGAATTTTTTTTTAAATAAAAGAGCCAGTGAACTAGAAAAGCCACCGAGAAGATGTCAAGGTACCGCAATAATCGAATTTAAAATATATTTTATTGTAAGTTAATAATAATATTATTGTATCATATTACACTTATTTATAGTTAATGATGTTAAATGAGCATATTAAACCATAACCATTTATTATTATTATTGTTTGAACTATTATATTTAATTAATCATGCTAATTACTAGCCACCCTTAGGAAAAATAGGAAAAATATGAACTTGTTTGAAACTATACGGAAGAGAGAAATTGAAACCATGAATATTACCCTTTTTCTCTCTCTTTTAATTCAAATAATTTAAAATTAAATAAAATTATAAATTAACATATATTTTCATATCATATTTATCACCATAAATAATAATTTTATTATATTTTATTGAGATAAATAAAATATTATATTTTTAAATAATTCCCTCTTCTGGATTGTCCACCACTCATTACTAAACATGTAAAATAACTTGTTAATTAATTGTCGATATTGTTAATATTTCAACAACGATGATATTCTTATAAAATTAACACAACTACAATGGAAATTGTTGGAGAGATTTGAGAATAAAATAGAGAGTTTGAGAGATTTTTGATGAATTGAAATTATGAAAATAGTGAGTTATTTATAGAATCGGAGGGTTAATGGTACAAAATGGGGAAAATGTAAAATTTAGAGTAAAAAAAAAAACCTGTTGACTATTCAAATTTTCGGCCGTTGATTGTATTTGAAGGTCCGGTCAAACCTGGACAAGGAAGGAGCCAGGGAGGGCGGCCGGGGTAAGGATTTTGGCTATCTGTGCTAGTGCGGTCTGGTTTTGTGCTGGTTATAATTTTGGTATAATTTCTAAACGATTTTAAACTGGTTTAATGAGAGAATGTGTCGTGCAGATTACAGTTAAATTGATATGTATTTTTAATCTAACTCGTAACTGTCATCAATCCAATAAAAGTGGTTACAAAGTAAGATTAGGGGTGGTCCGAACCGATTTCAGACTAGCCCTAACCCATTTAACATATATGTCTATAGAAAATACAAAATAATATTGCCACTCTGAGCGTAGTTTTTCTAAGAAATGTCGGTAATTGGTTGTTAATTTAGGTGACATACGAGTCACGACACACAAGGGGAAAAACATGTGCGGCAGAGAGTGACATGGTTAGAGTTATCATTTCATCGAGGACTTGGCACAGTCAATAATGTCCTTGCCTTGGATTGATTACTGAGAAGAACTTGATTCGATAATCTAAAATAATTATGATTCCTTGATGGTGGTTCCCGGGCCAGTGCGCATGAGGCCCCTCCAATGCTGAAGTTAGTATATAAATAAAGTGAATAGAAGGGTGTACGTGTATATATAGTTTAAGTTATCTTCTCCTCTATATAATAAGTTGAGAGGTATATAATAAATTTTATTAGATAAATTAATTTAAATTTGAATCAGATTAATCAAATTAAAAGATATAAAATTCTTATAATATAAATTATCTTAATTTTTAAAATTTAAATTTAAATTTATATTTAAAAGAAAGGATATACATAAATACTGAATAGAAATTGTTATTTTTTATCAATGCACCAGTCACATATCAAGTCGGAAACACCATAGCATTAAAGACGAGGATTCTGCTAACATTACATTATTACTGCCCCAAAACTTCGCGTAATTCTCATACACGGTATTCACTCAAATCTGAGAAAGGAGCGGCTTCATGCTTTCTCGGGTTCTACATCGAGCAATCAGCGGCCGGGCCTTCGGCATGGTGAGCCCTGTCCCCTCGGTCATGTCCACGAGCTCCTCGCTGACCCGATCCCACTCGAAGCACTGGATCAGCAAACCCAGAGTCACACCCACCATCCTGAGCGCCAGGTTCTCGCCGGGGCACCCTCTCCGACCTGACCCAAAGGGCATCATCTTGTGCCCGTCTCGGACCCCTTCCATGCCCTCGAACCTCTCGGGCTTGAACTTCGCGGGCTCTGGCCAGTACTTCGGATCCCGGTGGATGGAGTACAGGTTGACCAGGAGCATCGTGCTGCCAGGCACCCGGTACCCACCCACATGGCACTCCTCGGATGACTCGTGGGGCACCAGGAGCGGGCCGGCGGGGTACATTCGCAGCGTCTCGTTGATGATGCAGTGGAGGTAAGGGAGCCTTGTGAGGTCGGACTCGCTCACCAGGCGGCTCGAGCCGACGACGCCGTTGATCTCGGCCTGAGCCCTCTGCAGGACTTCGGGATGGTTCAGTAGGAGTGACATGGCCCACTCTATCGTCGCGGCCGAGGTGTCGGTCCCCGCAGCTAACAGAACCTGTCGAGTAATCACACATTAAGTTCACCACGCAGACCACATAACTGCAAATTCCAGAGATTTCCTCTGCTTACAATTTAGTACAGATCAATGTCTAGGCAGAGGAAATTAGGCATAGGATCAGCAGACACAAGGGAAAGCTCTTTGCATTTGTTCTATATGTCTAATCTGTATGTGCCGAAGCAATGGAATGCGCTAAGTAGAATGATGGACTCGCCATGATCAGCATGATTTAATGTCTTATAAAACACTGATAGATTTACTGCGTTCGGTAGGTACGAGGAGTGGAGAAGGAACGCCTATGGGTCGAGATTTTACGCTGGTTGAGAGCAATCCATGTACAGAAGAACTTACCAGCATGAAGCTTCTGATAGTGACATCTTTGTAATAGTCGGGCTCAGTTTCTTGGAGAGACAGCAGAACCTGAATCAGCGTCTTGTTCTTCCCTCCCTCTGAGTTGGGATCCTCTTCACTCCTGGTCTCCTTCCTGTGCTGCTCGATCAGGCTCTGCATGAAGGTGTCCCTTTTCCTCTGCAACTCCTGCAGCTCCTTCTCCACCCCCTTGAACCCGATCTTCCGGAGGAACGGCAAGAATTCCCCGATGTTCGAGGCACCTCCGATTCTGAACGTATCTGTCACGATCTCCCGGAACGTCTTCGCTTCCTCCACCTCCTCCACGTTCTCTCCATAGTACCTGCAAGATTTTAAACGATCGCTTATCGGCTGACCTAACAACTGAAACCCGGAAGATGAACGAAATTTAACCAAACAAATAGCACGTGAATAAGAGATCAGGTTGAATTCATTGATTAGCATCAATACCTCTTCCCGGCAATCATCCTCATCATCACGTTCAGCATCAGCTCGAACAGGGCAGTCTTCATGTCCACTGGCTGGGCGGGATCATTCTTCCTCGCGAGCCGCTTTACGAGGGCGGTGACCTCGTCGGCGCGGATCCCGGAGAGGCAGTTGAGGCGGTGGGAGGATAGGATCTCGAGGGAGGCGATCCGCCTCAGGTTCCGCCAGTGATCTCCATAGGACGACCAGGCAAGGCTGGTGTAGTCGTAGCCGAGGTACTTGCCGGCGAGGAGGCGGGGGCGGTTCGCGAAGACGACGTCATTCTTGTTGAGGCACTCCTCGGCCGCGGAGGGGGAGGAGACGACAAGGACGCGGCGGGCGCCGAACTGGAGGAGGAGGACGGGGCCGTGGCGGCGGGCGATGGCGGCGAGGGTGCGGTGGAGGGGCTTCTTGAGGAGGTAGAGGTGGCCGAGGACGGGGAGGGTCGGGAAGGGGCTGGGCGGGAGGTTGCGGACCTTATGGATAAGGTGCCGCGATATCGCGTAGAACCCTATGGCTAGGAGAAAGTAGACGAGGAGGAGCATCTTTCCGGGTTGCAATGGCGAAATTTGCTGTCGCGGTGTTGATGGCTTCCAGCAATAGATGCACATATATTATATATTAAATTTAAAACTTTTTACTTATTCATAAATATAACCTCCAACATCAGTTGTCCCACCATAGTTTTAATAACTGGATTGAGCCGGCCGGTTCGAACGGAAACCGGTCATTTCCCCGATCCGGTTCCTTTAAAAAATCCGATTGCACATTAAAAGAGAAAAACTCCGATTGAACGGGCCGGTTCCCGGTCCGACCGGTGAACCCAATTGAACCCGTGAGAAAACCGGCCGACTTAAAATTAAAAAATAAAAACAAAAACCTATTGTAATATACCTATTTTATTTTACTAAACTTATATTTATATTTTATATTAAACTTTTGTTTAATATAATGATTATATTAATGATTTTTATTATAAATCATATTCAAATTATGATATTATGTAAATTTATTAGTAATATTATTTATTAAATATGTGGTTCAACCTATTAAACCCCAAATCCGACCCATAAACTCATGCCTACACCGGTTCCTGACCCGATCCGGTTTTAAAAACTATGATCCCACGATTCTTTTACAGGGAGAGTCGTTTGGAAGGATACTAGTAAACGGAAATGATGTTGAATCTTATTAAATGGCGTGAAATAGGGAGGGAGTGGAAATTGTAGGAGAGTGGGGTTGGTCAACGGGTCAGCGGCATCGGCCTGTCCCGGGTTGGAAAGTAATTGCCTCTCCTCTTGGGGGAATCCTAGGAGTGGAAGCAACGCCATCACCCTTGCCATTCTCGAAAGACAAAAATGGGACCAAAACAAAAAAAACAAAAAAATGCTGAATATTATGGCAATGTTTATATTTTCCATTTCCGCGATTGACTCATTTTAAATTTGAATGAGATTGCTTATAATACATTCAAGAGAAGGGAGACTTGACTGATTAAAGAAGAAAAGTGAGACGTTTTATCGCATTAGTTAAAATCTGCGAATTACAGCTAGGATCCAAAACGGGGAGCGTTTGGTTAAGATGGTCGGAACAGACTACTCCATGATCACGCTCGATTTGAAAGCACGGCGTTCCGATCCATTGGCCGCGGACGAAGCCCTTGTACATAGCAACCGGAGCAGCAAGAAGGCGATAAGAAACAGGGAAGCATGAAATTAGGTAATAATAATCAGTCCATTAATAACATAAAATTCTCCTACTGAACCCATAAAATCTTAATTTTGAATTAATGACGCGTCACACATGAAAAGAATGATAAAGGGCGAGGGTAATGAAATGCAGCTAATGTTGACATAATGGAAAAGTCCGAAAAGGAAGGTGAGGAAAAAACTTTGGGTCTCCCAATGGAATCCTGTCTTGCAAAGACGGGGAACCTTCCTGGTGGCTTGTGGGCCCCCGAAGTTTGACATTTCCGTCCCTTAAGTTTGCACATTTCTATAAGGTAATGGTATTATACTAAGAGAAAAGGGGATTCTAGAAGGTTTTCCTTACATATTTTAAACGGGTCGAATTGGTTCAGAGCTGGACCATTCAAATTCAGAACTAATATGAACTACTCTTAATATGACTTGTAATAACTTTTATTAGGTTGAGGAGAGGGTTAAAAATATAGACATGTTAAACCGTAATGACATAGACTGTTATCCTCTAGAACCAGCCTATAATTGTTTAGAAATCTGTCCGAAACCGTTGAAAAACTGACCTAGATTACTAAAATCATACAAATCAATGATGGAATTTTGTTGGATTAATATAAAAATTTTAAAAATAAAAAATATTCATTTAAAATAATTTTTTAATAAAAATAAAAAAGATAGACGGTTCATGGGTTAAAATGGTCCTAACAGTTAATAAGTTTATTTACAAATTATTTCAGATCGGTTCATATATGTATAAACCGTAATATATAACCGGGTTGGACCGTTAATCAAACGGACCAAACTGTAGTTAGATCAAACAATTTTAAGTATATTTTGAACCGGCTTAAACCATATTTTTAACAACACTAGCTATCATCATCACTATGTGGCTATTGTCTCAGTTGACTCTGAGTTCCTCCATGTACAGCTCCCGAAATCTAGGGAGCCAATGCCAATCGAGAACTAATTAAGATTTGAGTTCGGCCTAATTGGGTCTATGGAGGGTGGGGGCAAAGCTGTCATAATCATAAATCTTCCTATTCATAAATTCAAATATAAAGAGGGAAGGAACACCGACAATCTCAACTTACTCGGACCACTGGCCCCTGTTCCCAGCATAGCGAGTGGCAGTGATGAGCCCAAATCTCAGCCCAGTCACCGTCATCTGAAGCCCTGCTGCGGTAACCACTGCCAATCTAAATAGATCCTCTGGGCTTGTTGCCGAACCTTTAGGGAAATGAATCTCTAATCTCTCCTGGTATTGGCCGGCCCACAACTTCGTGTCATCCCTGACAGATGGTGATCCTGAACACCAGACGGCTGCACAATCACGACGTGATGTGCACGGTGGTCTGTCGGTTGAACTCTCGGATGCAATTATATGGACGTTTGTTTTTTTTGATATAAACCGTCGGTATCCAGTTAAACTTTGTCCAGCTGATTAATCCGAATCGCCCCGGATCGACCCATTTAAGGGGTTAAGAACTTCTCGCCGCGGGTGGGACTCAAGTTCTCCCATTGGGATGATGAGTGCCGAACCACTCTACCACGTCTACGGTAGATATTATATGGACGTTTCACTCGTTAAGACATTCACGGTTTTTCGAGCCTATAAGTTGAATGATGAAGAGGATTTCATTGATTATCACCGTGTTTTAAGGAAATTTTAAGCTTTTGCCCAGCGACAACGGTTGTGGTCGAGATTTCGTGTCGTCAGCTTGTTATGTTTTCATGATACCGATGAATGGTTACAAAGAAATTACTAGAGTTTAATATAGTGATACTGTGAATACAGTTTATTAATTAAAAGATTATTTATTCAATTCTTATCGTATAATTTACTATATTTTTTTTTTTATTTTCTTAGTTTATATTATAAACTCATATATTACATATATAATTTTAAAAATTTATCAAAATAGATCGAGATAGAATACTCACGGTAAGCCCCAAAATTTTGCTGCCATTATTCTATGATCTGACACAGCAAAGGGACGCGGTGAAATTGACTCATTAAGGTAAAAATAAATAAAAAAATGGCGGAGAGCTCGAAAGAATTGGCGGAACAAATAACCCGCGCGCCTAATCACCAAAACGCGACCGCCGGGCGCTATAGCCGCCCAAACCAAACCTTTGCCCCCGCGAAACCCCCCAAAAATACAAAATAAGACACGGTTTCACACGCTCTAATATTTTAACTTGAATTTTATAAATATAAAATAATTTATAATTATAAATAACATTATTTTTTGATGGCTATATTTGTCCAGAAATAGCCAGAGTCTCATGTTCACTTATATTTTAATTCAAATATTGTGAATGTAAAATAATTTATAATTTGAAAGGTTTTTATCTTTTGAGAAATAAATTTGTTGAGGAATAAATTTAGATGTTTATAAACGGTTAAAAGAATCTCGGATTATAAGAAAATTAAGTACCATAATTTATTAATTTAAACTGATAATTTATTAGCCGATTCACTTTTTTATAATATTCATAAATATTTTACATGATATCAACTAAATTATAATTAGCTGTTGCCACTTCCAAACACAAAACAAAAGTGCCATACACATATAAGTTGTTGAGAATAAATGTTTTTAGGCCTTGCATGGATACGGTGGATTAGAACTGGAATTTTATCTTAGAAAATTGATAAAAAGGAATCGATTTAAACTTATTGTTTGAACATAACTATATCATCTTTTGTAAGTCACATGGTGCGGATATTTTTTATAAATCAAGCTGTAATTTAGATTAATCAGAATATAATGGACCGACTTGTTTTGACCTGAATTATAATTTTGAATGAAAAGCTGACGCACCAGATAGACGAAACACAGCCCGGTCTGTTTTTAAATTTGAGGGCGAACCCGCCCCGGTTAATATTTAGAAATTAAACCAACAAAAAATTAAATGAAATCAAAATAAGCTCTGACCGCCAAACCCAAGTTTCAAACGTGGCGCTACTGTCAATTCACTCCCCCCTTCTCCCTCCGTTGCCACCTCCATACAAATCCTCACTCCCTCTTCCATTTCTCCTCCTCCTCCTCCTCCTCCTCCGTCTGTCTCTCCCCCACTCGTCACTGGACCAAATTCGTTGTTCAGTGAAGAGTGAGTCGAAACTAATTGAGGGTCGTGGGGAGGGCAATGGCGGAGCAGGTGCCGAGCGTGCGTGTCACGAGGGCAGCGAAGAAGAGGGCCGCAGCAGCCTTCGGGGACCACACTCCTGTGACCAAGAAGCGGGTGGTGCTCGGGGAGCTCCCGAATATTTCCAACATTGTCCCACCCAGGGAGCCCAGTGAGCCTAGGAGGAAGCCGGCGAAGCCCAGAGCGAAGGGGAAGGCGAAGAAGGGAGCAAATAAATCCGCACTTAGTCGTAAATTGGAGCCTGCTCAACCTGACAAGAAGGAAGATGGGGACCCGGGCGTTGACGTTAGAGCTGAGGATGAGGACCCTCAGATGTGCCAGGAGTATGCGGCCGATATCTATGAGTACCTGCAGAAAATGGAGGTAATTGGCTGGTAATTCTTTCTTTATTTGATTATGGGTAAACGGGCTTCATAGATCAGATGGAAAATTGAGTTTAAACGAAGAGTGTAATATCTGAAAGCGGATGGCTTATAGAACAACCAAGAGCATCCCTCAGGAAATTCAGATTGTTGATTCAATTGAGATGTGTTCTGGTAAAAATTTAGAGGATTGATGACCCGAGTCTGTTTAGACCACTTTATCTGAAATTAGTGATTTCCGGTTCAGGTGGATCCAAAGAGGAGGCCCCTGCCTGACTATATGGAGAAGGTTCAAAAGGACATAAGCGCGAACATGAGAGGGATCTTGGTTGATTGGTTGGTTGAAGTCGCGGAGGAGTATAAGCTTCTTCCGGACACCCTCTACCTCTCCATCTCATACATCGACCGCTTCCTTTCTGCTAATGTTATAAACAGGCAAAAGCTTCAGCTGCTTGGAGTCGCTTCAATGCTCATTGCCTCGTATGCGCCCAAATTTCGTGCTCTTGAGAAATTTGTTTCAGCTTGTAGTGAGGGTGGATTTTGACATGTTTTATGAATTCTTGTTGTATGTTCTTGGAATAAGTAGAAAGTATGAAGAGATCAGTCCGCCTCATGTCGAGGAGTTCTGCTACATAACGGATAACACGTACACTAAGAATGAGGTATACCTTACTTGAATCCTATGAATTTGTGCTTCTTATTGATGGATTATAATTCTTCTAAGGATCTAACAAATGTACCTTGTCTGCTGTGAAGGTACTCCAAATGGAATCTGATGTACTCAGTTCCCTTAAGTTTGAGATGGGCAATCCCACGGTGAAGACATTCTTAAGGCAAGATCACAACGAACACTTCCCTTGATTTTTTTAATCTGTCTTTTACTAGACGTGTAGCTAATATTGGCTATATGCTAATGATTGTTATTGCTGGTTGATCTGCAGGAGGCTCCATGGAATTGGCCAAGAAGGTTATGAAGTAAGTTCACCATTTTCTCAATTCTTGTGAGAACTATTAGCTGCTTCTCATTGTGAATTTGGCTAACTTGATGCTTTTTTGCTCTTGACAGACATCAGATCTGAAACTGGAGTTTCTTGGCTACTACCTTGCTGAGCTTAGCTTGTTGGACTACAACTGTGCTAAGTTATTGCCTTCTTTGGTGGCTACCTCGGTCATTTTCCTCGCGAGATTTACAATGAATCCAGGGATTCACCCTTGGGTAAGAAACTGTTGCAGATGATTCCATAGATGGTTTTTCATCTTCATCAACAACTAAGATCAGATAGTTTAAATTTGCAGAGCCGAGCCTTGCAAGTGTACTCGGGTTACAGTCCCAAGGATCTGAAGGAGTGTGTGCAGATCTTGCATGACTTGTACTTGGGAAGAAGAGGAGGGTCGTTGCATGCTGTGAGGGAAAAGTACAAGCAACATAAGGTACTCCTGTTGTTTTAGTCCCTCCAAGGTCTAATGAATAGTAATCTTGAGATAATTATGGCATTCTGATTTAAGTGGATGTTTTTTGGGCAACAGTTCAAATGTGTCGCAACTATGGCTTCTCCCCCGGAGGTTCCGACTTCCTATTTTGAAGATGTCTGAGAATGATTCTTGGGTGAAGGTTTGACTTCAGAAGTTGTTAGCACTGACAAAATGACGCAGTTGTGCGGAATTTCTGCAAATGGAGGGAGCATCTCCAGGGGGGACTCAAAGAAATCTAGCGCAGATAGCGTGGTGAAATTGCAGCTGATCCATCTTTTTCTCTGATAAGGGGAGGTTTGGCTACGACTGGCTTGGGTTGCTACTGACAGTAACTAAAATATTTGCTACATTTGAAAGGGGATCTTGGTCTATTTTTGAATAAATATCTGCTTTATGGTTGTGAAGATCAAAGGCTCATGTCCATAACTTGCTTATTTGTAGATCAAGAAATCACTGGGCGAGCTTTGCCCTTGTAAAGATTTCCCATCCTAGTCTCTTGCCATCTCTTTCACAATCACTCAACATTTGTTGGTTTCTGTTAACAACAGCAGTGCGATGAGCTTGAGCAGGCCATGATAAAGATGGAGTTGAATGAATAGTTGAGCATGAAGTTTAATTTGGTAAATCTAGTGGATAATTAACGAGTAGTGGGAAAACTTTGGGATGCCCATAGAGAAAGCTGTAGAGTTTAAGCAGAACTGCAGCTATTGAACATAATTTGTTTATCTTGGACATCTTGGTTTTAGGGAGATCTTGACATTGCATCCTCTGACTCTGTTTTGAGGACCGACCACTGTTTGGAACTTTCAAGACACTCTAGAATATCTGACAATGTATCTGTGTATATAACTCTTGGATGATGCAAATCTGTGAGTCAATCGCTTATTGACTAGCTCCAGTTCTTGTTTGCGGATGCTGTTGTGTTGTCAAAATATTTTTGGTTGATCAGGTGAAACTCGTCATAAGGGTATTGAATTATCATTAGTAAACTTAACCAGTTTCATAAATGAAATAGGCAAGTTGCATGCAACTGATGGATCTGCCAGTGACACAAGGATTGAGATTCCAATTAGAAAACATATGATGAAATGAACTTTTGCAGTGTGCGACACCCGGTATAATAAGCCTGAAGAGCCAGGAATAACCTAAATTTGAACTTGTTAGTTTACTAATAAGTAAAACTATTATGCCATCCTATAAGTAAGTTTTTTCGATTTACAACATTAGCATTGGAATAATCTAAGTAATATACTTCTTGAGATAGTACAATTGTCACAGCTGTCCCAACTCCCCAATCAGGAGTCTATTCAAAATTAGGGGGGAATCCAGAAAAGCGAAAAAGAGGGGGTCTCAAAACCCAAGAGCTCCCAGCATCTGTGAGATATTCTCTGCAGCAGATGGGATTGAGAGGTCATTTATGACAGATAAATTCGATTGGAGATGGATCATGATTGGACTATCGAAGCCAGAGAATTTGAAAAACCGGACAAGGCAAAGACGAAGTGAATAGGAAACGTCTACTGTGTTTGAGAGATCATTCATTCAAATTTAAATTGAATTAATAGCAAACACTCGTTCTGTCCCTTTCAAGGCTGCTGCTAGAACTACATTTTACGAGTCGCTCTTCTGGTAGGGGGATGCCCCGGTATTTCTTAGGAAATAGAGGGCGGATATCTAACTTCATTAGTGAAGAATAACCTCTTGTCGCCATACTCATGTTCTAGATTGAGATCCATCGATTATGGGCCGGTGCACAGTGGTTTAAAGTTGATAGTAAGTTTCTGATCATGCAGCGAGAAAAGCACCCACTTCACTCTACCCTTGAGCATTTCCAAGCAGGGCCCGACCAATCCCTTATTTCCCTCTACCAAACAAGAAAGAAGACAACACCACGGAAAGGAAATAGCAAACAGCAAAACTTAAATACCAAAGAGGGCATGGGCTTCCACCAGCAGATGCAGAAGATAGTGGCAGTGTTCGTGCTCTCCATGTTAGTGTCCTCAGCGGAACGATATGGAATGCTGCATCCCGGGTCGGCTGGGAGACCTTGGCTCTCTGCCATGGGGGTGCCGCCGGAGAAGCTACAACTGATGAAGCGCTCGCGGTCGTTTGACACTGTCTGCTCGAGCAAAAGAAGGGTCCCAAACTCTTCGGATCCTCTCCATAACCGGTGATGAATGAAAACTGTCACAGTGTCACCATACAAATGGTTTGGCAGAAAATATCGTCTGCATTTTTGTCAACGTTGGCGTCGGGATGAAGACGTTTCCTGGCACTTCATTAGGACTTGAATCATCCGACCGTTTTTGTTGTCTCCTGATTTATTTTTCTGAACTTCTCATTCTCCTGAATATGTAAACTGAAGACATGTGCGTGTAATTTGTGTATCGCGGATCAACCGATTTCAGTGCAGCCAACCGACATCGGCTTAGAATCAAGAGATAATTCCAACTCAATTATCATTAATAAAACTGGTATTCTCTTCTAATTCGATCCATTGCTTAGTAGTTTAGCTTTCTGTACCGAACGATATGACCCGTTGCCCAAATTTGTAGCATAGCGATAAATTCCGTCCGATTTTCCTGCCGGTTGTCTGAGCGGATAGTTGTTTGGCCCTTCTCTCTTTCGGACAATCCCCCTGAGCTCGATCATCTCCTACGTGTTCGTCTATTTCAAGAATGACAGTATGTGCGCTCCAACTGGACCCTTATTTCGGGGTGTTGTGCTGAATATAGATAGATCTGATCATTTGCCACAATATGAAATCGATTCAACTACAGAAAATTGCATCGGCAGAGGGCAGTAGTTGCGTTCTAGCCACGATATTGCATCATCATAGAGCACTAGTTGGATCAATGTAGCAGATCGTAACCTCTAAGGATACAGACAAATATGTCTGAATCATATATATATATTTGGCTCTAATTGTAATTTGTCCGAAGTTATGTATGAGATTATGCTAGAGGAGAAGAGGCACCGAGTTAGTTTGATAGGTCCATATTCAGTTGTTTCCGTTATATATTTTTAATCTGCATATGAATGCCAATAATTCCATCGCCAGCATTGCCTCGTTTGTGCAAACACACAGAGTGATGAGGGGCCTAAAAAAGGTCAATTTGTGACTGATTAGTGAACTAAAGGAAGACTCTTGTAGAAATAATTCCTGGAAATTTCATGTCCTTTCTTGTCTCATATGGAGTGAAAGTCAGTCCACTTGGGTCATCCGAATCCGACTTGATAAATGTCAGCACAAATAGATTCGATAACCTGAGAAGCATCATGATCTATGGCTATATAGAAAGACCCATGTACCAACAGGCATTGGTGAAGAGAAATGGAGGAAGGTGACTGGTTCCAATTACCATTCCTGTTATTCACCTCCTCCATCGTCTTTCTGGTCTGTAGCTTCTTCTTCTTCTTCCTTGAGAAACATGTAAACCCTAAAACCCTTCCACCAAGCCCACCGTCTCTTCCACTCATAGGCCACCTCCACCTCCTGAAAGAGCCCTTCCCCCGAACCCTACACGAGCTCACCAGCAAGTACGGCCGCGTCTTATTCCTCAGGTTCGGGTGTCGCAAGATTCTCGCGGTCTCCTCAGCCTCTGCTGTCGAAGAGTGCTTCACAAAGTACGACGCCGTTTTTGCTGACAGGCCCGGATACTCGCCTCGCAGATCCTCAACTGCGGCAACTACACTCTCGGATTTGCCCCGTACGGGGCGTACTGGCGGAACCTGCGGAAGTTCATGACAATCGAGGTCTTCATACCCAAGTCAGTTGCGTCGTTCTCCGATATTCGACAGGCGGAGGTCTATTTGCTGGTTAAGCAGTTGTTCAACGAATCAGGAGGGAAGACTTATAGGGTTAGGATGAGAAGCAAGCTGGTCGATCTTGCTTTTAACATCATTATGAGGATTCTCGTGGGAAAAAGGTGCATATTATCTTGGGATTTCGTTAATTTATCATCGATCCAGCAACAAGTTTGTCTAGTAGTTTGTCATTTTCATCAGATGTTTGTGTTATGACCATCTTTGTTAAATTGTCTAAAGGTACTCTGGTGGAGACGTGGATTCAGAACAAGGGCGGCAGATCAAGGAAGTAATAAAGGAGCTTGGGAGGCTTCAAGGGAGCGCGTCGCACTTAGGTGATTACATCCCGATCTTGCAGAAGATGGATTTCCAAGGAGTCAAGAAGCGGATGTTGGAGTCGAGGAAAGCCATGGACACTTTCTTGCAGCACCTACTGGACATGCAACGCAGTACGTGGCTCAAATCATACGTATATACGTGTTCCTAGGAAGCGTGTAATATTACGAACTTCGCCTTGTTCTCTCTAGTTCTCAGGATATATTTCTGGCACCTCTCACCCGTTTATTGATTGCTGTATCTGGCTTATATCGACTCTTTATCATAATTCGGGATTCCTGACTTGTGTGGCCGTGGAAGCATAGATGATAGTAGCCGAAAGACATGCTTGATCAATCGGATGCTGTCGAAGCAACAGAACGAGCCAGACTTTTACAGTGACAAAACCATCAAGGCTGTTTTGCAGGTAGCCATGCCTGTCTTTGCCCTAAGACATATTTGTCAACGCTCTGAACTTGTTGAACGAGGGGACCTTATTAATTTACTAGCAAGGGATGTCTTGTTGAACGCAGACGATGCTTGTGGCCGGGACAGACACCACCTCCACCACTGCGGAGTGGGCCCTGTTCCTTCTGCTCAACCACCCGGAAGCCCTGGCGAAGGCCCAGACCGAGATAGACTCTGTTTTCCCGACTTTTTCAGTAATTTTTTTTTATAAAATTACCAGAATTTTATATTGGATCCTGAAAAGGTGACTTTTTTTATTGATTGGTTTTGGTTCTATTTTTCCCTCCATATTTCTTTTTTTTCTCTTTCACCCCCAATTTATGAATATTATGTTGGGATTTATCCTTTTTTTTTGTCTGAGTAGAAAATCTTTTGTGTAGAGGGTAATATTAAGTGACATACGCATGAGCCAGTGGGCACTAACACATAAGCACATAAGCACGGTAATTGTAATTTGGGTTGACTGACATTTTTTGTCATATTGGTACGGCGGTTGCCCAAAAGAGCTCAGTCCATGCATGATCCATTTGTGTTTCGAGCTTTCCGATCTGAATTAAGGAAAATAATTATGGTTAAAGGTAAATTTAAATAATTTTGAGCTTGGGATCGAACGTTTGAATGTCACAGTGATTGTTTAATCTAATTTTTATATTAATATTTTTAAAAATCTCAAAATAAATTATAATTATATTCTACATGAGTAACTTTTTTATTTCAAAATTCCCCTGTAATTTTCATCTTATTTAAAAAAAATAATTATTTTTTAGTTCTGCACGGTCCAATATTCCAAAAAAATAGCGCCTAAGACGTTGAAGGTGCAAACTAGTGATAACATACACATTATTTTCCACGTGCAACATTAGCATCCATAAATCAATTGAGTTTTTTTTTTCGTGCCGAGTCAATCTCTTGAGAGACAAAACAAATCATAATCTTTTTAGTGCATGAAACTTGAATACAGGACACTATGTCTACTTATATTAGTGATACCGTAGTTTCATCCCCGAAATATGTGCCATGCACAACATTCACCCATCATACACTTGCTAGGGAACCATTCACACGCCACCATTTCTTGATCATGTGCACATACAACCAAAAGGATAGAAGTTTATTATGATTTTTTTGCCTAAAATATGATGTATCTATTTAAATATAGTGTGTGAGAAATATAATAATACAGAGTTATGAGAATTGAATTTTAACTGTTTTTTTTTACTTTTAACAGGTAAATGATATTAATTATATTAAATTTTAATTAGAAAAATGATAGGTAGTTTAATTATGTATTTGTTTATTTCATTAAAATAATTGTACATTATTAACATAAATACCCATCCGCAGCGGGTCCATGTTTCAACTCAACAGAGAGCTCACAAATCCGCTGCGTCTCCAGACCTCCACGGAAGGAACCGCCATCTTCTCTCTCTTCTCCTTAGCCTTCATCTTCGTCTTCTTCCTACTGAATACCAGCCGAAAGAGGGCCAAGAACTTGCCTCCCTGCCCCCCTTCTTTACCCCATCCTCGGCCACCTTCACCTCATCAGGGAACCGGTGCTCCGGACCCTCGAGAGCATCTCCCTGCCGCTATGGCCCAGTCTTCTCCCTCTCCTTTGGGTCTCTCCCCGTGGTCGTCGTATCCTCTCCATCGGCAAGAACGACGTCATCTTCGCCAACCGGCCGCAGATAGAGAGCTGGAGGGAGCTGAGCCACAACTTCACGAACTTGGAGTCCGCCCCGCCCCTTACGGGCCCCTCTGGCGTGATCTCCGCCGCGTCGCCACCCTCGAGATCTTCTCCGCCAGCCGGCTGAGCTCGTTGCTCGAGATCCGACTGGAGGAAGTGAGGTTCCTGGTCAAGAACTTGCACAAGACGGTTACTGCAGGCGGTGTCTCGTCAGTGGTCATGAGGCCGAGGTTACAGGAGCTGGCATTCAATGCGATCATGAGGATGGTGTCTGGGAAGCGGTGCCTAGGGGCCGACGCCAGGAATTTCAGGGAGATCATCAGCGACGTCTTCGGCCTGAGCGGGCCCACGGATGTAGATGGTTTCGTGCCGATACTGCAATGGGTCGGTTTCGGGAGACAGCAGAAGAGGATTGAGACAAAGAGGAGGGCAGACATGTTCTTGCGGGGATTGATAGACGAGCACAGGAACGGAACAGAAGCAAGGAGTAACCATACTAGGACAATTATCGATTTGATGCTGGAATTGCAGTCCTCGGAGCCCGGGAGGTACTCGGACGATATCATCATGGGGATGATCCTGGTAAGCCGGTAGCCGGTCCCGATTTATATGTGTCTTGGGAGAATAACGGGCAAATTTTTTACATATTTATTATTTTTTACCGTAAATTTTATAGGTTATAAAAAAACTTTTTAAATTATTTATCCTTAATGGTACAAAATATTAAAATTATAATTTTAATAATTTATACAACAGACTTTACCCCCGCTTTTGCTATACCATCTTCAGCATTTCTTACATCACTATAATATATCAATAAATTACAGTTATGTTAACAAATATTTGAAAGTAAGGTTCAAGAATATTATAATGTTAAATATAAAATAATTATTTTAAAATATTTAATATATAATTATGAAAAAATAAACATTCATAGTTATTATTTTTATTTATTTATTTACATCTTCATAGAAGGCTGGATGGATGCATTATTATATAGAACATCTTTCTTGTAGGTGTTACTAGCTGGGGGGACCGACACGTCTTCGGTGACAATGGAATGGGCCATGTCGCTGCTGCTAAACAACCCCGACGCCATGGAGAAGGCCAGGGCCGAACTGGACAGCACCGTCGGCCAGAATCGCTTGATTGACGAGCGCGACATCCACCGGCTGCCCTACCTGCACAACATCATCAACGAGACCCTTCGGCTCTACCCAGCTGCACCGCTCCTTCTGCCTCGCCAGTCAACCGACGACACCAAGGTCCAAGGCTTCGAGGTGCCTCGGGGGACGATGCTCCTGGTGAACGCATGGGCCATTCACAGGGACCCCGAGGTGTGGGACGACCCAACGAGCTTTAGGCCTGAGAGGTTCGAGGGGTTAGACCAACCTAGTTATGCCCATAAGTTTATACCGTTTGGGCTGGGGAGGAGGAGCTGCCCCGGGGCGGGGCTCGGCCGGAGGACGATGGCGCTGGGGCTGGGAGCTCTGATCCAGTGCTTCGAGTGGCAGAGGGTGGGTGAAGAATTGGTGGATTTGAGCGAAGGGAACTGACGGCTCTCTGCAGAAGTCGAAACTCCAACATCACCAGCGTCCTCTCTCGGCTCTAATCCCTCTATATTTCGTGCTTGCAATTCCCACTGCACCATAACCAGCTATCCACGTAATCCTCCATGACATTCATACAGAATGACGATAAACATCTATGTCCAGTCAATTCCATTAATACAACATGCTGTGAGTTTTTTTTTTGGTATAAATCGTCAGTATCTAATTGGATTTTGTCCAGCTGACTAATCCGGATCGCCTCGAGTCGGCCCATTTAAGGGGTGAAGACCTCCCCGCCGTAAGTAGGACTCGAACTCGAATCCTCCCACTAGGATGATAAGTGTTGAATCACTCTATGACACCTACGGTGGATACAACATACTGTGAGTTAGTTGGATGGTAGGATTCTTGACATTACCACAGAAAAAGCTACTAAAACTAAAAGTAAAAAATTATATTTTATTTTATTACATCTTACAAAATGGAAAATGTATATAAAAAAAGTGGAAAATTTGAGAGAGAGCTCTTAATGGGTGGATATAATTTTAAGCTGAATATTTATTTATTATAAGACTCGGAAGGTATTCAAGAAAAATAAATTAAGAAAAAAGGACTTGGAAGGAAACCGTTGAAGTCAGTTTATCCTCTTTCCTCGCACGAGACAAGGCAGAAGGGTCGGGTCTCAGTGGGGTCATGGCGGTTGTGCTGCCCGCTGCCGCCTCGGCCCCTCCGTCCACTCCTCAACTGCCCTGGGAGCCCTTTCAACCTCCATTATTCAACCCCGTCTCCTCTAATTACGGACGGTACTCTCGGAGCCCGAGAAGTTTGGCCCGGGAGCGCCACCTCAGAAGACTGAACTGCACCGTCCAAACGTTCGATGAAATGCCTGACAAGTACGCCCTGTCCTCTTCCTCCGGTGTTTCTTCTTCTACCGGCTTTGATCGAGCTCTAATTTCTTTTGAGAAGATGCTAGTTGAAGGATCGAGGCCTAGTGGGTTCTTGCTGCAGTCCTTGCTTGAGGGAAGCAAAACGACAGAGGAAATCCAGCTGGGTAAGCAGCTCCATGGCTTTGCTATTCGGAGTGGTTTTACAGTTGATATTGGAGTTAGGGTGTCCCTCATAAACATGTATGCTGATCTGGGAATGTTGGATGACTCTAGGAGGGTTTTTGACGAGATCTCGATGACTTCTTTTAACGACAGGCAATTGTGGAACTCTATGATATCAGCGTACCTCTCGCACAATTTCTTTCCTGGGGCTTTTCTACTATATCAAGATATGCTCTCCCTTGGATTTGATAGGTCAATTGCATCCACCCATGTTAGCATTCTAAAGGCTTGCGGCTCATCAGGAGACGGCAAATATGGCATGATGATTCATGGGAGGATCATTAAAGATGGGGAGCTGCTCAAAGAGACAAACTTGCAGAACTGTCTGGTCACATTCTACGCAAAGTGCGGGAGGTTAAATTACGCATATCGGTTGTTTGAGGGTATCTATAGAAAGGATGTGGTTTCGTGGAATGCAATTATTTCAGCCCATGAGCAGAACATGAGGGATGATGAGGCAGTACATCTGTTTTACCGGATGATTAAAGATGACCCTTTTGTTCAACCAAACCGTGTCACGTTTCTCAGCATTCTTAGTTCCATATCTAGGTTAGGAGCTATGAGGCTCGGGAAAGAAATCAATGGGTACATCATTAGATCAGGACTTGCAACTGATGTAACTATAGTTAATGCTCTTATCACTATGTACTCAAGGTGCAAGGAAATCGGGAAAGCAGAAGTGATTTTTGACAGGGCTCTCTGTATAGACATAGTAACTTGGAATTCAATGCTTGCTGCTTATGAGCAGAATGACCTGCAAGAGAAATGTTTCGACTTGTTCAACAGGATGCAGATTTCCGGCCTTAAGCCCGATGGTCACAGCTTTACCATTATTTGCACTGCCGCTGCTTCTGAGCCATGCACCGGAAGATTGCCTAAGAGGAGAGCTCGGGAATTACATGGGTATGTACTGAGGAGATGTTCTATGGAGGCAGTGAAAAATGTTCCCATATGTAATGCAATACTTAAAATGTATTCAAAGTGTGATTGCACTGAATATGCTGAGAAGTTTTTTGATAGCATGAGGAGTAGGGATTCATATTCCTGGAATGCAATGATCGATATGTATTGCCGAAACAAACAGTTTGGGGATGCTTTTGTTGTCTATATAGGAATGCTCGAACTGGATTTGGCGATAGACCACATTACCTATTCCATTCTCCTGACCTCCTGCAGCTTATCAGTTGATTTCCTGTTAGGGAAGCAGCTACACTCGATCACAGTAAAGACTTTACCAGGACAACAAACTGGATCTGTGGATGAGAATGCTCTGTTATCAATTGCGAATTCTCTAATATCTATGTATTCGAAATGTGGAAGCATCGGGGATGCCTCTAAAATATTTGGAAGGATGGAGAGGAGGGATGTCATTTCATGGACAGCCATGATTACCGGCTATGCCGAGCATGGCTTGGTGCTCGAGTCCTTCAGGCTGTTTGAGAGTATGAAGGAAACTGGAGTCATCCCTAATGAAGTAACATTCCTCGGCCTTCTCATGGCTTGCTCTCATGGGGGTCTCATCGATATGGGGCACCACTATTTCCATTCCATGACTGATGATTATGGGATAAGCCCAAGCGTCGAGCACTATGCTACCATGTTAGACTTGTTCGGCCGAGCTGGTGAGCTAAATCGGGCTAGAGAATTTCTTGCGTCGGCCATTTCTAATACCAGACTGAACTCCAGTGATGAGTTAAAGCTATGGAAGGTTTTGCTTAGCTCGTGCCTCTCACATAAGGAGTTAGATCTTGGGATTGAAGCTGCAGGTAAAGCTCTCGAGCTTGCCCCAGAGGATGAATCAGCTCACGTCCAGCTCTCGAATCTTTATGCAATGTCAGGTTTGTGGGAGGACACGATAAAAGTCAGGAAAATCATGCAGGAGAAAGGATTAAAGAAGGAAGTTGGCTGTAGCTGGATAGATGTTAAGAACAAGAGACACGTCTTTGTGGCTGGTGATACGTATCACAGAGAGAGGAGAGAGATTTATGAGAAACTTGAGGAGCTGGAGATGAAAGTTCGGGATCTGGGATACCGTCCAATGACAGATGTTGTGGTTCATGACTTGGAGGAGATTGAGAAGGAAGTGATCCTCCATAGTCACAGCGAGAGACTAGCTGTGGCATTTGGCCTCTTGAAGAGGGAGACGGGGAGCAAGGGTCCTATCTGGGTGATGAAGAACCTGAGAGTTTGCAGAGACTGCCATATTTGGATGAAGCTCACATCCCAGGTGGAGAAGGCAGAGATCGTGCTGAGAGATGCCCGGAGATTCCATTGCTTCAGAGACGGGAGGTGTTCTTGTGGCGACTTCTGGTAAACTGCAGCTTGAATATGAATCACAAGGGCTGGGATTGCCAGGGACTCTCAAGGCAGCTTCCGGTAGACCATCATCGGATATCATGCCATGAGGATATTGCACTCCAACCTCTGAATTACTGAGGGATCGAGAAATGTCCTGTACAGCTCAGACTATAGGAAAAAGGTTTTTCATGTGTACATTATATTCCCACACGGCTTCTACTGACACTGCAAACCAACAAACTCAACTGCAGATTTTGCTGTGCACTTCTCAAGATTTCGCTGTTGACATCGACTTTGGGTTAATGAGGCATATTCATATCAGTCGGATCTGAAGGTGTTAGAAGGCACTACTCCTCCTGAAGTATAAGCGAAGAATGGCTGTCTAAACTTGGTACAGAACAGGCTATGTATGAGTTTTCGTATCTTATTCAATACCCAGTTCGAAAGAAGAGAAAAAAACTGCGAATTCTCCGGGTTTGTGCAATACGATGGACTTGGTTGGACCTGTTCGGGCTTTTAAAATGCCCGGGAAAAGGGCAATTGCTGAGAAAAAGAAGAGAGGATCCCACTCGACAGGGGAGAGAAAAGCGGGGTGGGAAAATGCCAAGCACATCAGCGTCGACTGAAATCCTCGAATATATATTGCTTGGAATCTTCCCAACAAAATTACAATTTGGATAACAATTGGAGCATAATGCCTCAAACGTGGATTATTCCCTAACCCACTGATTTTGCTCCCCCGTGGATCCATCCTCCTTTTCATAAAAAGACTTTCTACCTCTGTCCTTGCCTCGGTTGCTTTTCTCGGTGTCTTGTCCTCCTTGCTGTCTAAATTATTGTTCACACTGTACAAATAGGCTTTTATCAGTAACCCCAAAACGAATCTCGCACGGAAGGTCGCATCCTGTCCGACTTAAATTCTGAAGAGCTCTTTATTCATCGAGGCGGACGAGAATTTCTCGAAATTAACGAGCACAGTTTTGATCATGATCATCTGAGACATAAGATTTAGATCTTGACTGACATCTAATTATACAGGTTCTTAGTACCCCATTCGGATTTTTTTTTTGGGTTTAATCTCAAGGTTCTCAGTCCAAAGTTAGTTAACTGCAAAACAGTGAACTAACATGTTTCTTATAAGTATTTTAAATTGGATTTAGCCATTATATCTTAAAATATAATGAATTATTCAATGTATATATTAAAATTTATTACTATATGTAAAATTACGAATATTAAAATTTTTAGTGTAATGGGTGAAAGAAAAAAAAAGCATTTATTGAGGGCTCATGCCCAGTGCTCTGGATAGGCGAGTCGTATTGACTTTTCCCACAGAACCAAACAACACACAACACAATAATGGTAAATACTAATAGTGATGGACCTGTCACTAAAAATTCAATAGTGCAAAAAGTAACCCAGATTTTGGCATTATAGGCAAAATAAACTTGAATATCTTTTTTGGTAGTAAATGGGGACAAAAATCCAACATTGTAATAATGAAATTACAAAAATAAAATAGTAAGTCCCCATAATAATATCACAATAAAAAAAGAGAGAATATTAGAGAATTTAATTGATATTTCCTTATCATTCACAATAGAAAGAAGAGGGGAATTATGAATTTAGATTCCTAATAAAAATGTCCATAAGTTCAGCCAATATTAAAAATAAAAAATATTTAATATAATAATATATTCACAATCTAATAACTAAAATATTATAAATTTAATTTTTATTATAAATTTTTTTTATCAATATATTCTCCATTTTATCAATTTTATTAAGTTAGAAAAATAAAAAGAGAATTGAAGGGAAAAAAACGGAGATAACATTAAAAATTAAGGCCAACAATGGAGGACAAAATCGTCAATTTAGAGAGAATCGAAGCGCATTCATTTCACCCCTTGTCGTCTTCGAAGCCTTTTCCCCCACCATCAAATCATGTGCCTCTCCTGTGTCTCCCTCCCTTAAGTCTCCTTTCCTCCACCACCGATCCAATCCGCTTGTTCGCAGAAGTCTTCCCCCACATCTATTGCCTGAGGCTTGTCCCAATGAAGCGTACGATCCACGGGGAAGTTTCGAAGATGAAGAAGATAAGGATCGAGCGGGGCGTAGACGAAGAGGAGGAAGGGGGAGGAGGAGCTGGGGTGATGCAGAACCTCGATGAGAACCTGCTGTTCGAGGTTCTGAAGCACGTGGATGCCCGGACACTCGCTTTGGCGTCCTGCGTGAGCAAGCTCTGGCACCGGACGGCCCAGGACGAGCGGCTCTGGGAGCTGATCTGTACCCGCCAATGGGCCAACATTGGCTGCGGAAACCAGCAGCTGAGATCTGTCGTCCTCGCCCTTGGTGGCTTCCGCCGTCTCCACTCCGTCTACCTATTGCCCCTTTCCAAACCCAAGACCGCCGCCTCCTCCACCTCCAGCTCAGCCTGGCCCACTGCCCCAGCACCGTTCCCCACGATGGTCGGCGCCAAGCCTCCAGCGAGGTGGGGCAAGGACGAGGTCCACCTTTCCCTCTCCCTGCTCTCGATTAGGTACTACGAGAAGATGAATTTTAGCAGCCGGGGCAGATAGTGGATTAGGTTTTCGTCAAATCAGTGTACCAACTACGCTCCAATTTTCAATCTTTCTGGCTCCGGTGTTTCTTTTCTTCTAGTGGGTATTGATTTTCCCCCTATCTTTTCTGTTTTTGTTTTTATCTGGGTATGTCAGTAAAGTAAAGATCTGGTATTTCTTCGCGTTTCATGTAATTTAGCGGTATGAGTGATGACGATTGAATCCTTGTAAAACATGACTGTTGATTAATCAGTGCCTTTGCCACGTATAAGCTGTGATCATGTCGTTAATCTCATTCCCATGTTGGCAAAATTCAGGGAATTGCAGTCCGTTGGACAAAATGGCAGTACCTTGGTTTTGTTGAAATGGAGCTATAGATGCTGTTATTCTCTTCTCTGTGAATGAGCACAAAGAGACAGGACCAAAACTTGTACAGGGTGGAATTAATGTCTGGATCTGTTGTTTTTGGTTGCTGTTGGGGTTTGGCTCTTTGTTTTGGTTTGGAGATACAGAGTGAATCGAGTTTCTTAGTAATTGATCCGGTCTGCAGGAGCCTGCTGTCGTATTGATGGCCCTGTTACAGGGCTTGACTTACATGCGGAGGTACAGTGTTAGCTCATGAAATTTCATTCCTATGCTGGATTTGTCTCCCTCTTCTTCCCCACTCCATGGGACTTGAATAGAAACTTTCTTCTTTTGGGCTCTGTGTCTTCATGCATCTTGGATCGGTCATTAGGCTCGTCCATGATTTGCCCATTTGAGCTTTTGGATTGCAAGTCGGGACCCTGCGGTTCTTCCAGCTGGGGTGCTAGTCAGCACCAGCCCCTAAATGCCCCCTTCTTTTCTTCCATCTCCCTTATTTCGTTGATGTGAAGCTTATCATCTGACGAGAGATTAGCGCGAGCTCCTTAGATAGCCTGAAGAGTCCTTTTCTTGTTCATAGGATCTGTCAGCTCTTGCTCTAAAACAACTGAAGGTTGGAGCAAATGTTCGTAATGTTTGGAGATGTTTGTCGACGGTGGAGAATATAACAGATGCTGGCTCTGAGAATTTCTGGACGTTGCACTAGTCATCTGCTAGACTGGACCTATGTAATATCAATGACCTGTGATCTACAGAAGACTCGATTGGTTCTGGTTTGGTCAGGCTTCGAGGCCCTCAACACCTCAGCAATAGCACTCCAAGAGGACCGGTGTATGGGTCACCAGCAATCGCGTCTCAAGTGCCTAATCACCTTGGTCGTGGGTTGCTGCCACAAAAAAGAGAGAGAGAGAGAGAGAGAGAAAAGAGAAACCTCTTTAAGGCTTACCATGCGACGAGTCTTGCTCGGTGCACATGGGCAGAACAACTTGAGTCAAACCGAGTAAATACATAAAACTCGAAGTCCAGAGGCCCTTATTATAAAGTCTGAAAAAATGTAAATTGTCTCCCTCAATCCTGTCCTCATTGATCACAAGTGGATGAGTACAGAGCCGCCCGGCACAAATCCAAGTAAAGAATGAATCTAAGATATAGAAATCCCGAAAATACATACATATATATATATAGACAAATTTGGTGTTGGTATACATAGTTTTTAAAACCGGACCGGGCCGGCCGGTTCGACCGGGAACTGGCCATTCCCCCGGTCCGGTTTCCCAAATTAATCCAATTGCACTACAAATTGGATAAGCTCCTGTCGAACCAGCCGGTTCCCGGTTGAACCGGTGAACCCAACAAAACCGGTAAGAAAACCAGATGAATTAAAATAAAGTAAAAAAAAATTAAAACCTTAGCCTTAGGTTTTCGCAGCCTCCTCCCGTCCTCCCTCTTTCAGCAAGTGAAATCTAGGTTTTCAGATTTGAACTCTACAGCAAGTGACAGCAACAGCAATGGGGGCGAACCTCTCCCTCACGACGCAGGCAGCAACGACAACGCTCTCCTCCACAGCAGGCAGCAGTGGCGGACCTCTCCCTCATAGCAAGCAGCAGTGACAGCCCTCTTCTCCACAGCCGGAGGCAACAACGATCCACTCGTTCCTCCACAGCAAGCGTCGGTGGCGACAACGACAAGCCTCTCAGCTCCACAACAGGTACAACAACGAGCCTCTCGCCTTTTCCAAAGCAGGTGACAGCAGCAAGTGCTCCAATGCAGGTGGTAGCAACGAGCCTCACGGCTCCACAGCAGGTGGCTGCAACGAGCCTCTCCTCTCCTCTCCTCCACAGTAGGCGACAGCAGCAAGCAGCAACAACGAGTTGCAGCAGTGGACCTTCTCGTCCAGGCGGCGGCAGCAAGCTAGCAACTGTAGCGGTGCTCCCAGTGTTAACGTAAGGTATTTTTTTTTAATTTCTAATACCTGATTTGCTAATGTTTGATTAAACAATAGGTTAGTCAAATGTATATCATTTTCTTGCTAGATAGACGAGGCCCAATTATTCAAGTCTAAGTTAATGATCAATTTAATGTATTCTCTCTTTAGTTCCAAAGTAGTTGGACTAGGATCCATTGCATATTCTTCAATGGATAGTGCAATTTGTTCAATTGCCCAAGAGATGCAATTGGTGTTGCCGCATGTCTTTGTTATTGTCTATAACAATCTACACCATTCGTCAAATGTGGGGAACTTTCAAATTTGACCTACTTGGATTTAAGCTAAATATCTTAAATTTAAAAAAATTAGCATATACTGGTATTTATTTGGTATAACTTGCTTGCATTATATGTTTTTGGCTTAGTTTGGCATATGAATATAGTAAGAATTATAATTTTTTTATGCTTATTTTTTGTAGTATGTCTTCAACAGGTAATAGCAATACACTAGTATCTCCAGAATTAACCCCGAGCTCTTGTCCAAGAACTGCAATTAGAGGGAAAAATGATTCAGCTTGGGCATATTGTAAAGAATTATCTTCATCTTCAAGTGGAAAAGGGAAGCAAATTCAATGCACCTTTTGCTTAAAAGTTTTTAGTGGTGGAGGCATTCATAGATTTAAACAACATCTAGCGAAGGTGAAGGGCAATGCAGAGCCATGCAGAAAAGTTCCTGAAGATGTTCGCTATGTTATGCAACAACTTATGGACGATCATATGCATTCTAAAAAGAGGATGCGTGATATGTTGGATGAGCAAAATCCACATTCACCGATGATTATAAATGAAGGTGGTAATGGTGAGCAAGAAGTAAATTATCCTCCTGCTTCTAAAGAAAAAGATACTCGACCTAATTTATCAATGGAAAATAAATTGGGATCTTACTTCCAATTGAGAACTACTCCTGGAGCTCAACCAACGATCAAGAGTGTCCTACAAAATAAGCAAGTGGTGGAAAAATGTGATATAGCTATTTCCAAGTGGATGATTGATGCTTCTATACCATTTAATGCTGTTAACTCCACTTACTATCAACAGGCAATTGATGCTATTGCTAGCATGGGAGCAGGCTACAAGGGCCCAAATTTGTATGCTCTTCGTAGATATTTGCTGTCAAAAAATGTTGACATGGTAAGAAAATATGTTGAGAGTTTTCGTGGTGCTTGGAAGGAAACAGGTTGTACTATTATGGCTGATGGGTGGACTGATCAACATCGACGAACATTAATAAACTTCTTGGTTTATTGTCCTAAAGGAACGGTGTTTCTAAAGTCTGTCGATGCTTCTGATGCTTCTAAAACAGCGGAGATGTTGTACAAGTTGTTCAGGGAGGTAATTCGATTTGTTGGTCCTGAGAATGTTGTTCACATAGTTACTGATAATGCTGCAAATTATGTTGCGGCTGGGAAGATGCTGGAACGAGAGTTCAGTACTATATTTTGGTCTCCATGTGCAGCACATTGTATTAATCTAATTCTTCATGACATAGGAAAGCTGGATGAGGTAAATGATACGGTGACTCATGCTTCAAAGTTACAAGGTACATATATAATCATTGCTTTGCATTGCATTTGATGAGGAAGCACACCAATGGAAGGGAAATACTTCGTCATGCACCAACTCGATTTGCTACCAATTTCATTGCTTTGCAAAGTCTTTTGGCTCAAAAGAATTCTTTGTTGACTATGGTGTCTTCTAAGGAGTGGACTACTTCTGCTTATGCAAAGGAGCTTCAGGGAAGAAAATTTGTTGAGCATGTTATTGACTTGACTTTTTGGAAAGAATCTGCAACTATAGTGCAGTTAACTGAGCCTTTGGTACGTGTTCTGCGCATTGTAGATAGTGATGACAGGCCTGCTATGGGATATTTATATGATGCTATGCATAAAGCACGGGCTGAACTTTTGAGAAGATTTGAAAGAAGAAAAAAGAGGGTTGACACTTATATTCGAATTATTGATGCTCGGTGGGATAAATAGCTTCATAAAAACTTACATGCTGCAGGTTATTGGTTGAATCCAAGATATCAATACAATTCAAATGAAATGAATAAGAACAGGCTCACGATTTCAGGCTTACTTGATGTCATTGAAAAGTATGCTTTTGGAAATTCAGAGTTGTTATCCAAGTTGACTGGTGAAATGAAGTATTTCAGAAATGCTGAAGGTGATTTTGGTCGAGTTTGTCCTATAGCTGATCGTAATGTCATGGCACCAGGTACATATTTGTTGTTTTACATAGTTATACATTTATACTCATATTTCTGATCAAATTATAATAAGTTTCATTATCTCAGATGAATGGTGGATGTGTTATGGAAGTAGTGCACCAAATCTTCAAAAGTTGGCAATACGTGTTTTAAGCCAGACTTGTAGTGCTTCTGGATGTGAGCGTAATTGGAGTGTATTTGAACATATCCACTCAAAAAAGAGGAACAGATTAGAGCATCAAAGATTGAATGACCTAGTATATGTTCATTGCAGTTTGAAGTTACAACAGAGGTATATTTAAGTTTCGTTAAATAGCTTTATCTTGATTTTAGTCTAGTTGTTTTAACATTTCAAGATGAATTTCCAATTGTTATGCAGGAATTATACGAAAGGTTGAAATTACGATCCCATTGATCATGAGATGTTTGATATTAATGGTACTTGGGTGTTAGAGAATGAGCCTCCGATTTTGACAAATGAAGAGTTAGAAACTTTTCGACGGGACTTAGAGAAATGCAACATTCAGGATAATCACAATGATGGTAATAATCTTAAATATGTCATTCCATTACGTTTTTATATTTTGCTTTCGTTTGTCTAATTATAATTATATATTGTGATATAGAGGAATTGAACTTTGATGAACTTGATGTGGATGATGATGAGGATGATGGTGAAGGAAGAAGCCGTGCCGATGGTGCCAATGAAGTCCCTGGGCGTTCTTTTGATTGGCATGAAAATTTTAATGATGATACCAACACACCGAATCAAGACACAACAAATGATTTCGGTATGGAATGGGGTGTTTGGAATGCCCATTGTTGAATAATTTTAATTTTAATCACTATTTTATTTTTAATCATATTTGGTTGTGAGAATTTTTGTTTAAGATTTTAATGATGCACTTATTTTATGTTGTTAGATTTATATTTATATTTTTATATTGAACTTGGATGATATGATAATTATGTTAAGAATTTTTTGTTGTAAATTATGGTATTATATATGGTATTATGTCTTTTTATTATTAATATTATTTATTAAATGTGCGGTTCAACCCATTGAACCCCCGGTCCGACCTATGAACCTATGAACCCATGTCTTGACCGGTTCCCGGCCCGGTCCGGTTTTAAAAACTATGTTGGTATACTGGCTACGTCCTCAGTTTTAAGGAGAATTGCGGATTGGTCCCTGAAGTTTCTATCCTGTCTCAGTTATCGCCCGCCAGAATTCAATCCCCATGGCAATTTCCAAGCATTCGATGTTACAACTCCTGTTCGTTAGCCCTCGGGTGAAGTCTGAGTTAGCTTACACACACGCTTCGAAGGATTCACTTCCTGCCTCGAGCAAAAAATCAAAAAATTAACACTTACTCGATAAATCACCAGAATCTGATGTCAAGGTATCCCAAAATTAAATAGCATTTTTTAGAACGTTACCTACTATTCCGATAGGCCAAGACTCCTTACTAAAGTTAGAAGGAGCAATGCAATTTTTTTTATTGGTCACATTTTCAGAATAACCCCCACAATATCTGCTGTTCTTTTAGTATGCAGTATATGATTAATTACTACATTGAGAAATGGGACTTAGTCAGTAATGTCGTTCTTAATATAATAATTAAGATATTATAAATTTAATTTCTATCATAAAATTCTGTATATATTTTTATTCTCATATTCTCGTATCACATTTTAAATTTGTGACCCACTTTGTGATAATAATTAAAAGAAAACTATACTCATGTATTCACGCATACATATATATATATAAGTGAATTGTCCACGTGAAAATGCGGACATGTTGATTTATAAACTCACGCGCGACAAAAGGGTAGACATTTTTCAAATTGCTCATGCTCGCATTACACGTCATGGCCCAAATTTTATTTTTTTTCCGGGATTATAAATGAGACTAATGGCTAAAATTGATCCATTCGTCCAAGTTGAGGACGGGGAACCCTCACCAAAGTCTACGCGAAAAGAAGCAAACCTACGTTTTTGTCAATTACTCAGGGAATTATATGCACGCTCTATTTTATTAGATCGAGCCCCCGAGGGGTTGAGTGAGACGTTAGCTGCACGGCGCCATTCTTTCTTCTGGCCGAGTGTGTAATCGACTGCGCATTTGTACTTTTTTGATGGTGGAGGGAGGAAGCAAGTGGCCATCGTCCAATTGGACTCAATTAGAATCGCAGAAATTCTTCTTTTGACTGGCGTCCAAGAGCGCCAGTCTGACCAAATGTGTTCTCGGCATTCGCATCAATCTGACCAAAATTGTTGAAAATTTGCGGATGACTAGTCTAATTAATTCTTTCTGATCCAAAAAAAGAAAGAAAGAAAACAAAGAACAAACGATGTAGTGGTGCTCCAAGAAAATTATACCAAATGCATTGAGTCATGTTCCTCATTATTTTTCCAACCTAGAAAATTCTAGGAATTTTCCTTGCCATACGATCTTTGCACATTTCACATTTTGCTCCTTAACGTGCTCTCTTTTGTCTACCATTTCCAGAGAAAATCGATCATTCCCCCCACCCCACCTTCGGTCAGAGAACATTGCATTTGACCAGCTCGGGAGTTTGAATTCCATGGGGTACAATGGTCGAAGGGGAAAAATCGAACCGGTGCATCATCATCAGAGTTGAACCATCTTAATTGAATCATAATGAAAATTTCGGCCTCCTAAAAAAAAGCGCATGTCAGTTGATGTGATTTTCGTTTTACACATATATTCGGGAAGAAAAATATATTATTACGTGTGAAAACTGATCCGTACTTTTGATATATTTTGTGCTTTTTTAAGTATGTGAGCTGATATGAAACGTCCCATCTGAGTTCGTAAGGATCCTGAAACCCGTCAGGTCGGGTCGCTGGAATGTTATTAAAAAACACATTATTGCGCTGGCCATTACGTGGGCTCGACACCAGCAAAGAGCACTCCCTGGCACGGAAGCCAAGACGACGGAACGGAGCCGAAAGCAGAGGACCCAACCACAAAATTAGGGAAGATCATCCGTACGACCCGACTTATTAAGTAGTTTAATATCTGTTTTTCTTCAAGTCTAAGTTTGAGTTTAAACCTAAGTGATGAGCGAAATTCATGATAATGGATAGGAATTTTTATCTAGATAAAAGATAATTTAAAATTTGTACGGTGCGAGATGACGAAGAATAAGTGGTCTTCGCTTCTACCTGCCATGCATGGTTGAGGAGGGTTTCCACGAGGTTTCTGCTCGTGGACTCACTGGTCACCTTCGTTCTTCCATTAGTCCAACTTCCCATCGAAGGCGTGCTTCAGCAGTCGCCGGTGCGGCGGCCTCGACTCTCTGCCTCCGTGTCCCAATCCGCCGCCACCACGTGTCCATTGTTTTCTATTTTTCCTTGTCCAAGACGACGCCGTTTGATTTCCCAAGGGACGACAGGCTCGCCCATAAATATTCCCTCCCCCGCGTCTTACGATTCCATCAACTCAAATCTTATTCACTCTCGATCGTCTTCCATTCTTAGAATCAGCAAATCCTTCTTCACTAGTTATCGTTCATTGCCCAAGAAATGGCAAGGAGTGGAATCTTGAGCCTCGGCTTCTGCGTCCTCATTGCCCTCGCCATCGCGAGCTCCGTGGCTTTTCAGGCCTCCGAGGCTCGGCCCCTGAGTCCGGGCTGCGGCGGCGGCGGCGGCGGCAGCGGCAGCCCGTTGACGAGAGGGATCGAGGCCCTGATCGACGGGCTCTACTTGGAGGCCATCAAGAGCGGCCCTAGCTCTGGAGGGAAGGGCCACAGCTTCACCACCTACTTCACTAACTCCGGCCCCAGCCCCGGCGAAGGGCACTAGCTAGCCCCGATGACCCATCATCCTACGCCGTGTGGCGGGGACGAAGCAGCTGCACATCTTGCTCGACCGCGATTACTATTATTGTTTCATTGATTAATTGGGTGTCGTATTCACGTAATTAAGATGTCATGGGGGGAGAGTCAATAATCATTCTTCATCTCGATGTTTCTTTAGTGAAGAGTTTCCTCACAGCGGATTGTGTTAGCTGTAGTAATATGGAACTGTCGCAGCGGACAGAGTCTCCGAGCTGTTCTTCGGCATCAGTATTCCTCGAATGAAGTTTATTTCAACATAATAATATCTGTAGTCCGACCAACACCGATTTACCCGCATCCAAATCATATAAATAGCGTAAACATTCAAAAATGATACCCTGTGGCTCGCTTGGGAGCATCATATAACGATGTTGCTCTTAGTCTCGTAAGACACAACGCAAGTCTGACGTTCCGTGCCATGTTCACTGCAATCAATTTGCTAAATCCAAGGCTTCGACATTCAGCAATATCTCTCGTATCTCTTAATGCTTTTTCCCACCCCCTCCTAAATCCGTTAAATTTCTGACGACGTACAACCGGTCCGGTCCGGTGACCGCCCTGAAGGTTTAATCCTATCCCGACCGGAGATCATGATTAATTTAAAAGAAATATCGGAAGTCGTGGAGACATGGACGGACCATTCAACGGCGAAGTTCGTCAATGAAGAATACTACTAAATGACGAAAAGCGTGAATTACTGCCCATTTTCGCATAAAATGCAAGTTCGGCGTGAAAAATAATAAATCGGAATATAGTGAGTTTTTTAAAAATAAAATATTAAAAGTGGACGGAGGAAACTGTTATGTTTTTTTTTTTTATGTTCGTCTAGAAAACCTACGGAAATATTCACCACAAACGAAATTATCGTAAAATATAATTACACAAGAAATGATGAAATATTATATGTTCCTTTTATAACTTTATTATCTCATTTTTTGTAAAACAAAATTCGAAAAAAATAAAATAATGGACCTAATACCAATTATTCCAGTTCGTACCAAGATGCGACTTCTGACTCGATTATTTACAAGGATCGATGATGATAAGATGCGCCAAAGATTCATATGACTTTGCTGCACGAGATGCATTTAGAATTCAATTTTTATGAGACAGAATTATTGTGTATTACTCGCCGAGTGTGTTCCCGAGCGAGCCATCGGAAATTGGCGGCAGATAAAAAGAGCAAAAATCGGGGGAGTTGAAGCATTGTAACGGGTTTTTTTTTTTTTTCACTTCTCCGGTTACTCGACCGGTGTGATTCGGTTCGGTCGGCTTTCTCGTTCTCATCATCGCATCGCATCGCAACCCTCTGATAAACCTCCTCAGATCTCTCTCTCTCTCTCTCTCTCTCTCTCTCTCTCCCCTCTCTCTTCCCCCATCGCCCTACCGCCATCCAAGCAAATTGATTTCTTCATACGATGGCGGGCAACTCCGTGGCCGGATCGGATGACGAGTCGGCCACCGAATCCAGCGGCACTGCCACCACCAAGTCCGGCAGCGACGCCGACAGGGACGACGAGTCCCCTCCGGACCTTGACTCGAGCCCCTTCGCTGAAGGGGAGAAGGTCCTCGCTTTCCACAACTGCCAAATCTACGAGGCTAAGGTACTCAAGTCCCCCTTTTACCCCTCTCCCTTTTTGCCCATTTCGTGTTTGCTTAAGTGGGATGAACTAATTCGGCGATTATGCAAGACTTGTTGGAAGTAGGTATTGTCAAAGTTGGAGATTTTTAGTTGTAAAGAGGTTCCTAGTTGATGTGGGAAAGAAGGAATCAGTAGTTGTTCTGCTCAAATTATGAAGCATGAAACTTATGTGTGACGAATTTCCTGAGCATTCATGGGGAGGATCTACTTAAACAGAGTCGCACCATTTCAGAACCGGAGACAAGGGAGGGCTTTCTCCTCTCGATTCTCTGCTAAAACGAGTATCGTGTCCCTTTTGGGTGATAATACAGGAATTTGTGATGATCATTTGCTAGAGAAGTTTCCTTGTAACAACTCAATCTCAGACGACCATGATCACCATGAGATTTTTGTACTGGCTAGAGTGTTTGCCTCAACAGTTGTGTGTTGTTGTTACCGCGAGCAACGTAAGAAATAGATTTGGAGCAGACACCAAATGTTTGATTAAAAAAAATGTTGTGCCTTTTTAAAGAGTCCATCCAGTTATATCAAGTTGGGCAAGCAGATGATGTAATTCGTGTGATCATGTCATAATATTTCCGGGCAGTATTGTGATCTTGCTGGAAAATCTGTACTTTCCCTAACCTTATCTGCTAATCTCTGCCGCTTTATGTGCTCTCTCTCTCTCTCTCTCTCTCTCTCTATTGTTTGCTTGGTTTTACTATTTTCATTTATGCTAACATTATTTCTCCTATTTGTAAGGTGAGGAAAGTCGATTACCAACAGAGACAATGGAGATTTAACATTCATTATCTTGTAAGTATTTGCTTTGTATTAGTTCTCATTCAAATACTAGGTCACACCCCTAAAGTATCAATAAGAACTTAATTGACATTAATTTCTATAAGGATATCTTGATCACTAAAAATGTGTGACCCTCCTTTGCAGGGTTGGAACAAGAGGTGTGTTTCTCTTCCATGTGTGGCGATTATAATCTGTTGGCTTTCAAATTCTTGTACAAGCGTCCTATACTTCTACGTGTTCTATTTTCGTAGTACATGAGAATTTATTCTCATGGGATTCATGTACCATATTACATACTGTGATGTTGTTTTAAAATTGTTATGTCCTCCTGCCCTTCACTCAACAGCTGGGATGAGTGGGTTGGTGTGGATCGTCTTCTGAAGCATACTGAAGAGAATATCCAGAAACAGCAAGCTAACAACAAAAAATATGGAGTAGAAAAGAATACAAGAGTAGGGCGCGGTGCACAGGTGAAGCCGAAGAGTTCTAATGGTAAGATTCTTCATCTTGTTCATTTCAGCTGGCGCTCATTCTCCAAGCATTGGTTGCACTCATTTGTGGTGGTCTGATGATTATACTATTTTTTTACATCATTATTACTCATCGAAGTTTCACATGGTCCATGTCATTGTTACACTGTATTCTTTATAGAATAGTATTTCTCAAGTTCAGATCCAAAGCAATAGTCTTATGGTCACGCTGGCAAATTAGATGCAGACTTTACTCAGCAAATGGAGTATTCTGCGAAATCCTGAATTGATAAAGTTCTCCCTCTCCCTCCCTCTCTTAATAGAGGACTCTTATCTCTGGTTTGAGGAGTATATCTTGAAAATATTTTGTTACGGTTTGTGAAAATTTTTTATGTTATTTCTGGTAAGCTGCTAATGCGTCTATCTGCAGTACCAAGAGGCAAGAAGCGGAAGAGCAATTCTGCTGTTAAGGTACAACCCTGCTCCTCTCCAAACTTTGATGAGTGGAAGATATTATAGTGAAAATATGCTAATGCAGATGCTCTTGTTAATGCTCCTTTATCTGTATATTGCTAGGAAAAGGACGCATTACCAGCAGAAAAGCTTGTGAACATTCATATTCCTACAACGTTAAAGAAACAGCTGATTGATGACTGTGAATTTATCACTCATCTTGGCAAGGTAATAATCATAATCAACTCCGATTCTGTGTCCCCCTTTTTTCTTCCTTTGCATGGAAAACTTCTTTTTTTTTTTCTTTTAGGTAAATGATGCAACTCATCTATTCTGCAGCTTGTCAAACTTCCACGTAGTCCAAATGTGGAAGAAATATTGCAGAAGTACGTTGATTACAGATTGAAGAAAGAGGGATCGTAAGTCCAGAATGTAACTCTTAACATTATGTACCCGATTATTTTTTTTTGGTAAAGATGCAAATAAATGCTTAAAATCGGTTTACTTGGATGTCTAGTCAATGCAGAGCTGAGCCAGTCAAAGAAATCATGCAAGGGTTGCGCAGTTATTTTGATAAAGCTCTACCTCTCATGCTTCTGTACAAAAGCGAGCGTCAGCAGTATGAAGAAGCAATTGGAGACCAAGTGCTTCCCTCATCTGTGTATGGTGCCGAACATCTCTTACGTCTCTTTGGTACGTGTTTTCCTCAGAGATATGTATATATGCTTCCTAAATTCTAGTTCTAGGTGCTTCTTCACTCCTGCGCCGCTGACTCTCTTTATTTCCTTTGCTTCTGCAGTTAAGTTGCCTGAGCTGTTGTTCCATGTGAATATAGAAGAAGAGACTCTGACTGAGCTGCAGCAGAACCTTGTTGACTTTCTTAGGTATTTGGAAATTCCTCCTCTCAATTTATATATTTTGCGGTATCAGGTTAGTGTTCTCTCTTTCCCGGGTCTTGTGCTAGTGTCATTATTCAAGCATAAATAGAACCTTTGGTCGGTCATGCAGGTTTATGCAGAAAAACCAGAGCACCTTCTTTCTCTCCGCCTATCAAGTCCCTGAAGAAATCGAGACAAGCACGACGGACAAGAAAGCAGCTGAATGATGACAGACAGCTCTCTTTTGACAGCACGTACGTAGATGACTCCTGTCTGATTGTCTGTTCTCCCATCTTGTTGTCTGAGATTGCTCTGAGATACCTCAGCTAATGAGATGCTTCTTGTACTCAAAAGACTGCCTAACACGGGCGATCACAACTAAATCACATTCTCAGTTGTCTGTCTCTTACTCTTACTCTTACATAATAAGTCTCTCGGTTTTATGTCATGACGAAATAATCTGCTTGCTTGTCACAGTTTGCACATTTCAAGACCCTCTTGGGCCACTATCAGCCTGGGTATGGTTGATGTATTTGGCTGCTTCTTTTCCTTGGAAGTAAATGAAGAATACTACAAATGATGATGGAATCCAGAGACCATTGTATATCTTAAATCAAAGATTGCCATCATCACTGCGTCTCAAGTCACCCTTCTCACCTATGTTCCATATCTGTCGCCAAGTTGCAATGTAGCTTTCAATGGCGGCTTCATTGTTGGCGATCAGATGATAAGAAAAAACACTAGGACAATTAACAAACCAACCCGGAGCCCCCACTTAAGTCTTCTTTCCGTTGCATCCTCTCTCTTCCTTCCCGGTCGAACGCGACACAGCAAAAGCCCACAACGCCCCCCGCTTGCCGATGCCACTCAACCACCTCAACTTATCCGTAGTTCGTTTTTTTTTTTTTTTTCCTTGGGCCACTGTGTGAAAACACCCGAGATCGAATAATGTCTCGCGGCAACACTGCATATCTATCACGGGGGATTGATTAGAATTGGTTCATTTTCCAGTACGAACCACCTCACCGCTGTTGGCCCTCATTTATGTAACCTTGGTCCAAGGTCATCATCTTACCACCATCTGTGAAATTTAGAAAGATAAAACGAATAACAGTGAACTGAACATGGCCACCCATTTTTCACTTTTTTTTTTTTTAAAAATATTTCCGGTTCCTTCGGTCCCATTTTTCTTGAGCTCTCCTCTCTCTCTCTCTCTCTCTCTCTCAAGCCTCTCAACTTAGTCACTCTTCCCTGCGAGTCAACTCAGCTAAGCCCGGTGGTCATTGCTGTTGCATCGATCATCAAGAGGCCGATGATCGTCCATCCCTAACACGATGCCTAATCCATCCTGCTGACCCCAATACGTTTCACTGCAGCGTTCCTCCGATCTGCTGCTGGTGCTGCACCCCACTCATGTAGCTCCTAACCTCCTTCCTTATCATCTCCTGCATCACGGCCATTAACTTCGCGCTGAAGAACTGCTTCTCGAACCCGTCCGCTGACACGCTGTACCTGTGGCCGGTCCGCCCTGGGGCGGCCTGGTTCGGTTTTGGAGCAGGTTCGGATCCCGGGCCCGAAGATGGTGGGATCAGCCCTTCGCTGGGGTCGGATCCGGGCGGCGAGAGACTGAGGGACGTGGGTGGGTCGATGACGGCAGGTGGAGCTGCAACCTCCACGTGGTGGATCGGCGCCGGATCGGGTGGGATTATCGATCCTGTTCTCGCTACTGGGCGAAAGACTTGCGGAGAGGACACACCCAGACCCGAGTCGCTGAGGTCGGATCCGGAAGGGCTGCTCGGGTTGGGGAACAGATCCGAGGCGACGATGGCAGCTCCTAGGCTGGCCGAGCGCTTCAGGGGCTGCTGCGGCAGCTCCGCCTCATAGCCCTTAGGGCCCTCGGCCAAAGAAGAGGAGCACTTTCGTTTGAGGGTAGAGTTCCAGTGGTTCTTGACGGCGTTGTCGGTCCGGCCATTGAGGAGTCGAGCGATGGTAGCCCACTTGTTCCCAAACTTGGCATGGGCGTGGATGATGGTCTCGTCCTCCTTCGCCGTGAAGGGGCGGTGCTCCACCTGTGGGGACAGCTGGTTGCACCAACGAAGGCGGCAGGATTTCCCCGACCGACCAGGGATCGACTTGCTGATGAGGGACCAGTTCCGCGGCCCGTAAGTCTGCACCAGCTGCTGAAGAGACTCGTCCTCCTCCGGGCTCCACGGCCCCTTGATCCGATCCACATCCTTCGAAGAGGCCATAGCCAGCGGAAGCATAGATAAACGGAACCGATTCAAATAATCCGGCGATCTGATCGTTCGACTCTGAGAGCCAATCAAGGTGTCAACGAGGATGAGCAGAAAATGTTGGTGGCTGTGTGGGAGGCAGGTAGCCTCGCCGTCTGGTATGATGAAGAAAGAGGGGGCGGAGATAAGGGGGGGTATATATATGAGAGAAAAACCGGGGAGTGATAGGGGATGAGCTGACCGGTGATAGCCGGTCAGTTGACCGGTTTTAGGCGGTATAAGTGGGATTCTTCCAGGCAAAGGAGCGGGGGGGCAGTTACTAGGAGTACAGCTGTCACCGGGACACGCGTCGCCTCCTCGTGCCACTCAGCTTACAAGTACTTCGTTCAAAAAAATAAAATATTTTTATTTTCGGCCCACAATTATGGCACGCCTTCCCCGTTCATTTTTTCCACAATGGAAAAAGCCAATAGATTTATTTATTTCTTTAAATGAAAAAGGATAATAATTAACATTTTTTCTTAATAGAAATTTTATAATTAAGGTAATTTTATTATTTATTAAAATAAATATGCATTAAATTTAGATTAATAGGATTGATTAAATTTTTTAATAACAAATTGAGCTTCCAAAAAGAGAATTTATAGTTAAACAGAGACATAAACGACATGCACAACTGGGTTATTACATCAACCTAATTCAAAAAAAATTATTTGATTTTTAAATATAGTAAAAAAAGGAAAAAAAAGACCATATTCTTCATCTGTTCTTTTTCTTCTTTTTTTCGTTGGTAGGGGAGTCATCACAATTCCCTTTCAAGAATATATGAGCTGTGATCATGTATGGCTCGCACCCCGTAGTTTTCCCCCCACGTCTCCTCACGATTTAAGATGTCATCTTAACTGGTGCCAGACATCAAAGTTCGAACCGTGGTCTCATAATCTCTCGGTCACGGTCGAATTTGTCCGACACAGCTATTTCTTCATTTTCAATCTTACCTAAGTTCAAAAAAATGAGAGAGAGGATGAAGCATTTCGCAGTCAAAATACGTAGTTGTGATGGATTCAGGGCTTTTCCTGTGTGTGAGAGAGAAGATTGTTGAATATCTTTTTTCTTTAAAGAAATTTTTAATAAATTTTATAAATTAAAAAAGAAAAGCTATATGACTGATTGCGTTCAAGTTTATATTAATTATATGATCCATTGAAAATTTTAATTCATACGCTTCCGTCTCCTTCCAGGAACATCAATTTTGATTTTTTTTTTGCTCCCCAGTCCCCAGCGTTATCAGTGGGCCGTTAATTCGAAATTGGAAAGCGGTGCGTGACACGACAGGAGGAGCGTTTAAAATCCTATGAAAAAGTAGATAAATCAAAAGCAGAATTAAACTAACGACCGTTATGGACGTTAGAGTGACACGGAGAGAGAGAGAGAGAGAGAGAGAGAGAGAGAGGGAGGGAGTTGTACGGTCTTGGAGGGTTGGATCCCACTTTGACCGGCCAGCCTGTACCCCAATTCTCCATTTTTCCTTATTTATGCCTTTTTTTTTTTGCCCTTTCTTCATGCCCTTTTGAAGCCAAATTATGTCAAAAGTTGGACTGCTGAGATATTTTCTAGACCAATGGAGTGGACCGACCGTATAATATTCCTTCATTATTGAATCTATTATTATTATTATTACTATTATTCCGTACAACATGGCACATTTAACTGGTATTAGTTTTTTCATTTAAATATTATTTCGGCTTAAAATTTTATAAATAAAAAATTATAATTACAAAAATTTTGTTCACAAGACGAAGATGAATTTGCATTTAGTCAAAGTTATATTATTCCTAAATCATACGTGGAATATAAGTAAAAAAACTAATTTATTTTTTATTAATTTACGCATGCAATCAGGAATTACCTCTTCTTGTACCAGAAATGGTAAGGGTAAACCCTTTTTCGCATCATTCATGTGTGAGACTCGATTTTTTTTATCAAGTTTGGCACGATTAAATGGAAAAGTAAAGGGGTCCGAATGGTCCAAATGCGACTCCGAAGGGTCAGTGTTGACTATGGATTAGAAATAGGGGACGCCGAAATTGGGCATAAGAATTAATGTTACAACCGGAAGATTTTGGAGTGGTCTCCCATCCATGACCTTGAAGGACGCGGGCTGTGTGCCACATTAAACGCACTTCTTTTTGCTCGCAACGTGCGTACCGAGGATCGTAAATTTATTTATTTATTCGAATAAAAAATAAAATTTAATTTAAAATTTAAGATCATGAATTGTGCTAACTAATTTATATTAATTAATTATTATTTGGGGTAAGAAAAGGACGGCACGGAGATTGTTCGCAAGACGACAAAGAAAAGGACAGAATTGGAGGACGAACGGTACTGAACATCTCTCTCTCTCTCTCTCTGCTACTTTGTCAGTCCAGCCTGTCACGCCACCTCCAACTTTCTAACGTCCATCCTCTTACGGCCACGTGTCAGTCGAGCCCTGGCCGACTCCACCCTTCTCCAGCACTTACTATTCACAGAGAATTCATCGCGCAAGGAAGGATAGTAGAATATGCAGATAGATTTTATAATTATTTTTCTTTGGATTTTTTTAAAAAATTAAATACTCAAATATGTCAAATTATGAATGATTATTAAGTAACGAGTTCACTGTATCATATACACTCTCACAACTATTTCCTCCTCTTTTGTAAAAAAATATAAAATTTGAATTAATTCAAATTTAATCTTCCGGGGGTGGAGAAGTAAAATGGAAATTCGGTTATTTCTCTCTCTCTCTTGGCAAAGTGATGGAAGTTCGGCTCCTGTCTGGCCCTCTGCTGAGAAGAACCGGAAAACTGTTTTTTTCCATTCTCCGATATTTTGGAGGCGTTTGCCGTTTCCGTTTTCCTTTCCCCACCCCCTTTTTTTTTCAAATAAAATTCCCTTTGGGATATTTTGCCTTGCCCTTCAGATATCTGTTTCCATTTCTCTTTTCCATCTCTTTCTTAGTCGTACTTCTGCGACCAAATTCATTGATCCTGCCTCGGAGAATATATTCATTTAATTCATATTCACTTCACAGTAAAAAACCTGCTTTTTTTTCATCAATAAACTAATTCTTCATATGATTTTGTATAAGCAAATATGGGTTTGACTTTTGAGGATGGAGAATGCGGCAGGAGCCATCACCCTTGAATTTGATACTATCATTGAAATGATGTATAAAATTTACTTATTTATATTAATATTTTACTTAATTATCTCATTATGTACTCTTGAACTCGATTTTAAGCTCTTATAAGTTGAGTTTCGCTTCCAAAGGTGAATTTTCCAGATCCATCCCGGCTCATAACGTTCCACCTTTAATCAAACCAACGGGTTTTGAAGAAACTGGGAGAATCCATGAGACCGGTGCATAGAAAAGGAGGTTTACCACCTCATTTGATCCGATGATTGATCATCCCTCACCCACCCCCCACCTGTCATCAGTAGTGTAAGCTGTTTCTCTGATAATTGGTATTTTGGATTATATGTTCCAGGGAGTGGGCTGGGTTGTAGTCCACTCAGTTTTTCCCACCTCCATGAATGCATGCATGGTTGTCCATGTAATTGCCTGATTGCAAAGTGTAATTGACATCTAACCGATTTTGTCAGCTTCTCTCGCCCACACCTTTTAAGGGTAGGGGGACAATTTTAGCACAACACTAGCCACGATTCCCTTATTCCCTCTTTTTTTCTTTTTTCTTTTTCTTTTTTGGGGGCTTAATTCAACAACATTAATTAATTAATTTATTTATTCTTCCAGTAGGATTTATCTAAACTCTTTTTTAAAATAAAAATTTTAAAAAAAAAAACAGCCTGGGGAGAGCCGAGGGACACTACGAACACGTACAGTAAGTAGTAGGGAGGTCGCACGTGCCGAGGCCGCACCTAATGCTGTCCTTTAGCCGTACCGGCACGTTTTCTTTCCTTTCCTTCTTTTTATTTTTCCTCCTTTTTTCCTTTTTTTTAATTGGTGTTAATAGGGCATCACGTGACGTCCCCGTCCCCCGCACGTGCGCGGGCCTCCGAGAGGGTTCCTCTTTTTCACTGCCCAGCTCGACAGCTACTCGCTTCTCCCCCCTCTTATTTATTTAAAAGCTATTATTGGTGAATTATTTAGTATTTCTGCTCCCCACCACCCACACTATTTTCCCCCTCCATCACCAGTGCAACACGTTGGATCTGATCGTCGAGATTTTGCAGTGGATCTTTAAAAATACCGATTTACTATCATTTCAAAATTTAAACCGATTGATTATGAGGCTCGAATAAAATATAATTTATATGTTCTATTTTTCTTTTAATTTCTTCTCTTTAAAGAAGATGCCATGTTGCACCTACTTTCTCGAGTGCTTCACGTGTGAGATAGGACGATGGGGGGCACACGATGTTTACCTCGATGCTAAGCAAACATATGCACTTAGGAGCATAGCTGTTCTTCGTGTGTCTTGTCACAAATATTGGGAAAAAGAAATCAAGATAGAATTTAAACCTAAGGGCTAATGGTCAAAATAGGAGGGAAAATAGCGGGTGAGATAGGAGCATCCGAGATTCAAAACTCGTAAATTCAAGAAGATCAATACTTATAGGAATTTATTTTCAAGTGGACCAATGGAGCTCAAACTCATATTAAGTAGGGTCACTCAAAGTCTAGATACTAAAGAGTTAACCATTGTGAAGTTGCAATTAATGATAAAATGTAATGAAAACTCTTTACTGATCAGAACAAACACCTCTTGGGTGGAGCATTTAGCCAATTGATTCACATTTATAGACTAGCTAGGAGCAATTAATTAGTGGTTAACAATAATTTATTTGAATTACATATATATATATATAATACAGAACGGCTACAAGTTGGGGGCATGCTTCTGGCTTGCATTGCCTTTACGCAGCAAATTTAGGCATAGGATTCTCTCAATTATGCCCCTCTCCCCTCTTTTGTGATTTCTCGATGGGTCCAATTGGTTGTCTTAGTTTCGGTCATTTTGTGAAAAATGTCATTTTTTTTCTATTATAAAGAAATCCCTTCACCCATATAACAGACTTTGAAAAATTAAAGGGTTATACAGAGTATAATCATCAACAGTGAAACTTAGAGACTCCAAATCTCATCAATTCAAGCGCGATGGTGTTGTATCGGGTCTTTGGTTAGGTGTACCTCTTTTTTAGTACTCCTACTACGGAACCATAAAATAATGACAATGATTAGTGCCTAATTAATCAACTAATTGCATTTATTTATTTATATTGGGGGAAGGGGTTAATGCAGAATGCGATTCCCCAATTCGGCAGAGTGAGCGTGTCACATGGGGGAGGAAGGATGGAGGATGTTTCCTCCGCATCGGAGACCGTAATTAATTAATTTAATTGATAATATTAAAAATCTCGTAATTCGATAAAATTAAACTATTTAAAATTTGGAAGTTGGCAGTGGTAATTAAACTAATAATCCCATTTCCAGGTCCCGATGAGCTTTGCAGATACCAACTTTGCCAAGCTGTGCCCCAGAATACAAAATGCACAACTTTTTTTTTTTCCTTTTTTCACCACCGTAAAAGAAAACACATTGATTTAAAAATGAACACAACGGGAAGATGAGATGGTTTAGTGTAGCGGTGCTGTTTTAGTGTAATAATGAATAAATTATGAATTTAATTATTACTGTAAATTTTTTTTATGTATTTTTATTTTTTTTCTCCCATTGTATTATAAACTTATAAACCTCCTATATATTTTTTAAAAAATAGAAACGAAAATAAGATGATAAAATAATATGAAAAGAAATATCTATTAGAATCACATTCTGGATTACTTACGTCACATATCAATGAAAAGTTGGGAAATCGTATCATTGGGCACACTCATGTTGGAAAGAAGGTTGTATGGGTACCAAAGGGAGAAATAAGCTCTTGACCCCGGATACCAAATGTGACGGGACAGAGTGATGGACTGTGGCGATAGATAAGGTCAGAAGATGTTGTGGCTGATGGGTTACCGGATCATTGAACTCACAAGTATCGTGATCGGGATGTGGGATCAAAGCACCAAGGAAGGAAGCAATCATGGTGAGAAATTTGAGCACACTCGATCGGTGTTGAATTCGATGTTTGTTTAGAGGGTAGGCCCATCGTATAATGATGCTAATTACAATGTGTACGACCCGATGGTGGCGAACCATCGTATCTAGAAAGATTGTGGAGGCGACCGTCAGTGTTGGGTTGGACCCCATCAATAAAGCGTCGTTTTTTCCCCTTTTTTCAAAAATAATAATTATAGTACATAATTATTTTATTTATGTGGTTCTTAATAATTTAAATTTATTGTATTCTTGAAATATTAATTAATGCACATAAATTTTTTTAATTTAATTCAAATTTTCAGGTGATAAATATCTGGACGAGTCGTTTTCGCTCTCCTCATTCAGCGGTTACGGATGACGCTGGGACCCGGCGGGAGAAGTCAAATTTGCGACACTGTCAGTGCCACGTCAACGCTGGACCGCAATTAAATTGGGGGGGTGGGGTTGCCGCTTGCTTGTCCGTTAGCGGGTGACGTGGCAGGAGACGTTGGCGTTTAACGGACCCAACGGCCGCAGCTGCCACGCCAGCTTGCTTGCCAGCTATCTCGCACCGACTCAGAGTTCCCGATTCCGAAGGGAAAGAAGAGGGAATAATTCCTTCGGGATTCACAAATCTGCGGAGCCCACTTTCGCCTGAACCCACACGAAACTCCTCGGTGCGCGTCGAGACTACGCGCCACCTCCGGTTTGGGATACTCGCGAAATTATCCGATTTAGCCCACGTGTAGCCCGTGTATGAAAGACAATGTGGCCACGCGCTTAGTTTTTAGCGACCTAAATAAGAAGTCCCATCTTCGGATTTTCTTTATCGTTTTTCTTAAAATGTTTTAATCTCTAATGTAATAAAAATTTTAATTGAATTATTTAATTTATGTGAGCTGTACCACAAATCTCTCTAAATTATAAAAAAAATCCATTTTCCTGATGCATAGATAAATCTGATATCATATTTAAAATAATATAATATAATATAAATTAATTTAAATATCACACATAAATTCACGTAATTTTTTGTTCCATATATAAATATTAGTTTTTGGATTCCATGGATGAAGCGTGACTTTATGCAATCAAATCATCTCAAGACTTACTGGAGATATTTTCAGTCTTACGACGAAGACATCGACATGTCACATCAACTACCTCAGCTAACACTGTTCATCACGGCATGATTTGGTACAATTATTTTTCATGTCATTTACCGCTGGCTAGTAATTATCTGTTACTTTTTTTATAATTTTAAAATTGGATCATAAATTAAGTATAGTGTAAGTTTATGAGTCAAATTTAGAATTTAATAGGTTAAATTATATATTTAATATATAATATTATTAATATAATTATTATATTAAATAAAAGTTTAATATAAAATATAAATATAAGTGTAGTAAAATTAAATATGTATATTATAATGTATTTTTATTTTATTTTTTAATTTTAAGTCGATTAGTTTTCCTACCGGTTTAATTGGATTCGCTAGTTGGATCGGGAACCAACCGATTCAACTAGAGTTGATTTCATTAAAAGTGCAGTGGGATTTTTTATAGGAACTTAACCGCGTGAGTTATCGGTTCCCAGTTGAACCGGTTAAACCGGCCTGCCCAATCCATTTTTTAAAATTATGATTTCTTCTAACCATATAACAGTCCATTATTTGTGAAGTACTATATTTATGATCTTATAAAAAAATAGAAAATTAGAGAATAAAAAATATGATTATTTTTATTAATAAGAATTAAAATTATAAATCTTTTAATTTCATATTAAAAATAATACAATTATACATGTTCGGAGAAGTTGGTCTGCTAATGGACTTCAATTCTCCGTCCACTTACTTGCCCATTGTCTTCAAGCTGTGCAATCATAGCATTTTATGGGATGACATTAGGTCCAGATATATGCCGTTCCAATATTCACGGCCAAAAGTCGGGTGGGGAGAGCTCATCCATCTCTCTTTTATGTCTGTAGTGAATTTTTATTGGATTTATAAGAATGATGAACATGCTCTTGTACAGGTACATAATTTGAATATTAGTTTTTAATAACGGTTCATAAGTACTAGATTGAATTTAGTAGTGAATTAATAAGGAATCGGGTCAATTTTCTTAAAAATATAAATCAATGAATAATTTTACGGTCATTCTTTTAATTAAATGATGTAGTGGATCTTTGATAAATCCAACAGTACATGCTAATGTCTTGAGACTTAGCTGTTCCTAATTATGCTTGCAAAAAATCGGTGCCCGAGTCGTCGGGGCCCCTGCGGATGTTGGGAGGATCTTCATCGTCTCATCGGTCACTCCACACAGCCCCTCAACGACTTTCTGCAGCTGTCTAATAAGAAGACCTGAAAAACAAATTTCTCCGACTAACTGACGAGTAAATGCAGTGATGCTGGTTTGGGTCTGCAATTTGAAAGCTTTACTGCACTTTTTATTTTCATGTTCTTTTTACTTTGGTCGAATCCGCCGAAGAAGGTACTCGGCCTCCTCTCCACCAAAAAAATATTGGTATAGTTATGGTCGACTACACGCATCCTAATTGATCCATTGTCACCAGTGTACTGCAGCTGTCTCGATGCTTAATCGCATCACGTAGTAGGCTGGGATCTTTCTGTCTTCGTGGAGTTTTACCAGCAAATGGGGATCCTCTTCGATTCTTGAATGCGTTAATTCCCCTTTGCCTTCCGTCACGGCAATCCAATTGGAGCAATTAATGATGTTCTTAAATTCATTATAGGTCCACACGGCTAATTAAATGCCGTATAACGTTCTGTCTGTCTCGAGCCTCATTTTTTTATCTTCTCGTCTAGATCCAAAAGATCGTAATATGATTTCAATAATTCGACGTGTTTTCTTCTTAAATAAATTTTCGAAGTGCATATTATGAAAATCTTCACTACTAACTAACTAATTAACTTGAGTCGAAACAGACTAGAAGGACACATTGAACTCTTGACATTAAAGTAATATCCAAGAGTTCATTTGTAAAGGGAAATGTCGTCTTGTGATTAATTCTTACTAAAAGAAAAATGTATGATCTAATAGTTAGTTTGAGACTCAAATATTGAATACGTGACCCATAGATATTTGAAATTGAGGATGTGCATTACAAGCTAAACCTATACCAAAGAGAGTTGATGAGGAAATACGAGAGAATTAGATACTATTATCCATTAGTTTGTGAATTATATATCGTCATAGCACTTATTAAAAGGGGTGAAAATATTAGCAAAAGTGCTGATAATGTGATTAGACATTTTGACAGTATGTTAAACGCCCACATCTTCTGGCGGATTAGTTTAGGCTTAATTATGGGTTAAACTTGTCACCAACTTCTCATCTTAATCATTGATCTGAGAACTCTCTTGATAAGATCAATTGATCCGAGTACTCAGACCATCGATGTGCCCATGTTGCTCTCCAGCATACCCCGGCTACAAGGTGGAAGCTCCGGTCGAGCGGGGCCAACGTAATCAGCTGGCCAGACTCGCTTTCATCCCACATGTGCATAGAGCCATTGTTAAACCAGATTCAAACGGTCGGGCGTTAGACTGCGAAGCAACACGGATGGATCACAGGAAGAGGGTCTTACAAGAGCAACTAGTGATCCGATGAAGAAGCAAAGTTTGGTTTGAATTCTCAATACCAAATGCTATATATTAATATATGTATATGTATGTATTTTATTTTCCCCCTCTTTATTATGTCGTCTCTCTTTATGTGAGGGACAAGAGGTCAGCAGCCAACCGCGTAGCCAGCTTATGCAACATCAATATGTACTTTATTGTCGAGTAAGTTCAGAAATCGATGTTTTTCCTCGATAGGAATCATTTTCATGTAAACCTTCCATATGATCTCTTGAAGGGATGACTGTATTTGACTGTCAACAGATCACCAGCGCTCTCCACGGGCCAAGTCGTGATCCCCGTGGCATAAGTCGCTATTTAATTGATTAATGAAAATTATGAAGTACGTAATGAAGAAGGGAAATCGTGGGCATTTACGGACCAGCCACCGAATCCGGTCATCAATTTTGGCTTAATTAAGATGCACGAGTCTTTCTCGTGGAAATTCTTCTAAGAAAATTCACGGAGATCCGAATAAGTGTGAAATAAAGGCAAAGATCTACGAGAAATTCTATTTACGACGGTCGGATCTTGGATCTCTCATTACTAGGTTAATGACGACGCTGGTGCTGTTGAAGTAAATCTCTCCTTATGCATCTTTCTGTCTGACCAACCCAGCCGCTTGTCGAAGGAATACGGTGAGTGCCATGATCCCTAGAGAACTCAATTGCTTGGAAACACGACAATCTGAAGAAGGAAATCGGCCAAGACGACAACCTTGGCCGTGGTGTGTGTCCTATATTATATATATATATATATATATAAGAGATATCATTTGAGGGGAAGGACAGGACCATGGTCAAAGCCTAGCCGGAGCCCTACATCACTTATGTATACATTATATTATTAATCAATAAGAGTGGATTACAACTAATGGAAGTGTCCAATTGATCCAGAGACCTTTCATGTTTGGACAAGTACCTAATTAAGTGAATGATTTGCCGAAAGCGGACAAAGGTCTCTATCCCCACATTGTCTGTTCAAAGCCACAGCTAATTAAACAACAATAATTTGCCATTATTTTAATGAATTAATTACTTATCGGGGTTTTTTTCCCCCCAAATAATGTCCATATACTAGGTGAATACCGTTTAATCTATGTGATGGTACGGTTCGGTCCGGTGTATAACTTGTACATATGTCTCCAGATGACGTAATTTCCAGACGATGATCCTACCCTTGTCCTCCAGTGCAGAACCACAAATGCGGCTCCCTTGAAGTAAATCATTGATTATAATCATGGTGTAAGACTTTTCCCAAGGCTCGTATTAATCCGATCAAAATAATCCAGTCGACTCTTCAGTATGGGCTTAGAAATTTTACCCCTAGTTCTATTTATGGGATTTTTCAATGATATCCTAGAATTACAATGCTAGAACAACCCATCCATCCATCCATCCATCCGACGGTGTTTGAAAATCCCATAGCTGTCTCTCTTGAGCGACAGAGGAAGGAGGACTACTTAATGGTAATAATAAGGGAATAATTGTTTGAGTTGACGAGCAAGAGCAACATGCGGTGTGGTCTGGAACCGGAGCCAGCCAAGTCTCATGAGACTCCCTGATAGATACCAAGTGACCCACACCGGATTTTACAGTCGGAGAGAGAGTTTAATGCCGTATATATAACTCATTAGGTAAAGTCCGCGAAGACCATCCTAAGTGATTAGATGAGCATGACCGATGCACGACGGTCGTGGACTTCAAGCATGATCCTTGGATGAGCCGATGCCCATAATGCCAATTGATTGAACCGAACGGCAATATAGGTTGATGCAGAAGAACCCAATGGGCCTATAATCCTCAGCCGGGCCCCGCCTCCACTGCTCTCCTGCCTCTCATTCACCTCATCACATGGAGCCATTTACCTCAGCCTGATCCCGTCCGTCACATTTTTCGAGAAAAAGTCCGGCAAGTGGTAACACGTAAGTGTAATGGAACATCATGCACGCCCGCTGGGTCCAGTAGAGATTCGACGGAATAAATCCCACATTACTGTCGGGTAGACCTCATTTGGATTCACGCCCGAGAGTCCAGGTCTCCCTTCCGCTTTGTTGCCATAACCGAGTTTTCACAGCTGCACATCTTGCAAGCCGAGGCATGAATCGACCGAGTACGTGTCAAACTATGCAACGGGCATGGGGCGACGTTGGAGCATGTACTCCGAGAATGTCCGATTGCGCAAGATTTTTGGGGGAGAGCATTCGGGTGCCTCGATCAAAAGAAGGCGACCTTTTCCATCGCCATCATGAGTTGGATTCAGGCCAAGTGCGAAGCATATGAGACCCACTCGTTGAACATCACGTGGAGATTTCGTGTTCCTCTGGGCCTTTTGGCTTGCACGGGGATATAACAACGCAATGTTCGAGTATTCGATCGGGTGGAACCCGATGTGCGATTGCATGGATCATGCTTGCAAAAGGCCGATGAATTCTTTGCCATGACAGGGAGTTCAAATAACCCTCGAACAACGGCGATACTCATAGGATGGACCCCTCCTCCGGATAGCAACCGGTCTACTTTGGGCCTCGAGAGAGGGCGTCCTCCTGGCGGCTCAAAGATTGGGCATATGGTGCCTTTATATCGAGCTGGATGCCGAGGTATCGTGTGATCTCATTTTGGAACAATTGGAATTGAGTTGGCACTTACATCCGTTTACCTCAGGTTGCCGGAAAATCTTACGAAAATTCTGGGAATGCCGAGCGACTTACATTTATAGGGAGACGAATGGAGCGGCGGACTTCCTTGCTGAGATGGCTGGGGGACCAAATTCCATTTGGCTAGCGAGTGTCAACTTTGGAATCACCCCGCAGAGGGAGGGTCTTGTTCGCGGATGCTACTTGTGTTGTTTACCATAGGCAAGTGAACTTTGACTCTACTATTTATTTATTTATTAAGTCATTGGGACCCAAGACCTTCAAAATTGGAAATCAGATTCTGCAGAATATGTGTTCCATGCACGTGCTTTCCATTGACATGGAAAGAACACTTAAAACTCCGCCAACTGATAATTAATTGTCAATTAGTTGGGTTACCATATATGCATATATATGTAATTCCCCTTAATTAAACCCTAGACAAAAACATCATCATCAGTAGCCTTACATTCCACAAATTAAAACACAATCCCACAAAACGATCAGGCAAATTAAAGAGCTTCAACCCGAAGCCATGTCCCTTCGATCCCTCTCCATCTTGCTTCTCCTGGCAATGCTCGGCGGTTGCACGATCCGATCAGCGTCTGGGGCCTCCACAAACCCGGAGGACATCTTCGTCCTGGCGGGACAGAGCAACATGGCCGGCCGAGGCGGGGTCGAACGGGGCAGGTGGAACAAATTCGTTCCTCCACAGAGTAAGCCCAACCCGGCCATCCTCCGCTTGACGGCCAGGCTCGAGTGGACCCTCGCCCAGGAGCCGCTCCACTCCGACATCGATGTGAACCACACCTGCGGGGTGGGCCCCGGGATGGCATTTGCCAACGAGGTCAAGTCGAGGAGCCCTGGTATCGGTGTCATCGGCTTGGTCCCGTGCGCAGTCGGTGGCACTAAGATAAGCCAGTGGGCCAAGGGCAGTAATCTGTACAACCAGATGGTGGCTCGGGCTCGGGCTGCAGTCAAGACCGGAGGAACCATCCGAGCGATCCTGTGGTACCAGGGAGAAAGCGACACCGTCGATAAATCGGACGCCGAAGCGTACAGGGGAAACATGGAGACGCTTATAAATAACCTGCGCGCCGATCTCAACAACCCGTCTCTTCTCATCATCGGGGTACACATTGTTTGCTCTTGTACAAGGCCGCAAAACATGTTGTTGGACTCGACAATCGTATTTTATACAAATCGACACAATGAAATTCGGGTTTATTCGACAAGATTACACATTAACGACTATGATTCGTGTGTGTGTCGTGTCGTGAAGGTGGCGCTCGCATCGGGAGATGGGAAGTTCGTCGAAACAGTGAGAGCGGCTCAGCTGGGAATAAGCCTTCCCAACGTCAAGTGCGTTGACGCCAAGGGACTCGATCTAAAGGACGATCGCGTGCACCTCACGACTACTTCCGAGGTGAAGCTCGGCACCAAGCTGGCTCGAGCCTATCTGCAGTGATCGACCCGTACTCCTAAACGTCAATTTAATTATGTTATTGTCTATCCAATTAAGTGCTGTTTTCTTTCTTTCTTCCCCCGTCGTCTTTGTCGTGATTATCAACTTTGTTATTAATGAGAGCAGAAATTGCGATAATTGAGAAAGAGTTTCAGTCCCATTCGGTCACCCGCTTGTCGTATTTTCGTTCTCGTGAGAAAATGGAGAAAGTAGGAAAAGCAATTTTGGCCCAATTGGAGGATATTTGGACCGGGTCTTACCCGACGCCTTCATGCGGGTCAAGTCGGATGTAGATATTGCTTCTGTCATGATTGGATCTATCTTTATACATGTTATACGCAATTTACTTGCTTGATTATTCTTTAGTATGGACCCAACATGGACACACACACACACACATATAAACGTAGATGGACTCAGCTAATTTCTATTTGAGGTATGTGAGTCTCAGAGTCGAGAATCGAAGTTAAAACGTTCATTGTCAGCTCAACTATGAGTTTGCTGCTACTTCTATGAATGTTCCTTGCCGAGACCCATTTAGTATGAGATTTCTTTTTCACGTTTTGGTCAGTCCATTACTTGCCAGTGGCTTCAATTTACAGTGTGGTTTGCAGCAGAGTCCTGGTTTCCTGCTAATCATATCACAAGCCTTGACTGTATCACTCTCTTCTCTAGGGCTGGTTCTTGTAGTGAAGAGCATACGGATTAATGTCTGATGATTTCAGATTATGTTGAACTCGCTGAAAAACCCGGGCCACTGGCTGTCCAACTTCGTCTCTGGAAGGAATAGCATCCTATGCTTCTGCAAGATGGGGCTGGATCAACTCCATACTCGTCTCATCTGTGCTGTGATCATCATAAGGCCTTATTGAACTTCTATTAAGCATCCTTTTGATTCAAACAAATGAAGTCCTAAGAAGCAATTTCCCACTAGCAAGGCTCAGATCTGAAACCATTTTTAAGGAAAAAGATGACAACCTCCCTCTACCACCAACCCCCTCACTGGTGTGTTAAGCAGGTGCTTTTTGGACTAATTACGGATATACTTATGAAAGAAAGATTGCAAGAATTTTAAGTCACTAATATGATGTGTATGAATTACAGAAACAAGAAACACGCACCAACAAGAAAAATTCATTGATAATAAGAACAGTAGATTTACATACTCTCCGGAACTTTGTTAATGTGAACCGCCATCGAGAATCTGTCGGATTCAACTTCATCCATAAGGAGTTCGAACACACAGATGTCTCCGACCTTGAGATTATTAGCGTCGGAGAAATTACGCCACCCATGGTACATATTCAACGAAGTGGGGCAATCTCGAAGCCTAAGTGCCACTGGCCACTTGGTTCCCATTGGATCTCTGAGAACCACAAAACACTTGTGCAGTAGGTTTTTCGATCTAGCAAACTGCATAGGAATGTTCTGCAGACGAATAACAACTCCGTTAAGACAAGCAGGGAGCTGGTTAAATTTTTGTTATTTTAAAAAGAATGCTATACGAAAGAAATATAGTAGTAAACCTTCCAGTACCAAGTAGTGTAACCGAAGATGAGACTTGTTGATGGTTGCAGTGAAGCGCGGATTTTGATCAAAGGAGGATCCACCGACTTCATTCGGTCTATGACCTAAAAGCACACAAACAAAGGGAATCACCAAAAATGAGAGAGAATCAGCAGAAAACGAATTGAGCAAACAAGATTTTGACAACTCATTATGTATTCATCTGCGAGAAGAGAACATATAGATAAGAAGTAAAAGAAATGCTTCCCTTCTTTACCTGAGTCCACTGCTCTCCTTTTCTTGGACTTCTTTGCTTCTTGAGGGCCTTGAGGGCGCTTGGCACTAAAGGCAGATTCTTTTGGGCAGCCATTGCGACTAAATATTTCCACGTTGAATTTTGACTCACCAAGACAGCGGAAGACCAGCAATTCCCCATTTTCAATGGCATGATCTCTCACGAACGTTGGCCATCCGTGCTCAAAGTACAGTTCATCCTCTGCTTTGGCCAAGGCAACTTGCCAGGTATCACCACTAGGACCTGACAAGTGGATAATTCGAGGTTTCCTCCCTCTGATATGCTTGCGGTAAGCCGGAGGAATTCTCTGCAGTGCATGACCTCTTGAAATACTATGCACACATAATAGATGCAGTGAAAGCATAGCAAAAAAGATAAAAGACAAAAGGTATAGTCAAACAAGTTTCACCAACACTATCAATAACAAAGAGCACGACTAACAAACATACTTCAGACTATATAGTCCCTATCATATCAGGAAGCTAAGTACATATATTTAAGACTTCAAAGCTAATCCAGAACTGAATGTATTCTTAGGTAAATTATAATCAGCTTTTAAGGAGCATAAACAAGCAACTATCTGCAGCTGTGATCCATAAATGAGCACTCAGGATTGAACTAAAGCTGGATAGAAACACTATTCACAGATGCAGTCTGGACCGAAGAAGCTACTCGCTCAGCTGGTGCTGCCAAGCTTGGATCAGTGCTGGAACAAGGTTCTCAGCAGTATCTTCTACTAAAGAATTTCACTTGTGCCCGGTTCAATAAAATAAAGGCTGCACCTAGCATGGAGACCGAAGCTCAATGAATACCCCTTGCAGCCTCAATTGCAAAGGAGAAAGGAGAGATGATCCAGATCAGATCAGACGCTTTCTTAGTAGAGCAAGCCATACACGCATACACAGACCCTTCGAGGCTCATCTTGAAAGCAACGGAAGCAGATAAAAGACCCCCAAAAAAAAGATTTTTTTTAGAGATTACCAGCCGCTCTTGACTCTGTTTTTCAAGGAACATCTTGAAAAATTTCAGCCCATCCGGCATTTTGTTCCAACAAATCGGATCTGGAGAGGGAGGAAGGAGGAAGAGAAGGAAGAAAGGCAAACAGTCTGAATAGGATAAAGACTAAGTCGGGTCCCTTGCCCCAGGAGAGCTTTTATTGGTTTCGGGGTGAGAAAGGATCGGGTTTGGGGCAAGCAATCTCTCTAGGAGCAGCTGTGGGAACAATGGAGGGGATAGGAGCTTGGGGTCTTCACGTTCGGCTGCTGGGTCGGGGAGCTGGGGGTCGTAGAAAGTAGGTGGCCGGAGCGGGAATTTTGAGTGGGAATTTGGGGGACGGTTTTGGGAAATTGGTGGACAACGGGAGCAATTCCAGTGGCGTGTCCCCCGAAGAGAAGGAAGAACAGAGAGAAGAAGCAGAACACAAGAAGAACTGATGTTTCATATTTATTTCTATTTCATACTCTTCTAAGATTTACCCACAACGCCACTGCAGTAGTGGCTGGCCATTAGCTGGATTTACCAGATTCAGAAAACAGGGGAATTGCACAGATTCACACTAAGTTGCGGATTAAGGAAAGCAATTAAAGCCCTCCGAACCCAAAAATGGTGGGTTTTGTAGAGTTCTGTGAAGAATACTCAGCCTTTTTTAGGCAAAAGGAAGACCTTTCATGCCCCTCCTCACCTCGTTTAATTTAGAAACCACCAAATTGGAGATCGCCCGAGCTCTAAAGAAGAAGTATGATGCTGTACCTTCGCTTGACGGTGGCGGGATTCTCACGTTCTTCCTGCTGAAGCGATCATGGCAGTCGTGGACGGAGCTCGCGGCAAACCATCGGGGTGGAAACACCTCCGGAGAAGGCAAGGGTCCACCGGTTGGCTTCGAATCCATGCGCTCGCAGAATTGAGACAGCCACCCCGACAGTGTCCTTCGAACTCAATCAAGACAGTTGATGGAACCGCTCTAACGGTAAAAACCGAGTGTCAGTTGAAGAGAAGAGAGGCCGATCTCATCCGAGGCCGACAAGCTTAGGCCAGGGCCCACCAGGAACTTATCCTCGGAAACTCAAGCCCATTGTCAAGGACGTCAAACTGGGATCCTGACAGATCAAAACTCCTGAACAGAGTGGACATGGAAGAACTGCCTCATCACAAGGCAATACGACCTTTGCTAGGTCCCGATGTGAAGAATAGTTGTGTTGAGAGACGTTGACACCGATTCTGGGTAATTCATTTCAATTGGCCCGATTCGCCATGGACCAATCTGCAGACTGCAGTGCCCGACTGAGGGGTAAGTTTAAGTGAGCTTTGTGCAAGATTTGCGGTGTTTCTGTATTATCTTGTGCAACAACACATTCATCTTCGATCCCAGTTTACCGTAATAGCTCTAGAAAGCTTATGTTCTCACCCTAATTATTAAGGCTTTATGCTTTCAAATCACCCAATACTAACACATCCAATACATACCCACTTGTACTGTATGAAACGGGTCAGTCCATAAATAAATAGGTTTTATTTTTAAAAAAAAAAACCTTCCGCACTTTCTGGTATCCACTTTTCTACCGAGAAGTGAACCGAATCGCAGCCAAATTGGATGGACGGTCCAAGAGAACCGGACAACAGGAAATCCGGTGCCCCAATCAGCACGCTTACGGGGATAGGACACCGGATAGACTAGAACAATGGAATCCAGGACGGTGTCGAGGTGATAGGCGATCCACGCTCCGACCTCGATCCGATTTTCATGTGTGGAGCATGATGAAAGGACCCACTTACCCTCTGCTGAAATAGGACCAAATATTAAGGTTGTACGTACGTCCTGAAAAATTGGTCCAACCTCTGGCCGGAGAGCAGGAAGAGACACGATTGACATTCAAAAACATACAAACTCTTTCTTTTTTTTTTGTATAAACTGTCGGTATCCAGTTGGACTGACTAATCCGGATCACCCCGGGTCGGTCTATTTAAGGGGTTAAGAGCTCTCCGCCGCAGGTATGGCTCGAACTCGAGTCATTCCATTAGAATGATGAGTATCGAACCACTCTACCACGCTTATGATGGGTACATACAAACTCTTTCATTTAATAGACATATCAGTATAAGGCATTTAATTTTTCTAAAACAAAATTCCTATTTAATAAAAAACTAAAACTTATTCTTGAATTTTATGATATAATATCGCGTGATACTTCATCTTAAACAAAGATCTAATGACAAAAATAATATTAAATTGAGAAAAGCGGCAAAATGGTCCATCAATTTGTAACCCATCGTCAATTTAGTCATAAAATTATTTTGACCACCATTTTAATCCAATAATTACAAATTCATTGCCACTATAGTCCGAATATCATCGACCACCCACCGTAGGCGTAATAGAATGGTTCGGCACTCATCATCCCAATGGGAAGACTTGAGTTCGAGTCTCACCTGCGGCGGGAAGCTCTTAACCCCTTAAATGGGCCGACCTGGGACAATTCGAATTAATCAGCTGAACAAAATCCAACTGAATACTGACAGTTTATACCCAAAAAAATATCATCGGCCTAAAAAATATCATTCCATTACTATTTTTATGATAAACACATGAATTTTGGATAGAATTGGTAGCGAAGAAAATCAAAGGACGAATTTGATGTTTGACTATATATTCGAGCGCTATTTTAATATTTTTCTCAGAAAAAGTTGAGGGTCCGATTTGATTTTATGAAAAATTGAGAAATTATATTTAGTTTCTTTTTTTTTTCTTTTTACCCCTCGACAACAAAAGGGACCACTTTGCAACTTCCAATTTTGTCATTACCCGATGTCGCCGTATGTTCCAAGTAATAACATTTTTGCATTTGTTATATTAATGATTTTTTTCTTATTTTATCGTGGAAAATAGAAAAATGAGGCCCCTCAGCTAATGCTGATTTAATTCCTCGATGTGCTTGCCAACGTCCAGTTTCGTTCACGGGGTCTGGCTGTAATATTCACCGCAATCGCCGAATCTTTGCATCCAGAAGAAATAATCATCGATCTCCAAATTTCATTTTTTTAACCGATTTCACAAATATATTTAATCACGCTCTCTACCGCTGTGATTCCATGTCGGGGCCGTGAATCGTGCACTCATCACGATGTACCGGGTCGGACCATCTCGACCTCTGTCGACATTAATCTATCAAAAGTCAAGCGAGGAGCCACAACTTGAAAGGCGCAGTTGTGAATTTATAAAACACGCCCACACAAACATAGAATAATGATTATCTTGACAATTTTTTTCCCAGTCACATTAGCAATTTAAATATCGTCCGATCTCCATCGAAGAGTCAGAGGAAGGGGAGGAAAATGGTTTTAATTTGTTACTGTCGATGAATTTAATGAAGGGAAATAATAATAATAATAATGATTTCCGAGGTTCCAATAGCTGGCAAGGACCACCACAAGACATCCTCGAAAGATGAAAACTGCAGAAAATGGCTAAATGAAATTCATCGAAAGTTTATACAGCAAAAAGTTTTTTTTTTATAAACCGCTATTATGCAGTTGGATTTTATCCAGACTAATTCGGATCGTCCTAGGTCGGTCAATTTAATGGATTAAGAGCTCCCCGTCGCAGGTGTGATTTGAACTCAAGCCCTCCCATTGGAATAATAAGTGTCAAACCATTTTACCACACTCATAAATAAATATCTAGTTGAGTTTCCGTGCGCCCACGCAGGGCTGTGGGGCTCGTCTGCAGGATCGAGCGTCAGGACGTACGGGGATTCGACAGAACAGGATATTAAGACGGAGGGGGATGGCCGAGGGTGCTCGGACGAATGAGAGCACGAAAGAGAATCTCGGTCTCTCTGTAACCCCCCCCCCCCGATCGGTCCCCTCCCCTGCACGATGACTCCTGCCTGACGAATGCAGGAGAGCAGCTGCGGAGTTCTCCGATTGCACGAGAGCTAATGTTGAGGCCTTGTGGGAGCGGGGGAGTGATAATGCATTGATAGCAGTCACGCGTGGAATGTGCAATCCCCTTGCAGATCTTTTGATGGGTCGATTGCAGAAGAATTGAACAGAGAGCACCAATTACGTACACTAATTGAGGTGAACAGTTAGTGCAGACAGCCTTGCCCATTACTGGCATTCTTCCCTCCTCCCATCTATTGATTTAATTAGATTTGCCTAAATGTCGTGTTTAAGTTTACCGATAGAGAAAATGAGTGATTTCGTAGGACTTTGCATTTTATTTAACCGCGCTGGATTAAATCTGAATCGGTCTCATCAAAAAATGGCGGGTATATGAGAATAGGGCGTCGTGTTCTTTCTCTCCCGTTTCCCTATTTAGATAATTTTTTTCTTAAATTGAATATTAAAAATATATATATCATTTTTTAGACCAAAACTACAAAAATGTCTTGCCGTGGACAAGTGTTTAAAATAGGTATAATTATGTTGTAATAGAAAAATTAGAGTTAATATCTTAATTAACTTATCTTTTCAAGTTTAGCACCAATTCCTTTTACGTATCATAATAAGGCACTAACTATATATTGTTTATCAAATTTAACATATCGTTAACTTTTTCGTCAAATTATCCTAAATGTCATTGTGTTACGTAAGATACTGTTAGTTATATCACCAAAATTAATGTACAATGTGGGATAATTTAACAGAAAATTAATATCATTCTAAAGTCGATAAGTAAAGTAAAGTAAAGTTGACGTATAATTATAACACACAAAAAGATTGTGTCAAATTTAAAAAGTTTTGGTCAAAATTTTCACTTGAGATATTAATAAATATATATATATGTAAAATAATTAAAGGAATCCCAAAATTAACAAATTTGACAATTGAGATTGGTCTGTGGAGAAGTCTGCAGTCAATCTCATACACTTAGCCTTTATTTGAATACAGAGGACATAATAAAATAATAATTATTCAAGTAATTAAAAAAAACTCATTTACTTATTATTTAATTAAAAAGGTTATTTACTTGTATTTATTTTCCCACACAACACGATTAAGAATTTCTCATCGAGTTGTCACTTGGAATATTTCCATTCTTTTATTCTTTTTTATAATTGCCTTTTTTAACCTTTTACTTTTACTTTTCCTTTTTTTTTTCTCTTTTTTTTTAATACTGCATAATATAACAATCGAGTAATCTATTAGATAATATATTATATAATTTAAAATTTACTATTAATGCTCAAATACTAATTTTTAAAAGTTTTAAATTATATAACTATCATATTACATATTATCAATTTATCAATAAATTAACCAATAGGTGCAGTTTTTTATTTTTTTTAAACAGGATAAAGCGTGGCTTCATAATTTCATCCACGATGGGGGTGGAGGTGATTACAGCTGTACTACTCAATCGACGGGGATCAAGGTGCCGGTTGACCGACATGGATAGGTGAAACACGGTTTGATATCTCTTTAACTTCAAGTAGTAATTTATTGTGTCTATCATGTCTGAGAATATCAGTCTCTTGTACGAAGAGACTTATCCTTTCAGTAGACCATCTCGACATAAATCCACGTTGTCGAAAACCTACTTGACTTTCGGATGCCAAACCGGAAAATGATTCGTAATATGCCACCCACAGTGGAGGTGAGCGGTGGTGGATGCAGCTGTGTGAGTTGCCCCAAAAGATCTGAGTCTGAGACGACCAGCAACGCCCATTCAAAAGTCACAAGGCAAAAAGAAAAGAAGCATTGGCCCTCCCAACGAGGTCAAAATTCCCCTTCCATACACTTATTAGTCAAAAAGAAACATCTAATTAGGAACTCCAACCTATCCTATTCCCTTCCCCCCTCTTCAACACATCTCCAGTGGCCGACAGCCTATGTCTCCCTTCACATGCAGAACGCACAATCCCTCCATGGAAAGGGAGCCCGCAGTTGCACTGACAACTGCGATAACACACCCATTTAAGATTTAAGTTCGATTATAGTCTCAATCGGGGAAGGACGTAACTGTGAGTGTATATTTTCAGAAAGTACCATAGAGGGGTACAGCTGGAGTGATAGGGACCATCTTGAAGGGAAGCGGCAAGACATAAATTTTGCACGGCATCGGGAAGTTTTTTTTTTATAGTACGACAATAATGATCATCCCATGATCATATGCTCATACCAAACACATCAATAAAACCGTACCACAGAGACAGAGATGAGGGAGAGTCCGATCTTGTAGTCTTTTTGTACTGGATATGCTAGAAATGAATAACCACGAGTGCAGCTCTACCACTGACACATTGCTAAGGTCATATAATTTCCTCGTGGATGATGAGATGCCAACCACCTCTCGACATCCCCAATTCAGTCTCAATATCCTGGATGAATTTATAGATTGAACTCGATTTCCCAGCTCGCGAAGCACTCCTTTTGTCTTTGCAGATGGGTTTTCCTATGGCAGAGAATTTGCGGAGATGGGAGGCAAAGTTTGAGAATGCGACGGTTGGACTTATTGGGTTATACGGCGACACATATATCCGAGAAAATATTTGGGCTTGAAAGGGGCAGAGAAGGGACTCTAGGGAGGAGGAAGGCCGCCTAGAAGAAGTTGGTCCCGAGCCTCTGCCTCAGATCTCCTCTTCTTGGACTCGGATTCCATCACCACCCACGAGTCGTTCGAGCTCTCGGGGCTGAAGCACATCTCCAGCACTGCATTAGGGCTTCCCGGTAGGGATCCGAACCCGAGCTTCCGTTTTCTCGTTTGCCCGATTCGCAAGGCATGTTCCGAGACCAGCTTCCCGCAGGCATCTAACTTGTCCTGTTACAGAGAGTTTCACTCACATCTTGAATCGATACATATGGGATCCGCTTCAGGTTCAGAAACTAAATCGATAAGACAAAGTAATGCATTCGTAGCTATATGGATATGGGCCAGGGGGAGATGAAGACCGACCTTTTGGACATTGAGTACGTCCAACAGCCGAGATAGGTCTTCTACTTCGAGACAAGGATCTTCACTGTTGACAACGTGCAGCATTATAGCTGTGGCCATAACAGAGGGGAGACAGCTCATGGATCTACAGTCTATTACCATGAAAGAAAACATGGGATTAGCAAACAAACAAGGAATCAGCCAGAATGTCATCAGGTTTTAGCAAAGATTAATGAAACAACTGACCTGCGACCAAGGAGAGGAGAACCAGCTCTGATTTCCCCAGGAACTCCCAGCAGAGATTTCCCTTCAATCTGAGCCTCCTCGTAAAATAATCCAGAAACGAAATCGGGGTCACTGGATTCATCTTCCACTCGAGTGCAGACAGCACCAACAGCTCCATCCTCTGTATCGTCTTTGCCTCAAACATGAACTTCGACTCCTCCGCCTGCACACGGGCAAAATGAACAATCAATCCTCACCCAACATCAGAAACAAATGGATCCTACAAGACCTCAGTAAAATGAAGATAAAAAGGTCTCTCTTTTTTTTCTCTCTCTAGGAAATTAGAGCGTACTTGTAGGTCAAGGAGGAGGGGCACTTGGGTCTCCTCGACCTTGGCGGCGAGGGAAAGGCAAGCCACTGCGGCGAGCTGGGCCATCCATGGCTTGTCCATGTCCAGGCAGGAGCTGGAGAGGAACCGGTCCAGATAGTTGACAGCGAGGACTGCGGTGGGGACGTAGAAGCCATGGTGGGCCTGCGCCCTCAAGATCCAATCCGTCGCCTCGGCACGGGCAGTCTCCAGGGCAATGTCAGCGCTGAGGCTCTCATGAAGTGGGTTCGGAGATTCCTTCGAGGAGAGTGAGAAGAGCTCCTCGTCGTCCCAGAAGAGGTCCTGCTCAAGCAGCGCCGGTGGCGGGTCACCGAAGCCGGAGGAGTAGTAACATTCTTCTAGTTCATCGTCTTCCTCCGGATGAAGCTCCCAGTGCTGCTCGGAGCAGTAGAGGGCATCGAGGAGGAATGTGGATGGCGGGTTCGATTCTCGATCTTGTTCATACGGAAGAGTCATCTTCCCCTGTACGAAGGAGAGGATTGAGCTCTGTTTTCATCACTTCATTGTCGAGCAGAAGAAGATGTGAGAGACGTTAATGGTGGAACTGAGGTTGAGTGAAGGTCTAGTGACCCATCTGCAATCCCTCTTCTCACTCACACACACACACTCTCTCTCTCTCTCTCTCTCTCTCTCTCTGTGGATGAAGGAAGAAGAAGAAGAGACCTCTGGCTCTCTCGTCGCAGAGCCCAAAAGGATGAGTCTTTTATTATGGTGGGTTTAGGGATGGGCCCATCTCTAAAAGATTATTCTTTATTGTAGGGGTGACTTGTATCAATAGTTCAGTATATTATTACTCACCATTTTTTTTAAAAAAAAATTACAAAATTTTAACTAAATATTTTGGATATAAGTTAAATAATAAAAAAATATATATAATTAAAAATTTTAGGTAAAAATGATTTAAAATTTTAAAATTAGTTAAAATTGATTAAATCTCTTAATATTAAGATGTTATAATAATTTTTTTAGCTCCTTAAGAAAGGAAAAGCAGTGTCCTTTTTTTTTTAGTATTTTGCTAGGGGGCTTGGGGGTGGGAAAATCGCCCCTTCTAAAAATTCTATATAAATTTTACTGTATTTTATCTACTTTTTATTAAATTAACATAATCCGCTCCCTTAACAACTCCTTATATGTTTTTTTTAAGTCTCGCCCCTTGAAGAAATTCTCTGAATGAGGTCTATGGGTCCTGGCACATAAGGCTAAGACAAGAATTTGGAATTGAATTGATGGTCGGAATAGTTTCACCTGATTGTCGTGCTCCAACTCGCAAAGTGTATGCTGTAAAATCCTCTTAATCGATGGAAGATCTCGGATGGTGGCCGATACACGAGGCATTGAAAATCGATCATCCCTAACACCGACAATTTGATTATTCTATATTGTGGTTTTATGACCGATTTTATTTTTTAAAAATAAATATTTTTCATGAATTTATAAAATATATCATATAAAATTTATAAATTCAATTAACGGTAAATTTAAGAATAACTTTTTTTATTGAGAATTAAAGTCTTCTAATAATATATTTTCTCTATTTGTGATTAAATAAATAGATATACATGGACTCGTTGAAAGAGCAAATATACCTAATAAATTTAACTCGGGTCGGATTATACTGCTGAGAAATAAAATTTATTTTAAAAAATAAAATTTTATCATCCACAATAACTAAAATAAAAAATTTTATTTAAATTTCAGAAATCTTCATTTGAAAAGGAAAATGTTGTTGGTATGTTTCCCTCGCCGGTCCAACCCATGGCCGGAAAAAATGGGCCTTGCCCAACATTAACTGGACACGTGACACTGTGCTGATCCTTGTTGGGCCCCACACCTCCAGAGAGAGGGGGAGAGAGAGAGAGAGAGAGAGAGAGAGTAAATATAAGATATTATACCTAATGGCTAAAATATTGGTAGTATGTCTATAAAAATGATTAAAAATATAATGTAATTAAGTTCTTGTGTCTGTTATTTATTTTTAATTTTTTTTAAAATCCGAAACATGCATATATATCATCTTATGAATAAATCTTTGATTGCAACGTCGTTGTGGGTGGGGGGATGATGGGTGATGCTGTCATCATAATTGTACGTGGATATTTTTGGCACATTTACGATGAACAAGAATTTAAAGAAATGAGGAGAATGTCTACGCTTAACAAATGGTCAAGGTGAAAGTGGGCTATGACCATGAGTTGTTGGGACGAGTCTTAATGACCATGAGTTGTCTGTGACATGTGACACTCGAACTCACGGTTGCCATATCCCCCATTTTCATTAAATTCTTGAGCAGCAGCAGCAGCAGCAGCAGCAGCAGCAGCGGGGTTTTGTAACCACGTAGACACCGCTACGATGAACCCGAGGCGGATCCACTTCACCTTGTCCACTACCGAAAGCAAAACCCTTTCCAAGGGACTGCATGAACATTTCGGAACCCCGATTCGGCTTTCTTTGCGTCTTTCCTCCACACAGGGGGCACTCAGTAGTACTCACCTTACCTGATGGGTGTGTTATATGCATAGGTTTAAAGAAATCTGATTGAGTCAAAGTCACCAAGCAATAGTGCCAAGCTGCTGGCCCGAACTGTACGGGGTTTGAGTTATCGTACGTTGCGTATACCGTCCAACAGAGACGCGTGCAAGCCTCCTGCTCAGAGCCTCCAGAGACTGCTGCTGCCGCTGCTGCTGCTGCCATCACTTACCCACTGCCTGCCCCTGCCGTCTCTCTCTCTCTCCCCCCACTCTCTTTCCCCCTTTGCCTTTTCTCCGCTTTTTCCTTTCGTCCCCATATGTGCTCACAGTCTAATTCACTTGACGTTTATGTCTGGGGATAGAAAGAAGGAAGAAAGAAGGTAACAGAGAACCTGTGATGATAAGAGACGGCCAAAGATAAAAAGTGAACTTACCGGTGCAAATGGATACAACATTATTAAAGAAAAGAATTTGATATAATAAATATTATTTTATAATTAAAAATTTATTAATTATTATTTTATTTTTTAAAACTCTATTTAATATATCTTTATTTTTTTTCTTATTCTTACTTATAGTATAGATAGATTCTCAGTGTTTAATAAGAGATTGAATCCATTTATTAACTTGTAAGTTTAAATTAACAAACGATTATATATTTCCGGTTACTTTTTCTATTGCAAAGTTATATTTCTCAAATGCATGTGGTGTCTTCCCGTTCAAATTTCAAACTAGTCGATCTTCACCAACTGCTGATGGAAAAAGGGGAAAAAAATGATTTGGTAACCTTTAGTTTGAATTTCTCCAAGTCCATAACTGCTAGTAAGGTCATCGGTTGAAAGACGATTAAGGTCCCTGACCTGACCTTCGGCTTCAGATCATCACTTAAAAAGTAATATTTCCTTGAATTTCCTGGATCAACTACCCTCTTCGAGAATCGAGTTGTAACAGTCTACATTGTCATGCACGTGCCCGTTAAGCATTTTTGTTGGATCGGAAGAGTGGATCGCTCTGTGCCTCTGCTAGACCCAAACCATATATACCATTAAATCAACAGGCAGTCACCGGGAACCGTCTTTCGGAGGACGCAGAAAAAGCTAGGATGGAATGGAAACCTAGCTAGGGTTTGCATGTATATGTGTACATACGATAGGGGGAGAGTAGAATATAGGCCTTTTCTTTTTAACCTTTTTAAATGAAATCAAGACACGCTTTGTTCTTTAGTTCTGCAGGAATGATCAATGATGCTGTTTCATCATTACAGTCAATGTCTGGAGCAGAGAAAAGTGGGAAAGGGCGAGTAAGCCGGTTGTTTCTTTAGTTTATACTATTTGATATTCATGAATTTAGGGTAAAAATTTTACTTTCTATTTTCCTGTTTTGGGATTCGATGGACAATAAAGAGTGCACGTCTGAGCTCATTACTCCATCAGTCACACTGGAAGAGAGCAGCGAGGGAGAGCAGTTAAAGCTCTTCGTTGGAACTCGTCGACCGCCCACTCCCTCTCCCAGTCCCCCCCAACCCCATTCACCAATCCGTAGCCCCGTACAGTGGACTAGTGGAGCGGACTGATGGGACCACCCTAGGCCCCCATCATCTTCGCATCGGAGCCATACGTCCGATGAGAGCAGATATTCTTTAACCATGGTTCGTCGACTTCTGCATTTACTGCTGTTGAAACATGCGTGTTGGAAGAATTCTACAAATATCTGAACCCTTCATGGGATTCATGCAACTCATGGGTTGATCCAGCGGCTAGCCCAGGAAATTGCACGTCAAAGAAGAGGTTAATTGAACACTGAGAAGGCATAAGGGCATCATTTTAAACTTTAAATCAGCAACATATCCAATTGATTGTGATAATTTTAGTTGAATATTAATACAGTATCAGATTATACTCATAAAAATGGATATGAATTCGTACTCTTATGAGTTTAATTAAAAATCATTTATAGAAGAACTCTTAACTTTATAATAATATTCAATTCAACGTGTTTTGTATCCTGTCTCATTTAATGATTGTGTTATACATATGTTGAGTCCTTATATAAATATACCTGAAGGAAATTTGATATTATCAATTTATCTTATCCCTTCCTTCCTAGGTAGATGCTATCAAACTACATTTGGGGAGAAAGGAAGGAGACACTGCCGTCAATTCTTACTCCTGTCATCGGCGATCGCAATTTTGAAATCTCTGATGCAGATCAGACGGTCAACAACAATCCAAGGAGATTTACTACACTAAAGTGACCAAACTAACCCTTGACACCTAATTCCCAAAATGGAGGATCTTGAGGCATATCTCGGGGTCGCAGGGGCCATGATTGTGCCACGTGGAAGGGTGGACAGTTCGTGGGCCCACGCCCCAGCTGGGGGGCAAAGCACACGGGGCCCACAAAAAGATGACCGGTAGTAATCCCATGATAATGTCTGTCCCGAGAAATAATTACCAACCCAGCAGTACAGAGCTCCTTTCATTAATATAAGGGTCGTAACTAACTCGGTGTGGGTTCTGTCCTTGTAACTAAGATGATTAGGGAGAGTTGACCCCTGCACAAATCCTCAAGCGCGGCAATTTTTTAACCCTTTGGGAAATTCTAAGAGCCGTTTGATTAAATCATTATTTAATTACACCAGTTTCTACAACTGTTACTAGTTGAATTTCCACGGTGTAGTTGTCCAATTGCGTGAATTAATGGTTCGTAATTATTACCACGAATCAAGAACAAAAATACAATGGCCCAAGTGGATTTTTCCCTACTTTTTTAAAAAAATCGTACAGTGACTGAATTATAATATTTTTCACCGTAAACGGTGCGATAAATGTGGAGGATTCCATGTTTTGACGACAACCACCAAGCGTTTAGGTAAGGAGGGTCTTTCTTGTGAGTGGAGGAGTGGGTTGCACATTTGACCGTTGCAATGCAATTTGCACGTCTGTCCGGTCAGTTAGGGATTTTCTATATAGATGAAGGATAAGAATCGAGGTCGGACATTTTTTTTTCCACATTTTTTTCTTTTTAATTTGAAGAGGCAAATAATAGATCATTATACATATTTTATCTTCCACTCTTAAATTTAACAATCACGTGTTCTATAATCAACGCTAACAAGGTATGAGCTTATCCGGTAATTGGCATGCTCTTATGCCTTAATAAGTATCCACTTTAAGTATGAATTTTTCTGTCTTTTTAAATTTAATATGAATTTTTCTATATAGCCAATCCCCATTTATTAAACTTAACACAATAATAACAATAATAATAATTATTATTTGGTCAAATCGGATTCATCTTCGACGTCATGATGATCGTGGGGATGAAAAAACATCACACACACACACACACAGGTGGATTTACTTTAACCAGTAAGTAATTTATAAAAACATAAGTTTCACTTTATCCTTTATTATTATTATTATTATTATTATTATTAAATAAGTCACCTATAAGTCTAAAATAAAATATAAAAAAAATAAAAATAGACAAAATTTTTTATAATAATACTTAAATATACAACCAAAAAATTATAATACCAAAAATAATATTATTATACTAAAACTCATTTATCAATCCTACTATACCAAAAAAAATAAAAACGAAACTCTACCCTCTTTTTTTGAGTATGCTTGGCTTCTTTTGCGCATTTCCTTTGTGGGGCCAAAAACAAGTCAAAAGAATAGTCAACCCAGAAGGTAGTACACTGTTTCTTTAACCGATAAAGTGAATTATTGTATTTCTTGGGCAATGGGTCGCAGGAATTTAGCATCACTCGGGAAAAGCAAGTTCCTCGTAAAGGGGGGAAAAATAATAAAAAGGAAATATTATATCGTAATAATAATAAATAGTATTTGATGTTCACCAGTAAAATCCACCGGCATCTAAGGTCATGTTTGCCATGAAAAAATGGAATCGAAATCAGAATTTAAATGATCTTAGGAATGTAATGCGATGGAATAAGAACAAATAAATGGTTATTACTTTTCTTTTATCTTGTGCTATCTTTAAAATTGTCAAAATCGACTTTGATATAATTTTTTTCTTATTTTTTAAAATTTTATCATTCAAATTATAATTTTAAAATTTTCTACAAGTTTATAATTAAAAATTACAATTATTTAAGTATCCTATAATATTTTTTCAACAAAACTATGATATTTTTACAACTAAACAAAAGGAATAGAATTGGGTGTTAAATGACTATTTCCATTTCGATTCCATTACTAGTACCAAACGGGACCTTAATTGCCTCCTGTTTTTTCTATCCCTTCTAGATCTGTGAACCCGCCTTATAACCAAAATTTTTTTTTAATGATATTAGCAAAATCCAGAACGGAGAAGAATGGCTGCAAGTCAATAAAGTGGCATCCCACCTTCGATCACTGTCCGTGTCTCGTCCCCATATTCAATACACCGGCTCACAAGCAGGTGTCTCGGTCTCGTCGAACCTGCCCTGATCTTGACTGCCGGGACACACTGGATTATCCTATTATGCCGTGTTCCCACATTTCAATTCATGGCCATTTTCTATTGCCTTGTAGCATGTTCATGTTCAGGGGAAAATAAATAAATAAATAAATAAATGAATGATGTCGAGAAATATACCCCCACTTTACTCAAGACCATAGTCTTTAAAATCGAACCAGGCTGGTCGGTTCGATCGGGAACCGGCCACTCACCCGATCTGGTTCCTATAAAAGATCCAATTACACTCTCAAGGAGGTCAACTCGGTTGAACCGGTCAATTCTCGGTCCAACTAGTGAACCCAATTGAACAAATGAAAAACTAACCAACTTAAATTATAAAAAACAAAAATATGTTAAACTTTTTGTTTAATATAATAGTTATATTAATAATTTTTATTGTAAATCATATTTATTAAATAAATTTATTAGTAATATTATTTATTAAATATACAGTTCAACCAATTGAACTTTCGATCCGATTCATAAACCCATAAACTCATGCCCACACCTGTTCCTGGTCTAATTTTAAAAATTAGATACTAAGTTTAGAAATGATTGGACTTGCCTACTTAATGGAGAGGACGATGAAATTAATTAAATTCGCAGGACCGACAAGAGTAGTCCACAGTATGAAACCGATTTGGTTAGTCCAACTACGCGGCACAACTAGGGAGACCGTAGCTGCCTCCAATTACTCCCACCAGTTGCTTACTTACAAAGGGTAGTCCACAAATTATGCCTTTTATATAATATGTGCGAGGCGAACCGATCCGACCGACGATACGGGCACTGTCCATCCTCACATACAGATGTAGAAAGTGAGTTCAACGAGGAAGATGTGATAACCAAATAAATTTAAAAAAAAAAACAAAATACGGTAAAGTTTATGTAACGTTTTTATATTTATTCTCGATTTCAAAAGGGCAGTTGCACCTTGTCCCTCCTCGATCCATCCCTCCGGCATCGATACGGGACTAGGTATCTCTGGTTTCTTCGATGGCTATGTATAGACTAACTAGTCACTAGCTAGGGAACTTTCACTGCATTATCTTCTTGGACATGGGGGATGGTAGCATAGCGTTCCCCCACACACAACAGAGTTTCAAATGCAAAGAGACCTCAATTGGGTTCAGTTTCAACAAACAAATTTTCAAAGACAAAATCAATGTCCCTGTCCCATCAGAGACGGCCCCACAAGCAGCAAAAAAAAATTAAAAGGAGAAGAAGAAGAAGCTGGTTCCAGTAAGGCAGATGTGAGTTTAGGAGGAGCTCAGTCATCTGTCCCACAGACATTAAATTGGTTTAGAATGGAAGCAAGTAACAGGAGGCAGAGACTAAGGCCTGAAAGCTCCCCCTAAAGGACATTTGTTTATTACTACATACCAAAAGAACAAATATCAATGAATGATGAATTAGTCCCGGCTTATTTTTCAACCCAGTAAGTTCCTGAAGCTGAGCTTATATATGGAGAAAATTCACAGTTAAAAAAATTATCGTTCCTATATTAACTTGATCCGGCTCGAATTTGCATTATTCAGAACCCATCATATTCTTGGTAATCAGTCCCGATCCAGTTAAAATCATATCACATACCCTAAAGTCAAAGGTTTTGAAAATGGAGACTCGGTTGTTGATCTTAAATTTTGACCATATGGGTCTGCCTTCATTCTGATTTGCTCTGACAATATATATGTCTTTGCTAGAAAAAAGGGACAGAGGGGGGACTGACTCTTGAGAAACATTCTCACTTGCTGACTTGTTCATCTGACCCACTGACATGTTCACATACATATACACTTCTTTTTTATTTATATATATATATTTTTCTGTTACCTTCACAACAACTCGATATCATGGATTCAAAAAGCAGTTTACTTGCCCGCTAATGGATTTTTTTTTTTTTTCATTCGTAATTTGAGTGAGCAGAGAGACCCCTACTGGTGGCCCCATTAGGGCATGGAAAATAAAAGGCTTGGGAGCTTCATACAATAGTCTTGGATCAAAGCGAATTCGGGCTTGGGCTTCTACTCCAATGAGAGAATACAAGCCCGCTACCATTTTCTAGGCCATGTTAATGGGAAGAAGAAGAGGAAGATTTATAGAATGAGGCCCACGCCCCACTTTTCCATTTAGCAGTGAAGGCAGTAGTATGGGTCATGTGGGCTTCCTCAGTAAATAGTCGGATCCTGACTGACTTTTTCATACTAAAAAGACCATACCCCACTTTTCATTAATATATATATCATTAATGTATTGTTATTTACAATCAATTATGAGATACACAATCAATTACGAGCAATAATCGAAAATAAATTCTTCTAGACTCATTTATGAATGTAAATATTAAGTGTATGATTAGATAGTGGAACCGTAAAAAATGAATATTGAGTGTACAATTATAATTAGTGAAATAAATTTTAAATATAATGGTAGAATTTAGGCTGGTCTCAAGCCCCACTGGTTCTTTCGGTTCAGGGGCTCGACTTTCTCAAGTGGTTTTTCTTCGTCTAAAAAACCATCAGGATTTTATACAGGCCATCGCGTACCCGTCTTTTTCGAGGTTAGCCTTGGTTCGAGCTTGTTCTTATTATCAGTTCTTGGGTTTTTTTTTAAAAAAAATCTTTCACTCCTATTTACATTTGTTTCGCCCGATCTAAACAGAGGATCGGAGTGACGCCCGAGTCAGCTCGTCGAGACTCGAGTTTTTGGGCCGAACAGTGTTACCCACTTGGTGAGAACACCGGGCCTCCTCATCCGGGGTCCGTCTGCCGAGGAGCCCGTCTCATGGTTGTTGCGAGACCCAGCTTGAGCCAGCTACCGGCATGGCCCCGATTTGGCATTTCAAATGGGGTAAATAGGTGGTGGCAGTAACTCTCGCATGTTTTCATCCACTCTGAAGTCTGAACGTTCAATGGATACTGGCCATATACTCTCGAGAAATCTGTCCTTGACAAAAAATCCACCCAGGAGATGGTTTTTTTTTCTTTTTTTTTGCCATAATGCAACGAGGGGATAGTACACCGTCGAAACGAGCTTCGGCTCTCTTGACACGATGGTCTATTTTGACATTAAATCGTCTCTATTGATATTTTATTGAAAGGGACAAAAAAAAGGGGGGCGGGGGGAAAGAAAGGTGGGGAAATCCGATTTCAAGTCCGTCGGCAGCGGACTCCGGCGGAGCGTCTTTGCAGCTCCCCGCTCCACCATTCGGCTGCGGTGGCGCGTTGGATCGCTCATATTGAGCCTCAAATCCACACCGGTACGACTCCCCTGGCCCCCGAGGATGGGCCATTCTGGATCGAAGGCTGCTGACCCAATAATCCGACCGGCTTCCTCCAGCTACGGCGCCAAGTCCAAGTCCGCGTCGAAATCCTCCGCCTGGATGTCTCCGGTGCTCGCCGAGGAAGCTGGGAGCTCTAGCGCCGAAGACGCCTCAGATTCAGTAGATTACATCTCTAACGTCCCCGACGAGTGCTTGGCCTGCATTTTCCACTTCCTAGGCTCCGGTGACCGGAAGAGGTGTTCTCTCGTCTGCCGGCGCTGGCTCACAGTAGAAGGGCAGAGCCGCCAGAGGCTGTCCCTCTACGCCCAGTCGGATCTCATTGCAGTAATCCCTCCCTTGTTCTCGAGATTCGACGCCGTCACCAAGCTCGTCCTGAAATGTGACCGTAGATCCGTCAGCATCGGCGACGAAGCGCTCATCTCGATCTCTCTGCGCTGCCGCAGCCTCACGCGCCTGAAGCTCCGCTCTTGCCGGGGGCTGACCGACGCGGGCTTGGCGGCCTTCGCGAAGAACTGCAAGAGCTTGAAGAAGTTATCCTGCGGATCTTGCGCTTTCGGTTCCCGGGGCATGAACGCAGTCCTTGATAACTGTGCATCCCTGGAAGAACTCTCCGTGAAGAGGCTGCGCGGGCTGATCGACGGTACCGCCGCTGAGCCTATCGGACCTGGAGTCGCTGCAGCCTCGGTCAAGACTATCTGCCTTAAAGAGCTGTACAACGGCCAGTGCTTCGGTCCCTTGATAGTCGGCTCGAAGAACTTGAGGACCCTGAGACTCTTCAAGTGCTTCGGCGATTGGGACAAGCTCTTTCAAGTCATCTCAGCCGGAGTTACAGGTATTGTTGAGATTCATCTGGAGAGTATTGATGTAACTGATCTTGGTCTCGCTGCCTTGTCCAATTGCTTAGATCTAGAGATTCTGCACCTTGTTCGAACTCTAGAATGCACAAACTTAGGACTTGTCTCCATTGCTGAGCGCTGTAAGCTCTTGAGAAAGCTCCACATTGATGGCGGCAGGGAAACACGTATTGGCGATGGAGGCTTAATTGCTGTCGCTAAGCACTGCCCCAATCTGCAAGAACTGGTTCTGATTGGTGTTGACCCAACTAAACGAAGCTTAGACATATTAGCCTCAAACTGCCAAAACTTAGAGAGGTTAGCACTGTGTGGAAGCGATACAGTTGGTGATGAGGAGATCTCGTGCATTGCTGCCAAGTGCAGTGCCCTGAAGAAGCTCTGCATTAAGAACTGCCCTGTTTCAGATCAGGGTATGGAAGCTTTAGTGAGTGGGTGCCCTAATCTGGTCAAAGTGAAGGTGAAGAAGTGCAGGAGTGTGACCACTAAGGGTGCCAATTGGTTAAGGTCGATCAGGGGATCACTTACAGTGAATTTAGATACAGATGAACTAGAAAACATCGATACAAGTGCTAGCAATGGAGGAATTCAGGAAAATGTGGTTGAACTTCCTCCAGTTGTTGCTGCTGCTCCTCCTCCTCCTGACATTGCAACCTCGAATGGCCGTAGTACCAGAAGATCATCTTTGTTAAAGACGAGGTTAGGGATTCTGAGCAGCAGGGGTTTAGTTGCTTGCACTTTCAGAAGGTGATCGAATGGTAATGGCAGCCATTCCAGAAGCATGTCGTCTTAAACGGGTTCTTCTTTATTAAAAAAAAAATTGTAAAAGCTACCAATTGTCTCTGTGTACTGCTTGCATTATCTCATAGTGTAACATCAGTTATGAATGTGTTGATTCAATATCAATTTGCCCGTTCCCTTTGAGAACGAATCTTGGTCCTCCATCTGTTCTTTTCCCCAATTTACTCTTCTATATAGGGACTCATACCTAGGTTGAATTTTTCTATCTGCCTTTTTCTCTTAAGATTATACCATTGATAGCCTTCCAATTCGAAACTGACTGTGTTTTTTTTTCACTGTTCTTCGTGTTGCTCATGTTCAAGTCTTAAGTCTTATAGATGATCTTGAAATTCTGTTGTTGAGCCAATGTCGAACTCCTGACTCCTGAGCTGACAGGTTCCGTCTCAGGATGTTTTCCCCTGGTCTCACGTCATCTTGTTAGCAGCTTGGAATTCAATTCCATGATTCATAGCCTGTTTAGATCCTTGATGATTTCATTTGTTCATGTATTCAAATTCCCCTTTTTTCTTAATCCATGGAATTTTCTTGACATGAGAATAGGTTTCGCATCCGCTTTCGGTTTTCCTCCTTGCTGAAGAGCTACCAAGTAAAAATGAAATCGGCTGAAAATTGAGCGGGACAGGAAACCCGTGAACTTTGGCAACACTTTCCCAGCTTGTCAACAGGGAGAAAGCAATCGTAGAAGCTTTTCCCATAACGTGCATAAATGCATCGATCGGCTTCCGACTTTAGCGAAGCACCCCTTTAATGCAAAAGCTTTTGTGTAAATTCATGAAAGGCCATGCGCCACGGGAGCATGGAGAAATTCACGAGCTGTCCAACCTTGTTGGGTGGGCAAAGGAAATTGAAACTGTACAATGGACAGGAAGTTGACGAAAAGCTCTTTCCAGAATGGTAACTCTGGTTTCACAGAAAAGATAGCAGAAGTCGAGAATAATCAGTACATCAATCAGGTCCAAGCAGAAGCATAGACAGGGCACTATTTACAAAAGGCTTCGGAGCATCCAATTAAACATAAAATAGAAGTCCCGATCGTCCAGTGATCTTCAGTACCAGTGGACGCTGCCAAATATGAGCCGATCCTTGCAGCGACGTGCTACAGATCTTTGCTCCTTGTCAGCATCGATAGTACTGCATGGAATCCTTCCACCATTTTCCGCCCATCACGTGCTGCTCTTCTTTCCATCGCTGCCGAAGGCCCAGTGGAACTTCGCAGGCGTCCTCTTCAGCGCCTTGACTCCGAGCGGGTTGCCCTTGCTCTGTTTGCGGCGCAAAAAATGTCAGATTATACACAGAAACTTCAGGTTGTTAATAACAGCCCTTTCGGTCTTGTCAGTTCAAAAGGTCTCCTAATGGAGAAGAATATACTAGAGACTCACTGAACCCTATATCCCTGCAGGAACCTATCCAGTTTTCTGCAACGTAATGAATTACGAGCCATTCTCACCATCGAGCAAGTTCCAGCGTTGATGTTGCAGATGGGGTAGTCGTGGGGGCAGCAGCTGTAGTGGTCCTCGCAGCATGTGGCGGCCTCGAGTGGGCAGCATCCCCATGCGAAGCAGTAGTTTGCATACTCATATACACAGCAGCAAGTGCTGGTCTCCGGGCAGGAGTAGTAGTTGTCACACACGGTTGGAGGCTTGACAGGGGATGGTGGAGATGGCCCCGGGTTAGGAGGATTTTGACCATCCTTGATCGGGTAGGATGCCTCCATTGCAATCCCGCACTTGCCGGTCGCTGTGCCGTCTACATTCCTCTGCATACGAATGTAACCCTCCTCTCCCCAGCTGGGGCCCCATGAGTTCTTCACAATCCAATAATCAACCCCATTTTCAGTACCATACCCAACAGCTGCAACTCCATGGTCCAGAGCGGTTCCGCATTTCCCAGTGAAGATGCCCTAGAGAAGTGAGAAAATGAAACATTTTCCTTTCATCAGGAACAGAAGCTCGAAGCATAAATGACCCGCCAGTCCACAATCTTCACCAGAAGTTGAGAATTTTATTTTGGATCTCCTATATAGTCATGGGTTCTCTTCAAACTAAAACAGGAAAACCTCCCAAATCCCATCAGGTTTCCTATTGAATTCATCTGTAAGACTAGTGACTTTCAGATCCTTGGAGTATCATATTAACTTGTTAACCAAACCATGTCAAATCATGATCATGACAGACTGCCATTTGAATATAAACGATAAACCTGATAAGACTTTGAGTTTGGAGTTTCACGCACTGATATCTTCATAAACTTCCTTTTCTACCATATAGTCTAGACTGTTGATTTTTTCTAAACTGTCCAAGCACAATTAGAGGAGAAAAGAACAAAGAAAAATAAAGTCCATCACATTACCGACTGATAGAGCTGGAATTGCCTTCCGCCAGCTTCAATGGCCACGCTGACTGGCTGATTAGCAACCGCCTTCTGCAAAGCTTTCTCATCATTCACCGGGACATCTTCGTAGCCATCGATTGTGACAACCTTGGCATTCTTCTGCAAAAAACCAAAACACCGAAAAAAGCAAGTCTTATTTTTCATGTACCACATTTTTCATCAAAGGCATGTAGAGAAGTACAACTCTGGACACTAAACTAACCCGGTACTGATCGCATCGGCCATCAACAGCTTTGTAAGGGTAATCTTCCTCAGAGTCAATACCACCATTGTTGATGATGAACTCGAAGGCATAGTCCATGAGACCCCCATTGCACCCTTCATTGTATGAGGTATCGCAGTCCACCAGCTCCTGCTCCGAGAGTGAGATCAGATCACCTGTGACGATTTTGTTGATCCCTTCAACAGCTGCGACCGTGGAGAAGGCCCAGCAGCTCCCTTTATTCCAAAATCATACAACAATGCCAATTAGACGATATTTTCCAAAGTTGAGATGATGAAACAAAAACAAAATGATATCACGTTTCTACCACACTCTGTCCCAACAAGATCACAATAAAAAATAGTATAAACTATAATTTGGCATGATATAGCAAGTGTTTAACCGAGACTGGAAGTACATCTCTCTTAAATATAAATCTTGACATGGCACAGCGACAACACAAGACATGCAACTAGAAAGTTGTCCAATAGTAGTGTACTTTCCCAAATAACTTATCGGATAATAAAGCCAGTTTCAATGAGACAAGCTTTAGTCGGAGTCTTGATGAAGCATTCCATTCACGGAAGACAGATTTTCTGCAATCTTAAGGAACCAGTCTTTATCTGTTCGAAGTAACAGTAGAGATACGCAAAACTTGTCCAAAATTTTGGACGTAAAACACAAACACCATGCTCGCCATATCTCTCATGCCTCGTCATCTTTCACATGCCAACTCCACTACTTCATGAACGTCCCTATCTTACCGGCCCAACCCTGCCAAAGACCTTTAAAAAGCCCAAATGGAGCCCTCCCATGTCTGCCATGGTCGCCCACCGCTAAGAAAGATCATTATGATGAGCGACTAAAAGTGTGTATTTAATCAGGCAGCTACTGCTAAGATATATATATATATATATATTTCATGAAAAACTACCAAAAATATTATTTTCTTACTGATGAAGGCACATAAATTATCACTAATGAAAACCGAATATCAAACCTTAATCCCAAGTTGAATACAATGCTACTAAATTAGACCCGTTTACCTGCCAAGCGCAGGCTTTACCATGAAAATTCCATTCAAAATTCATTTTAAGAAAAAAATTATAAAACATTCTGCCTTTTTCTCAAATCCTAATTTAGTTCATACATTTGAAAACGTTAGATGAATCTGTATCATTACCACAACTCTGCAAGTGCAGTCAGTAAGCATCCTTTGTGTCTCCAGATTATCTTGGCAAGCTATTATTAGAGGGGGAAAACCTATTCCATTTCATGTCTAATATGGAGTGTAAGTGATCTATGTGAAACGACAAATTTAAGTAGGAGAAATTCACTAATATGCCCGCCCAGGGGAACGATCTCGATCAGTACTCATCTATCATGAACCTTACGGACCATATTCTTCAATACTTAAAAAACAGAAATATATACTTAATGTCATCACTAAAGCCTCAGCTTCTCACATCAAGCTTACATAGTACAGTCCAATACTGATAAGGTCAACACGTGGAAAATAATAATAACGTCAACTACGTATAACTTCTAAACAAGAAAGAACCTTAACGGGGAAGTAACTGAGGATTTAATCCAGTAAACACGCGTGACTAAAGAGCCGCCCTGCTATTAATAGAATTGGACTAGGGTGAAAGTACACGGTCAGCAGGGGACCTACCAAGCAATTTACAGAAGCAAATTGGATCACGATTCTCTTGATCAAGTCAATGACAATAAAAACTTGGATATTACAAGTCCACGACTTCTATAATTCTTATCGACCTCTGTGCATCTATAAGGTGTAAACGTCAGAAATTTCCATATCACCCAACCCCATCAAGAAAATCTAGCTGACAATTATATGACGAAGAAGATTGAAGATCAACAAGCAATTACAGGAGTGACACGTATCATATTAGTTCTTTAGTTTTGCAACATTCTGAGTTAATGTCATCTAAGTGTTCATGCATGAATAACATCTTACGCAAATAATTTCCGTATATCCATAGAAAAATGAAGAAAAACCGAAAATTTCTCCATCACTGGCAAAAACCCAGAACAATATCCTCCGAAGAAATCGCCTTGAAGATCATTTTTCGATTCCCCGAATTATCTCCATTAACAGTCAACAAGATAACATTAACTATTGACCGATCGAAAATTAGCGAAATTTATGGGAAACAAACAAAGGGAACATATTATATTTTTTGAAATCTGGAGATTGGGGGAAAAGGGAGGACTTACCGCAACTTCCCTGGTCCTTGACATCAACGACGGCGCCCTCCTTCCTCCAGTCAACGGCAGCCGGCAGGTCATCCCCGATCTTAGGAGCGAACCGATCACTCGCCCGCTTCCCGTAGACCCTTCTACCGTCGGCCCTCTTCGCCCCCAGGTACATGGAACGGTACTCCTCGTTGGTGAGGTCCGCGAACCGGTTGAGACCGAGGCGGTAGGTCCGGTTCTCGGCGTTGTGCTCGTCGATGAACCGGAGGTTGTCCTTGAAGATCTCGAACCGCCTCTCCTTCTCACCCAGGGCGTTGTAGGCCTTCCCGTGCCTCGCGAGCCACGACTCGTAGATCGCCCTCGCCTCGGCGTCGGTCCGCTGGCCGTGGGACCGGTCGTAGCTGATTATGGACATATCGAGGGCCGAGGACAGGGCCAGGATGGCCAGCAGGAACGCGGCGGATATGTACAGTCTCATGCTTACGTCTCCCTCCCCCTCTCTCTCTTTCTCTCTCTCCCTCTCTCGGTGGTGGACGATTGGCTTCTGAGGGAAGGACGATAGTGGCGGTGGTGGTGGGGATCTGTGGAAGGAGGAAAGACGAAGGCAATTATAAAGGTGAGAAGAGAGAACTAATTAAGATAAAAACAATTTCATTATTGATAATCAAATAAATAAATTGGCAGGAAAAAATCAAAAAAGAAAAGAGAAAAGATAAATAAAATAGGGAGGGCAGCGAATGAGACGCGGACAACTCGGCTTCCATGTGGGTGAATTCTGATTGGCTGATGACAAAGGCTATAGGCCATCCCATTGTGGCGTCCCTCACACGCGCGTCTCCCGCGTTGAAGTCTTTCATTGTGCTGGCCAAGAAAGGAAAAACAATTGAAAAGAGGCCCACAATTGTGAGTTTTGCGGGATTTGTCGGAGTGCACGTGTATTTTTATCTGACATTATTAATTTCGATATTTTCATTAATTTAAAATTTATGTAATATCATTATATATATATAATTTCACAACCTCTTTAGATATTTCTCGATCAAAAGTCAACTAAATTCTTGTATTTTTAGATATAAAGAAGTCATGTGAATATAAAAGGTGCTGTGGGAAAGGCCAAACTAAATTGGCTTGAAAAATCGGTTTTATGAGTTCAAAATAAAATTCGGTTGATTTTTGAAATCATTAGAAAATATGGCCCAACTCACCCGATTTTTACTCTTATACTTAATAATTTATTTATATTCTCATTACAAATACAGAATAAACTTAATCGCTAAATTAATGTATTTATATGTATATTTTTGCCCCATCATTTCCTTAAGAAAAATGAGTTTAATAATATAGTTTAGTGCATCATTTTCCCATTTCTCTTTTTTATAATCTTCTCCTCCTTCCCTATTTATCTACTTAGCCAGTGTAGATTTCATTTGCTTATCCTTCCACATAAATGAGTCAAATATCGGCTAAATTGTGAAGCAAGGGAATTAGCACAATATATAAAGGGAAAGGAATTATGAAGAGAGCTTATTGTTTAGTTTAATAAAAATATGGGGCCCAAAAAATTCGAGCTGGTAGCAGGTGATTTTTTATTTTCTCAAATGATCTTGGTATATATTTTTACCCTTAAAAAAAAGACCGAACAAAAAAATATCGGCTCAACAATTTGATGAAAAATTAGTCCGGCTCAAACTATTTTTGCCCTTAAAATGTATGAACTCTCTTGGCTCCGAATCAAATATGACATCGCCGTTATGAATTATGCTTCTTTTTCTCACCCTTTCCCTCCTTTGCGGGGCTGACATTTGGACCGTAAATTTACTGATATTTGCTTGAAATTATTATCATATTGGAGACATAGAAGGGAAATCCACAAGCTTAAAAAAAAAACCTAGAACCTGAGAAAATTAGGGGCAAGAGGAAGTGTTGCGAGACAGCTTAGAACTTATTTTTATCGAAATTATCACAGGTGAATTTAATTTTTGTAAGTGAATCTTGATATTTTTTTATTTCATTTTTTTGTCTTAACTATTTTTTTAAGGTATATAATCGGGGAAATATTAGACAAAAGGAAAATGGTCTAGGAATGGAAAATGATGGTAGGGCCATCAGGAGTGAAGTTGCGAGATTCTTGCCTAAATAAATTATCCCTAAAGTCACGCGAAGAAAGGTATGCCTTTTTACTGCGGTGTAACTTCGAAATTTCACATATTCACCCACCTTAGGTATGGTAGAGTAGTTCGGCATTCATCATCTCAATGGGAGGACTCGAGTTCGAGTTCCACCTGTGGCGGAGAGCTCTTAATCTCTTAAATGGGCTGACCTGGAACGATTCGGATTAATTAGCTGGATAAATTCCAACCGGATACCGGCAGTTTATACCAAAAAAAAGAAATGTCACCCATCCATTGATCCGTCTCTGTATCTTGCCTTTGGAGCTCCTAGAGACTAATCCAGCCAAAGTCCAACCAGCTGTCCCAACATACGAGTGTCCTGATGCAGACAGAGATCAGACTGATCTATGCAAGTAAGTGCCACGGGCTCACACTCGGACTCCATCCCTTTAGGGTGCCCGAGGATCCATATTGACTAAACTTTCGTACCACTTTGCCACAAGGTTGAGACTGGTTCCCCATCGATTAAAAAGCTAAACACGTACACCTTGAGGTCTGGAGGACAGTTCCGAGAACGCATGCCTGTGAAAGAAAGCTTACCTTGGCTCGCATACGTCAAGGAGATCAATATACGACTTGGAGAGATGAGAAAGCGTCATCCCCGTGAAATATGCGTTATAAATGATTCTTGATCACTTTTAAGCGGCTATTATTCGACGGATTTCCAGTGATCCGAGTCATTGTTCTCCATGGACGTATGACCAACGAGCCTGATCCAAACAGGAGAAAAGAAAAAAATGGCAGTGATTGCAGAACATCAATAATGTAGCAGAAGAGAAAAGATTCTCCAAATCAATCCCGAATTGACATGTCGTGAACAGTGATTCAGGTCTTGTCATCATCTCACGCTGAAAAGAAATGGCAATATAAACGTATATAAGTATATATAGTTGAGCATCTTCCCATGTGGATTCCCAGGAAGTGGCTGAACTCCGCCGCCAATCGGATTTTGAAGGGAAAACTAAACGGTATTTCTGGCCACAAACAAACGGCCTCTCATCCCGTCCGAGTGGCAGAGCTTGGAAGCTCCAAAGCAACCCCACTAGAGGGCCGTCGGTCTCCGACGTGGCCTCGCGATGGCCTTCCCTTTGAATGCATTTCTTTATTTAGAATAGAATTTGTATATATATATATATATATATACAGAAGTTGACTAACTAATTTATCTGTTTATGGGCAAGTCCCAGCGCCACTTGTATAAGTACGTATAATAGCATCAGTTCCAAATCAATAACAACGTCAAACAATGCATATTTGGAACGTCAAAATTTCAAGGGAAGCCGAGATCATTCCAAGTCGATATTCCCAAATGGTCGTGATCTGGATAAACACAGAGATTGCTGAATGTGACGAATGCTCTATCTCGAGCTGCTGGCCTTTGTTCCATGGATTGATTGGTAAAAGCAAGCAACCGATCTGTTTCTTGTCTGCGTCCATCCCATCTTCATTTGGTCTGAAGTGAACTCAAAGAAGGCCGAGTCTGCGTCCTGTCTTCGTCACGAGTTCTCATTCGCTCCCAATCGAGCTGGAGGGATGGGCAGGAGCAGGAACTAAGGGCCCCACTCTCGGCCTTTTTCACTCACTTTTTCTCCCCATTTTTTCGTCGGTAAATATTAACAGAAATTTTAAAAATTTTCAAATTCTAGGATTGACATATTTCACAAGCCCGTTATAAATTATACATCGGAATATTTAGAACATAAAAGAGTCAGGCTTTGTTAGCCACATTAAACTTCAGGTATGATCCGATAAGCTCGAGAAGGGTTGCGTCGACAAAGTAATTGGCGGCAGCACGTGCTGCAGTAGAGACACAGCACTCTTGGACAGACCCGGACCGACCTCGTCACGACTAAAAGTGCGAGCTGCATCACGAGCACTTTCTGTGAAAGCCCTCTAGTAGCACCTGGGAAGGTTGGCTCCCTGTCCCATGGCCGTCGGCTCGGTCTTCGCCGCAGGATGCTCTTGTTTCCTCTGAATTTTCCAAAGCGTGTAGACTCCACTCCATACGGATAAAGATCCACAGGCCGGCATATCTTGGCATCGACTTTCCAGGGTTCTTTTTTCCTCCCCTTCTCGGGCCGGGCTCAGACCTTTCAATGGGTTCGATTGTGTCGAAGTTGAAGTTCCTTTTTTGGAGCTTCAACGGACAAGCGAAAATGGCACGCCCATAAAGGCCATTCAGAATCAGAAAGCCCAATGGGCCTTTTCAGCCAAGTCGGCCCATTATAAAAAAGCCGAGATCCGGCCCAAACAGAAAAAGACCGGAAGTCAAAGCGAGGATATACAGAGCATGGGACACCTTAGCAAATTTCCTAATGTCCCGAATTACGGAGCCTTACCGGCGATACAGCCCCGGCGTACAATTTTGGCTCCCCGCAGGTGAGGTTGGTTATGGTTTGATCTTGTCGAACTGATAAAATGGTTCGGTTGAGCTTAGGCATTATATCCCATGAACCATAACCGTTACATAGCCAGGTTTCGAACCGATTCTATAGTTCGGTTAATTGGTTCGAACCGCTTTTATAAAAAATAAACAAATTGATTATAACCAAACCAAAACTAAATAAAAATCACATAAAAGTAAGAAAATCATAAAAAATAACAAAATATTTTCGAATTTTCAATTAAAAATAAATTAAACATATGATATTAAGACTAATGGACATATTTAGAATGGAATTTAGTATGAAATAATATAAAATATATTATACAATGGTAAAAAAATATATATCTAACTTTATGTTTTATTTTTAATATATTTATATTATTTTAAAAATATGGTCCACGATTCAAACCGGTTAATTGACCATTTTAAACTTAGTAATTAATCATATCATTTTACTTTAAAAATCGCATTATATGATAATTGATTTATTTTAAACCCATTTTTATATTCAATTCATGATTTGACCGTATTCTTTAGTTCTCTATGTGCAATCCTACCCGCAAGACTAAGGAGCTGCGAGTCAATTGAAGTGGATGGATATAACTTTGCCTCCCACTACGAGCAATGATTGTCTGTTGACAAATCTCCCCCGTGATGGGAACAGAGTTGAGTTCGTAATTTATGCATTCAAACTTTGCTTTGACTTTGATGGAGTTTGCCTCATGACATTCATAGGAGGCAGACACGCAGAATCTTAAAGTATGAGCCGTGGCTCAAACGGCTCTCTCCGTCGATTGCAGTGGCGTGCGGGGGCCCAAACCCATAGATGGATGAACAAGTAAGTAATTGCCATCAACACTCGAAGAAGAGTGTAATTATTCTCGGAAATCTTATTTTATTTAAGGAAGCTTTTATGTTCGAATATTATTAATAAAAAATTTGTAATCGTTGAAATTTTATTTTTTAGTGAATCAATTTTTATCGATAAATTAGCCATATCTCATTAAAAGAAACACATGAACATCCTCAGGGGAAATTGTGTATAAAAAGAGAATAAATAAACACTAATTAAAATTTAAACTAAAATCTCTTAATTTCAAGTTTTACTATTAAATTCACACTTTAACACAGTGAATAAAATGGAGATATCTGAGAAGGAAGCGAGAAATTGAAAATTGGACCTGGATGGGCTAAAGATAAAAAGTAACGAGGGGGATTGTGCAATTTTGAGTAAAGTTGAGAATCCCATGTGACTGGCGGGGATAGACTTTCTTTGACGCAACTTCCAGGTCCTCCCTCCGGTTAAAGCCGGGCACTTCAATTTGGACTTTTGCATTAAAAGCCGTTAAAAGGTCAACTCTCTCGCTGGCAGTCTGGCACCAACCCACAGCAAGTGCGTAATAGCCCCCCATCCAGGATCCGACGGCTCCTATTCTCCCTCTCTTCTGCACCCACTTTGACCTCATCCCCTTCGCCCTTTTCTTCTACCATTGCGCTATCTGACATTACAGATGAAATTCAAGTTTAATCAATTAAAGATAAAACTGTCTAAAATAATGACAGTTTTCATCTTAGTATGCAATATTGGCATTTCATATTCCTCCTCTATACGGTATCCACTGGCTCCACTGTATCTTGACGGCATCAGTCAATCCTCTGGCCCGATGCTTATACGTTTCGATTTCCCATTGGACGCACGCATTGACCGCACAGAGGGTGAGGGAGAGAGAGAGAGAGAGAGAGAGAGAGAGAAGGTTCCCCTTTCGTAAATTTGACTCGAATCGTCTCCTTTTCTTCCTCATTTTCTTCCCTCTGTACCTTCCACATATTTCGGCCCCTTCTTGGAAAGAGATCTATGGCGTCGACCGACTGAGAGCTCCCAACACAACTGAGGGTTTGGGAAGAAAGAGAGGGGGAAAGGAGGTGTATAGGTCTGTTGTTATGGCTGTGGAGCTGATGATGGACTGCGGGAACGACGGATTCGCCCTGAGGGAAGCGGCCTCCGCTGGCATTAAGAGCGTCGAGAGCCTAATCAAGCTCCTCGCTCAGCCGCACCAGGACGTGTCCCCGTCGGCGTCTGCCCCGATGCCCGGGAGTTCCGACATCGAGGCGGCCACTGACGCTGCCGTCGGCAAGTTCCGCAAGGTGATTTCCCTGCTCGACAAGGCGAGGACCGGCCACGCCCGGTTCAGGAGGGCACCCGTACTGGTGAATCCCCCGGATCAGGGTCCGACCCGGTCCGGCGGCTCCGCCTTCAAGGCCTATTGCCCCGCCCCGATCCAGTTGCTGCCTCCTCTGCCCCATAACCAGAATCCAGGGGCACACAGGAGTGCGCCTCCCGCTGCGGAGAGGAAAGATTCTGTCGCCGTGGCGGCGGCCACAACCATCAGCTTCGCCCCGTCGCAGCTGGTTTCCAACTCAGGGGCGAACCCTTCGTTTCTGTCGTCGCTGAAGGCCGGGGAGAACGACAGCGTGCAGAGGTCCCTGTCCTCCTCCACTTTCCAGATCACCCACCACAAGCCGCCACTTTCCATGTCCTCGTCGTACTCCACGATGAAGAGGGAGTGCAGCTCCATGGAAGACGGGGCCCTGAAGTGCGGCGGCTCCTCCTCCGGCAGGTGCCACTGCCCCAAGAAAAGGTCCGCTCAGAGGATCAGTCCCAAGCCAAAAATCTTCCATTTTTCTCTCTGTTTTCATTCCTTCTTGGGGGTTAACAATCCTGGGTTTCGATCTGAATCTGTTTCTTCAACTATAAACTTCAGGAAATCGAGGTTGAAGAGAGTGATCAGAGTTCCGGCGATCAGCTCCAAGATGGCGGACATTCCGCCGGACGATTATTCCTGGAGAAAATACGGCCAGAAACCCATCAAGGGTTCCCCTCATCCGAGGTCAGTACCTTACGCAAAATTTTCCTGTCATCACCGACATATGATTATCTAAGGTTTTTCTCCGTAATACTGCTCATACCCAATAGCTAATTGGAGCAAACTCGCCGAACATTTCTAATAATCTTCGGTGAGGACTCCTTCATCTGCAAACTTAGCCTAATCCACCATAGTTGTTGACGGCTCTCTACCTGCAAACCTTACCAAAATATTGCCATTATGAAGAAATTGATATTATCATAGCAATTCATTGAGAACTACCATTTTAGTGGCTTGATTTAACTGATTGCGGTCTCGGTAGTTGAGTTTTCGTTGAGAGAGTCTCAAACGTGAATTAATTTGGCTGGATATCGTGTGTTGTAGTGTATACACGAAAGAAATTTGGGGAATAAATTGGATTTGAGAGCGCAACAAATTCATCTAAAATTTATTGTTGTCGTGCAGGGGATATTACAAGTGCAGCAGTGTGAGAGGCTGCCCGGCGAGGAAGCACGTGGAGCGGGCAGTGGACGACCCCAACATCCTCGTCGTCACCTACGAGGGCGAGCACAGCCACTCCGTCTCCGCCGCTGATTCCAAGCCAGCCTTCGTCCTCGAGTCCTCTTAGTCAAACCGATCCAACGGCTCCCAGGACACCCGACACCCACCATGTAAGAAGATGGCACGTACGTCAACATAGCTCGTGAAAACAAGTCAACGAGAGGCACTGGGGACTCTCTTGCCGAGAAGATCGGTGGGGTAATAATATTATATTGTAACGTCAGCTCCGTGTCCGCGTAGGATTCCTTTATTTATTTTATTTTTTTTTCTTTTTAAATTTCCTCGTGGGTATTGACGGACAAGGAAGGAGTCTATGGTCATTGTGGGTGGAGGGTACCGTCGTCTCATTAGATCTTAGACCTAGTAAAATTTTATATAAATTTAATAATATAATCACTTTTATTTACCATCGAACAATTTTACTTTTATTTTAAATTTTACATAGTAAAATCCATGTGGTCTTTATACATGAAAAGGAGGAGGAATAGACAGCGAGATTTGGTGGAACATGATTCATCCAGCTAGTGGGCTATATTCTAATTTATTATTATTATTATTATACGGATTATTTGATCATACCGTGTGAGATATTTATAAGTATATGTTTTTTTTAATGAGTAATATATGTATATATATATTACGTGGCGGTGGATATTGCGAGGATGCCCACTTCAACTTTGTTCCGATTGCCACTCGGGAATATGAACTCTTCGAGCAATTCTTAGTAGGAAACGAAACAAGCTGGTGCAAGTCAATTCGATTTGATGGCGGGAGAGTCTGTGCAATGTTTCGATCGTGGACCCCCCATGATGATGATGGATGGCCCCGTTTAAAACAACTGGGCGTTGTGTTACATAAAAAAGAAAAAAAAAAACACTAAGCGATGGATGGTGGGGGTTGCATTGCAAGATCGAAGGTTGCTGGTGGTATCGGTTTTTCGCATGGGATGTTGGAGGTTGACTCGGAGGTCAATGCTAAATTCATACCTCACGTCAACTCGGTGTTGGAAGGAAGAGCTGTCCTTGAGAAGGAGGGTTGTGCAGAGGCATCGGGTATGCCCTGAATTGGTATGAGCCTGCGGTAGGTTAAGGGTATACGCCAAGGAAATTATGTTAGGGTTCAGGCAAGGAAAATATTAAACGGTTAAAATAGTTCTCTGTTCTGATTTCACAAGATAGGGTATTCATAAATAGGACTAGGATTGGTATCTAACACTAGAAAATAAATATAAATATAACATAATACATTAAATATTTAAAAGAAAAAGAATATAATATAAATATAACGTGCTGTTCTTAAAATCCTTCCATATATTTATTAGACTGGTTCCTTATGCACATTCCTAACAAGAGCCACCGTGTCACCTTTTTTTTTTCCGGCTCATACCTAATAATACAAATTTATTTAAAAAAATCCATCCACTTATGTGAATTTTTCGGGATTAAACCATAGAATTTTCCGTATTGGAGCTATAGCTGTAGGGGGGAAACGGTTCCCTAGGTCTATGGCCGTTTGGGAAATTGACTGCTGCTATGTGGGTTGCGTTCTTTCGGCCGAAAATTGTACATAAAAAAATTAAATAGATTAATCTTTTATAAGAAAAGAAAATATATTTACAGGAATAAAAGGGGAAAAATAAAATCTTAAAAATTAAATTAAGAGAGAGAGAGAGGAGAAGATAATGAGGGAATGAAATTGTGGCGCTCTTTGCCAACAGAACTGCGGCCCCCACCACCACCTACAAGCCCGTTTGTCATTTTGGAGCTGATCGTGACAAGGGAAAGGCCAGAGGACACCAAACAAATGACACTGGTGGATGGATTCTTTCAAATCTAAGCCACAGGAGATTCTATCTTCTTGTAGGTTGCCGGTCGAAGAGTGTCATTGCACCTGCCAATTTGGGTCATGCCGGCGCCATCTGCCATCTGCAATATTAGCTTGTTCCGATCGAATCAAAGAAATCATTATTTTTAAAAAATTATATTATAAAATAAATTCTTATTTAAAATAAAAAATTAATTAATTAATTTAAAATTTTATATTAATGTGAAGAAAATATTAAAATAATTATTGTATGTGATTAATTTTTTTAATTTTTTCTCACAATTTCCTTTTTTATTGCAAATATTATTTTTGTACCTTTTGAACCCGCACGATTTTTTCGGATTGCCAATAACCCTAGCTCACGCACGGTCGGGCTTTCACGGCCATTCAGGCTTTGGTTTGGAGAGCTGTTGTCGCTTGTACCTTCGACATAAGTTGGCCCATCAGGCTTGCTGCTGCCCCAGTGATCCAGGAAGGCTCTCGGCCTTAGAAGGTGGAGAAACCACGATTAATCTAAATGTGAGCCAGATCGGGCTAATAAAAGGATAATCAATATCTTATGAATGTAAGCACACCAACATTTAACTCTTCTCTCTCTCTCGTCTAAGACTATTTGGTATGTAAGAGTTGGTGTACTTTAACTAATTCAAATTTAAGTCAGATAAGATTATTAAGCGACGCTACTGTCATAATGTAAATTATCTTATTTAAGGGAAAGGGTTGTCGAATAATTTCGATCAATTTAAGTTATTCTTGATTAATGGAAAATCGTTGACAAGACTACTCATTTGTTAGATCTCCCAAGGATGGACAGTGTATTATGGTAAAAATGTATTATAAAAAGGTTAATTTTATTCAATAATAGTGTAGTTGATCATTTATCACCAAATACCCGGAATTAGTTAGCATAGGGGACACACATGTGCAGTGAGTCGAACTCGCACTCTGATAAGGTAAATAACAGGGTTTGATATCGGTATAATCATCTGCTTTGAAAGAATGTATTATAAGCGGCATAATAATTTTTCATTTATTTCATAACAATGGTAAAACCTTTTTGAGAAGTTCATCAATTGGGGAAGTGATTTGGTATAATAATACTATTTTTAACATAATAATTAAGAGATTGTAAATTCAATTTTTATCGTTATACTCCCACGCTCTCTTATCTTTTCTCCATTTTTATTATTTTATTTTAGATTTATAAATATCATATATAATAAAAAAGAAATTTAAATTGTCCGTGCATGTGTCTCGGGCATCCGACGGAAGATTATTACAGACGATCCCACTTCTAGAGGGAGGCACAACAAGAGCATCTCTAGTAAGAGCGATGGGTCGACGAATATTTTGAAATCGACACAAGAAAGGGGTGGGAGAGAGGACATATTCCTCGTGGAGGTGACATTAATGGGGGCTTCTTTAAATCGAATTTTGGAGCGTAAACTTCCCGAAAGGTAACGTGCAGACGTTTTCCTCGAACCTGGTGGACATTGCCCCCCCGAAGGCAAAAGGTACTGTGCAGTTATTCTGACTGCGAGAGGTACATCGATCGAGTAGGGTTGAAAGTTGGCCCTCCGTGATCCCTCGAGCAAAAGGGTCATCGCACGTAACGGATAATAAAAGTTACGTGCCGTAAGGATGACGTGCTGAGGATCATCTTTCCCTAGACGTCATATCGACTGGAAAGTTAGGGATTCAGCAGGAAATCCCACTCCGAATATCTTCCACTGGTTATGAACCATCCACATAAAGCTCGTCTTTGGTGACCCCCCATGCACAGAGGCTTCTCGTTTCTGAATGATACGCTCCCACAGGCCACAGGTATGTTGAAATGGAACTTTTGCTTTAATTTAAAGCCAAAATTGACGCCCGTGACAACCCCAATTATCGTATTTTTTTTAAAGATCATTGCTTAAAAAATAAATACACGATGAAAAAAATACCCAAAAGATAAAGAAAATAATTAAAAGATCCGAAATTATAAAGAAATTCTTCAAGATTAACCATTAACCATAGTTTTAAAAACTGGACAAGGTTGGTCAGTTCAACCGGAAACTAGCAACTCACTCGGTCCGGTTTTTATAAAAAAATCCAATCACGCTTTCAAAGAGATAAACTCCGATTGAATCGGCCGGTTCCCGGTTTGACTGATAGATCTAATTGAATCGGTAAAAAAAAACCAGTAAATTTAAAATTAAAAAAATAAAAACCTATTATAATGTATATATTTTATTTTACTATACTTATATTTATATTTTATGTTAAATTTTTGTTTAATATAATTGTTATATTAATTATTTTTGTTATAAATCATATTTAAATATTATGATATTGTGTAGATTTATTAGTAATATTATTTATTAAATATACGGTTCAACCGATTGAACCCTCGATCTAACCCATGCCTACACCGGTTCTCGTTCCGGTCCGATTTTAAAAACTGTGCTATTAACAAAGATATATAACATTTCTCTACATTAATAAGCAACTGCTCAGGCTTACAAGGCTCTATCTAGCAAAGGATTGACCGACGTGAGATCGACTAGTGAAATATCGATACTCCGTTGGTGGTTTTACCTTTTGCATCTTTCGCCTAAGCAGGGTCGTGAAAGTTCGGTTACAACACGAGTTAGAGCGCACGTCCACGCTTTCTGATATATTCAGGTCTCTTCTGGCTAAAAAGTTCACCCGTGTTACATCCAAAGATGGAGCTAACTGCCTCATCACTTATCTTGACGTGTCTACCTGTGTTTTTTGGTATGTTTTGATAAGATAAGAAAGCGAAGGAGCTGAATGCAAAGGTAAAATGAATAGAGCATATACATACATAACGTGTATATATACACATCTAAGTGTAAAGAGGAAGATTCTGTTATATCTCCACAGGTGAATATATATATACACAGCTCTATATATATGTTGTATTTCCTTCCCCTCATCTGCGCCATCGGTAGAGCGAAAACATGGGACCTTGCCGGGTCTACAAGAGAGACAGGAACGCTTTCCACACGTATGAAGAAGAAAGCAACGCCTCGGATAAAGACCAGGAGCCGCCGCCTCCGCCGGAGCTAGAGAAGCCCTGCGATCCCGTCTCGGAAGAGGTAAGAGGTGCTCTGCGCTGCATCAATCCGAAGTACAAAGAGGAGGAGATCGAGAACATCCTGAAGTTCGCGCTCAAAGGTGAGAACATCACGAGGATTATCTTCAGCTGCGCTCGGCAGTACGGCTACGTTGTGAAGAGCCGGTAAATATGCATGTAAATTGTAATTGGCTTCTTCCAAGTACATAAATTTCCTGCTGGACTGAGGTATTAACCTACGTTGAAATGAAATGATATATATAAATCATATGTTACATGCCACTGATAGCTAGCTGCCTGCTATTGCCAAGAAGAGACTCTAGAGCAGGATTCTCATCCAGATGTGTCCCCATATTATTAGGTTGAGCACTACCCGAGAATCCAATTCGAGAATTAGCGACCCAGGGAAAGGACAACAAGGCTGTCTCCTGCAGTTCATACTTTGGCCGCCACATTAACCTGGTTTACCATGGATGATCAGTTCCGTATCAACCCTGCTTGTTGACTTGCATCATATGACGTTTCCGTAGTTAAGAACCCTCGGCACGATCTCTTGAAGCTGATTTTCCTGTTCTTCGGGAAGCAAGAGTAGGCATGAGATCATTACAGAACCGGTTGATCAGTTACGATGTAGTAATTTCGGTCGAGTAGCCTATTTGCTGAAGTTCGTGCGGCCAGATCGTGCAACTTCCTTCCTCGTCGAGCTGAGGCTCATTTGTGTCAGTTGATCAACTTTAAGGTCATCTGCACTTCAAGATATACTCGAGCTTGAGACCTCATTTAATGAAAAGAAAAAAGAAAAAAAAAAGCCGAGAACATGGCAATCGAATTGCGTTGGTTTCAATTAACAAACTTTCGCCCATCATAGCACTTTAGAATTGGTACTCTGAGTGTGGGTTTCCCGACTATGGAACCTAGGCCCCGTGTAGCTCTTCTCTAGAGCTGAGACCAGCCCAATCGAAGGATAATTTTATTTGGGCCCAAATAGTAGAATGAGTGCTCGCTCGCCCGTGAAGTGGGTGGGCCCACTGAACAGGACCGGCCTATCCTTTAACTAACACGTTCTGCGCGTGCCCTGGCCCGAGGGTCCACTGAAGCACGACGGCTGATTGTATCTGAAACTCGCCGTACCATAAATCTGGATGAGCTATTCGTTTATCCCAAGTACGTTTTCTACTCATACGTGTGAAGCGACTTTACCGCGGTTTTAGTCCCATAAACATTAGCGGCCACGATGATGATCGGGCTCCCAATAGAAGAAGCATCTGCCTAAAAGTGAGACACCGATTCGGTACCCACTTAGCAATAATTATCCAGAATCCCGATGGATATACTGCGGGTCTCATGGTGGCCTGAGGGGTCGGCATAGAACACGGATCATCAATAAATTCGTAATTCACAGGTAATTCATGAGCCGCTGGGGGGGCTGGCTGGCCAGCCACTCGCTGATTATAGTCCTGAGACTTCCGGGCGAATGTAGCCCTTGGCCGTGGCCATGGCAATAGCTGCTGGGTCCTTTTTTTCTGGCCGACAACACAGCACTGTGAGTTCACATGTCGGCACCGTCCGATGGACACGAGAAAAGCCTACCCAATTTTAAATTTCCCCAGCAAAAAGTACGGGCGGTAAAAAGTGGAACTAACCTGGCCGCCCGCCCGCCCGCCCGCCCTCTCTTCCCTGACCCCTTGTTCGGATTGAGTTGTCTGACTACGTTCTTCTGCATTCACCTCCAGCCAAACAAGAGGCGAGTGAAAGCTCCAAGAGATGCACTACACAATGCCTATGGGATTCAAGCGGCCGGGCATATCGCCCTACATATAAATTTCAGTTAATTTTATTTATTTTTTTCATTAAATTATCTTGCACCTGATTTCACCTCTTGAGCCTCCCTCAGCCTCTACTGGTCACCGAAGCTCTAGCAGAGGCGCAGAGCAAAACTGCCGTCTGATAGTGCTAAGAGCATGGGCCTTGGCACGAAGGAGGAGCTCTTAGATGCTGACACCTCTCTAACCTTTTATTTCTCTAATCTTTTTATATGGTAATTGTTATTTTCTTTTTGAAAATCGGATATATGTGGGTGTGTATATATATATATACATATATATATATGTATGTATTTTACTGCAACTCTGCAACCATTGCACGTGACTCTGAGCTTGCATTCCTCTCCATCTACATACAGTATCCAGTCCCCACCTTCTCCTACCTGCGCTAGACCCCCTCTCTGCCGTCTCTTCACCTCTCTCTCGTGCCTTTACTCTCTGTAAAGAAAGAAGCGAAATGGACTGGTCATGTCGTCGTGTAGGTGATTGTTAGATTTCCTCCTCAGCGTAGCAGGCCGGGAGGAAGACGACGCGAGAAGCAGCGCTCAGCTGGCGAATCTCATGTAACTCTAGCAATGCCGGAGATGGACCAACCATTCCGCTTTGCTCTCCTCCTCCTTTCTCTTACTGTCTCAGTCTCTTCTGGGTCGAGCGGCCGGATTCCCTCCGACGCGGCGGCCCTGTTGCTGCTCAAGTCGAAAGCGGATTTAAAAGGGAAACTCCCGTTCTCTTCTAATGGCAGTCTCAGTTACTGCAAGTGGGCGGGTGTCACATGCCTTCGGGGCCGAGTGGTCCGACTCGTCGTCGAGGGATTAGATCTCGGAGGCGTTGTCGCGCCCGGCTCACTGAGTCGACTCGACCAGTTACGGGTCCTCAGCCTGCAGAACAACTCCCTCTCCGGGCCCGTCCCCGACCTCTCTGGCCTCATTAACCTAAAGACCCTCTTCCTCGACCATAACAATTTCTCTGGCCCCTTTCCGCCATCGATCTTCTTCCTTCACCGTATCAAGACAGTCGATCTCTCCTACAACAAGTTCAGCGGGCCGCTCCCCCTCTCATTGACCAAGCTAGACCGGCTGAACTACCTCCGGCTCGACTGGAACCGGTTCAATGGGACTATCCCGCCACTTAACCACTCCTCGCTCCAGACACTCAACGTTTCCGGAAACGACCTAGCTGGAGCGATCCCGGTGACCCCGGTCCTGTCCCGTTTTTGGGCCGTCTTCTTATCTGCCGAACCCGGGGCTATGTGGCGAGATCGTGCACAAGGAATGCCGCCCGGGGCCGCCATTCTTCAGATCCTCGTCTCCGGTGATGGCAGCCCCGCCGCCAGGGCCAGTGTCGCTGGGGCAGAGCGCGGAGCTCCATGGGGTGAACCTCACCAGCCCGCCCTCGCGGAACGACGACAAGCGGACTCCACTCATTTTTGGGTTCTCTTTGTGGGTCCTCGTCCTGGTGGGGGTCGATCCTCTGCTTCGTGCTGGCGTTGAGGAGGCAGAGGAGGAGGTCTCATGAGAGGATACAGGGCCACGACACGGACTACGTGGCTGCAGAGGCCCAAGAGGCGGCAATAGTTCGGGCGGAGCAGGAGGCCGAGCTGGAGGAGAAGGTGAAAAGGGTGCAGGAAGGGATGATGCAGACGCAGGTGGGGCCCGGGGCGGGGAGGAGCGGGAGCCTGTTATTCTGCGCTGGGGAGGCCCATCTGTACACGCTGGATCAGCTGATGAGGGCGTCGGCGGAGTTGCTGGGAAGGGGGACCGTTGGGACCACGTACAAGGCTGTGCTGGACACCCGCCTAATCTTGTGCGTGAAGAGACTCGATTCCGGGAAGATGGCCGGAGTGAGCAGGGAGGCGTTCGAGGGCCACATGGAGGCGGTGGGCGGGCTCCGTCACCCGAACCTGGTCCCTCTCAGGTCCTATCTTCAGGCCAAGGAAGAGAGGCTCCTCGTCTACGACTACCAGCCCAACGGCAGCCTATTCTCGCTCATCCATGGTACGCACTTACGCTTAAAATTCTACCAAACCTAATGTTTTTCACCTCACTCTTTTTGAATTTTGATGCTCTTATTCGCCCGTCCTAATCATTATGGTACACCGGATAAAATCATCTCAGATACGTCACTTGATCTATCCGAATATTAGGACAATATGCCACGATCTTAATCAAAAGTATCTGCATAGCTTATGCACCAAGATTTAGACCTTCCATTATTGGTCGGTAGAAGGGGTAAACTCGCGGGGAGATGAGCATTATTAAGTTTCAAAGTTGTCATATGAATTCATTCAAGTTTATTCAACATTCTCTCCTTAAAAATTTCATCTTTATGACACGTAAGGACCGAGCTATAGAGCTTTAGTAAAGGAAATGAAGTGACTAAATTAATTGGTCATATAATATTACTGCTCAATAGGACATAGATTTGTGGGTATCTGTTTCTTCCCTTCCACGCCGGGAATCTCGCTGGCTGAGTCTTTTGGGAATTGAAATTGATAGTATATTATGCATAATCATATTTCTAAATGATTTGTTTACATAGATGTAAGTATTTGTGATTGATTAGTTTAATTAATTGAAATTAGTTAATCTTTCGGTAAGACTGATTATACTAATGATGCCCAAGGACAGCATCTCTCCCATGCGTACGAGATTCTTGTTAGAAGGAAAGAGCAAAGGGTTTGATCCTTTTTTTCTTTAAATAAGCTTATAATCCAAGTTTTTTTTTTGTAAATGAAGAAAATACATAATTGGTGGATTTTTCCTTTTCATGAGGCAATTATAGATTAGATCTGAATTAGTTATAATTCATTAAAGTTTTGGATATCTTGTCTTTGTCAAAGATATTAATATTAATATGGTTTAAAATTCATCAATCATGTCTGAGATGAAAGTATGACTCTCATGTAGAACATTAGGATCAATCATTCTCTTATACTTTGGCTGAATCCTTTGGGGTCACCATCACTTGCTCCCGAGGATTACTGTTGTTAGATGAACTTGAACTGTCGGGACGATCCTCTGACTTTTGAATCAGAACTAAAGGTCCAGTGCATGATAGGAGATCCCCTTGGTTATTATGTGCAAGCTTTTTCCTGATATTTCTGGGACTAGAAGTTACAGTGCAGCAGATGTTACCATTGTTTTCGGCACAACAGCTGAATGATTTTGATTGAGACTCGTGGGGCCGTGAGACAGTAAGCATGGGCCCCTGTTCTGAAAATTTTTGGGCAAGATGGCCCATTCTCCGGGCACATGTCCCCTCTTTTTCCTTCCCCTCTACTTTTATGTTTTTCAAGTTACATTTCAAAGGATGCCTCTGGACACGAAGTCCACTAAATTGGCATTGAACCCAAACATCATTCCTTTCTCTCTTTCCCTTTATGATCAATTGGCTCAGTTGCCTGCAGAGCTTTGTTTCCATCATCTTTCCTTTTCCTTCGCTTTTCCAACGTTTCATGCTGTGGACTTTTGCTGCAGTCGATATCAATCTCTTGGCTATTCGAGTAACTGAGTTCTTCTAGTAGCATATGTTAACAGTACGGGTTTACACAGTTGGATCAAGTAATTAGGAAGTGTCTGATGATGATAGATGTCTTAGGAAGTTGTAAGAACCAGGAAGCTAAGTGATTCGATAACTTCTGGGACTTGCAATGTCTTTGATCTGTATAGAAGCCAACTGATGCGGGCTCTCTAGTACCTAGTTCAGTTTTGAAAGATGATGTGAAAAAGAAAATTAATGTATAAGTTGTTGCTCATGCTCAGGTTCTAAATCGACGCGGGCAAAGCCGCTCCACTGGACGTCTTGCCTGAAGATAGCAGAGGATGTAGCCCAAGGATTATCCTACATCCACCAGGCGTGGCGGCTTGTGCATGGCAACCTCAAGTCCTCCAACGTCCTCCTCGGCCCTGACTTTGAGGCCTGCGTTTTCAGACTATTGCCTCACCGCCCTCCTCCTGCCCAACCATCCACTGTCTGATCAGGACAATGACCCTAATCATCTGGCATATAAGGCTCCAGAGACCCGGAGCCACTCGGCCAGGTCCCTGCCCACCACCAAGTCGGACGTCTACGCATTTGGGACCCTGCTTCTGGAGCTCCTGACCAGCAAGCCCCCGTCCAGCACCCGAATGTGGATGGGGCGGCAGTGGAGGCAATGGGCTGGGTGAGGTCGATGAGGGAGGATGATGGGGTGGGGGGGGACGAGCGGCTAGGGATGCTCCTCGAGGTGGCCTTGGAATGTAGGCTGAGGTTGCCAGAGCAGAGGCCCACTATGTGGCAGGTATTGAAGATGTTGCAGGAGATTAAAGAGGGCGCAGTGGAGGGTGATCATGACTTGGACCTACACAACAGCAATGGGACAATCTCTTAGCTTCCAGCCTTCTTCCCTGTTGTCAGCTCTCTTGTATTGTAAATTTGAGACTTATTTTTATGACATAGAAATTATATAAGTGATTGACCTATAGCAAGAAGTTGTTCTATGCTTCATCTTGTTGCCTTGGTGGTTATATGTTCCCATCCATGGATCCTATGTTGTGTGTGTGATTTAGTACATCATGTGCTGTGTGTTATAGAGGGCAGCGATTTGATGCCGATGGTTGAAGATCAGCTCACCCTATATGGTGGGCTTTGGTTAAGAGTGAAGAGTTTTCTCTGATGTATTTCGAGCCATTTAGGAATGTGGACTCCAGTTTGCACATGGCTGTACGGCTAATATAGCGAAAATAAGTCAAGATCCCAAATTTGATTAAAGGAAACTGTTGGATCGTCTAAATCAAATCTAAATTTAGTCAGCCATGATTTGAGCTGATAATTGCGAGGAAAAAGGAAACTTGGGGTGTCTCGTACTTCGCTTAGTTTAATAATCTTAAAAGGATTGAGAAGAGAGAGAGAGAGAGAGAGAGAGAAGAGGCGGCTAAGGCTGGAGCCTAGCTGATCGGGGGAGAGACATGTCTGGAGGCATAGCGCGCGGCCGCCTGACGGAGGAGCGGAAATCATGGCGCAAGAATCACCCCCACGTCCGTACCCTTCTCCCCCTTCGCCACTGCTTACTCGTTCCCGACTAGTCGACTGATTCCTCCTATTTTTCCCCCCTCCTTTACTTCTTCTCTCCGGATGCTGATTTTGATTTTTTTTGATTTAAAATTAGGGCTTTGTCGCGAAGCCGGAGACTGCTGCTGATGGGTCCGTCAATTTAATGGTCTGGCAGTGCATTATACCTGGGAAGGCTGGGGTTAGTCCTTGCTCTATCAGTCCTCGATATGTTCGCGCAGAATAATCACTACGGTCCCTCGGTGAAAGTTTCGATCTTTTGTTCCTTAATCTGCACGGTTACATGCACTATCGGCCTTGGATTGTACTGCTGGCGTTGCTGTGACGATAGAGCTTTTAGGTTCTTGTTGGTGACTTTTGGCTATTGACTTCGCTATGGCCTTTCGTGAAGACGTGTTGAGCAGTAGGATTTGCAACTAGTGTTGACAAGTTCAGGAGTAGGATTTGCAACACGATCTTTTGACTGGCCGTGTGTGTCTGCCATGTTGTGTCGTTTAAAACTATGAAGTTCAGATCTTCAATCAATTTTGCTAGATCTCAAATATCGGAGAGCTTAGATCTTTTCACTGCTTGTGATCCATTGCTTTGTTCACGATTTGAAAGAAAGAGGGAGAACAAGGATGTAATATGAAGATACTCCTCTAGGGCTTTAGTTGAAAATGCCATGGACTCGACCAGGTTGATCAATGGGCTTATATCTGCAGTTTAAAGGTCAAGTATAAAAACTACTGACCTCCTGTTTAACTGGAAGCTCCCGTGAATGTGGGGTGGTTTGACTTTGGTTTTTCAAGATCCTCTTATAACCCTATAGTTTGGAGAGGGAATTTATACTGAAAGCTTGATTCATTCTTGAAGACATGTACTGTCGTTCTGTTTTTGTTACCTCATCGTCTCATCATCTTCTGAATTAGGCAGCTAATTATATTAAGAATTTTCCAGTGATTATTGACTGCATTATGAATTAAGAATTTATTTATCTGAATGATCTAACTGTGTTAAGAAATCTCCAGTGACTATTGGCTGCATTATGAATCAAGAACTTATGATACTCTTTTTCTGCTTCCGTAGACGGACTGGGAAGGTGGGTACTTTCCACTTACCCTCCACTTCACCGAGGATTACCCGAGCAAACCTCCAAAGTGCAAGTTTCCTCAAGGTTTCTTCCACCCCAATGTCTACCCTTCTGGTACCGTGTGCCTGTCAATCCTCAATGAGGATAGTGTAAGTTGATGATTCTGCCATTCATGAGGATTAAAATAGGCAACTGGGTAACATCCTTGATCTTAACTGTTCCCTTTCCATCTTTCAAGGGCTGGAGACCTGCTATCACTGTGAAGCAAATCCTAGTGGGAATTCAGGACCTGCTGGACCAGCCAAATCCTGCGGATCCTGCACAGACTGATGGGTATCAGCTCTTCATCCAGGTCAGTAACAAGTTTTCAGCACTAGCTCTTGTATCCACTCTATGTATGCATGTGAGCTATCAGATTTACTCTTGAAGTGCCTCTTGGTTTGTAGGATCCAGCAGAGTACAAGAAAAGGGTGAGGCAGCAATCGAACCTATATCCACCTCTTGTTTAGACATGTAATGCAAGTGTTTCAGAGATGTCATTTTGCTGGGAGTGTCATAGATGTGGTGACTTCTCTCTCTATTTAGTCAGGAAATCTGAACTTCTCCGGTCTTTGGTGACCATGAAAGTGACTAGGCTGTAGTGAACGGCTATCCGATCTTGCAGCTTCTTTGTTGCACGATGCAAGTATATAAAACTCGACTATGCCAAGTTTCTCAGCTTAATAGTATCTGACTCCCTCATTGTCCCAGCATTCGAAACTCTTGTTCTTTCAAGGTGTAGATTTTCCAGCCAAGAATTGAAGTGATTGTTGTTTAGTATTCTATTTCTCTGTCGGTAAGTTTTGAGAATATCAATGATGGGGAATTGCGTGGATGAGGCCTTACTGGTTGAGGGGTTAAATGATGTTTGTTCGCCATTTCATTCTTGGGGAATATATGTCACAATCAAGAACAGTACGGGCCAACTCATATATGCTATGAATCCTTTTTTAATATTGATTGATACATGGAGGAATTGTCTCTTGGGTTAGAAATCAGATCATCTACAGATCTATATGATAATGTCCAAAGAAAAAACTATACAGTATGCGAAATTGGACCAGAAGTTGCATGTACAAATTGTATAAGGATATGTACAGAAGATTGATTCCATGGTCTTCTCCTCTGATACCGATGGCTACGAAAATCATTGGGATGATAAATAAATTGAACAAATGCAAGGGAGAGGCGGGGGAAAAAGGGCAAGGAAAAAAGAAAAAAAAGAGCTCCGAGTTTTCACAATCTAATCATCAGTCTCTCGAGTGTATTTTTATGTTCTTTGCTGCTATTACGCTGCTTGGAATTGGAGACCTGCCACTGCTGCTGTCCAAAACAATCTCAAACAGATCAGCCTCAGACTCCACATCAAGCTCAATACTGCTGTTGTTCTGGCTTCCTCTGTACATGGACCAATTGAGCCACTGAGAGTCAATCCTCCCCATGGAGAACAGCTCCTTGCTGTCCTCATATCCCAGAGCCGCCGCAGAGGATCTCACTACCGGCCCAATGAAGCAAGGGTTGGAAGTCCTGTGGGCGTTTGCAGGTGTGTACTCGAAGGGGCACTGCCCGAAGTTCACAAGGACTATGATATCAGAGTTTGCAGCAAGAGTCGGGTATAGTGGCGCCCCGAATTCCTCTGACTTGCAGTGGATCACATGCAGCAGGTCTGAGCCCATCGTGAAGAACACCTTCTTCTGCCCTGGGTCGAACCCACAGCCTATTACATTGTTCCGGCTTATCCCCCATTCCATCTTCTCAGATTCGAAGACAAGCTTGACTCCTGCAAGAGAGGGAGCATAGTCTTTTAGGAAACATCTAATTGCAGAGACTGAGGAGAAAAGGGGGATTATTTTAAACATTTTATACACATGATATTCATTGGAACTGAACAGAGCACTCAGCAGTTGGTCAAGTTTACAAGGGGATAACACTTATCATAGTACCTTTTTTTCCGAACATAAGCCTGAATACTTCAGAAGGAAGGTATAAAAAGTTTTACTGGTAAGGATGTACTGAGACAATTGGTCTTTGTTCAGGTAATATCAATGGTACTAACTCTTTTTTTTTTTTTTTAATATGACCACATTTCAGATTTTGTATCGGCCAATGTCCAGAAATGGGCTTTTTCACAACATTGACCTTTAACAGAAGTAGGAAATTCCTCCTCAGTATACTAGAAGTTCATGAGCTACTGGGCCACTATTTTCCATTATCATCAATAAACCACATGAGTTCAAAATGAAGATGGGGGCAAAGCCTCCTTAAAGTCTCAGGGTCCATTATCCTCAAATGTGGGCAATAGCTTAATTTTAAGGACAAAAGTAAACTATCAACGCCAAGAAAGGATCTAGAGAGGCGGAAAAAAGAAAAATCGATGGCAAAAATTTCAATGGAAGACAGACAAAGAATAAAAATCACAAAGTTGAAAGAGTATAAAAAAGAGCAACACCTAACATGACAAGAAATTCTTTCATTCTTTAATTAATGAAAAAGGATGATCACGAAAATTTTTAATAAAAGAATTTACAAATTGGGGAGGCTACTTGTCAAGCAGTCCCCATGGATAACCACTAACGACCCACTCCCAAAGTTAAGCCATCCATTCGTACATCCACCATCCCACCTTCCCCAAAACCATGTCTCAAAACAGAACTCCAGCGGCATCTTGAAACCCTGTTCATCATTCTGGATAGAATTTGCCACCCCCTTATAAAACAAACACCACAAAACATAAACAAAAACAAAAAAACCTTTGGAAAATTTCCTCCCAAAAATGGACAAAAGAAATTAAGCAGGCAAAACCAACTCAAACGCAACGGAAGGAGGGATCCCAGGTCTTCCAACCCCTCGCCTCACATTGAATCTCCACAGTTACAACACTGACAAAAAAAATTAATCTCTGGGCCCTTGCTCTGATGCCAATAGGCCCTCAGCATAGTCTTCATGTCATTTACTATTCTGACCCCTCTCCCTTTCAATCTCCACAACCAACCACAAAAACCATCCCAACCCCCAAAAAACAAACACCACAACCCATACTACCTCAGAAAAAAACCCACATAAAAAATCCAGACTTTCGTCTCGGAGCGAGGCAAACAGAATACAAAACCTGAGTACCCTATTCGGCCACACTAAATACATTCTCCATCTTTAAACCACCCTCCCCTCAAACACCGATCCGATAAAAAACGGACTATAACTGAGACCCAAAAATGAGAGACTAACGATCGATTCCAGATTTCCCCCGAATGAGAAACAACGGAGGATACACGCCTTCCTGGGTGTTTTCAGGGGAGAAGAGCGACCGTCCCAGAAAACCCCCACTGATAGAGCCCAACAGACAGCACGATTGGCTAATGCTAAACGCGACCCTCTCTTTTGCTGCCCATCACCCTCAAACAATTGAAGCCCCAAACTCATCAATCTTTACGATATGGACCAGGGATTCTGAATTGGACCTTTCAAATTTGAGCTTTCCTGAATCAGTTTCGTCTTCTCGCCTTCCTTGACATCTCCCACCAGGACGGACTCATGGCGATTCGTTGGAAACCCCACGATCGCAGTCTCGAAGGAAGGCTTTCCTCACGGAGAAGGAGGGAAGTTGCCCGCGAGGGAGCCACGGACAAGGGCAGAGAGTTTTTGATCACAGAAGAGCAGAGAAGGCTGATGACGCATGGATTGTGATGATGATTATGGCCGGCGGTGGAGGCTGAGGTTCCGCCCTTCTAACCCCGGAGGTTCAGCCGGTTTTCTGCCGGAAGTCAAGCCGACCCGGGAGACAGACCTTTCCCCAGCCCCGGATATCCAGGCCCCGGCGGTCCAGTCCGACATCGGGCTGGCCCCGCACAGCCCCAGCAGGGCGACTTGGAGGGCTGCGGACACCTCCGCGTGGGTCACGAATGCGAAACCCGACCACCCATGTCTCCACCGCGTCGGTCACGAAGCGACGGATGGTCGGCCCAAGCGAAAGAGGCAGGTGCGGAAGCATTTTACCCTTCCTCTGCGGGACCCACTGAAGGCGTAGTACCCGGGGCCATCTCGGTCGCTGANGAGAGATATGGCTACGAAATCATTGGAAATAAATAATTGAACAAATTGGCAAAGGGAGAGGCGGGAAAAGGGCAAGAAAAAAGAAAAAAAAGAAGCTCTCGAGTTTCACAAATCTAATCATCAGTCTCTCGAGTGTATTTTTATGTTCTTTGCTGCTATTACGGCTGCTTGGAATTGAGACCTGCCACTAGCTGCGTTCCAAAAACAATCTCAAACATATCAGCCTCAGACTCCACATCAAAAAAGCTCAATACTGCTGTTGTTCTGGGCTTCCTCTGTAAGAATGGACCAAAATTGAGCACTGAGAGTCAATCCTCCCCCAAAATGGAGAAACAAAGCCCCCTTTCCCTTGCCTTCCCCCCTCATTCCCAGAGCCGCCGCAGAGGATCTCACTACCGGGCCCAATTGAAGCAAGGGTCTGGAAGTCCTGTGGCGTTGCAGGTGTGGTACTCGAAGGGGCACTGCCGATAGTTCAAAGACTATGATGTCAGGAGTTTGCAGCAAGATCGGGTATAGGGCGCCCTACGATTCCTCGACTTGCGAGTGGATCACATGCAGGGCAGGTCTGAGCCGCATCCGTGAAGAACACCCTTCTTCTGCCCTGGGTCGAACCGCATAAACAGCCTATTAACATTGGTTCCAGGCTTATCCCCCATTCCAGTCTGTCTCAAGATTCAAAAACAAGCTGACTCCTGCAAAGAAGCGGAGCATAGTCTTTTAGGAAACATCTAATTGCCAGAGACTGAAGGAGAAGTGGGGATTATTCTTAAACATTTTATACACTGATATTCATGGAACTTGAACAGAGCTCAGCAGTTGGTCAAGTTTAACAAGGGGATAACACTTTATCATAGTAACCTTTTTTTCCGAACATAAACCGAATACTGTCAGCAAGGAGGTATAAAATTTACTGGTAAGGATGTACTGAGACAATTGGTCTTTTGTTCAGGTAATATCAATGGTACTAAACTCTTTTTTTTTTTTTTAAATATGACCACATTTCAGATTTTGTATCGGCCAATGTCCAGAAATGGGCTTTTTTCAGCAACTTGACCTTTAATCAGAAAGTAGGAAATTCCTCCTCAGTATACTAGAAGTTCATGAGCTACTGGCCACTATTTTCCATTATCATCAATAAACCACATGAGTTCAAAATGAAGAATGGGGGCAAAGCCCCTCTTAAAGTCTCAGGTCCATTATCCTCAAATGTGGGCAATAGCTTAATTTTAAGGGACAAAAAGTAAACTATCAACGCAAGAAGGATCTAGAGAGGGGAAAAAAGAAAAATCGATGGCAAAATTCAATGGAAGACAGACAAAGAATAAAATCACAAAGTTGAAGAGTATAAAAGAGCAAACCTAACATGACAAGAAATTCTTTCATTCTTTAATTAATGAAAAAGGATGATCGAAAATTTTAATAAAAGAATTTACAAATTGGGGAGGCTACTTGTCAAGCAGTCCCATGGAAACCAAAATAAGCCAATTCGTGAAACCATTTTGTCTCAACTTGGCATCTTGTTCATCGGATAGAATTTGACACCTTATAAAACAACAACAAAATAACAAAAACAAAAAACCTTTGGAATTTCTCCAAAAAATGGGGAAAAGAATTAAGGCTCAACAAGAAGGGGTCCAGTCTCATTGTCCAATTACCTGACAAAAAAAATTTTGGGCTTGTCTATGAATAGGACTTGATATATCATGTCATTTTTATTCTGCCATATTTCATCCCATTTTAGAACTATAGATTTTCTCGAGCGAGGCAAAAGATGAGTACCTTCGAAAAATTACATCTTTAACTTACCGTCGAGGTATACTGAACCGGTCGAGTTGATCCCGATGGAACCGGGGTAGCTTCCTGGGTGTTTCAGGGGGGAGAGCGCCGCCCACTGTGAGCCCAAACTGACGCTGCCACGGCCTCTCTTTTGCAGTCATCCCATCACATTGAGCCCCAACTTCATCAATCATTTTTACGATATGGGACCAGGGATTCTGAATTGGACCTCAAATTTGAGCTTTCCTGAATCAGTTTCGTCTTCTCGCCTTCCTTGACTCTCCCACCAGACGACTCATGGCGATCGTTTGAAACCACGATCGCGATCTCGAAGAAGGCTTCCTGAGGAAAGAGGAATTGCCCAGCGGAGACCCGGCAAGGGCAGAGAGGTTTTGATCACAGACAGAGCAGAGAAGGGCTGATGACGATGGTTGTGATGATGATTACTGCCGGCGGTGGAGGCTGAGTTCGCCCTTCTAACCCGGGGTTCAGCCGGATTTTCTGCACGAAGTCAGCCGACCCCGGACAGACTTCCCAGCCGATATCAGGCCCCGGGTCCAGGCCGACATCGGCTGCCCCGCACAGCCCCAGCAGGGCCGATCGGGAGGGCTGCGGCACCTCCGCGTGGGTCACGAATGCGAAACCCGACCACCCATTCTCCACCGCGTCGGTCACGAGCGACGGATGGTCGGCCCAGCTGAAGAGAGGCGGTGCCGGAAGCATACCTCCTCTGCGGGACCCACTGAAGGCGTAGTACCCGGGCCATCTCCGGTCGCTGAGGTTGAGCGAGTGGCGTTTGCTTGTCTGGTGGAGCTTCGCGATGCCCCTCTTGGAGGGCCTGGTGATGATCAGCTCCGGCTCTTGCACGGCCTGTTAGGTCAAAATGGTCCGGCCTCGGCCGGCTCCTAAAGCACCAGAACCGCCAGGTGAAGAGTACAATGCCGGCCACAAGGCCGAAAACACAGAGCACGAAGGGCGCCAATTTGGTCCATTCAGGCATCTCCGGATCCTCGCTAATGATCAGATAATCAGCAGACTACGGTGAAGTTATTAGATTAATTCGGACCGGAGAAATCTATAGCGGAAAGGGTTCTGAGTTTCTATGAGGGCTCCATTAGAGAGAGGAAGAGACGAGAAGGGAAGAACTTCTATAGTCAAGCGGGGACTGAAACTCATAAAGGTGGACCGTTTCAAGCGAGGCAGCACATAGATTAATGGACCCTGTCACAATATCTTACCCATGAAAATCATTGAATTTGATAAATAAAATTTACATAATATAAATTTTTTATATTTATAAAAATAAAATATTAATAAGAAAAATTATTATTTATTAATTTATCATATTATCTTATTTATTTATGAACAATAGAAACAAATTATATAACCGGAAAGATGGCAAAATCCATGTCTTCTTCCATCTCAACATTGAAAATGAAACTTAGTTGAAAATCCGTGACAGGGGAATCCTCCTCCCCCATCGATTCGAAGCGAGCAAGAGGGCAAGCGGAGACTGGAAAGCGGCCGGCGCGGTTTCCGTTTTCTCTCTAGAGTAAACCCTCATCCACCACGACTGCCGTGAATATGCAGCAGTGAAATGATTATGTATGAATCAATTATGTCCCATCAATGACAAGATAGGATTTCATTTACCAAAGCTCCAAACTTACACCAATCAATTTTTTTCCACTTCATAGAGCTTTTCCACCCGCTCATATTTACCCGTGACTTAAATCTTTATTAATTTTTAATATGAGTTAGCATATTGGTAGATAAATTTTATTTTATATTGAATAAAACTCTAATTTGTATTCCTATTTGATGGAGAGAGTTACCGAATCACCACCACACAGATAAGATATATGTCGGACTTGGTTAGAGGGTTCCTTTCAAATATATTCCCCGTGTTTAATTTATTCATCAAGTGATCATTATATATGGGCAATAACATTCTTTGATGCATCATAGGGTCGCATTCTTCTCGAGAAAATGGCGTAGCAATTATGGCCTCAACAACGGAAGGGCACCTCCGTTCGTCTCGTCGAAAAAGGAAGCCGGCTCGATCCTCCCCCGAGACAAAGGATCTCATTTTCTACATGTATAAATAAATATTTTAATATTAAATTAAAAATCACGTCACTGTAAAATATAATTAAAATTAAGACTTATCTTGTGCTGTTGCATTATTGTTGAGTGTTTCTGGTGGCATTCACTGTTCGTTGACATGAACGAACCGACTGTCCTTTCCTCATTAAAATACGCGTCAGTTGGTGGTCGGTGTCTCGATGATTATGCTGTCATCGTAGGAAAGAGAAATAGACGTTCATATCATCATCACCATCATATATATATATATATATATATAAAAGTTCTAAGTGGTTATATTTTTTTCATCAGTATAAGTATATTATGTTGGTAGATTTAACTAGTTCAATTGAGAATTGATACTCACCCGATTCGATTCCTATAAAAAAATTCAATTATACTTTTTAATGAGATTAACTCTGATTGAATTAGTTAGTTTTGGTTTGATCGATAAACCTAATTGAACCGGTAAAAAAATCAGTAGATTTAAAATTTAAAAAAATAAAAAATTAATTATAATATATTTTACTATATTTATATTTTATATTAAATATTGTTTAATATAATAATTATATTAATAATTTTTATTATAAAATTATATTTAAATTATGATATTATGTAAATTTATAAGTAATATTATATTATTAATATTATTTATTAAATATACTACTCAATTCATTGAACTCCCGGTCTGACCCATAAACACATGTCCACACCGATTTTCGATCCAGTTTGGTTTTAAAAACTATAAGTATAAGAAAGCTTCATTAGTTATCATAAATAAAAATTAAACCGAAAATTTAGCATAATGATATTATTTTCCACTTGTCCAATTAATAGGACTCTCTTTATAATTTTCATATTTCATGATTTCCAGGCCCACTCAGCTTATTTGTCACCGAAAAAAAATATTAAAATATTTCGATAGGTAGTAGACCATATCGAGCTTATAAGGAGGCGAGGATGGATTTGGCGAGAAGGGTTATGGGTGGTAACAAAAAGAAATACCCATATAACTCTTATTTGGACCGAGGAGAGAAGAATAATGAAGCGTTTATAATTAATTATCTCTAACTATTACTTTAGATGAGTTAATTGTAATTAATTCATGTAACATTTCATGACCCTCATAAATTCTTGATCAAATAAGGGAATACTTACTATCTATAAACTTTCCATATGAATCCCTCATATCAATGTCTAAACACCCGAGTAAGGTGTTGACATAATTGGAATTGCGAAGATGATGGCCGGTCAATTTTCCAACTAAAAAATGTAAGTGAATGAGTAGATTGATGTCAATCGTACGAACAATTATTGTAATTAATGCTGATTACAATGATCTTTATCGATTCAATGGTGTGAATAGGATGGCATGAAGATTTTCAGAGACCAGTACGAATGTAAATGTACTTCGATCTTTGAAGTCGTCGTCACCTCTTCTAGAGAGACGAGGTTTTGTGCAGAACATTAATGGAGGTGGGCTCGCCTGTCGTTTTTATACCCAATTGTTCTCTGTGTCTGACGTTCGGGTCCCGGAAGGGGACAGCTTCGGTACTTTTACGGCCACCGGCAGCGGCAGCTTGACGGAGACTGCGGCTTTCGTGTCCGGTTGGGTTAATTGAGACGACTAGACGGCCATTAAAGTTGCCAAGAAAAAAAAAACCCAGATTTCAGTGCCGCTTGTTTTCGCCTCTATTCTTCTCCTGGAACCTTTTTTTTTAATTTTAATAATTTCGAATAAATTATATTTTTCAATTAAAAACTCATATAAATAGGTAATATGATTAAATAATTTAAAATTTCCCATACATTCCCTTCCCCTCCTTCAACCTGGATCCAAACGAGGGGTTAGGGCTCGAGAAATTTTTATTATCCAATCAATGGATGGATTGATGGAAGTTACGAGCGTTAAATTACTATTCTTGATATTGTTAAATTAAGTTAATGAGTAATTTATCATTGGAATAGTAAAGTCCTAGGCCAAATTTCTGTTAGATTATCCTATTTATATTTGTTGAGAAAATATCATATATATATATATATAAAAGAAATGTTTTATCAAATATATATTATTTATCTCATGGTATATTATCACAATCTTTCTTCTTATGTATTGGGGATTGTCCCATCCCTCGGGACACAAACCAGATGCTGTTGAACAAACGACTTCGAACATCTCCATATGCGGATCCTCACATGATATCGGCAGTCCGATGCCCAGATGAGAATTCATAGCCTTTCCTCCTTCCATGCTCAGTCCTTCATCCTCAGCTCAAAAGCACATCTCCCAAAATCGGACGGTTGTTCTTTTCTCCTCGTAAAATTTAATACCAAAACGGGTGCTTTTCGTTCAAGGAGATTTGCTTCTCAGCTCGAGCTCATCTACTCCATGGATGGATTTACGAGGAGGCGATGGTGATTTTCTCGTATTATAAAATTTTAGTGAAATATTATGCTAACTTAGCTGATTGAATTTTTTTCCAATTAAGTAATATTATTTTATCTCATTCTCATTAAATAATAATCCTTGATGAACTTGCCTATTCTTCAATGATTTATTCACTTTTACTCTACGTGACCGCAATGAATTTCTGAATGTGTATTTTTCTATGACAGATGTCCATGAATTTTAAAGATATTAGAATTAAAGGATGAATGAAGAGATGTAAAAAAATTATACCAGTAAATATTGGATTTAAGATCTCTAATTTACACTTGAATTTATAAGAAAGCAATAAAATTAAAAAAAATCCCGAAAAAAACTAAAATATCATAAATGGGGAAAATGAAGAAAGGGAATCCTGCCGTTGGATTCGTGGTTAGTTAGTTACCTGATTGGGTCGGATTTTCCTTATCTGTTGCTATCCCTATCCCGAGAAAAGTTCCCGCCCTGACCCGGTAATAAATCTAACTAATTCCCTCACCCCGCACGTGCGGACTCAGCTGACGCGGTAGTCAGACGTGGCTAGGAAGCCGCCACGTCACCTCACGTGCCCCTATTATCCCGAACCTGAACACCTGACCTGACCTGACCAGATCAGCGGGACCGGGCAGAAAAGATGTCGCCACCTCCTTCCCGCCCTACGCGAAGTACCAGACCAAGCCCCACGATCACGCCACGTCATCCCAAGCCGCATGATCCGGCGGTCCGTATCGTTTCTTCCCATTCCCGCTAGGGTTTCGCTCCCCCGGGAAATCCTGGTGGACTATATAAGGCGTCCCGGCTCTCACCTGTGTCGGTTGCGGTGCAGTTCTTTCTGCCCTCCCACCGTGTAAAAACACCCAAAAAATTTCTGTCTCTTCTCCTTCTCCTTCGTTATCTTCTTTGCGCCCAATCGTCCGGTGCTCCGTCGATTCTATTCAATTTTATTGCTTTCCCTCTCCGGTACCCATAAACCCCTCCTAGAAAAAAACTACAGTTATCGTTCTATCAAGAGGGTCTGATTAGGTTTTTGATATTAGATCGTCGATAGGTGGAGAGGGAGTATCTCGTCGGAGAAGAGGAGGGTTTCGTTTGTTGAGTCTTTAGGGGTTAGGGGCTGCTTAGCAATGGCTCAGATTCAGGTTCAGCATCACGCTGCTGCAGCTGCTAATGGTGCTAGCGGACTGCCAGCTTCCGGGCCCGGAGGCGTGAATCCGTACCTGTCGACGTCGCTTTACGTCGGGGATCTGGACGTCGATGTGAGTGACTCGCAGCTTTACGATCTGTTCAGCCAGATTGGTCAGGTTGTTTCTGTCCGCGTTTGCCGGGACTTGACCACACGGCGCTCTCTTGGCTATGGCTATGTGAACTACAGTAACCCTCAGGATGGTTAGTATTATATGCTCTGAAGGTCTGCTTCCTGGGTTTGGGAATTCATGTTTTAAGCTTGCCTAGTCTGCCGTTATTGCGGGATTTCAAGGTTTTCAAAAAGTAAACCAAAGTATGCATCCCTTCTGGATGGAATGGATTAAAACAGTAACATAAGCTGACTGAGACTCTGTCTTTGACGTTACTACCACAATCCAATAAGTGCATTTAGGAAATTCTATCCATATTTGCTTGAGAAAGGTCTCAAGACCCATGCAATTCTTCTTTGTATAGAAAGTGATGATTTTTATTGTTTGATTTTGATTTTATTTTGATGTATGCTATTTTTAGGATGTAGAATGTACGGCTTAGATTTCCTCATGAGCTATAGAATGCTGTCGTTTATTTCTTTCTTCTGCTCAAAATTGCATCTTTGACACGATCTTTAAGCTATCCTGTTTGTTCGATATGTTTCAAATTGTTGATGCAGCGGCAAGGGCGTTGGATGTGTTGAACTTTACACCACTCAACAGAAAGTCCATCCGCATCATGTATTCACACCGGGATCCAAGTATCCGTAAAAGTGGAACCGGTAATATTTTTATCAAGGTAATTTGGGAATTTCCATCCGTAGGTTTGTCTATTTCATCTTTTGAAGCCTTCTGCAGGATTAGATTGTTGAAATCATTCTGGTACTTTTTGTGTTATAGTTTTGAATAATTGTGACTCCTTTACATTGCATCTTTATGATTGTTTGTGTTATAGTTTTGAGTAATTGTGATTCGTTTATATTGGTTTTTATCCTTCTGAAATTTTAATTTCATTGATTTTAGTTGCATCTATCAACTGAGGTCTTTCCTGATGGCATTGTAGAATCTGGACAAGTCGATTGACCACAAGGCATTACACGATACATTTTCTTCTTTTGGAAAAATTCTTTCCTGCAAAGTTGCCACTGATACTCAAGGCCAGTCCAAAGGCTACGGTTTCGTGCAGTTTGATAATGAGGAGGCTGCCCAAAATGCGATAGATAAGCTGAATGGCATGCTGATAAATGATAGGCAGGTATATGTTGGGCACTTTCTCCGCAAGCAAGAAAGAGAAAGTGCTCTGAATAAGACAAAATTCAATAATGTGTATGTGAAGAACTTGTCTGAGTCAGCTACAGACGAGGATTTGAAAAGGATTTTTGGTGAATATGGGACAATAACCAGTGCTGTGGTGATGAGGGATGCAGAAGGAAAGTCTAAATGCTTTGGGTTCGTTAACTATGAAAATTCTGATGATGCTGCTAAAGCTGTGGAGGTTCTCAATGGGAAGAAATTTGATGAGAAGGAGTGGTATGTGGGCAGAGCCCAGAAAAAATCTGAAAGAGAGCTTGAACTTAAGGCAAAGTTTGAGCAGAGTATGAAGGAAAATGTGGACAAGTACCAGGGTTTAAATTTGTATGTGAAAAACTTGGATGATAGCATTGATGATGATAAACTGAAGGAACTCTTTTCTGAGTTTGGCACAATTACCTCTTGCAAGGTTGGTAATAGATGTTGATGTTTTGCGCCAATATGATTGCTCAAATTGCATTGCAGTTGTATGACTTTGCTTGTTGTACAGGTTATGCGGGACCCTAATGGTATTAGTAGGGGATCTGGATTTGTGGCATTCTCAACTCCTGATGAAGCATCTCGTGCTGTGAGTCGTCTAACATATTATTGTTCCAAAATTTATAAAAAATCTGGGTTTAAACAGCAATTGCAAATAAAGAGACATAAATTAAATCAGTTGCTAACAAGAAAGGAAAATCATGTGACACTCTGTTGCAGGATATTCAAATCCATTAAAAAATACAGTGAATAATTGTTATGCTGGAAAAATTGAGATATCGGGACATTAAATGATCACTAATTTGACTTATTTATCAACAGCTGTCTGCTATGGCTAATAAGATGGTTGTTAGCAAACCTCTATATGTTGCACTTGCTCAGCGGAAGGAAGAAAGGAGGGCAAGATTGCAGGTAACATATGAATATTATTACTAGGGTTGGATGATTATTAAAGTTACAATATTTTCTTGGGACATGATCTATCTTTCTTCATTTGTTTGGATCATTGCATTCTTGAAGATATTGCTATTGGTGTAGTTTGGGCCTAGCTTGTGGGTATTCATTTGATATTGTTAGAATTATCTGCAGGGAATGACATGTTCTAATACTTTTGTCGCGATGATCATCTTGTGATATTGATTATATTTTCAATAATGTGGGGATATTAAGGAGCTTTTGTTCGGTATCTTCACAATGGTTTATCTTTTCTCTTGAAATGTTGACTAGATATTGATTCTTTGCTAGAAATTGATGCATTTGAAAATGATGTTTTGACTAACTTGTGGCTTCATTTCTTGAGTTCTATGAAGTTGTTATTGAATTCTCCTCATTGCCCATCCAGGCCCAGTTTTCCCAGATGAGGCCTGTTGGTATGGCCCCTTCGGTTGGTCACAGAGTGCCTATGTATCCTCCCGGCGCTCCAGGTCTGGGTCAGCAGTTTTTATATGGCCAAGGTCCTCCTGCATTTCCACCACAAGTAAGTAGTCTGAATAAGGCAAACAGTTAGATGTTGGCATCTGTAATTGCAGACTAATTATTTTCCTACTTGCTGATGCGTGGGACTCTTATCCAACAAATGCTATCTAAAACAAGATGTAGGGATAGGTCATATGGAATTTCTCTGTTTCTTTCTTATCTTCCTTTTTTATTATTTTTGGGTGTACATTGATTTTGTCTAATCTATTGTTATACATTTATTTATTTTGTTTTTTTACCAGGCTGGATTTGGTTATCAACAGCAGCTTGTTCCAGGAATGCGACCAGGAGGAGGCCCCATGCATAACTTATTCATTCCGTTTGTGCAGCCTGGCCAGCAGGGTCAGAGATCTGGAGGCCGAAGGGGCGCAGGTCCTGTCCAACAGACCCAGCAGCCCATTCCTCTGATGTCTCAACAGGTTCAGTCCAAGATTTAAATTTTTGTTGCATTGACATTCTTCTAATTCATCAACATTCTTTTGCATTAAAAGGTTTTGTCATTCTTTAAACAGATGGTTCCAAGGGGCAGAATGTACCGATACCCACCCAGTAGAAACATGGCTGAAGTCCCGATGCCCGGAGTTGCAGGAAGCATGCTCTCTGTTCCTTTTGATATGGGTGGCCATCCACTGCATGATGCTGCTGTAGGACAGTCCATGCCAATCCCTGCTCTTGCCACTGCCCTTGCAAATGCAACACCTGAGCAGCAAAGAACTGTAAGTCACCTGTTCAGACTCTCATTTTGTATCTTTCATAGGTGTATTTTTATTTTGGGGTAAGAATACTGTGTTTTGGTAGGCTTTCTGAGGATTGGCATGGAAATGTGTACACAGTTGGGTCGCCAATACTAATTTTAATCATATCTGAGGTTCATGTCTTTTGGTTTTATGCTGATATGATGAGATGATTCAAACAGTTTTTCAAATATTCTAAGCTAGGTTTCCTGAGGCTGTATTAGCTGGTGCTAATATTCAGATGCTATGATTGACAGACTAGCCTTGTTGTCTCTTTTTGCAAAAAATAAGGTTTCATTTTCTCTGTTTCAACAGTCCAAAGTATGCGTACTCGCATGGGAGGTGTATTGTTACAACAGGGGCAATCTGATTATTAATGAGAGGCATAACTCTGTGCTTTTGTACTTGCTATAATGGGCAGTGCTTTTGGTTGAGATTCATCAGAGTGCACTTGAGATGTAGAATTCTCATAGATTATACTGGTCTGATCTTCCTTTTACCGTGTTGCTCTTCTGATGCTTTACAGATGTTGGGAGAGAGTTTATACCCGCTAGTGGACCAGCTTGAGCACGACAATGCAGCAAAGGTCACTGGAATGCTCCTGGAAATGGACCAGACTGAGGTCCTCCACCTTCTGGAGTCACCTGAGTCTCTGAAGGCCAAAGTGGAGGAGGCAATGGAGGTCCTCAGAAATGCAGTCCAGCCGCAGCAGGCAAATAGCCCTGCCGATCAGTTGGCCGCTCTCTCACTCAATGATAACCTCGTGTCGTGATTGTGCTACTGTGGTTGGGCATACTGGATCAGTGACTTATGTTCTGAACAACTATTTTATGTGGACGTGGTAAGGATCTGTTTGGTTAGAACCGTTAAATGTTACTTCGTATGGCAGTCTTAGTTAATGCTTGTTTTAAAAACTTCGTTTGTAGGATTGGAGATTGTCTGGTTTAGTTTGGTTTCTAACTCTGTGAGATTTGGATTATCACTTCTCTTGCATTGTTGGATGATTGCTTAGACTTCATTTGTCTCCACGTTTCTCCGATGTTCTCTCTATCAGCTCAAAAATCTACTAATGGCCAACAGCCATTTTTACTTGAGGGCATAAGTTCATGGCTTGGCTATTGGTATTCCAAACGCTTTGGTATGTCTAATCGCGAGATTGTGAATGCTGCAGTATTGTAGTAGATGGTTATTGCGTCGTGTAGTATGGAACAAAAATTCCTGTGGGAATTGTCGCTCTGAACCTACAAAATGATATTCGTGGAGAATCATAATTCCTGTGATCGATCCGGGGGAAGTGTGGATCGCAGCATTTCAGCTCGAAAAACCCGCGACGGTAATTAGGAGTAGGTGGCGTGGTCGCTTGAAGCATGCTCAACCTTTTTGCTTATTATGTTGATAGCTATATGAAAACATAGTTATATCTTGTTACGTTCGAGAGTAGGAAAAAAAGGGAAGGACAAAAGAACCATTCTGTATAATAAAAAGGAAAAACAAGTCAAATTACCTGCATCTTCCTCCTCCTCTAATGGTTGTACACCTTCTGCCTTCCCCATGGCTGCCGCCACCACCACCACCCCCTCCTGTTCGTTCTCCCTCCCCTCATGAGGGTGGCAGTGGGGAGGAAGAGCGAGGGAAAGAGGAGGAACATAGCCAAGAGGAAGGTGAGAGGCTGGTTGCCAGGTGGAGGAAGATGAGAATGAGGATGCGAGTGGCCATGGAGAGGACTTGGTGGTGGTGGTGGGCTAGGGAGGGAGGGAGGGAGAGAGAGAAGAAGAAGGTGGGAGGCCATGGGGGAGGGAGGAGATATGGCCACTGAAGGAGAATGGGGACCAAGAAGGGGAAAATGTAGTATGTATAATGCTTGAAGTACGTGCATTTTAGGGTAAAAAAAGAGGGCCGATACTCTCATCAAACGTAAGTTCTGATAACATTCTTAAATTTAACACAACCATTTTTTATTGTATCTCGATCAAGCATTATCGATTGTGCGTTGTTGTTTGATTCTAGCAAGACGTTCATTTTTTTCTGTCATGTCGTCTAATGCGATACATTAATTTTGTTTATGCGACTAACGATAACTTACGATAGTACAGTGCCACGTAGAATAAATCAACCGGAAATGAACATGCCCAATAAATGAAAAAGCTCTCACTTTTGGGTGAATAGTTAGAAAAAGGTAAGTATTTTAGCCGAGTTATAGAAAGTATAGTTTTTAAAATCAGATCGGATTATGAACCGATGCAAGTATGGGTTATGAATCGGATCAAAGTTTAATGGATTAAACTGTATATTTAATAAATAATATTAATAATATAATATTATAAATAAATTTATATAGTATGATAATTTAAATATGATTTATAATAACAATAATTAATATAACAACTATATTAAATAAAAATTAAACATAAAATATAAATAAAATAAAATAAGTATATTATAATGAAATTATTATTTTTTAATTTTAAATCTGTCGATTTTCTTACCGGTTCAATTAAATTCATCGATCTGATTGAAAATCGACCGATTCAACTAAAGTTAACTTTATTGAAAATACAATTAAATTTTTTATACTAGGAACCGATCGACTTGATCCGATTTTTAAAGTTATAATAAATAGAGACATGATTTTTTTTACCTTTATTAAAATAAAAGAGAATCATATCAACCTATATCGCAGTAATTGGGGAAATCAACTTTTGATACCCCCACCCACGCCGCCCCCCAAAACGAGTGGAGGAGTTATGGCTCTCTGTGTGCACGAGTCCAACTAAGGGGAAATGAAATCTAGCTATCCACGTACCAAATATACACAGAATTTGAAATGGAGAATTACCATTTTATTCCCGGTTGCAACCTGTAATATAAGCCACACGACAACAGATAAGGCAGCTAAATCCTTTCACGCGGCTTTAAACCGTTCTTTTCTAGGAATTAACGAGGATTAACATTCATTATTTGAGAGAAATACACGACCAAAGTACCTCAAAAAAAACAATTAAGGGAACAAAAACCAAACCAAAATATGTTATAATTACCATATTCACAAGGACTCATCGACCTGAGGATTAGGCCGAAGTCCGTCGAACGCACAAGTGGACCCTTTTCACATTTGCTTTCCCAGTGCCGTATGGGGACAAGAATCCAGGGGCCGGGATACGCTACTTCGTCGTACAGCAAATGAGAGGGTGGGATGTCAGGGAGAAAATTTTAAATGATCATGTTATAAACTAATTTGATGAGAGAATACGGATAAGATGGGTCGGACTATAATTTTGTGTTTTTTTTTTTTTTTTACCTCACAGAAGCTTGCGAGCGCACGGAAGCACGTGCACCCGAGAGGGAGGATAACACTTCTCCTCCTTACAGAGCGAAAGGAAGCTTCACCAGGACGCATCACTGCTTCTTAAACCCCACAGCCAGATTTTACTAGCCCGCTTGCTCTACTCCACTTCGTGGTCTGTTCTGTGCTCCCAACTCAATCGCTCTGAGCTCTATAAGCCCGAGAATTGTAGCCATAACCCCTCAATTATCTCCCATCGACGCGATGGGAGAACCTGATGCCGGTGATCAGCCGGCTTTCACTCTGCCTCTTGGCTGCCGGTTCCACCCATCTGAGGACCAGCTCGTCGGGTTCTACCTCATGAACAAGAACCTGAACCCTGGCCCCGACGATCTCTGTAATGCGATCAAAGAGCTCGACCTGTACAACCACTTCCCGCCTGAGCTGCCCGACCGCATCTGCTTCCCGTACGGCCCCGGCGGGGGGAAGCGCCACTGGTACTGCTACACCCTCGGGGTCGCTTCGAGGGAGAGGCGAAACCGGGTGACGAGGGGCGGGTTTTGGCGGAGAAGGGGCAGTGTGAAGGATGTAACGGTCGGGGGGAGTGGAAGAAATGTGGTCTGGGGGACAAGGACTCGTTTCGTGTTTTATGCGGGGAGTTCTGCCGGTACTGCGATTAAGACTGATTGGATCATGTCTGAGTATGCTCTACCGGATCATTTCCCGGTGAGTGGCTGAACTTCTCTTTTGCTTCTCTTTTAACGTCGTCAAGTTTGCTGCTTCCATGGCAATTGGAAGCATTCTCTGCATTGGGTACTAAGTTTCTTACTATTTCTTGCTAGTGATTGAATGGATAATGCCAATTTTCTCTTGAATTATGATGATTTGTGCAAAAGTTCATATTTTGCTGCCACTGTATTTGGAGAAGATTGCCAATGAATGTGATTGGTAGATCGTCTGAAAAATTATAGCTCACAGTACTTTAAGATCCTCGATTTTAAGGAATTGAAACAGCGTTGCCAAGCATTTATAGCAGATGAAATGAGCAAATTATTGGTTAAGCTTGATAGACATTTCTTTCCTTTTGGGTTTCAATTGCAACCTATGGCATTGTCTGCTAATCTCTGGGACACGTTCAATAGGTAAGCTCATGATTTTTGTAGGTTTTGGTCAATCCTCTTGTGGCACTACGCGGTCATTTCATCAACCTATGTAATGTTCATGTCCGCTTGAGTGTCTTCTGATGCTACTATTGCTTGCATATTTGTGAGGGACAATCACGTTATGATGTCAGGAGAGTATTTTGTTGAGTACAGTGATGAGGTGGTTAAAAGTTCACCTTAGGGGATTACATGTCTGTGAACTGAAGAGCTGCTTTCTAGTTCCCAAGTTAGAGAGATCTCTCCTGCAACGATTATGGAATGCCTAAGGATTCTCTTGTTTATGCAGGCATCTTTTGTCTTATGTCGAGTATTTGTAAAGGCTAACAGAGGAAACGACCGGCCCGATAATGTTCAGAGATCTCGTGGCGATAACAGTGGTCCACAAGTACCTGATCTCCGTGAAGAGTTGAGTATTAACATCTCCATTGATTGCAACATATCTAGAGGGCCAATGCCAGTTGTTTCTACGCTGAACGGTCATGTCGCACCTGGGCCTGTATCAGAGGCAGGCTCTCAGTTCCATATGGACAATCAGCTGGATGAACGGGTACGTTACATTTCAATCTTGTAGCTAGCTAGAAAAAAGAAAAGGACACGTAAGAATCTTCATAATGATATTTCTTCTTTCAATTTTATGTGATGTACTTCATGACTACTGTGCAAATGCCGCTGCATTTCATATGCTTGTGCACGTCATTGACAAAGATATGGCCACCTGATTTAGGTTGTTCAGGAATATTTTTTGGTGGTCCATATAATTTATAAATTCTCAAGTCTTATAGGAGGTGGAAAATATTTCAATGGCTGCCTTCTGGAAATAAGCAATATTCTATACTGACTGTGATTTGGTTCAAAAGGGATACTACATGTGTGTACTCTATCATGTCCATGGCAATCTTGTCTTCAATGTTCTGAAGATTATCATGCTGACTCTGTTGTCACTACTGTATCAATCTAAAGATCCTTGTGTTCACAAAATTGTTTAGAGACTAGGTCTATTTTAGGAAACGAAGTGCGAGCATCATTTTGCTGTCTAGTTTGAAGAAGTTAAAAACTCGATTTTTAGTAGTTATCCAACTTCCATTTTTTGTGATATGGTTAACGATTCTCAGAACTTTGGTTCTTTCTGATTCCTTTCCTTTCGCTGCATTTGTTGGTGGGTGTACAGCAGCTCATGTCAATATTAGAGGAAGATTACATCGAGTTGGACGATCTTCCTGCCCCATAATCTTCCATGGATTGACCGTTGTCATCAAAGCTTACAAACAATTCGTACAGAGGGATATGTATACATTCTAATACACCTGAAAGGCAATCACATTTACCATCAAGACAGACCAAACCCATAAAGAGCCCTGTTGAAGAATAGGTGGTTGAAGCAATGTACTGTTATGTTGTTCTAACAAATGTCCTGGCTGGGTCATTTGACCTGCACAGGTAGTTGTTGCTGTAGGTGCATCTAGACCTCAATTCAGAAGGGAACGTTTAGCTCTTCTTCCGTTCAGGTTGTGCTGGTGTTCTGGTTCCTAATTGGAGGTAGTCTTGGCATGATGTGTTAACCGGGAACTGATACACCTGTAGTTTTTGTGATCATTAGCTGCTTCAGCCGTGTTGGATGGCGTCCGTGAATAAGCAGAAATTTGTATTTATCTCTTGAACTCTTTCGGAGAATGTATGCTCACTTGTTGAGGACAGCTTGCCTCCCAACTCCTTTCCGAGGATGTTGGAGTCAAGATGAATTGTCAGTTTCTTCATTCTCATCAGTACCGATAATGAATTTGGAACTTTCATTGTTTGTGCTTGATGCCTCCTCTTGAGTGAGATGAGTTTGTCTTGCGGGCTATTGCGGCACCAGCCTTTGGTGGATCATTTGCCTTATGGTGGCTTGTCAATATGAAATGGCATCATGCATTGTCGCCCGGTATCGGAAGAGAGGTGCTCGTCATCCAAGCCGTTTATTCACATTATCGAACTCATCAAGTATAAACACAAGCGATTAGAAAGTATCTTACTCCCAAGATATCTAGAAGAACCAGGAACTTCTTGTGTGGCTTTGGGTCGGATAAGTTCTTGAGATTAGTCCGTGTATGTGATATCACTGTGTCATGAGATTAAGACTAAAGCTGTCAGGTAAATCCGTATATATATATATATATAAGATTTTTAAAAAAATATATTTTTTAATATATAATTTAAAATGTAGCTGAATGTATATATATATAGTTAAAAAAGAGGAAACTTAAAAATTCGAGGCAAAATTTTAGCACATCAATTTGCACTCAGCAAAAATTTTGTTTGCTCATTATTTATTTATTTATTAATTCCTTGGATACATAATTTTAAAAACTGGACCGGACTGATCGGTTTGATTGGTTCTGATGGGAACCGACCACTCCCCGGTTTAGTTCCTATGAAAGATTCAATTACATTTTCAAAGAGGTTAATTTCGGTTGAACCGATGGGTTTTCAGTCCGACTGGTGAATTCAATTGAACCGATAGAAAAATCAACTGATGTAAAATTAAAAAATAAAGACATATTATAATATATATATTTTATTTTATTAGGTTTATATTTATATTTTATGTTAAATTTTTATTCAATATAATGGTTGTATTAATGATTTTTATTATAAATAATATTTAAATTATGATATTATGTAAATTTATTAGTAGTATTATATTATTAATATTATTTATTAAATATGCAATTCAATCCATTGAATCTCAATCTAACCCATAAACTTATGAATCCATACTTATATCGGTTTTCAGTTCGATCTAATTTTAAAAACTATGTGTACTATTTAAATTAAAAATATTTTCCCATATTTAATATTTATCATTTGCAAATGAACAGAATTCAATTCGCTTTCCTTTTTATCCCAATTTTCTACCAAAAACCCACAAGTCTCTGAAGTAATGACATGACGTTCGCTTCTGTTCCTTCCCTGCCTCTGTTCCTTGTCTCTTATCTAAAGAAAGTGAACGAAGAAAAGGGAGACATCTTCAAGGGTGATTAGGAGAGCTTTCGATTTCAGATCATTAGCTGGGCATGTTGTTCTCACTCAGAGGTTTCAAATTTTCTTTTCTGAGGTTTTATCCTACATTTTCGTCCTCTCTTCTTGATCATCAGAGTATGCTGCTTAGTGATATGGATGATTATTTGCGTTTTTTTTGTGTTATAATAATATCTGAACTTCTTGTGTGGTTGTTGTTTGAGGTGGTTTTGGTCTACTGTGACCAGAATTTCAGCTGGAGATGTGTGTTGATTTTGTGTGGAGATATTTAATCTAAGAAACCAGACTTTTTGTTGCTGACTTCTCTGTGTTTCTTCTGTGATTTGATTACAGGCGTAATTGTTTTAGCTGCCGAATATGTGAGACAGATCTTGTGATCCTGGAAAGTTGTTGCAATAATCCCAGAAATTTTGTCTTATCATTTTTTTGCTTTTTTTTTTTTTGCTGTCGCTGTTACAGAATTTGGGTTTTAATGTGTTACCCAGGGGAAATGGTCATCCTCATTGAATGATTATCGTGTCCCCTGTAAATGTAGGCTGACTTTCTTGTTTGTTTTGTGATCTCTTTTAGCTGCACAGCTCCAATGATCTCTTCTGAATTTTCGCCAACATTTCTCAAATCTGCCTTGTTCTTAAAAAAGCTCATCTGATGGTTCCGTGGTTGCTCAACTAGATTTGGTTTCTTGCTTAAACACATGGTTTTTCATTTGATTAGTAATTTCAGAAATGCTTATCACTTACAGCTTCCAAGTAAAATCTGCATTTACACTTATTATGTGAAAAACACTTCACGCCGTACTTATGTAACAATAGGTCTTTCAATGTTGTGCCAGACATTTGAAAAGCAATAACTGATTGCTATACATCAAGTGAGATCTGTAACTATTATATTTGTCCCTTTCATCCTAATGGAAGGGCAAAGGGGTAAAATGGTTTCCCAGCCTGAAACTTTTGGGATCAACCGAGCATCCTCTTCAAGTGGGGCTGCGTTACATCAGCAGCTCTGCTGGAACAGTACAAGGGGCCTGCCAGAAACCGATTTCTCAAGCTTTATGCTCCAACCAAATGACAGCAGAATTCCCTTAATGAGTTCTACAAGTCATGAGCAGCGGAATGTGAGTGGTTGGAGTTTTGGTGAGGCCAGCTCAAGCAGTGGTCTTCATTGGTCCAGTAATACTGAGTGGAAAGTAGAGAATGTGTGGCCATCTACTGTGGAGAGACACAATCTGGCAGTCGAAGATCACCAGCCTGGGCAAACCAATAATGCATTGTCGTTAGATAGCCCAAGTATTAACCCCTTGTTTGCTCATGAATCTGGATCTAGCTTAACTTTAATTCCACCAGATATCAACTCCAACGGAGACTATTTGGTTCCCAAGTCAAAGGGTAATCAAGGGTTTCCAATCTCGGTAAGTGATGAGGCTGGTCCCTTCACCTCTCTAAGAAGTGGTGGATATGTTGGGGAAGAGAGTGAAGTTAGATTAGGAGGTTCATTGGATGGCAGGCGGGTTCCTTGTAAAAGAAAGTCCTTTGAAGGGCACATTGGACAATCTTCTTTCACTGAAAACCTGAATTTTCCCCAGCCCATGGAAAGTAGTCCCTGGCAGGTTACTCCACCATTTTTCAGTATGAGGAGAGAACCTGCGACTGAGCCCCTTCCGGAGCTTGTGGGCCCAAGACTGGGCTTGGATTTGGCTGGCAGAGCAGTCACTCAAAGTCTTCCTGATAGGGAGAGCACTGGTATCCCACATGGAAATTTCAGATTGAGGTCTAATTCGTTCTGTCAGAACGATCTGAGGTCCACCTATTCATCATCTTCCGTGGTGGCTGCTACTGGGAGTCCTTGTATTACTTTGGCTCAAGCCAATCGTTCCTTGGAATTCACACAACCATTGGCTTTGAGCGGCTCTGCTCCTCAGTGTCTGCGTCCTTCATTCCAAGTTCCAGTTATGGCACCAGGTGGGTTGAGTAATGGTTCCACTCAAAGAGACAACGGCTCCTCTTCAAGTCTGATCCTCCCTGATGAAGGTAGTTCAAGTGGTGGCCCAAGAAACATGTTAGAGCAACACCCTGTGTTGGTACCGAGTTGTATTTCTTCATCAGCTAGACATCTCATGGGGGCAAACTGTAGCAGTTTCCCAGGAAGTGTTGATTCTGCTCCTCTGAGCAGTTCCAGCTCTGCCGTGCCTCAGCGAAATCATCATAGCTCAGGACCTCAGCCCAATTATTGCTATGCCAGGTATCCTTGGACATTTGTCTGAATATGTTTGTAGGAAATTTATTAATTCAGACTTGGTTGCAGGTTTGAAGAGTCAGATTTCCAACAGCATAGGTTCTCCTGTATCACTGCAGGATGTTTTGCTTTCTTCAGGACTTGGTAACTCAGTTCATTGGCAATCATTGTCCAGGTCAGCATTTTGGATGGAGAGACAAGAAGACAATGTCATTGGAGTTCCTTTTGTAGCAAGAGCTTTAGCTGCTGCTAGTGATGGCCGAAGGAGGTTTGCTTCTGAGGTTTGTTATCTTGCTTCCTCTCATATCATCCATTTGCTCCTTGATCCCAAGTTTCAAAGGTTTTTCCCTTATTTCAATTCTGGTGATAATTCATCAAGATTTGTTACTCCTTAACGAAATCATTTACCCTTCTCAAAGTTGGAGTTGCATCAGAAGAAATTTTTTTTTCTTTCTGGGAAACCTTAGTTGTCCTCTTCTTACTATGCGGTTTGCATCATCATGCGACAAGCTATAGTGTTACCTGGTTTTTTCCATTCTTCATTATATGATTCCCATCCAGTAATTTTGGCTACTGATAGGTAGCAAGGTCTGAATTTATTGAGAAGTAATGCTGAATGTTCACAACCAGTCTTATCGAGGAGTTTTAATTTATCATGTGGAATAAGGTTGAATCTCCAGTATCATAAAGAAATAGGTCTGAAGGGTGGTGAAGTACCAATACAGCATATGCAATGACTTAGTAGGTAACTGGAATAAAATATCTCTTTATATACTTATATCAAGGAGTTTTGGCGCATTACATAAATCCTCTAAAATGGTAACCTATCACTTGTCAGGTCTCTGATGGGATTATCTGACATTTATATCCCTCCTTTTTTTTTAATCAACTCCCATATATATTATTTTTCATTTTTCCTATGATATAGCCTCATAGTGTACTAGAGCTTGTGCGCCAGGTAGAGGGTGGGTTTTGGCTAGAGGTAGACTCGTCGTTATGAGCTTTATCTATAAATTTTGTTCACGTTATTTTCTCCATTCCATTGTTGTGGCTTCATATTCAGAATTAAGTGCATCTATTTTGTTCCCTCTGATAGGATGTTATGATTCCTGACCCATCAATGTTCTTTGGGGTTGTGGACATGCATGATCGTCACAGAGACATGAGGCTTGATGTTGATAACATGTCATATGAGGTACAATAGGTTGCTGTAATGCAATGAAATGTTCCCATTTTCCTTTTGAAGACAGTTCTCATAAGATCCGCTGTAAATTCCAGGAGTTACTGGCTCTCCAAGAAAGAATTGGTAATGTCAGTACAGGATTGGATGAGGAGACCATATTAGTTCATATGAAACAGTGGAAGCACTCGGACATAGCTGACAGCCAGGTGGAGGCTGAACCATGCTGTATTTGTCAGGTATTGGATCAGAAACTTCTACATCTGTATATTATCTTTTCTGTGATTGCCTAATCAAGAAAATGTGGGTTGATAGTTCCATTCATTTTCTGTTGTGTAATTGGTGCAAAATAAACCGCAGCCTTTCGATTATTCTTGCGGAATGCTCTGGAGGCTTGGCAGAAGATGAACAATTTTAACCTTCAGATGATCATAGAACCATATTGTTCACCCCATTGGCTGCTTCTTAAAGTCGGAACAGATCTCTACGCAAATTAATGCTGAACATTGTAGTACTGCCCATAGACAGCTTAGAAAATGTTTGAATCTCAAAATAAGTTGTCAGTAACGGTAGAATTATTGCATTCAGCAGTCGCTTAGAGAACTGACAGGAGTTCATTTCTCTGTCTTCTAAATTGAACTCATATGCTTTATATATTAACCAGGAGGATTACAATGACGGGGAAGACATTGGAATTCTTGAATGTGGGCATGATTTCCACAGAGACTGCATCAAGCAATGGCTCATTCACAAGAATCTGTGCCCAATCTGCAAAACAACTGGTCTAACAACATAAGGTGATATTATTGTTCTCCTGGACTTATTCGAAGTGGAAGATAGAAGCCTGGGCCATCTCCCCATCAACACTTTGCAGAAGAACCCGGGAACATTGCTCAGTTGGTTTCCTTTTTCTTGTTACCTGAACAAGGACAGGTGCCTTTCGACCTTAAACTAGGCGGATCTTTCCAGCAGGAGAAGGCTTAATTTGAAGGAGATGGTGAAATAAATCTTATTTTATCAACCATTTTTTTTTATTGCTGGATCTTCATGCTATAAGATGGGATATTTTGCTGTTGGTCTGGTAAGTCCGTAGAATTCTGGAAATACCTTGCTTTGTTTGGTACTAAATAATTTAAAGAGGCACGGTGCATGTCAAGCATTGGTATCCAAATTGGCATGTTGCTAGTCGGTCTACTGCTTTAGGAATGAGCTGTTGCCGGAAGAAGGCAACCAGAACCAGGTAGATTCTGTGAACATAGACCGTCAGGTTTCCTAGGATTTGTACTTGGGTAATTTGAGCCTTTTTTGTTTCCATCACATCAATAAGCGACGAATATCGGATTATGATTCCTGGGTTTTTCCCTCCAATTTTTGAATATGTTGGGCCTAAGGTGGGCTTTTGGGCTGGTTTGGTTTCCAAAACCTGATCGAATTGCTTGATGGGCTTACCCATGTAAACAAAGAGGATGGCTCACTGGTAGAGTTATTAAAATGGGTGTTTCGGGTCGGTTCAAAAGAGGTATGAAACCGTTAGGCCTGATTATGGTTTAGGCCATTTGCTTAACAGGCTAATTCAGTTATAAGTTACGGTTGAGGCATATATAAATCAGCCTTGAATGGTTTATAAGTGGGTCGGTCCACGGTTAGGGCTAGTTTGACCCGTGAATTGTTCATCTTTTTTTTTTTTTTTTTATTTTTTTCAAAATTATTTTAAAGGAATATATATATTTAAAAATTTAAATTAATCGGATAAAATTTGACTGTTTATTTCTAAGATTTTGGTGGTCTGTACCAATTCTAATTCTTGATCGGTTCAGTAGGATAGTGGTCTAAGCTAATTATGGTTCAAAGGATCTATATTTGCGACTCGGCTTGTAACCGCCATTCAATCTAATAAGAATAGTTATGTGCCAGGATAGAGGTGGTATAGGTCGGTTCTGGGTTCGGATGGGCTGGTTCCTAGCTAATCTGGCCCGTTTAACATGTCTACTCACATGCTTTTGGGTAGTGGAGGGCATCGCACTTCTTGATTGGAAGCATGCCTCACAGCAGGACCTCGGCTTCTCACGGTTCGGGTTGCAAATAGCATTTACAAACGCCTTCAACCGAGCATAACTCAGATTAACGTTTAGTTGAAACCAAAGCGAACTCAAGTATTCCTCGGATCGAGCTTGAATGGCCTCCGGGCCGCTATTAGGCATGCACCCGGGAAAGAAGTTGCCAGATTACTGGGCAGACGCCACCGCCCACTAGTGTAACCCTCATGAAACGAAATTGGAGCCATAAGAGAGACACAGATTGCTAGCCCTCCTTCTCTCTCTCTCTCTCTCTCTCTCTTCCAGAGGACAAGTGAATTTACCTCGACTTAAAAAGGGACGAGGGAATGATAAAGTCAAAGCCTAAATATGAAAACCAAAGGAGAAGTTTATCACAAAAGCCTATACTCCATGCTTATGTATGAAACTAAAGTATTGTAAGTCGTGAAAAAAAAAAGGGATTTTAATCCCATAAATCCATTTTTCCTTTTTCTATATTAAACCCCCATTAGCCACCTCTCCTCTCCCCCAACCACCCAATATAATTCCCCTGTAATCACTAGTCCACCTTTCGTCTTCCTCCTTTGTTCTCCAATTTTCTGGACTGTTCCCATTTTGTGCGAGAGGGAGAGTTAACGGACAGAGCTAAGGAGAAGAAAGTGAAGCTAAATGGTAGAGTTTTCAGTTTGTATTTTGTGTATTTAAGGTAAGTATAGCTAAATTTATTGTGGTCTTTTCAGTTTAAGCTTGAGTATATTTAGTATTTTCAGCCAAGGGGTGTAGGAGGGAATCATTAGATTTGAGTATAGGGGGTTTCTTTTGTTATATGGTGATGGGTGGAGATGTGAACATGGAGCTCAATGGACCTCAAGCTACGAAGCTAGTTGGTTGTGGAAAAAAAAAAAGAGAAAAGGAAGGTCAATCACGAGGTCCTCCAATGGGTTAAGTAGAATGGGGCTTACTCTCTCATGGAAAAAAAAAGGAGAAGAGCTTTGCTTGGTTAGACTTTACACGCCAAATACTTTCCTTTCTCTTCCTTGACGTCTACAAAGAAAAAATATACATATATATATAACTAATTAGGTTATGAACCTTTTTAGCCTTATATACTTATGTATACATATATCTATGGAAGTTAGTCTAAGAAATGAGCTTATGTGGGGTGTAAATCTTTTATATTAGGGATAAGGGCACGGGAAGGAGAACATTATGAGATTGATTGAGGTGTATGGTCAAGGTACCGTTTGGGGAGAGAGAAGTATCAGTACCTCTATAACTCTGTTGCAGAGGTTGTGTGACCCCATGATTATTGTTTGTGATGAATGTTTACATGCATTGTGTATTATGTAGGTCATATGGAGTTAGTTAGGTTGCTAATAACCATCTATCCTAATTATTTGACTAACTAGTATAATGAATACAATTATGCAAGGACCTATACTTAAAATAATGTTATTTCGCTTTGGAAATATGTATTCATTGAACTACAGCTCATACTCCTCTACAAATATTTTTTTTTTAGATAAGGAAGACACTCAACCGAGCAGAACAGTCAAATTTGATTCGGGGATTAACTAGGACAAATAGTTAATAGGGTATGTATCGAATAGTGTACTGTTCTATATATAATGTTATGACTTGGAACGTTTGGTAATAACTATGGGTTGAAATGTGTGTATTATTGTGTGATGGTATAAAGCTGATAGATTGTTGGAAATCGTTACTGGATATGTTAATTATAATATTATATAATATGTTTAAAAATTTTAATTTTTATGAAAATAAGGGAAAATTCTGGTAAAATTTTGGACGGTGGAAAATATAGATGAACTGACTGCCTGGAGGCAAAAGTTGTCCATCCAGATACAGCATCAAGCGACAATTTGCTCTACAAGCATCTGAACCCGAAGGCATCAGATCTCCGCTTGGCGGAGCTCTTGGGGTCGGAAAGGTATCAGATTTGGGGTAAGTTTAAACTTTGAACTGCGTATCTCATCGGAACAAGTGTATTTCGCTTGCTATGAAATTGGATTACCATAGTTTGAAGCTAAGATGTGATGACCTTTATATTCAATCTTTCCTTTCAGATATGCGGCACCAGTGCATGCTGGTACTGGCAAGTTGAGTGAAGGGAGTGATGTGTATAAGCTTCGGGATTCTAATAGGCAAATTCCAGGGGAAGCCCGGTAGAGTATGATTATAATCGGCCTCCTGGAGAGGTCTGCTCTGTGGTCTATCAAATTTCTGTACGATCGAAATCCAAAGTGGGGTCTTCATTTTTAAAATTTCTCAACGTTTAATCGGTACTCCCAGGTTGATTTCGTCTTGGGTGTCGTTTCTGAACGGGAATTGCGGGGTTTATTACTGAGTAATGCTGTAGTCGAGAGATATCTTGAGCACGATTCCGCCATCGCTGCCCGCCTCGTGTTCTTCTTGGCGGCTTCGGAGTAAGAGAGCAGTGCACAGAGCAACAAGTCAATCCTGCCAAGGCGAGAAGCCGAGGAGCGGTAGCAATCTCCATCTTTCTTGTACAAGGTGAAGCTCCTCACCTCCCTTTTGTTGGCTTCTATTTCCCGTGAGGTCTCAACTCGACCATCAGGTGCTCTGCACTTTGCAGCAGAGCAGCACTAGGATTCACTGACCTTCCCCCCGGGTTTCCGCAAATCGAATTGGGTATGCAGTTGCTTCATTAGATCGGAATCAGCATGTGAATTGATTAATGGAATTCATTGACAATCCCGTTGTTTTCCATGCCACGATCAACACAACATCAAGACAGACGGATGATACAGAGCTAAAAACAACGTTTCCAAGATGTCCTTTTCCAGATCCAAGCAATAGTTCATTCCAGCGGACGGAACGCGTGGACCATTTACAAAATAATGGGTCCAATTTCTTCCACGTACACACGTAGCATCTGGTGGAAACGTCTGCCCTAAGTTCAAGTTTGACCTAAGTTCACGTCTTATCCACGTTTATCTGCATCACAGTGACTCTACGCCTGCTAGTAACACTTCATAGCCATGTCACTGTTTCAAGGGAAATGAAGGGAAGAATTTTCTAAGCCTTGTAGGGGAAGATAAAACCTAGGAGATGATCAATTATTTGGAGTCTTCTGCTTGATTCGGTCCCGTGACGCCAACTTTATATCGAAAAAGGCACAAGATTGGTTATAACCACGTTAATTTCTCGATAATCCAAATCAGATATTGAAGAGGAAGTAGTCGGACTGCAAATCGGCTGGAAGCACCTTGCGGTCGGGGCGGCGTATCTGATCCCGGACTGTGACTAGTCGCTTCCATTATTTAGGAGGAAAAAAGTAACTGAGGAAAAAAATACATAGGAGATTAAGAATTATTCGGAGTCTTCTGCTTGACTTGGTCCCATCTAAGCTTCTTCGCAGAAATTCCCATCTACAGTACATCCGTCAACCCCTTCCTTTTCACTCGTAAATGAGTGATTGTCCGGCAATGGATTACTTTTTGTAGACAAGGAAGACCATTGATCGGAAATGAGCTTGGTCTCGGGCCACGTTGGTTCATCGATGGGTAAAATGTCCCAAATGCATATTCGCTTTATTTACGGGACTCTCGAACACAAGATTTTGTAAGTGAATGTTAGCAGAACCGCACCCACTTAGCCTCGTCTCCTTCTCTTCTTTCCCGCCTTACTTAGTTTCCCCTCACAGCCAATTGTGTTGTATATAAGCCAGTAGGCATCAGACTGAAACGCCCCATCCTCTTCTTCCCTGAGGAATCAAACATGGCAATGGTGCTTGATGATCTCACTCTGCTCTTCCTCCCCTTCACCTTCCTCCTCGTCTCACATGCGTTCGGGTTCACATTGGCAGAGCGATCGACGTACATCGTCCACATGGACAAGTCGTTTATGCCGAAGGCTTTCAGTAGCAACCACGAGTGGTACTCGTCGATGGTCGCCACGCTGACCTCAGCCTCGTCTGGTGCTAATGCCCGGTCGTCCCCACCGTCCCTCCTCTACAGCTATGACAGTGTTCTTCATGGCTTCAGCGCCGTTGTATCCCCCACCGAGCTCGAGACGCTCAAGAGGTCCCCCGGCTTCGTCTCAGCTTATCCTGACCGGACCGTCACCGTCGACACGACTCACACCTTTGAGTTCCTCGGACTCAGCCCTTCCTCGGGGGTGTGGCCTGCCTCCAGCTACGGTGAGGACGTCATTGTTGGGGTCATCGACACCGGGGTGTGGCCTGAGAGCAAGAGCTATAGGGACGATGGCATGGGGCCCGTTCCAGCCCGATGGAAGGGGATGTGTGAGCCGGGCCAGGAGTTCAACTCGTCAATGTGCAACTCGAAGCTCATCGGGGCCAAGTACTTCAACAAGGGCGTCAAGGCAGCGAACCCGAAGGTCAAGCTCACGATGAACTCGGCTCGGGACACCATGGGACATGGCACACACACATCCTCAACTGCGGCTGGGAACTACGTGACCGGGGCATCCTTCTTTGGGTATGCTGAGGGCACGGCTCGGGGATCGCTCCACGGGCCAGGATCGCCATGTACAAGGTCCTTTGGGACGAGGGACGGTATGCTTCCGATGTCCTTGCCGGGATGGACCAGGCGGTGGTCGACGGCGTAGATGTGATCTCCATCTCAATGGGCTTCGACGGAGTCCCGATATATGAGGACCCGGTCGCCATCGCCTCGTTTGGGGCCATGGCAAAGGGAGTCATTGTCTCGTCCTCGGCTGGAAACAGGGGACCCGATCTCGGGACCCTTCACAATGGGATCCCGTGGGTCATGACCGTTGCGGCGGGGACCGTTGACCGAACATTTGCAGGAACACTGGTCCTAGGAAACGGTAAGAGCATTGTTGGATGGACGATGTTTCCCGCCAACGCCTACCTCAACAGCTTGCCGCTTATCTACAATGAGACCTTCTCGGCTTGCAATTCGACCCGATCATTGTCCCGAGCTCGTTACGGGATCATCATATGCGAGAAAACCAGGTTCGTCAGCGAACAGATCTACTACATCACGAAATCAGATGCCCCTGGAGCAATTTTCATCTCAGACGATGATGAACTCTTCGAACTAGGAGGAATGCCCTGCCCTGGAGTCGTGATAACCCCTAAAGACGGTCCTCGCGTGATCGACTATGCGAGGACAGCTCGTAGACCGGTGGCCAGCATCAAGTTCCAGCAGACAGTGGTCGGGACGAAGCCCGCCCCGGCCACAGCTTTCTACACCTCGAGGGGGCCTTCGCCATACGACATTGGGATCCCAAAACCAGATGTAATGGCCCCCGGCTCGTTGGTCTTGGCTTCATGGATTCCTAACGACTACACAGCCCAGATCGGGACGAATGTGCGGTTGCATAGTAAGTTTAACATAATCTCGGGCACTTCGATGGCCTGCCCTCACGCCTCTGGTGTGGCTGCCCTCCTGAGAGCCACCCACCCGGAGTGGAGTCCGGCAGCCATCCGATCAGCGATGATGACCACCGCGGATCCTTACGATAACACCATGAACCCTATTCGGGACAATGGTCTGGAGTTCGAGCCCGCTTCCCCGCTTGCGATGGGATCAGGCCAGATCCGCCCCAACTGGGCGATGGACCCGGGCTTGATCTACGATGCGAGCCCGGAGGATTACGTGAACCTCCTCTGCTCCATGCACCTCACCGAGAAACAGATCTCGGTCATCACCCAATCGAGCGGCCAGCACAACTGCTCGGCACCCTCCACCGACCTGAACTACCCATCGTTCATCGCGTTCTACAGCAACAAGACGAGGACGACAATCGTCCGGAATTTCCAGAGGACCGTGACGAATGTTGGGAACGGGCCCGCGACGTACACGGTCGAGGTGGTGGCCCCGGAGGGCTCCACGGTTAAAGTCTCACCCGATGAGTTGGTATTCGGGCAGAAGTACGAGAAGCGAAGCTATGGTGTGAGTATAAAGTACAGGAGAGATTGGAAGGGGAGGGTCTCATTTGGTTCACTTGTCTGGGTCGATGGGGCAGGGAAATACCAGGTCAGGAGCCCGATCGTCGTCTCACCAACCGTGAAGTTTCAAAACTAGATATCGGTTCCGCCTCGGGCGAGCTAGAGGGATCGACTTAATCAATCGAATAACTGGAACACGTACTGATGTGTTCCCCCTACATGATTGACATCCCTGCATCGCAGCTATTAGTTTAAAGAATCCGATTAAATTCCTCACATTCCTCTATATCCCCTCAGACCCATCCACGGTGGGAACACATACGAGGTGGAGCACGGATTCAGCACCTCGTACGTCTTACGTCTACGTTCTCTTCCCCCATTTTGTGGACTCTACTCACTGTTATTCACCGAATGGTAATTAATAGTAACAGCACGCGCGAGGGAGGGCTTGCCTCTCCTGATCAGCGACTTAAAACGCACGATGCTTAGCAATACATGTCACTATCGACATGCAAGCCAGGCAGACATACCTTGTCGGCATACACTGATCATTAACTAAAGAGATCGACAGCGGAGAGAAATTTTTAATTTTTTTTCCTGGTTAATTATAATAAACTAAGCTTTACATGTGTTTGTTGGGTAATTGTTTAAGAAGTCGTGAGAATCGGTCCCCTTCTACCGGCTGGCTATAATGACTAGACTCCACACACACACACACACACAGAGACATTCACGATGGACCGATTCAAATGTGACGGAGGAAAGAAAGGAAAGATTAATCGCAATAGGCAATTTCCCTTTCGATCATTTTGACCCTGAAAGGGACACCTGCAAAGTCGAGAGAAAACGGGGTCTGATCGTACCGAATCATTAGTTAGGATGTTGTCTGGGGAAGACTTGGAACCGAATGGCAAGTAAACGCGTGAAAAATTCAAGATCCACTTTTGTTACTTTTCACGTAAAAATCTATAATTTTTAAGTATTATTTCTCAATATTCTTACAATCTCGTAACTTTTTTTTATCTGATAAATATAAAATCGGATGGTGGGAAAGTTGCACATCCAATTATTGGGGCTTAGATACCATACTATCACAATCATAACTTGATTTAAGAGAGTTGGCCATCTCTTCTACTCAAACAAGATCTCGAGTTTGAGCCTCTAGAATTAAAGCAACTTATGTTGGGAGAATCCTATCTTTTAACGAGCTGGCCCGACTCAAGCTGCATTAATATAGTGACTTCTCGATATTAGTGATTTTTTTAATTTAAAAAAATCCCATATTATCTAGAGACGATAAAGATAATTTTAGAACATAATGGAGTGTGGCATCATCGCCTGTGTTTGGGCCCAACTTTTCACAGGTCCGCTGGAAAAATTTTACACGGCACCAACGAGTCTGGACAATGGTGCCTGCAGCTCAAATACGAGGAAGGGCATCCAGCTCATCCATACCTGTCGGGGGCAGGCGTTCCACACCGTAAATGTAAGTCATGCCGTCATGTGAGCCAGCCGAGTATTGATAATCAAATCCAGTGTCGGTCCAATAAGTGAGTTGAGAACACGAGCCAGGGACAATTTTTGCGCCATCACTTACCGTCAAATTAGATATGCATTCCAGTTTCGGGCCATCTCATCCTTTTCTTCTTCCCACTGATAATCGAGCTGTCACAGAAATGAAGTGACGCTGGACCAAACTTTCCATTAAAAGAAAAGGATTCCACCATCGAAGATTTAAAAATTCTTATTTTTTTTTCAGAACTAAAAATCTTCTTTTCTTATTATAATTAGAGGCTTGAGTGACGTATCGAGCAAGGTGGGCTCGAATGGTGCCAACCTGCGCGTTCCACGAGGTCTAGACAGATGAGGGCTGTATTTCGACCATACCTCTTGATCAATAATTTGAGTGAAACTGCATCTGCTCAACACTTCGCGGGGTTGCAGACTTACATTGTGCCTCTCATAATCTGCGTCGACTTGTGTCATAATTTTATGATAAGTAGGTATGCCGGTCGCAGGGCAACTTGGTGTTTCCCAAAGATATCGCATCTCTTTTTACCGATTTCCCACGAATTTAGATGTATATTTGGCCGGTCACCCATTTAGAATAATCAAAACTCGGGAGAATTTTACTCCTTAATAATATAATCGATTGCACTTTTGATTTGAACTTTAATAATTATTCGGTTGCGTGGTAGATATATGTTTGCTAAAGTGAAAATTGATGTCTCTACGCAATAAATTGGATCCAATATCAGCAACCAAGTGGGGTTCATGACATTGACGGACTCAATCAAATTATTAAGGTGGCGGTGGATCGGTAGATTGATTGCGATCATGGAAACGTGATGATACGGTAATAGGACTATGGAAGAGTGTACGGTTCAGTCACGGAACCGGAGAGACGGTTCGCGAGGCAGGGAAAATGCGCACCCGCCGTTAGATTCTCTTTCTTGAGCCCGCACCACTGATTGTGAGCCGTCGATTAAACCGGTGAGAATTACATAGCTAGATCATAGAAGATCCCCACGTCATAGAGGTAGAACCTTTGTCAATTCGATCATTCGTCCACGCGCCTGGCGAGTCGACCAAATGTATACAGATTGGGCCTTGGTTCCTTGTTGGCGGGCTTCTGTCGCGCACAATGTTCCCGTCAAATCGACAAGAAATCATGGCAAATTCGTCTATTCTCACCTTCATCATACGCAATTGGAATTACGGAAGAGTTGTTTGATAAATAGAGTTAAATTCTCAGCACCTACTTTTACTTAATTAGATGATGGTATAAGAGAAAAAAAATAGCATTTTTTAATCATTTAGAACAAGATAACATGATATTATATATATATATCGAATGCAAGGATCTATATCGCCTCCATCGTCTCTTGGATCCGCCTCCGCTTTGGGAACCTTACCTAACGTCAGGGGCAGCCTCAACGTCGTCAGCGGGAATGTATTGCTGTCTGGTCGTGGATAGCAGGTATCAATCCTCTGTTTGATTGGAAAGAGAAAAAAGAGGGAATGAGGAAGCACGATCATCACCCTCAGTGTGGAACCGTGTTCTAAAATCTATGGCACCACAGCCGCGTTAACTTAGTCCGCGGTGGCCATTGATGGACCCAGGCCGAATCTTTACGGCACGAGTTTCGGGCAATCTAATTCAGCACAACAGTATCGAATCCGCCCTATGAAAGATTCTTATGAGTGCCCAAGTTTCCCTTTCATAATCATGCAAAGTTGCCCGTATGTGAAATCAAAGAGGTCTGAGAGCCTTCCACGCATGCAGTCATTTTTGTCCGAGTGTAGAATTGGAAATGGAAGAGAGTGATTCCATTTGTTCACTTAGTGGAGTGGAAAGTGTGAAAGCTCCTTTCCAAGCAAGAGATTCTGGGATTTTGACCTTGCTCGCATGCGCTCCCCATGCTTGTGGCGACTTGAATCATCCTCGGGTTGTGCAAGAACGACCCGCAACATGAGAAATACTGGAATGGTTTCCCTGCTTTCTTAAGTCAGAATGTGCTTACATATAGAGCGTTGCTAGAGTAAATATTACACCCCAAATTCTGTCTCCGCTGTTAAGCAGACAGCGCAGAAGATACTCGATCCCTCTAATGCGTCACTAGACGACCCGACCCTCGCATATGGTCTCTAGGGTGGTGTAAGGGGGCGATATGTTCCTCTGAGCCTCTGTTAATCCCACTATGTGCGGAGCATTCTGTGCTTTGGGACTGCACATGGGTCGGGCCCAGAATTTCGACTCGCGTCGAAGTTTCCCAGAAAGTGACTCCGTGCCCTGCTCAATTATCTTGCTTCTTGATGTTCACGTGTAAAAAGTCAAAAGAATTGGAATTTGTTGGATTGAACCATCATATGGGATGAAGGGCGCAAACAATGGAAGGTGAAAGTGCGCCCCAAGGAGAAGATATTTAATCTTGTAGATAATACCCAAGAACAAATTATGTGCAAGTTGCATCTTGTTTGTCGAGATGAGGTGTGTTGGCGGGATATTCATCATGGGTCCCACGTTCCAAGACTCCTATATAAGGATGCTTCGCGTCTCTGTTCTACCCTCATTGCTACTTTCCATCAATCACCCAGCGAGCTTCCATGGCTTCCCCTGCACTATTCTTTTTGTTCGTGTATTTCCCCCTATTGTTTGCGATTGTTTCGGGTGAATCTGACAATTACATTGTTCACATGGACCTGTCGCTTATGCCGAAGATCTACTCCGATCACCACAGCTGGCACTCGGCCACGGTTGAATCGGTGTTGGATTCATTGTCTCTATCCGAAGCGGCGACCACAGGAAGCCGCTCTTCACCGTCCAATTCCAAGCTCATCTACAGCTATGCTCACGCTATACAAGGTTTCAGTGCTCATCTTTCTCCCCGTGAGCTCGAGGCCATCAAGAACTCTCCCGGCTACATTTCTTCGGTTCGGGACTCACCGGTCAAGCCAGACACGACGCACTCCTCGCATTTCCTGGGCCTGACTGCCGACACTGGGGCATGGCCCGCTTCGAGCTATGGCAAAGATGTGATAATCGGGCTTGTGGACACTGGGGTCTGGCCGGAGAGCTTGAGCTTCAAAGATGCAGGGATGAATGAAATCCCATCGAGGTGGAAAGGAGAATGCCAGGTCGGGACTCAGTTCAACGCCTCGATGTGCAACAAGAAGCTGATTGGCGCACGGTACTTTAACAAGGGGCTGACGGCAAAAAATCCGAACTTGACTCTCTCGATGAACTCCACACGGGACACCGAGGGGCACGGGACTCACACGTCGTCCACCGCCGCCGGGAACTATGTGGAGGATGCTTCCTTCTTTGGCTATGCCCCGGGGATTGCTCGGGGAATGGCTCCTCGGGCTAGAGTCGCCATGTACAAGGCCCTGTGGCCCGAAGGAGGACTCACATCGGACGTCATAGCTGCAGTCGATCAGGCGATATCAGACGGAGTCGATGTGCTTTCGCTCTCATTGGGCTTGGACGTCACCGCATTGCATCTGGACCCAATCGCCATAGCTACTTTTGCAGCCGTGGAGAAAGGCATCTTCGTCTCAACCTCTGCCGGGAATGAGGGGCCTTTCGATGGAACCCTCCACAATGGCACCCCCTGGGTCATCACAGTCGCTGCCGGAGACATGGATCGAGATTACAGTGGAGCTATCACTCTTGGTGATGGCCTTCGAGTCGAGGGTACGAGTCTATTTCCCGGTAATCCACACTTGCCTCGGACACTGATCGTATTCATGGACTCCTGCAATAAGTCGACTGCATTGAGTCAGGTCGGGCACAAGATCGTTGTGTGCGAGGACAAGGACAATACACTCGGCGACCAGGTTGATAACATCCAAACTGCAAATGTCTCTGGCGGGATTTTCATCACGAACAACTCCGACATTGAGTTCTACATCGAGAGCCAGCTCCCGGCGATCTTCGTGGACCCGAAGAATGGGGAAATTGTAAAGGACTACATAAGGAAAGCCTCGGGGCAGCCGGAGGGGAGCATGGAGTTCGGGCAGACAATCATTGGGGGCAGCCGGCCAGCTCCAAGGGTAGCCAGCTACAGCTCGAGAGGTCCATCCCCGAGCTGCCCGGTCGTTCTCAAGCCAGATGTATTGGCACCCGGCTCACTGATCTTAGCCGCGTGGCCGGAAAATTCTCCGACCACCCTGGTGGGCTCCGAGAGCCTATACTCGAAGTTCAACTTCTTGTCCGGGACTTCCATGTCCACCCCGCACGTGGCCGGAGTTGCGGCTCTTCTCAGGGCTGCACGGCCGGAATGGAGCCCAGCCGCCATACGATCGGCAATGATGACCACCTCGTACACGACCGACAACACAAACAATCCGATAGGAGACCTTGGGGACGGCGGCAGATCACCTGCGACTCCGCTCGCGATGGGAGCCGGCCACATTGACCCAAACAAGGCATTGAATCCCGGGCTCGTTTATGATGCCACCGTGGAAGATTACAACAATCTCCTTTGTTCACTTAACTACACCACCAAGCAAATCCAAACCATCACCAGGTCACCATCAATAAACTGCTCCAACCCCTCTTTGGACCTGAACTATCCTTCCTTCATCGCCTTGTTGGACAGGAGCAAAAAATCGACCCAGATGGCTCTAGAATTCCATCGGACAGTGACCAATGTCGGGGAGGAAACATCTAGCTATCGAGCGACCGTGACGCCCATCAAGGGCTTCAAGATCTCCATCGAGCCGGAAGAGCTGGTCTTCAAGGAGAAGCACGAGAAGCAGAGCTACAAGTTGATGATCGAAGGCCCGATGGCGGAGACGAGGGAGCAGGTGGCTTGGGGTTACGTCAGTTGGACCGACCGCGAGGGCAAGTATGAGGTTAGGAGTCCGATAGTGGCCACCACATTGCCCAGCTAGCCGGGACCAACGGACCATTGATTAATTTGTCTTCTACGAAACCTAGTGGGGGAAAAAAAACAAACGAAGGAAACAACAGGGAAGTTGTCTCATCCGCTTGAGAGCAATCATGATTTGATATTTTGCTGAATTAATTGGCACACGTACAAGGGGCTGATAATTGGGTAGGGGGTATCGGGTGATGTTGTGGCCCGTGAAGGTGCCAGTGGTACACGTTTGTAAAATAAAATTTGATAGACAAAAAAAAAGAGATAAAAAACTTTGAGGTACTAGAGTTACTCTCGATCTAACATGCTCAATTCTCATCAATAATATTTTATATTTTATTTTATTCATTTTCCCATCTTTTTACCCTTTCCAAATTAATGGGTCTACATTCGAATCATAAAAATTTGATAAATAATCCACAATATTTATGTCATGAATGGATGTTTACAACCATATTTCGCAGTTCTTTGGTAATTGTACATTGGAAAGAATAAAGAAATTAAAAGAATAAGGAAGGGAAATTTTGAGATAATTATTGTCCATCAATTTTAATAAATTAATAAATAATAAAAACAACATCCGTTTCTTCCCTTTTAAGTAATATGATAAATTAAATTTGAATATTATAAAAAGAGAATTTTCATTTATTTCTTTCATTGAGTTAACTTGACTTAAACTTGAATTAATCAAGGTGATAGGAATTCTCCATACCAGTAATGCAACCCGATGAAGGGAAAAGAAGGGGTTAGTTCATCAATTTGTCACTAGGGGATGCAGCCATCTTGGGGCGTCTTCGCCCTTCATGCAAAGCCAGAGGCAAAATTACAGGTTAGAATTGGTGGCATCTTCCATTTAATCAAAATTTAACATTAATCCGTCCTTATAAATGGAAAAAAAATGTTTTTTTTAACGTTAGGATGCAGATATCCCACTTCTGGCTAATCCCTCTCACATCTCATGAATTAATCGAAATCATCAAAATTATTGATACTAAATAAAATGCAGACAAAAAGACATATAATAATGATATCGGTTATAAAATGGTTGATTGAGAGGGATGATCACGGGGCTGCAGCCTCCATACCTTTTTCTCCCATGTGCACCTATCAAGGACTATATGGTTGGGTCCACTGCATCAACTTCTTTTTTTTTTTCACCACATAATATTTCCAAATTAGTCGAAACGTATTTCAAGATTAGAATGCGGTTGGACCGAGATCCCTGGAAAAACTTCCGTCGACTCTTTCAACTTGGGATTTGATTATTGAATCACTAATTTAAGAACATAGTAAGAAAACTACTGCATCAACTTCATACATATAGTGCTTTTATATATGTCATGTGCTTACCTATCTATCTTAATAATAGAAAAGTGAATGCACATTATGCGATTGGTATTTAATCAGCCTGAATTGACAGCCCACCGATCGGCATAATTAAAATTATAGAAGAAGAAGGATGATTTTTTGGGTAGCCGATCCTCCTGTGACAAAAACACGTACACGCATATATTATTATATATGCACATTTGTAGTTGTAGAGGAAAAAAAAGGACACATGTAGCTTTTAAAGGACGCTAGATATAATGCAGTGATTTAAGACAAGTTGAACGGAATTTAGTGTACTAGTATCGTTTTCGACTAAATAATAAAAAATCATCTAATTCTTTATTCTCCTTTACTCTCATCCTCTTTTATTTTAATATAAATTTAGCGGTTTACCGTGTAATGAAAAAAAAATGAAGGTGGAGTAGTGGATTATATTCAACCATACATGCAAAATATATAATTATAATATAACTATAACATTATCCTCTGCGATATTCTTTGTTTGGCTGGCTTTCGTGTTCTCTTATATATATATATGTATACGTTTTCTTGTTCTCATACATACATACATACATACATACATACATGTATGTATATATGCATACAGTAGTGTTGTGTCCTTTTCTCGTGTGGTCAATTATTCATCCTAGCTTGCACACTGGCATTTCACGGGACTCACTAAAAGGTATAATAGTACTGTATGCCCTTGTTAGAAGGTTTCTTTTACTTTTGCTTTGCTTCATGGGCCACTCGGGACATCGTACGAGTTCGGGTTAGCTCCCTAATTAAGGAACCCGTACGGTTTTAAGGACGAACGGTCCATAATCCTAGCGATGAACCAGGGAAGAAGATCAACAGTAGGGATAGCAAAAGTATTGGGCCGACTTGACCTGATCAGCCCACCACCATACCCGAGTGGATGACGGTGCACCTATCTCAAAAACTCACTCCCGTGTGGTCCGGCGAGTCCGGGATCTCAGGTTCAGATATAGCTGGTCCGTCATGCAAAAATCTAACTCGTTTGCTCGACCGGGCCATAATGGCTGCCCTTTTTGTTTTTTTTTTTCCGACGAGTAAGTCCAAGCGGAAAACCTCAATGGATCGGACTCATCTGGGCAAGGCCCATGAGTTATGCCATGGGCTGTGAGCTTGTCCAGGTTGTGTAGCTTTCGGTGGACTAGATTAAGGAGGGCCGAAATGAAATTACGGAGGATTCTCATCCACGTCATAAAAACTCATAACTGCTATAACTAATAATTATTCGCTTTAAATATTGATCTTTACCATTTGTTAATTTTTATTTTTATATAACAAAATTCGGCTTCAAACACGTGTTTAAAAAAGAAAAAAAAAAAGAGAGAGAAGAGAAGAAAAGTAGCCCTGCTAAAAATTGGCACGGCTCAAACAAATCGTGTCGGTTCGAAATATAAAAATAATATTTTACATTAAAAAGAAAAATTATTATAAAAATTAAAAATTTTGACTTAATTATATATAAATAATTGTATATTGATACACTCTTGAAATTAATACAAAATTTAAATTATGGTAAATTATATTCCATATAAAATTATTTTGAAATATAAAACTTTTAAAATACATTTTCTAAAAATAATTATTTTGTTTTGATTCAGGTTGAATGACCTGAAACACAAAATATTTATATATGAATCAATATTTTTGGGTGGTGGGCCACGATGGCACGACTTGAATGAAAGGTCTAAAGTAAAGGAGAGGGAAGGGAAGGCACCATCCAAAGTAGACAAATTGGCTGGAAGAGTTTTTTTTTTCTCTTTAATTATTTAGATGGTCAGTCACATAGTTGGGTATCTTTCCATGTGGGTTCACATGTATGGCATGGTATGGACCCCACAACCCACTGTCTTGACTTTTGCATTAGATAAAAATTAGTGTAGAAAAAGAAAAGAATCCCATTGCTTATTACCGCCCTTAAAATAACCAAATAAAAGATATATAGTTATTTTGTTTTAAAATGGTAATTAAGGGACTTTAAATTTATTTTTTTTATGAGTATTTATTTATTGGGCACATTATTCCACCTTGTAGCATGAAACAAGAGAAAAATTTTGATGATTAATGACACTATGGATCTATTAAAGCGATTCCACATACATTTTTCTTGAATAAAATGACTCTATAAAAATTTTATTTAATCTTAATATACTGAACTTTAAAAAATACCTACATAACATTAAAAAATACACTAAAATTTTAAATATAAGGGATCTATGAAAATGAAAAAGGGAAAAAAACCCAAAATTGTCCAAAATTCAATGCAGCAATACCACCGACAGGCGGTGACACTAGAAAATCATTGATCCTTGAACTATAGGCATTATGACACGAAACATGCGTAGTATTTTATTTGCCGTTGTACATTCTCGAAACATTGACTCTGTGTTTTATATTCTCTCTCGATTGTGACGAATTAACATCCCATGGGTTGTGTGATGGGGACCGAATTATATTTCACCGGCAAGAAAACTCTATGGTAGACCGTACCCGTCGGTCCGTTGGGTATCGGCATGGTATACTCAACTTCCCCTCTCGATTTACTAGCTTTTAGATCTTCGATCGTACTAGGGATTATTCTGGTTGAGCTAGTAAGTTTCTGGTTTAATTGATAGTTAATATAATTTAGCTACACAAATGACATTTAAATGTCTAATAAATCCTTAAAAATACAGCTACGAGTTGCCGTTGAGCTACTGAAATATAAATATCCTAATAATAAAGCTTTTTAATTATAAAAATTGAATATGAGAATTAAATTAAGTTAAAAAGGGTAAATTTCTTCGCAGAAAAAAAAAAGTGAATATAGATATATATATTTAATGTTACTGGAAAGTAGAAGACAGATGACGCGCTGCCAACTGTAATATGGCTGTAGGCGCCATCCTTTCTCGCTCGTCTTCGTCCTCAATTGACAATTCCCACCTGTTATTCTCCACAGCTGCTCACCACTTCTCACATTCTCTGACTCTCTCCATTATCATCCATCTCTTGCTCCACCGACTATCCCTCCTTCTCTCTTTAATTCACTCACTCACGCCTGTAAGCTAGAGAGAGAGAGAGAGAGAGAGAGGAATCAAGCGTTTTTGTTCGCGATGCATGCGAAGACAGACTCCGAGGTGACCAGCCTGGCACCCTCGTCGCCGCGGCGGCCGGTGTACTACGTGCAGAGCCCGTCCCGTGATTCGCACGACGGGGAGAAGACGGCAACGTCGTTGCACTCCACGCCTGCCCTCAGCCCCAGCGCCTCCCCTCCCCACTCCCACTCCTCCGTCGGCCGACACTCCCGGCAGTCCTCCTCCAGCCGGTTCTCCGGGTCGCTCAAGCCCAGCTCCAGGAAGATCAACCCCAACGATGCCTCTCGCGGCGGTCGGAAGGGTGGCCGCGGCGACAAGCAGTGGAAGGATTGCGCCGTCATCGAGGAGGAAGGGTTACTCGAGGACGAGGGCCGCAAGAAGGGCCTCCCACGACGGTGCTACGTCCTCGCCTTCGTGCTGGGATTCTTCGTCCTTTTCTCGTTCTTCTCTCTGATTTTGTGGGGAGCGAGTAAGCCACAGAAGCCCAAGGTCACCATGAAGGTCCGCTCAGACACCTCAGATCTAAGGAATTCTCTTTGACTTTGGCTTCACTGCAGATACAAATTCTCTAAGAATTGCTTAATTTTTTTTGTTCTCGTTACTTGGCAGAGCATCACATTCGAGCAGTTGACGGTTCAGGCAGGATCGGACGATACGGGAGTGGCGACCGATATGATCACCGTCAACTCCACCGTCAAGCTCGTCTACCGGAACACCGGCACATTCTTCGGCGTCCACGTCACCTCATCCCCCGTGGATCTGACCTACACCCAGCTCACAATCGCCTCAGGAGCTGTAAGCAACAGACACCCTTTGCTCAATTCACCGATTTCCAGCGACAGTCCCACTCAAAGGGAACGGGTCGAACTATCAAGCTTGCATTTTTATTTTCTTCATGGGCTAATCGGGATCAAATGGAAATTGGGCTCTGCAGATCAAGAAGTTCTACCAGTCGAGGAAGAGCCAGAGGACCGTGTCGATTTCGGTCACCGGGGACAAGATCCCTCTGTACGGCAGCGGGTCCAGCCTCACCACCCCGTCGGGAACCACGAACACGAACACGACCACGACCGCGCCGGTGCCGCTGAAGCTGAGCTTCGTCGTCCGGTCGAGAGCCAACGTCCTGGGCAAGCTGGTGAAGACCAAGTTCTACAAGAGGATCGACTGCTCCATCAACTTCAACCGGAAGAAGCTCAATTCTCCGATCTCCCTCGGGAAATCTTGCACATACGACTGATGAGTCCGATAAACAGTCGATTTTTCGTTTTAGTTTTTATTTTTAAGGGATCTTTTTTTTTTTTTTTATGTAAGTGGATGAACACATCGGAGGTGAGGGGTGACAGCTGGATGGACAGGTGCTTGACCGGGCAAAGGATGTAGTTGCGGCGGAGACGGGCTCTTTTGGTCGCTCCAGATGCCCGGTGGAGTGTGGGGAAAGGGTTGAATCCGGTGGTGACTTGTGAGTGGTGGTGGTGGTGGTGGTGGTCCGGTCGCATTCTCTCTGTGTTATTTATTCTTTACTTCCTTATTCGGCTACAAATATTAAATAATAAATATTATATGTAAAAAAAGGACATAAATATATTTTCCAAAATAGTACAAACGGTGTGTTTTTTATTTACACATAGCTGTCACCTGCCAAGCCACCGACTTGCTCCAAGAGTCCCCATTTCCACGGTTATCGCACCGCTCGAAATTGATGATCATAGTAAATTTATTTAAGAGAATGTGCATTTGACTATTAAAATCATACAACCAAATACTATAATCTATGACATAAATTAGGTGGTGGTAGGAGATAGCAATAATATAAGAGTATAATATTTTATTTAATCCAACAGTTTTTTCGTAGATCTGACCTAAACACCTATCATTCTTACAATCATGATAATTTTCCCGTTATAAAAAAAATTTCAACATTGCTGTTGATGTGCCACTATGTTAGTTCTTTCATTAAAAACATTTCCAGTGGTTGCTGCTGATGTGTCGCTAGACACGATAGATGCCGCCACGTAGGAAAGATTAACAATCGTCTCACTTATGTATTGAAATGATGGTAAATGATTGAATATTTAAGTTATTATGGTGGCAAAAAATAAATTGGAACCGAATTGTTGGCCGCATCAAATGTGAGTGTCCGCACCAGTTATATGCATTATTTTTTGTCACCTATGTATGCTTAAGTATAAAGAGATTGAGTGAATTTTACTTCATCTAGGAAATAACTTGCTTAATCATCCTAATAAACAAACCACTTTTGATATATGTAATTTTTTGATATAATTATAGCTCAAATTCATTTCAGATTCTTATTTTGGGCCCTCAAATTCAATTCAATTCACGAAACAGGGCCCCCAGGTGAGATGACATTTGCGGGCCTATGGGCCCACTTGATATTTAAGGGCCTAGTTTGTAAATGAGGGACTTTTCTCACAGATTCTGGTAAACGTTGAGGACTGACACGGAAATTCGGTTAATCTTCGTCATCGACGAGCTCGCTGGTCTGAAAAGGAAACCCTAAGCGTCCAAACTGCTCGTCCATGACGTTTCCTCAGCAGCACCAATTCGATCCGCAGACGCAGCTTCACCTGCAGCAGTCTGAACCGCTCAGGTATTTGTGATTTGATGTCATGGGTGCTTTTTTTCAAATTGATCTATTATCGTGCACTGATTTTTCACGGAATTGATTGTTGTCATCTTAATTTTCGATTTTGCCTGTTAAATTACAGGAATTTGAGTTCGATGGATGGTCAGATATCGCAGCCAGTGGCTTATTATGCTCCTAACAATCTGCAAGATCAGTCCCAGCATCCTCCATACCTCCCTCCTTGTAAAGACCCCAGAATGGCTTGCCTTTGATTCTCTGCTTCTATAAATATTTGATAGCTATGAAAGTGAGATGGCAATTTGTTGGTTGCATGACTTATGAACTTATGAAATTTATAATTTTTCCTTCAGTTTTGCTGCATTCTCTCTCTCTCTCTCTCTCTCTCTCTCGATTGTTTAAGCTAAATTGTTGTACCCTGCAGCATGAATGGACTTTCGTTGTGGTGCGTGCTGCTAAAACATGTGTTTTTGTATGACTTTGTAGCCTTGCTTCTGATTTAACTAGCTCCGGATTTAGTTAATTTGGTGTTCTGTCTTTGGTTTAGTCAATGTCATTGGGCTTGCTCCAGTTCCGGTCCCCGTTGCAGATGGCACTGATGGTGGGCTAGATTTGCAATTCAACTTCGGGTTGGAACCTAAAAGGAAAAAGCCAAAGGAGCAAGATTTCTTCGATAATACTTCACAGATATCTTCCCTTGACTTCTTGCAAGCACGATCTGTCTCAACAGGCCTGGGTTTGTCCTTTGATAATAACAAGATCGTATCTTCAGGAGACTCAGCTTTGTTATCGCTCATCTTTGATGATGTTGATTGCGAGTTCCGCAAACAGGATGCAGAGATTGAAAGATTTCTCAAAATTGAGGTTTTGACTTTTCATCTTCTGTGATTGTCTTTCCACTGAATTTGATCGATATTTTGGGTGCTGAGAAGCATTTATAGCAGATATTTGAATTATGACTTTTTTTTTTGTAAATTTTATACTAAATTCTGATGGGGTGATTTGTTAGATTAAGAACTACTACATCCAGTTGCAATTTTATCTCTCGATTGGGGCAGAAATTCACTGGTAGTTTCTTTGGAGTGTTATTGTTAAAACTTAGTTGGGGGACAATGGTATGAGAGAGTGGTGTGGATAGAGTAGAATTTCTCACTAGCAGTCTGTCACATTTTTCCAGTTGCTTGATGATGATCTGGTTTTGTTGAAAGTTGAAACAACATTCCCTAAGTCAACACTGCATAATATAGCAAAATTAAGTTCAATTCCTTGCTTAGTTTGGTGAAGCTTTTGGGGCATTATCATCTTGACAAATCAAACTTCCTTTCATGTGGCAAGTTTGCTCCACTAATGCTTGAAACTTTAGCCTCAAATCAATGTTCATTTTTTCCCCAGTGGCTTGGTAGCTCCACCCATATTTGAAATCATCGATCATTTTCAAGTGTTAGTACCATTCTAGATGTTACAAGTGATAAGTATTAGTTAAGCTTCAGCCTTGCTAAATCCTTTTGAAAAAACTTGCCTTTGTGCATTGTCTTCTGATCTTTCTTTCGGACTGCCAATGCTATTCAATAGGCATTACTCCTAATTTATTCTTTCTTATTTTCCTTCTGCTACGAGAGAATCTGACCGTTTTTATTTGTTAGGCTGATCGGTTGCGCCAGAATGTCTTAGACAAGATTCAAGCATCCCAGCTTCAGAACCTTTCCTTATTGGAAAATAAGGTCCTTCAGAAACTCCGCAAGAAAGAAGTCGAGCTCGAGACAGTAAACAGGAAGAACATGGAGCTTGAACAACAGGTGGAACAATTGTCCGTAGAAGCTGGTGCTTGGCAACAACAAGCCCAACACAGTGAGAACATGATCTCTGCCCTCAACTATAACCTTCAAAGGATTCAGGTGCAGAGTAGGGACAGTAAAGAAGGATGTGGAGAGAGCGAGGTTGATGATACTGCTTCCTGCTGCAATGGCCGTGCCACAGATCTGCACTTGCTCTGCAGAGAGAATGGTGAGAAGAAAGAGCTGATGTTATGCAAGTTTTGCAGCATCAGTCGAGTTTGCATGCTGCTATTGCCCTGTAAGCATCTGTGCCTGTGTAAAGAGTGTGAGAGTAGGATTAGTTTCTGCCCTCTGTGTCGATGCTTGAAGTCTGCAGGTGTGGAGGTGTTCATGTAACTGGAAATATCATGTAAAGGATTAACATATCTTAGAAGCCATATGGCATCAGTAATGTCATCTCGGAGCTTGCCCTCTTCTAATATGCTCTCTGCCAGGTAGTCTGTTGCATGAGAAATACATCTTTTCGTTTCTATAAATGATAAGAGATATATAGTATACCTTGTGCTCGGAGGATGAAGGTGAGACTGCTGGGGAATGGGGTTGTGGTACTGCTATAGTTTTGCGTGGAACGTCAGTCTCTTGCGTCTCATCCCCTCTTGAAGTGTAAAGAACTAGATGCTGCCTGTGCAACGATGATGGAATCTTCTTCGCTTCAACTCCATGTCTTTGTTCTCGTTGATCTTCTTAAAGGGCAGAATCCATTGTCCAAGAAGATTCCTTGGATCTGCTGGACCCTTCACGTATGGACAGAGTCCATGGTCCGAGATTAAAGTGTTTATTAGGCTGGTCGTTGTTTCGGCCTTTATTTTTCACTCAGGCCCATGACTGATGAACATACGGCCCTTATATTTGTGTTTAGTACTGTCAACTTGTGGGTCTGATGGCCCAATTTTCAGTGAAAATCATAGGGAAAGACCAGTAGAAACATATGCCACGGACATGTCAAGAATATTCTGAAGTTCTCTTTCAGTGTCAAGGGAGGGCCTCCACAGGCACGTCAAGAATAATCCCGAGGTGCAAGATTTGCTTGATGTTGTTGGAGAAAATAGTTGAAAGGGAAGGGAAGGGAAGGTGATTAAGGGGAAGAAGATTGACACCAACAGCTCATCAGGAGCCCCTTTTTTGCCCTAGAAAAGTGGTGACAATGACAGAGAGGAAACTAAAGTCGATATGTTTGTGCACCCCTTCATGCATTAGTACTATTCTGCTGAAAACCCTATCATTCTACCCTCCACTTCCACCTCTCCCACCATCTCTCTGATCAGTCTGATCAATGCCTGTAAATTCCACTCTGTTGATCACTTTTCCACCCCCTCTCTTTAATCCCTTAAAAGGAATCATCTAAAGCTCTCTAGCTCTCTTTGGGTGCATGAATATACACATGCACATATGCATGCCAGTGTTTGTTGTGTCAGATGTCTCCATTTTAGGGTAAGAGAGAGCTTTTAACTGGCAGTTTTTCCAATCACCTTGTACTGGGGGAAAAGGAAAACCGTGTTCTCTATTCAAAGTTATAAAAAAAAAAAAAAAAAGGAAGGCTGTTTTCCACTTTTGTTCTCCCTTTTGTTTTTTGTTTTCCTTCCACTTTCTTCTGTGGGATGATTCTTCCGCCATATGTCCAACCCATGGCTTCCCTTCTCTTAGTTTTCGTTTTTGCCCATTGCAACCCTTCTTCATCAGATGCTGTCCTCATTTACATTTTGGACTTCCATTGCATGTCCTCACTAAGAAGACGTGCATCTTTTCTCCTACGCATCCCGGAGTTGTCCTCAGCACTATCCATTTTCGGGGGTTAAAGACTATAAGCAAGACATATTTTTAGGCTGAATTCAAACCCCTTTTATTTTTCCTATCACAAATTAATTGTTTGATGATATAAAAATAAAAATTCCCTCCAACTCAAAAATAGGAGAGGAGGGAAAGAAAAAGGATTGCCCTAACGATCAATTGCCATATAATTTCCCACAAAATTTCATGGGACCAGTAAGATTGGCAATTTTCTTTTCTTATTCACAGTGAACATTCATGAGTTTACCACAATATAGGACGAAGATGGGGGAAGTGAGGAACTGTTCATGCTGAATCTCTTAATTAATTTCAGATAGGTGACGATATTGTTGAAAAAAAAAATCAATTTTTTGAACACTTTATTGGAGGAGACATTAGGTGGGTCGTGGGTCTTGATCATCAGTTCATGTATATAAGCATGAAATGATTGTGGAAGACAATGGTGGAAACCAGATGGATCTCGACTGTGATGGTCGAATGGGAGCCATTCGATCGATGATTAACGGCAGTGAATCCACCTCCGTCTGTCGGACCCCTCCTTATCATCTCAATGTTCACTGCGTAAATTATCCCGAAAAAGGGAGAGAGAAGAAAAATAGTTAAATCGGTACTATGAAAAGAAGAGATATTGATTGGAAGAGGAGAGGGAAAAAGAGGGTAATGGGCATGTGATCCAACCGCCTTTCGTGTTCCCTCTAAAGGATTTCTCACACCAAACTCTATTTATCTCATATTTGACCATGATTGATCTGTTTTACGAGTAAAATTATTTTATTATAAATTCTTTACATTCACACACTCGAACATGAAGTCTCACTTGAGGGGGAAAAGATGACGAATTGACCACCTTGACTGATTTATGTTGGTAGGTCATGCTCAACTCTCGAGAGGAAATAAGACTCCCCAAATCATTGAATTTTCTATCTATAAGATTCGGATTCGAATAATTTACATAAGAGAAAAATGTATTTTATCACATCAATGGATCGGTGCAAGTTATTAGTGTTTTTATTGGACATTAGCTTTTTAGGGGTTCAATCCTATGCATGTCAGTAACGAAAAGATTCTTTTCACAACAGCAAAAATTCAATTTGACGGAGTGGGGAATCGTCTAAATATGCTCAATCAGAGCTTCATTTGATCGGCCAACTGGTCAAATAGACAAGCTAGCCGAAAGATGATTAGCTAATCAATCATTTACTTAATGTGATTGTGATCTTTCTTAAAATAGTTTTGACTGCTGCGGTCAATTCTGACCATTTTTTTCCATGGCACTGCGTTGTATGCCTAAATATTTCACCCCCCCCCAATGCTTCCCAGAGCAAAAGATTTTTGCTAACGCATCTATATAGTATATAAGTTCGAGGTTTTCGCCGGTTAAATTCTCTGTATCCATTTATTATTATCTATTTCCTATACTTACCTAGACTTTGCATTTGTTTCATGATCTTTTTCATCCGAGTCATAACAGAGCCTAGGTTAGGGAGATCTCGTGCAGTGATGATATTGTTCTCCATCGATCGATGATAGGCATGTTTTAACTTTGATTTTCATAGGTGGAATTTCGTGTCGATTGGATCCTATCCTCTTCCCACCTTTCTAAACTTATGTGCAACCATTATAATCCGGAAAACAATAGGAAAAAAGGAGAAATTTATGGGAAAGTGGGTGACTTAAGGACAATTCAACTTTATGGGAAAATATTCTATGCAATAATCATATTATAATAGCGCATATTTATTAGACGGTTATACTATATCAACATATCACGTGATATGACCGTTACATGAGATATATTCTTCAACTTTATATGAGGTGGAGAGCCGATAACAATGAGAATCATAATCATATTATCAGTTGAATATCAGTTGACAATAATTACTCATCATTTTCCAAATATTTCACCAGGGTCCATATGTTCTCTCTTTCCCTCATGAATATATATGGTCCCAGTAAAACTATATAAAAAAATGATATATATATATATGGTAAAAGGAAAAAATTCTCTCCGTATATACACACTATTGAGAGACTAATACTCCATTGCTGCTTTTGTAGCTTTACAGAAAGAGGGAACAAAGCTTGCAATCATCATCGTGTATGAATCCGAATTCTATTGGCCCACCCACCTTACAGATAACATTGGGAGCTAAAGTTGATGAATAATAAGGGAAAGATTTGATGTAGCTAGTGATATTACCGATTTGAAATTGAAGGGGTTTAGCGTACAATTCTCAAGACTGGGACACCCCATTATTCTTCTTACATATCCCCCCTCGGAGGCCATGGCGAAAAGCGCTTTTGTAACCAAAAAGATGCTGATGAACTGTTTAACGCTCATATATCAGCTATTCACAATTGCTTTCGGGGGAGGACAGTTCAACATTCACCTGATGTGAAATAAGAAGGAAGGAAGGAAGGAAGGAGGTGAGATGTGAAGAGAGCCAAAACTTGAAGCTCGAGAGCCAATGCACATATAGATGGCACCAATGAGCTATATATCTATACTGCAAAAACCTATGTACGATTGTGTGTGTGTGTGTATAATGCATGCATGGCCACATGATCATATGTTTTCTACTACAGGACATGGAATTTTGGAATCTTTTCAGGAACAGAGAAGACGATGGCAGTGGTGGAAAGCAATGAATATGGGCCAATCTGATCAGGGAAAAGGAAAGAGCAGAGTGGGGAGGCTGATGGAAGCAGAAGAGAAGAAAGTCCGATCATTTATGACGCCGTCACGTTAACAGAGAGAGATGGCTTTCCGGCGGCCTTTTGCAGCCACTGCATCACCTCCAAAAAATTCAAAGGGGTTTTCATTGATTCATGCTCGAGCAAGTGGCCTACTAAGAGATACTCTTCCAACCGTGAATCTTTTCCATATACAAAATGTATAATATAATCTCTGTGCCAGACACACACACACACACAGAGGATTCGAATGGGAGACTGTGTGTTTGTGCATTGGTTTCGGTTTCATGGGATAAACGAGAAGAAGGTACATACAAAAGAACACGAGCAGGTAGATCGACAGAGAGAGGACTCTCTCTCACTCGTCTCGTTTGACGTGAGGTGAAGAGTACATATACGTAGCTTCTGAATCGGGCGAGAAAACCTCTCTCAAACTTGATATCTTAGTAAAGAAAATATGTATGGAGGCAACATAGATGGAAATCAGTGTGCCGTTAGTGGCTGTGGCCCTTCTTATTACTCCCCCTTCACATATGCAAAACCACGTCCAATGTGACATTTCCCGGATTTGGATCTTTACGGCTGCAGCTTTCGAAATCGTAATAGATTCCATGTCTATATCTAATAATTTCCTTTTACGTACGTACTTGGGCACACTGTCTTCTCGGGGATAAGCCCAAGGTGAATGTCAGAATGGAAAATTGGAAAGCAGGCTGAGAGAGAGAGAGAATAGTGTTCACGGGTCTGCCTTGAAAAGCCCTATTAATTTTCATAGTCCTAGACAGGAACAGATATATTCTCCTCCTTTTACCACATATACGAGGAGGCAAAAGAAAGAAAAATTATCAAAATAAATACCCTAAATACTCTTTTTAATTTTTATAATCATATCATATCCAAAAATTGAATGAATCATAACTCATCAATTTCGAGTAATTTTTAACCCTTGAAAGTTAATTTTTCTTTTATATATATATAATTTGAATTTAGAATAATTGTAAAATGAAAAAAAGGTGTTTCATATCAAATAATCATATTTGAACCCATAATAAAGACAAAGCCCTCATCACTTTTGCACACACACACACACACATTCAAAGAGCAACTCAACCTCTCCTTCCTCTCTCTCTTCTTCCAGGATTTTCTGCTCCTTCTCCTTCTCCTTCACCAAACAGGACAAGCTAGAGGTCTCCTTACCATGGCTTTAATGGCGGACAACTCTTGTGAAGAGCTGCTGCTGTCTCTAGATTTCCCGAAGTTGTCAGTGCCAGCCCCGTTCCTGACAAAGACGTACCAACTCGTGGATGATCCAAGCACGGACCGGGTAGTATCATGGGGAGAAGACAACACAACCTTCGTCGTGTGGAGGCCCCCCGAGTTTGCCCGAGATCTGCTGCCAAAATACTTCAAGCATAACAATTTCTCCAGCTTCATACGCCAGCTCAACACATATGTGAGTGCATAATACCAAAACCCTAATTACTCATTGGAAAATGAGGAAATATATCGATGTTGGGATAACTGCGTTAATTTTGTCTAAAGATGGTGTCTATATATATATATATATTTATATTTATAGGTATTCCTCCTTATCTGTTGATTCACTTACATATCTGTCTTGGCTGATTGTCTAGGGTTTTAGGAAGATAGTCCCGGATCGATGGGAGTTTGCTAACGAGTTCTTCCAGAGAGGCAAGAAGCATCTTCTGTGTGAGATCCGTCGCCGGAAATCTGCACCTCCTCATCACGCACCGTCCTTCTGCCCTGACTCTGACTTGCCCCTCGACACCAGCCCAGAGAGTTTCTTTCCCTTTCTGGCCCGAGCAAGCATTACGCTACCCGTCTCAGGAGAGTTGATCCACCGCCCTGCCACCCGCAACAGCTTCTACCCCGTCATCGACTCACCACCACCACCACCTCCTCCTCCTCCTCCTCTCCATACTTCTGCCGGCCCTATCTCTTCATCCACGGCAGCCCTGTCTAAGGACAATGAGCTGCTGAGGAGAAGCAATGACATTCTTGTGTCCGAGTTAGCCCACATGAGGAAGCTCTACTACGACATTATATACTTTGTCCAAAACCATGTCAAGCCCGCACCTCCAAGCAACTATGATAATTTGTCCCACATCCAGTCGCAGTGTGTCAGTGATAAATATCCAGTCTTTACAAACCCTACCGACAAACCACAACTTGCTCCTCCATCAGTGGTTCTTGAAGAGCCTGCTCGGAACGGGACGAAGCTGTTCGGCGTGCCTCTTCAGATCTCAACAGGGACAAAGAAGAGGCTGCACTTGGAGTGTTCTTCAGACTCGATGATGGATTCCACGGAGAGCAACGCTAGGGCACGTTATACGGTCCTCAACAAAGACGAATTGCAGCTCAATCTAATGCCTTCTTCTACATGTTAGCCTTCTCCTTTCACGATCATTATTCTTTGGATTTAGAGCTCTCTTTTTGGGTATGATTCGCTTTTGCTGCAGCGTTCATTTAAGAGCAGGATAGAGTTGGATAATGTAGCCCACCAGTTTTATATCATACATGTGAAAGACAGTCGCATGCTTATGAGTTAAATTTGTGTATATAAAATCATTCTCATCTGCGAAAGTACTTTCGGTGCTGATTGAGAGGATCATGGGGGTCGGGACAGTGATAAAAAAGCTTCATCAATTTTTATTTTTCGCATGGTATTCGGGATCCTATTGGATATACTTTCTATTTTGGAATTGAGTGTAGTGTTTGGGCCATAGTGACAGTAAGATTCTTAATATTCAAGACTATAGAATCAGAACTTTTCATCACAACCCCAACTGTCTTTGAACGATTGACTCCGACCGCCAGACAACGATACTATCAATTCACACAGTCAAAGAAAGCCTAGAATTAATAGAAATTAATTAACATTGTTCTTCAACGATCCCATATATTATAGTTGCTCTGTCATGATTATTCTTAGTTAATCAGCACCAGTTATTTATTAGAACTTTGCTGCATCTTTCTAATATTCTCCTAATTATCCTCATAACTACTCAAGTGTAAGATATATATATATATATATATATAATTTAATAGCTATAACTAATCTAAATTTGAATCAATGGTAAAAATATTTAAATTAAAATTAGATCCACTCATTACGAGAGTTAAAACTCTCATGAATGAATATTTTTTATTTAGAAAAAAATCTCAAATTGAAAATCTTACTGAATTAGTGGGTTGGTTATCAGTTTTATTCTTTTAGGAGAATAAGATTAAAGAAAGCAGGCAAGCAAGCAACATGATTAGGGAAAGGAGACATCATCATGCCGCCACTTGGTGAGGGTTTCAAATTTCAAGCACTCGTTTTCCCCCAACTGTCGGTCAATTATCCAAGAACACCAGACGGGACACGATAAGGAAGAAGGAGACAAAAAGAAGAAGAAAAATAAAAATTGGAATGCCCGAACGGTGCCAATTAAACGATGTGGAGCGATGTCATTCATATTGGCCCTACGATTCGATGCATATGTTTATACTTGGTCCTGTTGAATTGTCGAATTGTTGAAGCAAGCAAGTCTTGGATATGTTGACTGATGGCTCGATCGATGTAGGCATGCACTATAGTAAAGCCTGAACGTTGGGCGGTAAAAGAGTGACAGAAGGGCCGAGAAGATGGCGCATATCGAACTCTGTCGATGGAAGTTGAACTTCTGGATCATAACCTCGGAACCGGCCACTGTGCGACTTACATTAACAACGTGGCGTTCTATCATCACACACACACACATATTGTATGGATAATTATAGATAAAATTCTATATATTTGCTTGTTTTATCACTTAAGTCATACATGTTTTAATACGGTCCTTTTAGTTTTACATATTTGGTTTTGTAATATACTTAAATCTTAAATCTAACAATGTACTAACGTGATCATTATTTGTTGACATAACATAATGATATGTTCATAAATTGCTGATATGGCATGTCGACGTAGCAAATTTTGGCTGACGTGGCGTGATGAGGTAGTGAAAATTCTATTGATATGTCATACCATATGACATCATTAAATATCACGTCAACGAACCGATAAAATTAAGATTCATATATGTTATGAAATCAAACACATATGATTGAAAGATGTATTTTGAAACATATATAATTTAAAGTATAAAATATATAAACATATCATATTTCTATCATAATTCTACATATATATATTTTTTTTCAATAATGAAGGAGATTCGTAGAAAGAATACAAATAAGTTGGAAATATAATGACACGTAAAATCTTACCGATGAGAATCGAATTCGAAAAGTGTTAGTTTCAAGTTGATAATGCCATGGTAGCACTAAGCCAGTCTGTCTCCATGACCACGAAGCTCAAATAATTCGGCCATCATTTCAAGAACTGCGGTTTCTAATTTTGATCTCATTTCCCAGCAAGTGCTCACAAGAAGTCGTAAAATGAATTCGCTTTTGTAGACACAGAATAATATCGCAACAGAACAAGAGAGATGGGCACAGTGAAGAATCTGTCATGTGTAGTGTCGTGGCATATTGCTGTGACGTCGACTCACGTGTAGTCAAGGGTCGAGTGTCGAGCTCGCGATCGGTAAGACACCAGCTGGATATCAGTTCGATCTCCTGTACATGTCACTTGCTTCTTCCTCTTCTCCTGTATATCTTCCGATGGACTGACTTCTCTTTTCTGTAAAACGTAGAAGGAAGAGAGAGGTGGAAGCGCAGCAGTGCATGCGGGCGAGCTAGCTCGTCGTTCAATGATCGATCCATGCACAGACTGAAACTCGCGAGTTACGACGAAGGTATCTGCGTGGAATTATTAAATTGAGGAACCTCCTTCCCAGCAGCCGGCCGAACCAGCACTAGTTTCGAAACTCTCTCTGTACGAGCATGCCAAACCCCAGCAGGGTACGCAGTTAGCCTCTCCCATGTATGGGCCTGTTGGAGTTGGGCCTCGGCGTTGTGAAACTCCAAGAAATTCGGTGTTGTTCGCTGAATCAACGAACAAGAATAACTGAATTATAATTTGTAATACCAGGAAAAAAAACTACTAATAAACCCAGCAAAAAATTCGAGAAATTCTATGTTTAATTCGGTATTTTTGAGCCATCAGCGGACACACTTACTATTCGATCGTATAATTAGCAAGTGATCTTCCGCCAATTACCGTGGCCTGTGCATCAGATTCCTTATTGCCTTTGCTGTTCGTGTAAATCATCTCAATGCTGGGAACAATATTGGGAGTCATCAATATATATTATTCGACGAGGGTACGTGGCCTGAGCCATGGAAGGAGCCCTCGGCCCGATAGTTGCTAATTTAGGGTCAAAAATCAGCTCTTGAGACATACATACATACATATATATAGACACACCAAATTGTACAGTGAGAGTTGTAAAATTTTAACTCCTTTTAAATAGTTAATTTTTAATTAATTCGGTACTAGAATTTCTGCTCCATGACTCGTATAAGTTCTAAACATGATGTGCTATTAAATAGAGGATAGCCGCGTAGATTCTTGTTAACGTGACGGGATGACATGGCGATTCAGTCTGATATGGTACCGACACACTGTTGCTTTAATACAAAATTAACATGATATATTATTGTCATGTTGGATAAGAATAGCCAATAAGTTGCGAAATATGATATTTAGGACTAATTTATTCAAAATTAAAATTTTAGAAACTAATACCGAAAAGAATCAACATTCAGGGTTGATGTGATATTTTTTTCTTCCAATATTAAATGATTCAACATCACATAAAGCTGGATGCTAGTTAGCGGACTCGTTGCACCTCTTTCATTTGCAAGAAAAAAAAAAGGTTGAGTAAAATGAACAGTGTGTTAAAACAGAGAAGATCACGAGACAGACCCAGAGATCAAGAATCCACTTTCTCCAACGGTGAACGTTTCTTCTTATCCTCGAGAAGTGTCGAGTGACGTAATTCTTATGATCGATAATGGAAAGACGGGAAACGTTCGGGGCCAAGCAGAGCCGCTGCATGCTTTTGGGTTGCCTGTCTTTGCAATTCGGCAATGTGAAGGCGACCCAATTTCTTGTTCATGAAAACCATGGTGAGGTAGAGGGAGTGAGACATGTCGATGTGTGTTTTTACCCACCCGATACAGTGGCCGTGCAGTTCGGCCCATGACGGAATAAAACTATGTCGGTCTTGAATTCTTTTCATCTGTAGGATTCATCTAATATATATTGGTATAGTCTCTTCATTTCACACTGTTGATGTATACCATTTTTGGGCGACACTGATACATGTTAAGAAGTTTAGGAAGTGTACATAGCGTAAAATAAATGATCACATCACCGTATTAAATTTCATAAATATAAAAAAATATGGATGATTTCATTATGAGAATAGAAGTATATATTATAAAAAAAAACTTCGTCAATCAAATTGAAGATAATATCATTGTATCAATTTTTACAAGAAGGTTTATAAAGCAGATAGTAAATGATGTTAGAGAAGAAGAAAGTGGGGGATGGTGCAACTTCAAAGGCATCAATCACTTCCGGTGCAAACCTTTTATGATCAATTCTGTGGACATGCTGGGGGATAAGAAGTTTAGTGTCAAGTGTGAACCCTTGTGATCAATCAATCTGTGGCCCAAACCTTGTCGTGCTGTTGGGTCTCCTTTGGCCATGCACGTATTCCATCTTAAGTACTCCATACATGCATATATTTAAATATAAATTTCATTTATACACATATACATACATACATATATAAAGAAGGCCTTTGTAATTAATGTCATCACTTTGAAGCAAGCAGGTCCATCCATCGGCAACCGAACGGAGATCATTATAAAAAGAGAAAAAAAAATGCACGATAATAGTGATAATATATTTTGAGAACTGTCTTTCAAGTTCAAGGGGGTTAAAAGGATGCAGGAGGGTGCACTTATCGGGGTTCGGAATGGCAAGCAAACTTCACGAGATGAGGTATGCGTACGATCCTGCATTTACTGTCACGTTTGAGTGTGTCATCCATCATTCACAAGGAAACATCCCCCTAAACCAGCTACCGATGAGAGCAATTTGCAGGGCATTTTTTGGTCGTAAAGCATTGCATTTTCACTTCACGAGCTGTAACTGTTGGTCCATATCTAACCGCCAGGATCTGCAGCAACGAGGGGGAGAAAAAACCAAGTGGGAGCTCACTGACTCGATGGATTAATGGGAACTGACTGAATCTGAGTTGTCGATTAATTTACTGCAGCATTTGTCTCCGAATATTATAACGCTCCCACTGAAAATTTCCTAGTGGGAGACAGTTGAGATCATTGGGCCAAAAAAAAAAACCCCTAATCCTCCTTGAAAAGTGTTAATGAGCATGAAGACTATTTTGATGATAGAATCGCAGACATTGGACGGCAATGATGGCCAAGAAAATTGAAGTACTGACCCGATGGTCGACAAGCTATTGATGATTTCGACTGCTCTCCAGGGATGAATCTAGTGGGCTGGAGTAATCATTCAAAACTCAAGGAAATATATTATTAGCATAGTTTTAAAAACCGGACCGGGCCGACAGGTTCAACCGGTTCAACTGAGAACCGGTCACTCACCCGATCCGGTTCCTACAAAAAAATCCAATTGCACATTTAAAGAGGAAATTTTCAATTGAACCGGCCGGTTCCCGGTCTAACCAGTGAATATAATTGAACCCGTGAGAAAATCGGCCGACTTAAGATTAAAAAAAATAAAAATATATTATAATATACGTATTTTATTTTACTAAACTTATATTTATATTTTATATTAAACTTTTATTTAATATAATGATTATATTAATAATTTTTATTATAAATTATATTCAAATTATGATATTATGTAAATTTATTAGTAATATTATATATTAAATATGTGATTCAACCTATTGAACCCCCGGTCCGATCCATGAATCCATGAATTCATGCCTTCACTGGTTCCCGGCTCGGTTCGGTTTTAAAAACTATGATTATTAGGAATTTCACTTAAATTTATTTATTTATATTATATTATTATATTTTATCAATTCATATAGCTTCTTTTAATTTTATATTGAATTTTTCACTCAAAATTTTTTTTGAATTTGTCAGTGTAAGTGTAACTCTCTAATGTCACCCTACAGCTCTTTTTTTTTTGGGATTAGCTTGTTTGTTTTTGGAGATCGATCACTACTGATGTACCAGATTGCCTCATCTACGTATCATCAGGGAGATGTGGCAGCTCACACAATTGCAACAATTCCAGCCATGCTTGGAGGGTAGAGTTGAGACAAGATGTAAATATCTGGGTGGAAAATGAAATAAACCTAAAATGCACGTCCTGAAAAGCGACACAGTACTTAAATTTAATGATGCAGCGGTCGGATCAAACGGCGCCTCATTTCCACCGCCAACAACCAGGATCGATCAGAAGGGCGCCTCTGGTGGCACTTCTGACACTTGTCATGTGCAAGGTTGCCCTGTTTATCTTCTTGCATGTAATATTAAAAAAAATAAGAAAAGAATTTATTTCTGCAGTAATGTTTCCAATATTTTTATTAGCTTGTCTGCGTATCGCTGGACACTCAGGCCAATGATTCGAGAAAATGGTGGAACAGTTGGCATATCTGAGCCCGTCAAATGTTGGGCCCAGTGTTATCAACCTTGTTTCATAAATTAGGTGGGATAATTTCATAATTTTTAAAATAAAATTTTAGATTTAAATTTTTTAATATAAAAAATTTATTTTAGAAGAACTTTATCATTAGCGACCAGTCTACTCAATTTTTTATCAATTTAAATAAATTATTATGATTTTATATCTTTTATATTTAAGTGAAGTTGTGAATTTAAATATTTTAAATAAAAAATAAATTATAATAGTGAGAATTTTACTCTTTAACGTACATATTCTATTGCAATCTAAGTGGTCCATACTCTGGTAAGATGAGAAATTTATCCACGACCCATTTTCCATGTATGAACACTAGAAAAATATGCAAACATACATATATATATATATATATATATTCACTTGGAGTGAATCGATATTTATCTTCTCCATAATTTGTTGAAAAAGAAATAACGAAATATCACTCACCATTTTAGCGCGTGACAGACAAGTGACGCTGACCATGCTGCCCATGATTATTTCATTCTAGGAAGGTGCAACCAAAACCATATGCTTTACACTTATGCAAGCATATACAATGAACAGGAAATTGAAGACAAAGAACACGAGAAAACTAGGGACCACTGTGAATCGACATCTTTATTTACTGTCTCTTCTTATTAAATAATATTTTTATATTTAATTACTATAAATCGAGAAAATAAATAATTAGACGAGTTTTATTTATTATATATTTGAATTAAATTTTTAGATAACAGATAATATGTATATGAATTAAAGCTAACAATTATTTTAAGAAAAAAGGCCAATAAAATCGTTCCAAACGTCACTTAATTCCAAGTAACCGAGACTGTTGCATATATAAATATGTGTGTTGCCTCCACACTGTACCTCCGTATGGTCACTCTGCTCCCAGCAAGATTATAGCATTTCGTAATTCCATTTTTCACCTCGTCGTCGTCGTCGTCGTCGTCTTCTTCACCTTTCCTTCTCTGCAAAATTCTGATAGAAATCCCACTCTGCACTCCTCGATCCCTTCGTCTCCCCCATACCTCTGCCTCCTTAATTACCTCTCAGTCCGCTCAGTTTTGCGAAATTACTTTCGCTTCCTATCGGTTCAATTCCCTTGGAACCTGAAGAGCTATCGAGAGTTCGAGCCATGGACATTGACCACCTGAAGTCGGTCCAAGGAAACCTACTGGAGATGCACATGACGTTGCCGATGGAGGAGAAGCTTCTACCTGATTACTTTGGCGGTGCCGCCGGCTATGGCCCGGCCGGTGGTGATTTCCCGCATAATTATCCCGACAACCCTTGTCTCACTTCACCTTCATTCGTGTCCCCGCCGCCGAGCAGTGGTAAGAGTCCGATGATATCGTTCACCCCCAGCAGCAGCAGCAGCAGCTATGCGACAGACCGGGAACTGGATGACGTCACCTGCATCGGTCAGGGGCCAATGGTGGCTCCGAACAACAACACGGCAGCGATGAGGGAGATGATATTCCGAATAGCGGCGATGCAGCCGATAAACATAGACCCGGAGGCAGTCAAGCAGCCCAAGAGGCGGAACGTGAGGATCTCCAGCGACCCGCAGAGCGTGGCGGCCCGGCACCGGAGGGAGAGGATAAGCGAGCGGATACGGATCCTACAGAGGCTCGTCCCCGGCGGCACAAAGATGGACACCGCCTCGATGCTCGACGAGGCCATCCACTACGTGAAGTTCCTCAAACGGCAGGTGCAGTCGCTGGAGAGGGCAGCCCAAGCTAACAACGATGTCCCCGGAGGAGGGATCGCGCTCAGACTAGGGTTTCCATTGTCGGTGGCTGACCACCACGACCGGGCCGGTTATCACGGTAACAGCAACAATCCCGCATCATATCACCAATACTATCATCCTCGGGTGCCTCCGTCGGCTCATGCCGAGCAGAGCTACGGAGATTCTTAGACCGAGCCGGCGACCATATATGCACGATCGAACTCCAGAGAGAGCCGATAACTCGGAGTTGACAGTGGATTATCATGATTTGCTGGGTTTGGGGTGGGTGTAAAGAGGGAGCTTCGAGGGTATATACGATATCATCGTCGTCCATGCATGCATGCTTATGGGGAATGGACTGTTTTTTTTTTTTTTTTTAACCTTCGTCTGTGGCCACGATGTAATCGATCGCCTGCACTGTTTTATTGATGTATTGTTATTCACTAATTAGCTGATTATCCATTTAAAATAAATAAATATGTTACACTAATACCATCCTTAATTTAAATTTAATTGATCTTGAATTTAACTATTTCACGTGATTATCTCTTTTTGATAATAGATGCCGTGTCGAGCGTCGGGCGTCCTAGAAGTGACAGGAAAATGATAGAAACCACGACAAAGGTTGTGGATTATGCACGTGATCGATTGAGGAGATGTAAGATCAACTTCCCGAGTTTGATTATGCCACGAGCTGTTGTATTATTTTTCTTTATTTTCCTCATATAATTTTATTTTTGGTTTATATTTTTTATAAATAAAAAATGCTTCTAGAGCTTAAAAATAAATAAGTGAGAATGTAAGTTGTTGAGATATACAATTTTATATCGATTAAATGTAGAAAATATTGTGATTTTATAAAAAAGTTGAGTATCGTCATCTATCAGTTTAAACTTTTAAATGAAAATGACTTGATCTTTTATGAGTTCATAATAAATTTAACGTAAACCAAAATCATTTACATAAATATTACAATTTACGATCATATCTCACCTAAAAATTTATGTTGTAATATTAATATAATAATATTATTATCGTAGTATATTTTTTCCGAGAAAAAGATATACTATATGTTATATTATCGTGCGTACTTGATGAAGGGAATTGAGATTATAGAACGGGGACGGGGACGGCCACGAGAGAACCTGACAACCCAGTGGGTCTGTGCAACGTGGCACGAGATGACGTCATTTTCAGGCTAGACAGTCTCACGTGAAACCTCGTCCACGACCCAATCCTACGCGGGTGTCCACATCACACACTTTTCCCCACTCGTTTTTTTTTTTTTTACTGGCTGATGAAATGCACCCATTCGAACTTTTTTTTTTGAAAAAAAAATAAATTTTACCTAAAATGTTCTATATATATATATAATAAGATAATTTAATAAAATGATATTAAAAAAATAAATTATATATAAAATATTTTATTAAATTTCTTAAATTGAAGGGATAAAAGTATGAAATTTAACAGATGATTCAGCACCACACGCTTATCCATGTAAAGCTTTTCCACATTGTCCCTCAGGAGGACCATAATCTTATTCTTCCCAGGAATCCAAATTCTCTCTGATATGCATATGTATATAAAGAATGAACAAATTCATATGTAAGATCAGGGCAAAGAGATAGGCATGTCAATTCGGACCGTGCTGGCATTGCACAAATTCACTATCGGGGCAGTCAAAAAATTCCGGTCCAAATCACCCAAGTAATTTCTTTTGCAAATAAATTAAAATAAATTTTATATTAATTTAAATAAAATATTCAAATACAATTATATATAATTAATTAATTAATTTTCTCATTAGCTTCTTTTTCTTATAAAATCTTTTCCGTTAACATATTTTTTTTCTATCTTGCCGTGCTAGCATGCTATGATACCCCCGGTGGATCGAAAACACTGGTCTAAACACGGCTCTACAAGGAGAGGGTTGGTTTGAAACAAGATTAGGAAAATTTTATGATTCAGTAAAGTTTTGAGTTGGAGTAAAACAAGCCCAGTGCTGCACTGCGGAACTGCAGAGATTCCCATAAATTCGGGTCAAGGGGAGAGATTGGATGGATAAGCCCCATGTGAAAGGTCATGTCGAGGCTGTCCTCCGATACGTCCAAAACAAGTCCGAGATTTTGTCCTGCAAATGTTGGGGCAGCCCAGTCCCACCCTCCCCCACCACCACGCCCACACCACTGCCCGTGGCCCACTGCCCATCCCCCCCCAGGTTCATCGCACGCTTTGACTTCTGTGGAGCAAATCATCCATTATGAGCATAAATATCAGAGCAAAATCTATAAGAGCTGAATCGGGGGGAAAGATGGTATTTGATACGGTACTATTATTCTATCGATGTGAAATCGCAAGATCCGTATTTTAATTATTATCGGTAAAATTTTTCGTATCCAGTTATTTCCCATCATTTTACCGTCTCCCTTAAAATTGTAAGTTTATTTTATAATTAGAGAAAATTCAGAGGCTTGGTGCAAGTTTTAAAGCTAATGATGGTTAAATGTAAGGATCATACTACACTCTCTGCTTTAGTGCCATACTCATTAACCGACATAAGCTAGTTAATATGGTTTGACGCTCTTTTATTAAGTAAGATTTTATGTTCGAATCTTATAAATGTGGAGAGTTTATATCGTGAGAGTTTTACATGAGCATCGGCCTCCGAGTCCACAGTGCCGCCCGGTGCAACCGCAGGTGTCCCTGGTAATTGGAAGGAGATGGAAACTGAGCTAGATTTCGTCATCACTGAAGCAGCCCTGTGCAGAAATGGATGGCAGCCAGCAGCTCAGGACCACCCCAGGGCCTCACTGTCATTACGGTGATCACGGGCAACCCCCGTCCCGGACATTGATGATGCAACCAACCATTGGGACATGACATTGCTAAACCGATGTCCACGGTCTCCACTACCCTAAGCTCGATGCTGACAGCGGCTAAGTAAGACGGCTCTAAGTAGATGCTGACAGTAATCTACAGGTCTAAGAGAAAGACTGTCCGTATAACAACCGAACACCTGCAGATCCAATCACGATGTTTCATTGAGGACAAGGGAAACACTCTCAACTTCATCACATTGCTGTGGGCGACTGAAAGCAGTAATCTGAAGCATAAGCAATCACTATCGCTGTTCCTCATCAAAGAATATTGGCGAAATGAGCGTAGCTACATGTATTCCCATTCTTCTCTATCAATATCACAAAGCCTTGATACAGAGTACAATTATTTATCATTCACTACTGTCGTGGAACAATGGGTAAAAGGTATAAGATACTGTATGTACTACATCAAGATGAAGGGAGGACTCCTACGCTCTTCCTTTTCTCTTTTCGTCCACAGCCTGCCCCATGAGAAAGAAGAGAAAAGAAAAGCAACAAACAGAACACATTCAAAGATGACATTTAAGTTTGTACCATAGGGCCGAAGAAAAAGTGAACTTAGTATTCCCTCAGGTCGTTCTACCGCAACAAACTTTTCTAATGCGATATTAGACAGAATAGATGAGAAACATTTACCTTGCTCTGGAACATTCTCATCGTCACCACTAGAGTGTCCCGCATTCTACAGAGAGATTAAAAAGAGCGTAACTGAAATGCATGACCGGATTTCTGAGAGAGAGAGAGCTACCGAGCATCTTTTGCCATGATTAAAAGTATCAAACAGTGGCTCACCGGACATCATACGTGCTTATAGGATGAGAGGATCCATCAGAACATTTTAAAACGAACTGCATTGAGAACCCACATGGAACTTTGATCTGAACCATCAAAGAGGTATTTTCAGGTGTTTCTACAGATAATATTAATACGTATAACTCCCATAAGAATTGAGAGCATGTCTGCATCAATTGCAAAGTACGTACCGAAAACTCATTTGAGAACTTCTCAGAAACTACTTCCTCTCCTGTGTTGACGAGTTTGATTTCATAGCTCGATGGTTTCAGAATCAGAGACACAGGCTCCCAAGTCTCAGAAGAATCAACCTGTGCGTTGCCATGGACAAGTGGAGATGAGCCTTTGTACTTATAAACAAGGACAAATTCAACTATGTTATGTACAAGTGTTCACGCAATGATTTGCTTTTAGTCTGAACTTTTGATTTTAAAATGCTGTATTGTCCCATAACTTGTCAAACCAGCTTTTCTGACTACAGCACAATATATAGAGGATCGAGTACATTATCAGGTGCATACAAATCCAAGCAGGAAATACACATAAAGATGAGAGATTAACCAGATGGACACATGATATCTTTAATATAAAAGAATAGGCAGATTCAAGTGCAAACCTACCAGCAACTGGACTCTGAATGTGGCATGGCCTTTGGAAATATGCTTATCGATCTCCATTTGCATTTCTGGATCTACAAGTCATCCATCAGAAGATATTTAGTAAAACAGTCCACTTGGAAAATACTCAAATTTTGCAGCAGAAGAGCATATCACAACCAGAGGCCAGTTGAGCTGATGGATCAATGCAAAAGATTTCACTTACCGCACGTTATTTTCCGTCGGTCATTGGCAAAATGCCTCACTATATCTCCCTGGTGACGGAAGAGATAAATCAGTGTAACACTTGAACTATCATGAAAATCCAAGCATCAGCATTACTTGGATTCTTCTAAGAAAGATGAGAGTCTCTCTGATACCATCACAAATTTCTTTAAAAGGATTCATATATTCGTATTTGCAAAGATGCATGCTTTAGGATACACAACAATAAAAATTGATCTACAAGGAATTATATAGAATAACCTTTATATTCCTACACATGGAGATTGACTCATAATTGGATTTGTGCCTATGTTATAAATCTTGAGCTTCAATACTATAGCTTCAATCCTAATAAGAGAATTCACAAAATACCTGCCGGCCTTGGTTATCCATTGGGATGCACTCAACTGCAATAAGTGTGTCCACATCATCGGCAGTGACAAAATATTCAGGATTTGTGGCTCCTAAGCAAATGCCCAAAAAAAAAGTTACAAAACCATGAACCTAACATAAGATATTGAAACTTTCTGTTGATGAGGGACTTCTTGTGGAGCCAACTTCAGCATGGTTTTAGGTAAATCTAGGCTTCAATGAAACTTATGTTAAACTTGAGACGTGTTGTCATGCCTCAGTTAGCAACTGAAAGCACTGAACACACTGCAGGCGGCATTAGATTGGAACTTACTCATAAGTGTGACACTTGACGAAACTAGTCAACACGTAAGAACATCTTCCAATATTTACCTTCAATATACTGTGGTCTCCCATCATGAAAATGCCTGACCCACTGATTTTGACAAGAAGGAAAAAAGTTTCGGACTTTGTAAAATGCACAAATTGATCAGATGAAAATAAGACAGAAGGGAATTGGAGCAAAAAAAAACAAAGATACCTGAAACATGCAAAGAGCAGTCCCTCGTACAGGATATCCGCACCCTAGGAGCTGGTTTCCTGGTGTGGCTTCACCAATAATCTGGAATCCATTGATACCCGGACCCTCTAAATTAAAATTGAGGTACATTAGACTAGAACCAAAGATATCAAATAGAAGATCTGGAAATGAAAATTTTCATCACCTTGAGAGCCAATAGAAGCAACATCATCACGCACATCAAGAGGAGACAAAGTATCCTTAGGTTCGTCAATTGGTCTACAAAGAAGGTGCACAAATAACAAGAACTTCTAAGTCATATTACAAGACAGAAATCAACGTACCAGAAATATCAAGAGAAACTAATGGGTATCATTTGCAGGTCATTTGGGTTTGAGCTTTCAGAGTAACAAAATACAGCAATCATCACCATAAAGACAGAAGGTAAAATGACGCCAACCTGTGAACATCAAAAGCAAACTCCCTAGCATTCCCTTCACTTAGTTGTTGGTGCATCTCACCAACATTTATCATTGAGCTCTTCCTATCCACATGCTCATTATAGTACATATGATTCAGGAAACCGCTACCTACTTTCATATCCAATCCATCCTTGTACTGATTTTTATGAGAAATACCATCTTGCTGCTATAACAAAGAGAAAGCAAAGCAATGACATGTTATGGGCATCCATAATAACCACAATCAATTCAAATATTTAAATTGGAAGGAAAATATGTAAAAATGTAGTTTTCTTCTACATGTGAAGGGCTATCATCGTAATTTTCTACCGCACTAGCCAGTTGTTGAATTTTTTCCTGCATGAGAAGGCATAGGATAAATATTTGGACAAGAGATAAACAATTGTCCGCTCATTAGATAGCACACTTACATGTGCACTATTGATTCTCCATCGCAACTGGTCATGAAGCCGCTGCATAAATATGGAGGGAGAAAATATGAAAAAGAAAAACAAAGGAAATCAAGCTTCACGAGGGCACGACTGATTTGTGGAGGCTGTAACAGATAGCAAAACAGCTTATTCTTGAGTAGAAAGATAAATGTTTGTCATTCAAAAACGATACCTTCACATAGGCCGAGACTACACCAGCACTCATCACAGGTGGCAAGAAATTATATTGTGCCAATAAACCAAGCATGGAAGATGTGAAGAAATATCTATCATCTTCTACAACCTAGAAAGGTAGTTAGATTAGTTGATAGAGTCTAACATGAAAATGAAGCAAAGGCATGATTCAGTAATTACCTTCAACTCATGAGCCAACTTTAAATTCTGTTCCAGATCACCTTTCCTACGAGCCAATTCATTCAAGGCATATGTAGTCGCTTCATTTTGCTTCTCATCAATTGCCTGTCAAACAAAATTGAGATGAAGTACAAGCAATGACCTTCCCATTACCATAGAGGACTAATCATTGAATTCGATTCCCAAATGAAGCTAAAAGAATCAACTAACTGACCAATCTCAAATCAGCAAACTTCTTTTCCAGTGTGTATTTTTCGGTCAGCAGCTTCATTTCCTGGCACCATAAAAATTACAACTCCACTTCATCTAATGATGATCTCTATAAGAATAAGACAGCTTACAAGTCACTACCTTTAGACATGCTGCAGCTATTTGTTCGCGGAGTTTCTGAATTTCATTTTCCTGCGCTCTAGTTCGTGAATAGAGCTCCTAATTTGCAAGCAAGGTAACTGGGTCAACTCTAGACATAAAACAAAGTGAAGATGTTCTCCAGATATATGGAATATAAATCATATACCATAACATCTCGGTCTTGTAAGTTAACAGAGTTGCTCTTTCCACTAAAATTGTTCTGAGAAGAACGTTTCTCCAACTTGATTCCACTGAAGAGAAATAGCAGTTAATCGGGTCCAGTTAATTACTGAAGACAATTAAAAGAAAAGCATAAAATAGTCAATTGAATTAAGTGTTGAACCTGTTTAAAGTATTGGAGTTTTGGCTTCTGAGAGCATCACTTTTGTTAAGCTCATGAGAAGAACTCGTACTAGCAGACATCGTGCTCCTAACTCTACCGGATCCCATGATATCTCCCATAATCCAGAACTATCAGACAAACATGCATCTTAGATCATCCTAAATATGTTCTCTTAGGCAATTTGTCTTCAATAGGACAATGCAATTGTCTTCCCTCCAAATGTAAACTCCAGCATAGAGAATACTGTAGGGATAGAAACAAATTGAAAACAAACTTCCAGCTCAATCTCATCTCAATCCAACTATCCATAAACTCTAATCTAGTCCCACTAGTAGCTCAACAGCATAGTGTTTGCAACAAAACTGTGATGATGACCATAACTGATGCAGCAGGAACATCATGTTAATTAAATAGAAATTTCTCAGAAATTTTCAATCGAATAGCATTCAAGACTTCAATTCATGCCTCCACTCTAGTTAAGCCCCTCAATCACGAAGGAAGAGACCAATTTAGGATTGACTTAGGCCCAGAAGATGCATCTCATCTTACTATATGCAGCCTGGAGGACTTCCTGGTTCTCCTGTAGCTGGATCCTCCTGAACCACAAGAATCCTTCCTCAGCACGGGATTCCAACTCAGCACTCTTTGAGATATTATATCTATAATTACAGAGTTTGACAACAGCTGAGGAAAAAAAATGAAGATACAATAACTGCTCAAGTAACGCGAATATCTAGCAAAATTATTACTTCGAACTGGAACAATAACAGGTAAGCCAAGCCAGATACACCTATTCCCAACTAAACATTAATTACTCAGTTAATGCAAACTTAGCCCCTCCCAAAGCGTCATTCTTTAAGCAAATTTGAATCTCGGAAGTTCTTGCGGAGGTAAAACGCTACAGGGGGCCCAATACCCCCGGTATTATCCCTTGTTTTCGATATGCTTTCCCACTCTCTCGGCGACCCAGCAGCGGAAAACAAATGACATGCCAGGGAGAAAGAAACCCGAAAGAAACGAACATGGGGATGGGATCCATCCTCCTGAGCTCGAGCATCGAGCTGATGAGGAGGGAAAGCAAGAGAGAGACTGAGAGATGGGAGAACGGTGAATCGACTACCTGTTGGAGCTGGATCACAAAATGCCCAGACTCGGGGATTCCCAGAAAGGGTCGACTCACGCCACTGAACCGAATCAAGAGAAGAGGAGCATACGATGAGGAAGAAGAAGAAGAAGAAGAACTGAAAGATGAACAGTGAGAGGAAGGGATGACAAGCTTTTTTTTTTGTTTTTTCAAATCAGTAATTATCTAGAAGCTCAATTATCATGTCGATCCAGTCTGGCTATGCAGGTTTTGAGTCGATGAATACTCGATCTGGGGACTTTGATTGGAGACTCGAGCTGTGAGATCTTGACCTTAGCTACAGGGACCGGGACGGAGACGGTGTATCTTTCTTTATTGGCGTGGGAGATGACGTGATGATGGGTGGTTCCGGTCCACTATTGCTTGGTCCGGGTCGTCGCAGCGTTCTTCATTTTTTTTTCCTGCAATATTAAATTAATTTTATTTATCTCAATTGAGTGGAAAAATATTTAAAAAGGGGGAAAAAAAATAAAGGAGAAGGTCAAGACAACGTGTGGAAAATGGAAATATGACTCTAAACCGGGGAAGATTTCAGAGTTTGATTGATTCTAGGAATTGTGGAATTAAATACATATTCAATAAAGCCTTCTTTCGGGTAACTTAATGTTACTTGTTGTTGTGACTGCAATATATGTATATATATATATATACACGTATATGCTAGTCTTGAAAGCCGACACCTTATGAGGGAATTTCAGACATCAATGTATAAGATTACGGTTTGAATCAGTAACCATCACGGACCGTTTCTAATTCATCCCGATCTATGACGTTACATGATGCAGCAAATTTCTTATGAATCCCGAAAATGTGCTCAAGCAGCTTTGTACCAGCACGGGCTTCGCGTTTTGCCGAGCATACAAGATTCTAGTCATGAATGTTCCACATGTAGCACTCTTTTTAGGTGTAGCCATGCAGCCGCGTCGACCGCACTCTGGGATGGGTAGCACTCTCCCCCAAAAGGCTGCCGGGGCATATAGATGAAAACCCACATAGCTGTGGAATCCAAACTATGAGATCGTACACATTACTGTAGGCCCTTAGCTGCCGTGACTAACTCGTGGCATCTTCAAGCATCTGTTTGTGGAACTCAGAGAGGTTTCCTTGCCCAGTTAACGGGCAGATTCAAGGACACAACATATGTTAAAAGAACACGGTTAACAGTAAATGTTGGATAAAGGAATGGCTATAATTCCAAGAACAAACATACCAATAGAACAGTATTCAAGCTCCATCTCTGTGTAACAACACTCACTGCCAGAAAAGTATAGATACAAGGGTGAGAAAGTAAATAATGAATAATTTCTCGGCTTACAATTGGAAGGAAGATGGATTGACTGTTGGAAAATGCAAAGAGCTGCTATCTCCCAATGCTGCGTCCATGCCTCCGAAAATGCCGCAGTATAAAGCTGTCAGCATGCAAAGGGTACTTCTTCCTAATGAGCCCCTTTATGCACTTCCAGTAAGAAAAGTCGACCAACTCTCCATCAGTGCGAACTATGAACAGGCACCTCGAGCTTTCAAAATCAGGATGATAGCCAACCTGTCAAAGACAACCCTGTATGTTATGATTTTGATATGTGCTCCCAGTCTTGAACCTGCAGATAGTTGCTGGAGTCATGTAAAATATAAGTTGAAATTGTGCAGTAGGGATTTGGATTGACTACGACAGACCATCCATTTCCAATGTAGAAGAAATAGACTGCCTCTAAATTGATATACTAGCATTGTTTTGTTTTTAAGGATCTGACTGGATACGTGCAAGTGAAGAAATAAACATCAAAATTGTTAGCATTGGAGTAGACGGCCAAACTAAAGATGCACCTCATTAACAAAGAGAGAACTATGCTAGGGACTCAGACCTGCACCAAATATTATAATAAGCAAATATGGATTATTTTATGGTTAATTGGGCAGTTGCAAAGAGTAAAGAACCTAAAAGTGTTTACAACCTGTCATGAGGCAAGTTGAGAAACGATAGTAGAAGATTGCTCAAAGGCCAAAAGAGCTTAGGTAAAATGGTCCATTTCAAGTGAAATGGAAAGGGAGGTGCCCATGCGCATCAAAGGCATCATATAAGTTTTGTGCACTGTCTGCAACATGCTGCAACAAAGGAATAACCAATCTACAAGCTTGTTGAGACTAGCCACACAATTCATGTCCCACAACATTTTTGCAAGAGAGCAGTGTCATCAGAGATTCAGGGAAAGGAGCAAAGAAAGTTGAGAAGACAATCAAGAGAAGGACGATACCGTGATACAGTCAATGCCACATCCAATCTTCTTTTCGGACCCGGGATGATATGGAAGCAATTTCTCAAGAATGGTTCTCTCATGTTCTGGTTTTAATTGATCTCCGCTTTGATATCTGCAACAAGATTCCCATCTGTAGGGCATTAGAAACCCAACAAGAAAATGGGTCTGAAGAAGTGGCACACTAAGTGAATCTACTATCAACGTTCAGTTAAGAACTATTGCCCTGAAAAACAGCAAGCTAACCATTATAGTTGAAAAGAAACATGAACTGAGCACCACCTGACATGTCCAACATTCTATTTCATCAACCCATTGTCAATGAGATTCTCATATATAGTAGACCACAGAAATCCAAATGCAATCGCTTTGCCCATGGGAACTGATTAAGCAAGTAACTCTGCTTTGCACCGAAACTTGAAAAAAAAGCACACACAATTGCCAGCAAAAAGCCTCTATTGATTAGTATCTTCACCCTAAAGGAAAACGTTCCACCAAACAGACTTTCAGAGCAAATAAAAGCATGAGATATTTCACCTCCCAGAGTGCAGAATCATCCTAACAAACCCAACTAGAGGCACAGTCTCCTCCAATATCCTGTCCTCCCAATCAACCCCACCGTCTTCCTCTTCCTCATCCTCTGCTTCGTCTTCCACTTCAACTTCTTCCTCCGCACGGCTCAAATCCCTCCTGGCTTCAATCTCCTCGTCTTCATCCAATGTGCCACCCAATTCCTTCACAATCGGCCTCCTGATCATCCTCGAGGCAAAAGCTTCCCGGTTCTCCATCGTCCCGCCTTCCGACCCCCTCCTCAGTGTTCGGAGGCGTGGTGACGAGTGGAACGAGAAACACAACACCAGAGGCAAGAATTGCGGAGAAGCACAGCTCATGAAGGGCTGGCGCGTGAGCTGCAACCAACCGGATGCTGGAACCATATCTGTGGCTGCGACCATGGCGATTGAAATGGAGCTGCTGCTCTGCTTCAATTCTCATGCGTGACAGTCGCTGGAACGTACAACAGAGGCTCTTGAAGTGGGAAAATAAGGATAGGAATTGCCAGCAACCATTGCGAGGGACAAAGCTGGCTAAGCCGATAAAGTTGCACAGAGAGAGAGAGAGAGCGCTCACCGGCTGCTCAACGGCCACGGCGATGATCGTGTGGTCCGTGACAGCTAGCTTCTTCTGGGGCTCGGCCCAGTTGGTCGGCGGGCTAACTAAGAGGCCTCGCCCCTTGGAGCTCCGACTTGGATTTCTATCCTAGTTCTTAAGCTAGTTTAGGTACTTTAGGACTGCTGTAATACATATTGCACCGACCCGGCTCAAACCACATTAGTCAAACATAAATATCACATGGTGAACTTAAAATAGCACAAGAAGGCCTGAGCAATTGATGCAAAGGCATCACAAAGATTCCTGAACATGTTGAAAAGAGTCCTGAGATGTAGCAAGATCTCTCAAGCTGCTGGTGATTGGAGCCAGTTTATCAGGGCAAAACCGCACTTTATGTGCAATGCCGGTATGGTTGGATAAATCCACCTGGATATGTCTCTGGCCGTGGAAATCAACTCTTCTTGCACTCGAGGGAGATGTCGAGTATTGCCCAAAGTTCAGCAGATTGGGTTTTCCAATGATGTCCACATTAGAAAAAAACCAATGAGACAGTCGTTTCGGTTGAATCTTTGTCACAATCAAGATATTGTGATCAACGGTGGGATTAAGATGAATTGGCAAGGCCCTGAATAATGGTCCTGTGACATGGATCAGACACGCGATCCACCAAGTTGTCATTGGGTCCCCAGCATTGCCTCCATCTCCGGTCTCCCTGCAGATCCATATGTCCATTGCGATTTCACAAATTATGTGGGAGAATCGCATATCATTCTAGTTTTCTTCGATGTCACAGACCTGCACTAATTGATGATATCATATCTTAGGCTATTGGATGGAAAAAGGGTTGGTATTGAAACCAACAGGCAGAAATAGGGAAGATACCATTCTTAGCCTCTTTGAGCTTCCAACCATGAGCATATTTGATACCCTTAGGAAGGCTGGGCAGGTATAACAGGGGACACCGGTGATGCCCTTTAATGGAACAGAAATGCTGAACTCTGTGTATACGAACTCATTCTTCTGGGGCCAAGCAAGAATGACAAATCAAATTGCCCTTCAATGAAGCAATAACAGAGGTTATTTCTGGGCTCTAAACCTTCCAGTGTTAGCCAACAATCCTAGAAAGGATCCTTCTTCTTGAGTCTTAGACCCAGAGACATTTAAGTCCACGTATCTTTTGATTTCAGCGTAGCTGCAAATTATGTTCAAGCAAAAACCTTAGGGAACCGGTGCTGCTGTTTACTTTCTGGGCCAAGATCTTACTACATCAAGAGTAATTGGATAATGAACAAGGTCTCCGCATTGACAGGATCATATTTAGCCATATCCACTTCATGCCACACTGACGCTGCCGGCTCCTGTAGCTGAAATAACTGCAGAGGGGAAATAGAACTTTCACTATCGTGATATAGAAATCAACACCTGGATATAACGAGCAATTGTTATTTCATCTTTACTAATGCCATATCTCTGACTGCCTGCAATGAAAATCTGCCATAAGGAATTCCAGTGACGCCAGCCATTGCGAAGGGAGCAGGAAGCAATTTGGCTTAATTATACTACCTCCTCAAGCTCACAGGGACACTCACCTGCCTGAGCAGGTCATACCCGAAATCAACTGGCCAACTAGACAAGATACATGCATATATCATCGTGAGAAAATACAGCATTTTTTTATTTATCATTCTAAGATAAAAAGCGTAACAAATAAGCAGACAAATTATTCTCATAAAAAGGTGGAGAGCTCACATTCCATCGTGATAGGCTGGAGGGTCTAGCCAGCGAGCCAAGTGGGTCGAGCTTGAGCCCAGTGTCAGCAGCAAAGCTCCTGGATCACGGTCTATGAAAAGTTGGATCCAAATGGGGCCCTCAGGGAGGCTTTTGACAGTGAGGAGGCAGTGGAAGAGACTATGGAGCGAGAAGACTGCTTCCTCAATCAATATGTGGCACACTACTTTATACTCCCTGTCCACAACTTAGAGATATCGACTACAGGATATGCAGCAGCTGCTGGCGTTTCTTAGAAGAGAAGATCTCAAGACAGCACCAGGCCACCTATCTCAATCCCCTTTTCACTTGCTGCAGGATAAATGTAAAGAATAATTATGTTACATTGAAATTAAACTAGACAGGATTTGTTAGATCAAATCAATATGGTAGAGCTGATGGGGCTCACCAGTAAACATATGGAAGACCTGTTAAGCACAAGAATAAACCAGGTCCAGGATGAAACTTTATTTCATTCAATGCAGTTGATTAACCTTCCAGATTAGAGAGAAATAATTAATTGATTAACTCCTGGCAGCATAAAGAAGAAAGATGATGATGATGTGGAAAATTTTCTACAATCTATAATGCCAATTGACAACTTCATTATCATAAACCAAGAAAAGTGTACATTATTCAAGTGATTAAGTCCACTAGTTCAATTATATATACCTCGAGCCACGCATCTCTTTTCCAACTAACTAAAGCTGATATGCCCGCTTCCTAAAATCCTTGCCTAATGAGCTGGGGGATCTTACTCGCTAAGGAGAAACAAAAGCCTGCAGCGAGAACATACAGAGATTTTGATTTTGGGAAAATCGAACATACAGAGATTAGTATTATTAAAATTCACTATCACTGTCATCTCCTCGAAGAAGGTTGAACTCACCTTAATTTGACTGGCGCCATAGCATCCATCCCCTCCAATGTCTCTCATCATCTCTCTTATCCGAGCCACATCATCCCACCTTCCTTTGTCAGCATAGAGGTTCGACATCAATATGTAAAACCCACCATTCTCCCGATCCAAGAAGAGTAACTTCTTGGCCAAAGACTCCCCAAGCTTCAGCTCTTGGTGGATCAAACATGCATTGAGTAGTGCTCCCCAGACTGCTGAATCAGGCTCCAGGCTCATATTCTTTACAAAGTCCATGGCTTCTTCAAATAAGCCAGCACGACCTAGCAGGCCAACCATGCAAGCATAGTGCTGCAAAGTGGGGACCATGCCCAACTCCTTTGTCATGATATCATAATACCTGTTTCCTTCATCGATGAGGCCTCCATGGGTGCATGCAGCTAAGACCCCCAGGAAGGTGATCCCATCAGGCTGAAGTCCTTTTTCCTGCATTTCCAAGTAACACAACAGAGCTTTCCTTTCAAGACCATACAAACTAAATCCCGAGATCATTGTGTTCCACGTAGCCACACAAGTGCTTTCAATTCCCTGGAAGACTCTTTCTGCCTGCTCAATCATACCACACTTGATGTACATATCTATCAGGGCAGTCTCAACAAATTCTTCCACGTCTAGATAGTTCCTCAGAGCGTAGCAGTGGAGTTTCTGACCCAACTCCAAATCTATCAGTTGGGAACATGCACAGAGCAGAATAGCTACCGTGATGGAATCTGGGTTATGGCCATGACTCCTCATTTCACCAGACAACTCCATTGCATCACCTGCTGCTCCACATTGGATGCAGCCTGATAGAAACGAATTCCAACTAACTAACGGCTTTTGATGCATATCATAAAACAATGAATGTGCAGATTCTAAATCGTTCAACTTAGAGTACATGGTTATAAGCCCATTAATTACCAAGAAATCCTCACAAAGCCCGAGTTTGAGCCCATAACAGTGAAAAGCAAGCCCGAGGCTGGTTACAGTAGAAATGTCCGTGACTACATGGAGGGTGCTAAGTAACGCGACCGCATCAGGTTTCATGTCTAAATTTTGCATCTCAGCAAAGACTTTCACTACCTCGTCCATTTTCCCCTCCTCAGCATAACCAGAAATAATTGCAGTAGAAGAAACCAAATTCTTTTCAGGCAAGGACTTGTAAAGTATTTCTGCTGAGTCCATGTCCCTGAGCTTTGTATACATGCAGAGAAGTGACGTCATTACAGGACCATCACCTAAAAGCCCAGTCTTGAGGGTGTAACAATGTGTAGACTCCACATCTGCTTGTGCTGACAACAAGCTCACAATAGTAACCGAATTTATTTCAACACCTTTCAGCATCATTCTTTTAAACACAAGCATTGCATCATCATAGAAACCATTTTGGCCATAAGAACTGATCATCGTGTTCCAAGAGACAATGCTCTTCTCGCCCATGTCTTCAAACAATAATCTGGCTGAATGCAATTCTCCACTCTTTCCATACATAGACACCAGCACGTTTCTCACTTGAGGAGCCAGATCGATGCCAGTCTTAATCCCGAGACAATGAACCGATCTCCCCTGAAAAAACAACTCCCGCCGGGCACAGGACGGGAGTAAACTTACCAATGTAGCGGGTCGAGGAGCAAATCCTTCCCTCAGCATCTGGCCAAACAGTTCCATCGCCACATAATCATGTCCGCTTCGTGAATACCCGCAAATCAACGCATTCCATGAAACGACATCCCTCATGGCCATATCATCGAACAATTTCTTTGCTCTAGCTTTGCATCCCAATTTCATGTAGAGATCGAGAAGGGCAGTACTCAAATAGACAAAATGATCGAAGCCCAATTTTAGCAATTGGGAATGGATCTCACTGACTTCTCGCATTGAACTCAGGGAACCAAAAGATGCCACGTCGGAGGCGCATGATTTCACGAGCAAAGAGAAAGTGAGATCGTTCGGCTTCACGTCGCATTGCAGCAGCTGCCGGAAGGAAACCAATGCCCACCTCCACTTCCCGCCTTCTATGTAAGATTTCAGCGTAGAATTGAAGCATGAAATGCTGCCCCTAGAGAGCAGAGAAGCAGAGTTCATGCTCTGTTCTACCTCAGCGGCAGAGTTTTCAATTCATCCTTCGCAAAGATGATGGCGCGAAAAAGGCCGTTGCTGGGCCGAACCATAAGCGCCCGCCCAAGCAGTTTAGAAATGGACCTTAACCAGGCCCGTTTTGTATTTGCGGTGATATGGAATAAAATAAAATAATTATAATTATAATTATAATTGATTGAAATAATTCGATATTTTTAGATAAAAATTTTAAATTTTCTTATAAATATAAAATATTAATGATGGAGAAGATTTTACTTAAATAATTGATATAAAATTAGTCCGGACAGCTTTTTTTTAATTTTGGTGCGCACAATGAAAGTAAAATAAAATAAATTTAAGATTAAATAATGAGAGAAGAGGATATGGTTTAGCTAAGTCGTGTCGTCTTCCTATTCGAAGCTTCTTCTGAACCAGACATGTCCACCGGATTCCCCAAACTGCCTGAGGTAACGGCTTCTCTCGGTCTCCTTACTGTTTCATCAGTTCAGGATCCATGAAAATGCAAGGCATGAAGTAGTTACACTGATTATGAGAAGATCCATCGTCTTTTTACTTGAAATGTGTCCAGAGTTGTTGGGTGTTCACTGTTGCTTACTTCTGAAAGTGGGTTTTTATCCTGTTACCTTGCTGTTGTTCGTCTGAGCATCCGGCAGTGAACGCTGTCTTGTTCTTTGATCATATGAGCAAGAACTCGTTGAATTTGCATCGCCTGGTTTGTGCTCGATGGTATGTTTCTGGTTGGAACTCGACACTAGCGCTGGGGCATGAAACAAGGGGAAGTTAATGTCCTTGGTCTTCGTTTTAGTAATGTGACTTACGATCTATGCTGTGTTACAGTCCCGGACTGATTTTGTTTGGTGATTGATTCCTTTTTCGAGATAACATTTTTCAGGCTTTGATTTTAGTGTTTATTGCTGTGTGGTTGCCCTCTCTGGCAAATTGGATAATAGCTTCTGATTGAAAGTGGAGCTACTTCGAGGGCCTACACAATTCTGCTGAAAAATGTATGCTTGAACGATTCATTTCAATGTTGTTACTGGTGCGTTGTTTGTATGAATTGGTTACCTTCCCGTCTCTGCCACTTGCTGCCTAGAATAGGTCCATTACACTGGGTATTTCATGCAATACGTAGGCGTTCTAACTTTCGTGTCATATAATTTCAGTCTCTTACTTGTACATCTTTATCCGACAGGCCTCTGTAGCCAGCAAGTTGGTGCTGCCACCGGCATTTTGGGACGGTTGGAGAAGTAGAATTTAAACGCCATGAGAAGGATGGAAAGAACAACGAATTAGAAAATAAATTCAAGGGCTGTGATCCTTTGCGACAATACTGGCTTTTGCCTCTTTGTATCTACCTTGAGCTCTTGGCTGGTGGTCCCTCGAGCTTTCTCCCAGGGTTTGTCATGCAGAGGCTGAATATTCTCAACTGTAAAGCTTCATACAGTTTGAGAAATCACCTCGTCGAGCAGCACGAAACTAGGATTCCCTGTACAGTAACTACAAAATCTGACATTAGAAGTGACTTCAGAGCTTTTATCATGGTGGAGAAAGTTTCATTGACAAAGATTAATAGCAGGAGAATCCTCCGATTGGGAAAAATCAGAGGTTTGGTAGACGAAAATCAAGGAGATGAAGATGAGGCTGACGATGATCTCTGCCCCGTCGACTGTGTCAGAGAATTCAAAACCGATGAGGAGTTCCTCAGGATCCTCGAGAAGGCCAAGGAGACAAATGCCCTTGTAGTAGTTGATTTCTACCGGACGTCTTGTGGGAGCTGCAAGTACATAGAGCAGGGCTTCTCGAAGCTGTGCAAGGGGGCCGGGGATCAGGAGGCTGCGGTCATATTCCTAAAGCACAATGTGAGTTTTTCAATGGACTAATTATGTCTGAACCTTTGGATTCTGTTTGCTGTCTCTGCTAGAAGCAGATCAAATATCTGGAAAAGCTACGTGAGAAAATGCAGAAGATTGTATTCTCACATTGCCCTGAAGTGTCGATACTGGAGCGATGCGTCATTCATTAGTCCAGCATAGTAATTTGGAGCTTCATCCCAACCCTGATTCCTGTATGTATGAACAATGCATTTACGTTTCTACTTTTTTCCCAACTACATCAGGTGATTGATGAGTATGACGAAGAGTCCGAGGTCGCTGATCGGCTGAGAATAAGGGTATCTTTCTCATATGTTATTGTAGTGTTGCTCCTTCCCACTCGAATCAGGGAGTCATGGTGCATTCCTTGATCAATGCAGGCAGTACCGCTGTTTCACTTCTACAAGAACGGGGTCCTCCTGGAAGCATTCCCAACTCGAGACAAGGAGAGGATCGACCAAGCCATCCTCAAGTACACAGCTCCCTTGTCTCAAAGCTCCTGAGGGATCAAAGTTCTCCATTGGCATCCAACCTGTACATGAGAACAGCTGGTCAAAGTCCTTCCTGTAGATGCTGCCCTCAAGGATTGAATTCACTTCATTGCTTTGTGCAATTGAAGTAAATAAAAGGAAGAAAACGGCAAGAACAAACGTCGCTTGGCCCAGTGGAAGCCATATACCTGTACCAGATATTATTCTCATTCAATTCGGTTTTACATTTTCTTGAGGGTTGAGAAGATTTCTGACTCAAATCATCCGGCCCTCGTCCAGGCAACCTCTAAGAAGTCCAAAATTCACCTATTACGAGCTAACACTTCATTTAATAGATTGATACTCGGATCCTGTACAGAGTGATTTGTTCTTGGATCGGAATATGCAGCGAATGGCGTTACTGGTTCTACTTCAACAGCAAGGGAAAAGGATTGCGACGTGATGAACATAGGCATGACCTTCAAGCCATTCGGAATTAGGTGAACTCTTTGAAATTCATATCAACTCTCTTTCGTCGATGGCCGTTGGGATCTGAGCTCGGAATCCTCTCTTGTCAACCGCAGCATGCAACCCCTCTCTCCTTGAGCTTCAAAGTGAATCACTGTGCACTGGGCAATAAAATTCTCTTAATTGAAACTCTAAACTAACACATCACCAAATCTTTGGTAGGTGCTAACCTAGAATATAAGGGTCTCGGTTGAACTAATCCTTCAAATCTCCAATTCCCTTGTCGCTTATGACCCAGTGTCTCATTTTAGTTTTCCGTTGATTGGTCACCAACTTAGTCATTTGCTTCTCCACCGATGCTGACCGATAGGCACATAAAGCTACTGAATTCGCATGGGGACGGTCATTGGAAATGTGGAACAGTTCAACAGTTAGAACAGTAAAGGCTTCCTTCTACTTCTACTTATCATCAAATTAAGTATCGGTAAAAGAAGAAAATGGAAAAAAAAAATGGAACTAATCATCCCAATGTGTCGAGAAAGATCAGATCCGTTTTTATCTAAAAACTTAAACTTATAGGTAATAGTTTTTGAACTTAACTTTCATCTTAATTTTTTCGATATAAAATCATATTCTCTATATAATTATCTTACTTCGATAAATGAATTATCTTAAACTAATTGTAATTTTTTAGTTTTGGAATGTAACTTTTTATGCAGCGATTGATCGCATAAATTTAGTCAGTTTTTTTAGTGTCTACGAATTCATTTTAATTTCTAAATATTTTTTTAATTTTCTAATGATTAAATATTAATATTTGCATATATTGAATTGATAATTTCCTCACTAAATCTCAAATAGGGGATTCATAAATCGAATTTCAAGTTGGGAGAATCAATATGAATTTTTCTAAAGATTCTGATCCCACCGCAAACTAATTTTAAAATACACTCCGATTGAATTAAGAATACTGTACCATACAAATAAAATATATATATATTAATATTTGTTAACTTTTCTATTGGGGGAATCCATATATAACCATGTTTTCTTGTCAATCCTCTCATGATGTGTCCAAACGAGACTATGGAGATTACGTTTTGAAAACGTTTTCCAATTCTAAAAGTTTTGCAAAATAACTCGTGGGAAATAGCTATATTCAGGGCAATGATAACATACTGTCACACGGAAATACTCTCGACGAACACTTGCTTTATACCGGACCATCATACACTGTCGTATTAAACCAAAGGAAACCAGAAAACTGTTTTCAAAAAACCAAGAATTTTAATAGAAATTGACAGACAAAATAATTTTAAAAACAAAGGAGAGCTTCTACTGCATCAAATTCGAACCGAGCTGTCTCGGGTCAGTGATTTTGATCCTCCAGTGGCGGTCCGACGACTTCATCAGTCTCGACCTCCTCCTCTCTCGGTCGAGCTCCGTCCTCCTCCTCCTGGTTAGCGCACAGAAGCGGTGCAGCTGCCAGTCCATCCCATCGTGGACTGCCCACCAACGGCGGTGTGCGGCGTCGCTCGCATACACCCGCCGGTCCTCGACGTCCCAGTTGCAGTCGTAGTCCCTGTAACACAGCCACGGTTTCCACCCGAGGTAGTGTATCGCGTACAGCTTGGGCGGCTCCGCCCCGAACAGCTGGTCCTTCATGGCGGTCTCGGACGTGGTTTTCGACCAGAAGTTCTTGAGGAAGTTCACCCTCCGGGGCAGCCGGTGCCACCACACGAACACCTCGTTCAGGAAGCCCTGGTCGCCGCCGTTGTACGAGACGACATCCTCCCGGAGGTCCATCAGGGCCCTGAAGGCGCAGTTGGACGGCTCGATGACCATGATCCCAGAGTTGAAGACCCAGTTGTCGTTCCCGGCGGCGGACATCTGCGGGAAGTAGAATAAAATATCGAGGTTCCTCAGCACAACGACGTCCGAGTCAACGAAGACAACCTTGTCGTAGTCAGTGAGCTGCCACAGCCTGAGCTTGCTGTAGTTGTACTCGTTATAGGATTTCTTCTTGGCTCTCGGGTTCCGGATCCGATCAATCGTGCGGATTCTCCACCCGGCGAGGGCCAGGGCGGCCCGCTTTCGCTCTGAGATCGACTTGTCAACGAGGACGACCAGGTCACGTTTTGTCCCAGTCTTGACGAGGCTCTGGGCGAGGGCGATGGCGCCGCAAACGTAGGCCTCCGAGGAATGAAGAACCGTGGCGTAGGCCTCTTTCCGCACCTTCCTGGTGGTCCTCTGGATCTTGGAGAGATCGTAGATTTCATCGACTCCTGTGATGTCAATATGTTCATCAGTCCTACTTCTGCCCCACGTTTTGCATATTTTTTTTAATTTATATTATTTGTTATATTTATAATTTGTCAACAAACAGTATCAATAAATTAACTATGTATCTCTGGTCCTATGGGCTGGATGATGGATTAGAAGTTACTCCATTCTTCACATTTTCAACGTTCTTCCTGCTCGATAAACCATACGTATGACCACAACTCATATCGGTTGAGTATCAATTGTACATTATAAATGAGGAATAATCCATCAAAATCAGATTTAAATCACTTTGAGTTAACTCAATTCTTATTATAATGTGGATAAATGATATTGACCCGACACATAGGGTTCCTGAGAGCGTTTTGAGTCAATACAGCTAACCAATCCCGTATGGGTAAATGGAATTGCTTTGCGTGTGTAGATCATAATGCTCTTTCCTTTTACGAGCAGAAATCTCGCGCATTAGTCAATTATAGCATTAAGATCCGGAATGGAAAATCGAAACTTAGTATCTTGACTAATCGGAAATTTAGCAAACAAAACTAGCAACCAGCGTACCTTGTCCCCAGAGGGGCAATGCAAGCCGACATGACCCGACCGGGAGGGACACCTTCTGCTCGAGCCGAACCATGTCGGGCTCGTAGACCCACCAGTCCCCTTCCCTTGTCACCAAGTCATCACACCGGAAGATCTCTATCATGGGGCGGCACCGGCTCAGCACTGCCACCCTCAGCCGCCTCGCCCTCGTCCTCGGTCCTCCACCGTCCCTTCCTCACCGCCACGTGTGCTGCCACCAGGTGCATCTGGAGCCTTGCCACATCCCGGTTCCATCCTTCCTCCGGGTACTTGCATGGCACCTTGACTGCCACCAAGTCGAAATCCCAGTCTTGGTCCTCCCTGAATCCTGGCATTCGGGATCTCCGGGCAAAGTGGCACATCGCTCTCCTCCTCCGCCTCATTGATCCACTCCGGGAACAGGTCCGTCCACTCGAAGAGGTCCGAGACTCTGTCAAACCGGATGGGGACCGTGTCTCCCAATGGTTCCCACTCACTGACATCATCCTCGTCCATGTTGATCATACCAATTCTCTTTCTATTTCCACCAGGAGCTATACTACCGCTGCTTCCCACCTGAATTTCCTTCAAGAATCTCGGCGCCTCAATCTTCGTCCCGTGGGACAGGCGTTCCGAATGCTTGTCCTCCACGACGGCCTTCATCCGCACCCCATTGACCTACACATGTAACCGAAACAACCACAGCAAAGCTCGGTGTTATATATAGAAAGTTTACAATAAGACGATGGCGAAAAGCGGAGCAGAGAGGGCTTACCTCACAGCGGACGAAGGCGGCGGCGTTCTCGTGGTAGGCGACTGGCGAGGGAGGGCGGAGAATGACGAGGGCTGCGTAGCCCACAAGAAAGCAAGCAAACAAGACTAGGTTCAGCCTAACAAATAGAGCCTTCGAAGAAGGGGGCTTCACGATCACCATCTTGGCTATCTTGCTGCTGTTCCCTTTCTGAGTCGGCAATTCTCGCGTTTCTTCTTCTTCTTCTTCTTCTTCCTCCTCCTTCTGAGAAGCTCCGGTTTCTGCAAGAGAAGACTTGCACACACACGACGCTGATATAATATATATATATAATTTATATATGACATGATGATGATGATGCGACTGTTTAGTTTGCCCTTGCTTCTATAATTGAAATGTGACTGATTTGTCATATGGATCCATTAATTAGCTAAAAATTTTAATCATTAATTTATTACATTTACAAAAACTAAATCTTAACACTTTATTTATTTAAATGGTAAAATAATCATATCAATTCCCCGACATCAATTTTCAATGTCAAAAAGAGGGGGCTACTGAATGATCTCCACGTGGCCTCTTACAGGAGGAGGATTTTTCAAAAGTAGTGGTTGGAGGTTGAGGTAGGGGATTAATTTGAGAGTAAGATTTTTAATTTAGCTGATTAAGAGAGACGGCCACTGAATGATTGCCACGTGGCTCCCATTTTTCCCTCTCCCTGCGGTGGGTTCGCTTCCCTCGGAGACAAGAGGGCGGCGGTCATGGCTAGAGATGTTAGATGGAAGGAGTGCCTAGAATCAGATCATTAAAACTTATAACTGACCTGAACTTTTTCAAAATAATAGGTTCATAACAGTTTTTATTAAATTGAGAAGTAATTATGAGTTAAGTTCAAGAAATAAATCTGTTTAAACTGGAATAGACCTGATAAGTTTTTCTTATTTAAACCGGTCTGAAAATTATTATAAAATCGGCTCAAACCGTCAAAACCATGCAAATCAACGATGAAATCTTGTCGAAGTAATTTAATTTTTTTTAATCAAAATATATTCATTTTAAATTATTTAAAGAAAAAATATGAATAATTCACGGGTTAAATTGATCTAAACCGTAAATTGACCTGTTTGTAATTCTGAACTAGCTCATATATGCCTAAATCATGACTAGTAATCAAACTCACTCGTTACATAAACTTGTCGAATTATAATTAGATCAAATGGTTCTTAGCTAATCTTGAACTAACCCGAATTGCTCATTTTAATATATCTAGTCGTGGCAAATGAAGGGTTGCTAGCATCATTTTCCATGGCAATTGGGAACGGATTATCGAAGCAATATTGACTGTAGTATCGACTCATAGATTATGCATGTATCGGTTAAAAATTTTAAGATGTCATACAGTTTAAGTAGAAAATTGCAATAATTATTAAAAATAGATGTGGTTGGTCGCTTATGGTAAAAACAAGTCAGAAATATTTCCTCACTTGCATCGAAATATCGCAAAGCGGCAGCGTATCAATCACTGTCATCTACAACGTAAAAGGCTGGATGTCCCGAATTATCACCCTCCCAGTTAATTTAATTAACTATCATTGCCATTATTTCCCACGACTTGTGAAATGTAAATAGGTTAAATTTCCCAATTAAAATAGAAAATTCCTGAGAAAATAATAATGAATTCACGTGACGTGGACTTCCGAGGCGTGACCGTTCGAGGCACGACGTGGGACAGCCGTGGCAGTAGATCTAAATGGTTGGAAGGGCAGAATGGGCATTCCGGGTGAGAAATCTTGTTCCAACAACAATGAAGGAAGAAATATACAAAATGGGCACGTGAGAACAGAATATAGAGCTTATTCGATCATCCACCCTTTCCTGTCCCCACAATTTTTCTCCTTATAAATTATCTCGTGATTTCGGTCGGTGTGTCAGAGCAACACGGAAGTATTGTATTGGGCCTTTCGGGAGTGGGCCTGGCCTATTTCCAGGCCCAAAAAAGATGGGCTTACCTGGACCTGAATGATATGTAGGAGACATCGGTCGTGGGGGAGGAGACGGCGGAGGCAAAAGCATTACCTGTTGAGTCAGCCAAAGTTGGAGATTTTCTTTATTTGTAAGATTCGAATTATACGGCGTGTGAGGGAGAGGGGAGGCTGGAACATGACAACCCCATGTTGGCTCTGGACAGAGCAATTCCGTATGCCAACAAAGACAAGCGATCAGATTTATCTGTCTGAATCAATACTGCCTGCTAGGCTTTATATACATTCTATAATGTGGTCTCTCGTGCAGCTTTACATGTTCGTGTTGTGGAACAGTCAGTGCGTCTTCCATCAACCTCATATGGAGACCGTTCAAAACTCTATGATACAACTACGGAACCTATTTTGGACTATGGACAGAACTAATGTAAAAAATTTGCACAGGATAGTATGGAGAGAAACCTTGTATCTGCAGGAGCTGGATGCGGGATGAGAGATGATTGCGAGTCGGTCCTTCAGGCTTTAGCCACGACCTGCACAATCAGCAGAGAGGACTGTGAAGCAGAAACTGGAGAATTTCGGTCAGAAGCAGGGTGCGGGGTGATCATTCTTCAAATCCTTATCCCTGGAAATGTCTAACTGCGAAATCCACTTTTGAATAAGAATGCATCGACTGGTCCTGGAGGTACCGTGCAAACGGGTCAGGATCTTCACGATCATTTTTGTTTGGCAATGAAAACTTTCCGGGTTCCCATTTTCCTTCTCTTGATGAATAGAAAACCAACTTGAAACACGACAAGTTAAAGGATATGCATCTCCAAAGTTGCTTGGAAACTAAAGGAAAGCAGAAGCATCACCAAGCTCGCACTGTTATATGCATAAGACTGAGATTGAATCGGGACTTACCTCCAGAATTGGGGAGGCTGAGGGAAGTGGCATCTACAAACTGGAAGAAGATTTAGTTCCAACACCCGAGACTTCAAATATCAATATCGGGAGGAGGCAACTTCCAGAAATTCCATGAATTGAAATCTTCCTGCTATAGCCAACAAAAGAATTACTGCACAATGAGTTCACTGTTTTCCCCAAAAATTTAGCTTTTTATGATCTGATACACATGCACAAGGCGACCTGTTCAGATTTTGCAGTTGAGGGGAACATGCCATGCACAAGAGCATGAAGAGACGTGTAAGATTTCGTGTTTATATGTTTGTTTACAGCAACCTGACCCTGCAAATATGAACCTAATAAGGAAAAGAGTTCCCTTAACATTACCAATCACTAAACTCTCAATCGAGGAGGACATGGATTACCTTGGGATTGATTGTAAATATTTTCCCCTTCGGAATCCCCACTTTAAGGTAACTTATTTCATCGGTATCCCTGTTCCCAAAGCCCGCATAGAACGGGTTGCAGTCAGGAGGAAACAATGCCTTGATTTCCTGGAAACCAACAGTAAGACGGGACTCAGAGGCCAAAAACTAAGTAAATTGATTGATCACTCAATAAAACCGACTGCACAACCAACCTCTAAGCAGCCTATCTTGAACTCGTGAGGAGCTCTTCTTATAACTGGAACAAATTGGCAAAAATTAGAGAATTACCCGGCACAAGAAACTACATGAATTAAGTATAGTGCAAGGATGATTTCAAGGGAAACAGAATTACTATTAACAGATATCAGCAAATCCAGTACCTTCTCGATATAGAGAAGGGAAAAGCCCATCAGGGGAAATAACAACTGGCCCATCTGGTAAACCTTTCCCATCCTACAGAGAGAAGAATTCATATTTGTAATGAAGGAGGCGCAGGGACTCAAACTGTACTCAAATATCTTTCCTGAGGGAATTTCACATTCAAATTCTCAGTCAATCAAGAAAGCTATGGACATGTCACCTGTTTAAGGTTGAACAGGAATTGCCTGGTATGATAAGCCTGAGAAATTGCACGGGCGCTAAGAAAAAGCAGCTGATACCCATTTTCCTAAGAGAGAGAGAATGTTTTGAAATAAATTTCTGCTTTGATCTTAAAAACCCAAAAAATGTAAACAATATCTAATACATCTTACTATCGAAAAACAAAATAATAATAATGATGACACATGAAATGAATCAAAATTTATAGACTAAGAGACAATAGGGCTCTGCCAGGGATTCTGTTCTCAGCTATATAGAGCAAATTTTGCACTTTCCAATCTGATGGTCAATGTATTGAAAAAGATGCCAGACCTTAATAGCAGAGAACAGATGTGCAACACCTGTTTGCGACCAGTCCATCCCGACCAGCGGCATAAATTGACCTAATACATCCGATCTGCCACAAAAATGGTGAAATAGTGGATCACATAAAAATGACGGCAAAACCCTGTCAGAGAATAGAATGATATAAAGCCTAAATAAAGCAAAAAACATCTGGAAGGGGCACAGTCACTTCAAAAGAAAGTACACTTACTTAGTAATGGTCCCGTCTACATCTGAGATAATTATACGTGTGTTCCATTTCCAAAGGTAAATTCTGGCATCAACCTGTTTGGTGAAGCAATTAAAATTTTATGGCATATAAAAAGACCTGCTTCCATGAGTTGAAGATATATTTATAAGGGCAAGAAATTAAAGAACTCACCCGCTGTTTCCCGAGCATTGCTGTGGAGAATGTGAAGGTCACTGAGTTGCTCCCTTCATTCAGATTCAGCAAAGCTAATTGCTCAGATGTAGGAGTTATCGACCTCACCATCTTCTTCACCAACTTTGGCTTCAAGGCAGCCTTAACAGAATTTTCAAAGATATCTGATGATCTCCCCTTTTCATCTGCAGAAGGCTCAGTTCCAATATCCTGCATGACCTTTCCTGAGGGAGATCTAATCAAAGAGAGAGGCCAGAGTCTCCAGCTTCCATGTGGGCTCATCAACCTGGACACCTCCTCGAGTGTTCTCTCTGCTTTCTTTTCCACCGCGATCATGCCCTTTGGTTCTGTTACAAGTTTGCTCCCAAAAGAGACCAGCCCTAAAACAATAGGAGCAGCAGCTTCCCAAGGGAAGTAATGGCCCCCGATTCTTACCACAAGCCTATCATCCTTCATGACCATTGGGCATAGTGACATGAATTTGTCCCTGTCAAGCTTTTCATATTCAAATGCTTGAGCAGCAGCTTGAGCTCCCATTCCATCGTATAACGTGTGTCTGCAGAGAGACAACTCTGCATGAAACATAACATACATAATTGTGAATTTAGAGATTATTGACAGTAAAAGACCTGAAATTGGACAATGTTTATGCTCAACTAATTCTTCCTCACGCTACTCCTGCATAATTTTCATTTCTTTGCCTCCACAGGCATAGAGATAACCATTCCATGCATATTTTTGTGGCTGAGTTTATAATTCCAGAAGCTGAATCTAGGATGTGAGTCCTCCATGTAAATGCAATAGAAGATCAGAAGACTTTTATTCAAGAAAATGAACAAGTTGAGCAGCACAATATATCAAACAATTCAAACAAAATTAGAGCAGTTTCTTAGTTTAAATACAGTTAAAAATAAGCCAAATCAAAGTATCTTACCTACTTCAGGACCGAGAAGAACATTCCCAGTTTCTTGCAGAATCTGCTTATTTCCATTGCTGTTAAGTTGGTCCTGCTGTAAGAGCACTTCTGGTTCCGGTTTCACCAGACTCTCAGCCTCTTCACATGGAACCAACAAATTCAAGGGGTTGGAATCTATGTCCAATGACTGGCTTAGAGGAAAATTGAGCAAGTAAGAGTCAATATTTTTGATGTGTGATCGCATGGTGGGCATTGATTCTGCTAGCCTACCAACTTCCTCATCTACAACAGCACTGCTTATTCTAGCAATATTGATGGGGTCCGACATCACCTTGTCAGTAGCATCTTCGGAATCAACTGTACTCCTTTCTTGATTAGAATTCTCTGAACATGCATTCTCCTGTTCATCATTTACCAGATCCTGCAAATGTCCTACGCTAATGTTCTTTCTGATTCTCGAATCATCGAGGTCACTAAAATGAAACTGAGCCTCATCTGAACTCTCTGAGGCTGGAGAGCTTGCACGTTTTAAGAGATCACCATCACAAAAAGAATTGTCCATATTACTAATAGCTTCCAATTTGAACTGGACCTCGCCTCTGCTTCCATCACCAGTGATCAAGTCATCACAAACGTCATTGGGTCCATCTTCTAATGAATTTAATAATATCACTTCTGGAGACTCCTTGTGACTTTTCTCCAACTCAATGACTGGAGGACCCTGATGGAAACAGATCATGGCTCAGTTTCAGTAATATCTAAAACAATGTATGAAAAGTTTAAAGCACCAATTGAAAGACTCTTTGGTCATTAGTACAGTATCTAGCTCAAACTATCCTCAGTTGCAGAAGATCTTTTCACAGATAACATGAGACAACAACATTAAACAGGAGAGTTTACCTTGGATACTTCTCCATTTTGAACCAACTTTGTTTCCAGATGAACTCCCCTTGCATCTCCTTCTGCAGCTTCCCCTGCATCTCTTTCAGTGATGAGGTCCACTGTTTCATGATATTCCTCGGCCAATCCAGACAAACCTGAATGTGAGATCTCCAATGATGCATGGTGTTCCAATGATCGAATCCCTTGTACCTGACTCTCCTCCCTAGATTCACATCTAAATGAGTCTATGGTTGAATCCTCAACATACGATACATCAAATTCCTTACTATAATCTGTAGCAATCTCAGAAACAACATCAGCAACCTTTTCATTCACATCCTCACCCACATGATCTAGGCGATAGTCATCATAATATGTAACCATCTCAGATGTTGATTTGCTAGTTTCTTTCATTCTGAGCGCATCCTCTTGAGAATTCGAGCAAGACGATTCAGACACATCATCCCGAAGAGGCAACTCCACATCTTTCTCAGCTTGAGAATCAATTCCCTCGCCTATATTCCCACTGCAAGAGACATTCGTCAAATTTCGTGGCATGTTGTCACCATGATTTGAGAATCGGGAATTACTGTCCTTCCTGTACTTCTTGGTTGCAAGACTCGTGGACCACTTCACCTCTAAGAGGTCAGCAGCAATCTCAGCCCGCTCCAGCGAGTCCACCCTACCCACAGCAGAACCAAAAACTTCCTCCTCTGACTGAACGATCTCTTCCTTCATTGATCTACCACGCCTGAAAACGCGCCCAAAGATCCTTGACCTCCTCGAGTTGGACCGAGCCATGATCTTCCCTTCACCCGAATCCTCTGACCCCGAGACCTTAGCATCAAAATTGGAACTCTTGGACTTCATCGGCCCCCGAGACTTCTCTGCAGACTGGGATTTCCCGTCAGGCGACTCATCCCCTGAAGACGAAGGGTATAAGTTCGACTCCCCATCTTCTCCTCGTCCATCCACTTCTTTGAGAAAGTAAGCCTCTCCCTTATGGTCCAAGTACATGTGGAAACCAGCATCGACTTCATTAACGCTAATACTGACGACCTTCTCCCTCGTCTTCAGCACCCCCTGGAACTTCCCGAACCGGACATACCATGGCGACGATCTGAAGCTACCGTCTGGCTGCTCCACGACGATGATGTCCACAGCTCCTCCGAAGGGGTGGAACGGACCTGAGACTGTGTAGACACCTCTCGAGATGTAACTCCCGAGCCGGCCCACAGCATTCATCTTGCCAAAGCGAGCTCGAAATCAGACGTCCCTCGAGCAATTCAAATGAACTGCTAACGACCCATATGATCAAATTTGCAACTTGCCACCACTTACAACAATCCCGGCATTTATTGACAGGTGAGGCAAGTCAAAATAAGCAATTGAGGGGGCGAAGGAACAACAGAACTGATGAAAGAAAGAGCAAAGATGGCGGTAGACAGCTTAATAAGAACGTACTGCCAACGCCCAACGAATTAGAAAATTAAACAGAATATTCCTTAAATATTATTCGAATCCAAATCATCATCATCACCAGCTCCATCTCTCATAACAATCATAGACCACTTCTGATAGATGCCAATTCCCAATACACACGTCATTTAGCCCATTTCTTTATTCCCGTCTAACTGTAACATCACTGCGAGACAGAACAGAAATTGCGTACTGTGAGGTCAAAACTGAGTGCAATAATAGAGGTCGTAGGTTGCAACCCACCTGGAAATAGAGCAGCCCCGAGTCAGTATTAACAAGTGTAAAGGGAACAGGACCGGCATGCGACCCCGCACAGAGCGTCCCGCGATCTCCACAGGGAGCAGAAGCCAAGTTGCAACTGCAGGTCTGGTCGTTTCTTGCAGTGTCGATGGACGGATCGGAGGAGAGAGAGAGAGAGAGAGAGAGGGGGGGGAGATCCGAGAAGAAAGTGCGTTCACGCACCCGGTGCATGTGGGGCCGCCGTCCATGTGCACGTGGGCCCACGTGCGCCAGGCGCATTGAAATATCCTTTCCTTTCCTGTGGCATGGACTAGGATGTCCGCTCGCCTCACGCCTCGACGGTGGTCGGGTTAGGTGGGAATATGGTCGGTCTTGAATAGCGTCGGACCCACCATTGGCGTTCTCCATCAATCCTCGATTAATGCTTTGAACAAGAACCAAATTTCGAATTCAAGTTTGAATTTAAAGTTTTTTTTCGAGAGAATTTGAGTTGAAATGACATGCATTTAGTAAATGTTTTGGTTCATATGTAAGGAATAAATTAAAACTCGCATTTCGCCCCCAACTAGAAATAATATACTGTACAAAAAAAAAAAAGAAGAAGATTAGAACTCAAACGTTCCGGGCATCAAATGTATTAAGATTTTAAATTAGTAAATCACAGTTCCAGACGTAAATTAATCTCTTACTAGGTCGGCGGGGGATCTTTCTTATTGTTGTTTATTTATATTTCAAAATTTTAATTTATTTATTCTTTTGTCGTTTTACTAATGTTTCCCCAATATATATTCAAATTTTTTTATTTATTGGTCATATATTAAATTATCATTTTTGCCTTCAATATCACACTAAAAAATAATAATGGAGTAGAGTTTTCTAGTCACAAATAAATATATATATATGTGTGTGCGCGCGCGCGCGCACGTGGGAATGGCCAAACAAGGAGAAGTGGAATTTCCACCCTGTAAATTTAGTCAGTTAATGTGACCCAAATTGGAGAAATTAGTTGAGAGAAAAAAGGATAAATTATATTAATTAACTTATATTAGTAATAAAATGATCTTATTAATAGTGAATGCTATTATACTATAATAATCGCTTGAAAAAATTCGGATGCGTTGAAATTTTCAGGTGGATATGGATTCAATATATTGTAATTCCATGGGTACACCATCCCATGAGTACTATATGTATATGTCGATATGTGATTGTATTGCCACGGGCCCACGGCAACAGCTATGAATATGCGTGAACGGTGATCTATCCGTCTCACCAACCGGTCTGAGGACCCGCGGGCTACGGGTAGGAGCCGGCCGGTCATCCCTAAGTTTGGGTTAAGTTTTTTCTCTTTTTTTTCCCTTTTTAAAATTTTATAAAATGAGAGAATTCATAATAAAACTTACCCAGATGTGAATTAGTTGATAGTTATTCAGTTCCTAGACATCACCAATCGACGGACACAACCCGCTTGCTCTTTCGAGCGGCACGGGCCCAGCTTCCGTCTGTTGATTTTCTATTGCTGAAAAACTGAACGTTGGGCCGACATGGTCCAATGAGTAGCCAGCCATTGCAGCGTTGAAGGGCTAAGCCACAGCCGCTGAACGCTTTTTAAGGGCTCAGCAGGGTTGCCCTTCTGTTCATCCTTCCATGCTTGATTAAAAATCCAAAATCTCAAAATTTATATTGATGTTGAAATAAATTTATATCTAGAAAAATATTTTTAAAAAAAGAATAAAAGATAAGATAAATCTCATAATAAATATTAAACTTATAATCTCTTAATTGTTAGATGAAAAATAATACTATTACTCTTTTCTTGATCTGTATCATTAATTATGTGCAATTTACCTAAACGGTTAAATCATCCAGCGATTGTATTATAGACCAACACAACATCGATTCCAACTTGGACTTGCATGTCTCCGACATGTATTCGTGGTCGCTTGGTAATTAATCTAACTGCCAAGCGACCGGCAGCAGCAGACACGAACGAACCGGATTGACAAGAGGAAAACCGGGTTCACCGAAGAGTAGAATTCGACCTCGGTCAGCTGAGAGAAGTAGCAATAATGGCAATGACTAGTGAAGATGAATGGTTTTGAGCCGATCCAACTTGGAACGGAGTTGGTCAAATTGGGACAATGGACCGAAGATACCATATATATACCACTGTGTTGTTCATCTGTTTTCGTCCATTTCCTTATCCAAACCGAATCAGGAAGCCGAAGCCCTCTAACACACCTGAGCTCGGCTCAAGCCGTGCAACGGGTAACAAGCACCAGTTCTTGACCTGATACGTACCTGCTTTCGACAAAGGGATTTGCTCGAGTTTGTAGGACACAACATAGGAACTGTCCAGCCATATACAATTAAGAGCAAGAGGATTCTGATTTCCAATCCGACAAGATCCTCTGCAGTTTCTCTCCGGAGGGTGCAGTTGAATTTTCCCAAGTGGTGGAAATAGAGGTCTCCATAGTACACAATAAGTTGGCCATGAAAAACAACAGAGAGTATTCTGAATTCAGATGTTGCGTGCAAAGGAACTGCCACAGCTGCAGAGATCCTTTTCCACCTAAAATTTATCGAAGATGGAGAGGCAACTTGGGCACCATTAACTTTGCTTCAGCTCAGTCCATATGACCGGTTAACGAAGAAGAGACCACTAGAATATCAGTGTTTTGCAGTGGAAAAAAAAAATTGTGATGTAAGTAATGAAGAGAACTTAAGGGCATACTTCCTTCAAGCTGAGAGAACGCGCCTGCCCCATTTAAGCCAGAAGTTAGAGGATGCAAACAGTTCATAGATGCTGCTTTGGTTTCAACGTATAAGCAGTTGGGATAAGAACCTTGAAAAATCAGACTTTAACAACACCAGCAACCCACGGGACGATCAGAGGAGCAGTCGGGTGAGAATTCCTATACTCTTCAGAGTACTTATCCTTGAAGTTCAGCTTAGGCTCCTTTGCCTGCATTTACATGAAGCAGAGAAAAGGTACAGTGAATTAATGTGGAAAGTGAAGAGGCAAACAAACACAATGACTCACTCTCTGCCACAACCAAAGGTGCCCAAAGGACTGGATCGCCAGCTATACATTGTTTATATGTCTTTGAGATTTTTATATCAATAAAGTACTCACTCGTTGACCTCTTTTCTCCCTTCTTCATGCCAACTAATCTCTGGCCAGCCTTTAAACGCTTATATCTAATCAGATGTAGTTTTACCAGACACCAGCTCTGTTTGAACCCAACAAATCTATGCAAAATGAAGTAACTTGATAATCTGAGAAAGAGAACTTACAAACTTAAGCCAGCACTCATGCTGTTTGTGCTCATAAATGTCAGGGGAGTAGCAACCTGTTTCAGGCGGGCAGTAGACCCATATGTTACACTTCATCTGGCCAGGTTTTGCACGTTTAGCCTGATCAAGACAAGCTTGGCAGCAATCGGCTGCACTTTCCTTGTGATGGGTCAGCCCCCATCTAACAGCAGCACCATCATAGTCTGTGTGAAGCTCTGCATTACATTCTTGGGGCACTGGCCTTCCAGGCAAAACTTCTTCCTCTGGAAACAGACGTTGTGATTTCATCAACAGGTACTCATGATAATTCACATTTTGCAAGCATTACCAATAATATAACTATTTGATACGATCAATGATGATGGGAGGAAAATTGAAAACCAGCTCCCTTCTATGATAACAATTAGGAGCTTCATACAGTTTATATAACAGTTAAACGAGACCAAAGCATTTTAAATATGCCCTAATCATGTGATGGGTACATATGCGACTTCCATCCAATAATTTACTGGAAGTAGCAATTTGGACAAATTGTGACAATCCCACAGTTCTAAGGAGCACTTTGAGACAAGCAGTGAATTGTGAGACTGTGCTAACAATTGAAGGAGCCAGTGAAAGGAATAAAAAATAGGGGGAAAACTTTTACCAATCTCTTCTTCACCCTTAGGCTTATCACTGTGTTCCATGTGGATGACTTCAGTTGGTATCCAAAGACCTACCTCTTCAGACAGGACTTCCCAGTTAGAGCCCAAGGCCTTTATTAGCAAAGCTGCAACCATTTCCATGGGAGTTCTCATCAGGAGGGCAACAAAATCTCATAGAAGAAGAATATTGGGTACAGCATAACAAACTTTGAAATGAAAATATCTGGTTAAGAATATTATACCAGCCTCCTCTGGCAGAAAAGGTGAATTGATTGTTGTGCTTCCAGTGATGAGACCTTTTGCCTCTTGTAATTTCCCCCCACGCCAGTTTTCAACTGCCTCTGTATAGCATAACAGTTGAGGAGAATTAAGAATATTCACAAGAGAAGGGGAAAGTACAGAGATAGGAGGAGTTAGAATATTTATGAAGAGAGAAAAAACAAGATCGGGTTGGAAGCTTTTCAAGCACTCCTTTACTACTAACAGCTTAAAGTACCAAAAATTGGTGTGCAGGAATAAATACGTCCACTCCCACCCATTTCATTGAAAACAAGAAGAAAAAGAAAAACAACCATAGAATGTTGGAGGATATAATGAACACCCATATTAAAGAAATGAGATCTGCAAAGGCTTGCTATCAATGAATACAGCAGAAGGAGAAAAAAAAACAGATTGATGCCAATTCGATGGTTGCAGATTAACAGCTTGTGATATTCAAGTTAACGTTATTTTCTTCAGGACTACCATCATGTCATGATTGGCTCCAGGCCCAGGGGTAACCCATTTGCAAGATATCATAGTTAATTAGCAGGGTGTCTCAACAGAGTCGAGTGAACTGCACTGATGATGACAGAGATGTTCCCCAACAGAGTGGAGTGAACTTTTCCATGGCAATTTCAAGAAGTTTGTGGAGCATCCTCATGGCTGTGATAAACTCAATTGCTGATGGAATAGATCTCTTCTCTATATATAACAGGTCAAAGAAAAGACAGGACAAGCAATAGAGACCATACAATTACAAGATTTGTATAAAGATATGAACATCCTCTTTATATAACAATTTAATAAGCATCAATTCTCACTGTGAAAAAGTCTCTAATATTCAAAGTGGCAGGCCAACATGAAGCGATGCAAGTCAACCCAACATTTTGCTTCAACAAAACACCATAAAACATCTTGAATAAATAAATGCAATTACAGGTTATAAATAGAAACAGAAATCCAAGTAAAGTGGATTCTGGCTTAAGCGGGGAGAGGTTTGTTCTAAAGTCAGGATCAAGTTTCAAAAGTCTGGAAGAGGGAAAACAAAGAGTCAACCCAAATATGCCTTTTCACTAGGGAAAAAAAATTCATATGGTATGGTTAATCATAAACGGGAGATATCAACATATGGTCCCTGGCAAAGGTACCACATGACAGCCAATTTTTTTATACAGTAAAATTGCACAATTTTGCTTGAACACACCAAGTATACCAACAGCAATGGCAACCCAGTTTGAACTAAATATAAGACAACCCTCTTTGCATGCACTGCTTCACAATATAAGCTACTCCACATTGCATTCTTTCTCACCTAAAATGGCTGAATTTTTCCAGCGAAAGCGTTCTTGAGTGCATAATGTGGAGAATCTAAATGTATTATACAGTGATGGCACCCTTTTAACCCAGCTAACAGATGCTGAAATGATCTCTTCTGCATATTTATATCGCTCTTACTAAACAGAAGCTACTCAACAATTGATACATCACGGTTACCACTGCAGAGAATTAATGGAGATACCAACCACAGAGAGTACATAAAAAATGATAACTTCTCAGAAGATTTACATGGTCCTAGAAGGAGATATTAGGGCTTTTCATGTAAAAGACAGATCAGACAATGTGTATGGATTATTTGATCTAAAAATAAGCTGGAGTTTGTGCCTTCACACGATCCGAACATACAGAATAGCTTGGTACGGTAACTGGAATGACTGGCAGATAGATCAATTTCCTCCTGAAATAGGAAGTGGATGCCATATGCTTCATGGGGTGTGAAATCTGGTAATCCTAATTGCACATCTCAGTTTCACTAGTTGCAAAACTGCTTTCAAAATTGTAGTATGGAGTGCACGTTCATGTTCCACTTTCAAGTGAGAAGAAAAAAAATGGGAAATTTAAAAACAAAAAGAATTTTCAAAAAGTTGGAGAGAAACTCCTAGCAAAACTGCAAGATGAAGTTCTACATACTAGAGGTGTATATCAGAAAATCACTAGTTTACAAATTCTGGCCTAAAAGTAACCACGGAACTAAGTTAAGATGCACTGACCTCGTTGCAGGGTCAGGTTTGAGTTGCCATTTAGACCTTTCAGGATCTGCAAAATCTCATCTCTAATCTTCTGTTTCAAACTCTGAGGCAACTCATCCGTTCCCCCAGCGTCCAAGTGCTTGTTTAACTTTTCTACCTATTGCCAAAATGACCGAGAAAATCATATGCAGAAACTGATCTTTCACCACTACTGCCACTAAATTTCAGACGAAATCTCAGTACAAGTGAAATTCTTGAGGTGAGTAGATCTCTGAGAGCATCCTCTCAGTACACTTTCAGGATGATGTAGCAATCTCTGCAGAGCAAGTAAATCAAACATCTGAAAAGACCGCATACCAGTTTCACTAGCTCGAAAGGCTCAGCCCCTCCTCTAATCCGTACGGATTCTTTCATCTTCCTAATCTGATCGGGCGTATATTTAGCAGCTGCAGAGCAGAAGAAGCTCACCGTCAATCACTCTCGCAAGGCAGCATCATAAGACAACATCGAACACCCAGAACTCCATAGATTGCAAAAAACTACCAAACAGGGAATCCTTACCGTGATAGGAGTCATGACTGTAGTAGAGGTAGAGATAACCGTAGAAGGAACGAAGAACGTAGAGAGCAACGACAATGTTGATGGAACAGATGACGAGACTCGTCCTCTTGTAGGAGCAACCCAGCTTTCCCCTCCCTTGATTGGTCCAATCCCTCGCCATTCCTCGCCTTCCCCACCCTCATAATACCATCTCTCCACGTCCTCACAGTATCTGCGACACGAGGCCGTTCGATTGCGGGGAACCACTTCGTCAAGCTTCCAGATTATCCTTCCTCCTCCCTCGGCGCCGTCAGATCGAGTACGGCAGAGGCCTATGCAGCAGTGGAAGCCCTACTTCAGCTCCTTCCGAGTGCTCACTTGCTCCACTTTCCCCTTCCAATCCAAAAGGAAAAGTACAGACAAAAGCAGAGAGAGAGGGAACGGTGAGCCGAGAGAATAATTGTCCCGACACGATGGAAGTGGAAGTTGGCCCAACATCCTCCGCTCATAATTAAGGAAAATAATTATTTTTAAAAATAAATTCAAATAATTTTATACTCGTAATCAAAATTTTTAAGTATTATAATTAATCTAATTAATTATTTTTTATTTTATTTATAATTTTTCTTTTATTTTAAAAACATTTATTGTCTTTCAGGTTGGCACAAAAAGTGCTAGGCATGTCATTGTAACCCACCATCTCATATGATGCAAAAGTCTTCATCAAGAACGATCTTTTCGTAATACACCATTTTTTAATGGGTCTAAAGGAAGGGGTGAAATATAATAATTAAATGTTTTCACCTAAAAAAATAATTAAAAAATAAACAATCAAAATTTATATAATTTTTTATGGATTTTCTAGAATTTAAAGGGGGCAATTGGCTACTGACCCCCGTTATCATTTCCTGTCGACGGATGTGATCATTATGTACAATTTATTCTATTTGAATTGGAATTGCTTGTGCTATATTTTGGATTAATAACTGCCAGATCTGGATCCTGGGGACGAGCAAAAACAGTAAAGGAGGAACGCAGAGGGATTAAGATCTTAAACAGGTCACTTTAGTCCGAAATTGGTTTGGATCGGCTCTAAATCGGTATGTAATTATTTTTGTTAGATTAAGAGATGATTATAAGCCAAATCCAAGAAATAAACATGTTGAATCAAAATTAGACTAACATGTTTTTTCATTAAATCAACTTAGAACCATTTGCAGATGGGTCTGGAACTGTTATAATACCAGCCCAAACTGGACTAGACCACCAAAACCATACCATTAATAATAAATTCTTTGTTAGTTCAATTTTAAAGAAATTAAAATATTAAAAATTATTCATTTTAAATAATTAAGAAAAAAGGGAAAGTGATGCCATTCATGGTTCAAAACCAAGATGAACCATGAACCGGCCTGTTTAGATCTAGCTCCGAGTTGATTTTTGAATCGTGGACCGTAACTAGACCGGACTGTTATGTTTAATAGATTGAATTATAACCGAATTAAACGGTTTTAGGCCAATTTTAAATGGACTCAAAATCATCCCAAACCACCCATTTAACATATCTAAGGAGAGAAATTGCGATTTAACCAAAAAAGGAAAGACTCCATTTGATCCCTAATCTTTGTCTCGAGTATCGATTCAGCCCTCAAGAGTTTCACTTGTATTCCAGGTTAACCCGCTTCGATGGCGACGACTTTGCGACATATACGTGATTGCTCGCTCACGCCGACTGAGATGAGTCTGAAAGCGAACAAATTTGCTCGAGGAGCAACCCGTCCATGAGAACACTTGGCTTGGCCTTGGATGACCTCCGGTGGCTGGAATGCTGCTGCCGACTTCCTTCAACGACCTGCAAAGAGGCGAAGCCCCAGCAAGGGTGCCAGTGACGAGCCTTTTAACGTCTAAATCAGAACTAAGGTAGTGTGTATGAGAGGAGAGAACGAGAGAGAGAGAGTAAAGAATTAGAAAGCAATCGAATACCTAGATACCATCAGTATTTATGTAAGTTTAATCTGTGGTGAGAGCTAACGTAACTTGTTACCTTATATGTTTTGTGGATAGAGGTGAGTCGAATCTAGTGGTCAAGTCGAACCTGGTGGCCGTGGTTGGAGGAGGGCTGTGGGAGCCGGCAGACAACTCGAGGGGAGAGCCCGTCGAGCTCGAATTCCCCAGAGGCATCTCGGGATCTCGACACCCATTGGGTCGGTAGACCTCCGTCAATAAAAATATTATAAGAAACCACATTGTAAACCCTACTGTAATTAAGCTCGAGATTGGAAAACAAAGTCCGCATCGATATTGCCTATCCGCTCATCTGAGTTAGGAAGGCAAACATTCGGCTGGCTCATGGCTAGACTCTGTGTCGAGAAGGAGGAAAAGGGTTTAACCGTGCAACAATAAATTCGTCGAGGCAGGCTTAGGATAGGTTGGCAGTGAATATAATAATGTAATTCTTTTTTTCACATATATAATATATCATATTTAAATTTTATAAATATAAAAAAATTACGGTAAAAATATTTTTATTTCTTATAACAAATAAATATGAATTATTTTGTAATATCTAACTGTGTGGGATCAATGATAAAAGATTTCAGCCACAACTACCAACTACATGTGGTGTCAAAGGTCACGGCTGTCTCTTCCGCAGCTCACCGCCACTCCACCCTCTCTCCATAAAAACAACCTTCAAGTTTACCATAACAGATATATATATATACACACACACACATATATATATATATATATATAACAATAAGGAAAATACAGCCTGCAGAGTTCATTTAGAAGGATAAAAAATCTCACTAAGTTGATTATTTATATTTTGTAGGATTTATTATATTATTTATCCTTCTCTTTCTCTCATCATTTTTTGAAATTTATTAGTCGTTTGTTTAATGATCGGCAAAAGTAACGCAAATTTCTGGGTGTGAAATGCTTTGCCTGCCCTGCCCGTGACACTTTTGATGAGCGGGGAGAACAGAGAGGAGGAGACAACTTCGAAACTGTCGAAGATCTTTATCTGCTCGGAGAATTAATGCTCCCACGAACGTTTCCTCACAGCCCGCCAGCTCAATGCAGGTCACTGGTTATGTTGCCAGACATATACGACTCCCGGAAGGGATGAGGAACAGCATTAGAAGACGGAGGAGGAGACGACGAAGCGGGCCGGTTTCCTCCCGCCGTTTTCATCGCCGGATGCTCGAGCTCGGGAAGGACCAAAATCGACGTCGATTTGTTGAAGTGTCGCCGCTAGCTTTGTAAGGTCCGTCTCCATCGCTCCTACGCTCTCTCCAATCTTTTCTTCGGTTGCACAGTTTCTGCACGTCTGTGTGAACCCGATAAAGAGGAAACTCTTACCCAGAAATAGACCCCGACGATGAGTTTCGTGTAAGGAATGGAAGGCGAGATCGAGATTTTCTGGAATCGGTGCATATTTGCTGTATTCTAGTCACCATGGTCACATAACTTGGAGAGTGGGAACTTTCTTGCCTTACCCTATTGTTCATCACACACAGCAGTCAATGGTTGGTGCCTTGTCCTATGTCTCACATTTACTTCACACCCAAGTAAAATTAAAATAGATCTGTGCATGTATATAATATTAATTAACTCGCATATGCATTATACTGATACTATATACAGGTAGATTTCTCATTCGATAGATACTTTACCTGTTTGAATATCAAATTGGTGGTTAACAAACATTTGTCAGTACTCTCTCATAATGCCAATGCTCGACTCATAGACCATAGTTTGGAGCAGACAGTCAGAGTTTGGATCAAATCTCTTATATATTATGAAATATTTTTAACAGTGGATTCTTTTTTTAAGTGATTTGAGTGGGGTTTCCCCACCTTTCTTGTAACTTTTTCTTTACCCCAAAGGATGGGATAAGCATATATCAGTAAGCTGTGAGGCCACTATCACAAGAGCTTCAAAAGCACCATCAATGGAGGCTTGGAATCTTTAGTATATATAGACATGTTCTGTCTGAAGCTTTTTTATGTTCTGCGTGTCTTTTAACTTAGAGAGCTCACCATAACCACCTTGGGGGCCCCCTCTCTGAGACCATGGGAGTCTTCTTTCATGATGATGATGATGGGAGTCCATCAACTCACTCCAAGGGATGCAACTGCCTCATCTCCTCTGCCCTCAGAGAAGCTTTCTCCCACTGCTGGAACTTCAACAGGCAGCTCTCACTCTCGAGCCCCGAAGAGGATGACTACCCAGTGAGCGACTTCGACGGTGAAGAGGAAGTAAGAGCTGATTCACCTCACAATTCTCACTACTTCATGTTTTTGGGATTTCTAGCGGTTCCGCCTTTCCAATCCTTCTGAAGGCTCTTCCATCTAGGTGGTGGTATCGGAGATCCGGACCAGAGCCATGGAGAAGCTGAGGAAGAAACCGAACTTCACCACAGACACCTTCTCCTGCATGTTCTCTCCTTGCGCTGATGAAGTTTTCCCCCAGAAGGACTTCGATGAAGAAGATCATGAGAAGGAAGAGTTCATATCAGTGAGGAGTTGCTTCACCTGTTGCTCCAATGCTTCCAGCAGGGAGGCATTCCTCTCGGTCAGGACCAACTTGTCTCGCTGCTCGAGCTTCAATAATGAGCTTGAGTTTCAAGACCTGCGGAGGCGATCGATCATCCAAGAGTTCTGCCACTGCGAGGGGTGGCCGTTTGGGCTGTGCAGGAAACTTCTGCTTCTTCCTCCCCTGCCGAAATCCCCGTCTGAATCTTGGTCATGGCGTAAAGGGAAAAAGATGAAGAGAATCTCTCCCTATATTTAGAAGGTTGAGCAGTTGATAATGTTCTTTCCTTTGTCTTTGGTGAAGGAATAGCGGATCAAAGCTATGGCAGTAGAAGATCCTCTTCAATGAAAGATTAAAAAACAAAATCATTGTTTTCATTTCTTAGGTACCCTATCATGAAATAAGCAGCTTCATATGAGCAATTACAATGATATCCTCCGCTTTAATTTAGTCAAATAATATCATGATTTTTGTGCAAGCATCAGTGAGGATGTGTATGTAATTTGACTAAGTTACGGGAATCTTTCTCTTGTTTCATGCCTGGGACTGGAAAAATACATTTATCAGCCACATGTACCTCAAAGCAGATGCACATAGGCAGAGAAATCTGCTGAATCATAGTTCGAAAGGAGAATGTGCAACATCTGCATGATCAATTATTATTCAATGGTCGAGATATATCCATGACAAGTGAAAGCATGAAAACAATTACCCTCTTCCACCCCAAAACAGTGCAATCAGTAAAGCAAATCCCTTATTCCAGCAAGAACAATTTGTACTTGAGATTTGTCTAAGTCATATAAACCGTTCATATTGCTCAGGAATCTCACATATGAGAAGTGTCAGAAACACCCAGTCTGGCCATCTCAAGCTCTTTTCTCAATATAGGATCCAGAAAGCCCAGAAGTTCCCAGAACAGTAACCTGCAATCACAACGTTGATTTTTTGAAAATCAATATACTATCATCCACATGCTCAATAGAACTTTAAGAAGAAAGATCATAAGATGGTAAATGGCCAAATAGTATGAACAGTTACATTTCCCCAGTCAGAGGCAAGGCCCCCACATCTCATCTTTAAGTGGATCATCTTGGTTCCCAATTCTGTCTCTACTTTCTTCCTCAAGTAGGACTCCTCAGGGCCAAACGCATTGAGATAAGTTGTATATCTCTCATAGACTGTTTGAAGAGCCTTGCTCAGCTCATCCGACAGAGGTTTCACGTCCTGCAAAAGAAAGCAAGATCAGAAAGAGCAAAAAGGATGGCTTCCTTTAGCAAGCCAAAGGGTAAAATGATTAACAGTTGTTCAATCAATTGTACATACATTACCTCACCACTCAGTCCAACACGATCATCTAGCTCCATTTTCAAGGATATTAGTATACCACTGAATTCTTCGACAGCTTCCGCTGCACGAAGAACATTAGCCAAAACTTCTTTCCCTGCCTCACCCTCAGCACTCTTGGATAGTGCATTTTTGACATCATGAAGCACGTCCTCTGGAAGCTCATCCCAATTATTGGCCAACAAATCCTTAAATGCATTTAGAATCACAAGGTCTTTAATCTCAGGCATGTGAGCAACATCCTCGCTAAAATGGCGCCTGCTTCCAAGTCCCACTGCAAGAGGTGACCTGCAACCTGTGAGATTTCACACAAGGAGAAGTTAGATGATATACCTGTGCAATCATTCTTTGGGCCATGAAAATTTTGCATCGCCATAGAGCATGCATGGGCCAAAAAGCAATCCATGTCCAGCCAAATGTGGCATCAGTTAAAATGCAATACCAAATAGCCATCCAGTTGACACTAGGTCTTAGCTTCTCTCTCTCTCTCTCCTCCCCCCACCACCACCAAACCTTCTATCTCCAAAGTTCTTGGGTTTTTTTGTCTCCAAAAGCAATCACCATTACAGTGAATCCTCGTTTGTTTCAACCCTCATCTATCAAAGAGATTATTCTTTATCAAAGATAGGAGATTGTTCAACTTATAAACCCATATTCTACGAAAATGTGTTCATATATCACAATAAGGGTAATCAACACAATAGCAGCAGACAAAGAAGAACCCCTTTATTCCATTTTATCATCCTCATAAAGAGAGGCAGTATATTACTAGGACAGATGAAAGATTATCAGCTGTGAGTCCTTCACATGTCTATCATTCCATAATTTGCAGGCATCTGTTTGGTAAGAAGCAGCCCTACAGATTAACAAGTACCTTTTCAAATCTTCCTGCAATGATGAAGCAATACCTCAACCAAACATAACAACAAATAAGCCTTATCCCAATCCAACTTATAGTGGAATCAGCTGTAGCTATCCTCATCGTACTCAGGGAGCATAAGCAAGCAAAGCACTTCCACTTGGAAGCAAATAGTATCTATTTCATTAGCAGCCAACAAATAGAAAACGTCTAATCAAGAATTACATATCATTATATGAAAGATCCCTCATTTGAGAAGATGAGCTGATGCAGGACAAAGAGAACCAGACTCATAAAGAAAAGAAAGCGCATCAGCAACAAATTCTCGAATCGTCCGGCGATGTAGTCTATCTTCCCAACCGACATATCGAAAACAACTAAAATTTCGACTTAATTTATCCACAGAAAGCAGTTTTTTCCAGCAAAAAAAAAAAATTGCGCGAGCAGCAAAATCAACAACGAAGCTTTGACATCGGCAATCTCGCGGAGATGAATTACCAGCACCGACGCGGCAAGGAGGAGCGGCCGCATAAGCTCCGTACAAGCTGCGAGAGACGCCGTGGTGGTGACGGACGAGGAAGCTGCCGCCGTGGCTGGAGGCGGCGGAACGCGAGGACCTCAGGCAAGCTGAAGCCGAGCGGCACACCGATCTAAGAAGCGCCATCTTCTCCATTGTGAAGCGTCCCTCGACTCCCTCGCAATTGGCCACAGCAAATCGATCAGCAGGGTCTTCTTGTCGTGAGCTACCCAGACAGCGACAAATAGGAAGGGGTGTAAGTGTAAAGGGATCGGAGATCGACGTTCTGACCGTGACAGTGATTCTCCGTTCGGGCCATTTGCGGGTCGGAGAGCAACAGTGATTCATTAGAATGGAAATTTCAGATCGGTCCCTCATTTTATCTTTCATGCTAATATGCTTCCTAATGTTTTTCTGATGGGCCCCCATTGGATAGAGCTACTATAAACGGAGGACAAGAACCACTCAACAGTCGGCCATTCTCTCACCATCCAATGGATTCAACCAGAGAATCTGATACAGTCCAGGAGTTTCTCCCGCTCCTCCGCATCCATAAGGACGGCAACATCGAGCGGCTAGTCGACACCGACTTCGTCCCACCCTCCACAGCCGATCCCGCCGCCGGCGTCTCCTCCAAGGATGCCATAATCTCCACCGACCCCCACGTAACCGCCCGGTTGTTCCTCCCCAAGCTGCCCGCCCCCGACGGCCACCACCGGAAGCTTCCTCTCCTCGTCTACTTCCATGGCGGTGGCTTCTGCTCGTCTTCCCCATTCTCAGGCCGCTACCACCGCTACGTCCAAGCCCTGGTGGCTGAAGCCAACGTCGTCGCAGTCTCGGTGGATTACAAGAAGGCTCCCAAGAACCCGATCCCCGCAGCGTATGTGGACTCATGGGCGGCACTCCACTGGGCGTTCTCCCACTCCAGTGGGACCGGGCCAGAGGACTGGTTGAATCGGTATGCTGACTTTGGGAGAGTGTTCCTAGTCGGAGAGGATTCAGGCGGGAACATAGTCCACAACCTGGCCATGGCCGCCGGCAATCCCGAGTTTGGGGATTCCATTAGGTAATACACGCGAATTCAGCTCAACCTCAATTAGTCGGAACCAATGGAGCTTTTTAAATGCGTAAGATCATATGATCATTTACCTTATTTATTTTTCAGACTCCTTGGAGTGGCACTAGTTCATCCCTACTTCTGGGGTGCCAAGCCGATCGGTTCAGAGGCAGCCGATCCAGAGCGCAAGGCCTCGGTGGACAGGCTGTGGGCGTTCATTTGCCCATCTAACTCCGACAACGACGATCCACGGGTCAACCCGCTGGCGGAGGGAGCCCCAAGCCTGGCGGGGCTTGGATGCGGAAGGGTTCTGGTATGCGTGGCGGAGAAAGACCCATTGAAGGACCGAGGGTGGAAGTACTTCGAGGCAGTGGGCCGGAGTGGGTGGCCAGGAGTGGTGGAGATCATGGAGACGGAGGACGAGGACCACTGCTTCCATCTGGATGACTTGGAGAGCCCCAAGGCCAAGGAACTGATCCGACGGCTCGCAGCCTTCCTCAACAGAGATATGCCTTCTTGGCTTTCATAAAATTCCATCATCTTAGTAATTATTTTCTCGTTCCTTGATCTTAAATAATAAAAAAAATTCTCTTATCTTGTAAACTATGGAGCTTATGAATTTTTTTCATCCATAAATTTTATCAAGATTTAATGGTTACATACTTGTCCTAATCGCACTTAAATTAATCCGGATAAAAATTTCTCGGATATTAAAAATATGACAATATTACGGCTAAAATATGATCGACATGCAACGAATAAGTTGAAGTGGAAGTGTTACCTTTCATTAGAGTCTACAAGGATGGGACCTAGGACCGCCTCCTGGGGACACCGAGGTGTATGGCCCCGGCCGGGCTCAACCCTGAGACTGGCATCATCTCGAAGGACATCATCATCCTACCCGAGATCCCCATATCGCCCAACCCTTCCGCCTCGCTGAGGTCCCGAGCCGCCAGAAGTCTCCCCCTCATGGTGCACTTCCACGGTGGCGACTTCATCATCTGCACCAGCGCCGACACCTTGCACCACCCCCTCCCTCAATGCCCCATGGGGCCGAGCCGTCGCTTAAGGAGAATGTGGACTTCAACCGTTTTTGGGTTGCCGGGGACAGCACCAGCGCTAACACAGCAAACCACTTGGCGATACAGCTCAAGGAGAGCAGAGATCGGAGAAAATAACCGTGATCCAGGGCGTCGCAGTATGATCAACCTGGACTTCTGTGGGGAGGAGCCGACAGGGGCGGAGGCAATCAAGAGCGCAGGTGGACATCGGCTGGTGGAGGTTCATCTGCCTGCCCGACAAGGGCTGTGACGAGCCGCTCATCAACCCATTCGTGGAGGGCTCCCCATGCCTCGAGCTTCTAGTATTCAATATTGTTAGTTGGCCTCCATTATTTTTCTTGCGTCACGTAGTCATCCTCTCTTGCAATTAATTTAGGTCTGATGTGCTGATCGTACCATTCCCGGACGTAGAATTGAATTCGTGACGGGCTCTTCGACAACAGGTCCGACTTAGCTCAATAGTTTGACTACTAGATTGAATGTGAATTCAATGTGCAAATTCGTTTCCTGCCTGAAAATCATGGGTCAGGCGTCCAATTCTGGTCGAGGTATAGGATAAACACAAATGGTCTCTTGAAGTCTCGAGGCTCGAGAACATGCTAGGCAGTCTTGATGGGCCATAGGCCCCATGTCTTTCAGGTTAAGCCCATCTTTCATTGCCATTCATGCATTCCAATGAAAGAAACCCTAAACGTGCCTAGAGAGCACCATCTGAATTCTTAACCCGGTTAAGTACACACTCAGACGAGAAGTTTATTGCGATGTGATGACCTAGTGAGAGGTCACATGTTGCAACCCTGCAAGAAAACCTAAAGAAGCCCAAGAGAAGGACCCAGAACGGTCGGTCCACCGATCTTACTAGCTTAACCGGCGATCCGGTCTATTGTTTCGGGCAATTACATATCCTTTTATTGAAAGTACATAAGATTTAAATCCTTTTTCTCCGTCGTGCATGTCAATTGTCGGGGAGACAAGGGAGTCCACCTAAAGCTATTACTGCTACTGCATGCTTCACGTCTAATATGAACGCGACGTGAAGTATTCAATTAATCAATTAATTAATCTATCTGACACAGGAAAGCGATTTCCCCCTTACCTTTACGCAGCTATATAACATGCAAGAGAAAAATGGTCTGCGGTGCAGTAACATCATTATTGGCTTAACTACTAAAAGATTATAGGTTTAATTTTCGTCATGAGAGTTATTGTACATTTTTATTCCCCATGATTCTCTTATATGCTCTATACCTCGCTTATAATTGAAAAAATATATCATATGAAAGTTTCTTTTTTTTTAGGAATGCACCATTCGGCAGGTAAGAGTAAGTTGGATTATGGTAGTCCAAATTCGAATTTGATCGATTAGTTACCAAAAAAAAAACTCTTCTAGTCGTGAAATTTTTTTTATTTATAAGAATTGTAACGTGTACTTCAATTCAAAAAAGCGTGCGTCCAACCTCCCGTTGGTTAGGCGGATGCTCCGGTGCGAAAAGTCGAGGGAGGGGCTGTCGTATGTGCAGGAAAGAATTTATCGCAGATAAGAAAACATGGAAATCGTTTTCCAGAAAACAAAGAAGTCTTTATTTCTCTAGAAGTCGTTGAAAATAGTTCCCATGGTTGACAGTTTTAGCGCACGTGCATATCATACTGTTTGAATAATCCGTATTCAATTATGAATATGTCGAGCGGATTGAATATGACCTGTTACTCGTCAGATTGTATGATAATGAGATTCATGATAAAAATACTCTAACATCTCATTGTATCAATGTAGTTTGAATTTAGATTGATAGGATACATTAAAATTTCAGGCAGTGGGCAATGGGGACGGAGTTTCGGCTGCTATATGATGCATTGTATGGGGGATTCTCCGAGATCTCCAAAAGGTCAATCATAAAAGCTTGTCGTTAAAGGAGAACAACTTTCAAATGCTGCCTTGCAAAAGTTGTCCCCACCCACCCACAAGTAACCATGTCGGGACTCGTCTCACATCTCTGGTCCTGCTAATTGAGATGTATGTGAATGGCTGCAGTGATTTTCCTTTCGAATTCCTGCCCTTCGTTCTAGCCGACAATTGTCATCTTCTAACCCTATGAACAGTCAGAGCAGCATGCGGGCGGGGAAAAAATGGAGTCTGCAGCCCGCGGCGGCATTCTCGAAGCTGACGCTCCCTCTCGAGCTGTCATCGAGAAAGAGCCCAGCCCGAGTCCTGTCCGATGAAGAAGAACACCGCAGCAAAGCTAGTAAAAGAGCAAATGACCATAATGTGAACTCTGCCATGGCCGAGTCTTCAATGAGTTAACCATCTATTATCTATCTGCAGCACATGCGAGTCTTCAAGTTCGTGACGGTTCGAACTCGCATTAAGGATAAGAAATTAGTGAAATTTTCCTAATATTTTACGGATTTTTTTTTTCATGAATGGAGGGGAATTGAGTGCACCTGACACCCTTATTCGTGAGGAAGAAAGGGTATGATGTTGATTGTATATGGTTGCACAGGTGTCCTTTGGGCGATGACTCCATCCATATTCGTAACTCTAAAGATCTTGAGAAACTTCGCCATCAAAATCAAGAAAAAGGCAGTTCTTGACTGCACTGATTTATTTGTATTCGACAAGATCACCAAGCATGGTGAAGCCCATGAGCGATGCCACTGATCACGCATTATTCTTGCTTCCACCTCCCGTCTTCTTCCCCTAGTTCCATCTATTACCGATTTCCTCATTCCTCCGCATTTATTCAAGTATCATCCTTTGAAAATATCTGCCATTCCGACCCGTATCCGGCCGACCGAATATGACAATCCGCCCACTTTGGATGCGCGGGGAAGTTGCATCGTCTCGGCTTGGGAAGCCGGAGGTTCCGCCGGTTTTCCGGTCTTATGCTTCTCCTCCAAAAACTCGCCACTCATCAGGCTCTTGGGCTAGGGCTGAAAACAGTTTTCCCTTGATTTCGACTCTTGGGCAATTTCTAAACAATTACACATGGTTACCCATCCGTAGGGATCAATCCCAATGTCATCTGTAATATCACATATTTATTATAAAAAAATTAACTCATATGCTCTTAAATTCATTGTCTCTTACGAATGCACCTAAGATCTCCAATCTGAAGTGAGGGATAAGATCAGGTGTGACACCAATGATGGTGTTTGTCATGTATAACACACAATGTCTCATCTAGGGACATAACAGGACAAATCCTCAATCCCTAGTGAGTACGACAAGAACGGGGACACAAAGGCCAACCAAGTATTAAAAGGCGGCTATCTTTGACTTGTCTTGGTCAACAATCTACGCCTTTATTATTATTTTTTTTCAATTTTATTTATTTATTTTTTTATATGTCCCTTCCTCTCGCCTTCCTTTCTTTCTCTTCCACCCTTTATATTTGCTTCCTGCAAAGGGGTCACAATCTGCTCTTTGCTTCCCCATCTTGAAAGCCAAAGAACCAAGAGGAAGGGCTTCACTGAGCTCCACGGATATGGAAGTCATGATACCGCCGCCGTCCCCGGAATTCGACTTCTGCAGCGGCCGATCCACGCCCTACGTGCTGAGCGCCCCATCGACCCCGAAGCGGCTCGGGGAGTACTACTTCAGCGCCCCAACCAGCCCCTCCCGTATGGCTGATTTCTACCGAGACTTCGACGAGTTCTCCTCCATGAGCGGGACAGACCATGGCGGCTCGTCCTCGTCTATTCCTTTCGGCTGGGAAGAGAAGCCCGGGACGCCGAGGTCGCCTAAGGGTGGCAAGGACGAGGAGGACTTTGCATTCGACTTCTGCAAGGGCTTGGAGAGTGCTTCCCTGTCGGCTGAAGAGCTCTTCGACGGCGGCAAGATCCGGCCACTGAAACCTCCCCCTAGGCCGCAGGTGCCCGACAAGAGCCCGGTCCATTCTCCGAGGTCGCTGGTTAGGCAGGGAAAGAGGATCATCACTGGGGCACTGATGTCGCCGCGAAGGAAGGGCAAGGACAGCGAGGCCCGGAAGAATAAGTCGGGGCAGGAGAGAGGCCGTGACCGAGCTCCTGGCTCGGGTGCTGGTCCCCGAGCTGCGAGATCGCTCTCCCCGTACCGGGTCTCATCGTATCCGTGGGAAGAAGAAGAGAAGGAAAAGCAACAAATTCATCAGAAGCTCAACAGCAACCAGAGACAGTCTCTGTCTTCTTCTTCGAAGGGAGGCTCGGGATCGGGATCCGTATCGAAGAAGTGGAAGCTCAAGGACTTCTTCCTCTTCCGGAGCGCATCGGAGGGAAGGGCAACGGACAAGGACCCTTTCCGGAAGTACGCCGGGATATTCAAGAAGCAGGAGGAGATAAGGAACTCGAGCTTCAGGTCGGCGGCCGCCGCGGAGAGCCCCGGCTCGATCTCGAGGAGGAGTAGGAGGAGACCCGGCCCTGTCTCAGCCCACGAGCTGCACTACACCGTCAACAAGGCGGTGTCGGAGGACATGAAGAAGCGGACCTTCTTGCCTTACAAGCAAGGGATCCTCGGCAGGCTTGCATTCAACCCTGCTGTTCACGCGCTGGCCAATGGATTCGGGTCCCTCTACCGTTAAATTTCATTCATTGATTTGTTCTGTGATTTCCTCTTTGTAAAGTCCGTTCATTGCTTCTCTTGAGACCTTTGTATTCTGAGTCCTCTAAGTGGAAAAAAATAAAAATCCATACAAAGAGTTCTATGGGCCGACTAACTTAAATTGAAGTTGGTGGGTTTTGTTAAACTTATGAATATCGATGATACATAAATACATATGAATTGTTTTTTCATTACTCCCTACTTTTCAAATAAAATCGTAAAATTTTATTTCAATTGATTTGATCCATTTTCTGAGTTTAATACTTGTATACGAAGGATTTTCAAGATTTTAATAGATTTATTCTTGTTGAAACTTATATTGGTCAACATTTATTAGATTTTTTAATTTAAACAGCTCACATTGAAGAAAAAATAGAGAAAAAATAGAGAGTTATGTAGAATTAAATGGAATCATGAATTTCATCTGGCATATGAATATGATCTCTCAAGATACCTACTACACCTCCTGCATCACTGTTGAATCATTCAACGGTCAAATTTCTGTTTCTAGATTCTATGCTTTTTTAGATTATCGGTAGTTCTATGTGAAAGATCATCAAATATCCTTCGCGGGGCCTAGGCTGATGACCGAGTCAATCCATGAGAATTCAAAGAACGATGTCGAAAATTCGGGTGGTTCTTCGGGCCGGGCCGGGCTGGCAGCGTCGTCCCGACACGCATCTTCGAGCACTATGTTCGATCTCGTCTAAAGCTAGACCGATCGAATCCTAGATAGAGACCGGAAGCCATTCTCGTGCCATTGTTTGATGACACGGCTTCTTACCGCATTATTAGTTCCGGTTCCAATAACTTGGACTGGCCAGCCTGCAATGACTGGTATCTAGAGCCTACGCATAGAATCCAAAGATAGACTCGGTCTCATCACATAGTTATTAAAATCAAATCATATTAGAAATCAGATAAGATATGGGTTCGTAGATCGAACCATAAACTCCACGGGTATGTTCTAAAAAAAACTAAAACCATAAAATTAATTATAAATAGTGTTTATATACCTTAGCTGGAGTGACCCATAGAGGGGCCGGCTGCCACGCTCTGCGTCCCTCCCTCCCTCCCTCGTTCGACTTCCTGATCCTCCTCATTCTTTTTCTGTTAATTTTTGGGCAACTGGTCCATATGGGTTTATAGGTTCCATTGAAAACCGGCAAGTTTCTATGGGAACAACCGGATTTGATGTGCAGATGAAATAATTAATAAAACTGAGTCAGATATATGACCAGTTTCCTATTCAACCAATTATCCGGTCAGGTTTTAATACCTGTGCTCGGTCGACAAAATATCTGGATAATGGTTGGTGTATCAATGAGCACTCTAAAAAACCTTTTTTTTTTTATATATATATCTGGGTAACGTGCATATATACTTGCATTACACAGTGCATACATATTTTCTCTTGTGGATGCAAGAGGTTCATGAAAGGCAACATCATGATTGGTTTAAATTTAATTTAAATCGACATATTAAAAATTAAACCATTTTCAACCACGAATTTTTCTATATATTAAAGGAAATATAGAAGCACACCAATTACCTAGCCAGAAGGGCACGTGTATCGTGTACGTATTGCATTTATTTAATAATTAAAAAAAGGGTTGCCGGGGGTGGGTTGATTTCGGCAGATAATACCTTCTAGAAGTCGACATAATTAATGTAATGTGGGCCCACTGAATATAAATATATATATATAAACATCTATATAGATATTATATATGTCAACCAGTAGCCTATCCCCCTCGACTCGAAGGAGCCCAGTCAAGATTTTCTTTTATTTCCTTTATTTTTATGGCGAATTTATCACCCAATTGATTAAGCACGTTATGGTAACAGAACCAGTCACAACTTGCCTTAGATATTTTAATGAAATTTCGATTTTATAAATACAGGAAAAAAAATTCACGATGAGAAGGCTTTTAATCATCAATAGTCGGGTCCGAATCAAAATCTAGATTGATAGTGAATGACTGTACTCATTAATATCATATCTACCTTATGAGCAGATCAGTGTGATCGATTTGGTTTACCATGATAGCAAACCGTGCAACTGTTAGCGGACAAATTCTGTGGTTTGATAGCCCACGTTAGCAGCGTCCATCGACTTCTCGCATCCCGAGAGCCGCCCCGACTGTTAAATTTCACCATTCAGCATTCATCAGCTTCACTCGGACAGATGAACAGCCACAATGATCAACCAATACAACTGATCATTTTAATCTCAAGCGGACTCAAGATCAGAGCAGGTCAACATACGACCCATTTGCAAACATATCATCCATCTCTTCCTTAAGATCCATGAATATACATAATTTTTTTTAAAATCGATTCAGAACCTAACCAATCAAAATTAGTTCAGACGACTTCATATGCGGCTGTTGGCAGGCACAAGGGACTGTCACATCAGGCTCTTTCCAACACCCCCACCAAGGTAAAAGTTGCCCTTCATGTTCTATGTCTTGCCTGTGTCTTGTCTGTACGTCTACTGATTAACCCGCTTATGTCCTGTCTGTGCAAACTTACCCCCTTATGTCTTATCTGTACATCTACTGATTTGCACAGGTCCGGCACACTAAGCGATTATTAGACAGGACACAGCTGGACCGGCTTAGATAAGTGTCGTACACCCATCTTATTATCATGATGGGTTGGACATAGTCCAGTTCCAGTATTATTATATTTAGAAACAGCAAACCAGATAAGGCGTTGTTGTTCAAGTATATGACTGCGATCAAGAGAGGCTCATTGAACTTGAAAGTATAGCAGGACCAACCTGACTCCTTATGAAGCCCTATCAGCTCGGCGCTAGACCAAGTTCAAGGACCAGTATTAACCAGTGAAAGCAACACGAACATGCCAAGGGTAAGGACTTCCTGAACATCATCTGCATGAGAAAATGGGTAAAAGAATTGTCTCAAAGTACATTCCCATCACAAAGTTATATACCCGGCTATGGATGTCGGCATCTAGATGTGTGTCCTTAATCAGAAAAATGCCGATTTATGCCGAATGATGATATGATTATAGAGTGCCAAGTAGATACCTTCACGAGAATACCTTTAGTCAAAGTTATCAATTTTGATAGGTTTGATCTCATCAGCAACATTAAAGTTTCCAATCAGACGTGCAAAGAACACCATTTGCTGCTCCAATGTTAACTTGATGTTTTCCGCCTATAGTAAAAACACAATCATTAACCATCCCTCCATTCCCTACGAATGCATAGGAAGCATCATAAGCAATCTCAGCAGGGATACCTTCCGAAAACCATGCTGCTCCCCTTCATACTCCACGAGGGCAACAGGCAAGCCCTTCTCCTTGAGGGCACGGTAGATCTTTCGAGCTTGCTCAGGTGGGACCACCTACAAGAAACGCATGGATATGATTGTATCATTTTGGCTGTCACTGGCTGACAAGGACATGAATTTAAATTGACGCACCATCTGATAAGAAGACTCAATTGAAAATACCAGGTAAAATTGGTGTTTCTATATGGTGATTACCATCTTCAGCATTGGCAAATTTACAATGATGTGAGAGTTTTGAACTGTGGATAAAGGAAGAACCCCAGGTCATACCTTGTCTTCCAGACCTTGGAACAGAATGATGGGGCAAGAAAACTTCTCAACGAAATTTAAAGGAGATCTCTCATAGTAGTCCTTCTCACTTCCTACAAAGAATCATCAAGGAAAATGCTGAGGAGCAAGTAAATGGTAACTGAAAGAACTATCATATGTTGGAGTTCAGTGGAAGGAACATGTGTAAGTAAATAAGTTTACCAACAAGATTGTCAATATAACGAGACTCGAACTTGTGTGTTTCTGCTCTCAACATGTTCAAGTCAGCCACCTGTTCCAGAAATAGAGTTTTTCTATATCTGAGATGATTAATTCAAATATTCAACTTGAAATAAATAGTCAATAAATGCAGACTCAGTCATGGTAGCTCTTTTGAAAGCTAGCATGGTGGAAAGGGATTAAAAATGAGAACTTTCTGGAGCAATGTCAGCCACTCAAAATGAGATGTGGCAGTGAACTTGTAGTCATGATACCAAGTAGGGAACTCACGCCATAGAGTGAAGCTCCAGCTTTGAATACATCCCTGAAGGCAAGAGCAGCTAGAGTTGTGTACCCGCCTGCAGAACCCCCTGTGATACAAAGCCGATCCCCATCTACCTTCCCACTTTCCACCTACATAAGCACAATTCCTCGTCAACCTTAAAAGTTCTTCAATCACTATCTTCAAGGAAAATAAACTGTCCAAAGCTTTTACCAGAAACTGAGCACAACTGCAACAGTCATCAACATCAACAATTCCCCAGTGCCCCAGCAGCCTCTCTCTAAATTCTCGGCCATATCCTTAAAACATTGAAATCTCCTTCAGTTCAGCAAACTATTAATAGAATAAAAATGAGATGTAGAAAAAAAGCTTAGAAAGAACAAACCAGTGCTTCCTCCATAATTTACATCTACAAAAGCCCATCCTCGGCTCGTCCAGAACTGTATACTCAGGCTTAGCATTCCCCGTGTCTCAGATGTGGGTCCTCCTGTGAACTAGTTTAACATGGAATGAATATATATAGAAGCCGCTGCTTGCAGAATATGAAAGATTAGCTAATGCTTATTACATTAGAGAAAACATGAAAATTACATGCTTTACCAACACAGCATATCTATATATATTGTTACAACAATTTATTTCCTTCAGAAACTAGATCTCAGTACTGGTGGATGTGAGATTGGCTCAGACAATACCGTGGCTTTTTAGCAACAATGGGGGCTTCTCTCCTGGAGCTTGGTACATAGGGTTTGACGGGTGATAAAAATATGCATAGGCATTTTGACCCGACACCTTAGTGGGAAATTCAATTAGCTCAGGTGTGCTGAAGTAAGGCTTGTACTTCAAAACATCTGGGGAAGATGACCATACAACATGAAAATCATCAACATTCCATTTCTCATTTTCCAGTGTCACCTGAAAGAAAGGGAGGATGAATTTTAAATGAATAATAAAGTTGAAAACCAGCCTCTTTGGTTCCAGAGAGCTGTGAAATATTTCCCAGTTAACAAATTTTTCTCTTCTTAAAAAATAGACAAGGAAAATGATATCGGGCTGCACACTGTTGGGTCATAAAACATTTTACAATGTCGCCACCCAGACATATTTCCTTCAGTTTCTTTTTCTAAAGAGAAAAAAATCAACAACTGCAAACATTTTTTCCCAGTTAACCAAAAGCATAAAGTGTCTGAATATCTCTTAATAGTATGAGAGCTGCCCTAGGTTCACAAAGGTAAAAGGTGATTAAGATCATCAATGAAGCTCAGATCACCTTCGCTACTGATGATGGAAGAACACCTGATGCACCCTCAATGTAGAGGATATTGTTTCCTAAAGCCTGTGTAATCATGTGGGAAGAGTCATGTCAAGCAACTGAATTTAAAAAGGGGAAAAATGAACAAATTTTGCAGCTCATCGTAGAACTAGTTTTCCAAAGTACAATGTCTTGTATGTCAGTAAATGGAACTTCAAGCAAAGACAATGAGTTCTGACTGTCATCAAGGATCCCAATATGTGATCTTCCATTCTGCCTGCAATTCAACAACGGGTTGAGTTTCTTTTGCAATTAACAAACTTATATTGGAAAATCTAAATTCAGTAACTTCAAAACATCACCTGTAGCTGCAGACAATTAGGTTCTTATGGTCATCGCTCTTGATAAATTCATAAGAATTCATGCCAAAAATCCAGAGAGGTCTCGCAAACTCAGCATTTAAAAGATATACAGGCACGACCTTATTCTCAGACTCAACCTGTACAACAGCCATCATTGCTCAATTTTACTCACAGCAGCACAATTTGAGCATCTGAATGAGAATCTCCCAAAGGATGAAAAATTCAGCACTCACCCATTTATAGAGGTTCCAAAAGCCATTTTTTCTGTCAGTAATAAAAAACAATTCCCCTGCATATGTATAAATTACACTGTTATTCTCTGTCAAGATACAGAGAAAACATCTCAATTTATCAGATTCCTACTTTTTCCACAGCGTAGAAGAATTCAACTCTTAAATCCCATTCTGAAACCATAAATTGCAGAGTGCACACTAATAAAGTATTCTGAAACCATAAATTGCATTACTTCTTTCACTTAACCCGCATAGTATCCTTCCCACATTGCTTTTAGCTGTCAGTGCAGCTCTATCATAAGCCTGGCTCAGTGAAAACAGATGGAAAGCTTACTTTTTCATAAATAATGCAGAAACAAACCTCTGGAGGACCATTTAGGTTCAGTTGCAGCCTCGATAATATTGGGATCAGAACCAGCAACACAGGTACGGTTATAGACATCTCTAAAGAAAAGCATCAAGAAGAACTGTGTGAGCAATTCAAAAGACAATGAATCATGAATAGTAAATAATCTCAGTGGCGGTCAGAATAGGATCAGAATAACAGCATGAGATTTGATCTTCTAGAAATGACAGCATAAATGCAAGTATATAAGGAAATTATCCTAATATCAACATATTACACAACATGCGTGCATCAATCATCAAATTCTAGGCCATGCTGTATGAAGATATTAGGCCGTCCCTATTAGATAACCATTACTGAAAGATCTACAACATACAATGGCCGAACATTTTCTCATGCAGATTACTCTCTAGGGGATGAAGCAACGTTGATATTACCAATAATACTTCGACATATTATACATCTACAATCTATTTAACCAGTACTAAAGTCACCAAGTATTATTACTTCTATATCACACCAACAAGCAATTGTATAGAAATAAAGTGAAGCAATTGGGGTGAGAATAGCCTTTTAAACTTTAATGTAGTAACTATGCAGACACTCGATACAATGCATTTCTCACCCATTTTCTGAGATGTATCCAACCCAGAGCTCGGCTCTATCCCATGGCATGTTTGGATGGGACCACTCAATCCATGCTATCCTTTCCCCCTTTGGGTCAATCCGAGGAAATGCATAGAAATCACTGCCTCCAATTAATACTTTCGGCTCTGAAATATACATTATTACCAAATGCACAGCTTTAGTGCATATCATTTCACATAGTAATAAAACTCAAAGCACACATATTCACCTTGAGTGTTATTGTCGTTGAGGGCAACTGTTACAATTTCTGTAGCTGGATTCATGCTGTCCTTGCGACGATCTAACACCATGAAGAGAACATAATTTATCCAATGTAGACTCAGAAAAATTAGTATAGAGCATATGACCCTGTATGGACTCCATAGAACTCACGACATACCTTCCCTGACGGTGATGTAGCGGCTAAACTTAAAATCAAAAATCCCATCTGCATAACAAACTAGAGACCCACCATAATCTGGGGTGATTGGTATTGGAGAAGAATCTGCAGGAATTTCAGAGAAAGACCACCATCAATATTAAGCCAGAACCTAACCAGGAATACATTAGACATACTCGAGCTATAGCCTTCCCAACACAGTTTACAAAAAACAGAATTAACAACTATAAGTTCTGATATTTCCTGCAACTATGGCGTAAAAGAAATATGGCACTGGCAAAATACACAACAAAATGGACTTTTATACCTCTTGAACTAATAGACTGCTTATACAGCCTCTGATCCTTGTAATTCGAGAAGATGACAATGTCCCCAGAACAGCTAAAAGCGCCCCCTCCATATTCCTGACAAGTTGATCGAACAGCAAACTCCTTAGGGGTGATGTCAATCGGCTCATCCCCCGGTCTCTCCGGTTCTTTCACGAGAACCGCTCGTCTGCAGGGCAGACATTAACACAACCATTCAAAAACTGCTCTTGTATTCCACAAGGAGTCCTCTAGCCAAAATTTATTGATAGCTTCAATGGGAATATGCGAATAGAACCAGGAAAAGAGAGAGTTCCCGGAAGTGTTCCTAATTTACCCGGACTCGCAGGGGCGGGATTCGACCCAGAGGAGGCGGCCATCGCCGGCCACAGAGATGCCACCAAGGCGCTTGGATGCTCCGGAGACTACATCGGAGGTGATCGGGGACTTCCATGAGCCGAAAGGAGCTGTGAGTCTCTCTTGCTCAACTGGTCCTGAGACTTCCACGCCGTGAGAGGAAGACAGCGAAGAAGCCGAACAAGAAGAAGCCATCCTCCTGTGAATTGGACGTAGCCTTCTAGTAGACAATCCGGAAATGAGAAGTGTGCTAAGAGGGCTGAAGATAATCAAAGAAGAAGAGGCTGGAGAAGTAGAAGCAGAGGCAGAGCAGCGAGCGAGAGTGGATCTGGCCGCCAAAGCCATCTGGCCGAACCGACGCTTCAGTGACTTACATCTGAGTTGACCAAATTGGCACCAGCATTGCACGTGATGTCGCACTCCAATCGTCACTCCATAGCAACTGCGAAGCCTATATTATTGGGCGTTTCGGCCCACAATAACTTCTGTTGGGCCTCAAATGGGCCTCTCAGGCCCTTCGAATTAAGTTTTCTTAATTACCTATAGGTCCATGGGCCTTAAAAGAGTATGAGCAATATCAAAAGATGCGACATTTCCGTTCCAAACTCTGACTCGGTGAGTACGAGCCCAAGACCCGGCTCTCATGCGATAATGAATTTGCTGGTGAACATGTAAGTGATTGGTACGTATTCAGATAGAAATCTGAATAGTCATACTCACATCTATTATAAATTTAAATTTATTTTTCTTTGTATCTCTCCGATGCACGATTCACTCTCAACATCATCGGTGCAGTAATTTACCCGACATCCGGGACGACAGGGCTCAAAATTCTACTTCGGAGCATGTTCGACCCATCGAAGTCGGAAAGAAAGTCACTCTTTTTTCTTTTTTTTTTTTGTGACAGCATGTATTCTTTGTGCTTAGCCCATTAGGTTCCCGACGATGCATTTCGGAATATTCTCAGCCTAAGTTATGGATCGAAGGATGAACTTCGAAAGACAGTGTACCGTGTCCGCATGTGACCTTGACCCCATCTGTTGGTCGGTTTGCTAGGGTGTAAATGCAATATGGGCTTGTATGGGCACATTGACAGAACTAATGTCTCCACATGTACATATACATAAATATAATAGATATATAGAGAAAATAATACTCAAACAAATTAGGAAAAAAGGTGGGGGGAGAAATGAAACAAGAGGATGATGGTACTAGGAACATGCAATGGTCTCCCCGATGCTAGTTGCCTCGTGGGAAGGTGTCCCGTTCATGGAAGTTGCATAAATTGTTTGCTGTAGACAGCTAGATATAACTACCGGTTGGTGAGGCCTTTATGGGTCGTGCCTTCAGGAGACCGACCGGGGGGATCTAGAGTTATCGGGTTGTCTACAATGAATTGGAACAACGAATAGACGAGTTGTACCCTTACCATTTAATTCGTTCGGCCTCGTACCGGTTCTTCATGTTCCGATGCCCACTCGTCGAGCTAACATCAGTCGACAAGATTGCGCTCGCACTGCCCTTCCTCGGTAGGATATCTTGCAATTTATGCGAAGTAGTTAGGTCTTGTGGCACATCTATGTATAGAAAATATTGCTCGTTAATTAGCCTGTTCTTGAAATCTATTTGATGGGAAAAGAGAAGCCCTCGATCTACTAAAACTCTACTTGGGTAAGTTTTGCCATGGGAGAAGTTGTCGGTAGCAGAAGGTTTGATATTAAATATTTTAAAATATTATATATTTGACTCATGATAATATTTAAATATTATTATTTTTTTATATTTTATATAATTTTACGAATCATCTAGTGAAGAATTATTTCTATTTCATGTGTTTAATTTTTGTGTTATCACGTTCTATCGTTCTCTTCGCTTATCTTTCACCTTATATGCCGAATTTGACACAAATATTTTTTTTCCAAGCCCATGATCAACTATTTCCTCTCACGATCATGCATATTTACATATGTGCATATCTAGTTGTCACTTCCATATTCAGGTCGATGGCCCTATGATGAAGTCTAGCCAGAAGAAACTCCGATGAGACTGGGAAGGAGATAATCGGATTCGACAAGGCTGAGACTCACCAGCGTGCCATATCGGTCACCGCACTTAGCGTTACGTGTTCTGATAGATAAAGTTTGCAAATGTGAGGCTGATTGATCACCATAAAGTGGAAAAAGGGACGTGAGATTCAGACCATCTGGCTCTGAATTGGAACTGATGAGAATAAGATCCGTAAAAGGGGCAGATCCCACTTGCAATGCCACTGAAAAAGGAAGCCTCCTTTGGAAGAATCGCACGGCACATATATATATATATATATCTCGATAGATATATTGCATTATTTTTGTAATATTGATACTTGAATTATGAATTACATAATAAGCAATAATTATTAGAAAGAAGGTCCGCTCATGGATATTATTTTCGACCTAACAATCAAGAGATTGTAAGTTCGGTTCTTATCGCGGGATTTCGCGTATCCTTTTATTCTCCCATCGCTTCTGCTATCCTATCTTCTAATGTAATAAAAAAAAGTAATAATTATTGATTAGTTGAGATGCGAAATCACTTCTTGAGATAATCTCATTCAAAATTTTAGCAAGAAAATTATGGGTGTATGAAGGAATGGTGTACTACCATTTTTTTTACTTAAGTGTTTTTTTTATTCTATGAAAATTTTATTGTATCATATGTCACCAATTTGGTTCACATCTCCTCAAGTTCGAGTACAGGTAAGATAGCCCTATTGGAGGAAAACTGTCCCCTCATTCAAGCACGAGGAAAGAAAACTACCCATTGGTGGAAGTTGCTGAGGACATGTGTGGAAGGATACATGACAAGTGTGAATCACTTTTAGGGAGGGAGGGATGGATCCCATATTGGAATACCACTGTCACCTTAATCTTTTTGATGGGATACAATGCCTAAAACACTTGCTCGATCAGAGAAAAGTTAATAACAGGAGAAAGTCTATCGTCGTGATATTTTTGTCAACTAATATCGTGATTCATTTTTGAATCTGAATTACTCACGATTACGAGGCAATAACACGAGGGAAAAAATTATGGGTTTTGTTTCTACGGTGTGTAATGTGTGGTATCGGCCTCCTCTTCCAATTTAATGTTCAATCTGCCTTTGTATTCTGATTGAAACATACCCTTTTTTTAAAATATTTCTCCTGTTCAACTATCACTTGCCCATGTCAGTTAGCACACTCTTGGCCCATTGATAATGGAAGAGAGAGCATGCAGTGGCACGTAAGACAGAAACGCCGATAATTTTCTCGAACCCGAGCCTCCGACGTCGTCTCTGGGCGAAGGAGGTGAAGTTGACAACGAGGCGTGCACGATCGTGCATGTGGGCGGATCATCGGAAAGGTTTCCTCGAGCAAGGATCGATTCCTTCCACATTCAGCGTCTTGTAGAAAGACAACTGATTAATGTCAAAAGTGACCGGCGATTCGACTGAAGAGAGTGCAGGAAAAAGGATGATGAATGAGAGGGAGAGATCACATTAGGCTTAAATATCTTTAAAAAACCATGATTGATTTACTCAAAATGGAATAAAATTTCTATTTCTAGACGTATAAAGGTGAAATTAACCTAATTTTCTTGGAGTATAATTATTGTTCATGATTTTTTTTTAAAAAAAAGCATATTACAGCTTTTATAAAATATAGTATTTAAATAGTTTCATTCTTCATTAGGGCAATCTTACTCACATATGGATTAATTAGGGTAGACATGAATTTAATAGGGGTTGTCACCCTTATAAACTCGAGAAAATCTCACAAATGTCATGTAAATTTTAATTATTTTCATATATTTTTTTTTATTAAATTATCATATTTCACTTACTAAATTCCCGTTCGCTTGAATAAACTATTTTTTCAATTAGGGTTCCATAGTAGAAGCAATATAGCATCTGATAAAAAGGGACTAACACTTTTTTTCGTTGATTGAGACTTTTGGTAGTGCGACACATCACAGGAGTCAATACATGTGCATCTTATACGCGCGCGCGCGCACACACACACACACATATATATATATGATGAAATTCAATTTTTTTTTCTCAATTTAAAATCTCCATTTTTGATACTCATGTGAGAATAATATTGGCTAAAACAAAGCTACGGAACGTGCACCCCTCCAATTGCGAATGAAATCTATGCGCATCAAGAAACGATAGTAAGGGTAACCACATTCGGTCGACACAATAATTGAGCGGATAAGTCGTAGTAGCTTTCTCGCTTTATAGCGACGCCGACCCCCCCGTCGATCGATTGTCAGTAGCTCGTGACAAGATGGAATTTCTTTTCTGGCGGCAAGTCCTCGTGGGGTCATTTCCTCCTTCCTCGATCAGTCCCCTTCGTTCACTGCCTAACCACTGTCAGGGAAAGAAGAAGAAAAAAAAAAGGGCTGCATTCCCTTCTCTCACTTCCATAATTTTTGCAAGTCACCCAAGTGCCCTAAAAGCAAGTGATCTGAATGACCCGAAAGCATGCCTAAGTGACAGGAAATGTTGAAATTATAATAAGATTTAGTTATAGATAATTTCAATCCGTGTTTTGAGATGCGAAGCCGTTACATTCGATAAATATATCAAATTATTTTAGAAAATAAATAGAAGCATGTAGATTATAAAATCGGTTGTTGGAATCCAATATTAGCACTTTTTTTTTACGTTAAAACCTCAAATTAATAGCATAATTTTCGTTCAAACATGTCGGTCTATAGATAACGGTGCGTTCAAGTATTGCTAAATTGTGACTAAAAATATCTAGAAAATGCGTCGGGGGTAATTTTTTCTCGATTTGCAAGTAAGAAATAAATACAAAAATAAAAGTGATTATGAAGTCGGTGATTATAATGGAAGGTAAAATCATATTAATTATAACTATGAAATTTCAACCTATGTAACACCGTCTTATAACGTGGTTTGCAATAAACAAAATTATAATCTGCAGTATTCCATATATATATATATATATGTTTGGAAACTACATGGATTCAAACATCCCTAGAGGCTATATGTACTACGTGTTTTCATGCGTGTACTGAGATGATGAACCCATCAGTGGCACAATAATTAGGATGCAAAACGACAAGAGGGTTAAGATTGGAGAATCATTCAGAGGTACAGTTGCTGATTACATGCGTTAACTTGAATGATGCCTGATTACACGCTCCCATGATGCTTATCCAAGACATTGACATTCTTCAAATATGTAGCATACATACATATATATATATATATACACACACAAATAGTGGAAATTTCTACGGTTCATTTGCTTGGCGATTTATGACGTAAGAAAAATACATATGAATTATTAAATTCTCTTTTTTTAGTTTGTATTGTTCATTATGAGTTATCGCAGAAACTTCTATGCATATATATATATATATATATATATTATGAATGTCTTGAATGAATGATGGAAAGAATCCTCATAGGAGACTTCGAGCAATTAATATTCGAGGTCAAATAACATCAAATCTAGGGTTCAATCAGCCTTCTCCTCTTTAAGCAAACTTGGCAAGGTTTAATTAATCATTTTTTATTAATTTGATTAGATTTTACATATGGTATAAGTTCCGCTTAAATTGCATTTTCCAAAGAAAATGGTCTCGAGAAAAAAATTGAATTTTACAAACTTTCTGTATTAATGGATCTTCTTTGTATTTGATGATCAATAAATCTCCCCTTATCTATATTGCCTTTTTCTTGAATGAATGGAGCTTCCTTTTAGATCAATGGAGTCCAATTTACCATGTGAATCGCATATGGTCAATTAAGAATTTCGGTGCTCTAAGATCGAGAGTTATCGGATTTAATCTTATGAGCGGAGTTGTAGTTGTATGTACCCCTTCATTTCCTCCTGTTTCTATCCCCCATTTGTCTTGATCGATCGATCGATCTCATTTCTAAATCAATGGAGTCTAATGTATCATGTGACTCATACATAATCAATAAGAATTTCAGTTTAATCTTGTAAGCGGAGTTGTGTATACCCCCTTCGTTTCCTCTGGTCTGTATCTCCATTCTAGACCAATGCATCTACTCTCTCATTTCTATCCCCTTTTTCTTGATCATCGGATCTCATTTCTAAATTAATGGTGTCCAACTTATCGTGTGAGTTGTGTATAATCGATAAGGATTTCAGTATAATAAGATTGAGAGCTATCACATTTAATCCTATAAATTAGGGTTTATAAACCCATTTATTTCTATTTTATTTTATCAAAATTTGTATTTATGATATCCTTTATAATCGAACAAAACTAAAATTCTCATTAATGGTGCACTGGCAGTGATTTGAGAATGAATTTGGAAGACAAATGGAAGGAAGATAGGCTCTCTGTGACAGTACATGGGGTTGGTTAAGCCATTTTTTGCAGCTAATGGGAAATTGTCGAAAATTAGTCATCGGAGTTACATTTTCTTAAGGACATAAACCAGATTTAATTTTGAAATAAATAAAAAGAAAGGGAAAAAAATAAAGAGATGTTAGAGATCCAATTATCACAAACGGTTCATAAATGACTCTTTAATTATATAATGGGTATGGTTGACTGTGTGGTCGGTTGAAAATGTTAATATAATAGTTTACAAAATAAATAAATTTCGTAATAATTAGATAAATTGTATAATAATTTTTATCCATGAGGTCCAACTCGACAAGCTTCCATAACCCTCATTTTAATTAATAGATATATATTTTTCAGATTTTGGCATTGCATAAATCTTTATTTAGATTATTTCATTAAAAAATCGATGAGGATATAGAAATTACTAATATACACACACTTATGGTTGTGGAAGTTAAGTAGTAAATAATTTTTTTACTAAAATATGCTAATTAAAATGATTCGTCGTCTTTTTTTTCTTAATCATGTATTTAAGTTTTGTGAATAGAAAAATCTTATATTGGGGTAATCTCACCCTCTTGGCAAGCAAACTCGGTCCAAATATGAATTGGTCATAATCCAATAATTTATACTGTCTTTAACCAATAAAAAAAAAACATCTTTTCTAAATTGCATGAGGACATATGTGGGTATACCATTAGTGCAAAATTTAACTCTTGACTTGATTTTTACCTACCTTATTTGTCGATTAAATGATTAGGAATTTCCAATATTGGAATTTCTCGGGTCATATTTTTTTTGTAATTACTAGCTAGGATAAATGCGGTGCCGACACAACCATATGTCGTTTCGATTTGGTCATGCCTGGGGACCCCTCCATTTTCGATGATGTGACATTCTTTCTTATGAAGAGACATTCATATTTCCCCCCTTTTTTTAAAGGCTAATATTAAAATTTTTATTTTCATAATTTGCATTTACAAGGAAAGGAAAAAAAAAATCCTCCCAATCCCAGTAAGAGATGTACTTAAAAATGACTAATCATTTTCTTTATTCTCAAGATTCATCGAGCTTCAAACCCTATCCAGTGAGAAGATGAGATAACTAATCTTTCGATCGAGTCGTGCATATAGATAGTCACATGCATGAGAGGGGAACTCAATAATTAAGGGAGAGCTCGAGAAAGCTTAAAAAGGCAGCTGCTGCAGATGATCGGAGAGGCACATGCTGCTATCCCCCAGCATTACCACAGCTCCTTCTTCCTCCCTCTTTATTATTATTATTATTATTATTTTATCCCCTTCCCTTTCCCCCACAACCATTGATATTGTGGTCCTCAATCCCTTATCACATCAACTTCAAAGCTCAGGCCACTCCTCTTTTCCCCCATTACAGCTCGAACGCACCGACCTCTCGTTCACATTGATCCCGAAAGTCGGTCTGTAAATGAATCCGTACTATCCGAAAGTCCTATTACATTGAACACTGCTGTGAATCGGGACGAAAATATCACATAATTACACTGTGTTACGATTATCCTTAGTTAACGAAACCGAGCTCGGTTAGCAATCTCATCGAGCCCGGTTGGGTGGCCCTCCCCCCATGCCCCCACCACAAATGCTCCCCATGGCCTACCCGACTTAAATGATCGAGCAACCACCTTCCTAACTTCCTTTTCCTTTTTCTTTTACATATAAACTCTTTTTTTTCTTTTTTTACATTATGATATTTAAAAGTTCACCGAACGGATATAAGTGTAGATTCAAATAAATTGACCCGCTAAAGAGTTAAACTCTCATTATCATTTTTTTTTTGTATTCTCGAGATTTAGTCTAATGACCGGAAAGAGACATTAAATTACCCCGAATTGCCACGTAGATTTGTTTATTTTGTTTTCTCATTCTATATTTATTTCATTCACTGATTGACATACACTGAGCCTACGTCCCATTCGGAGTCTCTCTTCGCAATATTGCGGCAATCGCCAAGCGGGGAGGACTCTTTACGTCATGCCACCTGTCCACTCGAGTCCATACTACCCGATGGACAATCCGGCGATACTTTCTCTCCTGCGCCACACCTCCAACTCCGGCGCCACCCCTGCCGCCGCCCCCACCGAGAAGCGGAGGAAGTCCTCCTCCTCCTCCAGCGGCAGTGGCGGCCTCCTCCGCATCTTCAAGCTGTTCCCGATGCTAACCACTGGGTGCAAGATGGTCGCCCTGCTGGGCCGGCCGCGGAAGGCCCTCCTGAAGGACAACGCCACCACGGGGACGATCTTCGGCCACCGGAAGGGCCGGATCGTCCTGGCGATCCAGGAAGACCCGCACTGCCCGCCGATGTTCATGCTTGAGCTCCCGATCCTCACGGCGGCCTTCCACAAGGAGATGGACTCCGACACCGTCAGGATCGCCCTGGAGATCGAGACCCGGACCCACCGGAAGCGGCTGCTAGAGGAGTTCGTCTGGGCCGTCTACTGCAACGGCAGGAAGGTCGGGTACTCGATCCGGCGGAAGCAGATGTCCGACGACGAGGCCCGGGTGATGCAGGTCCTCCGCGGGGTCTCGATGGGCGCCGGGGTGCTGCCGTGCCCGTACGGCGGCGACAAGGAGCCAGGCGGGGACGGGGAGCTCACCTACATGAGGGCTCGGTTCCAGCGGGTGGTCGGGTCCAAGGACTCGGAGGCGCTCTACATGATCAACCCGGACGGCGCGGAAGTGCCCGAGTTCAGTATTTTCTTTGTACGGGTCCGTTAGCCTGTATCTATCTATATATTATATATTATATACACTTGTAGTATATAATATTATATATCAATATATGTATATTGCCTGGTGAATTGAAGTTGGGGACGATACTAAACGCTTGTTCTTTTCTTGATCAGGCTTATGAATTGGTTTGCCTGTTCGATTCTTTGGCGGTGATGTTTCTTGTTGATGAAATTATGTATTGTACGAGATTTACTCACAATTCTACAGAACATTATCCCGATGATACAAACGGAACTTGATATATATATATACACGTATGTATAACTTTAACGTAAAATCAAGAGATGCCAATTGAATTCTCAGTACATTGATAATTCACTGTTCCTAGGAGATGTATGGGTGTATATGTAAGTAGTACTTTGATTCTTGTTTATCAGCTCTAGAGAGAGAGAGAGAGAGAGAGAGAGGGGACACGGGACGAGACCTTGTGGCCAGGCCGAGGCCACGACTGAGTGGATGTTGGTCTTCTAGGTTTCGGCCAATAACCCACAGTAAGAAGTTGGAAACTTTGGTTGTCGGATTGTCAGTTTTCAGCATTCTGATAGTGGATATTATACGTGCAAAATTGAGTGGCTATACTTAATATGGATTTTTCTATTATACACTCTCGGGGCACATCATAAACAATAATTCATTACTATATAATGAAATAATTATTAAATGCATTAATTATGCAGTTTCTTGAGTGTTTAATATACCCTCTAATTAACTTTGGAAGTAATCTACATTTAATTAAGTATTTCTTGCTGAATACAAGAGTTATCATTGTTAATAATGGAAAAGGGAAATTTGCATATGTTCTATCCTTAATTATAGAAATGCTAAAATATTAGGGTTTTATGTATGCTTAGGGTTTATAAATTTGTCAGAGTTTTTTTGGATTTAGGAATTTAAAATTTTAACGGGTAAATTTTCCAAGCATTGTACTAATGTAATTTGTTTACAAATTGAAAAAATATATATTTTTTGCATCGTGGTTATGGTTATTGATAAATGAGATATATATATATATGTATATATGGAAGGTAATAATTGTTTATCGTCTATGCTTAGGGTCGAAATAGACAAACCCTACTCATGTAAGATCCCCTCATACTGCTTACTGTTTTATATACACATCCTTTGGAGTTTACTATCTAATATATAAAAATTCCATAAATATTAAACCAACCAGAATGAGGGGTCGATTCGCTGAGGACTAAAGTTGTATCAACATAAATTTCATTAATTTTATATTGCTCGAACATGAAATTTTCCTTAGAAATTAGTCCCAGACGGCCACCACCATTGTTGTAACTTCTATTGCAGAACTTATGACCAGAACGAGATGTAATAGAAGAAGAAGAAGAAGAAGAAGCGGCGCCCAATCCAATTCTCATCTTGTGATTCCATGGCCTGGTTTATACTTTATTGTATTGGGCTGTCCAGCTTCATATACAGGTTGGCCCAGGGAAAACGATTTATTGCGATCGACGGGGATTTCTCATATCGCCCCTTAAATTCAAGAATCCTTTTTCAAATGAAAATAAATAAATAAATAAAATTTTCATTATACCATTCATTTTGTGACCAACAATATGGGTCGCAATTTTTAGCTTGGCACGCCAACATATTAACTTACTTGAGATTGTTCATCACATCTTTCCCTCAAATAAGATATCAGATTCGAGTATTATGAATGAAAAATATTTATGCTCGAGACTTCTACTCCACTAAGTCAACCGACCCGACTCGAGCTAGATTAGTCGTAGTCAAATAACTTTTGGATATAAGTTGATTTATACCCAAGGAAAAAGGAAAACTAGCTTGACACAACAGCACGTTACAAACATAGCCTACAAGCCGTTTAAATTTTTCAAAATGCTGTTAGATTTCACACGCCACTCCCGTCCCTTCATTTGATCATAAGCTCCATTAGAAAAAAGGATTTATGCCGGGCTCAGTCCGATATTGAATCTATGTCATGCTTGGGTTGGCTCTTATCGTGGTCAGCTGCAGCAAACTGCTCCCTGAGTGTGTTTGTGGGGGATGAATCAAAGAAAGTTAGTGGTGCCTCTTAAAAGGGTTAATAGCCGGGATGGCCAAAGGAGAGGCTCACCGTGATGGTGGGGGTACTTAGTAGTACCGATGAACATAAGACAGCCAGCCTTTGACCCATGATCTGAGACAGGACCATTTGCAGCTCTCGCTATTCAACGTAAGCCTTTCCTCGAAACGTAGGAGCGTAGGCTCGAAAGCCACAAGCTAGCTTGTAGTTTTCTCGCCTTCTCTGGATTAAAACACACGCAGGACGTCCTTTCTCATCTGTTCTTGAGGCGCAGTCAGCCTTGGAATACAAGCCTGGAAGAACCAACGAGGTCGCTGATGCCTTGAACCGCACTTGGCCGCTTCTCCCTTTGCCCGCCTGTCTCTGTCCAGTCGGCATGGCCATTGACATTATATATAGAGCGCCAGCACGAATCGCCACCCCTTTGAGTTAACAATGGTATATTTTAAAATAATCTCGCCTCGAATTATTGTTAGAAGAGGGAAAGGAATATGTGTCTCTTAGTTGTGTTGCCATAAATTCCGAGTTACACACAGCATGGAAAGCACCTTGGGTTCGAACGTGAACCTACCGAGGAACATGAGTGCTTCCAATTCATGGATTGATCAAGGCTCTTCATTATTCAGACAATACTTACGATGGATCGGGTTCAGACTACACAAGTACGATCCTAAACTTCCCATGAAATTTCATTATAAACAACCAACCATGGTAACCTATAAGTTTCTCGCCCTACATATATACAGGCAAAAATATGTATATAACTTAGAGATTGAACATTTCGTGGAATTGTATATCGCTTGATTTGGTATCATGGGATCATAAATTTAATCGATTTATTTTCTCTCTTCTTTCTCCAATCTTCTTATTAATTATATCTTATATAACCAAAAAATATATCTAATTGTGGTTTTTTTAGAAAAAAATAATATTTTATTGGGTTGAAATTTCAAAAAAAAACCAGCTTTTGTATTTTCTGTCTTGGCGACAGTGCACAGAGAGCAACTGGGAGAATTAATGTCGTGCCTCTGCTCTCTCTCTCTCTCTCTATTCCCTACAGGTCAACAGTGGAGGAATATATGCCCACTACGATTTGAATCGTGAGGACCGAGGAATCATGAACCAGGGCACATAAAATACACAACAGGACCAACTATGCACATCAGAACAAAACTACCATCTTTTTTTTTTTAGGTATTTTTTAACTAATTCATATTCAAATCGGATCAGTTTAACAAGTTGTATGAAGATCCAAATACAAGAGAACTCATGGAGGAGCAAGAGGTGCCGAACTGTCTCCGGCCGGGCCGATCCATAACAGCAGTCAGCCCGAATCCCATTTCTGCCGCGTGCACTGTATGCCACTGTCACCTGACCCGTCCAAGATGGCTGTTGCAAATGCACGCATCTTAGTTGCCCGAACTCGACGAGTACAACTGATGCCCGCCTCCCGATCGGGTAACATCAGCTTCTGATCAGACAGCGCTGGGTTATGAGGATGAACTCCGTCGGCCTGTCGTCGCTATTATTTTTGTCAGCTGATTATGTATAATGAGTCTCGATCGATTCATATTCGAGTCTGATCAACTTATTGACGGATAAAACTATCAGACAACTAGAACGGTTTATATTCGTCGGTACAAATATTTAAGTTCTTTGTGGCCATTATATATTTAAGTAATTGAGAGATTCAATCCCTAAGCTAATTGTTTAAAATTTTATCTGTGTGCCTCTGCACTCGCTATTTTGCATAATTTGTTTGACCACTGAATGTTTGTGCCCCTCAAAATTCCATCTTACACCCTATTTTATTATTATTATTGTTGTTATTGTTATTTTATTGCAAGAGTTTTATACTCTAAATTAGTTTATATTTATTGAATTTTTAAATAAAGTTCATACATTATAAACATAAGGTCGATTTGTGCGAGTGAAAGTTATAGCATTCAACAAGACAAACGATGTGGCGCGTAACATCAGAACAATCGATGATATCATAGATGAAGAACATTCTGAGCACATCGTTTTGGCCTTGAGCAGAGCAGAGAGGTTGCTAGGTACGATCGCCGAGTTCCCGAGTTAGGTATGTTAGATGTCGATTAAGTCCGGATATCAAGGGGAAAGGACTCGAAGTCGTAAACCCTACAAAAATTTCTTGTGTTCTTTTTGCCTCGGAGGAAGTTGAAATTGACTCGATCGAGGGAAGGCCGAAGTATGCTCCGCAGTTCAGTTCACATCCTAAGAAACGACATGTAATAAGATGGATGAATCACCATTCGCCATTAGTGAACAAGACAGCATGTAGGTGTCTTGGAATGCTCAGAAAGACGCACAAGAACTCGCATTATTAGGAGGCACATTGTGAAGAGAATGCTGGTCGGTCTGCTCGGTCTCCCGGTGATCTTGGGCTCGGACCTGGCTCGGGGCCGATACCGATGCACCGCCGCCACTGGCCCTCGCCACTGGGGGTGAGACGCGGATCCGCCCGTCGATGCAGGACGAGCACTTGCTCTCGGCCCAGCTCTCCATGTCGTACTTGTGGCCGTACCCCATTATTCTCTTCCCCGTGCAGAGCCGGCCGAGGACCGCAGCCGCCACGCCGAGGACCGCCACCGCCACGAGCACCGCGACGACGGGGGCCACCGAGCCGTGGGACCCGGTGTGGGGGCTGTAGTTGGGCTGGGCGATGACGAGAGGCGGCGATTGGTCGAGTGGCAGGCTGTCGGACGACATTTTCGGGTGTTTTGAGCTGAAGGTGGCAGTAAGTACGAGAAAGGTCAGTGGTGGGTTTCAAAGAGGAAATGATGAGGAGGAAGTGCATTCAAAGGAACTGGTCGAACTTCAATGGTCCATACACGAGTTTTATAGGTGGAAGCGGTCAAATTGGCAAAGCCATGGTGGGTGTGATTATGGTGACGGCTCTTCTCTAGGCATCTCTTGCTAAATAATGTGTCCTCAATATTATAAATTGATTTAGGTAATTCAACCTACCATTTTCTATTAACTGCAATACTAAACAATCGATTTTGCGGGAACAGAAAATTTCATATGTTGGATAGTTTAGCTTGACCCATTATAAATTTGAATAAATTATATAATCCAATGAATTTTTTGATATTATTATAAAAAAAAGTAGGTCCACCTGGTACCGTAATAAATGTTGTCATGATTAACCGGTTTAAAACGGTCTTTTTGGGAATCAAATTTATATTGGGCTCCAAGACTTGGATGTTAATGGAGTTAAGCTTACTGTTGTTAAATCTCTCTTGACCCAAAGATTTCTAATTTGTATTTTGGTCGAGCAACAGAGTGTACCATGTCAAATCCCCCGACGCACATACCTCAGCATCTCAGACTTTCCGTGCGAGGAACGGCAAAGTAGTCTGATTCGATTCAGTATCTTACGACCCAACAGCTAAGGTCACTGATAGTGAGATCCATTGTGAAAGTCCATTTTACAATCGATGACACTGCTCTGAAAAAGTGTATCCAAGAAAGGATTCCCATGTTTCGAGATGAGCAAATTCAAACACTATGAATCCCATCCATCTCTAAACGCTTTGACCACAGTTAACAATTGCTTGGAGAAGAGCGATTCAAAATGGTACTATGATTGGAGAGAGAGAGAGAGAGAGAGAGAGAGATGGCAAGACGGATGCGATTAAATGGGGACGACTTGTTAGATTCTGTGTCTTTTAATGTGTAGATGATTACGGACTGTTTGACTGGACCACGAACACTTACTTAAAGCCAACAACGAGAAAGGAAAGATTTGGAAATATTAAATAATGGAAGAGAGAGAGAGAGAGGGAGGGAGGGAGGGGGTGAGGTTCAAAGCTTCGTTGAAGAGCCCAAGGGGGAGGGTGAGGACTGAGGACTGAGGACTGAGGAGGAAGGCGACAGAGAGAGGACGAACAAAGAGGCAAGGGGAGTTGGCCAACCCCATTAAAGCTTTTCTTCATGTTCTTTGCAGGGTTGGGGCGGGGAGAGAGATGAGTTTTAGAATAAAAAGGGAATCTTTTAGGGGCCCCTCTGTCCTGCTGCGTTCTGTGTTTCTGACATGTTTTCCTAGAGAAGTGAGAAGAGAAGCTGCCCTATTGTCATTCGCCTGCAAAATCTTCTCTCTCTCCACTCTCTGTCTCTCTCTCTCTCTCGCCCCCGTCATCTCTATGTTTCAAATTGGTTCCAGCTCGATTAAACACTGACGAGAATCTTCACTCTTCGATCTCACAAATCACAATGGACGATACCCGGTGTGGTTCCATTTTAAAGAAGCCAAGGATCATTTTTTATGCCAACTCATCTGTTCAGCTGTTCCAAGGATCGTCTTGAACCGTATGCGAGTGATTTGGATAGTTGATTTACGACGGTTCCAGTTCCGCAGTGCACCAGCTAAGACTCATGCGAACATACGAGGAAGTCAAGAGTTCGGGGGTAAGCCTAGGCGCCGATAGACCATAGAAACGACCGTGTCTTTTAGTCGTCGGTTATCGATGATCGAAAGGCTAATGAAGCTACGGATGTTGGAATCGATAAAATAATTAATAGTCCAAGAAGTACGAAACCCTAGTTTTACGAAACCCTAGTTTAAGTGCCGTCGCTCTGCTCTGTCTCCATGCAGGACTGGTTCGATGGCAACAGCTCGGCCCGCCTTCAGGAATCTCTACCCTTCCTTATCGTTAGCGAAGATCGATGCGTGGAGAGCCAGTTAACCAAGGAAAAAATGATTTTTAAAGAGTGTTCAGTCTTACACTCTCCAGTTCGAACAATATCTGCCCTTAAAATTTATGTTTTACGATGGGTCTTCGAGTATTCTTAGATCGAGGTTCTACCGGAGGAAGGATTAGGGAATGTGACTTAGTATGACTGATGTGAAGAACGGATTCTTCCGGGTCTTGGATCGTCACGGTAAGAACACCGAGAGCCTTCAGATACGTACTGTGAATTCCTAACTAGTTACTATCCCCTACGAGTTTATCATAGCTGCAAGATTAGGATTGTGAAACGAGAGACTGACAGCAGTGAACTTGAAAGTAGTACCTCGATGAACCCCTCTGACGCTCGCCAGACTGCTTCGAGAACTTAAAACTCATCCTCCCCCGACCTCGACCAAGACTGGTTATTCAATCTCCGAGGAGTCCTGGTTTGGGTCCTTGGCTGCTCGAACGCAACGGCTTCCCCAGGCTACCCCCTCGGGCTCCAATCCGGAGCGGCTGATGTCGGAGGCGTCCTCAGCCGGCGTCTCATCTGAATTGGTACTAATTGTTGGCATAAAATTAAAACGGAGAAGGGATCCTTAACGAACTTCAGAAACTAGATATAAGCTTCCTTTCATGGAGAAGGAGCGTCTCGTGATCATCTCGTCTCGGCCCAAACCCATATTTCACCCCAACTTACTAAAGTTACAACAGATTTAATATTGTACAGGGCAGTTTTTTGCGAAAGGTTACAGAAAACAGGCTTAATCCAGTTCTCATAGGAATCTGGTCGGAACAAACTCGTGTATACGACCTGGGTACTTGTAGAACTCCTCATTCCTAGCATCTCCTTTACGTCTCTGGAACGGGACCCACCATGGGATCCCCCTCTCGTTCACCGCGTCCTCCACATCCAGCGTGTTGTCAAGGACTGTCCCGACCATCAACGCCACGGTCGGAGCCGAGGAGAATATTGCATTAAGTATGTCATTGAACTGCAGAAAGATCACCAGACAGTATTTAAACAACACTAGAAAAAGGCTGAAACCAAGCGCACTAACTCAGTCAAATCTTCGAGAATGCATCCATAAACCAATTGCTTCAGTTAGATTTGATGGCTATATGAATATGACTCGGTTTTATCTTCCTTCATGCCCAAAACCAAGCTTCTGAGTTGAATGAGATAAGGTCGGGCTCAGGAATAACGCGCACGATTGAGCTTCGATGGTCATAAATTCTTCTACTTATCTAACTTTATCGAATAAGAATGGTCTTTTACAGTCGCTAATAATGATCTTGGCTACATCAAAAGAGGAGCCAGATCAATCTTTAGCAGTGACAGTGATCAGTTCTGTAAGGCTTACCCAGCTGCCTCGTGTTCTGACAGGTCCATGACCATCCCCAGTCGTGTTTTGGACGAAGTACTGGGAGATTGATATGCCTAAGAAGAGTGAGACTCCCAGGACGTAGTGGTTTCTCATGGAGTTATTGTTTGCAAACTGTGTGAAAGAGATCCCAACAGCCACTGCAGCCCGACAAAAATTAGAACCAGTAGCGCCAAATTTACAAATGAAACAATTTCCAATCATACAAAGAAGCTACTCACCAACAATGCCTAGTACTATGCAATATATGGCGCCGAAAATCGGTAGTGGGATGGAGGCAAAGAATGCACCGAATTTTCCTGTACGGGTACCAGGTGACACCATAAAATACGATAATGAACTGCAGGGAAAAGCTTAGTTAGAATAGGTTACGCCATACCGAATATGGAGAAGAAGATCATGAAAGCAGTTGATATCTGGATTACTCTTCTGCTCCCGATGCGTGTAAGTCCGAGTAGGCCAACATTTTCACTGAATCGTCACGAAGGAAACTTCATGAAATTATAATTCCTCCTTTCATGCTGATGACATCTCAGTAATACTAAACTCTCAAAAGAATATAAAAGCCAGGAAAGAACGTAAACCTCCACTTGCATTTGAGATGGCACAGCAGAATTCTCTTTAGAGTTGAACTGCCTACCTAATGTTATTCAGCCATTTTGGAACTTTCGTTCCATTCAATTGTATGGATCAGGATCCAGTGATTGTGCCCTTTCTAGTCTTTTAATGATGATCAATAGCTATTAGAAGCAGTTATTGGCATACAGTTGCTGTCGAAAGTACTCACACAGATGCAGTCGTACCGACGACAGAACCGAATATCCCCTCAAGCAGCATTCCGATACCCTGTTTGGAAAAAAAAAAAAGTTCTTGTTAATGGTCAAAATATTGAACCATTTCACTATTTCAACACCAGATGTATATACGCATATGGGATATTATATATATTCTTTATAGGGTACTCGGCAATCACGTGTAAGCCAATGCTTCTGCTGAGCACGTATGCTGGAGGAGGCGTGGCACCTGCCAATCGTGAGGCTGCATAAAAGGTGCCGGTCGACTGCATGGGAAGATTAATCATGCAAGGCAATGGAATTAGTACAACACAAATGCTGTTCTTCTCTATCCGATAATAACAGAACGGGAAGACGCTACAGATCTTTTTGGGCATTCCAAGAGTAAACATCTGCAATCGAGAATATACCTCAGCAGAAGAAACAAGAGCTGCACCTATCATCCCAAAGACGTGGCTCGCACTGAACACGGGAGTACCCCACTGGAAAGGGTATGGAATCTTAATCCTGTATTACAAATGAAAACTTCACGTCAGTTAAATTGAAAAAAAAAAAATGTTGAATTACCCTCCTCTGAAAACTCTGTCATGATCTAAGTTGCTACCATGGGGCAGATGACAAGAGATAGGAGTGATCAGTGCGGCAGCTGCGTTTAGTTTGTTCCGGAACTTTGTTGTAGGCCCCAGAGACAGTAAGAATTGCAGCGAATGCCCAGACTATCCCAATGCAGCCTAATAAGGCATATCGCTCAGCAATGTGGTGGCCCCATGGAAGTATCCGCTTAAGGTACTGCAAAGAAGAAGTATCTCGTCATAGTGTAAGAAGATAATGGAAAGAACCACTGATGGCAGGACTGAGTGATTACCTGTTGAGATAAGATGAGAAGGATCAGCATAGGAAGGCCTATCTCAACACAGTTGGCAAGCTGCACCAGAAGATGTGATCAGGATGATGTTTCCAAGAGCTATGGCAACAGACAAGTATCACATAGTTTGAGATCAAAGTCTTTACCAGTGGAAAACCCCTCAGGAACAAACCAAGACCCACCACACAAACCACCGGTGCAACAGTTACTGGTGTAAACAGTCTGCCGTAAACAGGAAAAAGCATCAGACAGACAAGATGCTTATTGGGATAAGCAGATTTTCTAAGTTGAAACAGTAGAGGCAAGATATTAACATTGTAAGGGGTTCCCACCTCATGAAATTGCCCCATGCTCGGCTATATCCAAGGATGATGTTGACGAACGAGGAAACGATCAGAGACCCTTGAATGGTTCTCATTGTGTATCTGAACCTCTGCAACAAACGTGTCAACAATGTAAACCAAACCTTTCCTAATCTGAAGATGCTTCCAACAAGATATAATTTTCAAACTTTGCACAGCTTGACAACAGGTCGAAATTAAATCATATATGAACATAATACTTGAGGATGTCGGTGTTGATTGAGAATGAACTCAACACAAAAAGGGTTCACTGACAGAAACACTAACAAAAATTTTCTGCACAGACGCCTGCAAAAATTCACCCAATGAAATGCAGATCTACATAAAGTGTATTGAGAGGAAATAGTTCTGCCCAAGCTCTGATCCATGTGTACATACTTCGTGCTCGGAGGAGAAGGTCTTGTCTGAGTAGTCATTGATGATTGATAAAACTGGAAGATAAAAGGCCAAAGATGCACCCATGACAGTTGGCAGCCTCGTCCCAAGAAATGTCTGAAGCAGCGTGTTGATGCCGGACATGAAGAGCAATGATTGGATCACACGGGCCTTATCACCCTGTCCTCATAAATGCCAACAATACCTTGTATTAGAGAACAGTGCTCAAGAAGAAGGACAAAAGTGAAGATTCAAGAAAGTGATTGCACTTAAGCAGCAGTAGGAGTACAAGCTTACGTAGTCACCACCCATTCGTGGCACAAGGGTGCTTGCGATCAATACGGTGGTCCCGAGCATCACAATGTAGTGTTCGAATGCGAGCAGCACTCCTTCAGCTGTAAAACATTAATGAGCTCGTAATCAGCTTTTCAGGTCGATCGTGAAAGAAATTAGAGTCGGTCAGGTCACAGATCTCAAATCTCCACCTAATCGTAGCAGGTATTTCTTTTCTTTTCTTCGTCCCCACCTCTTCTTAGCAGATAAACCATGAAATCAAACGAGTTGAAGTCAACAAGTTAAAAATCTCTCTATATCAAAAGAGATCTCATCAGATCCATTCAGGAGATCTAAAGTTCCAACAAGTTGAAGTCAACCCGAGAAAACTGTCGTACCCAGAAATAAAAATCGAAATCTCTCTCCGTGCAAAGGCTAGTGATATAGAAAATTGGAAGAAATTATAGGGAAAAAAAAGGAAAAGAAAAGATCCGTCAACATGAATCTTCCGTCAGAAATCAGAGACACCCATAATAAACAATAAATAAACACTCGAAAGCTTTCACCCTTTTTTTCCTTTACATGTATCAGCTTTCTCAGACTTACTTCAGAAAAGAAAAGGTAAAAAAAAAAAAGGCATGGGTTATGAAGCTAAGGAGACATGGAAGCAGGGAAAGAGAGAAACAGAGACTCACGCCAAGAAGGGTTGGAATGGATGCAGTAGCTCAGATTCTGCAGCTGCTCGGCGGGAGGCCAGGTTGGCCCCCTCGACAAGGCGAGGTTCGGCGGCGGTGGCTGAGGCGGCGCCGTCGACTGTGGTTGTGGACGGCCGTGCTGGTGATTCACTGTTTCTCCCATCTCCCTCCTCCTCCTCCTCCTCCTCCTCCTCCTCGCTGCTGCTCTTTCCTCCCCTGTTTCAGATTGCCTGCTGGGTTGGGTTTTGAGCTCTTTCTTGGAAAGCTGGAATAGAGACGATTGAAGAGCAAGACGGGACTGTTTACTTGATTTGTCAATCAACTGAGAATTATTAATTTCTCCGAAGCTATTATCAACATCACCGACCCAGCACTGCCAACAGAGAGTGAACATGCTGATGTGGGTCCCAGTTAGCCCTTTGTTTCCCGCATAACCGAAGAAAATGCCCTGGTGACTTTATCCCAAAATTAATTAACTATTCTTAATCTCTTTTGGGCATGATAAATTTCGGAAGCTTGTCTGGAATATCATTAGGGTATGATATGAAAAATATATATATTTGAGTTAGAGGTTTATGGTGGATTGAAATTTAGGATGATGTCGGCACAGTATAAAAAGAAGGTTGGAGTGTGCTAGTATGAAACAAGCAAAAAATTAATTAATTAAATTAAAAGAGATGTGTAATAAAAATGGTAAATAAAAGTAAATTATGTTAAAATAATTGTATTTTAAAATTTTCTCATAATTAAAAACATTGAGTAAATTAATCAGTGACAAGAATTGTTTTCAAAATCCAAAATTATTTAGATTCATTTTTTTAAAAATATTCATTTTGCTTAATTTGGGTCGGGTCGGACGGCCTAAAACCCAAGCTATCTGTGCGTGGGCTAAGCTTCTTCGGCCGACTGAGGAGTCAGGCCATGCCGAGTCGACCCGAAAACACCTGATAGGCCGGCATTGTGGGTCTAAGTTTTTTCCTACATGTTTCTCTTTTTTCTTCTCTGATAAATTCCGACCTATAAAAAAAGGCAGCTAAATAAATAAATAAATAGAGAGATAGTTGAAAAGGATTATCTAACTAATAATCATTATTAATTAATAAATAATGGAAAGTACGTCTACTGTTAAATATAGAGAGAGAGAGAGACGACGTTAGATTACGCTAAGGTTGTCGTGTATCGAGGGACACCGCATGAAGTATAGATTCATCAATTAAAGTATTGACCATGCTTTACTTGCTATTATACATGGATAATATTTAATTAGAATTAAACAAATGACATAAAAACTGTAATTATTCTCATGAAATTAACTCTGATCAGATACTATCAATTGAGCACATGTACTCCACACCTAAATGGACTATTATACAGTGATACCATATTTGATCTAATAACTAAAAGATTGTACATTCAATTCTCGTAGTGAGATTTTTTATACCTCTTTATTTCTCTTTTTTCCTATCTCATTATAAGTTTATGCACCTTATCAAAACAGAAAATCAACTATCATATTTCATAAATCTTTCTAGGTTGACATAAAAATTCACTTATGAGGTATGGACATTAATGGTCTTCCTCATAAAATTGTCACTGCACGTAAGTTCAAGTTTTATGATAAGGCAACTAACTTGAAATTAAATTAGTGATTTTTTCATTAAATTCTCAAATGAATGATCTAAAGATCAAATCATAGGTTGGGAGGGTCGACGAAAATTTTCCTAATAATCCCGGCCCAACCGCATATTAATTTCAATGTATATTTTAATTGATCTAAAAATATTGCACGATTCAAATAAAAAGAAAAGTTCTATGATGGGGCCAAGTTAGGCCCTGGATAAACCACATGCTCCCCAAGCATATCTCTCGATCAATTTAATCCATCGAGTCTTATAGATTTTTCTAACGCGATGAATTATTATGTGCTATGATCCTAATTAGCTCAGGTCCAAACCCAGTCAATAGTTAAGGTGCCAAGCTCCTGGAATGTGCATTTTTCAATCAGTGAGACTTGAAGTGAAGACCTCATGTACGAAAGAGACATGTTAGATTAATGACATTAATAATAATAATGATTAGTATTTTAATTAATTAAGCACTAACTTCAGCTACTTTTTTTTTATATATTTAACGCGAACACTTTTGCGTGTCCCAATCATGCACCAAGCATGCTTCTTTTATCAATTTCAACACCGCGTACATTTTCCTTCCAATGGTCGTAAGCAAAACTTTAATTTTATCAACGATGACTGACAGTATCTTACGTTCAGTGCCATGTAGAACAAGTCCATAGAAAAACCGTCATATAGTTGGTACAGGATCATGATACGTGAACAAGTTCGTGCTAAATCTGAAAAAAAAAATCATAATTTTTAAAACCGGACCGAATTGGGAACCGTTCTAGGGAAGGATTTATAGGTTTATGGGTTAGACTGGGGATTTAATGGGTCAAACTACATATTTAATAAAATAATATTATTAATATAATATTACTAATAAATTTATATAATATCATAATTTAAATATAATTTATAATAAAATTAATAATATAATAATTATATTAAAGAAAAATTTAACATAAAATACAAATATAAATATAGTAAAATATAAGTATATTTAATAAGTTTTTATTTTTATTTTTATTTTAAGTTGATCGATTTTTTCACCGGTTCAATTAGGTTTACCGGTCGAACTGAAAATCGGCCATTCAACCAGAGTTGACATCATTAAAAGTGTAATTGAATTTTTTATAGGAATCGGATAAGGTGAGTGGCCGGTTCAACTGGTCCAGTTTTTAAAACTATGAAAAAAATTATCAACAATTCATGTTTAATCAACAAGAAGATAATGATAATGATGATGATAATAATAATAATAATAGTAATAATAATAATAAATTTATTATGCCGTCTTCTTTACGCCTCCAAGGAAGGTGGTCTCCGGACGCCAATGCCTTTTCCTCTTCCATACTTCTCCTCAACGTTCGGCTCCTCGCGCATTTTAATTTTTATTATTAAGATAATGATGGGATAAGGGAGACTCCAAACATGGCATTCAATTTCAAGATATATTAATTTCATATTCAGATAAAAATATCACTATACTATATTAAATTAGAGCAATATAAGTACGATATTATTTTAGATATTTTATCATTATCGTAATTTAACTGTTAAAAAAATTTATTTATAAAAAAAGTTCATTTTAATATAAAAAATTTGGGCTTTTATTCTTTCTATTTACATTCTATATTATCTGAGCAGACGTGATTTCTACTTACCAAAATATCCTTAATAAGATATAAATTTAAACAATGAGAAAAAAAAGAGAGAGAGATAATAATTAAATAATAAAATTACTTTTAAATTATAGTTTACACTTAAAACTTGTAATTAATTATATAATTATTTTTATTATTTACCCTCAAATTATCCGTGATGATTTGGAAAATCAATTAATTTTTTAAATTAAACTGTGAAGCTCACATTATGAATATGGAATAAAAAGTTTGGGGGACCAAACTGTGATTTTGGCAAGCAAAGACCGTATCCTTTGATGCGTGAAGGTTCTAAATCTTGAGAATTCGAGAGGAATGTGTATTTGTGTGGTGATATTATTTTTAATATAATAATTAAATATTTATATGTTTGATTCTTATCGTGATATTTTTTGTATCTTTTTATTCTTGCAATTTTTATCTTCTCCCATCTTTAATGGATTTATGGATCTCATATGTAACTTGAAAAAAAAAAAAGGCTTGGGAATGTTGTGATCAAAACTTGATCGAAATTAATTATTTTTTCATCGGGAAAGCCGGATAGCCATGATTTCTTGTTGACAACAACCCATCAGATGGGTCATGGAGAATGGGCTACGGACCATTGGATATGGGCTGAGAACTGAAGTGAGGCTAGGCCACTGAGCCCATTTGGGTGAGGAGTCTAGGCCCTAGGCTGAGCCGAGGAGGCCCGCTCTCATCTCCGTTGTAGCCTGTGGGTGAAAGAGAGGTTCGAGAGCCCACTTGACTTTTTGACCGTTGGCCATTTCAAATTTTCAATGAAATGTTGATGGTGTCCATCCGACGATCCCATTCTGTGATGGATCGCACACGGACGAGAACATTCATGGAGATGTCCCGACAACTTGAAATAGCCAGCCGAGGTGTGAATCGTCAAATTTCTTCGATTGAACGAATTTAAATCGAATATAAATCAATCAAAACTCGTAGAATAAATTTTCTTTTTTGAGATTAAAAGTGAATTGAATGGGATTCTCGGAGTCTCCGAGAGCGACGGAGCAGAGAACAAAATCTCCGGGATTCGGTGATCGGCTTTCTCCCTCCGAGCTGTGGACGGTGACAATGGCTGTTGTAAGCTGTCGCATGAACAGCTGGCAGAGCTTGCTGCGACCCACCTTAGGGCCGAAATCCCGGACAGTAAAAGGTCGGATCTACGAAAACGACCGTGAAAGTAGTCAGGCTTACAGCCTCGACCGCTTCATTTCTCGTGTGAACTCCAATATACGGAATATACGACCTGCATCTGAAGCGAGTTTCAAACACTTGCTCTAGAGTAGTAACAAAATGGCCGATCTTACTCGAGAGTTGGGTACCCGATTGAGCGAACTCGACACGAGCTCAGAAATGTGCATCCCTTCGAATTGACTGCACCATCCAAGTGGAACACATGCTGCTTGCTCTTTCTTCTTCTCACGGATAACCTTGGCACGTGCGAAATTTATTTGCTTATTTATTTCTTTACTCCCATTCCCAATTTTCCGAGCCTAACTGGATTTTACTGGGACAGCAACAATTTAATGGAAGACTGAAAAGTGTCGCGAGAATGTTTGCTACAGAGATCTGCAGCAGTGTCACCTTCCAATTTTCCAAGAGGGAAAGAAGAGAGAAAATGGGTGTCAAGTTGGATCTTATTGATGGGTATCGCTACAATCCCACCTCGGAATGGAACAAGACCTAGGATTCCTCAGAAGACCCATAAGCATCCCCGCTATCTTTTCCATGGTGCGATTCCAAATCCATCTTATTATGCTGACTCGATGGCATCGACCGTTTCGCTCGTGAATTGAGAAAAAAAGATCATTCGCGACAAAATGTCAACTTTAAGTGGACAGATCTAACCGGAGAAGCTAGATTTAAGATAACTGACTGGTATTAGGAACAGGGAGCAGAAGTAGCGGCAAGGAGTTTGGGGCAGAGTGAGAGGAGACCCAAATCGGCCGAAGATCGCAGAGGCCGGGAAATCTGGGCCTCAGCCACAAGCCACTGCCTCTCTGGTACGGCTAATTACACACTGGCATCGGAACGGCTTTGAGACTTGAACCGTGGTATTGAATTAGACGGTAAAGCCTTATGGATCGGGAACATCTTTGTCACCTGCGACAAAAGAACTTGATTTCGGATTGCACATTTTTTTTTCTCAGGACAATATGGTTTTTGGTGAATTCTGCTCACTCCTAGCAAGAATCGCGGCGGATATAAGAAATCCCGGTTGATTTCAAGATTTGGCTGGTTCGCACCCACGTCGGATCGGCTATCTAGAACCAGTTCGGCCATGAATCTTCATCCTTCTCGTGATTAAACTAAAGATTTTATGTGAAAAGAGCAGACTCTGAAGGGACTGCTCCGGAAGCACAGATGGGTTGAGAGAGAGAGAGAGAGAGAGAGAGAGAGAGATGGTCAGACGAGATTGAGAGAAGCAGCACTGAGAAAGGTCAGGCTTAGCCCCGCGCAGTGGGTCTTCCCCACGCTGCCCCCGAATGATGATGTTGTCGGCACCCCTTCCCTCCCTCACCCATTCAAAAAAAAAAAACAGAGAAAAGAGAGAGAGAGACTAATTTTAACCCTTTTCCTTTTAATTTCTTCGATCCTTACGAGAAGAACACATGATCTCGAACTGTTGGATCATCTACCAGCTTCATTTGATCGTTCATAATTAATAACATACGTTACGGAAAAGAGTAATCCCCTATGACCCGGTCACCCCCGAATGTTGGTGCTGAGGAGATGAACTTACAAGGACCGTGCTATGGAAGACAGTCACCGGAGCGAAGGAACTCTAGCCACATCTCAACCGAGGAGATGAGATCGATCACTTGCGTGATCCATAATACCCGGTGCAAGCAAAACTGGGAATTCAATGTTACCTGCCAAATTCGGACCCGAAAACTTATGCTGCGCATCGGTGGATCGAGGTATTGGGAATTTGGGCATCACGATCTTCTTCCGTACCCCTCGTCTCCTCCTCGTACAGGCCCAGTATCTGTCTTTCCCTCGACCCAATGAACAGGGGACACGACAGATGCAGGGAGGTGGTACCTGCCGCAGAGGAGCTCTCCCTCCCACATACTAGAAGTCTAGAAACGAGACAAAGACCTTAGAGCCTACTGAACACAGTCACAAGAAAAAATAAACCCAGGTCATGCCACGTGTCCAGCCCCGCCAACATCATCGCACATAATGCCATCGCTCGCAGGAACCTTCCTCACTCATTCATCTCGACTAAATATTTGATCCGATTAAACGAATTTATTATGAAATTTATTAATGAAATATACACAAAAATATATATTATCTTTTAAATTAACTTTATTTAATGAATTTATTATATAAATTAATATTTTTAAAATTTAAATAAATATTCAGAAATTTATTTATTTTTTATTAATATAAATTTTTATTTAAAATAGTCAAATTTAAAATTTTAATTAAACAAAAAAAATATGCTATATCATTTTAATAAAATTATGATTTTATAAACTAATATTTAGTGCCGACTCCTCCCCATTCTCATTTCATCCCTCCCAACGTTTTCTCCACACTGCATCTGGACAGGATAAATCTCACTCTTACCCTGTCTCTTTCTCCCTCCCTCATACGACCAACCTGAGGCTGTCTGAGGAAAAATGCCTTCGGACGCTAGCGAGAGGAGGCCCAGCTGCCGAACTAACGGGTCACCCGCCACGGCCCAGCACCACCCTCCACCGCCGAACTCGGAGGCCCTCCCCTGCCCGCGCTGCGACTCCATCAACACCAAGTTTTGCTACTACAACAACTACAACCTCGCGCAGCCCCGTCACTTCTGCAAGTCCTGCCGCCGCTACTGGACCCACGGAGGCACCCTCCGCAATGTCCCCATCGGCGGTGGCTCCCGCAAGTCCACCGCCTCATCCTCTTCCAAGCGCCTCCGCAGCATCCCCGTCGTCGCAAGCACTCCCCTGGTTCCACCTTCAACTTCTTCCCCCGCCTCAACATCCTCCTCCCTCACCACTGAGTCAGTCCACCCTCCGAGCTTCAAGCCCGATATCAGCCAGAAGCAAGCGGGTGAGGTTCCCGGGGCGTTCACTTCTCTGCTCACTTCGCAGGGAGGCCAAAGCTTCCTGGCCCTGGGAGGGCTCGGGTCGGGCTATGGACCAAGTCTGGACGGGCTGGGTCTTGGCTTCAGCCGGACATCTGTCTGGCCGTTCGCTGAAGTTGGTTTCATCGAGGGAGTCTACGCCGGGGGCTCGAGCAACGTTTCTGCTGCAGCGGCTGCTCCACCATGCAACACGTGGCAGCTGGGGCCAGGCGAGGGAGGCAGCAGTGGTGGGGGACAGGTGGACGAGGCAGACGGGTTCACGTGGCCGGAGCTGGCGATTTCGATGCCTGGCCAGGGCCTCAAATGATATCGACGGCACCATAGTATCAACCTTCAGCATCAAATGGCAAAGGGATCACAGCTATCAACGTCTCTTTTTGAGTATTTTGGTTTGTGGAATTCGACTACTCTCTATAATCCATATCACTCATGCATATGGATATTTATGTCGAAATTTCAAGTTTGTCTTTTCGAAGTGTTCTTGGGTTGTCGGTGGGTATAGTATAGGAACAGGCGCTTTAAATTTCAGGGCTTTACATGTCATCAGGAGATATTGATGGTGGGGAAAGTTTCTTATGTTGGGTCGCGGAAAGCTTCCATGGATGCTGTAAAATCTGCTGGTGAATGGGGGAAAGAACGACAATTTACTGTTATGTTTAGCCTAATCTTCATCTTAAATGTCACTTTGTTGTCCGAACTTCTGCTTCCCTTCAGTTTCATGGAATCGGAGTGATCGTATTTTATGTGCAGAGGGATATTTCGGGATCCCTGTTACGATGGCAGAGATTCACTGGGCTGAGCAGAGCAGACGATTTTGAGCCTTGTGTGGAGGAGTTGTCCAAGTGACTGAGTCTTTGGGTTTGCAGGACTTGGTCAATATAGCTGAACTTAGACTGTCCTGTCTTTGACCGAGGACAACTTACATCTCCTCGGAGTCTCCATTCAAAAATTTCACTGCATTTCCGCTTTGATTTCATCTCCGCGCACATATTCTTAATTCAGACTGGACAAAATTGTTGGATCGCTAATGACTTTATTTTATTGGCAAAAATAGAGTATACATGATCCTCTGATTGTATGTTGAGAATATCGGTATGCTGCTAAATTATATATATTTCTTAGTAAATTATGAGAAATTTTAGCAAATTTATTCAAAATTAAGGTATGTTATTGTGTCACTCCCTACCGTATTACTTGTTGATAGTAAGAATTTGCAAATGGTACATGGATCTGTACTAGAATCTCTTGGGACAAACCCTAGAAGACTCATGTGACTTTGATTTACAAGTTGCATGAGGGGAACATGTCCAGATTTCAAACTAGAAGGGAGTCAATCGGACCCTTGTATTAGATTAGGTGAAACCCTACCATCTGTCCTATTATCTTACCGTTGTAAGCCTTGTATCTTATGAATAATTATTATTGATTTCGTACGTTCGAGCTTATTCATCTATTAAGTGTTCAATCTGCCTCTCTCTTAATTAGGCATTATTCCCATTTCGGATATTAAAAGAAAATGACAGTTGTCAATCGGAACCCGCCTATGCATGACAGTGATGTCGTCGAGCACGTATTAGCTAAGCATCCTCGTTCATCGTCAATAGGAAACCGATACTAGTGCACTCTCGCTCACACATCCAAGTCTAAGTTGAACATCACTCATTGCTCTTGGATAATAGTACCCCAGTGTTCAATCATATCGTGTGACCCAGGTTTGAAATGGATTGATTATGTTGTGCCTACAAAGAATGAGTCTTGATTGACCGGGTGATGATTTTGATCTTCTCATGTGCCTTTGGAAGCATCCACAATCATGGCGCTCCTCCCCTCCCCACCATCCATCCACTCATTGTGAATGATGACAAGTTGCCATTGCTTGGTTGTAGGGCCTCTCCCACCTTTCTCCACCGATCTTGGTCTTTGGGGAAAATTGCAATCAATGAAATCTCTGCTAAGTGAGGCGATAATTGCAGCAACCCCCTTTGACATTTACATGCCTGTGAGTCATTATTATATGCTTGCACTCTTCAAATTTTAACGAATATATGGAGCAAAATTATTGCCATTCACCGTCCTAGCTATAGCCGTGTGGTCCTCATTAGGTCAATAATTGTCGACAAGCATTTCTACTTGGATGGTAAAAAAGCGATACATGCGTTCCACGACGAGTTGGGGTGCTCATTCAACCATAGAACCAGTGTGGTTAATCGGTGAAACCTGACATGGTATCTATGGCTTCGTGCTTCTGCATAAGCTAGGCATTCCTCGTTTTGTCGACTACTGGTTAGTCGTTTGAGAAAGATAATGGACTTGGAAGAACATCGCAATCGGATCTGTATTTCACATGCAGTCCATGTTTACACCCTGACGAATGAAATGCAGAGGACAAGAGTTGGACACTATATACCATTGAGACACTATATCTATGGCTAACAAAAGCAAAGCTTTTACGTTCTGTATGTGGTAAAGCTAGTTAATGAACAGAGGTTCAGATGAAGCAATGGAGGAAAGGATTCAGGAGAAAGAACTGCCGCTTAGTAACCGGGGTGGATTGGCGGAGGGGGTGATGGGTACCGCGCTCCGATATTTGGAGGAAGTGTTAGGTTCGGGCTTGGAGGTGGTGGTGAATGGACCGGAGGAGGAGGAGAAGGTGGTGGTGGAGGAGAACGCTTGGGTGGTGGAGGGGAGGAGACAGGTGGCGGTGGTGGGGGCGGAGAACGTACAGGTGGTGGTGGAGAATGGACTGGCGGTGGCGGCGAGAAAACTGGTGGGGGAGGTGGTGAGTGGACTGGTGGTGGTGGAGAGCGTATTGGCGGAGGCGGGGAGTGGACAGGCGGTGGAGGAGAGTGGACTGGTGGAGGTGGGGAGTGAACGGGTGGAGGTGGGGAGTGGACGGGAGGAGGTGGTGGTGGTGAGAATACGGGCGGCGGCGGAGGTGGTGGTGGAGAATGGACTGGAGCCGGTATCTTTTTGGGTGATGGCTTTGGTTTCACCGTCGAGGGAGGGCGCTCTGGAGAAGGCAACCTTGGCTTTGGCCTCCGAGTAGCTGGCGATGACGATGATGATCCCCCGCACTTGGATTTTCCACAGTCGATAGGCTTACTAACCACCGGAATGCAAACCTTATGAGGCTTCTGGTTTGGCCGGTCGGGCAAGCAGTTCCTTGAGTCGTCCAGTACGACACCCTTCCATGCCGCTGCCGACTCACACGCTCGGTCCTCACCGCTGAAGTAATTGTCCCCGAATGAGAAGTTTGCCAACTGCGGCAACCTGCAAATGCCCTCAGGGACGAACCCGGTCATCCCGTTGTTCGATATATCGAGTTGCTGGACAGACTTAAGGCCTAGGAAGCTCTTCGGCAATATGCCAGTGAAGGAGTTCCCTGCAATGTCTAGCAGCGTGGCGTTTCCGAGCTCTCCGATCTCAGTCGGCAGGCAACCTGATAGGTTATTGTTCATGAAGATCACCTCATTCAGCGTGTCAACCATCTTGCCAATGCTGCCGGGGATGCAGCCGTGGAGGTTGTTGTTGGCAACTACCACGACTGACGCTGGGGAATTCCCCAAGTTTTCAGGGATCGTGGACGTGAACCGGTTGTTGTTCAAGAAGATGGCGTCGAGGTCCTTGTCGAAGAGCTCACGGGGCAATCCTCCCTCGAAATCGTTGTACCGTAGGTCAAGGTACTTCAGCCCTGGCAATGACAGGACCACCTTCGGAAACAGTCCCACCAGCCGGTTGTTGCTCACATCGAGTTCGTGGAGAAGCCTCAGCTTCGAGATGCTTTCGGGGATGACCCCACAGAACCGGTTGCTGTTAAGGTGGAGAAGCGCAGCATCGCCCAACAAACCGAGCTCCGCAGGGAGGTAGCCGGCAATGTCAGCGTGGTTGAGATCAACGCCAGCAACGACACTCAAGGTCGGATCGTCTGGCGCCACGGCGCAGAAAACGCCATTGTAGTCGCATACTCTTGGCCCGACCCAGTTCCCAGTGGTGTTGTACGGATCGGAGTAGATGGCCCGCTTCCAGGCCCGGAGGGCAATGTAGGCCCGTTTGAGCCGGCTGTTGGCGAACGTCTCCTTGATGTCGAGCTCGTACACGAACTCAGGGGGCCTCTCCTTGTCCTCCCCGAGGTTCCGGAGCTGTCGGCGGGCGATCATCCACGACTCGGCATCGGTGAGAGCCTCGGAGATGGATAAGAAGAGGAGGAGAAAGATCACCGGGGAACAACCCAAGACCCGCATTTTTTCTGGACGATTTCCGGAGGCCGTGCCACCTTGGATTGAATCGCCCAAGGCAGCTTATCGAGATCGATCCGATACACCACGGAACAAGAACTGGATCGGATTCGAGGCTACTCGTCGGTCGGAGGCTCAGTCAGAACAGAATCGAACTCTTTTTCTACTGCAGCAGATACATGGATTCTGCAAGTTCTTCCACCTCAAACCTCTCTGGCTTCGAATTGATTCGGGTGCTTTTGTAAAGTCATTTACACGGTTTAGCTGCGTAATTTGCTTGGGAAACACTTCCGGTAATTAGCCTAAATTTGAACTTACATTGTTAATAACCGACCAATCCGTATCCGAGCCAAAAAAGGGTGCCTTACTGCCTGTGGTCTCAATCGATTCCCAAGGGAATTCCATGAGCACCGTTTGAGAACTTGAGGCTGCCCATGATCCTAGGAGATGGCATCCTCCTGTAAATAAATCTAACAAATTCACTAAAAATGCAAATGAATCTAAGAACATCAGTTTAAATAACTCACTATGGCATCTAAAAGAAATGGATATACTTTGATATCGAATGTTCCATGAACTTATTCCCGTACGCTACTTTTAGCCTGCTTTCGCTTGAACACTGATTGATGATTTAGGTTGCATCCATATGCCAACATAGGTTAGTCCGTACTAAGCCAATGATACACTCCTAGTGGTCTCACTGAGAAAACGTCTAAAAGCTTCTATTCGGTATGTTCAATGCAGATCTCGGTTGGATATACGAGCTACTTACGAGCATCAGGTAGGGAAGAATTCACCATCACTCCCGAGAAATCCTTCAGTCACTTTCACCGAGATTTCTTCGCACTACATACCCTTTTAGATCAACTTCACTTCTGCATGATCGGTCCGGTTTTTGTGGGCAACGATGACTATAAATTCGAAGCCGAGTTGTTGGAGTTCACGCAAGGAAAGGTGATCAATGGCTATGAAGCAGTTATCAGACAGGATTGTATACCAGTGCTGATCAAGGATCAGATCACGATTGGTTGGTTCTTCATGGCCGTGCTTCTCTCCGTCCATGATGACCTTAAAGTAGCCGAGTTCGGTGCTGATATTATTGACAGAGCTGCAACAGCAGTACATGAATTCCCGGCTTTATGTTATCAGCTATCCGGTTTGCTGCCAGTTTCAAATAGTGGCTAGAGGAGATATCATTGTTACGATGTGAATTATTCAGTTTAAGTGTTGAACTTGGATTTCTGTCGTAAATCTGTACACCTACCTGATCCGCTAACCTCTTACTGATGTGTGGATCTTGTCTAATCTTTAGGACCTGAGCCTTTCCTGCAGAAGCTTGTGGCAGGAGGCACACCCGGAATTGAGGAAACTCAGACATGAACCTGAAACTCATCTTCGAATCTTGAACTCGAGACACGAATAATCGACTTATAGGGGTCAGCTTTGGCTTGCTAGATGACGGCGAAGTACCTGAGGCCCTGAACTTACAGAAAACTGAAGCCCAAAGGAGAAGAACGCCTCAAAATTCATCCATCACATGTACAGGACGAAAGAAGGCATCGTATTGGCCAGTCACAATCGCCCTCGGCCCACATGAACCGAGAGATGTGTCGCAGTTGGTGAACGAAACTCATCGGGATTTCATTTAGTCTATTAAAAAAAATGAAAAATTATTATGAGCATCTCACGATCGCGAACAAACCAGTACATCCACGGACTCATGTCAAGGAAAATAACGAAAAAGAAGAAGAAGAAGAAGATGATGATTCCTTCACGTGATTGCTATCCAAAGGTCGTATTTGCCTGACCTGTCGATGAATGCAACTGTTCATCTCGAAACAGACCCTTTTCCGGTTGCCAGTCGGTGCTTCCATATTAAAGGTCTGTCGGCATCACACCATCGACACCGTCCCATCATATCTTCTATTCTCCATCGGCTAAAATTGGAATTAACCAAAAATCACGCCTTTTTTTAATTTTTAATAAGTAATCAACTATATTTTAGATATTATATGGTATATATTAAAAATCCTTACATTTTTTTCCCAAGTACGGGAGACATAAGTAAGTAGGTCTAGAAGACATAAAGGGGAAATGAAAATGAACATGTAGAAAATTTTTAATATTTTAGTATTACTTATTTTAAATTAGAGAAGAAGTTATAATATCAAGGGAGGCTTGACTCTCATCAAAATTGATAATAGAAGGAAGAGGGAAAATAAAATAATATTTAAAATTTTATTAATGATATCAAAATTGAATAATACTGTGATTTACATGAAGGGTGACACCAACTATATCCACCATTGGCATAAATGAATCACATATAGAAGATTTAAGAAAAAATATCTTAGTATATAAGAGACTGTATATTATTATTTTATTATTTAAAATTTTTATATTAAATATCAGCATATTACTTTTATAATATTCATTAAAATTTTAAATAATATCACAATATAATTATTACTTACTTCTAAACTGTAATAAAAATGTTCAACTAATAGTTAGTTACATATAATATTAATATTACTCTTGTAAATCTCATCCAAATTCTACTGTTAACATCCATCTATCTATCATCATCATCGATCAATCAAGAGTATCCGAGATGGGGATGGCATTTTCCAATTATGAACTCATCCGTGTGACATCCCACGTTACTTTTGAGTACGTAAGACTAATAATGCTACCATAAGTTTGACCCATTTTGATATTATTTTAATTTCATATTCAATTCTTTTTTAAAAAAGAAAATACAGATTAAATTTTGTAATTTATAAAGCATAATATTTTCTGTTTGGTAGAAGAAATAAATATTTAAGTTCAAAAGTCTTCATGACGTAGTTAATTTGGGGTTGAATTAGTGGTTTTTTTACTAAACCCCCAAATGGTTGAATTGAATTTTAGGTTAAAAGGATCGACGAGAATTTTTCCAGAAATTTCCGTCCTGTAGACTAATTTTGATATACGTTTCGGTTAAGTCAGAATATTATACAGTACAAATAAAAAAAATCTTCATCAAGCCCACCGGATCATGTTGGCATTTTTCATCTAAGGAACCAAGCAATATGTACTACTGCTGTGTTATTTATTGATTAAAAAAATACTTATTGGTCTATTATTAAGATCTATAATATCATAAATTCAATCAATTATTTTTCACATGACAAATAATAATTTTTTTAGTTAATATTTCCTTAGCATACTATAATATCTATTTTTATCTTTATTTTGGGTGTCGTGGATATAAAAAATAAATTATAATTATTTTCACTGAATTTGAACTAGTCGGAGTGGTTCGAAAGACGGGAAATTAGTTCGGAAAATGGGCCCCACTTAACCACGGTCGACTTAAGCTAACCGAGGTTCCCATTTATGTCCCACAAAATTATTATTTTTAATGTATTATTTTAATTTTCTGTTAAAATTTCGCACCAATTTATAACGATCAGAGATCTCCCTCTTCAGTCTTCCCTTTCTGTTTCCGCAGTCCACTACTGCACTTCAGCTGGTAAACTTCACCCGCCGAGACCCGCAGATGCTACACGCTGCCGACGTCGAGGCCCGCCTGAGCCAGCGCGCCGCTGCCACGGCGGACAAGGTGGTAGTCGCTGTGAGAGCGGAGAAGGTCGTCTCCAAGACCGCGCTGGCGTGGGCTCTCACGCACGTCGTTCAGCCCGGCGATGGCATCGTTTTTCTCGCTGTCTTCTCCAGCAAACGCACAGGCAGCACAGGTAACTACTGCCGTGAGATCTATAAGAGGAATTGAGCTGCAATTTTCTGCTCGGAGCGGCGAATTTCGCTGTTCTCGCTATCAGCGATCGTCTTTGGAGCCTGATGGCGCGTCGTGTTGGCGCCTTTTTGGTTTTGGGTTGTTGAAGGTCGGAAACTTTGGAAGTTCTCCAGGCTGTCCGGAGACTCCCGCGACGGTGACCGGCAGGAGATGGTGGATCGCATTTCCCGGATCTCCGAGTCGTGCTCTCAGATGGTGCTCGAATTTCATGATCAAGTACAGGTCCACTTTGAGTTAGTTTAATGATTATTTCTAATTTGGTCACGGGTTCTTACTTAAACATGGTGGGGTTACGAAGTCAAATTTTGTGCTTTTCTGTCAATTTACCGTTTTCATTCCTCCTCTAGAAGCCCAAAATTTAACTGTTTAGGGTAATTGATAGAGAAGTATTTTTGACTGGCCAGACAACGTAGTCCAACCACCTTGGAAAAACGCGAAAATCACGTGAATTTGTCTTGTGAAAGCATGCGATTTTTACTTGTTTTCCGCTGATTATCGCTAATAGTCCAACGGCCAATTATTGTTGCCGGTTCTTCTCTGTGACAACCATCTGGTGTTCCCGAATTGAGTATTGAATAAGGCACTAGTTTTAAATTGGTCAATATGATTTCCCATTTTTATCAACTAATCTTGATACATGGATCTACCAAATCGAATATGGATTTCTCTGAACCCATTAGCCGCCTAATGAATGCCACTGGTGTATACTGAAAAAAGGCCACTTGTTTTATTATCATATCCTCTGCAAAATTGATGAAAATTCATGAATATGTGTTGGGAATATAATGCTCGAAGATAGGTACAAAATGCTAATGCGGGTCTTTCCTCTGTCTCTCTGTCTCTGTCTCTGTCTCTCTCTCTCTCACACACACACTGTTGCAATTGATTGAATTGTCAGAGCATTAGATGATTCCATCAATGATTTGCATGTGATTGGAGCCTTTTATTAGTTTGAAAAATCCGTCGGTGGCCCCACGAGAATCCTGTGGTCGATATGAACTACTCTAGTTTATATTATAATGTCGCATTCACAGCTCATTAAGATGATTCTTGTTTTGACTTTTTTTTAATTCATAGATTGCGCGTTTGTTCAAATTCAATTTTTAAAGCTTTTATACGCGGTAACGAATTTGAGTTCATATTTCACATGCCTTAGTAAGCGAGAAGGTACCTTTTGTTTTTGGATACATTAGCTCCAGATGTTATGTGCCTTGGATGTTTTAAAACAGAAGACTAAAAAGGTGAATGCATGTCCCTTTTTGTCCTTGTAACTGTGCTGATATCAGCTTTTGTTTTTCTATGATGAGGCTCTATTCATGTTTTTCCTTTTCCCACATTAAAGGTGAAGTTTATATGGTTTAGCCATTGAATGATTTAATAAGTATAAAATTCAACAACGGCCTAGTTCATTTTCTTGCTCATAAAAAACCTTCATGGAACTTGGAAATATATTTTTTTTCTAGAAATTAGATGGCTGATGGGCCCTGGACCTTGAACATATTGCTGAACTTTATCCTCGCAAGTGACGAAAACTGTCCTAATAGGTTTCTTCTTCACGCTGGCAACTGTCAAAATTTGTTGACGACTTCTTTTGCTGGTAAAAAGGACACTTAATTAATTATTTGTTAATTTTATAGGTCCGGGTGAGAATAAAGGTGGTGCCAGATAAACCTGGGGGTGCTGTGGCTGCTGAAGCAAGCACTATTGGGGCCAACTGGGTCGTACTGGACAAGTAATTCAATAAAAATGTATTATTTTCTATTAGTCTGAGCAGAAACTTCTCCAGTTAAACATCACTCCTACTATGTTTGTTGTGTGTCCAATTAGAATTTTGTTATAAATAATAAGTCATTGGTGATCTGAATTTGGATAGACCAAATCGAGCCATTCAGATGAAAGAAGAAATTTTGACTTTTCTTTTGATGCTTAAGCCGTCTTAGATCCGTAGCAACCTGCTAGAAAGTTCATCTTCTGAGAAACCAACCGAGTTAAATTTATTATGAACAGAAGTGTTCTCCTACAGACTGATAGATCCCATCCTTGTTATCTAATTCTTACACTGACCCAGCGCCTGTGTGTGCACATCTATACGAAGACTAACCCAAAAAATTTGCTTTGTTGGTTCTTGTTCCTTTATCATTCGCACATAGAACAAAAGAATGTCTTTGCTTACAAGCTTGGCCACTACTTACTTTCTGCAATCTGCTTTACCAGAAACTTGAAGCACGAGTTGAGGCAATGCATGGATGATCTCCGCTGCAACATTGTGATGATGAAAGGCTCCCAGGCAAAAGTACTTAGACTAAATCTAGGATATTCGAGTGAGATCCAGACCCCATTCTACTCTGCTGCTTCTTCTCCGGTTAGGGACAATGAGATGCTGCAAAGTTACAGGATGAAGCACTGCACTCCAGTCAGCAGTCCTGAAGTAACCAGTCCTTCCCATACAAGAACCACTGACGAAGGATCATCATCGAGTTTCAACACAGCTGCCTCTGTTTATGTCCTATATGAAAGGAACCCACTTTTTGAAGGACGGGGTAAGGGAGGTTATTTGCCAGTTTACCTGCAGAATGAGTCAGGTTTTGCCCCGAGCACGAGAGAACTGGACAGGGAAAAGGTTATAACTTTATCAAAACCCCTGAGATCATCTCTTGTGCCAAATCACAAGAATTTCTACTGGATCCCACAGAATCAGATCATTGCTGAAGTGCCCACCATCACTAGGAACAAGCAGAAAAATCTTAAACCCAAAATTCCCATATCAAAGAAGTTGCTTGATAAGTTTGCCCGGTGTGATCATGATAGGATGATGACAGAGGTAGCCCGTGATCAAACTCATCAACCAATATTAAACTCAAGCATTAGGGATGTAGTCTCTTTAGGAAGAACTTCCTCATTGCCTCCTCCACTGTGCTCACTATGCCAGCATAAGGCTCCAGCTTTTGGAAAACCTCCAAGAAGATTCTCTTTTGAAGAACTTGAGGAAGCAACAGATGGGTTCTCAGATGTAAATTTTCTGGCTGAAGGAGGTTTTGGTGTGGTTCATAGGGGCGTTTTGGGAGACGGCCTGGCAGTGGCAGTGAAGCAGTTGAAGTTGAGCTGGGATGATGGTGATGCTGATTTCTGCAGGGAGGTTCGGTTGTTGAGTTGTGCACAACATAGGAATGTCGTTCTGTTAACTGGGTATTGTGTTGAGGGCAGCCACCGAGTTTTAGTTTACGAATACATATGCAATGGTTCCTTGGAATTCCATTTACATGGTACGGCTGATTGTTGCACAATCAATCTTGAAATTACTAGGCACTTGTTCTGTCCTCATTGGTGGTTTATATTTATTTATTTTTTCAGGTTGTTGCCAACCTGGGCTTCTGATGCATGTTTATTTATTCAATATTTGCTCGACAGGAAACAAGGGCAACCCTCTAGACTGGGAGTCTAGACTCAAAATTGCCATTGGTACCGCAAGGGGCCTACGATATCTTCACGAGGACTGCAGGGTGGGCTGTATATTACACAGAGATTTGCGACCTCATAATATTCTCTTGACCCATGACTTCGAGCCTCAGGTATGATGACTTACACAAATAGCCCTGCGAGTGGATTTTGTGAGTTCCATGTGGAGGCTTTACTATGTGAGTTGGGAATGTTATATTCTGCTAAGGATGAATTATCATTGTCTACCTTTCTACTCAATTATGGATAACAGTAGTTAAATCTAGCAGACAAAGTATTGACATAACTAAATAAGAAGAAAATAAAAGCTACATTTCCAGTGTCACTGGTGTTAATTTTCACTCTATATTTGTTTAGGTTGCTGATTTTGGACTTGCTGGGTGGTACTGTGAAACTGAGATTAGGCCTGAGGAGCGAGTTATTGGAACTTCAGGGTAATTGTCCAGCATTCCTCTTGATTTGGCTCAAAAACTCATTGCCCATCCAAGGCATTTGCTTTACAATAGATTTAAGACTTCATCCGTTGTTGTTTATTTTCTTGTACTAGCAATGCTGTTGCTTCATTTTATACCTTTTTCTGATGAAAGTTGAATTATTTGATTTCAGATATCTTGCACCAGAATATGTGGATGGGGGGAAAATCACACAGAAAGTCGATGTATATGCATTTGGGGTTGTACTCCTGGAGCTGTTGACAGGGAGAAGAAGCACTCAGTTGCATCTCTACGATTCAAAAACTTTTTCCCCGGGATGGTTTCATCATTTTGCTCCATTTGAACTGAAAGAAACTAAGGCCAATTATTTCTCAATTCTAGACCCTCACCTGGCAGCTAACCAGTCCCATAGTTTTGAGCATCAAGTTGAGGCAATGGTTCATGCTGCTTCATTGTGTCTATCACGGGATCCCCAAGCAAGGCCTCCTATGTCAAAGGTGTTGCACTTTTTTTTCAGTTTTTTTTTATTTTTTATTTTTCCTGTTGTCCCGAGCCTCTATATTCCAGGTCTCAATTATAGAATGATAATCTGATTTTCAGGTCCTCCGAGTGTTAGAAGGAGGAGAGTTTGTCATCCCGTTGGCATTGGATCTAAACACTGTCGGCAGCAGGAGCGGTCACTTGGATGGTCCTAGTGCCCGAACATTCCCAGAAGCAAGGAGAGGCCATTCTCGAAATCTCTCTCACTGAATGCCGAACAAACAATTGATTGTCACCTGAAATACCTGCTTGGAAGCATACAAGCTTCTCTCATCAATGCCAGTAAGTCAGATTGCAGGATACTCCTTTCTCTTGGCTATCTATAAATGGCTTCTTCTTCTTCTTCTTCTTCCTCTTCTTTTTTGCAGTCTGCTTACTTACCCAAAAGCATTGGCGAATTAGGCTATAGAAGCTGTACATTCGTCGGTGCAGGGCACTGGAGATTCAGGGTGAAGCTCATGCCTTGCTTCCCGGCTACATGTACTATGTCTCTGTACAATTAGAATGGTTATAAATTATTCTTTACATTCTTAGACACGAAAGAGAAACTACTGCTGTCCTCTACCCATATGCATACATATATATACAAATCTGACTTGTCTGGTCCTTTGCTTGAAGGACGCTCTACCGTCGAGAAACCTTTCGTTGTTGATAATCGAAAGTCGGGATTTTTTTATGACAGGTTGCATGTGATATCACCGTGCATGCCTAATTCATGCTTTTCCTGTATGTAGCTTGCTCCCTGCTAGCTAAGAGGAATGAATGCTCTTGTTAAAGGCGCATCCACGTAAGTATACTTACCGCTGTCCACAATCTAAAATTTAAAATAAATATAGAAGAAAAGATATTATTCATTAATTTGCCAGAATACAAGTAAGAGTCCGTACATCCCCATCATCAGCTTCATAGTAAAACGCCATTAAAATTTTTCAGAAATTCTCAATCCTTCCATCTTCCATGGTTTACCTCCATCGGCTATAGTTGATGAGCAGTAATTGTTCACGTAGAATTGTGAATCACACTCTCCCCCGATACCTAATACACAATACTCCTCAAGACAGAATCCAGCAACCCAATAATTAGTGCCAATATTTATTTTTTTTTAAAGCTTTATCATCCTCGGCACGTGTTTCTCATGGGCATCTTTCATGGGGTCCGTAGTGGAGGGGTCGAAGCTTTCAGGGCCTCTTGTTGCGGCTGGCCCTCCCCGACGACGAGGATAGGCTGCCGTCCGACGCTGGGTGAGAATCCTCGTCAAAAGAAGGTGGCGGCATTCGCTGCCGCATCACCGGCACCTGGCTGATGTCGGGTGATTGCTCCGACACGCTCCACACCTTCACCGACTTGTCGAGGCTGCCGCTGTAGACAATCCACCGCTGGTCCCCGCCGCCCTTAGTGGACTCGGGATCCATCTCCGCTGCCAGGCACTTGACGGGCCCTGTGTGGCCCGTTAGCACGGATAGGCACGTGTGGATCGACCCCTCCCTCCTCCACACGCATATCGTCTTGTCGGCGGAGCCGCTCAGGAGGAGGGACCCTGCCGCTGCCAAGCAGAGGATCGCCAGCTTGTGTCCCTGCAGGACCCCGCCGTGGGAGAACTTCTCCTTCGCCCTCTCCCAGTGGTTGACCAGCCCGTCCGAGGAGCCGCAGTACACGACCGAGGCCGCCTTGTCGACAGCAAGCGACGTCACGGCGCACTCCTGCTTGAGCAGCGTCTCTGCAAGTGAGTGCTTCGTGGACTTGGCGAGGCTCTCGCGCCTCCACACCTTCACCATCCCATCCGCCGAGCCGCTGAAGACCAGCCCATCGGCGCTGGCCACCACGCAGTTGACCGCATCGTCGTGGGCGCGGATTGACTCTAGGCACTTCGAGTCTGACATCCGCCAGACCTTGATCGTCCGGTCCCAGGAGGCCGAGTAGAGCAACCCGTCCTCCTCGCTCAGGCTCAGGCAGGAGACGGCGTCGGAGTGCTTGATCCACAGGGCGCTCCGCTTCTTCCTCACCTCGATGTAGTTGCTCGGGTTGATGGAGCTCTTGAATATGTCCTTGAGGGTGGGAAGCGTCCCGGCCCGCTTGTGGACGCTCGGGGCCTTCGGCGACACCTTCCAGACCCGGATCTTCCCATCCTGGTGGCCGGTGAAGATCTTGCCGTTGGAGACTATGATCGCCTTCACCAGGCCGCTGCTCGACTTGAACGCGGAGAACTCCTTGAGGTTCTTCCACACGCGGATGTTCTTGCTGTCAGAGCCCGTGTAGAGGAGCTCCCCCGAGGCGGCCAAGGAGTAGATGTGGCCCTCCTCGCGGACGAGCGATCCGATGAGGGTGTTCTGTGGTGCAGCGGCGCCAGTGGTGTCATCCTCGAAACCCGCCATGGACCAGCAAGCCGACTTGGTGAAAGGGGAACCGGAGGTCTGGTTCCAGGGGGACATCATCATCGGGGAGCCCTCGCCGCTCATGCGGCCATGGTCATAGGAGGCCGCTGGACTGGCCGCGGACACGCTGCTTTTGCGGTGGGGGAAGTCGTCATCGGCCATGTCCGAAGGGAGATCCAATGAGGACATGTTTGGCCGAGGGATGCTGTTGTGCTCGACAAACACGGAGCCTGCTCGTCCTTGCTCGTCCCTCATGATCTCGACTCCTTTTGCATCATACAGCTCGGCTGAGAAGAATCTGTTGATGAGGGTAATGTCTGCGGAACCCGAAAAGAAATCCTCGATAGCTATGGAGGAGGAGGAGGAGGAAGGAGGGTGTGATAGTAAAGGGCGGGAGAATACGGAGGGAAGAGGATATAAATAGGAGGGAGATTGAGAAGGGACGGTGGAGAATAGAGGGACGGGGAGATGTTGACGCGTGTGAGGACGAAGGGTGGAGATTTCACCTCAGGAGGAGGAGGAGGAGGGTGTTTTGTGGGGACCCGAGAATCCGGCGGCCGGACACCCAGCGATGAGGCTGTCCCTGATGGTTTTAACGTTGGATGGTTGTTTTGTTGACAACCTTGCACATGCACACCTTCCACGTCCCTTTTCTTCCCTCTAGCTTATTAAAAAAGAAAATTCAATTGAATGGTCGAGATAAAAAGGAAAAGAAGAATAAAGAGGTAGAAAAGTCGGATGTCAAACAACTTGATCATAATTTGAATGCAGTGCCACAGCACCACATTTCATGGGTCCAATAAGATCAGATCCATGGAGACAATGCTAGGAGATTCCTGATTCTTTATTCACGTTTCCGGAGCCAAACCACTTTCCAAATGATATAAATATGTGCACATTCCCTTTAAGTTAGATTCCGTATCCGAGCCCTGCACAAAATTCATATGTAAAGGGTTTTATCTGTCAATGGACCTATTCGGTTTGAATCTGGTATAGTCAATCCCATTGGATATCTAAATATAAGATAGTTCAATGATTCGGTGGAAACTGAGGAAGCAATCCTCGATCGAGAGGCAGTAAAATGATCGATGAGGTAACTGAGAGAGAGCTCTAGCTAGTTATCGTGGTATCCTTGCAGCATCTGATGCACGTTTGGAGAGGTAAACACACATTACGCATCTGATAATTAGCGACGGCGGTCGACGGTTTGACGGTGCTATGCTGCCAAACCGAGCCATCGACATCGCCTAGACGCCCTAGAGAGTGGTGTATCATCATCATCCACAAGAATCTTGACAATCAACAGCACGGCAGTGTGCCTTGCTGCGTTCCTTGACACTCATGGCCCTGACAATCAGCCCGCTAACTGTCGTCGAGTGTGGACCATCTGAACCTGCAGGGCAAAACATGCCAAAAGACAGACCGACCTTGGCTGCCCTTGACCTCGGGACAGCATCAGCACCGTAACTCGTTTAACACCTCATACGTCGCAGTTCGTCTGCCCGATTTCTAGGGGCACTTACCCGCACCTCAGGATGATGAGCCGAACGATATCTACACTCGATGTAATTAAAAAAACTCGAGCCGTGTTCACATCGAGAGACACCGGTTATGTCAACACTGCCCCACCTACACAGTCTAACCAGAGAGCTGGGGAGCTGATGCCTGTGATTGTAAGATTATTCACCACTTGCCGAGCGTACAAATAGACCAGCCAATTCATTCGTGATTGATATCAACTCTGCAGCTCTTATTTTATCTCTAAATTTGGGCCGTGCCCTCCATGTGTCGGGAGATGATGAGTTGACGCCTCATTAGTGCTTTGCCTCTTCCCGTTAACTTCAATTGCCCGATCAAGAAATGCCCCATCTATGCCTCCTTGGAAATGGCCCTTCTCCTCATTCTCTCAATATCACAAAATTCGGATGCCGCCGTGGAGATATATCCTTAAAAGATTTTGAATTTGAATATTGTTTGAGGATAGAAACGCTGTTATTATTGGAATTCATTGCGCTCAAATTAGAAATCTCTCGTTAATAATAGATTAACCCAATTTAAATATACATCAATTAATATGAGATATTATGGTGGTACCAATAGCACAAATATGAGGTGGATTCAATCTCTAGAGTGGGTCATGGCCTTTTTTCACACTATGCCTGAGGATCTCTGGGCAACAATATGACATTGGAGTGGAGAATGCTTTCCAAAAGTGGTTCCATGCACACTAAAGCAAACAGTGTAAGTAGGCATTGTTTGGATCAAACCGTGTGGACCTGCCACCATATCCATTCCTTTGATTGGGAGACTGGTGTGCCCGTGAGGAAAAACCAACCCACACTCTATCATAATCGGTATACAATGGGAAGTTATATCTACACGATTACATGGAAAACTCATGCGAGATTTCTATCTCACTTTTAGATTCTTAGTTTTATCCATTATACAAAGTGAAAGTTACGGGAACATATTCGTCCTATTATCCCACAAACCCGATTTCCCTCTTGGAAAGCAAAATATCAAATAAGGTTACTGACAACAATAATACCTTTACATTATCGCCAAAGTTTGATTGCTCTTATAAAAAGGAAAAATATCAGATAAAATTAGGATTAAGAATAAAATTATAGATGGGGTACATTTTTATTTGTTAGACTATAATTTCAATCAATTATATTATTTTGTATATATATTTTTTGATTATTTCATTCAAATTAAATATATCAATATGTTTGCTATCATTAATTATACTCAATGTTGCTTAATGTGTGTCACATAAGTAGTACACCGGTATTTAATATATTTAATGTGAAATTCTCTATATCTTGTTTATTATATCTATTTTATAATCGATGATATATTAATATATATCGACACATGTCAAATTATTGTGAGACCAAAAAAATCTACTTTTTTATCTGTAAATTCCTTCCATATGCCTCTTAATTCTCCATTCCCTATGATTCCTCTTATTCACTCAATGATTTTTTTTAATAACTAAAAAAAAAGAATATTTTCGGTTGATATAAGGCTGTCCACCTCGTTAGGGTCCTAACTTACTAATGAAATATTATCGATAATCACTTTTGGTGATCCTTTAACTCGTGAATGTCGATCAGTGGGATGCTCGAAAAAGAAGTCCTTTAAGCCGAACACCGAATCGTCGTCACTGGCATGCCAATAGATTGGTACTGTGGTACACCTCTAGGGTTTGTAAACTTGTAATCCTATGACACGTGGTCATGTTACAAGATGTGGGACCAGCCTGGGGTCACTGGGGCCGCACCACGTGGACCATTGTCGACGGTTGGTGTTCCACATCAACCACCTCGGTTGCGTGACGTATCCCCCCAAAAACAGCCAACCTTCTGGGAGGAGGGTGGAGACCCAAAGGGGCTCGACCCTTTACGATAGGAGTGGCCTCCAAATAGAAAAAAGTCCCACTTATTGAAACTCTCCTATATCCGATGGTGTCCTTTCGATATCGCTTGATCATCCTTTGCCTAAGCCACGTCGACCTACCCACGTGTTGCGATTTTTCAGAAATTAATGCGTGTTCGAGAATTCAGTTCCCTTTTATCACGAATTTGGTAAATCACCAAGAAAAAGTATATCATATCATGGCTATAATGGAATTCACCACTTATTCTTTGTTAATTAATTCGTTGTGAAACATTTCCTTTTATGTTAAGCTAATTGCATCCCTAAGAACAAGCCGTGTGTGCGTACGAGATGAGGTGATCTCAGATGAGTTGGACAATAGGAACATGAGTTGGTCGGTCGTAAGAAAAGTAAGGTCTCGGTCGAGTATTACAAATGAAAATAACTTTCATTTTAATAGTTTTAATACTTGATTGACCGATCCTACTCAGTACGGATTAGTATCTCTTACATCCTTTTATTCCCTCCCTTAAATCTCCAATGAGAATAATAATCAATAATAAGTTGATTGAGACGATTCGACATATCTTTCTCTTAATTAAAAGAATAATCTCATCCCCTAGTGGGTCAATCAGGCTCAAATTGGATTAGTCATGATCTAATAACTCATAAATGCCAATCAATTTATACAAAACATATATATATATCTCTTCTAGAATCACGAGGATTTTTTTTTTTCCAACTCAAAAGGAGTGAAGTTGAAAGAGGAGGATTCATGTCTTGATGGACCTGGGTAAGGACGATTCCGGGAAGTGCCATGGCCCAATTTCAGTTGATTGGACCGTGTGCTACACTCCATGGCACGGCCCATATATAATTTGATCAAACCGAAGATACTACAATTCTCTCTTCTCTGATAATGGATAGTTTTGCAAGTCCGCCGAATTATCGGTGATTCCAAGTCCGTGTGCAGTATATCGTTTCCGTTTTCTAAATCAGATGATTCTCATAACTGCGGCCTCCATGAATTCGCAGTCATAGGATCTCGATGACCCGGATATCGCAGCTGTCCGTTGCCGTGGTTTCACAGAGAAACATCAAATCAAAACAATGGCAGCAGCCGACGGAAAGAAAGAGTCGATCCAGAACCAGACCGAGGTCGCTCTTCGCCTGACGAGGCAAGTTCCGCTGGACCAGGCGGCGGCCTCTAACGCCGTCTTCTCGCCGCCTCTCCCTCCATGTGCTGCTGATCCACGAGGAGATTACCGGGGGATCGTGCCGTTTTCCGGTCAGGTGCTCGGTCCGTCGCAGCCATTTTAATTAATTTTTAAAAATGAAATCTACGAAATTACGCCTTTAATTTTTATAAAATTAAAAAAGATATGCGTCTAATCCCCTCCCCCACTCTGAACGTGCGATTGTGGTCTCCCTGTGCTTTCTACTCGTAAATCTCCTTCAAAACCAATCAAAAGTAATATATATATATATTTGAATTATATAAAAAATTTACGAGTTTAAAATATGATAAGAAAAATAAAAATAAATGGATACGAAAAATTCTATGATAAGAGTTGAATCGTTAATACGTTGATGGTTAAATTATTAGGGCCGATTGAATTGTATGCCTCACGTGGTGGATGGATGTAATTTATTATCACTTTTATTGTTTTCTGGCGAGTCACCTGCTGATGATTATGACTCTTACGAGTTTATGAAAACCACATGTCCCAATTTTTAGATAAAATTGTGAATATGTTAACAATAAACTTATGAACTAATCTCAAATATGCCTAAAGTAAAAAAAAGAAAAAAGAAGACATATTGTCTTTATATTAATTAATTATATTTATACTGGTTGATTTTTCCCATCCATTCTCCCCATTTAAACCTGGCAATTTTCGGACAGGCTCAGCATGACATAAAAACTCAGACGGCTCGGGCACCCCTGATCCCAACACGAATTTGTACAAATATTTATTTTTAAAAAAATAAGTGTAAATAATTGTTTATCATATAATTATAATTTAATCTAATTTTTATATTTTTTAAATAAAATATTGAGATAATTATTAAAATATAATTATTTATTTTTTAAAATTTTTCTCTCTCTCTTTCTTTTTGTTTTTTTCTGCCGTGCCATTTTTGCAGCCTCTACCCCACATTGCCCCCCTTGCTCCCTTCCATTCACTCCAATCCAGACAAGGGGTTAGGTGAAGAGGTAAACCGGGCCTACACCCAAACTGGCCATGAAGGGTGAGGCAACAGGAAAAGAGAGCAAGCGTATGGCCCTTTGCAACTGTACATCCCCAAGATATTCAAAGCTTTATTCCCAATCATCATGGAGACAGGAGGAGGACTGCCTCACTTGTGTGGGTGGATGGTGGTTGAGCACATGATGCATTTCTCAAAGAGGGACGACGAGGTGCGTGTCTGCATATTGACCTTGAATTGAAAATTATACTTTTATCGTCTCAAAATGGTTTCCACGAATAGAGTTCATATTCCTTTTGGTGATCTTTCTGGGTTTCACCCCACCAAAAGAAAGAAAAAGGCGTAATATTAAATATCGTTGTTTGATTCGAATCAATCTAAAAATGGTAACCGATAGAGTTAAGGTAGCTGACTCATCTAAGCATATAATGAATTCTTCTTAGACTTATACCGGAAGAATGCTGGACTTTATGGAGGTGCAGTGATCGTGATTCAGGTAATGAACCATATTGAGAAATTCGTCGAGTTTATATGGGCAAAGATTAGAATTATCGAGCTCATTGAGTCTAATAGAAGACTGAATCTGCATCAGCCTAATGCTTAACCCGATGGATGGGACTACTAGATTTTGACATCATTCGGCCGGTCGAAAAAGTGAGATTTCCCACTTAAAACAAAAAGGCATAAAGAGAGGGCCCACAGCTCCACCATTATCAAAGTGGCCAATAATTGTCTTTTTTTTTTTAATAAATAAATAAATTCTCCCCACAAATTTTTTCAAAACAAAATATAGAAATTCAGAAGGGGAATCTGTGAAACAATTGGAATTGCAAAATTATATCGATAAAAATTGAATCGTGTCAAGAAAACTGTTGAAATTTGGCCACCGATTCCATTCAGGATTTGTAACTCCTTCATCAAAACAGTCTTGATGTTAGCCAATAAGAAGGGCGATTAGACATGGGATCTTATTAATAGTGCCACACCTCAAATTTTTGCCATAAATTTTTTTACATGGTTGAAATTTGGACTATTTTGATGATAAATTCGTAATTATTAAATCAGAATAATAATTAAAATAATTTGAGATAAAGAATTAGTAGCCGACTGACTATACATTTAACAGGTTTCTCAATTTTCGACCGGGCGGCCACTTCATCCAAGAATGGAAAATATCCATATCCTACAATAAGTCACAGGGTCCCAATCTCCACGACCCCCAGAAATATATAATATTAAGGCCATAGCTACCCTCGTTCAATAATTAATTAGGACAAAGTTAGGAATAGCGAAAGGGACAATTTGAGGATCGAGGATCAGAAGGTGGCCCTCTTAAGGGACGTTAGCGTGACAGAGGCCCCTAGCGGCGACCTACCGACCTCGATCTCGAATGAGTCGTAGCGGAGGAAGAGCTCCGCCACGAGCAGCCGGCCCACCAGCACCACGAAGTCCTTCCCCGCACACTGCTTGTTGGAGAGAGTCGGGTCCTCGGTCTCGGGCCCGTTTGACCAGAGGACGTGCCTCAGCATCCTCCCACCTTCCTCCCCCATGAATCGATCGGGGACGAACTTCTCGGCCGTTTCGAATATCCTCGGGTCCTTGGTGGCAAATGGCTGGTACCTGACAACCATCAAGACCAATGATTTTGGTCGTGTTAGACGACAGAGAACGCTGCCGGAGATCATGGGAACAATCATGCCTCATGCTGAATGGGATACCATTGTCGTACCCGAATAGCATCTCGCCTTCCCTGATCTCGAAGGCAGCATCGTGGGACTCGATCACTAGATCGTGCTTTGCCCTGCCGTACTGGAGCGGCACGGGGGGCTCGATGCGGAGGCATTCGTAGACGACGGACTTCATCAGCGGCATCTGCTCCGTTGCGGACATAGTGACCTTCCCGCCTGTTGATCTCACGGCAGACCTGACCTCCCTGGCAAGCTCGGTGTGGAGCCCGATCCCCGCGCGTCCGATCCACTTGATCGCGTTTGGGAAGAAGAATTTCATCCCACCGAAGGAGTTAAAGCACGTGGCGAAGATGAGGTTGTGGCAGGCTTCCTCCCTTGATACTCCGAGCCGCTCGGCCTCGTCGAGGATTGGCCCGGACGAGGCGGAGAAGAAGTCATAGAGGCGCTGGTAGTCCTTCCTGACAAGGAAGGGCGGCAGGCGGAAAGTGTGGAGGAGGAGGTCCTCCAGGAGCCTCGGGAGGCCGAGGACGAGGATCGGGCTAAGCTGGGCCAAGACCCACTTCCCGACCAGCTTTGGCCCATCGTAGCCGAGCTTCGTGTTGGCCGGATCGACGCCGTACAAGGACCGGGCTAGGAAGTTGAAGGCCGCCTTGTCATTGGCCTCCCCGAAGGAGGCCTTCCCTTGGGTGGTGAGCTCGGCCTCAAGGGAGTCGAAGAGCTCGGTGTAGCTCGAGCGGAACTCGGGGATGATCCGGTCGTGGCTCGATCGGAGGAGGAAGAACATGAGCCGCTTGAGCTTGGCGTGGTTGGGCTCCGAGGGGTCGAGGTAGGATAGAACCCTGAAGCCGCCCGTGAGGTCGACGGAGGGCATGAAGGTGCCGGTGAAGAGATCCTTCTTCTCGACCTTGGAGACATCGAACAGAACCGGGAAGCTCCTGCCGTCGAGGAGGACGACGACCCTGGGGTCCCGGGCGACGGTTGGACCGGGAGGGAGGTTGGCCCGGAAGATGCTGGACCGGTACTTGAGGGCCCGGGACTTGAAGAACTCGTCTCGGCCCTGATTGTAGAAATAGTCCTGGCGGTCCTTGATGGGGCCGATCAGGGGGAGGCCGTAGTCCCCGGGGATCTTGCGGAGGGGGAGCTTCGGGCCGGGCTCCTGAGGTGGGGATGTGACCGACGAGAGGTGGGGCCGGTGGAGGTTACGGCGGCGGGAAGAGTTGAGCTGGCGGAGATGGACAGAAGGAAGTGTCAGAGGAGAAGAAGAAGAAGAAGAGGTAGCCATTGACGATGACTATTCTCTATGCTGATAGCTGCTGAAAGAGAGAGAGCTTTTCAATCAATTAATTAAATAATGAAAAGAGGAAGGGATCAAAGATGTGGTGGGAAGGTGGCGCACGCAGGATGGGGAATATATTAATAAACTTGGAGGCTTCAGCATAAAGTAATTGGACTTTATTTAGCATGCTGCGGTTAACTTGTTGGTAAATTTAATATTATATACTAAGTTGATTTGAAGGTTTAAAATTCTCGAGATTAATATGAAAGATTTATCAGTAAATTTTAAATTATATAATATATTATTTAATAAATTAATTGATTAATACAAATATCACTAATAAAAAAAATAGGACCTTATTTGAAATGTTAAACTCTTTTTTTTTTTCTCCAGTAATTTTTCATTTTCAAATTTTATTGAAATGAAAAATTTTATGGTCAGGAAATTCTGGCTCTTGTGGTGAAAGCGGTGCTACGCTCGAGTCTAGATTAACGAGGGTACATTGAACGTGCTCCCGGGCACATGTGCCATGGGGGAGAAGCGTGTGGGACCGTTGTAGGTGGGCTAATTTACACCGGGCACGTGCAACTATGTCTGGTTAAGGGGTTAGCAGGTTGCGCAAGGCGTTGTATCATTATTGGGCATGGGGAAGTACGAATCAAAGAATGGATTTGATTGTTATCGATAAGATATTATCCATACGTTTTTCTTATCCGGACTAAATTGGTCGGATATGCAACTTTTAACTTTGACATGGATTTATATAATTGAAATATGATAACTTAGCAGTAGAAATTGCTTCTGCAAGCAATCTCCATGCCTTTGGACTCCAAGGACTCCCTGTCTGATTTCCCGGTGTAGACCCATTGCATTCAAAAATTAAATTAGATTAGGATTAATTTAGACTTGAACAAGGTTGATAATAAGAAGGAAGAAAGGTTTCAACGTGAAATTTTTTCATTTATACTATTTAAATTTAAAAATTTTCTTAAAAGATCATGAAAAAATATACTATTTTCAAACTAGTTCCAAGCCCAAAACTTGAAAAATCTTGTCATTAATGACTCGAATGGTTGGTCAAGTGAGACATGATTAATCGATATGGTTTTCTAAATGACTATCAAATTAAATTAAATTCTAAAATAAGCTCATAATTGATATCCATTTAGTTAATTCAACCAATTACATTTAATTGATTCTATATTTTGTGAAAGCATGGTTGAATGTTTAATTAAACTGCAACAACCGGCCTACAATTTTTTTTTTTTGGATAGGTAAATTTAGTGTTCACTATCAATTATCATGTGGGGTTCTGTTTTATGTGTAAATTCATGTTCATATATGTTGTTCCAATTTTGGCTAAACTATGAGCTTGATAATTTTTGTTGCACGACACCCAATAACAATCCCAACTGTCACATTGTTCACGTTACTCAACAGAATCATTCAAAATATTATAATATTTTCAATTAGTGTTCTTCTTAGAGGTAATCAGTTTAACAATTTCATGGCTATGTGTGAAGTGTATTACTTTTTTTCCAATCTTGCAACCAAACCACTCTTGAGGCCAACAAAAGTCCACGAGCCTCCGCCTGAGTAGGGGATACCGAATAACAATTCCGATACCGAGATAAAATTACTCATCCGCCCCTCGAGACCAGTCCTGCAACACGTGTCCTCCCATCATATTTCTCGGACGCGTAAGTAAATATCATTATACCATTATTAGATTATATTTCCTGTAATACTATCTGATGCAACAATTTATTGCATGCAGTAGTTGAGGACAGGGCTACTGCCTTCATTATTTGCTGAACTAATGGTCTTATTATGCCGTTCAAATTGGTTGCTCATAATCTTTAGGGAGAAAAAACAAGTTTGCTCTCTTCCTTGCATAAGATATATCAATTCTCATCCTCCCTAGGCTATAAAGAAAATTTGCACAAAAACAACTAATTTTCGTTTTTCTTCCAAGCTTACTTGTCTATTTGGTGGGTCCACCATGAAAGCAATAATGTTTAGGATGGGAGAAACTACATGCATTGAGGATTGGGTTAATAAACTTTCAATGAGATTCCCTCCATGCAATTCGACAAAAAGGTACACTCCTTAAATAGGTGAGTGGCTTCGTCCGGCCCCAACTTTACACATTGGACAATTTTCATTCACGCCTTGAAACCGGAGGAGAGAGCTAGTGGCTATGCGCCACAAATGTACCTTATGTCTCTCATGGATTCTAAGAGACAGTAAGTATTTCCAAAATTTTGTGTTCTGTAGTGTTGTATCTGTGGGATGCCATATTAGTTATAGAACCGGTCTACATAGTTTAGATATTTTGAGGTTGAATGACTTGGTAGTCGGAATTGGATCGAAATAATCAAAAGGAGATCGGAATATTTGGTTTGATTTCGGTTCAAAAACGGTTTTTAAACCTGATTGAACCAAACCGGACCACGTACGCTAAGACTAAAAGCGCCTAGGGTTTAACGAAATTGATTTGAAATCTGGGAAGAAACTCCATTTCCCTAAACCTCTGCTTGGCCCTCTTCCCCCTGACAATGGAGATGCAGTGCGTTTGTCGCGGGTTGTCCGTCCCCAAGCTCAAACTTCTTGGGCATCAAAGCCTGTCCTCTTTGCAATCGGTAAGCTTAGCTCGAGTCCCTTCGAACCTCGTCTCCCGGTTCACCGTGCTTTCGTGCATTCGACGCTCTCTTCTCGTTTCAATTGTCTCTTGAAGTTACGTTCTCCGTGTTCTCTAGGTTTCCATGAGCAGCACGAGCTTGAAGAATCAAATGGTGCTTCGGAAACAGAATACGTCGACCAGTAAGTACTCTACAGTTTGTGCTGGGGTAATAAGAATTGGAAACTGGCGCAGTCTCTTTCTTTTCGACGCTTTACTAGAATTTGAATGGTGGGTTTGTCATGATTTTTGACATTTGGAACTATCACTGTATTCTAACTGAGGGATTTGAATCAGCTTGCTTGAGGCCCAGCTCGAAGCAGATGTTTGAGGTGTCCTTATTGCTTAATCTGAAGAGAGGCGGTAGAATTACAATGTGTGCTTCGAGTTCTGACTCGACAAGAAGCGTAGGACTTTCTGGTGAGAAGGGACGCAGTGATGTACAAATTATCAGAAGTGGCGGAGTGGAGCCATTACGGGGTAAATCAGGATCAGTGTCATTTTATGGATTAACTCACCAGTTAGTTGAGGAAGGAAAGTTAGAATCAGCACCTTTCGTGGAGGACAAGGGCTCTTTCCTGTGGCTTCTGGCCCCAGTTGCCCTGATATCATCCTTGATTCTCCCGCAGTTCTTTGTCAGTAATGCTATCGAGGCCTTTGTTAAGAACGAGACTCTTTTGGGTAAGGAGAGAAATTCTAATGAGCTTTATGATGTCTTGTCACTTTGTTATGCGGTAGCCTCTTTTACATTGAACTCATTATTTTTGTGCTTCTCTCATGATTTAATATCTGGAAGATATCAGGGAGATCAAATTTCATGGTTGGGATCTGATCCTGAACCATAGGGTCTTAGTTTTGTGGGCCATGTTTGCGACCATAGTTTATAGTTGGGATCTAATCATATACTTACTTATGATTCATATTTTAGATGTGGTGAAACTGCAACGTACACTTTGCCAGAGGTTCCCTGGGAAGACTAGCTCTTATTTTTTGGTAAAAACAGTTGGCTAGTTTAAAGTGTTAGTCTTGTGTTTTGTCTGACAATCTATAAAGGCTTTGATTTTGCAATGCATTTATGGACCTTATAACTCATCAAGGTTGTAGAAGACAATGGCATTGTAATTGAAGGGATGAAGAAGTATTTTCGTCCGTTGAATGAGACAACAAAAGGAGCATAAGTATATCTGCATGAAGTTCAGTGGCATCTATCTGAGCATTGTTCTATTGATAAATGCTAGTCATACTTTACAGTTGGCATGAATGTGCTCATCAATTTGCATCCATTTATTTCCTTCTGCAGAAATCACAACTTCTTTCTTCTTTGAGGCTATATTTTATGCCGGTCTTGCAACGTTCTTGCTTATTACTGACCGCATTCAGAGACCATTTCTTCAATTCAGCACAAAGAGATGGAGCCTCATAACAGGCCTCAGAGGATACTTGAACTCTGTCTTCTTAACAATGGGTTTCAAGGTCGTGATTCCGCTCTTCATGGTATACATAACCTGGCCAGTTGTTGGAGTTCCAGCCTTTGTTGCAGTGGCTCCTTTTCTGATTGGCTGTGTTGCTCAACTTCTCTTTGAGAAGATTATGGACAGGAACCAATCCTCATGTTGGCCTGTGGTTCCAATAGTTTTTGAGGTAAATAAATATTTCATTCTTCTGTTTACTGGTTGTAGAACTTGGGTGGATTCACCACCTTATGTTCTATAAATGCACAATTTTCTCATGGTTTTAGAGCAGGGTTTGGAATCTCTATGATCTTGGTTGCTTGTTAGTTTCTCCTTTGAGCTCTTCATCTTTCTTCACACTGCAGGTAGGTAGTGTAGGAGTATGTAATTGACTAGGTGGCTAAAAGGTCCTTAATATTTCACATTGGAAATGTGATTCTGATATCATTTGTGGTGTTTATTTGGCAGGTATATCGATTTTACCAGCTGACCAAGGCTGCGCATTACATCGAGCGATTGATGTTTGCCATGAAAGATCTTCCCTCCACTCCGGAAATGCTCGATAAGAGTGGTGCCTTAGTAGCCATGATTGTGAGTTTCCAAGTTCTTGGCCTGTTGTGCCTTTGGTCACTTGTTACTTTTCTTCTGAGGCTCTTCCCTTCAAGACCGGTATCAGAAAACTACTGATGCAGGTGAGGGTAATGTCTGTACAGTATCCAGTGTATGAATATCAGAGACCCTTAAACTTGGAAGAATTTTCACAATTTTGGATCTCTCTTTTTGGGTTATTGAAAGGTTACAATAGACGTGTAGCGGGCATTAGCTTAATGGCACATGTTTTCCAACTAGCGTGGTCGTCACCTCCAGTGTTGCCCGATCTGAAGCACGTTCCACGAAGGGCATCAAATTAGTGCAGAAATGAAATCTGGAACGATTGTGACCGTCCATATTTCATTTCTCTTCTAAATAAGATGTTGGAGCACATTTATGGTATGTCTATCTGTTGGTTAGCTTAGACACCCACATCGCAATGGAGTTGCAAAAGCACTTAATAATACTATATCGTTGGTGCCCGTAAGTATACAAGTGTATGGACGGTCTGTTTTCGGCCGAAAGAAGTGTGGGTATGGTCAATTTATGCAATTGAGGTGCCCTTAGAGTCCATGTGCCCTCTCCTTGAAGTCTGTGTTCCCGAGGAGAATGTGAACGACACCGTTTCATGCCAAAAGAAGAACAAGAAGAAACGGATTCAGAAGGCGAGCTTCCTTCCTCGTTCGTCCACGCTCCACAGTCACGTGCGCCGACAGCCGACGGCTGTTCCTGGGAGACTCCTTCGGGACCGTCGAAATGGAACCCAAAAAGGATCTGGAAGGTCTCCTTCTCCGACTCTTTTTCTAGGTAGGTGGCAACTTTTCCATTCAACGCGAAGAAAAGAGTTCTAACCGCCACGTGTCCGGCCCAGAAAGCTCCTTGTCCCACCCGTTGACTAGTAGTCGACGAAAAGAAAAAAAAAATCAGCACGTTCTGCGCCGGACTTTATTCTTTTACACACACACATATGTAGATATACATAGATGTATGAAATTCAATAAACTCACGAGTAAATACAAGAAATCGATTTAATAATTTATAAAACTCGCTTAATTATTAATTTTTTTTAGTATACAAGAATTCAATCCACGTCTTAATAAATATCAAATCAACTCAATTGATTTATGTTCATCCATCCACGGCTCTTGTTTTTGGTTCGTCCATTCAAAGCCCACCCTTCCAAGAAAATGGGAAAGCGTCAAGGCTTGAGCTAATATGCTGCGAATCTTCTCCATTTCTGCCGCACGTCTCAGCTCCGCATATATATGAGCAAATCTCCGGACCATAAAGAATAGTAGTGAAAAGCACCCAATAAAGCGCCAATGGCTTCCAGTAGATTACTGCTCCATTCCAAGCCGCACGGGCAGCTGCCTTTCGGCCACCGTCTGCCCGGCGAATCGGGCAGGGCAGCGGCGTGTCTAGGCAAGGCTCCTGCGTTCTACGGGGATCTTCGGAGGCCACCTCCCAAGCTGTTGGCCGAGAGGAGACTGACAGATGTCTCTGTGAAGGCGTCACCGGTGGTTGCACCGGAGGGTGTAAGCACAACCGACCTAAGGTGGAACCAGACGGTGGATTTGGCCTTCAATCTGGTGGCTGATGCAGCTGAAGGCGCAATTGTATTCCTCAGAACTGCTGCGAAGTGGAGGCCGAGGAAAATGGACATCCAGGTGCTCGTCGAGAGGGTATGCGGGCATGGGTTCTGTTTTGATATCGATCAGCGTTTGAACTTAAACTGATTCATGTATTTCTTCCCTTTGTCGGGAAAACGTTCCTACGCACGAATCCCACGTTTATATATATATGTTGCTCGATGTCGCAGGTGATAATTGACTGTCGATTCTTCACGTGTTTAGCCGTTGCCGGAACTCTGCTTGGTTCTGTCCTCTGCTTCTTGGAGGTTCCAGCTCCGCTCCTAAGCTACTCGAGTCGTTCTCTGATATTAGAACTCAGTAGTCAAGGCATCTGTGTTACATTCATCATGTTTCCTTCTCCCGCAGGGCTGCTTCCTAGTACTCGAGTCGTATGTTCAGTACTTCCGTTCCATGTCGCAGATCACCGACCAAGGGCATGTGATTCAGCTGCTAATCGAAGCCTTAGGTAAGTAGGGATTTGCTTTGCAGTTATGTCACTTCTCAGTTCTCACTCTTAGGACGCAGCTCCATTGAACAAGTTCGACAACCTTGTGCAGACATGTTCCTCGTTGGGACAGCAATTCTGATCTTCGGTGTCAGCTTGCATGTAATGTTCGTCGGGTCCAAGGCCAAGCCAGGAGCAAACAAAGCATGGCTTCCCGTGTCGAGCTTGTTCGGCCTCTACTCTCTATCCGTGAGGACCTAAGAATTTGCTGAATATCGGTTAAATGTCTGGTTTGGATAGTCACTCGCTCAGCACACACTGCTTCTTTCAGGGCCTCCCGAGCTGGGTTGAGCTGCGGTCGGTTTCACAGGCGAAGTCCAAAATCGGGCATGCGGTGATGATAATACTCCAAGTCGGGATGCTGGAGAAGTTCAAGAACGTCCCTGTCGCCACAGGGGTGGATTTTGCGTGTTTCGCTGGAGCGGTGCTGCTCTCCTCGGCCTGCATTTTCCTCCTCTCGAGACTGTCGATGGACCAAGCCGCGGGCCGATGAACCACAGCAAAGTAGAACATCTAGGAAGCGGAAAACAGTTGAAATTCCTTCATTATTGTTCTTTCCCCCTTGAGAATTCAAGCAGTACGACTTTCGTTTTGCGGCATGTATTAAGCGTGCAATTTAGAATGCCTTTCAGAGCTTTTGGTTCGAATACGACAAGATGACGGGAAGTTAATATTAAGATAACGGATTATTCTAATTTTTTAAATTTTAATTTTAATTTTAGTTAAATTAATCTATTTAAATGTACACATTTTAATATAAATTATCCTAATTTATATAACTCGAATAAAATATTAAATTATTTATTTACAATGGATATTTATCCCTATATGTGCAATGAGTGAATATAGTTAGAACCAACCATTCGAACTGGCATGGGATAGGCTTTGCCTTAGGTAGTCTAAAAATTTTAGTCTAAGTATAAATATTTTATATTTTAAAGGATTTGAACCCACATAAACTATATAAATAATTATTTTTAAAAAATAATTTTAAATAACTTATCAATTAATTTTAATTTTGTATTGATTTAGATAAATATTAAAATAATTATTATAATATAATTATACATACATAATAAATAACTTTTTAAAATTTTTATTATACTTATTTCATAAAATTTATTTTTATACTTTCAAATTTAGAACATGATAATACTGGTAGGCAAACATAATTTTCTCATGCATATTCAGAACCTGACAAATTTTACCACATATAAATGCAGACATCATATTCACTGACATTATATGATTTATTCGCCGCGATGATCTCAAGCGCGCGACCGATTCATTTCGTTGATAACCGTTCATCTCAAGTTAGGATACGTGTCACGCTCTCGTTGGTGTGATTGAGAGAGGGGACAGAGAGGACCCGCAAGCGTTTCGCCGAAATGACTGTGCCACGTGGCAGCATTTGGAGACGAATGCCCCCACTCCGCTTCCCGTACGCGTTTCCTCCTCTCCTTCCGACGTAAGTACTCTCGGGGCTGAGAGATATTGCTGACGTTGTCGTCGGAACAAACGGCTAGTGATCACGCCGGCATTGCGACGAGGAGTTGAATGGCGAAGTCTAGCGCTGATGACGAGGAGCTGCGTTGGGCCTGCGAGGCGGCGATCGAAGGGACCAAGCAGAAGGTCGTGATGTCCATCCGCGTCGCCAAGAGCCACGGGACCTGGGTCAAGGCCGGCAAGCTTGGCCGCGGCCACATGGCCAAGCCCAGGGTCCTGGCCCTCTCCAGTACATCTAGCTCCCCATCTAGATCATTCCATTGTTTGATCGTCTGGTTGGATTTCTTCGATTATTCGGACGGCTTTTCCATCAATCTGTATTGCTTGCTTTGGTATAAGCTCAATGGACACAATGCTGTTAGCTGAACCGCTGTCGTGGTTGTGGTTGTCCACAGATCACATGATCCTGAGACTGATTGCTCAACTTAGCTGCTCTGTCACTTATGTCACTTCATAAACTTCTTCATGCAGCGAAAGTAAAAGGCCAACGGACTAAAGCTTTTCTTCGGGTTCTTAAGTATTCAACAGGAGGAGTTCTTGAGGTATGTATCTTTGATTTCATATTCAATTTTTTGTCATGTTAATTATTTGTGCTATCATTATAAAAATAGAACTTGGTGAAACTTCTCATATAATCGAAGTAGTTGCACCACCAAGATAGGATGCGATGCCTTGCAGCATATTTACTATGTCAAACCGAATTGAACAGTACAGTTAGTTTGTTGATCAATCTTAAGATTTTATATATATACATATATTAATTTTAGCTATATTACAACTGTCAAAATTCGGTATTTGAAAAAATGTTTTTTCTCCCTTGTTCCATTATCCTAGATTATGTAGGAAAATGATGCCTTGAAAATATTGCCCTTTGCAGCCTGCGAAATTATACAAACTGAAGCATCTATCCAAGGTTGAGGTTATAGCTAATGACCCTAGTGGATGCACATTTATGCTGGTATGCCTCTATCCTGTACAGTGTCACTGTTTTTTTATTCGGTGACATGTACAGTATTACTTTGGGATTTATCATGAACTTGAACTCTGATATTTTTTCTTTTCAAATTGCTTTCCCTGCATGGAATTAAAGTTAATTTATTGCTATGAATTTTCTAGGGATTTGATAACCTCAGGAACCAGAGTGTTTCTCCCCCTCAGTGGACAATGCGGAATACTGATGACAGGTAGCACTATGTTCTTTCTAGATAACAAAGCGTAGGCACTATTGTTTCTTGTTCCATGACAATATGTTCCGGTTTCAGGTCAACTATCTATATGTTCACCTTCATTAGTACTATTCATGGACAATGATTGCCCAACACTAATGCCCTTGTAGGAATCGCCTTCTACTTTGCATCTTAAATATATGCAAGGATGCATTGGGCCGCATTCCGAAAGTAGTTGGTATGGATGTTGTCGAAATGGCTCTCTGGGCCAAGGTGAGTTTGACTGATGGACCCCTTGATCATAGTTCTTGATTACATTTTCGGTTCTTTAACTTCATAAATTATGGTATTTCTGCCATCCTAAATATTGTTTCATTTATTTTATTCATAAAAAATGTTGTTTCATTGAATTGTCTAAATGTATTTTGCCTCCGTGGAGCATAATCCTTAGTATAGGCTGATCTTGCTCTTTCATGCCCTTTGTTATAACTTTGATTTTCTTTTCATTGATGAATGTCATGTAGGATAATACACCAGCAGTTCCCAAAGCTGCAGCTCAAAGGAGTGTCCCAGATGGCCCTGTTGATTCTACAGTGACAGAAGATGATATGAAAGTCACTGTTGAACGGGAGTTAGTCTCACAAGCAGAGGAAGAGGATATGGAGGCTCTTTTAGGAATGTATGGATTAGATATATATCAATATTAGGTTGCTATTAAATCTGTGGGAGTAATAACCTAACAATAAAAGCCAACTAATGCCCTGCACTGTTCCCTTGTTATATATACGTGATGATCTCAGTATATTTCTCTTTATTATGCAGTTATGTCATGGGCATTGGTGAAGCTGAGGCATTCTCTGAAAGGTTGAAGCGGGAACTCCATGCCTTGGAGGCAGCAAATGTGCATGCAATTTTGGAATGCGAACCTATGATAGATGAGGTATTACGCTGTAGGCTTGTTTGAAACTGATCGTTGATTCTCTATCTCATAAAAGGTGTTCCTTTTTTTTTTAGTAGTCAATAAATTAACTTCATTAATATCGCATCAAGAAGATGCGTAAAATCATATACAAAAAATTTAGCTAAACAAACGTAAGCCTACCCATAGCATTACTCATGAGTAACTAACATTGAGAACCCCTATACATTTGATTATACCAAAAGTGTATATCCATATCCACCTCTTCAAAAAATTTGTTTCTACACCCTCAAATGCCCTGCTGTTCCTCTCCTTCCACACATGCTGGAAGATGGAGAGTGGTATCAACCTAATGAATTTCTTTTCCTCTTTGTTACCGCAAACCCCAAACCACGCTCTGAGCTCTTGATCAACTGTTTTTGATGTAGCCCAATGTACTCCTATTTGTCGAAGGGCTGTCACCCACACTCTACGAGTCCATTTGTAATGTAGAAGCAGGTGATTAATTGATTCTTCCTCTTCCTTGCATAAGAAGCATCTGTTAATCATAATCTTTCCTCTCTGCCTCAAGTTGTCAATGGTTAACACCCTACCCCAAGCCGCCTCCCAAGCAAAAAAACATGCTTTTGTGGGGGCTATACCTTGCCACACCTGTCTCCATGGGAAATCGTGTTCCTTAATGTCATTCAAATAAATAAATAAAAGGTATTCAATAATGACAAGATTTCTGACAAAAGTCCATAAACATTGCCTCATGAGTAGAAATTTAAAGCCCTTTACATGGATGAATTCATTCCTTAACTACTTTTGGTCTATGGACATGCAGGTGTTGCAAGGACTTGAGGTGGCAACAAACTGCATTGAGGATATGGATGAGTGGTTAGGCATCTTCAATGTTAAACTAAGACACATGAGGGAGGATATCCAATCGGTATGTTGAAGTGCCCATACTTTTCACGATTATTAACAGTTACTGACAAATGCTTCTCAATCATTGTACAATTTGTTAAAGGTGTTCTGGAAGAGTTGATTACTCCTGTTGTCTTTTCCTAAATAAGGCACCTCTGGTATTCTCTGTGTACCTATATTTCATGGCTTAACTTTTGGCCTCCTGTGTCACCTTTTATGTTGGCTCTCTGGACATTCAGATAGAGACCCGCAACAACAAGTTGGAGCTGCAATCCGTAAATAATAGATTACTTACTGAGGAAGTAGATAGGCTTCTTGAAGGATTGTGCATACCTGCTGAGGTTTCAGTCCACCATTTCTCTATTATCTACCCGTCCATACTTTCATCAACAAATTGATGCCCCCATCATAAATCTAATGTCTGTTTTTCTGTTTAGTATGCAGCATTGCTAACAGGAGGTTCTTTTGAGGAGGTTGACATGCATCAGAATATTGAAGCATGCGAATGGTTACTTGGCGCTTTACGAGGGCTTGAAGGAACAAAAATGGATCCTGCCTTTGCAAAAATGCGAGCAGTACGTCTTTACAACTGCTTGCTCTTTCACCTTGAAAAATCGCTTATCAGCATATCCCGGGGCACCATAATTATGGATTCTTTTGATGGTTACTTATTTCTTTCTAATTATGGAACTGTATTCAGGTCAAGGAGAGGAGAGGAGAACTGGAGATACTCAAGTCTAATTTTATCTACAGTGCCTCGGCTTATTTGAGGAATTACTTTGCTGATTTGGTGGACACCATGCTAGCTGATAAAAACTTATTTTCTCAGGTTTTAAAATTTACTACTCCTTTTAGCATGAAAATGTCATGGCCAGTTTAATTAGGAAGTTAATTTATCCGTTTGTTTTGAGCAGAGAGGACAATTGAAGAGGCCTGATCATTCTGAACTGCGGTTCAAATGCAGAACGTATGCCCGTCTACTGCAACACTTAAAGGTTGTTTTCAGTTAGTTGCTTTTAGTAATTCGACTTCTAAAGGCAAGTTGCATAATGTTTACATAATATACAAAACTTATTTATTTTTATTTCAGAAACTTGACAAGAATTGCCTTGTCCCCCTGCGGAAAGCATACAGTGGCTCCCTTAACTTGCTTGTCTGTCGAGAGGTCAGGATATGAAAATACTCCTTTTCCTCTGTGTGTGTGTGTTGTGTGTTCTAAATTAGTTTGAGGTTTGACTAACGTGCCAATTACTTTTTATGGTTTTAAAGGTAAAAGAGTTCTCAAATGAGCTCCGTGCTAGTACAAAAGCACCAAAAAATGTGATGATAAACTGGCTTGAAGGCCCCACTGGCTCAAGCCATGGAGGAAACCTTCCAGATAGCTCCATGGCTTCTGAGGCTTATTCCAAAATGTTGACAATCTTTATTCCACTTCTTGTTGATGAGGTTCTCCGCTATGTGAATCTACGTTCAGATGTTCTAGTCACTTATTTGAAGTAAAACGTAAAACAAAATAAAATCTTATCTCTTAAACAGAGCTCTTTCTTTGCGCATTTTATGTGCTTTGATGTCCCAACTGATGAGGACAGCAGCGGCCATAGGCCTGAGCAAGTGAATGATGAGGATCTAGGTATCATGGACATTGATGACAATGATAGTAAAGGAGGTTTGTTTCATTAGTTTGGATGTAATAAAGTCTAAGATGTTGATTCTACATCTAATAAGACGATGATAGTTCCTTTCCCTGGAATTTCCAGTTAAAAATTCTGCAGAGCTGGCAGTGCTTAATGAAGCTCTTCGGGATCTGCTTGATGGTGTCCAGGTGAAGCCTATATAACTGTTATTTTCTGTTCAATTTCTTCATATTTACATGTAACAAGCACGTTTTATGATCAGTAATTCCAATGCCATAAGGGATTTCTAGGAGGAGTTTTATGCTGTTGTGGACTGGACATCCAAGATAGATCCTTTGCGTTGCATTTCATTGCACGGGATCACAGACCGGTATATTTCTGGCCAGAAAGCTGATGCTGCAGGGTTTGTGCGTCTCTTGCTTGATGACCTCGAATCAAGGATATCTATGCAATTTGGACGGGTAAGAAGCTCTAGTCCCCACTGCCAATTCTACATTGACCACACAAATAGAGACTGTGATGCCCTGACACATTCAAATTGCAGTTTGTTGAAGAAACTTGTTACCAGATCGAAAGATGTGAGAAAAAAACCAATGTATTGCCCTACATATCAAGGTAGATTAACTTAATTGGTTTGTTCTTAACAATTGTAAAGATATCACTCTGGAATTGCTGATGAAACTTTGAGTTGTTTCTCAACTAATCTGCACTGAACGGTTAAATGAGAAATGTGATACTTATGATAAAGTGTTCGTGTTTCATTAGACGACTTGTTCAGGTAATAGTGGATTTTGAAGTCACATCTTATTTGGAAATTTCTTCTAGCGCTTGCTTTGTTTCACTGTTAATATTCCCTTTTCACTAAATTCCTCCATTATGGTTTTGTTGTAGCCCTCACTTGATTAACTCGCCTTGCACATGCAAGCAGATAAACCGAGTGCATGACCTTTTGTGCTTGAAGGTCTTTTTTCATGGATAACTTATACTGACATACCTAGGTTTATCACAAACTAGACAGACGATGACCTTGCTCTCCAATAACCATGTAGGATTTTATTGGTAATAGATATTTGAATATACTAGTTATCTTCACAAGACCATCTCTCCAGATTTGCTACCCTTGCAACTCGTATGGAGCAGTACATTCAAGGACAGAACAGAGATCTTGTTGATCAAGCGTACACCAAACTAGTGAGTTCCCTAGTCAACCACAAAATTTTCAGCTTTAAGATCTTCTCAGTATTTTTGTGAAAACACTGGTTTTACATCTTGAGTTTATCTATTAGTTAAACATGTACAAAATTTCTCTAGAGTCCAAAATGATGAGCACTTGCCGACAGTTAATTGTTTGTAACGTCTTGTGTTATTGTCAAACAGGTCAGCATTATGTTTGTTAACCTGGAGAAAATTGCTCAGACAGACCCGAAATATGTCGACATATTTCTGTTAGAGAATTATGCAGCATTTCAAAACAGGTATGTTTTCTCTTTCCTTGGTAATTTCATTATAACTATACATCATTTGGGTGAAGCTAATGACCAAAAAGCAATGAATTGCAGCCTTTACGATTTAGCTAATGTTGTCCCAACTCTGGCCAAATTCTACCATCAAGCAAGTGAAGCTTATGAGCAAGCCTGTACACGGCACATCAGCATGATCATATACGGTGTAAGGGATGCATCTAGTTACCTGTCAATTTCATTACTTTCATGGGAGCCCTCCATTGCTGATGCATTTTACTTGCTGTTTATGACTCTGTTCCATATTGAGTTTGTTTGTTGCAGCAATTTGAAAGACTCTTCTCATTTGCTCGTAGAATTGAGGATTTGATGTTCACAATGGCGCCAGAAGAGGTTAGTCCCTTGTGATTGCATATAGTTAGTGACAAGTGTCACAGCTTTGTAGAATAACCTTTGGGAATGGGATGCTTGAAGATGCCGATCTCTTGATTAGTCATTTGGCTTAAATCAGCGGATGTTACGACTTTTCACCAAATGATTATACTAAGATTCGGCTTTGAGTAGACTTTGGTATAGTCAAATGTATAGGGTTTCTCAGTGTTAAGTAATCATGAGCGATTTGATGGGTAGGCTCATGTTTTTGGCATAGCTAAACCTTTTTGTATACGATTTTACGCATTTTCTTGATGCGATATTAACGAAATTTCTTTGTTGACTACTAAAAAAAGGATTCGGCTCTGAATAATTCAACTGCTATTTGTCAGATTCCTTTCCAAATTGGACTGTCGAAGATGGAACTCAGAAAGATGCTAAAATCCAGCTTATCAGGAGTAAGTCATTCGAGGAACTTTGCTTGCCTTTCTTTTAGCTTTAGTTGAGCAGGCTCTCATAGCGCCCAGGTTTTCTTCACAAAAGGTTGACAAGTCTATAAGCGCTATGTACAAGAAGTTGCAGAAGAATCTAAACTCCGAGGAATTGTTGCCTTCACTGTGGGACAAATGCAAGGTATCGTATGCCATTTTGATGATAATATGTGGGGATTGCATGCTGTTAGGGAAAAGCTTCTCTTTTGCTATTCTCAGCAACAAAATTTCTGTGTCTCTTACTGTTTTCCTATGTTTAGATCTCAGTAGCTTATAACAATTCATGCAGATTCAATATCTAACCCGTACTTCACTTGTCCTTTCCCCTTTTTTTAATTTCTTTTTTTTCCCCCATTTTTGTGTTGGATATTGACAGAAGGAGTTCCTGGACAAGTATGAGAGCTTTGGACAGCTTGTTGCAAAAGTATACCCCAGTGAGAACATTCCTTCGGTGGCTGAAATGAGAGAATTGCTAGCTTCCATGTGAGTCAAACTTTTTGCCTGTATTTGTGATCATGAATGAGGGAGTTTCGCCTCGGATTAACCGGACAGCCACCCCCACACCCCCTCCCCCAATGCCAAACCACATCAATCAGAATCGCGATTGGTGATCTGTTTTTATTCTGTCAGTTGTATGGACATTTGATATGTCGACCAATTATCAGTTTCGACAAATATTTCATTTATAAGCTCCCACCGATCGCTTGGGTCTTTAATATGATCTTCCTTGATTTGTCAAACCCCATGAAGACTACCGAAACGTTAATAATGCACTGAAATGCAGACAGCTTATGGTCTTCTTTTTTTTTTTTTTTGTAATGCGTCGTAATCTTCTTTCATAAGAACTTTCCAGTACAAAGAGGGAGTTTATTTCATCCCCTCCGGCCTCAAAAGAACAAGAGGAGGGAGGGAGGGGATATCAATAGATCCTTCAAAAGATAGAGATTTTATCCATTTTGTAAGATTATGGATGAGGTAATTGATTCATCTTGAAATATAAGTTATATACCATAATTGAAAATGGGAAACATTATGATGAAATTCAACAACTATGTCTTCAGTGAGTGTTGTCAGAGGTGGACCTTCGCAGAGGAGTTCCTCTATTACATCATGGGTATCTTCGTATAATCGAAAATGTTTGAAACCTATACTCATAGCACATTGGGCAGCTTCCAGTGCTGCATTGGCTTCTCCTCATTTGGCATTGGTAGCTGTGTTCTTGAAAGCCCATGCATTAGACAGTTCACCCTTAGTGTCGGTGTACGCAATCCCCATCCAGGTGCCGTTTATGGAGACAATAGCATCAAAGAAGAATATGTTATGATTGATGTCAAGATGGAATGTTAAAATTGTCAGGAATAGAATTTTTCCAGGCTTCAGGGTGGCTGTGGAGTTTGCTATTGATAGTTTGCACTACTAAGATAGGATCAAGTCTAGGACTTTGTTGTTGTAGCATTCCATTTCTGATTTTTCACAGTTGATCCATGAAGACTGAAGCTTATATTGTGAACCCTTGCTGAACGTCCTGTGTTAGATTTAAAGATTTATCTAGGTTTAACACCAATTTAACCCATTCTATTTCATTTAGATGCTCCAGTCTATCGATTCTCAATGGCCAATGTAGATGAGCCCAAAGCATTCTAGAATATGGGCATTCTAAAATGATCGCATATCTTGTAGAATCTTTGATCAAGTTTCATGTCTAAAATTGGAGCTACGTGAAATTGAAGATTTGATCAGTTTTGTGTTTAATTTTCCAACTCAATACTTGCTATGCATCTCTCTTTGAGATGTCATATTTGGTCAATGATAGGCTGCCAGTTTGGTTGTATTTTCTTCATCAGATTCAAGATTCTGACTTGATCGGCAAAGGCTTTTGGGGATTTTGGGGCCTTCTGATTTGATCAATGAGTCATTCACACTCTTGGTAGGTTCGTGTGCTGATCGGAGAACACTGGATTCATTGCAATCATTGGAAGGTATTTCTAAATATATTTGAACAAGGAGTGAATGATCTGGAGTGCTTAGTTCTATCATATGTGTCACAGAAACTTACTTGAGGTAGCATCTATCATGCTCTGTGAAGTTGGACAGCTAATCAGGGAATTACTTAAATGTGCAGATCCCCCAGTTGTGATTAAGGATGGCTAGATACTGGTAAGTTATATGTGCCTGTGGTGATATTGCTTCTAATTATGATCCTTAGAAAGTATGGGTGCTGACAGTCCCTCCAGCCTTTTGTTCCGGTACTGTTACTATGTCAGGTCACATTAAAGACGATGCTTGGAAGTTACATTTATTGGCTGAAGGATTAACAAGGGGGTGGGATTGATTACTCCTTTTTTATGCTTCATTGGATTCTCTCTCTTTTCTGTTGTTCTCGAATCTTTTGTTTTGAACTTGGAACTTATGCTTAGGATTATGCATGCACACTGTGCAAATTCTCTGATAAGCTACTTAGTGCATAGCTGAGCCAGAGCATACTTGAGAATTGCTATCTGGACATTCTTTCCCTTCAAATACTAAAATCTGTTTCATCATAGGATTTGAGATTTTGATGGGTGATAAGACATTATCCTTGACCCGAGAATCCTTCGGGGATTTTGGGTCTTTCTGATCGATCGATCAATCAAGTCATTCACGCTGGTTGTTGGTCTGTGTACTTTTACGTAGAATTTTGGATTTACAGCACTCACTCGAAGTTTTTTGTTTGAATGCAAGCATCTCAAATGATTTTGGATTGCTTGTTTGCTTTTTGTTGGTATTATCATTTGTGAGACATTCATAATTTGTGGTTCCTTCAAACAGGACTTTCACGTGAGGCGTAACTTTAGTCATAGTGGAGGCTTGCAGCTTCAACCATGGAGAGATCCTTCTGCTAGATCGAGCTTTAATTGTAGTGGAGACCTGCAGCTAAGTGCATCGCTTACCATGTTAAGTCATTTCTCATCCCACAGTGAATTTCGTTGTACAAACAGACGTATCTGAAATGGGATACGGGGTATTCTAAAGCAATATATTGAAAAAGGGGTAAAGAACAACTAGTAAGATATCATTCTGGTATATGATCAGGCTCACAGGAGAATTACTCTACGATCAAAAAGGAAATTTCGCCTAATGTTGTATGCATTTCGAAATTTCAAGATGATTTAAATAATAAAATATCTTTTAGTAAATCTCATGGACTTGCCTATCTTTGCTTCCCATCGCCTTCATCTCCACTTCAGGTCTGAGCAATGATTTCCCTAAGGCGTGACAGGTATGATTGCTACCCCTCGTAGAAGAACTACGTGGACTCTGATCCTCGTCTGACGGGGTACGTAGGCGCCCACAAATTTGTGGAGCTCGAGTCCATCTAATTTTACTTGCCTTTTTTGTTCTCCCGTCCGATTTATCTCATCTTTGGTTCCACCGGGGCTCTCCTGTCAGCCTTTTTTCTTCCTTCCTTCTTTCTCTTTTTATTTTTTCCATGTCGCTCCTGCTGCTTGAACACACACCCGGATCGAGTGCGACATGGATGAAGGGGCAAACGGATAGCAAACTCGGCATCACCTCAGGCGTGTCAGCATGGCCATCGACAATGCAGCTGCGAGCCGACTGGGCTCCTAATATTCGTAGAGAGTTCATTAATGCTCTTGTTCCATGGTGCGATACGGGATTATCATATTACTGCACGGTACGGATGTGAGGTCGTTCAATTCTTCTACCCTCCTGTCTAGTTTTTGACATCAAACAAACAGTACACAAAAAGGGCTGGACAAAAGCTTGACTGCCCGGATCATCGGTGACCTCTTCCCTTTTAAGTGCCTTGACGCGTGGAACGCATTTTAGGCTTGAGAAAAAAACAAACCCTGGCAAACGTAAGAATTTTATTGAAACTCTGTACGAGAACATCTGGAAATTCCCTCTGTAGTCAACTACATATTTGCGCCTTAAGCTTTTACGTTACTCGTGGGTCCATTTTTCCAGGGAATTGGGTTACGATCTGCAGACCACATATACATACTGGGGCTCAAGGTCGTCGTCCGGGGGCCTTCTGAGCGCACACTTCCCCTTGGGAACTCTGTTATGAGTGCTGTTCTCCAAGGGCGGTTGCAGCTGCAAGGAAACCAAGTCCCCACCACCGCCACAGTAGAAGACATCACCTCCCAAGTCTCAACCCTAACCACCAACCCTACCCCTGATCCCACAAAGGCCAAATCCTTTGCGAGTCGAGTAATGTTTGGCAAGATCGTGGCTGATAAGGAACTTCATCCTCCTATATAGTTCAAGGTCGTCTTCAGTTTTCCTGGAAACTTTTGGAGGGCATTCTTATAGCACACGGGGGAAAGAACCTCTATGGGCTCACCTTTGACTCCCCAGCAGAATGCCGCAGAATAGAGATTCAAGCTCCATGGTCAGTATTGGGGAATCACATAGTATTACGTCGATGGATTTGGAGCCCGGGAAAAAGCAAGATCTCTGCCTCAAAGCAACAACCTTGTGGATTTAAGTTCACGGGTTACCTCTCGATCGCTGGACAAAGGACAATGCAGAGAAAATTGTAAGTCTCTTAGACGAGATGCTAGACTACGATCTAGCAGGAGAGGGTCCCTGAATAGCAATCTTAATTATATGAGGTTAAAAGTCAAGCTAAAAATATAGAGAACCCGTTGGCATCAGGTTTCCATCTTGAAGATGAATACGGTGCAAAGTAGTGGGTGTGGTTCCGCTATGAAAGATTGCCAAATTTCTGCTACAATTGCGATCGACTTGGGCACAGTAAGCTAGTCTGCCCTTACGAGACTACAGGAGAAGTGAACAGAACAGAAGGGAAATATGGCCCAACGCTGAAAGCTGATGGAAAGGCGGAAATAAGAGCAACAACAGTTATAGCAATTTCACTGAGGGTCAAGGGTCAAATTCTCTTTATCCAAAGAGAATCTTCTCGGAAATCACTGACTCAACTGATCTCCGCAATGCTTGATCAAGGAATTTGCATCAAAGGCATTATTCACCAATAAATCCCAGTCAATCATGGAGAGAACAATAACGATTTTGAACCATATCTGATCAGCAAACAGCCATTAAATAGAAAGAAATTGAAGAGCCATCATCATCAAGCCAGATATGATGAGAAAACAGCCAACACCATGAAACAAAAATCCATCATGATTAGCCTGATGTAAAAATAAACAAATAAATAAATCGATGATCAAGAACGACGAAGAGGAATGATGGTGGCGATCATTCAAACGCATGAAAATTATGCAGCAGGTGAGGTATTTATATGAGAGAGGACGAGAGGATAGTCAGTGGAGATTAGCTGGATAGACTGCAAGTCAAGGTGGAGATCTGATCTCATAGGTTGGCATTTAACTCGTTGCCACCTATCTAATATATATCTATATCAATCAATATTATTTTAAGAGGATAATTACAATAAAACAAATAGAATTACATTGTAGATGCCACTTAAAAATAGATTCTACTAATCATTTTTTTCTTTCAAATATATATAATATATGTCAAAATATGATAGAGACTAAATAGGATACGATCAGCTGTAATTCTTGAAATCTTTTATTTGGTAGTTTCCTATTAGGAAATTTCCTATTTTATTAAGATTTTGTTACTAGTTTATATCATAGTATATATTGGCTCATTGCAGCACACAAAAATATAGAAGAATTATTCTATCTTTGACATGGTATCAGAGCCCTAGGCTCTTTCCTGAGATTCTCTTCTCCCCTCTGGCCGAATTCCTTCACATTCCATTACCCATGACCCTTTCCCTTTTCCTATTTTTTTCCTCTTCTTTTTCACAAATATGTCAGAGACCACTGCAATCAGCTCCTTTCCAACTGAGAACAGTGCTTCCACATCAACTGGAGATCTGCAAAACATTCAACCAACGTATCGATTGAATGGGAAAAATTATTTGAAGTGGTCACAATTAGTCCGGACGTTCTTGAAGGGAAGAGGAAAGTTAAGCCATCTGCTAGGCACGGGTCCTTCCAAAGATGATCCCAAGTTTGCAACTTGGGATGAGGAGGATTCCATGGTGATGTCGTGGTTATGGAATTCGATGCTACCAGAAATCAGCGATACCTGCATGTTTCTTGGCACTGCCAAAGAGATATGGGATGCTATTCAACTGACATATTCCAAGGTCCATGATGCTGCCCAGATCTATGAAATTAAGATGAAAATTTCAGTAGCCAAACAAGGGGCTCAAACTATGACTGAGTATTCAAGTTTCTTGCAAGACTTGTGGCAAGAGTTAGACCATTATCAATGTATTCAAATGAGTTGCAATTCAGATGAAGTAGTTCTGAAGCGAGTGATGGAGAAGGATCGTATTTATGATTTTTTTGTAGGTCTCAATGTTGAGTTTGATGCTGTTAGAGTACAGATTTTGGGAAAGGAAGACTTGCCATCCTTGAATAAGACAATCTCAATTATACGAGCTGAAGAGGGACGACGAAGCGTTATGTTTGAAACCCATGGTGAAGAAGGATCTGCACTTGTGCCCAAGACAATTGGATTGAAGGAATCTAGCCCGACTTATATCTAAGCAAATTCTTACAAACCAACTAACCATGATTCTTGTTTCTACACTTATTGCAAGAAACATCGCCACACTAAGGAGAATTGTTGGAAACTTCATGGCAAGCCTGGTCAAAGTGCAAGTGACAAAGGCCAAGCACATGTTGCAAGCTTTGTATCAGACAATCAAGAAGGTTCTCAAAGTTCACCTCTTGACTTCAACAAGGAAGAGATTGAGAAATTGAGGAATTTTTTGGAAACTATGGAGAAACCTTCTTCGACAGGTAAAAGCAAATTGGCGCTTTCAGGTATTTCTTCTTCCTCTGGTGTTTCTAATGCTTTGGAGAAAATTTTACAAAAGATATGGGTAATAGATTCTGGAGCCACTTACCACATGACTTTCTCCTCCAAGTATTTTTCTTCCTACTCACCATGTTCTAGCAAAAAAAAGATAACCATAGTTGATGGGTCAGATACCACCGTAGCAGGTCAAGGAGACATTCATATAAATGGCTCTCTTATACTTAAAAATGTTATCCATGTCCCAAACTTGCTTGCAAATCTGATTTCCATAAAACAACTCACCAAAAAATCCAATTGCAATGTAACCTTTTTCCCTTCACATTGTGTTTTTCAGGAGCTAGGCACAAGGAGGAAAATTGGATGTGCTAGTATGAAAGATGGCCTTTATTACCTTGAAAGCCAAGGTGGAAGAACAAGAGTTGAAAACTCCTTATCTGCATCACTTCTTTCTGAGTCAGTTATGTCAAATGAAACAAAATTTTGACTTTATCATTGTCGTTTAGGTCACCCATCTTTTTAGGTTCTTAAGTTGATGTTTCCATCACTATTCAAGAGGTTTGATTTAGAGTTTTTTCAGTGCAATGACTGTGAACTTGTTAAGCACAAGCATGCTTCCTTTCCATTAAGTAATGCAAGAAGTCTCAATCATTTTTCACTTGTTCATAATGATATTTGGGGTCCATCTACTGTTCAAAATATTTTTAGTGCAATGAGGTTTGTCTCATTCATTGATGATTGCACTTAAGTAACGTGGATCTATATTCTAAGAAACAAATCAGATGTGAGCAATGTTTTCCCCAATTTTTATAATATGATCAAGACACAATTTTATGTGAGAATTAAGCGGTTTCGTTCTGTTAATACCAAAGATTATTTCAACCAAACTCTTTCCCCATTTTTTCAAAAGAAAGGAATTATACATGAATCTTCTTGTATCAACACTCCATAACAAAACAGAATAGTTGAACGCAAAAATGGTCACCTTTTAGATGTCACAAGAGCTTTGTTATTTCATAAAAGTGTTCCTAAACAATATTGGGTAGAAGCTATTCTAACTGCTGCACATTTGATTAATAGGCTTCCATCTCCTATTCTTGATTTTAAAAGTCCAACTGAAATTTTGACAACATTTTTCCCTCCCTTCAAAATTTCCAATAATCTCATCCCGAGAATTTTTGGAAGTGTTACTTTTGTTCACATCCATTCTCCAAATAGGGGAAAACTAGATCCATGTGCAATTAGATGCATCTTCATTGGATATTCTTCTACACAAAAAGGATATAAATATTTTCATCCATCAACTAGAAAATTCTGTCTCTTCATATGTTACTTTTGTTGAAAATGAGTCATTTTTTGAACATCCCTATCTTCATAGGGAGAACATAAGTGAAGATAATGCAAATGACATGTTTTCCCTTGATTTTCCAGGTCATCATAGCTCTCCTAAATCTCTAACTGAGTCCTTTTCTATACTTGTGGAGTCAAGTTCTACTACACCAAATCAGTCCACTCAGTCCAATTCTTCAAATTCCACAACTCCATATCAATCTCCTTAGTCAAAGATACATGAAGTAGTGAAAGATAATGAGGGACAAAGCAATGTTCAACCACTGAGAACATATGTTAGAAAGAAAATCCTAGTTTATCAAATAAAGCAGGTTCAATCTCCTATTCATGCCACTGATCAAAATTTCAATTCCATTCCAATACCCGTTGAGAACGCCCTACCATCAGTTGAACTAAGTGAGCCAAAAATACTATCAGTTGAACTAAGTGAGCCCAAAAATCAACCAGAGAAAGTGAGTGACACTGATTTACCAATTGCACTTAGGAAGGGAACTCGGGCGTGCACCAAACATCCATTATACCTATATTTATCTTACCAAAACCTTTCCCAAAAACATAGAGCTCTCTTAAGCAACCTCCACACTATACCCATTCCGAGAAATCTATCTGAGACATTAGAGGACAAAAGGTGGGAGGATGCCATGAAGGTGGAAATGGAAGCTCTTGCAAAGAACAAACCATGGGAGTTAGTTAAATTGCTGAAGGGAATCAAACCAATTGGATGTAGATGGGTATTTACTGTGAAGTATAAATCTGATGGATCGGTGAAAAGATACAAAGCAAAGTTAGCTGCTAAAGGGTATACTCAAACATATCGCATAGATTACCTCGAGACCTTTGCACCAGTGGCAAAGATGAACATGGTACGAGTTATTTTATCGTTAGCTGCCAATTTTGGATGGGATTTACATCAATATGATGTTAAGAATGCATTTCTTCATGACGACCTAGAAGAAGAGATTTATATGGAGGCTTCTCCTGGATTTGAATTCAAAGAAGGAATGGTTCGTAAGCTAAAAAAGGCACTCTATGGACTCAAATAGTCACCTAAAGCTTGGTTTGGAAAATTTACCACAGTAATTATTGCTTTGGGATATAGACAGAGTTAAGTCGACAATTCTTTATTTATAAGACACTCTTAAGTCAGGGGGAGTGACAGCTTTACTAGTACATGTAGATGATATGATTGTGACAGACAATGATACAGTGGAAATGCATAATTTAAAACTACATCTTCTCAAGGAATTTGATAATCAAGGAACTTGGGAGGCTAAAGTACTTTATAGAAATTGAAGTGGCTCATTCAAAACAAGGGATTTTTATTTCTTAGCACAAATATGTATATGATTTGCTCCAAGAAACAAGAATGTTGGGATGTAAACATGTTGATACACCAATTGAGTTCAATCATGGATTATGTGATACTTCTAACGATCCCACAATAGACGTAAGCGCTTATCAAAGATTGGTTGGAAAGTTGATTTATTTGTTACAACACAAGACCAGAAATTGCTTTTGCTATGAGTGTGGTCAGTAGATTTATGCACAATCCAAAAGAAATGCATCTGAAGGCAGTCCATCGAATCCTACAATACTTGAAGAGCAAACCTGGTAGAGGTGTTTTGTTCAAGAAAAGAGAGAGCTTGACATTGGAGGCGTACACTAATGCAAATTATGCAGGATCATTGGATGATAGGAGGTCAACCTCATGCTACTGTACTTTCTTAGGAGGGAATCTTGTTACATGGAGAAGTAAGAAACAAAATGTGATAGCAAGATTAAGTGCAAAGCCTGAGTTTAGGTCCATGACAATGGGAATATGTGAGCTATTGTGGTTAAAAATTATTATTGATGACTTGAAGATAAAGTGGACAAGACCAATGAGTTCTATTGTGACAATAAATCTGCCATCAGCATCGCGCACAATCCTGTGCAACATGATTGAACAAAATATATTGAAGTCGACAGACACTTTATTAAGGATAAACTAGACAATGGCTTAATATGTATTCCATTTATTCCCTCAAAGGACCAACTAGCAAATATTCTTACAAATGGACTGTCAAGTGTAAATAGAGACTAAATAGGATAGGATCAACTGTAATTCTTGGAATCTTTTATTTGGTAGTTTTCTATTACGAAGTTTCCTATTTTATTAAGATTTTGTTACTAGTTTATGTCATAGTCCTATGTATATATTGACTCATTGCAGCACACAAAAATATAGAAGAATTATTCTATCTTTGACAATATATATTGGTGTCTACTATTATCTTCCTAAAACAATTAATAGCACTCAAGAAAATATTTTTTATCACAAATTTTATTGCCTTAACTACAAAGTGAATAGTAGAAAATTCGACTATCTCTACATAATTCTCCTAATGTCATGGCTATCTCACACGATGACCTAGTATGTTTTCTGATTTAGCAGCTCTACTTTTTCTTGCTACATTTTCCTCAATCCTTGGTGTTGTAGCAGCAGCAGGTGATGTGAACTGGTTAGATGTGCAGACATAAACTAAGTAACAAGAAATAGCCACTTTCGGAGGGCCTCAAAGCAACAAAACAAACAATAGATCAGACACAAATGCCCATAATCATTGCACACCTGATCCATAGAAATAAAACGTCACACAGACGCAATGCAATTCCAATAATCCTAGAACACTCGATTAATAGAATAGAAACAGACATGAAACTATGACACAAATGGCAAAACAGAAAACGACTGAAGGAGCTTTCCTACGAATGCAAACCTCCTAGAAAAGAAAAACATAGAGCTGAATAGACAAGATGGCACACCAACAGGAACACTGAATGAGAGTACATGTATATCAATCACAACAAATGCTACAGTACCACATGCATATTAAACACAAGATTGGATGCATGTAAATTAGGTGCTGGGGGTGATACTAAAGGAAATGGTGAAATTAGATGGACTCAAACTCCACAGAGATGTGGGTGCCTACATACCCCATACGATAAGGATTAGAGTCCACGTAGTTCTTTTAGGAGGCATAGTGAACATACCTGTCATACACCTTGGGCAAAAAATCACTGCTCAAACCTGAAGAGAAGATGACAATGGGAAGCAAAGAGAGGAAGGTGTATGAGCTCTTGAATAATAATAGCATAAGTTGAATGCATACACAAAAACCCCTAGGGTCAAAATGGCATTCCCTTCGGTTCACTAGTCATCCAAAGTCACAGCTGATTGCTCCTCAAATCCACATGCATTCCGATACATTGAGAAACTAGGAGGAGACCATGAAGACGTACAATACAGCTCCAACTTGAGGATTTAAACATAAGTCCAGATGCAATTCAAGGAAGATCACAAAATTCCACATAATCTGGATGAACTTTGCAGGAACTTCTTATATTAGGGTGGATAGCTACCGAGGATGTCACATCCAGCAAATACATAGGAGCAATTTTCAATCCTTTGGCTCAATATTTGAGAGATATCAATAGTAGTTCAACTATCTTTACAGTTGTCAGGCAAATCTAAAAAACCTAGACGTTAACCTCAAGTAATGGTACAAAAAGGAAATCATCCAATAATCACAGCATGACAACTAGTTGAGATAGAAAACCATAAAAAACTATGCCAGTCACATGCCAAAAAAAAAACTATATTCTTCATATATACAAATACATACTCAAAGGAACTAAAATTCTGAATAGTACATAAGATCCAAATGTACAGTAAAAATTCTATCCAACCTCAGAATGGACCCACCATAGATCGCAAGTTCTATTTCTGACCTCGAAGGTGCTTCAAAGCACAAGCAGACAGAACACAGTAGGAATCTAAGCACAAGAGATAACATGCACCAAAATGATGTTCCCAGCAAATAAAATCCAGTAAATCAACAGCTGAAAGAACCTCCTCATAAATAGCCAAACAATTCCTCATTAGCCCAAATAAATATTTGTTGCCACTGGAGAAACCTGAAGAAAGCTAGTCACCAACAGTTGCAAGAGAAAGGCATCCATCAAAATCACTCCAACCACAAATGCCATGCCAACAATGAAACAAACACAGAGCAGTATAGTGTGGTTGGGCACAGAGAGGCACCTCAATTGTATCCTTTCTTGTTAGAACCGATAAATCATCATACACCAAATACAGTAGACTTTCCTCCATGCAAGATTCAGTACATCTAAGAGAAGGAAATATACCTTAAAGCTTTTTTCTTCTAAGCAAAAGGAAAAAACTGAAACACCTGGAGAGGGAAAACTATTGTCATACATAGCTGTATAGCAGCAGGAGACCAAAATTTATGACAGATTTTGACAAAAACTCGCAAGGCAGGATCCTTTCCAAATACACCAACATGCACTGTCATGCACCAGCCCCTCCAATTAAAAGATCAAATATCTGCGATCCCAAATAGCAAATTAATAGCTTAGTATCCACCACCCATCAATTGTAGAAAGGGCAGAGACTTACAAGTCACCATCCAAGAAGCAACAACATGTAAGCGAAGTTTTTACAAGAACGAGGAAACGAACAAGCTCCACAATCCTTATCCAGCAAACAACCTCCTCTTCCTACAACAGGACCAGATCAATCAATTGTTATTACTTCTAAAATCCTGGTTTCTATCCAAAGTTTAAGTCCAGATCTCACCCATCCTACAGTAGAACCAACACATATTTTCTTCCAGTAGCATCGTAGACATGGTCTATCAAAAAATAGAATGATTCAAGAAAATGCCAGATTTGAACTCATGATTGAAGAATGCTGTTATGCCCTTACAGACTTCTCCGGTTATCACTTCGAAGAATTTAACTCATCATGAACAAAACCCAGTACACTTCATCACAGTACAAAAATGTTCCACCAAGAAATTTTTATGCTGCCCATATAACCATATCAACATCACCGAGAAAGGTTTTTGAGAGGCAAAAGTTTCAAAATAAGAGATTTTGCAACACCAAATCCAAGGGGTAAGGCACAATTTGCAATCCCCTGCAGATGAGAATTAGCTTAGTCCAAAGTACTGCATTAACCGAACACCTGCATATATATATATTTGATAATTAATGCTTGCACACTTTAGTTACAGAAAGGTGTCACTCTGGACAAATAAAAGGTCAACCAGATGCAAATGGTGTCACCTTCCTCTAGAATGCACCTTAAGTCAGGGTACAGAGTCCAACAAAATATGTTTCACGTAGAAAAAAACAACCCATGTCGGAAATAATCTTCTTGCAAGGCCAAAGAATCGGTTTCAAGCACTATCAAGCAGAAGAGAATTTCTAAATGGAAGTTTAAAGACAAACTTGATCCCTATTTAAGAGAAGGCATACCCAAGCAGCAGTCATACGTAAGAATAAAATTGAAGAAAGAATCAGCAGGACCTGCATAATCCTAAGAGACCAGATAAAGGGGAAAGATGCTATTAGCAGAACTGGAAAACTGAGTTAAAAAGAGCACCCATGTTCTGCAGTCTTAGCCAAGACAAAATACTTATTCTGGCTGTCATTTTTATTCTAACCTGACAAAAAAAAGGCCACAAATGGGATTTGGATGTAACATCACCAACCCTACTCCCCAATTCACTTGTAATGTAGTTTAAAAATCTTGAAATGACCAGAACAGACTACTTATCAATCTCTTATTTCTTGGCATCCTATAAGGACTGAGAATCTGCACTTAACATAAATTATCTGATTAGATATCAAGGATGGGGAAGCAAGAAGTCCTATAAAACATGTTTCACGTTAACAAACAATAGCAATTGAAAGAATTGCTTATGGGGACAATTATTCAGTTTAAGAGTCATAGGAAATCAGGCTGCAAACATAAGTTTGTGGGGATGTCAAGTAGCCACTCTTCCTCTGAAAGGAGTAATTACTTAACAATATCTGCATAACAAAGACCATTCTAAAAATCAGCCTATGTTGACCAGGCAATCTCAAACCAATACAAGTCACAAAGATTGACAAGTAGATTATAGTCACCCAAGGAAGAAGGTCCAAACAGTTCTCAGAGTATGCTAACACTAGTCTGTTCTCCAAACCAAGAGTATAATCAAAGAGTCTGCATGATGTGCATAATCAATCCCCAAAATGGTCTGAAATATTAGCTGAGAAGAATAAATTCCATCATTAGCCCTGATCTAGACCTGATACAAAACAGCCACAAGAACAGAATTGCAGATTCATTTCAAGTTAACAAAACAACTGCATCAATTGGAAGAATAGTTTAAGAGTTATCAAGAAGACAGAATTTGCACACAGAATATTGCGTAGATGCCGAGATGCCACTTGTCATCCAAAAGGAACAATCAATTTATAATATCTGCACGAGACCATCCTAGAGATTAGCCACATAAACCAGGCAATCTACAAACCCGCAAGGAATAAAACATACTATAGTAATTCAAGGGAAAGAATGTCCAAACAGTTATCAAGTATGCTAAGGCTCAGCTTGTTCACAAGGAGCTTGATCAAAGAATCTGCACAATGTGCATAATCTTAATATAAGTTCCAATCTCAAACCAAGGGATCCGGGAACTACTGAAAGGAAAGAAAGAATCCAAAGAAGCATGAAAAAGAGTAATCAATTCCCCCAGAAAGTTCTGAAGCATTCAGCAAGAATAGTAACTTCCAAAAATAACTTCGTAACTCTTGACCTGACCAAAAAAAAGAAGGAACAGGACTGAGGGAACCATCATCACCCATGCCTCCTAAGAATTATAATAGCGATATGACCAAATGCACAGATAACCACTACTCTGATTTTAGCCGTCCTAATCACAAGTGAGGAACCTGCATGTTTTAGTAATTCTCTGATTAGCCGTGCAGCTTCTTAACTTCTATGAAGCACATAGTTTCACTAGAGAATCTGCATGACATATGCTACCACAAGTTTCTGTTCCACAAATGACAGAGCCGACATAAATCAAACAATCATTCCAGATCATTGGAGTTACTCCCCGCTCAAAGAAAAACCTCCAGTAATTGCAATGAACATTCTCTGTAAAGCACTCGAACCATCCAGCAGTGTGAACGCTCATTAATCAAACACAAATCCCCAAAATCTCAAAAGCCTTCTACTGATCATTGATAATGACTCATCATTCACCGGAATCTTAACTCTGATGAAGCAAAGAAAACTGAACTGTTAGGCTATCATTCACCAGATATGACATCTCACAAAGAGGCGCAAAGCAAGTATTGAGTCGAAAAATCCAGACGAACACAAAACCAATCAAATCTTCAGTTTGAAGCAGCTCTGACCTTAGGCGAGAAGCATGATCAAGGAATCTGCAAAATAATGAGATGATCTACCGATGAAAGCTTCAGATTAACAAAGCAACATAGGGTATAGGAATTCACTGAAGTCAATGGATCCAATTCCACAATCAAAGAAAGTAATATCCAGAAAGGAGCTTCTTCAAAATCATGGACCAGGCCATTCCTGGGAATGCTTGATCAAGGAATCTGCACCGAAGGCATGATATACCAATAAATCCCAGTCAAACTCAGAGAACTTACAACGGATTCCAAAGAAACTGAATCTTCGAGACCGCAGCAAAGGAAAAATCAGTCAGAGAGACTAGAGGTGATCGTCAGCATTCGCCAGAGGAGATCAATGAATGATTATGAACCATCATCTCAAGCCATTTGATCGGCAAACCACCACCGAGATGAAAAAAGAAACCCAAAAATCCATCATCATCTGCATGAAGTATGTTATACCAAATTAACGACAAGGAACGACAAAAGAGGAAAGGCACATGATTAGGTGAAGACTTGAGAGTGCAGGGGTATTTCTAGAAGGAGGGCAAGAGGATGGGCGGTGGAGATCATGCAGCTAAACTGCGATCCAAGGTGGAGGTTCGGATCTAACGGACTGTCAGTTACCTCATCACCCCTTATCTAGCTGATGTCTACTCATGGCAATACCCAACATCCAATATTGGCCAAAAAAATGTGAGTAGTCATGCAAGGCCGAAGCACGCTGAAGCATACATCATTCGCGGGGCAGAAAGCGGGTGCTCTAACATGAGTCGGTCACTGAATATACTCTTTTTCTTTTCCAAATTAAAAATAAATTCTCTATTGGCTATGATACCAAACCGAGATCCTTTCCATGTTTTTTAATCCTAACAAATTTGCCTCAGAGATCTTTGCATATTACACATTCCACCTTGAAAAGTTATCACCGATTTTCGCTTTAGGTCCTCTTCTCTATCAATCTATCCACCAACACACTTCAAATGATATGACATAAAGATGAGATCCGAGTATGCCACCGATGAAAACACCACCATGTGAGAGTCCAAGGCAAGAGACAGTCGTACAAAGACTGTGGAGTCACAAAATATACAAACCCGGCCATGATAACACAGTGGAGCCATTCTTTGCCAAATCAAACGGGAGCCACCTAGGGTAAAGGTAAACTTGTAGGGTAATACATTTTAACCAGTAAACACAGCTTCAGAAAAACGAACTTAATGGAGATAAAATCACACACACAAGATGAAAATTTTAAAAAAAATTGAGTGCCATAAACAAACAAGATGACTGTTTTTCTATGTTTTTTTCTAGTTTAGTCTGATCCAGCGTCAACGGTTTTAAAGAAGATAGCGGCTTAACTAGAAGAAGTTTATTGTATATCAAATATATCTAATGCGAACTCCCCATGGCGAGATGATCAGTTATAAAAGAGCATTTAGAAAATTCGACAAGCTATACATACTTTTTCCCCCATGTTATGATTCGCATTTATGTACTGGTACTAGTAAGTTTTCTACTTAAGTTCCTCTACTTCTTCTTCATTCATTTTCCTCAATGCTAGGTGTTCAAGCAACGGTTGTCAAATATGCAGATAGAAACTGAACCAGTAGTCACTGATCTTGTCAGATATGCAGATAGAAACTCAATCATATTCACTGACTGTAGAACCCTCAACACATCAAAAGGAACAACAGATCAAGATGCAAGTGGAAATATACGCGGAATATCTAAATTGATAGAAGAGAAATAAACTCAACCCTAGAAACAATGCAGATGCCAAAACAGAAAACAAAAGTCAGGAGCTATACTACAAATGAACATATTCTATGAAAAAACACGCATAGGCCAAATAAACGAGATGACAGACCCAACAACAAAACTGGACCAAGCAGCATGCATGACAAACACAAGAAATGCAGCAGTACCACCTCCCTTTCCAAGGAACAGTACTGATAACTATAAGACAGAAAAAGAAAAACAAAATGGACATATGTAATTACATCCACAAGGAAAGTGATGCATAACAAAATTGTAATTAGATGGGACTCGAACTCCACAAATATGTGGGTGCCTACGTACCCCGTTAGACGAGGATCAGAGTCCACGTAGTTCTTTAGAGAGTGATAGAGAGAGAGAGAGAGAGAGGATCATACCTGTCATGCCTTGGGGAAAAATCAGTACTCAAACCCGAAGTGAAGATGAGGAAGCAAAGAGAGGAAGGTCCGTGGGCTCTTGAATAAACCAGCCACCAGACAACCTCCCAACCTTGGACAAAACACTTGGCAGACAGAGGGCAGATGGTAGGGCAACCTCTAGCTCTGCTGTTTTCCAATCCATAAGAGCAACTAGGAGGCAAGAGACCATGAAGCTATACAGTAATAGTATACGACGAGCTCTAACTTAAGGATTTAAACTTAAGTTCAGACACAATTCATCGATGATCACATACTTATATTAAGGCAGTAGCAATAGAGAATGTAACATTCCAGCAAATACATAAAGAGTAATTGAGCCTTTCAATCTCTCGGAGATATCAATAGTAGTTCAACAATTTATACAGCTACCTCAGGTGAACTTCTCAGGCAAAATTTAGGATCCCAGACGTCACTTGAGTAAACAGTAAACGAAGGAAACTATTTTGATGATCACAGCATGACAACTAGTTGAGATGAAAAGCCATAAAAATCTACTGACATTCTTCATTTACAGATACATACACAGATGATGGGACTAAAATTCCATATAGTACATGACTTAAGAATGGATACACCATAAAATCACAAATCACACTCACTGGCATGATTGACTTTCCGACCACCAAGGTACTTCAAAATAGGAGCAGACAGAAAACAGCACAAGTCCAAGCTTTCAAGACATTGTGCACCAAAATGAAATCCCAGCAAATAAATTCTGATCATAGATAACCATATCAATGTTTGTAGCCACAGGAGGGAAAACTGAAGGAAGCGATGTGTCACCACCAGTCACCAAAATGACTCCAACAGCATAATACCACGCCAACAATGAGACACACACTCAGAGCAACATAGGGATGTCAGGCTAGAAAAACACCTCTTTTTTTTTTTATTTCACTTTCTTCTGTATCTCAAGTCTCAACCCTCTCCCATGCAGAAACCATGCCCAATGAAGCAGAAGATGGAAATAACCACTGAATGAAAGCAAATCTGCCAAAACATTTTATCCAGCATGAAAGGGAAATAACTGCCATAATGCTCTAGCAAACTAATTTTATATTGGCCATAAAAGTAACTACAGAATGGTCAAATAGGACTCCAATTGCAAAGGAAAATTTTGAGAGAAGAGCAGACTCTATCTACCAAGTAAAGAAATAGAACAAAAATGCAGGCAGTCACAGAAGTTAGGAGAGGGGCAGACTCAATATACTTTCCCAATCTGTCACTGTTCCAATGGCTGAAATATTTTACAAACAAAAATGAGGAAAATTCAAGAAAACCCCTGAATATCTGGAACTTATTTTCAAACAATGGGGCAAACACATAAACCTTTGATCCTGTAAGAACAAAATGCAACAATGTTATTCTCCGAGAGTTTTTTATAAGTAAAAAGGGTTAAAAACAGGGATGAAGTCATATTAGAAAACATAGAAGCTTCCAAATGTAGATTTGCACTGAATGACAAATTGTTGTCCATGACAAGAGAAATTCTTGTACCCAACATCCCAGCAACAGAGAAATGTTCTAACACACTGGACTCATCAAATTGAAGGGAAATCCTCAATGTTAAGTGTCTATTTAACAAACAAAACTTATAGGAACTCTGACTGAGAAGTCCAACATATAGCATAAGGCTGCAAATCCACCACCCATCAACCATAGAAGGGGCAGAGACTTACAAGTTATCATCCAGGAAGCAACAAAATCCATGCAAAGTTTTTACAAGAACAAGGAAAAGAACAAACTCCATAATCCTTATCTCCTCCTCCTACAAGAGGACCAGATCAATCTATTGTTATTACTTCTAAAAGCCTGGGTATCTCTTCAAAATGATCTACAAATCCTTATCTCCTCCTCCTACAAGAGGACCAGATCAATCTATTGTTATTACTTCTAAAAGCCTGGGTATCTTTTCAAAATGATCTACAAATCTCATACCAAGAAAACTCCCATAATTGAATCTTGTGTAGAAATGTGGTCTCTATCCAAAGTTTTAGGCCCAAATCTCACCCATCCTACAGCAGAACCAATACAAATTTTCCACCAGTAGCATCGTAATCATGGTCTATCAGAAAACAGAATAATTCAATAAAACCCCCGATTATTGGAACTCATGCTTGAAGAATGCTGTTACGCCCTTAAGGACTTCTCCAATTATCACTTTGAAGAATTTCACTCATCGTGAACAAAACTCAGTACACTTCATCTGCTTGGCAAGGCATCAATTCATCTAGCAAAGTACAAAAATGTTCCCCTGAGAAATTTTTATGTTGCCCATATAACCATATCAACAACACCAAGAAAATTTTTTGAGAGGCAGAAGTTTCAAACTAGGAGATTTTGGGACACCAAATCCAAGGGGAAGGCACAATCTAGAATCCCCTGCAGATAAGATTTAACTTAGTCCAAAGTACTGCAGTAACAGAATGCTTGCATATATATACATATATATACACACTTGATAATTAATACTTGTACATTTTACTTACTGGTCAAAGAATCAGTTTCAAGCACTGTCAAGCAGGAGAGAATTCCCAAATTGCAGTTTAATGAGAAACTTGATCCCTCTATTTAGGAAAAAAAGAGAGGTTAGAACATCAGAACAATACCAGCCTAAATGTTAGCACAGGTTGACTTCCATTTTATCAAGTCAACAATGATTGAAGAATGGATATAAGTCATTTAAGAGAACGCATATCCAAGCAGCAGTTATACGTAAGAATAAGATTAAAGAAAGGATCTGCAGGACCTGCATAATCCTAAGAGACCAGATAAAGGGGATAAGTGGTATTAGAAGAAATGAAAAACCGAGTTAAAAAGAGCACCCATGTTCTACAGCCTTTGCCAAGACAAAAGACATATTCTGGCTGTCATTTTTATTCTAACCTCACAGAAAAAAAGCCACAAATGGGATTGGATGTAACATCACCAACCCTACTCCCCAGTTCATATGTAACATAGTTTAAAAATCTTGAAATTACCAGAACAGACTACTTATCAGTCTCTTATTTCTTGGCATCCTATCAGAACTAAGAATCTGCACGTAACATAAATTATCTGATTAGATATCAAGGGTGGGGAAGCAAAGTCCTATAAAACATGTTTCGCGTTAACAAACAATAGAAAATGAAAGAATTGCTTATGGGGACAATTATTCAGTTTAAGAGTCATAGGAAATCAGGCTGCAAACATAATTTTGTGGGATGTCAAGCAGCCACTCTTCCTCTGAAAGGAGTAATTACTTAACAATATCTGCACAAGACCATTCTAAAAATCAGCCTATGTTGACCAGGCAATCTCAAACCAATACAAGTCACAAATATTGACAGGTAGATTATAGTCACTCAAGGAAGAAGGTCCAAACAGTTCTCAGAGTATGCTAACACTATTCTGTTCTCCAAACCAAGAGTATGATCAAAGAGTCTTGATGATGTGCATAATCAATCCCCAAAATGGTCTGAAATATTAGCTGAGAAGAATAAATTCCATCATTAGCCCTGATCTAGACCTGATACAAAACAGCCACAAGAACAGAATTGAGGATACATTTCAAGTTAACAAAACAACTGCATCAATTGGAAGAATAGTTTAAGAGTTATCAAGAAGACAGAATTTGCACACAGAATATTGCGTAGATGCCGAGATGCCACTTTTCATCCAAAAGGAACAATCAATTTATAATATCTGCACGAGACCATCCTAGAGATTAGCCACATAAACCAGGCAATCTACAAACCCGCAAGGAATAAAACATATTATAGTAACTCAAGGGAAAGAATGTCCAAACAGTTATCAAGTATGCTAAGGCTCAGCTTGTTCACAAGAAGCTTGATCAAAGAATCTGCAGAGTGTGCATAATCTTAATATAAGTTCCAATCTCAAACCAAGGGATCCAGGAACTACTGAAAGGAAAGAAAGAATCCAAAGAAGCATGAAAAAGAGTAATCAATTCCCCCAGAAAGTTCTGAAGCATTCAGCAAGAATAGAACTTCCAAAAATAACTTTGTAACTCTTGACCTGACCAAAAAAAAGAAGGAACAGGACTGAGGGAACCATCATCACCCATGCCTCCTAAGAATTATAATAGCGATATGACCAAATGCACAGATAACCACTACTCTGATTTTAGCCGTCCTAATCACAAGTGAGGAACCTGCATGTTTTAGTAATTCTCTGATTAGCCGTGCAGCTTCTTAACTTCTACGAAGCACATAGTTTCACTAGAGAATCTGCATGACATATGCTACCACAAGTTTCTGTTCCACAAATGACAGAGCCGACATAAATCAAACAATCATTCCAGATCATTGGAGTTACTCCCCGCTCAAAGAAAAACCTCCAGTAATTGCAATGAACATTCTCTGTAAAGCACTCGAACCATCCAGCAGTGTGAATGCTCATTAATCAAGCAGAAATCCCCAAAATCTCAAAAGCCTTCTACTGATCATTGATAATGACCTACCTATGAAAGCTTCAGATTAACAAAGCAACATAGGGTATAGGAATTCACTGAAGTCAATGGATCCAATTCCACAATCAAAGAAAGTAATATCCAGAAAGGAGCTTCTTCAAAATCATGGACCACGCCGTTCCTGGGAATGCTTGATCAAGGAATCTGCGCCGAATGCATGATATACCAATAAATCCCAGTCAAACTCGGAGAACTCACAACGGATTCCAAAGAAACTGAATCTTCGAGACCGCAGCAAAGGAAAAATCGGTCAGAGAGACTAGAGGTGATCGTCAGCATTCGCCAGAGGAGATCAATGAACGATTATGAACCATCATCTCAAGATATTTGATCGGCAAACCACCAACGAGACGAAAAAAGAAACCCAAAAATCCATCATCATCTGCATGAAGCATGTTATACCAAATTAACGACAAGGAACGACAAAAGAGGAAAGGCACGTGATTAGGTGAAGACTTGGAGTGCGGGCATTTATAGGAGGAGGTCGAGAGGATGGGCGGTGGAGATGAAGCGGCTAAACCGCGGTCCAAGGTGGAGATTCGGATCTAACGGACTGTCAGTTACCTCATCGCCCCTTATCTAGCCGATGTCTAATCATGGCAATGCTCAACATCCAATATTGGCCAAAAAATGTGAATAGTCATGCAAGACCGACGCACGCTGAAGGATACGTCATTCGCGGGGCAGAAAGCGGGTGGGCAAACATGAGTCGGTCACTGAATATATCCTCTCCTCTCTTCCAAATTAAAAATGAATTCTCTATCGGATATGATACCAAACCGAGATCCTTCCCACGTCCGTCTAGATCAGCAGATTCTCTCTTCTTTATTATTATTTTTTTAATCCTAACAAATTTGCCTCGGAGATCTTCGCACAATACACATTCCACCTTAAAGAGTTATCACCGATTTTCGCTTTAGGTCCTCTTCTCTATCAACCTACCCACCAACACACTTCAAATGATATTAACATAAAGATGAGATCCGAGTACGCCAACGATGAAAACACCACCACGAGAGAGTCCAATGCAAGAGACAGTGGTAAGAGGACGTTGTGGAGTCACAAAATATACAAACCCGGCCATGATAATACAGTGGAGCCATTCTCTGGCAAATCAAACGGGAGCCACCTAGGGTAAAGGTAAACTTGTAGGGTAATGCATTTTACCCAGTAACACAGCTTCAGAAAAACGAACTTAATGGAGATAAAATCACACACGCAAGGTGAAAATTTAAAAAAAAATAAGTGCCATAATCAAACAAGATAACTGTTTTGCTAGTGTAGTCCGATCCAGCGTAACGGTTTTAAAGAAGATAGCGGCTTAACTAGAAGAAGTTTATTGTATATCACATATTATCTAATGCGAGATCCCCCTGGCGAGATGATCAATTCTAAAAGAGCATTTAGAAAATTCGACAGGCTATAAATACTTTTTCCTCCATGTTATGATTCGCATTTATGTACTGGTACCAGTAAGTTTTCTACTTAAGTTCCACTGCTTCTTCATTCATTTTCATCAATGCCAGGTGTTCAAGCAACGGTTGTCAAGTATGCAGATAGAAACTCAATCATATTCACCGAGCGTAGAACCCTCAACACATCAAAAGGAACAATCAATAAAGATGCAAGTGGAAATATACGCAGAAAATGTAAATTGATAGAAGAGAAATAAACTCGACTCTAGAAACAACGCGGATGCCAAAACAGAAAACAAAAGTCTGGAGCTATTCTAGAAATGAACATATTCTAAGAAAAAAAAAATGCATAGAGCCAAATAAACGAGATGACAGACCCAACAAGAAAACTGGACCAAGCATCATGCATGACAAATACAAGAAATGCAGCAGTACCACCTCCCTTTCAAAGAAACAGTGATGATAAACATAAGACAGAAAAAGAAAAAAAAATGGACATACGTAATTACATCCACATGGAAAGTGATGCATAAAAAAAGAGTGTAATTAGATGGACTCGAACTCCACAAATATGTGGGTGCCTACGTACCCCATTAGATGAGGATCAGAGTCCACGTAGTTCTTTAGAGAGAGAGAGAGAGAGAGAGAGGGAGAAAGAGGTCATACCTGTCATGCCTTGGGGAAAAATCAGTACTCAAACCTGAAGTGAAGATGAGGAAGCAAAGAGCGGAAGGTCCCTGAGCTCTTGAATAAATCAGCCACCAGACAACCTCTGAACCTTAGATGAAACACTGACCAAACAGAGGGCAGATGGTAGGGCAACCTCTAGCTTCGCTGTTTTCCAATACATAAGAGCAACTAGGAGGCAAGAGACCATGAAGATATACAGTAATAGTATACGACAAGCTTTAACTTAAGGATTTAAACTTAAGTTCAGACACAATTCATCAATGATCACATACTTCCACATACACTGGTGAACTTTGCAGCAGCTTCCACGTTATATTAAGGCCGTAGCTATAGAGAATGTAACATTCCAGCAAATACTTACATTCTTCATTTACATATACATACACAGATGACGGGACTAAAAGTCCATGTAGTACATGACTTAAGAATGGATACACCATAAAATCACAAATCACACTCACTCGCAAGATTGACTTTCCGACCAGGTACTTCAAAATAGGAGCAGACAGAAAACAGCACAAGTCCAAGCTTTCAAGACATTGTGCACCAAAATGAAATCCCAGCAAATAAATTCTGATAAGCCAGCAGCTGAAAGAATCTCCTCATAGATAACCAAGCAATTCCTCATCAATCCATATCAATATTTGTAGCCACAGGAGGGAAAACTGAAGGAAGCTATGTGTCACCAACAGTTGCAAGAGAAAAGGCATCCATCAAAATGACTCCAACAGCATAATACCACGCCAACAATGAGACACACACTCAGAGCAGCATAGGGATGTCAGGCTAGAAAGACACCTCTTTTTTTTTTTCACTTTCTTCTGTATCTCAAGTCTCAACCCTCTCCCATGCAGATACCATGCCCAATGAAGCAGAAGATGGAAATAACCACCGAATGAAAGCAAATCTGCCAAAAAGTTTTATCCAGCATGAAAGGGAAATAACTGCCATAATGCTCTAGAAAACTAATTTTACATTGGCCATAAAAGTAACTACAGAATGTTCAAATAGGACTCCAATTGCAAAGGAAAATTTTGAGAGAAGAGCAGACTCTATCTATCAAGTAAAGAAAAAGAACTAAAATGCAGGCAGTCACAGAAGTTAGGAGAGGGGCAGAATCAATATGCTTTCCCAATCTGTCACTGTTCCAATGGCTGGAATATTTCATGAACAAAAATAAGGAAAATTCAAGAAAACCCCCAAATATCTGGAACTTATTTTCAAACAAAGCGGCAAACACATAAACCTCTGATCCTGTAAGAACAAAATGCAACAGTGTTATTCTCTGAGAGTTTTTAATAAGTAAAAAAGGGTTAAAAAAGGGATGAAGTCATATTAGAAAACATAGAAGCCTCCAAATGTAGATTTGCACTGAATGACATTGTTGTCCATGACGAGAAATTCTTATGCCCAACATCGCAGTGACAGAGAAATGTTCTAAAATGCTGGACTCATCAAATTGAAGGGAGATCCTCAATGTTAAGTGTCTATTAAACAAACAAAACTGATAGGAACTCTGACTGAGAATTTCAACATACACCATAAGGCTGCAAATCCACTACCCATCAACTGTAGAAGGGGCAGAGACTTACAAGTTATCATCCAGGAAGCAACAAAATCTATGCGAAGTTTTTACAAGAACAAGGAAAAGAATAAACTCCATAATCCTTATCTCCTCTTCCCACAAGAGGACCAGATCAATCTATTGTTATTACTTCTAAAAGCCTGGGTATCTTTTCAAAATGATGTAGAAATCCCAGACCAAGAAAACTCCCATAAATGAATCTCGTGTAGAAACGTGGTCTCCATCCAAAGTTTTAAGCCCAGATCTCACCCATCCTACAGCAGAACCAATACAAATTTTCTACCAGCAGATCGTAATAATGGTCTATCAGAAAACAGAATTATTCAATAAAACCCTAGATTATAGGAACTTGTGCTTGAAGAATGCTGTTACACCCTTATGGACTTCTCCAGTTATCACTTTGAAAAATTTCACTCATCACAAACAAAACCCAGTACACTTCACCTGCTTGGCAAGGCATCAATTTCTCTAGCACAGTACAAAAATGTTCCCCTGAGAAATTTTTATGCTGCCCATATAATTATATCAACAACACCAAGAAAAGTTTTTGAGAGGCAGAAGTTTCAAACGAGGAGATTTTGGGACACCACATCCAAGGGGTAAGGCACAATCTAGAATCCCCTGCAGATAAGATTTAACTTATTCCAAAGTACTGCATTAACAGAATGCTTGCACATTTTACTTACTGAAGAGTGTCACTCTGGACAAATAAAAGGTCATCCAGATTCCACTAGAATGCACACTTACAGAGTCCTACAAAATACGTTTCACGCTGCCAAAAACAATCCATGTTGGAAATAATCTTCTTGAAAGGTCAAAGAATCAGTTTCAAGCACTGTCAAGCAGGAGAGAATTCCCAAATTGCAGTTTAATGAGAAACTTGATCCCTCTATTTAGGAAAAAGGAGAGGTTAGAACATCAGAGCAATACCAACCTAAATGTTAGCACAGGTTGACTTCCATTTTATCAAGTCAACAATGATTGAAGAATGGATATAAGTCATTTAAGAGAACACATATCCAAGCAGAAGTTATACATAAGAATAAGATTAAAGAAAGGATCTGCAGAACCTGCATAATCCTAAGAGACCAGATAAAGGTGAAAAGTGGTATTAGAAGAGATGAAAAACCGAGTTAAAAAGAGCACCGATGTTCTACAGCCTTCACCAAGACAAAAGACTTATTCTGGCTATCATTTTTATTCTAACCTGACAGAAAAAAAAAAAAACAGAAATGGGATTTGGATGTAACATCACCAACCCTACTCCCCAGTTCATTTGTAACATAGTTTAAAAACCTTGAAATGACCAGAACAGACTACTTATCAATCTCTTATTTCTTGGCATCCTATCAGAACTAAGAATCTGCACGTAACATAAATTATCTGATTAGATATCAAGGGTGGGGAAGCAAAGTCCTATAAAACATGTTTCGCATTAACAAACAATAGCAATTGAAAGAATTGTTTATGGGGCCAATTATTTAGTTTAAGAGTCAGGAAATCAGGCTGCAAACATAAGTTTGTGGGGATGTCAAGCAGCCACTCTTCCTCTGAAAGGAGTAATTACTTAAACAACATCTGCATAAGGCCATTCTAAAAATCAGCCCATGTTGACCACGCAATCCCGAATCAAATACAAGTCACAAAGATTGACAAGTAGATTATAGTCACTCAAGGAAGAAGGTCCAAACAGTTCTCAGAGTATGCTAACACTAGTCTGTTCTCCACACCAAGAGTATGATCAAAGAGTCTGCATGATGTGAATAATCAATCCCCAAAATGGTCTGAAATATTAGCTGAGAAGAATAAATTCCATCATTAGCCCTGATCTAGACCTGATATGAAACAGCACAAGAACAGAATTGAGGATACATTTCAAGTTGACAAAACCACTGCATCAATTGGAAGAATAGTTTAAGAGTTATCAAGAGGACAGAATTTGCACACGGAATATTGCATAGACGCCAAGATGCCACTCTTCATCCAAAAGGAACAATTAATTCATAATATCTGCACAAGACCACCCTAGAGATTAGCCACGTAAACCAGGCAATCTACAAACCCACAAGGAATAAAACATATTATAGTAATTCAAGGGAAAGAATGTCCAAACAGTTCTCAAGTATGCCTCAGCTGTTCACAAGGAGCTTGATCAAAGAATCTGCACAATGTGCATAATCTTAATATAAGTTCCAATCTCAAACCAAGGGATCCAGGAACAACTGAAAGGAAAGAAAGAATCCAAAGAAGCATAAAAAAGAGTAATCAATTCCCACAGAAAGTTCTGAAGCATTCGCCAAGAAGAGTAACTTCCAAAAATAACTTCTTAAATCTAGACCTGACAAAAAAACAAGAAGAAACAGGACTGAGGGAACAATCATCAACCATGCCCCCTAAGAATTATAATAGCGATATGACCAGATGCACAGATAACCACCACTCTGATTATAGCCGTCCTAATCACAAGTGAGGAACCTGCATGTTTTAGTAGTTCTCTGATTAGCCGTGCAGCTTCTTAAACTTCTGTGAAGCACATAGTTTCACCAGAGAATCTGCATGACATGTGCTACCACATGTTTCTGCTCCACAAATGACAGGGCCGACATGAATCAAACAATCAATCCAGAGGAAATCCCTGCCCAGACAAAAACCTCCAGTAATTGCAATGAACATTCTCCGTAAAGCACTTGAACCATCCAGCAGTGTGAACACTCATTAATCAAGCAGAAATCCCCCAAATCTCAAAAGGCTTCTCCTGATCACTGATAATGACTCATCATTCACCGGAATCTTAACTCTGATGAAGCAAAGAAAACCAAACTGGTAGGCTATCATTCACAGAGAGATGCAAAGCAAGTATTAAGTCAAAAAATCCAGACGAACAAAAAGCGAATCAACTCTTCAGAATCAAGCAGCTCTGATCTTAGGCGTGAAACATGATCAAGGAATCTGCAAAAAATTGAGATGATCTACCAATGAAAGCTTCAGAACAACAAAGCAACGTAGGCCATAGCAATTCACTGAAGTCAATGGATCCAATTCCGCAATCAAAGAAAGTAATATCTAGAAAGAAACTTCTTCGAAATCACAGACTAGGCCAATCGTGGGAAAGCTTGATCAAGGAATCTGCATCTAAGGCATGATATACCAATAAATCCCAGTCAGACTTGGATAACCCAGAACAGATTCCGAAGAAACTGAGTAAAGAAAACATTCGGTCAGAGAAACTAGAGATGATCGTCAGCCTTTGCCAGAGGAGATCAAGAACGATTATGAACCATCATCTTAAGCCATTTGATCGGCAAACCACCACCGTTATGAAAGGAAAAAAGAACGAGAATCCATCATTATCAGGCTGAAGTAAGTTACACCAGATGAGAAACAACAAAAGAGGAAAGGCAAGAGACTACGTTAACACTAAGGTGGAGATTAAACTGACGGATTGTCGGTTATTTTACTCGTGTCAACAGTCAATATTCAACATTAGCCAAACAATGTGGATAGTCTGGCAAGGCGGCCGGGCTCTGAAGCTTACGTCACTTGAGTCGCAGGCAGCGGGTGGACAAACATGGGTCAGTCACTGAATATGTTCTCTCCTTTTTTCCAAATTAAAAATAAATTCTCTATTGGCTATTATACCAAACCGAGATCCTTTCCACGTTCGTCCAGATCATCAGATTATCTCCTTTTTTTTTTAATCCTGACAAATTTACCTCTCAGAGATCTTCACATAATCCACATTCCACTTTAAACTCATCACTGATTTTCGCTTTAGGACGTCTTCTACCAGCCTATCCACCAACAGAAATCCAATGATATGACATGAGATGAGATCCGAGTATGCCGTCGAAAGTCCAAGGCAAGAGACAGTCGTACGAAGACTTTGTGGAGTCGCAAAATATGCTAACTCAGCCATCATATAACCGTGGAGATATTCTCTGGCAAATCAAACGGGAGCCACCTAGGGTAAAGGTGAACTCACTCGTAGGGTATTACATTTTAACCAGTAACACAGCTGCAGAAAAACGAACTTGATGGACATAATATCTCACACACAAGATGGAAAATTAAAAAAAAAAAGTGCAATGAACAAACAAGATAAGTGGTTTTCTATGTTTTTTTCCTAGTATGGTCTAATCCACCGTCAACGATTTTAAAGAAGATAGCGGCTTAACTAGAAGATTAAAAAACATTATATCTCAGTTATGTTTATCATACTTGTATAACAAATATATCCAATGCAAACTCTCCCTAGCTATGCCTACTTTCTTCCCCATGTTATGATTCGCATTTATGTACTATTACCAATAATTTTTCTACTTAAGTTTTCCCTACTTCTTCGTTCATTTTCCTCAATGTTAGAGCTAGGTGTTCAAGCATTGGTTGTCAGATATGCAGATAGAAACTGAACCAGTAGTCACTGATCTTGTCAAGTATGCAGATAGAAACTCGGTCACATTCACTGATCGGAGAAACCCTCAACACAACAAAAGAAACAATAGATCATGACGCAAGTGGAAATACACGCAGAATATCTAACTTGATATAAGAGAAATAAACTCAACCCTAGAAACAATGCGGATGCCAAACCAGAAATCAAAAGTCTGGAGCTATTCCGCAGCTCAACACATTCTAGAAAAAAAAAATTGCATAGAGCCAAATAAACGGGATGACAGACCAACAAGAAAACTAGACCAAGCAGCATGCATGACAAACACAAGAAATGATGCAGTACCACCTCCCTTTCAAAGAAGCATTACATCCACAAGGTACGTGATGCATAAAAAAAAAAAGTGCAATTAGATGGACTCGAACTCCACAAATCGTGGGTGCCTACGTACCCCGTCAGACGAGGATCAGAGTCCACGTAGTTCTTTAGAGAGAGAGGGAGAAAGAGGTCATACCTGTCATGCCTTGGGGAAAAATCAGTACTCAAACCTGAAGTGAAGATGAGGAAGCAAAGAGAGGAAGGTCCGGGGGCTCTTGAATAAATCAGCCACCAGATAAGCCCTCCCAACCTTGGATGAAACACTCGGCAAACAGAGGGCACATGGTAGGGCAACCTCTAGCGCTGCTGCTTTCCAATCCATAAGAGCAACTAGGAGGCAAGAGACCATGAAGCTATACAGTAATAGTACACGACAAGCTCCAACTTAAGGATTTAAACTTAAGGTCAGACGCAATTCATCAATGATCGCATACTTCCACACACTCTAGTAAACTCTGCAGCAGGTTCCACGTTATATTAAGGCAGTAGCTATAGAGAATGTAACATTCCAGCAAATACATAAAGAGTAATTGAGCTTTTCAGTCTCTCAGAGATATCAATAGTAGTTCAACAATTTATACAGCTACCTCCTCAGGCAACAGTTAGGATCCTAGACATCACTTGAGTAAGCAGTAAACAAAGGAAATTATTTTGATGATCACAGCGTGACAACGAATCGAGATGGAAAACCATCAAAATCTACTTACATTCTTCATTTACAGATACACAGATGATGGGACTAAAATTCCACATAGTACATGACTTAAGAATGGATACACCATAAAATCACAAATCACACTCACTCGCAAGATTGACTTTCCAACCGCCAAGGTACACTTCAAAATAGGAGCAGACAGAAAACAGCACAAGTCCAAGCTTTCAAGACATTGTGCACCAAAATGAAATCCCAGCAAATAAATTCTGATAAGCCAGCAGCTGAAAGAATCTCCTCATAGATAACCAAGCAATTCCTCATCAATCCATATCAATATTTGTAGCCACAGGAGGGAAAACTGAAGGAAGCTATGTGACACCAACGGTTGCAAGAGAAAAGGCATCCATCAAAATGACTCCAACAGCATAATACCACGCCAACAATGAGACACACACTCAGAGCAGCATAGGAATGTCAGGCTAGAAAGACACCTTGGTTATATCCTTTGTTAATGCCCATAAATCACGATATGCCAAACAGAGGAGACCTTTCTTCAGCACCAGATTCAGCACATCTAAGAGAGGAAAATGTACCTTAAAGCTTTTCCATTGGAGAACAAAGGAGAAAAACAGAAACAAATCCCACTGGAAAAAGACCAGGACAATGATGAAAAGTGTTGTAAAAGCATTATAGCAGTAAGAGGCCACGACTTATAATGGAGAGCTTGACCAATGCTGGCAATGCAAGATCCGCTCAAATACACCAATTAATTCATGTACCAGACCATCCCATTAAAATGATAAAAAGTCTCCAATCTAGAAAAAAACCAGAGTTTTTATGACAGTTACCAAATATCCCCATCAAGTGAACGAAGGTCACTCCACCAACTTCCCTCCTCCCTATAAATGATAGAAAAGGAATAGCTCAATGTTCTCAGGATACTAGGAGTAGAGAGAACCAACAATAATAAGAAAACAATGGAACTCCTGCAGATTTCACATTCTAAGTCAGACTACCATATTATGCATTATGCCACTGCAAAGACATGAGCTCCATCCAGACTACAAGAACAGAGAGGAAAGATCAGTAAGAATTGCAGAAAGTGATAGTGCAGGCCACAGGCATGTGAAAGATTGACTTAGTAAAAATGCTCCACAACCAACCCAGGCATAAGTCAAAACACTATAATCATTTAGTAGGGGTAGTGTCTTGTAGAGTAGAGAAACAACCCTCTCTTACCATTCCTTTCAAAGGGTTAGGGGTTCTGACTCCCAAGTTGGTGCCTCTTTCACTCTGTTGTATCTCAACATTATCGGATTGCTAGGAGAAAAACTCTATGATGAAGGTTGACACAAAAATGAGAGAGGTGCACACTCCAATTACCAAATTAAAAAAAAAAACTAAAATGCAAGTTGTCACAAAGGTTAAATTGGGGCAGATTTCACTACACCTTTACCAATGATCAAAGCATATTTCCATCCTACAAGGGAGACCAGCTGAAACAGCAGTTAGTATTTTAAGGCTGTAGGTTTTACAAGATCAAGTTAAATGTCTTAGACCCCCTACTATTTAAACCCATGAACAAATAAATCTTCCACCACAAGCATTGGGCCCTTCTATCTCCATACCATCCTACAGCAGGATCAAACAGGATCCAATCATTATCCCATCAGCTGAAATTTTTAATGAACTGAAAAAAAGGGAAAGGTCAAGAAAACCCCCAGTATATGGTTCCTAAACAAAGCAGCAACCACATAGAGCCATTGATCCTGGAAGAAGTAAATGCAACACTGTTACTCTGGAAGTCTTTTATCAGTAAAAGAGAAGAAAATTTGAAGTTTCAGAGAAAACTTGGAAGCTTCCAACTGTAGGTTTGTCACTGAATGCTGATTCAATGTCCTTGACAAGAGAAATTCTTAAGCTCAACATCACAGCAAAAGAAAAATGTTCCAACACGCTGGACTAATAGTTTTGAAGGGAGCTCAATGAGTAGTTACCACCACCAAATCTCCACTTGATATTAGTGTCTATCTAACAAACAAAACTGATAGAAACTCTGACCGAGAAGTCCAGAAAATGACATGGCTGCAAATCCACCATCCATCAATTCTTGTCCAGTGAGCAACCTCCTTGTCCTACAAGATAACCAGATTGATCTATTGTTTATAACTTCTAAAAGCCAGGTATCTTTCAAGATCTTCTAGAAATCACAATAGACCAAAAAAATAATGATTGAATCCACGGCACAAATGTTGTCTCTATCCAAAGTTTTCAGTCCTGGTCTTCACCCATCCTACAGCAGAACCAAAACAAATCACTTCCCCACCAGCACTGTAATCAAGGTCTATCAGAAAACAGAATAATTGAAGACATCCCCCCAATTCCTGGGAATCATGCTTGAACACTGATGCTACGTCCTTACAACCCTTCTCCACTTGTGAATAGAGATAACTTTTGCTCTGAAGAATTTTATTCATGGTGTGGCAAAAACCCAGCGCATTTCATGTCCTTGGTGAGGTAACAACAAATCTAGCACAGTACAAGAATGTCCCCCAGTGAGAATTTTACGCTGCCCATATAACCATAACAGCAACACTAAGAAAGGTTTTCAATAGGCAGAAGTTTCAAACTAGGGTATTATGAAGCACTGTAGACAAGGGATAAGGCACAATCTACAATCTCCAGCAGACAAGATTCATCTTAGTCCAAATCACTGCATCAACAGAATGCTTGCTCAATTTAGTCATTGGAGAGTCGCATTGTCAAATAAAAGGTCATTCAGATACCAATAAGGGCACCATCCTCTTGGAATGCATCTGAAGTCAGGTGCCGTCCTACAAAATATGTTTCATGTTGGACAAAAACAAGACATCAGTTCAAATAATTTTTTTGCAAAACCAAAGGATCAGTTTTAAGAATTATCAAGCAGATGAGAATTTACAAACAGAAATTCAAGGAGAAGCCAAGATGCCCCTATTCTCAAGAATGATTGGTTAGATTATCTGCGCAATGCTAACCTAAAATCAGCCCAGGTTGACTTCCATTTTGATCAAGTCAACAATGATGGAGAATAGATAGAAGTCATTTAAAAGAATGCATATCCAATCACCAGTTATGCTTAAGAGTAAAAGATTGAAGAAAAAATCTGCAATCCTGAATAGGAAAAAAAAGGTATCTGCAAATATGAAAAACTGGTTCAAAAGAGTATCCATGTTTCACAGCCTTGGGCAAGGAAAAAAAAACTTACTATGACAGCTATTCTAATCCTAATCTAACACAATAACATCCACAAATTACAGTTATTAGGATTCTAGTCTAACACAATAACATCCACAAATGGAATTGAAAGTAACAACACCAACCCTGCTCCTCAGTTCATTGAGAACATAGTTTAAAAACCTTGAAATGACCAGAACAGGCTACTTATCAATCTCTTATTTCTTGCCATCCTATTAGGACTGAAAATCTGCCTGTAATATAAATTGCATCAAGGTTGGTAGAGCAAAGTCCCACAAAAAAATGTTTCATGTTAACAAACAACAACAATTGAAAGATTTGCTGACGGGGTCAATGATTCAGTTTAAGAGTCATATGAAATCAAACTGCAACCATAAGTTCGTGGAGATGATGAGCCACCACTCTCCCTCTGAAAGGAGCAATTACTTAACAATATCTGCATGAGACCATTCTACACATCAGCCCACGCTCACCAGGCAATATCACATCAAATACAATTCAACAAAGATTTGACGAGTAGATTATAGTCACTCAAGAGAAAGAATGTCCAAACAGCAATTCTCTGAGAATGCTAACACACGGCTGCTCTCCAAGAGTATGACCAAAGAATCTGCATGATGTGCATGCAAGTTAAATCCAAAGATCCGTGAAACAAAAGAAAAGAAATTCAATTTGAACAAGGAGTAATCAGGGCCCCAAAATGTTCTCAAATGTTAGCTTAAGAAGAATAACTTCCACCGTTAGCTCTGATCTAGACCTGACATGAAACAGCCATAAGAACAGAATTTAGGATACGTCTCATATTGACAAAACTAAAGCATCAATCGCAAGAAAGAATTGTTGATGAAGTTGATGATCCAGTTTAAATCAAAGAGACGAGAATTCACAGACAGAATATTGTGGAGATGCTGAGATGCCACTGTACGTCCAAAAGGAACAATTAGTTTATAATATCTGCACAAGACCATCCTAAAGGTTAAGCCCATATAAACCAGGCAATCCTCAAACCCACAACAAATAAAACAGATTTTAATAGTTAAAGGGAAAGAACGTCCAAACAGCAGTTCTCGAGTATGCTAAGGCTCAGCTGTTTACAAGGATCTTGGTTGAAGAATCTGCACAATGTGCACAATTCTAAGAATAAGTTCCAATTTCAAACCAAGAAATCCGAGAGCAACAGAAAATGAGAAGAGAATCCAAACAAGCAGAAAAGGAACAATCAACCCCCCCAGAATATTCTGTGGTCTTGGTCAAGATGAGTAACTTCCAAACAACTTTCTTTAATCTAGACCTGACAAAGAAACAAGAAACAGGACTGAGAGAATCATCATCAACCATACTATAATTGGAAACAAAATGACCAAAGGCACAGATAACCGGTCCTCAGATTCTAGCCATCCTAATCACAGCTGAAGAATCTGCACATTTTAGTAATTCTCTGATTAGCTGTCTCGCTGCTCCGCTTCTATGAAGCACGTTGTTTCCCTAGAGAATCTGAATGACAGATGCTACCTAAAGTAAGTTTCTCTTTCACAAATGATAAGCCGGCATAAATCAATCAAACAAACAATAGAGATCATTCCTGGTACTCCCTGCTCAAATAAAAACCTCCAGTAATTCCAATTAATGTTCTCCGTAAGGCATACAAAGCACCCAGCGTTGTGAATGACTCATCGATCAAGCAGAAAGCCTCCAGATCCCAAAAAAACCTTCACTGATCAACCATAATGATTCATCACTCATCGGAATCATAAATCTGATGAAGAAAAGGAAACCAAACTGGAAAGCTGTCGTTGACCAAGTATGACATCTCACTGAGAGACGCAAAGCAAGTATTGAGTAAAAAAAATCGAGACTCGAACACAAAACCGATCGGATCTTCAATTTCGAGCAGGTCAGATCTCAGGCATGAAGCACGATCAAGGAATCTACAAAATATGTGATGATCTACCGATCAGAGCTCCAAGTCAACAAAGCAACATCAACAGATACAGGAAATCACTGAAATCAATGGATCCAATTCCGTGATCAAAGGAAAGGAATATCCAGATAGAATCTTCTGGGTAACCATTGACTCGGCTGATCTCCAGAATGCTTGATCAAGGGATCTGCACCGAAGGCATGATATACCAATAAATTCCAGTCTAACACGGGGAATTCACAGCTGATTCCAAAGAAACTTAAGCTTAGAGAGCGTAGAAAAGGAACAATCGGTCAGAGAGCCTAGAGTTGATCAACAGCCTTCACCGAAGAAGAAAGACTCTGAACCATCATCATCATCAACCACATCTGATCAGCAAACAGCCATCAAATTGAAAGGAATCGACAAACCAACAAAACTGACGACGAAGAGCAACGAAGAGGAACCACACAACAGACCAGCACATGCCATACAAAGCTGAAGAATAACACTTCAAGGGGCGGGTATTTATAGGAGGAGGGCGAGAGGATGGACGGTGGAGACTACGCGGCGATATTGGGATTCACGGTGGAGATTACGCTGCGATATTGGGATTCACGGTGGAGATAAGCGGCGAGATTGGGATCCACGGTGGAGATCCGATCTTTATGGGATGGCGGTTAGCTCATTGCCGCGTTATTAGTAGTAATATAAAGGCGGTCGGCATGAAGTGCGCTGGAAGCAGATATGGCGTGGGATGCAAGCAGAAGCCACGTGGCATAATGGGAGTGGTCAGACTGAGTCAACCACAGAATATTTTCCTTTTTTCCGAAATACGAAAAAATAAATCTTTGGTGGATCCGATGGCCCACCAAGTTGTTTTCCGCGTTCGCCTAAAACAGCGGGATTGTTTTTTCGTTTTACATTTTGCCCTAGAGGTTTGGATATAATACATTTTCCTCCTTGAAGTTTTTATCATGCTATTTATGCATCCTAGTAATTGGCACGTATAGAAAATGTTCGTGGTTCCAGGATTTTCAACCAAACAACACCGATTAATTAGATTGCAAGGGATGAGGTGAGACTCTGAGTTTAGTAGGAGGGTAGAGAAGGGGCACCTATAATCTCGTATGAAAGAATTTAGAAAAAGTATATGATCTAAAATTTAAATGATAATATTATAATAAATATAATTTTCATAAAACTTTTTAATGATGTGATGATACGAGATTTAAGCAAAATGTAAAGTATGAGAAGTTTTTTTGTCGATATTACAGATAATATATTTAATATATTATCAAATGATTGTGTCCGATGAAAATGGCATAGGTAGGTGAGCAGTTTTAGCGTGTCAATAAGTCAGCCCTTTTCTGCTCATTGTGAAGTGACCCATTTTGACTCTCTTTGGAGAGAGAGAGAGAGGGCAAGAAATAGGTCCGGTGCAGAGAGAGGAGAAACCCAAACCTCAGTGGGCAGAATATGAAGATACAAAACATTAGGGTGTACAAGTAAAATCTCTCTTAAACCAGGAGCTGGTCTGGGTCAGGGTCGGAGTCGGTGGGCGCGCTGTTGGTTGATCTTTTGTTGGGCCTGATCCTATCTAATTTGCATCTTACGTGGGCGCTCTTTCGGGTTAAAGTAATACATAGTAGCACGGGCTTCAGCAATAGGATTGAGTTTACATATAGATATACACGCACGCACTTACAAATCGTCGCCAATTCTGGGTCAAAGAATTAGACCCTCAATCAGTCGTCGGGTTTAGATGTTCAAGTGCATGATGATCTAGAACGGGGAGAAGTAAACGAATCATGATGAAACTCCTGTTCCTCGAAGAACATTAAGAGATACTACCGATAAATCCGATAAAAAGTGAAAATTGTCTTGTCTGCCAATATTTCCCAAGTCTAAGAAATACCGCATAGCAAAACCTGAATTGAACATGAAAAAGAACAAAGACTAATCCTAGCACTCCTATCTGACTCGATAAATTACTGGCAGATTGCCTCGATTGCGAGCGTGTTCTTCTCGGTCATATGGCAGCCCGTTGGTCCCAAAACGTTCTCGGACACCTCGATCGAGCAGCTCTCCTTCCCGAGACATTTCTGCAATTAAAAGAGTACGACAAATCAGTCAAGTGTAGAAACATCGTGGAAACTGCTTTCCAAGTTCTGTGCTTATTAATTACCTTCTTGATGACTGGGGCTGCATTGAAAGCCTCGCACTTGCCCTTCTTGTACGCTCCGCAGGCGCCCTCGGGCTTCCCGAAGCTGAGGAACCGAATCTCCGACATCACGCTGCCACCCTGGCACGACAGCTCGAGCGTGTTCCCCTCGTCGGTGCTGCCGCAGATCGTCACCGGGGCAACTGTCTGGAACCTAACGTTCAGCGGCGTGCCACCGAGCTCCTCTAACAGAACCAGTTGATTGTCATCGTCGTGCAGGAAAGATCTCGGGACGTGATACCTGTAGACAAAGTCCGATTATATGCATAGAATTATGAGAGAAAATTCTCTCAATTCCCTATGGTCAGTTACCATCTCTGGGTTGGGTTTCCGCAGTTGCTGAGGCATTTGCTAGCGCCATAAGCGCCGCGATAGTCGCACGTGATGCTGCATCCATCCTGGTCGGCGGCATAGCCGGGCCAGAACCGTCCGATGTTGTGCCCATTCACCCAGGCTGTTCCCTTCCCGAGCCCCATCAGGTCCACTACCACTGGGTTCGACCCAATAGGAGCCCTGAAAGTTGTCTGCAAAATCGACCCAAAGCCGAACAAATAATGATAATCGAGTTAAAGCTAAACTGATTAGTCCATATCTGAAAGAGGCTTTGCTGCAATTCCACCGTCCGGTTCTCATCGGTCTGACTTTACCGGCCTCCCTTGTTATCGGAAATGGTGGGGCGGTTTTATTACCTTGTACCATATGAAGGGCCTGTTGGACGGGAGGTTGTAGATTTTCCATCCCTCATTGTAACGCGAATCGACCCTGTAAAGCTCCTTGCCTTCCATGCCTTCGAGCCCAACCTTGTACGTCCACTTGTTTCCGGAAAGGTCCTTGGTCACCTCGTCCTTGCTTCCCTTGTTCCCGATCAACTTCACCGGGCCGTGGATTCCAACATCAACCAAATCGAAACCGGCTCCATAGTTCTGTCGGAGCAAGGAGAAATTTAATCAGGTTGCTTACGTTAAAACCCTATTCCAGTTACGAGTTAGGAATTGAGACGGGCACTTTGTTCATACCGCCAAGCCGACAGTTGCACTGAGCAGCGAGATCGTGTTGGTACCGAGCTTCAACTTGATGTCCTTCTCCATCGTGAACTCGAGTTTGTTGTACAAACCGTACTGGCTTCCTGGAAGCTCGAATAAATTTACATCAGCGATGAGGTCATCATTCTTTCCCTCTCTCGATCGAGGTGCTAGGATTCGATTACTCATACTCACCGATGAGTTTCCCGTTGACAAAGGCATGGAGAACATGTCCCTTGGTGTTAACCTGCAAAGTCACCTTCTTGTTCCACAGAGGATCGTTCTTTGCGATGTCAATGCTGTCAGGACAACGGTTTCGCATGAGGACAGAAACCGCCTACTCTCGACGCAAGCGTTAAGGTTACAACTCAGAAAAAGAGTACAAATTACCTTGTCATGTACCATAGGTAGTCACTCGTGTCGTTTGACACCGTCTTCTGGTCCAGGAGCTTGTTCGCAGTCATCACGCTCCCCCGGACCGCACCTTTCTTGAGGTGCTCGCCATGCTCGGGCCTCCACAGCCACTTCAGCTCGTAGGGCTCCTTGTTGTCGTCGGCCTCGTTCGGGAGCTTCTCCATGATCGATATTTGGTTATTGATCTGCGCCAAAACCGTACCATAGACACATAAGCCACAGCCACCGATGATTCGAAGAGAGAAACCGAAGAATTGAAGCGTGCAACAACCTTGGCAGTGTTGTATACTTCTGTGTAGCAGTCAGGAAGTATAGTGACGGACCAGGCGGGGACGGTGTAGTTCGTCCCCATGAGATTAACTGTGAAGTCGTTCTTCTCGTTCGCATTCCCCAGAAAGCAGCTCTGCTTCCCTTGGTGCATGAAGATGGTCGCCTGCAAAGTGCGAATACTCACCGCCGATTAGTTCAGGTTTGCTCGACGAATCTTTTTCTATCTTTGCACAGAGATGTCGAGATCGAGTTGTATCTATCGGGCCCTTTGAATAAGAGAAAAAATGCATACCGACATCATGTTTCCGTAGTCTATGTCTCTCCTGACACCATGGGTGAGGATCGTCTCCATTGACATGATAATCTCGTGGAGCTTTTTGAGGTGCCCCCATTTTGGCTGGTTGATATTACCTATGAATTTTCCAAAATAAATAATAAGAAATTTGTAATTTCTTTTTGTTAATGTTGGTAAAGGGTAAATTGATGAAATAAAGGATTAGAGTCGTTTAGAGGAATAGTGTTGGGCTTGCTTACCATACTCATCTAGCGGTGCGTCGTAGTCGTACGATGTCGTAATGTACGGGCCTCCTGATGTCCGGCCGAAATTTGTCCCACCATGATACTGTGAAAGATAACACCCGGGTCATTACCGTTGATTCGACTTTTTTAAAGTAAATCAGGCTGGGAACTAATTAAGCATATGTTTATAGATTGATGAATTACATCTGCATTTTAATGAGTTGAATGGTATATTAATTAATAATATTAATAATAAATTAATATTATATTATATTTTTACATTTATTTATAATAAAAATATTAATATAATTGATATATTAATTATAATTTAAATATAAAATATAAATATAAATTTAATAAAATAAAATAAGTGTATTATAGAAATTTTTATTTTTAAAATTTTAAATTGACCAATTTTTTATCAGTTCAATTAAGTTCACCTATCCAACTAAGAATTTGTTGGTTCAATCGGAGATAACGGTATTTATAATATAATTGGATTAATTCTAAAAATAAGACTAAATGAATAGTTAATTTCTAATCAAATCAGTCAACCCGATTCAATTTTAAGAACCATAAATCCGAGACACCACCAAAGTTCTCGAGTTGAAGGTATGGGTTTCACGCTTACCATGTAGTAGTTTTGTAGTGTGCCACCGTATTGGAAGAACAGAGCCACGGCGAAAGCGACATCCTCGGCAGTTCGATGCGGATCCTGCATGCCCCAGTCCTTGTACCTAGTAAAAATAGTAAATTTTGAATTTTAATAATGCAAAAGGTTAAAAATAAATAAATAATCATTTTAAAAAATATATATAAGGGCATCGATGGACATATACCAGCCGGTCCAGTTCTCGGTCCACATCTTCGGGCTGTTTCCGTTGGTGGGATAGAACTGATCGCAGTAGTACCCATTGCACGTGTTGATCTACATTTATCGAAGATTAAATGTTGATAAATATAAAAAATGCCATAAAGGTGAATTTTCGATGGTTTAATATCAAAATAATGATCGAATTGCACGAATACCAGTGGCGGGGGAGTATCGCCCTGTTGGCACATGATCCAGGGGACCTCGACGTTGAAGGACTGGGCCAGCTGAGCGCACCAGTTGATGTACGACTTGCCGTTGCTCCCGTAGGAGCTCATCACATTCCCGTACTCGTTCTCGATCTATTCCAACCAAAACATTAAAAAGAGAGAGAGAGACAAATATACGAAAATTATAATAATATATACAGAAATAAAAATATATATATATAGGAGGAAGGGACTGACAAACCTGTGCGAGGATGATCGGCCCTCCTTGCGAAGCAAAGAGCTTATGGTTTCTCATCAAGTCGACTATCAACGTCGTGAAAGTCCGCATTTCACTCTAAACCAAACAAAAATTATTATTGTAATTATATGAATATAACATAATAATAATAATAATAATAATAATAATTTCCAGAAAAATATATTAATTACCATGAAAACAGTGTTGTTTGTCCTGAGTTGAACACCCGGCAAGTTGTGCAGCCAAACAGGAAACCCACTGAAAATATATACATATATATACTTACGAAATTTAACCATTAGTAAATAATAATAATAATAATAATAATAATAATAATGATTAATAGGAGCTGTTTACCCGTAATTCCACTCTGCGCAGACGTACGGCCCGATCCGGAGGATGGCATAGAGGCCGTTCTCGTGGATGGTCTTGATGAACCTCACGAGGTCGTTCCTTCCAGAGAAGTCATACTGAACGAGCGAGGGGGAGAGAAGACACAACAAATTCAAGGTGGCCGTTAACCTCGTACGGAACATGGACGATGGAAGTGTGGAAAAAACAGAAGCGCGAAGAACGTAACCTGACGGCGGAGAGGTTCGTGGGCGTTCCAGAAGACGTACGTCTCGATCGCGTTGAGCCCTCCGTCCTTCGCCTTCTGGATAAGATCGGGCCACATCTGATGACGAAACGCACGAGGAGAGGAGAAAACGGTGAGTGCCATTTCTCCGAGCTATGATGGATGCGTGCGAGGGGAGGCGGCGCATGTACACGATGGAGAAGGAGAAGTGGAGACATTAGTCACCTCGGGCGTGCTACGGGGGTAGTGGATCGAGCCGGACAAGATTATCTTGCTCTCGCCATCGATCTTCAGGCCCCGGGAGTCGAACGAGATATCAAGCGCCAGGGCAGAGACGACGAGCGACGAGACCAGGAGGATCATCGGGGCCGTGAGTCGGGCCGTCGAGGTAGCCATTTTTGTTTTTTTGGATCCTTTCCGAAAGTACTATAGACAGGTTCACTTGGGTACGAGGAATATACGTGGGGCAACCTGGCTCAGCTATTTATAGAGTTTCGAAGATCCATCATCCAAATGATCCCTCCCGATTTCGATAAGATATTGCGAGATGCTGAGTTATTTTCTCCCTAAACAATAAATCTGGATTTAAAAAAAAATACAATATCTCGAGAGAAAGGGAAATCTAAAAATACCACGTATAATTTTTTTTCTCTCTCTAGATGTTAAAATCACAACTGCTGTGCCCCGCTTAAATTTGCTTTTCTTGAAATTTGGATGAGAATTGTTCAATAAAAATGGGAAATTTTCAATTCCTGATGAGAATAAATATAAAGATGTGTATATGCACACACAAGTATGATTCATTTTCTCATTTATTAGTGGAGGAAATTTAATTAAAATGCCCTTTAAATGTTGACCAATTGACTGATAAGGTATATATAAAAGATAAGATAAAACATAATAAAATATATGTATATAAATAATTTCCAGAGTATTTTTTTTAGACGTCAAAATTTTATTAAAAAAATATCTGCATCTTCTAATTTTTAGGCATCTATGTAGCACCTGACCATTTTTTCGGATTAATCCTGTGATCCGATTCTGTGACTGGCGTAGCAGATCAACCCGGAAACCCGATCTCGATAAGCCCCCACATGGTAGAGCTACTGAGCCGTCCAATAGTTTAATCAAAATGATTTACTATCACCGATAAAGAATCCAAGATTTTATAGTACTCGCAGAATCTTCCGACAATTTACTCACCCGCCCATTCGCATTTATCTAGTTGGTTAAACTCAATCTCTCCACAGATCATGTGGGCGCCTATATATCCTCAGCGGATCGCATGCCAGATGGTTATACACATCTAACAGTACTTAGAGAATAAGATTTTTCCCGGATTTATACCCACCTATCTCTTTTGTTGCTATCCGATAGTTGAACTCAATCCCTCAAAGTACCATGGGCCCCTATATACATATATGTATCACATGATGAGATCTCACAGTACCTGCTGAACTGCTGGATCTCTGGATCATAAAATCTTCCCAGATTTATACCCATATCCGATTGGTTGAACTCGATCTTCCCACGGATGATGTGGGCTTAGTCACATATAACACGTTACCTAATGACATGATTTTATAGCTCACTTCGAAAACTCAGCTTAAGCTCAGGTCGAGACTGTATTTTCATCCCAACACGAAAGCCTGTATCCATGCACCCCATATCCAACGTGCCAGGTCGTCATCGTATCAGTACCATCCTACGGCAGAACCCACAAGATCTAAGACTGATGTTCTGATGGCCATTGTTAAATGAGACGTCGGAAGACAGTAGAATAGTTCGAGAAAACCCAGTATTGTTGGAAGTCATGCTCGGACTGATGTTATATGAGAACTGATCGATAGACGCATGACGAGGTCGATCATATGGCAACTGCTGTTCCAAATGCTTCCTGGAGTGCCTCCGCCGGATAAAAGCTCGATCAAATACCGGATCACTTGGGAGACTTTATGCTCAGGCCGAAGAATCACATGTCATTTCCACTAAGACGGCAAACGGAATACAACCAATGAGCGTGCCATCCGTCGTAGCTTGATCGATCATGAAAGAATCTGCAATTCTTATGCTCCTCTAAGTGGTTTTGAGGTTCACAGAGTCACCAGAAGGGATGGAAGAGACTTAGAGAAATTTTAGAATTAGCTTTGACCGGACAAGAGATTCGGCATTCAGAGAGAAGTTTCTGTGGATGGCTTAGATCCGATGTTTTCTGCAAAAAAACACGATTAACGCGTTCACGAATATGTCATAAGGCCCCTATGCCTTGTCCACACGAGCAGAACGGCTCTGTTGATCTCTTGTTCCGTCTGACAGTGGAGGAACAGGGGAGCAGTGGGAGACGATCAACTATTAGCTGTTCGACAGCTTGCAAAGAAGGGCAAGCCATGGATCGAATTGGAGCGGCCAGGATTAGACCACAAAATCCATATGATCTGCAGTTCCATGCAGCTCCCATCTCAGCCATGATAAAACAACCTTTCACCGCATAGATATGTTCATCTACCGCTTGGAGCTTCAGGCTCCAGGATTAAAGAGCTCATGAGTCGAATCCGGATACAGGTGAAAGGGGAATCAAAGCAGAAGATTCTTCAAAAGCCTCAGGTCCTCGATTTCGTGAATCCCCGTGAAGCTTGATTACAGGATCCAGTCATTCAGACGAGAAACTGAAGCTGAAGGATTGTAAAAAGGAATTGGTTGATGGAGAGCTCTTAGTTGATCAAAATCCTTGTCAAAAGAGCACAAAAAAACCGTCATAATCGATCCAAATCCGAAGACAAAACATGCACAGAGTTGATGCTCGAACAATCGTGATCAACCTGAGATAGGCAACACTAGTTTTGTTAAAATAACAGTCTTGGCCAGTTCACAATGGCCGCGGAACTGTTTGCCATGGTCACGGGTCGGCCCGTTATGCTTAACGGGCCGGACTGGTTACGGTTCACCGTTCATAATAGCATGAACTGGCCCGAAACCCTGTCTAAGCTGGCTGGTTAACGGTTCGGGACAATTCAACCATGAACAGTACATTTTCTATCTTTTTTTATAAAAAAATACAGTCATCAGTGAATAATGATTTATAAACAATGCTGTAAACAGTATTTTATTAATAAACAGTATCATAAATAGTATTTTAATTGATTAACAGTGCTTTGATTGAGCTGTTCAAGCGGTCAAATGCCTGCCAATTTGTAGCCGTTGATTTTTTCAACAAATTGTAGGAGATTGTGACACTTGGCGGGTGAAGGGCTATGGTTCATGATTCGGACCAATGTAGTCCAGTTTTGTAACAGTTCCGGGCCGGTTTCTTAACTATTCCGGGTTGGTTGTTGGTAGTTCAGTAGGGTAACGGTCTGTGTCAGTTACGGTTCAACGGATTTATATTACTGACCTGGCTCATAACTGCCCCCAACCTAATAAGAGCGGTTACGGGCCGGGTTATGGGTGGTCCGGGCCCATTTCGGGTTTGGACCGTCCAATTCTGGGTCAGCCCACCCCGTTTAACAACTCTAAGCAACACTAAATCAAATAGGAAGATCAAATATAAGGATCGAGATAGCCCAATTGATCTCCCTAGGCTAGTAGAGATGAAGCAGGGACGATGATTTATAGGAACGGGGTCGAGGGTATGGTCGGTGGAGATGAGGCGGCGAGATGCAGATGGACGGTTGAGATCTAATCTCATCAAATGGCGGTAACCTGTTTCTGTTGGACCGAGTCAGAAAGGCTGGGGAGATTCTCAGGTGAGACGGCATCCGTGCACTCCGACTTTCCCTTCCGACCACTGGATTTTTCCATTTTCTCATTCTTTTCCCTCTCGTAGAAAAAAAAAAAGATAGATATTGGAAAGAGAATGGATAGATTGTATAGAGATCGCGAGAGAGAGAGAGGAGCTTAGGGGTCTGCATACTTTGGGGGAGAGAGAGGAGAAGACAGAAGAGAGAGAAGGATGGAGAGAGAGAGAGTACGAGGTATCTACTTACACGTGTCACCTATTTAGTGGCTCGATAATCGATGACATGGCGTGCTGAGCGCACCTAAGAATCTCTCGAAAGGCGGTCACATGAGGGATTGTTATCTGCCCCGTGGCGCCATGTTACTCGCATAGCCGAAGTCATGAAACAACTTTTCTTGTTGGATTTTTTTAACTAAAAAAAGTCCTGAAACACGGCATTTAATCTGATTTGCACCCTGAAGGTCAAATAATTTACATTTACACCCTCAATTCCAGAGTAATACCAGCTTACAAAATGCAAATCACAAACAACATTCCTTACTCCCCCTTGAGAGAGCACGGGGTCTCATCAGTCTATTGACTGTCACTAAACCTCGTTTGTGATCAACACAGTCTAACAAAGCACATAATTCTCCTTTTAATCTATTTTAAGATCAAGATTGCAAATAATAGCAGGCTCAAGGTTTTCCTAACCAATGATCTGAATGAGGATAACACATTGCCTCACCATAGAAACATTGTTGCCCTTTACAAAGAATATGATCAAATAACATGCTCTCAGCTGATCGGTTTCCTAAGAGAGAAAAAGAATTGAAGTGGCAAAGCTTCGAAAGAGGGTCAACCAGCCTTTATCAATGGCTTAGCCTTTCGTATATGGCCCATGCTGTTTACGAGATCCTTGCGGGTACAGACTGGGAACATATTGATGTTCTTTGGCACTTTCAGCCGCCACAGAACGTAAGGGAAGCTAAGTTGGTCCCGAGAAGTGAACCGGACCACCTCATTGAACCAGAGGCACATGAATAGATTAGTCACTGGAGTGTGCTCCCTCACGATCACCGAGGCTTCAGATAGAGCTGCACAGATCAATATTAGGGATTGTTAGAGCAAAACTTCATCATATTAGAGTCCTCCATGATTGCATGAACAATGTCGATTGTTCTGTAAAATTGCTAGAATCAGGGATTTGGGCTTCCCAGCAGTTATCTTTGAATTAAATGTGTGTTTAACTACTGGAATTGAGTCTTCAAAAATTGTAACTCTGCAATAGTTCTGGACAACAGAAGAATTCCTATGAGAGATGTTAGCAGGCTATGTTGATTTCTGCTTACAATAAGTGGACTGCCGACCAAAGTAAATAGCAGAAGTTGTCCACAGAATCTTGCAACAATCTAATCCACAACTATCATGAGGGCCAAATTGGAGTTGAGAACTGTTTAAATTCTGAAACTGACTATTACCATTTACTTTTAAGTGCAATTCCTGTTCAAGCAGAGAGAAGCACAGTTCAATAAAAAAAAAAAAACATGATAACTACCTTTTTTGCCATTAAATCTCTTATCCTGTGGAAGGCCATCTCGGTGGTACTGAGTCAATTGAATCTCAACTTCTTCTGGGGTGGCTTTATTCTTTTTAACAACAGCCTTAGCTTCATCATACACACTACTACGAGCTCCATGCTCAGAAATGGCCAGTACAGAATTTGACCGCCAAAGAAGGGCTTCCAACACACCCATGGCATCCCTCCTAAATTGAGACTTTGAGTCCACCCATATAGAGTACTTTGCACGAGGAAAGAGGCGGTGGCCCAACATCTGCTCATTGAAAAATGTAAACAAATTCATCAAAATACATCACAAAATGCGCATCGCATGCACAAAGAAATAGATGTGATACTCGTGATGTTTATGATCAGTCATCATATCATCTCCATAGGATAGAAATATGTACAACAACAATGGCACTATTCAAGTTGAAGGAGCCCCAGATACATTATCTAACAAGCTTATCAGATTGCACCAAAGCAAAGCTTGGATTTGGAAATTCAAATTCAACAGAAAAATAATCCAGATCAGGTCTAAAGAAATAAAAGCTGAGAATGTCTCAGAGAAGCTTTCCGTTCATCTCTCAAAGCACTGGCACGCTATGCTCCTAATCTGAGTGCAATATATTGTTGTCTATTATGCATAGACTATCAAAAAACTAGAAATCAGCCAAACTCAACTCAGCAAGCTTCTGATTAAGAAAAGAGATAAATAATATCTAAATAAGGCAGACGGCAAAGTACCTTTGGAATTTTACCATTCAACCTTTGATCCGTAAATGGAAGATCATTCACAACCACAATGCGCCATTTGCCAATAAATCGATCCTCACCAACTGCATGCCCCTCTGATTCTTGTGCCTTGAAAGTGATTGTATCCCAGAAAGCAACATAGCAGACCTGCAATCATCCATTACTATGTTATGCACTTAAAAGTACTAATTTCATTGACAAAATTAAGACATTCCAGCATGGACCTTGCTAAGAGATGACTCCTCCATTCCAATAGGCTGATAAAGATCATCTCCACCACCAAAAGCACAAGTAGCTACTACAACCTGGCAAGTTTCCAGGTAAAGTTTGTCTTCATTGGATATCTTGAATCCTCCATTTTGACTGTAAAAGCCACAATGTACTTTAACAGTCTCATTCACCTGTAAGAAGCAAAACCGAGGGAAGTGAGCAAAAAAGATCCAGTATCTGCCAACATTCCATACTTGCCCAGTCTAAAGCATGATCATAAGATGCTAGCGAAAACTGGAGGCATATAGAGTACAAGAATACACCTTAAAACTTTCTTCCCGCTGCTCAAAAGTTTCATTCCCCGTAAACAGATTAAATCTTGTAACTTCACTTTGCTGCTCTGGAATTATGATTTTCCCACCTTCATGTGATGCTTCATTCTCCGACATGTAAATCACATTTTTTACAGGACTTGATGACTTCTTTGTTGTAGGGATATCCAGAAGCTGAATTTCTTCAGGGGGTAGAAGCTTCAAGCACCCTGATATGAGTCACAAGCATCAACCTCAATACCAAGAAAATATCGAATGCTTACAGTTTTGCACCAATAAGTATCTTATGGCCAATGAAGCATGCTTAAACTACAATTCAATTGTATTGATCCTCAAGCCTACCTCTGTCATATATGGGGGACACTAAGGCATAAGAAACTGGACATTAAATTTACTTTACCTTTTTCTTTGAATGATAGAATGGATAATTCCTTTAAAGACACCAAGAAGGTGCAATATATACATATACAGAAGGATTTCAAGAAACAGCAGCCCATTATAGGACAAAGATGAAGAGATAGTAATATCTAATTGTACAAGACCCCATCCATACTTACAAATGCACCAAAAATGTTAACTCTAACCCAACCCAACTCTCTGTTAAAAAATCGTTTAGGCATTTGATTTACTAAAAGGAACCTATACAGCATAGAATTCTAAATGTTACTCAATATACTCTGAAAGATGACTCTCCAATGCCACCATGAATAGTAACCTTTTAACGGTAGCTTAAACATGAAAAAATGAGTTTCACCACCGTGATTAGCATTGGCCTTTTCAAGAGGTACAAAAAAAAAAGCAAGAAGAAGAAAACAGTGGATAGCTGAACTCTGGATGAACTATAGAGAGCTGCTGGCAATTTATAGCATAGAACTAGTTCGTAGGGCAAAGCTAATTTACAACTACCATCTGCCTTAATCAACTTATCCTTCTAGTCTCTAGCTATGTAGCGGATTCCTCGACTGTAATTATACAGTTGCAACCAATCCAAACAATGGAACTCAGAGGAGATGCAATGAAAAACTCAGAGAGTTCTTCAATTAAAAGCAAAAAACAAATGAATCTTCAAAGCAGGATGAGAATGAACAATGCAGAGAACAGCGTCCCGCATAAACTTATTCATCAATTCTGAAACCAACGAGACATGCAAAATGCAACTTTGAAGAGCTCAAAGTGGCTTCCCTCACTAATAAAGCCTAAGAATTCACATATAAAATTCAAAGAGATCTACAACTTACGCTCTCTGACACCGCCTACGACTCGGGTGGTTGGATCGAGCCGATTCAAGTTCCCCTCTGACCTCTTCTCCAGGTTCGGCTTCCTGCTTGTTTGAGAGTCGGATCTCATCCTCACGCTCTCCACATCACTCCCTCGGTTGTCTGCTGGACTCGTGCCGCGCCCAATCCGGGACGCCTCAAACAGGAGCAGCCCAGCTGCAGGGACGAGGACGAGGAAAAACCAGTACTTTACGAGCAGTCTCTTGACCCGCCGGGTCCACTCAGCCCTGACTCGGGGGCCGGTGTGCTTCTTGCGCTTCCTCCTGGCCCGGGCCCGCATCCGGCCGAGCTCGTCGGCCTCGTCATCGGAAATGGATATTGCCACACCGTTGTTATTGAACATTGCGTGCTGAGGGCTGGGCTGAACGTGAAAGGACCCGGTGAAGACGGAAAATCGGTTGCAGCTGGGATCGTCAATGACTCACTGCCTCTTATTCTAGCTGCTTCTATCCGAGCAGCCATTAACGCCTAAATGAAGGAGAAGGAGAAGGAGCTGAGACGTTCGGCATCGGCTGCAAATTTACGGTAGCAATGGGGAATTAGACTACTAGGGTTCGCAATTCGAAGGGATTAGGCTCAGGGGACTCGCAGCTTAACCTTTTTCCTGAGATTGCATCGAAGATCGACGGGCAGGGGAAGGCCGTTAGGGGTAGAATTGAAAATCCACATAATATTTTCCCCACCGCATTTTCTTTTTCATATGTTACCGCGTGAACAGCCACACCCCCACACCCGCCATCAGCAGCAGTACTAAGCAGACCCCTGATCATTAAGCCGTACTTGGAAGGGAAGGCAAAATGCCTCCGTAGTCTGCTGTGGAGAGCCGAATGCGGAACCCGTGACCAGTAAGGCGAGTGCAAGTGAGAAACCCGAACGCTTCTCTCATCCAATGAGCCGTACATGATTCGTATCCTAACCGGGCTGGTCCAATAAAGTCCGGATGAGATCTCATAATGTAACGGCATAGGTTATTGGTGAAAGATATAGATATCGGCTAACGACTTGATCACTCCTCGACCATGGCCCCATCTCGCCGTCATTATACGCTGGGAAAAGAAGTAGTTTGATCTCATCGTCACGTGATGGGGCGCTGTCGGTAAATGCCGACATCGAATGGGATCTCCCAGCTGCTGCCGGGAAAGTTATCCCGAACTTCAGACACTGAAGGAAATGTTTCCTGCAGCTCGGCTGGTTGGCGATCGAAGGGAAGAGGAGCCCGACGATCTTGCAGAAGCAGTTAATCTATTGAACATTCGAGAACTTGTTCAAGCCGCAACATTATGCGAAACACATTCCAGTGAAATGGAAAACAAAATCATACTGCAGAAACCACTGCTGGTAGATGCTGCTTAGATACTATAACAGTGTGGTTTCTTCAACCTCAACAGCAATGTTACTGTTGATTAAATCTTCTACGCTCTTGATCAGGGCCAAATCATCGACACTCGGGACATTCATGGTCTTGACGTCTCTGAAATGATCGGTGAAATGGAATGCCACCCTACTGATATCTCCGCCAGAGTGATCCATGCCTGGTGGCTTCAATGCGGTCACTGGTCTCCGACAGATCCCCCCCATCTCTTCACTCGGTCTCCTGCTTCCTCAGCCTGAAGATTCAGTCCCCAAAAAGAACATTGTGAATTGGCTGTATCAACTCTATGACAGAGCTTAGACTAAGTTTATGACCAATTGCGACAAGAAGTAGAAAAGAGCAAGAAGTGCTCACTTCTCTCTTCCAGTTGGTTATCGAGGTGACGATGATCAAAATCAGGGTCTGCAGACATATGCCTCCGATCATTCCTGACCAAATACCCTGCAAGAACCCCATGTTATAGCTCAGAATTGGGACGAAAAAGATCGAATGACCTCAAACGACTTATGAGTTGCAAGTGAAATGATTTCCCGTATTAAGCAAATGAAAGATGGGCAAGTTACTGACCATGACACCGAAGCCGAACGTGAAACCAAGGAGGATACCAGCAGGCAACCCAACGATGTAGTAGCATCCAATGTTGATGATGTATGCCACGAGAGATTGCCACCCGGCTCCAACAGCAACACCTTCAGAAATCAAAACCCACAGAAGCCTTAGACACCATGAAAGAGCCTAAAATATAATCCCAACTCTTGGACTAGAACTACTGCATCCAATCAATACACGATGCATTGTCTGTGGAACTAACCGGATAGGACAGGCTGAAGACTGTTCAGAAGAACTGTGATTCCGAGCAAGATGGCAAGTTTGGTCGTTTCAGCAGCGACAGCAGAACTACTTGTGAAGAGGTATGGGAAGATGTCTCTCGTGGCAAAGACAACACTCATGCATATAACTCCGATGGTCACAGAAGTCACGGAGACTACCACCACCGCAAACTTTGCCAGTCGGGAATTGCCAGCTCCAAGCTCATTCGACACTCTCACACTGTTAAACGTACAAGGTCAGTTTTCAGGTATAAATTACCCATTCCTTGATCGATGAGAAGAATTTCCGACTAAAACTTGTCGAGAATTTCGCAGAGGAGTCTCACCTAATTGCAGCATTGAACCCAAGTGCAATCATCGCATCCCATCCTTGTATGTTCATGCTGCATAAGAAGAGAAACGAAGTCATTAGCCGTTGAAAAATTCGACTTCTCCCAGCTCAGAAAGAAAACCCAGATGTTTCTTTCTTTCCAGGACCCTGAATTTATCCACAAGAAAACACCTTCAGGAAGACCACAGGAAAGAGGGAGTCCTACCAAATCGAGATGGCGTCGACCGGGATCAGAGGGTTCGGGAGGCGTCCCGTGATCACCACCAATATCATCAAATACCAGAACTCCAAGCTGCAATGGTACAAATTCGATAATAAGGAAACCGTGAGGAATATCATCGCTTACGGAGTTGCATTCCCTTCCTCCTCTGGCATAGGATAAAAACGATCACCGACTAGTTTCTTCAGTCAGGCTCGCTGTATCTTACCATAACATGACTGCAGAGGCCAAGGAGAGCTTGATGAAGCCGTAAAGATCGGCGAAGGCCAGCCAGGAGAAGCCGCTCCACGCGCCATCCGACTTGGTGATGAAGATGTAGAGGAGCTGACCGATGATGATCAGCCACCACGAGGTGTTGAGCATGACAGCGGCACCAACCAACCCGTACCCGAGCTTCAATATGAGCAGCCAGCTGAAGACGCCGTGGATGACCAGCACGACCGCCGAGATCCAGGCCATCACCATGACCTTCCTCTGCGCCTGCAGAAACTTCTGAATGGGGAAGTTGAGGGCGTACGCGAATAACTGAGGGAGCATCCACAGTGCGAATTCTCCTGCACACAGTAGAGATTCAACGTCAGTGGCGACCATGATACCTCGGATCGTGATGTAGTACCATGAGATTACAGTGATTCCACACAACAAAGTCTTAAATAATGTCATAATAAACTTTAAACCAAATACTCGTAATTTACAGGGTGACATTTACTACACTCTGAGATCATAGTAATTTTTACACGAAAACACGTATAAGGCCTCATGGTTTGGGCCTCGAGGCCCAAAACTGGTTTGGTGTAAAGACTAAACATTCAACTGGCATCATTAAATGGGCCTATTGGGCTTGAAAGCCCACAAATGACTACAATTGGCCCAGAATGAATTGACAATCTGAACTCTGACATCAAATTGACCATACGTTAGCCGGAGGGAAATTCACCGGATACATGCCAAACATTTCGAAAAATGTACTTACCAGCAGCTTCGGAGATTTCGGTAGTTTCTCCAATGAGCTCCAGGATCGGAGGAGCAAAGACGTAGATCGGGACCAGTAGCAAGGCAGTGGTCAGCAGGATGACCCACGATCTTTGCATGTACACCCCGAGCATCCTGAGCCGGCCCGCACCGTATGCCTGCCCGCACAGCGTCTCCAGCGCACTCCCCATTCCCAACTGCATCCGACAAGAGAATCCATTACTCGTCCACTCATCAATGGAACAAAAAGTTCAAGCAGTATATACACCTCATTCCGGGTCGACAGTCTGAGAGTTTATCAACGACCAGATCAATGCACATCGAATACGGTTCTGTGGGGGCCTAAGTATGAGGGATTTGCTACTTCTGTTTCTTTTATCAGCTGCTTCTCTCATGTGGTTTGGTCTTTCATTGAGTCGGGAAACTCAAAGCAGGGAGGCCCGACTTACGTAGCTATACTTTTGCAGCCATTGCAGAGAAATGCAGAGTTACCAGAAGCCATCTAATCACAAAGATACAGTGTCCCAATGGGAAAATTTATACTCTTAAGTGAGACTGTCTCAAAAGAAAGTAGGGAGCAACTAAACATTATCCAATGGAAAAAGCTGCAAAATCGGCAACACATCATCATGAACTGCAAATTCCGCCTGTCCAGAAAGGAAAAAGGTCGAAAGCTTTGCCTATTATATTCATTTTCTCATTCATGGACACCACACGCCCACGACAGAAGGATTCCCTTTTCCTAACCGTAAGTCCAAATTCACCTGCAGCAAAACTTCTACCAACGCCTTTAAGGAGGGCATAATTCTTGGACCATCTATCTCACTGTCAACTATGAGATGGATAATGGGTTTAGCAGAAGGGTCATCCAAGAACAATCCCGCTCTATGAATATGAGATTTTTTTGTTCGGTATATTGGACGTGTTAGTAAAAGCCCTCGAGAACCGAGACGAAACGAATTTTTTCGGTGAACTAAGATAAATGCAGTTAGATGATTCTGAAACTGCTCAAGGCATTTCAGCGAAACTTTTGTTTTTCCGGGTATTTCTGACAACTGAGAGCAGGTGAATTAAGTCAATTTCGGTGTGCATGAATGCAAAACGGTGGTCGGTTAGTGGCTCACCATGACGCCAAAGGCGAGGCCGGCGATGACGGAGTTCTCGACGGAGACGGCAGCGAGCTCGACCTCCCCGACGAGGCCCGCGAAGGTCTGGGTGAGGGCGCCGAGGGAGTACTGGCAGATGGAGGTGAAGATGGCGGGGCCGGCGAGCTTCCACAGCCGCTTGGACTCGCTCCCGAACTCCCTGATCACGTTTCCCTTCTTCAGCTCCCCGTGGAGGTCCCCATTGCTGTGGTTGTTCCCGTTGCTCAGAAGCGGCGTCTCTATTGCCATCGCACACAAACTCCTCTTCCTCCTCCGATGACCTTGTCTATGCGGGTGTCCGAGAGAGAGAGAGAGAGAGCTGTGGAGTCAGTTCTTTGTGGTGGTTTGTATCTATGAAGGTGTCGGGATTTAAGAAGGGGTTTTTTCTCTATTTGAGGGGTGGAAAAGCAACGTTTGCTGTTGAGTGGTTTAGGAGGGAGCTGTGGTTCTCCGCCCGTCCGAAGACCCGACCGGTCGGGAAGGAGTTGAAGGTTCGTTGTGGCCTTTGACAATTGGTGGGTACTGGGAGTTGGACAGTGAGATGGCTGACCTTGCTTGGATTGACGGATGCTTCCTCACATATATGTTGACGGTCATTCTAGATTGGGTGGCAAGATTGAGACCTCTCCGATTCTCACTCATTGGAATACAATTACTGTATTTTTGTTCTCTTTTAAATTCGTAATATTCATTATATTAGAATTACAAAATTGTATGACTTATAAGTAGATCTAGGGCATAATATCAACTATACCATTGGTAATTCTGGTTAATTCTCTATAGCTCTCTGGAATTGCCCTCCATTTCCCGGAAGAAACAATAGGTAAACTATGGGAGGGCAATCCACTTTTTTTTTTTTTTAATCTTTGAAAATGCTAGATGCATGCACGCAAGTATGTGTACTTACTTTTCGCCCGACGTTCCCATCAGGTCGGGAGCGCATATGCTACGAGTTCTCTTTAACGGCGGAGTATACCACGAGCTGAATGTTGTCCCAGCCATCACTTTTCCGACCCTTTAATGAGTGCTTGATGCGTTGATCCTATAATCTTCTTCTTCTTCTTTTTTTTCTTTCAATGCATACTATCACGAGTTCTAGACCCAACATTCTCACTAATTCTAATTTGATTATTGAAAAGGATGCGGGGGGAAAGAGACGGACGAGGGATGTTCTTTGTGGGGGGTTCACCACTTCCTCCTCCTCCTCCTCCTCCGCTGCAGGATTGCCGCTGTGGGCGGAAAGTCCACTCCGAGACTCTCTCGAGAGTAGTACAGCTCCACAGCGCGATATGAAGAAGTTTGGTACCAGAATTGTACCCGCAAGTCCAACAACACCGAGCTTTTCCTCAGATCATTCACTGTGCAGCCAGCCTCACACAACTTGAAACTAAGACACCAATACACTTCGATTTCATTAATAAGGCTTCTCGTCCTATTTTTAATTGCCTCTTATTTATTTCATCTTAAGTTCATAAATTTCCGAGCTTAACTTGCACGCGCCATAGAAAGACTATCACGAGCATCGCTCCAACTAACAAATGGTGATGGTAGCGAGTGGACTTCATACTTAAAACGCAATATCTTAAAATTCACTGAAACTACTTTGATTCAGGATATCAGCGGATGTCCACATTGGAATGAATCCGAGTTTTATGGTGGACAATATCTTGCGGTCTAACCAAGTAAAAGGAATTTTAAAAAAAAATTAGGTCCATGATTGGATGAATCCCATTCATTTGTTATTCAACCTATCTTGAATGTAAATAAATATTAATTACATATGATCATTTACCGTTTCCAGTCATATTTTGAGGTTGATTCACGTCAATCCGATGGTCTGGGTGCCATTCAAAGATGATCGACCTCCCATAGCTACCCTGCATGGTTCCAAGAGCAATAAATTTGAAGTAAATAGGGAGCCATCGCATGGACAAGAATGAGCACGTGATAATCAGTCAAACGTTGCATTACCACACGGATTTTAGTTAGACATGAAGATCGAGTCACCGAAGAAGATTCTGTCCGGTGCGGTGGCGCACACCAAACTGCCAAAGGGAGGAGTTGCTTGAGTTGACTTGGGTCCACAGGCAATCTTAAATGAACCTTGTCTTCACTTGCTTTTCTCTTATTTATTATTGCCGGCACGGTCCGATAATTTTATCGGACAGTGCTGGGTCCAACAATTCCAAGCTGTACCGGCACAATACTCTGATTAGAGAAATTTTAAAAAAAAATCTAATAAATTATCAAATACTATTAAATGATAAAAAAAAATCCATTTATAAGTTCACTTGTAGTTGTAAACAAGTCACGATCAAGAGATTATCGTGCTATCGGACAAAGCCAGAGCGGCCCCTGTCTTATCATGCCGTACTGGTCCGACCCTATATCCTAAAGGGCCGTGTTTGGGCCAGCCCTTATCGTGCCATGCTGGCACGATTTGCCACCCCGGTAGGGACTAGCATTTTAATCATCGAATTTATTAATCGTAAATATTTGAGAATCTAAATTATAAAATTTTACATTATATCTAACATTTTGATTTTTTTTAATTTTCAATAAAATTCTGATGTGACATTAACGTGTCAAAAGGTTTTCGTTGAATAATTTAATAGAATGACCTAAGTGTTAAATAAAATATACATGTTTGGATTAAATTATTATAATTTGGAATTCAGATTCTCAAGTGTTAGCTACTAATAAATTCGATGACTAAAGCATTATTACACTCCAATAACTATAGCGCGGGCATGTGATTAGGACCTAGCGCCCCTCTGCCTCATACAAAAGGAGTTTGGAGGGGATATTAGAGATGATAACATTAATAGGTCATGTATGCTTATAAGTAATGGTCCACTTGCTAATATTGTGTGCCAAGAAATCTGAAGACATTGGTATGTATGTAATGTAATGTCTAAGGGATCATGGCTCAAAGGATGACAAAATGCCCAGTATGAAATCCTTTTTTTTTTTCCTTCCAACTGGGGTGGGGTAGTGATCACGAAGAGAAATTTCACTAAGTCATGTAACTTTCACCTCCTTTGCGATTTCTATAGTTTTGAAGATCCCAGTTATTTCCTCATGCCTGGAAGTAGCTGTTGAAGGAGAAAAGGACCCGGCAACTAGGACACCTATCGAAGTTTTACCTTCTGAAAAGGCCACATCCGAGCTCAGAAATCAATGGGAGAAGCTGTAGGTCTTGATCTAGTAGCAATTAAGCTGATTTGGGGGTGTTCTTGATGCTCCATGCTAGTACACGGCTTGTAGTTCGTCTTGTGCAACAAAAATTGGATCCAGTAGGATTTGCCATCCTCGGTACGAGTTCCATAGCTGCCATATGTATAGTCCATTGTTGCCATAGCTTGAATTCTCTTTCTTGTGCACAAGAAAACGTAGGAATATTATCCAAGGAAGATCAACTGATCAATCATAGTCACTTCCTCTCTCAAATAATGCATGGGACATGATACCCCTCATGAGCTAAAAAAAATTCATAACCGAAAAAGTTTTAACCTTTAATTAATTGACTTTTCTTAAACCTTAATCACCGAGGGAACATTGGACCCATAGGTAAATAGCACGGGCTAACATTCACTTAAACAAGCATTATCCATATTAAGTGAGAGATCATCAATAATAAAAATCCGTGATTTTAAAAAAAATTATTCATTATCGGACAATCCAAATCGAATCCCAATCGGTCATGATTTAGCATATGATTGGATAGTATGTAATGGGAAAAAAAAATGGAAGCAACATTATCTAAATTAAACTGTTTTGGCCCATTTTCATGCGGAAAAGAAATACATAATTATGTGGTTCGCTCAGGAGGCGAGCGAGCTATATTTTCAGGTGGAGCATTGGAAAGGTAGATAGACGTAAGGGCAAAGTGGTCATTTCAATTCCCCGATTAGAAGTCCAAATGGATGAACGCTGGGTCAGAGTCAAACTAGTTAGTCTGTCTGTCTCTCTCTCTCTCTCTCTCTTTCTTGTAAATAGCAGGGGGAGAGTCCATTTGATTAATCCATCCGATCGCGCCGTTCTGCTCTTACCAAACTAATCACTGCCTATGCATCTGTATTTCTGCCCCCTGTCGTCACCAGGATTCGATTTATTAACACCTGTTAGATAATTTTGTGCGCATTAGACCCGATCAGAGGCATCAAGTAGATGACGATAATGAAATGGTGACCTCGAGGACGACATGATATAGCCCTTGATCCTAAATCTACCCCTATGAAATAATAAAAAATTTCAATGAGATCCACTTCGATAAAATTCTAAAATATTATAAATTCAATTGAGGTGGACATAATTTCCTGTATCTCTTTGAGACTCATCTTCCATCCCCCTCTGATCCATCAGTCGGGAAGGTCATGCGGGTCCGCGTTTGAGTTCATAATGGGCTTCATATCCAAGCTATTTGATGCAACCGATGTTGGACTTATAGTTAGGGCCCACAACACTTGTGGGCTTGATCTCTTCTGAAGGATACGGCTCGGCCACCCCCAAGTGGCTGGTTCAATCAGTGGGCTCAAGCTGACCCGGATTCGGCCTAGGTAAGGGCCGATTGTGGTTCATTGGCACCATAGATAGCTAGTCAAGATGGCGCCAGCGGTGGATTCTTTGTCCCCTCACGCCTCGTTAGTATTGGAAATTTAGGATTTAAGATGGTCCGATTCTCTAATGGGATTATTTGGGTCGATTTAGTTTGATCCTATAATAGTTGAGGGCCACACAATATGAAGAGAAGGAATGAGACGGCCAATTCAAAATTGAGCGATCAAGACCTTCATAGCCTTTCTAGAGGAAAATATATACCAAATCATCTGAAATGACCGTGTTGCCTCCAAAAGCATTCATATGTACCATAGTTTTGAAAACCGGACCGGGCCGGCCGGTTCAACCGGGAACTGGCCACTCACCCGGTCCGGTTCTCATAAATACTATAATTACACTTTAAATTAGGTCAAATCTAATTGAACCGGCTGGTTTCCGGTCAAACCAGTGAACCCAATTGAACCTATGAGAAAACCGGCCAACTTAAAATTAAAAATTAAAAATTAAAAATTAAAATTATTATAACGTACTTATTTTATTTTACTATATTTATATTCATATTTTATGTTGAATTTGAGACTAATATAATAATTATATTAATAATTTTTATTATAAAATTATAATATTATATCGATTTATTAGTAATATTATTTATTAAATACGTGATTAAATCCATTGAACCTTCGGTCCGATCCATGAAAACCATACCTTGACCGATTTCTGGCCCGGTCCGATTTTAAAAACTATAATCGGTACAACTAAGAACTCTTATTCCTTACCTACATCACGTCGATTGGCATACAACGAAATAAGGGTTAAATAGGAAACTCCACGATGAAAAATTACCTCTTAATATATGTGGATCGCGAAGGCCCCCTAAGTCATCATAAGTCGAAACTCATGGAGATCTAGAACTCCATTCCCGTCAAGATCGAACGCCCGAATCATGCCGACGCACTCCTCATGCGATCTCCGATCCCCGAGCCTCCCGAGCATCCTCTGCAGGCTCTCGGGCGTTATGCAGCCCAGGCCGTTCTCCGCCTCGTACATCTCAAACGCCCTCCTGATGTCATCGCCGACCTCGCCGTTGTCCTGTTCCACTAACCGGACGAAATCTTTCAACCCCAGTAAGCAATCACCGTCTGAGTCGAACTGGGCGACCACACGACGAGCCTGATCAGACGACAGAGGCTCGCCCAGATGCACGAAGTAGGCGCTGAGCTCGTCACTCGATATCTTTCCATCCCCATTTCTGTCGAAGCGCCGGAAAGCCTCGAGGTACTTGTTTCCATCTAGGGTTTCCTCCTCATCAGGCACATGGGAACATGGAGAGTTGGAGCTAGGGTTGGGGTTTGGATCGGGTTTCGGTTTTGTACGAAACCTCGGGGGCTTCATCAGCTCCGAGAAGCTGATGCTGATCGCCCATTTGGATGCCTTGGAAACAAGAGAAGTCGCCATCGGTATGTCGCCGTCCCGATCGGCTTCCAGGAATGTGAAGGCGAGACCTGCCCCAGGTGACTACATTGACCGAGGAATACGGGTAGATGATGTAGACGGCGCGGATCGCATTTCCCACTTTGCTCGGTATATATAGGCGCTCTACAGAAGAGAATCAGATGAACATGCATGACTTGACGACGAAGCCAGAGCTGACACTTGCTGGGAAATTGCGTTATTGGCGGGGTCACCTGCATGAAGCTGCAGTGCAACTTCCTATGTTAGTTGAGGATAAAGGTGTTTCCTTTAATTCCATGATTAAATAAGTATTCTGCCATACTCATAAAATAAAAAATCGGCCTATATTTCCCTCAAATAAGATCATGGATCCATCATTGTAACTTAATTAAAGAAATTCATTTGACTTCTTTGATCGAGTTAAATGAATATTTCCAATTTCCCTTCACTTAAGATCGAAAAATCTAATATTATATGATCATCCATGAATTTATGTAAATGCACGAATTTGTTTGAGTTTGGAGCTAGTAACATGATATCCAATATAATATAATATATATGTATGTATGTATGTATATTTATAAGGAGACTTAAGAATTAACAATTACGAAGGAAAGTGACCGGAAATTTGACAGAGGCATCTCTTTGCCTTCGGGTTGCTGTTCAATTTTGTTTTATGCGAAGGTTACTGGAAATTGATCGACGAGACCAAACACGATGCGCAGGACTGACTTTTTGCACGTAATTTTCTTTACATTCGGGAGATTCAAACTAATATAGGATTGAGTCGAATCTATCTATTAAAAATTAAATCCCACACGTAAAGAATTTTCTATATCAATAGGACTCTAGCTCCTCGCTCAAGGGTAAAAGGATACTAAATCATCACAGCTTAATCCATAGAGCGAACATTCACTTATATATATATTTGGTATAAACCATATTATATCCAGAAACACACTGAATCATAATTAATCCAGATTTGAAGTAACTCGGCCCACTAAAGGAAAAAATTATTATAATGTAAATTTACTCTATTTATAAAATTTGAAACAAATATTATATTTATATATATAAAGATATATAAAGATAATTTTAACCTATTTATACATGCAATTTTAACATTACTATAGTAAAGGTACAATTTAAAAGGGAAGGGACCGATTGGACAGGATGCTAATCGACATTACAATAGCTCTAGCTTCAGCCGATGGAAAGTGCCAATGTAATTGAAAAGAAAAAGAGAGAGAGAAAACTGGGTTTCTTTCCTAGATGGTGTCTAATCTTGTTAATCATATCAAAAAGTTTTATAAACAGAAAAAATTTATGAATTAAAAAATATTACTTTTATAAGTGGTCCAACTCGATCTGATCATCGATTCATCAGGCCCGATCGATCTTTTAGATACCACGTGATTCGGGCAGGGAAAAGATGTAACACGTATAAGTGAGTGCTTCAACAGCTTCAATTTCTATTTCGAATTGATGACTTGTTTCGGATGGATGAATTTGGAGGGAAGAGAAGGATGAGGGCTCGGAGGGCCGCAATATCGAGCTAGTTAAGGGGCGGCGGGATATGAGAACAGATCCATGGGCTATAGTCAGACCCATAAAAGAAAGCCCACGGCCCAATCGACGGCTGGGATTCCCCTGCCAGAGCAATTCCAAATCCCCTGGCTATTCCCGAGAATAATCGCCCTCTGCCTAGACCTGTCAATTCGAAACGGCCCACAATCTCGGCCGGGCCGAAAATCCCAGCTCGCTCCGAATCAAAACAAACAAATTGTTTCTTAAAAAATAAATTAAAGTAATTTCATATTTCAAGACTATTAATCTAAAATTTATATTAATTTAAATAGGATATTGATATATAATTAATCTTTTTTTAATTTATCATAATTTTATATTATTTGTAAATATTTTTTTCCATATTTCTCATATATGCACATCCTGATATCTTAGGCAATCCGAAAACCCCCAACCTAGGCACGTTTTTTTTTTCGTGCCGTGTGCGGACCATAACAGGTTTTGACAGGTCTACTTACAGTCCGATTGAATGCCCTCGAAGGTCTTATTGCACTAAAATATCGACTTATGAAAGAGGAGGAGCATGTGCCATAAGATCGACAGATAAAATACTATTTTGACAGCACAAATACTTTGCTTATTTATTGTTATTGACAGCTCGTGCTAGTAATGTATTCTCTCTTTGTTTGTTCATTCACCAAAATACACTGAGACGAAATTATAATAAAATTAAATAAGAAAGACAAGGGTTCGAAACATTGATCTAATTTTCCCGGTGAAATTCAAGTATGGTCGGAGCCATATATTGGGGAACTAAGTCTAGACAGATTCTAATCCCGGCCGGTTCCGACCAGAAGCTAATCTGCAACTGAAACTTGAAGCGAGTTTCAAAAGGCAAGTAATACGTAAAATTGACATTATAGTGATTACTTCCTTGCAGACCTAATAAAATAACTCGAACATACTCAATCCTAATAATTTAATTCTTTAAAATTTGAGATAACTTATTTTTATAAATTAATCCATGTGGTAATGAAAAAATAAAAATCCAAGCTCCAATAGGTACATCGAACCCGAGGTATAATACAGATTTCATGTAAAATTTGACTCCAAAGTTTAATATGGTATGATCAAGTTTGTAGATTTGACCCGTTAGAGTTTCCGCTCGAGGCATGAATAATGGGCCTTACACAACGTAAGGATATGTCATGTAGGCCCGGGAATATTTGGCGTGGCTTAAAAAGCATAACAACTATTATTCATATAAAAATAAAAAAAAATAGTGATAGAAATCGATAAAGGTTAATTGTGTAAAAAAAAAAATTTATTATATTTTAATATTAATTTCAATATTTTCTTAAAACTAATTTAAAATAAATCAATTAATTATAACATATAAAAGTTCAATTTCAAGTCAAAAATTTGTTTAAATGTATTTTAAGAACAATTATTTTGCTCATTTTATCTTGGGAGAGCAAATTCAAATGCTAAATAAACATGCATTAGCTCTTATGGGTGACAGTTTACTAGTAAGCTAATAACATGCTGTAAGTTATGTTTAGGGTTCAAAACTCTCGAGGATCGGTATCTGGAGTTTAATTAGAGGACCACAGACTGTATAATATACCGTCCAATGAATTAATCAATTATTACAGTATTAAATACCATTGATATAAAAAATGGTAATAATAATAATCGGGCATCAATTTATGCAGGGGAAAAAATGGCAAACATTAATATAACAATTTGGAATTTTTTTTTTTAAGGAGGCAGTGACAGAATTGTCAATGCTGTCACCCATATATGCCATATGTATCTCAGCTCAGCAAAATAATTTTCAAGTTCAACAATAAATAAATAAATTTCCCTTAATCTTTTTTTTGTTCTTTTAAGGCAAAAAAATATTTTTTTTATTTTTTTTAAAGAAATTTCTTTAGATTGGTACTATACTACGTCTGGCCATATAATTCGAGAGCCCAAAATGGGGTAGAATTCCCTTTGGACTTTCGAAATATCTACGTAATCAGAGACACTCACATTGTTCCATTGAAATACATACATGTGGTCGTACTCGGGAGATCGGTCCTCGCTTATCGGCGACAACAACCACGAATTATGCACATCGTTAGGCTCGGCTCGGATCACGACACATGGCGGGATCCACACAGGAGCCCCATTATGGCTTCTTGGATCTCAATTAACGTCTGGAAGGACAGTACTCTTAGATTTAAAAAGGAGCACGTGGGCTAATAATTGATGGAATATAATTGGAATCCCTAGTGATAACTTGAGCCTCGTTTCACATACATCCACCCTCCATCCAACCCTCATCAATCAAATACTAAATTCTGTTATTTTTGTACTGGACATAAAAAGTTGAATATTATAAATAAAAAAAATTAACTTTAAAACTCATTAAATTTACTCATATAAGATTATTATTTATTTATTGGTTGTCTCAACTCAAACCCGCATTTGCCACCGTCCATTACAATATTGGGCGATATATTCCAAAAAAAAAGCTAGATTGGTCTACGAAATGTGTTTACAAGAGGCCATTTGATTTACAATCGGCTATTAAGAGTAGAAAAAACACATAATTCTCCTGTCGGTGAGCACATAAGTCGGCATCTCTTGATTTGAAATTACAGAATACAGATAATACCTCTGATCAAATCCTTTTTGAAGTCGACTTCTTGGACGACTGTGACACGCATCATGCAGGAGCAGCCTCGCACTAGTGGATCGCATTCAATGCCTCAAACATGACTTCTTCCTCGGCCTTTCCTCAGCCCACCACCGACACTTCCATTAAATTATTTTAATTTATTTTCAGCTGGTTAAGAAAACAAAAACAAAAAATAAAAGGGGGGTGGGGGTGGAAATAGGAGCCTGCCAGGCTGCCATGTCGAAAATTTGAATTATCTTGATGTTGACCAATTAACGAAGAGTCTGAAACCCCGATGTCGACCAATCACTGTCAACACTAGCTCGTTCAATATCCGACAGATCTATTCTCGGGTATTTTTCTCCAGTCCTTCCAGAAATTCTTTATGTTAATTTAGCCCTCTTAACTATTACTTATTTCGTGAAATATCCTCCTTACTCACCTATCGACAACGACTTATGGGCTCAGTAACAATGGCACGGGTCTTTGATTCAGGATTGGGAGGTTTCCGAATCCGATCTCCCTAGTGGGATTTTTTGTGCGTCTTTTCCTCGCTGCCATCTCCGGTGAGCTAATAATCTAGTCTACCATCTTTTTAATTGGAAGAAACTACTATGATATATTTATACAAAATTCCCAATTGGGGGTTGAGATTTTGTCAAACTCTATGGCAATACGGAGTGCATAATAATAGCTAACAGAATTTGAACTTGCAAGTGCAACGTCGTTCTATAGCTTGACGAATTCAGAAGATGACTTCATATGCACTCGCATCCATCACCCTTAAAGTAAAGAAACTACAATAATAATAAAAATCGAGTAAAAAAATATGAAGCTTAAAGAATAGATGAACGCAACTTGTTATTTTAAAAAAATTATCTTTTATGATCAATCAATCTATCTATCTATCGAGTTCTCGACCACCGTTCAAACTGCTGCTCCTAGTCCTAGTACCCTCTATGTATCGGCTGCATATTGAATAAGAGTAATTTCATCCCCTAATTTAGGCATGAAATCATTGAAAATCCAATTAGGGCTTTGATTTCTTGAAGAATATTTTTTGGTTAAAGTGGCTGAATCATTTGGAAAACTTGTCTTTCCAGCAACTTCCACTTAAAAAAGATGATAACACACCACCTGGAAGAGAAAAGGAGAGAAAGGAACAGTTCAAATTGACAACAGATCGATGGGTTACATGTTTACACATCACACACTCAAATCCACTCATTAAAATTTTAATCATCGATATATTTTCCTTTATGATAAATTTACGAAGGGTATTTGATGAACTAATTCAATTATTCTCGATTCATAACACAAGATTATTAGATCCTATTTGGCCGATGTTGGACATTCATTACTCGTTCCTCTATTCTTTTCTTCCTCTTGCTTTCCTGGATACTCCGACGCCAATGTTGGGGGCAATGTCCATGCATTGAGTGTAATAGGTAGATGACTTCTAATCACCTCATCTCATCGTGAAGAAGATTTTAAAAACAAAAACCCAATTCTCTCTCAACTCTTCAATACCTATATCTTATATAAGGATATAGATGACATTATCAATTATTACGCATTCAAATGAAATTTTAATTCAAAATATTGTAAAACACTCACAATATATGTATAATACATATCATATTCATTTTGTATTAAGAAATGTTGATATAATGGCACTAGGAACTCATATTATGAATTAAGAAATAAGCAAAGGGGACAGCATTATACAAGAGTAATTAATTAGAACATTATTCGTGTATCCTTGTTATTATTATTATTATTATTATTATCATTATTACATAACAACCAAATAATTCATGAATCCACCTAAGAGTTAATGCCTCCTTTGCTATGCACATCTCGATACATACACTTCACCATGCAGCCGAGCGGCAAATTCATGAATCAAAACTCATAACAAATTTTAAAAAAAAAAACAGAGAGAGAAAATGAGAAATATCAATTATTCACGATCCACCTCCCCCTTCCTTACTGTTGCACAAGTCGAAGCCTCCCTTGTACAAGACGTAATTATAATAATATTCTCCGTCGGTGGCTAGTTTACTCCGATCCGAATATCCAAACCGATCGCCGTAATGTTCGCGCTCGCTGGCTATACCTTCGCCTCCTCCATCTGTAAGAGTACCAATCGAGATCGGGGGTGATTCACTCTGCTTCTGTTCCATCGACCCGAACATGATCTAATCTTTGACCGGAAGAGACCTCCGATGTGTTCACGAGGCGACTCAGGAGTCCAGCGAGTAGGGTGTCTGGAGGAGGTCGTAGGGGGCCCACAGGGCGTCGAGCGGGCAAGGGCGGTTGGCGTCTAGCCTCGCCCATGGCTTCCCCTTCCCGCTCCAATGGAGCAGGCTCACGGGGCCCGGGTGCAGGTCCCTGCACAGCCCCCGGAAGTTGTCTCCGCCGAGGCCGTGCTGGTTCCACCGGTGGTCCACTGAAGCGATCCTCCCGGCGAAAACCAGCAGGAACGGTGGGAGGGAGCCGAGCTCGTAGATCCGCATCCGCTTCTGGAGCTCCATCCACTCCTCGATCTTGGTCGTGTAGCCACCGGCGCGCCACCGAGCGAGGTCTATGACCATGACGCCGGTGTTGAAGTAGCAGGGTTTCCTGCCGGCGAAGGTCGACGAGAGGGAGGGGTTCGACCAGAAGGTCGGGGTGAAGTACGCGGTGAAGTTGGCGTTGCAGTACTCTGGGGCGGCGAGGACGGTGGAGCCCCCGAGCGGGGTGGCGGCGAGCTTGGCGATGTCGTCGACGAGGACGAGGTCGGAGTCAAGGTAGACGACCCGGCGGACGCAGAGCGGGAGGATGTCGGCGAGGTAACTGCGGGCGTAGTTGAGGGGGCAGTCGAGGGCGGAGCGGATCGAGGTGGAGATGAGCCGCGCGACCGAGGAGTCGTCGAATGGGTAGACCCGGAACTTCAGGTAGGGGAAGGAGGCGGCGATGGTGGAGCGTAGGAAGGTGGACTTCGAGGCGGAGGCAGAGGAGACGAAGTGGAAGGCCACGTTCTCGGGGCATGAGGAGTGCTGGAGGATGGAAAGGATCGCCGCCATCGAGCCGCGGATGTATTGGGTGTCCAGGGTCATTGCGACATGGACCACTGCCTCCGAGCAGAGGATCTCGTCTGGATCGACGGCCGGGCAATCCGGGGAGTTGTAGAACTCCGGGGCCTCCTTGAATTGCCGCTGCCGGCCACGCGAGTGGGCTTCGCCGCCACTCTCAGCCGCATCAAGCGGCAGGGACGACAGGAGGAGGAGTGACGCTAGGAAGAGTACTAGCGATGTAGTCATTATTTGGAGAGCCGCGAATGAGACTTACCCTGTGTCCCTAAATTTGGAAGTGGCAGCTGGGTTATGCTTTATATTTATGCGTCCGATATAGAGAGAGAGAGAGAGCGGGGCGGGGGCCACTGAATTTTCAAGGGGGGTAAATTGAAGATTTAACGCGCTTTTGGGTGCTTTTTGGTAATTACAGCTCAAATATTATATTAGTAGCTTTCCCTTTTAATTAGGGATCCAAATTCCAGCTCTATAAAATTTTGAAAATTCAGATATTTAAATAATTTTACTATTTAGTGTATGTTAACTTCCCGACTACTGTATGGAAAAAAGAGAGAGAGAGAAAGAAAATAGGTGCATGTGGAAAATGTGGTGAAATTACAATTATTCCTATGAAATTATTATCAAGGGGACGTTTGGGGAATGGAGGTCAAGAGTTAGTTATTGCAATTCGTTTTTCTTTTTTAAATTATTATTTTGCAGGGGGGTGGAATTCTTAAGCCTGTCTCGAGGACTAAATGTTAAATTACGGAAATGGGAATGACTGGGTGGTGGTGGTGGCGGGGGGTGGGGCGGCGGGTTCTGTGCAGTTTCGAGGGATTTGCTGGAGACATGCCAGTCGAAACTTAGGATCCATCTCAAAAGAAGGAAATAAAAAGGGGAGGGGGTGGAATTGGAAAAAGAAGAAAAGAAAAGAATACTTATGGCCACAGTCTTTTCTCCGAATATGCACCAGCACACTACTGCTGTTGAATTGATTCCGCCTATAATTTATTTAGAGTATTCAATTCCTTTCTTTTTTTCCTTTAAACAGGATCTCAATTCAAATTTTATAAATTAAAAAAAATTTATATGAATGAATGTGACTTGGATTGGTAAATATCAAATAATTTAAACCTAAGAAAAAATTGATTCTACAAATAAAAAATTTCAATTATATATTTTGCCCTTTAATCAACTAATGGATTAAAATATAAATTAATGAAAATGTATTAAAAATTGAAATATTATAGATGCTTAATAAAAAAACCGTGAACGATAATATCTACTCCTCTCCTATGTTAACATATGCAAGTAACAATAAGTTATTATTATATTAAAATAATTCGGGTGCAAACGTTATGAGTGAAATTTCTTCAAGTAATTTTTTCCCCCTTCTCCACGCACCGTCTTCAGCTGTAAGAGAATCAGAGATCAGTGAGGAGGCCCGGTTGCGATCCAATTACGTGAGAATGCATCATTTGGTCGGAACTGGAAATTTTAGAAGAATATTGGTGGCTGATAATTACGGATGTAGTAGCGCAAAAAATGGCTGCCGGAATCGGAATTCTTTGGGGGGTGGTGAAGGCGTATGCCGAATCGAGCAACCGAAAACCCGAAATGCGATCAGGGTCACCACCATTGCGAGTTGGTAGCAATCAAATGTCAGACGTAGAAGGGGGAGGAGGGTTTGTTGACGCCTCAATTTTCAAAACCAATTAATGTTGAACGATCGCAATCGGGAGAGGTGCAATTTACCCATCGGGGGAAACAGATCTTCAAGTCAGGTTTCCCCTTCTTTCCTTGCTTTGGGACCAAGTCTCCAGACAGACCCTTCAACTCCTCCATTGATCCTTCTTGGAGAACGGAAAACTTCGAGAAGAACTGTTCTCTGTTCTTCTCTTCGAAGGAAACTTTTCAGTCAGCATCGGTTTTTTTTTTCCAAGATACGCACCTGATGGAAATCTATAAGACTGCCTGAGAACGGCCACCGGTCGTCGACAGCCATCTATCGGTTGCCAGCCATCAGCACCGATTATGCCCCGATTCGGGTTGGAGAGATGGAAACTCGGGGTGCACAGTGAGATACACAGTGTCAATTGCTAAGCCAAATGCAAGACAACATGGAGTTGGGTCGAAAATTAAGGATTTGTTTTACCTGATTTTGATATCAAGATTAAAAAAAAAAAGCTAGACCATGTCCATATCTTCATTTTTTATTTTTCAAAAAAAAAAACTGACAGTAGCACAAGTGACGATCCTGGCCATCCCAGCTACAGCATATGTACCATTTCGAATTTTACCGCACACGCCAAATGAACCGAATGACTGATGGTCAAATTTTCGGTGAATATTTTGATACAGATATAAGAAAGTATTCGAAAATGATACTAAGTCTAATATTTTTGTGAAAAGTGAACTTCAAATTACTAGATCGCTAACCTTCTATTTACCTCAAAAATTTCACAGGTGATCAATCACACAAGGTCTATGTTCCATAATGGTCCATATACTCACGATGAACAACAAACCAGTGTCGTCCTAAGTCGACTTGGAAAACAAGGATAGGAAACAGTTTTTTTTTTTTTTTCTGAAAACGATTCCCCGGTGGGTGGGTGGGGCTTTTTCGTTTCCTGAGCAATTCATTCGACTGAGCAAAGTCCACTACGCTTCCCTGTTTCACTTTTTTTTTTTCCTTTTACGGGAATCCGTAGTTCAATTTAAAAAATGACTTCGATCGATTACTTCCAGGGGAAGTTCGATTTGCCGTGTTGACGACATTAAATACACCATCATGAAAAAGCTCCCCACTGCTTTAATTCTCAGTTGTCTGTCTACTGCATGATTAAGAAAAACAAAAAAAAAAGCATAAAAAAGGAGGAAACGGCTAATGTTAACATCATTTGGCTCTAATGCAGTTTATGCCTTTATCGGATTTGTTCTTAATCTTGTACCGGTTTAATATTTAAAAACTCAGCATTCCTCGATTAATTCGGGTTCGAAACCAGTTAATTTATATTAAAAGTATAAAACAGTTGATGCAAGAAATTTATTCAAATCCCGTTTAAAGGAAAAAAATGTTAGTATGTCGGTCCGTCAACGTCTATTTTTTATTTTTTGTCCCTCGATAGCCTTTTCCACACTATTAATTAATCATGTGTAGGTAAACTTTATAATCCAAATTAAACCAATTTCTGAACCCCTAGCTAGGGTAGAGAGCCTAAAATAGAGTTAGTAACCTGTGTTATGTCATATCATATTCGTGTTAAAAAATCTTCATCACATACTTACTTGCTTAATTTGTATTGTCTAATTATATATTTAATACGTTTAATATAATAATAATAATAATAATACAATAAAATATTTATAATATGGGTGTACTTATATTATGATAATAACATTTAATAAATACACTTTAACATATTTAAAATAATAAATTAAATTAATAATATATATTTAAGTAAGTTAAATATATTCAATATATATTTAATCAAATAAAATTGATAGAGTTTTATAAATTTATCACGACCTAATATCAACTTGTCTAATTTCATATCGTGTTATATCAAACTATCGTATTGTGCTAAAAATTACTAAGCATAACTTATAACATATAGGTTATTTTAAAAATATTTAAGACACATGAAAAATTCATGTGAATTATTTCATTTTCCCTTTGATTATAAACTATGGACTAAACTATTAAACGACCAAGTAATTCGACCGCGCGCACAGACTTCAATCTTTTCCCATGTGTGTTGGGTTTTTCGTACCACACGATAACGAACTATACCATGGAATTTGACGAGGAGCCAAAAAGATTTAATTAAACTTTTAAATGAGTAGTTCTTTTTTTTCCCAAAAAAATTTCGTTATCTTTCTCGCATCGGCGGTCACATTAAATACTCCTCTCAATAATGGTACGACATAGTACCTAAGAACGTGCCATGTCAGAAGGGGGCAAAAGATGAAGCTGTTCCCACCGTCTCCCACGGTTGTGCGAAATTGCGAGACTGGTGACGATGCAGATCCTTCTTTGTCGAGATGGAGGGAGTTCTGGCTCGGTCTCGAGATGTCGAGATCACTAGCCCAAGCCCTCGCGTCGACCCTCCACATGTACTCTTATATAATATATCTCATATTTCAACATGCAGCACGATTGGTACTCGGACTAAACACCCCCAACCGATAATATAATTTCCCACAAATGGACAGGTAGAGAGGAGGGAGCCACATTATTGCATCCATTGGTTGATCTACTGAAATGCCTTCCTGTCAATGGAAGCCGTACTTTATTAATGGCGAGTCCTCCATGCAAGCAAACGCACATACAGTATCACTGCTTTTAACAACTAAATAAGAAGGAAGGAAGGAAGGAAGGAAAGAAAGAAGGCAAATGTGAAATGGACTAATCAGAGAAAAGTTGCAATCATTGCCGGAAAAGGGTCATAGAGCACTGGAGATTCCCTCTTGTAGACAACTCATGCATGTAATGGGCACATCAGTCTAGCCCATCTCATCGACAAGTCATAGCGAACCTTCCGGAAAAAATATCATAAAATGTCCCGACTAATCATATTCGTGTGCTTAACAAGTTATATGGGTAATTCAACCAGTGTTTCATGGTACACATGCTCGACTCTTGGCGGGTATACTCGATAGGAAAATTTTCTTTTAAGTGTGCTAGACTTGTCATGATTAATATATAGTATATGTCATCGGTTACATCCATTTACACTCAATAAAGATGAAATGGTAGAAAACCACGTGAAATGGAAATGCGTTTGTGCGTGGATTTGGACTGGGTTTCTTCCCTGTCATTCTCCTTTTTAATATTAATGTGGGTTGAAATTCGAGTCTTCAATGTTGCTTTCACATTATGTGAAGCTTCAAGTCAAGGCCTCTCAAATTTAGGCCGATAACATTATTGATACCCACTTTTATTGTATATGACAACCATACCCACCGACTCACTATTACGGTTCAGCGGTATAAAAAGATTTGTTTAAGATGTGACTTATATGATTTTACCTTTAAAAGATGTTTGTTAAAACAGATGGATGCTCTGAAGACTTAGAATATGCAAATGCCCCTAGATCCTCATTCTTCTACAATGTGGCTCCACTTATTATGTTAACTCGACCTTGTAACACACACAAGATAAAGAAACTAGAGTTTTACTACATTGGTACACGTATAGAATATAGAAATCAAAAGAAAATTCAATATATTTTCATCAATAGAACTTCTTATATCGCTTTGATGTGCTGGATGATCTAAATGGTCATCGGGTCCCTCTATTCTAAATTCTCGACTGAAAATCGATGGGGGAATAGGTATGGGTAGCAGATAAAAAGGAATCCCTAGTTTCGTACTGCACATTGTAGTACGGGAGACCTCAGTTTGGCCCATAATTTCCCCTACCGAGCCGTCTAATTCAGAGGGTAAATGGGTCAGAGACGCATCTATTTTTCAGACGGCAGTTCGGTCGGCCGGTCCGGTTCAGCATACTGGTTTTGAACACTGCGCTGGCAGAATGTAGCAAATGCACTGGTGTCACCGACGTGTGGCCCACAATACGTGTTTGCCCCGCTTCCCCCAAATGAAATTCCTCGAAGTCGGCCGAAGTGAGGGAGAGGACGACATTATTGGCACATGTTAATTGATTTTTATTTTGAATTTCGGGGCAAACTTATGAATTTATAAATTTTATATTGAAAATATTTGACTGTCAGTCCATTCACTTTTAGTTAAATTTAAATAAATTAAAATTTATTAAAATTTTAAATATTACATAATATAAAATATTTAGATTTGACCTGAGACTCGGGCTGATGGCATTTTATTTACCCCTTATTGTACGTAATAATGACTATAGGTAATAACCTACCGTATGTATGGTAAAATGATTCGGCACTCATCATTTCAATCGGAAGACTTGAATTCGAGTCCCACCTATGACAGGGAGCTCTTAACCCTTTAAATGAGCCGACTCAGACTCAGGGTGATCCGAATTAGTCAGTTGGTCTAATTGGATACCAACCGTTTATAAAAAAAGATAGAGGATAGGCAATAGGTACAGTGCCGAGACTGTGTCCGGGAAACCGACTGCAGTAAATTGGCTCCATCCACGTACAGCTCGACGAATTAATTTTGGAACGGATTTGACACGCCACACTCCTGAGGATTGTACTCTCATGCTTATAAATTTATAATAAAATTTGAGAAATGTTAGGGTATTTAATTTTTATTATATATTATTTTAATTTTTTAGATAGAAATACGAGCTAATTCTTTAAAATATCAGTTGAAATTTAGCATCATGTAACTTTAAATTGATATATGCTATGAAGAAACTTGTGAAAATAAAAAGAAATCTAAATCGGTCCATTGGTATTTATATATAGATGAATGTGGGATTCAGTACCATACAATAGTAACTTTATAGTATGGGCTTATACCATGTTATGTTTGAAAGTGAAATTCGTGGCTATCAATTGAGTGTGAACATGGAAGGAAAACTGCGTGGCTCGTTTCCAGTTATTAAAAGGCATTTTTCAAATATATATGGCAATCATCAATTGATCGATCTACAGCACATATACATCTATGTAGAGTCTCAGTTTCATATCAAAAAATTAAAAACTATTATAATATAAGATACTGAAAATTTATTTTCTGGTAATATACCCATCAACATTATCAGAATACAAAAGTGATCGTGGTCAAACCGATACATAGAAATATTAAAAGGTGAATGTTGTTTAAGGTTTCGGTAGAGTGGATTTGTTGGGTCAACGGTGGTGACCTGGGATCCGGCCGGTCTTTCGACCTAAATTTAAGTGATCTTGGCAGCTTGATCAGCTGCCAGTGCCAGACGCGTCCAGTGACGGACAGCCAACCGGTGGGGAGGACGCGAATTTTCAAAGCTCAGATTCCCAAGCAGTCGTCGTCGACTTGCTCAGAAGCTTCCACGATCCCTCTCCCCTCTCGTGGAAATTCGATTTTAATAAATTAGTTATACCTAAAATTGAAATTCCATTATACCAAACATGAATATGCTTGGAAATTTAATGTTTTTTTAAATTAAATTATTGCTTCAAATTTTGGAAAATTGAGGGAATTCTTATTTTGAAAGCTTTAATCGTTGTGGCGGAAATTAATAAATGGGATTATTCTATCCAAAAAGCTTATAAAAAAAATAATCCTAAAAGATGAGAGATATGAATATGATTACCTATTAATTTAAGAGTTATTAAATAATAATATTATTGAAGGGTTTAATTTTTATTGGTATTGAAGGATATATATACCTTACGTTATCTCTCTCTATTTTTTTATTGGATAAGAGGCAATTTTTATAAAGTTAATAAAAATTTCATTGCCACCACTTGTTCATACATACTTATTGTACATCCAAAAAAAGTCTGAAACTCGAGCGATGAAGCTATTGCAGTCCAGTTACTGGACGGTCCGACAGTTTAATCATACAGCTCAATCAACTACATACATGCCATTTCAAAATATAAGAACAAAGTTTTAAAAATCGAATAAGACTAGTCGGTTTAACTAGGAACCGGCCACTCACCAGATCCGGTTCCCAAAAGAACTCAATTGTATTTTAAATGATATAAGCTCAGGTTGAACCGTCGGTTTCAGGTCAAATTGGTGAACTTAATTGAACCGGTTAAAAAACTGGCATATATAAATTTAAAATAAAAATCTAATATTATAATATTATATAAATTTATTAATAATATTATTCATTAAATATGCAATTCGACTTATTAAACCCCCAGTCTAACCTGTGAACATATGTTTACACTGGTTTCGGGTGTGATCCGATTTAAAAAAAATTATGTATGAGAATCTGACAGCTCAAAACACCTATTAAAGTGTTCGGTCACTGTGCCGTGAAGTTGCCTTCTTACTTACTAACGGTACGGCACAATGTCTGACTTGAGGGGCCGGTACCTACATTGAGATGCAGGCCGTGTGGCCCAATGGGGGGGGACAATCTTCGGTACCTGACAGCTCGTGGCGTGATTATGGCTCTCTTCGACGATATTCCTGTCTTAATAATTTATTCCTGACGACTTCCTCCCCCCACCTTCTTCATCGTTGACGAAAGACTTTGTAAGCCATCTTATACCGATGTCGAAATCCGCATACGGTTCCAAGTGGAAATACGTGGATAGTAATTGTGCTTACGGCATGAAAAGCCGAGGACTATAGGTATATGACTGAGGTTATCAGTGGTGCATGACATCGGTTAAATTCGTTGTGAGTCCATGGATAATCATACCCGTTTCTATTTAAAAATTTAAGCTGATGGATTATAATACCAAACTTTTTTTTTATAAGTTCACAATATTTTCTTTATTTAATCGATATAAGATCGTATATCTTATCAACATGTTTCTCCACATTGATGGAAGACTATGGGCGCAAGTCGGCTCGTGTCTATTCCATACTAACATAAGAAAATTTTCAGCTCCAGTTATGGGGCCAGTCACTTATCAGGTCGGGCCATGAAATTATAGGGACGTACCGGCCTCATAGCTGATGAATATTTTTAAAAAAAAAAAGGAAAGAAATTCTCTCTATGTGCCCGACAGCCCCGACTCACATGAAATCCAATAAAGAAGGTAATAGGCTCATTTTGTGTTACAAGAAGGATCCATGCTTTACCTTGCCGTGTCGGGGTTCAATGAGTGTCTTCTGCCATGCTCAGCCCGAGGATTGTCGTGCTCTCGCATTATTGGACCGGCATGAGATTGTCATGTCCATGTTGAAAGGTTCGAAGACAGGCCGAAAAGTGGCCTGGTCATAAACTGATGGGTTCTCTGGGTAGTCCACCGGGTCATGGGCTTCGGGTCGGCTTGCGAGAATTCATTGGATAACCCAGTATGGCGAAGATAAGCTGCATCACAGGATGTGAAACGGATTTGGTACATAATATTTACCCATATGTTCTCATCTTTCCTTTAGTTTCTTCCACGCTATCGGATCTCTTTTACAACCGGGAAAAAAATAGTTACATAATTTAATCAGTGGTAAGGTAATGGGTAATGAAGTACCTGAAGCTGAAACTCATTGAATGTTACAATTTCTATAAACAGATGTTCATAATGTGTACACATTCTTGTGATAATAAAATGGAAGCGTTGTTAATATTTGACTGTGAAATGTAAGTAACTTCGATTCTACGGCCACTCACCATATCCATTTTAGTGGAATTATGATACCAAGATCCAAATTTCCATTCAAATTCTACTTATTTATGTATTTATCTTATCTACTTGTACGGTCTTCCTCCTTAAACGCATAGTTCATGTATTTAGTATTTAAATTTTACAAACGGAGAACTTTTTATCTATGGGCCGAAATTTAATATAAGAGTATGTAAGTAAATTTAGAAGGAGGTAAAATTAAAATAACTTAATAAAATATAAATAAATTTGAGTAAAATTTATGTAATATTCAATAAATTTACCAAAGTATTAAGGGGCAATGGCCGACCGACCGCCCCCCTTAAATCCATGCCTAAATGCAACCCCTTTTTAGGATGTGTGTTGTTGTTATTAATCAAACGAGAAAAAAAATAATGCATATGGCCGACAATTTATACCCCCCAGAAGGTCTTCCCTATTCCCTATTCCCTCTCCTCGTGTCTTGACGTCTTCTTCCTTCTCTCTCTTCCAACTAAGAACGGTCGTCAAACCTTCCTTTCTAGAACCCTAAATCCCAATATATATATATATATATATATATAATACAAGAAATCATGGAAATTTCTGTGCGGCAATGGCGATGGGTGACCTCACTGCCTCCATCCCCACGAAGAACAAATCTTTAATTCGTGATGGGAGGTCTCGGTCGGTTCAAAATGGGTTCGAAATTGTTTGGTCATATTACGGTTCGATCTGTTTGCTTAATAGGTTGGCCCGATTATAGGTTATGATTCAGGCATATATGAATCAGTATGAAACTATTTATAAGTGGGCCGGCTTATGGTTTGAGCTGGTTTGACATGTGAATAATCCATCTTTTTTTATTTTTTAAAATTTTAAAATTGATTCGACAAAATTATATCATTGATTTGCAGGATTTTGGCAGTCTGAGCCATTCCGGGTTGGTTTTGAATGGTTTTGGACCGGTTACAGTTCAATAGGCTTATATTTTTGACCCGCACATAACCACTTCTTAATCCAATAAGAACAATTATGTGCCGAGTTAAAGACAGCCAAGATGGTTCCTAGTTTGGACAGTCCTATTCCAAGCTTGTTCTAGGCCAGACTACTCCGTTTAACAATTCTAGTTTTAATGGGCATTTCAAATTCAATTACTCTAATGTGGTAATTAATGAAAAAAAAAAAAAGAAATTCCTGAAAGGTTTCGGGAAGAATTTGATACGCACCCGAATTTTCATTTAATTCCATATATAGATATATATACCGTAATATGTTATATTTGGTAGGAGGAAATGGGATGAAATGGAATGGAATTGATTCTTGTACATTCTTTTTTCTTTTTTCTTTTCTTTTCTGTTTTATATGGTTATGATATTTATAATTATCATGTCCATTTTATTATAAGTTAGTTTACATTAAAATTATCGGAATGAGCAATTCTCTAATATATATATATATATATATACACTAATTTTTTTTATCAAATTTATATTAAATCCATCCATTCATAATTGTCATAAAAGTTTACTAATTTCTTTTAGTCACTCGATTGAACCTATTCCACTCTATTTCACCTAATATTCCTTCCTACCAAAGATAACATAAAATTCTAAAAAGACAAATGCATCTTTCTAACCTATGCTTAGAAGATTTAGGATAAAATTAATACAAGCGGGTTGAAATAGTTTTACGTCTCTTCCCCTTAAATATGATCTCATATTTGAGTATTATGCGTAACAAAAATTTCTGTTAGAAAGCCCTACCCACTCTATGGACAGATCCAACTCCAACTAAATTAATCACGATCAAATTATTTTTCAATATTAGTGGTTTATATAAAAAAATATTTATGATAAATAATCGACGTTTATTATATTTTACTTCCTCGCTAATCAACCTAAATCTATACTTTCGATAGAATAAATACTATTCGTTTTAATTTGGCTTTGAATTCAAATAATATTAATTTTAGCAAAAAATGATTTGGTGAAGAATTTAGAATCAAATTATGAAGAAAAAACATGAATCGTAAATTTTAAAATCCTAAAAATTTGGGAAAAAAAATCTAACAAGCTGTAGACGCTGAATTTTGAAAACACAAAAGTTCCCATTATTTGATTTTTTAAAGATATCATTAGAACTTTAACATTATTCAAATTTTCATTTTCTCTGTTATAAAATTATCCGTATATTAAATGATGCTTATCTATGCCACTAGGCATAGGTTACAAAAATCCGGGGAAAATAAATAAATGGATAAATAAAAAAGAATAGGATACTAAATATTATTGAATTGAAATATTCTCTTAATATTAACCTGCATTAACTTGAGATATTTGAACTTGTATTTTCATGTAAATTTTAGAATTTAATATATAAATTTATGTTATGATAATTTCGTTTTATAGTAAACAGACTTAATCCAAATATATAGATGTAAAAAATTGTTTACGGACGAAACTTATTGAAAATATAGAAAGTTGAATTGAAAGGGGGCGAAATTAGTAAAAATAAACCAAATTGGACAGTATCAAATCAAGCTTATATAAGATTCGATAATTTTTCTCAAGCTAAAGTAGCTAAAGTGGCGCAGTCACCCTTCGTCTCCCCCTTAAATCAATTCTTGGCTTTGATCCATTTTGCCTTTGAATACCGAATATGAAAATTAAAAAAAGGGGAAATTCATAAGAATATTTATCATAAGGGACCAGATTAGGCGAGAAGTCACCGTGGGTTTAAAAGAAATAAAAAAGGAAACGGATAATTGAGAAGCACCGTGACTTAAAAAAAATAAATAAATATTGAAGGATAGTGTTAATGGGTCAGGACAATAATTATATTATCTCAGCAGAATATTATTTTTCCTTTTATTTTAAATTTATTTTTGTGTATGTTTCACTGATTCCTCTAGCGATTTTATTTAACATTTTTTTATTAAATGAACGTATCATGTCATCATATTATCGTGTAACTATAATATAAAAATTAATTTGAAATTGGACTTTGAAATTGGACTATTAGTTCGCTTACAACTTATATGAATTTTTTTCTCTTAATTAAAACGGATAGCCACTAGACAGCCTTTGGCTTGGGGAATAAGCCGGGGAGTGTCTCGGCCATGCTCGACTCCTCCATCTCTAGATTATAAATGCTTAGCGAAAGTTTCGCCATCAAGAGGAAGGAAAAAGGAAATTCGGCAATTTGAAATCCATTGTTCCTTTCATTTAATATGTGCATCCGGCGGCCGCACATTCGTCCTTCCATTCTCTGGATTAAATTTACTATCAAGGGCTGGAAAATACTCCACGATGATGACGGTCAATTACACAGTCAACCGATGTACCGAATCTCTAATTTATTTTAAAATGCGGTTCTGTGAAGGGTTGTAGGTAGAGTTGTTAAAACGGTTAGTTCGGGCTGGTTCAAAACATGCCCATAATCGTTTGGCCTGTTTGTTTAACTGATCAGTTTAGTTACAAGTCACACAGTTCATTCATATATAATTGGTCGGAAACCGTTTATAAGTAAATGGGTCAGTCAGTTCATAGTTCGGATCAGTTTGATATGTGAATCATTTATTTTCTTAAATTATTTAATATAAATATTTTTTTATTTTTAAAATTTAAAATTAATTTGACAAAATTTGATCATTGATATGTAGAGTCTTATTAGTTTGGGTTGGTTTTACAACAATTCAATGCCAATTTTGCAATGGCCGGACCCGATCAGGTCGAACGAGCCTATTTTTTGAACTCGGCCCATAATCTTCTCTCATTCTAATAAGAGCGGTCATAAACCAGTTTAGGAGCAGTATAGGTCGGTCACAAGTTTTGACAGACCGGTTCTGGCCCAAACCGGCCCTTTTAATGTCTCTAGTTGGGTGGATTATGTAATATAGGACCCAAATTTGAGTTTGACTTGTGCTCTCACCCAAGAAGGCAAGACATATATCATGACGCATTTTTTTCCGTATATTATTCAACGAATTCTAACAATATTTTGGCACTTAAATTAACCATCTGATTAATTTTACGAATGTGATATGTCTTATGTGCAACACGGACAAGTTCTTATTTCAATTTCAATCGATCCTAATTCGTCTATACAGCTTTTACCCCTCGAGGTCGGTCTTCTCTCTCCCTTTCCCCGAGTCTTGAAATCTTCTGCTCTCTTCTCCAGCGAAAAAACGATCGTCAAAGCTTCCCTTCTAGAACCCTTAGTCCCAGCCAAACAATGCAAACCAAGAAATCACGGAAATTTCTAATGCGGCAATGGCGATGGCTGACCTCATTGCTTCCATCCCCGTGAAGACGAAGCTTTAATGGGCATTTCAAATTCAATTCTGTTGACTCGTCTCCTCCCATCCCCTCTGTCTTCTATATCCCTTCCCCCTGATGACCTCCCAGCAAAGCTTCCGATTGGTTCTCCAAGTAGTTTTCCCCCAAAAAAGAACGTTCTCCATTTTTAGCGAACACCCCCGATGAGATCATGGGGATCCCGACGTCGGAGACCTTGGGATTCTACCTGTCGGAGCACCCGACAATCGTGAACTTCCGGTGGAGCCCCGCCTACACATGGGGTTCCACGTGGTCCTTCCTCTTCGTCGCAATCGCAGCCTATGTCATCGCTGCCTCGGCCGTCCACCTCATCCTCCTCATCGTACTGGGGCGCCGACCCATTCCGCCGGGGCCATTCCCGGCCCTCCACAGCCTCGCCGTTGTGGCTGCTTCCGCCGTGATCTTTGCCGGGACCCTCGTCTCTGCGGCGGCGGAGATCCGCGATACGCGGTGGTTCTGGCGACGCACCGGGACCGCCACCCCGATCCACTGGCTCCTCTGCTTCCCCCTCGGCACGCGCCCCTCCGGCCGCGTGTTCTTCTGGTCCTACGCCTTCTACCTCTCCCGCTTCCTCCACCTCTTCCGGACATTCTTGACCGTCATGCGGCGGCGCGAGCTCGCATTCTTCCACGTATTCAAGCAATCCGCCTTGCTGTTCACGTCCTTCCTCTGGCTTGAGTTCTCGCAATCCTTCCAAGTCCTCGCAATCCTGTCGACGACATTATTATACACAATCACTTATGGGTGTCGATTCTGGACGGAGCTGGGGCTACCCCGTGCGAGCTTCCAGCTAGTGGGAAGATGCCAAGTGGCAATCGTGGGGTGCCACGTGGCATGCCACGTAGGGGTGCTCTTCCTTCACTTGCTAGGGGGCGGGTGCAATGGTATGGGAGCTTGGTTGATCAATTCCATCCTCGGCGGTGCCATTCTACTGCTATTCTTGAAGTTCTACGGTGCCGGACGATCGACGAAGAGGGAGGAGAAGGAGAGCTTGTCATCCTCGGGGCATACGAGTTCCGACCGGGTGCGGAAGAAGGACCGCCGTTAGAGACTCGATGAACCTCAAATTTTCCATTTCTTATTGGCGTGCCAATTAAGACTCTGTAACGCATCATATTACAGGAGATGAGGATTCAATACGTCACGTCTTAGAGCACCGAGAATTTCACACATCGTTCTTCCATTGCGCATGTATATATCATTTACAGTTTCTGCCACGTGCGGGTGAGCTATGCACGTCAAAGCACGTGCGTGTACTCTAGCTAATCTGAAGATCATGGATTAAGTAAACGATGCGGCTTTGTTCCAACGTATGGAGTTCTGTGGATAAAGGAAAATTTTGGCTCGACACGATTCATTGAATTCCTAGATGTCGAGCGGTAGGCACAGATTGCTCGCGGGTCTGTAAGCATGACAAACTAGTATATTGGGATGTGGCTGTGGGCCAGACAGATTTTGAGGACAGCCCATTGGGCCTTTTGCCCTACTTTGTTGGCCCAGGTTTCTGACGCTCACGAGTGGCGGCTGCTTAACCTCATGCTTCCCCGGGATCACACCAGGAGGAGCCACCCCCGGGTGCAGCGTAAACCGCTTAGCTGGGGGTGGCTCCCCGCTGAGCCACGCCGATGGTTTCCTAATCTCAAAGTCGAAGCCAAGTACCATCGCATCTCTTCCGGGTAAGGTGAAATCTTTTAAAGAGCAAAAACGTAACTCAAGCGGACAGCCAGAAAGAAACGATAAGAAAATCGGTCTGAAAAACCGACTGTGTGATATGGCGTTGCACACGGAGTGCAATGGTCGGGTTACATGATACTGAAAAAGGGCACGTTTTTGCTAACGAGGAACAGTGTACAAGCTTGGATTCAGTGATCTCTGGTACAAGTACATGCATGATACAAACCCAAAAAACATCATGCAGGGATCTATCTCGACCTGACAAGGGCACCGTGATTTGACATGAATCCCTTTAATTAGATAACTCGAACACGAGCCAAAAAGAGAGTTTCGAGAGATAGAGAGAGAGAGAGGAAGGGTGAAAAAAAGGGTATCGATCTTTAGGAGGGACTCTGCACTCGTTCTCAAATACTGAACTTCCCTTTTACATACGTTTTTACCTGTCCCACAACTAGTAGGTCCTTACTGCCGAAAACCGATCCTTCTCCTTCAAAGACCCGAATCTGTTCGGGTAAAAAATCCTGCACAGCTCATTATATCGCTCGATGTCAAAGTTATGGGCCCTCATGAGCTTCCTCTGCTTGGTCTTGAACCTCCGGTCGAAGTAACCCTCGAAGGAGGGCTCGGTCGAGGTCCTCAGGAAGAAGCCGTATGCGAGGGCGAAGTGGAGGGAGGTGACGAAGAAGCAGATGGGCTCCATCACGTCCCAGCTCAGCTCCCAGAAGGTGAGCCTCATGAACCCGAGCGTCTGCGAGACCATGAAGCCCAGCCCGCAGTAGAGCTCAGAGCGAACCTGGGCCCTGGCCTTCCTGTCGATCTCTGACTTCTGCTCCTCCATCTGGTTGAGTTCCGCTCTTCGCGGGTCGTCGGGCATCGCGGTCGACTGATGGAGAATTGCCTCCATTGATTTGGCAACCTGGAGTTACCGGACACTCAGTAAAGTTCATAATCGCTAGACATCTGCAAGATACTAGAATGACCAAACAGCCCAAACCGAAAATCGGGCAGTTTAGTCATTTCAGCGATTTATCTATGCTGCCAGTAGCGCGGTAACTCTCAGTTTACCTGCTCGGGCCTGAGAAAAACGACATTCCCCAAAACGATGACGTTTCCCGACTCGTCCATCGTCTTCGCGAGCTCCTTCCCCTCATCTTCATTCTCACACGCCTGCTTGCAGATTTTCAGGTACTCTCCATACGTGATCGAGCTCTCGGAGATCCCCCTCAGTTCCGACTTGAGGCGCTCTATCCGCGCCAGCCTCAGCAGCGTCCTCGCTTCGACCACCGACAGCCCGTAAGCCGGATCGCCGGCGGCTGGAGCAGGAGGTGAGAGGCCATCGAGCCGGAGCCGGTGCCCTGGGGCGCTTATACCCCTCAGCCGCTCCCTCAGCCTGTCTCCGACCGGGAGGGAGAGGATCTCCGGCGGCATGCCGGCGGTGGCCTGGTTCAGCGATCTCCGCTGGAGGAACCGCCGCAGGAATCCACCCTCCCGGAACTCAGGAGACGTGAAGTACTCTCGGCGCAGAGGGGAGTGACCAGGATCCGAAGCCGGCGCAGCCGATGAGCCTGAGGCCGCTGCCAGCGTGGGTGGGGGAGCTCTCCGGCAGCTCAGCAGACGTTCCGATAGGGTTCTACGGAGCGCCATTGATGAGGGGGGAGAGAGGGTTTGAGCGGGAGGTGTACAAGTATAACAAATGTCCGTGTGGGCCGCTTCTGCAAAGGCTACGGAGCTGGGGAGAGCATTTATAGGGGTCCAAGGGTGGAGGAGGAGAAGAGAAGGCAGAATCTGAGGGGGGAAATTTGTTCCCTTTTTTTCATTTTTAATTTCTTAGTTGATAATTATTGTGCAATAAATAAATATTGAATTTGTTTCCTCATTTTTGTATTTTTTTTTATGGAAAATGGAATATTGCCAATTCCTTGATATGATGGAGAATCTTTCTCAGAGTAGAAAATTGGAAAGGTATCTACCCAATGATTCCAACAGAATGCTGGCAGCAGTAAGAATCTAAAAAGCTTTACTCTAAAAATAGTAAAAACTACATTATAATATTTACTTATACAACTCAATCACCATATCTTATTTTCAAGAAGAAAGATGATGAAATTACTTAGTTTTTTTTATATTAGTAATGTCAGCGCTGTAATAACTGATTAATTCATCGGACGGTATAATGTATAGTTTAGAATCCACTAATTAAACACTATATACTGACCATTAAAAGTTTTGAATTCTGAACCTAACCTATTGTGTGTTGTTAGCTTACTAGCGGAATATCGCCTTTGAGGTGATCAAATTACTTAGTTATATTGGTATAGAATACCACGTTGTTCTCTTTTTAATATTGTTGAATTTGTCCGTTTGCCCATTTGTATGGTGATTAAAAAAAAAACTATCCCTTCTATATTGAGATAATACGGTTAGTATTCAAAAAGTTAATAAACTCTCATTAATTTAAATGGTAATTCTAGTTGGATTAAGCCATCAATCAAAAGTTGGAACCTTTTTTATTATTTTTTAACCGAATTAGATATTAAATCATACCAATTCACTTAATATCTAGACGAGGATAACATTTTTTGTTTATTTAATTATGATTTTATTCTATATCTACCATTGGGTAGTCAAAATACTGACAATTGGCGATTAATTTACGTTACAGTAGGAATGACCCATTCAAACATAATAGGCCTTCCCGGCCCTCCTAAATACTTTATATTCATATATTCTGGGTCATAACATTATCTAAAAAAAAAGAAGAGTTAGCATTCCCTCTGGATTGATCAACCAATGTCGGTTAGATATTGAGATAATAGAAGAATTGCAGAGACCATCTACGCAGATTGGCAGATCACATAAAAGAATTGCATATTTTCATTAAATTCTCCATCTTCCCTCCCTTTAATCGGTCAAATTTCGGGAGAACTAATTTCAAACGGAAGTTCTTCGCGTCCTTCCTTCTTGTGGAGCTTCTCACGGAACTTCGCACTCTCGCCGACTCGTCCCTTTTAAGTTTAATAGATGAAGAAATAAGGTCCATGCAAAATGATTTTCCGGTGAAAATTCACTACGCGTACAATAAAAGTATAAAAAATTTTACTTATAAAAATCGAATTCATGATAACAGTTCGAGAGTGATATCATAATTATACTCTGGCATGTGTATGCACCTTTGTTTACTTGTAAATCATTTACATTGTCAACGACCCATAAGTGTTCAACCCCTCGTCCAGTTTTCATGGATCGATTTGACCTCTCATGAACATATTTTGTGAAGTTATCGAGCGCCATCTTTACGTCGATAATTTTTTTAATTTTAATTTAGCATGCATGTTTTTAATATTCTAATCAAATACTAACTATACATTGCTTATTGAATTTAATACAACATTTTGTTCTTCCATCAAATTGTGCTATGTGATATCCCGTCAGTAAAATTTATGTGACATGTAAGATGATTAGATGGAAAAATGAATCTTACCTTAAAATTGATAAAAAAGAATTCATACTTGGTTGCCTCAACGGGATACATAAAAGAGTTCGAGTTAAATTTAATAAAATTGCAAAAATTCGTGTCCAATTGGGGTATTAACATTCATTAGTTTAATTGTTCACAAGCGCGCAAGTGAATTACCTTACCTAAATCATGAATATGTCATAAATAAAGTTAATATCTCCATTTCTCTTAGGGAATCCTCACGGGCAATTTTTATCCAATTCAATTTTATGGGGGATTCGTCAGTCGATATCAATTTGATTCATATGGTCATAGTTTTTAAAATCGGACTGTACCAGCCGGTTCGACTAGGAACTGACTATTTGCTCGGTCTGATTTCCAGAATTTACCCAATTACATTGTAAATGCAATTAGCCTTGAGTGAAACGGCCGATTTCTGGTTAGATGAGCAAGCCCAATTAAACTAGTGAAAAAAATCGGCCGACTTAAAATTTTAAAAAATATATTATAATATACTTATTTTATTTTTATTTATATTTTATGTTAAACTTAATATTAATATAATAACTATATTAATATATCTTTTTTATTAACTAGTGCTAAATTTTAGTATTATGTCAATTTATTAATATTATTCATTAAAATGCAGTTAAACCCATCAAACCTCCTACCTAACCTATGAATCTAAGAATCCATAATTTAACTTATTCTAATTCAGTCTAATTTTAAAAATTATATGGTAGCTCTCCTTAGTACCTCGTCGGAGCACAAAGCTCTCTATCATAGTTTTTAAAATCGGACCGGGCCGGGAACCGGTCAAGGTATGGGTTCATGGGTCGGACCGGGGGTTCAATGGGTTGAACCGTATGTTTAATAAATAATATTAATAATATAATATTCCAATAAATTGATATAATATTATAATTTAATTATGATTTATAATCAAAATCATTAATATAGTTATAATGTTAGTCTCAAATTTAACATAAAATATAAATATAAGTCTAGTAAAATAAAATAAGTATAGTATAATATGTTTTATTTTTATTTTTATTTTTAAATTGGTCAGTTTTCTCATCGGTTCAATTAGATTTATTGGGTCGAGTGAGAACCGGCCGGTTCAATTGGATTTGACTTCATTTAAATAATAATTGGATTTTTTTGTGAGAACCGGACCGGGTGAGTGATCGGTTCCCGATCGAACCGGCCGGCCCGGTCCGGTTTTAAAAACTATGCTCTCTATGGTACCTTATTAGGTTCGTACCACATAGAATGAACACAGTGGGAAAGATATTGTACTGGGTTACTTTACTTGGAATCCAAGTGGGTAGTTGTCACATCCTTATGAAGTTTTTGCATTCCGGTTATTGAATCGTATGGTAACTTAATCGAATGACTCGTGTTCGACTATACAAATTAATGAAAAAAATCCAACAACTAATAATATATACTCAATAATTCAGCCATTGTATCATAAGAATTTCCCCAAAAAAAATCCAACAAATAAGGAATAATAATTTTTCTCGAGTTGACGTGAGTGATCGCTCCCTTATTCCCCTCTAATCCATCCCTACTAATAAATATAAATCGTATTTTAAAATTAGCTGTCTGTTCTTAAATATCCATTTTTTCAATCAAAATTTTTTACTTTTGTTTACTCATAATAAACATTTCTATGAAAAGACAATTTTTGACAATATCATTAAAACATTAACGCTCCACTAAAAAATTATGTACAATATTATTTATAATATAAAAATGTTACAATATTTTCTTTCAAATTAGTATATGATCTATAACGACACTTTCAAAGCACCTTTAGTAAATATAAATCCAATGAGTAATAAAAAGGAATTAAGGTTAAAATTTAAAATTACTTATAAAATTATAAAAAGGGAAATTGCATGAAAAATTATGACATTTTTCCTGAAATATACATAATATTCAATATTCACATAAATATATAATATTTACTTATTTTCTTTACAAAATATCACGAGTATTAATATCGTTAATTTTGTTCATTAACCTCTAATGTGCCACATCCATGTGCCCTACACCTTTGACACTGACAGCCTACAAAGCGTGTAACATATGAAAAATGTACCAAATCATCACTATCACATCAACTATTAATGAAAAATTTTACATCATTGGTACTCGTATTATTTCGTGAACAAATCATTAAACGTCACGTATAAATATGTGAATATTTAATGTTATGCATATCTTAGAGAATCTTTAAAAAGTCATAATTTTTTAGATAATTTCACCAATTATAAAGATTGCCAAAAGTAACATCTAACTTCTCTTTCACTATTTTTTTAATATATATTCTTACTCTTCTATCTCACTTTAATTCTTATTTATTAACTAATGATAATGCTTCCACAAAAAAATTGCAGCACTATCAAAAGGTTAACATTCAAGTTAAAGTATTAAATACAATATATTTTTTTATGGAATAAAAAATATAGTAATTTCTTAACATTTGACTATATAATTTCTATTAAATGCGTTAAGAAAAATCGGAAAGTGACAATGAGAAAACAGTCTTCAGCTTAAATAATGTTGCTTTGCGATATCGCCCAAAGGTTAAAAGTTAAACCACTACCATAATAATAATAATAATAATAAACCTCCTTTTTTTTTCTCTCTTGGCACAGCTTGATAGTTAGAAGTACAGTAATTCTCTATTATGAGATTGAGTTGATTCGACTTATAAATAGATAAAATTCTCGTAATCATGAATTTTTTTATATTAAAAATATTTAAAACACATAATTTTATTTTATTCTGTTATTTTGAGTGAAAGGAGATTCTAGATTACCATTTCAATAGACAAATTTGAACTTAGATAATTAAGTGTGGACCACTCCAATAATTGTGCAGTAAATACTTGAAGCCATTTGTGAAGTGCTCTTGAATACATTATCCTTATGTATGTATGCTTATACATATCCCATAAGATAGATTTTTTTTGGGAGTGCATGATGGGCGACTGCCCCCCAGTGAAGGTGGGAAATCCTGTGATAGATTTAATCGATTTTGTGCATTTCTCTATCGTCATCTTATTTCATCATCTCGAATCCTGTCTTTTACTTAACTTTAATTAGAATTTTACCCCTTAAAACTAATTTTTTTTCAGCTGTAGAGGCCCTGAAGTTTGGCTAGCATCAATCCCTTAACCTAGGCTAAAGGTTCTATCTTTAAGATCTGACCGGATTGGGGGTGTCCTTAGTCGAGCTGCTCCTACCTTGAGACTGTCAAAAGCTAAAATCCTATCGCTCCCACACCATTTGATGAATCTACCCAAGGTATTTGTTGTTAAATCGTGAGAAGAACTATCCGAAAAATGAGATGACTCGTGATATGAGCCTTCCGGGTTAATGACATTGTACAAGATTAAACTCTCGGAACCGAAAGTGACAATGAATCCACGATGTTTTATTCCATGTGGGAACCCCTGCGAGCTCACATCAGGTAGGAATTTAAGAATCTCAATTTGGAGAGAGTGTCGGAGTCAAGCATGAGCGTGGTGGATTCCATTCGGAGATTCTTATTGTGGGGGGATACATGGATCGACAATTAGTGGGAAGTCTACTACAACCCCATTATTTTTTCACGGGCTAATGTTTTTTTTTTCGTTTTAATTTTCAACTTGGCCCCCAAAGAATTAAATTCAACCCTCCAGATAGCCAGTGGGTTCCACATTAGACTCATTAAATCCTTCAGCCCATTTTGTCTTTGTCGTGTGCTATGAACCGGAGCCTCTCGTGCCATACGCTTGAACCAAACAGAATCTGAATGTTGGACAAATTAATCGTATTGGGCAAATCATGGTCGACCAATTAAAGAATCTAGAATGACACCAAAAATTATAAAAGAAAAAAAAGGCTACGATTGATTATTAGTTGAGGAGTTATAGGGGTTCTATTTTCTAGACTATATTTAAATATTATGAATAGAGAAATAAAATAAAAATTTATTTCTTAGCCAACATATGTGATTCGAAACAAAATTAGTTTTGCACCATTTTAGTAATTTTCTTCTAAGCATACCACATTTATCCTGAAATAGAGAGCAACGGAGGAGGCTCGAGAGCTTACTCGCACAAGAATCGATCTCAATGGAACCCTCCCGATTGCAAATGACGTTTACATAACTTAGAACTCAAAAGAGTTCGAGCCCCTAAAAAAATATCGCTAGAAGAAGGAAAAAGAAAGAAAAGATAGAAAAGACAGAACAAAGAAAACGTCATTGTTAGGGCTTCCCCCATCCATGGGGGAGAGTTACTCTAGTGGAAATCCTCCATGAGAATGCACCATCCTCAATTTCCTCTCCATACATGGAGGATCGTTTCATGTCATACACACGCTTCTGCAGATTGAGCACTTCATCCATGTCGAGTGCTTCGGGGGGACATGGGAGGCGTGCGCCTGAAGCGAAATGAGTCGTTCTCCCATTTTTTGCCTTTGCTGAATGATGCAGGAAATAACATGTCTTTGAGGAACCATTACATCGACCGATAAGATGTGCAATTCTGTCACCAGACGTATCGAACGGGAGAGGATGAAACACGAAAAGTAAGTGGTGGGGCGAAACAGTCTTCGCTCCATCCGGGGCAAACTAAGAACCCAAACATTCCGTAAGGCATGTTTCTTTCTGCAGATCTATGCATGCGTATCTATGAGCAATACGTTCCGAAGTAAGGCTTATCCAAGATCAACAAGGGTTAGTTAAATGCTTCAGCAACCGTTAGTCGTCTTCTTGAATGGTGTATGTCCTCATTTCGAGTTATGTGAGAGGAGAAAATCTCAGTGAGTCAATTAAGCAATTGAAATCTAAATCAATGGCAACTTATTTGAATTGTGAATACTATTTGATACATAGTGAAAGAAAAAGGTAGGGGCTGGCTGATATCCACTCCTAGTTGCTGATGTCTGTCATTAATTGGTGTATTAAATTGATGATCTGCATGCATATACAGCAATAAGTAATAGGGTTGGATACATGATCGAGAAACCAAAGGGATTGTGAGCAAAAATAATGCAATTAAATCACCGCGTGTTCTTTGTTTATTATCCCCCTAATTTGTCTCTATGTGAGCCCACTGAGGTTATGCTTGTGGTGTAAGCCATATGTTGGAATTGGAAGCTGACCTAAGACCCGTATGATTTTGCATCGGCTTTTGGTGACAGCTACGGCCTTGAAAGTTGTATCCAGAGAGAGGGGCCATGGTTGGCATTAGGGGCACCTAATTGATGGCATCATAGATGTCGGTTAGTCCATGCACGTGCAAGCACACGTGTGAGCGGATACACCAAGAATTACCCGAGCGAGGAGGAATCGAATGTGTAATCTCCGTGAGCCAATCATAAGATATGTTCAAGTTCTATCTAGTAAATGAGTTAACTCTCCAGAAAATATTTGTTATACGAGAAAACAAATTGCCGAAACTATACATGAACTTTCCATGCTTTATAAACTTAAAATTTTGGTTGCTTCTTGACCACAATTTTTGTACGTCCGACGGAAATTAGGCACGATATTAGAGTACATTATCGTGTCGGCTCAGAACTCTCGTGGCTGGAGTTTTGGGGCTAGTGGCCATTCAGCGCACTGCTCATGATCAGTAATCCCCACACGCTCGGGGGGCAAGAGATAATTTGTCTTTGGGGGTTGGATGGATAATGTACTAAGTTTTCAAGAGGGAAGACACCAATCGGAGAGCTGACCTAGCGGTCGAAAAAGACAGTGCACAAAACTGATAGTACGAGTGCGGTTCACTAATGCCTGAGATATATGTAGATGTGTTATTCAATTTACAACAATTTATAGAGATATACGAATGATTTATTTCGGCATATTATTATTATTATCAATAAAAGAAACTCGGAGAATAAATCTCCGGGCCATGAAAAACCTCAGAACCAGTGACTCAAAGCACATGGATCTTTATGAAACATTCCTTCATTTTCTTTTCCCTCTCGACGATTTCGTTCGAGATTCTTTCGATCAGCGTTGAATAATTAAAGATTTGCATCTCGTACTAGAGGAGCCGCATCTCGAATTATCTTGACCATCTATTAGTAATTATATAAAATTAGATAATTACTATGGAAGTCGTATATGTTTGCTCTTTTTGACAGTTAAGTCCTATATGCTTTAAAATGGCTATTTCAATAATATATGCTTGACTCCGTAACATGCGCAAACATTAATTTTAACGGTGTGCTGATGTGACCATCATTTGCTCATGATGACATGATGAAAATTTTGTTGGTCTCTTACACCAATGGGGCCGTTAAACGCCACGCCAGCGACTCATTAAAATTATAACTCAAATATATATGATTGAAAGAATTATTTTAAAAAATATATAATTTAAGTGCACGAAATAGTAGACCGCCTGTGTAAAAGTATTAAACTCACCATGATGAAATAACCTGCGTATATCATTGGTTCGATAATTGAATTGAAATTCACCAATAGAAGAGTGATCAAAGTCAAACATGGACAATGAGCCTCCTCCTCTTTCCTTTTCTTGTGGCTGAGTATGGCCGGTGATCTCAGTCCGGGGATCGGAATAGCTCCCTCCAATCATCTGTCGTCATATGCCACACAAGTATGCACCATTATCCCATGGCTTTGGATTTTGCCCGCATTGACGTCATGTTAGACCCTATTCATTTTGAATATTTAATGTATTCGATTTTTAATTTATTATGATGATGTAATATCTCGATCATGATGTGATAATACTGATCACCTCTCATGAATACATACATACATACATACATATTATATATGTGGCTTGCATCCACGGCCCTACTACTACATGGAGATTTAATCTTTATGATGATGATTGAACTATCTATCCTATGTACATGTTGATAAGTGTCGTGGTATATCGATACCACTAAAACGTGCACACCCAATTATAGTTACTTAGGTTTAATTTGCTTCGTATTTTATTTATAAAATCTTCAACTCGAGCATTTTAAATGAAAAAAATTAATCTATAATATGAGCCAATTTTGTGTACCATTTGATGTTGTGGATTTTAAAGTGCTTTAATTAAATATGTCAATTCGGGTTGGTATAGCCAATTTTGTATATTAGTTGATCAGATATAAATTTTATAAATAAAAAAATCAATTCCTAAAATTTTCATAAATAGCAAAAAGAGGAACTAATAACAAATAAAATAGCGAGATAAATAAATTTCTCCCAAATTAATAAAGCTAAAACAATTCAAGAACTTTATAAAATAAATCCCAAAATATTGAAATAATTTTAGCCAAATAAAAAAACGAATATATAAACTAAATATAAAAATGGATAAATATACAAATTTTTAAAAAATAAAGTTCGCTAAAACAAAACAAAATAAAAAATGACAATAAACTTAAATAAATAAATAAATGCAATAAATTTAGAAAAAAATTGACCATCTGACCAAATTAATCGAGCTGAGTAGCCTTCAATATTGTAATCAAAGCCCCAAAAACACGTTTCTCTCTAAAGTAAAAAGTTAGCCACGTCAGGTGATGCGGGGGATCCCATTCCGTCTCCTGGTGGCGAGTGCAAATATGGGATCCGAAACGAGACCCACTACACATATCGCAGCAATATACATACATATATATATTTGTTGATTTTTAAGAAGGCTTTAAATGATGATACCGTGATACACAAGTTTTAGTGTTATGATACTATTTTTGATCTAAAAATTAAAATGATATATGTTTAATTCATATTATAAGATTCTGTATACCATTTATTTTCATATTTTCCTAATCTCTACTAATTCTAATCTCACGAGCACTTTATATAACCACTAATTATAATGCGACACAAATTACTAAAATTGTTTCAATTAATGACCACTGAGGTAAAAAAAAACATTAGGATGAATAATATCCACTCATTTACTTGCTATAACTTAACTGATATTTTCTTATATTACCATATAAGATGTGTATATATATATATGTGTGTGTGTGTGTGTGATCCTATAAATATTCTATTTATGTAGTTAAAAAATTGACAGGACTGAGGTAGGCAGTATGATGAAATGGAGGACTATTATGGAGTCTTAGTGTAACATCATAATAAATTTAAATATTCCTGATAAGCCCGAGTGTATGTACGCACATACAAGGGTTGTATAAGATATGCCCTTCACTATGATTTTAAATTCTAGAAAGTTGTAAATATCCTCGCACGTATACATGCCCCATGTACATTCATACGTGCGATATTTTGTAAGTTGAGAAATGATTCTCTGTCGGCTCCTGAGTGCGTTGGCCAAGAGTGGATACGATCTTTTGTATTATGGTACGTGAATAATTTACGAAATTATGAGCTCAATTATATGTTGTATGAGGCATCCTTAGTGAGACAAAGGAGAAGCAGTAACAGGAGTGGCAACCTTCTGGCTCCCTCACTGCATAATGTTCGGACTTTCGTGTTCAACCGCGGACATGCCAGACGAGCTCATGAGAGAAGAGATCGATTCTCTATCGATATTTGCTGATTGAGACGATTGATTAACGTCTCTTCCCTTAAACAATGTCTTGGGCCCGGAACTTTTAAGTAGAGAAAATCCGTATTTAGATACCTTTATCTATTGGTGTATGGACTCGACTCAAAATCCAATTACTGCGAAATAATATGTTAGTTATGTATATATGTATACAAATTTTCTCTCTATTTACCAATCGAATCCTTCAACCATAGTTTTAAAAACCGAATCGGGCTAGCCGGTTCAACCGGTTCAATAGGAACCGGCCACTCACCTGGTCCGATTCCTATAAAAGACCCGATTGCATTTTCAATGAGATCAACTCCGATTGAACTGGCTGGTTTCCGGTCGGACCAATGAACCCAATTGAACCGGTGGGAAAACAGACTAACTTAAAATAAAAACAAAACAAAACCTATTATAATGAAACTATTTTATTTTACTAGACTTATATTTATATTTTATGTTAAACTTTTATTTAATATAATGGTTATATTAATAATTTTTTTATTATAAATCATATTTAAATTATGATATTATATAAATTTATTAGTAATATTATATTATTGATATTATTTATTAAATATACGGTTCAACCCATTAAACCTTCGGTTCGACCCATAAACCCATGAATCTATACCTATACCGATTTTCGATCCGATCATGTTTTAAAAACTATGCCTTCAACAATGATAAATTTTGATATATGGAATGGTCTATTTTGTACAGTTAATTTCTCATTTACAAAAGCTCTCCGAAAATAATTTAGTTATTAAAATTTAGAATTACACTTTATGTGCTCATCTTTAGATGATAATGTACATACATACATATATATATGTGTGTGTGTGTGTGTAGGCACAATTAACAAAGCGAGTGCAATCGCTTTCATCGCCAGGCGCAAAGTAAATTATACATTTAACGTCAATAATTGTATTGGAAAGTTTAATACACCTGGTTTAGTTTATAATATATTCGAATTAAATTTGTTATTTAAAGAGTAAAGGTATGGTAATTGTAATTTTTTTAATTTACATAATTTAATAACAATATATTTTTAATTCAATTCTAATTCTATGTTATCAAATCTGCACGAATCATTGCAACGGCTTTACAGAGCCACCAGATCATGAATGGGCATCTGATCCATGAGCTCTGCGTCCCTCTCGAGAATCCAAGGCCTTAACATTCCGATTCCCCATCCCAACGAACATCGATAGATTCCCAATTAATTAATTGTTCCATTCCCACAAATGCATATTCCGCATGACGTAAATTATCGGCACGTAATATCATTAGAATTGCTATGATTTTGCAACCAACCTCACCGAATTCGATTCTTCCCGCGGCGAAGACAAGTTCGAGCCGAAAGAGACTCAAAGTGATAAACCTGTCTGCGGAGATTGGAACCAAAACCTTTGATCCTTCCCCGATCATCCATAATTTCATCTATCTATGAAGGTTGGGTTGAAGCTAATTGCGCTCGTCAATCGACCGCTTGCTGTGGAACAATGGGAAACCCTAATCCGAATCGCCCATGACGTCCGCTGTCGTGTCGTGAGTGGAGGCTGACGCTCTAGTTGGGCAAATAAGCATATGTTTGGTTAAATCCAATATCATGAATGTACTTTTGTTTGGTCGGAAAGAGATATTAAAATCTAGTTATGAAATAAGTTCAATTCTCGTCGATGGATTTGTGTTCTTTTATTTCCCTTCTTAGCGTGCTAGGTAAGGAAAGTGACACGGGTGAGGCCGTGTATTATTCTTAGTGCTTTCTTTTTTTTTTTCCCTACGGTGAAATTGTATGAGTAAGATATAATAAGAACGGGGAAATAACAGAGTAAATAAGATTTATGAGTGCAAGAAATACTACTGATAATAGTCGAATTTAGAATCTCTTCATTTCAAGTTAAGAACGATATTATTATATGAAAATACCGTTACCTTGCGGAGGGGTTGACATTGTGAGTGATCAATCTAGTGGAGTAAACCTGTAGTTAGGGAATCAAAGGCATTGATCCAATAAACATGCATGGCACCCACGACAAGATCCTCATGTTATGCCGTCCGTGAAGGCAGCTTACAAGTAGTGATGAAGACATGGGTTGACAATGTGAATAATCAAGTGGAGGAAAAATATGCATAATTAATTCGACCACCTTAGGGAATCAAAGACATCGGTACATACATATATATAGATATATGGCAACCCACGACACGATCCTCATGTTGTGTCGTCCATGGGTTGCTTACAAGTAATGCAGACATGGGATTCTTGGAATAATTATTGTCCACACCCAGATGGACAAATAACGCCTAAAAAAAAGGTGAATTTTGGGAGATTAATTCTACTTAAACCACTATATCTTAAAATCATTTTAAAAAGATTTAAGATGGATAGTTTCCTTTTAATTTAAATTTATGATATATATATATAGTAAAACACATGGTAGTTCAAACTTTTAAATATTAAATAATCACACCGTGAACAAATCATTTAATGAACTTTAAAGTGGAATATCGAAAGTGATAAAAGAGATTCTTATTTTACTTGGGCATGAATAAATTGGATTCTACGTATAATTCACATCTAAGCCATCGTTTTTGCTTATTAAATGATGGGTGCCATTGCCACACTGGTGGTGGGCAGCCTCATCCACTAATCTGCAATGACAGAGAGCTTTCACTTTTGAGATGCTCATGGTTGCCCCAACCCACCCCCCCCCATCCCATTATTAGATTCATATATATCGGGCAGAGGTCCGCGTCATAGTGCAAATGGAATGGATTCGCGCCTCGCAGGCAGACAGATGCATGTTCGATTAATCTCAATCGATCCAAGTTGGCCTGCCTCGTGACGGTGATCGAGACCGGTCAGATGTTGCAGTGGGACATAGCACCGAGAGGGCAAACGAGGTAACTTCAAATAGTCTCCAACACGGAAAGAGCTCTCTCATCGTAATGGAAAACACTACTGCAATCTCCTTAGATTATCCGGTGGACCTTTTACTATGCCTTTTGTTCTTGTCTCAAACCCCCGATATACATAAGTTTAACGAATTATAAGAATCAAATCTATAACTTTTTATTTTTTGGTAGAAGAGGAATCCTTTTATCTCTTCTCTGGCCATGCAATCTCTTTCTTCACCGGGAAAGTGGGTAGACCCGGTAAAATTAACAGGGCCCGTAATTTCATTTTCCGCCCGATTTTGCAACCAGACAGGTCAAAAGTAATTTGAGACATCACGATCAATAAATACATCAACAAAGAGAAGCGAAAGTTGCATGAAGTATGACCCGACGTTGCACATTGTGCCCTCGATCGTACACGGAAAGGATTCGTCTTGAAGTCGACGGGCTTTTTGATCGTCCACTCTTGTTTCGTGCCCAAGTAAGCACGCACACCCACCCATCCGTCCGTCCATCCACTCTTCTATTTTGCTGAATCTTCATCCATATCCGATTCGGTATTATTCTCAACTTGACAACAGAGAGGTTATGAGTTCAACTATTATTGTGAGACTCCTCGTGCCGTTTTATTCCCCATCATATCGTATCCATTTCTAGACTCATGGGCATTCTATGCAACCAAAAAGAGACACTCCATCGCATTGACGCAATGTATAAAAAATAATAATAATAATTTGATGCCGAGTGGGGCGATTAGTTGGAGCAAATCGATATCCCTCTCTCACAAATAAGATTTCAACTTTAAATTTTATAAATAAAGGAAATACACTTATTAATCAATCTATCTAATTTAGTTTGAATTAGTTGGAATTTTGTGAAATTTTTAGTATTAAAAAGTCCGGTCACTAGTGGCCTCATTTCCATAGTTGAGGGAAAATTTGCTAGAAGGGCTTCTTATCACGAATTGATTTTGCACCATCACTCAATGTTTTCTTTTTTTTTGGGGGTGGCAAAGAATTATCCCTCAACTTAAAAATTGATATGACAGATGAAGAATCTTTGACCCATTTATGATATATGGTTTTTCCCTTATTTTTTTCTGGCCATAAACCACTTTTTTTCTGGTCATTAATCATATATATGCTGGGTGTTATGATCATATATATATATGTATGTCATAAGGAAATATACACGTACAAGGATATTGTTGCCTTCTTAACAATCATACTGTCATTATTATATGCTCATATAACATACATGGTAGTCGACCAAGCTCTGATCTACTTAAGACCTTTCCCTCTCTTATTCATTGACTGACGCGATTATTATGACGCACCGGGTCTCATCCAGTCTATAATACGGACTTGGAGTGCTGACTGTGTCATCCGGCTCTCATGAATATATTAGGTCCCTTTTTTTTTCCGGTGGTAGACCAGCACGAAACATCGAGGGCAGGCAGCACCCGGGTCCAGTTGATTGGACTTGGGTTAATGAGGCAAAATTAGCCAGCAAGAATCTTTTGACCAAGAAAGTGACCGACCGAGTCTTTGTTGTCTTCTGTCCGCAGGGAGTGTCTCATTCGATGGTGGACTGATTGATTTTATTGATCCATGTTGGATCTAAGAACAGGAGTAATGAAAAATTAGCCGTTCAACGTGTTTGCCACTCCATTACTTAGGTCATATTATTCATCGTTTACACGCTTGTCAACGAAGAAAATTTATATGCCGGAGAAATTTCAGTCTTATGACCGAGTCAACCTGATGCGGACTTGATTAGCTAAGATCCATTAACTTATTGGGCTCTCCAAGGCCTGCTATCATCTTCAGTGATGGGCCGGATAGCCCATGAACATGGGCCCTTCCGGCCCAAAAAAGATTTGGACCTCTTTGAGAATTCCCTACCCCCCCTGTCGCCTAAGTAGCTATCAAAATTCTTTTTTTTTTTTCCACTTACTTAATTTCTTAAATTTCACAAAATTCTTAAATTACTTAATTTTCATGCAAATTATGTAAAGGTCAAGTAAATTACTTAGATATCGTTTACTTTTACCGAATTGATTCCCTATACTTAACTTCACTTTTATTGTGAAAATGTGTGAATAAGATGATTTTCTAACAAAACTTTTCATTTTCCAAAGGTGTTTTTTTTTTCACATTTCTCTATTTTTTTCGGGGATTTTTTGAAAAATAAAATAAAAATATATGCCCTATGTATTGCTTAAATTAATTGGGCATAAATTAACAAATTTTGTAATGAATTAATTATCCCTTATATTGAGCATATTATATATATATTAAGAGTGATATCGCTGCCTTACCGACCCTTTACTCATCCGTAGATGAAAATGAATTCTCATCTGCATCTCGTGGCACACTCGCATTGCTTTTCGAGTCTTTCAGTTAAATGGGCATGAGGGGCTTCTCGAGAGGTAGAAACAGAGATGGGGAGAAAGACGATATCGAGTTCATATTATATATATATATATATATATATACACACATTTCAGAGACACCCACTTCCCTTCAGTCAGGAATACATCAAAAGAGCTTACGGAAGAAGTCCCCTCCGAGGACTTCTACGATGTCCACCAGTCATCCACATTTTATGTACACTGATATATTGGGCTGCCTACCAAAAGGGCATCTCTATATAACTCAGGAAAAAAGAGAGGAGGATACTGGCCACCAACCAAGATGGAAGGAGCCATCAGCCGATACGTACGGATATTGCTGCTTAAGGGAAGGGAGGGGAGGGGAGACTTAGATAAGGGTGATTGGGTTAGCATTCACAAATGGATAAGAGATCGTCCGGATCGTGGCTGGATCTGGGTCATTTGCAGACGGTCTTCATTTTCTTGGCGGCCTGGACAAAGCCCATGATAACTTGCAGCTCGTCCATTTGCTTAAACAGAGAAAAGAACACAATTTAGGGTGATTCAACAAATCAGGGCAACCAATTGACCATGTGTATGACCAATAGAATGAAATAGCTCAATTTGTATTGATCCAAAAGGAAAATACAGCTTCATTCGTACAGACTACATCAATACTGATTGACACAGATAAGCCAATGCAAGGGATCTTATTATCAATCAATCAGCGTAGCTTGAGTTTGTAAGATGCAGTAATTTCTCAGCAACAGCGAGTGAAGCCCGTAAAGTTAAAGCTAAAGCAGGGTACCTGGGACATGAAGTGACTCTGAACGGCTTCTACCAGCTGTTCCTTTGATGGGTTGGGGATCACATCAACCTAGATGAAGTGATAATGGCTTTGACAGATTAGCTAGCATGCAGTGAAAGAGAGCGGTAGATAAAAGGAGAATGCAGATGCGAAGGTCCTAAGCAAAAGCTCACGAGATTGAAATGGTGCCAGTATTTCCACAAAGCAGCCATCTCCAACTTGCTAAAGTCAACTTTCTGTATAGCCGAATATAAAGGATAATGACAAGAGAACAAGTAAACTTGTCAAAGGGAAAGATATTACGTATGTCTAATCTAAAGCCAGAAGAGAGTGACTCAAAACAAAAATCAGAAAGGGGAGTATGACAGAATACCGTGGACCCACGAAGAGTGGAAACGGAGCCTTTGGACTGTGAATCAGAGGAGGTAGTCCTGCTCACGGTCCTATGCGACGATTTATGCACACAATGCCTCAATCTGTGGGACTTTTGAGTGTCATCGGATGCTGGGAAACAAGGTACAGCACAAACATAATTACAAACAAAATGGGTAGTGGGGCCAGTTCAAAGATAAAGCTAGGCATAGGAAACTTTTATTCGTAGTAAAAGCAAAAGTTGAATAGGCAAAACGGATCCTATGTAACAAGCTCAACCACTTTTCTGTTGACAAGGCACTCCTAGGAAAAAAAGTTGTAGACTAAAATATGATGTTAGGACAAGCTAATGGATTCTTCATCCCAATCAAAAGATTAGGCATGCTCAGGGAGAGCCACAAATTTTACGCTAACTGAATAAAGAGATACACTGGTATAAGCAAAAATTTCACCCGAAGGCAAAACCTTATTCAATGGTTGAAAAATTGGTTGATCTTCCAGCGGCATTAGGGGGAGGGACTCTGCTAGACTGAATCATCTAGAAGAAATGATATAGCTTTTGAACTCACCCATATCAGATCCATGCCACTGTCCATTTTCATAGTCAAGTTCACCATCCTCCTCATTGCCAGTTGGAGCTTCAATCACACTAAGAGCATTTCTCTGTAGCTTGACTTCTATGCCATTCGTGAGGACCTGTATTTTACCAATCTGGTAAGTGTTTTAAAGATCCAAGAAAGCCTATAAATTTCTGAAGCCCTTTTTTTTTTGGGTAAAAAGGAGTCTGGGCCTAGAATGGTAGGAGGAACAAGGTAATAAGGTCGGTAAGTCACATCCATAAAAATCAAACCCAGGACCTCCTGGTCCTACATTGAGGGGGTGCGCCAATGCACCAGGCCCATTTTCTTAATTCTAGAGCTTTTCTAGGACCAGACATCTTTATGCTGTAGGATATTAAAAAAGCGAAAAGAAATCCTGCAAAAACTGTTCTTTTAAAGAAAAACGAAACAACAAACAGGCGCAATTTTAGTGAAGTAATTTCTATTCCTAGTCAACAGAGGACCAGTGGCATCAGAAATCAATTGCTTTCATCATTTACAGTGGATATATCAACCTAACTCCATGACTCAATAGCAATATTCTGCTTTTCTTAGGCTTTACACTGTCTCGTGTCAATTGAATAGTTCCAGAAATAACTCAACAGTATAATTGGATTTTCCGTGTTCCGCAATCTAATCAGAAATCAAACTGACAATGAGATCCCGATCAAAGAGAAGAAAGCTCGAGATAAATCCTAAGAAGGAAAAATGATTTATGGAAATCAATCCTCACTATAGATGAAACCATCCTCATAGAGTCATAGTTGACATGCAGAACAGAATGGACCAAAGATGTAAATGCTTATACAGATGTACAAGAAGAACTGAACTGCCACCAAACTACAGGGTAACAATGGACCATGAAACAGAATCGACCAAAAAAACACACCAACATAGAGTTGATTGTCGATAGATCCACTAACAGAACCAGCATGCAACCACAAAGTATTGACTTTTGATTGTTCTTATCTTCACAATTGACTCTACGCTCGGAATTGAACCATGCAGGAACGGATTACAAATTTTCAATTAAACAACAAAATTACTTGAAGAAATTGCATAAAACCCATTTGCAAAAGATAGAACAAATTCAGCATTCTTCAAAAAAGTTAAAAAAAACCTAGAATCCAACCGTTCACATTCCAAACAGTGACAGTCAAATCGGAAGTCAGACCAATCATCATCAAATGCTGAACCACTGTGACCGAGAGATTACCAGCCAATGCCATCCGCCCAGACCAACTGCCTTCTTCACCACGCCCTGGAGACCGACGAGGACGGACTTGGTGCGGTTGTTCCCGGTGACGACGACCTTGGTGTGACGTGGCAAGACGGAGAGCTCCTCCTCGCTGCTGTCACTACCTCCGAAGCTTGGCAAGTGAGGGAAGCCCCCGCCATTGACCGAACTCCCTACTGCTTGCAGCATTTCCGAAACTCTACCAGTCGGAACAGAGAAATTGATGCTGTGGGCTCGGATAATTGAATGCTATGAACTCAAATTGGAGTCTATGGAAAGATCATGCATTGGTGAGCTCGAAAATTGAGGTCGCAGAGACGATAAGAGAAGAGAGAGACAATCGCGAGAAAAAATCTGGTCAATTTCCCGGAAGGAGAGCAGAGGGCAAGGGAGACTGAGAAACACAGAGATAGAGAGAGAGAGAGAGAGAGAGTGAGAGTGTGTGTGCGTGTTTTTCTTTCTTTGTGGTTATAGAGAGAGAGAGAGAGAGAGACGGCTACTATTGATTTTGGCGTGTCGCTATGAATCCCGACGACATAGCAGATGCCAATGAGGAAGCGCCACGTGGATATATGTCTCCCGCCAATTAATCCTAGTGAGGCCCAGCTGTCTAATTGGGAAGAAAAAATATATAAAAATGAACTGATTAGCAGTAAACACGATGATGGGTCACTTAATTAAACCTTATTTATAAATTTATTATAATTTAATCTACATATTCTTATGCCACACGGTGAATCAACCCACGGGGTAATTTCTGTGAGGGAGAGAGAGAGAGGACTGGCAGGCGGCATGACGCAATACTACTACCGGTTTCGGGTTTTTAGGGAGGAGAGAGAGAGACGTCGTGGGGGGAAGCAGTTTTACTGGGCGTTGACTGTGCTACAACTGGCGCCAAATGCGTTAGGTGGGCGAGAAGGGGCAGAATGACGATTATACCCCTCATCTTTCGTTCAAGCAGTTGAAAGCGACCGGTGTCAGCACCGACCTTTCACTCCCCCAATCCCCTTGCCCACCCCCCCGGGGTCCCGGCCACACCAACTTTACGGAATTGCACCTGCACGTAGTAGAAAATATCTAATATGACATGGTACATTTATCACCGGTCCAACTCCCATCACCGCACTTCAATGGCAAATTTAAACTAGCTTGGAATCACCGATAGGTGAATACCAGGTGGTATATCATTATCGTACAAGTAGGTTCTACTTTTTTATTTAATTTTAAAAAAATAATTATGAGTGTTATAATTTTTAGTTGATAGATCATCTCAAATCCAAATTAGTCGGTACTTGTTAGGATTTTGACGCAGAACCCTAGGTTGTTATTAGGGAATTTGTTAGCCCATTGATGCTCGGACACAAATATGGCTACTAGGTGGACCCTCGATGGCATGACAGCCAGGAACAAGATCGAGGAAAGACTGTCGAAGGATTAGTTCAAATGGACAGGCGAGCTGCCAGGCGATGCAGACATGGGCACTCCCACAAGACTCAATCAAGGGCGGGTGACCTGGATGCCCTATCCTCCTGCAAGACTTGCTCCCGGGTGAGCAAGGCGGACACCAAGTGGCAGGCAATGTGGGCGTGGGCGATCCCGCAAGACTCGGTCAAGGGCGGGTGACCTGGACGCCCTATCCTCCCGCAAGACCCGTTCCCAGGCGAGCTGGCAGACAATGGGTGGGCAGTTGATCCTACAAGAGGCGCTCAAGGGCGGGCGATACGGACGCCCTAAGCTTCTGCAAGACTCGCTAGGGAAAGTTGGTCATGGTCGAGTGACACTAACGTTCCAGGCTATTAGTGGCTAATCCAAGGCAAAGGTACGGTGCCCATGACCGAACTGAGTGCGGATGGCACTCAGGCAGACCCAGCAGACTCTAGTCGTGTGATTGACGGGGTCACAGTCAGAGTGCTAACCGTGACTGAGCTGGTGAGCAGTCAACCTTATCCAACTGCAGCATCCTGAAAATAAGGGATAAGGGTGGTTATGGAAGCCTGGTTGTTTCCTGAAAACCAGGGATCGTGGATCCTCCCCCTGCAAGGATAAATAGGACTTGGGTCTTCAAGGTCGAGGGGAGCAACTAGAGAGAGTCAAGAGGAAAACACTCCATCACAGAAGGTCAAGCAAAGGAAAGCCAACAGTACTGTGACCAGTTCCCTCAAAGCCGAGCATGAACTCCCGAGGCGAAGTTCACTAGTCCAAGTGAGGAGTGCAAGTGCCGGAAACACGAGGCATATACTTGGGCGTGACCGTGTAAGGGTTTTGCGTGTTCTTGTAATTCGAGTTTGTGAATACAAGTGAGTTTTCCCTTACCTTGCATTGTTCAATCCTAATCCTCATTGCTAAACCTCGCCAACTATTTCGCTGCGTGTGTTTGGGTTAGCTGAGAGTGTATGGGACACTGTTCAATATCATCGCAGGAACTGAAAATTTTGGGTAAATTCCAATCCCTGTGATAGAATCCATGGTATGCAAGCGAGATCAATGCGCTACTTAAAATCCATAGATTTCAATTCTTGAATCTTTTTATGAGCAAAAAAGGAAAAGAAAATTAGAGCAAATAGTAATAACCGCGATTATATCATATGAACAGTAGTGTTATTGAGAGTTTAATATAATTTAAGAAATTAAATCAATCCAAGGAGCGCACAATTAGCGGACACTCTTCAAGCACGCATGTGAATGTGGATGACTTTTGAATAATTAGATAACGAAGGGTCTTAAATCATTATTAAGTTCTTTCATATAAAAAATAAATTTGATTAATCATCAACTGATCGACTTGTAGTTCTTTTACTAAATTTCTGAATAACTTGATTGTACACTAATTTCAAAATATGGTTTGATTAATTCAAAAATATTGCATTCTAAAAAAAATTCTGGTTAATCAAAACTGTTTTTATGGGGGATTCACGAAGGTGCTGGGGCCGCGAATGGAAGGGGTAAGCCCCACATCTGGAGCACGCTGGGGTCTGATTGTAGGGAAAATGTACTAAAGTAATAATAATAATAATAATAATAAAAAGGAGATAAAGATAGTAAAGGCGGAAGCTTTCCTATGATTAGCTCTTCGAGGAAATGATTTGCGAGTAAATGGATTCTAATGATTTGAGATAGCTAGGCGTAAAAATTGGATTTGGAACATATGCGGGTTTTTATTTTTTATTTTTAAAATTTTCAGAAATGATAAAATATTATATAAAAATTTCACCTCATAAGATGGCTCCAAATGTCCCCAATCGTAGCCCATGTTGATTGGACACGAAACTCAATTTAAATATGCCTAATTCCATGTGGTAGGTGAGTTTAATTAGTACCCAAATCTGCGGTGTTAGAGATCGCATGCTTTAATTGACCTTACAGATTATAGGGATTTGAGATAATTATATTACTCTAGATTTAATAATTAAAATAGTATAAATTTAATAATAATAATTATTATTATTATTAAATTTTTATATTTATTTATTTACCTATTCTCTTATCTTTTTATAATATTATAAATTTTTTATATAATAAAAAATAATTCACTGACTGGACGAGTTTACGAGAGCTTGAGAAGGAGTTTCCTTTAGTAGCATTACTTTGAGCTTATTAAAAATTATTTAATTTGATTTTTATTAATAAAATTTTTCTTTTTTTTTTTCTATTCAAGCCCCATTATTTTCTCTCTAATACTCACTTGACTTGACCAACCGGGGAAAATAGTGTGACAGAGACGCGTGCTCCGGGTTTGGGCTGCGATGAACCCGGCCCGGAAAGGCTAGGAGGACCCATTTACAATAAGATACATACACACACGCACTGCGGCTTCAGACTCGGCGAGTTCCGTGCCCTGCCGGCGGTAATGGCGGAAGCTGGAAATGGAGAGAGACTGATGCAATTTCTAGGCAGCGGTATCTATCGCCTCGAAAGCTCAAAAGCCGTTTTCATAGACCCAGTTCGGGTGCTGAACCGCTCCTATTCGCGCTTCAAGATATCTCCTTCTGCGTACTACTCTCGTTTCTTTGAATCCTATGAAACCAGAACCGGCGTCTCTTCGAGTCCTCGTAAGAGGAAGCGGAAGGAGAAGCGACCGCCTCTCGCTCTCGCTCTCAACGAGCGAGAACTAGCCGCAGATCGCCGTCACCAGGCAAGTCCTTCTATTCGCTTACATAGGAATCGCCGAGGCGGGGAGACGATGAGTGCATTCGCTTTCCCTTAAAAGTCTCGTGATTTGACTTCCCACTTTCGTAGACTGAGTGAGGTTGAAGCAATTTTTTAGAATTGGTTGCAGGAAGTGAGACCTTTCCTGTTGAAGGCACATGAATACTTACTCGGAGCTAATGAACTTTTATCGGTTATGCCGAGTCTGAGGAGCAGTGAGGATGCTTCAGCAGAAAACAATGAACCAACGCAGCCTCAGCAATCATTTATAGAGCTTGGGCGGCTTTGGCAAGCTCCCATGTTTGAGATAACTCTCAATTTTCCACGTTCCAAAGAACGAACCTCTGATGAAGGTTTTTGCTGTAGTCTATGTTTTGATGGTCTACGTTTGACATTTAACGGTTTGTCGAGACAGCATCTTCTGACAACTGCTCCATGTAAATGGTTCCTGCTTCCTAGGTTGTCAAAGGCAGCTATCTGTATTTGGTAACTTGGTCGTTAATGACATGGAGGATGATGTGGAGGCGGAATTCCTCAATAGCCGATATATTATCCCCAGAGAGAGCTGCTTCTACATAGTATGCTGCTTTCATAACCTAATGATCTTTAATTAAGTTCGAGTGCTTTTGTATCTGCTGTGCAAGTGAGGTATATTTGGCTAGAAGTATTGCTTATCCAGTTTTCTTTTTCCGGCCAACAATGTCAAAGTCCGATCTGAAGCATATCAAAAACCTGGTTCCTGGTAATTTCTCCAATGAAACTTATTCTGCCTAATCGTTCAATTCATTAAAAAGTTTCACGAGCAACTTGTCCACTATGATTGATTTTTTTTGAAACAAAATCAATAATTTAGCGGTTCAATGGTTACATATTGTTGTTATACACGACAATCAACATACTTTATAATGAATTCCTTAAGGGTGACTTAGTATGATCTCTAGAAATCATGATAGAATGCATTCTTTATCCCAAATCTCTCTTTTTTCTAATTTCTATAGTTACAATGGTAATATTTTCTGTTATTTTTTGCAGATGATGACGCCTGTGGGTTCCATCTTATAGTAGTAGATCCACCTTGGGAAAATGGAAGTGCTCATCAGAAATTGAGGTGCTAACTGCTAATTGACACTGTTTATTTGCAAAAGGAAGAAATGATTCATTTGTGCATTGTTACTACTGTATTGGGGAATGAATGCACCATCGTAGGTATTTGACCAATGGATTTTATTGACTCATGCATTCTTTGTATAGATTACTTGATCTTTGTTACAAGGTAAAGCAATTATCTCTTTGTGGTTGATTATATTTTGTCAGCAAAAATGAAATGAAAGTAAGAACTGGTTAGGTTGCTACCTCATGATACAACTGCTTAGATATTGGAAAATTCTTTCCTTTTACTTTAGAGCTAATTTGTTTTCTTCTTAGTGAAGATACCCAACTTTGCCGAATAGATACTTCTTGTCCATTCCTATTAAGCAATTAGCCCATGAAGATGGTGCACTAGTGGCCCTCTGGGTGACCAACAGGGAGAAACTACGAAGCTTTGTGGAGAAGGAGCTCTTTCCTTCCTGGGGAGTTAGACATGTAGCAACTTTTCACTGGTTAAAGGTGACTTCCCTTAGTTCTCTATCATTTCCATTCATAACTGCAAAGGAAGTGTTATTTGTTTGTATTTCATGTTCTGCAATGTTTAATGCTTTCAGGTAAAGGCAGATGGCTCTTTGATATGTGAGTTGGACCTCCTCCATCATAAGCCATATGAAAGCCTTCTCCTGGGCTATTGCACTAAGAAGGTCAGAATCAACAAAGTGAACTTGCTCCAACTGCATATGTTTTTACTTGTGACCTATTTATGCGTAGTGTGTCCTATTTATGTTTTACAGGGTGAATATTTTGAAAAGCTATCAATACAAAGGGATATACCAGATAATCAAGTAATGTTAAGTATTCCTGGGGATTACTCAAGGAAGCCCCCAGTTCAAGGTAGTCCTGCATATACCGTGAGTTTGAAAATTCACAAGTTTAGGCAAAACAAATCTATAGGAGTAGGCGTTTTTTTTGGTTGAAAAATGAAAAAAGAACCTTCTGTCTTAGTTTCTTTAGATTGTCTATTCATTGATTAATGAATATTGAAATATCTGCCAGGAACTGACTTATTTTTTTGTGACCTATTCTTCTTATAATATTCAGATTTATTGCTGGAGTTCGTACCAGGTCTCAAGCCTCCTCACTGTGTTGAACTATTTGCCAGAGAAATGAGGGCTGGGTGGCTCTCCTGGGGAAATGAACCTCTCTGCTTTCAAGAATCAAGATACTTCCAGTCTCCACATGGGTAAACAACTAAAACGTTATTCTGGTTCGGCACACTCCTATGAAGCGACTCTTGGGACAGCAACTCATTGTTTGGCTCTTGTTCCTGTGAGTTCTCTTTACTTTTCTAGCTGTAGTACAGTTGAATTTTTGTCCAGTTTCAGTCTACCTTGCCCCACTTCGACAATCCAGCTGTTAAATTTTGGTTGTGCCAAATTTTGGAGTGCTCAGCAATTGAATGTGTCAGTGTTTGTCTCCCAGGCTGTCCTTGAATGAACTACTAGCAAAATGCCTTGGATATGAAGTTTAGATCTATCATAAGATATGAAGTTTAGATCTATCATAATGTTGCTCAAATTGGCGATTTGATGTCTCAAGAGGAAGTAAAATGGGTGGTGATGACCTACCTTAGTTAGTCGCCTATGATAAATTCTGTTGAAATGACTCGGGGAAGAAGGAAGCAGGAGAAAGATGGCAGTTATTTATATGGTGGTTCAGGTCTCTCAGCAAGGACAAACTTGTGCTGCATCCATTCCTATCAGAAACCCATGCTAGAACTGAGTTGAGCCATTTTCTCGGTGGCTAGACTAGAGTGAATCTCTGCTACACTTGTGTCAAGTACTAAGTGGCTCACAAATCAAACAATTCAGGAGAGGCGCAAGTGGCCCATCTTTGTTCATGCGTTAATATGGGACAATTGGATTTGTAATGTTTTATGTTCTGGATTTAGGCCCACGAGCTGAAACTATGAGTTGAGTGCCATGGGTAGTTACAGTTAGGCAGTCTGTTACTCACAGTTAGGCAGTCTGTTATTCACAGCTAGGTAGTCTGTTACTCCAAGCGATTGAGTTGAAATGCTATAAATATCTGTAAAGCCACTGACGTCACAGACTCTGTAAGCTGAATAAGAAAGAGAGAAATAATAGTTTCATTTTGTTTTGCTCTTCAAATCATCTATGTTCACCCCTCTCTATCTATCCCTACTTCAATTATGCTAATACGGTATCAGAGCACCAAATCCGCTGATCGCATCCATAGCAAGAGGAGGCTAGAATAATAATGTCCAAAGCAACAATCGCTTCCAACCATTACAGAATGCCTCTTTGACGGCAAGCGGCGGTCCAGGAGTGCCAGAATCTGCGGCACTTGTTGATAACACTCATAGTCTATTTTTCCTTTCAAGTAGTGACAATCTAGGTATGATTCGCATAACTCATCAACACATAGGTCTGAATTATAATTCATGGAGCAGAGCCATGGAGGTTACCTTAAGTGTGAAAAACAAGTTAGGATTTATTGATGGCTCAATCACTCGATCGCCTGATATGGATTCTACTGCTAGTGTGTGGAAACGATGTAACAGTATGGTGATGTCCTGGATCATCAATTCTGTCAACAAGGCCATTGCTGAAAACTTGATGTATATGAAAACTACACAAGACATTGGGAAAGATTTGCGGGAGACTTTTCATAGAAAGAATGCAGCACGGATTTTTCATCTTAAGCAGCAAATCAGTTCACTTACACAAGGATCGCGTGACATTGGTACTTATTACACTCGTTTGAAAGTACTATGGGAAGAATTGAGGAACTATCAACCATTACTTGTTTGTTCCTATGGTAATTGCACATGCAACAACTCATAAGCTTCGTTGGAATATCATCATCAAGAAACAGTCCTGCAGTTCCTCATGGGACTGAATGAGTCCTACACAGGAGTTCGTGGGCAAATATTGATAATGGATCCGTTTCCCTCTCTTACAAAAGCCTTTAATCTAGTTACTCAAGAGGAAATGCAACATGTGGTAGGAAATATGCCTCCTCCTGTGGTAGAGAATATGGCGTACTCTTTTGCAGCATATCAGCCCAGCCAATCCCCACATGCAGTGGCAGCAGTGTCAACCTATGGAAGAGGTCGAATAGATCAACCAATTTGTACACACTGTGGCAACCTTGGGCATAGAGTGGATAAATGCTACAAGCAACATGGTTATCCCCCAGGTTTTTACCTACAAAATCTTCAACCACGAGGAAAACATGATTCTCACATGCAATATCGTTCAGGCCAAATCCGAAGTCACAACAACAAACCTCAAGAAGGTTCGAGCCTTAGTATAAATGCCACCACTACAACCTCTTCGAAGGTTGACACTTCGCAAGAACAACTTCAGCAGGTGATAGAGTTTCTAAGCTCACAATTGAAGTCTAAACAAATCCAGTTATTTGAACCTTCTGAAGATTCTGTAATACTCTCGAATGAGCCAATGGTCTCCCAAGTCTACGGTAAGACTTCTAAATCAACTAAGCCTATTCTCCATACTTCATGTCATGATTGGATATTAGACACTAGTGCCACATACCATGTATGTTGCCATAGATCCTTCTTCACTAACATGAAACTTGTAGGAAATACAGTGATACGATTGCCTAATGGATTGACAACATGTGTCACTCACTTTGGGACAGTTGTTTTAACTAAGCACATTTCTCTCCATAATGTTTTGTTCATCCCAGATTTTTGTTTCAACATTATTAACATAAGCACCTTGATGAGAGACATGAATTGTTCCATCACATTTACTAACAAATCATGTTTTCTTCAGGCCAAGAAGCAAGCATTGATGATTGGGAAGATTGATAGAAGCAGCACTTTGTATTTTTTCACCTTCCCATCATTGTTAGTTGGTTGTTGTGCAGTGGTTTCTCTTGATATCTGGCATATGAGATTGGGTCATCCATCTATCAATAGATTACAAACGTTGAGTGCTGATTTGTGTTTGTCTAGAAATTCTTTACCAGGCTTGTCATCACATTGTAAGACTTGTCATTTGGCAAAATAACGGAGGTTACCATTTCCTTTTCATAATAACCTAGCTGAGCATGCATTTGATCTTGTTCATATGGATGTTTGGGGACCATTTTCTGTTCTTACTCTTTCAGGGTATCGTTATTTCTTAACCATTGTAGATGATCATACCAGAATGACATGGATTTATTTGATGCAATTGAAATCTGATGTTACGCAACTAGTCCCTGCATTTTATACGTATGTTGAGACTCAATATAACACCTTGATCAAAGGCATTCGTTTTGATAATGCACCTGAGTTTAAATCTCACGCAGTTCTTTAGAGACAAGGGCATTCAGGCATACAAATCATGTGTTGAAACACCCCAGCAGAATTTAGTAGTAGAAAGAAAACATCAGCACCTCCTCAATGTTGCCAGAGCTTTAATGTTTCAAGCTGGTCTTCCATTGTGCTATTGGGGTGATTGTGTTCAAGCTGCAACTTACCTTATTAATTGCATTCCTTCTCCTTTGTTGCAGGACAAGACTCCATACGAACTACTGACCAATATGAAGCCTAAATATGATCATTTGTGAGCCTTTGGTTGTTTATGTTATGTTGCAACTTCAGTACAAGATCGACATAAGTTTGAGCATCGATCTTGAGCATGTGTTTTCCTAGGCTATCCCCTTGGTTATAAAGGATACAAGTTGTTAGACATTTACACACATAAAATTTTAGTTTCGTGTCATGTTATTTTCCATGAAACAATTTTCCCATTTGCTGATGACATTATTTGTAATACTGCACATCAGTTGTTCTCGACTATAGTCTTACCATTACCTGTTTCTGATGTTGTATCAGTTCCTCTGCAGGACATAGGGAATCAGTTGAGTTCCTCTAGGCAACAACAGACGCCTTTAGAGGATGAAGAACCTAACAATTCCATAGTCCACACTCAACCACGGAGACACACTAGACCTCCCTCATATCTGTCAGATTTTCACCTCTACTCTACTAATCATGTCTCTACTAATCATCCTTGGGTAAACTTTGTAGGTTACTCACATCTTTCACCAAGACACCACCGATTTATCATGGCCATTACCAACCAGATGGATCCTCAAATGTTTGATGAAGCCATCCAATAGCAAATATAGAGGGATGCTATGACAATAGAGCTTAATGCTCTACAAGACAACAATACTTGGATAATTGTTAGTCTTCCAGCAGGTAAAAATGCTCTCGGCAGTAAATGGATTTATAAAACCAAGTTCCTTGTAGATGGGAGCACTGAAAGACATAAAGCTCGTCTTGTGGCGAAAGGGTATACACAACAATCTGGGGTAGATTACCTTGACACCTTTTCGCCCGTAGCCGAACTGGTCACAGTAAAGTTGTTACTTTCTTTAGCGGCCATTTTTCATTGTTCCATGTTACAATTTGATGTCAGTAATGCATTTTTTAATGGTGATCTATTAGAAGAAGTATATATGGAATTCCCACTTGGATATGTTTGTCGAAAGGGGAAGCACTTACCTCATTCTCCTGTATGTAGGTTACATAAATCAATCTATGGATTGAAACAAGCATCTCGACAATGGAACTGCAAATTTGTAGAGGCAGTGACATCCATGGGTTTTTGACAATCACAGTTTGATCATTCGTTATTCATTAAAGGACATCCGTCAGCTTCCTTTACTACCTTAATAGTACATGTTGATGACATTCTGTTCATTGGCAATAACAATGATCATGCATTATTGTCTCGAAAGGAATTGTTTAAGAAATTCAAAATGCGAAATCTAGGAGCCCCAAAATATTTTATAGGCATGAAGATAGCAAGATCAAAGGCCAGGATAAATCTCTCTCAACGCAAATATGCAATGGAATTACTTGCTGACGTTGGATTACTTGGTTGCAGGTCTGTGGCGACACCAATGGAACCAAACATCAAGCTCTCAAAGCTTGATGGCAACTTACTATATGATCTTGCACCCTATCGTAGACTTATTGGCAAACTCATTTATCTTACCATTACCCGGTCAGATCTGAGTTTTGTGGTAAACAAGTTGAGTCAATTTGTCTATTCTCCTAGAGATGTTCACCTGAAAAGAAGCTTATAGAGTCCTACGATACATAAAAGACACTTTGGGTCAAGGTGTCTTCTTTGCAGCTACTGCAAAATTGAAAATTAAGACGTTTGTAGCTGCGGATTGGGCAGCTTGCCCTAATACACGCAAATCGACTAGTGGCTACTGTGTCTTTCTTGGTGATTCAATGATCTCCTGGCGATCAAAGAAGCAAACTGTGGTTTCACGGTCATCTGCAGAAGCAGAATATTGATCCATGGCCCAGCTAGTTTGTGAGGTGGTCTGGATTCCGAATCTCCTAAATGGTATGGGAATAACTTGTGAAGGAACAACTCTCCTCTATTGTGATAATAATGTCATACATCATATTGCTATGAATTCAGTATTTCACGAGAGGACCAAGCACATCAAGCTTGATTGCCATTTTGTGCGAGACAAAGTCAAGGAGGGATTGATCAAGATCATGCCAATCTCCTCTAAACAGCAATTGGCAGATCTCCTTACAGAACTACTCCACCCAGGACAACTTCGTTATTTGCTTAACAAGATGGGAATCAAGAACATTTATTGCCCATTTTGAGGGGGAGTATTAAAGCCTTATGAGCTGAAACTATGAGTTGAGTGTTATGGGTAGTTACAGTTAGGCAGTCGGTTACTTACAGTTAGGCAGTCTGTTACTCATAGTTAGGTAGTTTGTTACTCCAAGCGGTTGAGCTGAAATGCTATAAATAGCTGTAAAGCCACTGACGCCACTGACTCTGTAAGCTGAATAAGAAAGAGAAATAATAGTTTCATTTTGTTTTGCTCTTCAAATCATCTATGTTCACCTCTCTCTATCTCTCCCTACTTCAATTCTACTGATAGCCCTCTCTCTCTCTTCTTGTTGAAATTCCGTTGACTACGACAGCTGGCGATTTTGCTGCCATTAAGAAAGGGTTCTGCTTTAGTTACATATAGTACATTCTTTCTGCCATCAGCAGCCCTTCCATTGGAATGCTGATATTCAACTAGTCCTGTCTGTTACTACGAGATGTGTGAGACATCCAATCTGGGCACATCTGGTTTCTGTGATCTAGGTTCAAATAATTTCACATTATGCATGCATTATGATTCATTTCCGAGAACAGGAACAGATGTACATGCTTGTACATTAGGCTGCCATTCTCATTTTCTCTCAGTAGCGATAATATGAATTCGGCCGGTGTCAGGCTCACTTTGCGGTTCCACTAGTGTTACGTTAAATCTTACTGAATCTTAGCTTAACATCGCCAAAGTCGTTGTAGTATAGTGGTAAGTATCCCCGCCTGTCACGCGGGAGACCCGGGTTCGATCCCCGGCAACGGCGCTTTTTTCATTTCATTAATTTTTTCCCCCTATTTTCCTCTGGTCTTCTTCTTTGTTCAACCTGCCGCAACTCTCTTCCCAGCAAAACTCCATTAATCTGATTGTTCTCTCTTACGTGACTGGTTAGCAAATGAAAATAGCCATCTGCGCTCTTGGGGGAGATTTTATGCTCCTGGGTCTGTTACGGATCATCCATCGGCCATTCAGTCGCTAACGAGAAGTCCCAAGATTTTGTAGCATCCTCAGATGTCATCATCGACAGGACATTCTCAGCAGATGCACAAATGAGGCTCATGAGTTTCGGGGTGCAATCCCTTACGCATATCCACCTGCGTTCGTGTACCCGATCATCGGTGCCTCCCGTCGCAGTGGCACTCGCAGGGAGCTTCACTTGCCAAATTCAACGAGCTCCTCGGTTCTGATGGCTCTGTGTCGCCTGCACCTTGTCCGGGGCTCGATGAAGGAGACCCCTCTGTGGATGCTAAGGGCTCGAACGAACCAATCAAACTCCCGTCGCTCCGTCAGCTGTCCTATCAGACTGGACTGGAAGGACAATTTCTTTACGCGTGAGGGTTAGAAACGTCATCAAGCACACCGACCGCATTATTGTTCTATGCGGTCCTAATCATAGTTTTTAAAACCGGACCGGGTTGGGAACTGGTGTAGGTATGGGTTCATGGGTCGGACCGAACGTTCAATGGATTGAACCGCATATTTAATAAATAATATTACTAATAAATTTACATAATATCATAATTTGAATATAATTTATAACAAAAATCATTAATATAACCATTATATTAAATAAAAGTTTAATATAAAATATAAATATAAATTTAGTAAAATAAAATAGGTACATTACAATAAGTTTTTGTTTTTTTTTTCAATTTTAAGTTGGCCGGTTTTCTTATGGGTTCAATTGGGTTCACTAGTCGGACCGGGAACCGGCCGGTTCAATCGGATTTTTCCTCTTTTAATGTGCAATTGGATTTTTTGAAGGAACCGGATTTGATAAGTGGACGGTTTCGGGTTGAACCAGTCGAACCGGCCGACCCGGTCCAGTTTTTAAAACTATGGTCTTGATCATTAGCATACCATCGATTAGCAAAAGCTACAGTCCCTCTCACCCTGTCTGTAGCCCTCCCTCCACGGGGTACGAGGATTCCTCCCTTGTTAAAGCATAATCCTTGGATTAATGTTAATTAATCGATATTAGTACAAATTTGTCTCCTTCACTAAATTCCCCGAAAATTTGTGACAAAATAAAATATATGAGATTGTGATTTTTTTTGGGGGTTAAGTTTAACATTTCTTTTTATTTATAAGAGGAAGAAAAACCTAATGTTTCTGTCAGTAGGAGCCAGCACATGCTGGAAGATGCATATCCACTAATTACACTTTTCCCACTTGGAAAATGCGTTCACATTGCAATTCAGTGCCTAACCTTCAAAAGGGAGAGCTCCTACGGTCCGATTACTGGACTGTTCAACGATTTAATTAATGAATTATGATTAATAATACAAATCAAATATATATGATTTTTTTAATATAGATCTATGAACTGTCTAGTAATCAAATCGTAGGAAATTTTCTCTTTCCGATATGTTCTCGTGCGGAGCTTTTGTGCATGATTGTGAAATGTTACTAGAGCATCTTGACTATCGAAGCTTGATCGTGTGGTGGAGGATTCATGTCATGTCGCATATTAACGTACCATTTCTGAATGAGTCCGTATCGATAGTATTAAATCCAATTACAACCAATATTTATTATATGGATAAAAAATGTCTAATTTGAACATGACCCGTTTGAATATGGGATGATACCACACATTTAACCCATTTAATTAAATATGTAGGTTATAATGCGATTAACACATTTAATACATAATTAGACATGTTAAACAATTAATATATTCAATGTATATTTAAACACGTCCGTTTAAATAAGTGAGCAGGGCTTAACCACAATTAACCTGTTCACTTAAACATGTTATATGAGTTAAACCACTTTAGATATGAAGTGCATTTAACATCAATTCAAGTCCATCTGAATCTGCATCAAATTATCGTCTTGGACGCGGGCATTCGCTGCTATTCACCACGATGCGATGCCGATGATAATAAGGAGCCGTGGGTCCCGCTCCGACACGCAGGGTCCACGCACGTGATAATAATTGGGCCATTGGACAATTAGGCGACCAACTCTACGGAGCCCCTTAGCTAAGCATACGCGGCAGGAACATAGCCTCCTGTGTATTGTATGGAGTGTAGTTTTAAAAATTAGATCAGGTCAATTAATTCAACTTAGAATCGATAATTTATTCAATTCAGTTTTTATAAAAAATCTAACTGCACTTCCAATGAGGGTAATTTTAGTTGAATCGGTCGATTTTCTATTTAATCGGTGAATATAATTGAACCGATAAAAAATTGACTCATTTAAAATTAAAATAATACAAATATATTATAATATAATTATTTTATTTTATTAAATTTATATTTAATATAATAGTTATATTAATAATTTTTATTTTAAATTATATTTAAATTATAATATGATATAAATTTATTAATAATATTATTTATTAAATATATAATTTAACTCATCAAATTATTTATAAATTTATATTTATACTGATTATTGATCCGATCCGATTTTAAAAATTATAATATAAAGAGATAAAAGAAATAATGTGCGAGAGTGAGCACGTAATACCACAAGTTGCCAGGGTCGGGCCCACATCCTCACGTGCCCACGACCCATCGTCGACTCGTGCACCGGACTTTCGGTTTTATGGATGTTGATTTTTCATTGGGAGTATTATCCGGTCATATGAAATGTGAATTTTAGACAATAAATTTTAACCGCCATAAAATCTTTTATCTAGATCGTATTCATGGGTCAAAATTGTCACTACAGTATTCGGAAATATATATAATCAATTATAAATTTCTAATAAATATAAAAAATTGTAAAATCCATTATTTTTCTATAATTCAATGTATTATGAACATAAAATTTTTTGATAACATTTTATTACATATAATCTTAAATTACAGTAAAACTCTTACAGCTAAATATCACAATATATATATATCATAGAATTCATTGTAATATAAAATTAGAACCGACCTTACGACAGAGTAATATTTGAATTTTCCTTATTATTTCCATTTTTCTTTCCGTTTCTCATTGGCATTGTTTTGTCGAAAATAAGGCCGGCGACTGATATCGGAATCAGCTGAAAATCCAAGCTGGGGAAGTTCTCTGCTTCGATCGGCCGCTGGAATCCTCGTAGCGAACCCTGGGTCGTGATCGTCCTTTCTTGGCTCTCGCCAGCAAGACTCATCACGGCCCGGCGAGCTAGCCCCTTGGGTCGTCAAGGCACATGGCGAGCCTCGGAGAGCGTCGTCGGCAGTCTCATATGGGTTTCACGACCGTTCTTGCGAGGTAGTGACAGTCACTCACTCACTGCATTGTCGTCACCATATTTGGTTTGCTACACTCCCTTTCTCTACTTATAACTTTTTGTTTTATGGACCAATTTACTCATATATCAAATTTTATAAATAAAAAAATTTTATTAAAAAAATTTTACTGAATTTAATTCGAATTAAACAAAATTCTCATCACTTATGAGTACTGGAGGTTAAAAAAAAAATCCAGAGACACATGCAGTTGTCAGTTTGAACAGCTGAGGATCAATACTTTATTATCTCTTTAATATTTTATTTGCTTATAATTTAAGAGAATAAAATTGAATAAAAGACTATAAAAAACTGTATAAACTTTATGGATATGCTACCACTATTAAGTTAATTGAAAGAGTTTCACATATTTTTTTAAAATAAAATTTTACTTTCATAATAAAAAAAATTTATATTAAAAAAATTTTATTACTTTATAACTCGATCTAACTCGGACTCAAATTCGGATTAATGGTGGTTCATTAACTTGTGCCATATCTCGAAATTGTTTAATGAATATCACTCTCTGCTTGACCATAACTTTCTCATTCGAACTCCAATTATTGTGTGGATTGCGTTGTTGGACCCCTCATAATCTATACCATGCACATTGATCAGATTAATCGTATGGAGAATATCACAAAATTTTAGATACCAATAAACAAATAACAATGAAACACACTAAAACTTTATCTAAAATTAACCTAAGAATGTATTCATTCATTATAATAATAATTATATTTTAATAGTTATTTTGATATTTTTTTTAAATTAACATAAAATTTAAATTAGTCGATCAATTATATCACTTAAAACTTATTTTAAAATATAAAATTATTTATATTTATTTTAAAAATAATTATTTTATTTAATTTTGACAGAGCTAGATGACTCGAAACACAACATTTGTACACGAGCTTGAATTTTCAAGATAATCTAGCCTGAATTAACAGGCCTAATTGTAAGACCCACTCAAGGTTTATTATTCCATAAATAGATCACTTAGAATTTTCAAAATCTAAGTATCCATTTCGAATTTTCTTAATTATTGTTTGAAATATATATATATATATATATAACAACCTTATCTGAAAAAACAAACCACAGGCGCCCGCCCGCCCGACCGACCGACCGACCGACCCTAGAAGCACCAAAGCATGTAGTTGTTCCCCCTCAACGGTATCCTCACTAAGGCCCCATACCACGCGAACGCACCCACCGGTTCGCTGAACCAGCAGACACTCTATCACACCCCAAATAAAAAAAAACTAAATACAAAAATAAATATAAAAATTTCTCCTTTTTCCAGTCTTCTCTCACGTCTCACGAGGCGGAGACAGAGTAGAAAGCAAGAGAGAGAAGCCACGGAGCAGGGGGTGATTCTCCTCCTCTTCCTCCTCCTCCTGCTGCAGCTAAGCGGGTACGGGACAGAAGACAGAGCAGGGTGCATTCCTCGCGAGTCGGTGAAGGCGGCGGTAGGACGCGCTCCTTTTGTTGGGCCGTGTGGTTGGGGGAGATGACGTCGGACGGTGCCACGTCGTCGGCGATCCCCCGGAGGAATCCGTCGTGGAGGGAGAGGGAGAACAACCGGAGGAGGGAGCGGCGGCGGAGGGCGATCGCCGCGAAGGTATACGCCGGCCTCCGGGCGCAGGGGAACTACAACCTCCCCAAGCACTGCGACAACAATGAGGTCCTCAAGGCCCTCTGCGCCGAGGCCGGGTGGGTCGTCGAAGAGGACGGCACCACTTACCGCAAGGTAACCCTTACCCCTCGTCCCTACTATCTGCTTTTGTCTTTCCATCCCTGAGATCTGTTGTTCGAGCGTATGGATTCTGATCTGAGATTTCAGTTAGGTAATTTGAAGATCCCCGTAGCTCGTTTAGCTCTGCGGTCGCATAATACTGTAAATTTCCGCCCTTCTTTTGGGTTAAAGGTGTTGAGAGCTCATGCATGATGTTTCTTCAGTCATGCGCTTTATAGATAATTTTGTTGTCAAATCTTTATTGAGAGAGCTGAAGATTTTCTTGAAGCTGTGATGGTGATAATGGGAACATAGTTCAGATTTGGAAGCCCATCGTGATGTTCTGTCGTGCCATTAGTTGCCCTGTCTTATTAGCGTCCAGAACGGAAAGCACACTTGCCCGTGTTCTTTCTGGTCATGAAGCTTCAGGTTTTGATCTTCTATGTTGGTAGAAAGTTTGTGGACATCAATGAATCAATCCAATTGCATCCTCAGATGGCTTGAATCTGACAGCTTTGCCTCTTAACCAATGAATTTCTTTTTCTGTCTGGTCCATTTCAGGGATGCAAGCCACCTCTGCCCGACTTTGCTGGTGGCTCATTCAAGATCACATCGTACTCTTCACAGAACCCGAGCCCGTTGTCCTCGGCATTCCCGAGCCCCATCCCTTCCTACCAAGTCAGCCCTTCATCCTCCTCATTCCCGAGCCCTTCTCGGGTCGATAACAATGCAGCCTCAAACCTCCTCCCTTTCCTGCGAAATGTGATCCCTTCATCCCTTCCCCCTCTCCGAATCTCAAACAGTGCCCCCATCACTCCTCCGCTGTCCTCCCCCACTGCCAGAAACCCTAAAACGATCCCACCCTGGGAGGCCGTTGAGAGGGAACCAATGCCGACTTTCAGCTACCCTCACTATGTGGCTTCTGCTCCTGCTAGCCCGACTCGCAGCAGGCGTTTCCCTCCAGCAACCATCCCCGAGTGCGAAGAGTCCGATACTTCAACCACGGATTCTGGCCAGTGGATCGACTTCAAGCGATTCAGACCTGCCACGGTTCCGACCTCGCCGACCTACAATCTTGTCAAGCCTGTGGCCGAGCAACTTTCCCCGAATAATGTCATCAAGGAGCAGGAGAGAGGGGCGGAGTTCGACTTCATGAAGGGGCAGGTGAAGCCATGGGAAGGGGAAAGGATCCACGAGGTGGGATTGGACGGCCTTGAGCTCACGCTTGGGAGCGGGAAGAACACGATTTAGGCTCTCGAGCTGAGGCCGCTGAGTAGAAGCCCGAACCCAAGAAAATGATCATTCGGATTGTTCCTAAGCTTAAGTAGTTTCGATGTTGTGTGGAAATATTGTTGGCGCTTGCTGTGACATTATCACCCTCTGGGCTAGGACTAATCATACTTGGGATTCGAGATTCCAATTGCCAAAATTTTCTCTTGCATTTTCCTTTTCTGTCTCAATTTCTTCTTCTTTTTTTTCAGTTTGGGACTAAAAATTCTATTCAATTCTTACCAATGGGGCTCTCTATACTTAATTTGATCTTATAAATGTCGACGAAAACGTTAAATCATTGTAATCGGCTTCCTCCATGTGCGTATGGATCGGGGGGCCTCCTCTTCAGTCTCTGGCTCCCATGGACGCGCGCTGTTCATGAATGCAATGTCTTGAAGAAAGTTCAATGCACCAAACAATGATTCAATTAGCAGACCAAATCAAGCAATCTGGGTTCTCTGATCTCGTTCGGTTTCATTTCGGTTCAATGACCATGTATTCGAATGAAACTCGAAATTGTGTTGAGCCAAATATCACAATCGATAATAAAATGTTGCATTTCTTGCAAGTGTATGGCACGCTAGAGAAAATACACTAGGCTAGCAACCAAACTTTCTAGGCACGGACGCACCAGTCTCACAACCGAGAGTCAGGTCTCATAAGATATGATACACTAGCAGCACAAAATATAGAAGATGAAGAAACAAGAAACTCACTAACCATCGAACGCAAGCCTGCAGTCAAGACTCAGTCATTTCACCTACTCACGTCATAACAGATGCCACTCAAACTAGTTCCATTGGTAGAGTCGAGGAAATACCAGTCGCTCTCTGGAGTTCACTCCGAAATCCCATCTGCCACTTCCTTTGGATCCTGACTGTTCGGGTGTGAATCTTTCTTTACTGCTGCAGTGCACTCATGGAACCTGAAGCAAGACAGGAGGTGATCATTGACCAGTCCTGCAGCCTGCATGAAAGAGTACACAACTGTTGGGCCGACGCAACAGAAGCCCCTCTGCATCATGTTCTTGCTCATGACTTCGGCTTTCGGGGTCTTCACTGGAACCTGGCGCACATACCGGAAGCCATTCCTAATAGGCTTGTGGCCGATGAAGCTCCAGCAATAGTTGTCAAAGGAGCCAAACTCATTTTGAATCTGCAAACACAATAACCACAGTGAGACCCAAGTTACATACAGATTTCTGCTCCAAGAACTGAACAGAGTGATATAGTAGAAGATTCTTGCATAGAACATGCATGAAAATATTCCTCTCACAATCAGTATGTTGATTGTCGTCTATCCCACATTTTGGGCCCATAATATCTAGAGTGCAACATGGAACCTACAACAATGAAACGAATTGATTTGACTAGCTGTGGAGCACTCTTGTTACGCTTGGCCTAGGCAAACATTTTTGTGCATGAATAGCATATTGCAATTGCAAAGATGGTAGCAAAGAATCAAAAATATTGTCTACGTCTAGTCTGATGTGTGAGCGCAAAGGTTCGAGAGTTAGAGACTACAGCTTGGAAGGCTATGCTTTCAAATTTGATATATTTCTATTGCCTTTCCATTAGATCTCTCCAAGTTCATGAGCTTTGAGACAATAAAAATTAATCTAGTACTGCAAGTACCTTAACGATCTGCTTAGCATTCTCAACTACTGCACGAAGTTTTGGTTCAGAAAGCAACAAGCTGCCACGTACTTTCAGCAAGAGAAGCTTCTTCTTGTCATACCGAGCAACTGATGATGCGTCAAAATTGTCAAAATGCTTCCTGCCAAAGAATTTCGAGGGACAGGCATTGGATGAACTGTGTAGGGAAGAGGACATGCATTCTGGTGGGAGCTCAAGCTGGTCTGCTATATCAGATATCAACCAGGAAGGATCACCTGAATATATCTCTCTTGGCAACTATTGTGGGCCAGCTCAGTTCTGCTAGGGCCTGGGAGAAGACTAGTAACTCGAACAGCCTCCAATCATCATGAACAGGAACTCCCCATTCCTCATCGTGGAAAGAAATATAAAGTGGATCTATTGAGAAACAAGAAAAGGATGACATTAAACGGGCTGTGCCAATGAGAACAAGTCTTACTTCATAGATTACCATGGCCCTTTCAGAAATTTCACTAATTGAGAAGGCAATATCACAATGCATACGCAGTCTGCTAACCTAGAGCTTGCTCCATAAAAGTATGAATCTTTTCCTTGCAAACTAAGGCAGGTTTCCAAGTCTACAGCTTAACAAAACAAAGCAAAAGATCAAAGCTTGACCCCCTATATGCGGTAACCTTTGTGTGCAGTACTTAATCATGCCAACTTCTTCAAGTCTACTTCTACGGTGCACCACCCAATCATACAAAAGACACAAGTGATGGAATATTTCTATCAGAGATTACATGCACCAGAAAAAGCAATATCACACTTCATACAGAAATCTGTATATTTATCAATGGCTTGTTTCATCAGAATACGGATCTTTTATTTAAGCAAATTAAGTTGAGGATTCTAGAAATGTCCTACAGCTCAATAAAGCAAAGCAAAAGATCAAATGTTAACCATCTGTGAGCTGTAACCTTCATGTGCATCACTTACTCTTGTCAACTTCATTCAGTGTCTCCAATGCATCACTTAAGTAATAAATGAGATGCAAGGAACCCAAAAATTTCTTTTAGATAACAGTGTGATTCTTTTCGAACAGATGTGCAAGTGTATTAGATCAAAACTATAGATAATTCCCTGAAGATTTGCCGGACTTTGCGGTTCATAAAAAATGTTGCACCCTAAGATTGAATTCAAGTAAAAATTGCAATGGCAATGTAGTCTTTGGAAAACCGCTACAATTATCAACTTCAAGCCCATCATAGAAATGGAAGATTCCACAAACTTTCCTCATTAGATGTATAATTCATCCATGATGAATCCAAATCTGCTTTCTGAAGAATCGAGACATCACAAATAGCTCTGGCAATCGGAAAATGTAGAATTGTACCGCCAACGACATGCTGCACTCACCAGAGTGTGGAGTGACCCAATCGCACCGCTTCCACTGATCGGGAGGCTTAGTCACCGACTCGACGGCATCAGCTCCGGGAGGGTTACGAGCCAGTTTCGAGGGCTTCACTCTAACGCGCTTCGTCGTCCAGCTTAGCTTCGCCATCTTTGCGGAGGAACAGCTAGACGTGGAGTCGGTGGAGCACACCGTGTCAACAGACACGTTGTTCCGCAAGGCCGACTCGGGCAGCTCCGGAGCCGGCTTCCTCGTCTGCCGCTGCTTTGTCAGACTGACATTCTTGCGCTTCGACTCGTCGGGAGAAGCCCTGACTCTGTCCCCTGCGGGACCCAGCACAGCTCGCGGCTCCGCTCCGGCCATAGCCAACGGCCGTGGCTTACCGGCAACAGGCATGCTCTCAACGTCGCAGTTTTCCAGCTCTTAAGGAGGGAGAGGAGGGATAAATGGGGGGAAGATCAGCCGGTCACTGTAAGTAAGAAGGGAGAGCTCGGGCGAAGGGGAAAAACAGAGCACAAGGCGCAAGATGGGCTCCTGACGCTGAGGGGACGGACAAATGGAGATTTAAAAACGAGGGAAGGGGACCGGCAACAGCCGGTGGCCGTTGCGGTCGTGCCGGTTTTGGATTTGGAAGGGAACGGAAGCTCCTGCGAAATTCCACTTTTATTTATTTATTTATTTACACAGTTTAATATTAAAAAATTTAATTTAATAAATTAATGTGAGTGAGTTGAAAATATTCATTATCACCCCCTCTTATATAAGTATGATTTCGAGTGTTGTGAATGAAAATTTTTTAATATTTTTATTTGTAATAACCATTATCATATATTTTATTTTGATGAGATCATTAGTATCATAATTAAACCATGAGCGCTATTTTTGAAGTAAAACGGAGAAAGAAGTGCCAATATGAACCGATTATATGGTTTTGTATCCTTTTTCCTTAAATAAAGTGGATGTATGTGAATTGAAAAAATGCATATCATAGAATTTTACCCTCAATATATCCATTCAATTCAAATTTGAATTGATGAAATTTATTGTTAAACTTTTGTATGTTAAGTGGTAAGTTCAAATAATAATTGGATTGTGACTTTTCTACATAATGAAAATCTACATAAAAACATCGATTTCCATGCATGATTTACTCTAGTTGGTAAATACTCAAATATAAAATCTTTCTTAAGGGATGCTGAATTATTTCAACTTTATAATTTTTTTAAAAAAATTGATTGCACTTCTTGAGATTGTGGTTAGGGTTCCTTTGGAGATGGATGGATATTGTCATTCGACCGGAAAGGATGGATAATCTTCAATGGGGACTGGCTTGCTACTATCAACATTTGGTACTTGGGAACCGGATGTAACGAAGGACATAACCCGTAAACCGATGGCTCAGCGAACCGGGAAGTCCGGCGGCTGAAGGGATCATACGGACCAAAGGAGGACAATGGACCAAATCCTCTCTTCTTTTTTTTTTTTTTTCGGGGGGACTTAGGCTGGGTGTCGCATTCGGTTGGTGATGATATAAGGCTTCATATGAAAGCAGCAGCAGCAGCCGCATCAGAAGAAGTTGTTTCTTACCGTTAAAGCACCAGAATCCAAAGACCAGAAAAAGAACACCGGCCAAACAAGGAGGAACAACCGGCAGTATCCGACTGACACTATAATTAGTAAGAGTTTATTGGATTTTTTTTAAAAATATTATCAGGTACTAATACGTGGAAAGGAAAAAGGAGGAGGAGAAGAGGAGAGATATCGATAGAGAAAGAAAGATTAGTACAGTAATACTATTTTTAACATAATAATAAAAGGGTTATAAATTTGATTGTTATTGTGAGGGTCTCTGTACCGTTTTATTCTCTCTCCACTTATACTATTTTATTTTAGATTTATAAAATTTTGTCATCGAATTAAAAAAAAAAAGTGAAGAAAGAGAGAGAAAGGAAGGACAGACGGTGGGCAACTAACGCAACGGCTACCACGACCTGGTCCAATTTAACGTGGGAAAGGAATGTCCGGTGCAGTTGGGTTGGGTAAGCCTTTTCCCTTTCCCATGGCACGTAGCGCAACGCACCGTGGAATTTGGTCTCACCGAGGAGACTCGATGCACTGGACGAGTGTAGGAAAGGAGAGTACTTTATGCGTCAAATCTCTATACATATACACATAGCATATTATATAAGGTAAAATGAATTTTAAAAATAATTCGAGAAATTAAGTTGATGAGCACGGGAGGCGGTGAACAGGAACCAATCTCGATCCACGGCACCTTCTCAGCCGATCTCTAATCGGAGCCACACATTAAACCCGAGCTCTTTATAATTCCTCTCCGATTTCCGTGAAATGCTCGGCCAATTACCCAAGCAAATGAAGCTCTCGAAAGTCTTCTTCTTCTTTTTTTTCCTTTAGCCATTTAACGGCAATATCAGCTCCTAAAATAAGCTATGACGGTCACCGATTGATCGTGATTAATTGGTTCAATATAACGGAGTTACACAACCGATTGAATGTCATTATTTTGGTGATTTAAAAAAGCAATAATTATACTCATCAATGCATTCAACTCATATATATTGTTGGGTTCCACACGAGCTGGTCTAATTTCTTTTTTGGTATAAACCGCTGGTATTCAATTGAATTTTGTCTAACTGACTAATCCGGATTGCCCCGGGTCAGCCCATTTAAGGGGTTAAGAGTTTCCCACCGCAAGTGGGACTCGCACTTGAATTCTCTCATTGGGATAATGAGTGCCAAACCATTGTACCACGTCCACGGTGGGTGAGCTGGTCTAATTTCTTACATTATAAGACAATGAAACTGAAGTTACGTGTAACTGAGTCTGAGTCGAGGCCGAGTGGGATATTTTGTCTCTCATGAACTTTCTGGTCTCTCAGATTCCATCTCGATCCGAGCTCATCAGAGTTGCCTCCGAGCTCCTCCAAACTCAGCAGTTTGGCTTCCTATATTCCTCCTGCCCATGACCCTCAACTTGGGTGGTCTCCGGGATCTCCAACCACCATCTCAAGACATCGTTAAGGGGGTCGTGGCTTAGAACCCCGAAACCGGAACTCATTCACCGGAAATTTTTATCTCGGGTCATTTCCGAGGCAGCAGTAACCCACCAGCCGAGCATGGTGATTGTCCTAGTTGCGAGGGTTTCATAATTCATATTCATATAGCCCGCCCAGACACCAGTAATGCCGGAGATGACAGTTTGATATATAGTGGTATCTATTCTTTCTTTTATATATATATATATATATATATTCACGATTTTCTTGTCAACTCTTCGACATGAATTATCATCGTCAAACGCACACCTTTGGCAACTCTCTGTAACTTATGTCTCACATGTGCAGTTTTATCCCATGGCCTTAGAGGACCTGAAGGGGCTGCTAAGGTTATCACGTAACAGTTGACTATGAGAAGAAAGGGCGTGCTCCCTTAGGCAATGGGTTTTCAGCACCGGGGTATTCCCGTCTAGGATTACATTGCCAAGGCCTCTACTATCGACATGAATGCTAAGTTTCAGTAAGAAAGCATGGCTCATGTCTAATCCAAAAACCTGAGATGATTTAAGATGGCATGATAGTGTACTCCTTCTCATAATATTCCAGAATTGTTTCTTGCAATACTCTCGATGTGGGATTCATTCCTCAATGGCTATTAACAGAGGAGATAACTGAATCACAGGATTGACAATGAGAACAACCGACATAGGGTACTGTTAGAAATTTTGTGCATGCCGGCATAGTATATGTGTAATCCTTAGGTAAACCATCAGGCACAATAAACAGGAGAAAGCCCTTGTGTTGCCGGTTCAAAAAGTCTCGAATATGTGAAATTCAGAGGACGCATCTCTTGTTGAGCTTGGAGATGCAATCCAATACAACCTATCTCACTAAGCAGTAAAACGAAGCAAGAAGAGAACGTACTGAGATCATCTGCAGGTCAGGACAAGATCGTACTCGGTTCCGCTCCTATCTACCACTGCGAGCCATCGGGGAAAGGTTGCAGCGCATCTTTCTTACCATTGACATAGAACTCGACAATTGCTTTCATTCTTGGAAGTTTATCAGGGTGATAGTTCACGTGAATAATGACGGGCTTCAGCTTGCTGCGATCAGCATCCTTTCTAACCTCCTTAAAGAGGACCTTACTGTTCATGAAAAGATAGAAATCCATAGTTCTCTTGGCGGCATGGAGTCCCTCGTATCCTGGGTGTGAAGGGAAAAAGAGCTCCTCATTGAAGACTGCCTGATCCCAAGAATTAGGTTGCCTAGAAAGCCGATCAGCCACCCGGTCTAACAACTCGATGGAAGGGATAGTGGGCCTGATGTAAAAGAAACCTGAGTTGTAAACCCATATTCTCATCGTGTGAGCATAACGAGCCCAGCCCATTGCAGGTTCATCGAATACATCATTATATCCATAAGCTGTCATGTTATTGTGACCATCGGTCATCGACTCCACATCAGAATCGCGATAAAGATGATCAAATGGATTCTGCAAATATACTATATCAACATCCGAGAGAAGAACACTGTATCCCAGCTGCAGAAACTCCCTCAAAATGCGGAACTTCAAACCTGAGACTGCATGGTTACCTCCTGTCTTCCCTATAGAATCAATCCCCTTATCTGGATCTCTTTTATACATAGGAACCTCATTTGACTTGCAGAAGTCTGCAATCTCATCATCCAATGCGACAACAAGATAATTAGGAATGCCCACCTTCTTGATGCTTGTGAACCAAACCTCCAGCATGTCCTTCACGTTGGAGTTAGCGAGTGCTACTATAATCTCTTTTCCTATAGCAACTTTCTCCAACAGCTTAGCCAGCCTCCGGTTCACAGATTCATCAGGAATGACTGTCGGATTAGTTCTCAATCCCTTGACGGTACCGAAAGGCCCAGCTTTGTGCTGCTCACCCAGGACCAAGAACTGCTTCTGTGCATTATCCCGTCCCTGTTCAGCCAGTCGTAGCTTTTCTTGTAACTCCCTGACTTGCTTTTTTAACCCCACATTTTTCTCTGACAGTGAGGCAATATCGGACTTCAGGGCATTAACCCTTTCTTGAGATTCACATGAGGATGAAGCAGTCTAACAACCAAAAATAATAAGAAATTTTTATGCAGTATATTTAATATGTGCCAGGTCTCTTCACAAACATGAACCAAAGTTGTAACGATCTCACGTAGCCAAATAAGAACCAAGCAGTAAGTGCACTAAGCAGCTCGACATGCCAAGATAATCTAATCCCAAAAAAGATAATGCCAATACTTAAAATAATAATCACTCATTTCAGGACCCAGTTTCTGATACTGAGCAAGTGAAAGACATACGTTCAGCCAATTTCACACCTATAACATAGGACAGGTGAGTGAAGCATCAGTGACCATAAACTTAATCCAAGAACAAGAAAATGGTGCAAAAAAAAGCTTGGTGTCGAGACTCAGTGTGCCTTCGGTTGACAGGTAGTAAATGAAGTACTTAAAAAGTTAGGTACAAGTTAGGCGGGAACAAGAAAGGGATAGAAGAAGGGAAGAAAAGAAAGAGTGGATGTTAGGCTGACATCTAAAGCACCAGTTAAGTGATAAATGACTTAATCACTGAGTTGACTGAAACATTCTCACGAAAGTCTGCAGCTTTGGTCCATTTAATGCTTCGGTCCTAATTGACAACGATGCCAATTCACTAAACCCCTTTTCAATAACAACCGTCTACTTAACTCTTAAGTTTCGTCTAATTTTCTTTAAAACTCGGTGAAAATCTGGATCCTTTTGGTCCAAGTGGGGGAAGAAAAGAAATCCCACTTCTAATGTGCTAACTGAGTATGCAACCGAGTATAGGTATATCATATCGAGGGATGCCTGGAACCAAAGCATAGTAATGACAAGCCAACATTCCACCATATCCATCCAATTGGAGCCATGGAATCAAATTTCTAAACAGAATAGGGCTCACCGATCACCCGATCACGCACATATCCATGATAGGACTCCGGAATTAAAAGTCAAAGCAGCAGCACTAATGAGTCAACTCTTCTGATCTTAAGAATACTCAGGGAAAGTAATCACAGGCAAGGACATAGATCACAACACAGTTAAGCTAATCACTTTCAGTGATTCCTAACACTCAGAACTTAAATTAGGAAAAATAAGGGGAGGAAGGGAACAGAAGGCAAATCAAGGATATTTCAGTGGAGGAAATGAAGTTCGCACCTGGAGGTCCGATCTCGGCCGGTGACGCAATCGACCAGGCGGATCTGAGCTGAAGAGCCCGCCAGGGTTGAGTAAGGCCAAGATGCACCCTAGGAGAACTCCCACGGCAATGGCGACCGCAATTCGAGATCCGCGGAAACTCTGGCCTTTCTCCCGCATCAGTGAGCCATCTCTGCGGCCCGCCATGGCTGCACTCGCTCAAACAGACGCAAACAGTTCCGTAGCAAGGACGAGGGGGAGGAGGAGGAGGAGGACAAAAGAGAGACGATCGAGCTTAGTCTCTGATTCCCTCGACGGTGAAGAGATCGAGAGAGAGCGGTGCTCACATGGAGAAGGTGGAGCTCTGACGGGTTGACGGACTGACGGAGGGCCAAGGGACGTGTGCAAGAGGGGGGGGTTTTGAAGTTGAGCTAGTTAGTAATTTAATTATTAATTATATTTAGATGACCTCTGCAGAAAAAATACAGTGATTATCTGACTGACTTGGTTTTGAGCTCTTTTTTTTTTTTTGTTATAATTGTATTTTTAATTTATCGTACAGTATATTATATAATTTAAAATTTATCATTAATTTTCAAATATTAACTTTAAAATTTTCAAACCCTAATTTTATGGACTATTAGTTGCCAGCTTACCATCGAATTAACTTTTTCCATAGAATACTTAAATTTAAATTCATTAATATTAATTTTTTTGTATAAACTGTCGGTATCTAGTTGAACTTTGTTCAGCTGCCTAATCCGAATTGTCCCAGATCGGCCCATTTAAGGAGTTAAGAGCTCCACGCCGTAAGTGAGACTCGAACTTGAATTCTTCCATTAAAATTACGAGTGTCGAACCACTCTATCACGTCTACGGTAAGTTATTAATACTAATTAGTACTAGTGGAGGCTTTTTTTCTACATTACTTGCATAGAGTTCGATCCCATCAATATAGCCATGCCTAACCCCCACGTCAATTCCACGGGTCTCCGTACATTACCACTGGATCAAGGTGGCATCCAATAAAAAGGAAATTAGTGGTTAGTAATTATTAATTGTTATATCATAAAAAATTCACGTATTCTCCCCTTAAAAAATTTTGATATTAAGCATTTTAAGTAAAGAATATTCATAGTTTGGAAAACTTTATTATTTTTATATGAATTTCACTCGATTTTAAATCGGTAAATTTTTTTGTAAATACATAAATAATAAGTGTAGTATGCTCAATGGAAAAGACTATTAATAAATAGTTTCATTGAATTAGTTAGGCACTGATTCAATGTACTTCACACTTGGTCAACTCGCGGTCAAGGGAAGTTCAAGATTATCTTAAACTTATGAATTTTCGACGTAATTCAGAAAAAAAAAGTTCAAAATTATCTTGGGCCTGGCCCGCGGCCCAGGAGAGCCCACGCACCTCCCAGATGGCAGCTAAAAAATAAAAGAATAGAATATCAAAACTTCGAAGAATGCCCTACGAGTCTACGACGGTTAACGACTTGCTAATATTTCGATTTGCCGCGAATTTAATAATTAATCCAATGTATTAGTCGTTTTACCCAGAATTTAAATATTAAACGAACATTGCTTGCGTTAGGCCAAGCAGCAATACATAAAATCGAACACAACATATGAAATACCAAACTTCAAAAGAAAAAAACAAAAAAGGAACAAATAGAAACCACTGTTAAAAGTGATTTGATTTAGTTAGATATTATATCCTTAAATCATAATCATTATATATTCAAGAAAAAAACTAAAAAGGGATAAACTTCACTCTAGAAATCACTGTTAAAAGTGGTGAGATTCAGTTAGAATATTATATTCTTAATCATAATGATTATGAATTGATGGAATCAAATTGTTTTAACTATTTTTAAAAAAATAATAAATTAAGCATAAATCAATTCAAAACCAAACAGTATTGAGATATGAGAAAATAAATACATATATAAATAATGATAAAGAAAATGTCAAAATTATAAAATTTTTAATTGAAATAAATTAAATATATAAAATTAAAATTAGCTATCTAATTGTAACAAATTTTAATATAAAATAATTAAAAAATACTATATAATAATAAATGAACCAATATCCAGCTATTTCTCAATTTTTAAAAAATATTTTTAATATATTTATTATATTTTAAATATTTTAAAAAAACATAATTGGACAGTTGGAACCAATTAAAAGAATAATTTAAATTCAATGATTAACCCGCACCACTTTACCTAGAAAATGAGAATCAATGCATTCTAAACCAATTTTTTTGATTTAGTTTATGATTTAATCCGATTTTTCAGCTCTCTTTTGTGCACGCCTAGAAATCAAATAACACAAAAAGATTACAACGCATGGCTAATCCTTACACCAACCGCCAACGAGCCCATAACAAGCAAGCTACGTACGTTTCTTTCTGCCCTCTCATACAAGCGATCACGAATAGGACTATACATTATTTGCTGTTCTCCCCCGGAACCATCGCTCCTGAGCTCCGAAAAATCAAAATCCATGAAGCCAACAATCCATGTCCGGGTGCGATGGTGTACATGCATCAAACCCTCTTGTCGGGGCGTCACTTACCCCATAAATCTTCAGGTCCATGAATGCCGAGTTTCTTTCCCATTGGGAATGTATGAGTCGACCAAGGGGGAAGTGTTTTATGTACGGCAGCCATTGAAGATCTCGCCCCGCATTGCGTCGATTGGCATGTGCTCCGACGTGTAACGCTCGGGACCCAAGTAGACACCGGTCCTATCCAAGAGTGCCAGCCCTTCGTCCCGACCGTACCTTGATGAATAGAGCTTCAAGTATTCGATATCCTGACGAGACAAAATTAGGAAAATGTTTCAGGGTTGAGCATAACCGAGATTGACCTGAAGTCTGAGATCAGAGAACAATTGCACCCCATGAGTTCGGTTTTTTGATTGCGAGCAAATATTTGAATGTAGAGAAGAAACTCATAAAAAGATGAGCAGCAAATGCAAATGGCCCTTAATGGGGTAGCCCGACTGATTTTGCTTGGTCAATACCTGCAAGCCGCTGAGAATACGTTCTAGTCGGATGGAAGCTACAGGTTCATGAGAAGATGAGAAGACCTCTCCGGGATAATACAGTACACCATCACCAGGGGGAAGGCCTCGCCTAAATCTTATCTGCTCAAAAGAAGCTTCGATTATTATTCACCATCCAAATACATACATGCAAAATGGTGCAATTCCAAAGTCTATTAGGTACTACCTCAGCGCTGGGGATTGTTGCCTTCTCATAACAATTGGCTCCCCAATATAGGAAACCTGTTCCACCTTCCTTCCACACACGCCACATAACAGCACGATGCTGAGTTCCCCGCATCCCAAGATGCCAGTTAGGGTGAGGATCTGAAGGTCCCATGCATACATACGTCCACCATTCCTGCAAAAGGCAAGCTTCCGTGACTTGCAAGAATTGAGAATTATCCGTAATACGCAAAAGAAAAGATAAATTGACAATGACAGTTACTGAATTGTGATAGCAGAATCTTCTCCAAGTAATATAAATCAAACAGAGAGAACTTGAGCAGTTCATAAAACAGCAAGAGAATATCACAGGAACATATCCTGTCATTATCATTGCCACATGATCTAAATCTTCATGCTTCTAGGTCGAATGGAAGTAGAAACAAAAAATTTCACAGGTTTAAGCTTTCAAATGGCCATATCAAGATGGAAAATCGACCAAAATAAGCACAAAAGATAGGCACCACCAGGGGGCTTTAACAGTCTGGGCCTGCATAACTAAGGAACAGCTGATCAATTGCTTATTCTAATTAAGAATTAGGTCAAGCCATACCATTCATAATTCCAGAAAGCTTTAGCAGAGTAAGTTCAAAACCTTATATACTTTATAATGGAGTTGGTGCCATTAGTCTATCATTACTCCCTTTTACATGAAATAGAAAGATGCCCAAGGCCCAACAAACAGCAGTCATCACTTTCTATGTTAGTTGGCAGACTTAGGTTAGCAGACATCTTTAGCAACCAATTGACAGATCTCAGATACTTTAAATTGCCAGGGTTGCCAATCTTCTGAAAATTCCCTCCATATTGACACGATAAATATGTTCATAAGATGCAAAGACAACTCATTGACCTGGTATGGGTGATAAAAATTGTAAGGTGGTCAGCACATTATTCTCCGCATTCCTGGATGAACAAGAATTCCAGGAGATAGAACTGCCCAGGAACCAGAAACATGGTACACATATAATGGCAGAAAATGAAGGCCAAATAGATAAACATGGAACATCATTGAAAAAAAAATTTGCTAAATGTGACTCCTACCTCCAAGAACTATAGAAAATAATATATAGCAAAACTTAGTAGTATCTTGCTATGCCTAAGACCGAAAACCATCAGATTGCTATTAACACAGTATTCCTTTCAGAAGTTTTTGGACTAAATAAATGAAAAGGAAAACCTCAAGAGAGCATTCCCAGTAATTACCTCACCATTCTCTGGTTCTAGTTCAGCAATTATATCCTTTGCCAAATCCTCTCGATTACCAATCACCCACTCACTGCATAAGAAAAGCTTAATTGTCAAATCCCATGTAAACGGAAAGACAAGACTCAGAGGAGTCAAAGAACTTCCATAACCATAGGGAACAAGTACAGAATGGTTAAAATACTATGAAAATTTCAAGCTCATTGTCAAGCCAATTAATACCTCAACAACAGAAGTGTCCCCAAGAAAAATTACTAGGCTGATAATATTCCTTATCAAAATGCACTAGATAACTACGAGACTAATGGCCAAGGGAACTGATAGACTGTTTTTATCGTCATGTATTCAGAAGTCATTTTTCAAGCATCCATTTTTTGAGTGGATCTGTCAAGCATCTATTCATAATAAATTCAATTGTATCATCTGAGCTGGTAACAAAAGCTATTCTATATAATGTAATACAAAGAAGAAAAGAAATGTCCTCTTGAACGAATCTCCTTTTAAATTAGAACAGGAATTCTTAGTATGATAAGAACAATAATGGAATTCATATATCCAATCAGGGCTACACCTTGTGCAGTATATTTGGGTATGAGGACGTAGATACTTTGGAACTTTCAGAAATGCCTCGAAGGCATTAGGTGCAAGAGGTATATCACTTGGACCTGTAACAGAAATAGGAGGCAAAAAAATTATTAGAAGATCTTTATGCAATTGAAAAGAACGCACATATCACTTACAAAAATAAATATTTAAATAAGTTTGATAAACACAAATTGGACAAACATGAAGTAATGAGCATGGAATGTTTATGTTTCAATTACTTGAACCTGGGGGTGTAATAAAAAGATAAACAATTAATGAATACAAAGATAGCATAAGACTAACCACAATAGTAGGTTGTCAGTACACGTGCATCATCTGCATACGCATGAATTTCCCTAGCCATGTTGCACAAGGAATTATACTGTTCTGAATTTAGAGGCTGTCATGGAATATAAAAACAATCAAAGATTAGAATCCATTGGCATGGACCACCCAAAGTTCACAAATTTGATCAAGCTACAGGGTAGAAGGAAAAGGACTATCTACAGAAATTTCCTATACTTGTTTCTTGCAATATTTAGCAAAGTACATGGCTGCACAAACGCATATACCTAGACCACCTTTCAGAAGATGAGAAAACATGCCATTAAACCACCTTCCGTAAAATGAGAAGACATGCCACCCTCCCGAATATTAGACCTAACTCAGAATTTCATTGTGTCAATTCATAATGCCATCCTACCTCATCCCACAAATAAAAATAGGCCTTTTTCCAGTGACATTTTGTCTTCAGGATCTCAATTTCTTTTCGCAGGTAATCATCTGCTATCCCATTGCTGCTCCATTTAAGAAGATGGTATTATATTTCAGTTTATTACCATAAATGTCAGCACTTAAAGAAAAATTAAAAGAAGAATGTTCACATTGACATTGTACAATACCCTGAGACTGCTGGAGCGTATGGTACGGCATAAGCTGCAAGGCGAGGATCTGAAAAGTATTCATCTGACTTTGGGTGATCAGCTGCAAAGTCAAACAGATAGATTCATGAACTTCTATAAAGAACAAAATAACAACCATTTTGCTCAATGTCCTTGAATTAGTTATCATAGTTCATATTCTGCTAAGTTTTTAACAAATTACCAGGCCATGGGCAAGTATATGTCAAAACACTCATACTGTTGCCCCATCTACAGAAATATGGACTGATTTTGTATTGAAGGAGCCACTTGAAGTGCATATCCAAAGCACGGAACCATTCTTCACTACCATGTTGAACACCAAACCGGTCCTCAATTACAGTATCAGATATCTATATATAGTAAAAGAAGCAGGCCATGACTATTACATGGATAAAATAAAACCTAATAGAAGCACGTGATCACAAAGAATAACATGCTGTATATTCTCTGCTGCCAGTTTTGAATAGCAAAAGTGCACAGGATTCAGTGGTTTTAGTTTTCTTTGCCACTTCCACGATAAATACCAACATATTTAACAATTACTTCCAAATTTCCAGATAATCACTATGGGAAAATATTTTCTGTTAAAAAATTTCCAAGTCTATTCATCATCCTTTGAAGAACTTAACAGATTTAAACTGAGAATTCTCCATGGAACGCAAACTCTACCTCCAACCCTTGCCCTCAACCAAAGAAAGTTGTTCATACATCCAAAATACATTATCACAAAGGATACACCAAAAACAGCAGGAAGTGATGGTGTTGCAGGAAGAGTGAAGTCCCAAATGGTCAGATTTATTTTCACATGCACTGAGAGGTTTGAAATAGCATCTTCGTCCATCATATCACCAATCCCATCATCTGTCAAGAACTCAGCAAAAGATGGAGAGGAGAGGATTCTTCTTAAAGATGTACCTGCAGATTTTACTCTCTGCACCTAAACAATGTACTCATGTTTTCATCAATAAAAATGAAACACTTTCATGGAAATTGAAAGTGAAGTAGCATGTCCAATACCACTTCATCCAATGGTTTTACATCTACAGGCTCCACAATGTCCAAACAGCTTTTAAGTCCCTTGTACAATCGATGCCTCTCCTCCCTGTCCCAACCTTGACATGGCAATCTGCAATTGCTTATAACATATTTTCAGCATGTAAATACTAAAATTGATCTACATCAACAGCATAAAATACTAATTACAGTAGTTTAATTGCACAACGTTTCTCAGCCAGAAATATCTCAAATAGGAAAAATCAAACAGGTGAAAAGAGCAGAGCAGTACTCGTTTTCGCCTTTAGATGCAGTAATAATAATCTCTCCCTCATACTGCCCTGGAGGTTGTTCACTTGGAACATCTACAGAAACCCAAATTGCAGTAGTCTCTCTGAAAAGAAATGAATAGAACCAACTCATTCCGAATAAAAATAAAGTGGAAAACCCTTACATTTTATTGTTGTTATAGAAATGCGCATTACCCTGGAAGTAAGCTAATTTGACTTAGTGGAAGATCCATAGGTACAAGAGCATCAGGTACACCTAATATAGGCACCACACGCCGCAGTGTTACCGACTGTCCTAGAACCAACCTGCCATCATCATATCAACTAAAACCTCTGGAAGCAGTGAAGTGATAGCATACACAAGGATATAGTTTCATGAAACTAACCGATCACCAGCAGCTGAAAATAAGTCACTACTCTGGACCTGCACAATCCCTGCAATGCCAGAGGCAAGCCAAGAAACTTTTGGCCGCAGAGCGATTTGAACACTCTCTCTCTCATTCCTTGCTGCCAAAAGATTGGCCTTCAAAATGAAACAGGATAATTTAAACATATGATTCTAACTCTCTCTCCTCGAAGGCATAAAATATACTTACTGTCTCCAACTGCCTTGGCATCTCTGAGTGTCCAACATTAGCTGTGCTTGGCATGCACCAGACATGAACTAAATCTGATGTTGGAACCTCCGCAGGGTCAATAGATCCCTTGGGTAGAGCAGAACTATGTAAGCCTCCGTCACTCCATCCATAAGCTGTTCCACCCCCAGCAACGCCCTCAACTGGTGGCACATTCGTGTCTTGAGGATTGGCTGCTGATCAGAATTCCCACATCATTTAGCAAGTTATAGTTAGTAGAGCAAATTTTGTCCATCTTTGCAAACTAATGACAGCAGAAGTATTTCAATTTCACAGTGAAGTAGTGTTCTACAGAACACTAACTATAGCATGGGAAGCATTGCCCAGTGGAAACTGACACAACATCAAAACCGCCTATGCATGAGATGAAATCAATCAGAAGCTCACAGCGATGACCAATTTAAAGCAAAAAAGTAAAAGCAGTGCGCAAATTTCCCTGAATTCAGTAGGAATGAAGTTTTTCTCGCCAACAAAATTGTGTGGTTGCATTCGAAATCTTCCAGAGATGAAACTAGAAGAAAGCGGATTGCCGAGATCAAAATCAAAGTAAAAGAGAGTACATAAACCATCAAGTTCTTCATTTACAACATTCATCGAGGTTTAGAACTTCACCACCGCCACGATTATTAGCATTTTCCGGTGGTAACGGATTCACAGGCAAGAAAGAAAGAAGCCACTATGACTCAATTTCTCAAAACCGTCGACTGCGAACGCAGAAAACACCGTCCGGCAAACAGATATAACCAAAGCAGCTCAGCCGCCGATCAAACATTTGTCTCCCCATAAGAAGACAAACAGGATAGCCAAATCAGGACCCGATCGACTTGAATTCAGCACTTAAGACCTGAATCGAAGAGCGAGTGGGATTTGTTGTACTAACCTGAGTTCTCCATTTGTGCGCGACGATGGAGACGGTGCAGGCACGAGCTGGCTACAGGCTTCGTAGCGAAGCAGCAGAAAAGAGAGAGAGAGAGAGAGATTTGTGTGAATTAACAATTACAGAGAAAAAGAAGGTAATGACAAGATGCATACCCCGTGAAACTGACGCTCTGAACGTCACGCACTTCCTTTTATATCTAACGGTTCAACTCTCTCGAAGAGATGGGTCGGGTCCACCCGATTGGATATTATAGCAAATAGGAGGGTGAAAATGTCATTTTGGTGCTTCCGTGCTCAAACTTCCGCCCATTTTAATTTCTTAATAAAATTCGTCACGCACTTCAGTTTTTAATTAATGTGCCAACGCTATGGTCTTTTTATGCGGTTAATTTGTCACAATTTTAATCCTCCCGTTAAGTACTATAGAGTCGTGTCAGCATCACATAACCACGGCTGTCAATTTTTGATACAATACGACAACCCAACCCAACACTACACGTAGTTAGATGAGCTCATTTTTTGTCACAATAAACCCTTATAACTTGATAATACATGGTTAATTCTATATAATTAAATATATTTAAATATGTATTGAACACATTAAGATATTTAATTCGTTTAAGTATGTGTATTATTAATTTAATTTATCGCATAAAATATGCTAAAATTTATTTGTTATATCATGTTGTGAAAATCTCCTTCTTATTATTATTATTTTGATAAGATTTTTATTATTATCATATTTAGTATGTTAATTATGTTCCGGTATAATTAAAATATTGAAAGACAAAACGGTAGCTCTCCTGCCCAATTCATGTGGCAAGGCCAAAGGCCCAGCCCAATGAAATTCTCATATGGTACTTTTTTTTTCCTGTGTGGCCACTTTAACATAACTTGGAAGAGAGAACAAGTTCTCTCTCAACATGAAGAGCACAAACGAAAACTTACATATGTTTTTTTTTCCATTTCTCAAAGAAAAAAAAGCAAAGAAATAAAAGGACTCTTTTTTTTCTAGAGATTAGCGTAGCCGAAACCGGTGTCGACATGGCTCGATAACGCAATGGCCCACTAAGTATTGATCCGAGTATTGACCCCCACAGTTCTTCTCGATCCCGAGGGGATGATCCCAATGGCACTGCACTGCAGTCCTTGGAAGGAGAAATTCCATTGGTACTATCTTCTCACATAACTAACCATTCCTCTGCACAAATTAGTTTAAGACCTCTTGACCTCGATAAATGTCGAGAATTCATATTATGAATTTTTTTAATTAATTAATTTTATTTGCATGTCTAAATTAATTAAAATAAGTAATAATATATATGTACCGAAAAGAAGAAGTACGTTCACAACATACTGTTCACAGGGAATGAAGCACGCAATGTCCCCTAGGTTAATTATGATTCCACATTTTATTTTTTTATTTAAATCTTATAAATAAAAAAATATATTATAAGAAGTTTGCATTTTCAGTAAATCAATTCATTAGTCAAGATCGAATATTTTTTTAATATTAATTTATTCATAATGAAATAAAAAGTGCCTGTTGTCGGCATAATTATTTAGAAATATTCCGTGTCAAATGATAGCCCATAGTTATTTGTCATTATCTATTTTTGTTAATGATGGGGAAAAATGAATTTAAAATAAAAGGATGGAAGGGGACCCGAGCGAATTAGATCACCGACACCATCCCGCTGTGATTCCATCAACGGTCGACCTTCGTGTTCCGATTTGAGCTTAAAAATAATCTTGAATGGGTTTTTCCTCTGTTTAATTATTTATTAGGCGAATCCCATCTTCATTTTTAAATGACTAATATATCTATTAATCTTATATTATCAAGATAAAATTCAATAATAAATCTGTAACAATATCCGTAAAAAAATAAATTATAATAATTGAGAATATATGTATTTTTTATAATGCAATTTGGAAACAATGTGTACTATTCCCACATAATAATAATAATAATAATAACTACTCCGTTCACTCGTCAAAATACAGTCTCGATTCCCACTTCTCATCAGAATTTTATCTCTCATAAAAAGATAGTTGGCACGAGATCATGGAACGGAATATAGAATAGGAGAGGCTCAATAGAATCACATGACATAGAATGGAGCGAAAGTTTTGTGACCCTAATGATCGTATCGAAATTAGGGGCAATGCCGTCGAAAAGATAATAGAACCAATTCGATTAATGTTTATTCCACCGTATTTAAAGAAGAAGCTAGTCAAATGAAACCGGGGAAAGATCCCGATCGCATTATTACCATTTATCGATTTAATTATCCGGTTCACGTACGGGTTAGAAAATTTTAAAAATTCTCTATCAATTTAATAAATTTAACCATAGTATGGACGTAGGGGAGGAAGGGAAGGGGGCCGGAAGGAGGAGTCAAGGAGATGTAGGCAGGAAGTGGGGCCCAGAAGCTGTCGGCACTTTTGACGAAATCGACCGCCTTCATTTCCCTATCCTTGGTCGCTGAACCCACCTCGCCCGGCTGCAGTCTTGTTAAATTATTTTGCACCACGTAGGTATAATAATAATAATTAATAATTAATAATTAACAAATAAAATCACATTTTTATCACATAATATTGACTACTGCTTCTCAACCAATCCACTTTGCTTTCTTTTCTCTGCAAAAGAGCGGCTGTTAAATCTATCTCTCTCTCTCTCTCTGCTGCTACACAGAATTAAAGGTGGAGGGGACGAGTGAGTGAAGTGATCGGGATCTTATCAGAGAGACTGTCAGAGCAGCAATTCGATCTAAATTCCCCCTCAAAAACCTCGTCCGACATGAATACGGACGATCAGCACCACCATTATCATCACAACTACCCACCCACAGCAGCGTCAGGAGCAGCTGCTGCTTCTGCTACTCCGCCGGCGGCAAAGAGGGAGAGCAGCAGCAGCAGCAGCATAGATGGCAGAGGTGGGCTGCTCGGGAAGAGCAAGTACAAGCTTTGGATGCTCGCGGCGATCCTCCTGCTTGCCTTCTGGACCATGTTCACCGGCTCCGTCACTCTCAAGTGGTCCGCCGGCAACCTCACTCGCCTCTCCGACAAGCTCTTCGACACCCCTCTGTACGAGGATCTTGACGTCCTGGTACCCCGCCCCGTCTCCGTCTATGAACTTATTAGGATTGGCTGGTCGAATTGTCATGTTTATCCTCCAGATGGGTCTTCATCGCACACATCTGAATCGGATTTCATTGCATTTTGCTTCTGTGTTTTCTGGCCGACAAACCTTTGAAATGCTGAAAGCTGAAGAACGACACCACCGATTTAATGCAAATTCGAGAAACTGCAGGCTGATGAATCTTACAGTGAGATGTGATTCTTTGTTTTCTGTGGGTAGGAAGTGGAGGAGAGAGAGAAGGTAGTGAGGCACATGTGGGAAGTCTACATTCACAGCAGCAACAGGCTGCCCCGTTTTTGGTCGGAGGCTTTCCAGGCGGCCTATGATTCCTTAGCCAGCGATGTCCCAGCCGTCCGAGACGCTGCCATCTCAGAGATCGCCAAGCTCTCTCTCACTTCCACCATCTCCTCCGACACTTCCTCCGATGACTCTTCCGACCCTCGATTTCCTGCTCAGTCGCTGGTCAGTTCTCCGTAACTAGAACTCTTCATTCTCTTCCTCAGAACAGGGTTTTCAGAAATTAATCTCATCTGCAAAATCTTGTTCTCAACCTATCCGTCCATAGTCATAGAATATGACTGTACAGACCGCACCAAATTTTCCGTCGTAGTCCATCATGTCGATGAACATCAAACATTCCTCATTGCTGTGGATTTAAGTCTCACGCATGTGTTCCGCGTAGAGGAAGAATTGCATACTGTCAGAGCTTCTTCCACTACCTTGACTCTACCTTAATTTTTTCTCCGACCAGAGTTTGCAAAAAGCCAGGAAGCTTTCCTGATGGAATGAATAAGGCAGTGCAGTGACTGGAAGTTTTCGGCAAGCAAGTCTATCCGCAGGATGTTCCAGACATCGAGTTCGGGTTGAAGGTCACCGAACAAGATGGGAAAATGGGATGTGAAGTCTAGGCATGAACCATGGAACCAGAAAATGGATCATGGTAGAGTTATAAACCTCTCTTCTAGTGTGTAAAACCTTGCCGGTTGAATGAAAGGCAACTGTGAATTAAGCTTTGCCTTTAAGATCATGTCAAGGCCCTTCAATGCATATCTATGGGTCATAGATCATGCGGTGATTCTCTATTTTCTTTATAAGATTATTTTGTTAAATATTCCCAAGCCATCTCCTGCTCGATGTATAAAGATCGATACATAGAGATCGAGTAAGACAATCAGAAACCTAAGAGAATCAGGTACTGATGCGATCTGTACAGGCTCACCTGCCTTATGATAGTCCGTACCATTATGAGTCCACCGCCCGCGAGCTAGAATCTCAAAAACCGAATGGCTCACATCCTCCCTATTCTTCCTCCCTGCAACTACTTGTTTTTGCATATGTCATACCGAGGATTTTGAAACAAAAGGGCTCACCTTCTGGGTGCTCAGTTTCCAATGGCGATCACGATCATCTCTGCAGGCAACAGCTCCTTGTAGCTAAGGACCTAAGTTGCTTGACTCATGACACAGGACTCGACGAGATTACATCAGCAAAAACTTTCAGAAGTCCAACATCAGCCAAGACTAAAAATCTACCCATTTAGTGAGCCACTTATCTAAGAGGAGTAAACCATAGAATGGGATCAATTAACCCGTACTGGTATCTGGCTCTCACTACAAGCAGCAAGGACTAAGGACAAATATCATAATCAAGATTTTGGTCAAAGCTTCTTTTAACCGGAATGGTAAACCAAAAACAGCCCTCGCCCAGAGTCCCAACCATACCCATCAGGACAAACAAAACTGCTGGAGCAGATTCAGTCTTCAGAACACTTCAGCGGCCATATTTTATATAGGCTAAAGGAAACCAAGAATGGTTTATAGATACGCACAGAAACAACAAAAAGATTGAATTGTATGTACACTAGGGCAGTCGCATCAAGAGAACTCCCTCTCCCACTTAGTCATCCATAGTTTGGATCTCACCCATCATGATCCGGTTGCTCACGACGTTGAATCCCAGAACGGAAGGGCTCACCTTCTTCCCTTTCTTCCCCTTCTTCTTCGCTCCACCTTTGGATGTTGTCCCATCGGTTAATTCCCGGTCCATGTTTACTCCAGTGCTCTCGGCAGACTTCTTCTCAACAACATCAAAGCCTGTCAGCTTCCTACTGCTCGGGTTCTGAAAGGCAATATCAAGCACCTCTGCAGGTAAGAGCTCCTTGTAGTTGAGAAACTTGTCAATGAACTCATGATTGTGATCATATGATCCTAAATTTTCTGTCAGGAGCACCTCTGCCTCTGCCCTTGATTGCTTCAAGCAGAACTCCAGAAAGCTTGTATCTAGGACCAAGCAGAGAGAGAACAAAGATTCTATCAGAGAAGATTCAAGATCTACACACACTTAAGAGTTAAGCTCAAGCGGAAAATATAGCTTGTCCCTCTAGATATGTAGTTTTGACCAACATGGATTAGGCCCCATTTCCTTTCAGTACTAGATCATAGACAAACTCATAGCTATAGCTGCTCCTTTGTCCCTGAGAGTAAAAATAGTAGAACTAAGCTAAGCAGAAAGCAGATTTGCTAGACTGTGCAAGAAAAAAGACATGATATACAGAAGCACCTGACGTCTAAGTCAGATGAAAGAATTAAGAAGAGTGCGAGAAGAGAGGACTTGGCAGAAGACGAGGGAAGACATACTCTCCGACATTCTTCTTTAACAGTTATATTTGTAAACCCACTCTTCCCTAATCGCTGTTTCTACAACCCTATGCAATCAACAAACCCTAATTAACCAGCTAACTGGTCATAGACAACACAGAATATATGACATTCCCAGAAAAATACAACTGAAATGTTCCAGGGTCTTGACATTAATCTCTGGATCATCTCAAAGAGAAATTCAAGTGGCAGCTGGTTATGAATAATACCTGTTGTCCCAATGAGCCTAGCACACTCGCTCTGACACCAATCTCGGAAGTCCATGGCCTCTGCATAAAGGAGATTCAAACAGTAACAAGTGTATGTCACCAAGAAGAACAAAATCTCAATAGGCAATAAGAATTTATATTTGTCATGCTTGTACAATTTACCTGAATGCTTGTTCATGGCTTCCCTCTTCCCTTTCATGGATGCCTGCGCTGAAGCAGGTGACAATGAAAGCAAATGCTCAGCTGGTCTGGCTCCAGCAGATTTTTGCCAGCTCAATGACCCCCCAGCTGTTCCTTTCACTGGAGTACCTTTTGTCATCCAGCCACCCTGATTTCCTAGTTCATGATAGTCCATTCTGCTTGAGGTAGTACCAGACAGGGAAAATCAATCAAATGTTTGCATTGATTATGGTTGCAAATCAGCCAAAGAATGAAACTCTGAAGGTCCCATCAGAAGAATGGCCAGGAATCCTATCTTGGGGCAATCTAATTGCTAGGTCCTGTAAATCTTTTTTGGCAATGAATACCCTCCACAAAATTATTATGCTTGGAAGTGGATGCTTCCATGTAACAGGAAAATGCACAAATTCCCACCAAATGATTCTTAATAGCACATGAGAGAGAGAGAGAGAGAGAGAGAGAATTGGCATTAAAAAAACCACCAACAAATTTCACCTAATGAGTCCTTAATATCTACTTAAAATACGCCATCATCAATCAGGCTAGCAATCCTCAGTGCAAGTCCAAGCAGTAGATGCGAGCAATTAGAGAGATTTTAAGATTGAATAGAACGAGTAACAGAATATACCTTTTCTCTTCTTCCTTTGACTGATCAATTGGACCCCAAAACAAATCATCATCAGCCGTGTGCTTTGTCATAATGGAGTTCAACTGGACAGGAGAGGCTGCTTTAGCAGGAGATGACCCAGAAAGCGACCATGACATGCCTCGATGAACAACCTGGTTGGGCTGAGATTTCTGAGGGGTAGGCATCTGATGGTTTGGGACAGATGATACCTTTTCTTGCTCCTTTAATATGTCTCTCAGTGAAGTAGCTGGCTTGGCAAGCTTCTTTGAGTCAGTAGACCAAGCTGGTAAAGGAGAAGAATTTGATGAATCCACCTTCCAAGGAACAAAGTCTCCCAGAGAAGGGCCTGATGGGATTGTGGGCAGCACTTCCTTATCCTCTTGTACAGCTCGAGAGCTATTAACTTTCTCAACAGGACTAGGAGCAGTAGGAACATCAGCTGAAACAGCGACTGGAGCCTTTGCTCCACCACTTCTAGCTTTAGCAGACCTTTTTCGACCTTTTTTACTATCCTTAGCCTCAATAAAGTCATCATCCTCCATGGTAGAAGAATGTGCTGTTGGTATAGGAACTTCTACCTGTGTCTGAATGGATTTTGGCACAACTTCCTCCGCCAAAAGATCATGCAGTTGGCTCTTCTGACTCAATGAACTTGAGGAACTTCCATTTCTTCCCAAATCAGTGGCCCCAGTGCTGGCATCTCCAGTGGTATCCCTAGAAGTTTTAATGTCAGAATTGGCTACAATCCCTGTCCAAGGTGTTGACACATTCATAGAGCTGACCGAAGTGGTAATCTCTGATACTGCCATTTCCATCTGTGCTCTCCTCTCTTCTTCCTGTTGAATTTCCAGTAGTGACTTCGCCTTATGACAAGGAGCAGCTTTCCAAGTTCGTTGCCCAGCTTGAGCACTTGGAACTGACATGGGCACATTTTCCTTGGAATCAACCTTGACCTCTGTCCTATCAGTTTTACTACCTTCAGGAGTAATACCCTGCAATAAGCTTTCCCCATCCTGGGACTCCAAAGATGCAGGATCATTCCTTGACTCCTCAAGTGTTTTAGGAAGAGATTTCCCCAACTTTTCAGATTGTGATGGCTGCTGTGAAGTATTAGCTTTTGGTCCCTTTGCTTGTTCAGAAGTAGAACTAAACTTAGTAGACTTTTGCTTCCTGGACTTCTTCTCAGTGACCTTCTTAGTATCACGTTCCTCTACAACATTTAAATCTGATGCCACCTGCTCTTCCATGCCACTTTCTTCTTTGGTCAGTGGCTTATCGAGAGCATTTTCCTGCTCAATCTTGTTGCCATCAGGTTGTTCAGGTGCAAGCAATTCATTCTCACAAGTTCCTGATGATGCACCAACAACTGCAGAACGCTCCTGATTGGCAGAATGAGCTCTCAGCTCTGATACTGCAGTCACAGCAGGTTGAGTGGCAAGAGCTCCTGATTGCAAAATTGGATATTCAGTACATGTTGCTATGGTATGGGGTTCTTCCACTGAAGATTTACCTGGAATATCCGATGGTAAAGACATTTCAGCAATAGCTGCTGGAGTCAACTGTTCCTTCTGATGGATAGTATCAGCTAGTCCAGGGACTGGAGCAGCAAAATTCATCTGATGGTTAAAACTCCCAAAATCTTCATGAGGCAGTCGTAAAGGGACTTCAGTACTAGAACTATGGCTGATATTTTGATTCAATTGTGAAAGCAAGTTCAGGGGGTTATTCACATGATTGTTTCCAACATGAAACAACTCCTGTAATGGCCTTTGCTGAGGATCCATGGGAGCAGATTCCACCTGTGAGGAAGCAACGGAAGGCTCTGCAAGCTGCTGGTTCGGTGGATGATTTGATAAAATCTGAGAGAGTAATTGCTGTTGCCTCAATAGCTGCTGATGCTGTTCCTGCTTCTGCTGCTGATGCTGAAGCAGCAGAACTTTATCTAATAGTGACAGCTGCTGTTGTGCAGGAGCTTGCAACTGCGAATGTAATTGCAACAATTGCTGATCTTGTACCAGACTCAATAGCTGGGGATCTTCCAGCAGGCCAGAAGATACTAACTTATCAGCTGTTAGGTTTGTAGATAAGCCATCCACAGCCTGAGGAAACAGATTAGCGAAAGAAGGATGACTCTGGGACTGAAGCCTCTGTTGTTGCAACCCCAGAAGAGCCCGAGAAGAGAAGTTCTGAGGATGACACAAGCCAACTTGATCCTGCAACAATTCCAAGCGGCCTTGGATGGGCAAGTTAGACCAATTTGTAGCAGTGCTACTAACATTCGCCAATGGCCTTTCAGACAATCCCTGAAGGATTGACATAAGCTCAGGATTTTGTGGGTGTAACCTGGTACTATCAGCTACTGATGACAAGAGTGATGACTGAACAAACTCTGGAACTGGAATCACAGGATCTCTTCCCCAGTACTGGTTAGGGTTAGACATTGACTTTTGCATTTCAAGCTCTAGTCTCTTAGCCATCAAGAATGCATTTCCACTATCTATCTCAGAAGTGGGTCCACCAATTGGATATCTTTCCCTCTGTGCTTGCATACCTAAAAGTACAATAAGACCATAGCATAAACACTTCCTTAAAAAATTATCACCCAAAAAAAACCCACATTAAAATACAAATAGGACAGACAGAATAGAAGCTCTTCATTGCAGACCAACCTTCAGAGAAGGGGGGTGCACTGCTTGCACTGCCAGACATCAATGACTCCAGAAACCTGTTCTCAGCTTCCGTTGCTGAGGCTTGCTTGTGCCTCAAATCATTGCCAATCAGATCGATTGCACCCAAACCAGCACTGGCATTGCCAATACTACTGAAGTCTGTCCTCCCTGCTGGCCCATCTATCTCATTTGGTTTTGGAGTCTTAAATCCTGGTGGTGGTCTAGCTTTAGCCCGTAGATGGGGCATAACATCACCAAGAAACAGGAAAGGTGAGCCACTTGGGGCACTTGCCAGACGAACAAGCAAATCTATGCCAAAGTAACCAGCCTCAAACCATCCAATAATATCACTTCCTGGAAAGGGCCCCTGAATTTCACCCTGAGGGTCCTTATAATAAAGGATCAGATTTTCTGGAGGAGTCGGTTGAAGATTTCTTGCTTCTTGCTCCCTGTTCATAACGACAGTTGATTGCCTTTCAACAATAGGATCCTCATTTGTATGCCACTTCTCTTCATCTTTCAGGTGAGCTGTAATCATCAAGAATTGCATAATAAGACAAATTTGCAAGCATATCCAGGAGATAAAGCACTTCAGTTTCACGTTAAACTAATAACAGCATTATAGCAGCCACAACATGAGCACTGTCTTCAATAAATGCTGGCCATCAAACTCAACAACAAGAAAGAAATAAGCACTAGTTATTCAACTCATACTATGAAAACATGGATCAGATTTTTTTTCAATTTGATGATCAAGTGATCTTTATACAAATTTGCCAGATTTGCTGGTTCCAGGTAAAAAATTTAGCAGGCAGCCTTTATTCCTTTTCAATTCTGGCAAGAGTGTAACTTCACCTATAGAATTTCTGTTCTGATCTATCATCTGAACTTTGATGCCATCCAGTTTTGAGCTGGACTCCTGAGAAGACTTTTGCTGTCCTGGAGGTAACACGTCAAGAGAATTGGCATATAGCCCCTTAGATATTTCACCATGTTCACCACCAGATTCTTCCAAAGGAAAAGGAAACTCTTCCGCACTTCCTGAAACAGGAAGCAGAAAAACCAATCCAGACATTAATTAGTTCCCCTGCAAAGATACATGAATAGTAGCATATCAACACATCTGGATAGGGTGATTACCAAATTTGTTTCTCCTAGACTGTGACATGTCCAGCGTGCTTCTACCAAAGGATCCATCTTTTGAAATCTGAGCGCCACTACTCACTATATCCCCAGTATCAATGCCATTTAAAACATCCTAAGACATGGAGGGAAAACAAAGCAACCAACAGAGACAACATATTTCAGACCAAATAAAACTGAAAAAATGTGCGATTTTATGCTGTAATATATTTACCATTTCCTCTGTACTGCGTGCACATAGAGCTAAAGGTTCTACCGGCTCTTCCAGTGTCAGTAGCGGAACATTTACCAATCCATCTTTCAGATTTTTACAAGATCGCACATCCATTATCCTGTATATACCAAGCAACTTCATCCTATCATATCTGAAAGTAGAAGGCTCTCCATGGTCCACTTCACTTTTCTCACTGCTTGCCCTTAAAGAATGCATGGAAGCACTATTTGCTGGGTCCCCAACAGAGTTAATTCTTCCACGTCCAAAAGGAAAGGTCGTAGGAACATTTTCACCTTGACCCTGAGCAGGGGCCAAGCTGGACTCCTGCTTGTTCATTAACAGGCTTTGCTGGAGAGAGGGCTCTCCCCTTGCTCGGCTTTGCATGAACGTGCCTCTCCACGGGCGATAATGATCCCCATCCCTCTCTTCCTTTGTATGATTGCTCAAGTGAACCATGCCTCTATCAGCAAGTGTGTCACCATCTTTCCCAGAGCTGTTAAATCTCTCACGTGTGCCTCCTGTTTCCTTGTTATCATCAGGTCCCCATCGTGTGTTCCACTTGCTCTCACGCCATTCATTATAATTGTTCTCCCTATTAATCAAGTCAGTCCGCCGCTCAGATGGAGCATGGCGAGCCTCTCCAAAGTGTCTCCCTGGATTATCCCAACGATCCACTCGGCGGGCGTCACCAAACTCTCGGTCTCCATTCCTCCAACGATCTTTGCGTACTGATAAAGTAGCTTCTCTTTCTTCATCATGCCAACGGTCAGTGTTACCAGTATCCATATCAAGCAAGGATGGCCTGAAGACATCCCTTTTCTTGAGAGATTCACCCTCTCCAGACAAGCTACTTCCAGAGAGATTTCCAGGAGCTGAATAAGGGGAAAAGGGGCTTTCCTGCATTAACAAAAAAGATAGATCTTCATAGTGAGGTGAGAACTCTGATTCTTCTTGCCTGTTAATCAGCTTAGCACAGTGCCAGTTCACAAACAGAAACCGTTAGCAAGTCACTAGTAATATCTGAGGAGCAATCACATACCCCAGGACCTGTTCCCAGCTTCCCATCGCCAGTCTTTGGCAGAAGCCATTGTGGTGAAAGCGGAGCAGGATTCTCCAATCCTTGACCATCTGCATCACTAATGCCAGCATATAAGATGAAGCAACAAAACCAAAGAAACGAATGGCGCTTTGCCTCATGGTGATGAAGCAACCACAAGGTAGACATAGCTATAGCAAACAAAAACCTGCATTTGGCCCCAATTTCTCGAATGGTGCACATAAACACTAGGAAAAGGGAAAGCTTTTGAAGAACTATAACACTTGGATTAATTCACTGCCTCCCAATCACTCTCCATACTCCCAGGGAAATGATCGGTAAATTTGAAGCTCAAACGTAAAATTTACCTCAGAGAAAGGCCAAAACCCTGTCTCCATGGGTCGATCAATTAACGTCATTTCCAAGAGAAAAGGCCGGTGATGAAAAGAGGTGATAACATAGAACCCGAACATGTGACGAACAGTAACAAATTCAAGGCAAAGAGCAAAAGGGGGGAGACAGAACCTTTGGAAACCGACGGAGGATTTACGGAGAGGTGGCTGAGGCAAGGACCTGAGCCGGCGCTATTAGCCATTGGTGATCGGAGATGAGTCGCAGACAGCGGAGTCGTAAGCTCAATAAAAACCCTAATCGAGGCTGAAACAGCTGAGGAAGCGAGAGCTTAAAGAGAGGAGATGGAGCAGTTGGCGCAGGTTAGCTAGGTCCTTCCGACGGCGCAAGTTAGTGAACGCCTGTGGATTTGCCACAGGATAATGCCCGTGGACCCCATCAGCAGCGCAACAACTCGATCATTTTTTATTAAGAAAAAAACATTTTCAATATATCTTCTTTTCCTAAAAAAAATATGGTTAGTATCCATTAATCGGAGATTTTGCCCGCCGTTTCAAATTTAGTGCAAGTATTTTTTTTGTATTTTCTTATTAAGTACTAATTATGTTTTTTTATCAATCTTAATACAATATTTATTTTTTTCATCAAATCATCTATGTATGAAATTTACTAATGCAAGTAATAGTAATTTACATAATGATAAAATGAATATCAAACTAAATTTAATAAACGACGTATAATTTATATATATTTGATCAAGATACTAAAAAAAGTTCATATAAAATATGAAAATATGATCAAATTTTATATTTAATTGAGATATTGATATAAGAAAAATAATCATTCATTTATATTTTTAAAATAACTTTCAATATAATTTTTCCTAAAAAAATTTTACAAAATCATATCTGAATAAATATGAATTTGAGCAAGAGGTATCAATTAATTATAAAATCTTTCAAATGAAAATTTTTTATTATTAAATAAGAAGAATATTTTTTAAGACATTCTATTATTGAGATGATTCTACCCATGGGTGAATTATTCTATGGTAGTGCAACGAGATTCTTGGTGAGCAATTTTCACAAAGTTGGCCTCCTTACAATCGATTCAAAATGTGAACAATCAATGGAATAGAATCTCAGACCTTATAGCGATTCATAATTCATGTATTTCTTATAACTAAATGGAAAAGACAGGTGAATTTGTGTTATTCTATAAAGCCATTGCTTCATTTTCTTTAATTTCTTTATTTTGAGATAAATATGTTTGATTTATTTCGATAATTATGATCCAATAATTATATCATTAATTGTATATATATATTATTTTAGTAGTTGATCTGATTAAGTGATCTAATTAAATTGAGTAATAGAATTTCAACAGATTACTTTTAATTGTATGAACTAATGTGCAAAAATCATATGATAATTTTTAATTTCTATTATAAACAAAATTAAAAATTAATAAACTATAGTTATTTATGTGCAATTCAGGATTATGATTTGTAGGCCGCATGCGTTTCAAATCTGGCTTTTCTAAGATCCCATCAAGTGGAGGAGATTGAGCGTTCCCATTACTCTGAAGAGTTACATGTAGCCACAGAAGATCCACGTTTCATTGCTTACGAGTTTCTATTGCCGATTCAATTATACTTCCATTTACATTTACGTATTCCCTTCTATTTTAGCACGTATGAATCTATGAAATTGTTTGAAATTGTTTGATTTCAATTCCAACAATTGATATCTAATGTGGGCTAACTTGATTTTAGTCTTATAGTTTATTTTCTATTTAATTGATAATTTCAATATTTTTAATATTGGCCAAATATAACTTATATTCTTGTTTTTGTTGGCACAAATCATTTAACCCTGGAATGAGAACCTGTTCCCTTTTTCATAAATCTAAACTTGGCATTCTTAATGTAATAATCACCATTCTTACAATTGATAGATCCATTTAGGTGGAGGGATCTTTGAACAATGGAATCATTATAATTGTCGAGTCTTATAATCATTAAGTATGCAATTCCAGAAAATTTAAAGACACTTAAATTTAAAGATAAAGGTAATATATTGTTCCTCGATGAATCAAATTGGCATGGCATACATGAAAATCAGCTAGATTATTTATCAATACCGCTCTACTAAATAAACAGATTACATCTCCCAAAGTCTTGACTACCCTCGATTCTATAGGAGATGAGACTATTATTCATTAAATTGTTCACATCAATGACAAGCTCTACTAGATCCAGCTGAATCTGCAGGTGAATCACTATGAAGGAATAGAGCCCAGCATCAGATTGTGTTTGCTATATTGATCATGAGTGGACAGCTTTATCTCAAACCACAAATTCATTGTTTAATAAATGTAAATTGACCTTACCCGGGCTCCATTGAACATAGGATCTATCTTCTGCTTGAGACGTGCTGCCTGGAGATTAAGCACATTAAAGTGGAAACACCATAAAATCTGCGTCATTGGCTGCTTATCATCTACAAAATGACATGAATATAGAATAAACAGCCTAGGTACGTACCTCTGCTAACTTGAAGAGCTTATCGATAGTCTCAAGAGTGGCCTGTTGCCATGAGTAATCCAACAACTGGCCATCCAATTCTCTACAAGAATATCATCCAGGGTTTAAGTTCTTTCATGATTTGAAGAGAGATGGGAGCAACTAAAATAGGCCAAAAGAGGCATACACCATCATTGACTGGCACCGCCCAGTATTAGCCATCAATTCACGCAGATGAGCCTTCTTGAAGCCCTGAACATGAGCCTGCAAAATCATAATATTTCATTCGTGAGAAGCTGTGTCACCCTAATTAATTTCTTAACCAAAATTTACAAAGCTAAGGTAGAAACCTTCAAATCCTTCCATGGCCCAGCTTCGCTAATTAAAGCCGCTAAAGCCCATTAATGCGACACTGGTGCTGACGAAAACGATTAGCTGCAAAATATAAGACTCGCAATCCATTCGCTAAGATTGTAATTCCCAGAAACTCAAATAAAGCGAGAGGGTAAGCGCATAGGCTAACAGTAAGCTCAGCCCGTCAGGTCCATCCAAGAGTCAACCGAAACATAACATTTACTTAAACCGATGCATGAAAGCAGAACTAGCAATCTCTTTGTACTAGTTTAAGGAATCAAAGTGTGAACATGAAATGGAAAGATGGTTTCTCCCATGGAAACGAGCTCACAAGTAAGTGCAGATCCATCAGCCGCAAACAAAAATGATCGTTCCGCAATCACACCGAACGAAAGAGAGATTAGGCATAGCCACATCATGAACATGCATCCAGAGGAAAATGCGCGAAAGAAATGCCGAGGAGTGGCGATAAGACAGTTCGGAAAGAGAGGAGGAGAAGATTACAGTGCCTGAAGGAGGAGATGGCGGCAACGGTCGATCGAAATAGCAACGGTAGATGTTTTTGGTAGGACTCGGTGATTGCTTCTGATGAGAGGGAACCGGAGGGAGGCGCCTGAGGAGAGAGAGAGAGAGAGGGAGCGTTTGGAATTAATGCCCCAAACTACGAGATTAATATTATTTCTTATTTATAATATAAAATTAAAAGTATTAATTTTTTATTATATGCTACATAATTTATTTACTATTATGAAATTCATAGATTATGATATTGATTTTATAATCATGATAAAATTATATTAGTGAGATCTAAAATTTACAAACCTTAATCTAAAATTGTTTACAATCATAGGATCACTGAATATGAGATCAAGACTCATATATACTAGTATACTTGTTATATGCTCTAAAATAGAATGTAATTGATCTCATCATTGTGAAGAATAACTAATATAAAAATGTAAGTGCTCATTATAGAATGAGTATACTGAACTAACTCACTCAGGGAAGACTTAATGAATTTTGTATAAATGTCAATGAGTTATTCCTAAAGTGATAGTGAATGTAAATAATTCCTAAACCTGAAATTACCATAGTATTTCGTAAGAGTTAAATTGCAATCTTGATCTATTCCTTAATATGATTCTTTGAGTTATGTCTAGGGTATTCTGGATTTAATGAGACTAGTGAGTAATTAATATGAGACGATTACTCCTCACGATAAGAGAGAATGTTCTATGTATTATACTTAATGTTGATTCCGAAAAATCTCTGGCCAAAGTATGATGGAAAATCGGAAATGACTTTCTGATATTTCATCATTGAGTCAATTATTAGATAATTGAGATACATATAGATAAGTATTAGGGCTTGACATTTTATCAATGCCTTAATTTATCTGGGATATTGTATAATCGAATGATTTAATTATATGTAAACTAATCACTAAAAGATGTTCGATCATTTGATTGAAATCCTCACAATTTAGGTAGTTATTATACGTTGCTAGACATTAATATTGACTTATGAATTTAATTAATTAAGAGTTAATTTGTAATATTATTAAATGATCTAACAAGATAAATTGATTCACTACCAGCTCAATGCGGAGTCCAATGGATCACACACAATACATGTGATTTCTTATAACCAGAGTTTAATAATTTAAATTTTGTGTTGGACAGTTAAATTCTGCTAGCACGAAATTATCCATATCGATCACATGCTTTATTAAATAAGATTGTTTTGAAATTGAATATAAAATTATATTTATAGAAATCTAATATTACTCTTGGTTATCTATGTGTACTAAATTATCGGATGTGATTCGATTGAATATATATATATATATTGATATATAGATATACATGTGCAGTACAATTGTTGTACAAAAAATGATAATAATTTGGTGAAATTAATTAGCCAACTATTACATAAAATTGTTTTACGGTGATAGGGTTATTGATACATTCATTTGCCAATTACATGAACAGCCATCAATGGTAACTAATGGCCAGATAATTTTGGCAAATTGTTGGCCAACTCCATTACTGTGGCAATAAATATGCAAATTAGTTAGCATAACGCATGCCAATTCAAGAGCATCTATTGCCTTTTGTAATTTGCTCTATTGGGTGATTCCACTGGTCGAGCTTGCCAATGCATGCTTCTTCTTCTTCCACTGATTGTGAGTAACCCAAATACTCCGAGAGAGATTGAAGAAATATTATTCTACTATATTCATTTAACGAGCATTTTATATTCGAAATTAAAAGGTAATCGATTGTTGGAAACAGTTCTCGATACTTGTGAGAAAAATCTAGTGTGGATACCATGGAGAACGTGTATATGTGCATCTAATCAAGGGCTCGTGGGGTGTCGTAGGACATCACCAACTCGATGATTAAGCAAATATCAATTCAATATTTAAAAGTACGATTTTTAATTCCATTTCGCTATCTAAATTTTGAATTATATTAAAGGGATACTGGATTAAGTAATTCAACCTTCAGCTGTGTGCGGATTCTCAACCGGGGGGTGTTGGGTATGCGCACGATGACGAGAGAGTCGGTGGATGAGCTTAGGTGTGGGAAGGATATGACAGGGAACACGGAGCTCTGTATGTGCACTGTGGAGTCTCGCGGAGGTTGAGAAGGAGCGTGAACCCACGCGCTTTGCCTGTATTTTCATTTTTTCTTTTTCCGTTTTCATTTTTTAAGCGCGCGCGCGCGCGGCATCTGACGCTCACGAGAAAAAGCGGATCAGCTAAGAATGTTATCTGTTGCGGCCACCTATCATTTTTAAAATCAAATGAAATTGGGAGTTGATCAATATATAGTTGACCAATTTTGCATTGAATTAATGATTTTTTTTACTAAATCCTTAAATATATGATCTAAAAATTGAATTTCAGGTTGGGATGGTTGACGAAAATTTTCTCAGGGATTCCAGCCGACTGCAGATTAGTCTCAAGGTACGATTCCATTGGTTTAAGGATATTTCGTGATACAGACAAAAAAAAACATAGGTCCACATGTTTATGGCACAATTTTGTGAATTTAATATATTAAATCGATTATTTAATAAATAATATAATAATTTATAATAAAAATATTTAATAAAATTATTATATTAATATCAGATTTAATATAGAATATAAATATAAATTTACTAAAATAAAAATAAGTATATTTTCATTTTTTAATTTTTAATTTTCCTAATAATTTAATTGAATTTATCAATCCTATAGGGAATTAGCCGACTTAATCAGAGTTTACAACATTTACAGTATAATTAAATTGATTTTAGGGAACAAACCTGGTGAATGGCCATTCCCGATTAAATTAGCCGACCCGGTTCCAATTAAAAGCTATGATCACCCCTCGCACCTTTCTTTCTTATTTTGTTTGATATGCCTTTTTCTTTATTCCACATATTTTCAGCTCCCCAAAATTTCCTTCACAATTCTCCCTCTTTTATTTCTAAATTTTGTTTAAAATTTTGCCATTTCTTTTTTCTTATTCAGTGACCAAATTTATCCTTTTTAAAATAAAAAAGAGATTTGGTCCCATATTTATAGTTCCCAAAATGTTCTAAATAAATATAATTTTAATTAATAAAAATATAATCGATAAATACTCTTACCATCATTATCATTACTTAAAAATCATAAATAAGTTATAAATCTTATTTGTTCTCATTTTCCTATACTTAAATTATCTATTCTAATATTAAAAAAATTAATCGATTTATACATTTAAGTTAGGCCTTATTTTAATTTTATCATATCAAATCTTATGAGAAATTATGTTTGATTGCACTCAAATTGGCATCTTTAATCGAGTCCGTTGAGATCACTAACATATGTTGTGTGTGGCGTGGGTTACCTTCTGGTGCCTCCTTATGTGGTTGGAGTGGATGGCTCTTTAGCTCGATAAGTATTTGTGCGGATTGTCAACTAGAATTTATATAGACAATAAAACATTGAGTTAATTAAGACTATTTTTTTTATATTAGTGGTATCCGACATTGTCGCAATCGACTAATCCACCGGGTGGTGTATTGTATAGCTTGAGACCCACTAATTAAACCCCAGATACTGACCATCGAGAGATTCAAACTCTATACTTATCATACTGCATGTTGTTAGTTTATCAGTAAACTGTCAATCTCGAAAATAATTAAGACTAATTTTCGGTTAAATTACATGTACCCATAATTGTTATTCTTCTGATATGTATCCAATCGATGGCACATAAATGGTGGAAGTCAGCCCCAACTTTTCCCTAAGATGTGAAAAAAAAATTCTCAATATAAAATTAAACTATTATTTAGAGCTTGCAATTCGGGCAGCACAGCATGAATCTAGTATCGAGTTATACTAGCACGACACGAAAAATCAAGTGGCCCAAAAATATCAACTTAGACATTAAATTTTCACCCTTTGACGGCCGGGCCGGTAGAATTGTGTAAATAATTATTTTTTAAAAATAAATTTTAATAATTTACATTTTAAAATAAAAATTCTAATAATATAATTGAGCGATTAATTTAAAATATATATTATATATCTAATTAACATTTTTAAAGAAATTCTCACAATTTTTTTGTTATAAAATTTATTTTTGTACTTGCACGGCTCGAAAAATCATGTAATCCAAAAATACTAGTATATGCACGATTTTCCATGTTGTGCTTTCATGCATAGTTTTTAAAACCGGACCGGGCCAGAAACCGGTGTAGGCATGGGTTTATGGGTCGGACCGGGGGTTCAATGGGTTGAACTACATGTTTAATAAATAATATTAATAATATAATATTACTAATAAATTTACATAATATCATAATTTGAATATAATTTATAACAAAAATCATTAATATAACTATTATATTAAACAAAAGTTTAATATAAAATGTAAATATAAGTTTAGTAAAATAAAATAGGTACATTACAATAGATTTTTGTTTTTTTTAAATTTTATGTTGATCGGTTTTCTCATGGGTTCAATTGGGTTCACCAGTCGGACCGAAAATCGGTCAGATCAATCGAATTTTTCTCTTTTAATGTGCAATTGAATTTTTTTAAAGGAACCGGACCAGGTGAGTGTTCGGTTCCCGATCGAACCGGCCGGCCCGATCCAGTTTTTAAAACCATACTTTCATGTCATGCCAGTTTTTACCACTTCCACTATTATTAGTGATTCAAACGAACATATGAATAAAATATACCATTTGACATATGAGATTACCTCTCCTCTTGGTTAATGTGGCCAATAGCGTCTAGCTCGATCTCAATCGGCTTCGGTCTAGTCACCTCCGTCTCAGACGAGACTATCGAAACGAGGAGGAAAGTTCCTAGCCACCTTTTCCTTTTGGAATATTTGCTTCTTTTTTTTTTTCCAAGAAATGGACGTAGAAGGGAGTTTGGTTTTATTGACTTAAATATTCGATGTCCATCGCACGTCAGACATGGAAATTTGAGCCGGCCTGAAATTGCTGACCTAGGCATGATTCCTTCGTGCTTTGTGTCAACTGGCTCGGCCGAACCGAGCATACTAGTTGTTTTTAAAATAAATTTAAATTAATTTTAGGCATGATACCTAATTTTTATTTATTGTGATTAAATTATTAATTCAACATTTGTGTTAATTTTTTTAAAACAGTAATATATATTAAAATATAAATATTTTAACATAATTAAATAAAATTTTAATTATCTCACAAATTCCCCTTTTAAAATAATTTTTATATTTTAATATCGACATAAAAATTATTAGGTAAAACGTAAGTGGGCTAAAAAACTTACCACAAGTTGTGTCATTCTTGGACTGCGCTATCGAATTGGGCCAATTTTTGCCAAGTATATTGCATCTCCTATAACGCTATTATTTTTAGGGATTTTTTTGTCATTTTCACTTTTAAAATGTTTTATATAAATTAAATTATCTATATAAATCATTAAACACTAACTAATCCATCTTAAGTAGAAAATAAAGTTTTCTTAACATAAATTATTTACAATTCAAACTAGAGATATTATGAAAGAGAAATAAAGATTGAATTATTTTAATTAAATTATATTAATATTTTTTAAAAAATTTAATATACTTTTATCATCTTTTAAAAAATTTTAAATAACAAACTATAATTAGGGGAAAAAAATAAAAGGGATTCTCGATGGACGAGCTCTCTAGATGGAGCAAGGGAGAATGGAAAGTCCCTCGGCAACAGAATCCTCTCCGGTGATTCCCTCCCTAACGGGTCGATGGGAAGTCCAAAATAATAGGAACCTGGTTTGATATTACTTAGATTTAAGTGAAAAATTTTATTTAAAGAATTAAGATATTGAGTCATTTTAATTGACTGGAAAGTATGTTATAATATGATATAAATTATAAAGTATATCATGATAATATGGGATATATTTTTCTCTATCAAAATTATTTATTATTTAAAAATTTATTAACATTTTAACTAATTTAAATTTAAAATACCATTTAAAAAAACCAAACCGTAAGATGAATATTGGATAAATCTTACATTCAAATAAATCAATCGTCCCAAGTAACTCCACAAGCAAATGGAATCCAATGCTAGAAAAGCCTGAAAAAGTACAGTGAACAATCATCCCCACATGTCACATCATCGCACCTTCCGAATTCCGATATTTAAAAAAAGCATGTGGTTAAAAATGTAATTTAAAAGATCATATTTGATTGATTAAATAGAACTTTATTTATTTGATCTTATTTTTATAAAAATTTAATTATATTTTTAATAAGATTAACTTTGGTTAAACAGTTAATTCCTAATTCGATCAATAAATTCAATTGAATCGGTAAAAAATTGATAGACTTAAAATTTAAAAAAATTAAAATATATTATAAAATATTTATTTTATTTTATTTATATTTTATATTAAATTTTTTATTTAATATAATAATTATATTAATAATTTTTATTATAAATTATATTTATGATATTATCTACCTTTAATAGTAATATTATATTATTAATTAAATATACAATTTAATTATTAAACTCTCGGTCGGATTCATGACCTATACTTAAGTAGATTTTCGATCCAATTCGATTTTAAAAACTATGGGTAAAACTTAAGATAAATAAAATTTATTTCATATCATATTATACCAATAAATTTTATCAGTTTTCTCCGTAAAAAAAAATTGTATCAGTTAGGATTTGATTCATTATTTGTCCTTATCACATTATAAGTAGTTAAATTTACTACCGTAATTTTCAGATTATAAATCAAAGAATTTACCGGTTCGTCCGAGAGTCAGACCTCTCGGGTCACCATATATCTATCTATGTTCTCCAGTATTATTTCGTCAAAGTTGGAGGACTAGATGTGACGTTTCTCCAGAGTCTCTCCAATTATTATAAGGTTGATCCCATGCCGCGGTTTCGAATATCCAAAACCCGGTTTGGAATAGGAATATCACTGTGTCCAAGCAGGGCGAAAGAATTAGGTTACAGCCTGTCACCACGAAAGTCTTATCCATCGACAATTTCGTCATCGCGAACCTTCTCGCTAATCATGGCCGTCGATGTCTCCATCAGTGCAAATCTGACCGTCCATCTCACGGCTGCACGGTTAATCACCGCCGTTGGATTCAACGAATGGCGGCAATAAATATGCCAACCCTTCCTGGAGAAGGTCTCTGCACCATACGTCGTTTCGTTTCAGTCTCCTCTCTCCTTTTCAGCCGCTCCTCTATCTTCTTCCTCTGATTTCCTCAGATCTGCTCTTCTCTGTTTGCGATCTCTCTGTTTCTCCGTCGTACTCGTGTAGATCGCGAGGCGATCTATCGATCGAGTATGGCTTGGAGCTGCTTCCGTGATGGTGGAGTCTTTACCGGTTCGGTGCCCCGTCCGGTGGTGAGAGCTGCGAGCTTGGGATCGGGTCTCCTCTGATCTTGTGTTCCTTCGTACGATGATCGAACCGGAGGAGGCTGGACGAGTCACGACAGAAGTCAGAGGGATCTACAGGATTGTAGCTCGGAGTGGTCCTTGTTCTTTGAGACGATGGTGAGGAATCTCCATGAAGACTTCGATAGGGTGCAACGCCGGAGATTTGGGACAAAGGATTATGGTGCTGTACTGTTTAAGAATCCATTCCTACTGTCTTGTTGAATATGTTTTTTTCTTGGAGGTGGCATGATTTTTTAACTTGAATATTTGATTTGCTATTTCAGGCTGCTGCTCCTTGAGATGTTGCGCCAAGCAGTTCCGCTGGAATGGGCAATTTCCTTAGAATTGGCCTTTTCTAGTTCTTTCGGGCTTCTCTCCGTGGTGTTATGCTCATGGCGTAAGCGGAGGAGATTCGATCTGTGAAAGTTGGAAAGATTGGTTAATAACTCGCCTGTGAGTTATGATTTACTATGTTGCTGGTTCTTGTCTTCTAGCATGCGGGTATGGTAAGTAAAAAAAAGGAAGATGGGAGATGAAGATGAGATGATAGAAAAAAGTGGAATCATGTGAGAAGAAAAGAGTGTCTTTGTGGTCGGCCTTTGCCATGACAGGTGCGCTTGCATGGCAGGCCAAAAGAAAACGAATAAAAAGCGATCTTCTTTGTGTTCTTCGGGGGAGATGGCACGGGGTCTTCATTCTTTGCCCGGCTCTCCCCCGATGTGTGGTCTTGTGTCTTTTCGTCCCCAACCCCCCTACTCTTTCTTTCCCCCTCTTCTCCTTATCGCTGCTCGTGCCTATCAATTGGTCCGCTATCCAAACGACAAACATGAATGTTTGTCCAATAAACTTCTACACGGAATCAGCAGAGACATGGAAGATCATGAGAAATTCGTCATCAAGGTACCGTTTGATCTATACTTAATATGACGTTCATACATACAAGCACAATATGTTATGCATTCTAACCACTAATGAGCATGTGATATTTATTATAGCTAGCTACTTCTACGTTGTTGGCATTATTTTCTATCTTGATGCTATTTGGGATAAATTAATTATATGTTGACCAATCTGAATATGTTCAGAATTTCATCGACTCTAAATTGATGGTCTCCAAAAAATTAACCTAGTCGTTCATTATATCCTGTGTATGGCTATGTTAAAACGTAGTAGCAAGTTCCATGGATTTTCTCATTTGCTAGGTATGAGTTTATCGCTCCTGCATTTCATTCCGAAATAAGGATGTGGTTGCGATTTGATCTTGGATGTTCGGTAAATCAATTTTTAAGTACTCAACTATATAATATCGGAGTTTCTAAGAATTCAAATTGTGTCTATAACATCATACTGGTACTGCTTATCGATGTCCTATCTTGACGGGTGATCACCAGTCACATTTTTAACGGGGATTTGTGTAATCTGAGATGCAGTAGTTCAACCTTGACCCCATTTAATTTTGCTTTCCGTATAAGCGACACTTTGACAAGAAGTAGACATATGTCCTGTCTCAAGATGAGTTTTAAGTACTATCATACCTAGTTTTGAGAAGCTGCAGTCATAAGCTGTGACTGAAGATATATTAAAATGTTATTAACCAAATATTTAAATTATGAGCAATCGTCTAATCCGATTTTTCCAAGCCTTTGGCACTCCTGGTCCCTTGCTCTTCTTGATGTGTCAATTGCATCCTTGGTGTTAATTTTCATTTGATTGAAATTATAAAGGGACTCTCATTGTGCATTTAGAAGTTGTAGGTATATATAGAATTTGTGAATGTTATTTGCAAGTGATGTAATTTGGATACTGTAGTTATATGTGTAGGAGTTTGTAGAATTGTTTGTACCGTTATTAGGTAGAAAGCAGGTCCTAGTATGGAGTTCATGGAGCTACCTTCGAGCATTCTGGTAAAGGCCAACAGACGAGCATTCTCCTCGTGCCATTCCTCTGGCTGATGATCTTTGGTGCGTGGTGAGGGAGCATCTACAATGGAGTGACTAAATTCTTCTTTGATGTCAACTGCTCAACTGAAGGTACCTGTACTTAGATGTTCCAAATATTAGTCTACCTTTGATGTACCAGGTGATTATTCTTTCTGCTTGCTAAATATGTTCTTCATTGCAGGAAATTTAATGACAGTGGATTGCTTGAATTCAGTGGCACAGTGAACCTCTATCCTTATTACAGTGAGTAGTGCTTTTTATGTCTTATTCTTGCACATGGAAATGTTGTATTGCTAGTGGGTTTTGTGTTCATTGGGGATTTCATGTAATTTTTTCTCTGTTGCTATTAACTATGTAGTAGGAATTTTATTGTGTGAGCGAAATTTGTTTTACTTGCCAATTTTTCTGTGCAAGTGTTTTGACTGAGTTACTGAAACGCCTTTATGAGAGGAGTCATGCATCTAGAGTTTGCTAACCCATGTTGGAACATCTCGCTATCTCAATGAAAATGATGAATCTCTCAAATATGTTTTGCTTTTGCCAGTTGTCTACAAAATAGTATCTCCATCTAAATATAGTGGAAGCAATCTTTTAAATTATTTGCACAATAGTTAACGTCTGTTATGCTGTTTGGAGAGGCTATTAAAGATTATTTGTCATGGTTGCTGCAGGCCTTGGAGTCATGGTTGATATAGAGCTCGAGTAGGTGCTAGCTGTGCTCAACTTCCTCGGGAAAGCAACAAGTTTGGCTTACACGACATTTTACTGGTGGGCTCAAGTTATACTGTACTTTCAAGGTGTAGCGGCCTACCTTTGTGTCCATTAAGTGTTATCGCCTGGTGCTGTCCTACTTCAGAGAACTGTATATGACAAATTGACACAGTTTGCACTCCAAGCACTTCCAGGTCCTGCTTAAGAGGTCTGTAGTGACTGTCACGATCAAATTCAAGGGAGCAAGATTATTGTCAGGCTAATTGTTCCAGTAAACAAGCTCGGCCAACCATTGTCACTGCTTGTTGGTTTGATTCTTTTCTTCTCTGTCCATTTACTTGGTCGTTGAAACATTATGCGACAGTTTTGCTGCTCTAACTTATCATTATTAGGCCTTGGAATGATAAGGTCGAACATTTTACATTATTAAATTTCTCTAATCTTCTTTGGGGTATTTAATAGGGGAGGTTACAGCTTCCACTTAAATTAAATTTTGTTTATAAGTATGATCTAGTTGCCTGTATTGCTTATCTGTCATTTTGAATGAGAAGCTTCCCTTTTGATGAATCAGCGAAAAAGCACATCAGCCTCAACGAGCAAATTCTGTCCTTTTCCTTTCTGCGGGTTTACTGTCAGAGCAGGTGGGTGGTAATTCAGGTGAAGTGGTGGATAGGTGTAAATGACTTCCACTAGTGAGTTCTCGTTTGGATTCTAGTGGTTCTTGTTACCCCGTTGATGCCCAACGAAAGGGAGTGGTTGAGGCTCCTGACTTGTCAAGGTTGTGATTATGCACGTCACTCCGGCCGATGGGAGCTTAATATGTTGTTAGTGAGGGTATTGTTACAGCTGTACATGCTCCATAAGAAGGGTCGGTAGTATTTTCTAATTAACCTGTGTTATGTTGGTTATTTATGATTTACTTTTGTTATATTTGGTAAAATGTAGAAAAATTGAACTGAAATCACATGCTAGTTAATATGAAATTAATAAAGTAGGAAGATAAAAAACGAGGAATTGCTGTTCATAGTTTCCCAAGGGTACGGCCTGAGGGCAACCTGACGGTAAGTTGTGTTGTGGAAAAGCACCGTCTGAAGCCTTTTGTACAACTCTAACTGTCAGTTTGTGCTTCTCTTTTTACATTTCCTGGTAACATGGGATGGCTTTGTTGTTGAAGTGGCATTTTTTGGTGCTGGAGTTAACTTCTCAACGCACCCGATTAATTTGACACGTTGAGTATTTATTTTTCATGTATCACGTGGACGCGACGTCTGATTTTGTAAGTTTGGAAATGCCCGTGGATTATTGGAATTTTTTTTAAAAAAAGGGAGAAAGTAGTGGGTACGAGTTTCTTGTATGGTTATTCCGCCTTCGGGCCCAGCAGTGTCGTTATGGGCTGAGTGGAAAGTATTGCGGATATGGATTCATAAGCTCAAAAAGGCAGAGCGCCCAAACCCTCACGTGGCGTGGGGGTTGGGAGGTTGGTGGTTCGAATCCACCTGGATCCACCTTTTATGCCACTGCATTTGAAAAGTTATTTGTTAAATTTGAGACAATACGCATGCACTACATTTAAGCAAATGTGGACCTGATTCAAGAATCAATTTCAAGTTTGGAGGTCAATGATTCAAGAATCAATTTCAAGTTTAGAGGTCAATGAAAATATTTTCGGATCTTTTGACTATATATTAGCCTTGAGATACGTTTCGCTTGACTGGATAAGCTGATAAGCTATTTAAACTGACCCGATAAACCGCAAGGTGTAAACCAAAAAAAAAAAAAGCAAAAGCGTGGACCTGCTGGCTACATGTGCACAGTCATGGTCCTCGATTGTTCAGGAGACGCTGAGATTTTGTCCAAAAACGTGAGTGGTTTTATGGACAACGTCACGCTACACAAAGTTATTGTTGTTTGCTCTCGTCCTCACGTCGACGGATTTCAGGTTCTGATGTTCTTGGCAGGGTTGGGGGCATCGGTGGCTTCTTGTTCCGCTTCACCGGAAACCTTTTTCAGAAGGAAATTCAATTTAGCTGGGAAAAAAAAACTAATTAGATGATTGTCTTCTAACACAGTAAGTCATGGATTCAACTCCATTCTGAAGGGTTTTTTATGGTATCCCAAAGCTATTATTGGATGAATAGAATAAAAATTAATTTTATTATCCGTATTAAATAATAATAATAATAATAATATCTTATAAAGAAAACACACGTATAAACTCTCTCTTTTTTTTTTTACATTTTTATCACCCAAAATGTATAATATAAATATGTTACATTTATATTCTTATATTGATCGGTTTTGGGTACCGGTCCCAGGCAAATATTTAATCTGGTGGAACTGGAACCGGATTTGACCGGTTCCTTACTTTGTTACCCGTACCCAACCCAGTCTTCATTGGTGCCTACCTGCTACCCAATCGGATCGATAGTAACTTGCTCCAGTTCTGCCCGATACCCCGTGCACACTCTTAGATCGGGCCTGGCGACCGGGCCGGCCATCAAAGGCCAGAATTCCTTCCGGCTGTATCATAGATCTTATTCCGTTCCACAATCTCACTCAGTTCCCACTCATCATTCCCCGCATCAATAGCCTCTGTGGGCAGGCTCTGCGTCGGAGAAGCAAGAAGCTGCCCGAGTTTGGAGCTGTGCCGGCTCCTCCCCACCCGGAATCCTCTTCACGTTTTTGCCATGTACGATTGCCTTACGTGCGGCCTTGAGCGTAAAGTCAAGACGGTACGCGAAGACGACAACACAGGCGAGTACGTGAAACTCAACCCGCATCCAGCACGACGGACATCCTCGGGTAATTGGAGCGAGTCGCAAGCTTGACGGTGTTTGAATTTTCAATTCGAATGAATATGGCCAAACGGTGTATCGCTGGTCGTGTGTATCCGTGCTGTCCGATGAGTTAGATCCGAGCAAGTGATCTAGCCAAGTTAAAGAAATAGCTTTAATGGATAATCCGTAAAGTGTAACGATAAATGCATAGAAATTGTAAGGTAATTTCCGTTCTCTATTTATGACGGATGAGATTTGAAATTAACAAGTTAAATGCACTTATGTACAATTTAAGATTGTGATCATTGGGTCGCACCATATAGATTGGCTCGTCTGGCATCCCATCATTCATTTAGCAGGGACTCAGCGATACCCTCATTTCCTTAGAGATCTTTCGTGCAAATCCGAAAGATCTGCACCTGACCGATCACACTAATTTTAACTATAGATTCAGGTACACTTATATCAGTTTGCGCTCTTTTTAATTGATCTTAATATGTATCACCATGAAATTATTAGGTTACAAATTCTAGCCCACCAGAAAATCTTGTTTTCCTTTTTCTAGATGGAAATTGACGGCCAAAAGTTGGACTTTGCCTCTTGAATCTAAATTAATAGGTCTCGCCCATCACCCCCATTTGTCTAAATCATCATAGGCGCCTAGATTTCCCATTCTTATTATGCAGAAAGTAAATTCTGACCATACAGCTCACCCTCCATAAAGAATACGAGAACCATCTCGTAATTTCATATTAATATTTCTATTATTCTATTTTAAATTTATTAATTTTAATAAAAAAAATTAATGATATGCTATATTATAGATAGGTGAGATGATAAATTCTTTTTTTTCCCCCTCCAATGACGTGGTAATTGGGTTGGAAGAAGTCGACTTGCTCACACCGACCCCTCCGTCAACGCATTAGTCTACTGCGTCGTCGTCTCCGGGGAAGGCTGACTCCCTCCGGTGGCTTCTGGGTTGGATCTTCTTCCCCTCTCTCGACACGTGGAGAAACATCGACCTTTTTTTTTTTTTTCCCCTCTGGATGTAGTCGAGACTCGGGATGGCTACCTCTTGCACCGTGCATTCTCTCTCTGACTTCCAGAGGGCCATCTCGGGAGGAGCTCGATGATGACCATGCGTCGAGGAACAGTGTCGGGCACATCACACGTCCCATTTTCCTTTTCTCCTGCAGCGGTCGTTTGCCCGGAATCGTCAGCCGAAGGAAAACCGGGAGCATCATCAAGACCCAAGAAAACTGACCCGAAGGAGTTGAGGTTTTTTCACGCCCAATGTAAGATTCGGGTGGTTCTTTGGATTAAGAGAACCCACCTGAAAAGGTCGGGCTCTGAGACCCACCCGAATCGTGTAATCACATTTAAGTGTTTATTTTTATTAATTATAAGCATGTTATTACGTGTCTATAAAGGTTCGGTTCATCCTTGACAAGAGTTGCCAAGTCGGGGCATTCTCTCTCTCTCTCTCTCTCTCGGAATGATTTGCTATTATATTATAGTTGATGAGCCTATAATTTATTAATAGGATTATTATAATTAAAATCCTATATTTTATATTTTTGACATTTAAGTCTCATCAGTTTTAAAATAATTATTTTAATCATAATATATTTAATTAATTAATGTACTTAAATTCTAATTTTAACAATGCATTTGATTACATTATATTGGGATTGGACATTAATCGCTCGAGTGATTAACGTCGTTGTGGTATTTTAGTACTCTTGCTAATATTGTTAAAAATGCAGTCCGGACCGGTTCCAGGTCGGTTCAAAATAGGCCTGGAACAGTTTGACCTGATTATGATTTAGCCCGTTTGCTTAACAGGCCAATCCGGTTATTGATCATGGTTCAAGCAAATATAAATCAGCTCGGAACCGATTATAAACATGCCAGTCTGGCCGTGAACGGTCCATCTTTTTAATTTTTTAAAAATTTTAAATTGACCTGACAAAATCTGACTGTTGATTTGTAAGATTTTTGGTGGTCCGAGCCCTTTCTAAATGGTTCCAATCTGGTAATGATTCAGACTGGTTATGATTCAACGGGTCCATATTTCTGAATCGGCATGTAATCGCTCCCAACCCAATAAGAACAATTACATACCAAGTTCGGAGCAGTCAGGACCGGTTCTAGAATTGGACGGTCCGGTTACGGGTTAACCCGGCTCGCTTAACTTCTCTCACTCCTGCATGGAATGCAATGAGTTTCCACTCCTTCAATCTTTTGCTCCATAATTTTATGTAGTTTTTCGCTAAAAAGTAACTATTTTTTTAGTGAAGCTGACAGAAAATTGTTTATTTAAAATTGATAAGTCATTTATTCTCGCTCTCAATAATAACACAGAAATTCACTGTTTTTGTCAATCTTAATGAATTTTAACCGATTAAACCCTTCACCCATCCATCATTACTTAATAATGGGATCCATTTGATGTCATTTTACTCGAAGGGCTAAAACCGTAATTTCACTTCAGAGACTCGCACATAAAACATCAAGATAAAATATAATAGAAAAAGGAGCCGGTCGTGGTGGATGTGGGCCCCGCTCCCACTGACCCTAGGCACCGACCGGCCTGATGTCCTTCATGGTAAGCACCCCCTCTATCTTCTAGAATGCACGAGCTCTTCTGATTTTACACTTCACTTTTATATTTAAAATTTATAAATTAAAAAAATTATCAACTTATACTTGAATTTAATAAATTAGTCAAAAATTCAATGAGTTTTTGGAGCGGTACATCGTCTTCCCACCTGCCACGCGGGCCTTTTCATCAATTTTACGATGCATCTGCTGCTTCTGTGTTTTTTAATAATTATTTTATTTGACTTTTTTTAAAATTGTATATATGATACATATATATATTATAATGAAAAGATGCAATAATTGTGCAATAAAAGATGGCATTGAAATTGGATGTCATCACGGCACGGCACAGCGCAGCACGGCATCCGTACTGTCACCTGCACGGTATGTGAAAGATCACGGAATATCTTTTAATTATATAATTTAATGTTAAAATTTCTTTAAAAATAAAGATTTTGAATTAAGGTAGAAAACTCCGTTAACTGAATGCATATAACATGATCCAGCCCACTTGAATTTGGGTCGGTCAAAATTATCAAATTTTTTTGGGCACCGAATCCTGTATGTGAAAAAAAAATTTGATGGCATAGCCTAGGGAGAAAAAACCCTATCCCGTGTTAAATTAGAAGGAATAACGAGTAAGATAATGAATTTATTTAAAAAGTTAAGTAAAATAATGAGATTAATATAATATTTTATGATTTTTTTCAGATGTCAAGAGTAATATTGGAGTTTTGAATTTGAAGCGTGTTTGATATTTTACTATATTTAAATTTTTTCAATATAAAGAATTTATATTAAGAGAGTTTTATAGTATAAGATTTTTGCAGAGAAATTCTGGTATAGTTTGTTCTAACCATTTTGTATCATTTCCAACTGAATATTGAACATAGAAGTAAGTATGATTTCTCAACGTAACTATTCGACCGTACGATTTGATATTTTTGTGTGGGAGCGAATCCACGCGACATGTGACTGCCCACTGACGGCCAACGCACAACCAGACAGGCAGGGACACACCCATCGGAACATGTCGCCGTCCGTAGATGTGGTACCAGCGATGACGTGGCGCTACCACTGCACTCAATAATTTCTCTCCAGGAATTCAAAAAGGGCCGGCCAGCAAGTTTGTTCCGTTCTGCGATAATTGCGTCAAAAATTCGGTGCAATTTACAGTTATGTCTTAATAAAATAAAATCACCGGAAATTTTGTCTTGCAGTTTCAAGGTTCAATTACTGGGCTACTCATTGATTGAATTAATTACCATAATTAACACTATAATTAAAAAATACTCATAATTAATGATCCGTAATTGATAAAATTTTACACGGAAAACCGAATCACAGACAAACATTTTATTTTAAAATCCTACAACCACAAGATATTAACAAAGAATCCCCCTATTGATCGTATTCTATTTTTGCATATTAACATCATATCGCGATTTTGTGACTTTAATTTTTCAGTTTAAATTTTCGTCTGACACGACCGCTTGAAAAACACTTGCCAATGGTGTGCTGCTCGGGCTGGAAAATCGGACCGTATGTTTGCGGTTCAATATAAAAGGTTGAAATGTACAGATCAATATTGTATTGCCAATTTCTCTTGGAATTTTATCGCTGTGCGGTAGCGTTCTCGTGAGCTCAGAGAACGAAAGGGGACAACCGGGCCATCTCCCACTGCTCCTCCTCTCTCTCTCTCTCTCTCTCTCTCCTCTCCTCCTCCTCCGCCTCTCTATTGAGTTTTTCCTGGTACTCTCTCTCTCTCTGTCGCTGTCTCTGTGTGTGTGTGATCAAGTGTTCAATTGTTGATTCATTCCCGGATTACCGGAACTGTTTGATCTCCGTAAGGGTACTGGCTCGGAGCGGTCCACCTTCTGCCATCTGCATGTTTTCTTTATCTGAGCTCTTCCTGTTGTGTGTGTGTGTGTGTGTCTTTAAGCTGTCACTCCTTCCGCATGATTTACCTGAAATTCTCGGAAGAGTGTTGACTCGGCATATTTGAGCTACTACTTCCATTTCCCGTCCGAGATTCTTGATATGTGGCTGATCCTCTCCGATGTCGCCGTCTTAAAAACAACTGCTTGATCTCATCCAGAGCTCTCATCGAGATCTCGTCAATGTCCTAGGATCTGCCGTGCTCCGACCATTTCTGATATACATCTCAGTAAGCTCAGAAAAAGCTTAATCTATACTCTATTCTTTGATTTCTTCTTTGGAGGTCCAAATAGCGACTGAAATACGTTTAAACTCTTGATTTTGGCCTCTTAACCATTTCCTCTAGTTAATCTGAACTATTCCTTGTTTTGTGGAATTTACCTTGTTCGCTGTTCTAACATGTAGTATGCATGTATATATATTTCCCTTTCCACTCAGACTGTTAACATTTCTGTTGAAATCAGCCTCCTTTCTGGGACCTCTGCAACTCGAAAAGAGATCTGATTAGGAAATTGGTCCTGGGTTCATTATATGATACGGAGTCTGTACGGTTCAGTAGATTATATTTGCCTATGGAATTTAATTTTTGAAAGGCAGATCATTTTGACTAGTTCCGCTCATTTGCATCTTTCACTTTGCTCTGCAATTATCCTTTCTCTGCTTAAATGATTTCAATTCTCTCTGCACTAATGGTCACTCTCTCCTTTCTGGCATGTAACTATAAATCTAGTTTATTAGATTATGATTTTCTGTCGTGGGGTGTGTATTAGTCATTGAAGACACCAACACTGACTGCTTCAGCATCTTTTCATGCCGCTTTGGCTTGTTATAATCAGGGTAGTGTTCGTTTTAATTTCATTTTTCAGATTTTGTATCACGGTTTGCTTGCTTTTGATCATTTTCAGTCCCCAGAGGCCATCCTGCTCTGCATCTCTTCTTAATTTAGCCTTTTTTTTCCTTTTGCATGCTTGTCTCTGTCAACTGGCTCCTGTAGAATAGGTGGACACAGTTAATGCGTACTGTTTCCTCAAAAAAAAAAAATTGCTTTACATATAATACTAGATTGCCATATCTATGATTTCAGTCACCATGTTTCGCTGGAAGAATAATTCCCACTATCATCAGGAGGATGATTCACTGCCATCTGAATCAAAGGTGAGGATAAGTTTGAAGTTGAAGAGTTACCAACAGCAAACTCTTTTCTAATGTGAAGCTTGCATCACATATCCTGTACCAAATTCTCAAGAATAGTTTTTGTCGGTGATTTGCTTCTGCATGCGTAGGTGAATGAGCTTAAGGTTGGACTGGGACAATTGTCTGAGCGCAGCTTAAAGTACTGTGATGATGCTTGCCTGAGGAGATATTTAGAAGCTCGCAATTGGAATACTGAGAAAGCAAAGAAGATGCTGGAAGAGTCTCTGAAATGGAGAGCAGCCTATAAGCCTGAGGAAATCCGCTGGGTGAGTTAGCTTGAACTCCCCCATAAATTTACATTTTCAGGAATGTGAGCGCTAAGTTTAGTATATTTGATCGTCAACTTCCAACAGTCTGGTTGCCTCTTCATATCATCTTTAACATCAGAAAAGTTGACAAAAGGTCTCATAGAAAACTTCATTTTTTTTTTCTGGACCCCACAATAAACAGTTGATGAAGAGCTATCCTGGAATCAGATCTTATTGCACATTCTATCCCTTTCCAGATGACTTTTCATGTTTTGATTCGGCAGGAGGAGGTTGCAGTTGAAGGTGAGACCGGAAAAGTTTACAGAGCAAATTTTCATGACCGTGAAGGAAGGTCTGTTCTCATATTAAGACCAGCAATGCAGGTACCTGGTTGAATTTCTGATGAATATGACTGCATTTTCTGCCACTTCTACTGCTCACTAGGAGTCTTATGCTGAATCTTGCAGAACACGGAATCACTAGATAACAACATCCGTCATCTAGTCTATCTTATCGAGAATGCAATCCTGAACCTTCCAGAGGGTCAGGAACAGATGTCGTGGTTAATAGATTTCACAGGTTGGTCTTTGAGTACAAGCGTGCCCATCAAATCAGCAAAAGACACTGTTAACATTTTACAGAATCATTACCCTGAGAGGCTAGCAATGGCATTCCTATACAACCCTCCTCGGATTTTTGAAGCATTCTGGAAGGTTTGAGTTCTTCGTATATTCTGCTTTTGATATGAATAACTTTTGGACATATTTGGAACGAATACTATTGAGTTTTCATTCTCAGCTGTTAGGTGACTGATTTTCCAAAAGGCTGAAGCTTCTAGAAGGTGCTCCTGTTTGCATACTAAGCGTAGCATAAAACATCTCACATGCAAGTAGTACTTGAATAACGTGGATCACGAGCATAATCAACCTAAATAATAGTGAATTAGCTCAGAATTGAAACTGAAACACCTGCTTCGTTATGCATATAATTTATTGATGATTCGATGCTGCTTCAAGCTTGAGCTAGCAGTAAGCATACATAACAAGTGATATTTGAGTTTGACCAATAAAAGCTAACTTTCAGTGCCTTCCCTTCATGCAGATAGTAAAATATTTTTTGGATGCAAAAACATTCCAGAAGGTGAAGTTTGTATATCCAAAGAATAAAGACAGTGTGGAGCTCATGCGTTCATTGTTTGATGAGGACAATCTCCCAACTGAGTTTGGAGGAAAGGCCATCCTCAAGTACGACCATGAGGAGTTCTCAAGGCAAATGGCTCAGGATGATCTTAAAGCGCTCAACCTATGGGGACTTGATCAGAAGGTTGAGAAGATCTCGCACATCAGTACCAAGCATTCTGGTGCTGAGGTCGCTCCTGAGCCTACAAGTCTCGCTCCACCCGCTAGTTGAACCGGTACTCCGAATACCCTACCAATAGATAAGCAGAAGTATGAGCAGGTGACAAACCCACATCAGAATTGAAGCCAGCCTAACTTCGGAACCGAGATGACTTGTCTCTCTTCCTTTATATGCTTACTAACAACTATCTAGCTTCACCAAAAGGACTTGTATGACGGCCATTTGCTCTTGTACGTGAAATGGTGTCTGGATCTTGATTTAGTATTACTATGCACTGCTACTCTCTACTAGCCATATTAAGGGTCGAAACTGAGGATATATTGCTGGGGCTGTTCCACCTATGCATCATGTTACACAGGAAGATCTGCGACCTGTAGTAACCTACATCTTAGGTAGATTTCAATTGAATTTAGATAAGGTCCGAGCAAGAAATTAAGGAGTCGATTATAGTTTCAGTTATAATTTTGTTCCAGTGTGTAGTATCCGGTACTGGAACCGGATACATAGAGGGAAGATGATTCATGCGATTGACATTGTCGGTATCGGTGATGACTTACTCATTCAGGCTTCATTGCTCATGCGACTGCTAGATATACTATTGCTAGATTCATAATATCATAAATGTGATACATGTTTCGGGGTTGGATCTTATTCCCAAATTCAGTAAGGCAGATTCTGGAATTAAACACAAGGATGGGTGCCATAAAAGGTAAAGCTAAAATACATGAAAAGTAAGCAGTTATCGGATCCGCTCGATCCTATCATGTTACTGGAGATCCTCGGTTTGCAGATCGGATGCCGGAAAGCCAGACTGGATAGGCCAGAGACATTACTTGGTTATGTCTGTGGCTAGAAGGAGATGGAATGGATGACCACATGAACCTTAATTTCTAGGCATGTGATTATCCCTCTTTTCCTTGTCCCCTGTCATCGTGACACATGCCAAACTGATCGAAAATTTTGGGTTCCAACTTGCATATTCTCCTCGCAAGGATCATGGCTCGTGCACCGGAAACTCGTGCTCAGAGTTGACAATTGACCAGAGATCGGAAAGAGAAACTTCTTTACATATTAGCCCAGAGGAAGAAGATAAGAGTAATCCGTACAAAGCCCGTAATTGAATAACACCCTAAGTCAACAAGCAACCTTCATCCCTTTAACCAGAGCGCCCTTCCCTTAGCACACAGACATAGCACTCTACCACCAAAACCAGAGATCTTCACCTTCTCTCGGACCAAGCTGGGATATCTTCATTCTCAGTGTCCGAATTTACGATGATGAGATGAGAGCGCTGTTACAAACATACGCAGAGGTGGCGGACAACAGAGTCACACAAGCCGTCCTCTCAGGTTCCGGGTAGTTGCCCTGTAAGTCCGGACCAGTAACCCGACTCCTACACCTACCCCAATGCATATACCAAGCCCGATCCCAATTCCCACTCTAACGCCTGCATTGAACCATGAGAGCTCACCATCTTCACCGTCCATGTACTCCATCCTCCTCCAGTGCACACTGTTGTAGTTGTAGTCATAGTCGTACTCGTAGTCTTCTTCATCCTCGGTCATGCTCGGGTTCTTGGTGGCCTGCAAATAAGACTGAAAGGTTATTATTCGAGCAGGATGAAGAGAATGGTGCAAACTTTCAACAGGGGTGAAGAGTCTTGATCATCATAGATTGGATACATAAGTACGTGAAAGTAGATGATGAGGATTATGCCTTCACCCACCTCAAAGAACTAATGACTCTAATCAATCTAGCCCATCTGGACAGATTCACGTTTTGGATCATTAAACAACATTCCGGATCCAGGAGTTCATCAGGACCAATTTATCTTTGCTAAGTCAACTCAAGTCATGTTCTGTTTGAAGGAACCAAAGCTAAGTCATAAAATAATCCAGCTTCATCGGGCATCTCGGCTCCTTCTATGATTCAACGTCTCCATAATAAACATGGTGAGATAGATACCTTCAGTACCCAAAAAGATGCTACCAGAAACTAATTGCACATTATTGGCTCAAGTAACATAATGGAAGGCATTAGGATTCCAATGAATGGTTGGGCAAAATGGACAACATTCTGGCAATCCATTTTCTCATTCTGATTCTATGGGGTCTAGAATTGGACAAAATCCTCCAAACACTAGACGGCCCCACAGATGCCAGATCCTATCAAGAGACTATTATATTATAAGGAACTAAGGGGAGCCAAATTGCAATTGGGTCACAAATATCATCCTACTGTAGAAAAGCTTGTCATGCCCATACCCTCCATATCCATATCCAGGGATAAGGTTGTGGCAACACATGCAAACATCATGTCTTACAATTATGGGCCCTTCGCGATGAGAAACATGTTTCAGGACAAGAGGCATGTTTGGAACCCAGCTCCTGAGACACCTAGAAATAATGTTTTCTCAACTTCTGAAGAAGATACTTGATGCAAAAAGGAACTTCAACTTGATGTGACCGGCAGTCGTTGCCAAAGTGAAACCTGAATACTACTCAATCCGACTCTCAGCCTAAGCTAAGTTCTGGATTTGAGGAAAAGTATTTAGAATCTTTCATTAGTCCTCCTCTCACCAGTTATTTAGTTGAGATAGAATTTGGCATATAACTCACAATTCTCAGAGCACTGCCAGAGATTCAAGACCAGATCTTGTCAATAGAATAAGTAAGAATCAAACAATGCGCTTTGATGATACCTGAAACCCAAGCCCAAAAGACTCATCCTTGTCAAGGCACTCTGTCTCAGTTTCTGGTATTGAATCCAATCTTTTCCTTCGCCCTTGCCTCTTCCTCTGTGAACTGATCTGCAGGGTCTTTGTTAAGATTATTGGCGATCCCGAGAAACAGCCAGCAACATAGACCTCAACAGTCAGAGGAACTAACTCGCTCTTTCTCAGGAAGGCGGGCCCTGAAGTTGATCCTGGCTCACAGGTCATGCTCCACTTTTTCTTCACGCCATTCTTTGATTCCCCCACAAACCCATTAATGTTACGTACCTCAAGGACTCCTGAAAGGATCAGATCATCCCCTTGTAAGACCTCAAACTTGACACTCCCTGTGAGCCTTACACTATTGGTGCTCACGAATGTAGCTTCCTCAGATGTCTTATCTGCCCTGTCCCGTCTGAGGTGGAGGCCTACCCCATCGGAGCAACTGCTGCTCCTGGAACCATTGACTTCCAAAATGGTCTCAGGGTTCAGCGGGATGTGATTAACTGTGAGTAATTCGGGGATCGAATAATCAACCTGGAGATTGCTGATCCTCACGTAGAAAACTCTCAGATCAAACCACGAGACAGGGGATTTCCTGAAGGGTTGGTGATGGGGAGAGTATCTGATTATGTCAAGGCTGTGATTGGCTACTTCCTCCATGTCATGCAAAAGATCTCAATCCTCACCACCAGAAAAAACCTTCAATTCAATCGAGATCTTGACATTGAAATTGAGATGAATTATATAGAACTGGACGCAGAAAACCTGTTCTGACACACAAAACCAGTACTAATCTTTTAGATAATCATATCAGAACCAGTTCATTGCACAATAACAGGTAAGAACAAGAGATTAGAATAGAGATGGTCAAAAGTCCCAAAGACGCAAAATCAGAAGAACGATGAAATCGTAAAATCACACGCATACATATATACCCATCTAAATTTAGCAACGGAAAACCTCTTCAAATTAGGAAAATAGAAAGACGAAATGACACCTGAGAGGGGACAATCACATAGGCGAACAAGGCCTTGAAATTGAGATCTGAGTTCAGGAGTTCATTGAAACAAACGAAAGACAGCAACAACAAACTAATCAAACCTGTAAGAAAATGTCTCGTATCTCTCCTCGTTCTTCCTCCATGATCATACATGCAAAGCACATACCCAGTTTGAGACTAATACAGGACCCGGTTGCATGCACTAAGCCAAGGGGAATATACAAGAAGCGCAGATTAAAGGAAGTAACAGAAACTCACCAAGAAACAGCAGGAAAAGGAACAGAGAGTGTAGTTTATGCATGTGTCAGAGAGAGGGAGTAGAGCTATGCCACCCCAAAACTATCTCCTCTTTGCTCAAGCCATCAATCTGAGGCTGAGAAAAGCATTTATCAATGGAAATAGACAAGCAGGTGCCACAAGGCTACCGGGGTTCGCAGGAAGCACCCGCCTCATACTCCCTTCCAAAACATTAAAAAATGGTTTTTTTAAAGCAGGAATCTCTGAAATAATCGTAAAAATTTTAACTTTCTCTTGCGTTCTTGAGCTGAATCGATACAGGTTCTGTCCCCTATCGAATCATAAGATTCATCAACCCATTTGAAAAGACGTTCCATCCACAAAAAAGTTTCCATTTTTAATGTTAATAATGGATCGATCTCTTACGGCAGGAGACTACTCCCGGATCGCTGTCAGATTTTCGACACGAGAGGTTTTGATCCCTCGCCCATTATTCGTGGTCCATAAAGCTACGCTGCAACAACTCACCACGAATCGTAGATGAAAGGAACTCGCCCAAATGGACCCGATAGATTAGCTGCACAACTGTAGTTATCAGTTTATCTTCACAAATGTCTTATTGGAGACAAAGAACAACTGTTCTGTTAGTGTCGAATATCTTCATTGACAAACCACTTGGGAGCTCAATCCATTTGGGCCGACCTCCCCTGTGCTTCAGGGTGCTCTTACCGAGGGACGAGCAAAACGTTCTTACTGAGGCAAGGTATGTATGTAACTTGCGTATTTCTTATTTCGTTCGTTTTCTAGTTTAATTAGTAGTCAGTTATCGACTGGTATGAAGTTACGAAGGGATTACCAACGTTGCAGTCGGTCTGAATTTGACAAGGAAAGTGAGGAATGGGCCTCTCACAATCAATGCTCACTCAAGAGGCCCACCGTGGTTACGCGATTGCGTTGACGTTGCTATCTTATCCGAACAGAGGCAACTTCTTGCATTCACGAGGGTTGGTCGGAAGACGGAAGGGTTCCGGAGGAAACAAAAGCAACTCTCAACTCTCACCTCTATCGTCTCCTTGGTCGGTTCGAGTTACAGCTTCAGTACCATCCCAAGTATTCGTGGAGGCTCCAAAAACCGAAAGTTGATTATGCTAACACCCGTATACACTCACTGAATCAAAGTAAGCTGTATAAAACGATTATCTGCATTTTCAGTGATGTAAGCGTTGTGTGATGTTGATGCCTAGCTATAACACGTCTCAGATATAACTTGATGGTATTTCGATTTGAGTCTGTTCCTCCATGTCCATGATAGATATGGTCATATAGCTGGAGAAATTTATCAAAGAAGAAATCCACCGTCACTTTCAAAAACCAAATATTGTGTCCGCAAGCCACTACATCAAGTTCTTTATCATGCGTTATCTCCTTGTAAAAAGGTGGCTCAATAGCTCAGAATGTTGGAACTGTTCACCGAAGAAATTGGCTCTCTTGACATTGTCGAATTATGGATCACATCCTTCTTATGGGCAAACAGAAGCAGCCATACAAAAGCAAGAGCAGGCTGACAGACAAACTCCAGCCAAGGATTAGAGAATGTAATCTTTCTCCATGTCAACAATGTCTTATTGACTAACCGAGTATATCCTACAACAAGAACTGAGAATTGGGGATTCTCAACAGTTGCATATAGGCTCAAATGGATGATCAAGTTTCATGGAGAATAAAATATTAGCTATTGGACAACAATTCACTCTTGTCCATGAAAAACTCGGTGTTTTTCATTGCAAAGTAGAGTATGCAAAACTTGGCTGGAGCCTAGCAAAACCAAAAAAATGTGAAAGCATCGCTCTTACTTTTTGTACATGAAAGGGACGAAGATTTCTTCTCCATCGTCAAGACTTTCAAATTAGAGCACATCTAGCGGCTACTCTCTTCTCTAGTCCTACAAAGATGAAAAACTGACTGGATAAAGATTCTATGGGCGCCACAAAGTTTTCTGTGCACATAGTATACCTTCCTTTTCCTGGTTGTAAGTTAGTCGAATTTCCCAGTGTAAGCTTCTCAATATTCCCTCCAAAGGATCCAATATCTCGACCTTATCCCGTACAATTACCCAACCTCCAGGACGTAAAATTCGGTCCATTTCAACGATGATAGCTACTGGCTGCTTACATCTGCAAGAAAAAGTTAATAAGTCCAGTCAAGAACAGAACATGCCAGAGAGCAACAGGGCATGATTAAAAGGGTTTCCAGTTAGACCTGCTCTTGAGCCTCGAGAAGAGATGATCAGCATGTAAGAGATCATAGGATCTTGGATAAGTACCAAATGATTCGCACCAATCGTGGTAAATTCCAACAAGACCACGTTCGAAAATGATGGGAAGTGTGTCAGGTGCATGAACTGATACTACGTTCATCACCCACACCTTCTGGTGTGAGAGAGCAGCTGCAAATCTATAAAATAAACATACATCAGATTCCTCCCCAAAAACTAAGGGGACCCTTAACTTGAAAAAAAAATCATTTGTTTTTAGAACTTTCCATACCCTCCATATATGGCTTTCATGTCCATTACATTTCTGACATTTGACCAGTCGATACCAATCCCACTGAAATATGAGTTCTCAATAATAGCTTTCCAGTGGCTGGTGTCTGCAGATAACTTGTCCTTGTTTTCTAGCCAATCCGGTAAAGTCACAAGTCTCTTGGGCCACTCTGCAGGCCATTCTGCTCCCCTATCTTCAATTGAAGCAGGAATTGCATGCAAGCAAGTTTTTATAGAAACATACCTGAAAAAAAGTTTCGACATCATTGTTAATGAACAGGTGAGAAGTCAAAAAAACAAACTTGAATTATCTACGTATTACTGCATCATTCTAGAGGAAGGCTCCTGAACTTGGAAATTCATTTTAACTTGATATTCTGAAAAAAAGCCAAATTTGCAGAAGCGCATCATATTAGCTTACCAAGCTGCATTTGGGTTCTCGTCCTCCTTGCACAGAGGAGGATTTTTCTTCCTTCGCAGCTCATATATATCATTTGATTCAGGCTTTTGATACACTTTAACTCCCACTTCGCTGACTTCATCAGTTTTGTGGGCAAGGATATTCCAACAGATAGATGCTGTTAATGTGGACATGGCTGAAAAAAAAAAAAGCATAGTTGGTAACTTAAGTACAATCAAGAAAATTCCAAAATAGTGTGATCGAGCAGTAGCTGTCAGACCTTCTTCTTCTTCAATGCTATCGTGCTTACTTGACAAGATGAAGTACCCGCTAGGCCTGAGAATTCTGTTCATCTCCAGAAGTAGCTTTCCCCCTGATTTTCGTGGGACAAAAAAGAGCAAAATTTTCGTAATGTTAATAGCAAAAATCATTAGAGTAAAAGGAACTTCAAGGACATAGACAACATTTTGAAACTAACCATTGTGATGCCAGGGAATGTTGCATCCTCCACAGTGAATAGCATCAAATACCATGCTTGGAAAAGGAAGTCTTCTACTCGCAAAAGGACTAATTACGGCAGGAAAACCACGTTCAAGAGCAACCTGAGCTAGATCTACGAGGTCGTCCTTTAATCCCAAAGATAATATGATGACATCCTTATCAAGGAGAGAGGCTGCAAAGCTTGAATGTCTACATCCAATGTCCAGCACCACACGAATGTTCTTCCCCCATTCAATATCCGGTACCATCTATATGAAATTTCACTCACTAAGAAATGGGATTGATGCTTCATCCTATAGAAGTAATTGACATGGAAGTTTCTCACAGTGATCCATATATTTTGTCAGGTTTACACGTGTTAACCCGGAAAAAGAAAAAAAAATAAAAACTTGTGCCTACTGCAGAAAAATAAGAATGTTTTGCTTCCTTAGTTGCTTTTACATTGCACTCATGCAAGAACACCAACTCATCAATAACTTCCAAAACACTTGTGAATCAGTTAGATTCAATTCCTAATTCATATAATTTCAAGGAATAAAACAATGCTTTTGCAATATTAACTAAAGGTTGTCTCCAATAGTAAGAAAAGATTAACTTTGACTAAACTAGAGTGGCCAGCTTCATACAATCTAAATATAACTAGGAAACTGACATTAAATTAGCATCAAGATTTATACATGCACAAAGGAGCTTGCAAACATTTACCTCTTCAATGAATTCTAGGTAATGAAGAACACCGCCCTTGAACTCAGATTGATTCCCAGGAAAGACGAGATAATCCCCAGATTCCATTACCCAATTATGTTTCTTCATGAAAGCATTGAGTTTTGGATGTGCCACATTCTTGTGAAATACCTGTAGAAATATCGAACATTACAATCATTCCCAAATGAAAATCCTGGAGAAAACAAGAATCCCATACAAAACTAAATATCTGCATATACCTTCATTTTACTCTCAGGCCACTTTACAGGAGACTCATATCCTCCGTGAGGAAGAGGAACTAGACACATTAGGGGCGTTCTGAGGCAACTTCTCTCTGAATGCCGATAGCTCCGTAATCTCCCAGATTCATTGTCAATACAAGGAATATAATTGTGTTTGCTCCTCGTCCTACAAACCTTCCAGCTATAATGCACCTTGGGATCAAATACCAGACCCTTTGCCTTCCTCTTCTTTCCCTTGACTTTTGGTCCTTCACTCACTCCTGCCTTCGCCAGCTCTTCTGGATCCACTACCTTAACCAAATCTCCATTTCCTTCTGACTCCACATTCATCTCACTTTCACTATTTGAAGCCTCCTCCCCATTATCAATGACTACTTCTTCTTCCACACCATCCTCTCCCTCTATAGCTTCAGATTCCTCCGACCCTTCTGTCTCACTTGCCTCTTCATTAGGCAACTTAATTTCACTTTTGTTTTTCTTAGGCTTAGTATCTATTTTCCCCCTTTTAACTGCCCCAGACTGATGGATATCAGGGGGCGAAGAAACAGACGTATTCATAGGTTTCTGCTCAGTCCTTTCAATATCAGACTCAGATCTCATTTTCTTGTCATCCTCTCCACCTTTTTCATGTTTTCTGGTACCCACTTTACTCGGTTGGGTCGGAGAAGAACCGACTAGATCAGCGTCAGCAGACACGGGCTCGTTGATATCATCAAAACTCTCTCTTCGGGTGGTCACTGAAGTGGAAGAGGAAGAAAAAATCGACCAAACGACTACAAAGCACAGACCCAGAACAGCAACAGCAGCCATCTTCATGCAGAATCCCTGCGGGCGTTTAGCATGACGGGCAAACCGAGCTAGAGCCATAATTTACTCACTCAAACCCACCAGAAAGGTGTGCTTTTTGAGATGAGAGCACCAATCAGATGGAAATTTTCGAAAAATAGAAACTAGCGAAAAACGCAAATCTATCGCAGATTCGTGAACTGGAGCATAAAGGGAAATGAGATCCGCGAATCAGTCACGGCAAGTCTTTAACAACACAGAAGGCGGGCGAGAGTGGAATATGATTCAAAATCAGATTGCCAATGAAACACCCACCAAGAAAAGCTCAAAAAACAGGAGGAACGAGTCGAGCACATAGATTCGTGAAGGCCCTGGAGACAGAAAGTGGATCCCATCCGACTTCTGATCTACTGGGCATTGTCTTCTTCCATCACAACACCAGGAAGGTTACTTGTGAACTTCACTTCCTGCAACTATTCAAGGAGTAGAAATCAGAGAGGGAGTGCAAATTACGTTGTCTCAAGGAGAAGTTTTGTTCCTCCGCGCGTGTTCTCAGACACAGAACCGAGGCCGCAGAGAGAGTCAGCAGCAGCATTCGGGCATGTGCGTATCGGCACGAGATACCCCGTAGCAGCGAGACTTGGGGGAGAGTGAAATCGAAGGGAGACAAGACGCTGAGACGCACCCATTTCAACGGAGACAGGACCTGTGCATGTGGTGCTCACTGATGATGCAACTCCAGCTCCCGGTGCATGGTGCACCCAACTCGAGGCCGATGGCCGTACCATAGTTTCAAAAACCGGACCGGACCGTCCGGTTCGAAGGGAACGGCACACACCCAGTCCGGTCCCCGAATTAACCCAATTGCATTTTAATATAATGACTATAATAAGGATTTTTATTTTAAATCATTGTGAAATTATGATATTATATTAATTGATTAGTAATATTATTTATTAAATATGTGATTTGACATATTGAATCTCCGATCCGCCCACAAGTCCATGAACATATACCTTAACCGTTTCCGGTCCGATCAAATTTTAAAAACTATGGGTCATCCTGTGCCGACTCCACAGCACTGGTGTACGCATCTGCAAGACTTGTGGCCCAGCCGTAGGTGCACATGCCTACTTTCGTATGGCAGGGGGCCTTCACAATGCTAACATGTATCCAAGCTTCTTTCCGACACTCGCCGTTATATGTATTATACATGACCTGTACCCGTTGATGGACTGGTCGAGGGGAATTCTTGGAGCCGCGTCGGTGAGGTGGCTAGGTGGCTTCGTGCATAGTATTGGCATCTCATACGTACGTTAGGGCTGAATCATGAGCGAATAAGTCGGGGCTTGAGTTGGTCTGGGGTATGGGGGTCCGAATGCTGGTCTTGGAGGTGGATTCAGAGATCATTGCTAGGATTACAGACCATACGCGGACTCATACGGGGGTGGTATGATGAGCCGTAATGTTGTTAAAAGGGTGATATGGGACGGTTCAAAATGAATTTATAACCGTTTGACTATGTTACGGTCCGATTATAGGTCATAATTTAAGCAAATGTGAACCGGCCCGGAACTATTAATAAACATGTTAGTTTGGCTCATAAACCATCTATCTTTTTTAAAAAAATTAAAATTAAAATTAATCCAATAAAACGTGACTATTGATTTATAGGATTTTGATGGTTTGAGCCAGTTATGACTTAGTGTCGATTCATTAGGGTTACGGTTTAACGTGTCTATATTTCTGATCCGCGACCCATAACCGTCAATCAACCTAATAAAAATAGTCCGGTTCTGGATTTGAACAGTTCGGTTTTGGGCCAGCTTGGGCTGTTTAACATCTCTAATGAGCTGTTGTTTAATATACGGGGTCTGCTTTGGCGTAATTAGAAGGTCAGAGGCAAGCATGTCCTTTGTGAGTAAGGGTGTAAATGGTTCGAGTCAAATTGCTAGGGCCTAATTTTTTTGTCTAGCCTTTTAAATGCTAAAAAACAATACCCAAATTATTTAGGAAAATGAAAAATTACCAACTACAAACTCTATTTTTTCGAATGGCTTTTTCAAACCTGAATTTTTTATTAAACAATATGATAAACCTTTTTGATATTTGTATAAAAAAGGAAAAATCGAAGAGTTGTATGTTAAAAATATATTATTAACATATATTTAGGAGAATGAAAAATCAAATGCCACTTACTCTTTTTTTTAAATGGTTTCTTCATAACCTGACATTTTATTAAACTATATAATAAGTTTTCTTAATATTATATAAAAAAGGAAAATTTGGGAGTGATATGTTAAAAATACATTATTAAACCTATTTTTACTAGAAAAATGATAGTGTAAAAATACATATTAGTAACATTAACTTATGGGATAAAATTCATTTTAAAATTTTAGTGATATAATAAATAAAATAGTATGTATAAGAATAAAAGTCGAGTGGATTGGGCCCCATCAGTTTCTTTGGTTCAAAGCCTGACTTTCCTGAGTCAATTTTTTAGAATTAAAAGACCACCTAGATTTCATATAAGGCATGAAAAAAAGGACTTTTCAAGTAGGTCCGGACCAATTTTCTCATTTTTTTCAGTTTTCCAATAATGAAACTCTTCGTTTGGGGGTGAGTCTCCATCAAGTCTCAGAATGTCTTAATAGTTTGAAACCTTTTGTCATTGCTGATTTTGTAGTAATTTCCTCTTATTTTTGAGCCTTTTCCCATCTATTTATCGAAAAAAACCTCTAAAAAAATAATAATATGTGGGCCCAACCCGGTTTCCACTCCTCGTGTCAGAAGCTTTTGAAATAAATTCGAACCCGGCCGGCCGGACGGACTTTGAACTTCGCGGTCTCAGTCATTTGTTCTGGATCGAGACGGCGATTTTCTTTAGCCGGCGCAATTCATCGGCGAGTTGCCGGTTGGAGAGGTGAGGTGGGGGGAAGAGAGAGATGGCAGCGAAGCAAATGGAGGAAATACAGAGGAAACTGGCGACGCTGAACTACCCCAGAGCCAACGCTCCCGCTCAGTCCCTTCTCTTCGCCGGCATGGAGCGCTACGCTCTTCTCGAGTGGCTCTTCTTCAGGTCTCTCCATCTCGATCTACTTCGATTCATGTAATACATGGAGCCGGGTCGTTCAACGGAAACTGCTGATCCAATTCCTTTGGTGCTTCTCCGAGCTTACAGGCTGTTAGGGGACAAGTCGCCTTTCTCCCAGCAGAATCTGCAAGGAGACACCATGGATCGCGACGAAGAGACCTCTCGCATACAATGTACGCCCCCACAATTTCACTTTACTCTGCGATTAGTGGCAAAAACCACTACGCAAGTCTCCTGAGCATGAGTAGAAGCCGTTTACTGGTTGAAGAACTCTGATCTATCGTTTTCTGTGGTGCATGTTTTTGATAGATTGTGACCTAATTTGTGTTGATTTTTTGCAGATTTAGCGGAGATTGCAAAGTTTCTGGGGATTACAACTACTATAGACACTGAAGCAATTCAAGTAAGTAGATTGATTGCTTCTTTACCTTTATCCAGTACCAGTGAATTAAAATTGTGGCCTCTCCTCTGGGTTGCATGTTGAATTCTATATGGCATGTTTTGATTGATACTATGGGTCACATACGTGAAAAGATCATGGTCATTGCAATGTCTTCCTTTGATTGATACTACGACTAGTTTGTTAGTGGTGATAAGTTCTGGTTCAGTAACTAGACGTGGTGCCAGGAGCCTATCTTCATGTTTCAAATTTTAAGCTTTGGTTAACTGTACTTTGGAAATTCTGCCTTCTTATTGAATGCTAATGTGGAAAATTTGAGGATATCCCTATGCTAGGGGCATCATGTCATCATTCAATTTTGTGCATGTTCCTCTTTCTCTTGTGCTTTTGGTACTGGAAATATATGTAGAAAGATTTTGGACTGGGAAATTGATTCATGTGCCTTAATGTTGTTTGTATGGACTGAACCTTCAGTATTCTGGATGACATGACACCAAGAAGAACTAAGAAGTGACTCGGTACAGCATTAGAAACTGCAAATTAACAATATGGTCTACTGTTAAATCTTTTACACCTTGCTATTTGGTGATTGTGCTACCAGGGGTGGCTATTATGATGGGACATCTAGATTTTCTTTCTTCATGACTATTGAATCTGCCCCCATCTTATATACATCTGTTGCATATCAATAGGGAGAATTACAATGTAACTATCTAGTTATATGTTGCCGGAAAGTCCCTTATTCTGATTGCTAACTCAAAAAGTTCATCTTTTCTTTTTTATGAGATTGGCAGGTTCTTTTCATTCCAAATTGTTACAAATGCACTTAGATTGTTAGTTCCTTTGTTTACCAAAAAGTTATAACAGAGATGTTAAACAGGAAGCCTGCTTGTTGGATTGGTCCTGTCTCTGTTATCAACAGCACATTTGCCCGTCTGACTATACCTTGGTTGCGCTCGATAATACAGGGACGAGGAAGCTATGAAGATCGGACTGAAATGCTCCGTCTTATTGTAGATCTTGTGGAGGCAAGCATCTATGCTGACAATCCAGACTGGAGGTTGGGGTTGCTCAATTGACATTTATCAGAGTACCAGTTGGAAGCATATGTTGCGACTTTCTCTGGGTCATCTTGTTCCTTAGGACATTTTTGCAGCTAGATATTTAGCAGTCATGCTAAGGATTTGCTGTTATACATTAAAAATGGGGAAAACATTTTTTCGTTGGTCAACCTACTTGTTAGTATCAAGAGCGGGGATCCCAACTGATGGTCTCTCCAAACTACTGGAGTTAGATTATGTGTTCCATGATCAATACTGTTGGCTGACAAGTCTCCTTTCCCCAAATATATGGGGAAGCAGTCAAATTTGATGAAGACATATTGTTCCCTTAGTCTGGGATTCCCAACCACATTGTAATTTGTCACAGTGATGCAATACATGCTAGATAACTCTAAAATATCCAACAATCTCATCTAATTGTTCTATTTTTGGGCTGAATAATATTTTCAGTTAGTTGTGCTGTGACGAGAAGAGCAATTCTTGCTATGGTGGTGCTTCTTGATTTCTGTGTGTGAAAATGGTTCTTGCTCATATTCTTTCATTATTCAGCTGAACTTCTTTGTACAATGCTGTATTTTGCAGTGTTGATGAGCAAGCAGCAAAAGACATACAGCTAATAGATGCTATTGCAGAAAAACAAGCTCAGATTTTCTCTGAGGAGTGCAAGCTCTTCCCTGCAGATGTTCAGATTCAATCCATTTATCCGCTGTAGGAATACTCTTTCCTTCTCCTAGTGTTTGTTGCTTTTATCTCTCCCATTCAGCTTTCAACTTCAAAGAGACCTTCAATGCCATGCTTCATCACCCTGGTTTATTCCATAAACCAAATATTGGATTCGGTCATCACATGCTTCACGGGTCCTGCTTAATGAAGCACAATTTCATCTTTGTTTTCTTGAATTGTGTTTTCTAGATTCTAGAGAATAATATTTCTTTAATCAAACTAACTCACAGGCCGGATGTATCTGAGCTGGAGTCAAAACTTGCAGAACAGTCAAAGATACTCATGAATCTGCAACAGAAGGTTGATGATTTAGCATCCAAGGTTTGTCTAAATACTTCTGGTGTTATTTTCCATCTATTTTGCACCCAAATTAGCTTTTATCTGCTACAAGTTATTATATTTCTGAAATTTCCCTTTTCTTCCTGTTTCAAAATCAGCATGCTTACAACCCAGATGAAGAGTATGGAGAGGTTGAATCACAACTGCGAGTACATCTAGAATCGTTTCTGGAAACTGCGAGAACATTCAATATGATTTACACCAAGGTCCATGAGCTAATATTTGGAGGCATCTAAATATTTATCCTCCAGAAAAATGCTGTTAGCTAGTTATTATCCTTAACTACCCTTGTTATATATTTGTAGGAAATTCGTCCTTGGACACATATGATGGAGGTTCCGCAACTTCATGGGTTTGGACCTGCTGCTAATCGTTTGTTAGAGGCATACAAAATGCTTTTGAAGGTTACTACTTGCATCCATCTGAGATCATCACTCTCGGTCAAGTTTTTATGCAGAAAGATTTCTAGTGGGAATCTAGAAACTACTGTTACTGTTCTAAGCTGTGCAAAATAGATTGCAGTAGCAATTGCATTAGTGCATATTTTATGCTTGGAACAGATAAAGTATCAGTTCAATTTGAGTCAAATATATCAAAATTCTGCTAAAAGCACTGTTCTTGTATTACATAGTCAGCAATCAATACACTAGAACACCAGAAATCCATTTGTTTTGTCCTCTCAATAGATCATTACTAAAAGAAGTTGCAATTTTTTTCAAAAACAGTGTCAAAAACTTAATTCTCCCAGTGCATTTCGAAAATTGTTTTCTTGTATCATTAACATTTTTATGTGCTTTGCAATGAGTTCTTCAAGTAGGGTTCTGAAACTTAATAGTAACCTGTGCTGGCAATTTTGTTTCTGGTGATGGTGATCGACCAAATTGTAGCTGATTGCTACAAATGTGCCACTTATCATAATAGTTTTTTTTTTAAATTCCTCTGAAATCTGTATTTCAAAATAGTTTTGGAGACAGTCATCATAAAGCTGTTTAAATGCACATTGTCAAACATGACTTGAGTTGTTTATGGTTTTAGAAACCAAAACTAGTGTATAAAATCATTATAATGAGGCAAATATTAATTTTTGAATTAATCATGCTTGTCATTTGATGTCCTCTTTTGAGTTTCCCTTCCTTGAAGGACGAAGCTTGAACCTATTACCGTCTATAGCTGAATATCTTTTTTTTTCTTTTGGCACTAGAGCTAAGTTTTGTCTGTTTAGATGTTAGCATCTCATAAGGAAGAATGCTTCTAATGGAGTTTCTTTTGTTTCATTTTCTATGTAGTTCCTTGGCAACTTGAGGAATCTCCGGGACTCATACGCAGCTCTGGCTGTTGGGTTGTCTGAGACAAGCTCAGGTGAACCCTCATCAGTTACAAGAATAATCACCGAGTGTGAATCTGCCTTGACATTTTTGAATCGGGACCTCGGGATACTCTCCGCCTCCATTGCACGAGAGCGAGGTGAGGAACTGCTCTCATGATCGTGCAACAGCAGCAAAAGCGCATAGTCAGCATCTCACTTTTTCATCTGAAGAGTGACGTGTTCGGTTTTTCAAAGTGATAGCTGCTGCATCATGTGATAAGTGTGGTTTACGTTATCAACTTGGAACCATGGCATTTTGATGGGACATACATATGGAAGTAGGTTAGTCTGAAACTCACGTGAGCCTCACTGGAGCTCTCATCATCTTCCAGTAGCTTGTGGCCACGAGAGGTCAGCCTGTGCCTGACCTTTCTGTCAGAGCTTGATGCGGGAATCTGTCTGCTCAATGTTGGTCCCGGTCTCCCCTTGCCAGAGCCATTGGCGGTTTAGGCCGGGGAACAACATGTAACCATATGAACTTAAAGTGGGGGTGTTGAAGCGATTTGTTGCATACGATGCGTGCGTATGGTTTCAAGCCGCTCGAGCCAGACTTGGGCGTATCTGTAGGCAGTTAATTGGCTACGATTGAATTGGTCAGTATGATGATATATCTATCGACTGAACAATTGCATAGCGAAATGCCATGAAAGGTCGTGATTTCGCGTTGAGAAAGACTCCATCTGAATCTGGATCACCAATGTGGGATTGTCAGTCAAAAATAAAAATTGATAAATTTTATATAATATTTTGTAATTTTTTCAATTCTACTTTGAGCGGAAACTTAAAGCAATATGAGGAGGAGAGGGCAAGCTTGTGAATGCCTGTAGGAATCGATAGGTGGGCAGTTTGCCGGCCAGTTGATGCACATGCTCGTGGCACCATCAATGTACCAACCGTGATTGAGAGGTCCCAGCAGATACTATTTTTGTGGATCTTTACATTATGGAATGGCTGCATCGATGTTTGTTTCCAATGTGCAGCGTGTATAGATCGATCATCGACCGGAAATACTCGGTTTGATTCAATTATAAGGCTCTACTTCCTTCCCATTGCTTCTCTCGATTAACTACGCACATCTCGGGGCGGCAGAGGTTGAGCATGCTTGATATGTTCCTCTTCCTCTCTTTCTTCAGCCTATTGATGAAGAAGCAATTGGATGACCGATGCCAATATCTTGCTTCTTCGTCGCTAACGTAGTTAGTTCAGATTTTTGCTGCAACTCTTCCGGTGGGAAGCCATGCTTCTTTCATGATTAGAACAGAGAGTATTGGTGCACTTGAGGTTGGAGCCTTGCTCCAGAATGCTGCAATGTGTACTCAGAGTGGTGCTGCACGTTTATGATGAACTTCAGTTTGACATTTCTGCTGCATTGACAGCTGATCTTTTGTCCATAGGACTGACAGCAGGTGAAGCCGTAAATCGTTGTCCATAGGTTGATCATACCATCGTAATGCTATTACACTGATCGCAGGTCGATTGGGTTGCCTGCATATACGAGAGGCAAGTTTCGGTCTTGTGCTTGTGTTCGAAAGGGAAGTGCCACAGGCCCATTGGAGACACCATGTCCCATGAATTGTAATTCAGTGAAGCCTCCTTGCACTGCAACCAGCCAATGAAGCTAAAGCATATCTATGATCGCACAATCACAGTACATAAGCATTATGTCGATGATATTTCATTGGTTAGGAGGTACCGAATATTGCACACTACCACATTTATGTTTTCTTAGAATCATATCTCGGCAGATTTTGCTTATCTCAGGCGTTACGACCTGCTAAGATTTTCAAAAGCTGATGAAGCATTTGATATTTCAATAGAACACTTTACCGGTTCATCCTTGAGTGTCCTTTGCCACTCCCATACTTCAACAGGCAAGATTCCAAGAAGCTCAAATGCAGCCCCGCAGGATCTGCCATCCAGCATTGCTGCCCAAGATGAGTCTCAAAAACAGCTCATGAGCCATCGGGTGAATTCATGTTATTGCACCTCATAATGGCGGCTGATTTTCCGGGAATTCTGCTTAAAGACGTGTAGTAATCTTCTGCATAGAAGGATAAATGGAATGTTCTGCTGCAGTATTCTCACAAAATAGACCAATTCAAACTGAGGCTTGCATCCAAAATATGCAACTCAGGAACTGTTTTCCATGAGTTTTAATTCCTATCTGAGCTCATTCCTTGCTTCTCTACTGGTGAACACATGCTCTTGAACTATCTGCAGGTACAGATCGGACTGTCTTACCCCCTGAATGTGGGCACTTAAGGGGTTATCTCTGAGCAGCAACTGTTGACCGGTATCTTGATAAAGAATCCCTTTTAGAGAGGGCGGATGCTCCGACTTGTAAGGGTAAAGAAAAGGAGGAAAGCCCACGAAAGTGAAACAAAGTGATTCTATGCAAGGGGCGCCTTATTTCAGGATGGCTTTTTCAGGACTTGTGAGGACTTGAAATATCTGCAGACTGGTGTGTCTCACCCAAGTCCGGATCATTCCACGCATAGGTTCTTATCAGCTGCAGCAACGTCCTTCTCAGTAAAACGTTCATCAGAATTACTGCGGAGACATTCTCACAGTTTCAAATTCAAGAAATCGAATCTTCCACCACAGGATCTTCCTGTCTCATCTTTGGATTGTCTTATGATTACCAATGACCATAAAGCAGTAGATTTGCTTATCCAACCATGCTTACGGTTTTGACTCTCTATGACGGTACTGACAGCTTGGTTCCAAATGTTACCCAAAAGAAAAGATCCAAAGTTACCTTATATACAGATGCCTCAGAGGATCAACTATGGGCCTGAGATCTTCATGGACAATGTAGAACTGGGAAAGACACAAATTCTCAGAACTTATCAGATGATCTTCAGTAGAATGCACCGAGAATCCCCTGAGAAAAGAGAGAATGCACAATAAAGGTGTACAGCTTTCGAATCATTTGCAATGCGAAAGTGATCGGTCACGTTCCAACCTGCGGTGGATTTTGGAATGGCAAGACACAAGGACGGCCCCCCAGAGTGCGAAAACGGGAAGGGATGAGGTGACAAGCAAACAAAACAAGGCTGGCGGACCGATCTGGAAGAAATGGGAATCAACAGAGATTATCTTGCCTCGTTTTCAGGTTAGGATGTGGACGATAAGAATTCATTTCTTCTCGATGCTACCCGAAAAGCAGTTGAAGATGTTTACACTTGACAAGGGTCGACTCGGACCATACAAAGCTCCATCTGCTCATTTTACAGCTGAGAAATCAAATAGGTGGAAGTAGAACTTCCCTTCTTCTTTGCATTACTGTTGTTGACTGCCGGAGAAAGCAGGCAAAGGCAAATGGTGAGTGTCCGGTCCTGGAGAGAATTAACACACGGAGGCTTCCAAGAAGCGCTTTCAGTTCGGTTCGAGGGTCGTTTCTCTTCGCAGTAGGAAACAGGTATCGTTCAGTCACAAATGGAATTGCCAGTAGTCCACGGGACACACAGCACAACGACCCGACACAGTGCCTTGTCTTGGGTTAACTCCGATGTTGTTCTAGACTCCATGGTACAATGGGATGTCTGGTTGAATTTCTCGAGCAAAGTCAAACTTTCCACTGTTAGGCGGCCGCAAAATTCAGCCTATTTAACAGAACAATCTCACACTACAGATTATTTTTCATATAATTCGGTAAGCATTTTTTTTTTCCTAAAATGCAACCTTAGGGCAACCCTCATACGATCAAATCACCATTTCGAACCAATTTGAAGTTAATTTTATCCTTGATTTAATATTTGAAATATTTTGCATTCGATTAATTCTCCTTTTATCAAATGCGAAGCACATAATTATCAATAAAAGGAAATTTCTAATCATTGAAAAATTTTAAATAATTCCTTCTTAGATTTTATAATTTATTTTCAGGATTTTTGAGGATATCTTAAGATTTCTTAAAATTTTCCAGGGCTTGATTTTTTTTTCAAGATTTAGGAAATTTACAATTTCTAAGACTCAGATTTTTTTTTTTCACGGTTGCGTTTTGTTGGAGATCTTCGATTTTCTAAGTTGTTTTAGAGCATTAAAAAGGTTAAATTTTGTGTCGCCTTAGATTCTTTGGATCAGGAAGCATAACATTATTATATTTTACTACAATTAGATTTTCTCACCATTAATATAGAGGAATTTATTTTTAAGTTTGACTAAAACGGCAGTTTTGGTATTTAAATAGTAAATATCTTACAATTAATGATAATAAAATTTACAAAAATCTATTATTACTTTTTTTGGGGTGAAAAAAAAAGTCATTTATTTATCTTATGCTCTTAGGTACATAATATAATAATCCATACGATATTACTCTAATCATATGCCAACTAAGGATATCTCATGCTTTCTTGCTCTTTTTTAGCTAAACAATTTGTTGAAGATAAATATGATTATGACGTAATTCTGTTACCTTGAAATAGAAGGAGAAATGGCTATTTTACGAGAGAATTCTTTTCCGGAATCTAATAATAATTAATCTGAATATGAATAGAGAAGTCCATAAAATTTTTAGTTATTGATAGTATTAATTTAAAATAAGAAAATGTGCCGAAGTTTCTTATCATACCTACAAGCTACAAGCTACAAGCCAGTATAAATAGTGACTACACCACCCTGGATCATCAGCTCACCCACCATTTCCACCCGACTTTGATCATTGAGCATGGCTTCGGGTTCGAGCACGAGCAGTAGCACCGGCATGTGGACCGCAAGGCAGAACAAGCTGTTCGAGAACGCGCTCGCCCTTTACGACAGGGACACCCCCGACCGGTGGCACAACCTCGCTAGGGCCGTTGGCGGCAGCAAGACCCCCGAGGAGGTCCGTCGCCATTACGAGACGCTCATGGAGGATCTCCGCCAGATCGAGTCCGGCCACGTCCCCCTTCCCCATTACCGGAATGTCCCAGCTGCCGGAGCCGGTGGCACTGGGGGCGGCTACAACGACAACTTCATGGATGAGGAACAAAGGTACAGCACTACGATATGTCTGTAGCGACAAGTGCATTTTCTGTCGGAGAAGGCTTGTGGTTTCCGACAACTCGGATTCATGCTTGATATAAAACGACGAAGGCGTCGCTGTCGCATCCGCTTAAATGTGCCGCATAATCATGATATATCGGTAGAACCGCATCTGCATTTTCCGTCGAAGAGAGTTCGTGTTTTCCGACAATTCAGCGGCTGTTCTGGAATTTTTCTGCTGGAATCCATTCTTGATACACGACGACAAAGGCGTCGCTGTTGCATCCACTTAAATTAATGTTCCCAGTGGAGCTGGTTCTTTTAGTGATCATAGATTATCATACTTCGAGAATTTGCTTCTGCCCATGCTACGTATAACCCTTAACCATGTACGCACATGTCGATCGACCATCGGTCCTAGCTTGTAACTGATATTTTCGACTGCTTTTATTTTTGCAGGATGAGGAATCTGAGGATCTAGTGGGACAAAGTTATACATGAGTGGCTGTGTGTTTTTGGATGACGACTTTTATGTTCGGTTGCTGTCGGGGTTTCAATCAGTATTATCCTGAATGAAGGAACTATTACTATTGTGTTTCAAATGCACCTTTACTGTTGATGAATCGGTGCAGTTCACTCTGCAGTACTGTACTGCAAAATCGAGTGAGCCTGTCACTTTCTCAAAGATCTAATCTATAGTGTTGTATGGAGTATGCCGGTTCTGACCGAACTGTCTCATGAGGGGTTGATTTCATATGAGACGATGGATGGCTCGGTTCCTCGCCTCAACGGATCACCCGACCAGGAAAATGCGGATTGGATATGTTTGCGTTTGCCGCCTATCAGTGAACCACAGATTGGATAACTGCACCAGCGTAGCTACATGGCCTCGGATCAGGCACAGCATTACTTGGTTTGGCGCCGCTCTCCACTCCGTCATCGTACACAGTAATCGTATAATTTTGGATGTTCTGTACAGTATTTCCTGTGAATCGGGGCCTCGCCTCGAGCTCATGAGGACGGGGGCCTATCTAAATTCGTATGAAGCACCTCCAATGCCGAAGATGTAGCTCCTCCTCATCCGCCGACTCCTCCTGCTCCCTCGACCTCTTCATCAAATGCCTGTTCCACCCGCCCCCAACTCCGACACCTTCCGCACTCTGTTCCTCGCAGCGACGAAGTTTCATTGCGTAAAAGCCACAGATCAAACCGAACGTACCACCAACAGTCGAAGTCTGGCGACAACCGAGCTTTGGGCTGCAGTTATCGATAGCTTTATGTGACTGTGACTGTGTGACAAGACAGAGCAAGACATGTTGGTCCCAGTGTTCATGCGAGAGGAGCAAGAAGGGACAGCTCCGATGAGGCTTACTCCCTTCTGAGGGGGGCGCACCGTAACGTGCTAAAACTGCCACTGTGGCACCACGCGGCCGACACGTCAAACAAACCTATCTCGAGCGGACGGACAACACAATCTGGGTAGTAGTGTCAGGCTGAGTCGATGCTCTCGGTAGCTTCGTATCACATTCGAGCTGCGTGCTGTCTTCATTACTTGTCTGTCTATACGTGGCATGAGAGTATTATACCCTGACTAAGTGTTCAGTCTAAAAAATACACAGTTTGACATGAGTTATTGTAATGGTAAAAATCCAGACTGGGTCTGGGCCCAGCATCAAATCCAATTTTGAGGCCCAGCACTGCCAATAATAGTACACAAATGGGCCTCCTAGGCCCATGCGATTCAGGCCCACATAGGGCAGTACAACCAATAGAGTCTTGACACGTTTCCATGTAAGGAGTTAGGACAAAGATTATGGTTTCAGGTGATGCCCTTTTAACGGGGGTTGAGGATCGCACGTTGTGCTGTCCCCTCCAATGGTACAGTACGGATTAAAAAGAGAGAGAGAGAGAAAACCCTAAAAACATAATCGTGATTATATCATCAAGATAATAATGATGTTAATCAACCATAAACATAAACTGTTATTAATAGTGTCGTGTAAACAGATGCGTCAAATTCTCGTCATGGTATTTTTTGATACTATTGACATGTCCACTATTTTGAAGATAAATTCACAATTACTGCATCAAATTAGTGGTTAAAATAAATTGAGAACTAAATTGGTGGCCAGCTATAAATTAACGAACAATTGTGACAGTTTTCCAAAGACATACTGTCTTATGTATGGTGGGTGTGAGATGCATTTTTAAATGGATATGTCTCCTATCGTTTGTTAAGTTAGGTATGGTTCCATTAAGTCAGATTTCACTTAAACGATTTTACCCTGCTCGTAACATTTTCTCCAAAGGAATGGGAACTCAAATAGTTGGCCCGCTATTCGATTTCGGGTCCATGATGCTCCTTTCAGTTGGTTATCTAGGGTTCAATGTTCACCATAGGGCCATAACTGGTTCAAACCTGGATTGAAATAGTAGAACAAGTGTGCCTAAGATTTACCTTTGCCTCATATTGGGGCTTTACTTGAGCCACATCGATTCTTCGGTGAATTAAGATATATTAAGTTACCAATATAAATTCTTTTATATAATTCGATATTTTTTTCTTAAGTAAGATATCATTTTTTAGTTTTATAAATAAAAATAATTTATATTAGAAAAATATTATATATCTAGTGGGTCGATCTAATTCGAACTGAATTAGTCATATTCTAATGATTTATGACTATCAACTTATTTATACAAAAAAAAACTTAGCTAGCCACTGCTTGACATATTGGAAGTATCACATTATTTTAAAATGTACGCGCCATTAATTGTAAAAGTGATAGTTAAAAGTAATATAATACTATTAATATAATTTTATTGAGATAATTTAAAAAAATTTCATCTAAAATGAAATTTTATATTTTAATTTTATAAATAAATAAAAATAATATCTGAATAATTTTATTACTTGACAGAGGAGTCCAATGGCAACTTGAGCTAGGTTGTTTTTTTTATATTAAATATTTTTTTTACAAGTAAGCATCAAATAATACATTCTTACTTGAGTTCATGGATGATATGACAATCTATTTCATAAATTTACTCACTTGGTCTGAGCAGAACAGGAGAAATTGTCCTAGCAGCTGCAACCTGATCACACATATGGGAACGGGGGAATTCCATTGGTGGAATCAGTACTGCACGTCAGAGGGGCCTGCAAAAATCCCCACCACAGCTTAAAGCAAACTATCAAAAAGATTTTTTAAAAAAATTAAAGCAACCTTAGTGTGTGCCTAAGAACCCTTGTCGGGTCAGGCCGATCAGCAGCACAGAATTCTTAGTGGGCTCAATCGGACGGGGAGGCCATGTCGATGGTCATGCTGGGAGAGGATCCGACAGCAAATTGGTTTAAATTTTCCGATGGGAAGAGAGACAAAGGCAGGCAATGGATTGCTGCAGTGAGAGCCAAGAGAAGAGTGGGGGTGGGGGTGGGGGTGTGGGTTTTAGCTTTGGGAGGGGAATCGAGGGTTTGCTCGGAAAGTTGCAGAATTCCCCCACCCGCATTATGCTTCTGCCTCTTTGGTATTGGACCCCCTTGTGAAGTTCTCCCTCTTTTTTCCCATTTTAAGAATAAATATTATAATTTTTTTCCATTGGTAATATTAAAATCTGGAATATTTCTGAATAAAAAGAAACATCGGCCTAGGTGTCTGCTCGTTGGAGAAGTACCTTGTGCAACGGTTACACTATATGATATGTTAACGTAGTGTAATCGTTTAATAAAAAATTGATAAATATTAATTTCATAATTATTAAAAGGTTTAAAAAATATTAAATACAACTTAAAATTTTTTATTAAATTCTTAAAAAGGCAATTATTGGATAAAAATGAAAACATATGTATGTATGCTAGCATTGTATAACTCTTACATAAAATATTTATAATCAATGGTAATTGGGTTTTCTTTTTAATTGGACAATAGTGCTCTATTATTTATCAACTTAATTTTTTTTAATAAATTAGCAAATGTACATTTGGGTATTGCCATGACAATCTCGCCCTTTATTCAATTAAATAAATTACTGCTTGGGTATTTTTCACAGGGATGCTTGGCATAAGGAGGAAAAATGACAGAAACTTTGGGGGTGCAGTGGCTTGTACTCTGGATGCATGGTGGGTCTCATTTGTCCAATTACAAGAATACCCTCAGTGAATCGCTCAAATTATTATCACGCCCTCACCGATCGTACGTGTGCGGCGTCATATTGCCTCCGATATTTTCTCAATAATTTGGTGCCCGTCGGTACGGTCGCCATATACCTCGGCCCAGTCTGCATCGCTAAGATCTACGACGACAAGGAAATTTATGCTCCCCGGACCTATAAATACGACAAGTTCCATCCAGGTGATACATGTGCAACTACGTGCCATGGCCATACTGTAAATTACTTATAAAGTGCATGCATGAATCTACCCACGAATTGTAACCGATAAGAATCATCGAATTTTTTGGATGGAAACGGGCCGCCTGAGCCCAGATTGCATTAAACCAGATTAGAAAGTGCAAATCCGAGATGTAGTGACCAAACGGTACATCACTGAACGGATGATGACCAAGCTCAAAAAGGACACTAAAAACATGGATCCCAATAGGGAAGCAAAAATGTATAGGCCGAGAACGAATCAGCGCATAAATATCCTTCCCGATACATTCTTCCGGTCACCATTGTTCGATTGCATCAGAGGAGGCACCGGATGTCTCGAAGAATAGGGTTGCACATAGAGAACCTAAGAACCGGATCGAACCGTGAACCGATTCTCATATAGTACGATTTTTTATAGTTGAAACGGTACATTTAGTTACTAAATTTAAACGATTCAGTAACCGAACCGTGAAATCGGTTTGATAGCTATGTAATGGCTATAATTCGAAGAGTATAGTGCCAGAACTGAACTGACCGAGTCGAATCATGAGCATCCGTACCGAAGAATAGCATTGTTCTATCCAGTATTCCAAAGGGGATCGTGGACTTCCATTGACAAGAATTAGTCGAGCTTGGGATCGGTCGATCTCGTAGCGAGAGAGATATGAACTAGATCGAAATTTAATTTTCGAATGTGACTCTGAATTGCCAATCGCGGCCAAGCTCTACCGCAACCATGATGACAACATGGGCAAGGAACTGTTGGGATTCCCTGTCTTTTGTATTCTTACGGGTTGTCGAGGGGATCTCGAAACATGCATGATTGGGTGCGTGCCTTTCAAATCCGTTGCAATCTCCTGAGTCGTTTTGTTCGAGGAAAGCGGGATTTCGCCGTATGATTACCATTAATCAACTTAGAAGCCAGACCAAACAGGCACCCGCAGTCATAGCCTACGGGCCAACCGACCTGTGCGACCGTACCGCCAGTAAAACAGACTCTCACCTGCCGAGCAAGAAAGAATGTGATCATCAGCCATCATGCGCTAGAATTCCCTCGTCAAACAAGAATGCGACCATATGTTTCACGAGATTCTGATTAAGATGTGAAGTAGTAGAACGGGATCGGGGTCGGCATGGGGATTGGAATTCGTAGACATGACCAAATCTTGGTGGGCCAAGAGGGAGGAAAGAAATACTGGGTACCGTCTCAGAGCTTCGGTACAAAGGGTGGATTTGGGATTTTTGAGATCATGGAGGGAGATGAGACGAGATGAGGTGAGGTAAGAAGGAGAACCATAGTTTTAAAAACCGGACCGGGTCGGCCGGTTCAACCGGTTCAACTGGGATCCGACCACTCACCCGGTCCGGTTCCTTCAAAAAATCTAATTGCACATTAAAAGAGAAAAACTCCGATTGAACCGGCCGATTCTCGGTCCGACCGGTGAACCCATGAAAAAACCGACCGACTTAAAATTTTAAAAAAAAAAACTATTGTAATGTACATATTTTATTTTACTAAACTTATATTTATATTTTATATTAAATTTATATTATAAATTATATTCAAATTATAATATTATATGAATTTATTAGTAATATTATATTATTAAACATGCGGTTCAATCTATTAAATTTCGATTCAAACCATGAACTCATAAATTTAAATTTATACTGATTTTCAATCTGATCTAATTTTAAAAACGATAACGATAACCGTGAAGGAAGGGGGGCAATTATTATAGGGTGGGGCCAGTGGCAGGGGGAGGAGTGGGGCCCACTGTTGCAGGGCGTGGGAGAGGACGAACATGACCCTGTCGGTTGTTCTCGTGCAAGTCATTCCACCCCCACCCCTCCCCCTTCACTTGCCTCTCACGTCAGCGATTGTGCAATCATATGGGCTTGGATTGACGCGTTTTCATATTTAGTAAAGTTTCATAGGTGAATGTCCATAATTAGGAGAGTTAGAACACATTCATTCGATTTCGATCGGAGGTAATTTTCCTATGTATTGCCTTTTATACATTTTTTACATTTGATTAATTCATAAACTTTTAAATGAACTAAAATTTCTAGAAATGTTAAAGAGAATTATTTACAATATCTTATGAGCTACTATAAGAGCAGAAATATAAGAGAACGGAGCATCATCGTCCTCAGAGAATTGCGGTATGAACCGGAGCTTAATCTTAGATATGCCAGAAAGAGAGTTGATAAGTGCAATAACACTATCATCTTCAATGAGTTCTTTATTATCCTTTTACATGGAAAAAAATATTGATAATAGTATTTTTTTCACGTACTATCTAATATTGAGAAATCTAATAAATTATAATTGATCAATCTTGAAATTATATTAGTTCATTAATAGATGAAAATATTGTAGTATTGACTTTTTTCATTAAAAGATTTCCACTTAATAACTTATAAGATATCGAATCATTTTAATCATTTAATTAATATTAACGAGATTCAAGTGCGAGCAAAAAAAAACATATTTTCATACTATTTCTCACTTACACATATATAGGGAGAGAGCTAAATCTTCTCTTCATTTCTCTTCCCCACCTCCTCCTGGCCTCTTCGCAGGCAACCAGGCTGTCTCTTGTTGGAAGCTCTGCAACACTCTCTCTCTCCGCTCCTTCTCTCACAAAACGTCCATACACAAAAGCTCACACTAACCCTAAAACCCTCTGCAAACCCATCCCCTTAAACCTAATCCACCTCCATTACAGTACAGTGAAAAGTTCTTCTGCTTAACCCACAATAAAAGAAGAATCGCAGCTGATCTCCTCACCTCCTCCTCCTCCTCCTCCTCCTGCTGCTGCTGCTGCTGCTACTGCAGCAGCTGGCTTCTCTGCAGCTGAACTGCACCTGTAAGTTAATGGCTCGCTCTCTCCACTTCTCTCTCTCCCTCTCTCTCTCTGCCTTTTCATAATAAATAAATAAAGCAGAAACCCTCCTCCTGATTATTGCCGTGGAACTTAGCAGCTAAATTAGGGTTATTGTTGTTCATCTTTTCGAGGAAGAAGATCAGACCCCCCAAGTTGGCAAACAAGTGTCCCATCTCATCTCTGTAAAACATATATAGGATTATTTTATTTTATTACACAAGATAGAGACAGAGAGATATCCGTTAAATTTTAGGGTCCAAATTGAATTGATAATCCCATGAAAGATGGAAACTTCGGGTGGAGGAGGAAGAGGGGGAGGAGATCATCGCCATAGATCCAGAAAGGCCACGGCAGAAGATCTAGGGTTACACAACGGTGCAGCTATCTTCGGTGCCACAGCCCACCACCAACAGACCCTAACCCACCCCATCGACGCCGTCGACCGCCCCGGTAACAACACCGCCACTAACTCTTCCTCCTCCAACCCGGATCCCGTCTCCTTCGCCTTTGCTGCCGCCTCCTCGCCCGACCTACCTTCCATGACGTCTCCCCACTCCGTCGCTGCTGCCAAGACCAAGCTCACCTCCTCCTCCTCCTCCTCCTCCGTCAGGTATCGCGAGTGCCTCCGCAACCACGCCGCCAGCGAAGGCCGCAGCGTCCTCGATGGATGCTGCGAGTTCATGCCCGCCGGCGAGGAGGGGACCATCGAGGCCCTCCGCTGCGCTGCTTGCGACTGCCACCGGAACTTCCACCGCAGGGAGTCTGACAGAGACCCCTCTCCGCTCGCCTCCTCTGGCGCCGCCTTCCGAAGAGGTTCCAGCCTGTCCATCGCCCCGCTCCAGCTCCCGGCCCTGCCTGCGCCTCCGGTACTCCACCACTATCAAGGGCATGGTGGCATGAGCAGGCCCCCGCCACCGTACGGCTCCCTCAGCATTGTGCCGCCCATGACCGTGGCCTTCGCTGGAGGCGGCACCGAATCCTCGAACGAGGACCTCAACCTGTTCGGAACAACCACACCGACTGGCCAAGGCCATGGCCTCCATCACCAATCCTCGAGTGGGGGAGCCTACTTTGGTAGTTCCTCGAGCAAGTCGTCAAAGAGGTTCAGGACCAAGTTCACCCCGGAGCAGAAGGATAGGATGATGGAGTTTGCGGAGAAGATTGGATGGAAGATACAAAGGCAGTTCGATGACGAGGTCGACCGCTTCTGTGCTGAGGTCGGTGTGAAGCGGCAGGTCTTCAAGGTCTGGATGCATAACAACAAGAATGCCACCAGGTCCTCCGACAAGCAGCAGGAGACTCCGACCGGAGACCACGAAGCCGACCATGATCACCATGGTCAAGAACATTGAACCCCCGAGTGCACGTAACCCTTGAGTGGCGCTTCAAACCTTAATGTAATTGTTTTGTTTCGTTTCGTTCTGTAATTCCATGTAGTCTTCATTAGTTCTAGTGTTAGTGGTAGACTCTAGTTTAGTTTCTTCATCGTATTAATGGTGACAGCAGATGGTGATGATGTTTGGGCATTGTTGTTGTTGAGAATCGATTTATTGGTGCCGTTGATGATGACCAGATGGTTCATTATATATCTCGAGGAAGAATGAATCGATGTTTGTCCAACATCAATCGTGTTTGAGCTCATCAGCATTCCACATACGGAAAATTCTCGTTGACGACATACCAAAACTGCTTTAAGAGACAACTACACCAAATGCAGAAACCGAGGATGTCAATTAGTTTTCCAAATGATCTGTTGATGTTTTCAGATGTGATGATTGCTTGCCTGTTGATGTTTCCTTAAACATGCTGTCCCGAGTACAGTCCAAACACAAGTCTTATAAGGCTGACAGGAAGATGTCTACCCATGCAATAATGAAGCTTAGTGTTGCAGACATCAAAGTTTAGTTTTTTTTTTATCTCCTAATATCTCTCCTTTGTCTTGGAATTTCATTGTCCATATTCGTAAATCAATTCCATGTCGAATCTAGTTCTTAATGCAGGTTAAACTTTGTCAGCCGATCAGTGAAAATGCAGTTCAAAACCGGCTTGGCCTGGTTGAGCTGCTCAGAATTGCAGGGTTTCTTCTCCCCCGCCCCCTAACCCCCAACCCCGAAAACCACAAAGGGATGCTAACATATTGTCGAAATTTACATCTCACTCGCCAGCTAGTGATACTAATAAGTACTAAGTAGAGCTAACATCTCTGTGTTTGGACGTATATAAACTCAATACAATGCGGGGCCACTCTTCTCATGTACACCGATATTACAGCAAGGCCAGCCGCTAGGCAGATTTGGGCCCTCACCCCTGAAGGGCTGCCCTTGTCATCCGCTCTGTCGGGGTCGAGCGAACCGGGCGATCCTATCAGCCAGTTGAGGTGTCTTACTTGTTAGTGAACTATCAGGTAAACTGAGATGTTGCTGCGATGGGGATGTAGCTCAGATGGTAGAGCGCTCGCTTAGCATGCGAGAGGTACGGGGATCGATACCCCGCATCTCCATTTCATTTTATTTTTCGGCTTATTCTCTCTTCTTCTTTTACGAAAAAGGTATTCATAAGTATAAAAAAAGGAAAATAAATTAATATAAATGAGTATAGAGAAATAACTTAACTGAAGACATCCATATTTTTTTTATTAAGAACAATTTCATTGGACTAAAATTTTTCGTTCTCTACTTTTTTTTAAGTCTAAAATCCTTCATTTCTCCATTTCCACGCAGCTTTTATATATATATATATCCTTAAAGCTTGCCCGTTTATAGCAGGGTCCCTTGCCAATGCTAGCCCTTGGATGGCCCAGTACAAAGTACTACTACATCAATTTCACGGGGCTGAATCGTGCATATTGCATGCCTGAATAATGAATGCGTGTCATATGCTGCAATTAAGGGAAAGTTGTACACTTCAGTTATCGGATAGCTTCCTGATGGGGAAAACTCAATATTTTTTGAGGGAAAAAATCGTATAATATATGATATTATTTCATTGTCCATAGAGGTTAAAGAAGAACCTTTTGAATTTTAAATCTCGGCCTTTTTTGTGCGTGTGAAAAATACTTTGACGTGTCACATCACGTACTAACAGCCAATTTCTCAATCGGATCAAAAGACGGAGTCGACCGATGTGCCGATGTAACTTGTTAGGGTTTGGAGGTGTCCACCCGCAATACCCTTACATGGTCCACCGACTCCGGCCAGAGCAATAGGCTTGTTGAGATCCCAATGACCAACCGGAGTTCAATGCTTTAGGAGGCTGGACTACTCCCCGCAGCCGTGTAGACCACCTGCTTGGATTTTATTGTTTCAACTTGGCGTCAGAGGGCAACGACTTGCTAGGTTATATACTGCACGTTTAAGTGATGCCGCATTGATGGGACCATTGTTAAGTAGTAATTGTTAAATTTATCTGATATATTATTGATTAATTACAAAAATTTGAATACGATATAGTAAGAACGGTTAGGTTATAATAACTGTTATATATTTTATATGAAAAAAAGAGAAAAATATAAATGACCACATTTTGTGCATTCAACTGTGGTGCAACTATATATATATATATATATAAAAGAATAAAGTTATCGAAATAAAAGAGTATAACAGATTTTATTAATAAAATAATAATAAATATGATTAATTAAAATCGAGTAATTTTGTTGTCAGTAATTCTTATAAGGAGGTTAACTAATTTTACGAGAAAGTAATAATTTTGTAAATGTTTTTAATCATGATTATTTGTTGTGTCTAAACATGTTTAGGCTCAATAGGAATTGGCCCAACTTCGTCCCATATTGTGCAATTACGCAATGTCAAAATTTTATTTAACTAACTTAGATGATTGAATCTACAAGAGAGTACCAAAAAATATTGGAATTTCATTTTTTTTAATGCATACTTATGGGATTTGATTTATTATGATTTAAATTTTCATAATAATCTTGATATTTTTCTTTTAACTTTACCTTATTTGTATAAATCATTCTACATTCAAAAATTCATTAGACCTAATTGATTCATATTTTACTTAGATTCGTAAGTGAAGTTCCCACAATATAAATTATTTCTATCCGCATGGTTCAAACTCGGATATTATTTAAGAAACTATGCTTTTGCCTTTTACTAAAAGTCTAAAACAGCCTCACCGCAGTTGAACCGGTAAAATGGGAAACGGTCCATTTCCTTTGGGAAAATCCGGCCAGTCGCGGTTCGGGTTATGGAAATTTGCGAGCCGTGTATCCGGTTTGATTCCAGTCAGATGCGGGCCGGACCTAAACGGAGGAGGAGCACGCGCCGTTCTCCCTTTTCCTTTGGGAGGCTAAAACCCCAAGAAGCCCTAGCTAGGAGTCGAAGTGTCGAACACCTTCTCCTGGGGTGTTCATAGCCGGCCGCTGGAGAGCCGTCCTTTCAGGTGAATTTTCTCGCTTTAAGCTCATTGTCCCTGTTCGTTTCATTGGTAGCTCAAATGGGATCATCGCTGAGTGGTTTCCGAGTTGCGCTGTTTTTTTTTTTTATATCCCCCCTGCCTCTTATCGGATTCTGAGTTCTTGATTTGCAGATAGAGCTTTTGACAAGTTGCTTGATTCCTCCTGCTGCTCCCTTGTAGTTCGGTTCCTTTTGGAGCGGCGAATTTGAGCTTCTTGAGATCAATCGTTAGCTGGCGTGGATCTCTTGCTCCGGCATTTCGGTTACTGTTGTGAGTGGGTTATTTCAGTTCGAGTCAGGAACATGAACTTGAAGCACTTGCTTTCGAGAAGAACAGTCAGCTCCTTATCTAGGCTCAATGGAAGATTGCTGTCTCAGTGCCCTCATCACGTGACGAATTCCTCATCGGTTTCTCTGATTGCTCCATCCCTCAATGCATCAGATGTTCCCTCTAGCTCTATTATTCGAAAATGTCGGTTACAGATACCCATGATTGCGATCAGCCGTTCCATTCACTCAGCCCAAGAGATTGAGGTAAGTGACACCGACGATGAGAATAAGGACAATGGGACTATGAATGAGTTTTTGTCCCGTTTTGTGTGGATAATGCGTGGCAAACTCAAGGAAGCCTACCCTGATAGTGATAAATCGACCATCAACGGGATGCTCATGGTCATCTCAGAGAAGGTGGTTGATGAGATAGAGAAGGACGGGATCGAGAAGATGCTTCTTGGTGCTATTCCTTCAGTGGGCACGACTGATTTCAGCGAGGATTTATGGAGGACTGTGTGGGAGGTGAGCAGTAAGGTTTTGGGAGATATGGAGAAAGAGAGGAAGAAGGAGAAGCTGAAGAGGTTTCTGCAGGATGAGGGAGTGAAGGAGATGTGTAGATTTGCTGGAGAGATTGGGATTCGTGGGGATATGCTGAGGGAGTTTAGGTTCAAGTGGGCACATGAGAAGATGGAAGAGAGTGACTTTTACAAGAAGTTGGAGATGATAAGGGAAAATGCAGAGGCAGCAGAAGATGAAGAGGAACAGGAAGGGGAAAATGCACAACAATATCAGGGGGCTCAGAAAGAGGCTGAAGTTGTTGAGGCTGCACTGCTGGAGGAGAAACGTAGTGTTCCATCTCTTCCCAAGAGACGGGGGAAGTTCAAGTACAAGATTTATGGGCTTGATCTCTCAGATTCAAGGTGGGCTGAAGTGGCTGATAAGATCCATGAGGCTAATGATATCACTTGGCCTCAAGAACCAAAGCCAGTTACTGGTAAATGTAAGTTAGCCATGGAGAAGATCTTTTCACTGAAAGAGGAGGATGATCCTTCACCTGTTTTGGCTGAATGGAAGGAGCTCCTTCAGCCTAGCAGAATTGATTGGATGAATTTGCTTGATAGGCTGAAAGAGCAACATATTCATTTATACTACAAGGTACCTATCTCATTCTATTGCTATTGAACGAACTGCTATTTTCATTAAATTTCATATATCCTGTATATAGTCTAGCTAAACTAGTGAATGTCAAAATAATGTAGATATGTTTATTTTTTTATAATGGTGGCACTGCTGATGGTTTCAGTTTACAATATTAATATAGCGAATTGTGATTTGTGTTCTAGGTTGCAGAACTGCTGTTGGGTGATGAGTCTTTCCAAGCAGACATCCGTGATTATTCAAAGCTTATTGATGCCTATGCCAAAGAGAACCGTCTGGAAGATGCTGAGCGAGTGCTGAAGAAGATGGATGAGAATGGTGTCTCACCTGACATCTTAATTTCCACCATTTTGGTGCACATGTACAGCAAGGTGGGCAACCTTGACCGTGCCAAGGAGGCCTTTGAGATCTTGCGGGCCCATGGTTTCCGACCTGATATAAAGGCTTACAACTCAATGATCAAGGCCCATGTGAATGCGGGCCAGCCCAAGTTGGGTGAAACACTGATGAGGGAGATGGAGGCAAGAGACCTCAAGCCCACCGAGGATATCTATATGGCACTGCTTCGATCTTTTGCTCAACAGGGTGATGTTGGTGGGGCTGGAAGAATTGCAACTACGATGCAGTTTGCTGGGTTTCAACCGAGTGTGGAGTCCTGTACATTGCTTGTGGAAGCTTATGGAAAGGCTGCAGATCCCGATCAGGCTAGAAGCAACTTTGATTACATGATCAAAATTGGGCATCGTCCCAATGACGGCAGTGTTGCTAGCATGATTTCAGCCTACGAGAAGAAGAACCTCTTGGACAAGGCCCTGAACCTCTTGCTCATGCTCCAAAAGGATCACGGCTTTGAGCCTGGGGTCAGTACTTATACTGTCCTGGTAGACTGGTTGGGTAAGCTTCTGCTGATTGATGAGGCTGAGCAAGCTTTGAGTAAGCTAGCCGAACAGGGAGAAGTTCCTACTTTAAAGATCCATGTGTGCCTCTGTGACATGTATGCCAGGGCCGGAATGGAGAAGAAGGCTCTTCAGGCGCTGGGAGTCGTGGAGGCAAAGAAAGAGGAGCTTGGAAATGATGACTTTGAAAGAATTATAAACGGGCTAATAAAAGGTGGGTTCTCTCAGGATGCCCAGAGGATGCATAGTCTGATGGAGGCCCGGGGCTTCAATCCATCGGAACCATTGAAGCTTGCGCTGATGTTGTCTCAGAGTGAGTCATTTAAGCCAAAGAGACCGTCACCATCATTGAGGTAGACTTGGAATTCGACTCAACATTTTGGCTTGAAGGACAGAGAACGCTGAAGAAAGAGGTTAGTTGCATCCATTCTACTTCTATGCATCCTCAAATTTGAACAGGATTTTCAGAGGTGTTAGTTGCTGTATCATACCTTCTTATCGGAGATCTGCCATGAATGTGACGAATGACAGACAAATACTTAGTGAGCTGAGCTATTAGCATGATCTTCTTTCACAGTTGAGATCCCATGCGACATTCCTTACTTATCAGAGATGGTATGTTGTTGCAAGCTTTGGTCTCGGATGTCATCTCAATTGCCATGTTGCACAGACCGGGGAGAAAGTCTTTGTTGCAGTTGAATTATTTTACCTAAATCTTCTTTTCTGGGCCGCTTTCAAGTGATTATTGGTGAACCACCCACTCTACATGATCATGATTCTTGGCATTCCATACTCTGTTTAGAGGTCTACGAAATTTTAAAACAGGGGATTGCGATAAGTGAGATCAAGGCGGTTCCTTCTTTCTCATTCAGTGCTGAGTTTCCAGTTCACCATAAAAATTTATCATGAATCTGCAGATATGATTCAGATGTTGGCCTGGTTCCTGATATACTGGCTCACACCCTCCGGAACCCGAGTGTTCAAACGGTTTTATCGTTTGTACTTACTTTGCTGGAAAAATAAATCATCAGCCAATTGTGTGATTATTTCAATTTTGCCGTTTGTATTATTGCCTTCGCCTGGAACTAACACTTGCTCCAGTGTGGGATCCCTATGAAACAAGAACCGTCTCCGTTTCTTACTCCAGAAGGGAAAATGAACTGTTCTACCCCTCTTAAATGCTTGTCGTCAGTCTTCTCTCTTGTACGTAAATGACGAGGCCAGCGGGAGCTAAACTGATGCATCCTAGTAGCCGCAGATCCCTGTGCAAAATCAAGGACGAGGAGCTCGATCAACGACTTGATGTCTTCCTGCAGAGCCCACGATATCTCGGGCCTCTGGAATCAAGGACCATTAGAGGGGTGAGGAGGACAGTTAATCAATCGCTAATCAGATTCTGATGAGTGATGAGTGGGCGATCAGATTGGATTGCCAACCGTCCGCTGCCTCTCCTCCTCCTCCCTCTGTTTCAGATGAACAAAATTATGAAGAGGTCGTCACACATTTCCTATCTCAATATTTCAGAAGGTCCGCCGTCACGAATGCTACCATTTCCTTCGAGGTGTGCATGTGCGGCAGGCGTCGGCCCAACATCCCGAACCTGCAGCTGTCCTATTCTCGGACCTCTCATCTTCCAGCAGGACTTCGAGTTGCACCCACGAAGCACGGACAAGTAAGTAGCACCAGAGGGTGCTGGCCGGCGGCACGGACTCTCTCTGCGCGAATCCAAGCAAGAAAATCCTGGACGAGGAGGGCCCCACATGGCACATTCCATGAGTCCACGGTTCCTTGGACACATCAACACAGATCGGTGCGAGGATCCTGTCAGCAACATCGAAATTCACTCAGGTTCTAATTTTTATACTTTCTAAAATATATAAATTTAACCAGATAGTGAAATTTTCAACACTCAATTCATCCGTTCTAATATAGACAATCAATTAGCTGACTCATTTAAGTTAGATGTTTCAATTTCATCGGATCCATAATTAACTAAAAATTATAGTTGATCATTTTAATTGCGCTAAAATCAATTCTTTCAATCAATTTCATAGAGAGGTAAGGGATCCCGGGTTGATGGGGCGGGAAATTACTAAAATTATCGAGAAAAAGAAAGGGGAGGATTCCCCCGACAAATCACAATCACGAGTCATCAGTAACTATTGTGAAGGGGGCAACTGAATGATTGCCCTCCCCACAACCCAGCGGGGCCACCCTGGTCCCTCTTTTGATTATTTCCACGTTAACCTTTGATGAAAATATCTGCTCTAAAATTCTTCTCTTCTTTCCCGGAAAATTTCACGACATATTGGCCGGATGATTCTATAGTCATTATGAAACCATTCGATTACATTAATCTATTTTTTTTCACTTGAATCTTACCTATTTTAAATAATCATAATAATATCATGTATTTAATTTCGAGTCCTAACTTTAATGATTCATCGCCATGTGACTGCTGCCTTTTTACATGGCAAGTTTTATGTGGGCATGTCATGTCGATGTGAAATGATGCATCGGCAAAATTTTCACCCCCGCCGTCGTGCCGTGCCAGCCATTTTGACCGCGTTGGCATCTTCTTACCACGTCGTTATGGCACATCAGCCGGTAACAATGACGTCATTTAATCATTAAAATTATGACATAATTATGTCATGGAACAAAGCATATAAAGCTAAGAAAAATGTTTCGAAACATAAAGTATTCGGATAAATATATATATATAAAAGAGTTCTACTGTAATTATTTGAATTTCTTAATTATTTACCATTGATGTTGATCTGTTTAACAAAATGTGAAATGTCCCCCATGGATGGCCCATGAAAGCTTCCCCTCTTTCCTCGCATAGGATTCACAAGGTGTATGTATTTCGTGGGCTGGCTGGGCCATAGGAAGTGACTAATTACTATTACACAGCCAATTGCCTTATTTTAACAAAAAATTTCCACCAAATAAAAAGAACACTCGATTCTGATTTGTTTTTTTTAAAATTGAGATATTGATTTTTTAAAAAATTTGAAGTCAGGGAATTTCAAGCCTTTATGTCACGATTATTAAACTATTCAACAGTTTCATTAATAATTAAATATATATCTTAAAAAAATAATTTAACATGTAATAATGTAATAGTTTACTGTAATTTTCTCGGACAACAGTATCTTATTAAAAGCCTACGTGTCACATCAGCTTGAGATGACACGTAATCTGGGACCCGACAGAGGGAGGATGCCCATAAAACCTGTGGGCGGGGACGACATTTACGCACAAAAGTTCATGAATCATCATGACAAACAACCGAGACATACCCTCCTAATATTATAAAAAAAAGGGAAAAGCAAAGGAAAATATATAGATATATGTATGTAAATATATATTGGAATTCTGTGTACGATAAGGACGAAGTCACAGGTAGCTAGTGGGGTTGATAAGATAAACATCAATTTTTTAAGTCACCTCAGATAAAATTCTCTGCAATAATTATTTTTCACCGTTAGGTTAGATTAGAGGGAGAGAGAGAAGCGTAGATCCCGAGATTATCGCTTGCTTGCTTGCTCTCTGTAATATTATATATATGTGTATGGATATGTAAGGATTATTTCGCATAGAGAAGTAACCAAAAGTAAAAAAAAAAAAAAAAAAGAAGAAGAAGAAGAAGAAGAAAGAAGAGAAACAGTTGATCGTTCTGGGTTGGTCTTTCTTTCTGTGTGTTGGGTGAGATGGGTTCTCTGATGGCAGGCTGGGACTCTCCAGTTCAAGACCCCAAATATGGTAAGGAGCCGCTGTCTTTAGATGCGCTTGTTATCATGTGCACAGCCGGCTGGGCATAGCTCGACTTTCTGCGGTACGGTTCGGGGTCGGATCGAATCATTAACGACTATCGTGTGGTTGATCGTGCAGTGGCGTATCAGAGGAACAAGTCGTTCACGAAGGAGGAGATAGAGGCTTACTGGAGGTCGAAGAAGAAAGCCGAGGGGGAGCTGCGCAAGGCTACTTCTAGCCCGACTGACGGTGGTCAGGTATCAGACACGTCCGATCGCCTGCCTGTGTCGTTTTATCTCCTCTGATGCGTATCGAGTTCGTTACTGAAAGCGATTTCGATATCAGGATCGATACGCTTATGAGGGTACTGCTGGGACGAAGGTGTACAGGAGATCAAACTCACTGCCGACGTCGACAACTGATGCCAAGGAAGGTAGCAGCTTCGTGGAGATGGACTGGGAGAAGCTCATCAAGAACAAGGGCTGGTAATATTAATGATTGTTTGCTCATAATATAATAAACATATATGATTCTGGCTTTATTATTTTGAAAAAAAAACATTTTTCCCATAAAATTTACTGAATTTCGACCAAAATCGGATGTTGATGATTGAAGGTGGACGAGGAGCAACTGGGCGTTTCTGAATGAACCGCCGGTGTTCGAAGGAACCACCAACAGGTATGCCACCCAGTTCCACGTGGCCAACCTCCGCCGCTCTGAGCTCAATGGCGGCACTGGCTCGAGCCCATGAGTATGAGATAGCGCAGTAATGTGTCAGGTTGGGTCTGGTCATGCCTCTACTAATCCTATGTACAGTCGAAGTTTTTAAATTAGGTTCTTTTCTTAAAAAATACTCCTACGTACTCTACACGTATAAGTAATCCTGGTGTACTAGAGTTTGCGTGCAAATGATATGTATGATTTGCTTGTAATCATGAAGAGTGTTACTGATCCACTCGCGGAAATTGAGGAATCGGGCGTACCCAGTAGGATCTAATTAATGCCCTTTTATGGTCTCATCTCCTCTTCCCCGGTCTATGAATCACGGAAAAGAGTCTAAAAACATTTTGTATCGCATGTGTACAAGTGACAGGCAAAGACCTGTTCGTTGATTTCCCTTTCTCAGTGGGAGAAGCTTGGAATGTGAAGGCAATCTGTTTCATCAAATTGCAGAGACTTCACTTTTGAAGTCGATGGCAATGCTGTCTTATATGAAATCATTGCCATCAAGTCGTTTGGGTGATGATCCGGGTTTGCAATGATATGTGATAGATGAGACGGTCGACTTAGTCACTGATTATTTCTGGTCGTTATGCATCAGAATACGGAAGACGTTTCTAAGAATTAAACTTTGCGGCAAGATTACCATATGGCTAATGGCGACTTATGTGGGGGCGGGGGTGGGGGGAAATCAACGTGTTTGCTGCAATAACAGCTATAAGTTCAGTGACGGGAAACTAATAAATCATCGCAAGTTCATGTCTCTGCTTGAATCACCTGCCATTTCAAAACCGGGCCTCAAGAACAGTGGAAGAAGTTTGAAACATCTTCAGTTAATTTCTCCCACTGTGAAAGCTCACTCATGCCTTATGGACTCGGATGGGTGGGCGAGCATTAGGGTGATGCTGGTGAGGATAGCCCGGAAGACTACACACACCCTTCCGCTCGTCAATCACCACAGAAAGGAAGGTAAAGCAAACCGAATTCTGCATCTTCAGAATGTCCCGTGTCCCTGAACTGATAGACCTGTGGTGCTATTATATGAGGAATGAGGCTAGCAGGCTTACTGATTCATTAACTGGCTATATGTGTAGGCAGATTGCTTCTCTGCACGAACTAAGTCAAAGATCAGAATAATGTGATTTATTCTACTCATCGTCGCTGTCCAGTAGGTGGGGAGCTGTTGTATCAGTTTGGTATATGGTCAGGATCCGTTGAAAGGTCAAACGATGATCTGTTTGCCACACCTTTTAGACACATCCATCTTGTTTACAAGATTAACACAAAGAGTCACCGAGTTCATCTCAATGCTATATTGCATAAGATCCCATCAAATGCTTATCTTTCCATTCAGTACCATTCCAAGCATCGTCAAGTGTAGACCTAAAGTTGAATGATGTGAACTTGCTCGCTGGTTCCAAAGCAGTCTACCCATGACGGCGGGTTTTAGGCTCGGTTGAGTAGCAAGAGAGCCGTTCTCTCTTTCCACTCTTTACCATTTACTGTTGCTACTTCAAGTAGCTTTGGATCAACAATTTGCATCTGATCAACTGAGATTGGACAATACACGAAGCAAAGCTGTGATGGCATTTGAGTTGGGGGTGTTTTATGATATTGATGACACTCCGGTTGGTGACCACAAACGAGTTGGCTATGTGGCAATTCGGGGATTTGTATTCTGTGCATCAGTTCGATACATACAAGAGTAACTGAATTTTTCTGTATTGAGGCCTTTTACAAAACTATACATTGAAAATGTGTCTCACCTCACAGGATAGTTTTACAGCAATGCATTCTCGTCAGTCTTGAGATCTTCCTGTATTAGCTCCTTGTGGCCTGAACTTCATCCTGCTAGGGGATCAATCCCTTCGTGTTTGATCTTCCCGATGTAAGTTTCATGTGCAGGGACTTGCAGCGTACATGAGGCTAACCTACTTTTGGGATTTCAGAAAAATCAGTATGTCTTTTGCCTACTTTTCCTGTATCTGGGTCTAGAGCCAGTGCTGGAGCCGGTGCCGGTGAAATTTCTGGTGAACATGGAGGAGCTGCTGAGCTTCTTTTGAGATGAACCATCATCTTTCTGGTCCCCATCCCGTCATTACTCCAATCATCTGCCCAGAAGCATCGCAGAGGACTTCAGAGGTTTGCAGAAAAAATTTAAACCAGATCACAGGAGCAGCAGAGACCAGTGATTATCTCTTACCATGAGAACCCGACCTGTGCTTCTCGGAGTTGGACAGGTGAATGAGCGTTGGGGTGATGATCGTGAGCAGAGCCCAGAAGACGAATATCACCACAAACGTCCTCCCACTCATCGATCAGCCCGAAAAGAATCGGAGGCAGAGGAGGAAACTGAATCCTGCAGTTTCAGGAGAGTCCTGTTCCTGCAGCTCTTTTTAACTCATTGGAAGAATGAGGGGAGGAGGCCTGCACCGATTCATTAGCTGGCCATGTTTAGCACGAAAAGTCAAGAGAAATCCGACATTTGTTTAATTTTCTTGAGTTCTGGTAGGTTACTGCAGTTTTTGGAACATTACCTCTCTGCACGAACTGGGTCAAGGATTACAACAGTGTGATTAATTAATTATATTCATCCTCGCTGTTCAGTAGTTGGGGGGTTGTTATTATATCAGTTTGGTATATGATTGGATCCTTGCTATTGACTAAGAAGAATCCCAAGACAGACAAGGGGGACTCTATACAGCGACATTGAGAGATCGTTGTACTACCCATTTTCCTCACTTTTTTCTTATGCCGATGGCCACCGTGGTGACCGAATTGAAAGCATCTCAAGGGAGAATATTCAGTTACAGCTCAAATGTAGCAGTAATAAGCCATCTTCAATGCAGCATCCCATCAGTGATTTGATGGAATCATTGGATGGAGAGAGGGATTAAGCTGGAAGGTCGTGTAGAGATCGAGGAAGCTCGACCCTGTTCTGAGAGTCAGTTTCAAACAGATGTCTTGCAGCTTAGTGGCCCTCTTGATAACTCAGAGACGGGAGATTGAAACTGTTCCATCTTTGATTACATTCGGCAACTTCATGCCACTAAGTAAATGGCTTGCTAAGAATCCCGCTGTCGGAGTATAAATTTCTTGATTTCCGGATAACTGGAAAAGGACCCAACAACAGCACTTCATACGCATTATACCCCCTGACAAAAGTCAAGAGTCTGTTTTGGCGATAATCGTGATAGGCAATAATCACAAACCGGCAGACAAGTGATATAACACCACAAGAGACACAATTAGCACATATCTATGGCCCAATCACCAAACGGTAACCCTCCATAGTGCACATGCAACATGTTAAATTCAAATTCAACCGGTGGGCAATGAGACATACCATAAATTGGAAGATGCGATGAGTCGGGCGGAGAAAAGAAGAAAATCTGACGATAAAATGTCAACTTGTGGTGCCATCCTCATTCTGTTCTCGTTATCCCAAACAAGATACTAGTAAACCTCATGCAAGACAAGTAGCAGATAATTCATCTCTAAATATCCATCGGGGCAGCGCCCTCTTCAGCAGCAGGAGCAGCAGCTTCTCCCTGATCAGCAGCCGCATCACCTGGCTCAGGAGCAGGAGGCTCATCTTCCCCAACAATTTCGAAAGCATCTATAAGTTGCTGAACAGTTTCCTGATCCAGTATGTGAAATGGCTCTCCAACACCAACAACTGCAACTGTGCATATTGAACTCTTTAGTTTCTCCCCTTGCAAGGTCTCCCGCACAGAAAGCAAGGCATCTTTGATCAGATCGTCCCTCGAGGAGTTCATGAAGTTCTCAAATCTGCGCTCCAAGTATGTCTTCGCAGCTTGTGAACGGGACCCAATTGCAAAAGCTTGGTACTCAAAGTAGTTCCCACTGGGGCAGTTGTAGTAGAGATGGGCCCCCAATTCATCTAATCCAGCAACAAGTAGACCGACCCCATAAGGCCGTTTCCAAGAACGTTGAGTGCAAACCTGCCACCAAGGATAATTATGTCCTCTATCTCACATATGAATATCTTATGTCGACTAATGTAATCCTTTAGAGGATATTAGTTATGAAGCAAGGAAGAGGGGAATGAAACAAAAAGGATTCCCACCTTTCATGGTGATACCTACTGAGATATTTTGTTTACTTTTGGCTAAACCCGAGAGGTGGAACCTTTATTAAGGTATATTACTAGTAGGACATGTGAGGTGGAACCTCCATGCAACTAGAAACTAATAAAACCAGTAATCTCACCATGCGTCCTCATGACTTAAATATAATTCGTGCCTTCAAAATCTTCTCATTTCTTGTTCATCCTAAAAGCAACTAATATATATGGCATACAGACGAATTGACAAGACAACAATTCAATAACTACCACCTGCATTGACAAGTTATTCCCTTTTGGATCGATTGAACTCGGGCAAGTCTCTCTAACTATAGAACCAAGCTCAAGGAATCTATTGTTCAGACAGCCTAATCGACGCAACTATTACATTTAAGACTTTGATTAGACCAGAAAATGTGATCAAATCGACGTTGATGTTCCATGATTCTTGAGTTTCCACTGCATTTCTAATTCCCATTTCAGTAATTGCATGAATAAACAACTCTGCTTCGCTCATTTTGTTTAGTGATCTATGTCCTATCAGCTACAGACCAATAACACAGGCAAAGATCGGGGCAAGCCGTGAGAGGTACCTGGGCCTTATCTGCGAGCTGAACTACGAGACGACCAACGGGAAGCGGCGACTCGTAGGTAAAGCTGTAATTGATGCACTCGTTGCGCATGTACCGGGAGAGCACGCGGCCGTCGGCGGTGAGGCCAGCAATGGCGACGCCTATGTGGTCGTCGACCTTGAAAATCTTCTTCTGGTGGGAAGAGAGCTCGGAGCTGGCCTTGTTGACGCATGCCAGGACGACGTGGGTCTTGGATCGGAGGCCGATCGCGGCCGAGCCCTGCTTCACCGCCTCCATCGCGTACTCCACCTGAAAGAGCCGCCCGGCCGGGCTCCAGGTAGTCACATCGGTGTCGTACTGGTTCCTGAACATGGTGGAGACGACGCCGTTTCAAGTAGATCGGAATTCGAGTTTCGGTGTCCAGAGTGGAGTGCAAATGGGGGGGAAATTAGGGTTTTGTTCTGTCTCTTACTCCTCCTGCAAGCCAGAGTGAGAGAGGAAGACAAGTGAGCTAAAGTCAAACGACAGTCAACGCAAGAAACCGAACGGTCACTGGATCGGGCCGTCACTGGGCCGCATCAATATCGGGCCTGGTCCTGGGCCTCATACACAGAAGAACACAAAACCCTCGAAACGGTCTCGGCATCCTTGGTAGCAATGGCAACTGGGGTGACGGGCCGTGCTGAGCAGCCCACTAGTAAAACCGCATTGGGCTTCACCTGTCGATCCGCCCAATTGATTAGCCGGTCTCGGCGGGGCCGCCGCGATGCCGTGCAACCCTCCGTCCCCGTGCTCGTGTGGAACTCACGGCCAGTCGGACAAGTCATTAGTGAAGGAAAAGTCGGGTCGTGTTCAGCTTTATCTCATCATGTTGCCCGAAGTTATACTACCAAGTGACGGTGGATGCAGAGAGTAACAAGCTGAAATCACTTCTCGGCCACCACAAAGGAGAGACTCCAGATTTTAGTAAGACTAATTGTATTAATTTTTGGGTCAGATTTAAGCTCCAGCCCTTGCATATTATTGGAAAATTTTAGGGGATATCGATGATTGCATCAAGAAAATACCATTGAACTTGTCATCCATCGAGATGTCATGCCAACAAACGAATAGAACAATTAAGATAGCGACCTAAGAAGTGGCAATATAGCAGCTGATTGCTTCACTTTTTTTTTATATAAATTGGGCACTTATTGGTAATATTCCGCTGCATCGGTTTCAATGAAAAGATAATCACCATTATTAATATTGCCACTTTCAAGTGCTTTGGTCCTTTACAAGTCAGCTGCATCATGAAGCGCTTACCATGTCTCCTTATCTGTCGCCCAAAATTCACAATAAAAGTCAATCATTCGAGAAGAAAAAAAAAACCCAACATCTCGACTATTATTTTTTTATTTTAAAAGATTTTCATAAATCTTAAAGAAAAAAAGGGAAATCACTTCCATAAAAAAATTGAACTCTTAAGTTTCTTACTTTCTATTGGAGAGCATATCGGTACTGGACCGGCGCCTCTCTGGGCTCCATTGTTATTTTTATTGTTGTGAGAAAAAAAAAAAGAAACTTGGGCAGTTTACTTTTGGCAAAAGGGAGAATAAATGAAAAGTACGGGGGTTTAGTTTATCCAAGAACCCAAAGGGATCAGGGTCTAAATTTGAAAGGCAGAAAAATGCGGACAGAAATTAGGGGCCAGCGGGTCCGGGGAGCCATGTAGTTTTCTGGGACACCCCGGACCCTAATCTGTGCAGGTTCGGCCATGAAATTGTGGACCCAGAGACCTTACTTCTTGAGTCTGTGAACCTGAACCCACCCTATTGAAACTTGTCTATTGTTTTGTTTTGTTTTGTTTTTTTTATAAAAAGTATTTTCTGTCGGTGATTAATCAAATTTAATATGACTTTCCACTGCCTTTGTAAATTAAACGGAGTTTTTTTTATTATCAAAATTTAGTGTATAATAGTAAGATAATTAATGTAAAAGAATTCTTCAAGTTACCAACAATTTTGGACATGATAAATGATTTATATATGCATACTTATCACCTCAAATAAAAATTTATCAAGTTATGTACAAATGAAAAAAATTTATGAACAAGTAAAATTAACTGCACAAAATTTTTTTTTTACATTGGTTCTAAGTATCCTATATGTTGGAACCGCAACCCATGGCATCTCGATTTCTTTACCCAAAACTTACTTGAATTTTATCAAAATCTACCCTTCCTGCCTGTTCCAGATCTACCCGACATCTGCGCACAGTCCTAGCCAAAGTCACTAAACACTAGCTTTCACTGCACTGCCATCATTGGGATAAGATGCTGACAAGAAGTGCTGCAGATGAAAAAAAAAAAAGAGGAAATTTTTTTAAGTATATTATATTAAAATTTAAAAAATTTTAAATTTGGTTCTATTACTTTTCTTATTATTATTAACATATTCTTTTAATAATAAAAATGTTATTGTGAAGAAAAAGTCATGGCATCCACTTGTCCTCTTCTTCTCCTTCTTTTTATCAAATTCACCCAATTTTATTAGTTGAATAAAATGTGTATATATATATATATATATATATATAAGACAATTTGAGGTAAAGAGAATAGAAAATTTTCATTTCAAGATAAAGCTCCACACCAAACCCCTCACTAGGAATAGGACGATCTTGCTTCTCGTTGGATCGTATTACCTCGACTTTCCATTGCACCCAAAGAAGGGTTCGAACCCACAACATCTCGAAACCGTCCAGTCGGGCTTTCATGTCCGCTCCCGATTCGCGAATCACTAAGTCGCTGCTATTCTTACACACACACACGCAAAAAAAAAAAAGAAAAAAGAGTGCATGGTAATTTCAAAATTTCGGCCAGATGAAGTACATCCTCCGTCCCTGTGCTTGGAGTACTACATTTTCGTGAAACGTTATGAGTTTGGTCTGAAAGCATCCCATGATTAAAGCCAGATTAAAGGAGGGCTGAGGAGGAGGAGATGCCAAATCGGCCGTGCTCGCGGGGTCCCTTCCCCAACCCATTTTCAAATTGGGAGTGGGGCCTTCAATTTTACATCCGTGTGATAATGAATGGTGGTGGTCGAAAAAGCTTCTCATGAGTTAGTCCCCACCTGCCATTCTAAACAGCATGGCAAACAAGATAGTTTGGCAAAGGTTTTAGTCCAATGGTCAAAACATATGCATACACACACACAACACTTGATATAAAGGTTGAGTGAATTTTGATTAATACATATTCGAATCGGACCGATCATTATATGTGAACTCTTTTAATCACAAATATTTTGTATTCAGAAAATTTTAATTCAATTCACCGAGAGGAAAATGTAAGGAAATATCTTAAGTCAACAAACTTACGTCCGTGTCTCAATTAGAATTTTTTAAAAAAATGGTCGCTCTTAAGGAAATACAACACGACATCAGTCATACGGTTTTGTTGCAGAAGACAGACTCCATCATCCAGCATGTGACAGACATCCCTTGACAAATACTGAATCCACTCTCCATCCAACGATCCAAAAACATTGTGCCAATTAAGCACAATGTCGATTCTACGTAACATGTAATACATGGGAGGAATCTCATCGGGCAATTGCCAATTGGGCCTTTTTTTTAAATTTTTTATTAATTACAATATGAGATTTCGATTGAATATATAAAACATGATTGGTCGAGAATCTCCCCTGTCCTTAATCCCCCACCGGCCACCACCCCCAAAAAAAAAATGTACCAAAAGGAATATGCAGCAATGCGGACACGAACATGCGATCTTCACTTCCCCGCCAACATCCTCGACTTCTGCATCCGCCCCTGAATCTTCCACGAATTCGCATGCGTCCGCGGGTGCTGCTAACCCCGTAATCAAATTCTCTCGCGCGTGATTCTTATCCAAGTGTAGTGAGCTCTACCCGAGATTTCCGGAACCGGTGTGGACGTTCTATCTGAACGGAACAGCTCCGTCGACGGGGAAATGCAATCAATCACGTGCGTACATCTGTCTCTGATCAGAATCCGGTCCGACAGGGCTATCTTAGCTCCAGCCAACAAACAAAAGACAAGGGGGAATGAGTCTATTTTTCTAATATGTAATTAAGTAATTTTATCGATAGAGATGCTATATGTAAGGCAGATTTAGTGAATACGAATGCTTCTAGTAATAATCGAAATAAAAGCCAAAGCATCATTAAAAGAAAATAATTTATCATATAATATTAAATATTCGTTCTCAACAAATATTCACGACTCGAATATTCTTATTCATGGTAGAATGGGGAGTCAACTAATGATGACAACAAAAAAAAGACTATCGATAGTCTTAGCTTCTGATGATGCAGGCAACGGAAAATGCGATTATATCTTACACAATGTCCAAGCAGGTGGTATAGGTGGAAAATCCTCGACTCAATGCACCAATTTTGGTTAGTTTTTAAGGATAGAAAGACCGAATTAGATAAATTCAAGATCACATATGGAGAGGCTTGCCGGCACCAAAATGATAAAAAATATTTTTAAGTTAGAATTTTATTTAAAGTAAGATTATATCAAAATATTTTAATTAATATGATATATGGTTTTAATGATTATAAGACGGCCACCCGAAAAATTCAGTCTCCCAAGAAAAAACACAGAATCCGACCATTTTCACCATATGCTTATTATTATTATATATATTAACAATAATTGAATAATTCAGAAATTGCCGATTAGCCGAGTAAACCAGAGCCAGTTGTCCGAAGGTTAAGATTGGACCGCCAGGACTCGTCAATTTATTGCCTTTTGATAATCTCCTTCTCCCCTCTCCTCTCTCTCACTCTCTCTCCCTCTGTCTCCGCGTTCGACTCTGACAGAAAATTTCTCTGCAGAGCCGGACAAGGGAGGGCCGGAGAAGCAACAAGCCGAGTGCGTACAAAGCTCTACATACGCTGTAGCTGTAGGCGTTATATCCCACCTTCGAGCCCCGGAGCAGCAGCGGCAGCAGCTGACCCTACAATGGAGTGCCGGGCCACTGTCTCGAGGAAGCTTGGGAGTAGCTTCAACGGGACGAGCATCTATGACGGCGTCTTCTCCGGTTCGGCCCCGTTCCGGCCCTCGAGCTTCTCTTCATCCGCTTCCTCCCGGCCGGAGGACTACACGGAGATATTCGGCGGCTCCAGGGACTCCCGCCGGTCGTCGATCCCGGTGCTCGACGTCCCCGCCCTCCACGAGCGGAAGGTGTCTGTGGACGTACGGAGCTCGAAGCTTGAGTACTCGAAGATCTTTGGAGGCGGCTCTGGTGATGGTGAGCTGTCGTACGAGGACATAGTCGTCGACCCGAGGAAGATGAGGAATTTGTCCAGGCATGAACCGTAAGTGGAGCCATCCCCAATTTAAGACTATGTCTCTGTTCGAATGAATTCGTTTTTCGTGTTATTTCATCTTAAAGCTCCCTTTTACCCCCTTTACTATGGAATCTCTGATTGCTGAATGATTGCTTTCTCACATTTCTCTGTTTGTTAGTTATACTGAGTCGCTTTCATCTCTGCTTTTAGTCCTCTTGCTTCCTTCGGCATGGAGTTTGCACTAAAAACTGATTAAAGTTCATCTTTTGATACATCAGAACCTCGGAGAGAACGTTAAACTCCAATGTCGTGTCCCATGAATGCCTCGAATAGATGCTTTGGAGCTATGGAATATGGAAGTTCAGTGGTCCATTTCAGTGCTGTTCTGTATTTATCATTTGATATCAAACTTAATAAAGCTTTACTCTCAAAGAGTTTTTCTGATCCAAACTGGTGCCATATTTTCAAATTGTTGTTGATTTCCTTCCACTTCCTCTGTAAGTTTTTATATCTTCTGCATACAAATTGGGTTGTGGATTCCTTTCTTGGGAAAAATCTTACGGAGTCTTGTGTAAAACAAGGGGATTATCTTTTTTTGGTGTATTTATTATCCTACCACAGAAGATCGAGCTTATAAAGTTGGAAATGACAATCCTTTGGTGTTTTCCCCTTTCATTTTTTAGGATTCAAGCTCATACACGGTCATCTTCAGAGGTCTCATTTGGCAGTTTAGAGGACAATCAGGTGTTGCGGAACTCATCTCATCCCTTTTTGGATAAGGGGAAAAAACATTTTAATCTGTCATATAATAAAAGCGTTGGAGGAGGCAAAGATGGGATTAATGGGACGACACATATTGCTCAGCTCCATGATGTTCTTGGATATGCTCATCTAGTTGATGAAAATAATCCTCCTAAGCAGCTAGAAGGCGATAAGCCCATATCAGATGATGCTCACTCCAAATATGGTGCTAGTGATCGGGTGCTGAAAGCCAAGAATGCAAAAAGGTCCAAATCTTCTCTGTCGTCGAGTAGCCCTGACAAAGAGTATAGCAAAGATGTCCTTCGAAATAGATCTCCTTCGCATAGCAGTTTACTTGAAGGATATGAGTTTGGGCTGAGAACAGAACCTTCTGAGGTGCAGCCTTCGACAGGCTTCTCACCTAACTTCGGCCACTCAAAGGGTAACTCAGGATTTGTGGTTTCTCCAAGTAAGATTTCAGAATGTGGGGTCAGTATTGGGTCACCCTCTTACTTTGATGACGAAGTGGATGCCAATTCAGTTGCTGCTGCCTCTGCTGATGCTGTAAGAAAAGCTATTGAGAAAGCTCAGGCAAGCATAAAAATTGCAAAAGAATTGATGGAAAGACGCAAGGATGCTTTTAAATCTAATGCAGGGTCCAAGGGCTTGTGGAAGCAGAGGAGGGAGCACATAAGGGCAAGCAAATTAAGGGATAAAGAGTCTCAGGAGCAAAGGCCTAAAGAGTATGGAAAATTGAATTCTACTAAAATGGGTTGTCAAATTTCAAATACTGGAGATCATGTCGGACATTCTGATAACATTGCAAATTGCACAGCTCGGAAAGAAAGCGGAGAAAATGAAACATATGATCAACGAGGAGAGGCAGTGGAAAGGGATGGAAAAAAGCTGTCTGGTACCATCTCTGAGTCAGATGAAACTGAAGCAAAGGCACTCAAGAATAGGCAGGGCAATGATATAAAGAAAATGCAACTAAGTGAGGATTGTGGGAAACTACAGATGACAACAGCTAGTGGAAGTGCATCAGGAACAGTTCAAATGATACCTCTTCAGCAAGTTAACTATAAAACTGAGAACAAATTGTCTACAGGTGAAGGGGCACATGAATGTGAAAGTTACTCAGAGAAACTTGAACCTAGTAGGCAGTTACAGCATGTGGAAAGGGATGAAGTTAAATTAGAAGTTAAAGGGGAGCAATGTGATAGTGCAGAGGAGGAGCTCACAGCCTACACTGACCAGGTTGAATACTGTGGGAAACTAGAAGAAATTCATGAATCTTTGTCGGAAATCAACCTTGATGAATCCCAATTGGAGGAAACTATGACAGCAGATGACTGTGTTCACGAAGAAAATGAGGCGAAACAAGGCGAGAGTCATGAAGCAGAAGGCAATATCAAATCAAGTGTCATCTCTGATGATGAGGAGAATTGTGGATGCAAGAAGATTGATGGAGAAGTAGAAAAAGAGGAGAGAGAAGGAGAATCCTGTCAGAGGGAATGTGGCTGGGAAAAGAATGAGGAGAAACCAAGTAAGATTCATGAAGGAGAAGGCAATGTTAGATCAAGAAAAATACTTGATGGTGAGGATAACATAACATGCGAGAAAATAGATGGGAAGGAAGAAAATGGGGTGACGCAAGGGGAATCTTGTGGAACGGTAGAATATGGGGGCAAATCAGAAGGAACTATTGACAAGCAAGAAAACAAGGATTATAGTGGTTTCAATTTGGGAGCAGACGCTAAGCAGTGGCTGGATCATATGAAGGAAATACTACATGTGAGAATTAACAGCTTTTTTGATGCAACAGAAAATTCTAGACATGAAGAGAGCAATGAAATGGTAGATAATCATCCAACTCAGACGGAAGGGAGGGAAGAGATCCAGGAGGAGGTTTGTGGGATAGAAGCAATCGGGGAACTGCATGAAACTCGAGATTCAGTGGTAGATGAGAACATAAGAATTAATATTGATGTGAGAATAGAAGGTGAAGGACAAGATGTACCTGACGAAGGAAAAGTGAATGGGTCTGAAGAGCTTACAGGGACTATGGAAGTTGCTGGAGATGAGGAGAACAAAGAAAGTGTGTGTACAACTGGGGATGAGGATGAAATTGAAATGAACGAAGTACGAGTAGAAGAAACTAATTTATTGAATTTATCAGTTGAAGAGAAAGAGGTTTTGATCTCTGATGCTATTAACTTAAATGAAGGCGAAGTAAGTAATTTATCTGCTGAAGAGGAAGATAACTTGTCTAGTAACTTAGAGGAAATGTGTGGATCTGAAGCATCTGATTTGAGTGGGGTTTCCCTTGAAGCTGATACTGAAAGGCAGGTGCAAGATGCTATGGAGGTCATTGGCTTCTGTGAGGACAATGTAAAATTGGGCTTCACTGGCATCAAGTTCGGATTCTCACATAGTGACCAGTATGCAGAAGAATCTGACGAATTCTTTGAGGGGGGAAAACATGCAGAAGGGTCTGATTCTTGGAAGGATAGGTTCCCTGGTGAAAAAGGAGCAGAAATTTTGAGTAAAGAGGAAGAAGAGGCCGAGAATATGCTCTCTCAGTGGGGACTCAAGACTAAAGTTTCTGATGATAAACAGGCTGATAATTTGAAGTTGAAACAAGATCAACTGGATGTTGCATGTGAAAGGAAAGAAGGAAGGATGAAAATTAATCAGGAGACAACCACATTCCGAGCTACTGACAGGGAGGAAGAAAATTGCATTGTGACCAAGATGGCCAACGAAAAGGAAACTGAAGATTGTCTTGGAACCAAAGTGGAGCCTGAGAGAGATACACTTAGGAAAATAGATGAAATAAAAGAGAGGGAAAGAGAAAGGGACGGGGAGAGGGAAACAGAAAGGGAGAGGGAAAAGGAGAGGCTAGCGGTAGAAAGAGCTATCCGCGAGGCTCGTGGGAGAGCTTTTGCTGAAGCTAGAGAGAGGGCAGAAAGGGCATCAGTGAAGAAAGTGACTGCTGAAGCTCGTCAAAGAGTAATGGCTCAAGCCAGAGATAAGTTGGGGAAAGCTTCTTCAGAAACTTTGAACAAACCAGCAGAAAAGACTTCTGTTGAAGCGAGGCTAAGAGCAGAACGTGCAGCTGTAGAAAGAGCAACTGCTGAAGCCCGGGAGCGTGCCCTGGAGAAGGCAATGTCAGGGAAATCATCTGGTGCTGTGAAAGATTACAAAGTGAGACAAAAATCATCTTATGTGGGTACAATTATTCTGTTTTTAATTCGCTGGCCGTAGCATTCATGTTACTAATGCTGATCAATTCTGGCAGGATACACAGCATAAAAGCTCCAGCAGTTCCAGCAATCACAGAAACTCAAATTCTTCAGATAATGGTGGTATGTGCTCTTACATCTTGTAAATTGCCTTAATTTAGTGTTTCCTATTTTGCCGTCTTATGATTAGACAGGAAGAGACTGGTACAACTGAGGTTCAATATGTCATTCCTGACTTATTGATATGAGATTCCTGTCGTGTTATGTTGGAGAATGCACATATTCTCTTGTTCATGTTTCGGAGGTTGATAGTCCAATTATCATTCTAATACCTATGAAAATATACCATTTCATGAAGTTGCTCGGTCAAGTGAGAGATCCAATGGAGTCAGCAATGAATCAACTCAAAGGTCTAAAGCTAAGCTGGAGAGGCATCAGAGAACAGAAGAACGAGCAGTACAGTTCTTTTTCCTTTCTTTTCCTTTTCTATTTTTAATAAATCTCTCTTAAATGGGTGTAAAGTTTATGGGCATTTTATGAATTATCTTAGTTCTCTTGTTTCTTCACTTCCAGGCAAAAGCTCTTGCAGAGAAGAACATGCGTGATCTTCTCGCTCAGAGAGAGCAGGCAGAGAGAAATGTAAATTCCATTAAACTAAAAATTAAAATGTTTGATTCTTCCACGTAAACAATACCATGATCATCCTATTATTGATCTGGCTCCTTTGCAGAGATTGGCAGAAGCTCTTGATGCTGATATCAAAAGGTGGTCAAGCTTGAAACAAGGAAACTTGCGGGCATTGCTATCAACACTACAATATGTATACCTCCACCTTCTATTTATGCATGGATTGTCACAAAATCCTTTGTTTCCTTTCCTTTTCTGGACTATACTTGGGCTCCATCGGCAGATTCTTTCTTTGCATGGAGAGGATCTGATATTCTAACGCACATATCTATTGTGCCTGCAGATTCTGGGGCCCGATAGTGGTTGGCGGCCCGTTACACTGACGGAGATCGTTACAGCAGCTGCTGTGAAGAAAGCCTACAGGAAAGCCACCCTCTGTGTTCATCCAGACAAATTGCAGCAACGAGGTGCGAACTTGCAACAGAAGTACATATGCGAAAAGGTTTTCGATCTTCTGAAGGTATGTGATTCAATAACCTCTTCTAGGACCAGGATTTGGTGACTTCGCTTTTGTGCTCACTTTTCCATTAATTTAAAATTTACCTTCATGTTCTTAAAGGAGGCTTGGAACAGATTCAGTGCAGAAGAGAAATGATTTCGGATCAGAGGCCTGATAGTGGCCGTTGCTTTATGGGAGAAATTCATCCCGTGATGTATACTTCCGTTCCACTTATTTATGAACTGAAACTCAAATCATTATTGATATTTGCTTGGTGAATTGCACGTATTGCTTAAGGTCCAAGAAATATCAGTTATCATTCTCCCCTCTTAGGCCATCAAAATACCCCGGCACTCAGTAGAGCTCTCACAGGCCTTCAGGTCCGGGGATCTCAGGCTTACTGATGGTGGTCGATTTCCTAGAAGTCGAGTTCTTGGAAGCAGCAACTCGACGTTAGATGAGGAAATTTTCTTGGGCTAGTTTTTCCCTACTAGACTTGGAAATCTCCTTCTGTTGTTCGTATCGATGGATAGCCGGGTCTGGATCACTTGATAAGGGAGTAGCCACTGTCTTGTCGGTTTACAATCAGAGGCTAGGCTGTCAATGTTTTGCCCTGTCACTGAATGGCATTTTTCCATGTAGTTTGTATTTGACTTAAGAGAGGTTCCCCTGTTTATGAAACCTGCCTTAGTCTCCTTTCTTTCTCATTATGTAATATTTAGAAATCTAATAGCTCTAACTAATGTAAATTCAAGTTGGTTAACTCATTAAAGGGTTAATTAATTCATATTCTAAGCTGTTCGATGATCATATCAGTTAACAGAGTGAACTAAATGCAGGCCAAGGGAGTCTCTGCTCCCAACTATATATCATCATCAATTTCATGAAACTTCCAACCATATAATGTGTGAGAGCGAGAATCCATCTCAACAAGGGAGGAAAACAATGGAAGATCGCACAATTTTGAGATGAATATTTATTTAAATTAATTCTCCAAATTATTATTTTTCGCCATTGATGACTTCTTGCTTCTGCTGCTGCTGCTGCTTCTCATGGGACAGAGGGAGAAGCCCCTTCTCCCTGCAAGCCTCCACAGCCCCAACGAACATGTCCTCCAAGCTGTACTTGAACTCGAACCCCAGGTCCCTCAGCTTCTTCGAGGAGAACGACACCTTCTCCAGCTTCTCATCGACCCCCTCGAACCTTCACAGTCAGAATAACAGAACCGAACCGGGTCATCGCAACGGATTGCAATCCCAACAGATGATATCGGTATTCCATGATGCCACTTACTCTGTCGGGATGTTGTACTCGGGGTACTTCTCCCTCAGGAGCTTCGCAATGCCAGGGATGTTCTCGTCGTGCGATGAGCAGATGTATCGCCCCTTAGCGTCTGGATGCTCGTACAGGAATATGTGGGACTTGCAGAGATCGTCGAGGTGGATGAATTGGCCCTGCCTTATGATCGAGTAGTGAGCTTCGTTGCCTGCGATTGTAAAACCGGTTTCACGCGTTCAGTCCCTTTTCTCTTCGCCTGACCGATTCTCGAGCTATGATCAAACAAACACAGTAGGAATGATGAACGTGGCACCTGTGATCGGAGAAAGTGCGGTGATGAGGCTGGGAGGGAACGAGGGCATCAGGAATGGGCCGACCACGAGAGTCGGTATGATACTGATGAAGTCGAGGTTGTTCTCCTCGGCGAATTTCCACGCTGCTTGCTCTGCTAGTGTCTTGGACACGAAGTACATCTGCCCCCATATTACGGACCAAAAGATCACCACAAACACATCCCAGAAAGACAAATCTGCAAGTGTTGTTTAAGGTGTCGGCTTGCTCACCCAGCCGGTCATCTTGGTCGCCCGGACGAAGTCTAGGTCGCTCCACGAGGTCTCGTTGTAGGCCGGCTTCTGGACAGGGTGAACGTTGACCGTGCCGGCCGAGGACGTGAACACCAGCCTCCTCACCTTCGCCTTCACGCATGACTTCATGATACCCAGCATCCCCTCGATCGTCGGCTTGATCACCTCGTTCTATCCCGAGCCACAAGATCGTGATGCACGGAATGAGAAACAGAATCGCAATATTGAAAAAAACAACACCCTCAATCACCACCCATAAGTTACAAAAATCGATTGCTTTTCAAAATCTAATTTCTCCGCAAAGTTAGTACCTCCGGGTCTTTGGACTCGAAGTCCATGGGGGTTGCGACATGGAATACTCCTGTGCAGCCATGGATCGGCTCATCAAAGCTTCCTTCTTCATTCAGATCAGCCCTCCACAGGCTTAGGTGCGTCTTGGCTTTGGGCAAGTCCAGCAAATGCTTGACCTTCCTCATGTTATCTGCCCAACACACAGAAACGTATATAATATCATCACATCACAGTTTCACCACAAACGTCCTAACGGAGCTTTTTAAGTAGCGATGAATCTTAGTAGGAAACCGAACTGGGGTCCCGGACAGTGGCCCGGACAGTGTAGCCGTGCTCGAGGAGCCTCATCACGAGCCAGGACCCGATGAAGCCGGCAGCTCCAGTGACGCACACTATCTCAGCCTCCTGCCCCATGGCTGAAGCTCCGGTTCTTGTTTCCTACTCCGAATTCGGGGCGCCGCCGGGGGACTTCAAACTTCCTGAGTGTAAGATGGAAGAAGATGGACAGACAGGAGAAGAGAGTACAAGTGTTGGATTAATAAATGATGAGTGACTTTGGGGGATATATACAAACACGGTACAGTCACCGGTTTTCTGACGAACAACTGATCTAACGCTCAAAGCTTTCCAAACATCACGTGACCACCCGACAGTTACTGCACGTGCTTGGTAGTTGGTGCCAGCCCCTGTTCAGGTTCGTAATTTAGCTCATCCACTGACAGGAGAGATCACCTATTATATGGCACTAAATTATAAATCTACGTTAATCAATCAAATAAATTATTGAAATAGTATTGGTAACCCAACATAAATTTCTCTAAAATATTTCAATACCTATTTTCCTTAATAAAAGTATCGTGCTCGAGTCTTGAAAATAAAAATAAATTTATATTAATATAATTTTATTTGTTTAATAGATCTACCAAACTTGAATATGAATTAGTTATATCTCAATAATTTTTAAGTACGAAATGATATGTGGTACGGATGTTTCACAATAAACGTCCAACGACTTCTTAATTTTTATTAATTTACAGTTAATTATGGTTGGTTGCAGTGCCCGAAGACATGGCCCATCGACCAACCCTACCCCCGTGATCCAACACGGGTCTGCTCGAGCCAACTCGACCCGTCTTAGCTCGAGTCCTAGAAAGAGTATTTATAATAATACGATGATAAAGAACCAATTCAATTATCTTAACAAACACAAGTTACGGTAGCTATTTAGGTTACTGAGACACGTTCTCCAATTTGTTCGGTCACGAGATGGACTGAACATATAATTTTTTTTTTCCTCCTAGAAATTTTCACCTGAACGAGACACTTGTCATGATTCTAGGTTGGAGCTTCTAGAAGGAATCAGATGCATATTATTCCTTCGAAGTCTGTCCGTTCGCTCTGGGTTTCATTCCATACGAGGAAAAGAACAAGAATTAACGATGCACGATCGCTGCTGTCGTTCCACGCTCGATCGATCGAGCGACACACGAGTAGGAGTAGTTATCAGTGTCCCAAGTTCAAATGGAGGGTACCGAAGAGTTGATGGGAAACCGGGGTAGATGGGGGACAAGGCGTGATTCATGAAGCTAACAATGGAAAGTGACCTAACACTGCTCATATACTATACACCTACCCTTCAACAATCGTAATGTGCAGGTTCCTTCCATTGGGTGTCGAGGATCCCTTCTCTTTGATGCCGTGCCGACCCGGGAGGAACGTAGCCAGATGTTACAGTCAACAGTCATGACGGATCTGTCACGTACGGGTCTATTCTCGATCCTGCAGCTGGAGTAGAACTCGGTCGTCGGTGGCTGCAGAGAGGAACTCACATCCACGTCGAGAGTAAACGTGGTCCCTAAACCCTAAACACATCGAGCTTTGCGTCATTATCATGATCCCTCCAACGATCTGTCAAAAGTCTTCGCTTGAACTGCTGTCTGATACTTCCTGTTGTTTGTTCTGGTACTGGCGGTGGCCTTCGAGGCAGTATCCTCTTGAATTGTCTTGGACCGTTGATCCAATTTACGGTATCCGACGAGCGTTTTAACCGAATTTAGATCGATTCTACAATACCATCCAAACAGGAGCGTGCGCGCAAAACACCAAGCCGGGGCTGCTGCATTTCTGGAGGAAACAGCAGTGCGATACTACTGCACCAACAATCTGCATGAACATGATTCAGCATAGAGACCGATTGAGACCTTGAATAACGGAGCACTCCAAGTTCGGGATTGAACATGACTCGAACCCGACAGAGCTTTCTCTCCAGACCTCGAACCTGGCCCAAGGTTGTGACCGATGAGCTTGTGGCTCGATTGCATGGACACGCATAGTCTCTTGAGGCACTAGATCTTTCATGGGCTGGATCGAGGCTGAATATCGGGCTGATTAGTGGCAGAGTTAATTTGGGCCGAAGCAATTGAACCTCACCTTATGATTAGCCGTGACCCTTTTTTGTCTTTGCAGAAATTCTATATCGAGCAATCTGAATTGAAGGCACGATCTCAACTGTAAAGGTCATGGGATCTGCAGATGTGCACTCGTTGCATTGCAGCAGAGGCATCAAAATGCCCAGTTTGCTACAGCAAACTCGTGTCTCCTTTCTCGTACATTCACTCGTTAGGGTACTCTCGCGACAACCACGAGAAAAAAAAATGTGAAGAACAAAAGGTACAAAATCCATATGAGGGTTCAAGAATGTAAAATTTTTTTTTTTATCAATCTTGTAAAAGCGATAGGCTCATTTATAATTCAAAAGTTTAAACGGATAAGATATATGTCATGCCATTTTAATACAGACTAGCAACAATTGTCCATGACATAGTTTTAAAAATTGGACCGGGTCTAGTTCTTATAAAAAATCTAATTGCACATTTAAAGGGGTCAATTTTGATTGAACCGGTCGGTTCCCGATCCGACCGATGAATCCAATTGATCCGGTGTAAAAACTGGCCGACTTAAAATTAAAAAATAAAATAAAAACCTATTATAATACACTTATTTTATTTTACTATACTTATATTTATATTTTATGTTAAACTTTTATTTAATATAATTGTTATATTGATTATTTTTATTATAAATTATATTCAAATTATGATATTATGTAAATTTATAATAATATTATATTATTATTATTATTTATTAAATATACGGTTCAACCCATTGAATCCTCGGTCCGACCCATAAACTCATGAACCCATGCCTACACCAATTTCCGGTCCGGTCCAATTTTAAAAATTATGATCCATGAGTCAACTATTTCATGCTTAGATAAGGGGGGGTGAATCGACCCGATAGCTAGTCGGACTATCGGCTTTAACAATTACCGTGAGCCGAGTACTTTTCTTCCTATTTCGAGCTCTGATCAACCGATACTCGAGTCTTCTTTCAAACTTGGTCATTAACGAGGTGTGAACTCACACGATCACTCACTTTAATATAATGTAGAAAAGTTGGATTATAAGAATAAAGAACTCATATCTTACACAAAATGCTTAAGCTCATTGGATGATAGTACTCGGTTTCTCATTTAGTCTTATTTTTTCAATACGCAATCGTATTCCTCGATACAAAATGCCCAAATTTTTAGTGATTCTATACTTTTTTTTTTCCTTCAAATCAAATGAGATTCTAAAAATACCAATCTGGTAAGCTTGGTCCCTCATGTGAGGATTCATTTCGACTGTGGCAACTCAAGATTTACCAGTTTTCTTTCTCGAATGGGATCCGGAAAAGCAAGGGGAACTCCAAGGCTCCACGGGTTATAGATCAGTGGCAGGTAGAACTCCAAAGACCCGGAAAAGCAGCTCCTTTTTGACCCCAAACAAATACCCAGCTCCTGCCACGTTTCACTCCTTCAGCATTAGCGCACTGGTAAAGAGAGACGCAAATCAACTCACTGGAGGAGGGTGATCGAATTTTCTAGATTGAGATAATTTATTTTTATAAAAAATATTATATTCGAATATGAATTAATCGATTCTTAATCATTCCAATGTAGAATGCATCGATTGAATCTTGTGTCATGATGTACCGTTTGAGTCGGACCGATTCATGAGATTCTATCAGCCGATTCGACCATGCCATATGATTATGTGCGTGGTTAAAAATCGGGCCACAAAACTACTCACGCTTTTTACACGTGGACATCTGAGACGAAATGGTTAAGAGCCCAATCGCAGAATGGCGCAAGTGTCAAGTTTGGATGGAGAGGATGGTGGAAGCTTTATTACTGGTGGGTTTGCTTTGCCCTTTTTATTATTTTATATGAAATAAAATTATGTAAAGGCAGAGCGCGAGAGCGCACTTTGGATGGAGATGGTAGTGGCGATCGTAGGCGACAAGCGGCCGTGTGGCCTCTGCTTCCTTAGCGACTAAGGATTAATTGAGGATGGCATTTGCTAGACGGGGCAGGATGGGTGTGTACACAAGTAGACTCGACGGAGGTTTCGAGATTGGACCGAACCCAGCTCGATTACTATGTGCTCGGGATTTTTACAGCATTGTAGTTTGTCCTACGAGGCACAGAAGGGGAAAACAATTATTTTTATTATTATTATTTTTTGGGGGAATTTTACGAGTATTATGCAACGTTATTTCATTATTTGTATGTCGTCGACGGATACCGACAGACAACAAATTCGATTTTCTTAAGCAGGAGGAGTTGTTGCTTGTCTTTGTGTACATTTCTCTTGGGTTCATTATCATACCTCTTTTTAGGTATTGTTGTCTCCTTCAGATTTCATTAATCATATTATTACTTCACTTAAAATGGCATGATCCAAGAATTCCATATACATGCGTATAGGAATAATTATAATAAAAATACTTTATATTTATCATTTTTTATACGAGGTTGTATGTATATATTTGAAAATGACTATTTCACTCATATATATTTTGTTTCGTAACACACTTGAGTAATAATTATAAGGACACGTTGACGTGATCGTTATTTATCAATGTGACATAATGACGTAATGTTAAGCTGTTAATATGGCATAGTTTGACTAGCGTGACATCATGGCATGGTGAAATTATGCTAACACCTCATACCAAGTGGTGCCGTTAAATGTCACTTTAGTAAACTATTAAAATTATAATTTAAATATATTACGGATTCAAATATATATGACTAAAATAATAATTTTAAAATATATGTGATTCAAATATAGAAAATAATAAATATATAAGATTTTTCCTATACTATTCTCCTAATAAGTGTGTTTATTTATTTATTTATTTATTTATGAAGATCCATTGATTCGGCAACAAATGGGACATAATGTTTTGATATTTTAAAAGATGAATAGAATAAAATAAAATAAAACAAAATAAAATTTATTTGCTAAGCGGGGAGAAAAATGATTTCACGGGGAAGCATGCTTGGACCGTGGCCTAAATAAATATCTACTAGTAACTAAATTAACATTATAGATGCCCATATTATTATTATTATTATCTTTTTCATTCATTTTAAAGACAATCCGTCGATGTGGAGTGGCCACGAGGGGATAATAATATTCTATCGATAAAAATTAAATATAAAATACAGTATTTCTAAATTTTAGATTGATGTAAAACCTGTTTTCTCTCATTTTTCTTTTTTTTTTTAATTATTTGTCTTTGGGAACTATCCCTTGCATGAAAAGGGTCACCTAATCAATCCAGCCATGTAGTCCTACGAGTTAATAGAGCATCAATAGGCCCGACAGAGTTTTGACCTAGGAGGTCCCGGTGGTTTCACGGTTCGGATCGCGCACATCAATCTCGAAACTGTCGATTACATAAAAATCCCTCGAGGAATCTTGTACTAGCTAGCTAGACACCCTTTCTGCACCGGTTTGAGTCTAGTCCGTACAAATGAAATACTCGACACCACATTAATCGAACGGTTAATTATCCGAATCGTATGCATGATCGAGTAATTAGCCACCGCTGTAAGTGCTAGCTAGGATTATCTCACAAGCTCTTCTTGAGGACATACTCGTCAAATTATATTTCTCTTATGTATAATTGTGTCATTATATATTATCGTTAAATGAAGTTCTTAGCCCGGGGAGTGTACTGATTAACCCTCGTGTTGTATGCTTTAATTGAGTCATCATATAATGATAATTGGAGGGAATATAGATAAATTTACAGAAAATTAGGAAAGGGAAATTAATTACCGAATGATTTTAGAAAAATATTATATTAAAAATATATATATATTATATTTTCTTTATGATCAAGCAATTGTGAGATAGTATTATATAATAATCTTGCTTTCTCACCTTTTCATTTTCCATCTTCATATTCTCTTCACGTTCGGAAGGGCGGCGGGGGAATCTACCCGATCCACAGAGAAGAAACCCAACCCTTTTCTCAGCTCCTTTTTCTTGCAGTGAGTTGAGGATCCCGTGTCCTCCTGACATCCTCCCGGTGCGGAAAATATCGGAGCGTACTATCGGTTTGGTCCGGAAATCCATCGGATACTAATATTTGATGATCCAAATTTCAAATCCCACGAATATATTCCAAATGTTATAGCGTCCCGTCTAACACTTTGATCATTTTGTTTCAGCACCACATCGGAATTCCTTCGACAGAAGGACCTCGGTGTCAGACGACTAAGAAGGAGAAACGGTAAAAGTTTCCTCATCTTTTGAGGGTTCAGGCATTTTTGACGGTCTCAATCGCACCACGTGGAATTGACGCGTGGCAAGATGAGATGGGTTCTCGTGATCTTTATTAAGGAGCTAGCAACTAATATTACGATAAGCCCACCATCAACATGAACAAAATCAATCACCTTTCAATTTCGGAATAAAAAAAAAGATAAGAGGATTCCAAATAATGGTATTATTTTAGATTTAAAAATTAATATATTATAAATTTAATAATCACACTCATTTATTTTTATATTCTTTTATTATTTTTTAGATTAATATCTCTCATTTAACTTTTAAAAGAAATCAGTCCCGATCAAAGGGGTAATTCTGGAATTCGGGCAAACTTTATCCCCTCTCCCTCCATCTACCTATCACGAGCTCTCTCCTCGACCATGTAATATACAGTTGCTAATAAATGCAACTGTAAAGCCCCCCGAAGAATTCACATACTCAATTTGGCCGAGCACGATCAATGATAGTGTATGCCCAACCAACAATCATATGTCCACAGTATCCTTGAAATTCCAACATATATATTGGAAATAATCGTAAAATATGATTTTGATTTGAATTTTATAAGAAGAGGAAATCATCTTTTTAAGTAAAAGGGAATTTTACCTGAGGAGGTTGATCTTATGACTCAATGATATCTCAGTTAGGGCTGGCTCATCGAAATCCCGAACATCATGCAATAACGCACGCAGAAAAGAGAGAGCTGAAGGGTGAAAAGCGTAGAGGTCTGCTAACTTTTTGCAGGACAGGCTCGTGAGGGACTCCGAAAAAGTGGAGGGGGCGGCCATGAGAGGTGGACGATAAAAGCTCGATCTGAAGAATTACACAGCCCACGACGAAACGTGATCGTGGACGGACGGTCGAATCTCATCCCGACCAGGGACGAGAGGAGGTCGATCTCGGGCTTGATAAGGTGCTGTAACATGTAGAATTTTCATTGAATTTGAGTAAATTTGTCAAATAAGTACCGTCTATCAAATCAGAGTAACTTTTCTTCTCGATGGACAAAATATACACAGACAACAAAAATCATTAATCATTGTTCTTCACACAAGATTAAGAAGTGACCTCAACACCGACGGACACTCCATTTGCCACTCTTTTCGATATGCACCACATGCCATTGCTATTTTTTGGAAAAAAAAATCCAATATCCGACCAGCTTAGGTTTAACCTAGACCCACGTACTAAAATATAAAATTATTTTAAATATGATTTTTTATTTATATAATAAAAAATTAATACTTATTTAAAAAAATAACAGATTATCCTAACTTATTATTTATTTTAATATTTTTTTAATTATATAAGAGATTTATAAAAAACAAAAAAAAAAGGGATGAAGGTGTGTTGCTTTACTCCTTCTTCTTCTTCTTCCTATTGTCTTCCATATGCATAGAGCTCTTAACAAATGTTATTGTTTTTGGTCCATTAGGCTTTTAACCTAATATCTTCTTTGTCCACTTCGTCCCCCGCGTACAGCCCGTAACCCCCCCATCACGGAGTCGGAAATCCTTTTATCTTCTATATATAAAGAGCCAACAACTGATCCACATAGTCGCTCATATTCCTCGTCTACTTCTTCTTCCATCATTTCCCTCTCCGAACTGCAGCAGCTCTTTTCTTACCCTTCACTCAAACCAACTCGCTACCCTCCCCGGACGCCCAGATCGTGGCCGGTCCATTCCATCATGGACTCCTGCGCCGAGTTTGTGGACACCGTCAAGGTCGGGAAGGCCAAGGCCAAGGCCGCGCGCCGTGGCCGGAAAACCGGTCAGTTCAAGTCCCTCGTGCACGTGGCCGAGGCCTGCCTGGCGATGCTCGTCCTGCTCTCGTGGTGCTCCGGCGGCGGCCTCTCCGTCGCCCTCGATCACTCCCTCCGCCTGTTCCATCTCCTCGGGAGGCCGCTCCCGGTCTTCCTCCTCAGCAACTGCATCATCGTGGTCATCGTGATCCTCTCCCGCATCGAAGACAGGAAACAGAAGACCGGGGCGGCAGCTGACTCCTCCGGTGGAATCTATGACGAGTACCTCTCCTATGCGGGAACCACTCAAGTCACCGGCGCTCGCCCTCTGGAGCTGGAGGAGTCGACGGAGGAGACCTCCCAGAAGAATCTGCAGATTGTCCCTTATGTAGCGGAGGCCAAGCCTGCTGCCCCCACCAAGCCCACTGAGCCGGAGGTTTCTCGGGCAATTTCCACTACTCCCAACGTCGTCACGACTGCTGTCAAGGACGGAGGAAGGAATTACGGGAGGACGAGGTCGGCACTGGCAGTGAGGTCGTGCAGGCACGAGCACGGCCGGGCGTTGAGGCGGTCGACGACTGAGAATGGCCGGGACATGGCCCCTGCCCGGCCGCCGAGGCGGTCGGTGGACGATCTCAGCAACGAGGAGTTCAATCAGATGGTGGAGAACCACATCGCGAGGACCAGGCGGTTCCTTCAGAGGGAGCTCATGGCCGATCCGACGGCCAACGTCCCGACGGGAAGCCACCACAACGTCAGCGACATGGCCGTAGCTGTCAGGAACTAGTGACAGACCGACGAGTACTAATAAATTGAGGTCAACTCCATGAGGTCAAATTTGAGAGCTCAAGCGCGAGTAAATGACGAGAGGGGGATTTTCATGATTTAACTAGCTTGTAGATAACTAATCACATGGAGGAGTTGCTGTACAGTGTAAACTTCCCAGATCGTGCGAGTTAATTATCTGCATATCGATCAAATGATACACGAGGGAATAACTCTGATATTAGTAGGAATTTCGAGCTATAATTTGGGGGTGATTTCCTTTTCTCGATTAGAAAATTCTTCCCCGCGAAGAAATTGAGGTGGGAGATGAGGAGTCAATTATTGTTGTATTACTCCTTTCGGGTGAATGTGCGATTGAAAGTTGACAAGGGAAAGTGGCCCGCCTGGAGAATTCCTAGTCTTTCGGTATTTGATTAAGAATCCCTTTTAGGGTCTCACCCCTTTTTTCCTCGCCGCGGGCACGATATGAATGCACCCATTCCCAAAAATTTGTAAGCCATTCGAATTAGCTAGAAGTTGTTCGAACAAGATGGATGGATGCATGCATGCTATAATCGAAACAAGCTGAGAATCTCTGTCAGTTCAATTAATTCCCGACAAATTGATCGAAGAAGAGCATTCCCAGGAGTCTCTATCCAGAAGAATTTTAGTTGTGTGTGGATGGATGCTGACCAACTCGGATTGATCACAGCAGTTTAGCTTCTCCTGTTCTTAGACCAGGTCTCACTGCTCCATAAACATGTAAATGTAAATGGCCATCACTGAGAGAGAGTTTCACTGACTTGACTCAAATTTGAATTGATGATAATTTACCATATTCAAAGATAACATGTGACACATACAAAAGAGAGAGAGAGGTAGGAGTAAGCTAGGGTTTCTTCATACTACAGCAGCTGTCTGTCTCTTATCCACCCAGTCCATTGAAGTGTTCTTCTTCTAATTTTCCCCTTTCTCTGTGAACAAAAAGGGAAATAAAATATGTTCCATAATCAAATGGGGCCAAAGGATCGGAATTGCTGTCCCATTTTCATTCTTTTTTATTGGCACAGCACCAAACACCTCTGGAGTTTTGCTGGTTCACTTGTTTATCTATCTATCTATCTATCTTTTTTAATTGATACTTTCCTAATTAATTTCTCCTTATGATATCTCTTAAATATTAAAATAACTCCTAAATCCCCACGCAGTAGTGTGCAGTTGTTATCCGTTCAATCTGGCCTACTCTAAGTGGCGCAATCCAACCACTAGATAGGATAGATTCCGGGTTTTGGACTGGATCGATCGAAGACTTTAGGTGATGATTGGAATCTCTATAGACACTATCAATACAGGATCCCAGATTTTAGACCCTTCCGTCTTCCTTGAACTCGAAATAAACAAATAAAGTTAAATGAAAATCTTTACAATGGAATTGAAAGAAAAAAAAGGAAAAATTCACTTGTCATAATGGGATCGGAACCCTTCATCTTGAACTGAGAAATAATGTCGCGATAAGATAAAATTTTTATTTGCTAAGGTTGGGACTATTCATCATCGATGGCTTTGTCACTTCAAGTTTAATAACCGCGGGCCAATGAAAATAATTAAGAAAATTAATTATATTTTACGCACTGTATTATTATATAATGATTGATTATGAGTAGTTGTGTCCATTATCGAGCAGTATAATGAGCACACCCTTTTCCTTCCCGCCAGCTCATATCTTTATGCTAAGATGGGCCCACTTTCCTCAAGACAAAGACAGAGGCAGAGACAAATATAACGACCGGACCGTCTTACCATAGTTTTAAAACCGGACCGGGCCGGCCGGTTCGACCGGTTCAACCGGGACCGGCCACTCACCCGGTCCGGTTCCTTCAAAAATCCAATTGCACATTAACAGAGAAAAAATCCGATTGAACCGGGCGGTTCCCGGTCCGACCGGTGAACCCAATTGAACCCATGAGAAAACCGGCCGACTTAAAATTAAAAAAAAACAAAAACATATTGTAATGTACCTATTTTATTTTACTAAACTTATATTTACATTTTATATTAAACTTTTGTTTAATATAATGGTTATATTAATGATTTTTGTTATAAATTATATTCAAATTATGATATTATATAAATTTATTAGTAATATTATATTATTAATATTATTTATTAAACATGCGGTTCAATCCATTGAACCCCCGGTCCGACCTATGAACCCATGCCTACACCGGTTCCCGGCCCGGTCCGGTTTTAAAAACTATGCGTCTTACTTATAAACGCCCCATTTTGAGGGCATAATTTGTCATGAGAATTAATTAAAGATTGTCGGGCACAGACACTATGATTACATATTAGATATTGCAGCCACCCTGGAGGAGATTATCATTGGGCATTTGGACCAAGAATAAAAATGGAATAGACATTCGGTTAAAAACTACTACTTGACTGACCACACAATAGAGTAAACTTTATAAAAACCCCGACCGAAAAATTTTTGGGAAAAAAAAAGTTATAGGAATTCAAAATTCACAACATATTGAAACTTAATCTATGGAGAGTGACGTCAAGCTGCCCTTGTCCTTCATGGGTATGCTGCTGCACAACCACTTTGAATGGCCCGGCCCCTTGTGTGATTCGGGATGTGATGGATTTGAACACCCGTTTGGTCATTGTCTATACACCATAAGGAGACTTAAAAGTCATCAATGGCATGCCAAAAAATTGGAATGGCAACTCAATTGGAATTCAGTTTCTTCCCGGATGTTTCAGACATTAAGTCCCAGCACCTAGCTGATTCTATTCACCTTGGGGCTATTTGGAAGGAAAGAAAGAAACAACATCTTGCATAATGGACAGAAAAGATCCTTACAAGATTCATTGGCTGCTTCTTTGATTTCTAACCCTTTTGATTCTGCAGTTCATTCCTTTGCAACCTCCGGAGAAAGCTCTCCTGGTATGGAAATAGACATCGGTATTATACAGATGTGGCGTGGGACAGAACAAGAACATATGCTGTAGGGATGGCATAAGCGATGGACTACAGTTCTCTCCTGGATTCAACCCCACCAAGTGCGCTCCCTTGCACAAGCTAAAGCTCATGCTGTAGCCTCTGCTGCTTGAATCTCTTACTCAAGAAATTGGATTGATGTCTACTTCTTTTCACATTCTAAGAGCGTTGTTGCTTTTGTTAATGGGAAGAAAGAATCTAGCTGGGATTGTAAAGTTGATCCCTCTTTTTTTTTTTTGACATGTGTTGCAAACTTTAATAGTCGGTCATGCGACTGGATTTCCTGCACTATGAATGTCATAACTCATGACTTAGGTCGAGCAAGGAAAAATGATCCAACTGTGTGAGCTAGCTTTTGTGTCTAGTAACATTATTTTGTATGGGAGACTCTCCCAATATTAGTATTTAAATATAGGTAATGTATTTAGAGAGAGATCAAAGATTGTCCGATGTAAATATTATCGTAAATTTATAAGAGATTAAATTCATATCCATAAAACATTATATGTTTGTATGTTGACTGTCTTTGATTAATTCAGTTTTAAATATTGTCATTTTTTTTTTGTTAATGAAGGGACAAGACCCTCTCAACCAGCTAAAACAAAAGGAAATGCATCTCAACCAGTGGAAAAGCAGTGGCCGATTTCTTCACTAAAATGAGATATGGTATTTGACAGTTGTTAATGAAACAAAACTGCGGTGCAATAAATCGTACTTCTCATAAGACCGATCTCATATGAACATATATATATATATATAGGTCAGTATGTATTTATTACACTTTTTATATCAATTCTATAGGCTGAAGAATTGCCTATAGTGCTTTAAAAGAAATTTATATATAAAAAAAGGGTGGCTGTCCCGTACCCACTAGGCAAATTCATTAATTTTGAATTATTTCAACAATAAATGTGCATAGCCGAGTATCACTGTTAAGCTATATGCCAAGCCATTCCCTGACAAAAGGGAAAATTTTTTATTTTAATTTCGTAGAAATTTTAAAGAGCCAGCCAACTACGAAATTGACTCGAGCAGGACTCCCTTTTTGCTCTATATACTTCACTAATTAATTGAGGACTTTCCCCGGCAAATTCTCAAATTTAAATGATGTTAATGTAAAAAAAAAATTATAATTAAAAAAATATTTCATCTTAATAAATTGATGGATTCAAATTTAAATTGATGAATATGTATTGAATTTTTGAATATATAATAAGAAATAATCATAATTGAGCACTTGCAACAATATACTTATCCCAAGAGGGCTCTTCCAGTCGATCTTAATAACATGGCTCGATAAGACCACGAGTGCGCTGCTGGGCAAGGACGTTGGCTTATACGTGCCGCTTTACTCGAGTGTGCGCCTCTCTGGCATGCATACGATATTTTCGCGCTGAAAAGACCGGCGAGCCCGCCAGCATTGACCGAGAAAATCGACTACATGGAAATTTCGGTCGAAATCCTATATATCTATATATATGTGTGTATGTAGATTTTTGTGCATTGGATCACGTGGTCTGACATGTCATGTTGACGGCGACATTGTGGAGACCGGCTCTAGCCTGTCGGTCCCATGGGATAGCTGGCTCGTCAACATCATGAGGCAGAGGTCTTGACATTTTGGACTAATGCTTTTTACCAGCTGGTTTAGCACTAATCACCAGTATTAAGGCATGTTCAACGTTATCTATTTAATTTTTTTTTCTTTTTGAAAAAAAAACGAGCGATATAATCGAGGCACAACGATTCTGTAACATCACCAAATAAGTAAATGATCATCGCATTCAACTCAGTAAAAATTTGTGAGATTTTATATGGATTTCACTTAATTTTGTCTAAAACTGAGCTCTTCTCTAACAGTCAATTTTTTTTATTAAAATACCAGGGCCAATTGGGCTAGTTGGCCAGGATGGGCTTTCATCAATTCGGCGCATGTGAAAGCCCAGAAGAATTTGAAGGCCCATTAACTGGCCCATTCAAGCGCTCCCCTGACCGTCGGCTACTCTAGAGCTTTCTAGCATTTAGAGCTAGCAACTCGGACCGGCAAGCAGCCTTTGAGCCGTGCTGGTGCTGCACATATATAGTATCAGACCGTACTGACACGGTCCACAATCTTAAACCGCCCGAAAATATTGGCACAAGGACAAATCATACAAATAATTATTTTTTAAAGATAAGTTTTTATCATATAATTGATCGGGTAATCTAAGTTGTATGTTAATTTAAATAAAATATTGAAATAAGTATTAAAATATAATTATATACATATAATTAATAACTTTTTAATTTTTTTATAATTTTCTTTTTATTGTAAAATTCATTTTAATGCTTTCATACTAGTACGGTATGATCTCTCAAATAACCCAAAAATACCAGCCTGGTCACTGTATTTTTGTGGCGTGCTGATTTTTGCCACCTCTACTTGCACTGTCGCAGTTGGCAACGTCTTCTCTTCCAAGAAACAAATAGTATGAACATTAAAAGGAGAAGAAAAAAAGGCGCAAAAAGGAAAATTCGTTGATTATAAGATTCGGTTTGCGACTTCTGAAGAGAGACAGAAGCCTAATAGAAAATGCTCTGGTTGCCGGAGAACCTTCCGCAAACTTCTAAAGCCGTGCTGTCGGTTGCAGCCTCTCTCGCCCTGTCCACAATCGTGCTGCGGCTGGCCGACCACATGCCCGATGCGGTCGAGACCTACCTGATGTCGCGGCTCCGAGCCATCTCCAGCCGGTTCTCATCCCAGGTCACTGTATTGATCAGGGACTCGAACGGGCTCACCCTGAACCAGCTGTTCGAGGCCACGACCCTTTACTTGGGCACCAAGCTAACCCCGTCAGTGAGCCGGATCGATGTGCACAAGCCGGTGCAGGTAATATAACAATGAGAAATTCATGGTTTAAAGGAAAATGGCATCTTGGAGATGTTAAGTGGAATCTATGTTACTGTTTCTAGGAAGATGAATTGGTGGTCAGTATCGATCGGGATCAAGAACTCATCGACACGTTCAATGGCGTGAAGCTGAAGTGGATCTTGATGTCGGTGCCTAACGGAGATCGATTGACTCCTCAGAAGTCCGGCGAGAAGCACTCGATCTCAAAGTCTGAATCTCGGCACTTTGAGCTTCGGTTTCCCAAGAAACACCGGGACCTTGTAATCGAATCCTACCTCCCATGGATCCTTAGCAGAGCCAAGGAGATCAGGGACCAGAGGAAGGCGGTGAAGCTCCATACAGTTGATTACGGCGGCCGCAACTACTGGGGATCGATAAATCTCAACCACCCAGCCACGCTCGACACCATCGCCATGGACCCCGAGGCAAAAGCGGCGCTGATTGAGGACCTCAACTGCTTCGTGATGGGGAGGGAGTATTACAGGCATGTCGGGCGAGCTTGGAAGCGTGGTTACTTGTTGTACGGGCCACCTGGGACCGGGAAGTCGAGCTTGGTGGCTGCAATGGCGAATCACCTCAAGTTCGACGTGTACGACTTGGACTTGAACGAGGTGCAGTGTAATTCGGATCTGAGGAGGCTGTTGATCGGGACTGGCAGCCGGTCGATTATAGTGATCGAAGACATTGATTTCTCCCCGGAGTCGAAGACATCGGATGAAGACAAGGTAGAGCTGCAACTGACCCTTCGGCTTTGAATTCCGATCTTCCTCTAATATGTCATGGTGCAGATTACGCTCTCGGGTCTACTCAACTTCATCGACGGTCTGTGGTCGAGCTGCGGGGATCAGAGGATAATTGTGTTCACGACCAATCACAAGGACCGGCTCGATCCGGCGCTGCTGAGGCCTGGGCGGATGGACCTGCACATCCACATGTCCTACTGCACCTTCAGCGGGGTTCAAGACACTGGCACGCAACTACCTCGGATTAGCTCGGGAGCATCCCTCATTCGTGGAGATCGAGGAGCTGTTGGAGAGTGTTCAGGCGACCCCGGCTGAAATCGCGGGAGAGCTGATGAAGTCTCGGGATCCCGAGATCGCACTCCGAGGACTAGTCGAGTTCCTCCGGGGCAAGTTGGATGGATCCTACCAGTGAACAGATTCCACAAAACGGACGGATTAGTATAGAAAGAAAGGGAAGCTGCAGTCAAGCCCAGGTGCGGTACTGTTGACCTTAAGCTCAACTTGCATTGAAAGAGTAGCAGGGCTAAAACTTGTAATGTACTAAACCAACCTACTGCGTTTATTTGCTACCTAGTATGTTATGTCTAGTTACAGAAAAACGGTATCTCTGGGATATCTCAGCAAAGCTCGAAGTTGGAATTCTCTCGTGAAAAGTTCGGGGACAAGGACTTTTCTTCTTCGTCACTAGACCTATATCAGTCACATGTGCAGGCCATACGCTGTCTTCTCCATGTCTCTACCTCCATTGCTTGCTCGGCGTTTAAGGGAGAGGATGGTAGTCCATAAGTCTGAAATCAGTAGCCCTAAACAAGCCTAGAGGCTTCCTTTCTGCAACGATCTTCAGATACTGTAATGAAACAATAAAAGTAAGTGCATTATCCATCCATCAGTAGAGGGCTTGTACCGATGATGCTCTTATATATTTCTGTATCTTTGGTAATGGAAAATGTAAGGGAACAAAGATATAGTTTGGCAATCAAAATCTTTGTGAGACTTACGGGAAAGGGCCGGGGCAGTCTCTCAAGTTGCTCCTTCAGGGGCCCGACGTGATTTTCAGAGACATAAGCATTTCCAATCGCTAGTATCAACTCACCAGGATGAAGACCTGTGGTTAACTCAATCTCAAACATAGTTAAAACGATTTGAGAAATTGGCTCTGGGATTTCCTATAAAAGGTACAGCAGCCACAAGGCACGTACCACAAAGATGAGCAATGGTACATGTTAATAAAGCGCCCAACACAATGCTATATGGAAGATCTACAGCAACATCAGCCGATTCATGGTAGGTTTGACAGGAAAGTTCTCCATTGGATATGTGAAACTGCACAGACATAAACATAATGGTAAATTGATTTTGGTGTTTATTGTGATGACGTCTACTTGGAGAGTAATAATGGGCGTGACCGCAAGTCCTGTTAGGAACCTGAGCAACCATGTGCTGAGACAGGAGTTCCATCTTGAGTTCCAACAACGGGCTGTTGCTTGAGAGGATGATCCTCCGATCGTCTGAACAGCTAATGATCTTGTTGACAATATCTGTTAACTGATCAAGAACAGAATCCACAATGAATTCCAGTAGAATCCAAGAACAACATTACTGAATAAGAAATTTGCATAGTACCATTACATCATACAAAACCTGATACTACTGAAATAGTAATCTGCATAAAACTGAAAGAAAACCAATTCCAATGCAAACTTAGCTTGATACCTGAATGTTAATTGGACCATCGATGAATTGTAGAAATTCTTCCACAATCCCTTGCCAATCTAACCTCTGCTCACATAGGAAGAGAAACACAAAAGGCCAATGACCACAACTTAAGAAGTGTATAGTATTTGCTTTATAAATCATCATAACAGAAAGTCCAACATTGACAAAAAGATCTGAACGTTGAAATTGCATTCAAGGCCGAAGAGAGAAATCATACCTTCGTTGTAAGAAGTGGAAAAGTTTTCCGGAGATTGAACTTCATCTGCAAAAAGCTATATGAGACCCACAATTCCTTGCAGAGAGACCTTGCTTTCACATTAAAGACAAACAACAAGAAAAAGAACAAGCATGTAATGATACCTGAAGACCGAGTTTTGACATGAGGCCATGACCTGTACTATCGACCTTGCGAATCCCATTTGATAAGACTTCCTTGACCAGCTTCAGGTATGCAAATTCCTCGTGTCTCCAAAAGATAGTCTTTGGAAGGAAAGAGAAGCTCTCTGCACCTGGCATCTTAGAATCGGCAGTAGAGTCGGTCAACTTATCTCCGCTGTTACCCGGTTGATGTCCCATCGAAGAGTTTCTAACAAGGATGTACGTCGCAAAAGAATATCGGATGCCATTCTCTACAACCGGTGAAGAAGAGTACCACAGCTTAAAAATGGATGTGTTGATCTGGGGGATAAAGTTGTCGCAGTCAATGTCCGTCTCAATTTCAGTGATGTGAATCGCATCGCATAGCTGAGAATTGAGCGCTTCTCTGCATAAAGCGGCACCCATCATCATGCTTCGAACAAGTGATCTGCATCAAGTACACCGATGCTAACAATTTACCTTAAGATCTCACCACCGCCTATTACGAAGACATTCTCTATAGTGGAACAATAAGGAGGCGCAGAGAGCATCTCCAGAGCCGAGATTACACTTCTGCACGACACGACATCTCGGCTGCTCTCAATCTCGACATTCCCTGACCGTGTCAGCACAACGTTGAACCGCCCGGGAAGAGGTTGGAAGTGCCGAGGGATGCTCTCCCAGGTCCTCCTGCCCATCAAGACCGCATTCCTCTTTGTCGGATCTATTACTGCAGAAGTGAGCTGCTTGAAGAACTTGAGCTCGCGGGGCAGCTTCCAGGGCAACTTCCCGTCCTTGCCGATTCCCATATCCCGAGTCGCCGCCACCACGACCTGGTATCTCCTCCAAGGCACGTGTAAGCCACCAACGCCTTCACTGAATTCCCTGTTCGCGCGAGGCATAGTGCGGTATGTGCTGCGTGGGGAACGGTGCCCAGCCGGTACGTTGGAAGAGACTAGACATGAAATCGAGGATCCCGACAAATCTCCAAAGGTTCCACGAGGGTCCTGCAACAGTTGCAGCTAACCGTAAGGCCAGCCAACATGTCTGATATGACAGAATGCATTGGTACTCAGAAACGCGGAATTGAATGAGAATCGATGCACGGAGCGATGGACTTGAAGCAATTCCGACGATATCCGAGGGCGGATTAAACTACGGAGAGAACACAGAGAGAGAGAGAGAGAGAGGGAGGGAAGAGGAGAGGGATACAATTGAAGGATTAAGGCTGTGACGACGGTGGCGTCCGATGAGGAGGGTGGGGCTCCCGCGAACGTACCAGAGCTTCTGCAACATTAAAGCCGCTGCGAGAGCTTTTGTGCATCCAAGGAGATGACGGTCACACTTCATTCATTAGCATGTGATGGAATTCCTGCGTACCGCAAAATTACCCCTCTCGACCCGCAGGAGGAGTAGAGATCCAGCTTTTGTAAGAAATAAGACTTGAAAAGTAATAAGTTTAATTCTCCTCATAAAATCCCACTCCAGATTCGAAGGACTTCATACATGATTGATACCCTTTTAGACATTTGACTTGTTTGCCTTCCCAAAGTTCGATACTATAGAGATTCGATCATAGTCAATCCACAATTTGTTTGACCGCACCAAGCCAGAACCACCACTTCCCCCGAGTCACTATGAAGAGCTCGATAAGAGGGAGAAAACGAAAGAAAAAAAGATCAAAAAGTGGCCAGCTCGACAGCACACCCAAAGGACCAATTGCGGGATCATACATTGAGAACCATCGATCACGGTCCGATCAAAGGATAACAACAGCTGAGATACCTGTCTATACATACATACATATATATATTCACAAACTTGCTAGGGACATATATTTTATATGCAGGGGCGCGGATATGACTGATCACTAACGAGGCATATCCTCATCAGCTTCGAACAATTGTCCTTATGTACATGTTCCACTCGGGCGGGACTGGGAAGATAAGGCAAGTAAACTTGTTAGTTCAAGAACGAGTGGGCTTTTAATATTGGAGAGCACGAGAAAAAGGGACGGTGAGGCAAATGTCAGGCGAAGTTCCTCTTAGCCCGGAATTGGCTCAATTTGTCCCTCCATTGAGCTGCAAATAAATACACAGTGGCAATTGCTCGGATTAGTTCAAAGATCCTCATGTGAAAAAAGCTGATGCAGTCTAATTGCAGATTTGTTGCAAGATAACTAAGTAATCAAAATGATGATCACTCCGACCAACCGAATAGAAACATGGATGTCTCATAGCAAGTTCATAATACTTTTCGTGTTCCCATCCAACTTCGAGTAAACATTTGTAAACGAGTAAACATTTGTATACGCATGATTATCTTTTGTAGAAGTGTCGATGACCCGAAATCACCATTTCCAAAATGATTCATAGTCTGAACAATGACCAACAACCGATTCTTAGAGCCAAAAGTAAGAGGAACAATTTTCAGTCTTACTCCCTACTATTGTAAGTGTTCGTAATCTTACGTACTCTACATTGCAAGAGCTTCCATTTACTGTTTGCATAAACAAGGAACAGTATGGAAAGCAAGCAGATAGTACAGCCCACCAAATCCTTTACATTGCATGTTTGCTATCATGGCCATGAGAAAATAAGTTCACTTCTATCTTTCTAATGATAAGAATCAGGGCAGCGAAACGGGTAGGAAGAAAGAGCTTGTCAGCGTGACTTACCAGCATCTTTGTAGCGTTCCTCAACAGCAGCTATCAACATATTGCGAACAAGATCAAACTCTTCTGACTCAATGCATGGCTGATCACTAGGTCTGCAACCAATCACTTCTTAATCAGATCATTGTATCATGCCATAGTGGCCAATAACTTAACAACCCATTTTATCAACTATACACCAGATGTATGCCGCCTGCGCTACAATTAGACCATACCCGTTGAATCAGAAATGCACTGATTCCACCCAAAAACACAATGAGATGCACAGCGATATAACATACCTATCAAGTTCTGTGAACAACAGGCCATCTGATGCAGGAGATTGAGCTGACAGTTTCCCAGACTCAATGACCCTCATTCCATCACTGTAGGCCAAGTACTTGTTAACTTGAATAGGCACCTGAGATAACATGTCACAGAAATTTCAATAGCATACAATTGACCAATAAACTTCATGACTTGTTGACATTCAAAAAAATGCAATTACTGCCATGTATAAAGACATCATGCTGAAGATCTGACCAAAAAGGAGGTGAGAAGAACATATTTATATTTTGTGTGGCCCGAGAGAGACTGAAATGTAGAAATTGATAAATCAATCTTTACTCTGGTAATTAATATTACACTTCCAAATGAACCCAATCAATATTTACCTTGCATCTCACTGCAATATTAATGGCATCCGAAGGACGAAGGTCAAAGCTAACACAATCTGTGTTATCACCCACCTGTGGCCACATCCAGCTCATGTAAATTAACCGTCATCACCGTTGTAACAAATCAATTTTGCAATTTCCTAGGAAATTCTTGTGCTAAAATCATGAGGAAATCATTTGATCCCAGCTGCAGCGGAAAACTGAAAGTACAATAATTGAGATGAAAAACAGCATCCAGCGGGTATTACCTTTGTAAGGTACAGTTGAGCAAAGTAAGCCTCATGCACCCTCTTCGTAACTCGGGCCAGTTTAACCTGTAGAGATGTAGGAATTACAACTGAAGAAATCATTACTTTCCATTAACACAGTCAAGCAAACAATCGAGACACAAAAGTACCTCATAGCCCATCTTGTCTATCATCTCTTTCACCACTTGATACAAAGTTGGTCTGACCTAGAATCACAAAAACAAAAAAGCTTCAGCTCTCCAATCCACCAACCGCAATTAAAGGATATATTTGAAATAGGAAAAGGGAAGGCTAGACATACAATCTGAACGTTGCGCACAGCAGCCATAAGCAAAACACTAGGCATTTCCACTGCAACAAGTGATTCGCATGATGTATATTAAAGGGAAAATTTTGGCAGGAGCTAAAATCGTTCACATCACAAGCAAAGGAAGCACTTACAAACAATTATAGGGAGGAGGAGACCGGTTCCATCCTCCATCTTCAGGACAATTGCAGGATGTGGAGCATAATCAGGCAAATGTCCTCCCTGAGGGTTATTGTGGACGCACCTTAAATGCCGACCATCCCTCATTTTTATCATGAAACCATCTGCTCCACTTTTCACCTCAACTAGAAGAATCACAGAAACACAAATACATTAAAGGATAATAAATTGCAAGATTGAAATTGCAAAACTTTGAACCATAGGTCACACTTTCTTTGTTTCTGTAGCAAGTGTGATCTGCTGGACAGGTAAGAACTTAGGTTACCTGCTTCAACAATACTAGAGTTGATGTAATCTTCATCGTGCTCATTGAAATTTTCAGCCATGCTTCCATTACCATCCGATGATGAACTAAAGCTACATTGGGGTGCCTTACATCTCCGAGCTACCAATCGCTGAATAGCACCAACTTCATCTCTCTGCCTAAACAACACTCTGCATCCCCACAATTCACTTCTGAGGATTCTGGGCTTTGAGAAAGGGCCATTCACAGGAATGGTGTATACTCCAGCCTGTTTAGCACGGATCGGGCAAATAACTGGTCCTTGAAGGGAACCCATACTACCACCTTCTTCAAGAGCTACGCCAAACAAAATATAGTTGATTTTCAAGGTCTTACTGTAAATAAAGGAAATGAAACTCGGGATCAATGCCAACAACACCAGCACCCAAGAATATATTGATCAAAACAATTATTGGAGGCAATTACCATCACGGCCGCGCCAACGTACAAGAGAAACAGATAAAACTAAGAATGATAAAGCAGGGGAAATAAAAAGGACAACGAACTCATACGGACTACCGGATTTGGATGAATCCAGAGCACAAGCAAACAGATGGAAACTGAGATTTCAGCGAACTGACAGCCAAAATCCGTTATTTAACGGCTCGTGCTGCAACGAACTCCTCAAAGCAATCATCGGACAAGGAAATTCACCAGACCATCACGAATATAACTACTCCGGCAGTTCCGATTACTCCCACATGTCAAACAGACCTAACCAACTCGATGATCGCGGAACAGCGAGAAGCGATACGTAAAGCACACACCTGTGACTGAACCAGGGCACTGATCTCGAGTTCCCGCCGAGCGTTCAAATGGGACTGAACGGAGATCGGCGCACCGACACTCAACCGAGGGATCCGATCGAAGCTCGGTGGACGAAAGGTGGGAAGCTGTGATTAACTGGAGTCAGCCGTGGCCGACACGGGGAGGATCGGATTAGAGGAGGGCGGAGGCGGTAGGATAAGAGGGAGATTAATAAGGAGAAGACATGGAAGGCTTCTCCGGTATGGGTGTTTTCGTCAATGGAGCTCCATCTGGAATGACGTTTGTGCCCTCGTCAACGCACATATGATACTTCTTCTGGTCAGTCAGTCTCCGAGGGAAATTACAAATTATTTACTTTATTAGAAAATATTTGTAAAATACATGAAAAGTATTTTCTATCTTTTTAGTATGTGAAGATTATCCTCCTCGTAGCTTCATAAATAACACCGACCACCATTCATCAGTAGAAGGAAAACAAAAAATTCCTTGTAAAACAGGACTCGGGACTCTGACCTTGCTTCTGTGGCATGGGCGTAATATCAGAGGCAGACCAAGGGCATCTCCGACTTTCAACGTGGGACGGGGCAGTGCGACTTGACTGAAATGCCCTTTCCCGCGGTTGACAAGGGGAACAGAGGCTGCCGGCGGGCCAAGGATTCCAAGATTCCCAGATGTCCGCCACGTGGGTCTTAGTCACTTCGGATGGTTTGGATAAGGCTCCTCCCGCGAAAGAAAAATATCGTTTCCCAAGTTGCTCAAGAATTCTCATTCCATTACACAAGCCAATTTTTTTCTTTGTGTTTTTTTTAAATTCCTTTTCCATCTATAGTATAGTATATAGATAAATTAATTAATTTAATTCGAATTAAATTAATTATTATTCAATAATTTTAACTTATAAATATATTTATTGGAACGTGAGCTTGAAAGGCGGGTCTGAAGTCTCAATAGATGGAAATATCTGAAGATCGAAAGCGACCTCTTGAACCTCGAACGGACTAAATATTCTGCACACGTAAGGGATTTATTAAGGTTTTTATAATATCTTAACATACATATTTATTAGCAAAGACCTTATCATTTTCTCAAAGAATTTTATGCAATTGGGTTGTTATGTATTACACGAGTAATACTTTTTTTCTTCTCGTTTTGAACTATATAATATTCAAAATGATCATATTTAAGATTTATCGATACACTTAAAGAGTTGAAGTATTCTCAATATAAATTATCTCACTCTATAATATTCGAACACAGAATAAGAAAGGATGTTGAGTCATCTTATCCAATTTATGGTCACGGCTAATGTCTTCTCCTTTGTAACAATTCAGCCTACATTCAAGTGGCAGCAGGAGCAGGAAAGGGTCGGTGGAAAATGTCCCACGACAGTCATTGTTTCCCTCTTGGACTCACCGGCAAAATATCTTAGAAGATTCAGTGGTTTCGATCGATTCGGGTTTAAATTGCGCGATCCCAGAGAAACACCGAAACTAGCTCAGCTCGAGCCCAGAATCTCGCTGATTCTTCGTTTTCGATGTATAAATTTCCGGAGAATCTGAGAGACTGATCCCCCTTCACTGAAATAATATCTCGTGCTGTCGGCTGCGGATGTCACGTGGGCTACAGTGACATTCCGAGTGGACAAACAAGGGCATTGTTGTAAATTCGACCAGCAAAATTCATCGTTCAAGCCCACGTAATCTTACTAGTAATTTACAAAATCATTAGCCACTCACCCGTGTTGAGCACATATTTTGCACTTAAATATTATAATAGATACTTATTTTAAACTATAAAATTATAAATTTATATTTTAGTATATAGTATTTTAATTTATAATCATTAATTATATATTACTATAATTATTTACTAAATATATAGTTCGATTCATTAAATGTATGATTTAATTTATAAACTCATGAACGTATATCTTGATCGGTTCCCATTCTGATTCGATTTTAAAAATTATGTAAAAAAAGTGACGAGGAAGTATTTACATGAACTTATGTATTTACAATAGTACCCTCACATTTTTACAAATATAATGGTCATTAAAAATTGAAATTTATATTTAATGAGCATATTTGGAAAGCGAAAGTGAAACCAAGAGGAAAAGTTGTCCCGTGTAATAGTATAGATAGAGACAGTGATACATTTTAGAGGTATTGCGTGCGTGCGTGCGTGTGTGTTGGGAGATAAAATATTTAGAAATTCGTATTAATTAGATAAATTATTTAAAACTCTCAGTTTTTTTAGATTTTAATGTAAAATAAGTCCGTCATTCACATATATATATATTAATATCTTTCATCCCTTCTTCATTTTCATTTATTTTAATTTGTCAAACCAGAATTTCACAAAACAAAAATCAGAGCCAACCGATATCATTAAATTGAATTAAGTCGAATAAAAAATAATTAATAGAATCCATTTTGATTAATTATATAATATGTTTGGTGGTTAATTTAATCAATATTTTTTGTAAAAGCGAGTTGGTACTTAGAAGCTATTGAGACCTAATTGATCCAATTAGAGTCAGGTAAATCCACTTTAGTCCCCAAATTTGTTAAGTGCTAACACTTAAAAATATAAATTTCAAATTTTAATAATTTAATATAAATATTTGCGTTCCATCTAATACATATGACTAAATTGTTAAAATTTGAAATTTCAGTCATTGGGACCAACGTCTTACTTTAGTAAAAAAAAAACCATGCATCCTCATCAACTAGCTAGTCGTTTAGTGGACGAGTCAATTCAAAATGAGCATAAACTCATTTGACTTAGTTATAGTTTGGTCCATTAAGCATAACTATATGTCTAGTTACGAGTCACGATTAAGGAAAAAATAAACTGGCTTAAAACCGTTCATAAGTGAGTCGGTTTGAACCATGACCTGTACATTTTTTTCAAATTATTTAAAATAAATATTTTTTATTTTTTAAAAAATTTAAAATTGAACAAACAAAATCTAATCTTGATTTGCAATGTTTTTGGCAGTTTGGACCAAACCAGTTTTACAACAGTCCTGGTCCGATTACTATTCTAAGCCGATTTAACAAGAAAATATGTCAAACCAATTCTGGTTTAATAAACATATTTCTTGGACTTAGATTGTAATCGCTCCTCAATCTAATAAGAGCGATTATGAGTTGATTTGAGGATGCCTGAGCCGGTTACTGGTTTTGATACATCAATTTCTGTCCAAGCCGACCCGTTTAACATCTCTAGTCCACATAAGCGCTCATTCCAAACAGTGGGTGAGTACTGCATTTGGTTTATTTCCCTCCTTAACATATTGGAATGGGCATTATATCTTTCAAATTAAGAAATGCTCATTCCATCCCTTCTTTTAACTCTATTCTAATTTATGTGGTAATTTTTAGATTATCGTAAATTTTGTCAAAATTTTTCTCCATTTTATATCATTTTGCTCTATTTAGTCAATTCCATGCCATTCCGCTCCATTTACTCGATATCAACCATAACATACGAGTCCATCAATCATGGAATTTGAACGGTGGAATCCCTCGAGGCAATTATATAAACTTAAATAAATAAATTTAATAGAAAAAAATGAATTTATTCTCAAATATAATCCCTTGCTAGGAGGTTATATGCCCATTACATTTGAAAATGGGGGTTTTATAATAATATATCAATTTGATAAAATTGAAAGCACCAAAAAGGATTATGCACGGTATCGAATTTAATCTAATATTAAAAAAAAATTATTATGAACACAATTCTCTATAAACATAATTCTTCTGGGCAACCCAGAAGATGAAATATTGAGCATAATTATTTGATGATCTTGCCTCACTACCTGTTTCAGAATCTTCAATAAAATTTATAGCACGTGGGTGTCAATCATTTTGCCATAACTGTTTAAATTGATAAAGGAGGTACTATATTCGAATATTATGAATGAAAAGAATTTAGACTGAAAAAATTTCACTCATATCTGGCCGATACCCAATTCGAGTTGGATTAGTCATGGTTAAATGGGATCCGAAAACAAGTCGATCTACCAGAAAGGAAAACAATTTGGAAAGAAAATTTATGTAATATTTAGTAAATTTCAACGAGGTTAATGAGAAACGTGTGCTCTCATCGTCTCCATCATCACTAGCGGAATGACTTCATTCAGGATTCACCCACGGTTAAAAAGGCAATCTGGAAAGTGACACTAAATCGAGCTAGTCAAGCGAAGGAATCTCATCATCATTGGCGTAGAGGTTAAACCACGATGATTCCCCGTGTCGGAAAGGATGATTTGGCACCGACTTCCAGCTCACAGGATCGAGCGGCAAAGTCCACCACCTAGTGCCTAGCTTGTACTAGTTTCGATTATAACTAGGGGGGCTGGAAAAAGCACAACTTTTTTATTTCCATTTTTCTCATGATAATTAGTAATTAAAAACACGTTTCTTTGCCACCCTCCCCCCAATTCAATCTACGCCCACAAGGGCCGAGTTAGTGAGGTGGAGGAAGAAAAGAAAGACAAGTCTGGCGGATTATTATTAATATGAGACCAAAATAGGGATGTGTTTTAGGAAGAAATCTTGATTGGTCCTACCTGATCAACTCATCAAAATGATCGATGAATAAATACCAATTAAATTATGCTAACTAGGACATTAGGCCACATGTAACATCTCATTTACCTCCCTCTCTTTTTTTTTTGGTTAAGATCTCATAAACTCATTAGGGTTTTTAAAATATCAAAGTTAATTTTAAATAATTCATTGCCTGAATAAATATTTTGAGAAATGAAGGAGGGCGAAAATAAATTTGCCTTTGTTATTTCTTTATTTAAAAAAAAAAACGAAGGTAATTATGTCTGGATGCAATGTTACAATTGGTGGAGTATCTATCTAGTTAGCAAAATTTGATTAGTAGTATCTACTCGCTGAATGTGTTTATGAGTAACCAATTTGGGATTACACTAATAGTTCTTTCACTATACTACTAAACGGGTGATTAGGTCAATGGCAATTTTCTTAAGGATCTCGATCCGACCACAGACTAATATCAACATGCGTTTCGACTGATCCGAGAATATTGTGTTGCAAATAAGAAAAAAATGTGTTTATGAGTCGGTGAAGTATGATCAGGTGAGATTCTCTATGGATCTAGGGCGTGTGGCAGTATGGGGTGTGAAGACCCTCTTGAATTTGGAAAAATATTGAAGAAATCTCACATAAATTTTAGTTAATTTTATCTATTTTTTTATCAAGTTATTCTATTCACCTCTCTTGAACGTGTCATTTTATCATTCTATTACATTTTATTCTATTAAATGACATTTCTTGACCTATATGTGAATTGAAAGATGCCAAATTCAACTGTGAGAAATTATTTTCTTTTCTTACCGCTTCCTTTGGACTATTAGGGGTAAAAGACAATTTCGGAAAAATTGAAACCCGAAAAAATTGACAAAAAATTGGAATTTTGAAATATATATAAAATTTCGGTGCCTTTTAAGTTAAGAAAATCTACACAGAAAAGTCTGGCTCGACCCAGGAAAATTGAACTGGGTTCCATAATTACATTTAATTATCTATTTTATTAATTATAATAATACATTTAATATATTATTTTTTATAGTTAGATTGACAATCACATACTTAATATTCACACTATTAATTTCTAATTGTAAAATTTAGAAAATCTTATTGTTCGATTATTCCATAATTACTCTCAATCCGTTCCAATTTTCCATCAATTATATATAATAATGTTTTGATTATTTTTTATATTTAAAAATGGGCTAAAAAAAATCAAGCCACTAGTGGTTGGTTTTTTATTAAAAAAAAACCGAACCGACAAAGTCACGGACCAAAAATTTGTAAAAAAAAAAAAAGGGCATCTCACGCTGACAATTTTCACGCCTCATTAGACTGTAATCCACCAAATTGCCAAAAAAAGAAGAAGAGGAAAATGAAGATATTTTACCAATCATTTATCCTTTTTGGGGGTTTTTTGTTTCTCTTGATAGACAGAGTGACATGTGATTTTTTCTCCGACTGACTGACTCCGTTGCGAGTCTGATCACGACGAGATAACGATTTCCTTCTCTCGCCGATTCTGTCGTGTTCTTCTTCCTCTTCTTCTTCTTCCTCCTCCTCCCTTCAGATCCGTCCCTTTATCTGTTCCCCAATGATGTATTCGCTCGTCCAAATCTGCTTAGTCTGAGCTCCAGCTAGATCCCGACGGTGCAAGGATCCGACACCGCTCCCGTGTCAGTTCGATCAACGCGTTGTGGGGGACCGAGAGCCTCCACGCTGTGGAATTTCGAACGGAAATGCCATCTCGCAGCTCCAGGCCGGCGCGGGGGAGTGAGGCTGGGGTCTCGAGAAGCTCGAATTTTCTGTGAATTGGATGCTGCTCGAATAGGGGACAGGAGCGCCAGAGCAGGATCACGAACAAGGCGTAACTGATCAGGTAACTTTCTTAGGTTTCTGAGCTCGTGTTTGGGGGGAATTCGCAATTGTACACCGGTAGTGAGTGAAATTTGTTGGTTCTTTGTTCTCTCTGATTTGAATTTTGGAATTTTGCAGGTTTCCCCTTTTTTTTTTTGGAGAATGGAAACCTTTTGGTCGTTTGCCAGAAAAAAATTTTGATATTTTAAAAGATGTAGAACATGACGAGCTTGTGATAATCTCTCTCTCTCTCTGTATTCTGCCACGATTGCTGCAGATTTTATATTTGGAAAGTTCAAGGATCTGATTGTGATGCTTCATTAATCAGAGCTACTAATACTTCTTGCAATGATACAGATAACGCTTACTTATAGCTACTGAAACTATATGACATGGTCAAATTTGATCTTTGCTTCTAGCTTGTCGTTTCCCTTGGAGGCTGTTCTAATTCCGTGCTCGGTTGTAATGCTCGAAGGAAATGGCTAGATAGATGTACAATATGTTCTTTGAAACCATGTTCTTCATGTGGTGGTGCTCTTGAGAATTTTTGGGTGTCTTGGTTTCACGATGGGTTGGCAATGAATTGCAGGCGAATGGCAACACCGGTTGAGCCTCCGAATGGGGTCCATATCAGGGGAAAGCATTACTTCTCCATGTGGCAAAGCTTGTTTGAGATCGATACGAAGTATGTGCCCATCAAGCCCATCGGCCGAGGGGCCTACGGCATTGTCTGTTCATCCATCAACAGCGAGACCAAGGAGAAGGTTGCAATAAAGAAGATAAACAATGCATTTGAGAATCACGTGGACGCACTGAGAACCCTTCGTGAGATAAAGCTCCTAAGGCACCTCCGGCATGAAAACGTGATTTCTCTGAAAGACATCATGATGCCTATCCAGAGGACGAGTTTCAAGGATGTCTATCTTGTGTATGAGCTCATGGACACTGATCTTCATCAGATCATCAAGTCTTCTCAGGCACTCACTAATGAGCATTGCCAATACTTCCTCTTCCAGGTATTTAAACACATCACGCCTCTTCTTGAAGTAGACTGATTCATGTGGAAAAAATACTGAGCCTCACTAAATGTGCAGTTTCTGCACTGTTGCGACATAGTCATATATGAATTTCAAAAGGGGGTTTGGTAGTTTTGTCATAGAGGTCACATTTGAGATATTCACTTGAACTGAGTTAATTAGCAGAGTCACTCTTTCAGTCTTGTTCCTTTCAGATTTCATGACAAGAAAATCCTATTCGCTGAAATATGTCTGACTTGGTGCTTATGCTGTGTTAGATGTGAAAAAGCTGCTTGTGTAAGAAACGGGGGTTTGATTTAAATAATCAAATCTATAGCATGGAATATGGGGGGATCAGCTGTTGTCATTAAATTTTAATAGCTGGAGTTGAACATTTCAAGCAGATACCATGAATTCTCTGTTTACTATTTTCAATTTTCAAAATGCAGTTGCTTCGAGGCCTGAAATACCTCCACTCAGCAAATATCCTCCACCGTGACCTGAAGCCTGGGAACCTTCTTATCAATGCAAACTGTGACTTAAAAATATGTGATTTTGGGCTTGCTCGTACAAGCAATGGGCAGGGGCAGTTCATGACTGAGTATGTTGTCACCCGCTGGTACCGTGCCCCAGAGCTTCTCCTCTGCTGCGACAACTATGGGACATCAATTGATGTCTGGTCTGTGGGCTGCATCTTTGCAGAGCTCCTTGGAAGGAAACCTCTGTTCCCAGGCACAGAATGCCTAAACCAACTAAAACTCATCATCAATGTTCTAGGAAGTCAGAGGGAAGAGGACATTGAATTCATTGATAACCCAAGGGCGAGGACGTACATCAACTCTCTCCCATTCTCCCCTGGGACCCCCTTATCCCGGCTCTATCCCAACGCCCATCCTCTGGCGATCGATCTGCTGCAGAAGATGCTCATTTTTGACCCCAACAAGAGGATTGGTGTGATGGAGGCCCTCCAGCACCCATACATGGCCCCACTGTATGACCCGGCCCGCAATCCCCCAGCTCAGGTCCCAATTGATCTGGACATCGATGAGGACCTGGCGGAAGACATGATAAGGGATATGATGTGGAGGGAGATACTCCATTACCATCCCGAGGTCATTACAGGCCCCATGCAAGTGTACGTTTGATAATGTTCCTTGACTGCTGCCAAGAAAACTCCGCAGGTTACCTGCTTTAAATCTATGCATCATTTTCCTATTTCTCTAGAGTCGTAATAATCTTCTATATATTCTATTGTCATGCTTGAGTGATTTCCTCTATGTATAAAATGCATTAGTTGCAAGTTCGGTTATAAGCTATGAGCTTGAGCTCATAAGTTAGTTGATGACCTATCTAGAGCTCTGTATATAGATGTCGCTGCTGCTGTTGAGAGGGGCAAAAAAGGGGACTTTATTTTTGTTGTAAACTTGCTAGTGTATGCTTGAGATGCTAATTAATATCATCAGCTGAGTTTCTATTGTATGTGCTTCTCATTAGCTGATCAGTGTTGAATGATGATATGATCTTGTAGCTTGAGATATATCTGATGGTGCAAAGAAGACCAGCGATGCTCGTGTGTGATGCCTGACTCACTGTTCCATTCTTGTGCGACAGAAGTTTCTATTCTTCGAATCGATTATGCTAGGTGACTCCTAGATGATTTGCGGCACAATTTGGAACAAAAAGGGGCTTCTTTGGACATCTTTGCAGTACCATAGGCATAGATTGGCAAATTTGAGGGGGATGTGCTCATGAGAGCAAATGTGATCCTTAGATACATCATAAGTTCATCATCAAGTCATATCTCTGCGACCGTTTATCGACTTTCTCTTCACTAAGCTGCATCATTAGATGCTTCTGATGAAAAGAAAGACTAAACATAGGCGCCTCAGGGCTCGGAAAATTAAAAAGTACCTGAGAGTCAGAGTTCGCACCGGACGAGGGAAACGAGCTTGGAACTCATAAGCTGGAGTGGAAGATTGGTCGGGTACATGTCCTCTCCGACAAAATTGCTGCCGCAGAGACGGCTCTGACTGGATAAGGCGGATGGCATGGTGAAGGAGGCGGTTGGACTTGGAAGGAATATGAGAGGCAGGAGCAGCAGAGATCACCTCTTCTTGAGCATTGCGGCCAACGTGCTCGATTGTCTGGCCATTTTACTCGCCGGCACAAGGGATCTCTTCGTCGACGGTTCTCCAACAGGACGAAGACGTCGCGGGAGCTCGAATTTTCCGGCCACCGTTGTCCGTCGTCCAGTAAGTATGGAGAGTTTCGGTCCAATCGCAGCTGCACGCGCTGAATGCACTAACGACGTCGTCTTGGCGGGAAGGTGTACAAAATACGAAATTGCAATTTGCACCTTGATGTTTCTAGTCTGGACTAATTTGTACCAGAACTTTGTGCAGTGCAACCTTCCGCCTGAATTCTCAGCCGATGGTCTACGTCCATCCATGCCAAAATTTCTAGCCACCATTATTCAGACTGGCTCAAGATTGCACCCATCTCTAATGAAAGGTGTTATATGATAATCAACTTGTGAATTTTGCAACTCAACTTTGAAGGTAAGGTTCACATCGGTTCTTTGTAAGATTGGGGGTACAAAGTAATCAGAAGGAAATAGGAGGATTAATATGTAATTTTACCATGAGCGAATTCGGTTTTCATCTGGAAGGCACGCGAGCCAAATGTTTCAGAACAGCGCAAATGCTGCTGAAAGGAGTCTCGTCATCGGCGGCGGCATCTCTGAGCTCGACCTCGCCTCTCTCATGGCGGCCGAGGCCTTTGCGCTTCGTTCGCAACCCGATGCTCGTCACCTTCTCGTTCCAATCACTCTCTACCCGCTCACTCTCTGCGTGTTCGAGCAGTGAATCGCCCGACGACTTATCCCCTGCAGAGCATTCCAAAACCGTAATAGCTTCTCATTTACTAATCTCTCTCCATCCTTTCCCGGTTTCAGTCTGACATGTTTTAGAGCTCGGAACCCGTGTGGGAAATGGAGCTTCCTCTCCCCTTCAGCTCACGCGGCACGGTTGAATATTGCAGGCGCCTCTTAAACCCGGGCTATATCTCGTGGGGACACCAATTGGTAACCTTGAAGATATCACCTTTCGGTATTTGTCTAACTCTGCGCATTGTTTATGTATTGTTCTTTTGCTATCAGACATCAAAATCTTTCAAGCACAAATTTGGGAATGATTTGGGTCCCTTAGCATATGTTCTAATCTTCCCGTTTAGGGCACTTCGCGTGTTAAGGTCCGCTAATGTGATACTCTCGGAAGATACACGGCATTCTGGAAGGTTGCTTCAGTACTACGATATTAAAACCCCTCTTGTAAGTTCCTCTATGGTTAGAATTGTAATTGCTTTATTGCTTAATCTTCAATGCGCATCCATGATTCTAATTGTGTGCTTTAGATGCTCAGCTGAGTTATCACAAATTCAACGAATCACAGAGAGAGCAGACAGTTTTGAAGAGATTGAAAGAGGGTGAAATAGTGGCTCTGATTAGTGATGCCGGGACACCTGGTATCAGTGATCCGGGTACAGAAATGGTGAGGTTGCTTTTCCTAAAAATTCTACCTTTGCCAGCTTCTGTTTTGTCTTCATCTAAGAAAGGAATGGATGTATATTACCTTTTATCATTGTCTTGGTGACATTATTTTGCCTTGAGCTGATGGCATCTTTTCAAGCAAGTGTAGTTATAATACACCAGATGTCTCTGTCATGTTCTTGGTAAAAACCTGATGATTGTCTTGTGGCAATACCCAGTCTTTTATATCATATCAAGAACTTACCGGTATTGTTAGTTTACTTGTTTAAAGTGGAGTAAGTGCTTGGTTCTTTCTATTGCAAGGCAAAATTATGTGCCAAGGAAAACATACCAGTAATCCCTATCCCTGGCCCTTGTGCTGTGGTGGCTGCTCTCTCGGCCTCAGGTCTTAACACAGAACAGTTCACATTTGGTAAGTACTGATTGTGTCAATGTCAATTATAAATAATAATGCCCTTTTCGTGGTTTTCATATTATAAGATAAAAGATCATGTACTGCTTCAGTTGGATTTCTTCCCAAGCACTCTGGAATGAGAAGAGAGAAGCTACTGATATCTGCAAGTCAAGCAACAACTCAGATATTCTATGTTCCTCCCCATAGGCTTCTTCAGTTTCTTGACGAGGCTTGTTCAATTTTCAGAGATTCAAGGTATAAAATCATTTAATTTGTAGGTATATATCTCATCAGTCCTATGGTGTAAAAGAAATATTCAGATTTAAGGTTTTCTTTTCTTGCCTGGAAGGTTAGTCCCGCTCTTAGATGGAAAAAGAATCAGTGGTGGATATCTCGTGTATGCATCTATTTTATGTTTTGCACTGTGAGCATCATGAGATGTTCCACTTAATTTATTGCTGGGTTGTTTTGCCATCTTGTTTCCAGCCATTCTCTCTTTAATCAACAACATTTGAAAGGTTTGTACACCTAACTTTTGTTCGTCAGCAGCTTAGATTATGTACAAGATTTTTGTGGCTTTCGTGGAAAATTGGCTTTCTTATTGTCCCCACGTTTAATCAATTTGTCTTTTTTATTGCAGGAGATGTGTGATAGCTCGAGAAATTACAAAGATACATGAAGAGGTAGGAAACACATCTTAGTTATAAGTTATATATCAAGTTTATTATTGCCTTTGTGTGAGAACTTTCTGATTTGGAATGGCACTGTCTGTCTCCAGTTTTGGCGGGGTACTGTGGGTGAAGCTAAAGAAGCATTTTTGGTTCGTCAACCTAGAGGAGAAATTACTGTATTGATTGAAGGCAAAACAAATTGTGAAGAACAAGCTCCATCAGATGCTCAGCTTGAGAAGGAACTAAGACGCTTGATTTCCAGTGGACATAGCCTTTCAGCGGTAATACTTACCATTTTTTAGTACATCTGTTAAATTTGTAATATGTACTATGTACTATGGTCCTTGTCCTCCGGTCTTATGATTGGTTTAATCTGCAAGTTTTCCAAAAATAACCTACCAGGCAAGTTCAATTCTGTTATAGGCAGTAAAAATGGTTTCTGAAGCAACATCTGTGAGAAAGAAGACAGTCTACACACTCGCATTACAAAAATTCGGGAATCAACTTGAGGAAGAAGATGATACTATTGACAGGTGACTGATGCACTTCTTACTTTGTCCCTCGTACTGCAAGTTTGGAAAAAGCTGCTATGCTGGCCTCTTCAAATTGATCTTTATATTTGACTTTAAAAATTCAATATTGGCCTATTTGCCCCAACTGAACATGTTGAACTATGGATTAGCTGGTTTCATAGCTAATCTGCTTCTTAACGGTACGCCATGACTCTTGTCTATGTTTCTTGTCAGGTGAAGGGTGATTCCATTTTCCTCCATTGCACCGTGCTTCATTGACCAAACTGTCTGTTCCTGTCATACTCTTATCTGTGTGGAGTAAATGGCTTGACTTATCGCCAAAGATATCTATTTGATTCCAGAAAAGGCCCCATTATCTAATGGCATCTCCCATGGCGCAATATCCTTTGCATTCGGCAAGAAACATGCAGCTTCATTAGTCAGTCGTTTAATCTTTCGGCACACTGGTGCTTCTTTGTGCTTCCTTTTCTGCTCAGGTTTTCTCCATATGCTTTCAATTTCTAGGTGTCATGGATAACCTAGACATAGAGGTAGATCCTTTGTAAGTTTATACCTTGGGATGGATGATGGAACCTGTTCGACTATGTTGAATAATCTGTTTGGGTTCCACTTCAATATTGTCGTCAGTGTCATGTGAGATCTCCTGCTGCTCCCAAAAGCCCGTGATTGATCACTGGTCACATCACTTGTATGCTCCCGTAGCATCCATGGATGAAAGTGGAGAAACCCAGGCGGGTAACAGCTCGACCTGAAAGCAATTGGGACGTAATGGTCAATAAGTGTCCCTTGTGGCGGTTAACTTTCATTTGTTTAAACGGTCCCTGTCAAGTGCCAAAAGCACAGCACGGTAAGATTTTGATGGGCCTATATTGGGCCCAAAGCTTAGGATCAAATCTGTTTAGGTATAAATTTATAATTAAAATAAATGGGCCTAGTTGGGCCGAATCTTACTCACAAATAGAATGGGCTTAAAGCCTATCATGATCTCCGGCCTGAAAAATCGGTCTCCCACCCTCTCCATTCACCCTTTGCTCCTGGAGGAGAAGATAATGGCGTCTCTGCTCCTTTCACCTTCGTCTCTTCGTGCTTCACACTTTCCATGTCCTTCCCTCTTCCTCGGCAGCTCTCTTCCTCTCAGGTACTCACTCAGCTTCTCCTTGTCGGTCACTGTGCCCTTGTCTCAATTCTCACCACCGTCTTCGACAGGCTCTGTCGAAGAATTCGGAGGGCGCATCTGCAGAACTTCAGTCTCTGCACAGTCCTCGAGTGCAGACTCGCGAGGCCGAAGGATACGGCTTCACCGAGTCCGGCTTCGCTGGTGAGGGAGCCTCACAAGTACTTCGATCAGGTTGTCATCACCGTCCGGTCGGGAGATGGAGGCCACGGAGCCGTCCTCAGCATGCCTCAGCCTCCCAGCCCGCGCGGAGGTCATGAGAAGGAGAAGTCGAGGGGTAGGAAGAAGAGCTCGTTCAGGAGAGACTTTGACGGATCGCTCATACTACCCGTGGGAGGCCTAGGAGGCGATGTTGTCATATACGCTGATGAAAGCAAGGATTCTCTGCTGGAGTTCCATCAGAAGAGCCGGTACAACGCCAAGCGAGGTGGAAATGTAGATTCCATGGGCGTTTTGACTTCTCAACTGCATGACGGGTTTGCTGCTCCTGTACTCCGCATTCCCGTGCCTGTGGGTTAGTATGTATCAGTGGCTAGCAATATTTGACTGTGATTGCGTCGATGATGAGCAGCTTTTATTGGAAATTTGAAAGGTGAAATTTTATGCACAAACCAAGAGAAGATTGATGTGGTCTGACCTTAATTTAAGACCTGAATAAAATTCGCCATACTAAAATTTAGTTATAATGGCACTGCATATCCAGCTTTATATGCTACAATTGTTAGGCAGATTTACAAATGTGAATGGGGCACTTAGCATTATGTTGCGTTAATGTTACAGGTACAGTCGTCAAACACAAACGAGGAAAGTTGTTGGCTGATCTGGCTAATACGGGTGATGAGATTCTTGTGGCAAGAGGTGGACAAGGCGGGGTGAGGCAATTGAAGATTTTTTGCCTTTTATAGATGAATTTGGCTGGGCCAGCCATGTTGCTCTTCATCTATTTGTTTATTTGCTGGATAGATATTGTGATTGCTTCTAAGATAGTTCAACTGGTAGATTTCTTTTCAAAAGATTGGGCCTGAAATAAGTGCATTACTTCTTCTTTGTTATTTCTTGTGCTTGTATAGATCCATATGAACCTTTCTCTGTATCCAATTTGAGCTTCAGACATTAATTCTGGCATTGTGGCAGATTAGCTTGATAGAGATGCCTGAACATAAAAGGAAGAAGATGAGGGCTTTGACAACAAATGTTATGAGGGATGACAGTGATAAGGTATCCATGTGATATAACTTTAATCGTTTTGATGTTTGAAGAGTTGTGCATATCTTTGAGTAATGTTCATTAAGACATTTCAAGCTTGTACATCTCTCAGAAGAACTCAAGGTTGCCGTATTGGAATATTCACTATTGGCCACAGCCTTGTGTTCTGCTGCTTGAATCTTTCCTGCGAAAATGGTTTCATGGAAAATCTGAGGTTCTTTAGTAAAAAGTTGTCATTTTCCCCTTATTTTTCTTATATCTTGCATATTGCTATGATTATGTTTCCTTTAAGTGAAAGTTGGGGGTTCTCTTAAAATATGAGTCTCTCTGCTGGGTTCGCCAGAATGCATAGAGTTGCTATGTAGTTGTCCTATTTGGGCATTATCTCAAGAGGATTTAACAGGCTCTATTTCATCTGTTTCTTTTTAAGTTTTTAGTGAACTGTCTAGTTCATATATGTGCAAAAATAGGGAAAAAGGGAAAAGGGAGCGAAAATCTTAAATATCTAGTTGTAGACCTGGTACATTGTCAAGTATTACATTGTTCCATGTATGCATGGGATATTCTGTAAGAGTGTCAGCAGTTGCAAAAATAAATTGATCACTGCTGTTCTGCGCAGGTTTTAGTTCTTGGGCAACCTGGAGAGGAGGTTAGTTTAGAGTTGATTCTCCGAGTTGTTGCTGATGTTGGTCTTGTGGTTAGTATCGTTTTCGTATTCTCTTTGGATGGATCATAATCATATATCTGTTTTATATGTTTCTATTCTATGTCTATACCGAGAATTTGTGGAATTGAAGTTGTTTCTACATACCCAAATTTGACAGTACAATGACTCAATCTGGTGCATTTTAAATCTTTAGCTGAGATATCTGAGAATATCTCATGCATGGCCTAGCAGTTTATAGGTTTCAAGGTTGACAAGTATAACTGCAATTTATTTCCTTTTTGTTTCTTAGTCAGATGTTTGGTTTATCTGTATCCTGGATTTTGAACCATCCTGCCAAAAGTTCATGGCTCTAGCTATGTTCTTTATTTGGTTGCTATAGTCTGTACAGTTCTATTATTATCACTGTGGGAGAGAAGTGGGACACAAAAGTGTAACTGATTTCATTATTAACTTTAGGGACTTCCAAATGCTGGAAAGTCTACCCTTTTGGCTGCCATTACACGTGCAAAACCTGATATAGCTGATTATCCATTCACAACATTGATGCCAAACCTTGGGAGGCTTGATGGTGATCCAAGTTTAGGTCCAGGGCAGTATTCATCTGAAACAACATTGGCGGATCTGCCTGGTCTTATTGAAGGTGCCCATCTTGGGAAGGTATTGTTGTTCTGCGGTCTTATTCTGCAGCAATGTCGACTCAGTTTACTGACTGTTATGTTTCCCAGCAGGGTCTTGGTCGAAACTTCTTAAGGCATCTGAGGAGGACTCGGCTGCTGGTGCATGTTGTTGATGCAGCTGTTGAGGACCCTGTGAATGATTATAGAATAGTCAAAGAGGTAGATTATTTCTGATAACTGATTTGTTTTTATTGGGACGTGGGGTGTGGGCTCTATGGTCCTGGGAGATCAATTAATTCATAGCATTATCAGAATGTTATCCACCTGAAATGAGCCTTTTTTTAATGGTAAAAGTGTGAATTTTATTTCTCTTGGGCCACAGCCTAAAAAGAAGAGATTTCAAGGTACATGTTGAAATGAACCACTGTTTATGATAGAAGTTGAGCTGGATATCTGCTCTTGAAGAAAGAATGATTTTCTTGGTATTATTATTCAGTTTTTGATGGATACATATAATGCACTTCTGCAAGGATTAACTTGAATGTGCGGTTTAATCATATGTACTTAAGATAAATTGCTGATTATATAATAGAAACCAGAGATAGTAAGCTACTAAGGAGACTGGTAAGATAATCGCTGGTTATATATTAGGAAACAAAGATAATAAGTTACGACACATACTGTAAAAGGACATAAGGGACAGTGCGCTGAATATATAGATCAGGATTGCCTTTTTTGTTAGGGACAGCCTGATGAGGGATTTTACATTAGGTTGCTATCTATATGAAGACAAACATTTAAAGATTAAGGATCCATTGTATTTACAAACTGCCTTTTAATCCATTTATTAATTTATGTCAGATCTGCTTAATTTTAAATATTGTGGTCTCGCAGGAGTTGCGAATGTACAATCCCGATTACCTGGAAAGACCACATGTTGTGGTTCTAAATAAGATTGATCTTCCGGAGGTAAGTGGTTGTACATTTTTTCCACCATTATATGATGGCATGTTTGATAAGGTACTGATTTTTTTTTTCCGTTCCATGACGTGCTTATTCAGCTTCAAGTATGTCATAGAATTAATATATAAAATTGAAATTTTGTTTCAGGCAAGCAATAGAATTGCATATTTGATGGAAAAGATTCTGAACATTGGAACTGAATGTACACCCTCTGAGGTAGAAATGAGTTCTGAAAATTCAGAGTTGCACTCTTCTTATGGTGGGAAAAGAGATGATCTTTCTCTGGCAGTTGCTGATAGAAATAAAGGTGAAAAACAAATCGAAGACTACCCACTGCCCCTTGCTGTTGTGGCTGTCAGTGTCCTGTAAGACCAACTCTAATTACTCTACTTTTTATTGGAATTTTGAATTACTCTCCATTTTCTGCACAAATAATATTTTATATGCATCAAATTATTGAGCCACTAACACGTAAAAGTTTCTCCTTGAAAGACTTCGAAGCTTTCAATAAGATCCGAGGATATGCAATATTTAGCTGCAAATGACATTTTTTGTGTCCATAGTTGGATGACGCAAACTTTTCTCTTCAGCATGAAGCAAAATAAACTGCAGGAGCATTTTAAATAAGAATTTGGTGGGCTAGGCTGATCATGTTCTTGGATCTCAATCGTCTTCTTTTGTAGAGCAGTATTGGGATTGGTGGGGGCCCCTGTATTCTATCAAACGGGTTCTAATATTTTATAAAGTGACCACTTTGAGGATCGCTTGGTAGAATCTATGAGTTTATTGATAGGATTTCTAGAAATGGAAATGAAGAAAGCTATAAGCCATTTGAACTGGTCCGGATCTAATCTGGACCCTTGACCAATATTTGCCGTTCCCTTTTCTTCTCTTCTGTTGAACAACGTAGTTCAGTCATATTTGTATTGCTTCCTATCAACCTCATTGCTCCAATGATTGTGCTTTAGTTTCATCAGTAAATTTTGGTCTTATACCCTTTTTAACAATGTTAGATGCTTGCAGTTACAGCAATCCAACATGCTACCAGTTCTAGATTTAGTTTCTTTGATAATCTTGAACTTTCATCCTTCAACAATGTTACAGCAAGTACTTGAGGATCTCTCTTGCTTATTTAACCCTGCTAAAGTAGTGTAATCTGTGGCTTACTGCAGCAAAGGCATCAGAGTCACCGAGATGTTAGGGGAGATAAGAGCAGCTTTAAGGAAGTGCAGTAATATTGATGAAGCACAGGAATTTGCTCTAAGAACATAATATCTCACGAGTGACTACTCGTTTTCCGATACTACCTGATACTTTGGGCTGCGAGGACAGGAGTCAGGATTGGAGATTCAGCTCAGAAAAGAAAGCTTGCAGAGTGATCTCAACTCTTTGATCACGGCCTCGTCATGGTCCACAAGGAGGCGTCTTAGATATACATGCATCTGTACCTTTGCAAGATTAAGCTGTATAGGAGGTTTCGTGATATGCAAGTCCTTGATGCACTTATAATAAAGTATGCTGGCATCAGGGTAAGCACTTTCACCACGTTCGATCGCAGTCTTTCTTGATCTCTGTCGTCGTTCTTGTTCGCATGCATGCAGGGAGGAGCTCATGCACACTTGCAGTTGTCATGTCTCCCATAAAGTCGGCGAATTGGGAAGTATCGGTGGCAAAGGTGAGGCCGCAGGTACGCCTGGAATCGGTGCTGTTTAATCGGAAAAGCTGGTGATATCTGGAGGTTGCTCATGAAAAGAGAAGCTTTGCATAAAAGGTTAAAAATGATTCCTAATTTGGTCTATGCAAACAGGTGGTCTGATCCAGTCTCTAATAGCTCATTCATATCTGATAGTCATATGTCTCGGTTTGCTACACAAAATTCCTTTTAACCCTTAGATTGATAAAGAAGACCTTTGAATTATTATTATTATTATTATTTTTCCCCTGCAGCAGCAGTCCGCGTGCGCGGGGCTTGTCACTGTTATCTCTCTGCTGCTCCTCAATGCTCGATCCTGATTGTTACTCTCGGTCTCCTCCTGACACCTTCCCAATAAATAGTAAATGACCCATTATCCAATCCCATTCCCATTCCCCAACGAAGCCATCCACACCCCCGCCTTCTAGCCACTCCTCGGGTTTTACTCAAACCAGTCTCAACCTTCCATCCTTGATCGGTGGACCTCCTCTCCGTAGAAACAGAAAGATCGTGGGCCGACGTATGCCCCTAATGAGTCTAATAAGGTCAATGTGAATTGATTGTCATCGGTCGTCTTTACAGTGACACGATCTGAAGTGGATTAAAAGCCCTAAATTTTCCCAAACGGAGAGGCCCGGCAAGCCGAGTGTGTACGGAGGATGAAAAAAACCCCGATTTGTGTTGACACGACGACACACTAGCTCCTGCCAAGTACTCAGCCTTATTTCCCCAGCAAGAGACACGTCTACATATGCATATCTGTTCCTTGCTCACCCTTCCCCCTTTGCCATAATCTCAGCCCTTCGTCACCCGCGTATAAGGACATAGCCAGCCTTATTCTATCCTTCCAAGCTCACGTTCGAGCGATCGAGTCACACAGTTGATACGCTTGTATTCACCATGATAAAAACGGCGATGGACCCGAGCAAGAGCGCCAGCAAGCAGCAGCCGGGGAACAGGTCGCTGGTCCAGGCGAGCTCGAGAAAGGGGTGTATGCGGGGGAAGGGCGGCCCAGAAAACGCCTCTTGCACCTACAAGGGCGTCCGCCAACGGACCTGGGGCAAGTGGGTGGCCGAGATCCGCGAGCCCAACCGCGGGGCCCGCCTCTGGCTCGGCACCTTCGACACCTCCCACGACGCCGCCGTAGCCTACGACGCAGCGGCCCGCAAGCTTTACGGCCCCGACGCCAAGCTCAACCTCCCCAATCTCTACCCCAACAACGGCAACAACAATGGTATCGGCACCGACAATAACAGAAGTGCACCGTCTGTCTTTCGGTTTCCGCAGGTTGGCAGGTCGCTGGTGGGGCCTGTCGCCGCCACGGCGGGAGCTGACATTGCCGCATCGTATGGCCCGGTGATGGCCTCGTCGATATTTTCCTATTCCGACAGTCAAATCGGTTTGAGTTCGAGCCCAGTCACGAGCTCGGCGTCATCGGAGAACAGTTGCCCGAGGGTGGCAGATGGGATCAAGCGGGAGATCGACGGGATACTAGGGGAAATGGGCACAGGACTGCCGGTTCTAGACGAGTCCATATGGGCCGAGGCGGTGATGTCGGTGGACTTCCCCGCCTTGACCGGCGGCATCGCTCCTCTCGGAGGCAGCAACTTAATGGATCCGAGCAATAGCATCAATTACGACAGCACTGATAGCAACAGTAGCAACCCGTGGGAGAATATGCATTCCCCATGGTACATGTGAACGAGCCCTTAGGTCAACATATATATATATATATATTACATATATATGAACACAAAATATGCACATAGGTATATATAGTTATATTGTATTTACAGCCTGTATGTATTTTATATTGTACGGTAAATACATACATATGTGTGTACACATGTATTAAATGGGCAGAATTTTAGTAGACCCTCTACAATTATGTGTAAAATTAAAAATTGCGAAAAAAAGTGAGAGAAATTTCATTCCAGAGAGAGGCAAATGATTGAACGATCCGATCAAATCAAGTGGGCAAGTAGCAGTACATTCATAGTAAGCATCTCGAGTCAAGAGTAAGAGGGTGGGCTCATCATGGCCAGGGCTCGGGCTGGTGCGGTTGGCCCATTTGTTTAGGACCAGCCAGCATGGGGCCCGTCCGTTCGAAGGGAGACACGGTGGTGAGACCGAGGCACCGTCAAGAATATTGAAACTTTGTCGGTTGTCGGTGGTGCTCTGCATACGTAATGCGATTTCTGTTCGTTCCGATGTAACCGGTACCGTGTTCTTGTTGTGGCTCGTGTCAAATTGGTGCTTGGATGGGCTGGGCCCCCAACTTGCTGATCAAGTATACCCGGTACGACATCGTTTCAGCTATGGAAGAGAAACCACCTCTTTGAAGTAAAATAAAAATATGTGAAAATGTTAAATAAATTTTACATTATTTATTTATTTATTTTGATTAAATTAGATTTCATCCCTTAAATCCACCTTTTAATTCTTCCATTTGTGTCTTGTCCCATCGAAGCAATTTTCTGAATCTATCCCTCACAAATAAGAAAAAACTATGAAGTATCATGTATAAGTAGTATTAACTCATTTTATGGATTTGTTCCCTAAAAAGCATCATATTCTACCTCTTTATTTTATTATTATGGTAAAAAATTACTTGATATTTATAAATTCACTTAACTCTCGTCAATTTAAGTTGAGTCGATTTCATATATTAAGAGTAAAACTCTTTTAATAAAAATTTTTTTATCAATAAAATTGTGATATCTTAATTAAGGAGGAAAAAAACGACTCACTACTTGACCCTTTTATTTCCTTAGATTCGATTAGTAAATTCATCTTGTAGTAAAATTTGTGACGATGTCATTTGTCTTTATAAGCATATAGAATATAAAAATCAAACCCATATATTACGCACCAAAAAAAAATAAAAAGAAAAAGATGAGGGGCGAATTACATAAACTAAAAAAAAATCCCGAAAATAAAATATGAAATAAAAGGGCGACTGATTGCAACGTTCAAACGACGTACGGACACAGGGTGGGGCAAGTCAAATTAATTGACTGAGTCCACGCAAGAAAAGGGGCCGCCGGTTCAAACGTTTTCCGTCGACGGCGGGAGCAGCGGCTGGGTGAGTGATGACTTCGCCATGGGCGGCGCCCTGCCGTTACCGTGTTCCTGAGAGGACTGGATCGCAGCCTTCACCCCGGCCGCGAGCCTCTTCTCTTCGCTCTTCCCCCAGAGGACGAGGTAAAGTCCCGCGATGATCAGCACGGCTCCAATTATCCTGTGCAGCCGGATTCACCCGGTGTCCATTTAAGAGCCAATAAGGTGTTTGCAATGGAACTGAACTCTCGACGCTATAGGAAGATAAATATATATATACCCGCCCAAGTAGAACTCTTCGCCTAGAGCAATGGAGGCCATGATGGCGACCACGAGTGTCTGAACCGGCTGGTAGACGGCCACGAAGACCGGGCCGCCTCGGTCGATGCACCAGATCTGCACCGCAAACGCTATTCCCGACGCCACCACTCCCTGAAAATTCGAGACCATTCAGCTCGGATCAACATAAAAGCCCAAACAACGGAAAAGGGAACGGAAAAAACGCAAGAAAAGAAAGGAAAAGTATCTTTTTCATGTACTGACTGCGTAGAAGATGCTAAAGACTTCGGCTCCGGAGCGGACGAGCCAAGCCTGGAGGTCCCTCTCCACGAAGGCAGCGATGATCAGGAACTGGATCAGGCCGAAGAAGCAGGTGTACGAGGTAACCGAGAGCCGGGCCGGGTACTTCTTCAGCACCGGGGCTTGAAGTACGAGCCAGCCCGACCACGACAAGCAGTGGCCGATGAGGAACAGGCACCCAAGCGTCCAGTTCTTACTGCTCTTCGATTCCCCGAGGGACGAGGGAAAGAACGGGCTCAGGCTCAGGCCGAGGCCACCCGGGTTCAGCCGAATGGTTGAGTGGAGTGGCGGGGCTGGGCTGTAGATGGTGGGACCCTTGTAGAGGGTGATCACTGAGGCGCCAGCCACGCAGCAGGCGGTGCCAACCACCTTGGCGATGCCATCTTTGCGGTTCAGGCGCACTTGCTCTATCCTGGAGTTTGAAAATGGAGGAAAAGAGAGCTCACTAGCTCAGAGACTATCAAAGAAAAGAAAGACCAAAACCAAGTGATTTGGCGGCTAAGCCATAGATGTATTGCCTTAGTATGGCAGCCATGAGGAAGGTGATGGCCGGGACGGAGTTCTGGATGGCCGAGGCAAAGGTCGGGGAGGTGTTGTCGAGACCAAGCAAGTAGAACCCTTGGTTTGCTGTTATCCTGGGGATTCAGACAGATAAATACAAAATCATTGAAATGGGATTTGCCTTAGAACAATAGAGACATCTCAGGTTATAGGACGGGGTCAATCTAGCGTTTGCGTGATGTACCCGACAACCGCAAGGAGGAAGAACTGGATGAGGAAATTGAAGGTGATCGCAGGCCTCTCTTTCCTGGGCGAACAAAGAATCGAGTTACCGCGAGCACGAAATCTTAGTCAGATTAACCGAAGAGAGAATGATTATTTATAATAACGGTTTCGATGGATAGTGTACTTTTCCAGGAAGTAGGCGAAGGGGAAGAGGAGGAGGAAGGCAATGATGTTCCGGTAGACGATGAAGACGATCTTGCTGATGCCCATGTTGAGGGCGGCTCTGGAGACGACGTGGAACCCGGCGTAGCCGAACTGCAGGGCCAGCATGGCCCCGTGCAGCTGCAGCCGCTCCGGCACCGAGCACCGCATCCTCCTGCTACCCGAACCCGAGTCCGCCATCAAACTGAATGGCACTTAAAATCACCAGATGGTTAAATGTTTCTCGACAGAGTAAACGATGCCGCTGAGGATCGATCAGTGGAGGGAGGGAGGATAGAGGAGAAGTTATGGTGTGGAGAAGGCTAGGGATGGATGGTGATATAAATATAGAAGCCTGTGGCCCCCCGTGCTACGGTGAGGGAGTGGACTATGGGCCCCGAAAGAAGGATTGTTTCTCAATTCTCACTTCCTCCCTGATATATAGACGCGATCGGAGAGTCACCCGACTCGGCTTCTCAGCCGACTACCCGAGCCAGACCCACTAGCAGTCTTGTCAGTCAGACATAGACTGACGTTTCCACCCAAGCCACACCCCCCGCCCCCCGCCATTGCGGTATCATACAAGAGTATTGCGGACGTGTTGTTGACAATTTTCTGATAGATGCAAAAGGTTAAGAAACAGTAAGAAAATCACTTTTTGAATTTAATTTGATAACCTTCCCACACTATAAAACCAAATCCACGGACCTCAATTTAAGCTCTATTCAATCATTTAAATACACGAATAATGGTAAATAAGTGAAGAGTATCGGTCGTAATGGCCGCGAGGTAACGCCATCAGGCCTGCGACGGCCAGCGATTTTAATTCTCCCTCATTATGTCGGCCCGCAAAATGGCTGTTACGGCCGCGACAGACGGACGGATATTCAAATCCCTCGCAGTTGCAGTGGGGGATTGAAGAAGCCAAGAAGCCGCCATTAACACATTAGCACGCACGAGCCCCTCCCTGTAATCATGTCATGTGATTGATTGATCATAATGCAGTCTTCTTCTGTGCAATATTGCAGCTACTATACTATACTATAATGCGAACTCCCCAAAGTTCTCGTGATAGCTATTTTCGGGCTTGCCGGTCACGAGTGGCGTTGTAAGTGCGAATCCTTCGGTCGGGGGCCGCGTCTAAATTATGGTTCCGGCGAGCACTCCATGAGAAGAGAGAACAGTCGATGAATTATATTCGCTATGATAATGGGCGGGAGCAAGAGGCTCAGATAGGGCTCAAGAGAGACCGATTCGAGCAGTATTAGTTTACATCAGTCCAATTACTTATGGATAATATTATATGATTTATATTAAAAAAATTAAAATGTCCACCGTTGATGGATAAAGACGAGAGGAATGAAGAGTACACCTCAACCAATATTCATGTTATCCAAAATGGTATACGTATCTAGAAAAAGGTTATCGGTATGGTCAAAATGAGTGCAGTAGCATTATTCACTTGTAATATAAGTGAGCTATTATGTCATAATGACTCCGTTAATCTCATGTCTCGTAGAGTGCAATTCGACATTGTTTACCCGTTAACATCTTACGTTGTGTATTGGCTCTGATGTTTAAATCGATCGAATTGAGACACGACAAATTCTTTAATAATGTTAAATGGAAACAAAGGAAAGGAAAAAGGGTGAGTAGTGGTTGTGTACTAATTAAGGCTTCCCACTCGTAAAAGCCTATTGCTCATGTCGTGGGTCGTGCTCTGAAACCTCCTCCTTCACTTTAAGGGACAGGCTGCTCCCACTCAATTGAGACCATCATCATTCCATCGATTAATTCCCAAAAATAAATAATGATTTTTAAACTATGAGATTAAAATATCATAGTTCAGTTCATGTTTTCAATATTTTCCCTTATATTCAGATCTTTCTCGTGTCCACTTTCTAGAGCTTAGAGTGATATGATAATAAAAAATTCTAAAAATTAAAAAAAACTCGAATAGATAATTGGGAAAATGGTCTGAAAATCATGACGTTTGCTTATTTTTCATGAAATGTATACGAACTTCAATATTTACTAAAATATACATGATAATTACTTATTTTTTTCACAATAATGTCACGAGTACTAATGGAGTTAATTTTTTCCGTTAACCATCGACGTGATATGCTCATGTGTCGCACCATTTTGATAAGTGATAGTTTATAAGGAGTGTCATATATGAAAAATATGACAAATTATCGATGTCACACCAATCGTTAATGGAAAAAAATTAATATCATTAGTACTCATATTATTTTATAAACAAACCATTAAGAGTCATAGATAAATAGACAAATATTGAAGGTTACGTGTATTTTAAAGGATTTTAGAAAATATCATTTTTTCTAGGAAATTTCTCCGAGCAAATATGACACTATATGTTTACATCATTATTCTTATATTTTGTGAGGACATTTTGTTGAGAAATGAATCTCACATTTGATACTCAAAAGAAATGACCTTGAAACTTAAGAAACTGGCTCATAATAGGGCTAATAACCTGTCAGCAGAAAAATCTGAAAGATCATAATTATTTAAAAATGAGTTGGAAGTCGAATATAAGACACGACAAAAATTTTGTGACGGATGTGTTTCCCTCTTTTAAACGAGAACTTATTTATTTAGGATATAAAATATATCAAAAATATTATCGGGAACATGAAACGGTGGGAAAACGTACCCGTAAATGGATACTGAGAAAGACATTCAAGATATTTCTGGAAGGTTGATGGTTGATTAATGTGATTACGGGTAACATTACTTTTTATCAGTGTAAATTAACTCGTATATAAGAAATGGTGTCGAACCAACATATGTTTATGATACAGTACTTTATCTCAATTATTTAGTATGACTCTTGTTACCGTCTCTCTCAGGTATCAAGGACCCAACGAGGCCGACATATTCTAATGTATACTCGAACAGCTTTTTATCCGACAGCAATGCTTTGTGGCGTCGGATCCGTATATATAACTTATTTAAATGAAACTTAGAAAAAAAAAAAAGCATTCGTGGGAAAAGAGGGATTTGAGTGGATTTGGTGGGTCAGAGACTGACCCGGCCTGCATGAACCGGTCGGGAACGAGACCGACCAGTCCAGTTGGGATCTCGATGACAAATCAAATTAAAATGGCACTTTGGGTCTGGACTCGATCGAATGAGTACATCTCTGACAGCTCGAATTGATTTTGTGCGCACGGGAGGATCTCTCTAACCCTTTCATTTTGGATGATGCCTTGTCTCCTATTTTTAAATTATATATATAACTTCATACTACTTTTAATTTGAACGTAGTGAATAATGTGTTGATCCTGGTTTTCAATCATGTATTCTTCGGTCACATGTGATACCCTTGTGAACGAAAGAATTAGCAGAATGAGTGCTACAGAAATTACGACCCGTGAGAATTAATTAACATTAAACTTTATGTTAGATAAGACAGCCGTTGTACCGTGTGTTTCACCCTCGCTTACTTTGATAATATTTCCATGTGAGATATGCGCTGTAAATGAATTGTAGATTAAGAAAGTGTCAGTTAATTTTGTGACTCGATTGGTTTTCATACTTTCAGTGCCGCGACACCGACACGAGCACATGCGCCCCCGGCCAAGAGCACGTGGTGCGGTGGGTGACGGTGGTTGGTCCAGCGTCCGTACACCTGCCCGGTTCACCTTTTCCGGGCAACGACAGTTTGCATGCTCTTGGTCGAATCCCGCTTCGTCGTTTCGCATTAATTAACCTTGCATTCGACGTGTTGCTGCATGTGGGGAAACCTTCTGCAATATTTAGCTCCTGGAAGCCTCCCATGCCTGGTAGCGCTTCATCCAGATTGAGTTGTCCAACAATATTAAATGCAAATTTTTATGTTGCAGCCATCGGACGGTTCGGTTTAGATACGGTTAGTCATTGGATTCATTTTGTTAGCATATGAGCCATCTTATTAACTATAAAATGGTCAAAAAATTGAATTATGAAGTTATTGCTAACTAATAAACCGTGTTATGGGCCCGCCTCTTTGATCATCCACCTCATAATATTATTATTGGATCGTTGATATTGTATGTCTCTGAATTGGTATGGAAACCCCCGTGCATGTCCCTCTCGTCGTTGGAAAGACCTTCTTAGCTTTAGGCTGGTTGGCCCTTTTCAAGCTCTATGGATTGGTATCAAGAAAACGAAGGCACTATGCGCCATCGATCAATCCTCTCCTCGGCCACCATCTTCCCTTTCGCTCGACACCTTTTGGTCATAGCAGAAAAGGACATGAGAGCTGAGACAGATGCATTTGGTGGAGAAAAATGTTGCTTTCTCCACATGCTGTATGTGCATTAATTGCTCTTTTCCTCGCTCGCTTTGCCCTACCAATTAATTTGATCGACAATCGATGCGAGGGACCCGTGCGGTTCTCCTTGCAATTTTGCGTGTGGACTCATCTAAACTAGCAATAATAGAGAGGAGAAGGAAAAGGGGATTAGGGTTTGATTGATCTCATGCATGCACCCAACAATCGATGCTCTGTAATCATGGGGGTTGATGGGACATTTTACGCTTTCTTGACTAGAGCATTTCCTTCCTCATGATGCGATCCAAGTGACACAAAGACCTGTCACCACTTCTTGTGAAAGATGGAACCAAGATATCAAAGTAGCCTCGCATTAACGCTGAAGGAACCTCAAAATGGGATAAACCGCACTCAATTTGTCGTATTGTGCTGATGTTACGAGTTCGGGATAAGCTAAAATCAATTAGGCACAATGCAGGTATACATTAACAAAGTACTAAATCGACCTACTGACCAACTTTCAATGTATGGATCAACTGGATGCTGAAAAGGACTTCTCAATGCGTGCATCGGACCCGTGAAATTAAGTCCCTGAAAATGGCTTGTGTTAAGCATCACCGGGCACTTTCACCACACCGATCAAGGCCAAATTTGGCTTGAAGAGGCTCTGATGGAGAGATCCTTCATATCACGACTAGGCCAGCCCCATCTCGATCGATCCTTCCCCGTTTCATTAGCCATATCCGCTTTATACGTCAGCATTCACCGGAGGGACAAAGTCCCCCATCGCACCAAACCCTAGACATAAAGATCGCAGGAATGGGGCCGCAGTGAAAATGTATTAGCAATTAGTTGCCCATTACCACAGAATAGAGTACCCCAAGAGTCATGAGCTTGAGATGATAGTGGAATCTTAAAGCAGAAGAATGCTTTTGGAAGATGGGAAAAAGGAAGAAGAAAAAAAGATATCTCTTCTTCGATCTAATTATTTCTTCTTCTTCTTATTCCTAACTGGTCGCTTTCATGATTCCCCATCATTTTCCGACTGAATCCCCGACAATTTGTTTGTGTCAAAAAATATGTCATAGTGGGCAACACGTCAAATTGCCATACCCAAGCATGTAATAATTATCCCTTAGTAAATCCATTCGTCCCAAATCCGAATATATATATATATATTATTGTAATGCGGTTTGCATTCATGAGTATGATCTTCGATACCATTGATACCGTTTCTTCACTGGAAGAGGCATGACAGTCCAAGGAGAGTATCTCGAGATCGCGTGACTGGCACCTGGACCTGATTACCTAAAGCCTGCACAGGACAAGAAAGTCAAGCCGGGGTTGAGAGTCAAGCTTGGCCGTTCGACACTCGAGTCGATACTGGTAGAATGCATGCACGGAGAGAGAGAGAGAGAGAGAGAGAGAGAGTAAATGCGTAAGATGACATGATCCTACCTCAAATTTTGCATGTTTCCTTTCTTTCACGTTCATCGTTTGTCAAATTTTCAAAATTATATTTGTTTCATCGTCTTGCCGGGACGTGTCAATCCCAGTAAGTATATTACCCCACGATACTTGACTATATAATGTTCAAATCTAAGACTACTTTGACCTCTTTGTTTCAGAATATCAGACCACATTGAACATAGAAAAGAAAATCCCAGCTAATTAATGACATGGATACACCTATATAGTATAGTGCAGTGCATTTTCAACATCCACTTGATGAGGAGCAATATGGATATGAATGTGTTAAATTTCATCCACGTGTCACTCAGTAACATCGAACACGTAAATTGACATGTTGGCAAAATGTAACACAGTCATGTCCACGGTGACACTTCTAGTACTATTTATCCCTTTCATTAGTAATAATCGATTTCGAAATTGTAGGCTGACACAGTCGGTCTTTTGGTCTTTGTATTTCTCGACCTTCATCTACAGTTTCATCTTAATATATTTCATCTTTTACTTTGCAAAAAAAAAAAAGAAATTGAAATATTAAAAATGTATGCTTCGGATGATGCTGATGTGCCACGGTACCTCGATTGGTGCGTGATAGTCCACTTCGAGAAAACTATTTTTCATGGTCTTCGGTCGTTTTGATTAATTTACTCATGAGGGTGGGTCTGGCATGTGCACAGTGAGCACACAGTTGAAGAGCTCGAACAGGTCGAGGATATGGGTCGACTCTCATCCGATCACATGCGGCAGATACACACACGACGACCCGGAGAGCCAGAGAAGGTTTGGAACCTTGATGCATAATGACGTGTCCGAGGATTACATATGAATATGCTATAGATCAAGGTCAAGAGGGAGAAGGCTGTCACCGATATTGTCATCAGATAACCCGAGGTGAAAAAAAAGGCAGGGACTTTAACATGGAAAAAAAGAGAGCATATAATCATAAGATTTCTATCCCTCCATGTCGAGTATGAATTGTTCAAGATCTATTAGATTTCTGAATATCAGGTGATGAATGATAAAAGAGACATGGAAGATGGATGATGCAAATCATATTGGCCCAGGAACAAGGCTATTATTATGGGTCAATCCGAATGTCTTCTGGGCTTTTGTTGGTCGGTGAAGGGCTCAAATAATGGGTGGAAGCAAGAACATGGTCCGTTATTATGCCCACGAAGGGGTTGGTCGCCAGAGGAAAGCAGATCCATGACCAACATGGTTCGGCTGATATATAATGTCTACATATTGTCTCTTCTCGTGGCGCTGGTCTTCCTGAGCTTCACCGGGATGGCTCATGATGCGAAATGAGTGAATGCATACACATTGACCGAGCACGTCGGATGGGTGAGAGAACTTGTAACTTATCCTGGAACTCCACTTCATGGACAATAATTAAATTTAAGAATCCCCCAATCTCAAGTCAATTGTGATTCCAGAGTATATACCGGATCCATTTTTCTTGAACTTGAAATTAATCACGGCAAGCAAAATGGAGCCATAATACTTCTAGCGGGAATTGGAAAGTCCCCGTTGCCATCCGCCGTTCCCAGCTCCCTACCCCGACAAAGACGCAGTCAAAATCAGTCAAAACTCGGACTCCGAACCGCACGTTGTCGTATAGGAGTTAGGCCGTATGGTATAGGCACAGTACATGCATTTCCACCTTCCATTTCTTATCATTCTTCTTCGCCACCTTTTCTTCTTCAGGCATGCCCCCTTTCCTTTTATAGCAACCCCAACTTCCTCTTTTAATTACGCATATAGTGTCCGTATTGGTCGATATCCGAAAATTCAATAAATCCTAAGTAATTTAATATATCGGTTATCAATCCATTTACGAATAAAGTTCTCTTAATGTAGAATTTTTGTTAATAAGATTAAAACATAAAATTATGATGAATGGTGAGAGATATTTTGTATATATATATATATATATATAAATAAAAGAAGAAGTAGAAGAAGGAGAAAAAAATTTGAGATCCCAACTTCACATCGGTTCCACATTGGAACTCCACCATAATCTGGTAAAGAAACCCTAACCCTAACACCCAGCTACCATAGGTGAGAGGAGGAGGAGGAGGACACCCAGCTGTAGGAGATCGATGGCGAGAGGGAAGATTCAGATCAAGCTGATCGAGAACATGACCAACCGGCAGGTCACCTACTCGAAGAGGCGCCACGGTCTCTTCAAGAAGGCCGAGGAGCTCTCCGTCCTTTGCGACGCCAAGGTCTCCATCACCATGATCTCCAGCACCAACCGGCTCCATGAGTACATAAGCCCAAACACCTCGTACGTTGTTCCTGACCTCTAACTGTCTCGTCCTGAGCTCAAGAGTCCGGATCGACTTACGGTTCGATAGACCGATCGCTGAAAATCTCTCCGTTTACGCCGCTTTATCCAGCTTAAAGGAAGTGATCGATGAGTACCAGAAAACACAAGGTGTTGATCTGTGGAGCCCCCAATATGAGGTAAAATCAATACGCTTATTAGATCCGGAAAAGGTACTCTCTTTTAAATTTCAGGAATTATTATTGTAATTATTATAACAATAGTAGTAATAATAAAAATTGGGCAGGCTATGGAGGAGAACCTGAGGAGGCTCAAAGGGGTGAACAGAGATCTCCGCTTGGAAATCAGGTAATTTAGTGTTCGGTGACTCCTATGGTTATTGTTACCCTTAATATCAGTACTGATTAGATACGCATCGATCTGGCCGGATGAGTATTTCCCGACAGAGCGTGTATGTCTCGTATTACAGCTTCGGCAGAGGTGATATTAGAATTCGATCGTGGCGTATTCTGGATGTATAGATTTCTTTTGAATTACGTGATGCTGTGGAGGTTATATTGTTCTATTTTCTTCTCACGACTTGTTAATTTTTCTGCCGAGAGAACAGTAAGAGGAGGCTGGGCGAAGGCTTGAACGACATGACTTTCAAGGAGCTGCGGGATCTCGAGCTTGAGATGGAAGATGCTTCGGCCGCTATCCGTGAACGAAAGGTTAACTCGAACATTCCTCGAAGATTCAGACACATAAATACTGTTATTAGTTTATTGCTTAGATTTCATTTTATTTTCTTTTGGGATCGAATAAGATGCAAATATCATGAACGATTGCAGCCCATAGGATAACATAATGGAAAGGATCGTTAGGTATCGACTGTATGCCAATGAGCATTTGGTAGGGTTACATGTGCTTATTGGATTGGGGTTATTACTGTTAGCTGTTTAGCTTGTTTGATATGTTTTCAAAAGATACAGAGAAGATTCGGGTGTATGCATAATCCTACTAACCGCCCTGTTCATTTTTCCGGGTAGATAGATAAAGGTCATCTCCAACCAAATCGAGACGAGCAAGAAGAAGGTTAGCCATGCTTTTTTTTTTTTTAATCCTTTGTAAAACATGTCATTGCTCTTTGATCTGTCTTGTCTTCCCGAATCGAACTCCATGTGGCATGTCCTGTTTGCTTGTTGTGCTGGTGCAATGCAGAAGAGGAACGCCAAAGAAATAAACAGAAGACTCCTCCAAGAATATGTAAGCGATTCATTCCGAAAAGCACCCGAGACCGCGTCTCCCCGGCATTTTTTTTCACACAGCTTAACTGACAAACATCCCTTCTCATCTGCAAGGAGGCTAGAGAGGACGACCCGCATTACGGTGTAGTCGACAATGGATCGGGCATCGACCCGGCTTACGTGGTCGGGTACCCGGGTGGAGGAGCTCACATGTTCGATCTTCGCTACAGCCATAGGCCCCCTCCTGCTCTCTGCGGCGGAGATGCGTCGGAGATCATGACCTATCCCTTGTTCAACTGATTAAACATGCTCGAGTTTTCTCGACAAACCCCATCTTATGTTGTCTCTGTGTGTGTGAGAGCGGACTCTCGGTGTGTTTCATCAAACTCATGCATGGTTTTCTACGATAATGTTTGAATGTCCTGTCGATTAAACAGTAAGGATTGTTGATTGATTAGTACTTTCACTATGTGCGAGACAGCCTTTTCCTTCCATATCGCCTGTCCGTGTAAACTAAAGACGGTAGATGACTCTTAATTAAAGCTTTGGACATTCTATAATTATAAAGTTTTTATTATTTTTTAATAGGTTAATATAACTTAAATATAATCAATACGATGATATATAGATACAAGAGGACCCACAATCGGTAAGAGGGCGTACGACATGAAGAGAGGCCTACGACGCCGTTCTATACACATCACATCTCCTGTATATCTCACAGCTAGGAGGGCTACGGTGGGCGGGTCTTTGGAAATCGATGATTAGACCCTTTTTCTTTGCCATCAGATGTCTGCAAAAATTGACGACTAGACATTTGATAGGGGCCGAGGGTCCGTCAGATGACAGCTTCGGGACTCAAAACAACGTTAGCCTCCTCGAATCTTTCCATGTTTATATATCTCACTTCCCCCTCAAGATGAAAAAGAAGAAAACGAGGGCTCCATCTTTCGACCTAAAGACACTTCCATGGATTTCCACCACCAATACTATAGGAAAAATCCTATGATTTGAACAACTCGAGCTACTATAAAAGTTTTTAAATGGGACATTTGACTGTATAATTCAATGTAAGAACAAATATGGTCTCTCTCTCCCCTTTTTTTTTTGGTTTTTTTGGCTGAATATGGTGTAAAAGTTCAAGACACTGAATAGGATGAATGGTTTCTAAAATTTATTAAAATTTAATTAATTTAAATTTAAGTCGAATTAATTTTTTAATAGTTAAAGCTCTCTTATAGGAGCTCTTTCATTATACTTTCGTTTTAATTTATTAAATTTATTATAAACTCATAAAATATTATATTTATTTTCACTTAAAAATTTAACTAATAGATACCTTTTTATAAAATTATAGTATTCTCTTTATTTAATTAATGTGATATCGTATATTTCAATATAATCATCATTTGAGTTAGATCCAGGGAATCAAATGTATGTGTACTTCATGAAAAGTTCATAAGATTGTGAGTCTAATTTCTTCATCAAGTGATATTATCTGTATACTTGCTTATATTGAATACGTCGATTCAGTAGTGATAGGAGAGAATTGAAATCCACTTACTTAAAAAATATATTTTTTGGTTAATTTGAAATTGAATGTGAATAGTTTGGTTTACGACAACTATTGGACTGGTTTGTGGTAGAACTTGCCTCCTTTCCCTTTTTGGCAACTCCCAACTTCCTAACCTCTGTATTAAAATCCACTCTTCCCCTTCCTCATCATCTTCTTCATCCCCTCAAACAATCACATCAGGGAGAAGACGGAAAACCCTAGTCGCAACATCGTCAAGGAAGTAACCGCAGAGATGACGAGGGGGAAGATTCAGATCAAGCCGATCGAGAACTCGACCAACCGGCAGGTCACCTACTCGAAGAGGCGGAACGGGCTCTTCAAGAAGGCGAGGGAGCTCACCGTCCTCTGCGACGCCAAGGTCTCCCTCATCATGATCTCCTGCAACAACAAGCTCCACGAGTACATCAGCCCCACCACCACGTACGTTGACAAGTGCTTGGCTTGCAAAACCCTAGGTCGTCGACTGTATGTGAACTTGACCTTCTTCCTCTGGCTTTCTTGAAGGACCAAGGAGATGATCGACGAGTACCAGAAAACCCTAGGTGTTGACGTCTGGAGCTCCCACTACGAGGTAGATCAGTAAACTTAGCTAGATTTAGTGGCACGTTTTTTTTTTAATTTCGTAAATCATTAAATTTCTTGTCCGAGCTGTGCGTAGGCCATGGAAGATGAACTGAGGAAGCTCAAAGAGATCAACAGTGAGCTCCGCCTACAGATCAAGTAGGCTACCTTCTTTTTTTTTTTTCGTTTTACATTTTCTGTTAAAAAGTGTCACTGGGATAGTTTGTAATTCTCGAACGTTGGTTGCTGTCGGGGAAGAACAGTCGGAGGAGGCTCGGAGAAGGGCTGGACAACCTCTGCATGGGAGAGCTGTGCGATCTTGAGCAAGAAATAAGGGATGCTTTGCAAGTCATTCGCGAACGGAAGGTTTGAATCATTGCCCCCTTAATTACCAAACAAAATGTCAACTGAGCATGCATATTTCTAGAATGAAAATCGATTTAGACTTCCCAAATAAGTGCAGCTCAACAAGATAATTAAGGTTGAGTACATTTATCAGACTTATTTTTCTCGTTAGTTCGATTAGATGTGTGCCATTGTGTACTTTACTGAGCCCTGATGATGCTGATACGATACAGTTATAAAGGATTTAGCTAGGCCATACATAGATGCAGGTGCTAAATTGATGAACTTAGCTTCTTCTCTTCATGTACAATGGGAATATACGATAATTTGCAGGACCTCCACTCATCAATTGGAGCAAAGACCGCAGCTTACTAGTATTTTGTAGCTGCCACATCTTTTGCTGTTCTTGCACTGCACAGAATGTGTCCACTGAACAGACAACTAACGAATTAGCCGTATGTTTTTCGTTTTTCTGGGTAAATGCAGATGAAGGTCCTCTCCAGTGAAATTGACAAAAGCAACAAGAAGGTCAGACGGCAACCTTTGATTGTACAATTGTTTCATTCTGTGTTGTTCCTCGAACTGTCTCACTGCCCTTTCATATAAACATATATATTCAGAGAAGGAATGCTGAGCTCATCAACAGAAGGCTCGTTCAACACTTGGAAAACATCAGCATAGTAAGCTCCATATTATGCAAATCCCTAGCTTTTGATCCATCATGTCGCAATACTCTATAGTCTAAGTCGGCTTCTTCGAAGCTGTAGCAATTAAAGAAAACCGTCGATCTGGTTAGTTTTCCAGTATGGTGTTCTTATCCTTTTCTGTTCGTCAACTTTCATTGATAAGGAAGCTGGAGATGATGAGCCACACCGCGGTCTAGTCTACAGCGGCTGCATCATCGATCCGAATTACGTGATCAGTTACCCGAGCAGATCAGGAGGTCATCGTGAGTTTGCCCTACACTTCAACCATAGCCCGGCTGCGATTCAATGCAGTGGAGATTTATCAGATATCACCACCTATCCCTTGCTCGATCAGTAAGTTTAATATCTCCAGGCTCTTCCCCTTTGTATCATCTAGCTGACTGCGTGAACTCTCAGTGCTGTGTACTCAAATCTGTGATCTTCTCTATCAATGTTCGAGTATATTAACTAGACATGTGTGGCATATGGTGTAGACTTAATATCATGACTGATATTAATGCTGTGATCTTTCTTCATTGCATGATCTATATATATCAATCCATGGTCAAGTCATTGCTAGTCTCATGTTTCTAACTAATCCAGAAATTGGATAGCTCTTATCTATTACCTGGAACACCCTTTCCCGCCTCCGCTTCAATTGAAAAATCACAACGATCACAACTAAGATTAAGAGATTGATTCAAGGAGTAAGTTCCGTACTCAAACCATTGGAAGTTCCTCGTTTGAACGTAGTCCCCAAAGGTGAACGGACCTACGAGGTCAGAACGAAGTCAATAAAGCCAGTAAATCAGGATTTCGATCAGTAACTTTTGTTCTCTACCCATACATGTTACTGCAGCCATAGATAGGAGCAGATGTAGCCTTGAGGTTGAGCTTGCCAGTGCTCAGGTCAGAACAGCTAACCTGGTCTAATTAAGAATCCACTCCAAATTAACTAACATTTTTGATAGTTCGACTCTCTTTCCCATTGAACAAACTCTCGGATTCGATTCTTAGAGGCTGACTTGTCTCAAAACTGGATTAGTAATAGTTTCTTGCTACAGGACCATGCACCCTAAGGGAAAAAAAATGAATTAACTCAGACTCAAGGATATAGCCCCATAGACCATCAAGAAAGCCTTCGCTCACATCGGGCCCATGAACCCAAGTTCGAAGCCTCATAGCCCATGATTAATTTCCTAAGTTTGGAGGCATTTGCTCTACTGTATGATCTAAAGATTCTAAGGGTGTAGGACGAAGGGTGAGAGTTGAATTGACTTTGCTGTCTTGGAAATTTCGAGCTTGTGACTATGCCCTTGAACTCACACTTTTCAACTTCGTGATCTTGACTTGTATTGAATCTAGGATGTTCGAATGAGACTGGGAAGCAATGCCTTCATCGTGGTAATTCCGAGCTTGCAACTATGAGTTTGAAACAAATCTTTTGAGCTTGTCGCTATTGACTCGGAAGTGACTCTAGTGAAGCCTATCGCCTATCCGGAAGCTGTGGTTAATCTCTCTGTTCTATTTATCTTGCACCGAAAATAAACCAGGGTCCCGGCTTCCACCAAGCTCGGATGATCTCTGTTGATTAGCTGTGGCAGACGTTTTCTCCATGCGTTTTCGTTGGACTGATTCCTCCCGGGTCGAACGACGTAAATCTGATCCGGCTCACATTCATGAGAATCCGTATTGACAACCATCCAAAGTGTTTCACTTCCTTGCATATGCACCAGGTAATTCACTGCCATCTGTGTCACTTCCGTGTCAAGAGTCAGATTGAAGTTATTGTGATGATGACCGGTGGCTCCGACCCGGCATCACTTGCTGTGTATTCTTTTATGACAGTCACTGTGACAATGACCAGACAACATTCCTTTTGCTCTACATAAAGAAGGTCTTCCTCATAAATGTGGTCGGATTTCGGTTTCCTTCTCTTCCAACCCTTCGGCATCTGGGCTTTCTAGAAACCAAAACTATGAACGATGGTATAACTTGAGTCTCATCCACAGGTGTAAGTGAATCTGTGCCGTACTGTCAATATTTATTCAGAGAGTTACCATATTTAGCAAAATGCTCGTAGGAAAAGTAGCAGTAGCCGGACCCCAAGAACTTGAGGCGCTTGTGTGGATCTTATAATTGAGGGAAGCTGCCTAAGTCATTAGTTAGGATTGATTAAGCCTCTTATGTAGGTCAGAGCAAGTGGTCCTAAGGATCTTCGATGCCATCTCAGAGTGCATACCTATGCCAATCTGTGTGACTCTGTGCACTTTTAGGGCCCAAAGTGATTCCCGGGTGGTTTTCCAAGTATGAAAGCAACCGCCAGATCGAACTAGGGACCGGAACTGTAAAACCGACCGATCTTGAAACTGGAAACTACCTGTGATGGAAGTCCTGCCCCCAACTGTAAGACCATTGGGTTCTTCGGGATTCTTTTCATGGTTCAGAATCATCCTCCTCTTGATCCAATCTGGCGCTAACAAAAAATGCATCATATCACGTTCAAATGTGATGTATCTACATGGAGTGGGATCGTAAACCTCCCTGCCTAGTGACCTAAAGTGAATCCCCATTTTTTTAGCAAATTTTGATGTATCAGGTCTTCGATATTTTCTCTTCCTTTGGTTTTCCTCGGTTGGTGGCCATTGCATTGGCTCATCCAATGTCCATCACTATTGTCCTACTCGAGAAAGTGTAGAAGCCCCTCACAAGGGCAAGCGAGATGCTATGATGCACTCATTCAGTGGACTCTCGAATGCCATACATCTCGTGTCTCAAAATGAAACATGTCTCCCAGCTAAATTCGGAAATTTTGGTGAATTTTTCACTTTTAACTGTCATTTCTCGGAACAATCATCTTTTCACAACCCCATGTTTTGTTTCTGCTGTCATGTCCTGAAACTTTCCCAAAATGGAGCTTTCGAAGCTGAAGCAAACAGGACACTGAGGATGGAAGAGCCACAAAATCTCTTGCAATATGATGCAAGTCCCGTCGATTGGCACTTGCGGAAAGTTCTTTACAGTACACAGCATTATGATCGGAGAGGAGACCAAATCATGAGATCTGATCTACAGAAGAACCAGATAAGCAACAAGAAGGGGTGAAGAGGAGCAATCAGAGAACTAAAAAAAAGGGAAGGCCGTATGTCAGCAGAAACATGAGCATTGTTTGTTGTGCGTCCTCTAACGAAAATATCTGGATCTCTTCAACCCAGAGGAAGAAGGACTGATTTGGGGAACCGCAAAAATGTCATCGCTCCATCTCTTGTTTCTGTTGCTGTGTTTCATGTTGACTGGCTGTCTGGTGATTGCTGCCTCCTTGATTCCATTGGTGGCTGCTGAGGACAGGTGATTGGTAGCAGCAGAAGAGATGGGTTCTGGAGCTTGGGGAACCCAGATTCCAAGATTTTCTGAAGCCAGGGGGCTGCTCATCATGTCATCACCATCTACCAAAGGCAACAACCCATCATGATCATCACCACTCTGCAATCAGAACGATGGAAAGTTTACAGGCCCAGTTTCATCAACTATCAGAAAGATACGATTTTTCGGAAGAGATTTGTCTGAAAGACCGCACTCTTCATGGTAAAGTGGAAAGGAGATGATGGGTCCATGCAAACCTTACAGAAACCAAAGGAAGCGGAGCAGGAGTCGAGAAAGTCCTCAAAGTGCCACCCGGGGAGCGTCTCGATCAGATACTCCGATATGCTGCTCGTGAGGCCGTTCCCCGGATTGGCCGCCACCGAGAGCGAGTTGTTGCTGCTCCCTTCTTTGTTGCTTGGGATCTCTGCCGAGGAAGCCACAGAAGCGGCTGTGTTCGTGGATTTTGGCGGCAGCGGCACCTGCTGGGAAGAAGAAGAGGCCAAGACAGGCGGCTTCTTGACCGAAGATGCCTCTGTCCGGACGTCGGGGACCGTGTCGAAGCCAACTGAGGCAGGAGGCTTCGCTGCAGGGGTGTAGAGGGCTGAAGCGGCGGAGAGCTTGACGCCGGTGAGGAGGAAGCGGTTGTGCTTCTGAGTGTGCCCGTTGGCTGTGTGGATCGGGACGTCGCAGTCCCTGCAGAGGATTGCTCTGTCCTGCTGACAGAACAAGAAAGCTCTTTTCTCCTGTTTATTGAACAACCAGAAAAAAGGGGGAAAAGACCCACAAATCATTTCAAGAACAGATGAAGACCCAAAATTCGAAAGGAGGAGGAAGGAGGAGGAGACCTGGCAGACATCGCAGAGAGGGAAGTCCTTGGAGGAAGGCGAGAGGAAGCAGAAGCGCTGGTGCTTGGAGGCGAGCTTGTTCGCGTGGTGGACGCGGTAGTCGCAGCCCCCGCAGAGGGCCGCCTCATCCGCCGTGCAGAACACCGCCGCCTCGTCCTTGCCGCACACATCACACTGTATCTTCATGATCTGATGTCCTCAGTTATCCGCTTCTCTCAGGCAACACTGACGGACTACTACCGACGTTTTCCAATCCCTTTTCGCTTCTCCGGGTTCGTCAGAGGATAATGATGCTCTCTGTATACTGAGTACAGGTCGGAGGTGGTGGCTATGGCATCAGAGAGAGAGAGAGAGAGAGTGCGGGGAGGGGTCAGTGAGTTGGAAGGTAACGTGGGATGGTGAAGGGAGGAGAAGTGGGAAGTAGAAAGTAATTGGAAGAGAAAAGCTGGATTGGTTGAACCTGTCAAAAGGGGGTAAACATCTGGCTATGTGATTTTAATTATTAAACATTCATGCATCCAACTCAATTATTTCCCTTAAGTGACCCATTTGATCTGATTAGTCACGTGAGTAGAGAAAATTTTAAAAATAATTTAATTTTATTTTTAGATGAACGAATCTAACTTAAATCTAAATTTATATGGACTTATATGGAAAGCTGGTGATTCGATGGAAAAAAAAAGGTATTATTCCAAGGAAAAGTAAGGTATGGGCGCCACATAGTTTTTATTTATTATCCGAGTAATTATTCGAGTTGCTGAATCAATTTTAAAAGATTTAATTACATGCTCGTGATTCGTGATCATCCAAGTAAATACGAAGATTAGAAGAGTTTTATTTTTAATGGGCCCATGGGACCATTACCTGAGTTGGTCAAGATCGGATGAGTTTTCGAACCTTAGACGACAGATATTGAGAAAAACGTGGAAGGCAGGCCAATGGGACGGTGTTATTATGCGACCGTAAAGAGAGGTGTTAAATTATAAATCTAGAACAAATAGGACACTTGATTCCCCTAAAATTATTATTATTATTATTATTATTATTATTTCGAGACAACAAAACAATAGATTAATAGTTTATCACATCTGTTATGGTACGCCTCCCACGCACATTGTCTGGGGGGACCATGCTGCTCTCCTCAGTGTTCCATTATTGGCCCCTCCCAGTCCAAAAATCATTCTTACTTAGTAGGATCTAGATCTTCGCTTCGAAATTAATATTAATCGGGGCCGATCTCGACATGCGATATTTCCCTATTTGCGAGCGTGTCTCGACCGTGCCTTCAGTTCGAGGAATGTATATTATATTACTCGGAGATAGAGGTGGCAAATTGTGCTAGCCCGAGCACGGCCCTTTAAGATAATATAGGGCTGCTGACATGGCACGGCACGATAGCACGATAATCTCCCTTAATTATGATTTGTCTGCGACTGTAAGTGAGCTCATAAAGGAATTTTGTCTATCATTGGGATATAGTGTTTGATAGCATGTTAAGTTTTTTTTTTATAATAATTTCCCTAATCGAACTATTGTGTCAACACTGCTTAGGGATCATTGGATCCAGCACGCCCGATAACATTTTCGAGCCGTGCCGGCACGGCACAATAAGCGCCAGCCTAGGTTCATGCCTGGCAATCGTGCCGGGTCTACGTGGAGATTATTAACTGCTCACGCATAGTAAACCTTAAACCAGGAAGGCAGTACATGGCTAGGTCCCTGCACTATACATTCGCACGTGAGTACCATCTTATGCATTGCTCAAGGACATTATTGTTAGTATTATTATTATTATTATTTAAACTTACGCGACAAAGGCACATCATATGCCCATATATATTATAGGGTATCATAATTAAGTGCACTACCTGTCAAGATATATATATATATGTATATGTGAACGATAAGTGCTCGAAATATTATTAATTGACGGTAAATATTTAAATTATGGAAACTTTCGAGTCGTAATAATTTTCCCAATGGAAATGTGACATTTGATTTTGAGAAAAATATGAAGTTGGTCGAAAATTTTAGTGAGTATATATAAGATATGATAACATATTAGGTATTAATTTAAGAATAATACGTGTTTTAAATAAAAAATTATCGACCGTATCCTAAAATCTCCACGTTAATATCTCAATTAAAAATAATTTTAATTAATTTTTTCAAACTCAATACGAACTTTTTTGTATATCATGATCAAATATCAACTTTACCTTATTTACTTTATCTATTGATGTTAGCATACAATGCGATTTTCGTAAAATTGTCATATATGACACGTTAATTTTACTGATGTGATTAACAGTATTATATATGGCACTAATGTGGCATAGTCCCACTTAGGATAACTTGATGAAAAGACGACTATCATACTAAATTTCATAAATGGCGTATAATATGTGTCTGGTACGCGAAAAAATTCGTATTAAATTTGAAAAAATAACAAAAAATTATAATTAATTTAATATATATTAACAAAATAAATTAATATAATATGATAGTGCGGCAAATTTTATGGCTAAAAACTATAATTTATTGTGTCAGATTTGCTGTAGGCAACATTGCATCCCACCAGCCAAAAGGCGCATGTATGTATGGGCGCATTAGTACATGGTGGAGAGTTTATGAACCCTAATCCATAAAATACAGGTAGATGGAGAAATCAAAGGGCTAGCTAAGGAGAGTGTCGGAGCTCGATTTGCCATCGATCGACTCGGAAACTGTGTTTCCGCGTACGCTTGATCGGTACAGGCGCGATGTGTTTCACGGTCATAATGCAGTTAAACGCATAAATCAAAAGAAAAGAAAAAAAGGGGTTACGAGCCGGGCTTGATCGATAGGAAGACCCTGCAACTACCTGATTATCATGTTCCACAGTTTCAGGAATCTTACCAGATGATCAGCTAACCAGAGATGCGATGCGCAATCGGCCACGCGAGATACTCGTCGAGAAGGGTCTGTGCATCCTCCTTCCTTCTCGAGTCGGCTGAGAGGGCTGGGTGCACTGATGCACCCCGGATTCCATGAGAACCGAGCTTTCAACGCTGTCAACGACGAATCCCCCATGCCCGCCTCAATTTCTTCGATTAATCGTGGTCAAGACGTGAAATGTCACCATACTACAGTGGAACCCAAATCAACATCCCATTAGGCAGCGTCACAGTTTACTCTGACATGATCCGGAATCGCTTTTCGTGTACAGGGTTAGTGATGCATAAGTGAAGCACGTGAAACACATGTATCGGCATAGTTTAAATTACCCTGGAACAATATATAATTTTGCACATTATTAACTATTATGAAAAGGGATGTGTTTTTTTTTTTTATATATAAGTGATTGATAAGATTAGAATAATTAAATATAAAATATAAAATAAGAGGGGAGTAGAACATAATAATAAGAACTGAATTTATAATTTATTATACTCAAATTAAAAATCTCCTACCTTCCCAAATAATTATGACATTTTTTTAAAAATTCTCTCGAATATATATTAAACTAAATATTCGTCTAAATCCCATGTGACATGAACTTTGACATGTGACTGCTTATACAAAGTGTTACATATAAAAATGTGATAAATCATCATTGTTACGTCAATAATAGATGAAATTTTCAACATACTTGCTATTTCATGTATAATACATGTATAGATTGTTTAGGTAATTCATCCTTTTAATTATATAATATATATTTATATGTCTATTGATAGGGTGGAGTTGGAAATTCAGTACGTCCATCATAGTTTGAAAGGGCCAGATGAGAATTACGATAATTATCGTAATTCCTCTTGATATCCACCATGTGATGCATAAGCGATCAAATTGAAGATTAAAGCTCTTCTAAATCATCGATATTATTCATTTATACGGTAGACTATTATACATAATAGAAAGAGATATTGAATCACTGGATTTAATTCAATTTTTTTCCAAAAATACTATACTCGGAATTCGGGGGAGAGTGCCCGGCTTTTTGTTGAACTGTCGGTATGATTTAATCCTTCAAGACATTTGTAAGCTACTTCCGATTCTTTTCATGAAAGTAGAGGGAATGGAATGCTAAATAATGCTGTCGAGAGGTGAATGGATCTAGCACTTTTAGATTTATTCGATTAATCAAATCTTCGGATGAAGACATAGTGGTTCACCTTCCTAATTGTAAATATTATCCAATAAAATTATTAAATTAAATAATTAAAATTGTATGATGCAATCAATCACCAATGATTTCAAATATAGGAAAAATTCATATAAACAATTCGATTCATTTTTAATGTATATATCATTAATTATAACTCGTTAACTAAATCGTTGAAAGATTCGGAAATTAGATCATTAGTGAATAAATAACTATATATTTATATAAAACAATATATATTTATCCCATTTACAGGGTGGGGATGGGACCTGACCAGTCACTTTCCTTGAGCAACTAGAGAGCAGTGCAGATGCCAAATTCTTTATTATTTAAATTGCAATTATTAAAGAAAAATGGGGTTAATTAGGGACAGATGGCTAATCAGGAAAGTGTCCTCTTATATTTGACAAGACATTATATTATATCCATTAAAATGTCTCAATGATGCAAAGCCGTTTCATATCTTCACCTACCGTGAGCGTGATTGAGTGGTTCGGCACTTATCATTCCAATGGGAAAAGTTCGAGTCCCACCTGCAACGAAGAACTCTTAACCTCTTAAATGAGCCGACCCGGGACGATCTGGATTAGTCAGGTGGATAAAATCTAACTGGATACCGGTGGTTTATACAAAAAAAGCCGTTTCATATATTCACATATTCATCCGCACATTTTTACCTGGGAAAAGCAAAAAAGAAGCCCAACAAAAGGATAAAAAATATATTTCTTGTAATCGATCTGAGTCGATTAAGATAGTTCGACGAATATTATTCCTAAAAAATGGTTTTGATTTTAAATCTTTTAAGACATAAAGGAATATATCATCATAGGAGTTTGGTATCTTATCAACTCATTTATTTCTTATTTAGATTAAAGGGAAATCATATATATATATATGTATGTATGTATGGATGGATGGATGGATGTATATGTGTGTGTGTATGCTATAGCCAAAAAAAGGACCCAAGTAGGGTCATACATCACCGGAGCCCAAGTCATTTGACTCGGATCCACGTAGAGCCAACCTCTTGGGTTGACGATTTGACAAAACGACGGAGGTGTAATCCCAGAATATCATCGTACTAGATAGACAAAAGACCGTGAGGTGGCGCCAACAGGGACACAGCTTCAGAGCCCACACGAGCTTGTTCCCCCGCCTATCCTTGCGATGAAATCTGCAGCTCCGATGCGTCCCCGGAACACGAGCTGCTGCACATGGATCCCCCGGAAAGCTGCCGGCGAGCTCCATACAATTCCAGCAATGATGGGCATGAGTGGCAAACTATTCTGCGTGGACTTCCATGCGTGATCGATAACAGCAGAAGCATCAATCTCAACAATCAGGAAGTCGATTCCTCCTAGATCACGGGCAATTAGTAACCCATCCCTGAGGCCCCCACAGTTCAGCTACTGAGCTGGTTGCAGTGCCTTTTATTCCCTCGTACAACCCCTTATCCATCTTCCCCTCGAGTCTCTTAAGGATACTTCCCGATCCTGCTGCGCCCACCCAGATGTCTGGTCAGCTACTCCATCAGAATTTAGTTTCACCCATGGGTCCCTTGGTAGCATCCATCGAAGGAGAATCTCTTTGTCGGGGTCTTCGTCCTTAGCTTCCTGCAGGACAGATAGTTCCCTTGATCCCGTTCAAGCGATTTTCGTGCATGAATGGATTGGGTATAACAGTAGGAGGTCTCGAATTTAATTATCGTACCTTTTCGGTTCTCGAATAATTCTTGTAAGAGGGGGAAAAAAAAGAGTGGTCTTCTCCATACCACTCTGACGTCAGCAATAGGACAAGAAGCCAATTTATTCTTGGTGCTTAAAGTCTTATTCTCCATTACAGTTCACTCAGCTGTAAGGTCCCACTACTTTTGATTCCACTGGATAAGCTGGTGATCTAAACAAAGTCCACTTAAGAGGTCGGTTTAAATATCTTGGTATATCTTTTTTCTCTTAAATAAGGTATTGAATTTGAATCTTGATAATTGAAAAATTAACATCAAGAGAGTTTAACTTATTATTGAACCCATTTTACTCGAAATTGAATTAGTTAGGACTTAAACTTCTAAACAATAGGAAGAACACATCCAAAAAGAAAGAAAGAAAGTAAAATGCTCTCAATTCATGGTTGGTACATTGGATTGTGACCCATTCATGTATGGTGGGATGGTGCCCGGAGCGATCGGGGAGATTTCCATCAGTTATGTGATTCTGAACAATCTTGTCAAGAAAAGGTTCACTCACTTCAAGAACCATGGGACTGAAGCATGCAGGTATCGCAATCTGAGGCCCCAAGAATTGATTCAAGCTAGAGGAATTATCCCAGCCATCTCCAAGGCACCCATTAGTAGTTGGATAAGAGAGTGAACATTGTACTAAAAAGGTTCACATCTCCATCCAGCAGTAAAACAGAGCATCGAAACCATTCATTCAAAGAGTAACAGAAGCACTCTTCAAGTTAAATCTCTTTACGGTTCATAAAAAAACTTCAATGTTATATGCATTTTAACTATAGTTTTTAAGACCGGACCGGACCGAGAATCATTGTAGGGCATAACTTCATGGGTCGGACCAGGAATTCAATGGATTGAATCGCATATTTAATAAATAGTATTGATAATATAATATTACTAATAAATTTACATAATATCATAATTTGAATATGATGTATAACAAAAAATTATTAATATAATCATTATATTAAACAAAAGTTTAACATAAAATATAAATATAAGTTTGGTAAAATAAAATTGGTATATTATAATATGTTTTTATTTTTTAAAAATTTTAAATCGCTCGGTTTTCCTACTGATTCAATTGAGTTCACCGGAGTTAGCCTTATTAAAAGTGCAATTGGGTCTTTTACAAGAACCGGACCGGGTGAGTGATCGGTTCCAAGTTGAACCGGTCGAATCGGCTAGTCCGGTCAGATTTTTAAAACTATGATTTTAACAATTATATTCACTATTCTCATGATTTTATGCAAATTAAAATTCATCTGAAATGAATTCTAAAAGATATTTATGTTTCCGCGTCGACATGCACTCATGTATTACTCCGCTCAATAACTGACCACAATGCATATGACCTTACCTCTTCCATCTCGGGCCTGGTTCTTGGGGGGACATCATCGAATATGAGAACTGCTTCGGCACATGATTCTGCATTCATTCAACCCGACGAGAACCGTTCATACTTTTTTTTTTGGCCCTCCTCGAGCATGATGATTTCCGGCGTAAAGAACTCGTGATTTTTGAAATGCTTGCTCGAGTTAGGATAGTAATTCCGATTAAATTAGTAGATAATTGAGGCCCACCTCATCACATTTTGCCATTGGGAACACCCCTAATAATATCATGGTCCTGAGTGACTTCCAACCACCAAACGAAATACTAATCTATCGGATACGATCGAGAGGAGACCTTAAATCAATTCACCACGCGGGATTAGATCGAAATGGTGGGAGCCCCCTCGGCGCAGGCTAGAAGACAAAATCTTGCTTTTTTTTCCTCCCCCTAATAATCTGGACAGTGTACGACTTTTTCTTCACTCTGAGCTCTTTGAGGAATCTTTGAAATGGGACACATCACCTGCTCATCGATTCCTATGCGGAGAGCAGAGTAAGTCAACTGTGAACAGTAAGCATTCACATGAAATTACTGATAATTATATTCCAAACAGAAAAGAGAATAATGATACCCATGTGAAATGATAGTTTAAGTGAATAAATAGTTAGCGAGTGGTTCTCAAGAATGTGGATTCAAAATTAAAAAAAAAGGAAGGATTTCGACGTGACATCCGAAGGCGAATCAAGAGAAGGAAGGCACCTTATTCAATAGACAATACCATGTGGCCTGTTGATATGGTGGAAATATTCAGTGCAATTTTGGAAAAAGATATTTAAGAATATCAAATAATTTAAAAAGAGATTAGTTAACCTAAAAAGGATAATTATTAAATTAAAAAAAAGAAAAAGAAAATAGAGATATGCTGATGAGATGTAATTGTTGCATACGATAATTATGCAATGAACATACTATGCGACCTGATATAACTATTTAATAAAAAATTTAAAGAAATATGAAAAGTGTAATGGTAAGATAAGAAGAATAGAAATAATAATTTATTAATATCATGTAAATACTGCATAAAATAAAATAAATATTTTGTTTTACTTGCCGACATCGAAACCCGAAAGCTGGAAAAGGGGAAAGTTTATGTAAATGTCCTATATTCTTCTTTTATTCAAAGAAAAATCGATTGATTAAGGGATTGCCAAGGTGTTGATTGAGAATATTTAAATGCTTATTTTCAATAAAGAAATGGTGGGAAAAAAAACTAATACTGAAAGATTTTGTCTACTCTTTGTGCTTTCCAAAATATCTTTTAACAAATAATTAATTTGACTAATGAAAAAAATTAGAATTAAGAATGAAACATTAAAATAACTCTTAAAATCACAATCATCACTTAAAAATCATATCTAATTTTATTTTTTTATTTTTATACACACAAATTATCTATCGTAATATAAAAAATTAATCAATTTATAATTATATTTAAGTACTTTAATCACGTTCAAATCAATGCATGTAATGAATTTCATTGAGATGGTGTGTACTGCATTTAAACGAGCTGACATCTAGTTGTAACGTAATCAAAGGTAGACATGGGGTAATCGATTTTTCAGATGTTCGTTCCCTTCTGGACTAGGGAAAAAGGTGAAATTTTCATACAAATTTTCTGGGAATTTTTTTCCTTTTTTTAATTTATTAAGTTAATATGAGTTTTTATCTCTATCGGATTGGTCCTCTTGCCCGTCCAGTCCTGATTGTAATGGTTGATTGTTCAATTAATCAGTGATTAATTGGTGTTGGTTGGTACGAAGCTGATCATTCAATGAAGTGACAAGTCGGCAACGTAAGTCTCCTACAAATTAATTGTCGATTAGTCAGTCACAACTTTGGAAACCTCCCTGTCTAGGTTCAATCCAGTGCTCTGGTCAAGCAAGTCATTATCAATTATATAGATTAATAAAAAAGAAGCTGCCGGCTTGAATATAAGTTGGTCGAAGTTGTTTGATATATCTTCCCTTTAAATAATATGTTAAATTTGAATTTTGTCAATATAAAAAATTTATATTAAGAAAGTTTCATTATCTTGAATGAACTGATTCGACTTAAATTTAAATTAGATAAAGTTGAATAGGCTAGTCATATAGGATGACTTAATTGAAAAAAAGTAAAATCCATGAACTTAAAGTATTTACTGAATATTTCCGGCTGTGAAGCATAAAAATTTGCCACAATTTTAGTCTCGGATAGAAATTAATGGCTTCCTTGTGGAGTATTTGAATAATATATATATACTTTTTTTTTAAGTTTCTTTTGGGAGGCTTCAAATAAAATATAATTTGGAGTTGAACTAGTAGTTCTTTCATTAGACCTCCAAATGGGTGATCCAAGGATCGAATCATAGGTTAGGAGGGTCGGTTAGAATTTTTCAAGTGATTTCGCTCCAACCGTAGACTGGTCTGTAGATACGCTTTGGCTGGTCCATGGATATTGTGCTGTGCAGACCAAAAAAAAAAAAGGCCTCAAATGAAATCGAGCATAGTTCACTCATGTTTTGTGTGTAATTTACAAAATCGTAAATTCAAATCTACTTTGGTGAGCCAATCAGACCTGTGCTGGCATACAGATTTACCTGATTTAGGGTCTTGTTGACCGACATGCCTGTCCAGGTTTTTGGCGGAAATTCGGGGTAAGGAGTAGGCTTCTTTTTCGATTTCATGATCAACACCCAGCCAGATATGTTAACCCGGTCCGGTTCGGCCTGAACCAAACTGTGGGAAACTAGTCCGAACTATTTCAAATAAGTCATGGGCCTGGTCATGTGTAGGTTGGTTGAAGTGCGATTCCGTGCCTGGTCGAGGAAGTATACACCCATTTGAACTAGAACTGACCCGACCCACTTACCTCATCAACCCGGCCAAAAACCGTAACCAACATGGAGCCATCATGAAACTCGACTGGATCTAGACCAAACCTTGATGAACCGTGCAAATTTGACTCATTTTTTAGGTTTTTAACTTAAAATTTTGTAAATTTTGAAAAACAAAATCTGGGTCATTGTTATGTTTGTCACTGTTATAGGGCAATTCAAAAGTTCCTGAACCGGAATCGGCATAGCCCATTAAGTTAAACAAGCCGAACTGTAATTGGAACAAACGGTTTATAGTCCATTTCAAACCGGCCCGATCCACCCCATTTTACATCGCTGCACCCAGCCAGCACGATTGGAAAGGGCACCACCTACAAAAGGCAGCTCTTCGAAATCAGTTTGTTCCCCATGTCGGCCTTTTGTCTTGTATCTTATTAGACATTAATGGGATATTGATATTTTTCTAATATTGTCAGTTTTAAAGAAATGTAACTATTTAATTAAAAAAATAGAACGAAATTAGTAATTATTTTCCAGTGATTTTTCCAATTTATTCCTTTCTCAAGCAAACTAGAGACTAACTCATGCACCGATTTTGTGATTTAAAGTAACATCAATTACACATATAATTACGAAAAAATATTCACGTTAATTTTATTTCTAAATGTTGCTGTGATTTATAGTAATAATTTTTCGATAGCATTATTGATTTCTCTATAGAGGTGTAATTGTGAGCAAAAAAGATAAATATGTAATTGGAAAAAAAAGAAAGAAAGGAAAAATAATAGTAATATAAGAGCATCCTAATTTTACCATTTAAATCTCATTACTTTTTATTGATAAATTAATATTTATTAGTATTATTTTTAGAAATTTAAAAATGAAAACAACCATATGATCATCTATTTAAACCCAAATTTTTACTTGATATATGGCGTAAATTTAGATCATTAATATTTTTGAGAACCGAACCAGAGATACCATGACTAAAAATTTCATATCACATTATAAATTCAACTTTTCTAATAAAAACTTACCATATTTCCTTAATCTTTTCCTTGGATAACTTTATGTCACCCTATAAATTTCCGTTATAATAGGCAAAAAGGATTCACAATTTTCAAATCTTTAGTCAGAGAACCTAGGTCGTAGTGTGCAGCTACTCTGCTGATCTGTCAATCACCACGTGGAGCTTCACCGCAGCAGTCCAGCAACTTAGGATGAGGTCTCATGGGCGGTTGGCGGTCAACAGTGTCCTTCTCTTATAAATTTGTCTTCCTGTTTTCTCGGTCGGCCATCGTGTCTTCGCCTCTTCGGTCAATTCAAGCTAAAATGAAACAAGTAAAATTAAGATTATTGGATTTGGATATCGTTGAATTATTGTAAATATATTAGAATTACAATGAAAATTTTCACTATAGTACATATTATATATTCTTTGGATCATAAGTTAAAGCATATTAGTACAAAAGATCTAACCGGTTATAAGAACATTGACAAGTGCCGGTGTCAATCGCACATGTTACATGGAATCAGTTATAATAAAATAATTTTACTCATTCAAGTTTAGTTGCTAATAATTCTTTATTTAAACTCCACTTCTTATACCGTTTATACCATTCGACTCTTGAATCGGTCAATTTCGTTTTAATATAATAAACATGTATGTTTTTAGAGTTTACCATATTCAAAAGGGCTCGGTAATTTAGAATTTTATTGAAAAAATACTTAACGTACATAAAAAAAAAAGAAGAGGTTACTTCTTTTTTGGTATAAACTGTTGGTATCTAGTTGAACTTTGTCCAGTTGACTAATCCGAATCGCCCCGAGTCGGCCCATTTAAGGGGTTAAGAGCTCCCCGCCGTAGATGGGACTCGAACTCGAGTCCTTTCATTGGGATGATGAGTGCCGAACCACTCGACCACGTCCACGATGGGTAAAGAGGTTACTTCAAATCAACTATTGTACACTATTTTTTTATTAAATAACCATATTAAATTTAAAAAAATTAATTTATGAGCATCCCAATGTTAAACTTGATTATTTATCAATGATTAAATAACATGATATTCGAAACTTGTGGTATAATATAAGCCTCGGTAAGATCCATTCTTTTATTTCACGAATGTATCCGCCGGTCCACAACTTTAGAACCGGTCCTATACATGGTAGGGTCCGAATATCACAAAAATTATAGGGTGCCCGAGCTCGATCACCCCTGTAATGGATAGATTAATTAGTAATACCGCAGATATGTGTGTGGGACTGGAGATTGGGCTTGACCTGTGCAGCAAAATAAGGCCCGCCAATTCGGCCTTAGCAATTCGAGCCTGTCAGGCAGCCCTCATCGATCGGCCGGAAAATCGGACTCTCCCCTAGGGAAAAATTGGTAGAGTGCAGGGGAAAATCGATTGCAATATAGAATTGTCGTGTTTGTTAGAATTTTACTAGAAAAGAATAAAAAAATATAATATTACGATATTTCATATTAATAACATTAATTTTTTTTACAACATTATCGTCAATTCTCTCCCCAAATATACCACTTAATTAACTCACGTGCACTCCAAATTCGATAAGATCTATCTAAATTCAATTGAATCCACATTCGAATAGAGTGAATTAAAAATTATTTTTAAAAAATCCTACCATTCATTTAAATTTAGATTTTTGGCTTAAATTATGGATTATAATCGATATTTTAAACTTTAAATTTATCCATTTGTATTTAGTATATGTTGTTTTAACTTGTAATCATTAATTATATACTATTATAATTATTTATTAAGTGCATGGATGATTTGAATTATAAGGCTCATGAACTTATACCTTGATTGATTTTCGGTCCGGTCTGATTTGTTTTAAAAACTATGGTTGGGCCATTGGAATTGAGGAATTCCACCATTTTGCCGGGTAAAAGTTTTACGGCCCGAGTCCCTCAACCCGGTAAAATGCGCATGACCAAGAAGAGTAGAATTGGCATTTATTTTGTAGCAAAACGGGCTCGATTATGGCGAATCCAAACACCACCTGAGCATGCTGCCCCGATCCAAGATCTTCTTTGAACCGACCCGGTAAGATTCCATTCCTGGCTTCGACGAAATTTTGATGTCATACTCGAGTAGAGAAAAATTAGAAAGGGATCTCCGGTCAAGCCGTGGACTTTTCCCCTCTGATTTTTCATTTGCCATACCATGCATTTGTTGCCGGGTTCAAGTCGACCCGCCTTCTGGGACACGCCCGACCCGAACCGGGTGTCTCTAAGGGAGGAGACAAGCAGCTTAGCAGATCGGAATCCGTCCCTGCTGCAACTGGGTTGATTTGAATTGAAAATCGTCACGGAGTTCAAAATTGCCCCATCAATGGAGGCAATCAGGAGGATCAGAGATCAGGTCGCCAGGCAGCAGCAGGTAATCTCCCCGTCTCCACCTCTCCTTCTGTCCTGTTTCGCCTCAAGCTGCCGTGGATTAGTGTTCCATCGTTCTTCCGTTGGCCGTCGTTGTGGTGATCTCCGATTGCTCAGTTTCCGCTAGTCTCGCGGGATTCCACCTCCTTTTGATCCTCTTACCGTGTATTCATCTGGTCTCAGTCGATGCATTTCCAGTTGATACCGTCACGTTAATTTGGTAACTTGAGGTGTTTTTCCTCTTCTCGAATTAGATGACGGTATCAGACGCTTTGAGGTCGAGCATTACCGTGATTTATAATTGTGGATGTTCTTATAATTGAAAGCCCTACTGAATGAATCAAAATGTGAAAGCTTTTTCTGCATTTTTAAGCTCTGGTTTGGCTTTGTTGAATTTGGATAATAGGAATCGATTTACCATCTCGAGGAGCCAATATATCCTACATTGATTCCTTCGTACATGTCGCTCAGCCAAGTGAATCCATTGACAGTTTTCCCCGAGGCAACTATTCATGTCAATATGATATCTGAACTACATGAAACTGGTGCCAACATTATCAGAAACATAGCTTGTGTGGCAGTCTGAATCTCATGATTTCAATTGTCTCAGGTTTTTAAACAATTTGCTGGTGGTATATATGGCAGCTCAGAAAATGTCGCATCTGATGAGGCAGATGTTCAGAATCACCAAAGACTTGAGAAGCTATACATATCGACTCGTGCTGCCAAGGTTTCTCTCAATCTTTTGCTTAAGTACAGTTTATTTTTCCTGTACTAACCTTAAGCTGTGTCCAACATTGCCAGCGCTTTCAAAGGGAGATAGTTCGTGGTGTTGAAGGTTACATAGTTCATGGTTCCAAGCAAATTGAGATAGGTAACTTTAAGTGGGAGTGCCCATTTGACTTATTCTTTAATGATGAGGAACCACCCAAGATCAGACCAATTTATGGTGTATGCCGTGCATAATCCTATATTTTTTCATAGGCACAAAGTTGTCAGAGGATTGTAGAAAATATGGTTCTGAAAACACTTGTACAAGTGGCAATACATTATCAAAAGCAGCAGTTAGTTTTTCAAGAGCTCGTGCTGCAATGGAGAAGGAACGAGGAAATCTATTAAAAACCCTAGGCACCCAGGTAACTGAAAATATTGTAGTATGTTACGCCTTTATAATTTTGATCTTTTCCATAGAAAAAGTTGTGTGAGATTGGTTCTCGTATAATTACCTTCTGGTATTCTTCGTTTACATTTTACTTTCATCATGATGTAGAGATGGTTTCAAATCATTAATTGTGCCATTTGAGTTTTTGACTTCTCTCTAGGTTGCAGAGCCTTTGAGAGCAATGGTTATGGGTGCGCCATTGGAGGATGCCAGGCAGCTTGCCCAACGATATGATAGAATGCGTCAAGAGGCTGAAGCTCAGGTAAAAATTATCTGTAGATATGATGATGTAGCTTGCCTTTCTACATCACTTTTATTTGTTATAGAAGGCAGAGGCTATCTTGCAAATCTCTGAGTATGAAATATATGATTGGTAAACTTTAAACCAGATTCAAGTACCATTAAGAAAGAATAGAGATGGGCTCATAATAATGGCCAAATGAGCAATAAGTATTGAAGGATCAAATATAGAATCATTAGAAGTTGTGAAATTGATCTTCCTTTTAAAAGTTGTTACTAGTGGTGTTCCCATATATTCTGTTGTGCGTACTTCCATAAAGCAACTGATAAAGATAGATGCTCAAGTAAAGGAGGATGTACAATACTTTTCAATAGAGGTTTTATCTTAATTTCTTCCTTGAGGTCATGCTTATAGCTGATCACCTACTTCTGTTAGATGTGCTTTCTGGAGTTGTGACTCACTTTATTTCATTTTAGTGGTCATATAATTGAACATGTACATCACTTGTGTTATGTAGTAAAATCTCCTCTTTTTTTTGGCGAATAGCTAGAATTTTCTACTTGTCTAGATGTAGAGAGAATGCAAAACGATAAATTTAAGGATTAAGTATTGTTTATGTCCATGCTGAACGATAAATTTTCTGAACCCTTGTACTTGTTTAGCAATATCACATAAAACTGCAATTTTCTGGCGTTTCAGTGTAAAGTGGTTCAGCAGATTATAAATGATACCATCAAATTGTGAAATGAATATTGAAAGAAATCTTTACAGGCAATTGATGTTTCCAGACGCCAAGCAAAGGTGAGGGAATCTATGGGTAATGCTGAATACGTCACGAAATTAGAAGCTGCAGAAGTGAAGCTTCAAGAACTGAAGTCAAACGTGGCAACAATGGGAAAAGAAGCTGGTGCAGCTATGGCTGCTGTAGAAGGCCAACAGCAAAGACTAACTCTTCAGCGGCTCATCTCTATGGTGTTTACAATTCCCTTGACGTATCTTTTTGTTATCCTTTGTTCTTATTCCTACTATAGTTTCTATTCCTATGGTGATAATTCTAGTTATTTTATTTTTGGTGAATGCAGGTTGAATCAGAGAGAAACTATCATCAAAAAGTTCTGCAGATACTTGATCAACTAGAGGGTGAGGTATGAATTATTTTGACAAGGGACTTCTGTCTATTTTCATTTAGCTGGATCACCGTGCAGTCTTTTCCTCCATATTATTTTACATTCCTGATCTTCGATTATGAACAGTTAACATCAGAGCACCAGACAATCGAGGCATCTCCTACTCCTAGTGCACCTGCTGACGACTTGATGCCTCCGCCTCCATCATATGATGAGATCAATAACACTTTTACTGCTCATACCTATGATGATTCAACTGATGTTGTTGACTATTTCTTGGGCGAGGTGATCACCTTGCTTTATATTAAAATTTATTTCTGCAGCTTGTTTGGTTTAAATAAACTTGTGTGCGACATGATTTTCTTTCTACTCACAGTTTCCCATAAACTATTGCAGGCTATGTATTCGTTTCGAGGTGTATCTGATGTGGAGTTAAGTTTGTCTATTGGAGACTACGTTGTTGTGCGTAAGGTTGTTACCTGTTTTCAACAGATATCACTTCATTTCCCTCCTGATATTAAGTCAATTATCTGCTTTTAAACTATATAGCGCTCTATAGCAAAGTTGATTTTTTGATGTGGCAGAGTATACATAGTATTGGAAGCTTGAAATCTGCTGGAAACTACATTTTATTGTTAGACATAGAATCATCTGAGTAATCTCTCCAGTTTACTGGTTCCGTGTTTCTGCATTTTCTGTGGATTGCTTCATATTGAAGTTGAAATATCCATTTGCATATCTGTCCTTCCACACATCCTCACTAGCATTTAAACTGTTTTTTTTTTATGAGGACATTTAAATTATTAGGTGCATTTCAATCTGTATAACTTTGGCTGGTGCTTGAAATAGTAGAGTGGATATTTCTCCCCCGTCATGGATATAACTTTAGGCATGCCGGTCTTTTAGCTACTTGCTGCCATGCCTTCTGTTAGTTCCTATAAGGTTCTTATTCTGTTCTTCCCATTTTAGTTCTCTTAGGAAGTCCCCTTAACTTCTGTTCTCCGATACACAGGTGTCAAACAGCGGCTGGGCGGAGGGAGAATGCAAGGGAAAAGCTGGTTGGTTCCCCCTCGATTATATTGAAAGGAGGGAACGAGTCCTCATCAGCAAAATGGCTCACATCATTTGAATCCCATGCCTTTTTCCCCGACCACCTTCCATCTCTCCATGGCACTCCCTCAAGTATGCTCTCCTTCCCTCCCGGCTGCTGAGACTCCTTGCTTTTCACATTCGGGTTTGTGTTGCAGATCAAAATTTTCTTATATCTTCCCCTCTCCCTCTCTGCTTTCCTTATTAGCCCAAGTGTTGTACGTTACACCGACATTCCTTAGGATCAATCACTTGTTCCATGGTCAAAAAAATGCTTCGTGCTGCTATTGCTCTATGCTGGCAAAGGTCAAGACAGCATGAGCCGAATGTTTGAATGTTGGTTAAGACGATACCTAGCTTTTGCGTTTTTTCCTGTGGCACTTATTCTCATATCTTTGTGCAATATGAAATGAATGAGAACAACACAATGGACTCTGAGATCATCAATGCTGAGAAAATGCTTAAGATCAACCATCGCAGAGCTCTGAGCTTGAGCTTCCTCGCAGACGAGAGATAGTTTTTTTTTTTTAATTATTATTTTTTAGTCAAAATTCCATCATCTAGTTTTACATGCATAAAAGTGTACATATATAGTATTGAATTTGGACCTCTTTGTATGATAAAACTGCTTACTGATCGGAGGTCTGCTACGGATCATCATTTTGGGTATGGGATTAAGATGCATTATCTCGATTTTCATCCATAGGACTCACTGTACCCCCGTTTATTTCCCGTCTGCCCGTTCCAGACTCATGGATCCTGGTCATCCTTACCCACCCCGTGACATGAGGAAGTATCAGCCGATCGCAAAAATGGGTGGGTGGGTTGACGATCATTCCGACGACAGTTGCCGGAGTTACTGATAAATAGAGCACTTTTGCGATTGATGATTTTTCTCCTCCTCCTGTATGATCAAGATGCCTTTTGAGTCGTGGCCATTTGTACGTGTGGGTCTCCTTGTTCATGTATTAGTTCGAACTTTGAAAATTTACTAAATCGGAGGTTCCTTAGACGAGAGCAGGTCGAAGCCGAAGAGCACGGGGAGGTAAATTTGCAGTCCAGGGGAACTTCCTCCTCAAACTCTTGATCCATGCAAGAATCATGATCACTCACTCACTCATCCCATGAGCATGAGACACAGAATATCAGTTCGACTCGGCTCCACCACCGCGCCGTATCAGCCGATAGCAAAGAGTCCGATCGCAGTGGTGCACTCACTAATAAGTAAGTATAAAATCGAACTTAACGACAGGTTTGCTCGAGCTCACGAGAAATCCGTGCCTCTCCCAATGCGTGAGCCGGTCGGGCATTCACCTCACATGAGGAGGATTATGATGATGATGATGGGTAAAATGGCGATAATATGCGTGATGTTTATAGCTCCGAGGTTGTCTGCGATGGAGGGTCTGGGGATTGGAAGAGAAGGCCATTTCCAGAGCCTGATGGCAACTGCAGAGGACGACTACGGGAACTGGAGCCCCGCCCCAGGCATCGGAGGAGGCGATGCGGCTCCCATCCCACACTCAGCTGGGCCGTGCTCCCGTGCCTGCCTCCGACACGAGGCATCTCCCTCCGGGTTAGCTGGCATCAAATTCGAAAGACTGTGAGAGACGATCTGGCTCGGTAAAATGTTGTTCTGCAGAACCCAGCACGAGTCGTTTTTTTTTTTTTTTTTTGTCGGAGATGAGATGAATCTTACGCCACGAGCACGGCACTGGTAATACCAAGTTGTCTTTTAACGATCTTTCGCACGGTTCATTTATCCATGCCTCGGTTTCTTTTGTTATTCGACTCGAACTCAGGCGTCCTCAGTTCGAGCCAAAGTTTCCTGGATTTCCGGCCGTCGCAAGGACTAGGACTAGAACTAGAACTAGAACCCGGGCCTCTCGGGTGAGAGCCGAGTATCCTAACCAACCAGACTAGGGGGGAGCCATAAATACATTAATATTTATAAGAATATTTCACTGTCACCGGTTTTGACCCTTTATTCAACTGTCGCTGTAGATTTCTTTGCTTCTCGTTCAAACTACACTGATGATCTCAGGGGCATGATTCATTCATGTGGGCATGATGCGGGATCATGGTGGACCCTCTGAGATAGAGAGCAATCGACACTCGATATGGTGTGGACTGGACGGTCGGTGAAACGAACGGGATCCGATTGCGAATGATGCGACAGATCTGAGAGAATTTCTGAAGCATTCAACTTGCTTTTCCGGTGATTACCCACCCAAGCGCATGTGCAGCTTATCATTAGCTATATAAATTCTCCGCTATTAGCTCTGGTGGGCCTTGCATGCACATGTGGAAGATTGCCGCATCAGATTCTCCTTCTACCTCGTATCTCAATTCCCTTGGACCCAACAGAGTACAGATAGACCTCGCCAGTAACATAAGGGGATTCTTCTTCCAACAGCCTAAAAGCTAAGCAGAGACAAAAGCTCCATGAGCACTGACAAAGCAGAAGAGAATATGTGACTTTTAACTCGAGACTACATCTATCGATCTGAATGGTTCATATGCAGACTGTTCGAACCATCACAATGGTAATTGTCAAGAGCAGAATCTCACTTACCAACGAATGCAAGATATCATATATATATATATATATATATATAACAAAAAGGGCATTTTGATTAGCATCTAGGGATTACATCAAGAACAGAGTTGCAAGTCGTCGGGGACTGTACACAACAACAATAACACCACAAAACTTCTAACAGCTGAACAGAACAGAAAACAAATAAGACATATGAGCATGATCCATTATACAAGGGCCGATACCCCACTTGAGAACATTGATGAACTATAGATACACACAGAACAACTACAACATACAAAAAGAGGGAAGAATGGGACCAATTAAAAAAACTTCATAGGTTAACCAGGTCACGCGGCAGTATCTGATTGCACAGTAAAGCATCTGCACTTGTCTTTCACGGCTTCCGACTCGCTAACGTACTCTCTGAATCTGTACTCTTCCTGCTTGAAGGTCGGAGGCACCTTCCCCTCGCAGTAGCATTGATTGCACAGGCTAAAGTGGGATTTTGTTTCCTTAAACCGAGAGCCAATGATCGGGTATCGGCAAACTGAGCAAATGTGGTGACCGTGGCGATTCCTGTCCCCTGTTTCAAGCTTCATTAGAGTGGATAAGATGCCAAAGCCCCAGTCTCGATCATCAAACATCACGAGGAATTCTGAGAAGGAGATCATTGATATGTCCGTCTCTCCGTGCACCTCATGGATCTCACTACTGCCAGCCGTGGGGAGATAAATAGCCCTTAACAACTTAATGTAATCCAGGGCATCGACCTTTCTTATCTGGGATGGAGCAACCCCATCATTCACGCTCCGCCACAGGAGTGCATCATAGGCGACACGTTTTCTCTTTTCGGGTGGGCCAATGCAAATTGGTGCAAGAACTGCATAGAACATCCCCATGTCGACACGACCAGAGCCTGTCGTATCTAGAAGAGAGAGGATCCTCTCATTTATTGCCTTTACTGCCCCTTGGAATGTCTCAGGCTTCAAAAAATTAAGAAGCTTGCGGAGGATTTGTTCCAAGTTTGGTTTTCGAATAGATTTCTCAGGAACACCTGCACCAGAATATGAGACAGGGACATCGTTATCACTCATTTCCTTCTTCAGAAGCTCCACATCACACCTACTCAACCTGGTGACCCTCTGGAAGGCCCTAATTTGAAGGGCGCTTGCTAAATCCTGCCTTAGAGTTGTCCTCTCACCAACAGTCTTGAACCTTGATGCTTCAATGATGACAAAAGCTCCCTCCCCATTTTCAGCCCCATTACCCTTCACTTTCTTCTTCTGCAACTGCTTAAGATGGGAGATAGCATCGTGGAGCTCAACTCTGTTGGTCATCTTCAGTGCCTCTTTCAATGCTTTCTTGGCTTCCTCAGTTTCCCCGGCCCCCAACAAAGAGACGGCCCTGTTTAGTTGAGCTCTCCAATGATTCGGCCAAACGGTCAAAACCCTAGCATACATCTCCGAAGCCCTCTGAAACCTACCAAGGTCCATATAAAGCCCACCCAAATTGTAGAGTGCATCAACATGACCAGGTTTCAAGTCAATTGCCTTCTGAAACACCTCAATTGCCCTTTCATCCTCGCCCATTGCATGTAACGCAGAGGCCAAGTCACAGTGGGCATCAGCATAGTCGGGTTTCATAAAAATGGCCTCTTCCAAGGCCTTAACAGCCGCCCTATACTCTCCTACACCAAAAAGAGCACTACCCAACAGTTTTAAGGCCCTAAAGTGAGTGGGGCATAGTATAGCGGCCTCTCTGTAGTACTCACAGGCACTTAAAACCATACCTTCGCCTTCGAGAGCTATCCCGAGGTTGACATATATCTGAGGGAGCAAGTAGGACCACTGGTTCCCTCCACTCTCAGCCGCCTCAAGAGCTAATAGGAACTCCTCCTTAGCTTCTTTATACCTGCAAAGAACATACAAACAGTTCCCAGCCCTAAAATGTGGCCTGACATCTACAGGTTGCAGCTCACAAGCCCTCTTGAAACTAACCAGAGCCTCCTTAAAGAGCTGATGATCATAGAGAACCCTTCCGATCGCCATATGCCCATCAAATGCCTCCTCTCTAGACCTAGCCCCATCAGCCCTGCTCCTCAGAACTCCCAGTCCCTTCACGAAAACTGCATAATCATGCCCTGATTCCACCCAAAAGACCCTCTTTTCGCCTATCTCTGAGGAAGGCCCCAGTTCACGGGACCATCCGGCATCCGAATACGCATCAAAATTGTTGTTATTGTTGTTGTCGCCTCTCAATTTTCCATCCTTCGCTTGCTTCGCCTTCAATCGCTTAATTAAAATCTCCAAATCGTCAACTATCTTCCACGTGTCATCAAAAACGATCCCATGGTTCGGGGACACAGCCCACTGTGCAGTCCTCTGCTTCTTCTGCGACTCCATTGCTCTCTCGTCCGCAATCGAGGAGGACGACACCTCATCAGACCCCGCACGAACCCTTATCTCCTTGTTCTTAGCGTCCTCATCGAAGCTGAGCTCGAGACCCAGCGCGTCGAAATCGCGGTCCACGTCGCCGGCCCCGTCATCATAGGTCCGAAGCAGGCCGTCATAGGTGAGGCCCTTCTCGCTGTCAATGTACTCCCCATAAGTCCGGAAGACCTCGTCCAGGATCGCCTTGATCTGCTCGTCGCTGAACTTCACCCGAGGGTTAACGGCGACGACGAGCGCCGCCATCTCCTCCCTGTTGAGGCCCCCGTCTCGGTTCGAGTCGAATTGCTGAAATATCCTCCTGACCTTCTCCGATCTATTCCCTCTCGTCGCCATTTCCTTGTCTCTCTAGGGTTCCCGGGGGGCAAAATCTCCCCGTTTCTCTTCGATGTTGTGTCTATCAAAGTGGAGGAGAGAGAGAGAGAGAGAGACGATGTGATGAGAAGACAAAGAAAAATGGCCCCTTTTCCAATTTCCTATTTATTTTCCGGAAGCCTATCCGGTCCAACCACTAACCGGTTTAGTGCAGAGAGAAAATATCTTCGAATTATGACTCAAGTTACAATTTTTTTAATTAAAGTTTCTATTTCTAGTCAAAAAGAGCTGTGAAGGAAGCATAAGAAATTGTAAACTGCTGAATTCCAATCACCCGATCACAACATTTGCCCATGGAAGGTTTAATATAGTCCAAGAAACCGACATCAAAAGTCCGGTTCAAAGAACACATGGCTAGCAAATGCCTTCGAGGTGTGTGATAGAGGGGATTTGAACCTAAAACTTTAAACTCACCAAACCGAATAAGAGCGAGGTTTAAACCACTATACCATGATTGTCGGTGATTCATAATTCTTTATTACACCCTTCTTCATGTCTCCCATGAATAGTTATTAAAACTAGAAACCGGTCAAGACATGGGTTCAAGGGTTCAATGGTCGGATTGCATGTTTAATAAATAATATTAATAATATAACATTACAAATAAATTAACATAATATCATAAGTTAACAATGATTCATAACAAAAATTCATGATATGACCATTATATTAACCCTAAGTTTAACATAAAATGTAAATATAAGTTTAGTAAAATAAAATAAGTGCATTATAATATATTTTTATTTTTTAAAAAATTTTAAGTCGACTAATTTTTTTACCAATTCAATTAAGTTTACTAATCGAACCGAAAACTAGTAGGTTCAATCGGAGTTGGCCGTATTTTAATTGCAAATGGATTAAATCTAGAAACCGAACCCGGTGAGTGACCGATTTCTAATCGAACTAGCCGGTCCGGTCTAATTTTTAAAACTATGCTCCCATTCACTTTTTTGTCAATAAGAAAAAAAAGAGAGGGAGAGGAAAAGTGAGTGTGTTTTTATAATGTTAATTAATAGAATGAATAACTTAACAAAATAAAATAAAATAAAATAAAATGATTAAAACTGATGGGTTTAATAATTAAGCTGGCAGTTGGGAAATGGCCTTTCCGCAAGAAAAGTAGATGATTTGCCAGTTGGCATAACGGGTGTCATGATTCTCCCCCCTCGCTTTTGCTTTTCCCCACCACTTTTCATTCTGAAGATTCAGATGCACGAGCCTCCTCCTCCTCCTCTTCTTCTTCTTTCGATTTTGTAGCGTACATTTTTTTTCTCCCACAATAAATCTCTGGAGTGGTCTTCTTTGGATGATGATAGCGGTGGTGATCCAGTCATCTATAGCGCCGTATTCGAGCTTTCATCTTCGATCATAAATGTATCGGATGGACTGAATGGAGCAGCGCTCGCCTCTTGTCCATCAGTGGGATGCATAGTTTTTAAAATCGGACTGGGCTGGGAACTGGTCAAGGTATGGGTTCATAGATTCATGGATCGGACCGGGTTTCAATGGGTGAACCGTATATTTAATAAATAATATTAATAATATAATATTCCAATAAATTAATATAATATTATAATTTAACTATAATTTATAATCAAAATCATTAATATAATCATTATATTAGTCTCAAATTCAACATAAAATATAAATATAAGTTTAGTAAAATAAAATAAGTACATTATAATATATTTTTATTTTTAAGTTAACTAGTTTTTTACTTGTTCAATTGGATTCATTAGTTCAACTGAAAACCAGTCGGTTCAATTGAATTTGACTTCATTTAAAGTGTAATTGGATCATTTATGATAACCGAAAGAACCGACCGCCCAGTCCGATTTTTAAAACTATGGTGGGATGCCCTCGGATGCTCAACAGAGTCTAAGAAGCATGTTCCTTCGGGACACGAGTCAGTCAATCCAAACAAGCAGCGGCATCGGCTAAGATCTTCCTGGGCTTTGTGGGGGGCACTTCAACGTTCGCCGGCCCATTGAGCTCGGCTGAATGAATCTGGCTGGGCTTTTCATTGGACACCTTATGGGCTCTTCGTCCACATACAGATTGGCCCCGCGAGGCGGCGGTCTGCGGCGGCGGAGCACTTCGGCCCTTGCCTGCAGCTTCCTCTGTGCCACCTCTTCTTCTTCGTAGTTCTCCCCCTCTCGTTCGTTCAATGATTGCTTCTTCCATAGAGCCATGACTGCAGTCGAACCGCAGGACCATGGTACACCGTGTACTGGACGTTCGTGCGGCGGCGAACCGCTACGCCGCCCGGCTCCAGCAATGCTGCCGTCCCGACGACACAGCAGCTTCCTACACGCTCGCCCGGGCCGTCCACGCACACATGATCACCTCCGGATTCCGACCGCGCGGCCACATTATCAACCGTCTGATGGACGTCTACTGCAAGTCCTCCGACCTCGCCTACGCACGCCGCCTGTTCGACGATATTCCCAACCCTGACGTCGTAGCACGGACCACTCTAATCGCTGCCTACTCTGCTTCCGGGGACCTCTCCCTCGGCCGGAAAATATTCAGCGACACACCATTAAGCATTAGAGACTCTGTCATTTACAATGCCTTGATCACGGGCTACTCCCATAACAATGACGGTCACAACGCAATCAAGCTCTTCCGGGAAATGAATCTCCACGGCTTGAAGCCGGACGAGTTCTCCTTCACGAGTGCTCTTGGGGCGCTCGCATCTATCACTGAATGGGAATGTCAGTGCCAACAGTTCCACTGCGCTGCCGTGAAGTCGGGAACTTCGAACATAACATCGGTATCTAATGCCCTTCTCTCTGTTTATGTCAAATGTGCTGCTTCTCCATTGGAGTCCTCCTCATCCCCGATGAATTCCGCCAGAAAGCTCTTTGATGAAATGACCCGAAGGGATGAGCTGACGTGGACAACAATGATAGCAGGGTTTGTGAGGAATAGCGATCTTGAGAGTGCTCGGGAGTTCCTTGATCAGATGGATGTGAAGCTGGGAGTCTCATGGAACGCAATGATCTCTGGCTATGTCCACCATGGCCGATTCAGGGAGGCACTTGAGCTTTTCAGGAAGATGCATTCTCTAGAAATTTACATGGATGAGTTTGCCCTCACTAGTGCCATAAGCGCTTGTGCTAATGCTGGATTGCTTGGACATGGGAAGCAAGTCCACACGTACATTCTGAAGACTGAGAAGAACCCTTCGCAGGACTTTTCCTTGTCAGTGAATAATGCACTGATTACTTTATATTATCGATGTGGAAATTCACATTTGGCAAAGAGGGTCTTTGATCAAATGCCTGAGAGAGATCTCGTCTCATGGAATGCAGTCTTATCAGGCTACGTAAACTCAGGGCAGATCAAAGAGGCAAGGACCTTCTTCATGGACATGCCTGAGAGAAGTCTGCTTGCTTGGACAGTGATCATCTCAGCGCTAGCCCAAAACGGGTTTGGAGAAGGAGCCTTGAAGTTGTTCAATCAGATGAGGCTTGAGGGATTTGACCCATGTGATTACACGTTTGCAGGAGCAATTACTTCCTGCGCTGTACTTGGGTCCCATGAGCACGGACGGCAGCTCCATGGGCAGATCATGAAACTGGGGCATGACTCGAGCCTCTCCGTGGGAAATGCCTTGATAACAATGTACGCAAGGTGTGGGATTGTGGAAGATTCTTACAATGTGTTCCTCACCATGCCCTACATAGATTCTGTCTCTTGGAATGCAATGATTGCAGCCCTTGGGCAACATGGGCAGGGCTCTCGAGCTGTTGATCTCTTTGAGAAGATGCTGAGGGCAGATATCGCTCCTGATCGGATAAGTTTCCTCACGGTTCTATCTGCTTGTAGTCATGCAGGATTAGTAGCTGAAGGGCAGCGGTACTTCGATTCAATGCATATCTTTGGTATATCACCTGGGGAGGACCACTATGCCCGTCTGGTCGATCTCCTGTGCCGAGCAGGAAAGTTTAGGGAAGCAAAAGACATTATAAATTCAATGCCTTGTGTACCAGGACCACCAATTTGGGAGGCTTTTCTCGCTGGATGTCGCGTTCATAACAACATAGACTTAGGGGTTGAAGCAGCTGAGAAACTACTGGAACTGATACCACAACATGATGGAACCTACGTGCTTTTGTCCAATATGTACGCTAATGCTGGAAGATGGAAACAAGTGGCTGAAGTTAGGAAGTTAATGAGGGAACGAGGGGTGAAGAAAGAGCCTGGGTGCAGTTGGATTGAGGTTGAGAGCATGGTCCACGTTTTCCTTGTGGATGACAGCGCTCACCCGGAGGTGAAGGAAGTATACAACTATCTAGAGCAGTTAGTAACCGAGATGAGGAAACTCGGATATGTGCCCGACACGAAGTTTGTCCTGCACGACATGGAGTCTCAAGAGCACAAGGAGTATGCCTTATCGACTCACAGTGAGAAGCTTGCAGTTGCTTATGGGCTCATGAAGCTGCCTCAAGGAGCCACGGTTCGGGTTTTCAAGAACCTCAGGACCTGCGGGGACTGCCACAATGCGTTCAAGTTCATGTCGAGAGTGGTGGGTAGGGAAATTGTGGTTAGGGATGGCAAGAGGTTTCATCACTTCAGGAATGGGGGATGCTCTTGTGGGAATTATTGGTAGACCTAGAGAAATCCAGCTTGCTTTGGGCTCTCTTAATTATAGAGAATTATGCAGTGGATCCGATATTTTTCCAGTCGGATCCTGGATCTATTGTTGAATATATCCTCCTGTTACATGGAATGGGACAAAACTCTGCAAGGATGTAACACCCTGAAAGAGATGTGTTATGAGAGACCAGTTGCCCTTACATGAGAGTCAACCTATTAAGCCTGAAGAATTCTATCCCCAGATTATACCAAAGACCATCGACACATTATTTGGTCAACAGTGTTGTACAGTAATTACACCAGACCGATCATAACTTTGAACCAGATCCAGAAGGAAAAAATGTACAGAGGAATTGAGACAGCTCACGGAAGTCTTAATTACACGATTATGATCTGAGGACAGCTCCTTCAGTGATCTTCCATCCCGAATCTGCACAGGACATCTCATATCTTGTAGTATAGGTCCTGCTGTAAGAATCATTCCACTCGGGATTCTCAACATCTGTCAAGCATGCGAACTCCTCGAGCGTTGCCTCCACTGTTGCCCTCCTCCCATCCAGTGAAAGAGTCACACTGTCGATCCAGAGATTAAGCAGGGTGTAATCCCAGAACCAGCCGTTCTGAGCAATCTCAGCTGCACGATCTGTCCATATCTTTAGCATCTGACCATCCAGTACCTACCATGTATCATTATTCATTGGCAGTCAGAGGAACGAGTATATCATTTGACAAGGGATATTCCACCTGGACCAAATTCATCATGGTTTTGGTGAACCTTTTCAAGGGAAGGTGAATTTTAGAAATTTTTTTCCTTGGAAAATAGGTTGGTTAAAAGGATTCAAAGGCAAGAACTTGCTGCAAAGAATTTTTTGTATTAACATCTTTATGCAAATTTTACAGATTTGGCTTGAATGAAGCCATTTGGGCATGGAGTTATAATTCTTTAACACAACGTCCTGAAGCAACGGAATAACAACTACTATGCTGCTCAATCGCAGATTGAAATTAGCATCTTGTGTTATCATCTACCCCACAATATCGGCCAAGCAAGCGAAAGAAATACATCCAAGAAAAGGAAAGAAAACTCACCTCAGGTAACTTTTCAAGGCAATGGTTGGGCCCTAGTGCCTGCGACTTGATGACCTGCCACTTGCGAACAAGAGATTCTGCAAGCCTGGCATCCATTCTAGACGATTCCTCAGAAATTCCGTTTAGTGATTCTCCTGAAGTTTCTAAACAAGTTCATCACAAGAATCCCAAATTTCAAGTTTTTATCAATAGCAATTTCTCCTGAAAGTAAACCTAACAAACAAGCAAAACAAACTTGACATTACACTACTTTTGCAGCATTACAATTATAATAATTATAATTTTTATTATTATTATTTGCTTTTAGTTGCATAAATCCAGATCATACCTACAGCAATGGCATCAGATGCCATTGCAGCACCAACTTCTTTGCGTAGAATCGATGATCCTCTTTTAGCTGGTAGGTACTTGAGACCAACTAATGTTATCAGCCCAATCGCCACACCAGCAGTCATAATCTTCACACTTGCATCCTTAATTTTGTCCACAATTGTCATATGTTCGATTCTTTCTGCAGATGAGGCATCATTGACAGGAATCTTGACTATCTCTGTAAGATCCTCCTTATCAGACCCCTCACTAAGCTCTATACTATCCATCTTGGGAAACAGATACTCCTCTGGGCCCACATTTTCCTGAAGCAATTTGGTTTTGCTCTCCTCCGGATAGCCCCGAAGAGGAAAAACTTTCTGCAGTGCCTCAATAGCACTTGCCTTCACATTCCCAAGAACTGCACTGGCTTCAGCTCCTATTCTCACAATAGCAGCAGCCGCTGCCAATGGGGAACCACCAACTCCTTCTAACCTCTCTAAGTATCTAAGAACACTGGCATCATCATAATAGTCACCAAGCTTGAACAGTATATCGTTAGTGTCCCTAAATCTAGGAAACACCACCTCCATTAACCATGTCTCCAACAGTTTACAAAGCCCAGGAAGGTCACTATCCTCATCATCCCTCGAGTTCTCCAAGACAAATTCTACAATTGAGGGATCTCTGTAGGGTGAACTATCACTATCTAGGCCCAGCCACAACCGACAGTCATCTAGCTCCCCCACAAGAAGGGAGCAAAGACCCCTTTCCAAAGCAAAGTCTATCTCCCGGTTCTCTCTTGGGGCATATGCAATGGTAGAATTCATTACAGCTGTTTTGGTCTGTTGAAGCTGCTGGAAAAGGTTGTCAGCATCTTGTATGAGATGCGGCTTCTTGCCAACGAATGCCTGGGCCACAAGGGCAAGAGCCACTCCATACACCTCAAAACTCTCTGCTGGGATATTCCCCGGTGTAGCAGCAAAAAGATCAACCTTTTGTGAAAAAGGTAAGAAAAGGAAGATGATGAGTTTATATCTGACAATACAGCAATCAGATAGACAAGGTGAGGGAGGACAAAAAAATTAGCTTTCCATGTTGTTTTACCTGCTCAGCTGCAGTCATTCGTAAAAAGGCCTCATTCATGAAATCTTCGCGGGTGAATCCGCCAGCAATAGCTGCCGCTCCCCCTCCTCCAACAGCCCATAATATGTTTCTTACGCCATGGAGGCCCTCTTCTCTCTTCTGCCTGTACTCATCATCCAGAGGCAGCGCAAGAAGCTCCAAGACACATCTAGGAGTGATCTCTTCCAAAGTCTCATCAATCTGAGCTTGTAGATCTGGGGCAAGGCTGCTGGCTCCTTCCTCCTACATGTTCCATGTTGGAACAACACCAACAAATGGCACAAACATGTTTATTTTTTTCATTTTTTGTAATAATGGGAAATCATATATTAATAAGCATAAGCCAAAAGGACCCATGATGGGTCATACAACACTCATCGAAGAGTTCGCAGCCATAAGCCTGGCTGACTCCACCATAACACTAGAAGAGCTAACTAGCCTAGAAACAAAAGGGCAATTTAAATCATTTGCTAATGTATCCATCAGTCCACCGGGAAGATCTGTGTCATTTGTTAAGAATAAGTCAAGCCTGACTTTCAGCCAGCATCATTAAGTTCGGAAAAAGACAACAAAATGAAAATATAGCATCTCTGTCTATACTTCATCTTCAAATCAAAGGTCGACCATGTTCAAGAAGCTAACTAATGCTCCCTAATTCCAGTTAAATTGATTATAAACCCTTTAAAACCTCAGGTTATAAGCGCTAGTCTCAAGAAGCTATTGCACATAAAACAATCATGTCCCATACACCAATTTGTTATGTATTGTAAATAGTAAGTAATCCATAGAGCACTTATTAGAGAGAGACAGAGACAGAGAGAGACACCTGCAGCAGTCTCAGAGCTCTCTCGAGCACCTCACAGCCACCAATGAAGTCGGGCGGGTTCGAGGCCATCGCATCCCTGGACAAGTCCACGTAAGACAGGGCCATGGCTAGCACGACATCTTGCTTGAAAGCCTTGGGAAGCCTCTCCTTCAACAAGCTGTCCCCGATCTGGAGGACCGCCTTGGCCTCTCCAGCTTCCTGCAGCACGCATAAAGCTCCAGGAACCTGCCAAAAGACCAGAATTCAGTTCAAAACTAGGTTTCAGGTTTTCTCAGCAAAATCTAATAGGTGCCCAGGCCATGGGATTACCTTGTCCCAGGGGACGTCTGTGAGGATAGTCTCCTGCTCGTCCTCGGCGAGTCCCTGGTTATAGTCTCTCCGGGAGCTGGAGCTAGCGAGGGTCTCGCAGGCAGCTTGGAGGATCTGGCGGCGGCTGATGAGAGCATCGTGGCTGAACCCGTACTGGGGCGGCTTGGAGGCCCTGGCATCGTAGGCCCGCCTGATGCCGTCCCCCAGGAAATGTGGCTCCGCGCCAAGTACCCGGTAGAAATCGATGGGTATCGGCAGATGGCGTTCGGGAGGGGCGAACGTTGGGGGAGGAGCGATGGCCGTGGAAACGGAGGAGGAGGAGGAGTCGGTGGTGAATTGGAAGTCGGAGAGGAGACGGTAGGCCCATTTGCTGGCGGAGCAAGGGCGGAGCTTGGAATTGGAGGAGGGCCTGAGAAGAAGGGGTAGAAGAGGAGACGGTGGGGGCGAGTAGAGGCAAATGCCAAGTCGGGCAGTGTGGCTCAGTGACTCCATTGAAGCGCGCAGAGTCTTCCGCTCTCTGGCCTTAAACCCCTGCCTCAGTTGCTTGTTGCTCACTAAATAGAATAAGGCTAATTACACCAATCCGTTGTAGTCTAGTTGGTTAGGATATTCGGCTCTCACCCGAAAGACCCGGGTTCGAATCCCGGCAACGGAAATTCATTCTCAATTTTTGAAGAAATGACATTTTTAGTCCTAAATCTTTGGCACATTTACCATTTTTATCCTCAAGCTTTCACGTTTTTGCCGTCGTAGTCCAAGTGTCTACATTTCCGTTAATACGCGATGACGTGGAGACTGTCGTCAATAGAAGAGAGACAAGTGTCGAACTTGGTTCAGCAATGTAAATATGACCGGTGTAGCTCCAGGTTAAACCGGAAATTTAAGTGGTTAGACCGGTTGCTCGTTATGTCAGCAATTAGGGAATAATTTACAGATCACTTACCCTACCAATGAAGATTATGAAATGATGTTTACATAATTACACCCACTTCAAATGGAAAGCGAAAGGCAGAAATTGGAAAGATCATGATACACCAACTAACAAATCGAAACAACTCCAAGAAGCCCAAGAACCAATACATATATATATCATTGTTTATCTCGTAGAAAAATATATCCGATCAATATAAGTTCATTGAAATATTTCGATATTATCTTTTTCCTTAATTAAGATATTAAATTCAAGTTTTGTAAATTAAAAGAATTTACGTTACGAAAATTTATTTATTTAGTGAATTAATCCGATTTGAACTTGATTAATTAAGATCTAATAGTTTCTTATAGTAGTTTGGTTTATTAGTAAGAGCCGAAGGTTGAGAACACCTTTTCCCCTTAATTTTTCCACTTCTTTCCTGACAAATATTCAGCTCGTTTGGGCTTTTTGATGAACCTCTACCTGCAATGCCACGCCCACCCGACGAGTTTTGCCGAGGCAAAAGTCGTAATTGATGGTCCCGACCGACCAAATTGAGTACCGTCCTGACGAGAATATGGCCAGAAACGATCGACTGAACTATCTGGGTTCTAAGTAGAAGTAGGGATCTATTGGAGCACATACAGGAGGCCAGAATGACATCCACCGCAGCAGCAGCATCCTGTCGTGTGACCTGACCTGGGTGATCAGAGTTCGGGTTTTGCGATTATCCCAACATGATTGCAGAAATCGGACGCAACAATTGAACAGAATTGGACGAAGGCTCCAGTGGAACTTCCGTGACAGAGGCTTTAACTAACCCTACCGCTGTTTGATCTAACATTGGCATGTCACAGCAGAGTTTGGTCTACCATTTGAGGAACATGAACTACATTCTCTTCAGCATTATGAATTCCAATCGCAAGCGAAAGGGATGAAAAAACACGCAACCCTTCGTGGTATTTAGCAATGCCATCAAGCGATAGGGGCGAAAAAACACCCAACCCTTCATGGTATTTAGCAATGCCATCACCAACAAGAGCATGTTCATTGCGGATCTAGTTCTTTTCTCCTCTTTTACCACTACAAAGAAGCAAACACTGAGCCCTCAGCATATGTTCATCGGCAAAATCCTGATGTTTGAATGTTAGAAAAATATACCAGGTGTAGGTGCCGGAGAGCAAAACACAACATAGGAATATGGAAATACATACGTGAGAGATGAGTGGAAGGATGAGTAGATGCACACTGAGAACAGAGGTGCTCGATTTTATTGAGGTACTGGGTCTTACGTGTACATAATCTACCATTAAGGACTGAGAAAATCTCATGCCCATCTATTAAAAATCAATATGACTTCGATTAAAGCAAGAATTTCGGAGTAAGAGACACTTCCCAAAGCTACAACCCTCCTCCAACAAATTAAAAAAGGATAAATTATCAAAGCATCACGGGAAACTCACTTCCATCGACAGACAGAATCCTCTCTTCTTGTAAGCCCCTGGATCAAGAGGTGTGCCTTTACTCGGCTCTTGACTGACCCGCCCGAGAAGATAAGATGATGCCAACGATAAGGCCATATAGAGCAAGTGCTTCAGCAAAGATGAGAATGAGGATCATCCCAACAAAGAGTTTGGGCTGCTGCGCATTGGCCCTGACACATGCATAAAGCCATGTTATGTTTCTCCTGAGCACTAGTTCAATAGGAAAGAATATAATAAAAGTTTGATATATTCCTACGAGATTACTGCCAGTAACAAGAATATTCAGTAAACTTCAGATTACACCAACTGTAAGCAAAAGTAAGCTTGCCAGTTCAATTTAACCACAACAAAACAAAGCTGGTGACATCCTGCTTCCAGATTGATAGGCATCAACAGATGGTTAGCAGACGTAAGACAATATGGGAATGACTGCTACTGCTGATGATTTTCTGCAAGTAACATCATAAGTACACAAAATTCTTTCTGGGCTCAAAGTTCTGCCTTCTTTCATTGCAAGCATATCTTGACAGGTTCAGGTAAATAATAGCATTATGCTGGCATTCACTGTTAATGCTTACCAATGAGAATTGATGAATTCTCAAACGTAAAACCACAAGCACATAAGCTGACTAAAAACCAATCGACTGGTCATACAATATAAAAAAAGGATAGAAGGAAAACAGTCAACTAATATACAAGCTATATTATATAGAGCGTTGCATCAATAGTCAATTGGACGCAATCCAAGGATTTTGGTGGGGAAACAATTCTCTTTTTTAAGGGAAATCCAATAAACAACACTTGATGCTTCAATATCACGATGTCAAATCACAAGACAGCCCCAATCTCCTCATACATCATCTCACTTCGCTGTGTTTGTTGGGATCACTATAACACTAATGCGACAAGTAACAACATGACAACAAGATCTGGATCACCCAAAGAATATACAACATCTATATGATTTTGCAAATGTTTTGAGAATGACTGGATCACACAATCAAAGATGGGAGAAAAACACATTCAACAGTAGAACATCTGCAACAAATATGATAACAGATGCAAATCGGTAGACACATCAACGGGTGGATTTCATCTTAATCCAGCATAACAAATTAGAAACTCAGATCAGCGAGGATCCATTTCATAAGTACTCGAGGCAAAGCTAAGGCAACGGTTGTAATTGGAAGCAGATATTGGATCGCATTACCTGACACCAGCATCTCCTACTATGCCGATGGCCATGCCAGCAGAGAGACCCGCGAGGCCACAAGCGAGACCAGAGGACAGATGCGCGTATCCGTCAAAGAGGTAATACGACTTGGCCTTAGGGTTAATCCCGGTGCTAATAATCACAGCGATGATCAGACCATAGATACCCAGCACACCAGCCATAACCACCGGCACGATGGACTTCATCACCAGCTCCGGCCTCATCACCCCCATCGACGCCACACCGACGCCGCTCTTCGCCGTCCCGTACGCAGCTCCCATGCCTGCGAGGCACCGGGATCCGACCTCAGATCCACAAGGAGACAGACCAGATCCAAAAAAAAAAAAAGAGGAATGGGGGCCTACGACCTCACATACCCAACACAACGACAGAACCTGTACTTACATGAGAAGACGAGCGCAGCTGCTGCGCCGAGGAAGCCGAAGAACGGAGCAGTCTCATCGCCGCTGAACGTCGAAGACATCTTCCTACGGTTCTGTTACGATTGATTTACGATGAAAGCTCAGATCTTTGCTAATCCCCGTCTCAGAGAGAGAGAGAGAGAGAGAGACAGACAGAGAGCGAGAGAGATATTTTGAGAGATTCGTGTTTCAGAAATTAATTGATGGAATGGAAAATTTTATGCATATATTGGTGACACCATTTATCATATATTTTTTTAATTATTAAATGTAAATATAATATTAAATAAATCTAAAAATCTCCAATATAGGTAAAATTTTTATATCCTTCTATTTTTCACTCTTTTTATTCTAATTTAAACTTATTATCCTCTTTAAACAAAATAGGTATGAAGCAGGAGAGAAAAAAGACTAATTCAGTCCAATCACATGATGACACGTGAAAAGGCAATGATGTTGTTGGCATACAAGAAGAGCTGCAAGTCAAATCTCACTCACTGAATGCCTGCTGAAATTTCAGAGGACAAGTCATCAATTGCTGATCCGTATATTTATTACCTGAAGATGAAGTAGAGCTGAGGTCAGGGCTACTGTCAATAGAACAGGGATGGATTGAACATTGCCAAGGCATTGGCTTTGTTCGAATTCGAGCTCATGGACGGAGAGCAGCAGAATGTGGTTCGCGTCTATTTTCACCAGTGGTCCCATCCTAAGCGCCAAAGAGTCGGAGCAGAGTGGGTTGCTGCGGTCTCCCTGCTCTTGAAGTACTCGCATTCTTGTTTATCCGTTCTGTCCCGGTAAAAATATGAACCATCAAAATGCCATCAGGTTGGCGTATTGCAACAGAGCCGAAGACCATATACCTCTTGTAGGAATGCAACGACTCCAAATTTGTGTATTCTTCACCTAGCAAAGATTTAAAAAGAAGAGATGAGTAGTGTGACAGAAATAAGAGTTTTAATGGACCCACTGGTCAAGAGGAATGTTCATTTTGAATCCCTCATCTGAGCAAAACCAGGATGAGAATGAGAACCTAGCGAACTTCCAAAATGAAGATTGCTGTGACTCTAGTAGAGGGCAAGCAACATTCACATCCAATTAGCCCTGCAAGCTTAAGCTGATCCAGCTAACAGGCCACGCTTTCTTGGGAAATAATGATTCAAAATGAAAATAACAATGGTGTTGGTTAAAAAAAATGAACATACTAATGACCATATGTGCTTGATCTGAGAGGAAATTAAAGGGAGTTCGCATTGATTTAGTAAATGATGTTCAACTAAACAAAATTAAAGCATCTAGAGTTTCTAATGAACAGACCTTCAAGATGTTCTTATGGCTCTTAATCACTAGGATTATCCTACTCTGTACATCTTGAGTTGAAACATAAAGTAAATGCCTGTTTATCCAATCTAAGGGGTAATCACTATAGAAAACCTGGATTCTGAATTTCCATCCTTCTGAAATACAGCCTTGAGTTATGACTAATTTCAAACTGATTGCTGTTAAGAAATCCTCCTTGCTTTCGGGCCATCTTGATGCCAGTGGACATAGATTAGCAGCAAAGCTATAAGATGCAGTTAGCCCAATTTGTTGCAAACTTGAGGTTAATCGCCTGCAACGCCTGAGTTTGTAAAGGGACTATGATTGAGCAGCCAAACAGGGAAAATGCAATTGCCTCTTTACCCTCCAATTGTCAAAAATGATCCATCTAGGATCAATTGTTTCAAGGCTTTACAGATGACTTTGCTGCCATGTGCCCCTCAACCAGATTGTCTACAAAAGCTCGGATCTGCGAGACAAAACATCAGAGAAAGGCTGAGAAGGATATCATCAGGTAATTAATTTGCTGAAACCATCAGAACTATGCAACAGTTGGAAATGGCTGAGAGATAACAGTGTGCCATGACAAAGTTGTAAAAACCACCTCAAGTTAAGTTATTCACTACAAGAGAAAGCTGACCTTATTCTTGCGCTTGTAGTCGAGAAACTGGTAAACAGCCATTGCTTTCTCCACATCTGTTGCTCGCTCCATAACCTGAAATTTACACATTGATTGAGATTTCGCAGCATGGGTTAACCCCTAATAGTTTGGTAACACAATCAGGGGAGCAGCAAGAAACCTTAGTAGCAGTTTTCTTCATAATTGACTTGTATCCATCACGATCAATTTTCCTTGCCTTATAAAGGGGCATTAGCAATGAAGCCACATAACCAACAACCGCTTGTTTTATTTTGTCTGCACCTCTTTGCTGATTATCTTTCAAGTCCTTGTTCAATGTGACCTGGGAAACAGAGCTCTCATTTGCAATTCCATCATTCCTCCAGGTGGCTGCTGATCGTGACACTGTGTTTGAGTCACCCTCATCCATTAAGTGTATGTTTGAATTGAAGAAATGAGACTCTGCAGCAGCAGCTTGTGACTGCCATCTCTCAATGGCATGATGGTCTTTCCCACCCTCACTTCCTGAGGCGTCTACCCAAGCTTTTGTGAATATGCTGCTATCTACAGCTACACTTTCTCCTGAGTTCTCAGCCAAGTTCAGCTGACCTGCAACCTCGTTTGAGTGGCTCCTTTGAGAGCGGTTATCAAGGGAAAATCTTGTAGTATCGAGATTGACAAAGGCAGCAGGGAAATCCACAGACCAGTCCCTAACTCTACAGTTACGAGAATCTATTTCTGACAGACAGTCCTGCCTTCCCAGGAAACCACCAGGCCACTGAGCATATTGCTCCCGCCTCGCAAATTTGTGGAATGAAGGTATTTTAGGAAGCTGCATCATCGCACTGTATTTTGCTTCTGCTGATGCAAAGGCCTGCAGGATTAAGATGGAGTGAATAATTGCACTCACTCCAAATAAACAGGAAAGAAAAGAATTTCACCTAGTAAAAAAAAAAAGGAGCAAGGGAAAGTCATCCTGTAATGTTTAACAAAAGAGACAGCATTGTTATTGCCTCTATTTTGGGTCATCACTAAAATATTAGGATGAACATTGCTAATGAGAAGTGAATAGTATACTTAGTAACTCCACATCAGTTTTATTATCCAAATAACACATCCGAGCTACTGGAAAAGTGAAAATAATAATCCTTTCGAAAAGGATGCAGTTGTTCAATGCAAGTTCCCAGTAAGCCTTCACATATAAAATTAAACAACAGTAATTCTTCCGGGAGGTTATTCATTGGAATGACTTGGATAAAACAAAACTGCAGGTGCCTAAGTTGCATCTACAATGAACATAGAGATAGATAAAGGAAACAAACCTCAGCAGCCGCAATTGCTTTAGCGCGGGCTGCTTCAGCAGCAGCAAAAGCAGCCTTTTCTTCCTCAGACATTGGATTGCTCTCATCCTCCTCAATCCGAGAATCATGCCTACCTACCGAGCCTCGTGACCTTGATGAAGCACTTTCTGATTTCGAATCATTGATTGTTTCAAACTTCATAGGTCTGCCCTTCACCTTCTTACTGCTGCTAAAGGCAACTTGGCTTCCTGAAGAAACAGAGGCATGCGAGTTGCCCTTACCATCTGAAGGATCATGCTGGGCACGTAAATGTGTCTTTCCAAGAAGCGGCTCTCTAATGGATCTAATCTTCGAGGAATCCATGCCAGCATTCTGCCTCAGTAAGCTCAGCCTACCATTAGAGGCCTTCTCCTTGCGGAACACTTCAAGCCAAACATTGACCAGTTGACTCGCTATGGCACGTATATCGCGGCTGGTATGTACACAGACTTTCTCTTTCACAGTTTTCCCAATACCTGCACCAGTAAACAGAATAGGTTAACAAATAACCACACCGGTATTGAAATTTCTTGACCATGTTTCATGTAACATCAATCACCAAAAAGTTAAATCAAATCCTTATTAGTAGCAGAAAACAAAAGAAAAAATTCTTCTGTCGAAGGCCGTTTCACAATAGTAATGGCATCACGTGAAGTGTTTAAATGCAGTAAAAGGCACTGTTGACAAGTTCCAGATGATGATGGCACTGCTATGAGATGCGGAAATTCTATGTCTTTTTCACCATGAAGTCATTAGGTTACATCAGTTACTCTATTCCAAATAAGATAATATACACAAAATGTGCTTATATTTCCAATAGAAGACCCCAGGCAGATTGTCATAACATTATATTATTTCAATACCAGGAAACTAGAGTTCATAAGATACAACTAAAAAGCCATGTAGTTGGACTAACCAAGGACTAAACTATTTCCTGACACCATGTACCAAGTATCGTGCTCCCTAAGACATTAGTAATCCATGCACAGCATCCTCTTTTAGCTTTCACAAGGCCAAAGACTTGAGAATAATTAAGGGATCAGTACCTGACAGACGGATGGCTAGTAGATCATCAGAAACAAGGACCAAGAGACGAACACAGTGACGCAGAAGTTGGGTCCCATCCTTCCCCATAGAGTCCTAGCACAATGGTGTTCTTTAATCAGCAACAAACATAATGATGGAAGAGATTGGGAAGAAAGTAGGCTGTTGAACCATAAAAGTAAGGTTGGAACAAAATTTACCAGAATCCATGAGTTCAGCGTACTAAGCCCTTCTTTGGTTCCAGCAAAAGTCTTCAAGGACTCAACAGGAAGATTAAGAAGTGCTTTAGCAACGAGCAGTCTCCCTGAAGTGGATTTTGCAGTGAAAAACAGATCCCTTAGCAAAGCCTCCTTCGACAGAATGTGCTCCCCTTCCAATGAGTTTTTATAAAGGTAATTAGAGAGCTCCAGAGCATCAAGCCTCTTCGTGATATCTCTAACTTCATCTATTTCCCCATCAGACTGCCTCTGTGCAGCCTCCAGTGCCTCAACTTCTGCTCTGTAATCATTTCCAGTACTCAATATATCCATAATTCTCACTGCTTCCCTAAGTCCACTCACCATTGCTCCCCCAACAGTGTCAGGATGTTCCTTGCAGGTGGCTTCGCCAGCAAAAAATAAGCAGTTCTCAATGGGCTTGCCTATAATATCATAATCCTCTCCAGAAGCTCCAATTGCGACATAAGAGTAAGCTCCATAGCTGAAAGGATCCCTTCCCCAATCCGTCACCACTGACCCAATTGGATTAGGGACTGATGCCTCCCCAAAAAGTTTTCGAAGAACCATTATAGCATGATCTACATGTTCTTGTGAGCTCATGCATTCTCCATTTTTAGCTGCCTTACCAACAAGCAAGGCTATGAGAACAGGTGCCCCGACAGTTTTTTGTATGTTCCAGAACATGAAGCACTGTCCCCTACAATCAGTTGCCTCAGCAGTTGCTCCAAAGTAATCTACAGAATCATCCCAAAAAGCTTCTGGGAATTCAAGAACTACTTTGTTGAGGACACCAAAACCAAGTCGATTAATGGAAGACTGCTTCCATTGGGGTAAAGGAGGAAAAAACTTGATACTTTCTGCTTTCAAGCACCCCAAGGGTACAGTTATGAGAACAGCATCTCCTGAAAGCTCATGCCCATTTGATGTGGAGACTTTGACTCTGCTTAAATGATGTTCAGTTGTTTCAGAATCCTTGGAGCTGTATGAAATTTCAGTCACAACATGGTCTAAAAGTATATCAAGCCCTTGTCCAAGAGACTCGACTACAGAGCCGAAGCCTCCTTTAATCATACAATGGGCTCCTCCAAATCCTCCATAGACATCATCTTGATTCCAGTAAGGAAGAGATACTTCTTTAAGCAAAGCAGCACACCCATACTCCAGGTGCGCAAAATGCCAGTTCATAACCCTTCTCTCAAGGGGACTCAGTATATCCTCATCCATGGCACCACTCTTATCTGGAACACCATTGTCAGTGATAGTTGGAGCAAGCAAAGAATCTCTAAGCTCAGGTTCTCTGGGATCAGCTCCGATCCGAGCCATCCGGCGTCTCTTGAGAGCATACTCCAAACCATCCTCAAGAGACATTTTCATCGCCCCTTCACCATTCTGTGCAACAAGTACCATATCATCAAGAAGGCTGTTGTACTCAGCTTCAAGAGCTTTATCAAGATCTGAAGGAACTTTCTGACATGTCACTATATCATAGAGAGGACAGTCACTATTCAAAACAGTCAACTCAATGCCCAATTGAGTACAGATCAGTGATGAAGGATCCGGTCTCCTTTCAGAGGCCACATCCGCTTCAACACCAGTAATGATGCTTGCACCAAGGTCAACAGGGACAGAAAGGGATGACTGGTCAGTATAGACACGACCACCTATCCTGCTTCTAGCCTCAAGCACAGTAACAGAAAAACCCTGTCGTTTCAAGTGCCTTGCAGCTGTTAACCCAGCAGGACCAGCTCCTATTACTAGTATCCTCTTTCCAACATTACAATCATGCTTTGCATCTGAATCACCTCGTGCAGCAACACTTACGGAGCTGCCACAAAACTTAAAATCACCAGTTGCTTCTGGAGTCACAGCTATAAGCTCTCTAGAGTCCGCTAGTCTAGGAGTAGAGACATTAGCAAGAGCATCCAATTCAACTGATCTTTCGGATAATATTGTATCAGTCGAATCAATGTCGAACTTGTCTTTTACCCAGCAATCTTTGCTATCTGTGGCACTTGGTGGCTCCAATTTCCTCAGCACACACTCAGCATCCTCTGGCTTGTGATTTTCATCAGTTAGAGCAGTATCAGAAATCTTGGCATCACCTATGTTAGAAGTGATTCTTTGTTCTGAATCAGTATAAAGAATCCCACTGGATTTCTCAAATTTTTCTCCAACTAGAGGTCCAGCATCTTTGTCCCCCTTGAGCTCCACATTCTGCTTGGCACATGCAACTCCAACATTTATATAACCCTGTACAGGTCAACTGTTAGCAACCAAAAGATGATATACATCAATTTAACTAATAGTAGCACTAGAAAATTATGTTAAAAAATCCTTTAAAGGATCCTACAAAATTCTAGGAAAACCCATGAAATCATTTTTATCTTGGAGAAGAAATCCATTCACGTTCTTTCTTATGCTGAATAAGGCAATGATTTACTACTTCAGTCACAACATACACTTTGATCAAGAAATGTATAGATCTCTCTAAGCAAAGAAGCATGTGGTGATTCATCTTCCAAGGGAATATCCGTGACACCACAGTCAGCGAGAGACAGTATACAGCTGATATCTCGGCTCCAAAGACTCAAGATCCAGTTTCTGCATGGAGAAAAGCAAGAAGTTCAACTCAACAAGCTAGTGAAGTAATAAATTAACTATCGGCAAATGAAGATCATTCCAGCGAAGCATCATACACAACAAAATTTCTACTATCAAAATACAACAACAGACCATAAACATCACAAAATAAGCTAGATATCTCAAAAAGTAATTATACAAGGCTCACATAAACATTATTTCTACCAAGTTGACAGTGCAACAGAAGAGAAAAGTTTTATTTCCTATTCTTGTCTTTTCAATTTTAGTTAGTTTATAGAAAGTAATATGCAAAAGCTTGAATGACTGACAAAGGAAAAGTCTCTAGAGACATATAGAAACCATGAACAACAGCTAGATAAGTGGAAACCACCTATCAATCTAACCCTCCATGAACAGTTCAATGAAGTTAATACCGTAAACAGATCTTTGACGACCCATTCATTATAGCGCAGAGAAACACGACAATACCACCTGAAAAGAAGCTTGAGAGCATAATCATGACATTTCCCACTCTGATGAAATCTAAAATCAAGCAGATAACGTCTGATGCAAACTCGAGTCTTTCAAGAAAATCTCACCACTGGAAGATAATACCATTCAAGGATCACAAAATTAAATATAGCAGATGCACAAGAATCTAAAACATAATCAACCTGCATTCCAAATACTCCTGCAGCCCGCCCTTGCGTTTGAAGACCTCTTTGAATTTGATCTTCTCCGCTGGCCCAGCAGTACGAGCTTTTAGTCCCACCGATACAGCTGCTGCACCGCTGTTCACTGAGGAATCAAGTTTCCCTCTGCTTCTGTAAGGACAGTCATTGTCTATAAGCTGGCAACTTCCAAAAGCCTGCTCACATATCAGAGTATCCCATTCAGCGTCTCCCTCATAAGCCATGTCTTCATGCCTATACTTTTTAGCTTTGCGACGCTGTGCAGCAGATATTTTGTTTTGTTTGCCACCAGAATCAGGCAACGGATTTTCATTCTCATCAGGAATCTCATCCATTGCAATGTCATCATTAACAGCAGCTGCGGACCCTCTAAAGGAATCGTTCTTAAACCCTCCTTTTGAAAGGACATTTTCAACAGTATTCATTGGAGCTCCTGAATTCCTTCCATTGGATAGTCTATGTACATTTTCTGCTGCACCAGCACATGATTTATTCAATAATTCACCATCCAAAAAATGGTCTCGAACTTCATTTCCAACTCTTGACATAGACACATCAGCTTTATCATCAGAAACTGCATCGGTGCACCCTCTGTTAAGTTCATACTTACCCAATTTGGATTCCATCATAACCTCTGCAGCTAGACTGATCTCATTGCCTTCGGTGCTCATTACTTCAACATCTAAAGAGCAAATCTTTTCTGAGTCACTGGGTTCAGGGGGGTAAAGATCTTGGGCAGAATCCAGACCCTTAGCCGTGTTATGCTTCTGTCTCGAAGCAGAGCATGTATTGTCATCAGAACTTCTATTTTCCACTTGGATACATTCATTTGCAGCCAAAACACAGTGTCCATGGGGGCTCCCTTTTTTCTGGTTCTTGCAAGCCACATTCACAGCAGAAGAGCATGATGACATTTTTCTTACAGTGACAGAATGCGATGTCCCTTTATCGCCTTTAGAAGAGCCACCACCACTTGAATTGGATTTCTTGATTTTCTTTCCCCTCATTGGATTGGAGCCAAGAGCTTTCTTGGCTTTCCTCACTGCACCAGCTTGTGCCTTCTCCAAAAATGATGACAGAGAGTCTTCCAAAAGTTCAGTGGCCGAATCTTCAGAACCAACTCCCTCACCTTTCTGTGACTTCAAACTTTCCAAATCATCACAAGATTCACATATGTCATTAGCTAATATTTTTACCCCATCTAACTTCTGTTTTACATCTTTTGCCCTGTTCTTTTTATCTGGTTTTTTATGAGAACCATGATTCCTCACATCGTCACCCATTTCTACAATATTCTCTACAGAAACCACATCAATAGACCAATCCTTCAAACTTGAAGATTGTTTCAATGAATCAACTTCTGCCGAAGAAACACTTCTCTCCCTCGAAATTTTCAATCCACTTCCCCTCTTAGGACCCTTCAACTTCCTCCTGAAGCTCGCAAGTGTATCATCCATTCCACCCAAACTATCATCCTCAACGGCCACCGTTTTTGCTTCAATGACCTCAATTTTATTGCCCTTTTCATCACCAGCTTCCAAACTTAACCTCACCTTCTTAACTTTCCGTGGTTTTTTCAGCTTCAGCAGGGTCCCAATAGGCTCATCATCATCTGAATCGAAACCAAGCTCAACTGGCTTCTCCCTTTTCTTTACCCCAGAACTTTTCTTGTCCTCCTCCCCCTCCATCTTTCCAGCCCTAGAATTCCACCAAAACAGACAGCAAAATCTAGCCCCAACCCTATCCCAGCCTCAATTCCCTAGTCAAGACACGCGAATCAATCAAAAACAGCATCACCTCCCACCGCTCAAAATCACAGGCAAAATGCAATCCCCAAAAAGAAATATCTCCTCTCACAGCAAATCATTCGACCAAACTCAATCCCCGACACACATCAAGCTAACCCTTTCAAGCACCAAAAACCCCAATTGCCACAACGAATGCCCCTCGATTCAGCGAGCTCCCTCACTTCTAGGGCCTTCCACTAAAGAGCTCTCAGGAACTTCACAAATTCTCCTCGCAGCAAAAGAAATCAACGACAGCCCCCGAATTCAAAAGGTAGTGGAGACAGGGCCTTCCTTACTCTGTAACGCCTCTGCTGGATAGTGACATGTGGAACAGAGATTGGGGACACAGAGACCTCTGTATTGGAAGAGAAAGCTACGCACTTTCACATATACGCTGGCGACGTTTAAAGGATTGGTTTTCTGCAGAGACGGAGAGAGAGAGAGAGAATCGAGGGGAGTGAGGTGAGACGGCAAGGGGCGCGGCTCGCAGCGCACGTTAACGGATATCCGTGGACTTGAGGTGTTCAAGGCCTTATAGTGCGCTGCTGAAAGGTACGGAAATTCGCTGTGAATGGAAATTTGTGGGCAAAAAGCACAACGGGATTTATGTGACGCCCTTCTTCTTGTGCGCGTTCTTTGGGTGAGAAATTTTCTTGCACAACATTAGGGCATATTGACGGAATCTCTTCTAGCATTCATCCGCCGTGTTTCTCCGACCCCTGGCCGTCGAGATCACGGAAATCGAAAGAGTTCGGTGACCGGTTTTCGTGGGCCGGGCCGCAGTCGAGAGAAGCGACTTTGAGCCCGTTGCTGCTTGCCTCTCCACCAGACGAAAGAAGGCAAGGTCACATTGAAACAAAGGCCATTCACGCATTACATTTACTATCTTAAAAATTAACTCTAAAAAATGGTTTTCAGGTTTAAAATAATAGCATGTCAAGTCAGAACAGCCCCAACAACATGTTTTTGCATTTGTGGGTTCAATTCGGGCGAGGTAGCACTCACGAAAATACTGCAGAAGAGAAAGTACCGCTTCTACCTTGTTCTTTTCAAACATTACCATCATAAAACGGCAACTATCTTGGCGTTGTTGTCTGGGCTTAGTTATTTGAGTCATTCACAGAGCCCATGAGGCCCCATCTATTTATCATTATTGGGCCACCTGCTCTGGGCCCAGATCTTATGAATTCAGGCCCAGTTTCAGTTTGCTAGAGAACAAAAAACAATGGTGTAGATCAGATCGGAGTTACCTCATTCTGATCGGGGTGTGATTGATTCCCTCGGTGAAGCGGATCTAATCACTCCGGTTTCCCCGGGAGAGACGCCAGTAGGGAGAGAATCGAGAATAGCCCTTGAGCAAGAGAGTTAATAATTTTCTCGAGCGGTGTAATACCATGATGAACCCACTATATTCATGTGAGTTATAACACCGATCTTTTACGTAAACACTTGTGGAATAATTTCAGCATGGCATGAATAAAAACCATTCTTGAAACAGCTTGATCTTTGTCGGGCTAGCTTAAGGACATTGGGTTGTGCTGTGCAAAAATAAACGGACTCGAAAAAAAATCAGCCATATCATAAGTATAAAAATAACTTTATTTAAAAAAAATAATGAAAACAATCTCTCTCTTGAANCTCATATTTTCGGTCTCAACAACACATGTTTTGGGATTCTTTTAATTGAAAAAAAATAAACTTAAATGCAACTCACTTTGCTTATAATCAGTAAATTTTACACAATAAAACGTCATTATGTTAGTATACAAAACATTTACTCACCTCATTCTGGACCGCCAGAATTGGTTTAGGAGTTGGGACTGGAAGACGCATGGTAAAAGAGCAGGCAGGCAGGCACTGCAAGAAGCGAGCCTGAACTTGTGTTGGGGCCACTAGAAATTTAACTTAGCGACAGAAGTAGAACATGAAGTCAGTTTTCTCATATTTATGTTATGAGAAATTATTACGATCTAAATTACAATTAAGAGAGACAGACCAGATTGTTTAATTAAAACAAATCATAACAAAGAACAAAAAAAACAAAAATTTTTCGGGGATTTAAATAATTGGTTTTTGAATTGATTAGTTTATCAATGCATGACAATGCCATCGTACCAATTTATAAAATTCAATTTGGAAATATAACCTTAATCACAAAGTTGGACCAATGTAGTGAAAGAAATACTTTAGATCGATCTATTTTTGTTCCAAGATACTATCACAGTCGACCTAATTTACATTTGAGTCACGTGGACGAGCCAATCTATGTTTTGACTTGCTCAGTTTCTGTCTCTCATAGGCATGATAACTCATATATGGCAACAATAAGGAACATGACCCTTCTTGTAATTTTTTTTTCAGCATACGAAATTGTGAGTTTTAGAAAGTGATAGGAAAATACAACGATGAGGAAATACGGTAAGTTTTTAAAATGAAATTTAATGGTTTGTATTCTTATTGTTAGGCCGTGAGCAGCGTAAAAAAAATAAGCCCCCTACGTACATGTATTGATATTACCGGACTGTGAATCATTTAAATTGGGAATTCCTTGCTAGCTAAAGATTTATAAGGTCTTTATGGCACAATAATAATTCCATTTCCATTAGGCCTTGCTCTAAGCCTCTTTATGGCATATCCTAAAACCATTAAAGACACTCAATAACTTATTAGCCAAGGGCGTGCCCTCATGACCCATCCTACGCCCAAATCAATCCAGCTCTATTTTAATTCTTTCCTTTGCAGCTTCTAACTGGGTAGTGGCACACGGCTTTGTCAGGGAACGAACTCACCTATCGTGCCGTCCATTTCAGCCTCTTAACTTTCGTGACCCACCACATTCGTACAATCTGATCTCGACTTACAATTCACGATAATTGTCCAAATATGCAGCGTGTTTTTGAATAATTGCAGCAACTAATCAGCTACCACAAAATCAATATCAAAACCGGTCGAGATGCGTTCGTTTTTATTTCGTTTAAGTAAGGTCTCTCATCTCCGATATTATGGTTTCATGAAAAATAGTTATATATAATCCAGTCAGTGTGAGTTTATGAATTAATAGAGGTATAGCCAATCAAAATTAAATTAATGAGAGAAAGTAAGGCTCGCGAGGAAAAAGAAAAAGAAGAAAAACTTTTTTTTTTTCGAGTGTGGGTGAAAGCAATAAATATGACCTTTCCCAGGGTTTATAAATGAGGCGCCGATTGTGGCGGGGCTATCTCCCAGGTTGTCAGTTGTTTTATAAGGTGACGGCAGCGCCGATTGTGCGGGCGATCTCACCGCTATCCATTGAATTGAAAAAAGAATACCGAAATAGAATTTTTTATTGGTTAGGGTTCCGATCCGACTCTATCCTCGATCAGTAAGTAGATTTTCTAGTGTCAGATAGTACACACCGAAAAAAGGACACCTTTAGACGACGGACGTGCTGACACATATTGCAATCTGTCCATTTCTAATGCACAGACATTGTACATAAGGTGTCCATTTCTCCCTTCTTCGAGTCCAGTCTTACTGACTCCTGCAGCCCGTCCGCCGCTCTTCCCACTCCTTTTCTTCTTCCTTCTAATCCTCCTCATGCTATGTCTGATCTGATAGCCACGATTTGGCCACTCGAATATCTTTGTACCGAAGCTTGAAACTCGGGTTCTTGGTCCTTGGTTCGAGGCCGATTGACCAACGAACTGACCATTTCCAAAAGGGCACAAGAAATGGCTCGGACTACCGCAGTGATTCTCCATCACATTCTCTGCTTACTGGTGAGTTTTTGGCATGGCCGGTGTGGCAGCCGCCGGCGGCGGCAACTGGCAGCTACTTCAGGAGAGCATTGGCATAACGGCCATGCACATGCAGCTCCTCTACAACGACCGAGTTGTTATCTTTGACCGCACCGACTTCGGGAGGTCCAACCTCTCCCTCCCAGACGGCCGGTGCCGGGACGACCCCTATGACACCGCCCTCCAGGTGGACTGCACCGCGCACTCGGTTGAGTATGACGTGGCTGCCAATTCATTCCGCCCCCTGACTGTCCAGACTGACACTTGGTGCTCCTCGGCTCGGCCATGCCCGGCGGCCAGCTGATCCAGACCGGGGGGTTCAACGACGGAGTGCGCCGGGTCAGGATATTCAACCCTTGCCACACCGGCAGCTTGGAGTGCGACTGGGAGGAGGTCGAGGATGGCCTATCGGCCCGGCGGTGGTATGCCAGCAACCAGCTTCTCCCCGATGGAAGGCAGATAATAATCGGCGGTCGACGGCAATTCAGCTACGAGTTTTACCCGAAGACCGCCGGCACCCCAAACGCGTACAGCCTCCCGTTCCTCGTCGACACCACTGATCCCAAGATCGAAAACAACCTTTACCCGTTCATTCACCTGAATGTCGACGGGAACCTCTTCATTTTCGCTAACAACCGGGCGATCCTCTTCGACTACGTCAAGAACAAGGTGGTTAGGACGTACCCGCCAATGCCAGGTGGTGACCCGAGGAGCTACCCGAGCACCGGCTCATCGGTCTTGCTTCCATTGAGGGTTGACCTCGAGGAACAAGCGACTGGAGCGGAAGTTTTGGTCTGCGGAGGGGCCCCGAAGGGCTCGTACATTAACGCGATGAACGGGAATTTCATTGAGGCCTTGAATACGTGCGGCCGGATCAAGATCAACGACCCGGATCCTCGGTGGATTGTGGAGACGATGCCGCAGCCTCGGGTTATGAGCGACATGCTGCTCCTTCCGAATGGCAACGTAATCATCATCAATGGCTGCTCGGCAGGGACCGCTGGATGGGAGTACGGCCGAGAACCGGCCTTGAGCCCGGTCATTTACCGCCCCAGTAACCCAGCCGGCGACAGGTTCGAGCTCCAGAACCCGAGCGGCACTCCTCGGATGTACCACTCCTCCGCGATCCTCCTCCGGGACGGGAGGGTTCTCGTTGGCGGGAGCAACCCTCACATATACTACAACTTCTCTGGAGTGCTCTACCCGACCGAGCTGAGCCTCGAGGCTTTCTCGCCACCGTACTTGGATGATCATCTTGCACCCAAGAGACCGAAGATCCTATCCCCAAGCCCACTGACAAAGATCGCCTACGGGGAGAGATTCACCGTGCAGTTCGAGCTCGCAACAGCTCTTAACAACAGTAGCGCGGTGGCTGTGACAATGGTGGCACCGTCCTTTACAACGCACTCGTTCTCGATGAACCAGAGGCTGCTCGTGATCGGCGGCAGGAACGTACGCGTCACCGGGCCGTCCACGTACACGGTGGAGGCCGTGGCGCCCGGGACGGGGAATGTCGCGCCACCCGGATTCTATCTTCTCTTCGTGGTTCACCAAGAGATACCTAGTGAGGGCATATGGGTGAAAACACGGTGAATTCAAAATGAGAAATAGCATCTGCTACGGTGATGTTTCCATTAATTATGATTAAGAAATCACGACTTAAATAGTAAATTTACTGTTTTGCTCTTCCTTTTATCCTACTCTAAAATTACTAGTATTTGATATAACCAAATATATAATTAGCGTGATGCCCATAAATTCGGCTTACTAATTAATTTCACAAAAGAAAATTTTTTGTTCAAAATAAAAATATTTATCATCTTTTTTTAAAATAAAATTTTATATTTAAATATTATTAATAAAAATAATTTATATTAGGAAATCTTTACCTTCTATGGGCCAACCCGACTCGACATATTTTTTTTGTTTGCACCACGTGATATTCCTGCGCCAGCCGAAACACACCTCAAGACTAATTTGATATCAGGCCGGTATCTCTGAAAAAATTCCCGTCGATCCTCCTAACCTGATATTTAAGCTATATTAATAAGTAGCAAATTACTTCGAACTATAAAATGGTTTATGTTAAAGTCATAAATTTAAAAATTAATAAAATAAAAAAGAAATAAATAATACAAATTTTCCATTAATAATAACCGTAAAATTGTAATGTTAATTAAAAATGTGATTATATTAAATCTTTTTATTTTTGGGTCTTGGGTGGAAATTACCGAGCTGCCGGGGGTTTTTCTGCATTTATTTTGTTTTTCTCGACCGTCCGGTATAATTTATGTAGACTGGGCACACGCCAGCTGGGAGGTTTTATTGTAGCCATTAAACAACGTGGAAAATTAAAGTACCGGTTGCAGTAGCCCAGGTGGAAGTTAAAGTGCCGGTTGCAGGTTTCCTGTTCCTCTGTCACTGCCATATTTGTCGCTTTCTTTTCCTTTTCTCCAGATCTCATCCGTGAGGAAATTCGAACGATCGATCAAAAATAACGTCACGCCAGACTTTCGGATAGTAAAAAAGTGAAATTTTGCAGTGGCTCCGTACCATAAACTAATACAAGAGGAGATAGGTTTATATTTCAAATCTTTTAAGAATCGATATTTGATATTTAATTAATAGATCTTATGTTATATAATAAATTATCCGATAAATTAGTCAATTATTATTGCACCGCATACGACTCAATCAAATAATAATCATAATCATAATAGGAGAGAGCACCAACCACAGCTCACTGTCCGTCGGCCACATATAAAACGTCATCGTAGTTATCGGTTGACACGAGCACAATGTAGCCGACACTTCAACCCCTATGCTATGCGATCATGGAGAAGGCATGGGAGGGTGATGTGATTGTTTAATAAAATAATAATAAATTCTAATTTTTAATTATCTAATAAGAAATATAGTGTAATCATTGTTCTTATAGTACTATAAAGGGGTAGAAACGTATAATTAAAGAGTATAACTTTTATATGAAGGGATTATTATAAATTTATCCATTATCTCTTATCATTGTTCTAAATTGGAAGAACTAAAAAAAATATGAGCATTCATTCCTTCAAAATCTCATAATTTTTTTAACTAAATAGAAAATTATTCAATCTTTCAATAATCTTCTTATTGCGATATCATTCAATCCCTCAATCCAAACACAAGTTAAAACCATCTTTCTGAACTATAAAAAAAATGTAATTGTTATATAAAAAAATAAAGATGTGCTAACGTGGTGTAATATGTGCATAAAATAATTTTTTTTATCGAAACTCTTGATAAATATTTTCTCATAATTAAGATAACATCTAAGTTTTTTTCCCAGTAATTCAAAGCAAACTGAGAGCCACCGTTCCTTGCATAAGCATAAGAAATATACAACCTATCTACCTGGGAAGCTTTCCCCATTGATAAAATTCATGAGCAGGTTAATTATATCTTTTAGGAATCCATATACAATCAAAACTAACAAAAAAAAATAGTAGTTCTAATATCATGAATTCGAGCCTTACAATCCACGGTGAGATTTTAGAAAAAGAGAATTAACCTCACTATTTCTTAAGTGTATGAAAGGATCACAATCTTCTACTAATTTTTTTGTAATATAATACGGACTACCAGATGAATAACCTTAGCCTCTGCTTGCTCAGGAGAAGATGATGGACCATTTTTCCACTATGATAAAATTGATTTTCCCTGAATAAATAGTTAATTCCTACTTTCATAATAGATAAGGCAGTGAAACCCCAAATAGTGTAAAGCATTTATTTTCAAATGACCCTATACGGAAGTTTGGTGGCTTGCATACGAAGTCAATGATATTCGGAATATTCTCATTGTAGATTGGCTTAATAACATTTGTAGCCTTCCATTTTGACACTCTCTAGAAATCCGAGTGAATGTGCATTCATCAAATAGATGAACACTTTCATCGGGGCCTATTATACACAAGGGATATGTATTATCCTGAGTGCGTAACTAGGGGAGAGAATTCGTGACTCTGCGCCACATATGTAATAAATATGTGTTAACATTACATAATAATTGCATAAAATACTTTCTCATCATTAAAGCTCTTGATATATATTATCTTCTGCTTGAGATAATATCCATTTAGTTAAATAAAAAACTTTAATTATAAAAGATGTCGCGATAGAAAAAAAAAAGGAAATTGTCTATTTGGGTACAAGGTAACCCATTTCCTTTCATTCTTTGAAATTTTTGGCTTGTTCAAAAGTGTAAAAATTTTACTAATCATGACCTAATGTTTTTTTTAAATCATTTAATTTCATATAATAATTTGATCTTGCGATTAAAAAATTGCAATATATTGCATAAACTTTAGGGTTTTGGGTACAAAGTTGAGGTGGCAAATCGTGTCGGCTCGGTCTTATCAGGCCGTGCCGACATGGCATGATAAAAGGGAGGACACAATAAGGGCTGCACCAAGCACAACCCTTTAGAATATAAGGCCAGGTTGACATGGCACGATAAGACAATGGCGGCTATGGTCTGGTTCGATAGTACAATAATCTTCATTGACAGTGCCTTGTTTACAATTACAAGTGAATTTACAAATAAGTTTTTTCTATTATTCAATAGTGTCTTATAGTCTATTAGGTTTCTTTTTCAATTTTCTTAATCAGGCTATCATACTGACTCGGCCTAGGGATCGCTGGGCCCAGTACGCCCAATAAAATTACCGGGCCGTGCCGACAAGACACGATAAGCCCTGGCCTAGCACACGGTGTTATCGTGCTGGGTTTGTGCCGGGCCAGATTTTGCCAAGTTTAGTACAAGGAATGACATCTAACCTTATCGTAAGCTAAATTACACCGTATGGGAAAATTCCAAAGACACGGCAAATCTTGAGCCGTTAATTGGCTGTCTCCTCACGTACTGAATGTATTGTCGCTATCGCTATCAAGTTCTTATCAATAAAGTCTGTATCCCATCCTATCTTCTTCGAATGGATCGAAAATGAATCGACCCCCCGTGAATAGTATTCCTGCCTCTCGACCCGACTAAGCTTGCACCGGAAGTTGTGTCAGCGCACGCGTTCACCTCTTACTTCCATCGCTCCCACATCGCACGTCCACGAACTGCATGAGGAGAAGGGCCGGATCATCGACTCGGGACAACTTTCGCACGCGATCAAGCGATAGGCGGTCGATGAAAAAGTGAAAACAAGTCGTGCGAGACAATCATACGTCGATTCGGATCGTTCAGCGGAAACATTCTGAGCAATACGGCGGCGACCGGAGGCGGAATTGACTGCCCAAGGACATATTTCATGCGGTAGGTAGACCTCGGTATGGTCCGTTAAATTTGGTCCCGCTACCATGGTGCCGCATGCGATTTAATTTGGTCGACAAATTTGTGTGGGGGGAGCACAGATTACTGTCATCCCCTTAAAATAATGATACTAATAATACAAAATCTACCAATTTTATCTATAATTTTTAAAACCAAACTAAACCGAAAATAAATATAGGTATGGGTTCATAGGTCGAACCGAAATTTAATGGGTGGAATTACATATTTAATAAATATTATTATTATTAAATTTATATAATATCATAATTTGAATATAATTTATAAAAAAAATTATTAATATAATCATTATATTAAACAAAATTTAATATAAAATATAAATATAATTTTAGTAAAATAAAATAGGTACATTGTTTTAAAATTTTTAAGTCGGTCGGTTTTTCCACATACTCAATTGGGTTCATCGGTCGAATCGAGAAATAACTGGTTCAATCGCAGTTGATCTCATTAAAAATACAATTAGGTTTTTTATAAGAATCGGACCGGATGAGTAACTGGTTCCCAATCGAATTGGCCGGCCCAGTCTATTTTTTAAAACTACGATTTTATCTCATTTAACTCTATTGAAATATGAAATAGTATGTTATTATCATAAGTAACCATGTATTTGAACTGAGAGATTTGGACGAAAAGATTATGGGAAAATAAGTTATCTTTCGACAGTCATATTTTTTTATTCCTTCGATTTGAAGAATAGGGAGAGAAAAAATAAACTTATAATTCACCGCTCTGATTCTGATGTAATAGTTAGAAATGGTTATAAAAAATACAGTAATTAACTTATATAATTTAATACATTATTTTTCTTCATTTCATAATAATATCCAAATAAAAATTAGAGATTATTTATCCATGGTAATTCTCCAATCCCCTTTCCTCCCCTCCTCTACAAATCCATGGATCCAAACGGAGGGTAAGGGTTTCAGCCTAGCAAGAGAGAGTCCATCTCGGACTGGCCGAAGCTCTGCTATCGAACTGCTAGTGATTGCCAGTCGCCATTAGAGTCCCTTCGGATTCCTCCCGTTCATGCTTTATCCGAATTCTCTCCGGTGTAGTCATCAGTATTCAACTTGAACCATTCTTGAAGGGATGAGAACCAACGCATATTTAACCGAGTTTCTTCTGATCTGTTAACGGCTAAACCTGCTGGTCCCTACGAGAGAATGTGTGTCCTTGTTTTTTAAGGTGCTCTGCCCTTTGTCAATGACGAACGAGCTTTACATAGATCCATAACACCACACGGGCCTTCACCACTACCAAACTATAATCCTAGTTGACCGAGGCTATGGACTAACTTTGTCCCAAGAATCTTAAAATCCAGCTCCATGTTCAACCTTGCTGTACTGATCATTATGGTTCAACCCAACTTCATGAGGGCTCTGCATTGTTAGAACGTAGACGTAAGCTAAAATAAAAATAAAAAACAAAACAAAAAAATAATAATTTTAATGGGACATTTTGCAGATTGAGTTCAACATCTTACATACGGAAATCACTACGACCCACCAGTTCACAGCCTAATCGAGAAGAGCCCCGATTCGGCGCTGACGAGGAAGGAAATCTGGGATCCGGCAACTTATTTGGCGGATTTTTTATATAAGGATTCTTGCAAATATTAAAATCTGTGACTCATGGCGGTAGAAGATGTCTGTCCCAGTCCAAAAAACTCCCATGACAACCTGTACATGCAGCAGATGCTAGATGATATCTGTACGAGTCCCAAGAAGTTCAGAGGATAACTTGTGCATATAGCAGATGCAAGCAATTTGTGGAAGCTGTACAAGCAGGAGGACAGCTATGAATGACAACTGATCTGTCCAAGTCGAAAGGATTATGTGAGAATGTGGATCGATGTTGCAACAGCTAAGCAATCCAACGGAGCAGGTACCCACATAGTGGAACACCACAAAATCCTAATAACAACGGCTGATAACCCAACTAGCTAATGCTCAAACCCGTTTGCTATCCACAGCCCAGCGGCCCACAAACACTCGTCGTTTCCTCGATTACTATATGCCAATGTTGTTTGAGGCTCATATTGCAATACCCAGCTAGCAGTTTCTCACCAACTTTGAACAAATGGCAGACTTGAAACCAGCACGGAAAAAAAATTGGGACAATTTCAATAACCAGACGTTATATCGTTGATATGATTGTCCTTTACATGAAACAGGAAAGCATAACTACTATCAAAAACCAATACATATGAGCTGAGGTTCTAAGAGTATTGAAGCAGCTTCAATTCAACCGCCGAACTATAAAAATCTAAGATTTAAGCACGCTCCCCACGGATCCTCCTAGCGAGCTGAATGTCCTTGGGCATGATGGTGACCCTCTTGGCGTGTATCGCGCAGAGGTTGGTGTCCTCGAACAACCCAACGAGGTACGCCTCCGCCGCTTCCTGAAGGGCCAGCACAGCGTGGCTCTGGAACCTCAGGTCCGTCTTGAAATCCTGCGCGATCTCCCGGACAAGCCTCTGGAACGGCAGCTTCCTGATCAGCAGCTCCGTGCTCTTCTGGTACTTCCTGATCTCACGGAGAGCAACGGTACCAGGCCTGTAGCGGTGGGGCTTCTTCACTCCTCCGGTGGTAGGGGCAGACTTCCTCGCAGCCTAAATCCACACAACCGCCGTCACAAATCAACTCAAACTCGAATCAAAAAGAAAAAAAATCAATAAAACCGCCGAGTCAATCGACACCTTAGTAGCGAGCTGCTTCCGAGGGGCCTTGCCTCCAGTGGACTTGCGGGCGGTCTGCTTCGTACGGGCCATTCTTCCCCGTCAGGTCAGATTTGAACTAATCACTGCAGGGTGTCTAGACGTAAGAGAGAAGCGACACTGGACGCATTTTTATATAGAGAGAGGAGGTAAGGTCGGTTGCAAGGGGGCCAGAGAGTGAAACCGGACGATCCGTGTAATTGCCAGCCATTGGATATCACGTCCGGATCGCCAGCGTGGCAATCTGTGTTTCTTTAGCGAGAGGAATTGGAATTGGGACAGGAACAATAGATGCTCTGACACACCCTCCGTCCTTCTGTTGACTTTGACTCCAGCGGCATTGACCTTTGAGGTGGCCGACCACGTGCGGTTAGCGATTGTGGGCCCAAGGCAGTTTTGGGCCTCCGGAGTATTTATTATGTTATTGGGCCGACAATTAACATGAACTGGACCATATTTTCGGCTGGCTCTCCCAAGTGGAGCCTCGATTTGCATCCTTACTCTTTCTCCCGTATCTTCCACGGGCTCATTTCGGTGGGCCCGGAGATCCAACTCTTCGGATCTTCGGGTCTCACGGGCTTCTAGCTCGCTGCAAGACGTTCCAACCAGACCAAATGCGGGAAGCCATTTTGCATCGGTCGGCAATTGATTAGGCAGATAAGGTATCCAACCCTCTTATATTTGAGAGCTCTTTTCTTTTCTAAGAGCAATCTTTTCAAGTTAGGACTCGACTCTCAATCGAAGAGCATTTCTTCGACAATGATGGTACGACTGTCTGGCCCTCTCGTTCCACCCGCCGGGCTATTGTGACAGCAGCCCTCGTCGGGCTTCGGCTTCCTTTTATAACGAAGGAATCCGACCGGACTGGAAAGTACCGATGACGGCAAAGAAGAGTAGGTCTTAGTGTAAAGTAAGCTTACGAATGACCTCTTTTCTTGACCAATCAATCCGACTCGGGGTCGACTAGGGCGCACCCTTTTCACTATGAGTTGGCATGTCGCTCTCCCATCGATGGCGGCTCCGGGTTCCATATCTCGGAAGTGAAAGGAGGTGGCTCGCGACGCCGGCTCTCCGCACATTTTTTTCCGGATGATAAGCTAAGGTGCTATGTTTTTGTCATGCTGGGAAGCTTGTTTACTGTAAGAATCCGATGCAATGAATTGACTCGGACACGTTAGACATGAGAAAAAAAAAAATCAACTGGGTAGCCATTATTCACCAATAAGTTCCGACAGAATACCCCGAAATTAGGGGGCTCGGCCTTGTGGGCTCGCAATAGTAAATGTCGACCCATTACTGTGTTAAATTAAAATAATCACATGTCAGACTTTGGACCATTATTTATTGGTTTAGTCCATAAGATTGGATGTAATCTGTCTGTCATCTCACTTGCATACCATTATTTGTCCAGAAGCCATGTGAGATGGCATCGTAGTTTTGTTTTGTTTTGTTTTTTTACTTATTATTAGAATTATTTGTTTGTTTTCCTATGCTATATAAGAAATTCACGAATTTAGAAATGAATAGAAAAAAAAGTGAATAAAGAAATAAATGAAATCGCATTACAAAAATCGAATATGCAATTTCTTGGTTATTCGACCGATAGTGGTACCATTATGCCAAACTCCTTTTCTCCTAGATTTGTTTATTCTACTTTAAGAGGAAGGCACCTAAATAACTCATTTGTAAGTATACCCAAAAAAAAAAGGAAATAAAGAAGTGTAAAAATATTTATTATTATAAATGTAAATATGAGTATACGTATTGATGATAATATCATTAGATAGTTCCATTTCTCAAAAGAATTAATTAATTGCTAGGTGAAGTAATATGTAGTACACGACAGAAGAAGACAGTAATATCGGAAAAAAAAAGGTGTGATAGGCCGAATCCAAAAATTATCTCGTCAACAAGCCCATTAGATCTTAATTAGTTCAAATTTGAGTTGAATTGGTCCATTTCATTCACCTAAATAGACTATATATCAAATAATTTCAACTAATTTATATCAGTTAAACTAATTGAATTACATGAAGAGTTCACCTTTTTTTATAGTATGTGAAATATCGTATTTAAATTGGATCTAGAAAAGTGTTAGGATTATGGATTACAATGATATGATGTTATTTTTAAATAATTTATTTACAATAAAATAAAAAGAAAAAGAAGAGCAAAGAAGAAGAGAGGGAGATATCATCATCTCCAATTCAAAGCCCAATTTATTCTAAATAATTTATCGATCGAATGAAATGCATCATTACTCTTTAAATATTTTTTTATTTAAAAAAATGGAAGAAGAAGATAGAAATAAGAGCTATCTTGATCAACGGCCACAGTTTGGTGAGATAATGTCCTCTATCATCAATGATTAGCCCATTAATTTATTGCATCGAACAATCATTAGTTTCTTAATCGAACGACTGATTTCATGTGCAATTTGGATCTTGATTATAAGACGAGCTAGAAAATCTCAAGATTGATTTTAATCAATATCTTAAATGGAAATTGTTGTTGTTGTTGCATGTAAAATAAATAAAAAAATGGGGATATAATTAAAAATATTTAATTTAATAATACTACTTTCCATCTAATAATTAAAAAATTCTAAATTTAATCATTACTATAAAACTTTCTTATCCTAGAAGACCAAACCTAGAGAGAGAGAAGCTCATTCAAGATGAGGACCCTGCTCCTCAATCATGGTTGCTTCGAAAGTCAAGCTCTGCGTAAGGCTGTTGCAGTGGGCACCAATTAGACCTGATCTCTCGGCATGCACTCGCGTTGGTGGGGACTGTTGTTTACCGAACATGTGGACCGTCGTTCATCAGTATACACGAAACATCTTCTAATTTAACCATAATTAATTTAGGTGAAAAAATCGATTCTACCGTAAATTTTAGTATGCTCTCCCTCCACCGCACCGATCAGTACGTACATGCGCTCAATGTTTAATCCCGTTCATCGGTCATTCCCCTCGACAGCTTAGCCGAAATTTATCCGGTCCTTCGGTATACCGGTCCTTACTCCGTTGGCTAGATCGACTTCCTGTGTAAGTGTTAGTCATATCGTAGAAAACCGATCCAATGGTGTGTAGATGGCCGAGGACATATAGTTCTTTTCCATCGAATGACCATAATAGAATAACTTAGATAAGAAATCTTTACGCTCCACAAAAACTATCATAAATTAAACTTTTCATAACTTAGTAAGCGATGTTTCATGATTAATTAATGATATAGCTTAAAAGAAGTAAATCCAATAATTTACATTATTTATTTTATATACAGCAGAATTGGAAATATTATTACGGAGAGGTAACACAAAGGGCTGTCTTCAGTGGTTGCTTTAAACCTAAGAATCAATGGTCAATGGAGCATTTAGTGCATTCCTTTTTTTTTCTCCCTTGCAATTAATAATTATTTGGAAATTAGAAAGTAAAAGTTCACCATTATCAATTGTTAATTCCATAACGCAATACGAGATTATAAGTATAAAAAGTTTACGTGAGTTAAAATTATTACCAATCTAAAATCGTTCAAATTTTACTTAATGACTTATACGTCTTTTTACCCTGTCATTACTTTCGTCTTAACCTGAGAATCGCACTAAGATAACATGCAACCCCCACTTTTGCACTTGTGTGCATGATTTCTGAGTCGTAGGCATACGTGTGTGTCGGTGAGGCTTCTCATGCCATCGAGAGACTAGCCATAGATGACCGCCTCAAGTCCGATCAGGATCAGATCGAACATGGGCGGCATGTGTCTTCGGCCTGTCGATCCATGAAAATGTCAGAAGTTCATTGTATCTGTGTTCCATTTTTAATTATTGACAGGCTTGAAACCATCCTCCTTTTTCCTTTATCCATGTGAAGTGGGGCTCATCCAAGAGAACGATTCATTATCATCATTATTATTATTATTATTATTATTATTATTATTAATGCATAAATAAAAGGTATAGGGTCAATTGGTGGTTTATTAATCTTGTTGTACCTAATTTAATGCCAGCCTGACATAGCTGAAACGATTCCTCAACAGATAGCTCTCTTGGGAAAGGGATAGAACAAAACTCGATTGCTTGTTTCCCTTAATTTTCAGTTATTAAGGAGTCCTCTTGATGTTGATGATGAAGAGAGAGGGATGGGAAAGATAGGGGATAGACCGTGAAAATAGTTTCATTTACGATTTGTTGATTTTGAAAATTTTTATATTTTAAGTCGAAAACAGTATTATTGTATCAGGATCATATTCTCTTATTTATCCTTACATCTTTTTTCACGCCACTTACAATCATACATCCGGGATGAACCGTAAAATCAAGAAGTTAAAGGGGCATTAACGGATGAAAATTTGAGTTTAAAATCACTTGTTCCGATTTTAATTATGACCCGCCTGCTAACTCTAAGATGTGTCCCCTCTCCTACCATATTTATAAGTCTAGTCTTGCTTAATCAGGAAACCATTTGTCATCCTACTGTAGAATTGCTCTCTCTTTAGGTAATCGTGTTGCTCATGTTTGCTTCTCAGTGAAATTACTGATGATGTCTCCTTCTTTGGCAGAAAACACATTATGGGGATGAAAGCAAGACAGGACAGCTGCAACAAAACCCTAATTGTGCATTAGATAACACATCTCTAACAAATCCATGTGAGCTCCTCACCAACAATGCCGATGGGTCTTCAGCGTTAACTAGATCACCTGTCTTTTAGCCAGTAGACGAATGAACACCCCAAAAAATTGCCAGTTGCCCTGACATTATCTCGAGGCCTCTGGCGTCCTATATCGACTCACAATCGGCTGTGCCGTTGGCTCTTCGGGGAATGGCTATGGTCGAGAGCTTGACAGGCAACTAACTGGTCGTATGCAAAGGGGCTGCCGCATTGACGGGTCGGTGTAATCCAAGCTAGATGCTAAAATTCATCGGCATTTAGGGATCTTTGAAATCTCTTAAACTACGAATGATTTCTTGACTTGGTCCAAACTATACCTGCGTTTTCAGTGTAATGAAGCATCTAGAAGAACAGCTACGGGGGGGCAGTTGAGTTATAATCGTCACTTAATACCGATGGTGAAAGCAGAAGGATCAACATCGCCTCAGGTCACATGACCCTCACCACCATGACATGTTTGTATCTTTCCCGAGAACTCGCATGAATACGGGCTAGTACTATTCGTGCTGGACAAGATGACAATGGCAATATATAGCAAAGAGTGGTCGGCTCTTGCTCGCTCTAAGAAGAATGAGATGAGAGCGAAATCGCTTTAAAATGTAATCAGCAGACCGGCATGCAGAAGTAGAACATCCACAGAAGCTGTCCTCAGAGTGCGTGCCAGTTCATCCTGATATTGAGGCCGCTCACCCATTTTACATAGATGTGACTGGGGATAAAACAACTCTCATTTGGATATAATTATGAAAGGATGAGAAGAGCATAATAAATTATTATACTATAAATAATATTTTCTATTAATTAAATTGAACAGTAAATCTGTAAAATTACTCATATCCTTCTAAATCTTTCTCCAAATCCCTTAATCTAAATGTATTCTGAGGAGTTTTTCGATTTATTTGTCTTCCGCCCAGTGTATATATATTAGTGAATACAGTAAGCCTTGATTAAGTCCACCCGCTTATATCGAGTTACCCAATTAAAAGGTAGAATTCTTCTAATTATAAATTTTCTCAATTCGTAAATTTAAATTTAAAATCTTATTTAAAATGAAGAGTACGTCAAATCACGTCAATTAATTTATAAAATTATTATCATATTCTTACAAATTTAAAAGAATCCATATCTTTATTAGATGATTTTATAGCTTCTTTTAAGTACAAATTGTTCTCAATCTATTGATCTCAATAGGGGAAACGGTCTTCTCCCTCATCCTTTTTACAACCTTTTCAATTTTCGTCACAGTCTCTTTTAAAGAGTTATAACTTAAAAATACAGTAATTTTAAGTTACCGGACTGAGATGTGTCCTATTTCGGCAAGAGCATCGAACGTACGGCAGGTAATACCGTCGCAGGCTAGCGTAGGGAAATACCGACCGCATCGGATAATCTCTCGCGGGGGGGTTTTTTGTCGGCTTCCGCAGTGACACTGCGGGAAATGTGCTGCCACGTTTGGCCATACGTGGCATGTAATGACAAATTAGCTGTCCAACTCAAAAAGCCATTTCTGTACTATAATGGATTTAATTTAAATCCGAGTTTACATATAAAAGAGTATCTTATATGCTAATATAATTCTTGATCAGGATATAAAATTGCCACGTGGATTGTTTAAAATAAAATCACTCAGACATGTACCCGCACATACATGAATTTACTGACCGATGGGATCTCATTTGGATCACGAAGAATTAAATTGGTTTTGTAATGGGGCTAGGGTACGGGCCAGACGGTCTGTTTCCAGCCATAACTGCAACGTTCATATGTGAAGCAGGAGGTACGAGCCCGGGTCCCACGTCGCCACCGCCACCGTCCTCAATTCTCGACCTTACAGCAGAGCATAAATCTTTCCGCTCACAGTCTCACAGTGCTCTCTGACATTATTAATACGGAGACTGCTGAAGAAATGCCACGCCAGATATTATTATTATTATTATTGTGATAATTTAGTAATTTAAATTTTATTTTTATATAAGTTTAAAATTTCACATTTAAATTCTCTCTTAGCACGTCTATTTGAAAATTTACTCCATTACACTCCTACTTCCTCGTTCATAATCGAGTTAAATGTTAGCATTAAAATTATCATTATAAATTAATTCGATCAATTCGAAATTTATTTTTTTAAAGTAAAGTATCTTGCTCTCTCATATCTCGGAAGAAAATAAATTTAAGATGGGATTGGCTAATACCTAAAGTAGTATCCCTTAGAGTTACATCAGAACCGAATTAGTAAAAGAAATAAAATACTATTAATAATAAATGGTTAAGGAAAGATTATTTAGAAAATTATTACATTTTTTAAAATCCATACTATATTTAATATTAATTTATTTATACATAATATTTAATATTTTGTTCATGAAATAGCAACAATATTAATAATTTTAATTTTTTCGTTAATTACTAATATGACAATGATAATTTGGCTCTTTTTTTTAATTAAGGGCACTCCTTATAAGCTATCACGTGTTGAAGTCGCGCAAAATATGGACGCATCATGTCAGCAATTAACCGAAAAAATTAATACTGCTAGTGCTCTTGTTATTTTGTGAACAGGTAGTTGAATATTGTGTATAAATAACAAATATTAAATATTATGTATATTTCCAAAAAAGTGAATAAATCTCATGATTTTTCACATAATCTCTTTTTTTTTATCTCCAATATTTACAAGATATTTTTAAAACAAAAAAAATTGAACTATATTAACCATAAACCTATTATTAATTTAATTTTTTCGGATAATCTTTTCACGGCCCGACATTATTTTTTCAGCTGCGCACCTTTTGTTAGCCCATGAAAGTCGCTGCACATGATATAATGTGGACCCCTTCCGAGGAAAAAAGCAAAATCAATTTCTCGCCAGCCCCGTGACGCCCAACGGTTGGATAAGAGTATAAAAAACACTATATATTCTTGCCCTCTCTCTACTCTCTACTCTCCACTTCCCTTCCCATTTAAAATTAAAAAAAAGGAAAAAAATCTAGAGAGTGAGAGTGTCAAGTACAATAATGTCCAGCACTCAGCGATGACACCATGGGCGTAGCCACGTCTCATCATTCTTTATGCGACATGTGAGCATGATCCGAACCTACCTACAAAGAATTAGACGGATTCATACTAAATATAAACATATTTTGTATTTGAATAAATTGAATTTCTTTGATCAGTTTAAGTAAATATATATGATAAGATGTAATTAAATATATTTAATTAAATGTACTTATTAATTCATTTAATATATTTAAGTGTGTAATATTGTTAATTGTATTAGTCGTAAGTGGTGTAAATGATGCATTTAAACACATTTAGGTTATACGTATTAATCATGCCATGCTATGTTGTGTGATATCGTAATTAGACTAATCGTATTTAAATTAGGTATTTCTGACACGTTTAATAAACAATTCGTGTACGGGTTAATGAATTTTTGACATAAACCCGCTTACATACTATACATTTAGAGATGAAATGGCATGGATTGTCGAGCCTATGTGCAACATCACTAAAAGTTTAGGATACCCGAACAAGCTTGAGAGACTCATATCCAAATATCATGCTTCATGCTTCCATAGGATGTTATGATATATGTGCATGGACTGATCCAGAAGATTTGTTCGAGGGAAATGAAATTCATTGTAGACACTCCCCCACGAGCCGCTTCAATCCATCATCTATACATATATATATATATATATACAGGCAAGAAGAAATTCAAACATAATGCATCCCACTCATCGAATTCCATATGAATAAATTATGTACGATTAAATCAACCATATTTAATAGTCTTATATGCCCTAAGTTACTATCTTTTCTACAATATTTTATACTCGTAAATATTTACATAATAAATATAATGTATCGATTGACTAAATTATATTGGAATAAGTTTTGATACCATTGGATGACGCAACAATTCCCTAGTTAGACCTTTTATATTCTCTTTTAAATTGATGACTCTATGAAAAATGGAAAAAAAGATTAAAAAAAAGAAAGAAAAATGGTTGAATTAAGAAAAAGACAGCGCAGACAAAGAAGCCCGACAGTTTTTTCCTTTATGAATAATTCCGTTCCATCCCTTTATTTCTCCTTTTTACCCCTGGGGGGCCGACGGATCGCGAACGGTGGAAACGGCGGGACTTGACGGCGGACTCCGTCGTGGAGAGTTATCTAGATTTAAGGATGTTTTGAGGTCCGGGAGCGAAAGAAAAAACTAAAGAAAAACGAAAAAACAAGCCCCCCCACTACATCTTCCCCCTTTTGTTCCAATTCCCAACAAATTGTCTCAGGGAGAGCGGCTTAGGTGGTCTTGTCTCCCATTGTAGAGAGAGAGAGAGAGAGAGAGAGAGAGATCAGTCTTCGCTCATTCAGCTGAAGCGAGGGGGAACCCTGCTGCAATGGGAAGATCCACCGCTTCTTGCTTCAAGATCATCGCATGCGGTGGCGATTCGGCGGCTGACAAGGACGATGCTGAGGCCCCCGAGGTAGGCTTATCCTATTGCTCGGACTCCTAACGTTCTTCTCCCTGCTTTGCTCCTGGCTCTGTCGTCGTTTCGCGAATTGTTTCCTTCATTGGATTTGACCTCGAGCGAAGAGGGATTCGATGATTGGAATGGTTTTTCTCTGAGATTTGGTCCGATTGTTGACTGTTCCGAGCTCTTGGAGTGTTGAAACTGGAAATATGAGATCTCAAATGTTGATTCTTTGGGGCTTCTGATCTGCTTACCAATGTTTTTGTCCGGTTTGTTCATTTGGTATTTAAATCCGAATGTATTGATTGATTCATAAAGACAATGATGACGTTAACAGGCCGAAGTGGGAGCTTTGTCTCGATCTTGTTTTAGTTAGAAGTTTACCAAATCTGTAATGTCCATAACTTTTCTAGACATATTTAGACGTGCGTTTACTAATGGCTCCGAGCACTCGTGCGAGTATGAATTGCACTTCTTGGAGTTCCTTGATGATTGAGTTGTGAAAAGAATTAACATCTTCGAGCTCTGTGTGTTGAATTTTTCAGATAAAGGGTGACAAGCGGGGATGGAGCTTCCGTAAGAGGTCTGCCCGGCACCGTGTGCTTAGCAACACGGTAATTTCTGAGACCCTTCCTCCGCCTCCCACTGCAGTAAAGAAGGAAGCCTCTGAATCAACTGCTGCTGTCAAATTTGAACCCACAACTAACGCGGAAGATCCTGAAAAAGTATCAGTTCTGCGATGTGAAGATGAGAAACCCCAATTACCTGCTTCTGTTGACTCGGAGCAATCCAATCCCACTCCCATCGTTGATGTGAAAAATGAAAGTTCAGTGGACACTGAGATCAAGGAATCTACTATTGTTTTGATCCAGTCAGCTGTTAGATGTGTTTTGGTATTCTCGATTCTCTATCGCAGCTTTGATGTATCCGAAATACTAAGGAATTGCATAGTTCCTTCTAACTTGGTTAAATACTGCAATAGGCTCAAAGGAAGCTCCTAATGCTCAAGAACGTGATCAAGTTGCAAGCTGCTGTGAGAGGCCACTTGGTGAGAAGGCATGCTGTGGGGACACTACGATGTGTACAAGCTATTGTGAAAATGCAAGCTCTTGTTCGGGCTCGTAGGGCTCGGGCATATTCTCTTGCCAAGAACCACGTAGCAGATGGAAAACCAAATGAAGATGCTTCAAAGTCAAAGGACTCGGTATCATGCAAATAAACTTGACAAATCTTGGTGTTTTCTGAAATTTATAGTCTTGCAATATCATTGTCTTGTGGTTGGATACTGTGATAAAAAATAGAATGAAAATGCGTGAAATTCAATAACTTTAGGGGGGAATGAAAATTTGGCCTGTGTAATTACCTATGGTTCATGAGTTAACATTTTTTGGTTGGTTTTGTCATATGTTTACATAAAATTGTTGTTGCATAGTTATTTGTTGGATATAACAAACCGTACTTCGCAATACTTTCCCCTTGTTTCATATTAAAGAGAAACCCAGTATGACTTGCAACCTTTTCTTTTGGCTGCGCTCAGGATAAGGCAAATGCGAAGAATAAACCACCTGTGTCGTATGTCTCCATTGAGAAGCTGCTGACCAATAGGTTTGCCCAGCAGGTGTGGTTTGTTGATGTGAATTTTCTCTAACTTGGTGCCTATCTCGAATACTCTAATGGTGTTTTTGTTTTGAGTGAAGCTCTTGGAGTCAACGCCAAAGCAGAAACCAATCAATATCAAGTGTGATATGTCGAACCGTAATTCGGCATGGAAGTGGTTGGAGCGCTGGATGTCGGTCACATCAGCAGAACCATCACCAAATACTGATCTAACAACTGAACTGCCAAAGATTGAGAAAGATGACAGTGTTGTATCACAAGTAGAGATGAAGAATTCTGCTGAAGTCTCTCTAAAGCCAGTGGATTCATCTTCCAGCAGAAATGAAACAGCAGGAACATCAGATGGTGATGAAAATCTCATCATTTATGGGGAGGAAAAAATTAAATTCGAGGAATATCAATCAGATCCCAAGGTTATGTGTGAGATTGCAACTCATGCTGTTGTACAGGAGATTTTAGAGCCAGAACATCCTCAGTCAGATGAAGTGGTGGCATCTGATGATGGAGCTTTAAATGAATCTTCTGGAGCAGAAAGGAGTGATCCTCATGGTAAGCCTGAAATGGAGTCAGAGCAGCCAAAACTTTCCACGAAGAGGTCTGCCTCTGAAGAACTTGAGATAGAGGGAGATAAATCTGTTTTTGGGTCAACAAAAGCAACAAATCCTGCTTTTCTTTCAGCTCAGTCCAAGCTCGAGGAGTTGAGCTCAGCTGCCAATTCCAGTGCTTTGATCAACTTGTCTGATGAGTCAGAACAGGAGATTGCTATTTCTCGGGGAGACTCTGTGTCCGAGACAAAGGAATCTAACTTGGTGGAATGTTCTGCCAACGATCAAACTCGGCTACAAGTTGGAGGGTCTGAATGTGGAACTGAGCTCTCCATTTCATCCACCCTTGATTCTCCCGATGCAAATGATGCTGGAAACGTGGGGTTTGAGAGGGACACAGGAATTCCTGAAAAAGAGCCTTACAGCTCCACTGGCTACAAAGACCAAAAAGTTGAACCTGAATCGACTGTAATTCCTGACACTACCTTATCCAATGCTGTCTCAGATCATCCTGAGAAGAATAGTGATGATGTTAGTGGGCCCACTAACTCAATCGTGGCCACAGAGGCTGTACGGCAGGAGAATATGACATCACTTGATTCGCAGAGGGAAGTTAATACTGAAACGGTTCGGCAGGCACATAATGGGACCTCTGGGGATTCTCCTAGGAGCCATATAACTGTTCCTGAGTCCCAAGGAACTCCTGCTAGTCAGGTCTCAGTCAATACAAAGGGAGCTAAGGTCGACAAAACTGGGCCAAACTCAATCCACAAGCGCAAGTCTCTAAGTAACAAATCACCATCTAGCCCATACAATGACTCAGGTGCAAGCAGTGTGAACAATCAATCTGGCAAAGACCAGAAGAGCAGCAAAAGGCGCAATTCCTTTGGTTCAGCTAAACCAGGGAATGCTGATAAAGAATCAAGAGAGAGCAGCAGCACCAGCAGCAGCCTCCCTCACTTCATGCAGGCCACAGAATCTGCCAAGGCAAAGGTTCATGCTAATAATTCCCCGAGGTCAAGTCCTGATGTTTCAGATAGAGAGATGTTCAGTAAGAAGAGACAATCACAGCCTGGTGGAAATGGGAGGCATGGTTCTCCTCGGATTCAGCGGTCGACGTCTCAAGCTCAGCCTGGAAGAAAGGCTAACGATGGGCCTGCTCAAGGTATAACTCAAGCTGTTGCTTAGCCCATGTGACATTCTGAACCACATCTTTTACTAGTTAAAAACGTGTAGTGCTCCTACAATTAACTCTTTAGCAATTCATTATTTTGACGTCCTCTGCACGATCACACTTACTTTCAGAGCGGAAATGGCTGAGATGAGGTTGACCTCGACATTTATCTCTACAACCATGAGTTGGGGCAGTATTTAACCTGTCAACAGCGATGGAAGAACTCAACCTTGGTACTGTTCCCTCGTGTTACCTTTCTACCAGCTTAATTTGACACGGTACGGCTATGGAATGCTTGGTATCACTGGTTTTACTCGGAAATGGAGTATAAATTGAAGGGTATATATTCTGTTGTCCGCTTCCTTTTTGCTGATGGCTCCGGTTGATGATGTGATCTGCTAGAGACTTTCTTGTGGAGTTTGGATGTGTTTGTATATGTAGAGACATAAATTTGTGTGAGATTTGTCTCTCACGTTTGTTCATACCTTATTACATTTTACGTGGATTTTCAAGATTGTCCCCTTGTATGAAAGAGACTCTTGTTCTTCTTCGTGTTGTTGGTTCGTTATATTCGCGTTGTGCTGAAGTAATTGGTCGGGTTTTAGGCCAAATGCTGCTCTTCATGCCATCGTGTGTGCGAGCACACAGCACGCACATATATAAACCAGCTTTACGTATAAAAAATAAGCGGGCTCTGATCAATTCGCATGACATTGTTGTGGGCCGAGACCATGCCGGCCCAGTGGGCTCTATGAGTCACATTGGGCCAAAGCCCAAACAAATATATGATGGGGGTCAGAATAATCTTGCAGCCGAGTAGACCTGTGAGTTTGGGCGGTACCGGCTTAGCTCCGCAACTCAACTTTAAAATCATGATGGACCTGATCTGAATTAGGTAAATAATAATTTTTTAAAAATGAAGTTAAATAATTTTTTATTTCAACATATGTTTTTAATGATATAATTAACTGTTGATTTAAAATTTATGTTAATCTTAAAAAATTAAAATATAATTACATGTATATAATTAATTAATTTTTTAAAAAAATTCTTTTTATTTTAAAAATAATTTTTGTGTTTTCGCACTACTACGATCATAGTTTTTAAAACCGGACCGGGTCGGGAACCGGTGTAGGCATGGGTTGAACCGGGGGTTCAATGGGTTGAACCGCATGTTTAATAAATAATATTAATAATATAATATTACCAATAAATTTATATAATATCATAATTTGAATATAATTTATAAAAAATCATTAATATAACCATTATATTAAACAAAAGTTTAATATACAATGTAAATATAAGTTTAGTAAAATAAAATAGGTACATTACAATAGGTTTTTGTTTTTGTTTTTATTTTAAGTCGGCCGGTTTTTTCATGGGTTCAATTGGGTTCACCGGTCGGACCTGGAACCGGCCAGTTCAATAGGATTTTTTTCTCTTTTAATGTGCAATTGGATTTTTTGAATGAACCGGACCGGGTGAGTGGCCGGTTCCCGTTGAACCGGTCGAACCGGCCGGCCCGGCCCGGTTTAAAAACTATGACTACGACAAAAACTTTAGCCCATGCATAATTTTTTCTTATCGTGCCCGTGTCATGTCAAAATTTGACCATGTAGTCATAATTTAACCCGTTCCACTCTACAATATTCATATTTTCATGTTTAATTATATATATATCAAATAAAATGAATAAATAATATTAAGTTGAATTCTGTCTTTTTTTTTCTTTTTCCTTCAGATCTGTTGACTAACGGGGGTGTATATGATGACCGTTCACTATACGATAAAATTTCTCATAATTACTAAAAATATAATTTTCTCAAAACTCGTATGTAAGACGCTACTTAATAGAATGTGGGGCCGGGACGACCAGACTGGCGACCCATTGGTGAGCGACGGCTTTTTGTCCTTTCATCTTTCCACTCGGAAACTATTAAACAAATTGAAAAAAGGGAAAAAAAATATGGTTCGGAGTGTCTTCTCTGTCAGACGCCAACTCCCAACTCTACGCGTGTCCTCCACCGCCACACGTCTCCCATAGCGACGTGCCCCACGCGCCAGACAAGTGCGGGAACGGAACTTATTTTTCCCCGCCGGAGCAGTGATACATGGATTATTTAAAGTTCAGTTGATTTATCTGATTATTTATTAAATAAATAAAAAGGGGAAAAAGAGATTTAAAAAATAAAAAAGTATTTTTAAAATCGGTTACGCAAATAATCTGCCAGATAGAAGTATCGAGGTTGAACAAGGGATCTAGGGTTTCCTGGGATCTCTCTGAAAGAGGCGAGTCGACATTGATCACTCCTCTTATCTCTCTCTCTGTGCCTCTCCTCATGTTTCTCTCCCTTTCTTGAATCGATAGGGTGGGGTTGTCGGCGACTTTCGTGCTGATAACGGTCGACTCCGATTGATTTCGGACCCTAGACGGGTCATCTCTGACATAGATTGAGAATCGGAGCTTGGGGGAAGGAAGTTTTGGTAGAGAGATTGTTGATCTGAACATGCGGGGACTTGACAAATCGAAAAGGGTTACATGGGCTTCAGATGTTAACCTTTGTCAGGTAATAACCCTAAGGATTTCTTAACGAATCTAAAGTTTGGGGCTTCGGTCTGCTCGGTTGAGTGTCCGATGAATTCCCGCTGAAAATGCCAAGAACTTCAGACGGGCTATCTAAATAAAGTGATTTTGTGTCGTTTCGTCCGATGATATGCTGCCCATTCGGTAATTTACGTTGACATTGCGAGACGAACTGTAAGGTCCCATTTTTAAGAAATCCATGCGTCTCTTCGATGTTTTGCTTAGAATCTTTTTCAATCATGAAGAATCACGACGGCCTTTTTTTCCTCGTCTGGTTTTAACGGCATACTGAGACCTCCGATGCTTATAAAATTTGGTTATTTTTTTCCATCTGTCTGATTACATTCCAATTTACATGATTCTTACAGTGATCAGGCTGGTCACTATCGGGATGTTATCTCTGTGCTTTCAAGTGAAAATGCGTGAAGAGAAGTGGTTTGATGTACTGCTTGCATTTTGAATGTGATCACAGAGCTTGAGTAGGACGGGAAGCACAGTTAGTATCTGAAAGTTCGTTCTGGAATCTTTCCGTGGAGGATGTTAAGTCCCGACAAAACTTAAAGTAGTTAACAAGTTTAGAAGAGTGCTAGATTATTTTCATCAAGCTAACGACACAGCTTCTTTTCCCTGAAGAAATCATATGGACTAGAGCTGGCAATTACATCCAACTTTGCAGTTGTTAAATTGTGGAGACTACTGCTTATTTGATTTATTCTGGATGTATGCATCACCAGAGTAATGAAATTGATTCAGATAAAATTAAGGTTTTACCCTTTGCCAGTGTATATTTTTCATGTATGTTCATAGATTCTGCTGTTTTTATCACAATAATGAACAATTTTCCTGTCAAACATAACACAGGAATATATATACATATATCTCGATGGGTGGTGTTGACCATTATGTGTTGAATATGGCTATTCTATGCTAATAGAGCGGAGAGCATAGATTAGAGTCTGCTGGATCTGGTTAATTTTGTTCTTGATTGTGATAATTGCATAAAAACTAGATGGAAAGACCTCCTATCAACAAATTTTCAAATGACTCTCTAAGCAGGTGAATCATTCATTTCAGATAGATGGGAAGGGGCCCATAGCAATATGAGAGAGTGATATTAAGGCAGTCATGGCTTCCCGGATCTGTTAGAGTAATAATTGGTAAATGGAGGAGCTCAAGGAACTGCTAAGAATTTGGAGGTTGAATGAGTAGTGCAATATTGGAGCCTAATGTGATAAGAGTTGATTCTGCAGGAAGAGTTGGTTGAGCACAATCTGGTTAGAGTGCAGAGTCCATATAGCAATCTAGATATATATTCTGTGCAAATATACTAAGATATTGGGATGACTTCCCCTGTTTTATTAGAGACTGTTGGGGTACATCATTGGAATTGAATTGCTGAGTGTTTGTTTGGATCGTGAATTAAAAGTTTTATAGGCAACCGTTGTATTTGCATTTAGTAGTTTCCTTAGCGAGGGGCAGAAATTACCTTATTGCACCCTTTTCTTTTTGCATCTTTTAATTGATAATACGTCGAGCAATGAATCAGTGAAAGTTCTTGCTCAATTTCTCGTATGATCCAATGCTTTTTTTAGGTCCTAATATAATGCCAGTCTGCATGAGAAAATTTGGGTCCTGATTGTTGGTCTCTCGAGTTATCTAACACTTATGCTAAACCATAGTTCAGTTCATCTATTTACCCTTTCCTGGTTATGATGTAATATGGTAATGGAGTTGCAAATTTCTATGAGTCTTATGAGCTGCCTTCATGTAAATATGATTTAGAAGGATTTTTTTGCTCTACTACTATTTGCAGTTCGATAGTTCTAGTGAGTTGACCCATATTGGCTACTTAGATATTTGTGTCTGAATTTGTCTTTGGTATGTTTTCTTTTCTGCCCCTGCATTGATCTGGTTCATTGTAGAGCTCCCCCTGCTCTATGGGGTCTTGGTTTTTTTTCTTTTAAATTTATAATGGTAGTTCTCATTCTATCATCTTGTCTGAAGTAACAGGGTGAACAAGACCTATGATCCACATTGTTTGTTTTCCTTGAATTAGGTGAGGTTATTCCTATCAGAAGACGCCCCTTTCCAGGTCAGTTTGGGTGCTCAGGACCATCTTCAGGCAAAGACATCGTGGCTGTCATCGCCTTCTGCAGGACCTGGCTCTGATGATACCCTGCCTCCAGGCTTTGAAGCACCTCAAGATTCCTCTCAGAACCAGATTCAGTTGTCTGGGATCCCTGTTATTAGATGGAGATGTCCTAAAAGGGTAGGTAGCAAGTTCCAGTTAGATCTATCTTTTGTTGGATTTGATTTCTTGTGGTCTAACTTATTTATTTGCTTTCCTCTCCTTGATTTCAATAGATTGTGCTCAATTATGCATGGCGAGTGGTGGCTGGGGAAGAAAGTGAGGAGGCAGAGGTTCAAAGCCAGAGGGATATGAGAGTTCTGGAGGCAGTGTACCCTCGAGAATCTTCAATACCTCAAAAGTTAGCACAGCTCTCTTGCATAACTTAATTAATTTCACCCTCAGTGTCCTCCATATTTTAATTGGTTTTTTGTTGTTCTCTTTTAACAGTCCTGTACACTCAGCTGATTCAGAAGAGTTTCTTCAGTCCGACCAGCAAATTCCTTCAATACCTATTACCCCTATTGAAGATGATGATATGTCAGCATCATCCAGTTATGATGCTCTTATGACCTCACAACCTCTAGTGGCTCCTGGAACTCCTGGCCCATCTAAGATTTCTGAGGAGAAATTGAGCCCTGAAATGGCCCAAGCTGTTGAGCCAGATGTAGTGGCTGCTGCTTCCGCTGCCTTCAAAGCAATTATGAGGAGCAACGAGCAAGGGAGCTCTATTGACCAGGACTTACTGATCCGGATCCTCAGTAACCCAAAAATGATCGAGAAATTGGTCAGTGACCATGGAGCCAATGCCATCAGTGTGCAGAACATGCCCGGAAATGTGACTGCACCAGTGCCTTTGTCAAACCCCCACTCAGTCACTGGAGCAGCTCCTTCGTGTGGACCATTTTACTCGCAGCCCAATGGGCGTAATCCCTGGTTTCCTCAACCAACCTTCTCTTCAGCCCCCCCTCAGCCTACCCTTGGGCCCACTCCTCCTACAAGAGACATGAACTACTACAAGAACCTGATCCAGCAGCATGGGGGTGATCGACAAGATTTCGCTGTTAGCCAGTACAGCAGCAACCATCCCGAGCCAGCAAGTGTCACCAATTTCAACAGCGGTCCGAGGCCGAGGGATGCTAAGGGCAAGATCATGAAGCCCTGTGCATACTTTAACAGCCCGAGGGGGTGTAGGAATGGAGCAAACTGTGCCTACCAGCATGATAGCTCAATACAACCCCGAGGAAATAACATGAGGGAGGTGCAAAACTCGAAGAGGATGAAGTTAGATAGGGAGATCACAGATACATAAAGAAGCACACTTCATGTAAGTAGAAATTTTCGGTTCACGGGGTTGATTGCAGCCCGGTTTTCCCCCCCCTCTTCCTGTTTATTTATGTCCTGCCATGCTCTTTTTTGCCCAGAGGGTAGTCTGTATTTGAGATTTACGACCCATTTGCAGATTCCAGTGAGTGTGTGAGCAAAGGTTTCAGTCCCATTCATTCCTTGCCGTTATCTTATTTTTGTATTCAGTCAATTAACCCGCTGTAGATTTCTTGTGAATGGCATTCGGTAGATCTATGTTGCGAGGGAAGATGGGATAGTCCGCGGGTCCATGTAAGGGAAAAGCGGATGGACACTTCAGGATGGTAGAAGCAGCTCAAAATGCTGAATTTCTGGAAGACGGTGCTAATAGAGTCATGTGGCCTCAAATCTGTGCATTGCGTCGTTCATGGAGTTACTGGCTCAGTGAACACCTGCTAAGCACAGGAATCCTACTACACCAACGACCATCTCTCCTTCAGACCACTGTCGTTTTTGTCAACAGAGTGGAGGTCTTCAGTGACCCCACTAGGAACATACGGACCATGATTCTCGAGAAGGGCCACCGGTAGCTCGAGAGTGGAGACCGAGATGTGATCCACATTAGTTGATAAATGAGCATCTAATTTCTTTGTTCTAGTTCGGTCTAGTAGGCACCATGGATTCTCATGTTATATGGTTGGTGGGGCCCGGTGTTTTTAACATCCCCAACTCCTTTTGGGCCCAAAATTTCAGGTTTTTTTTTTTATTTGGTGGAGGTTGGAAATAAAATCTTCCGTCTTAGGTCTCTTGGAGCTCCACTTCCTGTCGCTATAACTCTAGTCCGTTGTTTGGATGGAGATAAAAAAGGAGATGAACAAGGGAAGTAAGGCCGAAGAAGGTGAAATCTTGAGTTCAAATGCAATTCACTAGTATTGTTAGCTCTAGTGGATTAAGAATGCACGAGTAATTCACGGGCGGCTGGTTCAACAATTTCAACTGTTCTTGGTTCTCTCTCTTGACCATCTCGTGGCTCTTCTTGGTGGAGTGAGTTAGGAAAAACAGTCAGCATGAAACCTTAACTATGGTTATATGTAAATCTAACGAGGGATTACACTATCTACTCCGAAGAGATCTGATCTGGTCTTCCTTCCTTCCTCACAACCGACAGCCATTTTCTCACAGGGTCGCAGTGTCTCGAGAAATTCCTAGGCTCTCTCCTCTTCCTCTTCACCTGCTTCCTTCACTCACACTGTCGGGTAAGTAGTGTGTGAGCTCTCTCCCCTTTTTCTCCTCCTTCAGAGATGGGGTCTGTGTCGCTGAAGATCGGCGACGGGACTGCCCGGTTCCGGCGGGCCACGATCTGCTCCTCCGCCCTCAACATCCTGATGCTCCTGTCCGTCATCGCCACCAACATCTTTGCCCTCTACGCCTTCACATATTCCTCCCCGAAGGCCCAGCAGGGCCTCCTCCACCACACCCACAAGAACGTCCACCTCCTCTCCGAGCAGGTGTCCCTCATCCTCCGGGAGATCGATTCCTCCCAGAAGAAGCTCGCCAAGATGGAGAAGGAGCTCCTCGGGTACGAAAGCCTCGACCTTTCCCGCCCCAACATCGCCTCCGAGCTCAAGATCTTCCTCGAACGCCATCCGCTCCCCCTCGGAAAAGACTCGAGGACTGGTATAACTGAGATGGTGGCCTCCGTCGGGCACTCCTGTGAGAAATCCGCCGACTTGCTGTCCCAATACATGACCTACAAGCCCCTCGGGCCGTGCCCTGACGATTGGAGCCTTGCGCAGAAGCTGATCTTGCGTGGTTGTGAGCCTCTGCCCCGAAGGAGGTGCTTTGCGAAGTCGATCCCGAAGACGGGTCTGAGACCTTTTCCTGTTTCTCTTTGGAAGCCTGTTAGTAACAAGACTGTGACTTGGAGCGGCTTAGGATGTAAGAGCTTTGAGTGTGTGAACACTAAGAAGATCACTAGGGAATGTGCGGGTTGTTTTGATTTGGTTAATGGGTTTGAGCCTCAGAAGTTTGTTAAGGCACGGGGCAAGAACGATTTCCTCATTGATGATGTTCTAGCTATGGGTGGAGGTTCCATTAGGATTGGGTTTGATATTGGAGGCGGGTCAGGGACCTTCGCTGCAAGGTTGGCTGAGAGGAATGTGACTGTGATCACTAACACGTTGAACATTGACGCGCCCTTTAGCGAGTTCATTGCTGCGAGAGGGCTTTTCCCACTCTTCTTGAGCTTGGACCATCGATTTCCCTTCTATGATAATGTTTTTGATATCATTCATGCCTCGAGCTTATTGGATGTTGGTGCTGCTAAGGTGGAGAAGTTGGAGTTCTTGATGTTTGACATCGATAGGATCCTGAGGGCGGGTGGATTATTCTGGTTGGATAACTTCTACTATGCTAATGAGGAGAAGAAGAGGGCTCTGACTAGGTTAATTGAGCGGTTCGGATACAAGAAACTGAAATGGGTCGTTGGAGAGAAGCCCAATGTTTCTGGATCTGGTAAGTCCGAGGTTCTATCTGCTGTCCTGCAGAAGCCAATCAGGGTGTGATCTATACAGGAGATTCTTATGCAAAGAGGTAACAAATAGCTGTCATTTGTTTTACGGGTTTCTCAACATGAAAATTATGCGGATTCGTTTGGCTTTGACCTCAGGCTGGAATTTGTCAAAGATGTCCAATAAATGTTTCCAATTGTTCACCTCTCTGCGACCACATCTTAGCATAAGAGGATGATGATATCTGCTCCGACTTTTTGCAATGTAGGACTTCTTTTTGTGCTGTATTATTCTCAGGGGAGCGATAAGTTTCAATGAACTATTAGGATCCAAAGAAGATGGAAGTGTACTCTAGATATTACTAGAGATATCTTATTTTACGTTCTTATTCTACCATAAACTTTATGTGCTCATTGCAATACAAAGGCTTGATTTGTTTTCTCGTTTACTGCCAGAATAAAGCTTCATTGTTGCTCTGTCTTATATATATAGATGAAGTGCTGTAGTATTACTATCCTACTGATCTATGCTTCCTGGGATAATGCTGAAGATGCATCTGACAGTAGTGTCCGTGCCTCATATTGGTTGTATTTTGAGTTGGGGAAAATCAGGAACAAGCTCGAGTTGTCTATGGTCATTCATGAGTTATCTCATAGCTGGTAGATACTGTGAATGGGACTCTTTCAATCGAGAGCTGCTGCTTTCCTTGTACTTATATCATTGACCGTCAGTTGTTACTGTTCTTGAGAAATCTTTGCTTCTTGGGCTATTCATCATCAGAACAACTGGCAAAAGCCCTCTTTCCTCTAAATTCACTTCCTTTGCTGTTAATAGGCAGAGTCAACTGCTCATGGTCGTTGGTCTAAACTTGCTGGTGTGCTTGTCTACAGATACCATTTGACATACTGATTACCACCTCCATGTTTCTTCCTCTTTCTGTTAATCGCTATCCTCTGTATTCTTAGTATGTTTGCACAAAATACTCCTTTTCTTTAGTGAAGTTGCCTTCCTTGCAGTCATCTTGTGTTGTTGATTTGGTTCGTAAGCTGCCCTGTGTGAGGATATCAGCTGGTGTCTTGTCTCCTTGAAATGAGTTGCTCTATTTCTGATAATCCTTTTCACCGTCGATTACTCCATATTTACAACGTTCATGACATTAACTTCACCTTGCTCGAGAATCGGATGTTTGAACTTCCAAAGGTTCGCAGCCTGCAAATTACCATCCTTCCCGGGAGGGCCGAAATCTCCTGGTGGGTGCATCATGACTTGAAATGATTCCAAGTTCTTGTATTCATAGCTTCACATGGATAACGGACGCAGGAACTCTGTTTTCCAAATCCATGTCCGGATTGCGACCGTTGCAAGCATCTGAGCCTCTCGAGTCACGGCATTCATACGATAGGCACCATGTCGGCAACATACCAGGCCTCGAGAAAATTCATTTATGCTGTGATGGGCTTGTGCCCAGATCAAAGCTCATGGAACTGTGACAGAGAAACTTCGGCCCTGGCCTCTCGGTCTTCAGCTAGGAAGGGCTTTATATTGATCTTAATGGGCTCAAAGGGATAAAGAACTCCGGCGCCCTGTCCAGTTGAATCAGTAAAGCACCAAAGCATGTTGGGCTGTCGGAGAAATTGGCGTCTCTGTACAACCATCATTTCATCGGACGTGGCATTGTACCGGAGTTTTCAGGGTGGTCGGAGGTGGAAAACTGGGACGTACTAGGGAGCTGGGAGCCCACACAACCCGGCGAGGATGAAAGCGGGTGTGGATTTATTTCACTTGAAGTGGGGATTCGAATCGGTTTGGTTGCAATCAACTAGATCATTTCCCATCAACCGTGATCCCAATGAGACCGACCTTGAGAAGATTACCCCCAACCAACACAGATTTCGACCTTGCATCGATCATCATGGGGGAGCTAACCGGTTCCCTGTTGGGTCGACTAGTTCAGTCAGAAAGCTGTACACGAGACAAACAGTGCGAACAGGTTGCACCAACAACAGAATCTCGAAGGTGTTCGGTAGGGGAGGCCAGTGGAGCTGCAACTGCGAAGTACATTCTATGCACTATCCTCTGTCGTGTGCCAACTCCAGTCCTCACCAAACTTATCATAAACAAATCAGAAATCAAAATAAATAAATAGAGGGTAGTAGATATACTTATAAGGTACACCCACAAGAGACAAGACAAAATTTGGGGTTGGCAATTATTAGAGAGATCATGGGTATTGTGTATGATCATAATCAACACCATTGTGGCAGAACTGACACCATTAAACCATTGGGTATGGGGTCCTCTCTCATCGTGTCCCCCAACTTTTTGCAATTTCCCTTTTGATGATCTGTACGTGTCTTTTTCTTTCAATATTTATGGAGATTCTTAAAGAATCGATATTTTTCCCAATTTGTTATAATTGAACTTACTCATGGATTAGAGGAGAGAGTGCGTCCAGATGATGATGAACATCGCACCTTGTGATCTATATTATCGATCGAAGTAGGTGTTATATACCAGGAGGAATTCTTAAGTGGCCCGGTGTAGCGGTGCATGAGGGAGGCAGAATATATTACCAAAGGCGGACAGACCGAGGCAGGCGAGACATAGCTTTCGGATTTGTTGAGGGGATTCTCCGCCCACCCCACAGGCCCGCCCCCAATCCCCATGTGCTGTCCATTTTTTAATAAAGAAAATTTAAATTTAAATTTTCAGTTCTCTTTTTCCCGACTCGCTGCTCGACATGCATAAATTCAATGGCTCTGAAGAGATGTGAACTTGCATTGGGTGGGTCTAACTAATGGATAAGATTTATTATATACTAATTTTCTTAATCCCGATATTTAAACTCAAAAGTTTTTATATTTTCCCAATATGTGCCCATATCCATAACCGCATGATCTAAAGGGGAAAAACTCTATGTATATACTTAAATTCGATATCTCATCTCATAGTAAAATGTGTTGAATTACTCTTTTTTTATTATTATAAATAAGCATCTTCACTCTAGAAAAATCATTCCCATAAAAACCATACAAACTCATATCATGTGCATCTTGTCCGGTTGACAAAACTGGTGGAGTAAGAGAGAGGGGTTTGGTGTAAGGGCATCGTCATCATTTTAATAACTAAGATACTGTAAATTCAATTCTTATCATAAAACTCTCCGTGCACTTTTATTCCCTTCCCGATTATGCTATTCAATTTTAAGCTCACGAGCTTCTTATACAATCGAGAGAAAAAAAAAACCCGGTGGACTAAAAATTTATCATCATACTCGACCATTTACATGACCACCACCTACGTAAATGGTTAGCAACTCCAAAAGGGCCATGGATTTACGGTCCCGGGACAGCATTATATGCCCATCAACCAAAGAAACAAGTTCAGAGCAGTCGGACGGCGACAAGACGGAGGGCTAGGCTAGTTCATCCTTTTGGCAATGCGGGCTGCGACCGGACGAGCTCTTGCGCCTCAGCCCGTAAGGGTGAGTGGGTGTAACATTGCCGGAACCAGCGTGCCATTCTTTGCCCTTCTCCAAAAGCCAACCCCACACTGCGTGCATCTGAAGGAGTTGGTGCCGCGGCGTCATCGACGTGGATGATAACTGAGGCCTCCTCCTTTCTCCCTGCCACCAGACAACAAAGGGTTGCTCTGTCTCGTGGTTTCGTCGTAGGGAGAAGAACAGAATACTGCCAAAGAAGTTCCCCATGCATTGCGGCCTCATAACGTGCTTTCTTCCTCCCCCAATCCATCATCCCACCAAGAACTGCATTTGGCCTTCGTCTCATCTCGGTGTTTTCAGAATCTAAGATCCTCCGGTTACACACTGAAAATGGAAATCCATACCAATAAACCTGTTCCTGTAAGGACATACAAAGTACGAGATACATATATACACCGACCCCCGCTAGCTCATTTAATGAAAAGCCGTGCCTACCCCACATGGACTTGGCATGTACCCGTCGCTTCTGGGCCGCCGGGATGAAGTAGTTAGGGCCAGCACGGCCAAGTCAGACAAAGTCGTCCGACATCTCATTTGGGATGCCTTTGAATGATTCCCTCTTAAGGGTACATAGAGGAGATAGCCTCCAACTTGAGACAACGGATAGCGGAAAAGGGCTTACCAGATGAGCTATCGTTGTGTAAATCGAGTAAGCTACTCGAGGCATGCGGCGGCACCCGTGCATTCCCGGGCGCGGTTTCTAAGAAGTCAAGATCACGTATGACATCAGTTCAAAATGGGAGAGTTTATAGAAATCATAGACATATGGGAGAGTCGGGTAATATTGCTCATTAGTTCAGACTTTTTAACGAATGTGATATGAATCTCTCCTGCATGCATTCCATGAAATTTAGTATCTGATGAGAGCGAGTTACTGCATGGGATTCAATTGCAGGATCATTTGTTACCCTTCAGTTCAGAATGATGAATTTTCAAGTACATGTGTACCATTACCTAACTTGGGACCATTATCACCTCCTAGTTAACGAAAACTAGGAGGTGATAATTACTTTTAAGCCCTTATAGTTCAATTTTTTATCCATTTAACATTTAATTAAATGGTTCATAATCTAATATACATATTTTAAAAAAAATTTAACAGCTATTCATATATCTACTGTCGAATGACTATATTATAAAATTTTCCATATTAAAAACGTCGGGTCGTTTTAGACTATGCACGTCTATTGATCATACCAATAATCTTTCCCAATCATGGGAAGCCATGATTGGGTTCGCCAATAAAATATTTACGGAAAGTGCCATTTTCTACCGGCCCCCTTCAAGTGCAACTCCGTAATTTTGTCCAACACCAGGGTCACCTTCGCACGCCGGCCATCTATAAGAACTAGATTTCCCTCCCTCCAAAATCTCCATCTTCTTCCTTCGGGCTTTCAATCACTCTCGGGAAAGAACACGGACAGAGAATGTCGGCGGCGGATGAAGCGGTTGGGAAAAGCAGCAAGATCCGCCACATCGTGCGGCTCCGTCAGATGCTGCTGCGGTGGCGCCGGAAGGCCCGGCTCTCGGCTGCGGCGGAGGCCAGCAGGGTCCCCGCTGACGTGCCGGCGGGCCACGTGGCGGTCTGCGTGGGCACCAGCCGCAGGAGGTTCGTGGTTCGGGCGGCGTACCTGAACCACCCGGCTTTCCAGAGCCTCCTCGTGCAGGCTGAGGAGGAGTACGGCTTCGCCAACAGGGGCGGCCCGCTCACGATACCTTGTGACGAGGCCTTCTTTGAGGAGGCCCTCAGGCTTGTCTCGAGACCCAGGTCGGCTCGGCCAGCCCAAACCATCGACGCTGGGGACCTGCAGAGGTGCTGCCACATGGGCGGCAAGGGTAACGGGCTCGACATATGGTTCGAATCCTGGCCGCTGCTTCAGGTCGGGAAAACTGCATGGTGAAGAGCTGGCACGATGGATGGAGTCGGAAGCTTTCTTAGTCCTCCTACGATAATTTCTGGTGATCCGTAAGCCTGGATATCTGGATTCTATCCTTCGTCGGAACTTAGGGAGGTTCAGCGCGTAGGCATTTCTTGGCGGCTAGAGCTCCTGTAGAACTATAGATGGCAGAAGGGCCTTAGCAGGTCGTCCCGAGCACGAGTTGACGCTAAGTTGCTGCAAATCGAGAACAAGAGACGGGAGTACGACCAAATACGCGACTTCGGCAGGAAGATGTATGTCGAATTAATTAGAGGCATCGAGAGGGAAGAGATGAGCGATCGATGAGGCATTGTTGATAATTAAAGTATGCTTCTTGATCAGTAAAGCTTGCCAGGAAATTTTAACTTCCATGTTCATGCAGGATTATGATGATCTTATTTCATCTGCCGGACTGTCTTCCGGCCATTAAAATCTATCACACATCAAATTGAGCACTGTTGATAATTTGAAATATGGGTGATTGATTTGAAACTTCAAGATGTTGACCTGAAAGTTTAAGTCGTTGTCACACTCTTACATTTTAAAGGATTTTCTCATTAATTTTCAGGTGTGAAATTATGAACCTCAATAGACTCGAACATCCTTTTGATTCACACCGGAAAAAATGAAAAATCTCGTTAGAAGCAAGAAGAATATTTCCCTCTAAGGTGATGTCTTGTTCGATTATTGTTAAATTACGATGAATGTTTAGATTACCGAAAAATATTTGAACAATGATAATATTTTGCGTTATAATATGATTTTAAATTGCAACTAACTTTATAATCAAATGTTGTAATATGTGATATAAAATAAAACGTAATATCCAACCAAACATAGCCTATTGTTAGTGTTTAGAGCGGAGACAAGTGATTAGAAAACAGAAGTAATCGATTATTTGAGAATGAGACTTGGTGCAATAGTATCATGCTTGACAATTGAGACATGATATAAAATATAAGAGGAAAATAACATTTGATATAGAGGCAATTGAATCCTTCCCTTGGCGATTGATGAGGAAACGGACTCATGCACACCGAGCTCTCTGGTATCGGGGTCCAGCAGAGACTCACATGAATCGTCTCGGCAATGGTCGAGTTGATGCTTGGATAAGTATATAGTCTCGATCAGTGGGTCGATGGTAATGCGGGTCATGTCATAGAGAGTCCGATTGAACGGAGGGGCACCACATCGCGTGGGCACATGAGATTCCGATAATGTTTGATGGCTTCCGGCAAGATGAGATTAGGTGTTAATTTCAGACTCCCTTTATAAGGTAAGAGGAAGGACCAGAGAGAGACATGGAAGGAGAAGGTGAAAGGAGGATTTGACAGTCTTTCTTGCTAGATGAGGAGGACACCACCGCCCCTGTTATTTAGTGCAGAATCATCCCCAATTATGGCACTAATTGTGTGGATCTGGAAAGACGACGGTGGAAACCACATCCTGGTGTGTCGGAAAGGTCGGGCGATAGATCACTGACCTTAAGGTCTAATCGGGACTCAAGGATAGAGATGTTAAACGGGCCGAGCTACCTGGAATCGAACCGGACCGCCACTAACCCGCATAATCGCTCTTATTCGATTGAGGGGCGGTTATGGGCTAGGTAAAAAATGTAGGCTCGGACCGTCAAAAATCCTGTAAATCAATTATTGGATTTTGCCAGATTAATTTAAAATTTTGAAAAAAAAAGAGAACTATTCATTTAAAATAAATTTAAAAAAATATAAAAAAAGATGGACGGTTCACGGATCAAACTGGTTCAAACCGTAAATCAACTAGCTTATAAACAGTTATGGACCGGTTCATATATGCTTGAACCTTGACCTGTAACTGGACCGCTTGTTTTAACAACACTACTCGAGGATAAGGCTTACGTCCGATTCCCCGATTGCTTTCGTCTGATGCCACGGTTCGTACATGTCTGCACTGCCAATACGAAGAAAATATTGCAGGATTCTATGGCTTTTACGGCATTGGCCTTCCCTCCATATTCAGTTGATAATACACGGCTCGATGAGGGCATTGGTCTGCAGCACCCTGCTCTCTTCGTACACAGTCAGGTTAAGGGTCGAACATTAATTAGTTAAAAGCTTATTGGACGGTCAATGGCCGGGCTTACGCTTACCCACCACCACACATAGTGCGTGGGTCCCTGACTGCTGCGAGCAAGACCGTGAAAGTCAGGAGAGCTGCAGCCCGTGGCTCAATGACGATGGGCGGGCCTAAACCGGCACTCGTAGAGATCCATCCATCCATAATTTTGATTTCTCATCACTCACTGTACAGTTTTGTTGATTAAAGCCTTTGTGATGCCATGCAATTAGGAGGCAGGGCAGGCTGAAGAAATGCCATTCGAAAGGCCCGTGTCGCAAGCCGGGGTTTTCAACCCAAAAGATCGATGATTAAATTTTCGCCATATTTATAAAAGATTCGACACATATTCAACCTAAATGTTTGAACGGACTCATTAGCGGCACTTCATCTCTTATATTAAGATTCTCTTTCCTAGCTTCCTCATGTGGGATTCTACTACTCGCCCTTATGTGACTTCTTGGCTTGTATTTCGCCCATCCTCTCAAACACTCAGCTCTTATTAACTGCTTACGAGTCGGATATGGTTCTTGAATACTCGGATGAGGGAGGGGGATAACTTAACCGTAAGTGAGGTATTTTTCTTTCATCCTCGGACTTAGTAATAAACGAACTGAGCATTTTTCTTCGAATTTACTAACCATGAGTCCCCCACCAGGGTCTCACACAATAACCTTATATCCATGAAGCATTTCTATGAACATTTTATAAGAGATTAGACTCATGTCCAATCTAAAAATTTATATTAACAAGTTATGTAGTAGTACATAGTCCTCATATAACAAGACTCTTTTCCTTAATCCTCTTATATGAAATTCTATTTCTAAATGTATACTTTCACGTGATAATATAATTTACACTTAACTTTGTGACATGCCTTATGCTCGGGAAGGGATTAGACCCTATCCTATGTATCCGAGCCAGAGGGGGCGCAGTGAGCCAGCCAATAAGTTGGCGAACTAGTGAGAAGATCTATGCAAAAGATTGATAATTTAGAGGTTGACTATCCCCCTGGGCCAACCCACGAGTCCACCGCCACCGCCACTGCGGTCAAGGTCTTGTCTATGTCAGCTCTTTAAGGACTATGCCCAGAGGGTCGGCTCGATAGATGGAAGAGCCCGACTTGCTATACATAGATAAGGAATTTCCTAAGCCTACCGTGGGTCTGGTCAAGCCCTTTTCACGCCGACCCGGCACTCCAGTGGCGGGTCGCTTCCTATGAGGATAGTTATACATCTCGGTTAAAGCTGCCGGAGCTCATGATCGACTTGACCATGGGTTAGTTCATCGAACACACGAATATTAGGTGTTTAGGTGTGCGTATCGTTGTTAAAGTAAAAAAAAGATGACAAAAGACGCAAAATGGTTTGTTCTCAGCTTTTCACGAGCTGAGTTGAAAATTGTCAATTGAAAGTTGACTTCCTAGCAGAAGAACGTGAAAATAGAACCACAGTGAACTTACCAACAGACATCGATAAACTTACTACTATAAAATTAATGAAAAAAAAGATTAAATATTTAAGCTTATAATGGATCCGTACATAATTCATATGATAAAAATTTTATACGACGAACTCGTTGTCCAATACTTACTGTATTATATTCATTCAAGATGTTTTTGTCCAATTTTGTTAGCGCAACATGAATATCGCCTAGCTGGGCAGGACAATCATGGATTGGACTATGTGTAAAGGTCATCGAGACAGATCGAGGTCGATACCGTCAGTCCTATTAATTACGAAAATGTCTAGTAAGCGGATTTTCGACCTACTTGAGCCTCTCCACACGGGCTGAAAAGTGAAAAGGTAAAGACCCCAGGTCAACTGATGAATTCGACCCCATCTAATTCTGTCGTACGACCGAAGTAAGAAAAATAGTGAATTATTTAATTGGATTTTTGGACATATAAATAAAAAAAATTGCTTAGAAAAAAATTATAAATTAATGAAACAAGAAGAAAAGTGGGGATCATGTGAGACCCCTCCATGCGTAAGCAATCATTCCTGATCTTCCACAACTCCATGTTGGAAAAAGGAAGCGGGAATCTTCCACCTAAACAATTGTTTTTTTCAAATTACACAAATAAGTGTAAGGAATTTCACGATAAATATTAAATATATAATATATTGGTTATTAAGTTAAGGACGTTCTTGAAATAGAAAAATTTTATAATAGATTAGAAAATTGAAGAATTAAAAAGGATAAATAGAACCAAATATGAGCATTACACTCAAAATTACAACCATAAAAACCCCCCTAAAAATTAACATGGGTCTTAGTAGATAACTTTTTTTTTAATTTTGTGTGTGTGAAATCATGTAATTTCAAAATTTGTAATTTATACAGGTAAAATTCACTATAGAAACTATAGAATATTGTTTTAATTAATATTTAAGTCAATGATATGCATAATAAATGGTGGATGTATTATGACCCTTTTGGTCTCCACTTGGAATAGTGGAGGATGCCAGTTGCGGAAGCAGCGCCATCGTCTTGGGTGCACCTCTCATCATCATCATCATCATGTCGAACACAAGGAATTTTGAGTGCCCCTAGTAAGCACTCAAAATTTTCTTTTATCTTATTCTGTGCCATTACGTGTCTCTCTACGCATCAGAAAAATGGGATATTTCAATTGAGTGTACGGATAATTTGTGTATAGCATGTATCGGAGTCGATGCATGATATGCATGGTAGTACATACCCATAAGAAGAACTGATCAACTAACTAATCGACCGTCCATTGACCATTGTCAATTGTCAACCTGCTCTTTTGGCTGGGGGCAAGTTAGTAATGGGTATCTGTCCGTGTCAAAACTAGCTGGCGAAGGATGGAGTTTTCCCTCTGCATCATTTCTTCCACCCTCTCTTCTTCCCTTTTTTGCCCACGTCATGTGTGCGTCATCAAGTATGCAAAGACATAATGAACCCGATAATCTTGAAGTACTGAAAATATTTTTATTCACAAAATTCGAATGATATATTTTAATAAAAAGAATAAAGTATTATACTGTCTACATCGACCTATGTTGGCGTTGTCCCTCCTCTCTTCTCAATTGTGGTTAGCTCCATCAAAAAATTCATGTGCTCACAACCCACAGCAAAGTGCTAAAATCTCATAGTTGGATGTGCTATGTCTGATTATATCGAAACTTTTATGGTTCAGTCACCAAACGGTTCAACAACTCAATAAATGGTTCAAATAAATTTTTCCTGCCTCCTTAACCATACAATGACTGCATCGTGGAATTTTTTTCTTGCTTATATTGATATGATCGGGTTTTCATGGGTGGGATGGACAGTCTTGATGGACTTATTTAAGAATCCACACACACACACACCCAGAATCACTTGAGGTTGAGTCATCAATATCGGTGGAGAAAGAATATTGATTACCAAATGTTTGACCGGGCAAAGCCTTGAAACCCTCACTAAAATTAATCATGTAAAACGGGTTTCACGCTATGTCGACTGATTGAATCTTGTTCAACCATTGATTTATTCACATAAGCGCCAATTAATCATTATTATCTTCAATTAGAGACAATGATTCGTGATCATTTACGTTTCCTTAATTAAGCAACAGCAAACCTAACACCCTAATCATCTTCAACATAATCAAGATCCTGTTCACGTTCTCTTACAATACATATAGATATATATATATATTAATTTGGAACAGAAATGGCCAGCCGTCTTCGAATATGATTAGGAAAATGGGTAGCTGGGGGTGTAAGGAAGTAACGAGCAATTCGCCAGAAGGGTCCTCGAGAAGATGACGATCCGAGCAGCAATGTTGCCAACGGGACCACTTTCTCCATGTGTGTGACAGACATCTGCTCGTCGATTGTCATAGCGAGGTTGCTATCATGACTTAAATCATATATGACCCATAACCCATCGACGAGAGATAATCTCTCTTCGTCGAGCGAGTTGTGTCGAGAGATTCTAATTAGGGACGACTCAACCCACTAGGAATTATGGGTCTTGAAAGTTAAGCAAACATCTAGATTGAGTGTGACGAGTGGGTCGTTGATTGTGGAACATTTTGTGAGCTAGGGAATGCTCATGGTTCAATTCGGCAGACCAGATCTTGTCCAACCGTTATTTTTTATTCCGGCATTCGACCCCAAATCATAATCAATACATATCCATCAAACCGAATAGTTTCAGACTGATTATGTGGTTTGTTTAACTGATTTGAACCATTTTTCTTAAAAAATAATAAAAAGTGAATTGAATATTAACCAAACTGAAATTAAATAATAACCATTTCAAAATATAAGTAAATAAAAAGCATAAAAAAGGAGAACTTAAAAATCATATAAATTTCAATTAAAGATAATAAAATATATAAGATTAAACTAGTTGATTTATTATTTAAAACCAAGTTTAGAATAAATTAGTGGAAAGCATGCTAAATAATGGTAAAAAAGTTATATCTAACTTTTTTCTAAATGTTACAATAAATTTATTTTTAAATATTTTTTTAAAAATTAGTTCAATAATTTGAACCGATTAATTAAACTATTTAAATTTACTAACAATTAGCACTATTTCACCTAAAAAAATTACAATATTTAGGAGTTGTTCCATTTCAAATAAAATTTTACTTCCGATTCATGATTGAATTCGATTATTTTATTTTATTCTCATGTATTCTTATTAGGAACTTGAGTTCTAATCATTAATTGACTTGATCACGTCTGGGAAAGTCCCCCCATTTAAGTAATAAAGACTACTTAATCCATTTCACTTAAATAAGAAAAAATTAATAATTAAAAAAGTTTTATTATTAATTGACCAGTCTTCTTAAAATTTGTATTGGATTGTATAAATAAAAAAATTCCCAATCAGCAGAATCTCATTTTAATTTTTAGTAACAATGTCAGCCCCCATTTTAAGATAGGAGCTGACGTCATAAATGGAAAATAAAATATTCTTTTCCCATTATTTTCGGGGGTCACTGGGCTGCCGACGCTACTGACCACATCGGATTTAGAGAGAACGTGGTCGCTATCTTTGGGCACGTGCTGATGAATACAATGTGGGCCCCGCCAGATATTTTTCTCCATTTAATTTAAACTAAAGACGAGAAACAGTAACCTCTAGCCAAGTGGGGACCTCATTTATTTTATTCACACTTTCTTTCTCTGTCCGATTGGCTATACCAATCAGAGTACAATTAACTCTGGTTAATTTAAATTTAAATTAAGTTAATTTACCTTCTCTGCGGACACGTCAGATTCAGTCTGTGATGAAAAGGCGGCCACGTCAGCAAACGGTCCAGACTGCAGCACGGTCTACTGAGGAGCCGAGCCCGTGGCGCCCAGTGGTCCCAGACGGTAACGGCGCGAAGTTAACGGTGACGGGAGCATTTCACCGCCTCGGAAAACGGGGTCCAGCTGAGACCTTTGCCTCTGGGTTCTGACTGGAGCGTGCGGGGAGATTCCCTTTCCCATTCTTCAAGGGTAATTTTGTCATTTGATAACTGCTTGGACCCGTTAACCAATCCCGTGTTCTTTCATCTCGGTAAAATAAAACAAAAAATTATAAATTAATAAATATATTCAAGGAAATATCGAATGTAAGTCTTCCAAATTATAAAATTAAAATTAAGAAAATTAGTAAGTTTATAAAATTAAAAATTAAATTTCCAGTTAAATTTGTAATTAAAAGTCTATTATTTGGAATTTTTTATTTAATTTTTTCGGGGGACGTCGGCCTTTTTAAGTGAGTGTAGTCGGAATATCTTTCACCCATCATCACCTCCTCCGCCGGAGCGCCATATCTCCGACGCCGAGGCCCCTGATTCCAATCTTAGCTACTGATCGAGCTGAGAGGGTGCGGAGCAATAAATGCCGAACAATTAGGCTGCCGTGTCCTTCTACTGCTCACCTGAGTTCCGAAGCCCAGAGCTCTTGTTCCATGCAGCTACATTTGGCTCTGGTGAGCTCGATTCCTCCGAAAACCCTGCATTCTTCACATTTTTGAACTTCGGATTGATCGTCCGATCCTTCTAGAGGATACGTCGAGACTCGAGACATGGAGTGATCTTCTGAACAGGAAACCAATTAATGCATACGCATTTTCATCTTTTTGGTTAAGGTGTTGTTCGATTGATTGGCAGTGTGAAGTCGACACTGCGTGTTTGTTCCCCGTGTGTCGGTGAGGAGTCTTCGCAGGAGATTCTAATTTTCACGTCAGTTGTTCTGCTTTGAGTTTCTTATCATATCGGGTGACGTACGATGAAACATTCCACGGAACAGTCTCGGTGGAAGTCCTGCTCGGTAGAATCATTTATCTTATTCTGACATAAATGTCTTTTGTCGATCAGTGGTTTCATCTTCGTTACCGTACTTACCTGACTATTATATTTCCTTTTTTTTCTTTTTAACTTTTCGGTATCAACTGTTTATAAATGCTCATCATGGGCTCTACTGAACATTCTCTGGGAGGAATAGTGGAAATGTTTGACTGTCAATTTCATGGGTTTATGTTCATATGCATGTCTCGTCGAAAACTCATCTGGGAAGGTTGTTTCAGTTTTGAGACTCAATGGTTTGTTGCCTGTTCGAACTTTTCTTGATTTAACTTCTGATTTCTTGGCCGTGTCTCGTGATTTAGTTTCTTTCCCATTAGAACTGCATTATGAAAACAAAGAATTGACGGGCAATTCATCTATTTCTATTTACAGTTTATTACGCAAAATAAGGAATTTTCTGCTCGTTTTTCATTGTTTTCTTAAGTTTTTTTCACTTGTGGAAGTTCCTAAAGCGAAATTTATAGTTTATTATCGTATGAGCTGCATTACTATCCCTCGATTCTTGTGGTTGTGTCAAAATGGAAGATTTCATATTTCGTTATAGTTCATTCTATTTAAGATGTTAGTGTTCCAGATCCTCCGATGAGATTCTGCTACTGATGCATTTACATGTTGACATAGTTGCATTGTAAAAGCTGGCTGTTCATGTTAAGGATATATAGTTAAGCTGACGTGCTAATTTCTTATAGTTCTGAAATGTCCACTTTGTTTTGAAGTATCCTGAAGCCCTGTTCTGTTCATGTTGAGCTGTTTACAACATTTTAAGTCGTTAATATGTCTGGCAGCATACGCATAGATGTTCTGAATGATTGTGCTTTTGCTTCAGTGCTGAGAGCTAACTAATTTTGAGAGATGAGTTGGCCATGGAAGAAAAAGACGTCGGTCAAGGCTGCAGCTGAGAAAGTGGCTGCTATACTGGAGTCTGCAGGGGCTACACCCGCATCAACCAGACCTCAGGCTGATCAGGTTGTCTTCTCAACATAATTGTTGTATTTACTGAAACTTTCATCTTTTAGCATCTTCTGATAGTTATCAAATCATAACTGTTGTGTGATTCCTAACTGTTTAATATTGACTGCCTTAAATTTAGTATTTAGAATGTTTCTTTGCTTTATTCAGTTGTACTTGTGTAAAAAAAGGGGGTGAGGAAACACTGAATTTTGTTATGATGCCTTATTAGTGTTTCCTTCTGGTTTTCATTATTTGACTGTGAACTTGGCTCATTATTTCCCCATCTGGAATTAACTAATTTGTTTAGAATCATTCTCTTGATTTTAACTTCATTTTCTATCGACAGGATAAGTGCAGAAAACCAAATTATGTCCAGATCTCCTTGGAGTCCTATTCTCACCTCACTGGTTTGGAAAATCAAGTTAAGACCTATGAGGAACAAGTTGAAGCATTAGAGAATCAGATGATAGAATTAAATGAGAAACTGTCCGCAGCTCAATCAGAAGTTATCACCAAGGACAATCTAGTGAAACAGCATTCAAAAGTTGCTGAAGAAGCTGTCTCAGGTATGCTGCAAACCCTCATTATGTGAGAAAAACTTGTACTAATTGTGAAGGGATATGATAGAATTATCTGCGAGAACACTAAGCTAATTTTTTCCTGCCAACAGGTTGGGAAAAGGCTGAGGCTGAAACACTGGCATTGAAAAATAGTTTGGAGTCTGTGACGCTTGATAAGCTCACTGCTGAAGACCGAGCATCACATCTCGATGGTGCTCTTAAGGAGTGCATGAGGCAGATCCGGAATCTGAAGGGAGAGCATGAAAAGAATTTGCAAGAAATGGTTCTTTTCAAGACCAAGCAGTGGGAAAAGGTTAAACATGAGTATGAAGCCCGGATAGGTGACCTTGACCAAGCACTCCTTGGGTCTACAGCTGAAAATGCTGCCTTGTCAAGGTCTCTACAAGAGCAGTCCAACATGCTAATAAAAATAAGTGAAGAAAAAACAGAGGCCGAGGCTGAAATAGAGCTCCTGAAAAGCAACATTGAGGCATGTAAAAGGGAAATTAATTCCTTAAACTATGAGCTCCATGTTGTCACCAAAGAACTTGAGATTCGCAATGAAGAGAAGAACATGAGTGTGAGGTCTGCGGAAGTTGCCAATAACCAGCATATGGAGGGTGCTAAGAAAATAGCAAAACTAGAGGCAGAGTGCCAGAGGCTACGCAGTTTAGTCCGGAAAAAACTACCAGGACCTGCAGCACTTGCCCAGATGAAGTTGGAGGTGGAGAATCTGGGCCAAGATCATGGTGACTCCAACGAAAAGCGGGCTTCAATCAAGCCACCTTGTTCCCGCATTCCCTCTTCATCAGATTATTCCTTTGAAAATTATCAGAAATTTCATAAGGAGAATGAGTTCCTCACTGAACGTTTGCTGGCAGTGGAAGAAGAGACTAAGATGCTGAAGGAAGCCTTGGCAAAGCGGAACAGTGAGTTGCAGGCTTCAAGGACTATGTGTGCTGAGATTACCAGCAAACTCCAAAATCTAGAAGCTCTTCTCCAGAGTAGTAATCAGAACTCTTTCAAATCTTCTGTTCGGCTCTCTGCTGAAGCCTCCTTAAGCCACCACAATGCCAAGAACCCACTGAGCTCAACTTCCATGTCTGAAGATGGAAACGATGATGAAAGGAGCTGTGCTGAATCATGGCCCTCAGCATCCATCTCTGAGCTTTCCCAATCTAACAAGGAAAAGAAGATCAATAAGCTGAAAGCTGATAATACAAATAACCTGGAGCTTATGTACGATTTCGTTGAGATGGAGAAGTTGGCATGCTTGTCTAGTGATCTGAATGGATCCATGTCCTCTCCTGATAGTTCAACTATTAAGAGACCTGATAGTTTGAATAATGATGCTTCAGCTGGCAAAGACTTGGCTTTGCAAGAGATTTCTACATCTTCTACAGTGAAGCTGCCGCTGGCGAATCTGGAATCAAGAATATCTGCAATATTCAAATCTATATCCAAGGAAGGCAATATGGATAAAGCATTGGAGGACATTAAACAAGCTGTTCTTGTTGCATGCGATAGTAGTCAGGAACGCCAAGGGGGAATTTCTGTCTCAGAGGAAAATAGTGGACAAGGCTGTCCTGATAAGGCAGCTACTTTGGAGAAGGATTTGAAATTATCAGGGCATGCTGGGCGAGCTAAGGAAGCTAATCAGACGATGACCCCAGATCTGGAAGCTGCCATCATCCGAATTCACGACTTTGTTCTCTTACTTGGCAAAGAGGCAGTTGGGATCCATAACATTTCTGCTGATAGAGATCAGTTGCATCAGAAGATTGAATTGTTCTCTGTAACACACAAAAAGGTCATAAGCAGTGATGTGAGTCTGTTTGATTTCCTTCTCAAACTTTCTCATGTGTTGGCAAAAGTCAGTGATCTTAGGCTGAACATCCTTGGTTGCAAGTGTAGGGAGTCCATAGTCTACAGTCCTGACTATATTGACAAGGTTGCTTTACCTGAGAATAATAAGGGTTTCCAACAGGATCCTACTACAGAATCATACCAGAATGGCCATGCAAGCTCATCGGATCTCACTTTCCACCCTGAAGTATCCGATGATGGGACACTGGAATCCAGTGACGAAACAAATGTCAATCAACATACGGTCTGTTTAGAAGATTATGAGAAAATGAGATCTGAGAATGATAGAATGGCAACTCAGTTAGCAAGATCTACTGAAGATTTGGAAGCGACAAAGTCCCAGCTGCAGGAAACCAAACAAATGCTTGCAGAAGTTAAGTCTCAGTTGACTTTATCTCAGAGGTCATATGATTTGGCAGAGACACAGCTCAAGTGTATGGCGGAATCATATAGGTCACTTGAGATGCGGGCACAGGGATTGGAAACTGAAGTGAAACTTCTACAAACAAAACTGGATAGCCTGGATTATGAACTTCAAGAGGAGAAAAGGGCTCATCAGGATGCTTTGAATAGAAGCAAGGATCTTCAAGACCAATTGGAGAGGTTAGTATTTCATACTTCCTTTTGTGTTATAATTGTTTCAGTTGCCGGTTGTAACCGATACATTTCCTGAAACAAGAATGATTTATTTTATTTTACATGCAAGTTCCTCTATTTGCAAGTCAGTTTATAACTCTGGCATCTCTCTATCTTTAGGATTGAGAGCTGTACTCAGGAGTCTGATGCTGATCTCAGGAGCAAGCGGGTGAGGCTAACATTCCTTGTGAAGTTGATTTGTCCAGTCTCTTGAGTCACGATCTTGATTATTACATGTTCACGGACCAAAATGGCTCATTATCGTCCTTTCTTTAATGAGAGGGGATTCGATCTCTTATCATTGTCCTGTCCGTGTAAAGATATCTAATTACATGAGAAACTGCTTGTCCTTCTAAGTAACAATAAGATTTGCTAAATCAGCTTCTATTTGCCGTTGTTGCAGCAGGCAGAGTTAGCGGCAGCAGCTGCAAAGCTATCAGAGTGCCAACAGACTATCCTCCTCCTGGGCAAGCAACTGAATGCACTACGACCTCCTAATACCGAGATCACGGGCTCTCCAAAGAGTGAGAAGGGCCGAAAAGCCAAGGGCCCCTCCGAAAACCCATCCTCGACGAGTGGAATGACCTCCCAAAGGTACTTTGCTTCACCTGTTAACTCGGACCGAACAGGTGCCGAGCCTCCACTCGACCTGTACAGCTACCCAGGCAGCCCATCAGAGACACAGCTGGGCCTCCCAAGATCTGTGCCTGACACCAAGCGCTCGAAGCACTGGCCCACGCTCTCTGGCTCCTCAACCTCCTGCTCCACGCCAGCGAAGCAGCTCCGAGGCTTCAGCAGGCTCTCCTCCTCCAAAGGCAAGAGCTCTGCTTACTAGCTCCTGACTACTTTGCATGAAAGAAACATGGTATACTTGTGCGCTTATATAAAACTTCTAGCTGTTTTGGTCGGAACTTCTCGACTTGCTGAGATCGGGTTCGCACTCGAGAAGGCAACTACCTACACTCGCGGCTAGCCCTAATCGGGCACCTCCTTGTTAATTCACCTCACAACCTGCGTTCGTGTTTGCTTCCTCGTGCAAGGGCATATGGTGTTCCCAATAATATGTTTTGATCAATGAAATTTCTGCACATGCTACTTTCAGAGATAATAAACCCACTGTGATAGGAGAAGGGAAAGAACCACGACCGTGAGAACTATGCCTAGTTTCCAGCCCGTATCATTCATGGTCCATCGGATGGGGTACGATAGAAATATTATCTAGTAACGAATGAAGGGGAAGAAGCAACGGGTCAGCAACTCAGAACTTCAACCTAATTTCCCTTTTTGAACCTCCCGGAGTCGTGCCAGAAAATGCAGTCTTAGGGGACCCTCTTGTGGGTGGAAAATACACGTTTCAAATGCACCCTTTTTGTCGGTAGTTTTCGAGGGGCAATGTTGCACCATCTTCTCCGAAATGTCCTTGTCCTGTCTCTAGCTTAAGAGAGGGCAGTAGCTCGACCTGTCTTCTTCGAACGTGCCGTGCCATTTCCTCCATATCTCTACGTCGATTAACAATCGGGTTGGTGTCACCTACCACAGGGTTGAGTGTCCGATAACACTTACGGGGTTTGCGTATAAACACGGATAAGTTACGGGCATCTAACTCGGGCCATCAGTAGACGTGGAGGCCATATTAGTCCCCGACCTACCGTGCCAAGATCAAGAAAGTGATTTAACTCCCAAGCTAGAAACCCATGTAAAGGAGAATGAAATAAAGTATGCCATTCACTACTTGTCTGCATCTATATGTAATTTTCTTTTCCGTATGCTGAATAGATCCTCGAATAAGATTTGGACAGGCCCACGAGCTATGAAGAATTTATCCTTACTCGAGGATCTGTGCGATGTGAACTTGCACCGACCTTAGACCATCGGAATGAATCCTCTACGACAAATCCCAGTTGCATTACACGATTACTGTGCTTTCATTCGTCCGAACAATCTAAAGGCTCCTCCCGTCTTCATTTTTCTATACTACTACAGAGCCCCTTCAAAGAATGTGATTGCTAAATCAAATTCCGATGAACCTCCAGACTCTTGGGACAACGACGAATTACATGAAATGAGCTTGCCAAAGGAAATCATCATAAGAAGAGAAGAATACAAAACCTAATCGACTTTGGATCTATAATCCCTTCAAAATCACCCTCGGTTCGGTTGGTCTACTTCATGGGTCTAAGCAGAGAGTGCGGGAGCCTGTGCTTCCTCCCCCTGCAAGCTCTCATAGTACTGGACAAGGACCTTCCAGCCCCCTGGGCACATAAAGCCATCGGGAGGGTTCTCGCCGCTCTTTGCATAATTTCGCATCTGGTAGAGAAAGGAAAGGTAATTTCATATAGGTTATGGTGATGGCAAAGAAATTACTACGAGCAGCCTGTTGATAAGGGGGCTCATTTTCATTGCAAATAGAAAATACAAGGGTCATGAAAAAAAAAATCAAATTGCACCATGCAATGCGTCTTATGATTTGAGATGTCTCAAGGTCAATCTGAGCAGATGATTCCACATTTCTTGGATTTTACAGAGGAGAGAAAAAGGTGGAAAAGCTTCTAAAATTTTTCTCACTGTTTGAATGCCCAATAGAGAGCATCTGAAAGGTACCTTAGTCCCTGAGATGAAAAGGAAATCTTGAGCACGGGAAGGTTCAAAGAATGCCATCTTCTTGGCCACTGTATCATATGCTGCCACCTGCAAAGCACAGTAAATACCAAGAAGCATCCAGGGCTGCAGGCTTACTCATGTATTCCAAGAACACTAGATAAGAAAGAGCGTAAAATATGAGGGAAAAAGCAGTGATATATGTTATTTTCCTCACCCTGAATGGCAAAATGTTGAGCTTCTCTAGACCTGGAGCCATGCTTAAGACCTTTTTCCCGTGATCAGGGTCATAGAGATCCCTCTTTTCTGTAGGGTGGCCCATTCCAGCAGGGTCACGACCCACGATATAGAAGTTAGCACCTGCATTTATCCTCGCCTTGGCATGCCACTGGACCTCAGTGGGACCAGCATAATGCATTGGAGATGGGAATATGCCAACGATGGTGGTTTCAGGGTCAAGGATCCCATCTTCAAGGACCTGTCGAATGCCATGTTGTCAACATTTCTGCACAACTTATATCAGGTGAAATAATGTAAAACACTCTGAAATTATGATCTGCATATGGGGAAGATACATGTGCAAGATGGTGCACTGAATTCTCAATAAGAATAAAGCAATATGATCAATTTTATCAAGACAATGGAAGTTAGAGAGAGAGATTCGTTTCATATCCCCCCTGCAGTGTCTGTTCTAGGAGAGAATCAAGCAGCAGGAGGAGACAGCCAGCTCCCAATCCACCAAATTTCTAGCAAAAATCCTTCCTTTCCTTGTCCATTCTTAATCATGAAGGACCTTCTACAGTACAAAATCCAGTCTCATGAATGACCACCTGAATGGATATAGATAAGTGTACACCTCTTCATGAAAACCGTGGTAGTCGCTATTTAACTTGTGCTAAAATGCTGATGAAGTAGAGCATGTGGATATCACTCTTACTCCAATTCCAGCAAGCACTCTGCATGAGCATTTCCAATGCAATTCCTCTACATGATATTTATTTGTTTTAACAGAACTGGCGTCCAGTGGCATTTACTCAACCATGTTGAATTACTGGTACTTGTAATTTCTTGTCAATGTATTGGTTCACATTGTCAGGTGCAAGGCTATGCAAGAAAGGAAAGAAAGCAAGACTAATGACCTTGCTATGCTGTTCCATTCGGACATCAAGAGGCACATCATCAGCCTTCACGAATCCTCCCAAGGGGTGAAGCAACAGAATTGGGTTCTTGTAACCCATCTCCAACAACCGCCTTCTTGTGTCATTCATCAACAGAGCATGCCCATTGTGCACTGGGTTCCTCAACTGAAAAGCGAAGACAGCATCAGCCTGGCGTTTATCAAATTCCTGTCGGAGCTGCTTGGGAGAGAGCCTGTAGTGATCGAGCCCATCATTATACTTTATAGGCTTCAACACTTCCAGGTCCCCTCCAATAAGCCAATTCCCAGAAGGGGTAATGGCTTCTTCCACGTAGGGGAGTCCTAGGGCAGTTGTTCCCCAAGTTCGGGCAATTCTTTCCTCTTTGTTGTGCTTGTATATTTCAATGCTGTAACATATGTAACAATGACATCTCAGATTAGTACGTTGACTATATGCAAAGCACAATCCAACAAGTAAAAATTTTAGAACTTTATATCTTTGAAGAAACAGTGAGATGTTTGAGACTCCAGAACTTCAACAACAGCACCGTGAAAGGATCAAACTGATGTCACAATGCCTTTTTTTTTTTCTTTTGGCTTAAAGATGTCACAATGTAAAGATTATTAAAATGGACCAGTGTCTATAAACAATGGAGAGATGAAAATAATAATGTAGCTGAATTAGGCTAAAAGAATATTCCCTTTTTCTAATCCTCCACCGCAGCTTTTAGGGAACAACTAGATTTCTAAATGCCTTCTAAAATTTCTCATACAAATGGCCATAAACAATGTTGATGATTGAATTTTGTTTATAATGCCAAATTAAGGCAAAGACGAGCTTTAGCCGACAAACCAGTGGGCACAGAAAATGTTGACGATTAAATTTTGTTTCAAGAGCCAAATTAAGGAAAAGATCAGAGTTTTAGCCAACAAGACCAGTAATAAGCTATTGGATCATCTTCAAGAAATGATAGAAGGAAATCATAGTTTCTCTATATAGTGCTGATCTACAGACCTCCGGAGAATGCCGACTATGTTACCACCTGGCCCGAAAAGAGCCACGTTAGGGGACGAACCAATAGCCTCCTTGGTTTCATCGTCAATGGCCAACACAATGGGGAGGGACATGTTCACGATGGACCCATCCTCCATTCTCAAGCAATTGAAGTGCAGGCTCTGCAGATATTCCTTCTCCCGCATGAACCCCTTCAGCGGGCTGGCCCACCCTTCACTGATCACGTGGACCCATTCGAGATCGATCCTCGTGAGCCGCACCTCGGGCAGCGACTCGGCCTCCCGGACCTTGAGGCCAACCTCGGCCTCGGGAACCACGAGATCAACGAGGGCACCGCCGTCGGGGTCGATCAGGGAGCTCTTGATGGGAGGCTGAACCGCCCCGTTGGAGATCGAGGAGCTCATTCCGGCCCGGCGAGAGTAGACGAGCGGGGAGAGGGCGTTGGTGTGGTAAATGGGTTCGGGTCGTATCTTGGTGGGGTTGAGGCTGCGAGGCCTTGAGAGGGAGGCAGTGGGGAGATTGGAGCGGTGGTGGTGGTGGTGGTGGACGTGGAGCTTAATAGTGAGAGACATGGCGGCGATTGTTGGGCTGCTGAGAGGAGGAGAAGGTGTCGGGGCGGTGACTAATTATGGAGACGACCTTGGCGGGCATTCTGGGAGGGGGAGAGGAGCAGAAGGAATAGTAATAAGGTGAGCAGTAAAGGTGGCTAAGAGCGCAAGGGGAAAGAAATCCACACGTTTTTGTGAACTTTGGTAGTGGCTGAGGTTCCTGACAATGGCGGTTCTGTGGTCGGGAAATGGCTGCTGGTTTAATGCCTAAGGGCAGTGGGAGGGGACCAGTCGCCCTTCGCGGAAGGGTCGCAATTCGGGCCGACCCAAAATATTAACGGGTCGGGCTAGCACGGCCCAGTAAGCCGATGAAATGATAACTCCTGACTCTGGCACAGTCTGAAATGTCGGGCCTTCCAGCCTGGCCCATTAAGTATGAATTCATCAAACAATTCATATCGGCCTGTTTATCTTCTATTAGATTCATGTTAATCGACCTATTTGAAACAAAAGGGCCCTTTTTTTTAAATTTCATCGTGTCATCAGGCTGGACTGCCCAATTTTTTTCTATAGGCTCGACCCGGAATTTTATTATGCAATGCTGGCCCAATATGACATGCCATTGGTTAGGGCCAGTGCTAGGCCCCAAATTGCTACCCGGGAATGGTTGACAGCTGGCCCTGTTGTCAGGTCTTTCTGTCTGGTCGTCTTGGGAGTTTGATTAGTTTTTAAAACCGGGCCTGTCTGACCGGTTAACCGGACCTATTAAACGGCCCGGTTTTTTAAGGACATAAATGAACCCATGAAAATCGGTGACTGAGCCGGATCATTGGAAAACTAGACAACAGAAAAAGAAGAACCCTAATCGATCAAATCAATCAGAAACCCTCGTTCTCTACTGGTTCTTCTGTTCAATATTATCGAGGGGTCCACTTTCTCTTGCACTCATTTACATCCTCTCTCACTTCTAGGATCGCCATTGATGATATTGACAGGAGCTCCGGAGCTTCCTTGCAACGAACATCAATAGCGACAGTTTGAGACGAGACCCTTTCAAGTTTCAATAAGAATAGAGCAACGAAAGTCTAACAGTCCTCTGAATTTCAGAATTCTCTTGCCTTCTTAGACTATAGTAGTAGCTCTCTTGTATGAATTTATTGTTCTTGATTAAAATTCTACGAGGGGTATGTTCTTGCTATGTTGTATGGTCGCGTTTGCTCTGCGGAATTTATTGAGGTCCTTTGAATCTGAGAAATTCCACTGAATTAGATTCACATTGTTAGGTGATACAGGCATATGCATTCTGTGAAATTTTTAGCTTATACATATGCATCAATTCTAGAAGGACAACTTGTTGGTTGGTATAACCATATGGGCATTTTGTGGGATTTTAGAGGGAAATTGCCAGACCATTAAGAATGCGAGACCAACCGTTTCAGCTGAAATTGCCAATCTCCAAGGTTCCAATGAGATTAATCAACTGAAATTGTTATTTGATGGCTTGTATCTGAATCTGTTTTTGTCTTTGGAACTACCCTCTCATGCTGCACCTAAGCAACAGTTGGAAGGAGGCTTCGACAATGGGAATGGAATAACAATGACAGCATAATTGATGGAGGCTAGACAAGGTTGTTCTGGTGCATCATTAATCTTCGATTGCGGATGCTGATAAGTCGATCGCCACGGGCTCAAGTGGCTAGTAAATTACTGGAACGTGATATTTTGTATGAGCGCCAACTTCCATCTACTATCCAGCTATTATTCCCTGTTTGTTTTCTCTAATTCATCTCTCAAAGTTCTCCTTTGTCTTTAAATTTTTGTCTACACAATGCAAATGCTCTGTTTCCACTTCCAATTAGTAGTCATTTTGTGCATGGTCAGCTTTCATTCTTTGTTCTTCTCACGGTGCTGGTTCTGATCATCTTCGGTGACAGAAAGGAGCCGTGTGCTAGCTATTATGGACTAGGTGGGAGGATCCGATTCAAAAGACTAATCTGTTAGATGGGAGAGCCTATCGGCCCGTATATCTGATACAAGTGGCATCAGAGCCAACCCCACACTCAGAACCGTGATTCAGAGTGGTGGCCCGGACCGAGGAGTGCCAGCTGTGACCAACATAGCCGTGACTAACGAGGGCGTTGTTTCTCAAGCAATGGCATTGTTACAACACAAAATTCTGCGCCGGTGGGATTGGCTTGGAAAATATGGAATGCATGGGTGGATGGGCTGTCTCATCTAATGGACTAAGTAAGTCCTTCGGGTCGGGTTCTTGTGTTTGGTCCATAACATGCGCACGTAATTGTGTATGGGTCTGTAAAAAATTTCTCGTTATATTGTTCTCATCCCTGAAACCCCAACGGTATAAAATCCAACTCATAAACCAAAAAAAAAAAGAGTATAAAATCCCAAACCGTAGTTTTAAAACCGGATTGGACTGTCTGTCTACCCGGTCCGACCGAGAATCGGCCGTCAGTCCAATCCGGTTTACTAGTAACTCCCGGTTGGACCTTTTGACCCGGTCGGTTTTAAAATTTGTAAAGAATCCATAAAAACCGGTCAGATAATCCGGTTCAATAAAAATGGAAAACAATCACCGGCCAAACCCTATTTTGCTACTTCCCCCATTTCACATCTCTCTCCGTTTCGCAGTCTTCCTTCCTTGCTCGGATCTGACGTTGGGATATTCTACCCTGTCCTTCTTCCTCCTCTCGCTACTCCTCTCGCTAGGGTTAGGAGTCAAAATCCTCCTCCAACGTTCGGCTCTGTTGTTTCCCCTCAGTGAGCCAGACCGGTGATCCATTACTAGAGCTTCTGTCCTCTTAGGTTCTCGCCATGGGAGTCCCGGCCTTCTATAAATGGCTGGCCGAGAAGTACCCCATGGTGGTGGTCGACGTCGTCGAGGAAGAGCCGGTTGTCATCGATGGAGTCTCCATCCCCGTTGACACCAGCATGGCCAACCCCAACAACATCGAATACGACAACCTGTACCTCGACATGAACGGGATTATCCACCCCTGCTTCCATCCCGAGGACAGGGTACGAGTTCAATGATTGATTTGAAAGCCAGTTTATTCTGTGGCAATTTTGCGTGATTGTGGGCGATTCTTTGCTTTATCTTGCCGCGAATTCTCAGTTTGTACCCTTATGTACTGGGCATGGGAGTGTGCTGAGAATCGGATGAGCATTGGTCTTGATAGGAACTGGGAATTGAGTGTTCTGCATCTTGTTCCGATTTCTTTCAACTGAAATTGGCACAACCATTCGTGAATCAATGCATAAGATTTTTTTTTTACCCCTCAGCTCACTGTGGCAATTTAGCGGTTCATGAATATAAGTATTTTTTTTTATATTTGGTTTGTCACAAATTTTGGTTTCTCTGCCTGAAGGACCTTGTTATGCTTTTTTAATGTGAAAGAAAGAGCCGCATTAGGTTTTTTGATATAAAAGAAAGAAATATAAATTATTGCAATCTAAAAGGGGGAAAATTTTTAGGTTTATGATGAAGAACAATAGAGAGGGAAGTTTATTAATTCCTCCACACCAAGCAAAAGGTTCTTGTTTATTTTATACAGTTATCCGTGTATGGTACCTGCTGACATTACATGATTATTGGCCTTGTTTTGTGATCTTTTTCAGCCTGCGCCAACCACATTCGATGAGGTGTTCAAATGCATGTTTGATTACATTGATAGGCTTTTTGTGATGGTTCGGCCTCGTAAATTGCTTTACATGGCTATTGGTAGGTGAAATTGGTTCAGTCATTTACCATTTAAACTTGGATTACACATTTTGTCTTTATGTGTGAATGCAAAATCTGATTCTTTTAAATTGTGATCGATGATAGATGGAGTGGCCCCTAGGGCAAAGATGAATCAGCAACGCTCTAGGCGATTCCGAGCAGCTAAAGATGCAGCAGATGCAGTATGTACCCTTCTGAATTTTAAGTATTATATGCATGCTCTCCTACTTCGAAGAGATCAGCAAAATATTTCCTGCTGGTTAATACATATATCAATAGGCATCACTTGTTGCTCAACATATTCTAATATGAGTAGGAAAAAAGTCATGTTACGTCACCTTAGTCTGTGATCAATGGGATTCCCTATCATTGATAAAACTAAGTCAGAAATCCTGTGGATATGGTTGTTCACCAGCATTGGTTTTTGGGGGTTGACTGTAGGCAGCTGAAGAAGAACGGCTAAGGGTGGAGTTTGAAAAGGAAGGCCGAAGGCTTCCCCCCAAACTGGAATCACAAAATTTTGATTCAAATGTAATCACTCCGGGAACTGAATTTATGGCTGTTTTGTCAGTTGCGCTTCAGTACTACATCCATCTTAGACTAAATAATGATCCTGGATGGAGATCAATTAAGGTACATGCAGTTAAACTCACTTTCTTAATAGTCTGTGGAGATCCTTTCTCCTCGTAAAGATAATATATCTACTTTTCTTTCTTACACGAAATTTTGGTTCTATTGACTGAATATTTGAGCTATTCATGTTGCACTTATCCTGTGGATTAGATCTAGGCAGAGCACATTTTTCTTTTATTTTATGCATTATTTTTTGTAGGTTATACTGTCTGATGCTAATGTTCCTGGTGAAGGAGAGCACAAAATAATGTCTTATATACGTCTTCAAAGAAATCTTCCAGGTTATGATCCAAATACACGCCACTGCCTGTATGGTTTGGTATACATCTTCCTTCAACTTTACATTAAAAAGATCAATCTATTGATGATCATACAAAAATTGCAAACCTTACTAATCTTGTGCTTGGTATCTCATTGTAGGATGCAGATTTGATCATGCTTGCTTTGGCAACCCATGAAGTCCATTTTTCAATTCTTCGAGAGGTACAATGATTATCATCATAGGTTGTCATTTTATCTAATATATATACAGGGATAGTGCTTTTTCTTCTTATTAATTACTGGATACTCTCATTATTTAATTATCATCCATCTTTTCTTTGACATTCAGATTGTGTTTACACCTGGGCAACAAGACAAATGCTTCCTGTGTGGTCAGTTAGGTCATTTGGCTGCAGATTGTGAAGGAAAGCCAAAGAAAAAAGCAGGAGAATTTGATGAGAAAGGTGATGATGTTGCTGTGGCAAAAAAACCTTACCAGGTTTGTCCGTAGAATCCATAGGTTTACAGGACAGATATATCATTAATCATTCTATTAAACTGTTGATGATGTCTACATCGCTAACAGTTTTTGAACATTTGGACCCTCCGGGAGTATTTGGAGCATGAGATGAGGATTCCCCAAGCTCCATTTGAAATAGATTTCGAGCGTATTGTTGATGATTTTATCTTCATGTGTTTCTTTGTGGGCAATGATTTCTTGCCTCACATGCCAACATTGGAGATTCGTGAGGTGTGTAACTTTAAAAGCCTTTGCTGACCTATTTTATTTTTTAGTCCAATTTACAAACATCTGATGATGAAGACATAGAAATTGCAAATATTATCTGCTAGTAGATGCATCAACAAGCATGAACAGAATATACAGATCATCCCAGATTGTTTCTCTTTTTATTTGCAATCTAATAACGTACATGTTAGATATAGGAAGAACAAGAAGAATCTACTGAATCATTGTGGAGATTCTGATGATATGTTGAATAACATTGTGGGGAAAATTTTAATCTTAAGACAGTTTGCTGAGTAGCAGCCTTATATTTGTGGTCTAGGGTGCTATTAACTTGCTTTTGGCGGTATACAAGAAAGAATTCAAAGCAATAGGTGGATATTTGACCAATGCAAGCAAGGTATTTAGTCTACTATTTTGTTTTAATCTTCAATTTGCTTTCTTTGGGCCCTTCCCTTACCTGCTGCTTTACTTCTTAGCCCAATCTAGGTAGAGTGGAGCGGTTCATTCAGGCCATTGGATCATTTGAAGATAAAATATTTCAGAAAAGAGCACGGTTGCATCAGGTACGCAACTTCGTTTGTGCAATATGATGGACTGACTACGTTAAATTTTTCATAAGATGTGTGGAGTTATATTGCTCTCATATAGTTTAGTCTTCCTTACATTTTGCATCTTTTAACAATCTCTACGGGGTTCCTTGGCTCTTCTGTTGATCTTTTCTTGACAGAAATGTTATATCATCCTGAAGAGTTGCCTAGTGATGCTCCTAACTCTTAACATTTATGTAAATGCCCATTAAATCTGATGAAATTGCATCCCATATAATCCATGAAAAACAATTCTTGAAGAAGGATTTAGGAGGATTATTGGGTGGATTTTTGCTTATTCGACCATGGTGGTATGATTGGCGGACCCTCTCTTCATTATGCCTGCTGCCCTATTAGGATAGCATTAGGAGGATTTAGGAAAGTGCCTTTCGGAAACAAAACTACTGCTTGCTATGCACTTTAACATCCAAGGATCAGGACTGATTCATAAATATTTCCCCCTACCTGCACCAATTTTCTCAGCGGCAAGCGGAAAGAATAAAGCGTGAAAAGGCACAACGGAGAAGAGGGGATGATGCAGCTCCGCTTGCTGAACCTGTCTCGTTGGTTCCAGTTGCTCGTTTTCAAGGTTCCCGTCTTGCTTCAGGTCCCTCGCCTTCCCCTTATCAGAAAGCTGGAGCTGGGAGCAAGCGGAAATGGGATGAAGATGGTAATGAGAAATTCTTTCGTGCCCATAAGGCTGCACGCATGTCTTCAGGGGCCACAATAGGTGCTGCAATTGTTGAAGCTGAGAGCAATCTTGAGAATGAAGTATGTTCTAATGTAAATTTTGACTCTGTGATTCATACTTGTTACTTAGAAGCACTTCACAGAAATTTGCTTCAATGTGTATTCTTCTACCAGTTTATGCATCTGTTCACCTATGAATTGGTAGGACACCTACTGCTAGTCTGGGAGATGCATATTATCTATGAAAGCCTGGGATGTTTTTCATTTTTCAGAGATTTATATATACCTTCTATGGTTATACTGACTTCATTTGTCCTGTTAGGTGGATGAAAATGAAAATAAGGAGGAGTTGAAAATAAAGCTTAAGGAGTTACTTCGCGAAAAAAACGATGTTTTTAACTCAGAGAATCCAGAGGAGGACAAGGTTTGTCTCAATGCATACAGCTCCCCTTTGATGATTGACAGTCTAATGAAAATTTATTGAGCAAAAATCTTAATTTTTTTATAAACCCTGTTGGCAATATTCTTAGTGCAGCTTTTATGTCTGCTATCATTTTCCAGAACTCTTTATTTTTGTGATAACCTTTTGAACTCTAGCAAAATCATGTGATGCAAGACTGTCTCTTACCTTTCTTTTTGGGTTTTATTAGATCAAATTGGGGGAACCAGGGTGGAAAGAGAGGTATTATGAGGAAAAATTCTCAACAAGAACTCCAGAAGAGATTGAAGAGATTCGGAGAGATGTCGTAAGTCCATAAGTTATATATATTTGTTTTCTATGTACTTGACATGAACATGTGTTTAAAATCCGTTTCTTCAATTATCTGATAGGTCTTGAGATACACTGAAGGTTTATGTTGGGTCATGCACTATTATTATGAGGGGGTTTGTTCTTGGCAATGGTAAGTTCATCTCCTTTCTTAGGCAATTTTCATGAATCTTGGGTTCCTCCATCTATATTTAAAAAAAAATTTAATGGTATTACTGCTATTTTCTTCTACATTGCCTGTTGGGCCCTTATCAGCTTCATACCTGGACTGGATTTATACGTTGGTTTGGATGCATTTCTTCTTGGCTGTGTATCCATAGGATCATCTTTATAACAGTTTATAAAGTTATTGATTTATTAATACATTTTCATGGACTCTTGGAGAATAAGCTACAATCTCCTTCCTATTTGGTTTTGCCTGTTCCTTTTCTTGAACTGAAACAAATCAGGACCTGGGTTTGTCCAGGCCCCCATCCTCATGATGCTGAAGGCCTGGGATATGAGTTCTGAATGTAGTGATTCTTTTTAAGATAGCAAATAAATTGTTGCTCTGCCTCATTTGCAGGTTTTATCCATATCATTATGCTCCATTTGCCTCTGATCTGAAGGATCTTGGCAAGCTGCAAATAAATTTTGAATTGGGGTCTCCTTTCAAACCTTTCAATCAGCTATTAGGTGTCTTCCCTGCTGCTAGGTTAGACATTTTATTGTAACTATATGTGTTTTTCCCGTCAAAAGCAAATAATCTGTGATTTGTTGATTTGTAATAGATGATACATATTGGGACGCTTCTTTTGCAGCTCCCATGCGCTACCTGTGCAATACAGAAAGCTAATGACTGATCCTAATTCTCCTATTATTGATTTTTATCCAAGTGGTATGTGGTTTTTGCATTATTTTTTTGAAGTAAAAAATATTTGATGCATTTAATTTTTGGTGAATGGTTGCTTGCCTGTGCTTCGTGTCAGATTTTGAAGTCGACATGAATGGCAAACGCTACTCTTGGCAGGTGGGCCTCTCTAATCAAGCTGTAATTCTGTATTCTGGAATCACATTTATATTAATACAGAGCTGACATTACGAATGTTGTCTTTGCTGTAGGGCATTGCAAAGTTGCCTTTTATTGATGAAACTCGTCTTCTTGCTGAGGTTGCGAAAATTGAACATACATTGACGGTGTGGATCCTGGTCATGTCTACTTTTGATGCCGTTTCATTAGTGATCATCTGAGTTTTTCTTTCTGATTATTCATGGGAATGCTTGGTTATTTAGGAGGAGGAAGCACGGAGGAATAGCATGATGTCTGATATGCTTTTCGTATCATCATCTCATCCGCTGTCTGTATGCATATATTCTCTTGACAATCGTGTCAAACAATTGCCTGATACTGTTCGAGCTGATATAAAGGAGCCTCTAAAACCTGAATTGAGGTTTGTCACCCTTTGCTGGTCAATTTTCGCATTCTCAAAGGAATCCATTTCCTTCTTTATGTAGAGGATTAGCATAGAACTTTTTGGACCTTTTTTCTGCAGATTGCTTTAAGCCTTTTCTTATTTCTCCTGTTGATTTCTATCTCCTTGCTTTAATTGTAGAATGCCCATCAAGAAATGACTCTACCAGGTTCCTGTCTGTCTTTTGGACAGAATTTTTTTGCAAACTGGAACTGTTTTATGAAATACCCATTTTCCATGTTGTTTGTTTCTGAGTAGTTTAGATGTTACCATATTTTTATCTCATCTTTAGATCTTTGATTTGAATTTTCTCGGGCTCATCTTCTGATTCTGATTAGAGTTGCATGCAGTGGTGGGATGAATGGCTATATCTCTCCCTGTGCTGGAGACCCGTGCCCTCCCTTTTTTAGGTCTCCTGTTGCAGACATGGAGGACATAATGAACAATGAAGTCTTGTGAGCCTCTCTATCTATGAAGATGATATTTTACTTTTATGCCTTCTTTCTGTCAAATCATTATCAGTTGGAGACTGTTGCCGTTCTGATTGTGTTTGTATTTCTATGGATCAGATGTGTGATCTTCAAACTTCCTGATTTACATAAACATATTGCCAGACCACCTGCAGGTGTCATATTTCCTAGGAAGGTACAAGTGATCGACTAATGAACAAAACATTTTTGGTACTAGTATTTCAACATGCATGTGCCTTCTTTGACGATTCTGATGGATTTACTGTTTGTGTCTATTTGTATCAATTCTTTTTCCTGCTTGCAGATGGTGCAACCGGATGACATAAAACCTGTAACTGTCCTGTGGCATGAAGATAATGGACGGAGGCCAATGGAGAACAATGGTGGAAGGTTCCAAAATGGTTCTCGCAGTAGGTCAAACGAGAGTGAGTTCAGGTAATAATTTATAAGATGCCCTATGTTCATTTTTCATACATACTGCTTTATGTATTTCTGGGTAAGAAGTATTAGATCCTCTTTTGTTATTATGGAGATGTATATGAGTTAAGACATCTGGGCACGATTTGCATCTGCTGAATCTGATAAAAAGCCCAATATAAATCACAACTGTTGCATTCTGCATGGCATGTCATGAACCATTCATCTTCAAAGGTAAGCACGCCTCTCTTAGATCGTTTGTTCTTAACCAGCGGAGAGTGTAGAACTGGGACTGTCTGTCCAGTTCGGTTTACCTATTTTTTCCATGAGCATTACTCGGAAATTTAAGCGGGTCTGTATTCTTTCAGGCCGAATCCCCCTGGATCCATATCGGGTCGACAGCTCGGAGAGGCAGCGCACAGACTCGTTGCCAACAGCTTGCAAGTCGGCAGTAACAGTTACCATGCCAGTCAGATGCATGTCTCTCAACTGGCTTACCAAATGGGCCCTCCGGTTGCAAACTACCCATACCAGGGGCAGTATGCCGCAGCTCCTCCCCCTCCTGGTGCGACATACCCTCCTCGAGGCCCTCATAGTAATGGTTTTGTTCGCCCCTACCCTTCATCAGATGCTCCACCTTACTCTTATGGGAGCGGGAGAAATTACCAACCTGGCCACGTCGATTCTCCTTCAAAGTACCCACCGAGAGACACCGTGCCAGCTAGAAATGCTTACCCGAGATCTTATCCTCCTCCTTACAGAGGTCCTTCCAGAGACAGTCATCCCCAACAATGGCAACAGGGAAATTGGAACCCAAGGGGCAGTTATAACAATCGTTCAGGCCCGCCACAGTCGAGCAACCCCTACTCTGCACTGGACCGAAGATCAGACCGGCGAGCACCGCCACCAAGGCATGGCCACAGCCACCGATAGAATTCTTTCTCCAAATTGTTTCCTCCTCAACCCTCCAAGCTGTAGCAATGTTAACCAAGAGTGGAGAAATTACTGTAGAATTCTCGTTCATAAGTTTTGGTCAGGATAAATGTGCCATGAGGCATGAGCTGTACCATCATCATATCATCTGTTTGTTCATTTTCTGTCATAGTGGCCACATTCCAACCGAAACCAAAAAGAGAGACAATGTCGGTCACCTCTGTACGTTATTCGGTGGATTATTGCCTTGTAGCAGTGTTATTTTACTCCGAACCTTTAATGTCATTTGGATGCCGGCAGGTGGCTCCAGAAAATTGGAGAGTTGACTTTGTGGTTGGCGTAAGTGGTGAGTGAATTGGGCCACAGATTGATGCTTTGATGACGGCCGGGAGCCGGTCTGTCTCCTGTCCTCTTACGGCGGTTTTTGGCGCTTTGCATGTTGGAGAGCCTGCTCCCTACCCTCTGTTTTTTATGCGTCAAGTTGATGGATTGTGTATTGTAGCATCCATCGGTCGGCAAGTGACTCGACGGCGCCTCTTCTTATTCAAAGCTCTGGGCCATGCCACCGTTCCTGCCTTTGATTTTCGACCATATTGAATGAGACACGGGTCCTGACGCACGCTCGTTGGTCCGGAAAACACACTCTGCATTCTTCATCCGGCCTTAAGAGTCGGGTGCCTAGTCTGTTCGGGGACCCCCAATTCGTTTCCACGCCTGCTCGGTTAACCCGCAAAGGCGGAAAAGATTCGGGTCCAGGCCTGAAATAGAACGTGGGACAATTTCGGAGAAGTCGGTGACGGTGGGGGGGCTCGGCCGCACGTGCGGTGGTGGTGTGTGCTTTGAGAGCTTTAGAATTTGGTCGGGGTGGGGATGGTGATAGGTTTACGACTGCCCCTCGCCCGGGCGGCCAGTGGCCCTCTGTTGCTCTCTTCCACGGCCCCTTCTCTCCCTTTTCGTACCGTCCTTGTTCTTGCCTGTCAGACAGCCTCGTATGCACTGATGATGACGGGGGACGACTCTTTTCACTTATCCCGTTGACGGTTCAGACCATAGTTTTAAAAACCGGACCGGGCCGGCCGGTTCGACCGGTTCAACCGGGAACCGGCCACTCACCCGGTCCGGTTCCTTCAAAAAACCCAATTGCACATTAAAAGAGAAAAAATCCGATTGAACCGGCCGGTTTCCGGTCCGACCAGTGAACCCAATTGAACCCATGAGAAAACCGGCCGACTTAAAATTAAAACAAAAACAAAAACATATTGTAATGTACCTATTTTATTTTACTAAACTTATATTTACATTTTATATTAAACTTTTGTTTAATATAATGGTTATATTAATAATTTTTGTTATAAATTATATTCAAATTATGATATTATGTAAATTTATTAGTAATATTATATTATTAATATTATTTTTTAAACATGCGGTTCAATCCATTGAACCCCCGGTCCGACCCATGAACCCATGCCTACACCGGTTCCCGGCCCGGTCCGGTTTTAAAAACTATGGTTCAGACTCCTCCTCAGACATTCCACACGTGCGGGTTGGCCTGGTGGTCTCGTTTCGGCGCAGAGGCCTCCCGAATGCACTGAATCGGGCAGGTTGTTCGATATTTGATAAAGGGATTATCGTACACCTGGAAGCCAACAAAGAAATCACGAGAATATAACAAAATTAGACACCGCCTATACTCTCATATGTCAAGTTTTGACCATTATATATGATCTGGATTCAATCGTGCATATAAGATCTTATAGACAAGTTGGACAAGTAGCGAGCGTGAGTGACACATGTCAAGACTCGAGCACAACGGGATTCGACGTGCCCGGTTCACTTATAGGCTCGTTGGAAACTTGACATCCAGCTCACGCTATGACAGGCTCGAAACCAAACCAGAAGGAAGATAACTTACTCGAGACTCCGTACGCTCTTGCCAATGGGATCTCCCGCGTCAACCCTCTCATTTCCCATTTCTCATATACATATATATATATATATCTATTTTTTAGATCAATATAACGTTAACATTCCATACAATATGTATGTATGTATGTATGTGTTCTTTAGGTGAGCACATATTTAAGTACGGACGGTCGATTTCAGACACAAAAGTATTCCACCAACAACCACGTACATGCACATGGATGGGATGACACATAGATATGGATAGCGAAGGGAATAAGCAGGAAGGCAGACCGATACCGATCGTTGATTTAGTGGGAATATACAAAAAAAAAAAAACTGAATCGTATAAAGATATGATGATGAGTATTGAAGACTTTTAAAAATTCCAATCCATCACTTCCGACATCCGTCGTTCTAGCTCGAGCAGGGCCGGTCCGTTGAGAGGACGAACCTCTCCGTACATAAATTCTTCACGTTCATAGTACTCGAATCCGAAACCTTATCCGAGAGACGGGAATACATTTCAAGCCATCTCGACCGACTTGTGCTATTTACTTTTATATGGTAGTTGATATTAAAATATTAAGTGCACTATGTGTACGGAGTTCATTGTGTAAAATTAATATAGACAGACATATACATGTATATATTATTATTCTTAAGCCAAGAATACACACGAAATATTTAATCGTTCCTTCTGTCGGTCGTAGATGACTGGCTTTCCATTATAGTTGTTTTCCGTTAATCGTGCTACGCGCCCGCGCGTCTCCACTTGCAATTAATTTATTACGTATAAAAAAAGTTTTAATTAGTTAATAATTAAAAAACCATATATTTAATTCCTATTATAAAATCTTTTACATTCCTTTATTATTAATTTCTCTAATCTCATCTTAAATTAATAAATATCATATATAATAATAATAATAATAAAGTTTACACGTGCTCTCTCTCACACATACATATCTACATATATATCCTTCGCATGTGCGCATGTTTGTTGCTAAATTTACCATTTTGGACTTTGGAATTATTATTCATGTAGAGCTTTTGCGCTCTCTCTCTCTCTCTCTCACCTCCTGTTTTGTCATTTATCAAGACGACGACCATAATTACGGCTAAACCCACACGCTCGGCGTTACTTTTTTTTTTCTTTATTTTTTATATTTAATACTATAATAATTAATTAATTTATCAGATATTATACTATATATTAATTTATCAATATCCTAATAATTTTGAATCATAAACCTATCTTACTATATATGGTCAATTTACTATATAATTAAACCATTAAGAGGTATTTCTTTTTTCCTCTACTTACTTACTGAAAGAGGCACCTAGAAACGAATACGAGAAGGAGAGGGATAAACAAAGTGTGAAAAATCATACCGGCGAGAAATGAGTTGACGGCGTTTTATTAGTCTTAAGTCAATAATAACGATGTTGGACCGAACTTTCCTTCTTTTTTTTTTCTCCCCTTTTTTATGCTAACGCCATCAGATTGAGGGGCCAATGCGGTTAGCTTAGCTGCCTAATCCCACTAATCGTGGGTAATCACAAACGCCAATCTCTTGGATTGAATTGACAAAGTGCCGACAAGATTTAATCCAAGTTTTATAATCGAGAGGATGAACGTGGTTGTCTCTTGGTCATACAATCACGGCCATCATCATCGTGGTCGTCGTCGTCGTCGGCTCTCACGCACTAGATCCCATCTGACTTGCCGACCGGCCACGACCGCAACAACTCCCACCCAAAAAAGGCAGGAGACTGCAATTATATAGTCTCTCTCGTCAGACCCGATTAATCCAAACTTCCAATTTTTACAAGAAAGACTCGAACCGCCCCCGAGATCTATCACTGCTGATTATAAATAAGCTCGAGAGGGTTGCACAAATCCCAAAAGTTCCATCAATGTGCCTTTTCCGATTCTCGTCAGCTTCGGAAAAAGTGGAAGGTTCCTTTTGCTTTCTTGCTCCGGTCGATGAAAGCCTCTCGACGATGTGTGCATTCCATCACCACACATTCAGTGAGAGCTTATCGCTCACAGCTTTTATCATTAAACTATATGAGAAATCCATTTGTGTGTGTGTGTGTGTGCGCGTTTTGTTCTCATCTATAAGCTATTGGTTATTAAGAATTATTGGCATACCAAGTTGGAGAATCATACCTATACCCGTCCTGTACTCAAAGCTAATATATCACCCCCATCTCCCGCAGTTCATACCCGAAAATCTTCCCTAGCACTATTAGACTAAATTCGGCTTGCTTTCTCGAGGCTTATCGAGATCATTAGCGGCTATCTTGAGTACCTCGTGGCCTTTCGGAGGCCTAGGTTTGACCCGTCTCGGATCGAGATTGTCAAGTTGAACTCATATTTGGCTAGCGAGACCATGGGGGGATGAACCGTCCAAAAACAATGATGAATTGCATTCCACGTGTTTTCGAGTTCAAATCTTGTGAGTTGATAGAATTGATACGGGGAGGACCCTACTCCTTGATAGATAGGCCAAATTACATATGGAGGTGAATTTGGATTAGTGGTTCATAGGGGTAATGCGAAGGGAAATCAACTTGGTTTTGGATAAGAACCATTGAAGTGTAAAGTTGGAGAGAACTAATTGACCAAAAAGTTCCTTTCTTATGGGCAAGTCATCAAGAAAAGAAATCATTAAAGTAGATTCACTCTGTTTCTTTCTTTCTTTCTTTCTTTCAAGCTTTTAAGACATGATAAGAATCTATGGAACTGAGCTCTCTGACTCCCGCTCATCAACATGGGGTTCGGTCCAAGTTACGTGAGCCGTCATCGACTCGGCACGGTTCTAACGGTTGGGGGGGACTTCGGCAGTATCCTCTTACTCGGTCATTCGTCCACGATCATCTTTCGCATCTACAAGGCTCGATCCCGTACAACTGAATCGAGTCGAGATCGTTTTGAGGGCATGAGATCTCAAGTAAGCCAATAGAATCAAAGTGCCGAGTAGACATCCCGAGTCCAACATGCACGTTTTGGAGCATGTGGGCCCTTTCGGTCCCACGCCCCATATCCCCATGAACATCAATCAGCCTCATTAGGGCATAGATTTGGGAGTGATGGAAACTTGAAATCGCAAAATAATAATAATAATAACAATTGTTGAACTTAGAATAAATTAAAACGATTAGGCGACTAATCTAAAAGTACTAAACTAAAAAAAAGTGTACTTATTAAGACTAATTAGAAGAAAATCTTGACCAATAATATTAAGCATCGGTTTAATGTAAATTATGATCTGATAGGGTAAGGCATCCTCTTTTTCTTTTTTCTTTTTTTCCTATTGATGTGATCGTGATGTGTTGTCATCGACCGACCATAATAGAAGTAACTCATTATGTTAACAAGTTCAATTCAGTTTAATTGGCTTAACGACAAGGTACGAACGCTCGAGAACCTCTTCCGTAACGGAAGATTATCTCAGGAGCATCATCGAATTACCGGCCGGATTTACAATGGTGGTTCGACGATTCCTCCACCTGAACAAAATGTCTCGAGCTCAAGTCCTGTGAATGGAAAAAAAAAAAAAAAAAGGTTCATGTCGAAAATGACTTATTATTCCTCGGTGGGCAGATCCTACTCGACACCGGATTATTGGGGTTATATACCGGACTCATTTGATGCATATCGAAGAAAGATAGATGTATGGATGGTAAATGCTGATGGAACTGAGTGGCCAGCAATGAATCGAGAGCTTTCCTGTTTCTTGACAAGGAAATCAATGGAAGCAACTCAGAAGACAAAATGGAGTCACCCCCACCCCCTCCTCTGGATGTGCCTTAGGGGATGTAGAGGGGTAAAGAGATTTTTATCACCCACAGAAGAATCAGACAAGAATCAGACTCCGCAGATGTGTTCCTTAACTTCTGTCGTCAAAAAACCAATTAATAAATAAGAGGAAGAATATATATATATGTATGTATATAATTTTTGACAATTGATTTGCTGTAAAACTCGAGGGGGACAAAAACGGCACATTTAATAATAAAATTGAAGTGGTTCGATGTCTCTTTCCACCGACAAAGAGTCTCAGGATCCAAGCTTAAGAAGTGCATGAGATTTATATGGGAATTTTACCTGTTAGTGAACCGAGTTAACTTGATCTTGGATTAGTCATGGCCCGTCAGAATCACAAGCAACCTGATGAATCATATTTTGATAATATGCGATACTAATATGTACCACCGTAGTCATTATTGTCACGTGATATCACTGTTACCCTCATTTCAACCTGGTCGTGGAAGTGGGGGGTGGGCCATACGGCTGGCCCATGTGGCTATTATAAAAGGGGGAGAAACAGTGGCTGCACTTCCATTCTAAAGTACATTCCCATTCCATTTTCCTCTAATTCTACTCTCGGCCTCTCACTCTCTGTTCCTCTCTGTTTGAATCCTCATGGTTTCAATCTACCATTGATCAATCGATCTAGCCATTGGCTGTACACCGTCTTTCATTTCCTAGGAAACAGATACATCGTTCGATCCCGAAAAGGGTTAATCGGATCGGTGATGGTGAAACAGTCGTCGAGATTCGGGCGGGTGTGCGTGTTCTGTGGGAGCAGCCCCGGCAACAGGCCCAGCTACCAGCTCGCCGCTCTGCAACTGGCCAAACAACTCGTACGTTATAATCATCAACCCTTCCCTCCCTAAGAATTAGCTATGTGAGGTTGACAAGAAAAAGAAACCTCTTCACCGATCTCCCGAGTCGAGTCAAGATCGAGCCTCCCCTCTCTCTGTAGACCGGCTCATCTAAACAAGCACATGAACAAATGAGCATTCGAGTCCCGCGTTTCTCCCTAATTTTCACCTGATGCTGTTTCCCGGTACGAACCACGAGACGTTTTCCTCTCACTGTTGAGATTAGTTCATGCTCGGTTGGCGGCTCGTCCGAGCAGCAACCGGGTGCTCTGCTGGCATGTCAGTGTTGAACCTTTCGTCTATCAGTTCAAGGCTTCAAGCTTTCGAATGGAATAATTATAAGGCAACTGATGAATCAGGGACATGTTCCCCTGCACACTCCTGTTCTATTGGAAGCTTTTGCCTTGGGGACAAGTACAACCAATGAATATATGGAAGCCAGGAATTTAAAACAGAAACAGGTTCGATGAGGTGACATCTCTTACCGACCTGTGACCGACCGACGCGATGTCTGGTTTCCATCAATGAGACTCCCTATACTCTATATTCCCTTCTTCTTCTCTACAGCTTATACCCATCTAGATTGACCACCTCCTTCGTATCCAAGAAAAGAAGGTGCTAGAGTTCATACAACTAATATCGTTGGATGAGATTTGTGGCAATTATTGAAATGATTAGTTTAATGATGCTGTTTTTAATGCAGATATTGCGGAGATTACACACTCCAACTCAGACACGTAGCTCCAACACATAACCACCCCAGAAAAAACATGCAATAATGTTTTTTTTTTGGTGATTTCTGGTCAGGTCGAGAGGAACATTGACTTGGTGTACGGTGGAGGCAGCATCGGCCTAATGGGCCTCGTCTCTCAAGCTGTCTTCGATGGCGGTCGCCACGTGTTGGGGTATACATTTGCAATCCATCATCTGCTCCACTCTCTTGTCTTTCCTAGTCCTCGAACATTCGGGTCGTGCCTAGGCCGGTTTCATCTCCAGATTAGTCAAAAAGCATATCATATCATATCATCTCATCTCATCTGCACTCGGCCTCGATATTAATCCATGTACGTGCTGTCTTGCAGTGTGATCCCGAAGACTCTCATGCCCAGAGAGGTAACCGTGAATCCATGATCATGTGGACAGTTTCCTCTTCCTCCTCTTTGTTTTTCTACTTTATGGTATTCTTGCTAATTGTTGTAGGATTGCTCCTATGACAGATTACCGGAGAAACCATTGGAGAGGTTAGAGTGGTCTCGAGCATGCACCAGAGGAAGGCCGAGATGGCCCGGCAATCCGACGCTTTCATTGCCTTGCCCGGTACTTTCTTGACTCTACCATTGAACTCTCCTGGTACTGAACATTGGATTTCTCACTTACCGAAGAGGTTGGCGATGTGTATGTATAATTAATTAGGTGGCTATGGAACCTTGGAGGAACTCTTGGAGGTTATCTCTTGGGCTCAGTTGGGGATCCACGATAAGCCGGTAATTAGATTCACATCACATTCCTTTGATTGATCTGCAATTCGGCCGTTAATTCTGAGTATTTTTGTTGAAATTCCTGGTTGTTTTCTGTAATGCAGGTGGGCTTGTTGAATGTAGACGGGTATTACAACTCGCTGTTATCATTCATCGACAAGGCTGTGGATGAAGGCTTCATCACTCCCTCGGCACGCCGCATCATCGTCTTGGCCCCAACTGCCCATGAGCTCATGTGCAAGCTCGAGGTGCGTTTATAACATCAATCTATTGCTCGATCAAACCTGATTCCTCGATAAAACGATGAGCCGATTGATGATGATTCGTTTTCTTGTCGCGCAGGAATATGTGCCAGAGCATTGTGGGGTAGCGTCCAAGCTGAGCTGGGAGGTGGGACGCCAGATCGGTTGCAACACAATGCTGGATATCGCTCGCTGATCTGATCTCAAAGAGTGAAATAAGAAGAACCAGAAGAAGATGAGAATCACAGATGTTTCAGCTATCCTCTCCCCCTCACTGTAGATATATAGCCGACCACCCAGTTTGATCAGATCCGAGATGATCGGGAATCGTTTTAGATCATGTATTGCTCAGCCGATTCTTTCAGTGTAGATCATCAATGTTGACATTTCCTGCTGCTTCTGTTTATGCACTGAGTGCCAATTGGCTCGGTTTTATATCTGACAATCGAGTTCGATTTTGGTCGAGTCAAGTCAATATGATAAGAACCGAAATGCACCCAGATAATCAAGACCGTAAAAGAGACCAGAATTACTCCAATCCGGGTTCAGATATGCAGGTTTTTACAAGTTTTCCTTCATTCATCTTCTCGTTCTTCGCTGCATTGGTTGCAGGAGGGGATCATGGACAACTCAGAGATACAGGAAAGAACACAGGAGTTTGAATGGAATGATAAAAGGAAAAGGTTTTGATGAGATGGTGCCAAGCGTTAGGGAGCAGGCTATCTTCAATGTGCTGCTCTTTTTGAGTGGTGGGCAGTGTGGTGGAAGAACTCAAAAGGAGACCTGTAGATCAAGATTTGGTTGGTGAAGGGGAGAAATGAAGAAGTACGAGAATCTTTAGCATGATCCTATCCATTTTAACTAGTCGATAGTTCACATCGTCCCTTGATTGGTTTCTCATCACTGCTGCAGATATCAAAGTTGGTGTTTGCAGCTGCAATGCTGATGTTGCCCACAGTGCAGTAAGCAGTATGGGAGGAGCATTCCGTGTGGAAGAATCACATCCATTTTTGGAGTCAACACTCCCACCGTATGCAGAACCGATAATCTCAGCTACACCGAAAGGGAGCGAGATTTGATGAGTACGTTCATGCTGCATTCCTGGAAATCATGGTGGGGGTCGAGGCTGAGACACAAAGTGGCCCTCAAACTTGAGGTTGGTGCCATATGTCATCAGCTGTCCTTCCAAAGATTGTCTGTTTTATCATCAGAAAAGGTAAGAGAGACAGTGGAAAGTCTGAAGGGCAGTGGGCACAGTAAGAAAGACGGATTTTTTGCACTCAACTGGCTTTCAACTAGAGATCAAGATGTGTTATGAACTTGGTGGGGGACAGAACTGATATTAAGAAAATAGAAAGCAAATACTGAAATATAAGAACTTGAATGCCACCTAAATCTTTAAGTTGGACAAGGCCCGGTCTCCTATAAACTCAGCAGAACTTTTGTGTTATCGTGTGGACTGTAATACAGCACGCCAGGTCAACGGTGGAACCTGCAGCCACTGGATCTGGTACAGAAGAGAAAACCCAGATAGTAGTTGGTCTGTTTCCCTCGTCTGTGTACAAAATAAAAATGTCCATTTAGATCTCAGTTGTTGCAGGGGCACGTGGTGGTGAGTATAATCTATCCTGCCGGTGTAGATAAATGTCGAAAACAGAACCTGGCACCATAAAAATAGGAAGAAATTTCTGGTAATGTAATCAGGATGGAGTTTATGCATTGTGATTAGATATGAACACAACCTAATCTGAAGTCGGAGCGAAATTTTCAACAGGCTTATTTCTCATCAACCAAAACTTTGTTACCTGTCATCATCCCTTCCTTCCACCAACTTTTAGATCAGAGTCTCTCTGTGTAATAGTTGGAAGAGAGAGAGAGAGAGAGAGAGAGAGCTGTGAGTACAGAGAGTGGGGAGATGAAGTGGAATTGAAGCAAGCTCTTGCGATTCCTTTCCATTTATGTAAACGATTCTCCTGGTGCAAGCTGTTCCCACTTCCCATGTTTGGGTGAAGTGTACATTGGACTCCCTATGTGCATTCCCTTCGGTCAGGTGGGATTTCAATGTGTTTGTCTGGGAAAGTTGAACTGTTCCTTTCGCCCACCACCCAGCCTTCATCCATGTCTGCTAGTGACACGTAACTGTTTCTCTATATGATGATCCTCATTGTACGTAAAGTAGATGGTCCAAAATTGTCCACTAGCCATCGACCCACAAGATTTTGACAACTTATTCGCATGACTGAGCACATATATCATCACCGATATCGGTTGGTTTAAATGATTGATTCATAGCTTATTTAGGAAGCAGTCACGATCTTCATTCCTTGTAATGCCATCACCTGCGTGTTGTGATCAACAAAACCATTGTAACAGACAGGTTTTGTCAATTGTAGAACACTGAAAACCATGTTTGAACAAATAATGGGACTTCTTCGATCAATTCAAGATGGCAGGACAGTGACTTTAGTTCTGGTATGGCAGAGTCCAATGAAGAAACGAACAAGCAGATCAGAAAATGGGCAACTTCCTTATGAGGATCGGCATAACGTGGCTCAAAATTGCCTCTCGTTTCGGGCGTCAGCTTGGAGGTGTTGGACCCAGTTCTCTGGTACATTAGGTATATTTAACCAAGCTTGAACGGATCCAGTAGCATCTAGGACGGTTCAATCAATACTTGTACCACCTATAGTTTCCCTACTGCGGATAATCCCATAAGAAATATATCCTTTGATGTGTGTATAAGGATGGATTGAATGCAATCTATATCACAAAAATGAGGGTAGAATAGTACGATTAGAATCAGATATAACAAATGACAATTCTTCATAAGCTGGAACTCATAGTACTCAGAAACCCTGTTGGCATCACTCTAAAAACAAGCAAGGAGGTGGTGTTGCTGGTGCTCGATGAAGCTTGGCAGTTGACACAAGCTTCTCTCTTTAGTCTCACCAAGCATGAAAATGCAAAGCATGGACAAAGTGGATGTCTGATTGATCTGATCAGTGGAAATGACATAAGGTAGACAAGCACATGGCTCCGTGCTTATGCCTCGTCATGCCTATAGTCAGTGCTCATATGATAAAAGGACGTCAAAGCAGATCTGTTTACTTTTCAGATTGGTCCATCATTAAGCTGGTGAGAGCTCTACAATTTCCTGCTCCAGTGGATGGGTTTCACCAGCAATAACCATGCAAAGCAAGGGCACTCCAAAATCGACATCCTGCAGTTGCTTCACCAGCCCAATACACTGTATCTTCTTTCGAAACTGGAACAGAGAATAGAATTTCATGATGAGGACATGTAAAGGTATCACCTTATCAGAAAAGACCACACTAGACACTGCTTTAATCAAGGGCACTAGGATTGATTCAGGTTCAGTGGACCAACAAAGGTGAATAGCACTGATTTGATTTGTTCAAAGATGGTCAGAGGTTATATTTCCATCGAAGTTCAGGCTGCTGTCCTATCCACTCTTTCCGTTTCAAAACAAAGTCACAAGGAATAATATGTTGACCTACTGCAATCTCCACGAACTTCCAATAGTCGCTCGGCAGTGTTTATTGACATAAACTTCAGTGGCTCATACTGCTCTTTTCCCACTGAAGCAAAATCACAGAACCAGAAATATATGTGATCAACATAGAATTCACTTTTAAGGAATTTAAACACATCGATGATGAATATAAAATAAAGGGCTATGCTGAATCTGCATTGTTTATATACCTGCAAATAGACTCAAAGGAAAGTTCCCTCCAGCATATATCTGTTAAAACAAACTATAAATTACAAATTTGAGTTGAATGAACTGAAGATAGATTCAGGCGTTCATAATGGACGTCCATTCCTATGAAGGGAAAGATTAGTGTTCAGACAGTGCTTAATCCTCTTATAACTTCATTTGACTAGATTCAGCTTCATATGTGTTCAGTTGTGATAAACAATCAGCCTCAGCCGCCATAGTAAAAAGAGATATCCACTCTGCCCATAATTGAAGCAAATGATTTTTGTCACATGATACAAGTCCACTATCAGATGCAGATATTTAGACAGCTATATGGGGCTCTAATCAAGAGCTATCAATAGAAATATCACTTCAAAAATTGACCACATAAATCCTACTACCTTAGTAGTCCAAACATCCCATCTTATATAGATAAAAACCAATGTCACATAAGACACAAGGATGACTTGCTTACTGGATGCTCAACTATTAAATTAAAGTTGGAAAAGAAATGGCACCGACTGATGTTTCAACCCAAGAAAAATGAAACTCACCTAATAAGCAAAAATTGTGCAGACCAAGTCCGTGATTCTTTTTAATATTCTCATAAAATCTGTAAGGTCTCCATCTTTCAGTGAAGAATGGCATAGAAATCGTTTATTCATATGGATAAAGTTGCAAACCACAGACTACTACATCATTCATCACCGAAGCATTGTGGCATCAAGTCTGATCTTCTTTCACCTAATAACGATATGTGGTAAGAAATGCTAGTATTATATCAAATAAAAGGTCTACTTTGTACAAGAATGAATCTACATTTTGCATAGCAGAAGATCAAAATTTTTAACGGCGGACAAAACAAGATACTTCAGAGATGCATTCAGCAATATCATGCAACTCAGAAGGCACTAAGAAGCCATCCACCAAATCTAATCCCATAATTAGGAGCAGAAATTCAAGAGCTTTATGAACAATTCAAATGATTACCCAAAAGGGTTCCTGACAACTAGCAAAGCCACGTTAAACTGACGAGCTCCAAGACGCCAGCCTTCTCTTCCACCATCTCTCCGTCTGGAACTGACATCAGCTTCCGTACAGCTTCTCCTGCAAAATCATCATCCAGTTCATCCGCATATAAAATTCAAGAACAAGCAACTGCAATGCCAACAGAAGGGTTAAGGCAAAGCGGTTCGGCAAATACAAGAGTGGAGAGACCATCCCAGGAGAGGCCAGGAAAGGGGAAGTGTAAGCCTCCATTTACATCTTCTTGCATCTTCGGACTGCTACCAGTCAGCACAGATTGGCTGGCAGGACCCAGAAGACGCGCAGCTGCAACATTGCCAATTCATTGACTCGATAAACCATATAATCATGAAGGCTATAGCCATTAGCCTAGGACCAAAATAGGACAATAAAAGTACTATAAGGGCCAAACTGAAGTTACCCAAACCTAACAAAGCAATGTGAAAAATTTTTTTATTTACATTGATGGGCTTCAGAAAACGGGTCAAAGCTCCGTCTTCTGATACTTTCCGTTCCCCCGACGTCTCCGCCGCCGCCGCCGCCGCCGCCATCCTCCGTCGATGTCGCTGCGGCTTGCCGTACAGTATTAATCTGGCAGTATCATTCGTCCGTCCGCCGGACATATTTCCCTATTCCTCGTCAATTCTAGTCTCCTTTATCCGTGCGAGGAACTGTCGTATCGATTTCAACGCAAGGTATTGCCTGTATCTTCAGCTGCGATGGAAAATAATCTGAGGATGATCTTATATATCTTCGGGTGTTCATATTGATGTTGTTGTGCCGTTGATATTACTACTGGAAGGAGGTCTAACTTGAGTGCATGCTTGATCGCGTCTGTATGTATTAATTTCTCTCCGAGTGATCATGATCAGGTGTAATTGGCTCTAATAAATTATCCTTTTTCCTCGACCTTCAAAGCTGTAAGCTGCTATATTGTACTATTCTTCTTCGGTGCAGAGTTGCTCAAATTCTGCTGGTACATTGAGATACTCTCTGGGTACTGCAAACTGAAGAACAGAGAAGAGAAGGCGTATTTTTTCTCTGTATATTGCTCTTTGAGAGCGTTAAGTATGATAAGTTGTGGAGGGTAGAGGGATGTGCGTAAAGGTTGATAAGAGCATGCTTGGTTGGCGAAGTTTACTAGTGGGGCTCTTTGCTGCATATTACTCTTCCATAATATACATGAATCAGATGAGTAGAGACTAGTGGGTGCCTGAAAATTTTTATCTTTGTGTGTTTTCACTTATTCTCTTGAAATCATTTTCTAATCTCAGTAGATTTTTTCTTAGTGAGGTTCCTTGCTAAACTGATCTGATTATTTTTCTATAATTGCAAGGTCACAAGATGATCATTTCCATTCTCATCACAGGACTCATGTATGTTAATCTGATATACTCCTCTTTTTCGACTTGGTAAGGTCAATTTTACTAGTAATTGTGATGCCAGTGATCTCAAAATTTTTATCAATGGTTTGGCAGGATGGCTTTTGGTTATGTTTATCCCGCATATGAGTGCTACAAAGCTGTCGAAAAGAATAAGCCAGAAATTGGGCAACTCCTCTTTTGGTGCCAGTATTGGTATCTTATCCTGACAGCTTTTATTTTGCCCCATCACAGTATTTGCAAATAGCTAAACTAGTGAATCTGTTTCCTGTCTCAATTTGCTGCAGGATTCTACTTGCCTTTTTTACTGTATTTGAAAGGATTGCTGATGCTTTTGTTTCGTGGTATGTTATTTGGATTTGATCAAGGGATTTTTGTCTTGAGTGCTTTTTTTTTGGCTGCTACTAATTCATGTTTTCTTCTGCCTTGATTCTTAAAGGATTCCCATGTACAGTGAGGCTAAGCTGGTTTTCGTCATATATCTCTGGTTTCCCAAAACAAAGGTGCAACCATCCTTGGGATTAATGAATTAAGACCGTTCCTAAAACAATTTTTTCATACCTTTGACTAATCTAATATCTAATCCAAATGTTTGCCTTTTCAGGGGGCAACATATGTGTATGATGCCTTCTTTAGGCCGTATGTTGCAAAGCATGAGAACTACATTGACCGCAACTTGTCTGAACTGAAGACCAGGGCTGGAGATATTATAGTTTTGACCTGGCAAAGAGCAATGAGTTATGGTCAGACAAGAGTTGTCGAAATTCTGCAGTACATTGCATCACAATCTGCTCCTCCTACTGGCCAAGCCCAGGTTCAGATTTCCACAGTTGCTTGCTATTTTCTTACTGCATCTCTTTCATTTGCTTCACTCTGTCAGTGGGATCATAAGACAGTGTAGAATTCAAAAGCTTGTGATTAATAGCTTACTATAAGCTAATCTGCTTCTTCCATTGTGTCTTGACGTGGCACAAATTGCATTAGTAAGATCTTAATCCATAAAGTTCTATGAGAATTTGGAGCTTTTAACTGATATTTTTGTTTGGTTCATCAATTGATTGGGCATGCTGGTAAACGTTTGTTTTCCTTCACCGCATGCCCTGCTGGTTTTTCATGTCAAATGCTACTGCACAATTTAGTTGTGGACAGGTCTAATCTTTTTCTTCTAATGTCTTTCTTGCAAAACGCATTTGATGCGGTACAATCACAGCCACAGCAGCAAATTCCAAGGGCTCCCCCCTCAACTTCTGCTGTGAACCGTCAAGAGCCTGTGAGATCACAGCCACATAATGATGAGCCACCTTCTCCTACATCCATTACATCGTCAAGTCACAATCAAAAGGACAATACAGAGGTTACAGGTCCTTCAGATGTGCCAAAAGCAGCTCCTCCTGTACCCACTCTGAGCCATTTGAGGACGAGCACTTCATCTCAGAGCTCTTCCCATTCTGGTCCAATCGAAGCTGAGGCTGCAAGGAATGAAGAGACACCACCGACGGACTATGTGATCATCGATCCTCCACCTACCGAGATACCAATGGAAGATAATGAGACATTGAGTTCCCTGCTGAGACGACTGAGACTGAGAAGGGGCCATTCTGCCCCAGAGCAATAGTGATCCGGCAAAGGTTTGCTACCGGTCCTTCCTTCTGGATCCATAATCTGACTAGTAGGTGGAGAGCAAGCTGTAAGGGCTCACCCCTATGCTGATCTTGTACATTCCCCAACTGCTTCTGATCTATGCGTAAAAGTTGATTCAGATTTCCAGTAGGCTCATCTGTGCGTCAAATTTCATGAACTTGTGCCACATTTAGCTGCCTTCTTTAAACTTGATTCACATTTTGTTGCATGTAAACATTACGTCTGTGTTTCTTAGATAATGGTATTAGCATACATTTTTGATGAGATGCTTGTCTTCATTGCTATAGAGCTGTTGAAGGGGTTACACATTGTTGTCTCACTCGGAATGCAACAGACAAAGGCAATCACATAACATATCGGAAAATAGACCAGGCGCTCGTGTGGAAGAATCGTTGCAGGGTTTTCATGTTCTATGCTGCCACAACGAGATCATACATCTCGAAACGGGTCAACGTCGCTGGAGAAATCATAGTCCAAGCCAAGGTTAAGGTTTATGCATGTGAAGCCCGTGCGTGTGTGACGGATACTCCGCCTTGCTTCATGTCACGGACCAACATCCAGTTGAGGTCCCCTTAGTATCGGAGATGGGAGCCCAATGGGCTTTCCGTTCATAAGGTCACGAGGGGGCCCAGCCGGCCCAATTAGTCGAATCCTTTTTCTTAGGCCCTCATAAATTGTTTAGGGTTCTCTTAACCGAATGTAGTAGTTCAGTATCCCTAAAGAAATTCTTAAGTGACCTGACCCGCACACAAGGACTGGGCGGGTCCAGGCATGTCCCTCTGACCCGACCTGCCTTGCCCCGCAATAATATACCATGTAATATATAGCACATATTATATTTTATGTGATTTTAAATTGATTTTTCTAAGTCATGGCTCGCCAAATCTGCACAGGTTGGAGCACGGGCCAGTTCACACAGACCCATGTTGTGGTAGGCCCAGGCCTTTAGATACCTAGCCCGGCCCATTACCATCCTACACATGTGCATGTATTGTATAATATATATATATATATATATATAGATTACTTCATTCTTCCATTAATGTGCGACTTAACTTTCCCTGCATCTCCGGTGTCAGTTTCATCGGCTTCTATAAACCTTAATTTGTAAAGATTTAAACTCATTTTCTAAATGGGTTTGATCCACATAATTTTTTCAATTTAGATGAGAATAATTCGTCATTTATAATCGGACGTACCGTAAAACGCTCAAGGTGCTTCGATCTTCACAACTTCTACTGTCCCTTTGAACGGCAGTTTCACATAATCCGGCAAGTGAGCTCAGGCATCGATGCCCACTCACTCCATTTAATAGTGGGCGAGCCATCTGAAACCGTCCCATCTCCTGCATTAATATGGAAAGGATGATTTTGGAAATTTGGTGCGCCGTTCCCATTTTTGGCACCCATTTCATTTAAGGGTTCTTGTGGGGGGGTCTTGTCATGGTTTTTGAATTAGTGCCCAATTTTCGCGCCAATAATAAGTATATTCCTCTATAGGAAGAAGAAAGCATTAATGGATGTTACTACAATGGGGAACCGTACCTCGGTATATGGTTATCATAATATGAAATTAATTTCCCTCAATTTCAGAAATGCACTGTACTTAATTTATTTTTATTGCCTGGCGACCTCACTGAATCCTTGGCCATTAAATTTCGGACCCAACTCCCAAAGCCTCATCGATGATTTCGATTTACTGTGTTAGGGATAGTTTGAATCCAAGAAATGGCCAGTGGGTCGAGAATTTCTCGAGAGATGCGATAATTTCTCTATTTTTCAGGGTAATTCTGAGGAAGAAAATGATCTCTCTCTCTCTCTCTCTCCCTCTATCTCTCTGGCTTTCTTTTTTTGTTTTAATGGAAGTCAATGAATGGATTCGAGAATGGCCAAGTAACGATGGCTCACGTGGCCATCTGTCGATGACCACGACATCGAAACGGATATTGTAGCGCCACCTGTCGATCACCGATTCCAATAATGTACCGAGTCGAGTGAGCTCATGGTTGGGGATCTGGCGATTCCCATCGTAATTCCTTGTAGCTGTCGACGAGGGTGGACTCTGATACCGCCTATAAGATCTTCGACCCATCCATGAATAACTAATGGTAAATACTAACCAGATGTGCACTTTTGTTGACTGGCCTTGCAAATGTGTGACCATGATATTTCTCCTTTCTCAACCGAGATATACCATTCATAGCAAGAACAACAGGACGAGGTCGAGGAAGGCGAGGTAGCTCAATAATACCTAACAGTTTTATTCTAAGATTTATGGTGGGGCTCATGAAACCATCATCCTTAACCTCATCAGAATCTCATAATAACGAACCCTAATCTTCACCATTGTATCTTAGCCAGCTAGGTCCGACAATGTGAGGTTCTCGTCCAACGGCAAAAAATGTCGAATTTGTCATGACACCATCTCACTGTAGAAGCTCGTGTTTGCAGTGTAGCACTCAAGTAGCATTCATTGGAGAAATTGAAAACGATCAAATTGGGAGAAGAAGTAAGAGAGAGAGAGAGAGAGAGAGAGAGAGAAAGAAATTAGGAAAGGGGAAGGGAGTGGGTGGAAGAGGGCACGTGGTCTCAATAAATTTATTAGAGGACAACAAGATAGTCGATTTTAATCATAAGTGCAATAGATCAAGTTTAGAAATTAAAATTTTTAAGAATTGGTATCTAAAATTTAATTAGAGACTCCAGATTGTATAATATGTACAATATATCGTTTGGTATATTAGTCAACTTTTATAATACTGAATATTACTAATATAAAAAAAAACAGTGGCACAGACGAAGTGTATGTACCTGAATTGATTGAGATCCATATTCTTCAAATATAAATGTTTACTGTTTATAACATTCGAGTGAGAGATCACATTCAACGTAGGAAAAATAATAATAAATCATCTCAACCAACTTGTATCGGTAGATATATGTGTGCTCAAGTGATGGGAGAGCAGTGGATGGATGGTCCATTTGCATAGCTTGTCAATAACTCTTCTGCGAGCAGAGTTAGGTGATCGCTCGACACGAAAAGATAATAAAAATAAAAAGAAGAAGAAGAAGAAATCAGTATCTTTTAAAGTATCTCATATACGACCAATTATAATAGCACGAAACTTAATATAGATCGACCCTAATTTAAGATTTTACCGTAAAAGTTTTACTTAAGCAGAACCTATTAGGTGTTAATCGTACAAATAATTTGTCATAATCTGCATATTACGTATAATTATATAAGAGTTTAATATTTATGCATAGAGCACATTACTCACACACGACTTGGATTATACGTTGGGTAATTTATTGGAATTATATCTATCTCCCAATTGTATTATTATTATTTGCAGGAAGGTACATCAACATGTAAAGAATTACTTAATTAACAATCTCCATCATGGATCGGATACGGATCGGTGGAAATCAAATGTCCACATGCGGAAGACGAAGGGACAAAGACCCGCTGATAAAAACCATTTCTTTATAACGGGTGGCCGGATCCACCATGGGCTTCCAACAACCCTCACTAAAAAGACATAGGATGCCACTTAGAAACGCAAATTTATTTTTAAAAAATTTATAATATGCCCAGGGGAAAAAATGAATTTACTAAATATGGCAAAAAAATTAAAAAAAAAAAAGAGATAAAGTCGACACGATCATGATCGTGATATTCTCCTATCCTTGGCCAGAGCGAATCGCAGTATCTATAAGTTGATTGACCTAATTCGACATCTCCTCCTATTATGACAAGTTAGTTTGAATCATATCGGTTGAAGTATATTGAGTTTCTTGATATGAGATGTCTGCACCGAGGATGAGAGGAAATTTTCAATTAGATTAAGCTCGGTCGACAAGTATTCGACAGGTTAGTAGAAATATTTCATGATCTTTTGCTACCGATGAATTAGATAGCCACGGATCGAGTTCATGGATGAGGTAACGGACTTGATTCGACTGCGAAAATTTTCCAGCTGGGAGAGAGGGAGTGGTAGTCGAACCGCAGGAACTGCAAATATTCCCTCATCTCAATAATATATATCATCCGATTGTGGAATATCAAATAAAATAATAATAATTATTGGACAAAACCCCCCTCCCACAGCATTTTTTGTTATTAATTAAAACATTGCCATTGTCTTTGCCACTCAGCTAATTCTTGATCTGGTCGACCATCTGTCTTGCCCTTTGTTTTCCAAGAACATCACACACATGCGTTATCTTTGGGAAGCTGTTCGCCGATATGCCCACTGACTTTCTGGTACTGCTGGTCCTTGAACAATTAAAAAAAAAGGGGTGGGGGGTGGAATCTGATGCTTATAATCGACGGGACTCTCAGCCCTTGGTTGCTTCGACTCTGGCCTGATGCCAGCCTCGTGGGGCCTGTCGCAAGGACATGCTTCAAAGCCCGTTTGCCGACCTGAGCACCGTTCAATTGATGCATCCTCCTCGTGTCTCATTTAACTGCCGAATCATAAGTCGGAACGTCGGCAACCACATTTTTCATCAATTCTCTAGGACAAGAAGAAATGACGGAGACCATTCTCCTCTCAATCCCATTACTCCTTGTTGCGCATATCAATTTAAGAGTTTCGAGCTTGAGAGATGTCTCGTCGTCGTCTCGGACAGTCCCGGAGAATACGAAAGGCGGGTGAGGGTAGATTCGTCAATTCGATACACGACGAGAGACGTTGGGAGGCCCAAATCCGCACTACCGTCACCGGTGCCGCTATTCCTTCTCCATGTCTTACGTGATGGCCGCCTGTCTCATTCGCTTTGCCCTTTTTCTCTCCCCGGGAATCCGGGGCCCACCACTCCTCCGGTCGGTTCCTATTTTACAAAATTACCCACGCCTTCACGAGAAAATTACTAAAATCCCTCCCTCCTTTCAATCCCAAAAGCATGCTGCTGGAGTAGTAATGCCTTGTCACCTCAACCTATCCATATTACTTCCTTCTAAAAGAGACAAGGTGAACAAGCATGGATTAATCAAATGGATTTGATGTCTCTTTTCATTATAAGTAAAAATTTGAGATGGAATCTTATAGGTGAAAAGAATTTACGCTAATACATAAGAGCATTGTTCCTGGTCGGCCAAGTCAGCTCAAACTCCTATTATCAAGTTGGACTTTTGGATATCATGTAGCATGCATAAAAAATAAAAGGTTGTAGGAGGAATCTCGAGCGCATGATATCTTAATCTTGTGTGAGAAAGTGACTTCGCTGCGTCGAACGCGATTCTCAGTAAAAGCTAAAGAATTAATTAAAACGTGTTCAGTATATTTATTTTGAAAATCACTTACATATGTGAGAAGAAAATTAGCTGGGGAGTAGCTTTCTCTTACGGTTGATGGATATTTGGAAATTAATTATGGTGATGTGATCCACGATTTAAATGATCTGAACAACATTTATGCTAATCTTGGGATAAATTGTGATCATTATAATTCACCAAAATTTTATTTTAAAAAAACATTTTTTTATTAATCTTTTTTCGACCTTTTTTTCTGGCTAATATTTACAAGGACATGATGGACCATTGACTAGTCCTGATGCCGGGTGATTAGCACTTCTGACTGATCTTTCTTAATCTGAATTTTTAATTTAATTAATTGTTTATTCAATCTAATCGACCCTTCCCAGAAACACCATGTATAGGCATACGGCGGAGCTGGCCGCTGTGCCCAAGAGAGTTGACGACCCACCTAATTTAATGTCTGGACTCTGACCACACCCGTTTAACAATTATGGAACACACATTCAATACAAACAAATAAATTATTTGGATAGTTTGATATCTTTTTATTTTATTTATTATTTTAAATTTAAATATTATAAATAGAGAAAATTCATATATGGTCAAGATCTTCCTCAGAAATCTCACTAGATTATATTGTGAATCTATAAGAGTTTGTTGAATTTCTAAATACCGAATATTGGGACGAAGAAAAGTTGTTTGATTGAATATTAGAAGTTATCCTAGTGAATAATTAAGGGTAGAAAAGATCACATCCCCGATGATCAGATGGGTCTACGTATTTATATACTATACATACATACATATATATATGTCTATCATATGGACTAGAATAAGTAGAGGAGGACACAGCCATAGCCCCCAGAAGAGGTACAAGAGCATGGATCCAACACCTAACATGTTACATGCATTGCTCCCCCTGTCAGCCGTCTAACCACAATCACATGGTCGGATAGTTTCCCCCACTCACTCCACTTATCCTCAAAGAAGCAGCTTGGAGTTTATGTATATATAGCCCATGTTGTTTAATCGGACATACATACATACATACATACATATCTATGTATAGTACCCAGTCCAGCCGAATATGTCGATCATCTCTGTCCGTACATGTCAGAGAGGCAATGGGAATCGGTCGGGGAGGATCGGCCAATACGATGTGATATATGGGTCGGATTGGGGACATCGTGCCTGTTGCTGTTAATGGCGAGAAGGCACGTAAACTACCGAACGGTGCAACGTTCGACTATACGATGGACCCAACTTGTAAGGAGGAGTCAAGACCCTTTTTCCCAGTCACGAACTATTTTCGAGAAGCATACAATTGTTACGCGTGACTCTGGTTATAGTATCCCTAAGCACTGATTTTGCAAAAAAATGTGCTTGTTTTCCAAATATGTGCACCGATCTATTATGGAGTATCTCCGGCCACTTAATTGACCCGGTCAACGGGAGTCAACCGGCGAGATGGGCCACGGATTGCACCGCCACCCCACGGGGGTGAAGACAAGCAAGGGGCGCCGGTTTAACCTCAGAACCAAAACGGGAGAGGGATAATAAAAAGGATAATTCCGGCTAATAATTATTGACTGATTAGGGCGTATTTTCTAATCTAACATCCTTCCATTGACGTTTTCTCATGTCGATGCTGGGACGGAAACGTCTAAGGAATTTTCTTTTGGTTATGTATTATCGGAGATTTTTACTCTTAATAGGTCGATCCGACTCGAATATGAATTAGTTAATATCTAATAAATTTATGGATAATCGATGATTTATATTGAAAATTTGATATCCAAAATTTAACATGCTCGACCAACATAGGCACAAGCTAAATTTGTTCAACTAATGGGTGAAAACTCACATAATCTTTTTTTTGGATTTATTAAACTTAAATTTGTGATATTATTTGAGAAAAAAAGGACGAAATTTCTGAAGGAATAAAGCAGGGAATGGGATGATAAAGGAGGGAAGAATTGGAGAAGGGAAGGAAGATAGGGATGCTCAAACCCTTACCCCACAGCCACCCTCTCTTCTCCCTCGCCTTAACACCGTCTTCTCCTTCCTTGGATCTCTCCCCCTGGAAATTAACTTCTCCATACTCTCTCTCTCTCTCTCTCTCTAATGAAAGAAAGAGCTTCTCTTTATCATTGCTTCATCTCCATTCCTCTCTTCTACTTCCTCTCTTTCCTTTTCATGGCTCTCCTCACTGTCCTCCCACAGGAACCCACTCCCGCTCCCTCCGGCCACTTGAAGCGCAAGCAGAGCGGCCAGAAGCGGCAGCCCCAGATGCCGCAGAAGCCGAAGGCCGAGTCCAAGGCCAAGGCGGCCAAGCAGCCCTCCTCGTGGGACCAGTTCAAGAACCTCCTCACCTGCAAGCAGGTCGAGGGCGGCCGCGTCCACGACCCCTCCAGGCCCGCCGGCCAGCCGTCTGGCAGGCTCGGCTCCTCCTGCAGCTCCATCTGCAGCTTCCGCGACGTTGTTCACGGCAACACCCGTGTCGTCCACCGAGCCGACAACTCGTCCCCGAGAGCAGCTCGCTGGGCCAGGAGGCCAGCCTTCTCAGCCGCAAGGCCGGGGGCAGCGGGTCGTCCTCGGCCAGGTCCCTCTCCGGGTCCACTGCCAAGTCCCACCACGGAGGGTCCGCTGCCGGGGGGGGCAGCCACAGCTCTTCCCGGGGCATGCAGTTCAGGAAGCTCTCCGGGTGTTACGAGTGCCACATGATCGTCGACCCCAGCAGGTACAGATAGATAGATACATCCAAACATACTATGATAATTCATAACCTCACTAATTTCATACGATATCGTGCTTCCCACATCCCGTGGCTAATTCGCGAGGGTAGCTCGGAGGTCACACATCGTGACATCGTGGAGATTTGCCGAAATAAACGAGGAAAGCGACCTTTGCCTATCGATATCATCTGTCCATCTCGTGCATCGTTGGCCTCCTCGATTTCAACAGGAAAAAAAAATCAGCCAATGAACACACTTATCAATTTGCAGTACCTAAATCCCAATTGCCCCTATCATTTGACCCCAACTACGGAATCAAAGGGTTTCCTTGAAGTTTAGCGCGTCTCGTTTGATCTACGGCATAATTATTAACTCAATTACTTAACTAATCGTTAATAATTAATTAATGAATTTCAGGTACCCATATGCACCAAGGGCCACCATCTGCGCCTGCCCGCAGTGCGGGGAGGTCTTCCCCAAGATCGAGAGCTTAGAGCTTCACCAAGCTGTCCGTCACGCCGGTAAAAGCCAATACTAAATTCAGCTAGAATTTAGCTTTCCCTTCTATTCATGCTAATATATATATATATATATATTTCATATTACACTTTACATCGATTAGTCATTCACTTCTAACGTTGCCCAATTGGGTTTCTTCCGAGGTATTATTTTTTTAAAATAAAATTTCAGATTTAACTTTTATAAATCAAGAAAGTTTATATTCAGCTAGAATTTAGAATACTCATATATTTATTTGAATAAAAATTATAAAAAGGGGAAATTACACATAAATTTTGAGCAGCTGGAAGAATCGAAGTACACTTGGTGGCACCTGGAATTAAAAATTGGTCCCTTTCTTTTTCCCCTCTTTTGTTACTTTTTTTGTTAATTGTTGATAAGGAAAAGTGGAATCCCATAGGCACTGCCCTGCACTGCACCTTTTCAACCCAATCATACGGAATTGATTTAGTCCAAAGGGTAAAATCGGTCAAAAAAATCACCCGAGTGTGGGTGAAATCTGAAACAGCCATTTTTACCCCCCACCCCAAAGTTGATTCTGTTAATCACCCGAAAATCTTGCGCAACCACCTCGGTGGAAAATGATGTTTGTTTTTGCTCCTTTTTTTCTCTAATAAAGCAAAAAAAGTTACTATTACTTACCGTTCAATAAAGAAGATGGGAAAAGCTTTCTGAACCAAATTAGTAATTTCGACATATGCGACCGTTCCAAGGTTTGACAAAATTTTTTTCTTAAATAAAAATTTATGTGATTAAAATATTATTGATAAAAAAATTCATAAGAGAAAATAATTATTTTATAAATAATTGATATGTTTAAATATAATTTAATAAAAATTTATTAAATTTTTAGATATCTCACATATTATCTATCACATTTACATGGACTATTAATACTTTACCTATCCTTCTTCACAAAACTCCAAAACCAACAATAATTTGACATGAAAATCCAAAATTTAGGGGAAGAAAAACTCACTACTAAGAAAAAATTATAATTAAAAAAAATTTCTTTTTATATTAAGATAATTCGAATTGAAATTAATCACTATTTTTAACTTATTTTTTTCCTAAGTCAATTTAATGGTTTTTTTGGGGGGACATTGGAGGACCGCATTTAACCCCATACCATCAATCACCTGTCACATTAAAATCACTAAACCTGACCCGTATTCAAGTTGGATGGCTCCACCTCATCGGTCCAAGAATTTACTATATTCGTCACGTAATAGCTTCCAGCTTTACCTCACCAGATGTGCCCCACCGACAAGATTTAAGTAGTTTTTTCTTTCCGAAACTCCCGTAATAAATTTCACGTTCATCATTAATTAGTTAATTGCCACGTCATTAAATATTCCCGCGGTCGAACGTCACAGTGTCGGAGTTGGGGCCGGAAGATTCTGGCAGGAACATCGTCGAGATCATCTTCAAGTCCAGCTGGCTAAAGAAGGACAACCCGATCTGCAAGATCGAGCGGATACTGAAGGTCCACAACACCCAGCGCACCATCCAGCGGTTCGAGGACTGCCGGGACGCGGTCAAGGCCCGGGCCCTCGCGAGCACAAGGAGAAACCCCCGGTGCGCCGCCGACGGCAACGAGCTGCTCCGGTTCCACTGCACCACCCTCGCCTGCTCCCTCGGCCACCGCGGGTCCACCAGCCTCTGCGGCTCCGTCCCCGGCTGCGGCGTGTGCACCATCATCCGCCACGGCTTCCAGGTGGGTACCTTCGTCTGAATACATACAAACACATACACTGAGCAAGATGCATAGTTTGACTTTCGTGGTCAAAGGGATGTATCGAGTTAATCAATTCCTTTTCTTGTCGCAAATTGTTCCAAATTTTGACGGGTAGAATTGGCATTTTCCGTTTCCAGGGCAAGTCGGGCACCGCCGGCGGCGTGAGGACGACGGCAAGCAGCGGGAGGGCGCACGACTCCCTGCGCTTTACGGACGGGAGGAGGGCGATGCTGGTGTGCCGGGTGATAGCTGGGAGGGTGAAGAGGACGGCAGCGGAGGATGCGGCGGCGACGGCCACCGCGGAGGAGGACGGCGGCTGCGGCGGCGTACAGGGCAGCTCGTACGATTCGGTGGCCGGCTCCGCCGGGGTCTACTCCAATCTCGAGGAGCTACTGGTCTTCAACCCCAGGGCCATACTCCCGTGCTTCGTGGTGACGTACGAGGCACTGGAGTCGTAGTTTTAAAATTAATAATTTTATATTTAATAAAAATGTTTAGCGGCAATGTTAATTATATAAAATTTTGGGATTTGCTTATTTTTAAGGTTTATCGTACTTTATTATTATTATTTTAATTTAGTGTGAAATCAGAAGGCTGATTAAATGTGGAATTAGCTCTTTTATGCTGGCGTATGGGTGTATGGGTTTCTGTATATACAAGAGGCGGAGTTTGCCCAGTTTAAATCTGCTTAGGGTTTTTGTCTTTACGCTTTAATATATTTTTATTGGATTTTTCACGTTTAACGTTGTAGAGTTCTGACATTAGCTCAAGCAAACACAATATGCGCGTGCGATTCATGAACAGTTCACAGGTCCACAAACATATTGATTCATCCGAATCCATTGTACTTGTGGGATGTTCGTGGGTTTAACCACAAACATATTCATAAATTTTTTGGTTAATTGAAAAGGATAAAGGAATTGGAAGGGTGCAGCTGTATCACTGACTGAAATCATTGGCACGAGAGGGGAGCTCAAGAGTGCTCATGCGAGAGCAGAGGAATAGATGGAGAGGGACAAGACCGAAGAGACAGAGGAGGCCGCAGCAGCAGCAGTGCCACTCTCTCGGTGACCCATCGCCTTCAACTCCCACTTTCTTCGTCCCACAAGCTTCAGTCCCCCTCGGCGGGTCTATTTTGTGCCCTACAAGCTTTTGTCCCATTGCCTCACCTTCAACGTGTGTAATCGCATCAATCCGTCGTCCTGCGCGTAGAAGGGTTGGGGATGTGACATGCCGAGCCATCGTCTTGGAATGAACACTGCATGCTGACATTTGCTTCGGCAGCTCAAAATATCCAGTATGGTATTGATTAACCACCCCAATCACAAAACCCTCTTGACCCAACCCAAAAAAAAATTAATGGTTATGGTGTAATAATATTAGTTTTTAATATGAAATTAAATGAACCCCTCTTATCCATTTGTTCTTGTCCGCCCCATCACCGAGTTGATTTCCGGTGAGACCTCGATCAGGGTCGATGGTGGGGGAGTCTAGTGGATAGGTAATTAGAATAGTTCTCAGTGAGAGAGTATTCCATATTCTGACAGTTGGATTGGTTTAGCTTTTACTAAGCATGATTTGACTTGACGTGATTAAAGAGACCAAAGTCGACCGAAGGCCACGTGGGAGGTCTCCATCGCCGCAACAAAAAGGGGTGCAGAGAGACGTAGGGAGTGGGCCGGGTTGAGCTTCCAAAACCGAGATGATTTTGACCGGGGAAAGAGACACTGACCAAAGCGAAGGTACCATGGTCAAAGTTGATTCTCATTATCTATTTATAACTAAGAGATTCTCTATTCGATTATTATCAACAAGTCTCTCTGTATCTTCTTGTGTATCTCTTAGATTTCCTGTCCTCTATTAGATTTCAAGTTTTTCTAATATTATCGGGGAAAAGAGAGTGCATTGATAAGATGGAAAGCATTGAAGAATCGATTTAGCTACACGATGAAGGTTAATTTGTGTCTCTGAATTCTGACCCACCCACATGTAAAATAATTGCTCACAGTCACAGTCACAGTCACATTGATACATACACACGCACACTCACTCCCCTATTCATCTTCCCTGTCATTTTCTCGTCACAATTTCTCAGCTTTTTGGACCTTCCGGATGGTAATTTCATGAACTGTCATTTTCGGCTAAAAGGGATTGATTACTCGCTTTTACTAGTTGATTAATAAGTTTCGAGGTTTATCGATTCGAGATTTATAAAGAGAGCCAGTGTTATTTACCTACATAGGTTAACTAATTCCCAAATATAAATAGTGTGCTCTTTTCTTATTATAAATGAAATTCATAAACTTAGAAGAGAACAAAAGAAAGAAATAAAGTGATACGATAAATTCTATACTGTTGAGAATTGTTTTGATTTCGAATCGAAAGTGATACAACCGTCTTTGTAAATCCCTAATAATTGATTCGTTCTTTACTATTTATAAAGAGAGCATCCACATTGAGATTTTTCTAGAGATCTTGTACCTAACGCTAAAGATTATTTTATGTTTATACATATCATATGATCAAACCGGTGTCAGCCAACAAATCCAATCTCAAATGGAATCTTTGGTTGTAATTTACAATGTTTGTGCCCAGAGAGAAGTCAAGAAAATGAAGCGCAAGGGATCGATTGCAATGGCTCATTCTCGATCTGAGATCAATAGGGTTTTTTTTTTTTTTGGCGTTTGATTCCCTCTCAACTTTTCTGTGCTCGTCGTCCTACTCGATTCGAAGATCTGAAGCCCAGCCCTGTTCCAATGATGCTAACTGATGCCTGGATTTCAAGAAGGAGACGTGCTGTCTAGATAGATGGGTAACCGATGAACTCCACGGTCCTACATAATAGCGATAAAAAGATGTTCTCAAATCTCATCGGGGAGCACAGTTCATGATCAGGACCGAGTCGATAATTGGACGGGATTAGTATTAGCCTGATAGGCTTGAAGTAGTCGTGGTCGGTGGCACTGCAAAGCTCGAACATGTACATTGGACAAAACAAAAAGGACATGCAACGAGCAATGTCCAATTTTATTTAAGATATCAAAAGACATGGGTGGGTCTCTATTCCTGCATTCTCTCCCTCTCTCATGTGATCTGCAAGCGGCAAAGTAAGAATCGAACCCACGATCTCTCACCATCCAGTTGAGTTTACTCCTTGGAGCTCAGTTGCACCACTCTCAAATCTACTCCTTTTCGAGGAAGTGGGAATCAGGGTTATTTATCGAAGTCTCTCAGGAAAGAGCCCTTCCTCGTCTCCCAGACTTCTCGATGATCCACCCGGTTCTAGAAAATCAGCGTCGGGCTTGTCTCACTGCTTCCTTGCCAGTCGTTCGGCCCATCCTGGCGAGGTGGCTTGTCCCTTCACGATTCCGAGCAGCCTAAGACTACTTGCAGTCGCAGCCTAACATTGCTTCGAGTTCTTCACCAAGTCCTCTCAGGAAGGTTGGTTCTTGGATGGGAGAAGATCATCTGATGTCGATACTGTTCCAATAAATAATCAATCACTACTGATCCAATTCAACTGCATTCTTTGAACTTTTGAATGTCAGATACAACGACTGATTAATGCAACTCAGTTTTTTTTCCCAATTCAACTCTATTTATTGAAAGAAACCGAGAAAATTAATTAAAAGTAAGCCGTTTCGCTCAGTTCCTATGCCCTCGTATATAAATGCTTTCTTCCTCTGTCAAACTATACACGTTACCGACTAAATCCCCTCATTTGCCAATCATCTTGCGGTAAGTAATCTCATGGCCGCGGACAGGAGCTTCAGCTTGTCCTTGATGGCCCTTGCCGTTGCCGTAATTGGCACAGTCTGCTTCAGCCCCGCTGCAGCCTCACCGAACGAGAGCAAGAGGGACATTGAATTGAATCGTTGCCTGAACGGAGTCACCGAAGACTGCGAGTTTGAGATCGCAGTCTGGATGATGTTCGGCGAGGCACTGCCACCCAGCGAGGAGTGCTGCTCGCGGCTGGCCGACATGGGGAGGGAGTGTCACGACTTGCTCGTGGACTGGCTCCTCGAGACCGGGGAGTACAAGGGTGAGCCGGCCGATGTGATCAGCAGGAGCAACGAGCTGTGGGAGTTCTGCGCTTTCGATAGGGGGAACCCCTACGGATTCCAGCCGGAGGCCCCGGCGCCGGCTCCTGATGCTCAGTTTTAACCGAGTCCCTGAGGAACGAACAATAAATTTGTTGTCTGGTTTATTTGTCTCCTTTGAATTCAGTGGATGAAGGCGTGTTTTTGGGGAATTGGCAATGCTATATAAATAAACCCTAACCCTAGTTTCTGTGTTGAACTTGAGGCTACAAAATTCTCATCCCACTTTGCTCCGCCATACTTAGACCTTTGGAACCTAGAGCTATGCTTCGTGATCAAACTATGGCAACTTTCATGGATCAAACCGATAAATTCCGTATTTGGAAGATGGAATAGGACTCACAGTGCACCGTGTGATCGTCGTGAATCCCTGCTGTGGATTGTGTTAGGGCCACGGCATGAAGTGTGGGACAAAACCCGATGGAAGCTTCGTGAAATGTCCTTGTTGTCGAACCTCACTCAATTCGAGCCATCAGGGACGAGACTGCTCATTGCCGAAGCAGTAGGGAGCAATGTGACGCTCGACCATCTATCTATTTTCGTGGAATTTTGCCACGATGGACGGCCCGAGTGCATCCAAAAGGAAATCTCAAAGCGTCATGAGCCATAATGAGCTCGAGAAAATCTCACAATCCAGAATTCTCTTCCCTTCTTCGCTCGTTGACGCAAATATATCATGAAGGGAATATCGTTGTGCTGACGGGTCGATGAATCAAGGGCTCTGCTCTCTTCTCCTTTCGGCTTGCATATTCTTATGGCCATGCCGAACGGGACATGACTTGTTAGTCAGTCGATTTGGAATGTGAACTCAGCGTTGTCAATTTGATCTGACCAATCGTACAGATGATAGCGGGATTGGGCCGGACCTGAGCCCATGTCGGGCGGGAATTTGGGCTGGCCCAAGGTTGCTGACACAAAAGAACGGTGCGTTTTTGGACTGCGGTTCTTACCTGGCAGAAGTTACGCGAAGGGTTTCACAAACCCTCCCCTCCAAAATTCTTTCATCTCCTTGTTCTTCTCAAATCTTCCTGCTTCGATCCCTCGCACTGTGACAGGTTCCGATTTTTGCCGTCTCCTTCACTGTCGAGAAGATGCCCTCTGAGGATTCGAAGCCCGCCGTGAAGAGGTCGAAGGCGGAGGAGGGAGTGGAGGAGGAGGACAAGAGGAGCTTGGGCTCTATCCTCAAGGATAAGAACAGTAGCAGAGCTCTCGTTGGTGCCAGCAAAGCAGCCAGAGTTAAGAAGGAAGAGCCCGACAATGGTGGGGGTTCTTCGGAGAAGAAGCCGCCTAGGGTGGGCTACGTTGCCGGCGACCGAGGAGCTAAAGTGAAGAAGGAGGCAAAGGAACAGGATGATGATGATGATGTGCCCATCTCCAAGAAGGCATCAAGTGCAAAGAACGATAAGGTAGTTTTGGGTTCTGTAACTTGTAAAGTTTGGATATTCTGGTGCTGTTTAAAACCTGAAGAGCTAGTTTATGGATGCATGACTTGTATATAACTGTTTTACCGTGTGCTATGCTCTGCACAATGTGCCTTTGTTGTGGTAGTTATTGCATGTCTGGTGGCACGATAGAATGCGGTTGAATATACGATCGGATTTGATGGAGATTATAGGAGAAGGAATTTTTAATCTGTACGCTCACTAGGAGTTACGACTCTGTTCTGTACTTGTTTGACTTTTCGAGGACTCGCCTGCAGTTTCAACTGATTTGCGAGAGCATAGGAGATGGTTTTGAGATAGGCAGCTGCCAACCTTGCATTGAACAAATATTTTCTGATTGGTTATTTTGTGGCATTTTTATTTGTGTTAGGTCTGTAATGGAAGAGTTTGTGAAATAGGGAGCTTTGGGATAGTTAATGCTTTTTGTGGAAAATGCAGCTTACTGAAATGAATGGATTGTTGTGAATTAAAGGAGCTGAAAAAGAAGAAGAAAGCTAAGGTGGAACAGGAGAAAAACACGGCAAAACAAGCTCTGGAAAGTGGAAAGAAGAGAGAGAGGAAGGTCTACGATCTGCCAGGCCAGAAGCGGGATCCTCCCGTAGAAGTATGGTCTCTAATTCATCCAATGGAACTTTATTCCCTTCTGTTGATTAATTGGTTCACTGCAGGAATGATTAGTGCATGCATTGTTTGATTTGTAGAGAGACCCATTGAGGGTTTTCTATGAGACACTGTACAAGCAACTCCCCAGCAGCGAAATGGCACAATTTTGGTGAGACATTTGCCCCTAATTACTGATTTCAGTTAGAAAACTTGATCATTGCAATGAATTTTGTGCTCATATTAGAGGGCATTACAGGTTGAGTTGATGATAATTTGCTCTAGTGAAAAACTTTACCGCAATTCTAGCTTGAACTGCTTGAATTCTTTTTCTTGTTTCCTTGGATTTTTCACTGTTTGAAGGTTTAGATTTTCATTGTTTGAAGGGCTGCTTCTTTGGATCCAGATTTCTTGCTCTATATTCTTGCAAATTCTTGTTTATCACTATGAAATCATAATAGTGTATTGGCTGCAGGATGATGGAGTCGGGACTTCTTCCTAAGGAACAGGCTAACAAAATCTTTGAGAAGAAGCAGAAAAGAACTCAGGCACAAAGGCTCAGTTCCCCAGCGAAGTCTGCTTCTTCTGTGAAGAGAATCTCTCAGACTACCGCCACAGTGAAGAAGAATAGTTTGCCATCCCCTCCAGTGTCCTCAAATAAGAAGACGGCTGCGGTGAAGGTTTCAGCAAAGCAGGTCAAAGTGCGGAAAGACCAAGATAGAGGCTCTGACACGGACTCGGATGACAATTTTGTGCTGGCGAGTAGAGTGACTAAGAAATCAAGGGCATCTTAGCTCTGTTCAGAGCTTACTGCTTTCTCTTATTGTCATAGTCCAGAGCTGTAATACCTCAATTAGGTACTACTGATCCAAATGGCACTCTGGTGAGGCTCTCATTGATTCATTTTGATGGGAACGATTGAAACGCCATTCCTATGATTATGATAAACTCTTCATTTGCATCTCTTTTGATATCTTAATCTGGTCCATACTGGTTCCGTGTGTAGCATGACATCTGGACCAGCGGCAACTGACCTTGCATGAATGCAATTGATACTCAATTTAGTCACTTTGAGAAGTGATAGTAAATAAGTTCAGGATGTAACAGGAAGTTGTTGAGAGAAAACCCGATCACGGGCGGACCGTGTGAAAGAGCTAATTATCATCAGATCTCTCAGAGATGAGCTTTATTAGGCCACGCAGGAACCAATCGGGTTCATGAGAATAACATGAAAAGGAGGATACAAGCCTACGAAATGCCCAAGTCTCTTGGCAAACATAATAAGAAGACACATTATATAACATGACCACAGCTGAAGACAGCGAGGCACAGTGAATGGGGTAACTGAGTTGGAGACAAACAGATGGAACCAGGACTTGTAGAGGGACCTGACTCGCTCAGATGGAAGCAGTTTCCTCGAAGTTACCACATTTCTCAGGCCTCGAGTCCCTCCTCGTCGACTTCGTCATCGTACTCATCCTCAGCGGTGGCATCCTGGTACTGCTGATACTCTGCCACGAGGTCGTTCATGTTGCTCTCAGCCTCGGTGAACTCCATCTCGTCCATTCCTTCGCCGGTGTACCAGTGCAAGAAGGCCTTCCTCCTAAACATGGCTGTGAACTGCTCGCTCACCCGCCTAAACATCTCCTGGATCGAGGTAGAGTTTCCAACAAAAGTCGAAGCCATCTTCAGGCCCCTCGGTGCAATATCGCACACGCTTGATTTCACATTGTTAGGGATCCACTCCACGAAGTATGAGGAGTTCTTGTTCTGGACATTGATCATCTGCTCGTCCACCTCCTTGGTGCTCATCTTCCCACGGAACATGGCTGAGGCCGTAAGGTAGCGGCCATGACGGGGATCAGCGGCACACATCATGTTCTTTGCATCCCACATCTGCTGGGTCAGCTCAGGCACGGTGAGGGAGATGTACTGCTGGGAACCATGGGAGGTTAGCGGGGCGAATCCAACCATAAAGAAGTGGAGACGGGGGAACGGGATCAGGTTGACTGCAAGTTTTCGAAGGTCTGAGTTCAGCTGCCCCGGGAATCGCAGGCAGCAGGTCACACCACTCATGGTAGCAGATATTAAGTGGTTAAGGTCCCCAACTGCAAGCAGAAACACATCAGACAAGCTTGTAAGTACAACAAGAAGATCCACAAGCGGGTCTGTCCATTTCGACAGAAAGTTGGCAACTGAGGAAGACATTGATATCCCTCGGCTTTAATTAGCTTTTATCCTATGTTGAGAAAGAGGAAAAGAAAAGCTTTATGGAATAATAGTATATTTGTATCCCTTACAGCTTGGGGTGCTAAGCTTTAATGTCCTGAAGCAGATGTCATAAAGGGCTTCATTGTCAAGCACCATGCACTCATCGGCATTCTCGACCAGCTGATGCACAGAGAGGGTGGCATTGTATGGCTCCACGACTGTGTCAGACACCTTGGGGGAAGGGAAGACAGAGAATGTCAGCATCATTCGGTCCGGGTACTCCTCCCTGATCTTTGAGATCAAGAGGGTTCCCATACCAGAGCCAGTGCCTCCTCCGAGCGAGTGGCACACTTGGAAACCTGTCAAGAAAAACCATCATACATCATAGAATGAAGAATTCACTTTTCCATCCATAGCATTAAAATATCTGAGACAACAATTAACAGGAAGATCTATAACCTATCACAGCAAATCTGCACCTTTCGGAGTGCTATGACTTCAAACGAAGTCAAAAGATTCCAATGTTGTGGCAACTGACAACCTAGATAACACCAGTATCATCCAAGAGCTTCGGAACAGATTCTGAAGTAAATTAGCAGCTGCAACCTTGCTGGGAACTAATCTTATATTGTATAAGATTGCAATTCAATGTCTTAACTGTTAATATTAGTGCTCAACGGCCATTGTCAACATCACAACTCCCTATTTCTTGAGCTCTGAAGCCTAATCTAGACTGCAGGCAGCATAATTTCCTTGTATCCTCTTGGGAAGCGTATAATTTGTCCTGCTATTTAGAATCACCTATGAGCTCAAATGTGACCGAAGAACACATTAAGATCTGCCCTAATAATGAGAAGTCAGAAAAGTGATTGTTTCCATTTCCATTTTCCTACTCCAAGAATTTTGACTCAAAAAATCGAGTTGAACAAATAAATGCTGAATATTTTCCAGACGATATGGTCTGCTAGCTAGTAATGAAGTAACGGGATGATGACACTGATTGTAATGCCAGTGGCAATTTAACTTTTTCTAGGATCACGATGGTGCTCTCCAGTAGGTAAACAAATCATGATCAGCATCATCATGTTTATCGCCATGTAATCAATCATAATATATCACTGTTATGGTTAACTGTTCCCCATCTAATTGCCGGCTGAGAGAGGTGGTCACAATCATGACACCTTGGAAACAGATGTCAAAGGATCTTTTCAGGGAGTCAGTTATGGATTCATGGAACAAGGCCCTCATACCTTGCCACTTATCAGCAACAGACAAAGGTGGGACCTAGTCGAGAGCCAATCCCCACCCAGCTAATAATATATTTTACTCCGAAAGGCCAAGAAGACAAGAAGTCAAGAAATTGTATCTTATACGACATCATCGGAATATGCATATCGTGAATACGACTGTGTGGCTGTACGATCAGATCTGGAGATCTGAGACAGAACAAATGGCGGAAATGGAATAAACAACGACGATGAGATGATGCAGAAGAATGTGCAATCGTAAATGAGGATATCTAAATGCACGAAATGAGAAGAAGCAGAAAAGACAATGAGCAAAACTGTGGTAGAATTTGAACGAAATACATGAATCCCGTCTCAAGGGGATCCGATCCAGAGGAATTAAAACACGGGTTTAGATTTTAATGATACCTTGGAGGCAGTCGCAGTTCTCGGCCTCCTTGCGGACGACGTCAAGGACCGCGTCGATGAGCTCGGCACCCTCGGTGTAGTGACCCTTGGCCCAGTTGTTGCCGGCGCCGGACTGTCCGAAGACGAAGTTGTCGGGACGGAAGATCTGGCCGTAGGGGCCGGAGCGGATGCTGTCCATGGTGCCGGGCTCGAGGTCCATGAGGACAGCGCGGGGGACGTAGCGGCCTCCGGAGGCCTCGTTGTAGTAGACGTTGATGCGCTCGAGCTGGATGTCGCCGTCGGAGGGGTCGACACCGCCCTTGTAGCGGCCGGTGGGGTCGACGCCGTGCTCGTCGCAGATCACCTCCCAGAACTTGGAACCGATCTGGTTCCCGCACTGCCCACCTTGGATGTGAAGGATCTCCCTCATTGTTCTCGGACGGGATCGGTGAGTGCGACGGGAAGGGATTCACAGAGATACAGAGAGTGGGGAGAGGGAAAGAATCCGATGGAATGGAGAGGAAGCAGATGCAGGAAGATGATATTTATGGCGGAGGAATGGGGAGATGGTTGTAATGTATCACTGTATAAGACAGAGAGAGAGAGAGAGAGAGAGATCTGGAGACGCAAGTGCATGTGACGGCCAATATGGGTGGCGCAGAATCTAACGTCCTCTTGCTCACGGTAGGGGGAAAATCCCGCTACACACCAACCACCCGTCGGATTTACGTACGCCGTGTCGATCACGTGCCGTTGATCGAGCTGCCGAATTATCTTGCTACTGGGCTCTAAAGCTCCTGCATTGAGAAGATTCACGGTCAATGATAGGGTAACGTTGTAAATATATGATCAGATTACTCATTAATTTATGATGTATTATATCACATGATATGTCTATAAATCAAAATAAATTCTTTGTAACTGATTTTTTTTTTCAAATATGTGAACTTAAAAAATAATAAATAAAGAAAAAGGATTTAGGAATATTAAAGTTTTATAATAAAAAAATTAAACTCATAAATTCTTAATTTTTCCGACCAATATCACTGCACAAACGTCACCGTCTCACTTCCCTCCTATCTGATTGTAACGTAGGCAAAGTGTCCGCAGAGCTTCTCTTCCATCTCAAGAGGGCGGAACACAAAAAAGGGGGAACAGAACAGGCTCGTAGTCCTCTCTTTATGAATTCCGCGATGGGGACACGACGCCCACGTGCCCATCGTCTGTGGGCCCGGCACTTACCACTTTTTGAAGATGTCACCGTTCCATATGCGGTTATTTTGTTTAGTTATATAATTTACCATTTTTAAAGGTTAATATTTAATAATTAATAATTAATTTTAGACTATATAATTTACCGTTAAGTGAATTGATCGATTGTTATGACTGTTCAATTATGGGGTGATATTTCAGCCTTGAATCATCTCTTCCGACCACGGTCCATGATCCTCACCAAAAGCCATCCACGGCGCGATGGAATGAACTGCAGGGTACCGCAAGCATTACAAATATTCGGGCCATGGATCAGTGAGCCGGAGAGTTAGCAGCTTATGGGCACGAAGGGAACAGACTTACTGTGGGTCGTGATGGTAAAACAAGATTCAGTGTACAGGATTACGCCAGAGTCTCGAGGAAGTACTTGGTGGTGATCGGGAAGTGGTTCCTTCTGGATCGCCCGAGCTGCCATATGTCATCTCTGCTAACAGTTCAGGGCAGTAACTTAAGAACAACTCACATTCATCGAGCACGTGAAAAAACACTTGCGTAATGTGTTGTCGAATATGGATGCTGATCGTTACCCGCTGCACGAGATCTTTTAAGTAACCTCGGGCTTGATTTCATCCCAGAGTCGAAGGTTCACGGGAGATGGGAAGCTGCAGAATTGACAAGACACGGTTACAAAAGCAAGCGTTTCTGACAATCGTGAAGGGAAAGACAGACCTGCAAAATATCGTCGACAGAATGCAGCCACAGTTAATCGATGAATCGTGCAATTTACACAACAATGATATGTATGCTACCTACATCATATACTCGGGGTGAATGGGAGTAGCTTTGACGGGGCGAGCAAGTTGATTCTTAACCATCTCAGGCTTGGAGTTGGAGTTGCATCTCATTGCAGTACCTCCTGAAGTTGACAGCCTCACCCACCAAGAATTCACTGTCTAAAAGGAGACCGCCATGAGAATTCTCTGAAGAGAGATATGCAAGTGGAAATACCATGTATGTTGAAAAAGCTCACAATATTCTCTCGGCCATCTGCGAGGCTTCCCATCTCGGACTCCATGGTAATGAATCAACAGAGCTGACTTTATAGGAACATGTTGGGAGTTGAAGTGCTGAAGACATGAATGCAATTCAGCTGTTAATTTTTCCGGAAACCAAGAACTGTTCCTTTCAGAAGTTACTTCAATTCGAACTGTGCTGAGAATACGCTACTTCAGAAGGTAGCCAATTACGGGCTACAACACGAGTACCAGAAAAAGCTCAATGTCTCAAACACTTTCCATTGAAACACCAGACACACAGAGATGACAGATAAAATTTCATTAGACTTGGCTAGAAATTGATGCAATTGTTAGTTATACGAACAACTTCATTATTGATAAGAGATCGTCAACTGGACAATTGGAATTCTGACGTACATATTTCATCTAGTTCTATTTGAAATGAAAAGGAGGTAGAGATTTTGGAGAAACAATCTTTTGTGTTCAAGTAACTAAAATGTATTAGCCTTTCATCATTATGCAAGTGGTGACAAAGTAAGGTTAAGGAAAGCAAGGGACCGGAGAACTCATCAGCATGAGCGCTGGTTGTTGCCTTGGAAACTGGGTCAAGATGAAGAAGTGAACCTACAGAGATGCCTTTAGTTAAAATGTAACAGAAATTACAGGGCCCGAGAACCGACCAAAAATCCTGTTGGAATTTGTATTCAGATAAAACTCACAAAAGGATGACTACAAGAAACTTTCTACATACCAGGAATGTAAATACACTGGAAGCCACAAGAAAAGTTGCCTTCCTACAGAAAATCTGGCAAAGGTAGGCCACAAAAACACATTGGTCAACCTGAGAATTTTTTTTTTGGCCTGAGATAGATGTATACACTGTACATATGGGTTCAGCTTCTAGCGGTCTTTCAAGTTGAGGGAATAATGCCTCAATAAAACGTCTCCATGAATCAACTGAAGAGACTGCTTCCATTCCATGATCTGCAGAATGCAAAGCACTGGCAGTAGATAGTTACAGAGAACTCTGGCAGAAAACACTTTCTGACAGTAACTGAAAGAAAAACGCATTGAACCTGTCCCTGAAGAGATTCTTCCAGATGAGGAAGATACTCAGCCATGCACCTTCATGAAAAAATAAACGAATAATAGTAAGAGCAGACACAAAGAAAATTAGAGAAACATATGAGGGTATGAAAAGAACTCCTACATGCCACCGACCCATGAAGGGAGTTCCACGTCTTCAGCTGTAAAAAGAGCCTTAAACTCTGGAGTAGACACTAGTTTCAAACCAGGTGCTGAAGGAGCAGGCGTATATTTCTTCCCTACAGGGTATACCACCTGCCATGATCCAAGATCATAAATTGAAAAGAGGAAATAACAACAAAAGTGGGAAATGAGGGGGAATGCAACCTATAACTGTATCTTCTGGAGATGCCTCCTACGACACCCATGCACCATCTTGTTGATATTCAAGTCCAATAGAGGCACTACAAACTATACCTCCTCTGGCTACACTAAAATTCAGTCACAGACGATACGACAGGGTTCCCCGCTGCGGCAGTCGTCGTTTTGTCATCTACCCGTAGCTGACAATGGGCTGGGCCAGACTATGAGGCACAGCCCACAATGAGATGGGCTACTCGTGTCCGTGTAACCTCTTAATCGGATCCGACCCGGGAGTGGGCAAAATCGCCATTTAACCCTAAAACCCTAGACAGTCCACCACGATCTCCCTACGTCTTTTTGATAGCCGGCGCTAAACCCCCGAGCTTCCTTGGACCAGAAACCACCTCTCTCTCTCTCTCTCTCTCTCTCTCTCTCTCTCTCTCTTCATTAGCTTGTTGATGATGGAGGGATCAGATGATGAGTCTTGGATTGAATTTCTCACGAGGTCGTCTGAGAATGATGTGATGCAAAAAGATATCCATTTCTTCTGACGATTGATTCCCTTGTTAGCCGGACGATTTCGATGGCGGTCGTCGGTTTATTATCTGACTCGATGCATCTCCCCTCTCTTCCTCTTCATTCTGAATGCCTCTAAATCGACAATGGAGGTGATTTAAGGAAAGACGACGACCTTCAGCTCCATTTTCATTGACTCTCCGCCCTCTACAACGTTGAGGCTATTCGAAACATTCACGGAATAATTGCCTTCTCTCTCTGGCCAACTCAATTATGGGATGCTCGAAACGGATCTCACGTCCTGATTGGATTCTGACGGACGTCGAAGGGGCAGGGCAGAAAGAAGGCAAGGTGCGGTCGCTTTGCAGGCGTGGAAGAGACCTTTTAAGGTCCATTCATCTTATTATTCATTTTAAATTTTACTTTTATCATTAAAATATTATAAATTTAATTTTTATTATAAAATAATGTGTTTATTTCCTTATTTTTGGCTAACCAAATATATATATATATATATACATATATACAACTCACGGCCCTATTATGCTCACTCGGGACTTCTGAACCGAGGGGCATGCTAGATTTAGCCAACCTCCATATTTGTTATTAAGGCAGCAATGGGGCGGTCAAAAAATCGACTAGAATATGACCATCAAATCAAACTGAATCCAACCACAAATAATCAAACTGTACAAATTGGTTCCTGATGATTCCGCCCTTTGTTAAGGGCAGACCAAGTTAGCCTATTTGACCAAAAATAGGACACCACTTGGTTCAATTCCTAAAAATAACCTAATTACATTTTAAATTATGTTTGTTTCAATTGAACTAAACAATCCAATTAAATCAATAAAAAAATTGATCGACTTAAAATTAAAAAAATAAAAAATATTATAATATATTTATTTTATTTTATTTATCTTGTATTTATATTTTATGTTAAATTTGAATATAATATAATAATTATATTAATAATTTTTATTATAAGATATAGATAAATTATAACATTATATTAATTTATTCATAATATTATATTATTAACATTATTTATTACATATACGGTTCGACCTATTAAACTCCCGATTTAACCATAAATCCATAGATCAATGTCTTGGCCAATTCCCGGTCCGGTCCGGTTTGAAAGACTATTGGTTAAGGGAAGGTTACATCAGTTAGCAAAATCCATGGGTTGAGTCGAGCAAACCCTAAACGATGCACCTGATGACGGGATCCTCCCCGTCTTAGATTGCAATGTTGGGCGATGCACTTCCACCACCCGCCCAGCAAAAAAAAAAAAAATTACAGGAAGAAAAAAGCTGAAAAATAAAATGTCAACGTTGACTTTCGATTCCCAGAACTAATTTATGTGTTCTCCACGGTAAGATATACATATACATATACATATATATATGTGCATGTTAAGCTCAACTCAATAGGATAGATATAATAGTACTGATTTATTTATGCTTAATTTGCTCATTGATGGATGATCGCTTAATCCGCATCTATACCCCGAATATGCTTCTCGGTGACCAATCATCACTTTGGTCGGTTTGTTCACGAGACGACCATATATAAATTACAAGCTGTGGCATACTTAACCCATTAGTCCCAATTTGCTTCTTTTTTTTCCCCTTCAATTACTTGTTCAACTACAATTTTCCTTCGCATCATAGAAAGTGTCTGTGAGATTGACAAGAGACCTGAGGAAAATTGTGCTTAAATTGAGAGCCGTGTCTCTACGTTAAATACTTAAAAAAAGATCGGAGGACAGCGAGAGTAACAATGTCCTCAATCATGAATGAATCTTTTGAATCTATAGCCCAAACTTAAAGCTTTATTTAAAGAGAAAGATGTATCAAACTATCTCAATCGACTCATGTTGATACGTGTAAAGGGTCTCTCTACTTGAAGAAGAGGTTTTCTTTTTCAAAGCATTTTTATTTCCTAGGAAACTTTAAAAACCCTAGACAAACCTCACACTGAAAACATGCATTAAGATGCACGACTGTTCCTCTTGACCTCCAGTTAGTATGGATGCAGCTTCGGATCACTCGGCGGGAAGTAGCTAAAAGGGTTTCACATCGATCGAGGTCCGGTTGGTGTGCCCGATAATCGAATGCGTGGGGCGGACAGGACATGCAGAATCGGCATCGGCATGCTCTACGCGATTTGATTACGAAAGCCGCCGTCCACTGGAAGAGCAAATTGCAATTCTTAAAAGCCCAAAAGATTTTTTCAATTAAAAAACAAGAAATCGCGAAAAGTAAACGATTTTGTTTATTTTCACAGTGTCGACCGAATCTTCTTACCGCGATCATGGGCTCTTCACGAAGTAGGATTTTTTTTTAATTTTTTAGTTTATGCCTTGTGGGTTGTTCTGATTGTGTTCTAGGTGGATATTACATCACCGATTTTGCATATAAATTTCGTTAGGGAGCCGGCAGAATTAGAGGATTAATTAAAGCTCAGGACTCTTTGATTAGTTCGACTGGCTGGAAAAGATGAGATATACTTGATGGGAATTCGGCTTGTTTCTTGGGGTGCATCACAAAAGAAATTGAGCTCTACGAGATTGAGCTCCCCTCAGTTCAGAAATATTCCACGTCGATGATGTCCGAACTGAGATTTGATATCAAGCGTTCACGAGTTCTAATTAAACCGGGCTGGGTTATTATTGGTGCTGAGAAATGGAATTTCGTATTGGATCAATGAATAAAAAATCTTGTTCTATGAGAGACGTATGCAATTATCCCATCAAATTAAGTTTTGAGGATCTTATAAGTTTATTACTTTTATAAATTCAGTTTGAGTCATTTAATTGGGTGATTCTTACCGATGAATTTGAGGGTCCAACGGAACGTTCGTCAGTTCCTGTGGCTTGACTTTCTGCTTTTCTTTTTAATTTTTTTAAAAATTTTCTTTAAAGGAGTGTTGACTTTTGGCTCGGTGTTGTTTATAATGACGAGAGTGGGAGAAAATGGACAAAAGGTCAACTAGTTACATGCAGGGATGGATAAGGCGGTTTTCGGGAGGGGATCATCCCCTTCAACTCACCAAAATTTATAAAATATTATATTTTAAAATATCATATTTGACATTTCAAAATTCGATCTTATTATCTTTAACTGAATATCACCATATTTAAATAAAATATCTAAATTTCGTCCCCAATTACACGGTCAATTAGATAAGCCACGAAAGATTCGGTCCCTCTATTCCTCTCTCCTCGAAATTTCTCGGGGGAGGGGTAGATCGGGAATATTGGCACCCATCGACACACTCTGCTGCTCTCCCCCGATGAGGTCATCGAAGGGTTGGGAGGAGGTGACTTAGTCTAGTTTTCAATAATTATTTAACAAAGTCAACTCTTCGCAGAAGTTTCATTCTCTATGTAGTTTTCCCTTAATCCATCAGCAGCAGCAGCTCACGGCGGCTCAATCTTCTGTCGCCTTGCCTCAGCATTTTTTGGTGTCAACCGGCCCATGTCTACCCATAAGGTCCTTTTCAATACTATAATATGTGATCTATTCTAACGTGGGGTTGTTTTTCTTTTTGGCGAGCTATTTGAATATGTATGTATATATATACATCACCCCTTTGTTCTGCTCTGTCCTGTTTCGTGGGTCTTCCTCGTAGTTTGCTGGCTTTAGCAGTTGACCCTTTGTTCGGTTTCTTAGGCTCTGGAAGAAGACAGGACAAAGTCTGTGTCTTGATGATTGACTTCTTCCTCTCGCTCGTTTGATCCTGTTGTCCAGTCGATGAGGATACAATAAAATGATTTCTGTCCCTGTGTCTTGATCCTCGGAACGAATACCAGCATTGTTGTTGGGTGACCGAGCCGCCATCGAGAGAGGCCATGGGAGGGGTCTGTTCGGGTGGGACGTCGGCCATACAAGATGCTAAAGAGGGGAGTGGGAGCGAGTTTTCAGGATCTCCAGGGAACCGGAGTTTGACAAGCAGCTCCGTGAAACAGAAAGAAGTTTCCTTATCAGATCACAATGGGGATGAGATTCGGAAAGTGCTGCAAGAGTATGATGCAGGTGAATCGCATAAATTGAAGTTGTCCCCATCCGCCAAGAAAGGCCCGAGCAAGGTACTTCATTCAGGCTAATACTCTGCTAGTTATCTGTAGATGAATTGCTAATGATGACATAGTGGGCTGAATTGTTTCTGACTATCTAGGAATTGCGGAAGAAAGCATGGTTTTAGTTCGTATGGATTGGACATGAATGAGGACATGGAAGTGAATAAATTATGGCATATTACCATTTTGTTGGGACTCTAGAGCAAAGACGGGAATCGGAATCAGTAACGGAAGAATTGCAGTTATTGCAGTAGTTTACGTTTCTGATGCAAATACAAGCCATTTTCGATATTGGAACTATGAAAACTTTTGAGAAGACACAACCATAGCGATACACCTAGTGCAGTCAAAGAGTTCGGTTCTTGCTGACACCAGGGCAAGAACATGATCACCTTCACGGATCTGGTTGGGAATAGTTTTTCCATTTTGTCCTTATCGTATTCAATGTTTCATTGATTGTCCACCCAATTGCTATTAACATGTTTCAATTGTCAGCTTGAGGAATCACTTGTTCTGCACTTTTTCTTTCTCCTTGCATATGTTCTTCTAGCTTGTGGAGAAGATTACATCTTCTGAAAGGGCAAGGATCTCGGGCCTCAAGCAGGCTGTAAAAGTCCTAAACACAATCGGGAAGAGTTTCCCGGAATTCAGCAAGGAAGTGGTGTATGGCTTGGTACCGAGAGGGAATACGATGTCTATTCTTGCCTTTGAGGTTGCCAATACGATAGTTAAAGGTGAAAACTTGCTGCAATCCCTTTCTGAGAGCAGCATCCAGTCCTTGAAGGAGACTTTGCGTTCTGAAGGAGTCCAGCTTTTAGTTTCCACGGACATGAAAGAGTTGCTGAGACTTGCTGCTTCAGACAAAAGGTTTGTTTATTGGAACAGAGAAACCTTTTTCTTGGATTTAAGCTTTAGAATATCTTAGAAGAGCAAATATGTTATCTATTTTGCTGTTTGTGCAGGGAGGAAATTGATGTCTTTTTACGAGAAGTGATAAGGTTTGGAGATCTGTGCAAGGATCCCCAGTGGCACAACTTGGGCCAATACTTTTCGAAGTAAACTAAGATCTACTAACAAATCATTGCCAGGCTATAATTCAAGTTCACAAAAAATTTTAAAAAAAAACACTCTGAACCTTTTCTTTTGTTGGATCACAGATTAGATTCGGGCAGTGCAAGCCTCAGGTCCTCAAGGGAAGAAGTGGAAACAGTGATGGGAGAGTTGAGTCCTTTGGTTCGGTGTACCTCTGTAAGTTCCGGAAGAGACAGTTTTGAAATTGTTGAACTCGGATGAAGATCTTGTAAAATAAAAAAAGGCTGAGTTGTTTCGTATTTGCAGGAGTTGTACCACGAGCTGAATACTTTAGATCGATTCGAGCAAGATTATAAGCAGAAGCTTGAAGAAGCAGAATGCTTCAATCTCCCCCAAAATGGTTCGAATGAAATGCTTATGCTTATCTTGCAATAGCTTTAGGTTTCAGAACTACAAATTGGTGGATTATCTTGTTGTCAAATTGCAGGAGAGGAGCTCATGATGCTACGTAACGAACTGAAGAATCAGAGGAAACTCGTGAAGGGTTTGAGGAGGAAATCTCTTTGGTCAAGGAATATGGAGGAGGTACATGAAGACAACGAGCTAATTCTATGGTTTCTGCAGAAACCATAAACTTAAGTCTTTGTCTGCGTTTTTCACAAGTCCTTTGATGTGCTAGAATCAGTCTTTACAACCAAGACTAAAAGAACAATTTTCGGCTTAATGTCAACCTTTGCAGATTATGGTGAAGTTCGTAGGCATTGCAACCTATATTCACCAAAGATTTGTGCAAGCATTTGGAAGCAATGGTACGGAAGTTAAAATCAGAATGTTTTACGCTTGGGAATGTGTTATTGTTTCTGCTTAGTAATCAGAAAGTTTATGATGCCAGGAATGACTACATCAGACGGTAGTGACGATGCTGAAAAATGTAAGGATGCCCAAAGATTAGGCCCAATGGGTCTTGCATTACACTACGCCAACATAATTGTTCAGATCGACTCAATCGTATGTTTCAGTTATTTCTTTCTTATTGGAGTTTTGCTCCTTCTACGCTATGGTTAGAAAGATTCCTGAGCTAATGACACTGTCGTTTTGTTAAATGTGTCTCCCAGGCTTCTCGTCCTGCATGCCTTCCTCATAACATCCGAGACTCGTTATATCATTCTCTGCCAAGTGGTGTTCAGAAAGCTCTATCTGTCCGACTGCAAGCCGATGATCTCAAAGAGAAGGTAGTGCACAGTTTGAATCTTCTGTTCTGAATTATCTTCCATTATCACTATCAAGACTTAATTTTGTGGTTGCTGCAGTTTCTGATTTCTCGTGTCAAGGCTGAGATGGAGAAGACTTCGAGATGGCTCGTCCCTTTGGCAGCAAACACCATTAAGTACGTTGAATCAGTGTTTAGGATCTGCTAAGAATCTTGTTCATAGAGCTTGCTGCTTCATTTTGCCTGCATTGATGCTTGAGATAGAACCCGACCAAAGTTTTCATTCTATTTTCTGTCACTTACGTGGATTTCACTATAGTGACGCCCATTGTTTCTTTGTCATTGTAAACAGAGCTCATCAGAAGTTCGGGTGGGTAGGAGATTGGGCAAATGCTGGGTGAGTCCCTTTTCCATCATAGCTTTGGTTTGTCAATACGAAATCTTGGAGATAACCGAACCCAAATAACTTCTTTACCTTTTATTTCACAGCAAGGAGTCCTCCAAGAGCACATATATGAGCAAGGAACCGATCCGCCTTCATACTCTATACCACACAGATAAGGAGAAAATGGATCTCTACATCCTTGAATTAGTGGTGTGGCTTCATCATCTGATTAGCCTCGTGAAACAGAGGGTCCATTCAATCACACCCTTAGCTGTCGTGTCTTCTTCGTCCCACCGCAAGGGCCCAAAGTTCCGTCCAAAAGTGCAGCAGATTCCTCCTACCAACAGCATCATTCCGAAACTTTCCAAAGAAGATAGGAACCTCTTGGAAGAGGTGTGCTGGAGCAGACCGGTTCCAGGAATAAGCAAAAGTCAGGAATTGATGGTTTCTCCAAAGAGTACAGGCAAAATCTGTCCCTTAAGCAGGAGCACGGGAACCTCACCGAGCTGGGAAATGTGGGAGACACCAGCAACCAAACACTCTAAAACTGATGTTTTGAACTTAATCATGGATTTAAAATGAATGTATTAGAGTTTTCTTGATCTTATCCCTGATCAAAAGGAAGCTCTTCTGGTGTTGTATAGTGTAGCTTAGTATTATTCCATAGCAAGTCATCATAGTCCCAAATTTATTGGTGATCACAATTCTCCTTATGCTGTCAGATGACTCTCGAGTATGTATTGTATCAGTGAGTATATGTCTATAACTATTTGACAAAAATAATAGCTTACTGCGGGAAGGGGAAAAAAAACAGCATGTCAAACAATTTATGTTTTCTCAGACTTCCGGTGTTGTATAAGCCATTTAACAGCTTAGGAAGCAAAATTCAAAATTTCAAGCCTCCAGTGCACCCGAACTGTTCTGTTTGGTGTTGAACATATCTAGACACTCAATGGGTCTGAACTAGTATAGGTATGAGAGAGGCTGATCTTGCTTAAGAGAGAGATCCGTTGAACCTCCTCAACCAATCCATATCGGTAGTCCACCTGAAGTTCAACTTAGGTAAAGAATGTTCCAAAAACTTCTCCTACTTTAGGTTTTCCAACTACTACAGTTCGCCTATCATAAAATACGAACTTATTCTGTGCATGGAATAGACCGAGAACCCAACCAGAATAGAGGCCTTCTGCATAAGAAAGTTCTTAATGGTATTTCTCCTCTTGCCGATCCTCTTCAATGTTTCTTGTCATGCTCAATCGTCTGCCTCAGCAATTGAGCTTGGCATAACCCGGAGGCCCTGGTTGGAACCCTCAAGAGATGCATGTGTTGGGATTAATGCTCTAAACCCAATCACAATTAATGTATGTTTATTCATAAAATAAAATTAAGACATTATTATTCATCATATGCTATTATATTCTATGATGAAACCCATAAACTATGATAATGATTTTAAGGTCATGATGAGATCATGCCAGTGAGACTTAAAATCCACAAGTTTTAATTTAAAATGTTCCTAATTATAGGATCACTGAACAAGGGATTAGTAATCTGGTAAGACTAGTACACTTGTTACATACTCTAAGGTAGAGGGTAACTGATCTCACAGTTACTTGTGAAGAGTCACTAATGTAAAAGTGTAGGTACTCATTATGGAATGAGTTTACTGAACCGATCCGCTTAAAGGATTAATCTAATGGATCTTTAAATAAATGTCAATAGGTTATTCCTTAGGTGATAGTAGGTGTAAATGATCCTTAGACTTGAGATTACCATAATATCTTGTAAGAGTTAAGTTGTGTTTTGGTTTATTCCTTTACATAGTTTTCTGAACCATGAGTAGGATATTCTGGACCCAACAAGACTCTTATGAAGATGGTGTGTAATCAATAAAGGATCGATTACTTCTCATGAGAGAAGAGAATGTCCTATGTATTCTATTAAGTATTGACTCAGAAAATCTCTGGCCAGAGTAGGATGAAATATCAGAAAGCAGTTTCCAATATTTTATTGTTGAGTTAATTACTAGAGAATTGATATACATATGGATAAAAATTATGGTTTGACATTTTATCACTACCTTAATTTATCCGGGACATTGTATAACTGAATGATTAAATTACATGAAAACTAATCACCAAAGGGTGTTCGATTCTTTGATTGAAATATTCACTATCCGGGTGGTCATGATATGTTGCTAGACGTTAATCTTGACTTGTGAACTTAATTGATTAAGAGTTAATCAATGATCTTATTAAAAGGTTTAATAAGATGAATTAATTCACTACCGGCTTAGTGTGGAGCCCAATGGGTCACACACAATACAAGTCATTTCTCGTAACCAAAATTTAATTGATTAAATTTTGTGTTGGACAGTTAATTCCGCTAGCACGGAATTGTCCATATCGGTTACGCGCCTTATTAGATAAGGTTGTTTCGGAATTAACTGTAAAATTAAATTTATAAAAATTTAATTATACTTTCGGTTATATATGCATGCTAAATTATCGAATGAGATTCGATAAATACATGTTTATATGTATGTACATGAGTAGTACATGTCATGTAAACCAACGGTTGGTCTATTCTCAATGGCATAATATTGAAAATGGTATAACGTATGCCAATAGTGAAAAAGCACATCTCTTCGGTGTAAGAAGGGCACATCTCTTCGGTGAAAGAAGGGCGCGTCTCTTCGGTGAAAGAAGGGCGCGTCTCTTCGGTGAAAGAAGGGCGCGTCTCTTCAGTGAAAAGGGCGCGTCTTTTCGGTGAAGGAGGGACACCTCTCTTCGGAAAAATAATTCTAAAATGTGAAAACGTTTCATCCACCAAAAGGGACAAAAAGTCCCCTTTCGTGTTCTATATATAGAAAAACCGAAGGGCATCATGTGTGTGAGTTTGACAAGGAGAAAAAGACTTTTGCCGTTTGAGAGAAGAAAAGAGTGTTACCCAAAATACTATATCCGAGAGTGATTGAAGAAGATAAGTTCTACTAAGTGTTATATACAAGCCTTTTATTCCGAAACAAAAAGGCGATCGATTGTTGGGAACAGTTCCCAACACTTACGAGAAAAACTTGGTGTGGACACCGTGGAGGACGTACACGTGTGCGTCTAGTCAGAGGATCGACTCTTGAAGTCATTCGTGAAGGTATTGTGGGTCATCGCCGAATTCAGGATTCAAATACAATGACCGATTCGAAGTCTTTGTAGGTGTGTATATTCTCTACTTGTTTCTTCGTATTTGAATTTCAAATTGTATCAAAGGGATACTGGGCTCGGGAATATAATTTAATTGAAATTGAAATGCACGCTTCCGCCGTATATCGATTCCCAACAGCATGAACACGTATTTCATCCCACATCTCTGCCGAGAAACCTCACTGCCTTGGACAAAAGTCTCCTGGGACCAGAAAGGGCTCGGGACACAGCTCCCGTGACATTCAAGGGAGCTGCAATCCTACATCCTCTTTAACTGCTGTCACTAGCAATACTAGGAGTCCTGGTGCCTGGCTGTTGGGCTGCACTAAAGTCACATCTTCTGGCACTTGCAGCCTGGTGTTTTCAGAGTCTTGAGATCTTCGAGGGGAGTCAACGAGGCACGGGTCCCAAGCGGGCACTTGAAGGCCTTTAACCTGCTCTATCATTGAAATTTGGAGATCAGTTATCCGAGTGAGGAAGACTACATGGAAGTCAAGCGAGGCACAAGCTGGTGACAGTTAGAGATATAGAGGATCAAACACTGGGGGATCTACTGACCCGAATGGGAATGAATCTCCACTGGGCTTTGGCTATCAGCAGCAGCAGGGGATAAATTATCTACAACAGAGAAAGTCTGAATCAGCACCTGGCAGGGTTCAATCAACCTTTTCCTAGTGGTTTCAGTCAGCCTTTTTGTGCAGGTGGGCAGGAGGGACTTGGAGATAGTAATTGGGAAATCTCTACATCAGATCTTGATCAGTTACATCATTTATGTAGATGTTCAACGCTTAGTTCTTATTATGTGAATTACCTCTATGAATTACAGCTAATGTTGGATTCTCTTCATTTACAGGGTCAAATTCATTAATGTACTTAATTAGAAAAAGACCTAAACTATTTGAAATAATTACATTAAAAAATTTTTTCCTTTTTCAATCTATGCCAGCTGCTGATGTGGCAGCATGCCATTGGTCACAACAAAGAACATAGCAAAGTGGGAGGAGAGGAGATGGGAGATATCCGAAAACAGAGGACCATGAAATGGACACAAATATCAACCGTCAAGGAATGGCAATGGCATTTTCTTCCTCCATTGGAGTCACCATCACCTCATTTCTTTCTGTAGAAATTCATAATATGTTTTTTCATTTATGTGTTTGACAATAAAGAAGACAATGAACAAGGAACGAGAATCATACATGGCAACTTCACAGGCTTTATCCTCAGTCAGAATCTTGCTCCTACCTTTCTCTTCCAATTTCCTCCACTCGATCCTTCAACTTCTCAGGAACAGATTTTGCTCTTCCACCCCCTTTTTTCCGTCGCCCCCCTTCTTGATTTCCTTCAACGATCTCTCTCTTCCTCTCTCTCACTGACTGACCCAGAGAGAAGAAGCAATGGCTGCTGCCGTCAATGTTGCCGTAGCCCTCCCTTCTTCAAGGACATCATCGTCGTCCCCTTCGATCATATTCTCGTCCCAGGGCCCCGAAAGGGTCAGCTTTTCCAAGGTACCTGAAATTGGAGCAAGGAGGGATCTCTCATAATTCGACTTGCATTTGGTTGTGCACGAACTTTCAAGAATCCTGTTCTTCATTGAGAATTTCGTGAGGAAAGTTATCCTTGTCATATTCCGTGTTCTTGGGATTGGCAAACTGGGAAAAAACTAGCAATCTTGTGCTGTGAAAGAAACAAAAGCTGCCAAATGAGATTGCAGACGATTTTTCTATTTCGGAATGATTCTCTGCTATCAGAATCAGCTGAGACTGTCAGCTAAGTTTGTTATTTTTGCCTTGTTTTTTCCTACCAGGGTGTTGTGTACTCCAGAAATGGACTGGTTGCTGGAGGGAAGGCTCTGTCGGTTAGGGCACAGGTGGCCACAGAGACACCGGCGAAGGTTGTGAAGGAGTCCAAGAAGAATGAGGAAGGAGTGGTGGTGAACAAGTTCAAGCCCAAGAACCCTTACATTGGCAAGTGCCTTCTCAACACCAAGATCACCGGGGATGATGCCCCTGGAGAGACCTGGCACATGGTTTTTAGCACTGAGGGTGAGGATGCCAATAAGGGGACTTGCACCTTTTAATTTAGTTTTCACAGTTTATTAACTTCAACTCATATCAGTTCCGCAAAGGCATTATGAAAAATCTCAGCATCCGTTGATTCCAGGGATCATTGAATGAATATTGCACCATACGATTCTTTGGTAAATTTGTGATGTATTACTGGTGTATTTCCTATTATAAATCATAATTAGTAATGTGAATGATCTGATGATTACTTGAATTGTGACAGATCTGCTCTTGAATAATGCAGGAGAAGTCCCATACAGAGAAGGGCAATCCATCGGTGTTATACCAGATGGAGTAGACAAGAATGGGAAGCCCCACAAGCTCAGATTGTACTCAATTGCCAGCAGTGCTCTCGGGGACTTCGGGAACTCTAAAACAGTGTGATTCCTTCTATGGGGAGACGCTTCAAAACCTTACATGTATACAAATCAATCGTCACCAAATTTGACATTTTTCTCAGTGAGTTCCCTGGTTGGGCTCTGTGTCTGCAGGTTTCTCTTTGTGTGAAGAGGCTTGTCTACACCAACGAACAAGGAGAGATAGTGAAAGGAGTCTGCTCCAACTTCTTATGTAAGGATGAATCTTCTCTTAAAATGACTTTCAATTGATCCGACAGATATGTGCTCTTAAGATTTACCTGTTGATGTAATGGAGAAAAAAGTGGGCAATTAGTGCTTAGTCCCGAAGAATATACTCAAAATTGCTTTCGTTGGAGCTCGACAGACCATTGTCCCTTTCGGTTTTTCTCTCAGTGACATTAGTAATCTCATTTCAGGTGATCTGAAGCCTGGGGCTGAAGTGAATATCACTGGACCAGTTGGGAAAGAAATGCTCATGCCTAAAGATCCGAATGCTACCATCATCATGGTGGGTTGTCTGCGTCAATTATATTTAGTTTCTTGTCATAAATTTGTTTCGATCTATTCAAACAATTGTTGGGCAATTACAATATGGTTTGCTTGCGTCAGCTTGCCACTGGAACCGGTATTGCTCCTTTCCGCTCCTTCCTGTGGAAGATGTTCTTCGAGAAGCATGATGACTACAAGGTACGTGGAAGAGATATAGATAGTTAAGGTTGTAAGCTCGACATTAAAGTCTGATAGTAGAGACAGCTAATATCCTACTCTTGCATCATTTTTTAGATCGGAATCAACCATTCTTTATAAGGAAGCTACACAATCTGAATAGCAAAAGCACTAGAAAACTAGTTTAATTCACTGGGAATATGTTGAAGTGCCGGAAACTGTGATAGTTATTGGTTTTTGCTTTGCTGATGACCCTGCATTCTATCCATTACAGTACTCTTCCTTATCAAATTTTGACCCCCAAAACTTTGAACTGACATGCGCAAAATGAAGTATGATTCATACTTCGATTTTCCCTGGTATGAGTCTATGAGATAACAGAAATGAATCGATTGAATCTAATGCAGTTCAATGGATTGGCCTGGCTCTTCTTGGGTGTTCCAACAACTAGCTCTTTGCTTTACAAGGAGGCAAGTCCTCTCTCTCCCTTTTTCTCTCCCTTTTTCTCTGTTGGATATTTCAAGATTCCTTCTAAATGCGTGTACACATATATGCCATGAGTAGGAGTTCGATAAGATGAAGGAGAAAGCCCCAGAGAACTTCAGGGTCGACTATGCCATGAGCAGAGAACAGACAAACGAGAAGGGTGAGAAGATGTACATCCAGACACGAATGGCTCAGTACGCAGAAGAACTCTGGGAGCGACTCAAGAAGGATAACACCTATGTCTACATGTGTGGCCTCAAGGGAATGGAGAAGGGGATTGATGATATTATGGTCTCCCTGGCTGCAAAAGATGGTAAAGCTCAACAGTTTCAACCCACATTTTATCCCACAAAATAATCAGAACTTCAATGAAAATGTTGAGACCAGATTGAGCTAACATTGCTCTGTCTCTCGATTTCTTTCTTGTGCAGGCATTGATTGGTTAGAGTACAAGAGACAGCTGAAGAAGTCAGAGCAATGGAACGTTGAAGTCTATTGATTTATGGGCAATTCTGTGAATAAAACCTGCTTTTTGCATGATTTTTCCATAAGATACAGAAAGATGGTGCATTCCTTGCAACATGTGTTGATACTCTTACAATTGTACCACGTTGATTCAAGCAAGTCATAACAATTTCCAACATCAAGGCGCTCAATAGGGAACTGTTCAGATTCCTGATCACTAGTTCTTGATGCTTGACTCAGGTATTTGCCCCCAATCCTCTGTTATCATGTCCTAATAACATTCCACTTCCTTTTCACTTCGGGGTCAACCGCCAAGGAGACTGCCATCTTAAACAACCAGGATAAGAGAGAAACTCGGTCCATGAACATTCTTGGGCTGCTTCTCTGTATTGTGATAGTTGACTTGAATGATTGTTAAAAATAACCCAGGAGAGGGCGGGGGCTTGTTTATGGATTGATTAATGCACCTGATTTCCTTTAGCTTGTCAAGTTCCTAGCCCTCTCCTGGAAAAGATAGTGGCTTAGTATTATCCCCTGCAATTTTTAAGACTAGTCACCATCTTATTCAATTAGATCTATGTGACAATCCTATAGGATCCTAAGGAATATGACCTCTCATTACCATGGGGATTGATGCTACTCATAGCCAATTGAATATGGTTCAAAAGCACCCTCGGGCTCCTTTTTGTTCCAATGATAGAACCAGGGAAAGGCTAATAGAAAGCACTGGGATATTCAGCTGCAGACTTTGCCCTGAGAAGGTGGCAAGAGCGGCACGAGGAAACCTGGGTCCTGGTTTGCCCGCATCAACCGTGAATCCAGAGTTCAAGTCCAAGTGAGGCCACGAGGGTCCTGTGTTCAAGTTCATTGCAAGCAGCATAGGGTAGAAAGAATACAGAGCTGGAGTAGGTCCTGGGGCCCCAGTCAGCATTAAGCTAATCCGTGGGTCAACCACAAAGTGTCATTGTGGCGAGTACAAGGCCAAGGAGAACAATATCGTTTGCCCTGTGAGTGAGTTGCTACACTGAGTCAGAGGAGAGTACAGGGAAGAAACTGCAGGATCTAACCCAACAGCAGCACCTACAGAAGTCCCTGGAGTAGCTTTGCCACTACGCAGATATAAGTGAATCTGAGGGACGAGAACATCTCTGTTGATCTCTACTTTAGTTTCCATTATGGAGACCAAGGGGCCCAACGTGGGCTTGCCCAAACTTAGAAGGTGAATTACGATAAAGAGCTCAGACTGAGGAAGAGTCATTGGAAGAAGAATAGGGTCGGTCATTCAAGTCAAAGTTACTCTGGTCAACCTGCATCAATGATGACAAAGATTCAGGAGACTGGCGGGCATAGCCATTAGAGTGGATATCCAACAAATCATCATCATCACCAGTGGAATTCAAACCAAGGTGGAGCCTCACCAGCCTACACATCGATAGTGGATGAGACTGGATTAATATTGTTTTCTGTCATGTGACAATTAGTTGCATCCTCGGCTTCAGTCATATTCGGATCAATCTTCAGGTGCTTAAGCCACTGACTGGAGCTATCGTGGAACTCCTCATTGAGAATAGTTTTATTGCCACAACAGACTTCTTCATTCAAACCAACTCTGCATAACCCCTTCTCGTTTTTTACTTTTGTTTCAGTCACGTGTTAGGACTCCACCACATCCTCCACACGGTCTCCAGTTTCAGAATCTCCACATCATATCCAGACAGGCAGCATGGGGCTTCTTCCATCACCCTCCGCAGATTAGCTCCGCCCTGTTGATATCTCACCTGATGAACAGTCAGTTAAGGAGCTGGGTCTGCAACCGATCGAGTCTGGGCTCTTGATCTTCCGAATTCTAGCTCCTGAGCTTCTCTCCGAGGAAGTGCTACACAATGGTTCTTTGTAGTCCGTCACATCTCCCTCGACCTAACGTTTGCCACCTTTTTGCCCTCCATATAAAGCACTAAGATTCAATACTTCATCGTATCTATCCCTCGCAGTTCCCTTTGGTTTAGCAGCAGCACCTACTTCTTCAGACATCTGGGAATTATCCAAGTCACCAAGATTTTCAGAGACTGTCTTCTCATCAGAAGAATAATTTTGTTGCGTCGGAACAGCATTCATTATCTTAATAGCTCTAGGCACCTCGGCCATCTCCATCTGAGGCTAAGCAGCAGCTACTTGAAGGTCAGAAACAGTGGCGGCTTCAGCACAGCTATCACTCTCATCAAAACCCATCCTTGCTCCCGCAGAAAGAAACCACTGCGGTGCCTACCGACGTGAGAGCATCAGCACCCGAAAAATTGGCCAGCCTAGATGCTCCTACAGCAACTACACTGCTCAGATTTTGCTGATCACTGTTGAGCTTATCCACTGGCTTCTTGTCTTTAGAAGCGCACACTCTGCTAGCGTGTCCGCCTTGCTGAAGCTGTGCTGCCAGATGGATCATCAGAGGCATACGTTTCAACTAAAGTAGTCTCCTCAGCAGGGCACATTCGGATGTCATTAATATCATCTGAGATCTTTCACAGTTCATCAGCTGATTTTGAGTGTGCTTTTTTCTGCACATCTTGAGACTTATTATGGTGCAGTGGCAATTGATCTCTGTAATGCCAAGTTATGGACCCACAAAGCTTCTGAAGCATAGCTTTCCCACATCCTCTCTCTCTCTCTCCACGAAAAGAGATACTCGTAGGAGAACATTCTGCTCCACCAATCTTCCGACATTTCCATGATTTAAGAAAACATAATTAAATTGCAGTAAAAATAAAGAGAATAGAGGTATCAATCATATTAATCGGCATAATCATTGCCAATTGCAGCAAGTAAAAGCTTCAGTTAATTATTGAAAACTTGGCTTTCAAGACTAAATATCAGCCAAAAGGAGGATAAAACTTTCCTCAATTAGGTAATGAAATTTCAAATCTCACCATTGCGTAGAGCAAAAATTCCCCATAATTTGATTAGAACGCATACATACTCTCCAATGACTTGACTACATACTCTACTCCTCGAAAAACCTGGTAAACATAACACAGCGCTTTCGGGACCTCATCACAAGATCATTGAACTTGAGAAATGGAAAGAGTTGTCCTTGACAGCAGAGAGGGGACTACACATCCCAACCGAGCCTACAGCTCATCCTTCACTTCAGAAGCTGTGCTCTCTTCACCTTTGGCTTCCTCTTTTGTCTCGGTCTCTGCCTCGGCTTCTTCAGCATCATCTTCCTCCTCAATGGTGGCATCGGGGCTGATGTTGAGACCCGATTTGACAGAGTCATAGATGTGAGATGCAAAGTCCTTGGGGTCACTCAGCAGGAAGCCACTCTCCATGAGTGCCGTCTGGTACATGAGCTGCGCAGTCTGCTTAACACTCTCGTCCTGGAGAGCACAAAGCCATAGGTCAATTAGCATATATAGCATAAGGGATCCGCAACTATCTGAACATTCAACATTGCTGCTCAGCAAATCTATCAGCACAAATACATGACAGGATGGCATATATATATATATATATGTGGACATGGTCTACGTGCAAAGAAGGATCATTTTAGTCCACTTCATTTTTCCAGAACGGAATCGTTTCAATGGAAATAATCTCATGGAGGGAAAAGTAATATACCTCGGGATCCTTCACAACTCTCTCACGGAGCTCCTTAATGATCGGGTGCCTAGGGTTGATCTCAAGGACCCTCTTCCCACGCATGTAAGCTTGCTGCTTAGCATCTGATAGAGTTTGTGATTGCATGATCCTCTCCATGTTTGCACTCCATCCATACTTAGATGTCACGACCACACAAGGTGTGTTGTCCAAACGGTTGCTGACCTTCACATCATCAACATTGTCCTTTGCAAGAGCAGCTTTCCACCACTTTGTCAGATCCTTGAACGATTCCTTCAAGTCCTTGTCTTTCGAGTCCTTCCCCAGTTTAAGACCCTCCTTGGAGACATTCTGGAACTTCTTGTCCTCATAATCCATCAAATATTGCATCAGATACTCATCAACAGGATCAGTGAAGAAGATGACCTGCGATGGGAGGTAAAATGATAAAATGTCTGTTGAAAACAATGGCGACAATACAAGATTATTACAAGGGCCTGGATTCAAGGACATCTTGCATGAAAGCTTCATGTGAAACAAGCAGCAAACAACAAACCTCGTAGTTCTTCTTCTTAAGCCTCTCAAGGAATGGCGATTTCTCCAGTTGTTCCTTGCTGTTTCCAGTAATGTAGAAAATGTCCTTTTGACCAGTTTTCATACGTGAAATGTACTGATCCAATGAAGTCAATTTACCATCTGACTTGGTGCTGTAAAGGGGACGCAGACACCAGAAATTAAGGCAAGATTTATCATCTGACAGACAAAAGACAGCATCATTTTGAAGCAACAGATGGATGAGGAATCCAAATTTGGTGTCACTTACGTCTCAAATCTCAGAAGCTTAGCCAACCGGTTCCTGTTTGTAGCATCTTCAATTATACCAAGCTTAATGGACTTCCCAAACTCATTCCAGAATTTTGTATATTGGCCTTTCTTCTCATCATCCTCACTAGATTTTTCAACATCTGCATCCCAAAGCAATGAAATATCAGCATTAGGAGGAAACAAAAAAGACACCATGTCTGGCTACCGTGCCAATGAGTAGCCGTGGCACATTCCATTGCCACTGATAGAGATCGTGATAATTTCCCAAGGAAATAGCTAAGGCATCACATATACCTTTCTTGTCCTTGTCAGTAGATTCATCTGGGTCCTCCTCAGCAATCTTACGGATCATATCAAGGGCCTTCCTGATAAGCTTCTTCTTAATTGTTTTCAGACTGCTGTGTTGTTGAAGCATCTCACGTGAGACATTGAGTGGTAAAGTATCCGAATCAACAAGACCCTGCACACAATGATCAAATTGTTTGAGGACTATACACTCAAGTAATAAGAATTAACTAGGTGACACTGCAATCACAAGTTGACACCTTCAAGAAGTTCAGATACTTGGGCAAGAGCTCATCAAATTCATCAGAGATGAACACTCGTCTAACGTATAACTTCAAGTTGGATTTCTTGGTATTGTAATAGCTCTCATATAGATCGTGAGGTGCTTTAGGAGGCACAAACAAGACAGCCTTGAACTCCACATCACCTTCAGCTGTAAAATGACTCCATGCCATTGGCTTCTCTTCACTGAAATCCTGTTGAGTATCAAAGAGTCGATTAGATGATGAGCCAATGCAGAAGAAAGGAAGGCTGTATAAGAAAATCCAAAGACACAAATCTCCAAACCAAGTAGATACAATCGAAGCAATCACTTACCTTTGCAAGAGAGTGATAAAATTTTATATACTCATCATCTGTGACTTCCTTTGGATTCCGCAACCATATGGCTTTGACATCATTAAGCAGTTCCCATTCATAAGTTGTCTCCTTCACCGTCTTTGTCTTGGGTTTTTTCTCAGCATCTTCATCTTCAGATTTCTCAGGGTCTTCTTCCCCTTCCTCAGAAGAGCTGCTTTCAGCTATTTATCACATAAAGAAATGATGAGAATCCATAGACTGCAATCTTACTGACACACATACTGGCAAAACTCTTGATCGGGTAAATCAATATACATACTCGATTCTTCCTCATCACTTGATTCATCATCGTCTGCTGGAACCTCCACATCAACCTCCTTGCTTGCCCAGAGATAAATAGGGAAGTTGATAAATTCAGAGTATCTCTTCACCAAATCCTACAGAAGAAGGAAATAAGCACGACTCTAAGATACCAAGATCAGAAAGAATCACACGCCATGATACTTTCAGAAACAGTGAAGACAGATAATGTCTTATTTCAGGAGAAGGGTTGATTGTACAAAAGGCCTCTGACAAATGATGTGCAGAAATACTGAGGATGAAGCACAAATTGCTCTCACTGAAACAATAGAATCTCTTTCTGCTAAACTGAAACATAAATTTAGAGAGAGAGAGAGAGAGGGTGTCAACACACCGTGAGCAGTCGATTCTAATCGTTCTTTCCCTAATCTGAAGACAAGATTTTACAGAGGAGAAACAGGGACTGAGCAGTTCAAATTGCCCACAGTTGCCAAAAAGAACAGCATGAAGTTTCACAAATTGCGAATAGTAATGAAGGAAATCAGTTCCTAATCAGGGACTAAATAAGTTGTGTAGAATTACTAGAACCTTGAGAGCTAGCGTCCAGCATCAAAATGGCAAATCATGAAATAGCAACAAATCACATATGCTATAAACGAAGAAACAGACACAATTAAAGGCAAAGAAGTATTGTACTAGGAACCTAGAATGGAAAAAAATTACTGCAGGATTGCACATTGACTTCAAACTACTATAACAAGCTATACAGGTAGCCATTCAACAGAAAGATGATCACAGATTGTGTATGTCTGTACATTTTCAGAATCTGGTCACAATAGGAAGAAGATTTTATAACTAGGCTAAAATATGGACAGGATATTCATGAAGAATGTAGCAACTTTATTTGTTCAGGGAAATGATGAAGCTAGTGAGCGTCAGAAACAATTTAACTTAAAATGCTGACTGAAGGCTACTTATGGACAGGATAAGCACCTTTAATTTGCTTTCTTCCAAGTATTCCCCAGCTTCCTCTCTCAGGTGAAGTTTAATTTCAGTACCACGTCCAAGTGGCTCATTCCAAGTATCCTCGGAAATTGCAAAAGCCCCATCTGCCTTTGATTCCCATATATACCTGAAAGCAAATGATTTGAAGGTCACATATAGAAGGCTAAGACGCTGGAATAGATATCAACTAATCCAGAGACGGAACTAAAAAACCTTACTGTTTATCATCGTTATGTTTGCTAATGACTTCAACATAGTCGGCAACAAGATACACAGAGTAAAACCCAACACCAAATTGTCCGATGAGATTAAGATCACCACTGGTCTGCATTTTCTCAACGAAGGCTGCACAAAACATGACAAAGCATCAACATTCATTTAGCATTTCGTGAGAAACGGAGGATGGAATCCTCAATCCTACGGCATAGGCACAAAGGTCAAGTCACAAAAGGGTAACCTGAAGTTCCAGACTTAGCTATCGTTCCAAGGTTCTTGATCAAATCCTCCTTTGTCATGCCAATGCCTCTGTCACGAATAGAAAGGATTTTCTTCTCTTTGTCCAATTTAATCTGCACGTACATATGTATCATTAAAATCAAGTAGTGCAATTCTCTGGGTCATTGAGACGCTCTGAAACCCTCTGATAGAAGCAACACAATTCACAACAGCATAGAACTTAATGACCACTTACAGCTAATAGAAAACAAGTAGTGACTAAAACCAAAACTGCGACTATGTCAACTTCCACTGACCTGAATCCCAAGCTTAGCATTGTCTCCCTCACCCAGAATTTCTTTGTCAGTCAGGGAAAGGAAGCGAATCTTGTCCAGAGCCTGAATGCAAGCGACATTTACGGCAAATGAGCAAAGCAGATATCACAACAATAAGACAGAAAATGAACACTTCGGAGAAGATGACAGGCAGATGGAAGAGTTTACATCAGAAGCGTTGGATATCAATTCCCTGAGGAAGATGTCCTTGTTACTGTACAGAGAGTTGATGATGATGTCCATAAGCCGAGAGACCTCAGCTTGGAACTCAAACTTTTCCGCATTACTACGGAGTGATCTCTTAGAGATCGACTCCGCTTCCCTGCAAAAAAAAATCCAATCTGTACAGTTAATCAAGAAACACTTAATCAACTACTGTGCGTGCTCCGGATGAATCACAATTCACAAGGCTGCACACCTCTTAACTACGTCAGAATCAGTCGATAAACCGTGGGGAACAGCACCGAGCTTCTCTTCAACCTTCGGCGGATCCACCAGTTCATCTGAATCTCCCTCGGCACTTGCGTGCAACTTCCTTCCTGAGAAAAAGTCACAGATCCATGTCAACTTCATCTTCCGTGATTAACAACTGAAAATGTACAGCGAACTCTGAACTCTAAACTGATCACAAATGGAAAATAATCGGCTAGAGATCATCAGCTAACAATCACATATATTCCGGCGGCCACGAATTCCACACAAAATGAGATCCGCGCAAGAGGGAGCTTGAGTTAGGGAAATGCCAGGGATTAACCTTGATCTGGAAGAAGGAATATGAGGCAGAGTAGGAGAAGAGCGGAAGGGACCGTCCACTTCCTCATCGGCGTTAGTTATCAGCGGCCGCGTCCTCTGGTGACCTCCCTCACTTCAGAACTCCGTTTATCGATCTCTCTCCCTTCTACTTTCCCGAGCTCGCCATTTATATATCCGAGCCCCCGTCCGCTCTGGTGGAGGGATGAGATACATTACATTACACCAGAGGCTTGACTTAGGAGAGGCCGGGACTGCTTCTGATTGGCCCGTTGAGGCCAGCATGGACGATCCGACGGACCAGCTTCGCTTATGTCCACGTGGCGAATCCCCATTGGGTGATTCTCGTGCATTTGACGTGGAAATAACTGAAATGACGTAAACGGCCCCCCGGGGAAGACACGGACAGTGAGCTCCACGGCGCTAACTGGCTGGCCCCGCACGACCGACGTGGCAGGGCGGAGGTCTGTTCTGTGCACGTGGCGGAGGTTTATTGGTGCTTGAGAGGTGGAGAGAGCTCTTACATTGTTCTAGATGGTTCTATTTCGCGAGCTGTGTGAAACTTATCCATCTTCTTTAATAGGGATTTGGCTAAATAAGGAATTCTTTGGTTGGAAGGAAATCATCATTAATAATAAAATTAATATGATTAATTTGGTGCGTCCAAAATTTCAGTTTAAATATTATAGATTTAAATTATTTATATTTAAAAATTTTTACCTTTAAAAAATTTTGCCTTTATAAATTATTTAGCTTAAATTTATATTAGTTTGGATAAAAAAAAATGTGAGTGACTTAATTGAGGCCTTGGAATACGTTTTACTTATAACTGAGAATCCTTAAATTTGACTTTCTTTGACTGGATTCTAATTTTTAATTATATTTTCTAATTACAAAAAGCCACATAAAATCTTTATGATCAATTAATTCTCTGACGTACATTTGCAGTCAATTGGGTCAACTTTATTAATTCGAGAATCTAAGGGTTACCGTCTCTAAAGGATCAACAGGTTAGGATAAATTGAACGCACGCTAAGCGTATTCGGGTGCATTGTTGAATTTCAACCTCGATATTTTTCTTAAGTTCTCCAAATCTATGAAATTAACTTCATGGATGGGCGATACTGCTCGGATCTGTAACTTCTCATTCGGGTTGATATCTTATACATGATTGATTGATCCGATACGAGATTATGGGTCATGATTCAGGAAATCATGAACCGATTAGGAACTGGAACTAAAAAAGCTAGTTCACGGTTCAAGTCAGTTGAACGACGAACTTCGACCCTTTCCTTTTTTAAAATTATTTAAAATAAATATTTTTTTTAATTTTTTTAGAACGTTAAATTAAACTAACAAAAGAATTGACCACCGATTGCATGTTTTGGCGATTTGAACCGGTTTGGGTCAGCTTCGCAACAATTTCTATTCGATTTCCAAATGGTTCATGCCCGGTTCCGTATAGGTTTAATAAGAAAACGTGTTTGACCAGTTCTTGTTCAACGAGCATATTTCTTGTAGTTATAACTACTTCTCAACCCAATAAAAATAATTACGTACTAGTTTAAATTCCAAGTCAAACTAGCTCGTTTAGCATCTTTACTACCGGTACATGTTGGTAATTGGAGAAGATCAATGGGCAAGCTATTCGTATAAGTTTGTTAGGTTTTGTCGCATCATTATGAGGCCCATCATCACCCATGACATATTGAACGATCGGGCCCTTTCCAATCGATACCTTGCCACCATCGATTCAATCTCGACATTACATGGCCTCAAGCCAATTACAAAAATGGATGGTACACCAAATTACAAAACATTTTACTAACAAAAATTAAATTTATAAAATTTTCGATTTCCAGCTAATAAACCTTCTCTGTATGGGCATCTGGACTAAATGACAGGTGACGAAAGAGACCCCCACTAGCCCAGAATTGATCCGACCAACCTATTAATAGTGGTACAACATTTCTTCAATTCTTCTACTCTTTTTTTTTTTACTATAGAGATATGATTATATTTTCTTTTCCTGCATGTGCCACACTGCCACTCCGGTCGTTCAACGACACGAGACCTCGGCACGTAGCTGGCTATTGGAGGATGGGAAATATGTGCATTCTTATTAGTGTGCATTTCATCAAAATATTCTCTCCAAATTATCTAAAAATTATATTTTTTTTCTTCGTCCTCAGTTGGGTGTATAAGAACTCCATAGGTCATGATTTATTAAATTCATAGTCGAATCGGTCTATAAAAATCGGAACTTTCTTATATCTTTTTTTCTCTCTATTTACAAAATTAAAATTCTAGAATTTAGTTAAAGGAAAAGAGCTATTGAACCATCTCAACCGGTCTGAAATTGGGTCTCCTATATATTTCAAATTTTCGTCATTCGGTGACAAAGATAGCATTAGCCGATGAGTGAGGAGGGTAGCCCACCAACTTCCATGGAGTGATCCTCACTTTTCTTCAGAGTAGCAGTTTACATGAATGTCCGTCAAAACAGCACATACGCCCGGTCGGGAGGACAAATGGTTCACTTGTGCTTGACGTAATCCATCGCACATCGATCCATTGCACGACCATCCATCGGATAAGATAAGGTGGGATTGAGAATCGTGAGTTAATAAAATGGTGCTCGAGCTTCGAGGTACGTCCCGTTCCGTGAGTTAATAAGGTGGTGAGTGAGGAACGTAATGGCGATGCACGGACAGCCTAAAAAGGAGCAGTGCGAAAGAAGATAATCAGATTATAGCATGCGCATATTACGTATATATTTACATTATATTTCTAAGCAGTCTAACCAAATTGTATGACCCAACCATAGATAGCATTGACAAGCCAACATCATACAATTTAATCACTTTAATTTTTTTCAGTACACACCACTTGATATAAAAAAAATTTGACAACCCTGATAAATTCGAGAATAATCAATAATGTCAAACTCGTGCATTTTCTATATTTACTATATTCGAATATAATATGTTGCTGGAGGAAATAGTGAGACCGAGCCTACTGGGATATTGAATCACTCTCTCCCTACTACTTATAAAAGGAGGGATGAGGACAACGGGAGAGGCCATCTCCCTTTGTCCCTCTCGCACTTGCTCTTGGGCAGCTTTTAGTTTGCAGGGAGAGTATTTCTCTGCACGTCAGAGAGGGCTGCCATGGCTGTTCAATCGATCCTCTGCCTCTTCTTCATCCTCTCGGCCGTTGCCGGTGCAGCCCTGGCGCTGGTAAAGCTGCCGCCGAACGAGACGGTGCCCGCGGTTTTCGCGTTCGGGGACTCGATCGTGGACACCGGGAACAACAACCAGCTCAGGACGGCCGTCAAGTGCAACTTCTCTCCCTACGGGGTCGACTTCGAGGGTGGCAATTCCACGGGACGGTTCTGCGACGGCAGAGTCCCATCCGACCTCATAGGTTTTCCCGTTACAATATTCTCATATATAATATTCTGTCCTCTATATTTATTGCTACACACAAACATATATAAATATGTATCTTACTCTCATATTGTTCGGTCCAATAGTGTGGGATGATTCTAGAAATTAATTACTCCAAAACAATAATATAAATATGATTTATATTACTCCAAAACAATCGGATTAATCGGAGCATAACGAGAATTTTCAAGGATCATGTGATACATTACAAGAAAAGAATCGCAATGCATTGGCCTGGGAAATTTTCAAGCTTAATTATCAGAAATTGTTCTTATGTTAGACCACAAAATGCAAGGGGTCATTCCTAACCTAATCGTTTGTCTAGTACAACATATGTTCTAACCAACTTCTTTTGTAATGGGCTCAGTTTTAAGAGACTCTCTAGCTTGATTTTTCAATTGGGTAATTTTTTTTGTTCGAATATTGTTAGATTATGGGTAATATTAAGATTGAGGGGTAGGTTTGAATTTTGGTGAAGTATTGACCTATCATATCGTAAAGTTTTACCATTATATATTGTCAGATTACGTTGGACTTTAGCTAAACGGTGTAATCTGCAGTGTAAATGCTAATGACATATGTTATTAAGAAATTTTAATGGGTGATGATTGATTTATGTAAAGAATAATTTTTTTTTAATTATTCCATAATGACCACTCCGAATATCTCCTCCCTCCAAGATTTCTCAAGTGTCGTAACTCTTTTGAAGATCCGCAATCGTGCGTTCTCGATTTCGTTTCGGATAGATCGAGAGTCTGTTGAGATGACAATTTCGAGTGTTTTCCCTCTGATTTCAGCCGAAGAACTGGGCATAAAAGACACGGTACCGGCGTACCTGGACCCGAACCTGAAGGAGGCAGATCTCGCCACGGGAGTCGCCTTCGCCTCAGGGGGCTCGGGTTACGACCCCCTAACCCCGAAAATAGTGGTACGTACAATACGTGTCGTGCGACCGATCGCCCCCCTTAATCATAAAGGGGACCGGTCCCAAGATCCTGTAACTGTGGGATCAACTTTCCGTGTGGCCGTGTGGTTAATAACTCTCTCCATTATCTGTGTAGTCTGTGATATCATTGCCGGACCAACTAGAACTGTTCAAGGAGTACATAGGCAAGCTGAAGGCAGCCGTTGGGGAGGAGAAGGCGAACACGGTACTGTCCAAGAGCATATACCTGGTCGTTGCTGGTAGCGATGACATCGCGAATACCTACTTTGTTGCTCGGGTGAGACGCCTTCAGTACGACTTTCCCAGTTACACGGGCCTGATGGCCGACCGGGCTTCGAGTTTCCTGAAGGTAAACGATAGCCACGGGACGCGTGCAGCGCTGTTTTGTAAACTGTGTCACTGTCGGCTGGCCGGTTGCACCTCACCACCGTGTTCTTTCAGGAGCTGTACGATCTCGGGGCACGGAGGATCGCCGTGTTCAGCGCGCCGCCGATCGGGTGCGTCCCGTCGCAGAGGACGTTGGCCGGCGGGGCAGGCCGAGCCTGCGCGGAGGACTACAACCTCGTCGCTCGGATGTTCAACAGCAAGATCTCGTCGGAGATCGACTCCCTCAACCGCCGGCTTCCCCACAGCAAGATGGTCTACATCGACGTCTACGACCCGCTCCTCGATCTCATCATGCATCCACTGAACTACGGTAACCCTCTTCATCGAAGCCGGCTCTTCGACGCGTCATTCATTTTACATGGTCGCATTATCGAATGAATACGCACCGCAGGTTTCGCGTACGCGGATAAAGGGTGCTGCGGTACGGGCAACATAGAGGTGGCATTGCTGTGCAACAAGTTGGAGCCAAACACGTGCTCGGACGTGTCCGATTACGTCTTCTTCGACAGCTACCACCCGACCGAGAAGGCGTACAAGACGCTGATCCCTCCCCTCATCAACAAATACGTGAACGACTTCTTCTAATGGGTCCGATTCCTCCATGGTTGCGGTGTCTGTTCATCCACTCGATGCTCATAAAAGCCTGTGGTTCTGGCTCGAGGATATTGGTTGAGTTTATCGAGGAACCTGGCTAGCGTGCGTCAATGTATGGGGGCATAGTTGGAATTTCACTCTCGGAATGTCCATCAATCTCGTTATGATGGCGCGTGCTTTTTTTCCTAAAAAATACAGCCAATAAAAACCAAAGTCAAAATCTTTGACTATATCTGTCGAATAATGCTGAAGATTGCATCGTTAATGGACCGGTTAAAATATGAGCCGGTTCAGCCGACTGAATTATTCAACTATATAACAACTTTATTGTATGAAATTTGTTAATGGGTCGTGATGCAATGGCCCGATAAGCCCACAAGCCCGAGCATGGTCCGAAATGCTTATTGGGCTATCCGATCTGATCGGACAAGCTTGAAATCTCTAGAAAATTCCTAATTAATATCTTATTTTGCCATTAGAACAGTGAAAAATTTTTCAAAAACGATTATCAGATTATCGGACTGATTCGGCCCAAAAAAAAACAGTGGCATTGGCCCGACCCTCAAAATTATTGTCCTGTACCGACATGACTTGATAACCTATTGGCCCAAGCACGATCTTATCAGGCCGGGAAGGGACAAGAGTTGTCACTAAATCAGAGTTGATACATATAGCTGTGTGAATTATGAGGATATCAGTACATGCCCCATGATAATATAATTAGATAATTGAATTCATATTACGAGAAATTACATATTCGTTTCGAGTATATTTGCGCATTTACGTTTATTGCATTTGCACATGTTGTTAGATTAGGATTCTGATGGGTTATTTGGATGACCCATCGATTGAGGTTGACTTGGGCTTGGGCTGGCTGAGACTGGGACACCGGAGGTGGCGTAGCAGTCAGTGGTGATGGTTGCTTAGGGGCTCCTTGAAGACCTACAAGAAGCCAAGGCCAGGCTCGGTTATCCGAAATGACCCTTTGATGCCTACGTCGTTGAGAGCATGAGAAGAGGAAAGTCTAAGTGTAAGTAGAGAGTTCCGAGAGAGACTTATCTAGGCCAAAGTTGAGTATTTATAGGTGAGAGTCAGCATGAGTCTAACATGATCTGGTATAGTCTAATATGACTAAATATGGATGGTATTACGTGACTTGTCTCCCAAACGTAATATTAGGGGATGAGATATCTCTGGTAGCATGGATGACACGAGTCAGATGGATTTAGCGCCAAGGCCAACTTCTAAGACCTCAGACAGGCCACATAGCGGTCGTCCAGATGGGACGATGTGTAGAGACCGTGGGTGAGATTGACTTGGTGTTCATCCCGGAGGGGCGGCTCGTGGAGGGCCTCGGAGAGGCCAGCTTGGTGGTCGTCCGGGAAGGATAGCTTGTGGGACCTGATTTGGTAGTTGGGCGGATGGTGGCTACCCGAGCTGGGTACGAGGTCCGTATCAAATTCATAATATGCTCCAAGTGGGTCAAATTGGAATCTGTACGATGCTCGAATAGTGAGGCTCACAAAGTTAAGCCAGTTGAGGCAATGTTCTCATATCTTCATGGTCCGATGCCCGTTTCTCACTCGTATCGGAGACGGTGGCCACTGGAAGATGGCTGTTTCTTTCTCCCCAGAGCTGAGCTGACTATTTGCTAGGTTTTCCTCTGTTTAGGGGCTCAGAGAGAGATTATATAGAGAACTCTCAGTGAACAATCGGTTCTCTTCTTCCTTGTAATTCTTAGTATGTCTATGTCCAACTGTTAAATCTCATGCGCCTGTGGATGCTCCCGGTTGCGACTATGCCCCTTGTATATTATTAATGATGGATCTATTGCTTCCTTTCTATAGTAACTCTTCTTTAGTTCATAGATTGCCATGTCCCCTTGCTTATAGATTTGATTTCGTGAAACTGAATCCGTTAAGTCCGGAGTTCGAGGGTATGTTTCATGCAATACTCATTCATCTACCTAAAATCTGGTTGCTCTGTGGCTTTCTGCTGCTCACAACGAATGGACTCCGGACCCTGTATCTCTTGTTGGACCATGTTATAGACCCAAACAGGTCTCCCCCGACAGAAGATGCCGACCAGAAGACCACCTGATAACTCTGCTTTTCACCCTGTGTTCTGAATTCCAGCTTCTCCGGCACTACTTTAACACTCAGCCCCTTTGGTGCATTGACGCTCACGGTGTAAGCGGTTTCTTGGGTTCCTGCAACATTCGTGAGGGTTCGAGTGATGTTCCTGCTGTCTTTCCCGCTGAAGCCGGAAATGGCTATTGACGGGTAGTTCATATTCGATATGAGAACTGCACTTGAATCTGCAGGGCAGGAAAATCCCTCGGAGACATTTCCAGCAATAGCTTTGATATAGGTAATGCTGTAGCCGTAGTAACAGAGGAAGTTCAGGTAGTCGGAGGCATTCATCTCGTAGACCAATCCCGGGTGTAGTGAACGAGTCGGGCTCACCTGTCCTGCTCCGTACTGGTAAGGTGTAGCTACCGATCCCATGCGTGTCGTGATGGGGCCTCTCAAGTTGTTTTTTTGAGTAGCTGTCCATGGAGGAAGCATAACAGTTAACTTCAAGCCCTCTAAGTCAGATTAGGATTTCCAAATGTCAAAATTATACCGAGAAATGGCGAAAGATATGGATGAACCTGTTGTCATGATGGCAGATCGGATCATCGAGGGGTCCCAATATGGGTTCCTAGACTTCACGGCAGCAGCAATGCCCGATACGTGAGGACACGACATGGAAGTTCCGGATAGCACATTGAACGCCGGAGTTCCCTTTCCAGGAGTCCCCTTGGTGTCATTTCCAATCCAAGCCGCAAGAATGTCCACTCCTGGTGCTGTAACATCCGGCTGCAAAACCAAACCCGATAAACACGTTCAATATAATCCATCATTCAACTTCTTCTGCTTGTTTAGGATCAAAATCTGCCGATGGATCCCTGTAGTTGATGAAACAACTGGAACTGAGAGCAAAGAAAGAGTGAAGAAAGATTTCAAGATATGACCAAGCTTGCCTTGAGAATGTTCCTCGTTAAGGAAGAAGGTCCCCGGGCTGAAAAGTACGCCATGACAGGTGCTGGCTTGTAATCACCAACCGTGACTGTCGCTAAGATCGTTCCAACAGGCATTCTATAATGACAGATCGAACTTTCATGCTATGGCATCGGTTTTAAGCTTAGTAATCCTTGTAATAATGACGGTGTCATACCTTGTGGAGTTGATGTTAATGTACGATTGGATCTTAGAAGCATCTTCCGAGGTTATAACGGTCACAGGCAACGAATTGTAGACCGACGCGACCGATCTCCCTTCATCATTCACTGAGATCATACCAATCCCTCCGAGGCTCTTGATCTCCTTGATCCTGTTCTTCTCTGTGTAGCCATTATCATCGTTGTAGCATAGAACAATGCTCCCCTTGACCATGAACTCATCCATGGAGCCCGGGTCGCAGTTCCTGAGGAGATGATTGAATGTTGCAGGACGAGTAAGGGGTGGAACGTAAAGCTCACTTCATGTTTTCGGCTTATGAAATCTTCGATCGGATACAAACCTTGCTGGGAATTCATCTACCCCTTGTTTCCTAGCTGACTTCCCATCTATTAATGGGTAGACAGGAGATTTCTCCAGAGGAGAGAAATTTATGCCTTCTCCCTGAATGAAACTTATTCAGGAAGAATAACTCAGTTCGTATGTTAGCTCGATTAGAAAACAATCTGGAAAACTGGGGTAGTTTTGCTTGCCTTGATCACTTTGTTTCCTTCTAAGATGATATCCGACTTGAAGTCTCTGTCAATGGTGGATGCAGCCACTGTCAGAATCCATGGAGCTGCATTCACAACCGAGCCTGGGCTAGGCCCATCATTCCCTGCCGAGCACACCACCAGGATCCCATGCTGAGACGCATGGAAAGCCCCAATGGCAATGGGATCCGCCCTCAGGTCTAGGCCGGACGAGGCTGAGGCCCCCAATGAAAGGGACAGCACATCGACCCCATCAGCGATCGCATCATCGAATGCTGCTAAGATGGCAGATGAATGACAGCCTGTGCTGATGCATACCCTATAGGCAGCTATTCGAGATTGTGGGGATCCACCTTTGGCTGTCCCAGCGGCGAGGCCATAGTAGGATGCCCCAGAGACAGGGCTCCCCGCAGCAGTCGAGGCCACGTGGGTCCCGTGGCCAAGCCTGTCCCGAGGAGATTGGTCATCTGCAGCTGTTACACCAAAATCGCTGTTGTAGAATCTTGCCCCTATCAGCTTCCTGCATTGCCCAAATTGCATGACTTGCTCTGGAACATCTGGGGAACACTTCCCAGTTTTCTGTTTTTCTTTTTCATTACAGATGATAAAAAGAAACTCGGTTTTGCAGATCAGAAAGAAAGTAAGCTATATAATTCATTTTCCTGTTTTCGGGTGTTTTTCCTACCAATGTGAAATGAAACAAGTTTGGAAAACTGATCCAAACCAATCTCCTATAGTATTACATTTCCTTTCTGATTTCCCTTTTCTCCATGTCTGCGAGGTAAAAGCTTGGAAGTTTCATTTTTACCTGTTACAGTTGAAGGAATTGAAATTGTCCCCTGCCATGCAGACTCCCTTCCACCGCATCGGGACTGGGTCCAAGCCGTCATCGCTGAAACTATCGGCCTCTGGCCAGATTCCTAGTTTCCACACCGAAATTTGAGTCAGCAGAATCCGATGATCAACAGCCATCAGAATTCAATGAACATGCTCCGACTGTTCTACATTACCTGAATCCAGTATACCGATGATAGTGTCTGAGGACTCCCGAGATGGGGGAGAATCGGAGTTTGACAAAGGCCCCGAATTGACCAATAAGTCAGTCTGGTACTTTAGGAAGTCCCAGGAGCGGGTCGTGTGGAGCTGCAGCAGCCGATTGGGGAAAACTGAAACGACCCCGGGCTTCTGGGCGATCAGTCGGGCCTCCTCTTCTGATAAGCGGGCTGCAAACCCAGAGAAACTCCTCCCATACTTGTGCACCACAGCATTGTCACTCCTAACATTGCCAACCTTGACATGAGTTTATATACCACAGTTCATCAAAACAACCTATGCTTTATAAGTATTTTCCTTTCGTTTAGCAGCTGCATACATCCCCTGTGTGATTCTATGCCCGTCTTAGAGATTGAGAGAAAGATCACCGGTTAACAGACTTCAGAAGCCCAGTAAGTTCGATCCTCGGAGCACTGTGGCTTGAGGATGATGCACCCATATAAACTATGTAAACACCATCACCACCGTTGTCCTCAGCTCGAGCGGCCCCACCAGCTGGAGGCAAAACTAGGAAAAATGAGTACAGTAAGAAGATAGAAAGGCCACTCATGCCTAATATGCTGAGCCGTGTCATAGCACTTCCCTGGCAGACTTGGATCAATGAATCAACGCTTTATATAGAGAGAGATCAGAGATCCACCAGCAAAGGGAGGAAGCAAGGTGTCCACTCCACTTAGATCTTTACGGTGAACTGATGCACACATTTTCATCTGCAGAAAGTGGGGATTTTAGGTCTGTCCATTGAAAGGTGGCAGTGGTGGTGGGGCTTTGTGGTTGGAGAAATGAAGCATTAGGGTCTCATCAGGTGGAATCTGCGGACTTCCAGCAGCGACCGACACTGCAGGTAAATCTCAGATCACGCAATTTCAATGTAGTTTGGTGGGATGGTGAAAGAAGGAAGGATAGTTTTCCTCACATGCAAAGAGAACTCTTATTCGAGAGAAATTGGGGTTGGTGCGGTCTTATCGATATCGATCCGGGGGATGTGAGACCATTAGGTTCGGAGGGGCTCGATTCTCCCAGACGGGACGGCTAGACCTCGGCTTGTGTTGCACACAAATACGTCAATGCGAAGTAGGCCTCTTTGCTTATCTCATCGCTAACTCTGAGCCACAGAGATTTGATCTTGGGTGGGGACAGCAAATCATGGTTCATAATTGTATCACGATGGAAGGTTAAATCCCTATCGTTTTGCTTATAGCTTTGCTTGTATGAGTGGTGGTGGCACATGCATGCACGCCTGCTCTTATGTTCATTCTATGTGAACTTTCCGGCTTTCTAGTAGCCCGCACGCTATTGCAAACGGTTTCCTGAGATGCTCTGTGCTGAGACAATTCCAGCCCGTTTGGAGACGACAAATATAAGCGTGTCAAAATAAGTAACACTCTCGGTAAGAATCGAGCCCGAGAATCTAAGAGCGCCGTGAGGAGCTAATGGAGTGGCCCAAGGATGAGATGAGAGATCCCTCCCGGTGGAAGAAGGTCCCCACCATTACGCATCTTCCACCTCTGCTGAGGGTACACATTTTCTTGCGCGCACTATTTTTCTTCTCTCGCAAGCACATTGAGACCACAGGACAAGGTCAGTGCCACTTGGGATAATGTCTTGCTTCTTCTTTTTTTGAGGAGATAAAGTGAGGCAATTCGGACACGTAACGAGGCGGTTGATACAGGGCAAGTTGCAGAGATGTATTCCGAGTCGTCCCACCGCTGACCGAGCGAAGCAATTAGGTGAACTGCTCATGTGAGCTGTACGATTATCATGTCAGCTTGAGAATGGACAAATTTGAAGGGCATCGTGGGTGTGCTCGAATTCGGGGCATCTTCGGTCTCTTGTCGAGGTTAATAAGTTTACTGTAAAGGAGGAAGGTCTCCACCGTAGTTGAGTGCCATGGAGATACCTACCTATCAAAGGGGTCAACCGCATGGTGAGCGCCGTTGCAGCTCATATTCATGGCAGCCCTCGCGCAAGGGCTGACACCCAGATGTAGATCCCATCTTGCCATTTCCAGGGATGCGCCGAGTAATGCGAAAACTCAAAGAGGTATGGACGCAAGGACATCTATCTACGAGTAATGCAAATGATGCAATTTTGGCGGATTTATGTTAGTGCAGAAGGGTAAATTCCTGGCATAGTTTTAAAAACCGGACCAGGCCGGCCGGTTCGACCAGTTCAACGGGAAACCGGCCACTCGTCCGGTCTGGTTCTCATAAATAATCCAATTACACTTTAAATGAGGTCAAATCCAGTTGAACCGATCGATTCTCCGTCGAACCAATAAATCCAATTGAACTTGTGAGAAAACCGGCCAACTTAAAATTAAAAATAAAGAATAAAAATATACTATAATTTACTTATTTTATTTTACTAGATTTATATTCATATTTTATGTTAAATTTGTTACTAATATAATTACTATATTAATGTTTTTTATTATAAATCATAGTTAAATTATAATATTATATGATTTATTGGAATATTATATTATTAATATCATTTATTAAATATATGGTTCGATCCACTGAACTCCTGGTCCGACCCATGAACCCATACCTTGACCGGTTCTCGGCCTGGTCCGGGTTTAAAAACTATGATTCGTGGGTGAAATCCAGACATCCTAATCGCTAGACGACAAATGATCGGAAACCATTGGACGTTCAAATCCTCAACAATATGTGAATAGCCATGCCCCTTCCGTCGAAAGACCGTGCTTAAACTCGTATCACGAATTGGATTGGATCATTGGTTGGCACCGATCCAACCGAATGCATCCGGGCCAACACCAGCCACTCGATTTTGGATCCGAATTCAAACGCATTCTGTCATTTTGATGATTTCCATCATTTCATTTGCTTCTCGTGAGGCCAAAGCTAATAGGCCTGTTGCATCCCCTCGAATGTTTCTGCATCAAACTTCTTCTTAAAGCAAAGTCGTTAATCAATGGTCACATCATGGCCGATATAGTATCAAAAAATATCGATCAAATCAGTAATCGATATTTTGATCCAATGATATGAATCAAAGGCACAATTTCTTAATAACATTTTGCACCAAACCTCATTCCTCCCTTGCATTGCACATATAATTCCTATACATACGCGTAGTTGTAGTTGCCTGTAAGCATCAAGATGCCGACTAAGGGGGGATTTAACATGAAAGAAGGAAATATCAACTCAAAAATAATTAAAAAAATGGTCATAAATATAACATCCACCACCATCATCATCGTCACATTCCCCAAGTCCAAAAACCCTAGCAGCAGAGCAACTCACAACGCCCTGCACATTCTTCAACACACTGGGCAATGGAGTACTTATGGATCCACAAAAAAGAAGCAGTCATATGTCCTTTTCCTATTGAGGCCAAAACTTCATATCCATGTTGATCTCCGGAGCCGCCCAATGCCACCGATAAATAATTTCAGACAAATAATCAGGAAGAAGAAAGTTCAAAGAAGGGGAAAATGTAAAAGAAAGACCCACGACCAAAGAGTCTTTAAAGCATACTATACAAATCCACCTATTAGAATGTGCTTAATCCCCTACAAGCACGGATTATAGCTGTTCCTCGCTGTCCATAAGGGCAAACCTCTATAAGTCCCTCTTCTTCTTCTTTTTTTCCATCTATCTTCCTCATCCAAATCCAGCATACCATGTCTTACCTACCCCCATGAAAAACAAAAAAGAAACAAATTGAGGATATAATCATCTCGACTCCCAGAATAAAATGATCAGCTGTGGTTGGCTTCAGCATTGTCTGTGTTTTGTCCATCTGGATGCTCCAATTGGCCTGTACTACTCGGGTTAGAAGCAGCTTCCACCAGTGTCATGTCCTGAAGAGAAGCAGCAAGGGCATTTTGACTCGATGCTGCAGATGATGGTGAGCCACCCTCAGAAGAAAACTGCCCAGGAGCTCTGACCCATTTCATCCACTCATTTCGCCTCCTTATCTTTTCATCCTGCAGTTGTTTTTCATAAGAGCCGCTCATTAGGTAGATCTCAGACTTCACTAGTGGTGCATCCAGGTTCTCAAGATTGTTGAAGCCAGGGCAAGCAACTCATCTCCTAGATGCATCTAAATATAGTAAAATTGAAACAATATAGTTCATGAGCCAGAAGTCACCTGCACTTCCACAATTCTGGAAATTTTCAAGCTATTTAAGATCAGCTGGGCATCGCCGGTCATACTCTTAACCTGTAAAAAGCACAGCCATAAAGAAAACACTGGTTCATGTGAAGACAGCTAACACCAATACATGAGATCAAGTGAGGAAATATAATAACTAGGCTAGGCACTTGGTAGTTTTACCCCAACTTGGATATTTATTGTCAAATAGTTATGGAAGGCAAAAGCTAAAAGAAAATTGCTAACATTGAGGAGTCATAACAGCAAACTAACAGAGAGTAGTGACAGGAGTACATAATCATATTTCAACCAACTATAAACTACCACAGCACTACATGACACTAGTGACAATTTTATAGGAATACTAGCGGAATCATAATGACAATTGCGAGTACAGGTACACTGTTTTTCACCCCTACAAGTTAGTATAAGCTAACAAGTAAGATTCACGGGTCATGTGAGAGGTCAAACGAGCACCAAGTAATGTCAATCTGTTGTAATCAAGAAAAGGTTCCTCAGTTTCCTAGATGCAAAAGGCATAATAAAGATTTAAAATTTTCTATGAAAAGCCAAATGGGAGGACAGCTGATTAATCAATAGCTAACGGATATGTAACAGAGCATATTTAGCTGAAACATTCACAGTTCGGCTGCTAATGAATCCTCATGCAATGAACTTAAATAACTCACTCGAGGAAAGTTTGCTATCAAGCTAATTGGAACCCATCCTTCATTATCCATGTTTAACTTCAAATATTCGTCTTTTGCCAAGTTATCATCACTGCAGTAAGCAAAACAAACACAAGCCATAAAATTCCATTATACTAGAGCAGACACAGAAGTTCACTACACGGATAAAGCAATGACCAATTTAGAACCTGAAATAATATTCTATTTGGCGAACTAATGAGATAGGCAGGGCAGGCTCTGTCACAGGGTAGAACACAGGAGGGAGCGGTCCATTTGGAAAAAGCATACCACCCCTGAATGGATCCATGGGTACTGGAGGGTAATACAGAGGAGCCATATCTGGAGAATAAAAGAACAGTCAGCTAAGATCTGAAGCACATCATAAACCACGATCTAATTAGTAAGAGCTTAGCTTACCAGGATAAGGCAGAGGTGTTATGAAAGGTCTACCAGGTGCAGCGGGGTGAAGGAATGGAGGAGGGTTAGGAGCTGGAGGAGGAGACCTCATAAAGCTTCTTGAATTAGCTCTATGTGATTGCGCACTAACATCTCTACCAGTTCCATAACCTCTCTGGCCTTCTCCCCGCTGATGGGACACAAAGTTACTCCTCTGAGAAGAATTCCGTGGTTGAGGTTGATACCTACCAGTTCGATGTTCTCTCATTGAAGGATCCGCGGTAGCGGGCAGCAAATTCGGATAAGCATTCGGTGCCATTTGGAAAAGGGTGAAAGGTGGTGGAGGATTGGACGGCACTACTGGAGGATGGAAGTTTCCACCACCACGCTTGTTCGGCCTCTGACGAACTGGAACTGTGGGATGTGGCACTGGACTCGAATTTGGATTATTTGTAGAATGAACCTGTTTTCTCGAGGGACGTGTTACAGCAGCAGGGCCCTGGACCATACATGCGTGCAAGTGACTCAGAGAAACGGCTCTGAGAGTACGTCATTTTTGAGTGAAAATCTCACCTTGTGACATAAGTACACGAGACAGAGCAATGCAGAAACATACGTAAAATGGAGAATTTGTCGTGTCAGTTTCCAGGAATCTACTTTATGGGCGATAAAACATGGTAAAAAATTAATCATCAGAATTAGAAATTTTGAAAGCAAACCTGAGAACTGGAGCTGGATCCTTGTGCAACGGCTCTTGATGGAGAAGAAGAATCAGCAGACCCTACTCTTGAGACCGGCTTAGAGGACTTTGATAGTTCGGGCCAAGAGACAGCGTCCCCCATCAGTGGCCTAGCATCAGCGACGGCAGCAGTACCTTCATTCAGAGGCGGCTTGTTCCAAGCAGGTTTCTTGGGCCGAACAGAGGCTGCATTGTTGGTATTTGGGTCGGTGGTCTCAACTACCACATGCACGTCGTCAACCAGCTGAGACGGCGAGGACGAAGCTTGCTCCGGCGCGGCTGCCGGACGCGGCGGCGACGCAGATTCTTGTCGGGGAGGAGACTGCGGCTGATTGGCCACTGGACCAGACTCGATCTCACCACGGACCACTTGCGCCCAGGGAGAAGGGAACTGCTTGCGCTGTACGCGGGGACCGTTGATGTCGCCGCCGCGGGGAGAGTGGTGGTTGGAGGAGCAGTCCGCCGTCATCGCCATCGGCAAAAACCTCAAATCTTCAGGTTAGTAGGAGCAGAACAGGACAAAATTTTTATCAGCCGATCAGGACAAAAAACAAAACACCGCCATCAATCAGCTTGCATGAAGGAGAAGAGCGGAGGAAAAACGGATTGAGTCAGGGGTTAGGGGTTAGAATTAGGGTTTCATCCGATCAGAAGCAGAAGATTTCCGATGAGATGAAGGCCGGCCGATCGAAGCAGAGCTGGCTTGAGTGACAACGGAGGGGCGGCCGCAAATTGTTAAAAGGCCTCTCCCGTGCCCTACTCACCTCTGGCTCTCAGGGGTACGGCTGTGATTTAGGGTTGGTTACCTTGTAGCTACTTTCGTATCAATTATATTTTCTTTTTTTCCTTTTTTAACCTTTTACTTAATTCTTAGACTATTATTTTGGCAATTAGATGAGTTTTAATTAAGATTTTCTAATTAAAATTCATCAATATAATAATGCCTGATCTAGAAGTTGATTGAATCTGAATCACCATCGTGAACCCTTTTTTATCATAAACTTATCTTACAAGATTATGAATTTTTATATAAAATTTTATTTAAAAAGGATATTATTATTTTTATAATTATATATGTTATTTTTTATTTTTATAATAATAAATTCATTCATCTCGTATTCATATAAATTTATAATCTCATGAGTAATTAATTAATTATTTATGTTAGAGTGCAAAACATGTGATTTGCTTGGTGAGGCCATCCAACTTGATGTACTTCCCAGAAGACCCTGGCCACTGAATTTAATTATATTTTTAGCCCCCGCAATTAAAAAAAAAGGAAAAAACAAGAAGAAGGAAAGAAAAGATTGCCTTAATTACATGAATGTGATAATTTTCAAATACTTGTACTCTTCACAATCTCTGGTCTCCCCTAATACATACATGGTCAAAAGGATTGCAATTTCTAAACGAATTTAATTTTGTGGTTCGGCTGGCGCAACATCTCTTCTTGATATTTTACTTTCGAGTCTTATAAATAAAAAAGTAATTTATAATGGTAAGAGTTTTATCGACTAATGAAATTGTCCTTGCAGGACTACTAATTCATATAATTTTGTTTATATCAGTAGTGTATGGTGTCATAACAACCAATTAATCCACCGAGCGATATATTATACAGTATGGGATTCGTCAATTAAATTCCAAATACTAACTTTCAAAAATTTTGAATTCTGATTTTAATTTATGTAAGTTATCCGTTAATAATAATTTAAGCATAGGGCTGTGGATGGTGATGGAAGTTTTTGTTTGCATATATATATATGTATATATATATATAATCTATGGAGGATCTACCATCTTTCTTTTTTTTGTCTAAGAGGTACAATTTTTTTTTAGAATTCACTAATATTTTTTAATTATTTTCTCATATTTTAATTTTTTTTTTACTTTTAGTAATTGAAAAGTCAACAAATATTTTAATTTTTTTTGGACTTTTAGTAACTGAAAAGTCAACACTTATCAAATTTTTATTTAATCTACAACCATTTGCATAAGATATCTTTCCCTAGGGTAATTTCACAATCAATTATATACCCAATGGATTACAATACCTATTAAACTACCTATCGAGTTACCATAAAACCTTCGATGCAATCAATTCGGTTCACTTGATCGAAATCTACTTCATGCAGGAGGGTGTTAGCGAAATTAGCCCGAGGCAAAGAATGGATGCTCGCCTTTTCCAATTCAGTAGCTACTTTTCACTTTGGTCAGGAAGAACATGTACGCTGATCGATGCATCATAATGAAGTCGATCGAATCAGAATCGACCGCTTCGCCTCTGTTGATGTTAGGTCCTGTAAATTTGCCGAAACTGCAGACATGAATTGGACTATTACATTTCGCGTGCCTGTGCACTCCTCTTCATCATACCCTCTTTATCTACTAAGCCTAAAAACATCCCTTTTTCGAGCTTCACGTTTGGCAATTAAAGAACTCGACAGTTTGTAGATATTATCGATGAAGATATCTTTGTCGGGTCAGTGGACATAAATCTTGAGTCAACAGCTGATAGGAGCTCAGGTCAATGGATATAAATCATGAGTTCCACAGCTGATAGAAGCTCGATATAGAGTAAAAGCGATGGCAAAATAGCATTTCGAATATGGAATGGTAAATGGTCCACTGACAGACCTCCATTAACAGCCACAGACGTATCGGCTCCACTAGTGCCTTTGCAAGGCAACTAAACTATGATAGCTTTATGTCGGTTAAGTACTTACTCTTAACCAGCACCATGTTTCTCTAATCAAGGAATAGTCCTAAGAAGCAATGAACCAGAAACTAATACATGCGGGCGTGTCCTCTGTGATGCAGTGACAATACCTTTATCAAAAACTTTTCAAAGATTTGATTTATTCAGCAAACAAATGATGTGAAACAAGTCGGAACATCAAAGGCATTAGAACAAAGTCAATGAAGAGGTCGTCTTGTCCTATTGCGGAATGACAATCAGAAACTATTATCAAGAAGCTTATAAGATGCTTGTGAACTTACATGGTGTCTGTAGTTCAGCTCAGGTCTCTCAATCTCTTGTATTCTTCAAGGCCCAGTAATGAACTTTTGACCTTAAGCCAATCTTGTGGTTTTGGCATGATTATAGCAATGTATCCTTCTCGGTCAGCCTGGATTTCAGCACATCATCACCAGTTGACCAGACAATGAAGAAGCATCATCATTTAATTCCAACAGAAATCTAGAAGAAAGGACAAGGCAAGTACATTAGACTGTTCTTACAGATGAATTGAGCAGTGCTGCTTGTTGTATTAGCTTATTGTTTACTTCCAGCAGAGAGCCTTTCACACAACACCTGACCGAAGCCACCAAAATAGTTCAAGGTGAGTTACTAAAATAAAGAGATATAACTGAATGATGGCAAGCGTAATTGATAAATTGTATACCTTACTATATAGGAATCTTTGCTGGTACTAACTTTGCACAAAGCTGTATTGGACTCAAAGTGCTGCGCATTCTGAAGGTAAATAGATCTGTTGACTTCAGCAAACATGTAAGAATAATTCGACAAACATACACTCGCATATAGAAGTGAAACCTGACATTTATATAAAAGGTGAGCCTTTTTTGGATAGCTTTATCAACTGTGAGCCTAAGGAGCAGTCATGATCTAACCTCTACTCTAATCACTTGAAACTAATAACTATAATCAGAAAGTCCAGTTCATTTTGGAGTTGTTAACAACTTACAGCTAACCATTATAAAACATGCCAACATCTTTGTTGACCGAATTTAATCTTCATACTCACCCTCTCTATCCCACCAGATAATGTATAGTGAGAAGTGCTATAGCCATTTCATGATTGGCACTAGAAGAAACCAGTGGCAAAAGTTTTTTTTCCAAAAACTAGTGGCATCATTTGGGAGCACATATAAGTAAGAAAAATCAACGATATTGAATCTTGTTCCATGAACAGGATATTGGCCGAGATATTATCACTGAGGCTAGCCAGAGCCAACATCTACTTTTGGAAACCAATAGCTAGCTCATTACCCTGAGGACCAGAAAGTTATCACCAGATACACTATTCTGTTATACAAAATCGTATCTGAACTGCCTATCTTAAGTCACCCTAAGTTCACTTTAGTTAAAGCAGTACAGGAAATCTTACCTTCCAAACGACAAATGAATACACAAGTCCTTGAACTGAAAAGAAAAGGACAAGGAAAAAGAATGTGAAAGATACATCATAAGCAAGAGAGAGCTTAGAAGGTTACCCGTTTGCGTTTCCCCGTGACCTTGATGGTGCTCCGATCAGACTTGCCAACATTAAAGTCAACAGCCAGGATCCCACCTTCATCCTTAAAAGCTAGATGAGTTGGAGCCAAACCTATTATGCACAAGCTTTTCTTCACCAAAGCAATCCCAGAGAAGAGATCAAAATATTACCTTGATGCTCCAGCAATGTTTGTACCAAAGAAGGTACAAAATAACAAAGTTCAAAGCATTATCATATGTGAAGTTTGAAGTCCTACCCGTTGGGGTGCCGGTAGACATATTGATCATGCCCTGGCTTGATAAAATCTGCAATATCTCGCATAAAAGAAAAGGGTATGCTTAATTTTCACAGATTAACCCATGCACGTATTCATACATTCGCATCACGAAATTTAAGTTCACATGCTTTTGACCAAAACGAGTTTATTTGCCAAGAAAGGATAGATTTTCAACCGATTTTCCAGAACTTGCCCGACAAAGACACGTACTCTGGCATCAATTACTACGATACACTATGTCAGGCAAGACAAAAACAGGAGAATAGAACACCAGCATCAGCCAAATCATTCAAAAATGGGACGTGGAAGCTCCAAGTGAAGAACATGGAAATAAGATTGCAACGCATGCCTGGAGCGAAGTAGACATCGAAATTAGCTTCGACGGAAGAGGGCGGAGTGATGGGTAGAGTCCGTACGTCAGGAACCACTAGCCTCCGCAGCTCATCATCATAATCACCATCACAGCCCTCTTCCCGTTCCTCCATTCTCACCCCTTCTCCGTGTTCTGACCCTTCAATGCTTTGAACCCAACTTTCTTCCACCTTTGATTCCTCTGAAGCTCCATCCTTCATCGAGAACCTAACCGTAGGAGATCTCCTAGGGAGCCTTTTGACGCTTCAGCTAGCCAACAATCGAAGCTCTGCGTAGCTGCGAAGTCTCCGGCAGTGGTGGCAACTGTTCTGTTTCGCGCGAGGACCGTGGGGGAGAGGAGAGGGTTCCTCGTTCAGTCGATCTCGGCCTTATTGGGCCTTTCACCAACTTTTGTTGTCTGACCCATTAATATCGGTAACCTTCATTTTTTTTAATTTTTTTTCTCCTTCGAGCCCCTATTTTATTTTACTGAAAAATTTTGTCCTTTTTTTTCTTTTTTTTGGACATGCACTTTCTTCGAACTAGTTGAAGTGCACCTTGAAACTAGTCTACGGTAGGGCCAAAATCTCTAAGAAAATTTACGTCGACCCTCCCAACTTGAAATTCAATCCTTTGATCACATATTTTATTTTATTGTAAAATGTTGTCATGTACTAAATATAGGAACCAATTTTTTTAATATAAATCATATGATATATAGATACCTAGATATTTGAATCATTCAAAGTTAAGTTAGATCTACCAATCAAAGAATAAAACTCTATTAATATAAACTCTTTTCATTCAAAAATTTCGAATCAAAACCTTTATTTATGAAAAAAAATATGTCAAATAATCTCAATTATGAATACATGTGAGTTTTTTTTAAAAAAATAAATTGTTAATTTTTTTTATTAATACATGTTTTGAACTTGTTACAAAACTTTTCCGATTATAATTTTTTATTTAAGATTTTATTTAAGATAAAGATGTGAAAATTTTTACGGCCGATCCCATATTTGTTGTAGACAGGAAATTTTTGGGAATCTATGAGTTAGTTTTCTCATGGGTACAAATAGAAGCTCGATGGAAATATACATAATTAAATCTTACTGACAAAAATTAAATTCATAATATCTTGACATTATATATAGAAGATAGTATTGCTGATTAAATCCCGATTATGGTAATAATAACCACACTAGCCTTGTGTTGGACAGTCACAAAGTCTTCACTTTCCAACACAAATTTATGAGACTCCAAACATTACATGAATCCAATAACCAAACACTGACAAGGGAGAAAAAAAGAAAACACTCCAATCACCCAAAATAATAATCAATAATAATATTTTTATTTAAAAAAAATAGTACTTCGAGTTGTTGTTTTGGTTCATCTTTAATCAACGGACGGCCCTGCAGTCGAGCCTGATCTCCTGGCCGCCCGTCAAGCTGCTCATCCTGATCATCGACTTCACAAACGCCGCCTCGAACGCCTCCGGGGAGGCCGCGAACTTGGTGACGAGCGCCTTGGTCCTCGGGGAGCCGAGCAGGGCCTGGTCCGACGAGAAGATGCTCCGGCCCTGAAGCAGCATCTTGTAGTACACGTTGTCGAACACCGTGGCGGTCGAGTCCATGGTGGAGCCCGCGTTCTTGGCCCTGTTGCGAGCTGGGCACGTGCTCTGGAGCCCTGCAGCGAATGACGGGCTCAGGGCTGGGTCCACGTCATGGGTCGTGTCGAAGCTGTGGATCCTGTTCTGGAACGACGAGCAGTGGGCAAACCCTAGGGTGTGACCTCCTGAATACATACATGTCCATCAATAAACTAATATTAGAACAGATCTGATCTATCACTAGAGACACATAGCCCGACTTCCCGATATCAGGTGTGTATACTGAAGAAAACATGGTAGAAAAACTGTAATTAAATTAAGAATGGGCAACCTGAAAGGGCAACTAAATCATCGAGGGAGAGGCCTCTCTGGGAGAAGCTTTGTTGGAGCTGAGAGAGGTTGAAGGTGGGAGGCGGCAGCTGCCTGGTCTCACTTGCCAGTGAAGTTCTTCCGTCCAATCTCCCCTTCGGAACTTCCCATCTTGGCCCTCCCGACTAACATCACATCATCGTCACCTCACCCAATATCAGACTCGGTTTTGCGGTTAAGAAAAGATGATAACTGGGGAGAGTACAAATACATTACCAGAGCGACTGCGTCTCGAGCTGCAAGAGCTAAGATGTCGGCGCAGGAGACAGTTCCCGGGCATGCGGCTTCGACGGCTTTCTTGGCGTTGTCGATGACGTAAAACGCGTGGAGCGAGATGTTGGGCGGCCCATCCTTCTCCGCTTTGTTCTTCCCCGTGGAGTTCAGGAGCACCGACCCGTCGCAACCCTGAGAGTAATTTTTGTTTTTCACATCAGATGATGATCACGTAATCGATATATATGTACCGGAGATAAAAAAGAAAAAATTAACGAGGTGTGATGAAAACTGATGCAGGGTCGACAGATGAACATTACTCGGATGAAACAGTCGTGGAAGTGCATCCGGAGGAGGGCTGCCGGGACAGTGTTGTCGTTCTTCATCGCCTTCTCGACGGAATCTGAGACCAGATGATCGAGCTGTGGGCACGAGTTGTCGTAGTAGCTTGTGCTCAGTGCACTCGCGGAGAAAGACGGAGAAGAAATCCGCAACACCGCAAGACCCAACAACGCTGCAAATGCTCGAGCTGCCATAGCTGCTGAAGGTAAAATATCGTGTATAACAAACAGCTCGATAGATCGATTATGATATATATTCGAAGAGCTCGTCTATATTTGGATGCTTTACTTGGAGCTCTCATGTGGGGTATTTATAACCAGGGTTTCGGGAGAAGATCGAGACGGGGTTGCATGCAGACAGTAGTTAGTGAAGAGGGTGAGTTTGTTAGCAGATTTGGTGATCAAGAACACTGTTAGATAGAGTTGGGAGCAGTGATCCTTAAGCAAGCTCGTAGAAGGCGACAACAGCATTTTGTATCTGTCGCTCATGTCCTCAACACTTACCATCTATCTCCGATCCTTTTCCAATTTGTTATTCTAAGTCCATTGATATGTTCTGTGGTAGATGTTTACTGATGTTGATTGTCAAATGAAGGGGAGGAGAGAGTTCCTAGAGTAACATGCTAATAATAGGGAGACCACCCACACTTGGTCAGACCACCCGATTATGTCTGGTCAGGTGGTCACACCCTGACCGATGACCGCCAAGTCAATCAACCCGGCCAGACCTCCCTTAATCAAACCAACACGGTCGCCTCCTGCACGTGAGATTGGCATTGGCAGACATGTCTCATTCTCCCAAGACGAAGGTAATTTCTGAAAATCACTCGCACTTTTTCAATACCCTTTTTTTTCTCCTCTTACATTTTCCTGATTTAAGTTTCAAAGAATCATTTCTGGTAAATCCCATCTGATCTAACTTTCCTGCAGGTCATATAGTCACGCTTTCTGCGGAAAACCAGCTTAACGCATAATCATATTAACCGTCCCTGTCACTGTGACTAAATCACATGCCTAGAAGAAGGAAGTTTCTGTCTGTCAAAAAGAGATTTACGAGATACAGTTATCCTGGTAGCTCTGATTAGTTATCACTCACACATCAACTGGATCATGACCATAACTAACTGTGGTTTCTAAGTCCATCCACCGATTGCATCATAGCTTGCAGCTCAAATTGATAGATCTGCCTGAATTTCCTCCCCCAACTCGAACGACTGATGGTGAAACTCCACCGTCAAAGAAGAGCTTCAAAGTGGTGTTGGAATCTGTACCTCATATCATCATTACATAAGTTAAAATTGCATGATGTGGTTAGTTCGTAAAGTCTTACTTTTGAAAGGCATAAAATTCTTGAACTTTAATTGAATCTATAATTGCTTTTGCTATATACGATAGTCCCATGTCTCAACCCGTTATTCAAGAGAATTTTACTGCAGTTCGTGCCTTCGTTATAATTCCTAATATTCCCATCATGATCTAAGCAAAACTCAAATCAAATGCTACCCCCAACACAAAACAAGCATCTAGCTTTGGCTTCTTCTTTTTTTTTTTTTTCCGATTATATTGTAGATTCATAAGTTTAAAATGAGATAGGAGAATATGAGAATAAAAGGATATGATAAGTCCTATAATAAAAATTAAATATACAATATCTTAATTATTGAGCCGAATAGCTTTCCGATAAACAAAGGGGTAAAGGGACATGTAGAATCCATGTATGGTAAGAAATCAGACCCATATAGATTCTTTCTATCTTGGTGTAAGCCACTGGTGTTCATGAGACATCAAGCCCAGCCGACCACTATGCTTGAACTGAGTCGGCCCACTCATGGTGTAAATTTCTCCCAACATAATTTTTTTTCCATTCCCAATACTCGGAATCGAAACCATTTTACTTGAGATGAAAGTGACATATCAACCACATTCCCAATCTAGCACCTTAGTTTTTTCCCCCTTTTTTCCAGGTTTTGGGCCTGAGATTTAAGTCAAAAGCTTCCTATTTTTACTAATTTGTTCGTATTAAATGGCACGTGGACAAAAAAGAATGGATGGTTGGGTGGGATAAAGCTCAACAACTAATTGTCTGCTTGCTTGCTTAGCGTAAGATAAAGCCAGGCAGACGGACAGACAGGTCAAAGATTCCTTCTTCAACTAGATGAATTCCTTTAACTAAAAGAAATGCATTTTATTAAAATAATAATAATAATTAATGACGTGTGAGTCACTCTAATAGAAAACTGCAAGTGACTCGTTGCCAATGGATCGTGCCTTATGAAACAGGACTCAAGAAGGGGAGGATTTGATCTGACTCGAGCAATGCTGTAAACTATGGTCAACCTTTGAGATCCATCCGATGAGGGTCTTTTCACTGTACTGGCACTAATATTTTCTTAGGCTATAAGATGAAAATGCAAGGCTAGGGCGTCCGACGAGTAGGAATGGATTTAGAGAATACATCTAATTGAGGGTAGGGTCATATGGAAGATTCTTCTTTTTCGGCTATATATATAATTAAATATATAATCTATTAATCATTAGATTACTCTACCAAACTCTTTTTTTTTCATGGGACGAATTTAAGAGGCGATGCATCCGATTATATTTACAGGGATAAAGTAATGATGTCTGTTGTTGTAATACCAAAGAAATCCACAAGTTTTTCTCATAACCACGACCGTAAATACAATCGCTGTCTGGAGGCTGAATACACAGAGGAACATATAGTCCAAGTACAGACAGCATATGATAACTGACTCGAACCAGACAAGAATCATACACGACAATGGTAGCTGTTACCCTGATAAGATCTCAGAATACATTAAAAAAAATTCTTTTTTTGCATTTTTTTGGGCTGAAAAGTCGATAAATTCAAAAGTTACAACTTTGGCTACAAGAGAAATCCGCTGTTTCAGATGTCTTCCCCAAAACAGACGAAAGTTCTATGACCAGAAGGAAAGCATAATATCCATGAGAATTCAAGAGACAGATTTAACTGATTGAGTCTGCCAACTTAAAAATGGTACCGGAAAACTAGAAATCGTCGTCGTCCTCCTCAGCGATATGTTTTGCCAGTTCCTGCTCCTGCTGCTGCCTCTCCCGCCTCTTCTCGGCACTCTCCTTCTCCTTGTGGGTGTTAGGAGGGAACCGCAGGGCCCGAACAGCCTCGTTGTGCATGTTGAGGCAAAAGGTGATCCTCGAGTTGAAGGCGATCTGAGGCTCGTTTGTGGAGTAGATGTCCCCAGTCTCCTTCGAGACCATACACCCCTTTGCGTGGTCTATGGTAGCATCTATAGCCCCGTCCCGAATTGCCTTTGCCACAATGCTCTCAGCATCAGCCACTGGATTCGAGGAGTCGAGCCTCAGCTTCTTAGCCACATCAGCTAGTGAGATTCGAGAGTAGGAGATGCTAATGTTCCTTAAGCCGGTCCTGATAACATTATGGCGGAGGCGAACAATGAGATTGTGGGTCCGGTCAGTGCTGAAAGTGTCGGCAAACTTCTCAGCAACTGATTTAAACAGCTCCAGATCACCAATTCTAACAGCCTGAACAAGCAAAACATGGGTATCATATAATGAAGTTCCATGAGCCCAATTAGAGATGACTTGTAGTTCAACCTATCCAGCCACATGGACGGAGAACAAGCAACAGGGTAGCCCACATAGCAAATGGAGAGTGGTATGAGGACCGCTTAGCATTTCTTATCATAAAATTACGATAAGTGGTTATTTTTAAAGATTTGTTTCAAAGAAAATGAGATAAACAGAGTCATAGCTAAAACTCACATTGGTGAGTTCAAAATATGGTCCCAGCGCCTTTTCCATCCCTTTCTGCATGAAGATAGTCCTCTCTGGTATTTCCCCAAGCAAGAGACGTACTATTATGGCCCACTTGTTGCACTGGATTCGGAATCCCCGAGCTGCAACTGGGGCTTTTCGGGCAGCTTGCAGGAGAGATTCTTTGGCATCAGTGTACTCCAATTGAATTGTCCGGATTTTCCCGAGGTAAAAAAGGTATCGGCAGAACTGCAAAGAAGAAAGATTCAAAGGAGGACATCAAGGGAGGATGATTCTTAACATATATGAAGGAGTGTGTTTGTTCGATAAATTTATGAAGACAATAAATGCAGAAATTACAAAGGAAATAACAGAATACCATTAGCAGAAGTGACAAGACTAACATAAAAACATATGTCAAAAGTGCGACTAAAAAATAATTCAAGCAAATAGTAAATCAAAGGTAGCCTGACATGGGAGATCAATAGGGTTAATAAGAAGACATGCCTGTCATAGTATGAAGAAAAAAGCAATAACAACATACATTATAAAGAGAAAGGTTTTTATCCAAGCTTTGGAAACTAATACAGCAATGATTTCTTAGTCAGTAAGCCGCTGCTCAGAGGCTGCAGGAAGGATATTCTCTCTAAAGGACAGAGCAAAACAACCACATGGAACAAAGTCCAGTGGAAAAAATTTTAGCCAAAATTGGCACAGGGAAGTACCCTTCAATAGGTAAGCAACAACGACCCATCTTTACTTTATGATATGCTATGAACATAAACAAAGAACGACAATGGGGCCCAAACTAGGTAGAAAGGATGCCAATTGCTGAAAGTATGTTGCTGCTCACTCAGTCTAATACCTAAAGTTGAGTCAAGAAACTCCCATTAGAGTGACTTATGAAGCTTCTCATCATCCCCAAACAAGCTAAAAATTTATAAGGAAAATAAAAATACCCAAAGTTTTATGAGGAAATGATTATTTAAGACATTACTGTGCCATTCAGAAAAAAGATTGGAATATATGCAGAAAGTTGGGTTGATCCTGGCTATGATTCTTGGATCCAGCAATTTGCAAAATACTAAAAATAGAAGATAAAAGTTGCATGGCCTCACTCCCAAGCTAAGCCAAAGACTGGCAAAGCAGTACTTAAACAAGCCACAGCTACGGGCAGCTACCATAGCTTGAAGCTTTCTTTAAGGCAACTTCAAAATCAAGATTGCAGCATACGTAGAAATCATAATAATTGGGATAGGGGTATTCAGTAAATTGTGATATTGGCCACACCTGCTGGTTTGAATGTGCTTCAAATCTAGGTGCCTTGGAGCGCAGCTTCTCAGCCTGATCATATAGGTTATAGTGTAGGTAATTACGAAGCAACAGGTTCAGAAGTGTTTCCTGCATCACAAAATAAATTTTGCCTGAGCTGGTCCATCTCCAACACATATAATCTCTGAACTCTGATCAATGTTAAAGAGAAACCTGGCTAAGCTCATCATGGCGCAAAGTTGCAATACGATGCAAGGCAAGTAGGTTCCTGAATTAAAAATAAGGGCAAGTCAGATAAGATAGTAACACAAGACAGCTAAAAATATCTGACAGCTACTACCAAGGTAACATCATGTACAAGAAACTCAGGCAATGCATTAGATATTCCAGTACATATTCAAAGATTTTGGGTGTCATTGTTTTGTTCAGATAATATCTAGCAAAAGAATAGGTGCTGCAACTATTATGTCTTACCCTCGGATTTCCACAAGATCATCCGTTAGCTCATAGCTGTATGAATAATAGAAGTATAATCTTGATGCTAAAACATCAATGGTCCTTCTGTTGAGGTTCTTAAGCCGAACAATGCTAGCTGAGGAACAGGCCTTAGCCTATAAATAGACATGAAAGCAATTTTTCTTTATGAACAAGCTTGTTCAGCCATAACATAGAGGCTATCAAGAGCATAAGTCCAAAAGTACCAGACCTCAATGTATCGCTTCTGATCAATCAGGAACAGAAGCACAAGCAGGTAGCAATAGATTTCAAGCTCAGGCAACAGGTGCTTTGCTGGTGCTTGACTGCCAGATGTTGCAGTATCGACTTCCATGTCATGTTCATCATCCTACAAACATGTATTGAAGGCCACAAGCTCAAAAAAGAAGAATATGTGTGGTAAAAAAGTACTTCTAAATCACAAATTCCAGTAGGAATTATTAATTCAGTTCACTCCAACTCTTTTATACAATATATGATTCATATAAAGGGATATGTGATTTTTTTTTTTATTGAATGGTAAATAAAGAATTTATCACTCAAACATGAAGAAGGTGTATGTGATCATGTACTTAGAGGAATCTGTGATCTTATGGGACCATGCTTTTCCCCTTCTTTCTTCTTGAACCTACCAGCTATAATAGCAAGATTGCCCGTCTATATACATTTTTCCTGTCCAACTGACTAAAGCCCCCTTATACCTCATTATTCACAAAGCTAATTAACTAAACCTCAGACTATTCTTAATGAAAACATTGCATGCTTAAAAAAAGGTGGGAGTGCCAGGAGGTTATAATATCTACCTAGAGGCAGACATCAAACCTGTTGAAAAGGATCTAAATGTCACAGTGCTAGGACAGGTTAACCCAGAGAGCAGAAATAAGCAACGAAAGTCTCTAGGAACTCTTCCGGCTCCTCCCATTGTCAGACCAGGCACTTACTCATGTAGCTAGAAAATCCCCACAGTTAACAACATTGATGATGACTTCTTGATTCTAAATACAATCATCCCATCTTAAATTACCTCAAAAACACGTGTGTACCCTGCAAAATTTGAATCAACAAAAGAATATTCACAGAACCACAAAAACGGAGACTTTTACCTTTGGCAGATAAATAGAGAGCCGGCTGTGAGCCTCGGACCCCTGCCCGAGCGCATGATCGAGAAAAGATGCAACCACAGGAGCAGTCAGCTTCTTGCGCAAGGCAATTGTGAGGCGGACAGCTCGTGAAATACGTCGGACCTCCTTGCTGTAGGATCCACTCTCAATCAGCGATGCAATCTCCTTCAAATCTGTACATTCCCATATCAGCCGACCAGAAAACCATACAGTATGAAACAGGGCAATTCGAGAACCTGAATCCACATACGCTGTAGCGTCGACGGAACAGCAGAGGAGACGGAGTTAGAGGGAGTGGGGCGATCTTTCATCTCGACATCCTGAGTCATCGTTGAGGAGCTGCAACGGGGAAGAGGAACCAAATCGAGCTCGCTCTGGATTACTGGGCAAGTGGAGGAGAAAACCAAAGGGCAGCTTATGCTATAAGGAGAAGGCTGAGGACTTGCGAACCTGAAGGCTGGAGCTTCGATCGGAGGGTTTTGCTCTCCTTTCTCACAGTCCGAGAGCTGCTGCTGCCGCTGTTCGTTTCTTTCACCGCAAGTCGGGAAGCGGATCGAAAGAGGAGAAAGCGTCGGGAGAGGAGGAAAGGGCAGGACTGTAAATAGCTGAAAAGAGAGGAGCGAAATTGGAAAATCGAGTTATTTTTCGTGGGAGACCGTTTTTAAAATCGAACCGGACCGGGAACCGATCAAGGCATATAGGTTCATGGGTAAAGGGTCGGACCGGGGATTCATGGGTCGAACCGTATATTTAATAAATAATATTACTAATAAATTATCATAATTTAATAATCGTAATTTGATAATAATTTATAACAAAAATTATTAATATAATCATTATATTAATATCAAGTTTACCATAAAACATAAATATAAATATGATAAAATAAAATCAGAATATTATAATAAGTTTTTATTTTTTTAAGTTTAAGTAGACCGATTTTTTCATTAGTTCAATTGGATTCACCGGTCTGACCGAGAATCGATCCATTCAATCGAATCTGACCGTATTTAAAATGCAATCAGGTTAATTCTAGAAATCGGACTGAATGAATAGCCAATTTCCGGTTGAAATGGCCAACTTGATCCGGTTTTTAAAATTATAGTGGGAGAAGCTCGGATTTTTTTAAAATAAATAATCCATATTTATTCATTATCGGGGGAAGAACTTCCCTAGAAAATATATAAATCTAGGTCATCATATGTTCGATCTAGATGACACAAGTTATGGGCAACAGAAATTATCTTCCCTTGCTACCCATTTTACATATCCATTGACAAAAAGAACTAACAGCATCAAAAAATTCATGGAAATAACAAAATCAGTCCCATTAGGAGGGTGATCCCCTATCTATGAACCATAATTTTAAAAATTGGACCGAGCTAGCCGGTTTGACAGAGAATTCGTCACCCACCCGGTCTAGTTTCTAGAATTAACCCAATTACAATTAAGATGCAGTTAGCTCCAATTGAACAGCCGATTCTCGGTCGAACTGTGAACCTAATTGAACCGGTAAAAAACCTGATCGACTTAAAAATAAAAATAAAAATAAAAATATATTATAATATATTTATTTTATTTTATTATATTTATATTGATATTTTATGTTCAACATGAGATGATATAATGGTTGTTATATCATTGATTTTTTTATAAATTATTATCAAATTATAGTATCATGTGACTTTATTGATGATATTATTTATTAAACATATGATTCGACTCATTAAACCTCCGGCATGACTCATGAACCCATGTCTTGACTGATTTTTTATTCGATCTAATTTTAAAAGCCGTGCTATGAACACCAGATGGGGGGAAAAAAGAAGAAGAAGAAGAAGAACAGACGACTAACTAGTGGTCTGAACCACTTGCGACGCAATTAGTCAGGCAAAAAGCCTCGGCTTGGAGTGAGGAGAAGAAGCTCGGATTTAGCTTTCAAAGAGTCTTGAACCTTTCTTACTACTGCTAAAAAAATTATTTTTCATAATTTAATACATCTCTCAAATCGGCAACAGGTCGTCTTATATTATTTTTTATTTCCGAAATGGCCATTTAAGCTAATTTAACATTTAATAAACTTTATGAATTTAGCAATTATTTCGCAACATTTCGGTCATTATCTCTATTTTCTTTACCGATACTAAATCGGTTCGAGCATTCCGTCTCATAGTACACATATTCTCTCCCTCCCCGTTGTATCATCAAATTTATTCTTACTTATGTTTATTGAAGGAAGTAAAAAATAAAACTTTACTTCTATTCAGTTCCTTAAAAAATAATAATTTTTAGTTTAAAAAAATTTTTGAAAAAGATGGAAGGGAAAGAACGTTTTGCATGGGTGACTTTATGATATTTATGAGAGAATTAAAATTAGATGAGAAAATAATAATGAAAATATTTAATTAATTGTTACAAAATTTTAATGATAGAGGAAAATTAGAAAAATATTTAATACTAATTTTACTCTCTAATTAATTTTTTATTATAAATTTTTTTAAAAAATCAATATTAAGATCAAGTTACATGTTTGTTGCCCTTTAATATACTATCATATTATATTTGTTGGGAATCGATATACAGCGGAAGCATGCATTTCAATTTTAATTAAACTATATTCTCGAGCCCACGGTATCCACATCAAGTTTTTCTCGTAAGCGTTCAAAATTGTTCCCAACAATCGGTCGCCTTTTTAGTTTCGGAATAAAATGCTTGTATATAGCATTTAGTAGAATATATCTTCTTCAATCACTCTCGGATATAGTATTTTAGGTAGCACTCTTTTCTTCTCTCAAACGGCAAAATTCTTTTTCTCTCATCAAACTCACACACATGATGCCCTTTGGTTTTTCTATATATAGAACACGAAAGAGGACTTTTGTCTCCTTTGGTGGATGAAATATTTTCACCTTTTAGAATTCTTTTACCCAAAAGAGGTGTCCCTCCTTCACCAAAGAGATGCGCCCTTCTTTCACCGAAGAGACGCACCCTTCTTTCACCGAAGAGATGCACCCCTCTTTCACCGAATCAGCTCAAGATGTGATTTTTCATTATTAGCATACGTTATGCCATTTTCAATATTATGCCGTTGAGAATAGACCAACCGTTAGTCTACTTGACATGTACTACTCATGTACATGCATATGGACATGTATTTATTTAATCGAATTTCATTCGATAATTTAGCATGCGTATATAACCGAGAGTATAATTAAATTTCTATAAATTTAATTTTATAGTTAATTCCAAAACAACTTTATCTAATAGGGCGCGTAACTGATATGGGCAATTCTGTGCTAGCGGAATTAACTGCCCAATACAAAATTTAATCAATTAAATTTTGGTTACGAGAAATAACTTGTATTATGTGTGACCAATTGGGCTCCACACTAAACTGGTAGTGAATTAATTTATCTTATTAAACCTTTTAATAAGATCATCGATTAACTTTTAATCAATTAAATTCACAAGTCAAGATTAACGTCTAGCAACATATCATGACCACCCGGATAGTGAAGATTTCAATCAAAAAATCGAACACCCTTTGGTGATTAGTTTTCGTGTAATTCAATCATTCAGTTATACAATGTCTGAGATAAATTAAGGTATTGATAAAATGTCAAACCCTAATTTTTATCCATATGCATATCAATTCTCTAGTAATTAACTCAACAATGAAATATCAAAAACCATTTTCTGATATTTCATTCTACTCTGGCCAAAGATTTTCGGAGTCAATACTTAATAGAATACATAGGACATTCTCTCATCTCATGAGAAGTAACCGATCCTTTATTGATTACACACCATCTCCATAAGAGTCTTGTTGGATCCAGAATATCCTACTCATGGTTCAAAGAACTATGTAAAGGAATAAACCAAAACTCAACTTAACTCTTACAAGATACTATGGTAATCTCAAGTCTAATGATCATTTACACCTACTATTACCTAAAAAATAACTTATTGACATTTATTTAAAAATACATTAGGTTAATCCTTAAACGGATCAGTTCAGTAAACTCATTCCATAATGAGTACCTACACTCTTACATTAGTGACTCTTCACAAGTAACTGTGAGATCAGTTACCCTCTACCTTAGAGTATATAACAAGTGTACTAGTCTTACCAGATCACTAATCCCCTGTTCAGTGATCCTATAACTATAAACATTTTAAACTAAAACTTGTAGATTTTAAGTCTCACTGGCATGATCTCATTATAGCCTTAAAATCATTATCATAGTTTATGGGTTTCATCATAGAATATAGTAACATATGATGAATAATAATGTCTTAATTTTATTTCATGAATAAACATACATCAATTGTGATTGGGTTTAGAGTATTAATCCCAACAATATTATCATCATTTTGTTAAAAAAATAATAAATTTTAACGAGAGAGAGATGTGGGGAATACTACATTGAGAGATAATGGGAATAATGGAAAAGAAAATTTGGAAGGAAGAGAGCAGTGAATTTCACTATTATATTACGTGAAAATTCACTTATTTCAAATATAAAATCATATCACGGAGGTTGACGTGAACTGTCCATAACGTTAGCAAAAAATTAATAAAATATATTAAAGTGTAAGTACATTTAAAAAATATATATCATGAAATTACGTTTAAATTTTTTTATATTAATGTATTATATTAATAAAATATTTTATACCAACTGTAATTTAGCCATCGTTATATGGGCAAATTTATTCTTACTTATGTTCATTTTCGATTGATGATAGCCACCAGGCATGTTTTTAGCTAGCTTCTTTTTTTTTTTTCTTTTACATAAGTTTTATACTATTTTGTTAGCAAATTTTGAAAAAGGGGGAAAAATCGAACGAAAAATAACTGAAGCATCCAAATCAGTTCTCTAATCTAATGGTGAGATTTACTATTATTATTATTAAGAAAGAGATATAATTAGTTGATTGACAACCCCGTTAATCCTACATGATCAGTTTTTTAAATTTATTACTATTATATAAAATTGAAGAACAAAAATTAACTTTTTAAACCGAAAACCATTGGATTTTTAACTAAAAGCCTCAGCTTTTTTTTAATAGAATAATGGATTACATCTTACCCTTACTAAATAATATTTATTTTTATAAAAAGCAGTTAGCTGCCATATTTATTATAGGATTATACAATTTTAAACTTACCATTAATCCTCATATACAAACATAAATATGACCTACTACATACCATCAGCTGACCCTATTTAATAGTTAAAAGCCTCCCCTACTCGCGCATCCGGAATTGCTACTCCGCCTTCCAATAGAATCATAAATGGCAACACAAAACGGGCACTCAGGATACAGTAAGGACAGAGTCTCCAGCTTTTCTGGAATGCAGCATAGAATAAGAAATCCATTCCCGGCCTCTATCGGTCTCTTTCACAGCTCAATTAACTCATAAAGCGCGCTCAGTTAACAATAGGGGAAGGAATAATCTTACCGAATAGGTAAAAAGCAAGAACGGGTCACCCAAGGGAAAGGGAAATTTAAACAAAAAAAAAACATTATAGATCAACTCAGTCTGTAACTACAGCTCTAAAACATGTAATTATTCCAAACAGAAAGCAAATGACCAACTATTCAAACATGAAGAAGAATTGAAAAGAATAAAGTAGGGCAAATCTAGAGGGTCAAAAACTGAAACAAGAGAGTCAATTCGGCTCCAGCTTCACCTTATCTCAACCTACTTTTGCTACAAACATAGTGGAGGAAAAAGAAGGGAAAGAATAGCTAGAGGGGTCTGACAAGAAACTATCCTCTCATCATCACAAGGCTAGGGAAAAAAAAAGATAGATCGAACCATCGGTTACATGATAATAATGCCCTATAAGTTAAAAAGAGACATTAGTTGCAACTGGAGACCACTGAAAGATGCAAGACACGACCAAGGAAAGGGCACAGCAATCCTCTGCCAAACACAGGACCTAATCAAGCAGCCGACTGCATTGGGCCATCTGACCTGTACCCACCACGGCCTCTACCACGTGGTCCTCCCCTCCCACGGCCACGACCACGACCACGGCCTACAAGAAAACATGCATGCCACAGTTAAGACTTGTTAAGACAATCCAAACTAGAACTGACGGACAACTGCAGGTCCGCAATCCACTACTAATACTAATAGACAACTAACATCTGTAGAAACATACGATCTGCAAACTGCTCTAAAAACCCATCCTTCAAATATTTGTTCAGTGAATCACCGGTTTGGCCTTAGATCAGACAAAAACAGTATCACATTTTTCAACCACTATAGCTGGAACATCTTCTAGAAGCACTACTGAAACTAACAATTTAGAGGAACTTTTGTTGCGTTAATCATTGATAAACATAATCAAGACAAGAATTCTTAAAATGGTTTCAGATCAAAATGGACAAACAACTCAAATAAAGAACCTTGAGATGCTTATTCTCAATTGACTTCAAGTTCATCACCCCATCAACCAATCCTGAGAAGATAACATGTCCATAGAAGGAGCATTTGATATTACCACGGGCCTGTGCAGGCGGCTCATAATTGTATCCTCTGTCCTCATGAGCATCAACCGGAGGCCCATTGTATCCTCCCCTTCCAAGGCTACGGAAACCACGACCTCTGCCACGGCCTCTACCTCTAGCATAGCCTCTGTTGCGATCATAGCCTCCATCATCATACTCAGTATTCCCGTAGCCAGAATTCATGTATCCATTCCCTGCAATATTCAAATTAATCAGCTAAAGCAATTATAGATTTCTCATCCAACAGTATAAACAACAAATATAAGAAGTCAAAATAACTATATGATGCACATACCTCTAGGCCTTTGTCTCGCTCTTCCACCACGGCCCCTGCCTTGGCCATTTGGTGAGCCTTCTAGGTAGAAAGGTTTAGAAAGGAGTTATTATAGCAGATAGCAAACTCCACTAATCAAGGTATAACAGCATGTATAAATACATACCTCCTTCATATTCAAAATCTGTAAAGGATTTCACCTGATCTGCAGGTAATGGAGGCTGATACCTGAAACGGGGAAAAACCACATAATTTTCATCTCTGGAAGAAATAATACCTCCTAGCCCTCATTTTTTTCATGATGATTACACATGTAGGAACCTATCTAAGCATGTAGAAGACCAAATAGGAATTTAAGGGCCAGTAAGTTCAGATTTGTTTCTCCGTGATTTAACATGATGATAGAACATAAAGATGCAATTCATGGACTATTTCAGATTCTACATCACGTGGGGAAAGATCAGGACAACAAGCTAGCCACCTACCCAGGAGCAGCCTTGTCCAGTTCCTTCTTTGAAAGGGTTATTGTAATCATTGACACATGTCTTGTAGTCTCCAAGCTGTGAAAGAAAGAATATCAATGGAATACAAATCCAATGAGAAAGGATCCATAAACCAATCATCAGAGACAATTAATGCGGATAAGAAAAAATTGAGCTGGACTTTTCTTACGTGACAAGACCCTCCTCCAGGGGCTCCCATGTATCAGTTATGTCTATGGATCCAATCGAGGTTACCTGGTGAAGACCCACAATTCTTCTCTGCATGCACATGCATCCACAAGATTTGAGCTCAAAACAATGAGCAAATGAAACAAAGAAACGATAAAAAAAAAATAAGGGAATAAAGACAAGGAATCAAGCTAGAGCTTCATAGAAAATGGACCTTAATAAGTTCCACAATAGTGACAGTCTTGTTGATAGCTCTTCCCATGGCCTTGAACACAATCTCATCTGATCCATCGTCCTATGTCACACAAGGGGCAAAAACAAACTGAGATGAGGGATTAAGCAAAGGAAAAAATGAAATACAGGAAATCATTTACGGTCTACTGCAGGGGCATAAGTTTGCCAGTGCGAGAGAAAGCAAACATCCGGGCAACATGCCATTTTTATTTGGAGTAAACCATTATATGTAGACAATTTGATACTTTACTAATCGAGAAAAGATATATAGTCCACCGTTCAAAATATTAAAGCTTTTACTATATAGGAGAAGACTGCTTAATGAATATCCACTACTCGACCCAATAACAACAGATTCCTGATCTCATGTACTAGTATTAGCACGGTATATTCCTATAATTTCAAAGACGGTAAAGTTTCCCCATTGGTTCTCTCCTATGAAACCGCAAATGGGTCTTATCTGCCAAAGTGGGAAAAGCCCGCAACTTGAAACAACTACCCAGGTGCAGAGTCTCAGAAGGGACAGAAGAACCAAAAGAGAGAACACATACGGAGAAAATGAAATTTCAAATCCTTATCAAAAAGGGAGCGGAAGAACAAACCTGAAGAAGGCTCATGGCGTAAGTGATGTAGCTGCGCTTCCTCCCCTGACTCGTAATCCTTATCTCATTCTCATCGATGGGAGTCTCCTCTCTCGGCTTCTCAACCCTCTGGTACCGATCCATCTTCTCCCTGCAGCAGGCAAAATCACATCAAAGTCACAAAAATTCAGCCTCCCAGCACCAAAACTGCATCCCCGAGAAAGATTTCCGGGCACGAAGCAGTTCCAACAACGACAAATCGAACAGCGGGTTCGAACAGATCTAAAGCCCGACCTTTCCCGGAGGATTTTGATCTCTCCCCTTCGGATATGTTGAGCTTCGCTCCACTGAACAGAGACCGCGCCCTCTTCTGCGGCTTGGTATCTTCTTTTTTACGCCCAAATTCGCAGTTAGGGTTCCCTGTGGGCTTTTATAGCCCGTCCACCGCCCTCGCGAGAAAAAACTGCCCTAACCAACTTCCTTTACCCGGTCCGACCGGACCCTCGCCGATGAAGCGGTTCAAAGCGGATGAAGTAGAATTGAGCGGTCCAAATGCGCACATCTCTTACGGTCCAGTCGTTTGTGCAATTGAAGATGAAGTGCTTGTCAAGCAACACATAGTGTCCTCGTTGTGATCTAATAACCAAATCTCGAATTTTGCTCAAGATATCAGCATGCTCAACACCTACCCAAGAGACACGTTGCCACCAAAATGCAGGAGGACCCAACAGGAGACAATGTTGTCGATCAGATCAGGTCATTAATCTTCGATATTCCCATCTTATTAGGCTCATTCACGCGTATTTTTACATCAGATGACAAGGTTTTACACAATATGTCGCTCCCCAGCCAAGGAATGAATGCAAGCTGTACATGTTAAAAGAGTAATGTGCTCACTGACTGTCCTCTGGCGTTCTTGCATGGCGCAAACAAAAACCATGATTCTTTTGGTCATCTCGACCGTGTTACTCCCATCGGTGGGCATGGCTGCTTCCGTTGTCTATCTCTACCTCATGGAGCGCTCCGTCAACAGAAGTTGCTGACGTCTACCGATGCAACTGGTGAAGGAGGCCTGGGAGAGAGGGCTGTTGTCAGCTGAGCGGCATGGTAGCAATGGGGCTCGTGGAGACGGGGGTTGAGTGTGCTGTGTGCTTCACAAGATCGAGCTGGAGCAGCCAACCTGGTTGGTATCCGGTTGCAGGGGGCTCTTGGTGCATCTGGTGTTCCCCATCCGTCAGGCTGTGGTCCACCCCAAATTCTCCAAATCAGTGGATCTGAGACTCTGCTGAATCAATATGGAATTCTGATGCCTCGATTGATAATAGGTATTACAATCTTCCATCTTTTAACCATTAGATGCTTCCGCACTAGCTGTCTATGGCCTTGCAGGACGCCAATGTGCTTGAACTGAAGATGCCTTTCGCAAGCCTTCTCGGTAGTTGGATTATCTGGCTTATAGAGTTTCTTGACCTTTCTATATTAGTTAATAATCTACTGATTAGTTCCATCGGGGGAGTGACCAAGGCAATCGTGGACCAGTCATGAGTTCAACAGGCAAACACGATCACCTGCAAATGCATTACAAGTGATGAGAATATGAGGCTGTGAAATATAATGAGAAAAGGCCAGGTTCTGTTATCTGAAATTTGTGGAAATTGCAAATTTTTGAGGTCAAAATGCAGGCTGGTTCTTCTCGCGGTGAGTCCACAAGGTTAGAAGATCTCATGCCTGTGCTAATCGTGCACATCACATGGCATGAGATGGCACCCAACCTAGTACCTGTGTTCGATGGGGCAAACTCATATTTTGGATCCTGGGATATGTCCCTTCCGGTTCAGTCCAGCAGAATGATGCCCTACTGCCTGAGAAACCCTCAGGCACTACGCCGGCTAAAGATGTACTGGCCGACAGCTACCAATAAAAGCCCATTGCACAGAACTACCTACACCAGGCGATCTCACCACAAGACGGATACCACCACCAGAATGGCAGCATCAGCCCACCGTACCAGCTGACTGGCACCACAAAATCCAATCAGCCAAGGCCACTTCCACTGGCATGAGGTCATGGTACCACTTTGCAACACTTCAGTCAGCCTGATCCAATTAACTCAACTTGAGCTCTACTAGCAGAGTTCGACACTCCTGCCCATACAAAGGGTCTCTACCTGACCCGTATCGAGCACAGGTAAATCTACAAATAAATAATCCTACATCTGAAGATTCTGAACTCTAAATACCCTGCATTCTAAGAATCTCACAACATGAAAATAACAGCAGATGGTGCCGACTCTGGAGCAAATTTCATCACTACCTCAACTCAAAAGGCAAGATGACATCCTGCTCCCAAGATACAATGAACCGCTCAGGATATATATGAGCATATCTATACATAAGGAACATATACGAACATAAATAAATTAAAAACAAACTGACTTGAGCATGATGAAGAGTGTATGTGCATACTGTTTTTCTTCCCTCAATGACAAGTTATCACCATGCTTTACATCAAAAAGGGGTTAATAGTGAACAGAAAGAAACTTTACAGGGAGCAATCTGAGAAGGTTTCACCTGTCATGTTGATGAGGTTGCTATAAAGTAATCCCGGATTGTTCGTTTCACAGAGGAAGGAGGGCTCAGCACAGATGAGGGGCTAGCAGTCGTGGCTTCAGGTGTCTTCTTGAATCCTTCCTCCAAATCAAAATTAATCAGCATCCGCTTCTTTTGCCCCTCGGGAGTTCTGACAATCGGTTCCATCATGACCGGACTGCTAGGACTAGTCTCATCTTGCGCTTTTTGCATAGAAAACTCCACTTGGGGAGCCGTTAGTAGCCTTTTGCATTCACCATTCGGCATCGCCATCACTCTTCTTCTAATGGCAGAAGGTGGTTTTAAATTGTTCGACTGATAACTGCTCTGGATACCCCAAACACGAACCTGAGGATCAACAAATTGAAAAAAAAAAGGAATAATAAACACATGAACTCCAATAATTTGTTTCATAAGACAATTTTCCAGGCAGCAAATTTCCAGACATTCTGGAGGTTGGTTTTGTTAGAAATTCATTTCATAGAGATATCTTCTTCCCCTAGAAAAATCAGTCATGTGAGACAGATGGTTCCAAGAGGGAGAACAGCATTTGCTATGTCTAAAGGATAATTTTTTCAGGCTTCACCGTGAGATCATCCGAGCAAGTTGCTAGCCTTCCAAAATCTGATCCTGACCTGCCAGAGTAAATTTGATGAAGACAAGTTAGCTGTGCGTACATGAAGCTTGATTCCTAAATGAAATACACAAGCAGAAGTGAAGAATACCAGGCTACTGCAGTAACTTCACCGTCATGACTGTTTAAGCTGATGGGAGCCTCATCGGGTTTGTTCACCTAGAGAGAAAAATTGGATATTAGTGTTAGTCAATAACTAAGAAATATGAGGCACTTCTAGAAGCAGAAATCATACCTGCCAAATGTAGGCATTTCCATCGCACGAGCCACTGAGTAATTGGTTTGCATCTGGACTGATTGCAGCCTATAGATAGGAACTTAGTATGATACTATGACCTTGAGGAAGACATTAAAATATCGAGATCAATTGAGTTCAAGGAAATCCCTCACCTTGACATAGAATGACTCTATTCGAGCACCAGAGAAAGACTTAATGGGACCCTTTTCCAGTTGAAGTACGTTGTACAAGTATATTCTGAAGAAAACAAGGAAACCAATGGCCAATATATATCTCAATTTAGCACAGCTTGTTCTCTTTCTATTTGTTGAACAGCACAAAAGATCAAAAAGCAGCTAATAAGATTTAATGGAATTTATCACCTGTTAAAGAGCCATAAATTCAACCCTATGATATAGAAACCCATGTATATAATACTAGAAGGTTGATGCAGCTTAATGTACCTGTTATCCATGCATGAAGCAGTAAGAAACACTCCACTCAAATCCTGAGACAGGCTAGATACACCATGTAATCTTCTCTCCTGGCAATTTAAACATCTAGAAGGTCAAATATTTTGACTTGCAAGGCCAATGAAACGAGAAAATTAAGAAAATTTGGTTTGTGCATCTTGTTCAACCTGACAATAAACAAAAAATTTATGGTGGCTTTATTCTATAACCACACCTTTTCAGTTGCTGACTCTGGATTAGGATATGTCTGTGTAACGTGAGCTTTTAACTTTCTTGTATCCCAGAACTTGATGATGCTGAAACAGAAAAGGAAATGAGTCCAAATAGTAGTTATTCAAGGGAGCTTCTGTTGGAGTTTCTTAAAAGTAAATACGTAACCTATCCACTGCTCCAGCAGTTGCAAGTGAAACTTCATCTTTGAGATAAAGGACAGATGTAATGCTCATTGAAGCTGCCTGTTGAAACCAAGCCATTATCAGCCAATACTTCAAATATTAGATCGACCAGTATCGTCATTCTAATATATACCTTGCCACGCCTTGCCCACTTGTGTTTATGAGGCAAATGGGCTCCCTTGACTATAGAATTTGAGCTGGAAGCAGTAAAAACATTAGCTGGAGGAAATGATTATCAAGTATTACAATGTTTACAATATAGGTAACTGCAGCAAGATATTCTGAAAAAAAGCAGACCAATTAATTCATAAAAATACTAAATATTTTGACAACGGGTCACCGCTGGAACACTATTGGTCACATGAACTTACAATATGAGAACACTCAAAAAAGGGAGAAAAACGAACTTACACTATCTGAAGCTCCCCAAGCCTACTTGTGGAAGCATGATTACATCTCAAGTCCCAAATGATAAATGATCCATCTCTTGAGCCCGAAACTACAATATCTGTCAGAGAAATAATACAAAATTTATTGGAGCATAACAAAATTTTGTATCACAAAAAGAAGCATAAGGTTAGTACCAGAATTGCTTGGATGCAGGCACAGCGATTTAACACTTCCCTTATGGCCCATCAACACTCCAGTACATTTTCTTTCCTGAATATCCCAAAGTCTAATCTGTAATATAAGAAGAGGAGGTGTTTCAGCAAACTCTGAAAACTGCATTACTCTACATAGAAGCTTCTTGCTCAATTCAGTTGAGTTATTTCTGCTAGTCCATCACCAGCTGTCATATTGGCTCATTCAAATGCAACTCAGTTGGATTGAGCTCTTGAAAAGTTTAGCAGCATGTTTTCTATGATTCTTTGAGCTCATATGCTGAACTCTGCTTTAATTTAGCTCCATTAACTTATCATCAAATTTTTGGCTCAACCCAAAAAAAAAAACCTAACACCAGCAGTCTCTTGATTCTTAGATCTATCTTTATTCCTAATCAGTATATTTTTGCACGGTGCAGTCATTAAGAGTTTTAATCGTGTACTGTAGGAAGAAAAATAAGCTATGGAAGTCTTTTTTTTTTTTTTTGGAGGATCAAATTCTGTGGAATCAAACATTTGGCTCTAAATTCATATTAGAGTGGATGACGTTATGGCCGCTAGCCTAGTCTAGAACATGAAAATGTATCCTGGCACATTACTTACAGTTTGATCGCCAGAAGCAGTTAGAATGTTCGCATCTTCCTGCAAAAGGATTCAAATCAAGGTTAGTTATATTTCAGTAAATGCATGTGAAGAGTGTAAAATGTAGTCAAGCTCTGCGAAGTCCACAGTAATTCAATAAATTTGCACCTTCAGGCGATATGCATGACCTATAACGAGAAAACAGGACGCAAGACTTGATTGACTTTTCTCTAGTAAGAATAACTTGCACTCTTGATTCCTTCTCTATCACTGCTTTTACAGACGCCCAAGTTCACAATATTTTCAACTTATTTATCAAAAAAGAAAAATCTTTTAATAGGTCATAAAGAAATTTATATGTCATCTTATGCCCAGTAGTCTTACGGCAGTTTAAGAACGGCAACCTACTTTGCAGCATTATTTTTATAACATAAATTAGAACCTTATTGTATAAATTCAGCGTTTCTTATCTTTACATATGTCTTTATAAGTAATCCAGCATTATCTTTCATTAACTTTCTCAGAACGGCTTTGAAGTGAAATTGACATCTTGATGTAAAAATAATTTCAAACATATATGTAGCAACAAAGGTAAATTACCTTGATCCAGCACAAATCAAAAATGGCATTTTGATGTGCAATCCAGTCGCCAATTCGAGCTTTTTCTGCATTGTGAGGGAAAAAAAAACTAATCTTAGAGACAGGATTCTGTCAAATAGGAGAATGCTAAACTAATGGTCAATTTCCAAGCGTAAGCAAATCAAACTATACCTGCATTTTCTTGGTTTGATGCAGATGGTAAAAACGTCTTCTGAGTGTCAAACAAGTTCACATATCCATCCTCATCAGATACAGCTAGTACATGGGAACGTTTACTTGTCTACACAATAGTAACATGATCAATAAATAAAGTCCACTGAGGGTCTTATATTCAAGCTCAATTGAAGAGGTAGAATAAAAGAAGGTTAGTAAAACTTGGATGCACGAAATTCTATTAAACAAAAAAAAAGGTTATAATTTCCTTCAGCTAGCACAACGAATGGAAAATGCTCAGATATGAGTTCAATAGTCTAATCTCAAGTACAGGAAGCTCGTGAAGTAATACGAACCAGAATCAACGCCAGCCAAATTAACTAGGTTAAATTTTTATCACTCCGTAAAAATATTGCTTCCTTTTCGACAATTATAAACATAGCATCAATTTTACAAATTTCTAGTGGAAGAGATTGGTGAAGCTTGGGAGAACAATGATACGGTAAGTTGGCCATACTATTGGTCTAGGAAGTAATATCTAAGATCAGAAGAAGGTTTTGCAAGTCTCATCTTGAAAACTCAAGATGAAGAGAACTCGTAAAGCCGGTATTTCAGAATCTACACGCTGCAAACGATGCCATTTCTGCTCGAAGAGAATGGGAGGTCAACCTAATCAATTATCAATTACAGAACTGGTAAATCATTTTTGCAGATTCGAGTTGAACAGGACTTATTGAGATGAGCTGAACTGCACCTTGCAAAACGACATGGCAAGTGGTGGCGTCTCGTCCCCCTGGTGATCTATTGCCATGACTCCAATCTCGCTAGCCTCCGGTGTCAAATCAGCAATATACGGCCTTTTCCTAACTGACCCGAAAGAAAAAAAAAAGAAGAAGAAGAAGATATGAAGCGCAAGCAATGGAACGAGAGAAAGAGAGAGATGAAGAGAGGTTCGTACCTCTGTATCCATTTAGCTCCCTGGATCTGATGCTCTGGAACATCTTCACTGGATGAAATGGAGATCGCAACCGTCTCAGAGAGATACGGAAGAAGACGAGGAGAGAAGCCTCGGTGAGAAGGAATAGAGAGAGAGAGGGAGGGAGGGAGGGAAGGAGATTGAGAAAGCTGAAATAGGTTTATGGAAGGCTCAGGTTGGCGGGAGAGGTTGCCGGGGCTTTATCGGCGGGAAACTTCAAATTATTTCGACGCGGCGGTGGGCGGCCCCCCCTCCTTCCTTCCTCATTTATCATTTTTCTTTTTTTCACCAAAAAATAATCATTAATTACCCTCACTTATTTGTCATATTTAGATTTTTCTTTTACACTTACTAATTCTGTAAATATTATATCTAAATGATTTGTATAAAAAATCATTTACTTGTACTGATCTACCTAACTCATATAAACTAAATATGTTAATTATACATATACCACATTTAATAAGTTTATTATGATTATAATAAGAATTTGATTAAAATATTTACAATTTAATTATATTAATGAAATTATCACGGTATAATTTAACAAATAAATTTCAATAAGTTTAATATAATAAATTAAAGTAATAATCACATATTTAAAATTTGAATAAGTTAACGCATTCATAGTTTTGAAAACCGGATCGGGCCGGCTGGTTCAACCGGTTCAACCAAGAACCGACCACTCACCTAGTTCGGTTCTCATAAATACTCCAATTACACTTTAAATTAGATCAAATCGGATTAAACCGGCCGGTTCCCTAACAAACCAGTAAACTCAATTGAACCTGTGAGAAAACCGGCCAACTTAAAATTAAAAATAAATAATAAAAATTATTATAACATACTTATTTTATTTTACTATATTTATATCCATATTTTATGTTGAATTTGAAACTAATATAATGATTATATTAATGATTTTTTATTATAAATAATAATTAAATTATAATATTATGTCAATTTATTAGTAATATTATTTATTAAACATGCGGTTCGACCCATTGAACCCCCGATTCGACCCATGAACCCATACCTTGACCGGTTCCTTGTCCAGTCCGGTTTTAAAAACTATGAACGCATTTCATATATATTTAAATATAATTAAATATATAAATTTAATCGTGCCTTATAAATTTACGCATATTTACCATGTCTCAATACAAACTCGTTCAATTACAATTCATGTCAAGTCGTGTAACATCAAAATTTTCCAACCTTGCTTGAAAAGCTGAGAGTTTCATAACTGAACAGTCCTATGATAACAAAATCCAATATACAATCAACTTGTTTGGCGATTTTTGTAAATGACTCGACATTCATGTCGTAATGATTTTTTATTTTTGGTATAGTTAAGCTCGTGAACAGTTTTTTTTCAAGTACATGAATGCCTGCTTAGGAATAATACAGATAGCTCAAAAAATGGGATTTAATTAATAAGTGTATTCAGTTGTTTTTAGTAGGAATCGACATATTAATCAAACAATAGTATTTTATAAGGTTGAATTTATTCCATTTTGTTCCATTTCGATTCGGGCAACGCTTATGGGCCTTTTGGCCAAACCCGACCTAACTCACCAAGCGGGTCATCTAACCCTTGACTCCATACAGCACCCATCTCTTGTAGGTAAAAGAGAGGGATGCTTTTCTTCTCTCCCTCTTCCTCACTGTCACCATTTCCGCTCATTCTCTACATGCTATCAATATCATTACTTAAGTATTGGAGAGTCGATTTGGGCCACAGTGCCTTAATTCGATTTTTTTTGCAAGTCTTGGAGACTTCCACAACCCTGAAGTGTCATCTAAGCTCGACTTGGATCGGAGCACCTCACCTGATCGAGAGGCATATATCCGAACCGTGATGAACCAATCCCATCACATTCAAACATACCAAGTATGTAGTTGGGGCTTGCAAGTTACAAATGAGAGCATCGACAACAAGGGTCGGTCAGCCCTTCCCCTGTCTAGCATGAGTGGGTCAAGAGGACAAGACGGGCCCACATGTTGGAATACTCATCCTAGCCTAGCCAATTATTATATTCAAGTCAAATTTGTACATAACTCTCCTTTTTTCGCCATCTCCTCGTGGAGGTTAGCTCTCTAAAAACTAGGGACGTGCAAAGTGAATTGCCAAACCAGAGTCGAACCGTTGAACCGAACCAAAAAAATCAGTTCGGTCCAAATCGATTCTTTTGTAGTGTGGTTCCCCTTGCTCCGTTACCCTTCCTTCCCTCATTTGTGTTGCGACTACCCACTCCATCTCCAGTTTTGTAACTTTGGCATCTAAGCTATACTCAACAATTACAAGTTCTTCTGGACGGTGAGTTTCAATTCTTACATTCGGTCATGATTCTTCTTATTCCAAATGTTGGCTCTGTTCTTCTTATGAAGTTACTGAAGCGCAATTACCCTAGTTTCACTTGGTTGGGGTGGCGGGAAAGGCTATGTTAGGGCCAAAGATGGATCCATGCATCTTTTTGCTATCTCTCACAACGTTTTGGTCTCTAGTTTCATTGGCAAGAGCTAAGGACGACATGGAATCGTGGATTGAGCTAAGGGAAAAGGGGCACATATTGGGAGAGTAAGGCCTCCACACCATGGGAGTACCTATTGATGGAAGATGGTGAAACCCTCATTTTTTTTCCCCATTTTTCATGACTGATTCTCCATAGCCTCTTTTGTTTTTTTTTTTTTTTTGGTTTTTGGTCGGGGAGCAAAGCAGTCAAAAGAGAAAAAAAATATAAAAAAAGAAGAAGTTTGATAAAAAAAAAAGTTTATATGGGGAAGGGAGGATGACAGAGAGAAGACTACGTGGTTAGCCTTGGATTATTTAGAGTAGGAAGAAGAGGTGCAATTGCTATGTCATTCAGTGCTGCTAGTTCAAAGGGAGTGAAGTCGATAGAATGATAAGCTATTGAATTTCTTTCTAGAAGGATTACGCTGATGGATTATTACTTTCGTTTAGTATTATGGATTGTTTATTCAGTTTTATAGTGTTGGAATACTGGATTTCTAGTATATTTTAGTTGATGATGGCATCCTTCAAGATGATGACTTAGTGTGTACCCTCTTTTGAAAGCTTATGAATTTTAGTTGATATTATGCTATGCTAGAGTGAATGTTTAGTTAAAATATGCTCAAATTTCAATTTGGTTTATTAATTTCATTTTCATTTCTATACGATTCTCGTTTTGTTTTGTTTTGATTCGATATAAATTCAATTTAAATTTGGTATGTTCGTATTAATTTTTTTTAAAAACCATTTAAACCGATTAATCAAATCAAATAACTGGTTTGCAACAATTCGGTTCAACATAGGTGCAATGGTTATAGTTCAAAGGTATAGTTCCCAAACCAAATTGAACCGTTTTAACGGTTTGGAGAACCGAATCATGAGCAGGCCTACTAAAACCCCAACCCCCAAAAAACGAGAACCCCTCCTAAGCAGACACCTTCTCTGGTCCCCCATCCTCGAGCCTAGGCATGAGGCTCCCACTGACCGCTTGTCTATGACTGTATATATAGAGCTTGCAATTTTCTGGCCCAGGCCCAGCACGACAAGATGGTGTGCTAGCACCAAGGGTTATAGGGCCGGGCCGGCACAACCCCATAATTTATATAGGGTGTGTTGAGCCAAAAAAATATCGGGTCGTGCCAGCCTAGTACCCCGAATATTACTTTTTTGGTTAATAAAAAACTACTTATATTAAAACAAAAGTAATAGTTTTATACTACATCTAATGTATTTTGTCCATATCAATGGGATTTGAGAGTATAAAAAAAGGTGCTAATTAAATTGAATTGGGCAATTTTAAAAAATCACAGTGAAAGTTTTTTAGTGGGTCGGGCTGGGGTAGCTTGATAAGTATTCGGACTGTGCTTGAGATAACTTTATTGGGTCGTGCTGGCTTGGCCCAAAGTTAGCTTCTTTCATCAAGATGGTATGCCGTCCCCACTTCTCAGTGTTGACGAAGAGCCTCCCCGCCCCCACCTCTCTTTCGGATTTTTCCTCTGCAATTTTGCGGCGGGCCCTTGCTCTTGTAGTTTCAACCTACCAAGCTACTTTCCCCTTTAAAAAGCTCGAAACCATAGTTTTTAAAACCGGACCGGGCCGGGAACCGGTGTAGGCATGGGTTCATGGGTCGGATCGGGGGTTCAATGGGTTGAACCGCATGTTTAATAAATAATATTAATAATATAATATTACTAATAAATTTACATAATATCATAATTTAATATAATTTATAACAAAAAATCATTAATATAACCATTATGTTAAACAAAAGTCTAATATAAAATGTAAATATAAGTTTAGTAAAATAAAATAGGTACATTACAATAGGTTTTTGTGTTTTTTTTTTTAATTTTAAGTCGGCCGGTTTTCTCATGGGTTCAATTGGGTTCACTGGTCGGACCGGAAACCGGCCGGTTCAATCGGATTTTTTCTCTTTTAATGTGCAATTGGATTTTTTGAAGGAACCGGACCGGGTGAGTGGCTGGTTCCCGGTTGAACCGGTCGAACCGGCCGGCCCGGTCCGGTTTTTAAAACTATGCTCGAAACTTCTCGTATCTAACTAGATCCGATCTTTTGAATGCAATATCTGTGCAGACCTACTGAGATAGGCCAATACGTTCCCCCAATTTTAGCCTTTAACCTGGCAGATCGATGATAGGAAGTGAGCGGCCTGAGCTCTGCCCCCTGCTCTATCATTCAAGCCATGGGAGAAGAGGTTTCGGGGGGAGCCGGAAGCTCTGGGTGCTCCCAGAGCCGATGGTGCGTGCACATTTACCACTAAGAATCCCTCACGTTTCTGACGAATATTTTCATTGGAAGACTGAGAACCTGCGTGGGTAAATGGTATGTGGACGACCCTCCTCCCCGATTTCGACTAAGGTCAGCATAGATTAGCACGAGGTTTTGATCGGGACGTTAGTCGGTTAGTTTAGTTGCACTTGCATTTGCGCTTTGTTATATTTTCCTCCGTGGTTGGCCCAGGAAGATCCCTCTAATGTTCCGTTCATGTAATTTTCTTGTCTGCTTGATATAGAGGTGTCAAAATCTCGCACTAGAAAATCGTGTAAGAGTTGGTATTTTCGAGTTATTTGAAATATTTGACTGCACCAGCATATTATGAAAATGAATTGTACTATGTTGACATGACCCGAAAAAATTGTGTAAGTTTAAAAGTATAAAAATAATAAAAAATAATATTATGAATTTTTTAAATTGATTAATTATTTTTTAATTATATTTCTGAGGTTAATTTAATACCTTATTTAAATTAATATAACATTTAAATTAATTGATAAATTATATTATATAAATTATTTTAAAATATAAATTATTTAAATTTATTCTTTAAAAATAATTGTTTATATGATTTATATGGGTTGAGGCTGCTTGAGATTGACATATATAACTTGAGCATTTTACTATGTACTCTTAAAGTAACGAATTTAATCATCATTTCTAATGAGTAATTTTTTTCCCATTTCGAAATGATCACACCCAGTTGCACAAACCAAAAATCGAACCAAATTATCGAATTGATTTGAACTAAACAAAAAATAATTAAACTGCTTAAACATAATTTTTAATAGCGTGATATCTTTTCATGTTGTGCTCTGTACATGCCAATTTTTGATAGTTATAAACGCTTTTTTTTATATTGATTCAATAGTAGTGACCTAAATGGATATGATCTAATTTAATATCTCAAATTAGATCAACTAGAAATTTAATTTGGTTGGATTCCAAAATGACCTTCAAACCGAACTAAAATTGGGCTGTGAGCTAGCAATTCTAGTCATCTCAAGCTCATCGGGTCCTGCCCAATGGGTCCTAATAACTCCTTACCATGCATTGCTCTCAATATTTATCGAACCATCTGGCCTGATCCAGTAAGTACAAAAATATCGAATTACTCTAAGTGAGTTTCTCAATCTAATACTAAATTCACGTTAAATTAAGTTACCAAGACCATAAATATACATATTTTTAAAATTTATTATATTACCGGGCTGACCCGGCACGGAAATCCTTTGCTTCGGCCCTGCCCGTCATGGCCCAATAAAACTTTTAGCTCGATAACTCATAGGGCATGCACAGTGTCATCGAGCCAAACCCAAATTGAATTGGACCATGGACACCCTAAGTTTCTGAGGGACAAGCAATTTAGGTGTTTGATTGGGCCCTTGTCTTGTCCACCCCACCCCTCTTGCCTTCTTTTGTGTTCTCTGAAGGACCTGCCTATTTTGCTTTTGTTTTTTTTTTTTTAAATAGGTAGATTGGTAACTTTATTGGCATAGCAACACATAACAAAATTGCAAATCATATACATCATCCACAATTTGCACAAAATAGTTTTGTGGGGGTGGGGGACAATGACTTTACATGCAAACCGAGACAGCCTCAGTCAAATCTTTGATGAGGTTAAGGTTGAGGTGCGAAGTGAGACAACGTCCAACATTTAGGGTCATATTGTGGAATATAAAACTTTAGGGTGCAAAATAAGAATAATCCAACTTCATGGTGCTATGTCACACACTTTCAATTTCTCTGATTGCTTAATCGGCTAATATCTGAGATTTGTTTGCTGTCTACGGTAAAGTAGCTGTGGCTCAGCACGAGGCACGGTCGGCAAGCGAATTTCCAAAATGTCCTCGATACACGCGCCCCACTACACTCCCAAGGGCCACCGTGTCGTTAAACCCCACCGAAACCCTTCCACTCTCTCCGGTGGTCGACTGACAGTCGTCAGACGGAGCTTCGTCGGTAGAAAAGCTGAGCCTCAGAGACTTTATATCATGCAAATCTAACCAGGAAGAACAAGCAGAAAGTTTTCCTCTTGTTCCATGTAGCTCTGGCCGCTTGAACTGCCGCTGTTCTTCCATTTCTTCGTCGTGTGTGAGCTTTTTCTTCGTCATCTGGGTTTTTCTGTCGAAGATGGCGCGCTTGGCGGTGGGTTTCCTCCTGCTGCTGCTGCTGAGAGCGAGGGAAGCGTTGTCAGATTTGGGGACGGGGCCTCACATAACCGACGTGAACATTCTGCTGCCTCCTATGATGACACGTCCCGTGGAGTATAGGCTCCAGGGAAGCGACGGCTGCTTCAAATGGTATGTATGTGAGAGTGAGCACCGCACCGATTGCAGGGTTGGATTGCGAAATGTCTATGTCTGTGTTAGTTTATTTTCTGCAGTTTGAGATTAACATTCGCGCGTTGGTTATATTTGAATTTTGTTGCCCTTGATATTTGCGAAGTTGATGGGACAATAAAGGGCACGGCCAAGTGTGGTCTTGTTATGGCCATTCTTAGTCCTGATAAGAGTAGCAGAAAGCTCCACTCATGAGTGAACAGTCTGTACATAGGAGCTACAGTGTTGTCCAGACGACAAAAAATGAAGTTGGACGAAGGATGGATCCAGAGGGCCACAGTCAAGTCAGCTCAACTTTGTGATACTGTTAGATGCTGTTGCAATTCTGTTATATAATTTCCCCCTTGACATTATTTTATTAGTTTCTTTGAGAAATCTATTTTCAGCTGGGATTAGTTAGGTATTTAGCCCCAGAGGAACTTCCCTGGTGAAAATCTAATCTTTTTATAGTGTTGACACTGACTAGACCGCAGAATAGGAAGAGGCTAAGTAGGAGTCTGGGACTTTTTAGAATTTTGTGCCTGTTCAGATTAGTTACTTTTGTTGTGATTTGGCTCGTACAGGTCATGGGATCACCACGACGTTTTAGCTGTCCTTCCAGAATACAATATAAGCAACCACTGCTCAAGGAGTGCACGGTTGAGATCTATTGCTCCATATAGTGGGCGGAAGGAGACTGCTGTCTATGCCACTGATTTGAATACTGGAACTGTAATACGTTGCAAGGTTTTCATTGACAAATTTTCTAGAATCCAAATATTCCATAGCTCCATCAAACTTGACTTGGATGGGCTTGCTACTCTTCGTGTCCATGCCTTTGATAGTGAAGGTATTAAAGCATGATAGTTGAAGTTGTTAAGCCTCATAATCAGTTGGGTTTCAGCGTCTCTACTTAATTCTATGCAAAAATTTGAGTATTAACGTCTGACCATTCTGTTGAGGGTTTGTCAGAAATATAATATGACTGTTGAAAACAATTGTGGCACTTGGACTCAAATATTTCTTTCAAACAACAAATTTATCTGAGCCTATCGAATAACTTTTAGTTAATCCAATCTATGAATATATTATATATTTTCTCTGGGAAGTACACTGCAAGAGCTATTCAAAATTATGACATTTAGTCTGGTGATTCTTTCACTGTAGCTCTGATTGAGGACACTAGGCATAAATGACACAATAGATTGTATGGGGTTGGATGCAGGTAAAGATAATTTTACTCTTCACTAGTTCCGTATGAACAGATCATATTTCAATTTCATTTGTGAGGTTGAGTTTCAATCTTATTCTTGAATTATTTTGGAAATAAGTTTGGAATTCATTTTTAATTATCTTCAGGTTTCTTTTCTGAGGATGGGAGGGAGATAGTAACTCTGATGGTCTACTATTGTCTAGTCTATGTTCTTTCAATTAGTTGTGAAATACCATTACGTACTTTTGTATTGTTATTAATTCCTCCATGTTGTTCATTTAAACCTGTTATAATTTCATTGTTTAATTTACTCTCTTTTTCCTGAATTGCAGAGAATGTATTTTCATCCTTAGTAGGCTTGCAGTTCATGTGGCAATTGACCCCTGAAACTATGGGACAACCTCATCACCTTGTTCATGTTCCATTAAAAGTTTCTCCCCTCAGTGACTGTGGTGGACTGTGTGGTGACTTGGATGTGCAGATAAAGATAGAAGATAGTGTAAGAATTGCTTCTATTGGTGGAAATTAGTTTGCAAATTTCATGTGTTCTTCTTTATATTGATCTAATTCTTTGAAGTGTATGCTGTAGGGTGTTTATTCAGATTTGTTTGTGGTGAAAGGAGTGGAGATTGGCCATGAGGTTATCTCAGTGCATTTGATGGAACCAGAACTAAAGCACCTGACTGATAAAATTGTCTTGACAGTAGCCGAAGCTATCTCAGTGGAACCTCCTTCGCCAGTCTTTGTTCTTATCGGGGCTGTGGTTCGTTACAGCCTTAAAGTCATCCGTCAAATTACTCCTCAAGGTTGTACTCTTTAATGGTTTTGATACTTCTCTAAAACTGTATGTTATTCCTATATGCAACCATTTCTCGAGTACAATCGGACATCCAAAAAACGTGGTTGGGAAATCTGATTATGCAGTATTGTGGTGTTTGATTAGGATGAATAATTATCATAATAGACTGCTCTTGATTCCTGAAATAGGCAACATTATGTCAATTAGTACATTCTCAATACCTTAAAAAGGTGAAGAGGGGATTTCATTACTGATAGCACTGAAGGGGTGTGTCAACTGCATGCTTTCTGGAAATAAATGTTCAAAGTCAAGCAATTTATGTTATTTGTACAGCTAATTGTTGTTGAGATATACGATCCCACTTCGATTATATAAAGAAAAAGTTGTGGGCTTATAAGATGGTCGAGTACCGCCACCTATGAACTTAAGCTTTTAAGTGGAAACGGGCCTAATCCCTTATGGGCTCACAATGAATTTAACATGGTATTAGAGCTAGTGGGCTCGCACCTTGCCCAACCCGAGTCCGGAAGTCCGGTTCGTGGTCAGTTGATATTAAGCCCGAGTATGGAAGAAAATTGCCTGACTCGTGGCCAATTGTCCCCCTCGTCCGAGACCAGAAGAAAAATGCCCGACTTGTGGTAATTATTGAGGAGACCAATAGCCCGACTAACTATTGGATTAGTTGACCCCCTCGTCTGAGACCGGAAAAAGAATACTTGGCTTGTAAACAGTTGTTGAGGGCGGGTATTTAATGGCACGTGGCAAAGTGGACTATGTTGCCACGTGAGGACGGGTGTTGAGATATACGATTCCACATCGATTATATAAAGAAAAAGTTGTGGGCTTATAAGATGGTCAAGTACCGCCACTTATCAGCTTAAGTTTTTAAGTGAAAACTGGCTCGATCCCTTATGCTCTCACAATGAATTTAACAACTGTTAAGTAGAAAAGGGTGAAGTTCTAAAATCAAAATGTACTGTAGAAGTTGGGCTTTTCACTTATGTGATAAAAGCCTTCATGTAGTGCTTAGCTGTAAACTATCTAATTATATCTATCTGAAAAGCTGCCTGGTCGTCTCATGGAGGTCTATGTTGCTTAGCTTTTACTATGAAGTTACTTTTAGTTTGCAATCATCTTTACTATGGATTTTTTTCTCTGCTGGATACATCTTTAGTACAGATATTTATTTATTTATTTGCTGGATACATCTTTACTATGGAGTTAGTTCCAGTTCAATGATGTCTGAACGATCTTTAGTTTCCTTTCTTTTAAGTAAAACTCTGAATTGCCAACTATAGTCTCATGACAATTTGTCTATGCTTCATGCAGTGGTCTCATTACCATCTCCATACTACAGATGGTCTGTTTTGAATTCTTCAGTTGCCCATGTGGACCCAATGTTGGGTGTGACTCATGCACTGAGTTTAGGGACAACAACTATAACTATTGAGGATACCAGGGTTGCAGGGCATAAACAGGGTTCTTCAATTCATGTTGTCATCCCTGACTCTATATGTTTGTACTTATCCCCTTTGTCTGACTCTGGTGAACCAGTTGAAGGAACAGAGCCTGTTCCTTCCATTATGCGGTGGTATGTTGTTTCTGGCCATCAATATGTCATTCAAATGAAGGTCTTCTCTCAAGGGACTGATGTGCAAGAAATCTATATTACAGAGGTAGCTTCATTGTTACCTTTATTTTTTTGTTGTTTGCCTGATTATAGATATTCTGTATTACAGTTGTGCATATAGCTTGTACTTGTAAAGCGATGTACATTCATCTTCATTGCGCAGCATTGTTCAGTGTTTTGGTAAATTGTAAGGCCACATGTTTTTTTATATGCCATTTGCTTGAAAGGAAATTTTATGATTTCTCTTTGGATGGTTTTCCTGAACTTTTATGAAATCTGTTTGTTTTGATCTTTTCCATGATAATAAGCATGACTAATATATTCTTTTGAGTTAATTTTTGTTTCGCTTTGTCACTGGGAGTAATTCATTTTGTCATTAATCTATGTTATGCAGAATGAGGATGTCATGCTATATGACAGCCATTCAGATAACTGGAAAATTCTTTTGGTGCCTGATGATGTTGCCGTCATACATGGTTGGCAAAATCCTAGAATGCTGCTGGCAGCTTCTCCAGGATTGGGAAAGTTGACTGCTTCATTAACATATTTTAGTGGGAATGATGGAGTGAAGGAGGTACTGCTTTTCTAACTTATATTACTGTTTCCACTGATTGAAACTCTTTTCACCCACAGGTTTCTTTTTTCAAAGACTGTGCTTTTGGCTGAGGAAGTTGTAGATTTATCTTTCAATTGGTTCTTCTACATAGGTTCTCAAGGCTATACAGGAAATCATGGTTTGTGATCAAGTAAAGATTGTTTTGGAGAAGAGAGATGGCTATTTTCGTGGCATTCTTCTTCCCTGGGCCCCTGGCATTCATCAGGAGGTGCAATTGAAGGTTAAAGGAGGTTAGCGATAGAAGCTTGCTCATCTCTTCACATTCTTATGTTTAACCTCTATAATTTGCAAAATCACTGCAAAGCAATACTCCCATAATCTTCCAATGGAGGTGGAGGAGGAATTGTCATTTATGGAAACAAAGCTCTTGATTTCTTCTCAGTGACACCCAAAACCACTACCCATTGGCCTTTTGTTTCCTAACTCTAGAAATTGGAAGCAGTGCATTCACATCCTTCTATTCATTTCCACGGTAACTAAGGGCCTTATTCTTCTAGTTGCTTATACTATTGACCTTTTGCACCTACTGTTGCCTATTAATGAAATTATTTGTTTAGTACTGAAGGAAAAAAATTTATACTAATGTGCATACATCTGGTACGTCTCTTGGCTTGTCTAGGTTATCAAGTTCCTTTATGTCCAACCACAAACATTTTTAATGCTTCTTGAAATCTAGCCTATTAATTATCAGAAGAAAACTAAGCTATTCTATTGCTTAGGGAATATTTAATTTGCAGAAAATGCATACTAACCATTCTTTAGCAATTCCTTCAAACATTGGTCATTTGGGATTTGAACATTTGTGTGCTTTTCTGGTTGGCATTGTGGATATTGAAAGTGGCTGCTATGTTGCATCATACAATTATGTGTGGTGGGTGATTAATCAGTTCCAACATTATCCTGGGTGAAGCTACAAATTAGAACTTGAAGCTTTGAAACGACACCCGCTAACTTAAAGTCCATCGGATTCAAATCATTGGAAAGAGCCTATGATGTATGAAATCTCCAATTTTATGAGAGACACCTAGTAATGAAAAATTCAACTATCTCAGGGGGAATAAGGAAACTTAACCTGTGAGACAGCTTTTGAATGGCAGTTCATTTCTAGAGCTATGTTGACTTGTAGAGTACCAGCTGCCCCTGTCAATTTTATATTTTGATATTATTTCTAAAAACACAAGCTTTCTAATGACATTCATTTCAATAGCTACATTGGCTTCTATGGATTATGCATCATGTTAAATGTATGTTGATATTATCTTCTTCTAAAAGAAAATCCATCCATTGCATTTGTTGATGGCTTCCTTTTTTTTTTTAACTTTAGGTTGTGCAAAGGCATCTGTTGACTTCAAATGGTTTTCTTCAGACATGGATGTTTTATCTGTATCCACATCAGGGGTTATCCAAGCAAAAAAGCTTGGTAAAGCTGCTGTTAAAGTAGTGTCAGCTTTTGATCCATATAATTATGACGAGGTGACAGCATTTGTTCTTTAAATCTGCTGCTTAATGTTTTTTTGGTTGTAGAGCAATGTTCAATTTCTTGCTAGTGCTATTCCTCTTGATTATATCTGTCTGTAGGCTGATAGTTTAGCTATCCTTTGAATGACTTGTTCCAGACATCCTACATTATCCCTTCATGATGCCCTACATCATTTTAATTGTGGAACTTGATTATGGAGAAAAGATACAGTTCACTTGTTAAAGTCTTCAAGCTGAATGACTCAAAGAGCTAGACTTGGAAACTTGATTGAACTGCTAAGTTAGGAAATCAGGTTCATGCCTTGGCCTCTTGTATTGTGCTGCCGTGTGCAGATCAGTGCCGCTATTGACATGATTGAAATTTTAAGAGTAGATTTTATTTCCTATTGTGTGGCCAAATCTTTTTCTGAGTAGCAAAGGTTTCAATAGTATAAACCAATGAAACATGAAGGTGCAACCCACATATAAAAGGATGCACCAGAATAATCATTATCTAGTGGTCGAAGCTCTATTATGAAAGTGGGGACTAGAACTGGATTCATCTAAGATGCATATGTCCTTTCCTTATGTCTTTAGTAGTAATTGTTATCATAAAGTTCCAGCTTTCAGGCATCTGCTCTAGATTCCAGATGACAAGTTGGTAATTTTAGGAATATCAATGTACGACTCAGCAGCCGAGGCCATGTAAATTGGACCTGGTTAAGTCAGGACTTACTTATTGCTTAATTGTACGATCTTATTAGGAATCTATCCTTTTCTGCAGGTGATTGTTGAAGTTTCCTCTCTGGCATCTCTGACTATGCTACAATACTTACCCGTGGAGACCATTGTGGGATCACATCTGGAAGCCGCTGTTACCTTGAAAGCATTAAATGGTGATTCTGCATCCCTATTCAGATTATTCTTTTGCCTCATTAATTTATTTAGACAGTTCTTGCCCGATTTGTCATCTGCAGGTGACTACTTCTATAGGTGTGATGCGTTTAAGAACTACATAAAGTGGAAGACAGGAAGTGATCTCTTCATTAGCACCAATGCCACTGGGGAGGAACCTAAGTTAGATAAAGTTGTGAAGAGTGATGTGCTTTCACCAGTTTCTGGTCCTCCCTGTTCATGGACCTCTATATATGCTGCTGGACCGGGTCAAACTATGTTGCATGCAACTCTTATAAAAGATTATTATTCTGATCATCTTCAGCATGGACCCATTGTTCTGAAAACATCATTGCATATAGCAGCATACACACCACTAGTGGTATCACAATTTGGCGATGGAAATCAATTTGGTGGTTACTGGTATGATTTTGGCGAACAAGAAACTGAAAACCAGCTTGAAAATTTGTACAAATTATACCTTGCTCCTGGAACACATTTAGATGTTATGCTTCTTGGAGGGCCTGAAAAGTGGGGGAGAGGTGTTGATTTCATTGAAACTGTTCAGAGTTTTGATCAAGAGCATTCTAATGTTGAAGATGGAGTTATTGTTCAATTGCTCTCTAGCAACTGTAGGAGCCTGTACAGAGTCTCATGCCAAAAGCAGGGAAATTTTGTAAGTTTGTCTAATCATGAGCTATGTTTATGTTTATTTTTTTAATATAATTTGCCTTGTATAGATTCAACATCTGATTCTGGTTGAATTCAGGATCTTATTTTCAAGCGTGGGAATCTAATAGGTGATGACCATCCTCTACCTGCAATAGCAGAAAGATCACTAGAGCTTATATGTAGTTTTCCTTCCTCTATTGTCTTAGTTGCAGATGAACCTGGTATGCATGAAACTCTTCCATGGTATCTATTGGTTAACTATCAATTGAAGCTATACCATTATGGATCTTCTATACTGTAATATTGTACAACTAAATGCAGTTAATGAGCGGAATATTATCCAAGCTGCTATCCAAGGCAAATGGGGCCCAGGAAGAATTCGTGCAACCCCTGTAACTGTGGCAAATGGGCGCATGATACGAATAGCTGCAGTTGGCATTACCAGTTCTAGGGAAGCCCTAGCAAATTCTTCATCTTTACAGTTGAAGTGGGAACTAAGCAGTTGTGATCATCTGGCATATTGGAAGGATAATCATGAGTCAAAAAGGTCCCAATCTGGTTGGGAACGTTTTCTGGTTTTGCAAAATGAAACTGGACTGGTAGGTCAGGAGCCCCTCGTAGCTTTCTTACTCAAGTCTGTAGCATTGGTTTGGGTTAATTATGTTAGCTCTCTTTTTCTGTCTTAGCATGTAAGTATTAGGTCATCTTTAAGTTGACAAAGACTAGAAGATGAAATTTAACTTGTTAATGAACCTTTAAGAGCATGCTAAAACATAGAGTATATAGTATGGAGGTCAACACTCTCTTTTTTGTGGTATGCATTATGCAAGTTTGAATGGGGTGTTAACTCTTAATTTTTTGATGGTTGATCCTCAGTGTATTGTTCGTGCTACTGTAGTTGAGCTGGGCAAAACTATGGGTTTCCATGTTTCTGTACCACTGCCTGAAAGCTCACACAGTGCCCTCACTGACGGCCTGCGCTTGCAGGTAAATTCAGTAATGCTTTTATTGCTACCAATAGTTTTAGCTGCATGTAAATTATGATTGTTTCTACTCCATTGCACATTTAGGTTTTGTTACTTCTTAGCTGCTGCTTCAATTAGTATTATACTAATTTAAGCACTCTACACTGTACTGTTTTTCCAAAAGAAAAAATTACTCTACACTATACTGCTTATCTTATACTTTGCCTATGTGCAGCTTGTTTCAACACTGAGGGTTTATCCAGAGTACAATCTGTTATTTTTTCATTCTGATGCTAAGGTAAACTACTCAAAAAGCTTTTCTACACTAAGATACTGTTGATGTGTGTTTATGACTGAGTGACTGATAGGATTAGACATGTTTAAGGCTATCCTGTTTCGGGCATCTGAAGCATTGCCTTGCTGTGTGCAGAATTTCAAGGGAAATTGTCTGAAAAATTATGATATTTCCTGTTTTCCTTGAAATATACATCACCTTCAATATTCGCCTAAATATACATAATGGTTACTTAGTTACAAGTACTAATGGCATTAACTTTTTTCCATTAACCCCTAACGTGTCACTTCCATGTGCCACGTGGCTTAGACACATGACAACTTACAAGGAGTGTCACGTAGGAGAAATGCGCCAAATCATCATTGCCATGTCATCGGTTAATGGAAAAAATTAACACCATTAGTAACCATGCTATTTTGTGAACAAAGCATGTATAATAGGCGAATATTAAAGTTCATGTATATTTTAGAAAATTTTGGAAAATATTGTGATTTTCTAGGCAATTTCCCACAAAATTTCACTTCAGGATATATATAACATTTAGATAAAAATGTTATAGAAAAAGAATATTGAAGTTGTTGTTTGGTAGACCAAACAAATGTCAAGTATGCAAGTTTAGAAGTGCTGGTATCTGTGAATGTGTTCTGGCATTTGTCATTCAAATGCATGTCATACCAGTGCTAGCTTCTCCATGCCTGAAACACCTCATTTGCTCATCATCTCTTGAAACGAATCTTGTAAAACCAGTGTTTATGTTGACTTTTATTGTGTCAAGTACATGCTGCCTTAACCAATAACCACTAATTGCTTTATATGATATCCATGTATGACTTTCTATTATGACTCTGCTCATATGTGATGACTGTATTTTATACTTAAAAACTTCTCTGAAGGTACTTATCAATGTAGTCTCTCTATGACAATCCATGTGATATTGAAAATGATGTGTTAATAGAAAGTTTCAAGGATAAACTATAAGATAGGCTATGATGACACCTAAAAGAAATTCATTAGGTTGATACCACTCTCCATCTTTTGGCATGTGTGGAAGGAGAGGAATAGGAGGGTGTTTGAGGGGGGTAGAAACAAAAGATTTTAAGTTTATGGAGAGGTGGATATGGGATGTACATTTTTGGTATAGTCAAATGTATGAGGGTTATTAGTGTTAAGTATTCATGAGTGATTTATGAGTAGGCTCATGTTTTTGTATGGCTAAAACTTCTTTGTGTATGATTTTACGCATCTTCTTGATGTGATATTAATGAATTTTCTTTATTGAATATTCAAAAGAAAAAGAAAAAAAATCTCTTTCAGGATATATCACTTTGTATAATTCATATACATTCTGTCTTGGACAATCTTTGGTATTTGTAAAAAATTTCTGTGTTTTTCCAGGTTAATCTGTCTATCAATGGTGGCAGCTGTTTTCTGGAAGCTGCTGCTAACGATTCCCAGGTAGTGGAAATCATTCAACCACCACCTGAATTACAGTGTTCACAACTCTATCTGTCTCCTCGAGGCCTTGGAACAGCACTTGTAACTGTTAATGATATTGGACTTGCACCTCAACTAACAGCCTCTGCTTTGGTAATTAGTTTCTATCTCTTGTGCAGTATTTGTGTGACTTATTGAAGGAAAGTTTCTTGTTATCTGTATGCTGTTGCATAAGGAGGGAGGTATTTGGTTGTCTCTCAGGTTCAAAGATCAAGTTTGATAGGTTCTCCTCTAAAGCAAGAAATTCAGTTCTGATGGATAATATCAAGCACTTTTCAATGAATTCCTGAAAAAACCTCCTCAATGATTTTTTATCCTGAGTGCTTTCTAGGGGATAATGTCAAAAGCACTCTTCAATGAATTCCTGAAAAAACCTCCTCAGTGAATTTTTTTTATCCCAAGTGCTTTCTAGGGGATAATATCAATCACTTGATCATTTTTCTCAATGTTTATTTCTATTAAATTACTCATTATACTTCATATGTATATTCCAGGTCCGTGTTGCAGATGTGGAGTGGATTAAAATTGCATCGGGTGATGAGATAAGCCTTATGGTGTGATTTGAATTTATACTGAACTTTTCATTGTTATTAAAATATACTTTTTTGGGGGAAATTTTCTGCTTTGGCAGTTGATACGCAAAACCTTTTTATGATTTAGGAAGGAACCTCAAAGTTGATAGACCTAGTAGTTGGGACTAGTGATGGCAGCACCTTCGACCATTCTCAGGTGATACATTTATTTCTTTTCCACTTTTTGTTCTATGTCTTGTCTATTGGTATATTTGAAACTGAGTCCACTGAAACTTCAATTAATGTTTGAAAATTTACATTTTGCAATGGCAAGTTATGTGTGTGGTACCTCTGCTCTGTGAGGGCTCCCGCTGCATTGTTTATGTATTATTTTTGGATGCTTTCATCCACTTTACCTTTTCCATTTTTCTTCTGTAAATAAACTTTGCTATCATAGATATACTTCATGACAGGATTGACTGGTATACAAGACAAAAGGTTTTGTAGGAGCAGGCAATCAGATATTGACATATTTCACTTATTATGATAATAAATTACATCTAGGAAATTTTTGATGCAGTATGCCTTCATGGATATTCATGTCCATATTGAGGACTCTGTTGTTGGACTTGTACATGGTGATGATTCTTCAATTAACAAGGATGGATATGTCAATGGTCCAAGTTTTGTAATTGTAGCAAAACGACTTGGGACAACCAATCTTCATGTAAGTTTATTTTACTTCAGGTGTTATATATGTTATACTCTGCCAAATTTCTTTATTTGGGTCCTGCAACAGGCTGATTTACCAACAAACTTTGGAATCAGGTCAGTTTTAGACAAAAATCTGGAAACGAGCTTTTGAGTGAACACATAAAGATAGAAGTCTATGCTCCCTTGATCATTCACCCTTCTGATATTTTCCTTGCACCTGGAGTTTCTTATGTGGTATGTCCCAATTCTTCTACTGGCAATGTTTCTTCCATGATGTACTTTGTCTTTGGTAAATTCAGCTGGAGCTTTGATGGCAAGGAAGCCTCGAGTTTACTAATGTTCCAGTCTGCTCATTGATTAGATACCTCTTGAGTTGACTGCATGGAAGCATTGATTTTATCCACAGCTTTGAGGATTTTTTTTTGGGTTATACACTCTTCCTTGTATATGGTGTATGAATTTATCATAGTTCTACATTTATTCTTTATGTTGGCTTAGCTTACTGTCAGTGGAGGACCAACTGTTGGTGTTCATGTGGAATATGCTAGTTCTGATTATGTGATTGCCACAGTCCACAATTCTTCAGGACGAATTTCTGCAATTTCACCTGGGAACACTGTAAGCAGCTATGCTTTGTTGATGTTGTTGCATTATTTTTTGTCTGTCAATCTAACAGTTATCAATTCTCTTATTTCAGTAGATGGCTACCGTACTTCATAACTACATAGGTAATGCCAGACATTGACAAGGTTGCTGGCAGCACTGAATTAAACATGAATAAAAATGATAGAAATATATAAAAATGAACCGTCACTGTTTCTTTATTTGGCCCCAAAGAATTTGTCACATGATCATGCAATTTTATAGCATATAAAGGAGATTGGTGGAATTATGGTTCAATTACTGGCTTGATTATCGTAGATATGTCCTGATAGGCAACATACTATAAATTTTGTGTGTTGCTTGGCGATTTGTTTTTGCTTACATGACTTCTTTGCCTTTTTGGTGTCATTTTCCAAAACCTATGTTAAAAGGACTCTTTTACCTTTTTCTAATTGGAAGTGAAAGTGATTGTTAAACTTGTATTCAAGGACCTGTCTCACAACTTGTCTTGCATGTGCTGTACATTATTTCTTGGTAATTGTGTTAAACATAATCAGTTTGTAAAATTTATATTTGGAAGGGCAAGAAATCATATAATCACCCAAAAGCCTCTTCTGTTTTCTATTTTTTGGATAAGCAAGAATGTGTTATGCTGGAGAATTTTCACAAACTGTCGGACTAAAGTAAGAACAACTTACTAATCAAAGATAAAGCATGTTCTATTAGTCAAAAGTTGACTGTGGTATAAGTGGCAGCCAGGAACAAACAATTTTATGGTTGAAATATTTTAAGCCCCTTCACCTGTCCAAGTTTGTTTACTTAATAAGATTTAAGCTGCCAAAGTCTGACCTCATGTGCTTGCAGGTTCAACAATATTCTCTTACTAATTTCTTTCAATTCATTGCTTTTTTTTTTCCTATATACAGTCTATAATAGCAACAGTTTATGGAAGTAGAAATTCCATTGTTTGTCAAGCACATGGGAGTGTTATTGTTGGGGTTCCTTCTTCAGCAATACTAAATGCACAAAGTGAGCAGCTTGCTGTCGGTCGCGAGATGCCAATATATCCTTTTTTTCCAGAAGTAAGAATTACAGTTTTCTATTAATCTTAATTGATTTGCTTTATTTTGGAATTTTGACTGAAGACTCTGGGGAATGATCAGGGCGGCTTATATTCTCTCTATGGACTCTGCAAAGGTTACAAATGGACCTTGGAGGATGATAAGGTGGAATAAGTGTTCTTAGGGATTTGCTAATGATCTTGATAAACCATATTAGGCTTTTACTTTATTGTTTCTTGGATTCTTTTGTAGGTTTTAGGTCTTGAACTGCCAGAGGATGCTGACAGAATTCATGGGACCCAGAGATATGTTGATGAGAAAGAGCTTGGTTTCATGAATTTCCTGCATGGAAGGTACTAGATATAAATGTTGCAGCTAGAGCTGTCTTTGATTTGCTTAAATTTGTCTATTTTTGATATTCATAAGATCATAATTGAATTCTGAACTCCTGACTTTCTTTCATCATAAATTAAGGTAAAATCTAGGCATGATGGAGAATGTGGTCGTGCATAGATTGTAAAGTTGTCATGTGTTATCAGTTCCACATTAACTATAATAGTAAAAAGATCCTTAGAGCAGTTTGCATATGATAAAAGAAGGCAAAGAATAAGCAAAAAGGGGAAAAAGTATAGCTCTGTCTATACTCAATAAAAAATAGAAATAAAAGAATGTGGGAAAAAGTTCACTTATTGTGTATAATTTTTCTGCTAAAAGTCATGTAGTTTCCAAGACAAACATTTAATTAAAAGGTTGACAAGATTTACAGTTTGGGTACATTTCTACAAGTTAGAAAGTTATTTGGAATTAAGCAGGAGTTTGTAGAAAACCAGAAGAATCTGTAATGGATATAAAGACCCTAATGTATGTGAACAAACTGGCAAGACCCTAACTTGAGGATGATGTTCTTCTTTTTGGTGGAGAAACAAAATGTCTGATCTTGAGTACTTCTGAGACTAGAATAGTTTCAAGCCTGTTATACCTGCAGTAATAAGAGCTCTGCATTCTTAATGGCTTTCTATCTTTACTTGTTCCTGTTATATGGAATATCAATGACGTTTGGTTTTTCAAGAGTCATGGTTTTATGTCAAAATATTTCTGCTGACATAAGCACCAACTTCATGATAATGAATTTTGAGGATGCTCTAACTTTATGGTCTCTACACATAAAGTACCTTCCTGATCCTGACCTGATATTGCTACATTTCAGGTCTGCAGGCAGGACTAGTGTTGCAGTTTCATTTTCATGTGATTTTGTTTCTTCGTCATACTTAGAATCAAAATTTTATAGTTCATCTATGTCAATATCGGTGGTTCCTGACCCACCCCTTGCACTCGGGATTCCAATGACCTGGATTCTTCCTCCTTACTATATCACCTCGAGCCTTCTTCCATTATCTTCTGAATCGCATGGCAAAGAGATTATGAAAGGAAACTTTGTGTACTCCTTATTGAGGGTTTGTGGTGAAAAGAGTGGGACAATACTGAACGATGCTATTTCAGTCAAAGATGATAGAATTATAACAGGAGGGAGCAATGATCTTGCTTGCATTCAGGTGAAAGATCGTTCAACTGCAAGAACTGAGATTGCTTCTTGTGTTAAGGTTATGGAGGTATGACTATGCTCTTTGTCCATTGCCAAATTATGCATGATGTAATCAGTCAAATTGTCATGGCCAATGTGTTACTTGGAGCATAAATTTATAGAATTTGAGATCTTGCATTCATGAAATGAGTCAACTGTGTAAATCCCATGTTGGTTTTGTGAAAGAGAGGCTTAGGTATATTTATAAGACCTGGAGATCTAGTAGGATGATGAGTAAATGGTAATAGGGCTGACCTTGGGGTACAACCATGGGGATTGTGGGCAGGATGTATTTGGGGGCTGCCCTTCTGTCTGAGTTTGTGGGGAATTGTGCCTGAAAGCCTAGTGGGAATGCTGGGTTTCCAACTTCCTGCAAGTCCCACTTTGGTTAGGGGATTATGGCAGGTGTCTACAGGGAGGTATTGAGTATACTTGTACTATCTAATGATCTCAGTACCTGAAACCTCCCATTTGTACAACTGATATGGGAGTTGCATAATTTGACACCAAAGCTTCATCTATCTGGTATTTACCAAATGAGCTGGTCTTCCCATCACGCACTTCTTTCTTTCTGATAGATTTTTTATTTTTTAAAATCTTTTTCTACTTTAACTATCTTTTATTTTTCAGAAAGATTCAATTCCTTCTGAGTGTGATCGGTGCACTCACTGAGCTTGTTTTCTATCTTCTAATAGGTTGCGCAGATAAGAATATCAAATACAGTGTCCTCATTCCCTATTGTCTATCTCGCTCTTGGTGCTGAGCTTGAACTACCAGTTAGCTTTTACGATGCTCTAGGTGGGCATCATCTGGAATTTTAATCTACCCTGTGTTGACTTCTATGACTTCTAATATTGTCCTAATTACATCTATTGGCATATGAACAGGAAATCCCTTCCATGAGGCATATAATGTAATTGCTTTTGATGTTGACATCAACTATCCTGATGTTGTTTTGGTTAACAGTACACTCAGCAGCAACGGACATGTACATCTCAAGGTATTTGATTTGATGTTGTTTTTGCCATTTTTTTCCTGCATACTATATGTTTTGGATGAAATTGTAGTTCTAAAAGCTGGAAATCCCAATCAGACAAATTGGCCCAATCAGGAATCCGTTGTTGCTGGTTGGTCCTTGGGAAGTATGGATTGGCAGAGTAACTGATTAAGTTGACAAGTTCTTGCTTTCTGAATCAATACCTTTTTTCTTGAATTTGGTATTCTAGCTTTTTTTTGGGTATTGTACAAATTTCATTCCTGAATCTCATGAAACTGTGGGTAGGAGAGTTTGACCTTAAATCTGATTCTAGCAGCCATCATTAACTACAGGAAAATTGATAGAGAATTTTATGTGGCTATTATTCTTCTGAAGCATTCACTGTTCCCATGAGTTATATGTTTTTGTTCAAATTCTTTTTAGTAATTAACCTTGTGTCGCTTTTAAATCTCATTGAAGGCAGCACATCATGGCAGAGCTCTTCTACGAGTTTCTGTCAGTGGTAGTCCACATAAGGCAGATTATGTACTGGTATGATATTTCATTCATTCTTGGGCTCTACAATTGTTTGGCTAAAATTATTATATAGATGTATTATTATTATGAAGTTTGTTGAACTTATGAAAAGGCATATGCATGTTGAGAATTTAGAACAGTTGGAGGCCCTTTTTGTGTGAGATTTTTATTTTCTTGCTATGCAACTTCTTTCATTGCATGTTTAATTTGGGAATTTGTGAAGTCTGTATTATGTTCTACAACTGATTGTTTTTGTCGCCCAACCATTTTTGAATGGATTAAACAAATTAATCATTCTCTTTGCTTAGAAAATACATGCTCCTTATATCATTTTTGACAGTAGGATTGAACTGAGGAAAAGCCAAAGTTTCAGTGCAGAATGGTGACGCTGATCTTGAGTTTGCCTCCTCTTCAGCTTAGAGTTAAATTTTCATATGCTGCATATTGTGAACTGAAAGGGGGAAAAAAAACATGCGTATGTTTAAGGTTTAATGTGCTCATTCTGTCAAATCTCAGTTGCCACTACTAGTACACTGTACCTCAGCATATAAGTTGTGCATGGTTAATTAATTTGATCCTGATGCTTGGAAGTGAACATCCTGTTGAAGTATCTAATTTTACTTCTTCAGATATCAGTTGGAGCCCAGATACATCCTCAAAATCCTTTGGTTCACCTGGGAAGCTCACTGAATTTTAGTCTAGAAGGTGGGTAATGGTGTTGATCGCACCATTTTTCTCTTTGAATTTTGAACCATACCTCTTACCTTCCTATTGTTAGGAGTTGAGAGTCAGTGGCAATGGTATCTGCTTCTGATCCATCGGGGCAGATAATCACAATATTTTGTTTAGGGCTATGATGTACTGGGTACATGGTGTTAAAAAATTCTGGATTGAATGCTTTCTGTTTCTTAGAAATCTTTGAGCATTCTGGTTCAACTGCTATGTACTGAACAGCTGTTGACATTTCTTGTATTTATTCTATTTGTGATTGTCATTTTCATGCCATAAGATGATGGTGAATTGTCACACCTCATGTGAAATCTGTGGCTATTCTAATATTTCGTTCTGCTATTGTTTTCTTATTTTCTGTGGACCCTGTCCCTTTCTTTATCTTATTCCCTATGGTATAGGTTTTGATGAAAGCATCTCAGGACACTGGATCAGTGCCAATGAAAGTGTCTTGTCTGTGGACATAAATTCTGGAAAATCTGATGCAGTTGGTGAAGGTACAACTCAGGGTAAAGACAAATAACACTTCCACTCTACTACGACCAAACTTCCCCTTACCACCCTCCCTCCTTTAGGACAGTATTCTGTAGTTGCCTTATTACCAAGTTCACAACATTGTTGTTCATTTTGCTGTTGATGTGCTCTTGAGCAGTTATTTTCGAATGTCCACACATGAAGCTGCAAACTACTGTTTCAGTGTTGGGGGGTAACATTGTCGTTGTGGGTGCCCCCCAAGAGACAATGACCAATGTTCCTTTCCCAAGAGGAGGATATGCATTCTCTGTGAGATTCAGGTTAGTGATGTTATATTCTTTAATTGGCTACTGGATTTGAAGATCAATGTAATCTGTAGATTAGGTATTCTGAGTGCCCAAGTAAATGTAAAGCAAAATAGTAAATGTGTAGCTAAATAGCAAGATTACTTATTCTCTGATGGGGTAATATACTATTTTGAACATAAATTACCTTGTCAAATTTATTTTTAATAAAACACATTGTTTAATGCAATAATTGTTATCTTATGAATCATCATCTTTTCCCCGATTCTAGCTCATTCTTTTGAAACCTCTTCTCCTACTGGAGACCTCACGTGCAGCTACTTCCTTGTGGTATCTTTTAACCTGCTCCTATTTTTTTGGACCAATCGACCTTCTCCTGATTATCTATTAATTAGCAGTATAGTGGCCTTCTTTTGAATATCTAAATACTAATATGGAAGAAAACACTTGTGCTAGATATGTTCAAATTTACTGGTAAGTCATACAAATATTGAAGGTTATACATGGGGGCATGATCCAGCATCCATTTTCTTGTTTACCTCTCATGAGGATGTGGATAATCAGATCACAAATATGAAGAATATACAACATAGGCAAATGGATCCCAGGCTAGAAAATTAGGCCTTTGGATCATGTGAAAAAGAACTATTATAAAACTTCTAAACCCCGGATGGAAGCCCAATCAGATATAGTTATTAGAACTGTATACTTGTGGCTAAATGGCATACTGCTGATAGTTTACTGCTTATGTTCATTTGCAGAAGTCCTTACGACAATATAGTTGAAGTTCTTAATAGAAATGAGATCCCTTATGACTGCGCTGTGGACCCCTCATTCATTGGGTATGTTTCTACTCGGTTTTTTTGGCGTTAGTATTAGTCACTATTCATCCTCGTTTGATCTGGTTTTCAGTTTTGATTTATGATTCCAATGAGGTAGTAATTTTGTCAATAAGGTATGCGAAGCCATGGGTGGATCCTGATTCCAGTAACTCGTATTGTCTCTTCTTCCCTTACTCACCCGAGCATTTGGTACATTCTCTGCCCAAGTCAAAGGGCATGAAATCAGATATTTCTGTTTCAATCAACGCGGTACTGAAAGAAAGTAACGATGCTATGGGATCTGCATCCGCACTCTTTATTGGAGGGTTTTCAATACTAGGCATGGGCAAGGTGACGAGTTTAATATTTTTGCTTTTTCCTTGGCCAATAATTGTCTGTCCAGAAATACTTTTAGGCTATGGCTGTTGTGCGTTTAAATCTTCATTAATTTCATTGCTCTAATGTTGCAATGTATTTCTGCTTCAGAATGGGTTGCATTTAAACCTGACGCCAGCCTTGAATAGGACAAGCATAACCATTTTTGGTAACACAGGTAAAATCAAATTATAGGAGGAGCTGTTCTGAATGTGTTACACATTATATGAATTAGTTTGCAAAAGCCAACATAAACTGTCTCATTGTACAAACGGTGACCAGATCACCTATCAGTGGAAACAAAATCAATTAGTCATAATGGATGGAAGTAACTCATGTTACTGGGTGATAAATTCTTCTTACTTCAAATGCTGCTGTGGCATTGTTGTACAACAAATATATCCACCACATGCCTAAGACCGGATGAGTTTTCGAATTCACCTCTTTATTTCTTCCTATAAATAGTTATTGGTTGCAGCTTGTGAAATACTACTACTTTTGTATAGTATGACACAAATTTGCCCGACTCGAAGATCAGCTAAAAATGAATGAAGTTGACCAGATACATCCGTTACCTGATTTGAGCCATAGTTACTGACACTCTTGCATGTCGACTGTGCTATCAATATCACCATAATCTCAGTTGCATATTGTTTCATCTTTCATTGCAGATGTTGAAATTCACTGGAAAGCCAGGGACCTGATCAAGATAAGTCCGATAAAAAGAGAGGGTTCTGGTGTAGGAGGTTCTGCAGAGTATGAGGTGATACATCTTTTAACCATCTCATGATAAGAACAAGAAATAATTTCAGTTTTGAAAATCTGGGAGTCTGACCAGGGCTCATATCAGATGTTGTAACTTCTGCCTGAAATATTAGTTGCAGTGAAATAGGCTTCTTGACAAGCAGTGTACCCCTCTACCCATTTATGCAGGTCACCGTGCTTAGACCCGAGAATTTCAGGGACAAGATCACCATCAGTCTTCCTTCCACAGGTAAGCCTAATTAGACTCAAACCGGGGCAATTCTGGCTTTGGAAAATGGGATTTGTTTTCATTTATCCCGCTGAGCTGTTTCCCAAATAAATGAAAAGAAGCCTAAAGCACGTGAAAGATTCATCACTGCATACTTGATTTAGACAAGGGAAACTGGAAACCCAGACTCTAGACCAGAGCAATACTTTTCTGTAGTGTTATCGTGGGAAGTAAAAGATATTGAAAGGGGGAAAAGAAGAAGAGAGAAGAAACTTCGGTTCAACTTCGTCCGTTAAACATTCATTTTCCTCTTTGCTTTACAGGTCAGAGGTCGGAAATAGATGTCGGCTATGAGTCTGGAGAGAAGAATACTGCATCCATTGGGGAAATAATCACAATTTGGTCAAGCATTCTCATCTCTCTCGGGATCCTCATAGTAACTCTAGCTGTCTTTCTATGCATTCTGTCCCGGCAGAGCAGAAGTGCCCTATCCATCTCCCCTTCGACCCCACAGAGACTGGCGCCAACCACACCTAGTAGAAGCCCTGATGGAAGCAGTGTCACCAGCGATCAGTCTCCCCGAACACCCCAGCCTTTCATGGACTACGTGAGGAGGACGATAGACGAGACCCCTTACTACAGGCGGGATGGGGCCAGACGGAGGTTCAACCTGCAGAACACATACTAGAGAAGAATATCGGGTTTTCTCATCTCCGGTACTCATCATGTTGTATTCTGTAGTTTTTCAACTATTCGCTTTCCACTGAATCATCAATGTTCCAAGGGGGTATCACAGTTTGAGCTTTACGTGAACCAGAGTCATGGATTCTAGAACAAGATGAAGTCGTCCTGTGTGGGCATGGGAATTAGATGTTCCCTCTGCTGTGTATGCCCAAATGTATCAAACTTCGGCTCTTTTAGAGGTTTGGCTTGCACTTAGAAGAGATTTCCGAGATGTTATATGGATCTCTAAGACACGTGACATCCGACTCGGCTATACAGCTGAGAGTCGAACCCCTAACCGAGCCAGAAGTGCCTCGGCTGTTACCTTCGGCTTCAACATCTGCATTTTTGCTTCCTCTCTCTCCACCACAAGCAAAACCTTGTGATCTCTTGCATGGGAAACACCGAAGGACTAGGAGGACTTCCAGTGGACCATCTGAACTCCAGAAGGGCAAAGTACGAGCCTATAAAGAGCGGGCTCGGTGTGCTGCTGACCGAGTCATGCGTCATAAATCTTCGTCTGGATAGTCTATTCGAGAAATTATCCTTGGCATTGAGCCTCCTATGCTCTGGAGTTCTTAATAGCCATCAGGTTGTCGGTCTCCAACTCTTTGGGTTTTTCTTATACATGCCCTTGGGTTGATTAGCCGTTCAGTTTCGTTTTCCGTGGCGTCGAAGTCTCAGATGGTAGTCGATGAATTACCTCTTTGTAGCTAATGTGCTCTAAGCCATCGATTGCATTGCCTGTCGGCCATTATCAGATAATAAAACATAGTCAAGTGATGAAGCGTACCGCTATTTAGTGGTGACCGCTGGTTCGACCGACCGTGCATATATGGTGATTTCTAACTCCATTAGGTATGCTGTGTATGGTTGCTTAACAAAGCTAAGACAGTCGATGAGATGCTTCATGTTCGTTTCAAATTGTATATTATGTCGCTGTGTTATATTAATAACAGCTCATTGGATTTCAAATATTGAGATATGATTTCATATTAGTCAAATAAAGAGAAAGCTATAAATTTGTAGAAAAGTTAAGTATCACTACTTATTGGTGTAGGCTCTTATGTGGAGAAGGCCTCGATACCCTGTAAACTCACGATGAATTCAATATCTGAGATATATGTAATGGGTATCTCAAAAAAGGGAAATTTTTTTTTTATTTTTTTCAGCATTTTTGTCATGTGTAATGAGATAAAATGGGGACGTGATCGATCATGTAGCCCGGAGGTGCAAGGTGGCTTTCATGTTGTCTCACGTAAATCATAGCAGTAAACCACAATGAATGAAGATCATTGTCTCAAGACATGTTTTCTTCCCACCCTTTCTCATATGAAAATTTTTACCATCCTCCAAATACATACATACATATATATACACACACACACCCATTTCGATGCTGACAATTTCTTTTTAATAAAAAAGGGCTGCGGTGGTCGAGGTTCATTTTCCCATCTAATGGTTGGGATGATTGTATGTGGATACGTTGATGGGGCTGCCCTAGTTGTGGGCTTGCCCTGTCTAGTAAAAACCCTACCAATCATTGTACCATTTATTATCTAAGCATGCCATAAGAAGCTTGCCACAGAATGAATACTCGGCTGACAATCGTGCTTTTTTGGTCTCCAGATTGAATAGGAGATTTTCTTCTATTTAAATGAAGGTATCGCTCTTCGATTTGAAACCGAGAGTTGCCAGCTCGATCCTCATTAGAGCCGTTGTGCTTACTACTTATCTCGTACATGCACTTTTCTATCGGTATTGAAGAAAGCCATATCAAGGAGAACGTATCTCATGCAATGGTTATATCGTGTGTGTTGTGCTGATATGATATAACCGTTCAATAAAAAATTAAATGAATCATAAGAAAATTTAATGAACCAAAAAGGCAATGATTAGGTAAAAAGGAGAGTAATGATAAATTCATGTGATACACCTATTGTATAAAATATTCTATTCATATCATAAAAATATCATAATTTCAACACGAATCTAGCTGAAAATACCAAGAAGGGGGAAGGGGGGTTATGAACGGCAGAGCTTTTTCACAATAAAAAAAAAATCCCCAATTTGAGGTGAATCTCCATGGAGAAAAAAAGCATAATCCATTAAATTAAAACAAGGGATTTCAGCTTAACCTAGATTCCTAATCCCAAATCGAAATCCTCACCAATACCTCATACCAAAAGATAAGAAGGTAGGAAAGAAACTCAAGCCCATTTTCACATTTGGTTATCGAGAAACATTTCATAAAAATTTGTATTCTTTCTTGTGCATATGAATATGATTTTTCTTAAAATTTTTGCTAAAACTTATCTTTCTATGAATTTATTATCGCAAAAAAGGGGGTGTGACTTTGCTATTTCATAGAGAAATAACCAAATTTAATCCTAGATGACATCGTACTAAAGTAGAGAAATTCCAATTGAAAAATGGAAATCAAACTTGGTGTGCTTTCAACACACACACACACACATGCAAAAGTATACTGCCTCCTTGCGTCGTGGCACTACCCGAGAGAGCTTCCTAGCTCTCTTCACTCATTTCTTGTTCACTCTCTCCTCGTTCAATAAGAGTCAGCCATACCTTTCGGGACTCATTTGATCCCTTGGGGGGTATCTCTTATGGGGGAAGGCTATCGGTAGTCCATTCGATACTGATTTCATCCATTGCTGAGCAACCCTGACGGGAGCAGTATTAATCATTCCTTTCGGGATTCATTTGATCTCTTGTGGGGTATGATGCGGATGATGTGCATGGATGTAATCTTAAATCACATCAACTTGTCCGATGAGGAATGCTCATAACAGCTAGCACATGCATGCAATAACAACGTAGTCGCATAATCTAATCTAATATAATAAACAGGAGCCATGAGACCACTTCAGGAAGACAAACGATAAGTTTTTAGCGATCACTAGAAATGCAAGACAAATCACAAGTTTTCAGTAACCGTTGGAAATGCGAAACGAATAATAGGGTTTCAGAAATAATTAGAAATGCATAATAGCGTCAATTGAAGGACCGTGCGCTTAACTTGTAGCATCAAATTGCATAATAGCAAACCCACAGCAGTAACGCTTGAATGAAGATTGTTTCCTTCGAATGAACTCACAATGGATATGAAAAACGGGTTCACGGCAATTAAAGATGCATTATAAATGCTTACACTGGACTTACGACAACATGAGCGCGTTCTAAGGATTGTGCGACGATCTTAAGTCGACTAAAAAGCTCCTTCAAGAGTTGGAGCAAGTTTACAACAGCATAAGAGGTATATATGAAGAACTGGAGTTGATACGACGACCATACTCTATCCATCGTATGAAGAAAGTCAAACTATTAGATGGAAGATAAACACGCCTTTAACTACACCAAATTAAGCTGCATTAATAGGAATGTTTAAGTGATGGGGAATCAACTCACAGTACTGGAATCACTCCCACCTCAATCTTTCTAGGGTTCTTCTTTGCTGCTCTTGTGCTAGTCCTACGAGACGTGAAGAAAATGAAATGAGCAGACCATCGAAGTCCTTATGTATACGGTGCAATTTGGAAAATTACAAGTCGTGGTCGTAGGACTGGTTAGAATATCAAACTAGCAGCCCTCAGAGTCTTCGACTCTCTTTAAAATTTAGACCTGATGCGAGACACTTCCCAATAATATCTTAGAAAAAAGGGGGGAAATGGGTAGTGATTGACCAGGAAAATTTTATTTTTTTCCCCTCTTTATTATGTCGAATCAGTCATAATTAGTAATCCCTAATTTCTTCCATTGGCTCCGCACAGCCCTCAGAATTGAAAGCACATACGAGGAGTGTCATCATCACTGAATCCCTTTGCAGCCACTCACCTTACCTTTTATGCCTTTCCTTTTCTCTTCTGCCTACGGTCTTCACTACATATCACAGTTTTTAAAACCGGACTGGATATAAAACCGGTATAGGTATGGGTTCATGGATCAGATCGGAGATTCAATAGGTTGAGACGCATATTTAATAAATAATATTACTAATAAATTTACATAATATCATAATCTGAATATAATTTATAATAAAAATAATTAATATAACCATTATATTAAACAAAAAATTTAACGTAAAATATAAATGTAAGTCTAGTGAAATATAAATGTAAGTTTAGTAAAATAAAATAGGTACATTATAATAGTTTTTTATTTTTTTAATTTTAAGTCTGCCCGTTTTCCCACCGGTTCAATTAGGTTCACCGGCCGGTTCAACTGGAGTTGATCTCATTGAAAGTACAATTGGATCTTTTATAGGAATCGGACTGGGTGAGTGCCGGTTTCCGGTTGAACCAGTCGAACCAGTTGACTCGGTCCAGTTTTAAAACTATGCTACGTACTCCCTCTCAATGATCGAAAAATAATTATATTATATAACAATACAATGTACCCACTTGCGTTGATTATATTTGAAGAAATTTAAAAATCAAATAGAATAAGAACATATTGACCACGGACTCTATTCAATAGAGCAGCTCGAGAAATCACATATAAGAGGAGGCTATTTATAGAGGTTGAGGGAACCAAGTCATTTAGGAAATAGAATAATTTAAAATATCAAAATGAAATCAAATAAATATTAGAGAAGAGCTAATTGAAGCTTAGCCATCCTTGGGAATGAGAACTAGCACAGACAGCAACTTTCCTTCTGATTACGAGAGAAATCAGTGAGGGTTAGGAATCGGAAAATAGGATTTAAGGAAATACGGAAAGTTTCACCGGTACGGTTGGACCGAACCGGAAAATTAAATAAAAAGGGAAGATCAAGTCAACACTTTTTTTTCTTTTTATTTATTTAGTGCCTATTTAAACCATATGGAGTCAGACCTTTCTATCGATTATGTCTAGTCGATAAATTATATGTATTATTATTTAAAAAAAAGGCTGTTAGCTGGTCAAACCGGTGGCAAGAACTTATTCGATGTGGTTTAAATATTTTGAGGAGTATGGTTTGGATGTCAAATCTCGAACCGAATCCAACATTATTAATTGATTTGGTTCCATCTAAAAAACAGTTTTTCGAATAGAAATCGGGTCGTGAACATCCACGGGTCATGTTTGCTTGTCGACTGGGATGATCGCCGTCGTGGGCACATGTGATGTGAGCAAAACTCGTTGGGAGGTTGATGTGGAGGGAAAATAAACTTCAGGGACCAAATTGTAAATCATTTTAACATTAGCAGCTCAAAGTGAAATTGAACATGCTGCTGGGGGGCACCGCCAGCGTGGCATGGTGGCCCCCACATGTCTCCGAGAGGTGCCCTCCCATAGCAATATATATATATATATATATATATATAAAGGAAGAACCAAAGATTGGCCACTTCATGGAGTAACATTGTGTCATATCTATAATGAAGAGGTTTTTCTTGATACTCTAAGAGATTAGATTGTTCATGCTGTGAATAAAAGAAGAAGAAGAAGATTGCCCAACCCTCTTATATCATGTCGTGTTTAATCACGAAAATATGGGATGAATCGAACCACCAATGCCCATCCTTGACATTGTCAATACAACATCTGAGGGTCTAGATCATAGTTTTTAAAACCGAATTAGAACGAACCGGGAACTAGTATATGCATGGATTCATGAGTCGGACCGAGAGTTCAATAGATTGAACAACATATTTAATAAATAATATTACTAATAAATTTATATAATATTATAATTTGAGTATAATTTATAATAAAAATTATTAATATAACTATTATATTAAAAAAAGTTTAACATAAAATATAAATATAAGTATAGTAAAATAAAATATACACATTATAATAAGGTTTTATTTTCTTTTCAAATTTTAAGTCGGTTGATTTTTTCACTGGTTTAATTGGGTTCACTAATTGGACCGAGAACCGACTGGTTCAACCAGAGTTGACCTTATTGAGAGTGTAATTGGGTCTTTTATAGGAACCGGACCAGGTGAGTGATCGGTTTCTGATTGAACCGGCTAGCCCGATCCAGCTTTTAAAACTATGGTTTATATAGGACAAGAGGTTAGCATCCCATGCGCCTAAAAAAAAAAAAATTTACAACGGTATCATCACGTGACAGTGCTTATGTGATAGTATTGTTTTGACATTTGTGAAGTAATACACCATCATCCAATCCTTATTTTCCCTTTTTTTTCTCGTCTGATAATTACTTTTTAAAGATTATTTAAGATCTTTGTATTTTATTTAAAGTTTTCATTAGTTTTCCATAATTTCATAAAATTGACATTTATCTCATATTTATTGGCTGGTATCGAATGTGAGGATGCCGCCTGGTAGCTCCATTTAATTACACTGATTACCTTCTCCCCAAAAGCACATTTCAAGCATATGGTTAACACTTAAGAAGGGATTAAAATTTAGGATTCTCACTTGCCAAATATGCAAGTGAGAAATGAGATTATGTATAATAGCACCGTATTCAACTTAATAACAAAAAATCTGTAAATTTGATTCTTATTATAGACTTTTCATACTTTTTTATTCTCTTTCTTCTCCTATCATTTTCTAAACTTGTGCACTTTCCATATAATCAGGAAAAAAAAAAAAAGGAGTGTAGCTCAAATTGGTTCGCGCACAAGGAGTAAAATGGAATTCCGCAATCCCGGAATGGAAGAATTAGCCATTGAAGACAGATTATGGGAATATGACAATGGCATAATTACTAGATTGTCCTAAAAAGTTACTGGACATGTGCACCACCAAACTTTACTCTACATAAATATGCTGGCTAGGTGCTTTCAGCTGAGGACCAGATCGAAAGTTTTCTTAGTAGTTTAAGGGGAAACTATTAATAGGTACTAAATACAAGGGCCAGGTTGCCGTGGAACCCGAACTGTAGGGTCTATTCAGTAATATTTAGAAAGATGATTAATTCATTCACACACGGCCACAGGTGGCGTCAAATTAGCAGGTGACGCCGGCCCTAGGACACAGCCGGCCACGTGCTTGCCTCGGCAATCACGTGCAGACACGTGATGGGTATGGGTCGCTCCGCAAGCCAATGCAGTTACTGTGAATGCAACACGGCAATGACCCCCCCGCTAACACAGATTTGAACGAGGATCAGTGCAGCAGGACGATAAGATTCTTTGGATTGTGAATCTCTACTGTTCGCAGAACTCGAAATTGGTGCCGTGCTTTTTAAGTGAGAAGACGGCTTACCACTGTCTCATCCGATATGATCGGATGCATGCTAACTGTAATTAAGTTATGGTCCCATGTGATTACTACTATAATTTAATATATAAATTGACAACCGCTATATATATATATGTATGTAGACTTGCCGTCCCTACTATGTGTAATGAGTGAAACTTGATGGCAATTCAATTTTTTAACGGGTTAAATAAGATATTTTATAATTAAAATTTGTATAGAATTTACCCTATCTAACACGACAGCAAAACGGTTTTGTGGTGTAGTGATTTCGGATAGAGTGGCTCGTTTGCACGTTCGAGTTCTCGGATGCGCGGTGGGATCCGATTGAACCGTGAATCTCCATGTCTCCAGTGAAGAACACCCGAGGAAGAACGTGTCGATAACCCAGAGGAATGGTCATCGACCCATAAATTTTGATGGCGGACGGGATGAGAACATGCGACGAGTATTCGTCCTTGTTATTGTACCAATGTGTGACGCGGACTGACCGTGTTCAATGTTGCATCTGAAAATTCCGAGGAGAGTGCACCGATGCTGACGTTGTCCGGTCCAAGTGAGCAATTGACTGCAGTCGATTGGTCGGAACACTTGACACTTGCGAGTACGTTTCTTGTTCGTATATAATAAATTAACAATTGGTTTAACTCTTATCTAAAAAGTAATATTATTTGATTTTTAGAAATTTAGTTAATTTTTAATAAAAAAGATTATGGAGGGATTAGATAATTTTTTATCTAGTTAATAAATTAGAAGGGTAATGGAAGATTATGAAGAGATTGAGTAATTTTTTTTACTTATTTAAGAAATTATAATGGTTATGGGGGTTATTGAGGGATAATCTCCAATAGTCATAATGTTTTATACCTAAGACAGGCACTAACGTGATGTTAGAGTAGTAGTTTTCTTACTAGACCCCTAAATAAGTGATTCAAGAATCGAATCCAGGTTGAGAGGGTCGATGGGTATTTTTCTGGAGATCTTGACCCGATCGCAGATTAGTTTTGAGATGCGTTTCGACTGACTCGAGAATATTGCGTGGTGCAAATAAAAAAAATATACCTAAGACATGTGATGTATTTGTAATGAACTGTTTTGATATAAGGTAAGATATTATAAATGATATAATTATTAATTTATATTTTTTAATTATTCATCTCCTTCCATAATATTTTTCAAATAAGAGTTAGATGCGTATTTCCTTTTATCCCTTCGTACTCTATACCAAACTCCGACCAAACCAAGCCCGAGTACAGAACAGAAAGCCGGGGCCGTGCTGTCAACTGTCTCGCCCGCTCGAGTACAGAGAGAAACGTATACACAGAAGCATATGATGATGGTTGCTTCCCGCATCGTATGAGCCACAATCTATATGTCGTTTGACAGTTTGGTATACCGCTCCCTCAATAGTCGATAGACAGGGCCCCCTCCACTACCCGACGAAATTAACCGGGGAAAAAAATTTTTTTCCTTTGTTTTCCCAAGAACCCAAGTTTTATTTTTCTGATTCGGCCGATCTCTCTCTCCATCGCTCTCGTTCTTTGCTTTCTTGTTTTGATCGGATCTGAAGGACTGAAAGGGGGAAAGAGGGAGAGAGAAAATGGGAGAAGCCCCTCTGTTGCAGAGGGAAAAGCTTCTGCCGTCTGCCTATGCCTCGTCACGCAACGCAAAGCTGTTTCGCTTTCTCTTTGTTATCTGAGGTTTCTTTGAAGGTTCTCTCCCTTTCTGGCGCATTCATTCCTCTCCTTTTCACACAAGTCATGGGACTCTACTTCCGCCGCACTGCTCTTCGACGTCTCCCATCAGGTACTCCTCCTCTGCTTCCACACCTTTTTCTTCTTTCTTCCAATCACATCCCTTTTGTTTTGCCTTTTTCTGGGTCTTGTTACAAGCTCCCGAGTTCTTGGAGTATACAGAAGAAAGTAGCAATCTTGCTGCTCTTTTGACCGAGTTTCACTGGGTACATTTTTTTCGTTGGGATGGAAATTTTCTTATTGAACGGCCGCTCTGAATTGTCAAAGGCGGCCCTGCCCCTTGGCGTTAATAGCCTCTTCGTCAAATGCTGACAGTGACGTCCATTTGACTGACCTGCATTGTCCCCCTATCTTGTTTTTCTGGTGAGCTGTAGTAATCTCGTGTGAGGCTATGCTAAATTGTGTGGCCATTGATTGAATTGTGTGACAGTCTCTCTCTCTCTCTAGCTGGTCTCTATGTTATCTTTTTCCTTGTTTTATATGGATCGATTGATTTGCTAAAATGAACTCAACAAGGGTGATAGGCTTATGTTCTCATTTGATGGCAACTTCCTTGAAGATCCCCCTACTAAGTACTGCAATTTCTTTCCTTTTCTTGTCTGTATTTTTATCTGTGACAGTTTAAGGGAGTAATTGCTTGATGGATTGCCTTGTTGATGGAGCCATCAGTCCTTCATCGAAATCTCAGAATTCCGTAGCTTCTAACAAGGCTCCTGCATCATCCGGTACTCCTCGGTCCTCTCATCCTCCTCCTCCTGGACAACCGCGAAGTGAAGCTTCCTCATCGTCAAGTCAGAATACGAGAACGATCCGGCACCAAAATCAATCTTCCCCTGGCCAGAAGCATCCATTTAAGTCCCACGACCCTCCTCATCTTGAAGAATTGCCCTGTTTGGCAAGACAACTTTACAGCCCGGAAAAGAGTGGCGTCCCCAGCAAAACTTCCGAGCACTCTTCCAAAGACTCCGACCCATTGGCAAAGCCCAAATCTTTGTCTAAGCAATCTTCTGATGACGATTCAGAGAAATCTGATGCAAGCACCTTACTAGAGCCGGAAAGCAACGGACAGTTAAAACCCCAGTTAACAGAAACTAACTTCTGCCCGAGTCCTCAGAACAGCTTATATGCTGCAACTTTATATACAGAAGCCAAGGAGAGCTTCACAAATACAGAAGCTAGTGAGTCACTTAGCAGTGTTGAGAAATCTGATGTTGTTGAGAGCAGGAAGACAAGCGTTTATCGGGGAAGCGCAGGAAGCGCAGGGAGTGATCTGAGCGATGAGAGCAGCTCAAGCAGCCTAAGCAGCGCACTCTACAAGCCCCACAAGGCCAATGACGCAAGATGGGAAGGGATTCAACTGGCCCGGTCACATTACGGAGTTTTGGGCTTGGACCACTTCAGGTTGCTCAAGAAATTGGGATGTGGAGACATTGGGAGCGTGTATTTGTCCGAGTTGAAAGGCACTAAGAGTTATTTTGCAATGAAGGTGATGGATAAGGCTGCCCTTGCAGGGAGGAAGAAGCTTTTGAGGGCGCAGACAGAGAGGGAGATCTTGCAGTCTCTTGACCACCCGTTTCTTCCCACTCTGTACGCTCATTTCGAGACTGACAAGCATTCATGTCTAGTCATGGAGTTCTGTCCTGGGGGTGACTTGCATAATCTCAGGCAGAGGCAGCCCGGGAAGTACTTCCCCGAGCATGCTGCAAGGTGATCTCTCTGTTCCACTACTTTCACCCATCTGCCTCTGGTAGTAACATGTCATTCAAAAATGAAATCTCTTGGCATCTTTGTATTGGTGTTTATGTCGGTGAAGGGTCTAATCACGCTATATGCTAGTCAGCAAGCTGGTTGCTGTTGCAGTTGTGTTGGGTTTGCCATAAATTCATACGGTGCTTGTGTTTTCTACCATGTTCTTCTCAGGCAACACTAATATCTGATTGAACTCCACCTGTTTAGAAAGACAATTCATCTTAGCCACTAAGCATCACCTTAGTCACATAGCAATATATACTTCCAAGTATCACAGTATCAGAAAGACAATGGCTTAGGATAAAGTTGCACTGCAATTCTTTCTTGGCAGGATGCTATTTCTTCAGCACACTTTTTGTTCCTTTCAGAAAATTGAAGATTCACTGATGAAGTTATATCATCATAGGTCAAGAAACCCTGTGCATGATTGCTTGCTTCTTAATGTTTTTCTAGAGCTTGCCTATATAACTCTGTCTATTAAATGACTGAATTTGGCTTCACTAATTGCTCAGGTTTTATGTGGCAGAGGTCCTCCTTGCCTTAGAGTACCTCCACATGCTTGGGATCATATACAGAGACCTAAAACCTGAGAACGTCCTCGTGCGAGAAGATGGGCACATAATGCTTTCAGACTTCGACCTTTCCCTCAGATGTGCTGTCAGCCCAACGCTAATCAAGTCCTCGAACTCAAGCCTGGAGCCAAAGGGTTCAGGCTACTGTGTCCAACCGGCCTGTATTGAGCCCCCAACTTGTGTCATGCAGCCCAACTGCATCCAGCCTGGCTGCTTTGCTCCCCGCTTTTTAACCGGCAAGTCCAAGAAGGAGAAAAAAGCCAAGGCAAGACCCAAGCCGAGGAATGAGGTGAACCATCAGGTGAGCCCACTTCCGGAGCTCATAGCAGAGCCCACAAGTGCCCGGTCCATGTCCTTTGTTGGCACCCACGAGTACTTGGCCCCCGAGATCATCAAGGGTGAGGGCCATGGGAGTGCGGTGGATTGGTGGACGTTCGGCATATTCCTCTACGAGCTTCTCTTCGGGAAAACTCCCTTCAAGGGACAGGGAAACCGAGCAACATTGTTCAATGTGGTCGGCCAGCCCTTGAGATTCCCAGAATCGCCCTCAGTTAGCTTCGCTGCACGGGACTTGATAAGGGGCCTGCTTGTGAAGGAGCCCCAGCACCGACTAGCCTACCGGCGAGGGGCTACTGAGATTAAGCAGCACCCGTTCTTCCATAGCATGAACTGGGCATTGATCCGATGTGCATCCCCACCCGACGTGCCCAAGCCAGTGGTGGTTGATTTCCCAGTAGGGCCACTGGGTGGCCACCCTCCACAACAGGCGGCACCGGTGCCCGGGGATGTCCCGTGCTCTGGTATGAACCCTTCGGGTAATTATTACGAGATCGATTTTTTCTGACCCCCCTCTTCACGTGCCGCATACCTCTCATCCATCCGTCTGTTCCTACAAGTTTCCTTCTTGTTGTATCAGCAGAACGTGTTTTGTGATTCGATGGCTCGTCCTGTGCTGAAAGGAGGATTTCCGTGTTTTAGTTGTTCCTGCTTTGCAGTAGCTTGCTGCCTGTAGCCTCTCGCCATTGTTACCGATACTGGATCACTTTTCATCTCTTTATGCTTTTCCATGTAATGTCACAGTCGAGAGGAAAAGTCTTGTAAACGGTCCTGTGGATGTCACACTATAGTGAATTAACCCAATTCTAGAGATCCGACCCATGATCACGAGTGAATGGTATCGTTCTCGATTTAAAATAAAAATGGGTTATAAGTAGAGATATTAAATGGGCTAGTTTGGTCTGAACTGGCCCGGAACTGGTATTGACTACCCTTAAACCGGCCCGTAATTGTTTTTATTAGGTTTAAGGATAGTTACGGGCTGAGTTCAAGAAATAAGCTCGTTGAATCGGAACCGATTAATCAGATTTTCTTGTTGAGTCGACTTGAAACTATTGCAAAACTTGCTTGAATAGTAAAAAATTCTATAAATTAATGGTAAGGTTTTATCAATTCAATTTAATTTTTTTAAAAAAATATATTCACTTGAAATAATTTTAAAAAATTAAAAATGATGAAGGGTGACGGGTTATGGGTTATAGTTCCAATCAGTCCAAACTTGATTAAGAACAGTTTTAAGTTAATTCATATTTTCTTAAACTGTAGTCCGAAGTTAGAACGGTCCTTATACTTAATGGACTGAACTGTACCCATTTAACATCTTTAATTATGATTTCGATTTTTGCCGGAGTATGTCGTTATGTTCCCTTCTGATTCTACGAATCATCTTTGTAACCCAATAAGAAAAGCTTGCGGCTTGCAGGCCCCATTTCGTGTTGGCCTTAGCCAGTCCAGGCTCGATTTTTCCTATCCATCAATCTCTACCTTCCTCTTTTGGATGAATTTTAGAATATGAGCTGATTAGAAGCATCTCCGACTTGGTACGTTTTTTTTTTTAATTTTTATTCTTATGGTCGACTCGTTGGGTGGTTCAGTAGATACTGCACAGGGTCTGATTTTTTTTTTCCTTCTTAATATATATGATTGATCACAGGCTGTTCAATTAATCTGCTCATTGATGCCGCGAGTTGCTTCATGCATCCATCTGTGCGGGGGACATGGTGAGATTTCCCAACCGATTCGTTCACGAAACTTAGAATAAGGAAAATTGTCGGATCCATTGATACAGTTGTCAGTAGGTCATCATCATGTGTGCACCAACACGTCGCTAGATTTGAGTCGAGATGAAAAGAAAACTGCTTGGCTCGTGGTCGGTTGCTACGAACTCAGCGTGGAGCTTGTGATCGTTATTTCCAGATCTCGAAGAAAAACAAATGTCAAGACCATCGGCAAACATTCTTTATGGGTTGTTCTGCCCATAGTTTTAAAAATAAGACCGGGCCGGCTGGTTCAACCGGTTCAACTAGGAATCGGCCTTCCACTAGATCCAGTTCCTATAAAAAACCTAATTGCACTTTCAATGATGTCAATTCCGGTTAAATCGGCCGGTTTCCGATCCGACTGATGAACGTAATTGAACCGATAGAAAAATCGGCTGAGATAAAATTATAACAAAAAATAAAAATATATTATAATGCACATATTTTATTTTACTAAACTTATATTTATATTTTATATTAAACTTTTGTTTAATGTAATGATTATATTAATAATTTTTGTTATAAATTTATTTAAATTATGATATTATATAAATTTATTAGTAATATTGTATTATTAATATTATTTATTAAATATGTAATTCGATCCATTAAATCTCCGATTCGGCTTATGAACCGATACCCACATCGGTCCCGGTTCGGTCAGATTTTAAAAACGGTAGTTCTGCCTTGTATAAGTACATAAGAAAAAAAAATACCAACTTGAATTCAAATTAAAGACACGTGAAGTTATATCATTTAACACATAAAATAATTTACTAATGTATAAACTTGGAGTTTTAAGCCAATTCAGATTCAACTGCAATCGTTCCCCCCACCAACTAAATTCTATGACACAAATTTGCCGGATGTGCATCGCCAGGATTGGGAGATTCGTGAAGCAAGGAGAAATCTAAATAAATTAATGGCCTAAAAACATTAAAAAGGAAGGGGACAAAAGAATATGTCGTCAGTCCATGCGTCAGCAATTTCCCCCACTAGCTGAATCCCATCCCAATGATTAGCTGCACGCGCCGAGCTTCCCACGGGGTAGCTTAATTCTCTCTTTTTCCCGCCTTTTAAAAATCCATAAACTGTGTGAAGCCTAACGGATATTAGAATACAATCAGGGCAAGGTAATATCTATATCTATATATATATGTATATATATTTTATGTAAGTAGAATTCATATGGGGTGAGAGGAAAAGACCAAAAAGCCGAGCCTAAAAAAATCCAATAAAAAATTATCCAAAAAAAATTATTTCTTCGAGCATTTATATAAAATTCAAGTGGTTTTTATTTGTAGAAAAACTATCGAGCAAAGTTGGACCCCAATATGGAAAACCGGCAGGGCCCAAAATCGACCCGAATTTTAGTATTATATTTAATTATATACTTTACTAATTATAATAATCTATTTAATGTTCACTTTAATCATTCATCTCCCTAATTATACACGTAATATTTGATTAATTTTCAATTGTGCAACTTAGTTGACGTTCACCTCTTGGTTACACGGAGGTGAGGATCAAATGGCTGGAACAAGAGATAACTGTTAAGATGTAACTTGTGAGTCAATTTCAAGTAACAGATGTCCACATCCGAGCTCCTCGAATCGATTGTAGACCGGAAAGGATCGTCAAAGCTCCTTATTTTTGTCCCGATCCTCATCTTTATTGTTGTACATAGTCTGTTATTTAAAGGATATGAGGTGATCTAACTAATCTTGATATGAGTCGACTCCATCGGCCAATAAATAAAACTTACTTAATAATAAATTTCTTTACTCGTGAAACTTAACGAGTTATCTTAGTCAGTTGACTTTATTTGGTATCTTGATCTTGCTTGTTCAAGGTGTCTTTTAAGTTTCAAAGCAACGTTTTTAATTAAATGAAATGAATGCTAAAAAAAAGCAAGCTATATACAATTTAGGATTTAATTTTACATTTTGTTGAATTAATAATTAATCACTTAAAAATAAAGTCTCCATCAACAGTTTTTTTTTTAATTTTTATTCTCTACTGACGGATTTGCACTCGTCACCAATTAAATCTTTTCCGGCACGAAATCGGCTACTTCGGCCCACGGTATATCATGAAACCATTGGATTAAATGTGACAATTAAGAACTTTTGGGATGGACTTCCAAGGGAATTGTTATATATATTAGCTAATGACTTTAATGGGGTTGCTTACCCATGATATGTTAGGACTGAGCAATATATATATTTGTATGAACATTATGTCATCTATATAATTGAGAAAATAGCCCAAATAAACATCAACTTTATGGCTAGTCCTTACCTTACAATAAATTTTCAATTTTACATAAAATAAACATCAAATTTCGAAAGTGGCTGCCATCATAATTTCCGTCAATGGCATCATAATTGCCGTTCAAAACACATGAAATAACAAAAAATGCCCCTCGTCGGGACATTGAAATGATCATAATGTCCTCTTCTCTCTCTCGTCAAAAGTCCATCCCTCTCTCCCTCTCTAAAAGTTGCACTCGGTGAGCTCCATTGAAGATTCTTCCCATCATGAGCAGTAGCAGCATCAGCTGCAACAGGAAGGTAGCTCCTAACGGGAAGAGCAATTTGAGTTGAGCTTCGGCATGTACGAAGTCCTCTATGACGAGCCTATCAAGAATGGGTTGGGGGGGGTGTTCAGTAGCTAAATTGGGCTTGAGAGTCTCTCTCTGTCAAGGATCCGAGGCGATAATTAGGGAGTCGGTTGGTTGTGGAGGAACTGCCGGAAGCTCAAAAAGTTGTAGCTAAAGAGCTGCGAAGGTATTGGTGATGACGCCTCTTATTCATCTTTCATGCAGTGCCTGCAAGGACTTGAGGAAGTCTAGCTTAGCACCTGTCCGAGAATAGTCAACAGAGTAATCCTAAAATTGGCTGAAAGATTGCGAGATATTGAGCTCTCTATTAGTTTACAATGGTGGAAGTAGAGATGGGTTGTTTTAGTTTATGAATTCTTGTAGGCGCAACTTGCAAAATCTAGACCTTTAGCTCCCTCTAGACTTCAAGAACGATCACTCTTTGCCCTTACATTGAATTGCTGAATGCTGTCAAGCCTTAGGCTTCAGAGTTGTTGCTTAGTCACTGGTGATGTGCTGAAGACCTTTGGGACAGCCACAAGCAATTGGCTCTAGAAACTCGCACTAATAAACTACAATGTGGATGAAAGAGAGCTAGAGCTTCTAGCAACATTGGGGCAGCACCTATGGTAGCTAAGGAAATTAGACCTCTTCTACAGTGAGGTGCTGCTTGACAGGGAAGTGATATTGATGTTGGCCTTCTGTGGTCGTCTGGTCGATCTGGAGGGTGCAGGGAACTAGGAGATTTGGCCATTAATTCCATTCCTAGAAGCTTCAGGCTCCTTGAGAGTGTTGACGTTGTGTGCTATTGCAAGGTCAAGCCTAGAGCTTTCGAGTCGCTCCTCCTTAATTCACCGAGGTTGAACTAGGCCCAAGTCAAGGAAGGCAAGGTCTTGGATGTTCTCATGTGTAAATGAACATTGCATTCATAAATTGAAAGTAATTCCTCATATGCTACGTTTTACCGTTAGAATGTAAAACATTCGGACAGAAGAAGCCCCAGACTTTGCGGCAAGAGAAGGGAATAGTTTTGTCATTTTAGTGTTCCAACAAGGGGCATTTTGGTCATTTTACGCGTTCAATATCGTACATGTTTGACCGTTTAATTTTTTTTATTTGCACTATACTGAATCATCGGCCAATTGAAGTGCACCTCGAGCTTAATTTACGGTTGAACTGGGATTCATAAAAAAATTTCTGTCAATCCTCTTAATCTGATATTTAATCATTGGATCATCCATTTATAAGTTTAATAAGAAAATTAATAAGTCAATACTAAATTGGTAAAATTTGTGTGTGTTGTATACAAAATTAAAATTATGTGATAAAGCGTAGACTAAAATAAAAAATTATATCCATTTGGACTATTTTCCGTGTATAGTATGATCTCCTATTTCTACCACAAAAAGAAAAGTCCGCGGCGCGTGCTGGCCACCCTTCGATAGCGATTATTTCATATTGCCGTTATTCTAACCACATTTGTTGCTCGACGGTCCATTCTTTACTGCTGCTATTCTTCTTCTCCTTCCTCCTCGAAACCCTTCTGCGTTGCCTTCACGCTTTTCGTTGGGATCTCGCTTCGATGGCCGCCGCCGAGAATGGCTCTCCGATCACCGACGGCGAGGGAGAGGCCGCGAAGTTCGGCTTCCAGCGTCCGGAGATGTACTCCGGCAACCTTGCCAACACCGTGGACGCGTACGACCGCCACGTCTTCCTCTGCTACAAGTGCCCCGAGGCCTGGCTCCCCCGCGTGGAGGACTCCGAGGCGGATTCGCTCCCCACGGTGCTCTCTGCCGCCGTCAAGGCTCGCAAAAATGACATCAATGTGAAGGTCAGCTTAATCAGCACGAGCTCTTGACTTATTCGTTGTATTTGTCCGTTGTTGGCGTGGGTGGCTTGGATTAGATAGAAGTTCAGTCTCGTTTTGGTTTCAGATCTGAGCTGATGAATATTAACGTTAAAAGTGATAATGAAGCAGAGAGATCCATATTAGCTCGATTTTTATTAAAAATCTATTCCGAGCGATGGATACAGCGTGGAACTAATGGAAAAAATCACGATACTTGATATGCTTAGTACTCATCAGAATCTCTTTTCAGTCATAAGGTTTTATACATGATAATAGGGAAAGAACAGCAGTTTGTGCTCAATTTGCAATTTGTATGAAATTAGGCTTGATGTTGTTATACTATATGAGTCGTTCTCATATTGTTCAGTGAATTGATAGACAAAACTGACGATATGTGGTGGATGCAATGGGACCAACTGCTCGGATGGAGATGTATTGATTTTCCCTGACATGATCAAATACAAGTGAGTACAATCTACATGCATCCTCTCCTCAACTTGTATGAATCTTTGATATGTAGGTAATGCATGTTTTTAGCCTATATCTTCCATTTCAGTGACATCAATAGGGATACAGTCTGAGAACAATAAATTTGACCAAGCTGCACATAATTGTTTAAGTTTTACGTAGGTAGATACAACAATTCCTGAGTTTTGATTTACTTTTTGACTTTAAGATCAGTGTGATTAACACCTTTTTTTTCTTTGAAGGGGTCTGACTGAGTCATCTGTTAATCAATTTGTTGATGATGTCCTTGTGAATGGGAAACAATGGGATTCCGTAGAACCAGAGGTATTAACTGGTTCCCACGTGTTTGTATGCGCTCATGGTAGTCGTGACAAGAGGTGTGGTGTCTGTGGCCCCGCTCTGATTGAGAAGTTCAAGGAGGAGATAGAGTTGCATGGAATGCAGAATGAGGTTTTTGTTAGTCCATGCTCTCACATTGGTGGCCACAAGTATGCTGGGAACCTCATCATCTATAGTCCTGATTCAGAGGGAAAAATTGCTGGACACTGGTACTAAATGCCATCACCTATTTTTTCTTATCTGTGGGAGCTTCTACACTTGTGGAGCTAACCGTTCTTAGTTGGATTGACTCCTTATTGTAGGTATGGTTACGTGACTCCTAATGATGTGCCTGAAGTGCTTGATCAACATATTAGCAAGGGACAGGTCATAGAGCGACTATGGAGGTGCGTCATTTGCTTAGAACTTTCTATGCTGCATACATCAGTGAAATGGGTTATATCTGATAGAGTCCTTGTGATGTGTTGCATCGACATGTTGTCATTTGCTGTTCAACGACAACCTTCTTTATTGTGCAATGTCCTTTAGGCTCTGTTCTTTTGACATATATTACATTTAGGGTTAACAGCCTAAAAAAGCACAAACTTTAATGACATTTTACAATTTTGGCACAAATCTTTTTTGCATGACCTAAAAGTATGCGAACTTCAGACATTATATAACTTTTGGCATGCCGTCTGATTTTCTGTTAAAAACACTTGCTTGCATGTTAAATTGATCTAAATGTCAAACGGTGATGATATGGCATTGACACATGGATTCTGTGGATGAAATGACTATTTTACCCCTAATTGTTCTTCTTTAATTTGAAATTAAATAAGGGCAAATCTGTAATGTCACCTTCATCATCTTCCTCCTCACAACCCTAATTCCATTTATGCCATATCTTCCTTCATCAATCCTCTTCCTCCAATCACCGCCATTGCTGCCTCTTCCTCCATTATTGTTCCTTCCTCGGACCACCATCCTTCATTTGTTATGTTTTCTCTTTTCTTTTCTTTTCTTCAACAGGGCTCCACAACTTATTCCTTCAGACCTCATTGCCATACATGTTCTTGTGGATGTTCCTACGCTCGAGCAGCCTGACAATTTCCCTCACTGAGTCAAGGAGTCCACCCAACATTCTAATCCCCCATTTGAATTACACCCTTAAACGAATGAATAACAGTTCCTCCCTCAACAAAGACCATGGCATGAAACTTTGATATCCTTCTTGAGTGCCAAACTAGAGAGACTCAAGTGAAACAATCAGTTGAATTCTAGCAATACCCAGAATGAAATTAGAAGAGCAAGAAATTTGAAGGAAAAAAAATGAAAAGAAAGAAATATAAGGAAGAAGGGATGATGGTCAGAGGGAGGAACAATAATGGAGGAAGGGGCAGCAATGGTGATGGCCGGAGGGGAAGGATTGATGGAGGAACAGGCAGCACAAATGGAGCTAGGGTTGGGAGGAAGAAGATGAAGGTGACATTACAAATTTACCCTTTCATTTTTAAGAAGAACGATTAGGGGTAAAGTGGTCATTTCACCCATAGAATCCATGTGTTGATGCCACATCATCAATGTTTGCCACACAGAAAAATTTAACATGCCAAGTCAGTGTGCCAAGCGTGGTATAATGTCTGAAGTTCATGCAGTTTTATTGCCACTCAAGTGATCCTCTCTGTCTCTCTAAGGATTAGTATTGATGAAATGAAATGCAGGGGGCAAATGGGAGCTTCACCAGCGGAAGGTGAGAAGACTGATGAGAAGCTTTCGAAAGGAAAAGAAAAGAAGCCCAAGAAGCACCTCAGTGAAGCCCCTATCAAGTATGACAAGGAGGAAGCTCCTGCTTCTGGCTGTTGTCAAGTTGCCAACCGCATATCATGTTGCAGAGATGGGAATGCGGAGGTGACCTCTAAACCAAAAGGAACCAAGGGCCTCCGCAAGCTCTCCTGGGTCGGGAAGTGGGAGCAACATGAACTCCTCACAGCTGCTGCTGTTGTTGGAGCAGTTGCTGCTACTGCTGTGGCGTATAGCTTCTACAAGAGGTCTCATTAAGATAGTATTTACTTGCCTTTGTGCCCATATGGAATACAGTTTACCTGTCAAAGGTGTTTTAAGAATAAGATGCCGAACTGGGGATTCTTCTGGAGGACACTGCCTCGAATGTCTTCCATTTAGCTCCGGCATGTCTGTCTAGTTAGTAAGGATTCACAGTCCTGTGTTCTGTCCACTTTTACTATGGACAGCTTTGAAGCTAGTGTCCTGACTTTGTTGAGTGGCATTTTCAGATCATTCAAAATTTTTGATGTACCTCGACTTTACACTTCACAATCGGTCCGTTTCTTCTCAGATGAAAGTTCGTGCTACTGAGAGTTTTATCTTGTCGGGTCAACAAAATACTTGGAAAATTATTCTCTCTTCAAATCCTCTAGTCAAGTTGAAAATCGGGATCAGGTTCGCATTGTTCCAAAAGAATCTATAAGGAATGGATCAGTCAACCCTTACGCTTCACTACACGAAAATACTTCAGGATCAATGCCATGTGTAAATGAACTAGCCTTCAATTCCATCCCAATAGTTCGGTTTCATGTAAATTGGATCCCTCTAGTTTGATCAGCTGCTTCTTTTTGGCCGAAGTGAGAACCTCCCTGAAAGTTTATGGGCAAGCCTGATGTGGAAGCTGGTGTGTGATGCTGCCTGCTGGTTCCGTCTCAACTTCTCCACCATCTCCTCCACCAGTCTCAGTGCCGATGCCACCACAACCTCCCCATCCGCATCTATTTCCCTCATGATCTCCTGCACAAACTGCACCCTCAAACATTGCTTCTTCTTCGTGTTCACCTTGCCTTCCTCCCACTCGGAGTTGTGGTCTCTCTCCCTCAACAGCAGCAGCAGCCTCTGGGCGATCGCCCTGGCCCTCGGAGTTCCATCAACACTCAACTGGAGCAGCCCGGCGACGGCTCCCTCCTGGAGGATTGACTCCCGGCAGCCCTCCCGGTGGCTGCCCCGGCAGGCCAGCAGCAGGACTGCTGCTGCGTGCTCTTTTGCTTGTGGCGTCCCTTCCTCAACAGCCTCCACCAGCGCCTGGATCCCACCGTTCATGCTGGCAATTTCATCTATGGCCTCTGGTGAGGACTCCCCAACCATCTCCAACAGCATGGCTGCCTTCTCCACCGCCGCTAATGACTTCTCGCTGGCAGTGATGAAATCAACCAGCGAAGAAACTCCTCCGTGGGCTACGATGAGGGGGACCGTCTGTCCTAAGTTCGTGAGGTTCTGGAGAGTGGAGATGGCATCCACGTTAGCCTGCAAACTATAACTGGTTCCTCCAATAATTGCAACTAGGGTCCTGACAGTCTTGGAAGATGCGATCGCCGGCCGGTTGGCTGAGCAAGAGGAGAGAATCAGCATTGCTGCCACCGAGAGCTCAACCACTGCCTTGCTCTGGCTCTGTAAGAGATTCAACAGCACCGGTACGGCTCCAAACTGCACAAGACGAACCTTGTTCCTGTAAAGAGGAGGACTTCGGAGGTTTAGCTGCAAAATATTGAGGCATGGCCATCCAGTACAAGGCCATTTTGGTTCTATCAAACACGATAGAACTGATGGGCGCCTGGTTTCGAAAGACTATGATGAGAGAGCTTAGCGTATTAAAGTTGCACCTTTCACTGCCGAATGCAAGCGCAAGCAGAGCAAACAGATAAGCTTCAATGGCTTCCTCACGGTCCCCACGAGAATGAAGAATTGAGATCAATGGTCTGATCACTCCTCTCTCGGCCAACTCGCGCCTCTCTCTACTGCTCAGCTGACCGATCTTAATGGCGGCTTCTACCTGAGCTTCTGTGTCCCCACCATTCATCAGAGCTTCGACCACGGGCTCCAAATCCTCCATTGCTAACCTCCTGAGCCCTCGACCTCAAGCCTCCGCTTTCTCCCTCTGTGGTCCTCTCCTCTGTCTAGTTAACATTTTCGAGGATAGGGATTAAAAAATGGTGTCCGCGGGAATCCATTGTTTGGATCAGAAGCAAACTGCTGTGTGTTGGAATCAGCTTTGCTCTTTGCTGCTTTTGGGTCTCAGAATTGGAAAGGGAAAGAATGGAATTTCAGAATCACCCAAATCTTTAACTCTCCTTTTCGGGAAGCTAACTTCATTCTTCTGCTCTGCTTGGTAGGCCGTGGTTTTCTCGAGATTCATTACTATACTCGTGCGCTCCCCTATCACATTTCCACATGTTAGGAATCTTGGATGGTCTGGATTCATATAATTACGGAAATTTTATGTTAGGAGTCAAACTTGTCGCTGCACCAAAACAGCTCGAACCTAAATTGGTCCAAGCACATTCGGTCTCTGCATATGAGGTGATATGCCCCAAGAAATATAAAGTGCGCATCTCTCTCAATTTAATAAGGAGTTCACGAGTTTAAAAAGAAATAGGAAAATATGAAATAAAGAGTTACGGACAGTTTCATAATGAGAGTCGAACTTACAAACTCTTTATTATTAGGTCGAGAGCGGTGCCACAGTACAGAGTCCCTCCTCGTCATCCACATATCTCTCACAGATTGCAGTGCGGCGGCTTCTGCATGAAGGAGAACCGTCTCCTTTTCTCATAGTCTCCTTTTTTCCATCATCAGCTCATCCTCTGTGCTTTACTGTCGGATCAATGGATAGCTTTTGTTTGTAGCTGACTGCTCATCATCTGTTCTCTCCTTTTTACCTGTTTCACCACCGCTATCTGTTCTTTAAATCGAGGAGAGACAAGGGTTTCGTCCTGGTTCTCGGGTTATTGAACTTGCTACTGGCTGAGAATCCTTCCACACGCTCCCTGAGGTTGGGCTCCCACCTTCTCATTCAGTGGTAAACGCGAAAAAAGCCGTGGATAAATGATTCAAAAAAATCCTATCCAATAGACACATTCCATCGGATACCCGTCATTTGGATATCTTTCATGGTGAGCCACGGTTGAGCAAGTCTGCATGGACTGAACGATGTTCCCATTCGGTTGAGATTCATAACACAGTGCTGCGGGCGCTCCGGAGGCGATATTTAACTGGGCGTGCTCTTGGTTCGATTCGGGTCTGGTCGGATTTTAATGGACATCCGATCGATCTGCAGCCGGCCTTGAGAAGCTTCCTTCAGCAAGCCCAGCACTCAGTCACACCCGAAAATGATGAAACCGGTGCATATCCCTCGTGGCATATTGCACTTTTTTTTTTTTTTGTCGATCTTCGACACCAATTTTATCGCGTAATTAACGTCAGTCGCTGCATGTTGTCAGGTTCTTCTGTGACCCGAATCGCGGTTTCCAGGACGAGCGCTCATCACAGCCTGAGCCCGACTGCGATTCCAGGAGGGCCTCATCCTCGGTCTCTTCTTCAATGCGTCATCCATTGACAGCATTAAATCATAGGAGAGGAGAGGACATGCGACCCGATCGCTTCATTGAAAATCCAGGGCTCCTCGAGTTTAGGGACTTGGAGTAGACCTCATCCCGATCGTGGGATTGATCCGTCTCTCCAACCCCAACCGTGTTTTACAGGTTTATGATTTTGTCGAGAACCAATATGCAATCCGAGTGTTCGTACGAAAGCACGTACCCGTCCAATGATCCATTACTTTGTCGGAAAACCAATGATCTATCTAGGTAATCATATATACAAGCAGGTAGAGATGTAATATCGGTGGTTTAGCCTTGTTTCGAGTAGGTTTAAAATGAGCATAAAATCATTTAATCCAATTGAGGTTTAACCTATTAAACTTAATGGCCCGATCTGATTATAAGTCATATTTTAGGAAATCATGAATTAGCTTGTAGCAAGCCTTAGCAACGCGGTTCACAGTTCAGCTTAATTTGACTAATGAATCGTGGCCCTTTTCTTTTCTTTTCTTTTTAATTTAAATTATTTTAAAATGGACAAAAAATTTAAAGTGATTTGTATTTTTATATTATACGTATAACAATTACCATAAGTTTACTATTTATTTCATTTACATAAATAAAATATTATTTCTCTTCAACAAATGTTAAAATTTGGCCGAGCGTTTTTGGTAGTTTGGCTAGTTCGGGCTAGTTTCGTAGTTCGCCATTTTGGAGGTACTAAATGATACCATCTAATTGGGGATAAATTATATTGATAATAAACTCTTAACCAGTTTTTTCATTGATTCATTCCGACTATTCAAGCTAATTTAATGAGAAAACATACAAGGCTTATTCGGATTTAACGAATCTATTTTTTGAACTCAACTTATAATCATGTCTTAACCCAATAAGATTGGTTACTTCTAATTTTGGAACGATCGAAGCCTCTCTCGAGTTTTGATGAGCTCGTCTAAGCTTAACTGGACCATTGAACATTTCTACAAGCAAGCACTTGTGCATGAGATTTAAACAAGGGTATTAAAAAGGAGAGAATATTTTAAAATATTTTATTAAAAAAATGACAGATTACGATATTGTAATTCAATTATTTATTGGAGCACGCAACCATAGTAAGACCACATAATGAGTATCTTTAGTGACTAATAATTAGGGTTTCAATATAAAAATAACTTTTCTCTAATTTTAGAGACAAATCTCCACTACACTAACTAATAATAAATAAAAATTCCAATTATAAAAATATATAAATCCTATTTTTTTAAAACATAAAGAAAAAAGTTAAAAACCCTAAATCCTATATTTTCAATATTAAAAAAAACCTTTGAAATTCGATTTCATTGCCTTGAAAATTCTGAATCTTAAAAATTTTTAAAGAATCATACGTTATTCATAAAGCCACTAGAAAAATAAATTGTAAAAAAAATCTAAAAATACTTACTATTGAAAATTTCAACGGTTAGGGTTTTAAAATTATTCAAAATTTCTTTCTTTCTTTCTTCTTTTTTTTTAGTTATGTTATGTCAACAACTTCACTTTTATTTGTGGTTTGAAAGAATTAATCACATGCTAATTACTTTTAAGATTAAATATTCGGAGAAATCTTAAGATTAATTCAAGAACAATCATTTGATTAGATATAACAATCATTGTACACATATAGAAATGCATATATAAATATGGATTTATCCACGTAAATAGTAAACGTGTATGAAATTAATGTCCCATCTTATAATGGCATAATCATGTCTAATGCTTCAATTCTAGCAGCCACCGACTGCTGCAACTTCAACGTTGACCGACGCGTCAGGGGGGAAAAAAATAATAAAGTTGACTTTTTTTCCCATAATTATTTAATTTATAAGAAATCATCTGCTGTTAATTTGCAACTAATAATTTTTTGTTAATATTTTAATTTAATATAATTTTTTTAGGATATCCCAATCGGATATCAATAATATATTATTTATCAATTTTAATATAATATTAATTATTCATCAAATTATCACAGTTTTAAAAACCGGATCGGGTCAGGCAATTCAATTGGTTCGACCGTGAACAGCCACTCTTCTAGTTTGATTCCTATGAAAAATCTAGTTACATTTTCAATGAAGTCAATTCTAGTTGACCGGCTGGTTTCCAGTCCGACCAATGAATCTAATTAAACCTATGAGAAAATCGATTGACTAAAAATTTAAAAAAACTATTATAATATACATATTTTATTTTATTAAATTTATATTTATATTTTAACTTAAACTTTTGTTTAATATAATGCTTATATTAATAATTTTTATTATAAATCATATTCAAATTATATAATATTATGTGAATTTATTGGTAATATTATATTATTAATATTATTTATTAGATATGTAGTTTGACCCCTAAAACCCCCCATCCTACCTATAAACTTATAAATTCATACGTATACTAATTTTCGATTTGATCTAATTTTAAAAACTATATAAATTACCTTACACAATATTTTTCCGTTGTGATGTTAATATTCTTTTCTTCTTGGAAATGGTAAACTAAATTATCGATGAAAGTACAAGAAAGGCCTCAAAGCATAGTTTTTAAAACCAGACTGGACTGGAAACCGGTCAAAGTATGGGTTCATGGATCGGATCGGGGTTCAATAGGTTGAACCGCATGTTTAATAAATAATATTAATAATATAATATTATCAATAAATCAACATAGTATTATAATTTAACTATGATTTATAATAAAAACCATTTATATAATCATTATATTAATCCCAAATTTAACATAAAATATGAATATAAATCTAGTAAAATAAAATAAGTACATTATAATATGTTTTTATTTTTTATTTTTTATTTTAAGTTGGCCGGTTTTCTCACCCGTTCAATTATTTTTACCGGTTTGATTGGGAACTATCCGGTTCAATCAAATTTGACCTAATTTAATATGTAATTGGATTATTTATGAGAACCAAATCGGGTAAGTAGCTGGTTCTCAGTTGAACCGGTCAGCTCGGTCCAGTTTTTAAAACTATGCCTCAAAGTCCACGGCCTCTGGCTCTACTCGTTAGCCTAATTATGACCAGGCCGCACCGCCACCGACGAACATGATTTGCGCCCCCCACCCCCTTCCCCCCATTTTTTTCTTTTTTTTTGGCCCAGTACATATGATCCCTTATTTCAATTCATTTATTATCCCTTATTTAAATACAGGTAAATGGTTGGTTGTATCAGTTAGATGATTCGATATATTTTTTCTTAAATAAGATTTCGGATGCATGTAATGTGAATTAATAAGAAAACTTTGTTCAAACAGCAAGCATTCCCTTAGTAGATCGGCTAGCTAAACTTAAAATGGTCATGTTGTATCGAATTTTTAAGTAGCAAGCCATGCAAAGGAAGGAAAAAAAAAGAAGAAAAAAACTTGCCAAGAGAAAAGCTTAATTTTAAGTTCAATTTTTATATGTAAAATTTTATTGGGCTGTTAAAATTTTTCTTGATACGAATCCTATGGTATTCACCAAGATCTTACTTAAAATGAATAAGTAAAAAATTATTTCAACCAACTTATATTAAAACTATTAAACCTACCTGAATATGATACGGCCCAAAAAAGATTAATACATTAGTTGTCACTTCGCATTTTGCCCCCAGTTTATGCGTATGGTGTGTGTATATATATACATATGTATATGTATATATATTCATGTTAGTGCACCTGATTGCACGTGATTCAGCTTCTACAATTTCGACAAATTTTGAAGGATCTTCTGCATATACTTCGAAGCTTAAAACCCGGAATCGTAGACATGTTTGAGGTATTGTTCGATTTAATGCATCATTTCCTCGAGATTTCTTGTCTAAATTCACGATGGTCCATGATGTGTAAAAAGAATCAAGAAAATTCTTATGGATTAGTTATTGGATGGTTTAATATTTACCATAAATGATAGAATTTCTTTATTATATATATATTTGATGTATAATTACATGTAATAAATTTGATTAAGCTGTTGAATGACTCAATAACTATAATGAAGAAATTGCCAAAAAAAAAAAGAAGCAATTGTTTCTCTTACATGGAAGTCAAATTTGTTAAGGTCTTACCAGATTTTACCAGTCAAACGTCAACTGTCCTTGAATCTCTAGCTTTTTATTTAATTAATATATGACTTTATCAGGCCAATCTCTCCCTCGGCGAGCTTTCCCATTCGCATGAATGGTGTTTCCATTGTTTTCTTTAGTAGGAAGGAATGGAATGGGATGACTTTAATAGGGTAAAATGTAAGAAGATTAAGGGTGATTAGTGGATTCTTATGATAATCTTGAAAAGAACGGTCATTGATATATTTTTTTCGAAGGAATGTTCATTCCGTCAGCCTTCACATAAAATTCTTCAAAATAGAACTAATATATTAATAATTATCAATAATATAATCACATGATAACACAAATGGAAGAAAAATAAAAGAAAAAAATCAGTTATCATTTCGCACATGAATTATCTCAAGTAATGAAGAAAATCTTGTTACTATCGAGTCATATCTGAATCATTAATATTGCGATATCACAAGCGAGTATGAACCACATTAACATAAGGGATGACGAAACTTTCTCTCACTCATTAATTACCATGCAGTAAGAGATATAGTGGCAAGTGTAATTAAAATTCTCATATTCGAATAGCTTATCATAGTAGGCATTTATCAGTCCAAAAATCTTACACTGGAAACCCTTATTAGACTATTTGCTGCAATATTGGGAGAAAGTCTCCTCTTTGGATATGAACTCCAAACATAAATGTAAACTTAATAGAATTCCCAACACGGCAGCTGGGTTTGTTTGGTGTCGGCTTCATGCTCGAAGTAGGGCTTCAGTGTCACCCACGTGCCGCTGAAATGGCGCCTCCTTGCTCTCTCTCTCTCTGTGTCCCGCATCTTTCTTCTGCGGTAAATTAATCTCTCTCTCTCTCTCTCACTGTCGGGGTTTTCTAATGGTCAAATGTGAAATATCACTGTTTTCCCTTTGAATGAGACACGGGAGGGACACCGGCACACTCATCGATCTGTTAATGCTTTTTGTGAGACGGATAGTCGGCCGTACGGCCGACGGTAAACACAGAGCCCAGAGGGCTTCTTTGCTTCCATGACCATATTCAACGGGAGAGACGCAGGGTGCCCATACGCGTAGTACATTGACTACTAATACAGACAAATTCTTCTCTTCCCTTCTCTGTACTGCCCTGCCCACCCTCTCTCTCTCTCGTTTTTCTCCGTTTCGAGGTCATCCATTTCGGTTCTTCCACTGGATTCCCAATCCCCCAGCAGCGAAGGTGGATCTCCCACTTCCTGCAGCCCCCGATCTGGTCTGTGAAAAGTCTCGGGCTCCGTTCTTGATTTGTTTGTTGTCCCCCATCTGAGTGCTCGCATGGTATCACTATTTTATAGGTGGTCTTTCTGTCTCTGAGGAAGGAGAATAGAAGGAGCATGTGGGCTTTACTCCTTTGGCCTCCCAGATAAGGGGATGAAAACCATTAAGATAGATTGATTGCTTCTGATCTGCCAAGCCGTGTTTTTCGGGTGTGGATCTATTTATGGAAAGTTTCTCCGATCTCTTCCAATATTGTCAATCGTGTGGATGATAGATCATTGTTGTTGAGTCTTTCTGCTATCCCGTACCCATTTCCATTCTCTGCATCACCTGTAAGGCCTCAGCTTGTGAGCTTGACTGAGGTCTCTGCGGTGCTTTTTGGCGGATTATGCTGAAAGGGCTGATTTGTTAGCTCTCGGGCTGAAACAGTTGCTGAGGTGACTGTAATTTTGAAGAGAAAATGGGGTCAGAGAATGGGCTGTACACAGGGGGAGAGTTCAATTTGGACGCAAAATGGCTGATTGATCCTAAGCACCTCTTGGTTGGGCCTAAAATTGGAGAAGGTGCCCATGCTAAAGTGTACGAGGGCAAGTAAGTTATGAGCTTTTCTTGAAGTTCACCTGAGATTAGATAAAGGGTCCCCAGTTCTTGAAGCTTGTCTCCCCCAATTTTAGCAACAAGTCTCTTGAACGTTGCCTAATGAAGGGGTGATGAATCTCAAAGTTGAAGATTGTTTGCCCCGAAATTTTGTGGATTTTCAGGTACAGGAACCAGAATGTTGCTGTCAAGGTTGTTCGGAGGGGAGAGACCCCAGAGGAAATCACCAGGAGAGAAGCAAGATTTGCAAGGGAGGTTGCAATGCTGTCGAGAGTTCAACACAGGAATTTAGTCAAGGTTGTTCTCTTAACCTGTTAACTGCTAGCCCGCGCATTTTATTTACAAGGTTTGCAAACAGATGTAGTGCTATGCAGGAGAAAGACGAGGATTTCTTGTTTGCATGCCGAATCACTCTTAACGTGGGGTGGAAGGTAAAATTAGGAAAATGCCTTGGAGGGCGGATAAATTAAGGGCTTGTATGAGAATGTTGTCAGAATTCTGGAAATTGAACCGATGATTTCTCCCCAGTACTGAGGAGGGATCAAGAATTTGATACTCGGAAAGGGTAGGATGATTACCGGGGAAGACTAACCGTATATATATCTCACGAGAAATGATTTAGTCAGTAGCTGGTCAATCATAGATCTTCTGTGAATTTTGCAAATGCTCTGACATAAGTGATGTAACAAGCTCTTCATCCTTTTAACAGTTTGTTGGGGCTTGCAAGGAGCCTGTAATGGTGATAGTGACTGAACTCCTGTTAGGGGGAACCTTGCGTAAATATTTGCTCAACACTCGGCCTCGATGCCTGGACTTGAGGGTGGCCATTGGTTTTGCGCTTGATATTGCTCGTGCTATGGAGTGTTTACACTCTCATGGGATCATCCACCGGGACTTGAAACCTGGTAATCTTTTGTGGATAATGTTTATTTTCATCTCTTATTGTACTAAAAACAGGCCTAAGCAGACATACCTTTCTGACCCACATATTTACTGCTTTGCTGACTGCTGGATCATCTTTTCTTTGTTGTTACTAATATTTAGGACTAAATGGATTCAAAATCAGCTGATACTTTTGAAAGTATTTTTTTTTCTTTGTTCATTGATTGAAAAATGAATAATGCGTGTGAAGTTCATATCTAATGGATTTCATCCAGTAATTTGAAGATTTGAGAATGCTTCACAACCTATTTCAGACTTTGGAATTTTTGCATGAACAACTTTGCAGCATAGTCTTGAAATTTCAGTGTCCCCCTGTTCTGTTTCTTTCAGAGAACCTTATCTTGACTGCGGACCACAAGATGGTGAAACTTGCCGATTTTGGGTTAGCAAGAGAAGAGTCTTTGACAGAAATGATGACTGCTGAAACTGGAACATATCGTTGGATGGCCCCGGAAGTGAGCTCTAAATTTCTTACTGTCACTGTCCTTTACCTATTTGCTCTTATCATGGGGTTTGTAAATTCATCACTTCCCGGATTCTCTCTGGCAGCTCTATAGTACTGTCACACTGAGGCATGGAGAGAAGAAGCATTACAATCATAAGGTGGATGCATACAGCTTCGCAATTGTGCTGTGGGAGCTGATCCACAACAAGCTGCCTTTTGAAGGCATGTCAAACCTTCAGGCAGCCTATGCTGCTGCCTTTAAGGTAGTTCTATTCCTTGTTAAGTTGCAAGTGATATTATTGGTACAATTATTGGCTGAGCTATGCAACCGATCATGTTTACACAACAATATCTAACAATGGGTTTTAAGGAAAAGGAGGTCTATGTTTAAGCAATGCTGGTTTTTTAGCAAGAATGAGCCTATTGCAAGAAGTTCAGTGGTTTTTTCTGAGAATTGGACTGCCTAACTGTATTGTCTGGACTAGAGATTTGGCTTCTGGCTTGCATATGTGAAGCCTAATTTATTGTTTAGTGATAATATATGCTGCAAGGTATGTGTGGTCAGTAAACTGCTCTACATTCCAGAGTTTCAGGCCGAGTGTCGAGAATCTACCTGAGGATCTTGCATTAATCGTGACCTCATGCTGGAGGGAGGACCCGAATGACCGGCCGGACTTCACTCAAATAATACGCATGCTTCTCCACTACGTCTCGACCATCTCTCCTCCAGAGCCCATGATCCCTCCACGGATCTTCCCAACAGAGAACACTGTTTTCCCGCCAGAGTCTCCTGGGACCAGCGCCCTGATGCCCTCGAGCGATAGTTCCACCCAGACCCCCTCAACCCAGATGATGGTGAACCAACAGCAATCTAGAGGCTTCTTCTTCTGCTTCAGTCGGTGCTACTGATCTACCCATCCAGTGAAGAACCTATCAAAGACAGTCAAGGGAATTGTCTTCTCTTCTTTTGGGATCAAGTGTAGATTAACCTGGCTTTCTTAACTGACATGAGAAGCGGTTATTGGGAAGTTTGAAGAACACTGGAGTTGGGGGTTGCTGTGATGTGTTGTCAATGTAAAGTTTGGAGTGTTCATCATCCAAATGCCTTCGCTCCATTCCCTGCTCCAATGTAAGAACATTCGATTACTCCGACATTTGGAGATACCAAAAACAAAACAGGTTTTTGAGATTTGAATATGGTAAATCTTCTGTTGCTCATCTTTTGGGTCATGCCATGGCTTATATAACCATGTTAATGCCCAACTGCTGCCTGTACCTAATGAAGACATCTAAAGATTAAAACGACAACCAAGAAGAGGACACCGGTGATCGCAGCCCGACCACTGTCGCTTTCAGCAATTGATACTTGGTGTCACTTGCTTTCGATCAGAAAGCATGACACGTTTTGAAAATTACATTGATTTCATCCATTAAAGCGATTTTCTCATAAATTCAATTCAGATTATATCATAATAATCATCTCCCCGTTTCACATTTTAAGTAGTTTGTGGCCTCACATCAATCGGGTTTCATGCATCGGGGTTTGGCTCTTACCCGTCCTGGCAATGGTGGCGGGATCACAGTTCTATCCATGGACAAAGACAAGGCATTGATTATGCCAGAAGGGTACTGATGACATACCCAATAGTCGCATGAAATGGAAAATACTAATAAAATTATAATGTATAATAATTACTCAGATAATTAATATTCATCGGTGGATAGTTTGACTCATCCAGGGAGAGCACTTATCTATCGCTGTCGCTATGAGATAGCCGTCCGCGTGTTCGGTCGACGAAGATCTCGCCGTACGGTGACGGTGGAATCAAACGGCAACGACCCGTCAATCGATCCGCATCAACTGGCAGCTGGTTCCCGTTTCTATCGGAAGGTGGATGCGGTTGTCAGGGGATCCACGTCGGTGGACACGTTGCAGCCGACCACGCCTCCTCCTGTCCTGTTTGACAGAGAATCCAGCGCCAGTCGGCTCTTTGTCCCCGGTTCGAGGTGACCGATGCTCTCCTTTCCTGAAACTCGAATGGCATAAGAAGGGATCAGGGAAGGGATTCCTCTCATGCCCTGCATCCCCTAGAACATGTCTGTCTGTGAATGATCGAGTGATCCAGCTGGTCGGAAACATCCGTTGTGTTTATATCTGCACCTACTACGATTTTGCAGATACCGTGTAGCTAAGAAGAAGCAAGCATGGACATGATTGACTCGTTCGAGGAGAGGTTTACCCTTTGCCCCGAAGGGGTATAATGAGCCAATTACATGAATGCAGGTAATTGTGAAGGGAACCAATCGACACCATGTGGTTTGATTTACCGCAAAGAATGGGATGGACGGGGAATGAAGTCCCCGCCATTAACACAAAATCGACAAACAGGTCACTAGCTACCGAAAGAATCATGTCTTATGAATAGAGAATGGAACGGGAAATGAGAAAAGAAAAGTTCCATGTAATCAGCAATATGCACACATAAAAGAATATAAAACAGTCGATAAATGAATCTATGTTCGTACAGATTATCCCAGGTTTGATTTCCCGGCAGAGAAAAAGCTGCTGGGAAATCTCCCGGAGCTTGCGGTGTAACGTAAATACAAATCAGAAGTGGGCTGAGAAAAATACGAACAAGAGCATGTTGAGATCTCTCCACTCGCTGGAGCTGGTATCCCTTCCATCCCTCCCTACAAGCACCCTCACATTCTCGAAGATCAATCAGTATATACTATGAGATCTTGCTGGTATTGTTAACACCTATTGCTGAGAGAGCCCTCTTCTCATCTTTACACACCGATGTCTACCTCTGTCCTTGTATTACAAAACAAGTACCTCAATGGCTATCTCTCTTGCAGTTCCCGGGCAACAAGAATCCGTACTCATCTGCGTGATTTAAGAGAAAAGAGGGGAGATGGACGGCGGAGTAAGAGTGAGGGATCTGCCCCATCTTCCCTATAATCTCCTTGAACGTGTATTCCTCGGGGAGCATATCGAATAGATTAGCACCTCTACAGATCACGTCCTGAATCCTCTTTGGGTCCAAGTAAAGGGAGAACCGAATCCGATCGCAGTGGCTGTAAGCTTTCATCTTGAACACGAACTGGCTGATGTGACGGAAGCAGAAGCTACAATGCCAGCCCGAATCTGTTAGCAAGGCATCGGTTTGTCTATAATGGGCATATCGAGTTTTCCCCGTCTGATATCGATGCACGGAAGCTCTCCAGCTCTTACTATCCTTGTAGAACTCAAAGGAATACAAGTAATTTTTCAGCTGCAAGTGGAGAATCGGAGGGATATCATCACACCAACGGAGGAGATTGACTGTGTGGGCGCTCGGAATCTCATCAGCATCAGACATGATTAACAGATCATCATCTTCGATACCTGCAATTTTAAGGAGCTGGTCTAATGCAACTCTCTGGTAAGCCTCTTCCACGAAAGGGTTCTCTCCCTTCTTGAACCGGCCCCCAATCATCCCATAAGTGAGGCGGGGCTCCACGAACTTGAACACGTCCCGGTTTGCCGCGAAGATAAGTCTCTTGGGGATACCAGTGAAGGTTGAGTTCGACTCGAGGAGCACAAACTGGGACACGTAGGGGTAGAGCTCGTTCCACCTGAGTGTAAGGATATCAACCTCGTTGTTGAACAAAACAGCATCAAAGACCCGTCGAGGGAACTCGCGGATTTTCCACCCATGGAGCTTGCACTGGGTCTCCATCGAGACATTTTCTTGGTAGTAGTGAGGGATTACGCGGAAGGGCTTTGGAGGAGACTCCCAGAGTGGTCTCAGGAAGTAGGAGATTTTCTGTCCATGCAAGTAGGCACCGAAGATGAAGAGAGGAATGAAGAAGAAGAGGAGGAAACACATCCACAGTTCAATGCCTCGAAGGAAGCATCGGACACGAGACATGTTCAGAGCAGCCCGAGTTGCCTGTTCCAACATTGAAGGAGCAGAATTTGCTAAGCCGACAAGGAAATTTAATTTCGATGTCATTCTAGTGCAAGTTAGAAGGGGTAGGCCACAATTCTCCAAACTATCACAAAATCTACAGCATTACATTTGATTTGCGTATCAGACTATTCATATTCTCGAAAGCGAAGCAGGGGTCGACACAATCAAGTGCCCAGCAATGAAAACCCGGATCACATATTCAAGAAAGCCGATTAATCCAGGGAACAATTGTCCACGGCAACATAGCAGAAAGACAAACCATAAATAAATCATCAAACGACTGTCCTAGTAGGGTCCCAAGACGATTGAATTGGGCGGAGAAATTTCCCAGTGAGACCCAGATACAGGGTGGGAAGAAATTCCCAGAGAAAAAAAAGGCACAAATTGGAAGACGAAACTACCTCGCCACAGATTTCATCGCAGAAATCATCATGCTTCTTGGAATTACTGTAATACCCATCAGACATGATGAAGACGACGATGGCAAAGAGAGCCCAAAGGATCGGACTGAAACAAGCAAACGTTGCATCAATCCGGGCCTCCTCGAACTCCTCCGCCCACCTCCTCCGATTCCTTCCTCGCCGTCCTCTTCGATCAACCTGAGACCGTTGCTACGTGCTCAAAACCCAGGAAGCGAAAACGAGAAACGGAATTCGGTTTCGGGTTTGCAGGCAGCAGGGTAGATCAACAGCAGCAGCGAGTTTTCGATTTTTTTTTTTTTTTTTACTGTGGGGGGTTGTGGGTCGTCGTGGTGTTATATCTATCTTCTCCTTATCTCTGTTAATGGTGGCACCGCCGTGCTGACCTGGGAATGAAGGACTTGGTACCGTCAATCATGGCCATTTAAAGGTGCCCTTCGGTTTGCCCCTCGCCACATTCTCTCTGTGCCTGTCTCTCTCCGTTCGGAAAATTCGTATCACAGTGACAGGAGTGACCACAGGGAGCTCATCGACGCCACGTCTCAAAAATGGCTATATTCCCAGATTTTATTTTATTAATTATTAAATTTTGTAAAAATAAATACAGATGCACATTAAAAAAAAAGGAAGAAAAACGCAGATAATAACACGTTCATTTTTAAAATAGAATGAAATTATCTGATTTATTATTATTATTATTATTATTATTAAAAGTAAGTTAAATTTTAATATTTTAAATAAAGAAAATTCATGATTAATATTTTAGTCAGATTATAATAAGTTTTGGATGCTAATTAATTTGTTTAAAAAATAAACAACCTTAATTATCCAACCATTTAAGAGAAGTTAAAAAAAAAAAGATTTTCCTGACCGCAATATTTTCCCCCATTTTCACATTTACATTCCATTTATTTGGTATTTTTCTGGAGGAGGGGAAGAAAAATCGGGCACAAAAAATCTTTGGAGAATCTGTCACAAGTCTTGTGCTACCGCAAGATGTGTGGAAACTCCTGCATGACACAGATCATCAGACGGCAGGCATTTCTGGGGACCACGGGGGCCGGCGTGTGACCGTCGGACCGTACGACCGCTGTGGGACAGGGTGAGAGAGGCAGGCAGCTAAGGAGGAGCAAATATTCACCGTGTAGTTAACGCTATGTCCGACACATGTGAACTGGTTCTCAAAGCGGCAGCACTTGACGGAGGGAATGGTTAACAGAGTGCGGACACTTTTTTTTTTTTGTATAAACCGCCGGTATCTAGTTGGACTTTGTCTAGCTGACTAATCCGGATCGTCCAAGGTCGGCTCATTTAAGGGGTTAAGAGTTTCCCGCCGCATGTGGGACTCGAACTCGAGTCCTCCCATTGGGATGATGAGTGACGAATTACTCGACCACACCCACAATGAGTTAAACGGCGGACACTTTTAACAGCTTGAGGTGGCAGAGCTACACATATCCCTGAATAAAAAACCTTTTCATTTTCACTGCCTCCACTCCACTCTTAACTCTCTGGTCTTTCTTCTTGAGGTGGGTCCTTAATAAGGATGTTCATGGTCCGGTTCGCTTCGTTGAACCGAACTGAACTTTGTCAAACCATTAAAGTAATTCGGTTTAGTTTGGGCATTGTATTCTCGAACCATAATCATTACATAGTCATCGAATCGAATTTTTTGAACCGGTTATATAGTTCAATTAATCAGTTTGAACCATTTTTAATAATTAAAAATTAACCATATTGAATATAAACCACACCAAAACCAACAAAAACCGCATTGAAATATGAGAAAGTGAAATATATATAAACAACAAAAATAAAAATACTAAAATTATAAAATCTTCTATTAAAGATAAATTAAACATTATTAAATAAAAAGAAAATATTGATTAGAGGTGGGTATTATATAAATTTTGATTAATACTAATGGATCTATTTAGAATGAAATTTAGTATGAAATGATATAAAACATATTATACAATGGTGAAATAAACTATATATAGCTATTCTTTTAATTTTAAAAAATATTTCTAATATATTTGTATTTTATTTTTATCGTATTTATAATATTTTAAATATATCTTTTCAAAAATATGGTTTTATTGTTCAAATCGGTTGACATAACCGCCCAAATTTAGTAACTAACCACGTCGTTTCACATTAAGAAAATCGCACCACATGAGAACTGGTTCGTCCTGAACCGATTTTTTTTGGTTTGTTCGGTTTTGTTTACGGTCCAATCCGGTTTCTCCATGTGCAACCCTAGCTCTCAATCCTCTCTAATTCTTTGCTTCTATTTTCGATTTGGGAGTCTTGTTCCTCTCCCCACTCCGTATCTCTTTCGTAGGAAACCAACAGCATTAGGTTCCGATGGCCGACTCCTAGTTTTTTTTTTCTCTTCTTTTTTTCTTCATCCTAATACGTAAAAACATAATACAGTACGATAAAGAAATTTGTATGACCGAACATGGTTCAACCGATGCTTTAAAAGTCAAGATTCTCAATCGAAATATCGCCATCAACTTTTTCTATCTTTCCTCTATGCATGGAAGATTAGTCAAAGCTGCCCCATAAGTCTGTGGCTCGAAAAATGAACGTCTCTTTCGTGAATAATCAAAAGGAAGTTCGACTTCCATTCAAAGATTAAGTAAATTCCCTTTAGTGGTAGTGTAGTTTTTAGTCACTAGAATTATATATTATAGTTATTTTATCTGTATTTAACAAATTTTACAATTAATTCGATACATTTATAAATACAACAGTTTCACGTGTAAAGATATGGATGTAAATCTCTAAGATACATTCGTGAGTCTTACATGAGAGTTGGAGTAGGGCAAAGGTAAAATTACTCATAATCATCTCTGGGGAATGGCGGGGCGGCCGAATGGACGAGCCCACCTTCTGCATGTCTTGGGTTGGGGTGGTGCAAGCATCAACAGCACGGCTGTCTGGGCCGCGAGTCTCGCGGGCTGTCGAAATTCACAGCCTCAAAGAAAAGACGAGACCCGGTTCCAAGAATTTGGTCTCGTCGTGTTGGCCACTTCCCTCAGAGGCCGGAGCAAACCCAGAAAGTTGGGATGGGTCTCAGGGACCGCGCAGGGCTGCGCTGGGCTCGAGTGTTCCCTGTCCTGTTCTCACGAGGACTGAGACGGCCGCCCACGGGACGAGACATCTGGCAGAGCAGACGAGCGAGGGTCGGAAGAAGATGACCTTCTTCCAAGCATCCTCTCTTGGTTATGTTGTTGTTGCTGCATTGATATAAGAAAGAACCCTTTTTGAATTCCACAGACCGTGATACGGAACGGTTTACGGTTTCAACGATGGCTCTCGCAGTGAAGTCTCTCTCTGTAACCCACAGATCCCTCCGATTCCTCCGCCCAATACTCTGCCCCACTTCCCCTCTTTCAGTTAAACTCCTCTCTACCACCTCCACCCCTTACCCTCTACAATACGACATGATCGTCAGTCGCCCAGCTCAGTCCCGGCCCTCCCGTCCGGCTCGGTCTCGGCTCAGCCCCCCGGCCTCCGTCCCGGAATCGTCCGAGCCCGACAAGCCCGACGTTGAGCTCGGCTTTGATGACTGGGTCGACAGGAAGCTCTGCTCGGAACGATCCAGGCAACAGCCTCACAGCTCGGGGATGGACAAGTCAAAGAGGAAGTACTATAGCAAGAGGATGAAGAGGATGTTCGGCTCTGATTCGGAGGATGAGCGCAGGAAAGACAGGGATGAGGGGTTCGTCGAGTTGAAGCCCGAGGTCGTGGAGTTCGGCCGGCTGCACAAGAGGGAAGAGGAGTTGTACTTCTATGACACATTTGCATATCCGTGGGAGAAGGACAAGCACTACAAGATGGTGTACCAGTTGGAGAAGAAGTATTTCCCTGACCATTGCCTCGATAAGGCCTTCCTTGAGCCCGGGCAGTCAGCTTCAGGTTCAAGGACGGGTTCAAGTGTGAAGAAGGATGCAGATAAGGGTGGCGCTGAGGCAGTTGGGGATGATAAAAGATGGGTGTTCTTTGAGGAGGAGGAGGGGGTGGAGGAGAAGGGAAGGGAGAAAGGGGAGAGGAGGGGCGTGGTGGAGAGGAAGGTGGAGGAGTTCTTTAAGTGTTTGAAGAAAGTCCCCAGTGAGAATGGGGAAGGAGAGCCTTATGTCTTGACTCGGGGCACTGAGCTTCCTCCGAGATGGGATAGTCCTCATGGGACGGTTGTTTTGGTGAACAAGCCCAAAGGTGAGCTCCGTGAGGCCATCTCTGGTCTGAATCAATACTAGGCTAAATTCCTAGGAATCCTATTGCATGTGGAAAAGTTATGTTTTGCATGAAATAATTGAAATATGTTCTGCATAGGAACATTCTATATGGTGATTGTGGGTGAGAATCAGAGACTACCGCATTTGCTTTACTTATATTATGCTGCTGTAGGTCGTATGTGGATCGGTATTTTAAATTGTGATTTGTCTTTAATTTAGGTTTGTGATGAAGTCATACTGATGATACATCATTTAGTGCAAGAATTTTATTTTTCCACTAAGAGATTCTTTAGCAGTTGCTGCAAATCCCACTATTCTTTTGGCAATAGAATCGAGTGATTCTGGTCAATTCTAGCTGATCTAGGGAAGTAGAGTCATTCTGTGGTGGAGCCATCTTCTTGTTGCTCCTAAATAAACTATTCAATTTCATTCAGATAATCGATTGTGGACTTCTTAACATGTATAAAAATGGTTCTTCAATTTTGAGGTATTCGATGCAAGATCCTGTAAAATGTTGTAGAATCTAGGTAGCTGCTCCAACTCCGTTGTCTGTCTAAATATGGAATCGATTAAAACTTCTTTCAATGTACGATTGGAGTTAAAGTAAGGATGAATGTATCTTTCAATGCAGGGTGGACCTCATTTACTGTCTGTGGAAAGCTTCGGCGCCTGGTCAAAGTGAAAAAGGTAGCATTTGCACCTTTGCAGCAAATATGCAAGATACTACTCTAGATTTTTTTCTGTGAACATTTTTGTTTCCCCTGTTGCAGGTTGGACATGCTGGAACCCTTGATCCCATGGCAACTGGTTTGTTGATTGTATGTGTCAGTAAAGCTACAAAAGTAGTGGACAGGTAGAACTCATGCACATCTCATCATATTGATGTCTCTGTAACAATCTCTAAGTTTTGGGCTCAGAACAGTTCTCGTTCATTTCTTTTTGGTTTATTTGCTGCAGATATCAAGGTATGGTAAAGGGCTATAGCGGCATTTTTCGCTTGGGGGAGGCCACATCAACTTGGGACGCTGATTCACCTGTATGTTCCATCCCTGTCAATGGGGATTGTAATCTATCTTATTGTTAATCCATTTGCTTATCATTTAGTTTCTCATCTAAATTGATAATTTCAGGTAAAGAGTTTGTTATTGTCAGGCTTGAGCTTGAAACTTGGCTGAATCTCATTAACTTCTTTTACACTCAGATTCAATCTTGGTGGTGCCTGTTATGCTTCAGCTCAGCTCAATCTCTAATTGAACATGAAAAATCAAATTGACTAACTCCCAAGCATCTTGAGAGGAGCACTGCTAGCTTGCCCTCCCATCTTTGTCACGCAAGATTCTCCATGTTGTATGTATTCTCGACTAATCTGGTCAGATTGATGTCTATTTCGAATTTCTATAGGTCATCCAACGCGAACCATGGGAACATATTAAAGACGAAGAGGTAAAGAAAGCCGCTGCCTCTTTTACTGGTGAAATCTGGCAAGTCCCACCAATGTTTTCCGCCATCAAGGTAAGCAGTAAAATATAAACTTATTCCTGTGATTACTGAAGCAAAAAGAAGTCAATTTTCTTCTGTAAAGACGTTGATTTTGATAGCTATTTTTCTCTCTTCTGATAGGTTGGTGGTGAAAAGATGTATGAAAAAGCAAGGAGAGGGGAAAGTATTGAACTTTCACCAAGGAGGATTTCAATATTCCAGTTTGATATCGAACGTAGCTTGGAGGACAGGTTTGTCTGGAATTAACCAGCATGTGCATCTTCAATTGAAAGAGAACCTCTACAGTAAAGACCTTCCTCTTTCTTGATCCATATTCTCTAAAGCACCGGAACTGCTGCTCTAGCAAATATTTTCATATTCTTTTTCCATTCAAAAACGAATCTTTTAAAGGCAGAATTCCATTTTCTGTGATTGATGGTAAAGATCCATAACGAACTATGTGTTACAAGAATATCGGAACAATGTTTAACATTCACTGAACTGGTGTAATAGGATGCCAGAGTCTTTTCTTATTTCAGTTTAATGTTCTTGCAGACAAAATTTGATATTCCGGGTAACATGTTCCAAAGGAACATACATCCGTTCTCTTTGTGCAGATTTTGGAAAAGCTCTTGGCAGGTTATCTCTCTATTTTTTCCCCTATTTCAATTGGATGAAGAAACTTGTCACCTCTCTGGCCTTACTGATATCCTGACTTTTGCTGCTTGTGGTCTCTCTGTAAAATTTTGCAGCTGTGCTCACTTAACAGCTCTCCGAAGAGACTCAATTGGTAATGGTTCATTACCACTTACTTGGTTGTTACTGCTGATGGTTTTTTTCCCTGATTCTCCTCAATGTTGAATTCTGATATTTTAATCTTGAGCAAAGAGAAGAGGCCATCTCTCTTAGACCGGAAAATGCGATTTAACAATGTACTGTTAACCAGTGCCATGATTAGAATCACATAGAACAGCAAGTTTTCATGGGACCTGCTTTTTTGTCCATATTATTTGTATTCTCAGTCTCCTGTAAACACGAGACAACCTGAACACTGATGACAGTTCTCTCCATCCTCTCCTGGTGTAATTTCTTGCTGTGGATTTTGTCTCAGGGCAATATTCAGCCGATGATGCTTGGGAGTTCCATGATCTGGAGGAAGCTATCACCAAGTCATACTTTTGAGTTCCTGTATCTACCTGCAGTAGTCACCAAACGGTATCTTTCATCTATTCTTTTCGAAGTACAAATGCAAGCAATTTCACACGAGGGGAAAGATGAATCCTGTAATCCAATTCGACGGTATTCATCTTATCAATCGAATGCCTTAATTAGGATGTGGCTCACTGAAATGTGTTGATTCATGGTTGAAAGTTTGCTCCGTGTTCCCATCTCCCATTCACTGAAAGTTTGCTTAGGTTCTGACGGGGACGTCTAGGTGAACTGAAATGACTAGGGGGTGGGATGGGGGTCAATATGAATCGATAAATCCATGCTATGAACGTTTGGCGGAAACCCAGATCTTCAAGTGTTCTTAGCTATAGAACTCCCATTCAATTCCATCAGACGCTTTCAGAAGATCAATTTTCATACCTACCCAACGTTTTCCTGTAGAATTTGACTTATTCATTGCGTGGAATACTTCTTGGGCTAAAATGCTATCTACCCTCGTCTATCCGCCTTCCTTCAGCAGATCAGATGTCTCTTTACTCTACTTGCTAACAATTCCTGAATTGCGTTTATAACGTCTTCTTTTAACCACATGCTATATTGTAAAACAATAAGTTAGTACTTCAATTAACCACAAAATTTGACCAAGTTTTTGAATTTAGCGCGGTCATTTTTGTGTATTCCAACCAGGCATCGACTTTATTTTATTTATTAATTTTAGTATGATGTTCGTTTTTCATTGGATCATCGTGTGTGGTATGTGGCCAATGGCATCCTATGTGTCCTTGAAGTGGCACACGGTGTCGGTGCTGCATTTGACGGAAAAAATGAATGGTATAGTAAATTTGATAAATAGGGTATGGTTTGTGCATGATTCGAATGTTGTGCAAAAAAGTTTGTGCTAAATTTGAAAAAAAAAAGAGGAAAGTTGATGCTTAATTAAAACATTAACCTAAAATAATGGGTGCATAATGTCGGGACCCAGGGGTCCATTTGTTTAATTACTCGTTCAATTTCATCTTTTGATAGGATTCGGATTAGTTCATTATTTTCTTCTTCCGTTATGATAGATTGCATAGATCCAGCGGGATTTCCTGGTTTGTTGATGTGAATAGCTCTCGAAAACCCTGCATGAAATGGCCTGCGATCTTTGTTTTATCATTCATCCATTCGTCTTTTTTATTGCATGTATTGCACTAGTTCTTCGTCTTAGAATAGTGTTTTGAGCCCCAGCCGTCTCTGTGTCACTGAGCAGGATGCCTTCTTCCTGCAGGGTTTCCAAGCGGGGATGTGGAGAAATCGCTGGTTCAATGCCCTATCTGGTTGTAGAGCAGCTTAGATATGATGAGGAAGAGGGGGGTCCCTGATGGAGGATGACAGAAAGTAATAACTTCACAGTGCTCTCTAGATGCACAGGTCCCTCGTGCCACCAGGGGATGATGCTCCTGAATCTGTGACAATCTTGTAGACAATTCATTATGATTCAAAGGTTGTCTTGGGCTGGCTAGGAGGGATCACTAGAGGCACAAGATGCGGCCATAATTTCTTCAAAATTTGACCTGTTGACCTGGTGCTTCTCTGAAGCAAATGGAATCAATTAAATTGGTTTACCTACTTGGGCCTTCTGTGTTCTTTCATTCTGTGGTTGGAGAGGGATATTAGTGGAGGCCATAGATGGACAAATCCTTTTATAGGGTTAGAGGTGGACTTCATCATCTTGCGATATGGCTGGCTAATCATCTGACGGAGGAAGAGAGGCATCGCACAGCTCTGTGATCTGGGAAGCGGAAATTCAGAGAAGTTTTTGGCCAAAGATAATTAATTCACAATGAGCTCCGCCTCGGACCCTCCCATTTGGATTTTCAGTTGAGATGTTAAACGGGCCATTGACTAATAACTGTTTTTACTGGATTGATGAGTAGTTTTGGACCAAGTTCAAGAAATACGTACGTTGAACCATAATCAGCTAGGAAGCATTGCAAAAACTGGTCCAGATTACCAAAATTTTATAAATCAACAGTCAAATCTTATTATATTAATTTAAAATTAAAAAAATAAAAATATTTATTTTAAATAATTTAAAAAAATAAACTATTCACGAGTCAACTTGGCTCGAACTATGAATTGGCTTGCTTATAAAATATTATGACCCGGTTTATATATATATATATATATATGAATCATGACCCATAACTAGGCAGTCACATTAAGTAAATAAGTATAAACGTAACCGAATCAAATAATTTCATATTCATTTTAAACCGGTTCAGACCGTCCATTTTAACAGATTGTCAGTAGTTAGCTAAATAGGCTGACTTTGGGCCTTTGGCTGATGGTACCCGATCAGCCCCGAACACGAGCTGCGTCTCTATCTCCACCCGTCTGCCCTCTTGCTTTCGGTTCTGAGAAATGCTGCGTGATTTTCCTTTGTCCAGATCTGCTGTTGGACAGGCAAAATCTTGTATAGTTCCCAGAGTAGTGTGAGACGGGACGGGCAAAGTTTTAAAATTTCTTTTACCACCCGCCGCGTCTCTCTCTCAGTCACATTCACGTAATGTTGAATTGTAATTTAACCATATATGGTCTAATAATATATTATTAATTATGTATTTCTACTATCCAATAAGTCAATCCGATTAAGTGATCTAATTAAACTTATAAAATAAGATTTAACAGATAATCTGTAAAGTGTAGGAATTAATATACAGAAATCATAAAGTGGTTTCTGATTTTTATGATGGATGAAATTAGAATTAATAAACTGAAGACACTTATGTATAATTTGCGATTGTGGTTCCTGGTAGATATGATAAAATCGCCCTTTTGATATTCCATTAGTCAAGAAGAGATAGAGTGAATTCACGTCATCTGAGAAGTTTTCTATACAGCCTTAGAAGATCCGCCCGCACCTGATCAATCACACGAATTCCAATTGTTGATTCAGGTACACTTATGTTAATTTACACAATTTCTCACCTAGATCTTAGAATCATTAGGGTACCAACACTTAATGCTTGCTCCATTTTGGGAGGACTGAATCTACTTGCCTTAACGACTCCTCGGTGACCCCAAATACAGTATGAGATCCGACTGTCAAATTCCACCTTCTGTTTCCAAACATCTCATGGCACGAAAATAGACAGTGCAACCTAAGTCCCGTTGACGTGTTTTACCTTCGTCGGAGCATCGGAATGGAACATATTTATTCTCGAAAACACAGATGAATACCAAACTACCGAGCCCAACAAGCACGCACTCACCCTATTCTTTTTTTCTCATTTACCGTGATATCTGAGAGAGCATGTCCAAATCGTACTTCATTGATTTCATTCTTAAACCAACCCAAATCGAATCTGATTTTGGCCTGAGACTCGTAAGGAAGGTGCAGATCACTTGGCATGCATATAAAGAGAGCTCCCTCTCAGCTATAATATAAATTCAGTGTGCTGGTGGAGATTGAAAATCGTAAGAGTCCTCTTTAGTTGATCTCCTTCGGCTGTCACCAGTTAGAGCTGCAGTTTCTCCTCTCCTGGAATGGCCATTTCCCGGCTCATATTGCTGTTTCTTACCCTCTCTCCTGCTGCAGTATATGCACGGATGATTGATCCAGAGCCTCAACAACTCAAGAGCACGGACCGTTCGGTCATAGTTGATCAGGCTGGGTCCGGGGACTTCAAAACTATCAAGGCTGCCATCGACTCAGTCCCCAATGGTAACAAGCGGTGGTTTCGAATACATATTAAAGCCGGCACCTACAAGTAAGTCACATAATCCTTGAGGTTCTTTCTTTCAGTCCATAGTTCATGAAGACCGGAATGTATCGATCACAACTCTTGATTAATTTCGTGATGCAACTTCATTAATCGCTGTTCATGGGTAAATCCTGCAGCGAGCAATTGACCATCCCGAAAGAAAAGCAGTTCATTTGTCTCGAAGGAGAAGGCCAAGGAAAAACCACTATCCAGTGGTCCGCTGCAGGGGATCCTCCTGTCTCTTCTGTCTTCACATTGTTTGCTGATAATTTTGTTGCATCTCAAATAACCTTCAAGGTCTGTTAATAAAAAAAAAAAAAGGGCATTTCGTTATCAATTAGTTCTTCTAAGTTATGGTGCTTAAACAAATGAACTTGTTCTGCTGCATTCGGGTCAATAGTCCTTATAAACCCAACCGGGATTTCATCACGCTCCTCCTTTTGAGTGCTGCAGAACATACACGATCTCCAAGTTCAGGGTCCTCACCCTTTCAGTGTGGCACCGGCTATCGTGATATGGGGGGATAGAGCATCCTTCTACGACTGTGGATTTATAAGCTTGCAGGACACATTGGGAGACTGGAAGGGCCGTCACTATTTCGACTCGTGCTACATCGAGGGTGGCATGGATTTCATTTGGGGTGGTGGTCAATCTCAATATGTGGTCCGTACTCTCTTTTTTTTCCCCGGGTTCTTGATGCCCCAATACATCTTAAAACAGTAACGAAATCAAGACAGTCGACCACATCTTCATTCACCAATGTTTCAGGTTGACGGATATCGCTTTAACAAGACATGCTCATAATATATGCTACGTGCATTTCTTTCCATGGACAGAATTGCAAGATATATTCAACAGCAGCTAACCTCGGCCCGGGAAGAGTGATCGGTTATGTGACGGCCCAGGGACAAGATGGCGCAAGCGGCAACAGCGCTTTTGTTTTCCACAAGTGCACGGTGGAAGGAAAGGGGCTCACGTATCTCGGGAGAGCGTACAGGGCCGACTCAACAGTGATATTTTCCCAGACCCACCTCGGCGGTATCATCGTACCACAGGGCTGGGATCCCTGGTATTACGCAAATCAAGTGTAAGACAAGACATCCAACAACGATTCTTAAGTGCCGTTTTTACTTCATCTTCTTCTCCCTTTATTTTTTTTCCCCCACTTTTCCTCGTCTCTGATCTCTTGCAGAGGACAAATTCTAAGGAATCTTAGTATCATCTTCTTTTGATGTTCGTGTGACAGGTCCACGATCACCTATGTCGAGTCAGAGTGCACAGGGCCGGGATCTAACACATCCGGTCGAGTAAAATGGATGAAGCAACTGAGTTCCGCCGACCTAGACAAGTACTTGGACCGCGCTAAATTTATCAGCCAAGATGGTTGGATTGAAGCACAGCCGCCTCACAGATGAGTTTTCCCAGAAAGAGAAAAAAAAACTCTTTTGTATGGATTAACTTCTTTTCTATGGAACAACTTCTCTTATTTTTACAATCAAGGCCCTGCACAGCTTTCACAAGCAATAAACTGAACAACTCTGCTCTCGCTGAACAGCTCCAGTGAGAGTTTTGATCAGTGATGCCTTGGTCTGATATCTTAAGCTTGAGAAAAGAAGAGAGACACGATTTCTCTCACGGAAGACAATGATATTTAACCTTAAAATCCTAACTAATGCCACTATTAGATTCGCGTGGGAAGTAGCAAGTTCTCATGGGACCTGCTTCTATTCTGTTTTATTCGAATATCCGGTCTCTTGTAAGCACTACACAAACCGAACGTCGACAGCAATTCTCTTTGTCCACTCTCGGCGCAGTTTTTTTAATTGTTGTTGATTCTGTTTCCGGCCAGTGTTCAGTTTGTAGAGATACGGACAGATGGCTAAGTGTCAATCGGGTCGCCGAGCATGCCGCCAGTTAGTGTCAAAGCCTCTTATAAAGGGACTGGAGTTTTATGATATTCTTGGGCCGTCCCCACCCCCACTTACATGGGCGGTGGATGGGGCATGCATTTCAATTATTAAGAATGATATTAAGTGTTGCAAATCTTGGAATATGCATTAATTAGCTTCGATGGACTGACTGCCCATCAGCTCTGTTCCTCTAGTCCCCGAAAAAAAATCACCTAGGACCATTCGAGGGCAGTATAGGAATGCTTCATCTTTTACAGCTCTGTTCCTTATTTAAACCTGCAAGCCAATTGCCAAGTTGCACGGGTTCGTGATCTGACCGAAGGGCGGCAACTTTCTCCCCTCTCTTTGGACAATCTTTCGTCTTGTGGGGTCCATTGTAGATAAAGCAATTAGGGTGCGTACGAGGGTCTCTCTTCCCATTGCTAGTGTCCTCATTCACCTCCGCCTTCCCCTTAAAGCTGGGCACCTAGGACATGGACTTCTTGTTCTTGCCCTTGTATTGGATGTGCGCGGGCCCATCAAAGTTTCATTGACGACAGTACTTGGACTGGACATCTATGTTGTGAATAGATGCTAGCATATTGCTCTCGAGATCCTATACTTGGTCAAGGATGGCTAATAACATGAACTATATATCAAGACTTGTTTTGTGTGCTAGCAAGACAAGATAGAGAGGGATGTAGAGGCTAGTCTCTTTCAACCTTTGGTGATGTCAAAGAAATCTTAGATATCAGTTTCCATTGGACCTTGTTTTAGGATTTCTAGAAGTGAAGGGCTATGTGCCTATGATGATCATCATGGACAGGTTTTCAAAGTATGCCATGTCAAAGTTGCTGTTGATGCTTTGTGGTGAAGCACTTTGGGATTCCAACCGGGATTGTGAGTGGCTAAGATGCTCAATTCATAGGTAACTTCTAATGTGCTTGTTCGGATTGCTGGGATTAGAATTGATGTTCTCAACGACCAATCATCTACAAATGGATGGCTAGATGAAATGAGTGAACATGTTGTTGGAAGAGTACTTGCGGCACTTTGTTCTGGCCTGTTAGCATAATTGCCTGGATTTTCTTGATATGGCACAATTATCTTACAACTTCTATGTTGCAAGGCACAACCTATTCAAGTTGGTGATGGGCTACCAGCCTTTACTAGGTGACATTGCAGGCAAGAAAAGGCCTTGCCCGGTCACATATCATTTCTCCCACAACAAGCATGAGATGATTGAAGAAGCGTGGCATAGCCTCACCAAGGTTGCTAGGTGGATGAAGAAGCATGTGTATTAGAGCTAGAGACCACTTGAGTTTCAAGTGGGAGACTTGGTAATGTTGAAGTTCACCAAACAAATATGAAAGAAGATCAAGAACAAGCGATAGCACAAGAGCTTGGAGTGATCAAGAAGATCAGACCAGTAGCCTAAAGTGGACAAAGGTGCATATGACATTCATCATTGAGACAAGGAGAACCCTTAGTACAACAAGGTGAAGCACGCGTTCCTCTAACCATAAGGAGGAGCTAGAGAAGGCGATAGAACAGACAACAAGATGAACCCCGAGGACGGAATACTTGGTTCCTCGGGTCAAGGATGTCGGGTATGAAGACCTCATCTGGTGGAATCATGAGTCTCACTTGATGCCTCAATGAGGGCATCGAATCCCTCGGGCAGGGGGCTAACATGGTCTTATATCTTGCTCTAACTAGGGGTCTTTGGGATCGTTAAGAATAAGTGACGTTTGAGTGATAAAATTGATGCTATATTATTTTTGATTTAGAAAATATTATATCTAAGAAGACTCAACCGGTGAAATAGGTGCGCTAGTGGGGTCGAGCTTTTGGTGGGAAGTGCCAAGTTGCTAACCCCAGATGCGATGGGATATCCATCTACTATGGTTGTTGTCGTTGTTGATCGATTATGTGAGATATGTGAATCTCTCTACCTATTTGGAGATTGGTTGGCATGTCGTCGATCGATTTTCAAAGTATTCCATCATTGTTCATCTCGAGGTTTCTGCTGAACATGGGTGAAATTCAACCTTGCCCGACATTCAAAGACACTTCTTGCATCGAGATAAAATCCAGAATAATCTCACCTCTCTGTGTTGGGTTGCTACCTGTCAATTCTAATTAGATTAATACTATAACAACACCAGCCCCACACACCCCCCCCCCCAAAAAAAAAAACCATTATGAGACAATTTCTAAAATAACGCAGGGACTGCGGATTCCATTTGCTCCTGATGCATTTGCAAGGTCATAGAAGGATAAGAAGGAACTAAAGAATAATTTACTAGCAGAAATCTCTTACTTCAACAGCAGATGGATAGGAAGCCCTGATCAATGAATAGCATTAACTCTTATCATCAACAATGAACCATGTCAGCCACCGGCACGCAAGCAATATAATTTTATAAATTATATATGGAGAAAATGTGATATTTTAATTGGATCACTCACCTTGAATATTCTTAGGTCCTGTTATGCTCAGATTCTGTCTTCTGATTCCATCACTTCTGCCTGGCCATAGAAGAACGACAAAATACAGTCATAATTCAGAATACATTGGTTGGAATCATATAAAAGACAAATTTCCAATCATACCTTATCCATTCTCCAGAGAATGATTATATATATATATATATATATATATATAAAAGCAACCAGAAATTAGAATTCCAAAACTGGCAAATCATGTCGACCACAGACACATAAGTAAATATAATTTTAGAAATTGTGGATCACTACCTGTTTGTCCAAGAAGTTAATTGATGTTATCTGATATTGGAATTGGATCACTCGCGTTGAAGATTTTTGGGTCCTGTCATGCCCAGCTGCTCTCTTCTGATTCGATCACCCTTGCCTATCTATGGAAGAACAACTACATAAAATCAAGCAGTTTATTGGAATCATATAAGACCCGGAAGTTTGATCACAACACTAAAATTTGAGAACAACCCTATTGAGATTCCGGAGATCAATTATGAACAACCAGCAGAAAGTTCAGATAATCGAAATTTGAGAATCATGTCGACCACAGGCAAATAAGTAACATAATTTCAGAAATTATGGATGGCCAGGTGTTTATCCAGAAAAAGAGATGTTCTTTGATGTTTGAATGGGGTTACTCACCTTGAAGATCTGTGCCCTACCATGCTCAGGTTTCTTTCTGCTAGTTGCACCAACTTTGTCTATCTGTAGAAGCAGAATTAAATATAACCATACCATTAATTGGAATCACATGAAAGACGAAAACTTATGGTGCTTAAACCAATGAAACAGTTATACCGTGTTTGGTTCGAAAAGATTGTGAACCCAACTGGGATTTCACCGAGCTCCTCCTTTGAGTGCCGCAGAACACCCATGACATCAGAGTTCACGGTCGTCCTCACCCTTTCAATGTGGCGCCAACTATCGTGTTATTTGGGTGGGGAGGGGGTCTGTGTGGTGGGGGGGTGGCGTGGTAAAGTAGCCTTGTGCAACTGCGGATTTGTCAGCTTGCAAGACACGGTGGGGAGACTGGAAAGGCCGTTACTGTTTCGACTTGTGCTACATCGAGAGGGGCATGGATTTCACATTGGCCGGCAGTCAATCTCAATATGTGGTCAGTAGCTTTCTGGTTCTTGATACCCCGGTACATCTTTAAACAGTGTCGACAGCAAGATGATCGAGCGCGTCTTCAGTCACTAACTTTTCAATTATATCTCTATATGCATTTAGTACTGCTCACTTGTAGATGCATTTCTTCCCAAGTACGGAATTTCAAGATGCAGTCAACAGCTGCTAACCTTCCGGGAAGAGTAATCGGCTATGTGACGGCCCGGGGACAAGGCAATGCAAGCGGCACGTCGTGCGCTTCTGTGTTCGTAAAGAGTTTGGTGGAATGACCGGGGGCTCATGCATATCTCAGGAGAGTGTACAGGGCGGGCTCGACAGCAATATTTTCCCACATTTAAGTTATTGCATAACTCTCCATCATCGAATACGAGGTCGAGAATGAACAGCTTATACGGTTCAAGTAACTTAAATGCGTACGAGAAAGCCCTGCCGACACATGCAGCTAATGTCTCACGGGGGCGGGACATAATTGCCATCCCTAAATCTAACTACTTTCGACTCGCTCACGAGGGTGAGGAGTTCACAAAGATCTCGACAAGCTCAATGTCAAACTTACGATCACGATGGGGATGGAGGTATTGTTCGGGAGCATTCGACCATTTTTGTTCTGCACACTGCAATAAACAGAAACGGTGAAGAGAATGAGAATCTCGAATGCGGTAGCTTGGACGCCACTCCGTCTCATACTTCTCACTGCCCAGGCGAGCTCGAAGTTATTCTAACCCCCAACAGTTGGATCAATTCGGATAGAGGCGAGTAAACTGTGCCATGAATCACCAGCGACGGGGAGTGATAAACACTAGCTGTCGCAACGAGAGTCTGTATTGTATCCACACAGGCCGCGGAGTGGAGTAGGAAAACCCAAGATTCCATCGGAGCCCATCTGTCATTGCTCGCTGAAAGAGAATCTAGAGACATGTCTTTTGGACGAAATCAGCACGTGCCATGAAACTCCATGATAATTGGCTCGGATGACTCCCACGCACTGCATCTTACAGTTCAGCCTCTGAATTTTATGCGGAGCTGATACTTTAGTACTCGAATTAATATTCCCGACAAAATAAAGTTTGCAAAATTAACTTAAATTATTCATAATTTCTTGGTTCGGACTCTGGTAGGTGCAGTGGTTGTACCATCAGACTCCTAGTACACAGTTCATACTCGTTGAGTTTATTGTACCTAAAATATCTCAACGACCTGGATATTCTAATTGAAAATATTAAACACACAAAAATATACTTATAATTAATTATAACACGACAAATTTAGATGAAGCAATTGTACTGAATTAGCCCCCAAAACAATTTATAATAAACTTGATCGGTTGCTGGTAATTAAAATGTGAAAAGTAATGAGCACGTTTCAGTGGAATATCTGGACTCGTTATAAAATATATATTCCGGATAAGGTATTGTTGCTAAATAAATTTAATAGCGTAAGGTACAATATCGTGTTGTTAAAAGTACGGGCCGGGCCGGTTCAAAACGGATCTGAGACCATTTGACCCGGTTACGGTTAGACCCATTTGCTTACGGGCCGATCCGGTTATGGGTCACGGTTTAGGCAAATATGAATTGGCTCAGAACCGTTTATAAACGGGCCGGTTTGGCCAATGAACCGTCCATCTTTTTAATTTTTTTAAAAAATTTTAAATTGACTCAACAAAATTCGACCATTGATTTGCAAGATTTTTTGTTGTCTGGACTAGTTTTCAATGGTTCCAAGCCGGCTCCACATGGTAACAATCTGGGCTGGTTACGGTTCAATGGGTTCATACATCGAAACCAACCCATAATCGCCCCAAACCCACTAAGAAAGGTTATTGGCCGGATTAGAGTGGTCCGGGCCAGTTTTAGGTTTGGACGGTCCGTTCCGGTCCGATTACGGACCTTCTTAATATATATATATATATATAATTAGTAGGAGTTGTAAGAGCTGTTCATTGCTGCTATGACATTTTAGGGAAGTATACATTTTTTGCCACCTTAACATGTATATGCAATAAAACCATGCTTTTAATTTGCATTAATTACAACTTCCTCATAACCCAGATTGAGTACTAAAATTTAAGTCTTTTTCCCAAATAGTTTATGGCACCAAAACAGTGACTAGATAGATAGTAATCAAGCATGGTTGAGATTGAGAAAGGGGATTCGCTGCAGTATTATTGTTCTCATCCTAATCATTAAGAAATTGTATATTCGATTCTCATTATATGAGTCATTGTCGATTTATTCATGACCTTTTTTTAATCCTTTTTCTTAAACTCTCTCTCTCTTTTTTTTTATTATTGGGGCTTGAGACTTTAAGGAAGAGATAAATAACATAACATATAAGGAACATCCTCTTAGCTATAAATTCACTATGTTGGTGGATTGTATCTGTAGGCTAAAATCAAAAGAGCCCCTCTTAGTTAACCTCCATTAGCCATTGCCTATTGGCTCTTAAAGTTGTAGTTTGCACTCAACTCAGTATGACTATTCTTGGGTTTGCACTGCTGTCACTTATCGTCACTCATGCTGCAACACATGCACGCATGATCGATCCGAGGTTTCACCAGCAATCAGCAGCCGTGGTTGGTTCGGTCACGGTTGATCAAGCTGGGTCTGGGAACTTCACTACTATCCAGGCTGCCATTGATTGGGTCACCCCTAATAACAACCAGTGGGTCCGTATACATGTTAGACCCGGTTCATACAAGTAGGTTGCATCATTCCACCATCTAGGCTCCTATTTCATCTGATATACTACTGGTCATCACGTGTATCTATTAACTGCAATGGTGCAATTTCACTTACAATCTGCAGGGAGAAATTGATCATCCCCCGAGAGAAGCAGTTCATATATCTCGAAGGAGAAGATGAAGCAAGAACCTCGATCCAGTGGGCCGATGGTGGGGATTCCCACAGCTGTGCTACCTTCACATTGTTTGCTGATAACTTTCTTGCATCTCGTATAACTTTCGAGGTCAAGCAAAAGTGCTTTGCTATCAGCTAGTTCTTTTCTTCCAACTTATGATGCTTAAGCATATTAACAAAGTTAAACCATATTTGATTCCAAAACATAGTAATATGCAATTTACTTCATCAATTGAATAGATAATGACAAGGTAGCTCTTCATCTGAGTGCGACAGAACACCCATGATCTCGGCATTTCGGGTCCTCACCCTTTTAATGTGGCACCGGCTGCTGTGATATGGGGAGACAAAGTAGCCTTCTACAACTGCAGATTTATAAGCCTGCAGGACACGCTCGGCGACTGGACAGGCCGTCATTCGTTCGAGTCTTGCTACATCGAGGGTGGCATGGATTTCATCTGGGGTGGCGGTCAATCTCAATTCACAGTTTGTCCCTTCCCAATATCTCTTGAGACAGTATCGATATCAAAAAGATCAACCGTGTTTTCATCTATCCGTTCAATGTTTCGCACAAGTGATTGAGAATTGTTGATAACTGCATTTCTACTTCCGACTTATTACAGAACTGTAAGATTCATTCCACGGCAGCAAATCTCGGCCCTGGAAGAGTAATAGGATTTATAACAGCCCAGGGCCGAGCCAGTGCGAGTGACCCTAGCGCCTTCGTGTTCCTAGGCTGCTCGGTGGATGGAGAGGGGCAAACATATCTCGGGAGAGCGTACAGAGCATACTCGACAGTAATATTTTCACAGACCAACTTCGGTGATATCATTGTGCCACAGGGCTGGGATGCCTGGAATTTCTCTGGTCAAGTGTAAGACAAGACATCCAATGGCGACTCTTAAGTAACCATTTAATTCCCCCCTGACGTCTTGCGGATGACAAATAAGAGTAAAGCTTTGCATCTTCTTCTTTCGATGGTTCTTGTGGCAGGTCCACGATCACCTACGTCGAGTCACAGTGCACGGGTCCGGGATCCGATAAATCCGGTCGAGTGAGCTGGATGAAGACGTTGGGTCCCGCTGATTTGGACAAGTACTTGGATCGCGCCAAATTCAACGATCAAGATGGTTGGATCGAAGCACAACCAGCTCATAACTGACGCTCCAAAAGGAGCATATTCTTTTTCTTGGCATAGTTTGAGCTGATTAAGCTGAGTTAACCTCTCATAGGTCTTGGATCGAAAATTGAGGGAGCGAGGGAGGGAGGGGAATAAAGAGATAAAAGGAGGGTTATGGAGCTCTCGCTCGGTGGTATTGGGAAAGGATCAAATATAATCTTAATATTGTCAAAATAATTTTATCATAAATTTTAATATTTTGCCATCCTTATCCTTCCTTTCTCTGCCACTTTGGTCCCGACGCTAATTTTTCCGTTAACAAATGGTGATGTGGACTCCAGAAGCTAATAAGACGATGCCACGTGTTGATTGTTTTTTTTTGGTTCAAGTAGTCATCTGCCCGGTTTATATGAACCGAACCGTTCTACCACGTGGGCAACAACAAAAGACGATGGATTTTAACGGCCGACATACCCTCATTTGGCCACTAGATGGTCAGTACCTTAAAGTTGGACGTGTGATTACAATATTAATTTAGAATAAGCAATCATGGCTTGCCTTATACCATTAAATAATCATTAATGAATCAATTTAAAATTTTTAATATCTAATTTACCGTTCACTTAATAATTGAGATAATTTATGTTGAATTCATTATTTCTTACCAAATGTAAAAAGCAATATTCAATTGATTGTTAATAAAAGGAAATCTCTAATTATTAAAAAGTTGAAATAATTATTTTTTAAAAAGATATTACAGGTTTTAGGAAGTTCAGAAATCTCTCAGTATTAAAAAAAATTAGGTTGATTCTTTGGGATTTTTAGATTTTAAAGATATTAAGATTTTAGAATTTATGTTATTTTAGATTTTTTTTCTTTTCATTTGAAGAGATGATCTTGATATATTTTTTTATAATAAGATTTTATTGTCATTAGTATAGCGAAAATGTGTTACTAAATTTGACCAAAAGAGTATTTTTATATTTAAATCATAATTATCTTTTCATTGTGTGCCTTTAAAGCGTAATTTTTAAAACTAAACCAAACCAACAACCGGTGTAGGCATGGATTCATAGGTTAGACTGAGGTTTAATGTGTTAAATCGTATATTTAATATATAGTATTACTAATAAATTTAAATAATATTGTAATTTAAGTATAATTTATATCAAAATTTATTAATATAATTATTATATTAAATAAAAGTTTAATATAAAATATAAATATAAGTATAGTAAAATAAAATATGTACATTATAATAAGTTTTTTTTTATTTTAAGTCGGTCGATTTTCTCACCGATTCAATTGAATTTAACCGGCCATTTCAACCCAAGTTCACTCTATTGAAAGTACAATTAGATTTTTTATAGAAATCAAACCAGGTGAGTGGCCGATTCCTGGTTGAATCGATCTAACCGACTAGCCTGATCTGATTTTTAAAACTATGCTTTAAAGTATATGATAGATAAACCCTCCCTTATTATATCAATGATTTCTCTTTGTTATTTATTTAAAAAGGGGGGAGAAAAGAGAATAATTTTTAAGTGATACCATACCATTGAGACGTGACACAAAACTCGTATTTTAACAAATGTACAAATTAGTCTTAATAATCCAAATGATCACTCTAAGTAATTGTAATTAAAACAATCTAATTGACACTTTTTGATGATGATATTATGATGTAGGACCGTATAAAATATTATCGTATTTTTTATTACCCTTTTTCAGATTAAATAATCATATTCCAAAATGGTTCTGAAAAATGTACATATCTGTTTTCTTCCTTCGTTTCTTGTAATTGTATAATTCCTTTCTGCTGGTAAATATATATTTCTGATCGGTTAATTCAATTTAATAATTAATAAAATAAACCCATTTCAGAATTTTTTGTCCTAATGGTTACATTGGAACATGCTCAACAAGGCATGATTCTCTTCATCACTTTTAATCATTAGAAAGAAGGGAGGAAGAAAACAAGGAAAGATCATCTTCAAGAAAGGCAGCTACTTACTATGGATAGAAATTCCTTCCCATATATATATAGCCAACTCCAATCTTGCTCGGAGCAGCTCAGTCACTGCCCGGTTCCTCGGTCGTTCTCGAAATAGGCTTCCGATGATGAGCAGTGCTCTTCGGCTCCTGCTGGCTCTCGTCTGTGCCTGCGGCACTGCAGATGCACGATGGGTTCGGTCGAGGTTCCATCCGAATTCGGCAGCTGCAAGCGTCACAGTCACCGTCGACTTGTCCGGGTCTGGAAACTTCACCAGCATTCAGCAAGCCATCGACTGGGTCCCTGAGGGGAACGGCCAGTGGGTCCGGATACAAGTGAAATCCGGAGTCTACAAGTAACCGACTTTCCGCATCTCAATTCTCGACTGCTTTTTTTTTTTTTTAATATCTCCGTTGCCACGCATTTGATGCATACTGTGCGTGTGACCGGGAAGTGAAAAGGTAAACATCGCCTGGGAGAAGCCGTTCATCTACCTCGTGGGATCCGGCCGGGCAAGCACCATAATCCAGTGGGGTGATCACGGCTCTGTCTTGAACACCTCGACCTTCTCGGTGCAAGCCGATAACTTTGTCGCCTCAGGGATAACCTTTCGGGTAGAAGTATTCTTCTCCTGTCATCTAAATTGAAACACAAAACCTGAAATCAATACCTAGCTACGGCAGCGGATCAGCCCGGTATCATTCATCTCGATTTTTAGCTCCGAATGCGCTTTGCTTATTGACTGATTGGCGGCTTTTATTCGATGATCAATCCAGAACACCTACAACAAGCTGATTCTGCGTACAAGGGACAGGGGACCAATGGAGCAGGCACCTGCGGCCATGATATGGGGAGACAAGGTGTCGTTCTACGGGTGCGGTTTCTTTGGCCTGCAAGACACGCTCGGCGACATGCAAGGCCAACACTTCTACAGAAAATGCTACATCGAGGGTGTCATCGATTTCATCTGGGGCTTCGGACAATCACAATTTGTGGTATGTGGAAACTTCTTGAGACCATACATCAGCATCGTCATTTTCATGCTCTCTTAACGGGACCGTGGCTGTATTTGCCGATCGGGTAGGGTTGTTCAATGTACTCAAATGGGGCATCTCAAGGGAGGAGCATCCCAGGTTTCATCACCGCCCAGGGCCGGAGCAGCCCCGAAGAAAGCAGTGGCTTCGTGTTCAAGTACGGCACGGTGGACGGAGACGGCTCGACGTACCTCGGGAGGGCTTACCGGGCGTACTCGAGAGTGGTGTTCTTCAAGAGCTATTTGGGTGGCAACGTAGTACGACGGGGATGGGATGCGTGGAATTACAAGGGCAAAGAGTGAGCCTAATCCTCCCATGACAGCCAGATGGATAATTATTCGATGTTCCCCTTTCAGTGGACTGACAGACTTTGTCGATGTTTTCTTGTACTGTGTTCGACCGATGCACAGGACGAGCATCACGTATACGGAGGAAGGCTGCTTCGGACCCGGGTCCAACAAGTCGAATCGGGTCGAGTGGATGAAGAAGCTGCAACGGACGGAATTGCGTCGGTTGCTGAGCACTCGTTTGTTCATAGACAGGGAAGGGTGGATCCCCGCACAGCTGGTCGGTGCCTAGTTCGACCGAATTCAGCGAGTCCTATCCGATAAAATGTACCAAATTGTGCAGCTCAGGTGAGATGATATTACGCGAATGCGATCATCTTCACCCCCCCGCAGCTCTTCTGTTGCAAAAGAAGTCATGGGCTCATTGGCAGCTCGGAAATGTTATGTTAGGTAGAAGATAAAAAAAAAAAAATACTGAAACTAGGTAGAGAATAAAATTGGCTTTGTTTACTATTCACAAAGAAAAAAAATTGTAAATTACCCTTTTACGGATCCGAATTGACAGATGTAGTGTCATGGAAGCCGCGCCGATCCTCGAAAGTCTAGCGGTCCAATAAGAGTCCTAACCCAGGCACGATCTTATCGAGCCTACTGTCCTGTCAAGCTGGACTCCAGCGACTCTACTTTGGCAATCCATTTATACGACAGGCGAATCATCAGTTTTGACTAGTCTTGAATTTCAGGTGAATGGCATGGCATGGCATCTGCTTGCTTGCGGAGAAAGGCACGGCATATTAAGAGGTAAAAATAAAATACCCTCTTTATCTATGATTTTTTCCCCCTCATATCAAAACTTAATAGAGTTGAAATCATAGTTTTTTAGACCGGATCGGACCGGGAATCAATCAAGACATGAGCTCATTAGTTCGTGAGTCAGTTGATGGTTCAATAGGTTGAACTGTATATTTAATAAATAATATTACAATTAAATTAACATAATATCATAATTTGATAATAATTTAAAACAAAGATTTATAATATAGTCATTATATTAATCTCAAGTCAACATAAAATATAAATATAAGTATAGTAAAATAAAATAATTATATTATAATATATATTTATTTATTTTTAATTTTAAGTCCACCAGTCAATTAGGTTCCCTAGTCCGACCGAGAACCAGCCAGTTCAGTCGAAGCTGATCGTATCTTAAGTGTAATTAGATTAATTTTGAAAAACAAACTAGGTGAGTGGCTTAGTTATCAATTGAACCGTTCGAACCAGTCCGATTTTTAAAACTATGGGTGCAATGTTCCAATGAAATTCAAATATTCCCCCTGAAATTGAATCCCCTGTGAAAGTTGGTTCAGAGACTTGTGCCGATGTCACATCCTTCATTACCTAGCAAATGGAACCCCTTGGATGTCGTTTTTAGGGTTAAAAATTGAAGGCAACCCACCAAATTTGCTGAAATTGTTGTTAAGAGGAAAAATCAGATATAAAATTAATTTGGTAGACCGTCTGCCCACAGAAATAATCAGATAAGTATCGATAAGCGGAAGAGAACCGTGAGGCTCGCCATCAACATTGCGTCACGTGTGATATCGGGACTTACGGCGGCATTAGGTTGGATCCTCGACGGCATGACTTGGGCCTTCTCTTTTAAGCAACTTCGCCCTGTGGTTGCTGAGCCAAAAATGGAATCAACACTAGATCATAAATTGTAATAAAGAAAGTGAGAACGCATAGAAAAAGGTTATCTAAAGGTAGCATGGAGGCATGCTAAAATGGCAGAGTTACTTGCACAAATGGCACAAGAAGTGTCCAAAAATAAATAAATTGGTATGAAAATAATTTTTTGTGCTCCATTAGTAGAGATGTTAAATGGACCGGTTTAACCCAAAATTGGCCCATAAAAACCAGGAATCAACTTAGATTGCTCCAGAACGGCTTAATTACTCTTATTGTATTGAGCATAGTTTTGAAAACCGAGCCAGACCGGCCGGTTCGACCAGTTCGACTGGGAACCGGCCACTCACCTGGTCCGGTTCTCATAAATACTCCAACTACACTTTAAATTAGGTCAAATTTGGTTGAACCGGCTAGTTCCCGATCAAACCAGTAAACTCAATTGAACATGTGAAAAAATCGACCAACTTAAAATTAAAAATAAAAAATAAAAAATTATTATAATATACTTATTTTATTTTGCTAGACTTATATTCATATTTTATGTTGAATTTAAGACTAATATAATGATCATATTAATAATTTTTATTATAAATCATAGTTAAATTATAATATTATATCAATTTATTAGTAATATTATATTTTTAATATTATTTATTAAACATGTTGAACCTATTGAACTCCCGGTTCAACCCATGAACCAATAAACCCATACCTTGACCAATTCTCGGCCCAGTCCAATTTTAAAAACTATGGTATTGAGAGATGGTTATGGATTGAGTTCAAAAAAAAATCCATTGAACTAAAATCAACGTGACACATTTTCTTGTTAAACTGACCCAAAACCATTTAGAAACAGACGTGAAACCATTGCAAGATCCATTAAACCCAATTACATTCAATCCGTTTGCTTAAGAGTCAATCCGATTACAAGTCACAATTTAGATGACAATGAATCAATCCAAAACCATTTATAAACGAGCTAGTTAATGGTCTAGGCCGTTTTGGCCAATGAACCATTCATTTTTTTAATTTTTTTAATTTATTTAAAATAAATATTTTTTAATTTTTTTAAAAATTTAAATTAACTAAACAAAATTTAACATTTAATTTACAGAATTTTTAACAGTCCGGTATGCTTTTTAACAGTTCCGGACCATTTCAACAAGCCAACAATATGAACCGATTACGGTTCAATGGATTCATATTTATAAACCGACCTGTAACCACTCCCAACCCAATAAGAATGGTACAGGCCGGGTTAGGAGCGGTCCAAACCGGTTCCAGTCCGTTTAACACTCTAACCTAATGACATGACCATGTCGAGAGATTATTTGGACATGTAACTAATTATCAATTTAACGAACACGTAATCCAAGACAAGCAATATTTCCATGGAATTAATATCCTATCCTTTTCGCTGATTCATTACATTATAACTTTGCCACAACTCGTACTGATTTCAATGCAAGGCACACATGTGAGGATCCAAGGGTCCCCACCTTGACCACGGGGTTCACAAAACTGGTGAAGCATGTCAAAGAGTTAGGGCGGTTAGTGCTCACTTGGGAGTCCGTTGAGCTATTGTTGTAGAGCTGCTTGTCTGAGTACAGGAGACCCTTCAAATCCACAAAGTCCCTGAAGTAACTGTCATCAAACGAGTTCCTCGTAAGCGAATCCAGCTGTCAATATAAACGAGTTCCTTTTATAAGGCCCTAATGCTTTTGGAAGTTAGTCTTTCTGAGATGACAACCAATCTAAGAGCAGAGTCAGGAAGCATACACATGCAAAATAGCAACACCAGCAACAATTAAATAGATCATTCTTCCCAACATGTCCAACCATTCTTGCTTGACCACCTGTGACCTACAAAGACGTCGAGCTAGATGAAATTAAACAAGCATGGCAACACACGTAACAAAAAGTCCCTTTCAGTAAAATACTAAGAGATGAAAAATTCAAAAGTGAACATGTTTCTGTAAGTTTGAGACGCTAGGATTGTTCAGATTTGCCTTTCACATCATCTATAACAACATGCCTTTCCTTTCCCCATAAGTTACTACAGTCCGAGCTGTCAGTTAAAATTAGTGCAGTCAACCCAGTTTGACAAAGGCACCATCATTGTGATTTAATAGTTTTTAATATAAATTCAGCATAGGATCCTACATCCCTCAAAAAACCCCAAAAAAAAAATCATTAGGAATTTCTCTTAAAGTTACCAACATGTGTAGAACTCTCTGTAGCTAACTTGCATTTTTAATGCTATGGTAAAATATCTTATTCAACAGCCCTGAGTCAAGTATAAACAAATTATAAAAATAAATCCTCTTGAGGGATTTGAAGCTAACCTCACGGTGCTCAAACATCTCCCCCCACAGCTCAAGTTGGTTGAGTTGGCCATTGAATGCCCATTCTCATTGCTGACAGTGGCATTTAGTTTACACCACCAGGTTTTGCAATTGACTTTCTACATGGCAACAAGATGGTTGACTAAGGTACATCAATATGGCTTAGATTTGAAGTTTCCCTCCGATCTCACGCACCAAAAGCTGAGAGCTGTCCACAATGCGTTTGCTTTCCCAAACTATGTACCTACAGAGTTCATGCTTGGGTTTAGGTCTGAGCAACTTTAACTGATTTAGGGGACTTGTAATCACATGTTTATTGCACATGTCTCTTGCAGGCTCCACATGCTTGAACCAGAAATCAGAGAGCGCTACCTTCAGAGCACCCCAATATTCCTTGTCACGGTGTATCCTGAATAAACTGCTGCCTCTGGGTGTCCAAGCATAAAAATCCATCCAATCCCTGTCTAAGATTTCCATCAAGCCTTGTGCTTGAGGAATATAATAGAGGGGAATCCTCTTCCAAGGTGAAGCTTGCCTCATATCACCTCCAAAGAATGGGCATTTGATCTCTAGCACTCCTCTAGAAGGCAACCCATAAATTAGAGACTCAACTACTCCATCTGGAGAAGCTGCAAGCCAGTCATCTCCAGGATAATTCTCCCCATAGACCTGAAATTTGGGAAACAAGACAGAATTTCCTGTTATCTCCTTGTACCATTCGATTGCCTCCTCTTCCTTCATATTGTTCCAACAGGTAGTAAGGTTACCAGAAAAGGGCTCCTCTGCCCCAATCTTTTCTAGCCAAAGCTGAACTCTTCGACGAGGCCAAAAGCCAATAGCTCCAGCAAAGGTACTCGCCGTCAACTTATGCCTTCTCTCGTCTTGCCAATTCTTAAAAGGGTGCTTAAAACAATCCTTCTGTAATATAGAATCTGATTCGCCAGATACAAATTTCAAAGAACGCCCAAGGTTGCTCAAATCTCGTCTGGAGGGGAGGTCAAGATCCTGCTCTTTTCGAGGGAGCCTCCTGCTAATTGGTTCTAATATAACCTTGCTGCTATAATCTCTTATATGCCAACAGCCAGTGTCAAGAGAATGGGTCTTCAGTCTATTTATTGTTCCTAGATATCCAAGTTGTCCAATGAAACTGCAGCATCGAAAAAACTGTTTGCTGCCAACAGATGCAAATTATCAGCAATTGTTCATAGATAATCAAGTCCATGCGTAAGGAACTAACTGCGATGTTATAATCGAAAAGAAACGAAATAAACAAAAGAGATAAATAATGAACATTTTATCATCTCAAGTGGAGGTCCAAAAACTCACATAGATAAAATGGCCATTCTTCTCTCTCCTGATATATAGGATTCATCAATGTTCTATGCATATCTAAACATACACTCAGCAATGAAAAAGCTCAAGGTTTACCAAGCAGATTTCATTTTCAGCCTAGCTAATTTTCAACTTGATTGCTTGAAGCAATATGAAGAACAAGAAGTTCATTTTAGAAGAAGCATCCACAATATATGCAATGAATAGTGCAAATTTAACCATGAATCCACCTGGAAGGGTAACACGATAGAAAGCCAGGATAAAATCTCAATAAATTCGATTAAACAACATAAAGGAACAAACAACAACGAAGAACTTTACCATCTACAATAAGAAAGTAGCTATACTGAAAGAGCAGAAGGGATTTGAGGATATTACTATTTCAAAAGATAATTTCACTTCTATAAGCTTTCAAACTTTCCTCTGAGCTACTTATTGAAAAAAAATCCAGAGCTCATGCAAAACATGAAATCAATTTCAAACAATAACAATAGATTTTCTGTACGCCATCTTAGAAGTTGAAAAAGTAGTGCAATTTCATCAACAAACGACCACAAATAAGAGCAAGAAATACCATCCATGAAAAAAAACATCTGATTTTGAATTTGTCGCCGGCTTGGATACTACACTCAAAATAAATATTGCAAACCAAATCCACCACATGCAAAGCACGCCCAATTCATTCACGCCTTATCTACCGATTCAAGAATCAAATCAAAGGGATCCACTTCAACACCGAAATGTTCATCCAATTGACAGCTGAATAATGGAGAAGCAAACAGACAATTTCACGATGATTTGAGAGACAAAATGGAAAGACAAGAGAAGATTATGTCTGGTAGACATACCAGGTATGCTCATGGTAATGCATTCGAACATCTACTCCATCCTTGTCAAATAAGATCAGAACCTAAAAACTCCCGATACTTCACCTAGAGGAGCGATCATCAGTTGGTTCACCAAACCCCGCCCACAGTAAATAAAGCAAAACTCATGATTCTGTTCCGACCCAAAAAAGACGTAAAACCCAGGAAAAAAAAAAAAGAACAAATTTTGTCCTGCTCTGCTCTGTTTCACTTCAGGCGCTGCATTCTTTCTTGGTAAAGGAACTGATTACCGACGAAACTGAGGAGAACTGCACAGGTGATGCTGTAGCAGCCGGAAACGCGTGCTCTAATATGTTGTCTTCCATCGTTCTCATAGCCATCTTGTTACGCTGTAGCCAGAAACACGTCGACGCCGGTCAGACATGTCCTAGACGCATGCACGGGTGTAGGGCAAGGTGAAATGGCACCCGGAGAGCGGAGAAGAGGCACAGAAACGAGAGAGCTCCAGCGCGTGAAACGCTGATTAGATTTTAGGGTTTCCCGGGAAAGAAAGAAGCCGGAAGGCCTGCACAAGAATAGAAGCCGTTGATCTGCTCTTCAATCCAACGGATTGAAGGGAGGTGAGGAGGCATTTTGAAATTTTTTTGTCGGGCGGGGCAAAAAATTCGGGTCGTAAATTGGGAATAAATTACACAGTTTGTACAAAATGTTTTGTTAATGTAAAATTTTGGTATAAAATTTTTAAAATGTAATTTTGTGATACATTTTTTTAAATATGTTATACTTTAATATATTTCATTAGTTTTTTACTAACGTCGTCAATTTTTGATAATGTAGCGGCCTATGTGACAATTCTTTGATGATGTGGTTTATATTTTAAATATGTAGATTGTTACGTGGCATATGGTGGAACCCACTATTTCTTTCCTCCTTTCTCTCTCTATTTCTCTCTCGCTCGACTCTCTCTCCCTCTCTCTCTCTCGCTCGACTCTCTCTCTCTCCCTCTCTTTGGCTCTATTTCGACATAAGCCAGGGACTCTACTCTTCTTAAAGCACAACAATTACCAAGCAAGAAAGAGATAATCTTCATAGACGCACACCTTAAATGACAAGAGCAAGAGCAAACACATTTTTTCATTCTTCTTTGGCATTTTTCCCCTGATGGCTTTCTTTTCCATAGGAGATGTGATGTGAATCTGGCTACGCATCAAAACATCAACTTCATCACCAAGTGTCTCCAAACAATAATACATCAAGTATCAAAATTCAAGCTTACAATTACTGCATATGGATGCAAGAATGTTGCAAAATATGAAGATTTTTAGAAGATATTGTGCTGAAATATTATTGTGATTGAGCACATATCACTTTCTTATTTTGTTTAGATAGCATATATGTTAGGATTTCTAGTTGCTAAACTTGCATGTTTCCTTTATTTTAGTTTCTCAACCTATGCGAATACTTTAGGAAACACAATGAGTTGCAAATATTGAAAATTGACATATTTAAAGGCTTGTAATAGAGCTTGGAGGAGGAGGGACGCACAAAGAGTTTTTCTTTTAATGAATAAGATGTGGGGTTTTACTCCCTCTTTGGTTCTTGATGAACCTATTGAACTTATCGGAGTCTTCCATGACGTTCACCCCCGACTTATCAATCAACCGTTCCATAGTTGATTGTGGCGTCTTCACTATACCAAGGTTCTTACCTCTTTATAGGTAATGGGTCGTGGTTCCACCGAGTCTACCGTCGAACACGATCTTTGGTGACCACTTTCGATTCGGGTCTTATCACGGGTTGGTAAGATTCTTTTTCCATGTTTGGTGTTGGGTCTTATTGCAAGTTGGTGGCATTCTTATCATATTTGATAGGTTGGGCTTCACCACGGGTCGATAAGGATCACGTCATTTGGTATCATAGCCAATGTTCTAGGTTAGGCTCATCAATCTATCCTTTGAAACTTGTTCTTTGTAGTTCTTGGGGTTTTTTTTTCCATGCTTTGATGTTGGGTTTTATCACATGTTGGTGACATTCTTATCATCTTTAGTATTGGGTTTTACCACAAGTTGCTAAGGTTCTCATCAATTGGTATTAGAACTTTGGGTTCTAAGACAAGTTTCATCTATCTATCCTCGAGTCTTTCATTCGTGTCAACTACTTAGTGTCAATCCTTATGTCATTCACTCCTTTGATTAGTGAAAGTTAGGTTTTGCTCTAGTGTCATGCTGTCAAGTTTCGTGCTATGCAATTATTTCAAGAAAAGAGAAGAAAACATGAAGAAGTATGCTGCGGATTTGAGGACAAATCCCTTTCAAGAGGAGGGGAATGATGTGAATCTGGCTATGCATCAACTTCATCAACAAGTGTCTCCAACAATAATACATCAAGTATCAAGATTCAATCTTACGATTACTGCATATGGATGCAAAAATATTGCAAAATATGAAGATTTTTAGAAGATATTGTGCTGAAATATTATTGTGATTGAGCACATATCACTTTCCTATTTTGTTTAGATAGCATATATATTAGGATTTCTAGTTGCTAAACTTGCATATTTCCTTTATTTTAGTTTCTCAACCTATGCGAATACTTTAGGAAACACAATGAGTTGCAAATATTGAAAATTGACATATTTAAAGGCTTGTAATAGAGCTTGGAGGAGGAGGGATGTACAAAGAGTTTTTCTTTTAATGAATAAGATGTGGGGTTTTACTCCCTCTTTGGTTCTTGATGAACCTATTGAACTTATCAGAGTCTTCCGTGGCGCTCACCCCCGACTTATTAATCAACCATTCCATAGTTGATTGTGGCGTCTTCACTATACCAAGGTTCTTACCTCTTTATAGGTAATGGGTCGTGGTTCCACTGAGTCTACCGTCGATCACGATCTTTGGTGACCACTTTCAATTCAGGTCTTATCACGGGTTGGTAAGATTCTTTTTCCATGTTTGGTGTTGGATCTTATTGCAAGTTGGTGGCATTCTTATCATATTTGATATTGGGTTTCACCATGGGTCGGTAAAGATCACGTCAAGATGATTTCATGGTAGTAGGTGCCAATATATCTACAAATATGCTGAGGAGAATTGAGCCCCCCGGATTTGCAGACCAAATCATATCATCCCCTCATCGATGCGGCCGCTCTTCGATTGCTCCCGGTTCACCTCTACTTCCTCGGCTGTGTCTATGATGCGTGCAACTCGAATAGCACGTAATACAGCAGGAGGAAGGCAATCCAGATCCCGAACCGCTCAAATGACGCCCTGTTGATGGAACCCAGCAGGAAGATGTTGATGGCGATCGAGGCTGCAGGCAGCCACGGGACCAGAGGCACCCCCCAGAGCTTCGATTCACGTACATACGGGACAAACACCCTTAGGCACAGCGTGGCAACTAACCAGATTGAGACCGTGATTGCATAACCTATCCAATCGCTATTGCTGGCGGCCTAGTAGACGGCGATGGCGACGGACGACCCGATGATGAGAACGAGGCAGGCGACGAGCTTGTTGCAATCCAAGGCCGAGGTCTCCCCCGTCACATAGTAGCGGCATACAAGGAGGGCGACGACGACGAGCATGAAGATGAAGAGGGTGGAGATGGAGAGGAGGTTGGAGAGTATGTCAAGCTTCGTGAAGAAGGTGATGACTGCAGTGGCTAAGAGAGAGAGAGAGAAAGAGAGGGAGAGGGAGAGAGAGTCGAGTGATAGAGAGAAATAGAGAGAGAGATAGAGAGAGAGGGGTGAAGAGAGAAAGGAAGAAAGAAATAGTGGATCTCACCATGTGTCACATAACAATCAACATATTTGAAACATGAAATCACGTCATCAAGGAACGCGACGTAAGTCGTCACGTTATCAAAAATTGACGGCATTAATAAAAAACTAACGAAATATACTAAAATATAGCATATTTAAAAGAAAATACATAACAAAGTTATATTTTAAAATTTTTATACCAAAATATTATATTAACAAAATATTTTATACCAACGATATAATTCAGATATCACTGATTAGATTTTAGAGTTTCCCGGGAAAGAAAGAAGCGAGAAGGCCTGCACAAGAGCAGAAGCCGTTGATCTGCTCTTCAATCCAACGGATTGAAGGGAGGTGAGGAGGCATTTTGAATTTTTTTTTGTCGGGCGGGGCAAAAAACATTCGGGTCGTAAATTGGTGATCAGTTCAATGATTCAATCTCAGAAAAATATTTAAAAAAAGACGAAAACTTAGTAATATTTAGAGGTATTCATTTATTAATATAAAATATATTGATTAAAAAATATCGATACAACTACACATCAGTATTTGGACGTAAATTAGATACAAGATAAAAAATAAGAAAATTCTTTTCCAAAGTAGGGCAATAAAAAAATATTAGACACAAATTTCATGAAGAGTGAGGCTGATTTATATCTAAGATATTGAATGAGAACCAACTTTTTTTTAATTTTGAACGTGTGTTTAATTTGTATCTAAAATACTATACGTGGGCTGAATTTTTCATTTGTGTCGAATTTATGTATAAAATTTTGGACACGAACTAACTTTTCCATTTGCATCACCATCTTGGATGCAACGTGGACACAATGTGTAGGCAGAATTGTATCTAATCAGATGGACACAAAGATTGCTGATTGCCAAGTCTCTTGTACACAGTGTCTGCTCCTTTTCCCCTCCCTCCCCCACCTTATCCGACTGTCAAAATTGGATGAAAATTTTATGTGCTGAAGTGGATCCCTTCGATTTGGCTCTCAAATCCGTAGACAAGGCGTGGATGAATTGGGCATCATCAAATGTATATGATTAAATAAGTTACTTTAAAATATATAGGATTTAAGTGTAAAGAATGATAAGTTGCATTCGGTCGAACTAGTTGGCCATCGGCTGTGCGGCGATCCACCCTTCCTTGTCTATGAACAAATGAGTGCTCAGCAATGGACGCAATTCCATCCCTTGCAGCTCCTTCATCCACTTGACCCGATTCGACTTGTCGGACCCAGGTCCGAAGCAGCCTTCTTCCGCATACGTGATGCTCGTCCTGTGCATCCGTCGAACACAGTACAAGAAAACATCGACAAAGTCTGTCAGTCCACTGAAAGGGAAACATCGAATAATTATCCATCTGGCTGTCATGGGAATATTAGGGCTCACTCGTTGCCCTTGTAATTCCACGCATCCCATCCTTGTTGTACTATGCTGCCACCCAGGTAGCTCTTGAAGAACACCACTCTCGAGTACGCCCGGTAAGCCCTCCCGAGATACGTCGAGCCGTCTCCATCCACCCTGCAGTACTTGAACACGAAGCCACTGCTGTCTCCAGGGCTGTTCCGGCCCTGGGCGGTGATGAAACCCGAGATGCTCCTCCCTAGAGATGCCCCCTTCGAGTATATAAAACAATCCTACCCAATCGACAAACATAACCGTGGTCCCGTTAAAAGCATGAAAATGACGATGCTGCTGATATATGGTCTCAGGAAGTTTCCACATACCACGAATTGCGATTGGCCGATGCCCCAGATGAAATCGATGGCACCCTCGATGTAGCATCTGCTGTAGAAGTGTCGGCCTTGGCTGTCGCTGAGCGTGTCTTGCAGACCAATGAAACCGCACTCATGGAATGACACCTTGTCTCCCCGTATCATGGCCGCCGGTGCCTGCTCTATTGGTCCCTCGTCCTCTGCACGCGGAATCAAGTTGTCGTACGTGTTCTGGATGGATCATCGAATAAAAGCTGCTGATCAGTCGATAAGCAAAGCGCATTCGGAGCTAAAAATCAACATAAATGATATCGGGCTGATCAGCTGCCGTGGCTAAGTATTGATTTTGAGTTTTATGTTTCAATCGAGATGATGAGAGAAGAATCCCTCTACCCGAAAGGTTATCCCTGAGGCGACGAAGTTATTGGCTAGCACCGTGAAGGTCGAGGTGTTCAAGACAGAGCCGTGACTGCCCCACTGGATTATGGTTCTCATCCGGCTGGATCCCTGGAGGAAAATGTACGGCTTCTCCTCGCCTATGTTTACCTGTTCACTGCCCGTAGTCACACACACAGTATCCATCAGATACATGGCAATGGAGATTGGTAAAAGTAAAAAAAAAATTTTAAAAAAAGCAGTCGAGAATGGAGATACGGAAAGTTGGGTACTTGTAGACTCCGGATTTAACTAGTATCCGGACCCACTGGCTGTTCCTCTCGGGGACCCAGTCAATGGCTTGCTGGATGCGGGTGAAGTTTCCGGACCCGGACAAGTCGACAGTGACTGTAACGCTTACAGCTGCTGAATTCGGATGGAACCTCGACCGAACCCATCGTGCATCTGCAGCGCTGCAGGCGAAGACGAGAGCCAGCAGAGGCTGAAGAGCTCTACTCATCATGGGAAGTCTATTTCCAGGACGACCGAGGAACAGGCTGGTAACTGAGCTGCTCCAAGCAAGATTGGAGTTGGCTGTATATAGGAAAGAATTTCTATCCATAGTAGGAAGCTGCTTTTTCTTGAAGATGATCATTCCCTTTTTCTTCTTTTTAAGGAAAATAAGTCATGAAGAGATCTTTCCCCGTTTTAGAGATACCTTCTCCATCGAGCGACGGAAAAAAAACTATAGAAAGGATCATATGGCATCGAGCCTTATAAATATGTATTTACGAGCAAAAAAAAAAAAAGGAATTATTCAATCAGAAGAAATAAGGAAATAAGGAATATCTACCAATTGGAAAGGTATTATAGATTAAAAAAATAATAAAATAAATTCAAATTTTCAAACTCATTTTTGTATAATTCTATATTATAATAACATTATAAGAAAGTACTTATTGAATTGTTTTAATTAGAATTAATCATGTTAATTATCCGAATTATTAAGAATGATCTGCACATTTGATAAAATACGATAGTGCCATCCCAAGTCCTAAATGGGATGGTACCGCTTAAAATTTTTATTTTTATTTTTATTTTTCCTCTTTCTAAGTAGAATGTGTTGACTTTTTCTGACAATATCGTAATGACTTTTCAAAACCGTCTCAGCACATGATTGCTCAATAGAAAAAAAAGGTCAGACAAGATACGATCAAATTTTAAAAGTATACTGTCTCATATGTTATGCAATAATATTTAGTATTGTTAAAAGTGTTGTTTGAATCAGTTTAAAATGAGTTTAGAATTGTTTAATCCGGTTATGGTTTAGTTCATCTATTTAACGAGTCGGTTCGGTTACGGTTAACTGGTCCGAAACAATTTATAAATGGGCCGGTTAACGGTTCATATCAGTTTGACCCGTAAATTATCTATCTTTTTTCTAATTATTTTAAATTATTTTAAAATTTTAAATTGACCTAACAAAATCCAACTGTTAATTTGTAGGATTTTTGGCGTTCCGGACGATTTAACATGGTAACAGTCCGGACCGATTACAGTTCAACCGGTTAATATTTCAAAATTGGCCCGTAATTGCCCCCAACCCACTAAAAATGTTATGGGCCAGGTTAGAGGAGGTCCAGGCCGGTTTTGAGTTTGGACGGTCCGGTTCCAATCCGGTTATGGGCCAGCCCGCCCCGTTTAACATCTCTAGTGATTCTATGCCATGATAACATTGTAAGAAGGTATTAATCAAACCGTTTTGAATTCGAATTATTAAGACCGGCTCGCACATTTGTCAAAACATGATAGTGCCACGTCGAGTCCTAGTCGCTTAAAGAAATATGTTCTTTCTTTCTAAATAATAAGAAGAAATTACTAAAATTAGACAATAATCTCTAGACTTTTTATAGCAATATAATAATCATACGTTCCAAAGTCAAGGTACTAATGATTTAATGGCCAAATCGGGTAACAATCATTAAAATCTCTCATTGTCGGCCGTTCGGGATGATTCGATGCCTAGTCTATGTCAATTATGATACAGCCATATCCGTGTGTTGGGTCTTATTACCGTACAGCAGGACATACTATAGTGCAACCATAGTTTAAAAAACCGTACTGATCAAGAATCGTTATAGGTATGGATTTATGGGTAAAATCGAGGTTCAATGGATTGAACCGTATATTTAATAATATAATATTACTAATAAATTTATATAATATCACAATTTTAATAGAATTTATAACAAAAATTATTAATATAATTATTATATTAAATAAAAATTTAATATAAAATATAAATATAATTCTAGTAAAATAAAATAGGTATATTATAATGGATTTTTATTTTTCTTTAAATTTTAAGTCGGCTGATTTTCCTATCAGTTCAATTGGGCTCACCGATCGGATCGGTAACCGGCCAATTCAACTGGAGTTGTTTTCATTGAAAGTGCAATCAGGTCTTTTACAGGAACTGGACTGGGTGAGTGGCCGGTTCCCTGTTGAACCGGTTTTAAAACTATGAGTGCAACTATTAGACAAGAAAATTTTGAACCAGGCATTTGTTTTTCATGTATTGAATCACTCGATCACAATATTCACCGGTAAAAGGAAAATTTTCGATGAGAAGAAATAAGGGAACAAATATGTTTTATTCTTTAAAAAAAACCATTTTTGGGATATGCATGACCGTTTAACCACAAAAAGAGCAAGACAAAATATGACAAAATCCTACGCGATTTTTTGTCATAAGAATATCGTATAAAATATCAATCAGATTACTATAATTAAAATTGCTCATGCAATTATTCGGACAATTAAGATTCATTCGCAGGGTCGTCAAAACCTGATATCGCCACTTCTAAGTCTCAGTGGAGTGGGATGGCATCATTTAAATATTTAATCTTTTTTCCTCTTTTAAATAACAAGGGAGAATTTATGTATGGCATTAAGGAATTTGTGGGCATTTTTAGCAGCTTAATAATAACAACCATTTAAACCTTCCTCCTCACTTTGAACTTTGTGATCTTTTCAATAGCAGAGAGGGAATCAATAATAAGTTCCACCAAATTATGAGTTTGATTTTCTTCTTGAATGCATAACGTTTATCATAACCATTTACACATGTGCGCTAGCACCTGAATTTATAGAATCCCGGCAAGAATAAACTACCCATTAAAAAAAAGAAGAATTTTAATGGTAAATAAGTTTTACCACATATACCTTAGTGACTGGTTTAATTTAATTCAAAATTGGATGCAACAAACTATGTAAGCACGGACAAGTATCATCGATACTTGTTTGAGGTCTCCCCAGCATGTTTGTTAAATAATCACCACTTTTTCCGTACATATTTTAATTAATCACGTGGATGATGAGTATCGATTTTTTTTCTATTCCACAATTGCCCTTATTTTATAACTTAATTGCCACAATATTAATTATGGATATAAATTAAAGCTATCAAGTTATAAATAATATAGAACTCTTTTTCTTTTTTCAATGTGTACCACTTATTTAAAATATATGAAATCATAGATAATTTATATTTGAGTTAAATCGGTTAATTAAGAGATAAAATTATAGTTTTAAAAATCAAACCGGTCGAACTGGCCACTCAACAGGTCCAGTTCTCATAAATAATCTAATTACACTTTAAATTAGGTCAAATCCGGTTGAACCAAAGAAAAAGTCGATCAACTTAAAATAAAATATAAAAAATAAAAAACTTATTATAATGTCCTTATTTTATTTTACTATATTTATATTGTATTTGAGACTAATATAATGACTATATTAATAATTTTTATTATAAATTATAATTAAATTATAATATTATATATTTATTGGTAATATTATATTATTAATATTATTTATTAAACTACGTTTCAACCAATTGAATTTCTGATTCGACTCATAAACCCATGAACTCATACATTAACTGGTTCTTGGTTCGATTCGATTTTAAAAATTATGGATAAAACCCTTCCAAATATTATTTTTTATTGGTAAAACTTGAATATAATATTGTGTGTGAGAGGAAAATATGCAAAAATTTATCAGCTAACTCAATTTCGTTTGAATGTCCAAAATAGTCTAAAATCCTTTAAAAAGTGTAGGATAAGATCCTAGAAAGTCTAGCGGAGAGAACCTGAAAATCATAGATAATCGAGTCCATGCTTAAGCCTTCCTCCTCCCCTTCGAGAACCGTGCGAGCGGAGAGTGGGCAGAAGGGAAGGAGGTCCTCAGACGGAATCGCAGACGAACCCAGCAAGCGTAGGCTTGGGCAAAAGCGGATGACTGTGTAGTTCATTGCGATTAATTCATTCCTAAACAATTAAAAGCCGACAATAATTGATTTGTCCGATCAAACTGAAAAGGTAAATGTAGCGATGACACTCGAAAACGGTCGGGGCTGACACAGAATCTCCAGGAATCCGAGCGGGGAATCTCCCTACTCCCGAGCTCCCGCTCCGGCGGTGAACGCTAGGGCCCATGTCATCGGAGGACGTTGCCGGAATCCCGGAGAACTCCAGGGAGCTGGATCGGTTGCGGAAACAGGTGGAGGATGTGATCCTCGAGATCAGCAAGATGAATGAGAAGGTCCAAGCCAGTGAGTTCCTCCTCCATTTTCGCGGATGTCTCCGTTGCGTCAGATTTCCACGCCATGGAGTTACTGCTCCCTGGTTTACTGGGTGCTTTTTTGTTCGATCGGTTGACCTCTGGAACCTTACGAGGGTTGACTTATTTGATTTTAATTACTGTGCTCGAAGCGTGTCACAGTAGAATTGAAGAGGACTAGATGGTCAATGGGTCCAATGTAGGCATAACTCGAGCCTTCCGGTTTTCAATATTCCACTGTTCAAATTCGCACTCTTGTGCACTTGACGACTTGGGAAGAAGTGATCAGCTCAATGGTACTACTATATTAGTTCAGCACTTCCAGTCTGGTTGCTCATGGTTCGGTTGGGCTTGCTAAACCGAACCGAAGCTTGCCTAATCGTTTAAGTGGTTCAATTCAGTTACTATAACTATTAAATTATAATTATCGAATTGAATTATTTCAAATTAATTATATGATTCAATTAATTAGTTTGAACATATTTTTTTAAATAAAAATTAAGGTATAATCAAACAAAAATGGTATGAAAAAAAAGAAAATTAAAAAATAAAAAACTAAAAAAGTATTAAAATTATAAAAATTTTAGTTATAGTAAATTAAAGATATACCAATTTAAAATAAAATTTAGTATGAAATGGCAGAAAATGTATTATAAAATAGTAAAAAAATTATATTTAGTTTTTAAAAATATTTATAATATATTTATATTTTATTTTAAATATCTTTATAAAAAAATATGGTTCGTCGGTTCGAATTAGTTAATTGAACTATTTGAACTTGGTAATTAACACACCGTTTTACCTTAAAAACCATGTTATATGAGAACTAGTTCGTTTCGGATTGGGTTTTTATATTAAGTTCAATTTCGTTCACGATCCGATCCAACCCGATTCGTTCGATCCTCTTTGTGCAACCCTAACTTCCGGAGTTTTCCCTTTCTCAGCATTACAATTCAAGCATGGGGCAGCAAGCTGGCCCTGTGGTGAGGAAGTAGTAATGAAATGGTATCGGCAAGGATGAGGTCCTCACTGGTATGCTGCTGCTGATTTCATGACGCTTCCTTCCTTCCTGCCCATATCCTGAAGCACCATGGCACCACCGTAATGGCTTCTAATGAACGAGTGTTGGAGTCCATGTCCGTCACCTGAGATTCGCTTGTGGATCCGACTACTGAGCAGCAGCAGTAGGACTCAGTAGTCTGATGACTAGTGCTGTGAATGAGCTCTTTCAGGTGCCACGATGCACGGGAATCTTGCAGTCTTCCTTCTATCTCGACGCCGCGGTGGTCCACATCCGATCGGGTATTTCGACGATGTAATTCGATCAGTAGTGACTGCTTTTATGAGGAAATGATCAGGAGGATCGGCAAGTGCAAGCTGCCTGAGAAAGGTCATATGTGTCGAAGCAGTTTCAATTTTTTTTTTTTTTAATATCGATGGTGTTCGGCGCCGTTACAACCGACTAATCCACCGAGCAGTGTATTGTACAGCTTAGAATCTACCAATTAAACTTTAGATGCCGAATCTTGATAATTTTGAATTGTCTAGATATTCCTCTGTCCAGCATCAGCTCACAAATGACTCTATTTCTACATCCCATTCTTAATTTTCTGAATATTTTCTAATTTCATTTCTTAATTCATTTATCTAATCTTTTTAAATAATTTTACTTTTATGAATTTCAGTCTTTTCAAGTTATTTTATTTTTTAACAGCCTTTTCCTATCTTATTTTACCTCTATTTTAAATTTATTTTACAAATTAGATAGCATATATTATACAAAAATATATGTTTTATGGATATCATTTGTTTTAGCTAATTTTATTAACTTGGAACGTCACCTATCAACTAATATTAAGGATTATTAAAATTTAAAATAAATTCATTTATTTAATTATGAATAATAGCACTCTCAAACAAAGCCTGAGATTCAAAGAGTGCTTGAAGTTATTAGATTTGGGAAATTGATGAATCTCAGGGTTCAACGGAGTGGCGGTGGCGGCGACGTGGAAGTCGCAAAGGCGGAGGGGAAGGAAGGGGCTGACCTGGTGGGCCCGCCCACCTTCACGGAGCTCCCTAACGGTCGCTTCCGCTGCGTCGAGACCGGCCACGAGATGGTGGCCGGAGACGTGGAGTCGTACTCCCGTAGCAAGCGCTGCCGTTTGGGCCTTATCGACTTCGCACTTTCCCTCAGTAAACCCCCTCTCAACATGTTCAAGCAAGACCTTCTTTGCCGGTAACTTCGCCAAAGTTCCGATAACTCTCTCCTGATTCTGTATTTGTATTGAGGTTATGCTTCTAATTTGGCTGTTATTGTTTAGCCCAGTAAGACTAAGGCATTACATTTAATTGATATGAATTTGCTCGCCAGAGTTCATCACTGCAATTTTCTCATAATTCTAGCTTTCCGACCGTCAGAACACGTAGATTTGGTCATTTTCATCATTCATTTCTTATGATTTTGATAGAACATAGGAAGTTGATACATTTTCCTTTACCTCTTTTCTTATTTATTGTTGGTGAGGAAAATAATTAGCTTTATTAGCTCTAAAGAATTCTGTCAAATCATTTGCACGATGTATGTCTAAATTTCCCTAATGTTAGAATTTAATAAAGCAATGAAATTCTTGGGGTCCTGTTTCTGAACGATGACAAACAAGGGTGCGGACATGATTTGGAAGTTTCAGCGGCCGGTTTTGTTTATTTTGAATGTGCTGTAGGGCAACTGATCATTTTTGCAACCGATTTTGCAGTTCAAAGTTGATCTGCAAGTTAACGGGCGATAGAGTGAATAAGTCAGAGCAGCATTTATGGAAGCACATAAATGGCAGAAGGTTCCTCAACAAATTAGGTTCGTGTCCTCCAGGTCCCTTTTCTTTTATTCCACTTTCCATTTAGAAATAATTGGCAGTTTGGCAGCTTCTACGACTTCTGGGCTGACTGGCAATCTTAAACAGAGCAGAAAGAAGTAGAGGAGGCTGCGTCAAAGCAAGAGATGGGTGCTGTGAATAAGAAGCAGAAGAAGGAGCAGAAGATGAAGAAGACAGTCAATGAGATCATATCTGAAGTGAGGGATCCTTCTGAGAAGGACCGGTATCTTGACAGAGATTCCAGAGATCATGATATTGGCTCTAGTGCTGAGTCAGAGCAACACAGTGATGAGATCAATGGAACAGGTTAGTTTCTATTCAGTACTTAGTTGGAACTTCTACTGGGATAAGTAAAGGATCTTTTGTTGTCTCTAGTTTCTTAGTTCTGGCTTTGTTTCATAAATGTAGTTCTCAATCTCTTTCAGCAAACATACTTCTCAGCATATGTTCTCCTGTGGGCAGAATCCTGGAAAATGCATTTTTATTTCATGTATCATCTTTTCTTTACAGTATAGATCCAAAAATCAAGAAAAATTATGGGATGACTAGACTTCAGAGAATTAAATAGATACGAACTATGGCAATCTGTAGCTGATGAGACTAAGACTATAGAATTCTATAATTGAAGGCATCACAGAATTGTATCTGTGATTGCTCTAACAGTGTCTACATGTCATTTAAGAGAATCAGACGCAAATGCACAAGACACGTTGCAAATTATATTTCGGATTGATGGTCTGATTGTGCAAGTTATTAGCTTAAATTTCACCACCAGTGAAGAGGCTCTAAAAAGGTTCCTTTCCAGGAGAACATGTCAGTTGCTCTTTTGAGGATTGTGGGATTTTTTTCATTTAGTTTTAATATCACGTTTCACTGGAGAATTTTTATGTCATGAATCAGGTGTTCTCCTCAGAGAAGATTCTAGCAAGGAGTTGGAAGATATTTCTATAAGGTAAATTCCCAGCTTTGATTCCACCGTGTCCATTTCTGTAGAAAAGGTAATTGTCAGGTTAATTTTTTCAAGAGTTTACCTGTGTCATTTATCCAAAAAACAAAAAAAAGGGTTTACCTGGTCAAGCTTTTCATGGCAGAACTAAGAGAATGTCCATTGTAATTGGACCCAGTAGCTTTGCTTCAAGGAAGAAGAAACCAAAGAAGGATACACCTTGTGAAAATTCACTGAAGTAGCCTCCCTCTGTAAGTTTTTCACAAAAATTTTCGAGGAAATTACAACTGACTGATTGTAGCTGCTTTTTAGTACCAGATGCGATGTTCTTCCTAGCAAGAAATAGCGAAGTAGAAATTGATTCTTTCAGAGAGTCTTGTTTCCTGAATTGGTTCTGACTTTCGTGAGAAAGTTTGCATGTGTCAAATTGAGGTGTACACTAGGTGTTGCCCAAGTATGGTCATAATATTTTTAATGGATTTACTGAAGCAGAAAGTCCATGGGAAGAATGATAACATTTTCTTGATGATTCATTTATTGATTAATTTGGCGAATTTACAGAAATTGACAGCTAAATGAGTACGCTAAGTACAGCCAAGTACGAATATTACATTTCAAATATGTAAGCTAGCAACCAGGTAGTCTTTGAACTTCAGGTATCGCTAGATTTACATCTATTTAGTTTTTTCTGATCTGATTTTGACTCCTTATATTGCTAAAATCTTTTCTCGTCCCTTCCAAACCCTGCCAGATTGAAGGGGTTGATTGGATTGCTCCCAGCTCAGAGCGGAGAACCTCGCGACTTCTGTGTGGCTAAGGTTTGGTGCACCTCTCCAATTTGATCTTCACTGGAAGCAAAACTAGTTGATTAGAGTACCGAAATCAACTTGTTCACGAATAAATGATGGAATGGTTCACTGCGGTTCTGTCGAGCTTGAGAGATGGGATCGATGGACACTCGAGGTGAATGCGTTGTGTGGCGGCGGAATGGTTGACATAGTGAAGGCAAAAATGGGATGATGCCACCAAGTTCAATAGTTGCCCTCATCACTCTTGGCCTTTTCCTCCTTTATGGACAAATTTAGGAGCGAAATGAGACAAATTTAAATGATGTAAGTAGAATCGTGTGAAGTTTATATAATAAATATTTCACATGTTGAAAGGGTCGCAGTTGCCCCTTGCACCCTGTTGAATTCATCCATCGGACTAGCAATGTGATGAGAATAAGAGAGGGTATAGAGATCTTTGAGCCAGATGGCACCCCCGATGTGTGTGGACTGGTGGATGCGCTGGTGGGTGATGGCTCGATCCAGCCGTCGATGCTTTAACCGTGATTTGGAGAGAGAAACGAAAAGATGGTGGAAGAATCTGAATTGGTTGAAGGTGTAATGCTAGCGGGTCTGGGCTGGCCCGGTCTTTTCGAGTTGGGTCAATGTGGCCCGAAATTGTTAGTGGGTCGTATGGCCATGGTTCAATGAAAACAACGGCCCTAGCACGAGCCTGGATGCTTTTCGAGCCATATCTAACTTGACCCAACAAACACCACATTCTACGTAAAATTATTAATTAATTATATATTTTCTTATTAGATTTGTATCAATTGTATTATTAGACTACCAAAAAGGGGGCTTTCAAGAAAATCTCATCGAATTATCAAGCCGGCCCAATAAGCATTGTCAAACTGAGTCGTTATAGGACTGAGCTTTTCCGTTCGCTGCTCTGGTTGAACATGGAAGCCTGGTCAGTTGAGGCGATATAGTTAGTCTCGAATTGCTGACTATTGAACGGTTTGCAATTCCAGCGTTTTCTGTTAAATTATGTTCCTTTTTACAATGTAAGTTTTTTTTTATAAATTTTTTTTGGGGGTGATTTTATATAAGAGCAGAATCGCGAAATCAGGGGCTAATGTCGGCAAGGATGCTCGTGCCGCACGGCTTTAGCACAGCAAGATGGCAATTTTGATGCACTGTTCCTCAGTCTCGTGGCGTTTCTGTCTTTTCTCTTGTTATTAGTTGACACCATGTAACGAGGGAATTGTCTTCTCATAGGTGAGGGAGCAGAAGCGGCGAGCAGCGGTGTTAAGAAAAGAAGCGGGCTTCATGCGGGTGCAAGAGTGCTCAACGCATAATTGTGAGTGTCCCATACTGACAATCGGGCTGCATCTGTGAAACCTCATTCTTTTCAGGATGATGAACTTATTGCTACGCACTGAATGAGCGTAACGTGGCACGACCCGACGCCTGTTGACACTGTCAGGTTCTTTTTGGTCTATCGGCGTTGGTGAGCGTGGACTCTATAGCCGAAGATCTTCTTAAGTTGTTATCGCCTGAAGAAACTGCACCTGTTTCATCGACGGTTTCTTCTCTGGAGTATGGATTGCGTGCAACAGCATGATCTCATATTCGGTCTATGCATGTCTTGGGACTGCCAGATATTTAATAAAAGAAATGCCTTCTGTTTATTGCTATTTGTTGAAGGATCACTTACCACATTATGAGGCTTGAATGCATGACATGATAGCTATTATTTTGCTCTATAATTGCTTGACGCGAGCATAACAGTTTTCTCGATATTTTTCATCATGTTGTCCATGTTTTGGATGTTCAGAATTTTCTTGGATTGCATAGGTGTTTCATTACCAAGATTTTCACTCAGTGTTTTTACATTCATGGTTCCGTTGTTTGCTATGTCCCCTTTTCTGCACTTGAGAGTTCCCTGATGAAGTGGACACACCTCAGGATGTTCCAGCAAGAAAGTGTCTTGCTCGATACAGGGGCCTCGAGTCCTTCAGAACCTCCTCACGGGATCCCAAGGTAAACTACTTTGCCATTTTTTAGTTGGCTACAGGTAAACCAGTGGAAGTGAATGACATCACTCTATGTTCTGGATTGGATATCAGGAATCGCTGCCTCCGGAATAATAAGCCCACATATTTGCGTTTGATAATTTCGAGAGGACACAGAAGCATGTTTTTGCAAAAGCCTCAGATGTGGAGCAAGCTCAGGAAGTTTGTATGCCAGCTGGCACTTACACAAGACTTCAAATTAAGGAAATACCCGCCAATGTTGCTTCCAAATTATGTAGTATCTTAAAGAAATCTCCTGTGGTGGCATGTGGTCTTTTCCAGCATGATTCCAAGATGTCTGTTCTACATTTCAGGTAGTGATTTTCTCTCCCTCTGTGTTCAAAAGCTTTCAGTTTATCAACCTGTGGAAATGATATTGTTTGTGCAGCATAAAAAAGCACGACAGCTATGATGCTCCTATTAAAGACAAGGAAGAGCTCATATTTCATACGGGCTTTCGCCAATTTATCGCTCGGCATGTTTATACCTTGTGTTGACAATATCATCTGTACTGAATTGCTTATGAGTTAAGAGATTGCCTTGTGATTGATATGCAGGCCAATATTTTCAACCGATAATATGAATTCAGACAATCACAAGATGGAGAGGCTTCTTCATGCAGGGTGTTTCTCCAGTGCATCGATATATGCTTCGATATCTTTTCCTCCTCTCCATCTGATAGTCCTGAAAGAGGGGAATAGAGGTTCTCCACCATCTGTCGCAGCCGTGGGTTCATAGAGAAGCGTTGATCCGACAGAATTATTCTAAGTAAGATGATTTTAACTGGGTACTTACCTAGTCTCTTCTGTTCAAATCAACTTATTGTCGTTTTCCATCTTAAAGAGGCAATTTCTTTTCCCAATTTGCATGAGCATTTCATTTGACACCTAAGACAAAAAATTTTGCCAATGGCTTGCTGGAATATTCATTTGAGATCTACCACGTGCTGCTGCTGCAGATACCCTCAACGTGTTTCAAAACTGAAAGCTTCAGTCAGATAAATGTTTCGCAATCCTGAGGACGTAAAGTGGTTCAAGGTATATAGAAGGCTCTTTTGCACTCGAGCAAACTCATGGTTCCACTTTCTTTAACTAGATCTTACATCATCTACAAGAACTTTTCAAATTTCTGTTGCAGCCTGTGGAAGTGTGGACAAAATGTGGTCGTTGCAGTCGCATCAAGGAGCCTGTCGGGACACACGGCATGCTTCATAGACCTAATGACAAAAAGGAAAGAGAGTTATGTCGAATGTTTAACGTGATAACATGGCTTAATCATATTGATTTTCGTAACCTGTTCTCATCGATCAAATCTCATTTTTGTTATTAATCATATAATACTAATGTAAATTATTGGTGAGACGATTGTAGGGGCAATGAAGTGTGCATTCAACGGCGTACTACAGCAGCACGATACAGTGTGCGTGAGCTTGTACAAGCACGTTTATCCTAAGCGGCCCGAACACAGGTTCCCATTGCTCGATGCTTCTTGATCACTTGGTCGACGCAGCAGCACCAGGCTCCCACAAGGTAGTCACCTGACAAGCCTCCGGTGGTCTGCAATGGGAATGAGGCGCCTTGGTTCAGAATACACTTTTTAGATTTCTATTATTGTATTTCAGTCATTACTTATAGTGATGGGATTTAAGTGGTAAGCCTGATCGAGCACAGTGTGGGCACGTGCGATTTTTGTTTTCCTACTTCCATTATTTGGAAGAGTATATATTATGGATGTAGAGTCTTCAGACTCGAATTCAGACTGTAAGAGGTAAATGGGGTTGTTCCTTCTTCCACCGGTTCTCCACTGATGAGTTTTCCAAGTGTCCGTCCATAGTAAAGACTTACAAGTTCCAAGTTATCTTCGATAGGAGTGTGCTTGTAGAAGATGACAGAACAGTTTGAAGGTTCTTTCGGTTTAGGAGGCGTAAATCCGTACTTTACACTAACAGTTGTAAAGGTTTTGTTGTTTCAGTGTGGAGATTTCTCTCCCCTCCATAGTGGGTCGATTTCATTGAAGCCGCCATCGATCACCTCAGAACAAACTGGTGAGGTATTATTTGTCAGAACTTCAGAGAGCAGAAAGATTCCTTGTTATCTGCATCTTGACAGATTCCGCCTGCAATCAGATCAGACAATGAATCGATAAGTGGTTGCCTATTGCCTGGGGAAGTTGAGTTGCGGCATGTGACCCGTGTGCATCATCTATGTACTGAAGTCCTGTATGACTCTCAGTTTATTCAGCCTAATCTCGCAGAGATCCGAAGCCGACAGGCCAGGCATTGTTCGGATCTGCCTGATGGTTTGTGACATGACAACAAATGCGACGGTAGTAGCATCTCGCCATTGTTGGATCCCTGTCCGATGATCCGCAGCTGTCGTGAGCGCGACCGTGGAAGAGCAGTGTTACACCCCTGAGCTCCAGACCCAGGGAATGCATACCACAGGCCATACCTCGGGGTAGTGGTAGCGCATAGCATGCACGCGAGGATGCGCGAGTAGTGAAGTGCGAGGTGTCGGGAGGAATTGCAAGTCCTTGAACGGGCAAGTAGGGAGATGGTCACGCAGGCGTGCGCAGAGGCACCAGCGGAAGGGACGATCAATCAAGGCTCGGTAGAGTGCCGAGGGATCAATTGTGGCCATGGAGGGTCACACTTCACAAGTCAACAAATGCGCGGATGGGTGGTAATGATATCCAGGAGCAAGGCACGATGCAACGCTCAAGGATGCTCGGTGTACAAGAGTTGACCGAGCAAAGGCACTCCAGGAGTGCGCACTACCCGATTGGCATGGCAGACGCTAAGGGAATGCTCAACACTTAGCGGCTGGTGAGTTGACTTTTGTGGAGAGTGGTTAAGTCCTTGACTATGCTCGAGCACCGTTAGATGCAGCAATCCCGATCGGACGGCTGTGATCGTAGGAGGCGATCATGGACGTGGGCCCCGGAGGAGAGTGGATAGGATCGACGATGATGAGTCAGCGCCTCGTCATCAGGATCGGGTCAAACAAACAATCCAGGAAAGATTCTCCTGGGATATGGCAAATCAATATGTTATGGAAACAATCTTGGAGATTGCAGATCAACGGCCGAGATTGAACAGATCGAGATCTGATGGAGAGAATCAAGGGATTCATATATATATCAGTTGCCATATCTAGTCTGCTAGGCTCCTCTATATAAAGGGGGCCAGTCTCATTCTCAAAACACACCACAACCGAGAGAGGACAACCGAGAGGGCACAAGGAGGAGCGATCCAGAATTCTCTGAGGAGAAACCACGGAGGTCTCAAGGCGTCTCAGAGAGGAGAGCCAAGGAGAGCAGCTAGAGAGAGCTGGAAACACGAGGGAGAGCAGGCGAGGCAGAGCATAGAGTTGCTGTTGCAATTGTAGCTCAGCAGTGAGTGGGAGGTGAGTCCCGTTTACCCTTGTAACGCCGAAGTGTGTCGGATTAGGGTGTGTCGAGTGAGGAGTGTAAGCGGCGCGGAGGTCGTCAGACACATACTCGACAAGCTGAGTGAGTTTGCTCGTGTAAAGGGTTTTTCATACTTATATAATTGTGAATACAAGTTGAGTTTTTCCCTTTTGTATATTGCTCGTGTTCGTGTGGTGTGATCGTGTGCCAGGTGACTTCGGAAAACCTCAGTTGTGAGTGAGGGCTGGTTGACAGGCGGAGCTGTCAACGCCTAACGGGGTGCGAAAAATTTGTGTTCCGCATCGGCCCCGTGACAAGCAGGATGCTTTAGTTGCTTGGATATCGTTACTTTGAAAAACTGGACACTACTTACTCGTGCTATTATTTTTTGCGTACATTTTTCTTTTCGAAGAAACGCAGCCATCAGAGCAAAATCACCTTCCATCATGGACTTAGCGTGTCACTGGTAGTAGTTTGCGCCTTGCTTTGGTGGGTTCACCTTTAAAAAAATAATAATAATAGATGAAAGAGATGGCTAATGGGGGGGAAAAATTCAACCAGTAGGATGTGTCTGAGCCCGGGTTCGAACCGGGGACCTCTAGTGTGTGAGACTAGCGTGATGACCAACTACACCACCCAGACATCATATATTCCAAATCCTGTTTAGTTATAGATAGTTCAAGTGGCTCCGTGTCTAGAAGTCTCGGAACCAGCAGTTCCAGGATTGTGGTGCGGAGATGACGACCACCTGAATCGACCCTCTGTGCTCAGGAGAGTGAAGAAAGGAGTAACTGAGTTTTTTCCTTTATTTTTTCTCCATGTCAGTATCCTCAACTCTTATCAACAGTCAACTCTCAAGAATTTGCTCAAGTGGATAAAATATACATACAATTCGTGAACATTTCAGACACTTCAACATTAGCGTAATCGCATGGAACCTCAATTTTAGACGAGAAAGATTTATGAATGAACATCATATGCAGCCCGGTACCGAGCCCTGCGAGTTGGGTGGATTGGAATGACGATAGAGGTTTAATAAGGTTATTAAACTTGGAGAAATTGCTCCTATGGTCATGTCCTCACACTGGCCCATGTTGAATCCTCAAACATCACCATTACTTCATGCACCACACATCCAAAGGAAGGACCCTACTTGATTCAAGACCGATCCACGAGAGAAGAATTCACAAAGCGTAAGCAACAAAATGGGGTATTCTTGAAGAAATGAACTTGTATAAATTGAATAAAAGTGATATAAGTATTTACTGATCATTTTGAAAAAAAAATGTTCATTACGTCAATTTTAGTATAAAATTATCTCTCATTTCACAGCAAAATCCTTACCATCATCTGGGGCTCAAGCTACATGACAACTATACACAGAAAGCCAATCATATTTTGCTGTATATCAAAGCAGACCGACAGGACTTGCTATCCCCACCTTACTCAATATTTGCTCTGCAAGAGAAGACCCACCGCCCCGACCGCCCCCACCACCCCACCCCTAATATTCTCTTCATATTCAAAAAATATCAGTTCAGTCATCACCTTGCACATCAAGGGTGCCAGATCTTGCTGTGGCTGCATCTGCATCAAGGTCTTCTGCCCTTTGGAGCATTTTGACGTAGTAATACAACCTCCACAAGGCTATGTTGTCCTGCCAGACAACGCATGTAAATGGTAATATAGTGTGGGCTTAATTATCTCAGCATAGCATTTTATGCATTCACATATCTGATTTATCGCTTTCACTGAGCCAGCAAATATTACATGATATGATTCGGCTTCTGACCCTTCTCTAAGTCCAATGATCTCTGTTGCTCGACTAAGTTTGTCTCTTGGCAACTGCAGAACTCGTCTTCTAAGTTGTTCCTTCTCTGACGGAGTCATCAGCCTGAATCATGGCAATTTACCAGAAAAATGTTTCAGTAAGAGGTAGATGCACTGTTGATGATGACAATATCAAATATTCTGATATTCAAATTTGGTAGAGACAAAATTGCACTATGAGCATTTTGTCCGTACTTATTTGGAATCTACACAAATCTTTCAACATTTCAAAATCCCCTCGGTCTGATAGAGTGCCCGTCATTGCCAGACCAAGACGTTTGCCTTGTAATCTTCCAATAAAACAGATAGCATTCTCAATGTCCTACTAACACTTGATTGAAACAAATGATATCAAATGCCATCAGTTGAATTCTTCAAAATGAAGCACTAGAGTGTTCTCTCAAGAACATGACAGAAGATAATACCTGCACTTGGACATGACAGCATTGAGAACTTCTTCTAATCGTTGTCTCATGTTCTCCAACTACCAGAATTGCCCCAAAAAGGGATGAGGAGAAAGTTAGACTCTCCACATATATTTCAAAAGGAAAAAATGTTACTTTTGGTAGGACTGAATGAGGTGAAATGGAATGGAATGGGTTTAGTAGAGTAAAATGCAATAATATTAAGAGTGACTAATGAATTTTTATAATAATCTTAGGATGTGAAGGAATGGATTTAATATAGATTTGATAAAAGTGATGTAATGACCATTCATGAATTTTTTTGAAAGAATACTCATTCCATCAATTTTAGAATAAAATACTCCATAATGGAACAAACATGTTTATTAACAATATTATAACCATGCAAAACATAGAATAAAAAAAATACAAAAATCAATTCTATTCCATTCCACCCCACTCCCGCCAACCAAACATAACATAAGTTCCTGATTTGCATCATATGATAAGGGCAAGTTTCAGAGGATTACCGTGGCTGACAATTCATCAGAATACTTCTCCAGCATAGCCTCCACCTTTGAGCTATCTTTCTTCAGCAAAAATTGCATAGAGTCATCCACCTAAAAAGGACAAGAATTGATGGAGGAAAAGCCTTCAGTATGAAGTTGCTTGCATTTCAAAGGGCTGAGAGGATATGAAGCAGTTCCCTGCCAAAGGGAGCATATTTCTCCTTCAAATTACCAAAAAAAAATCAAGAATCATTTTGATAAGAAAATTATACTCTTGGACCCATGAATACCACACAAGCCCGTGGATCTAGGCAATTATATGTGCAAACTCAAGTATGTATAGCAGCCCCAAGGACTACACATGCAAGACAATTTCAACGATCTAATGGTCTGGAAGCAAACAAACCCAATGGTCAGTTCATAAAAGGATTCCCTCTCCCGTGGGAGTTCCTTTCCCTGCTGTGCCCCAGATACACCTTAGCATTGAACATAGCTATTTCTGAAGTTCTCAACAACAATGAGCTTTTATAACACTCAAGTAAGCCAAATAAGAGCCACGATATTGCCACAGATTTTATCACACACAAAGTGGTCTCAGGAGATTCTAATTTCATTTGGCATGATAAATGGCCTGTAGTTGGCTCCCTCTGCAATCTTCTGCCAAGGGGAGAACATTCCTTTCCATCTATTGGCCAGCAGGGCCAAATACTCCTCTATTATCCAGGAAGGCTCATGGCAGTTAGTTGTGCAGATCCTGCACAATCTCTTCATACTCCTACACCCAAAAGCTCAGCTTTCTTAGCTGGTCAGGACTTAGTCTGCTGGAATTCCAAATCCCGCATCAAGATCTCTGATATTTGGGAGGATATACATCCTCAAGCACAAGTACTGTGGTACAGGATCTTATGGTTGCTTGACAATATCACGAGATTTTCCTGGCTGACCATCCCCAATCAATTATCCACAATAAGTCTTCAATCATATTTAGTGCAACTTTTGTGGGTCAGCTGATGAATCAATAATTTGCTTGTTCTTCTCCTGCATAGTCACTGGTAATGACTGAGGTCTAATATTCTAGCAAAGTTGAATATTCAGCACAGTATTGGGGATTGGGATTACAAGCATGACTGGATTACCAATTTCAGTAAAAGAGGATCCCTCCAGTCCTCAATCTGCAAGCTTGCTTTCACTTGCTTCATTGACACAGTATGGTGGGAGAGAAATTCCTCTGTTCTCAAGCAATATAGATACCCCAATGTGATTTGTTCTGCTATGCTTAACCTTTTGAGGTGATTTTTGCTTCATTACCAACAAGTAGATTAGACCAGTCCCATTCTTTGAGGTGCTCAAAACAGTTATTTTGTGAATAATATACCTAGCTACATCCTTTTGTTACTGAAATGAGCTTCAATTATCCAAAACTTAGAAAAGGAAAGCCAAACAAAGAAAATTTTTCTCCTTTTCCCTTTCTCCCTAATTCCAAAAGCAGCTCACACAGAGGAAACATTATGGTACAGTGCCAAGCCTGAACAAGCTAACAACCTGGAGCATTGGAATAATTATGACCAAAATCTTGATTCAGTCTCATATGATGAAAACTCGATAAAGGAGCTAGGCCAGCCAAGTCCTAAAATAATTCTTACTAAAGAAGCATGGAGACAGAATGAAGGGAAGCAACCTCTCCAATAGGCTCATCTCGGATGGGACTTTCATGAACTGAGACACTTGCAGAGGAAGCATGAGAAGACCTTCTAAGCTTCTTAGGAGAACACTCAACTGTGTCACTATCAGATGTGGCACCTGAACGGGCTTCTTGTTGCTTATTGCTTCTCAGCAGAAGTTCCAAATTATGCATTTTCATAACTGGTTCAAGCATCTGAAAAAAAAAATAAGAATAAGATAGTTTCGAGCATGATGTCATCTCCTAAAAAATAACCCCATCTTTAGAAGACTCAGATTTACAAAAGGTCACCCCAGTTGGAGCTAAAGAGAAAATATCTCATGCTTTAGCATATAAGCAAGAGTTGTACAACATTCACCATCCAAACAAAAAACAAAGAAAAGAAGAGAAATGTTGCGCAAGATTAATGTGTAATCTCTCTCTAGATATGTGCCTCCTTTTCTTTCAATATTCAAATGTCAACTAGAGATGACTCCTCCCAGTTGATACTAGAAAGCATTTCCAGAGGTTTTCAAAGTCACAACAGCCAAATGATCAGTAACCATATCCATGACTGACTACAACACTAGAGTTTTCATCATCTCTTACCTCATCTATCTGAGGAGTAAGGACAAACACAGTCTGCCTGAGCAACGATTTCAATCTGTCTCTTTTTACATCCGATAACTTTGCACCAATTGCATCATCAAATAACATGGAACCAGAGCAACTGTGAATATTATCTATTTCATCGTCTTTGGCTAATAGTTCTGCTACTGCACGAGAGTAGTGGCTGAACATATCCACTCCCATATTACTGCAATCTGGAGAGTCAACTGGACCCATTGGAGCTTCTGACATGATTAAGAAAAAAGGAGATTGTCAATTTACATGAAAATATGTTCAACAGGAAGAAATATATGCAACAACATATGCCATCACACGAGTTGCACAAACTCCCTCGTATATCTTATGGATGAAGAAAAACACTTTTTCAAGAGTCCATGAACCTGTACTAGTAACTAAACCGCACTAGATATAATACTCCATGTTCACCAAATGTAAAAGACAATATTTGGCCAACTCATAGAGAATCACAACTCCAAAAGAACTCATTTTAACAAATCAAAACCAATCAAAGCATGAACAGACTTGAAATTCAGTGTTACAACAACAGAAGCAGCAACAACAACAAAAACCTTGAAGCAGCAAAGCTCGGGACGCTCCTCCGACGAGATTTGCAAGCCTAAAGCTATAAGAAATTATGGCTGAAACTGGAACGTGGCATGACCGACGCGGTTAGTCAGCTTTTCAAAATGCCTACGATGTGTCGTGCGCCCGGGACTGCTTAAACCAGGGATATACGTGAAACGGGGGTAGAGACACAAAACATGCAGGGGAAAAGATCGACGGGCGAATCCAAACGGAAGGACGCGGATGGTCTAGCAGATGACACAATCGACGCCGCCTTACCTTCTCCAAATCTTGCCCACCAAGGACGCGGGCACAGAGAGGGAGAGGTTATCGTGCAGCAGCAGGACGAGAGACTCCGACTCTTCAGCAAGAACCGATCCCTCCTCCTCTCTCTCTCTGCTTTCAAAAAATGGAGGCTGCCGTTCGAATATTCTGGATTATTAAAAAAAATTAAAAGTAAAAATAATATAAGAACAAGGTGCCATCCGAAATCATGTTCTAATTCAAACTTATTGGTTATTTTAAAATCGGTAAATAATTGTATTAAGAGTAGAACTTACCTATTCGTCCTCCATGTTTCATCGGCCAACAGTTTGGTTCTCAATATTTTTTCTTACAATCAAAATGACCCAGACATCCATCATTTTCCCACCAAATTAGTTCATCATTGCCGTTAATTTGTCCTACATGGCTGCTAAGGACCAAATTGTCGACCGAGGTAAAACATGGAGGATTATTTTGTAGGTTTTCTCTTGTATTAAACACAATATTTTTTATAATTTTATTAGTTTAATATAGTTATTTTATCAAAATTTATTATATTACCATTAAAGTTTCCTTTGAGAAAAAGTACACAAACAATTCCAAAGTTATCCCACTTTTTAAATTTAAATTATAAAAACTTTAAAGTAACTTTTTTTAGTCATAAATTTTTATTAAATTATACTAATATAAATATAATAATATCAGTAAAATATTCGTATAATAAATTACATTAATATGAATATAATAATATAGTAAACCCCCTGGCTGGCTGGGTTGGGACGACAGCCTTTCCACCGATACTGGTGAGAGGACGACATCAGCACCGAATAGAGGGAGAGAGGAAGAGGAGATGGCGACCACAGGAAGGGAGGAAAGGCAGGTCGGTCGTCGAAGGAGGGAGAGGGTGAAATATGGTACTGCATATTTACCCCCCACTTTAAATTAAAATAAAGGAGAGAGAGTAAGGGTAAAATTGATATCTTAACATTTATGATACGTGATGAGGATGATGGCATGTCAGTGCCAATTAACTTACCTAACTTTTTCCATTAGGAATTCGAATTTAATTTTTTTTAAGAGAAAATACATCTAACAATATTAACTAATTTGCAGCAATGGAGATAGTCAAGAATGATAATCTGGTGGGCCAAAATTCACTTTTAAATCACGTATTTTAAATGCTCTCTATCTTCTAATAAGATTGACGCTACTGTCATCTTCTTTTTACTGATAAAGAAGAAACAACCCTCATACTGGTGGAGCTTAAATAATGTTGTTCTAGTGTGAGGAGCCTGTGCTATTGGGAAGGTTAGATCTGACACGATAATTTCGAACCTGGACCCGATAAATTTCGGAGGACTCTCTAGAAAACAATGATCACTGAAAGTTGCCGAGTTCTCTCCTGAAAGCTGTTCATGGTTAGCGCCAGCGAGGCCTTTTCAGTCAGAGAATTCACTATCTCGAGCTCTGACTGGCCGAACCGTGCCGAAACCGAACCCGAATAATCCGACAATCATCTCTTTATTGTGTGTCCTGTGTATCCCATTTCCACCCTCCCTGTAGTGGGCCGATTTTGGATTCCACCGCCCTCTTGTGCTGATAATGTAACACATAAACATCAGTTCTTACTAACAGAGCGTTCACATATGGCATCCTTCTTTCCCCTAGTGTATTATGTGCCATCCACCTCTCTGAAGCTTCCCCACGACTACAACTTCCTTCAAGTGAATTTCATTTGCTTCCCCACTTCTTTAGGGCATCGAAACGGTACAACGATAGAGGTTTGCCGTTAAAAGGGATCAGGTTTGTCGTCTTTACGGCCTTCTTCCTCTACCAAGAGAAACAGGGCTTCTCTGCTCGCTGTACTTGACGACGGCTGAAGGGGGAAGGCGACCTGTCGATATCTCGTGTACAGTCGAGAAGAGCGGGAAGAGCTCGAGCCAACCCCTGTGCCTCAGCACCTCGTATACCTCTCTTGCAGTCGAGACACCCTTCAAGAAAATCATATTGCAATCAATGTCAGAATGCTTTTCCGAACTTGGAAGCCCTCTCTTTTGGAGTTTCCAAGGTTTCTGACGGAATTCTATATTCTTTCGGAAAAGTTGAAAATGAGAAGGCTAAATCGGAAAATGAAAAGCTACCACGCCTTCACGTTGTCTACCTGCAACTTTTGTCCTTGCAGCATCTCCGCTTCAAGGTCATCAAATGACCTGAATATGATGAAAGAGCTGGGTTGATCACTATGAAGCCATGTTAAGCATCAAGAACGCGAGACAAAAGCGCAACAAGAGAAAAAGGAAACATGACCTCTGTCCGTCGTTCCTAGCAAAAGCCTCAGCAACTTTTCTATTCCGTCCCCCCACTGCCAAACTCAAGCGGTTATAATTCGAACTACAGAATAGTGGAGATAGTATTTTCAAAAGGGGACTTGGTTGCTTCCTTACAGCAAGTGGTTACGAGGTCGGCCACACCACAGCTCTCGAAGAAGGTGCTGTCCTTAACAGATGGGAACAAAAGCTTTGAGAATGCCTTCATCTCTCTTAGCCCAATCCTCATAATGGCAGCCTATATATCCAGGCAATAGCGAAACTAAAGGTGTATAATGGCATGATAAATTCACCCAGTATCTCGGAAGACAAGAAGAAAAGTTCAAAAAACCCACTCGAACATTTGACTTACTTTAGTGTTGTTTCCCATCTCCAATCCGTCCACGAGACCTGAAACATCAGATCTCTCTTAATCAATGCTCAGTCACGATCCATTGAAATGTGCGAAAGAGCAAGCTTGCAAAGAGATAAGCATCTTTTCTGTTTAAAATATACTCATGCCATTGATGGTAACAAGTTCTCACCAGCTGCTATCGCTACAACATTCTTCAGTGTCCCACAAAGTTCAACTCCTTCCACATCTTCAACCTGTTTTCTAGTTAGAAGATTCAGAGCTGTTAACAAGTTGTATCTTTGTGTCGCACACCAATAAATTCAGATAGCAAATTAACATTTAGAGTCCCAAACTTTTGTGACATTAAGTTCACTTGCAGAATAGGAAACGCAGCAGCACTCACAGCTGAGACCATGAAGTATGGAGTGCTAAAGAGCTGAACCCACTTCTCTGCAATCTCTCTCTTTTCTCTGTATCCTACTGTTGCCTCACTGAATTTCTCCACAGCAATCTGCCAAAACAATTTTACCTCGTCAAAACACTTACAGGAGAAATGACCTGAAATCTTCCTAGAGGTCTACATTATTGGGCAGAAACGATACCTCATTTGCGATGTTTGCACCCATTAGCACACAGCAGTTAATCCTGAGAAGATCTGAGATGAGGCTCGAGATCATGCAAGGGCCCTCCATTTTGACCTCCATGCCCTTAATAAGAGAGATAGCCTCTGCGCCTTCCTTTATCTTCCCTACAAGTCTCTTGCAAATCCCCTCCATGAACTGATGTGGGGTAACAAACACGAGCATGTTTGCATCCTTAACTGCATAGATTCATTCATAAATATTACCAGAAGAACAACCTCAGCTGCATAGATTCATGCAGTTAACAAGCGAGATAGAGTTGCTCCGTCTCAGAGAAATACATGAAAATTATTATGTCAACATTCTTGTTACCAAGTTAAAAGAATTTTAGTTACTTCATGCACGAGAAAAAATAGTAACATTGGAAGAGATATCAGTCTGGATTAATTTAAACAAGTTAATAAAGCACTCTAACACAATGAATACCTGCATTGTCGAGGTCTGGATCTGCAACAACGTTTTTACCCAGCTTAATTCCAGGGAGATACTTGACATTTTCCTGTAAAAATTTAATTTTTCGGACTTTCAACTGGTAAAAAGAACTCCAGAGAGATCTGATCCAGAGTACAGTAACAAAGCGAGCATGTCAAACTGTTCTTCCTTACATTGGTTCGGTTGATTACATCAGAAAGTTTCTCGCCACTCGGTAGTATCTCCTCGAACACCCACATCCTCACTTCATCTGAAAATTATTTTTTTTAAGAAAATTGGAAAGGAAAAAGAACCCAAATCAGAAAATGGAAATCATGACCGGTTCAACAATATCCAGAATAGGATTGACGATCAGGACTAGTGCTGAAAAGGAGAGTCACATTACCTTGATTCATATTCCAATACAAATACAGCAATTCCTATGAAGCCTTAATTAAAACCTTCTGAAAAAAGAATTTCATGGCATCCCAATTGAATCGATAACATGCCCAAGAGAAGCTGGATACACATCGCTCGAAAGAAATTGTTTCGTCAGCTCAATCTCTCCTCTCTTTTAGGATCACCTGCTGATTCATGCGTACCAAAAGTGGCCGAAATCGATGCCATGATGTGGATTTTAATTCAGCTGATAATTTCACCGTATGAAATTTCTACTAATTAACAGATTCTTCATCCAATAATTAATAAAGACCAACAAAAAGAGATCCTTGTTGACACTGTTCCCAAAAAAAAAATAGAATCCAAATTACTTGGACTGCCTCTTATGTTTCAAATCCAATGATTTCGCGTCAAATCACGAGCATGTCCTAAGCAGAATCTCATATAATCCAAGAGGGGGAATCTTTTCTGGATAAGATTAGAACGATGCCACAGGGACAATGTTCCTTTCCGGAATCATGCAAACAGAGAACCTGAATCTACCAGAAAAAGGGCGGTGAGAGAAAACTGTAAAAGGGAGAAGAGATGGCTACGAACCATGGAAAGATGGGAGCTTGAGGGTGTTGGAGGCAATGAGTTTTGCAGCGACACTGCCCCAGTTGCCGCTGCCGACCACCGTGACCCTCGATCTGTGACCATCATTGTTGTTCAGAGTTGGGTTCTCTCTGCCGACCTGCAGCTCCAACGGGGCCTGTTGCTGGGACTCAAAGGTCGGGGCCATTGCAGCGGCTTACAGAGCAGGGGAGAGACGAGGCTTGGAGGGAGAGAGAAAAGGAGGAGAGGATGCAGAGAGGCACAGATGGCTGAGGCAAGTGGAGCAGAGGACGAAGCGGGAGAAATATAAGGGACGGAAAGAGAGAGAGAGAGAGAGAGAGAGAAGGCATTGTAGGATTGTGAGGGAGGGGGGATGGCGGAGAAGACATCAAGTCATCGACACGTTTCCGTGTCAAACTATGTGAATGCTGTGAATCTGGCGATCTCCTCTATGCTATGCTCCTCTCTGTCGCCTTTTCTCTTTCCCTCCTCTTTTTTCTTTGATTAATGGGCACAGAGGGACAGACACAGAATGGAAGTGCTGCAATGGAGATTGCCCATCTTGGGTCACAAGATTTAAATTGCAACCCAACGGTTGATCTGGTCGATTTCATGGTAGTAGTACCGGGATTGCAACATCCTAGCATTTGGATCTCATCCCGGAAATTATTGCGCAGGCGCCGCCTGATTGAAAATTGGCGGAGCTTCCTGGTTGCATTGAACTCATCTTATGTAGTCCTTCTACATGAGAAATAGAGTACACGCCATTCAATTGGCACACAACGCAAGAACTCAACGAAGCTTGTCGGCCCATATAATTACATCTGAGGAAATAAACGCGCACGTTTTCAAACCCCTGCAGTGCATGTGTTTTGATCCAAATATCGAGACGCATACAGAAACCATTGACGATGAATGTGGAACTGAAACCTCATATAAAAATGGAATTGCTGAGTCGTTTGCTGGGGCTGGATTCCCCGTTTCCATTCAATTTAAACGAATGCTACGTTTAAGTTTATAGGTAAAACGAATCATCTCGTATGTAGGGGCCTCTGAACTTCACATACGACAACATGTCCCATTGCCTTGGATAGATAGGCATCTCCTCGATGACATGGCGCTTTCGGTAGTAATAATAATAATCAAGACACCTCTGATTCAACGGCGCTGACAGGGACAATCAGAGAAGCGTTCCGTGCATAGAGTTTCAGAAATTTCAGGGACCGGTGAAGGGTTGTCAGCCAGAACGAGGCCTTCGGAATGAGTCCGTCAGAATTATCCCTGTGAATTGGATTGAATTACTTGCACGAGGAGATGAAATAGTTGAATGAAACACCCAGAGGGCTCCCCCTCAATCCTCAACCTGAACACACAGAGCTCCAAAATTTTCTTGTCAGTGTTGCCGGTGTGATAGTCAAAGTTCTTGACGACTAATTCTTCTTTTCTTTGCGTGGCGACAGTTGTTGAGCTGGTAGGTATGTTTTCCCCATATGTTGTGGGCTCTTCTGGATTCATCTGTCAAGCCAACGCAACAATTTCGAGTAATTCTGGCACGGCACAATCTATTTTTTGAGTCATGCTTGCACGATCTATCATCTCAATTGGCCCGAAAATCCCGGTTCGGGCGCAAATATTTCATACGTTGAGCGATTTAAACTCGGTCCAAATTAAACAAAATAATTTTTATATAATATAATTGACCGATTAATCTAAATATTATATTAATTTAAAAAATATATTAAAATAACTATTAAAATATAATTATTTATGTATAATTAATATTTTTTCAAAATTTTTCATAATTTTTTTTATTGTAAATATTTTTTCTATTAATACAGCCCGATATTCTTTAACAACCCAAAAATCCCGACCCAAGTACGATTTTTTTGTGCTATATCTGTTCCGTGCTTTCAAACCGTGCTAATTTTTATATGTCTACTTGTAGATCTTTTGCTTACCTAGCCAACATTTAGATCTGACTCTACGCACACTTTTCTGGCTCGCCCCAAGATTCCCCACTTGTCCGACTGTTGCTGAGATGATCTTGGATATCAAACTGACCTCCCCGGAAGGTAATTTTATTTTGGCCGACTTCCCCTCTTCTGCAATCTGTTTCCCTACAGCACCGCTGCCCTAGCTAATTGTCCACCCTTTTTTTTCCGAGTGTGATTTGATCCTATGGTGAAGAAGATGCAACAAGGCCTATTTAGTGTGAATTGGTGTTCATAATGGACCAACTCCGCGTGGCCTACTCTGATGTCAGACGACGGTCTTTCAACTAGGTTTGATTGCACCGAGATGTTCTTTAGTGAAGACTGCTCTAGCTAATTCGACAGTATGCTCAAAAAACTATGGAGTCGATGCTATGCATATGTTGATGATGGAACCATTTTAGAGCCACGTTCTGTGTTTTTTTCGATTGAAGAAGCACAGAATTGCTCGATTTCCGAATTGAACCGAAGAGCATTACAACAGAAGGAAGTCACTAGGATGTTGTGAAGAGCTTCACTGCTATGGGACTGATACCAACTAGGAATACTCAGAGCCCCACCAACATGGCCATAGGAGAGAAATTTCCATTCCATAAGATATTCCCATGCCAACTCTCGCAATTTCTTCACTTATTTTTTTTTCTTTGTTTAAGACAGCAAGAAGACATCTATAATTTACAAACAATCAAGATTAAAATTTTTTTTGATAGATTTAACAATGGATGATGATCCCTGATACGACTTTTGGGAGACCCACCGGGTGGGAATCAGGATAGGCCTTCCGGGTGACCCATCAAGTAGGAAGACTTCAGGTGATCAGTAGCTGAGTTCTGTGTTGACCATGGAACCGGGAAGCTCGAGCATGCAGCCATGAGAACCTGCAAAGATGCCAAGTCCGGATGTATTGGCATGGAATGGTCTTCTAATGCTTAAGTTGGCGCAAGGGATCAACTTTGTGGGAAGAAAGAGGAGGATAAGCGGGTGATATGGAGGAGAAGAGGAAGGAGATATCGATAGACGAAAAGAAATTGCCTTACCTGGTCCCTGTGGGAGAGCGAGGTACTCATAGACCATTTCTCAGGGAGCCCTAGTAATATAACCTCAGAGGTCATAATGGGAACTAAAGAGCAATCAAGGAAAAAGACAACAATTTCTAGAAACTCTATAGCTTACACCATTCGATCCCAAGACCTTTAGCAGACGAAGAAACAACACCCAACTGTGAATACCAATCAATAATGAGGAATGTTCAAGGTTTCAATTTTCCCTCGATCAAAGATTTGGAATATAGTAAAGAGAATCAAAAACAGTATCTGACTTCCCCAGTTTGAGGACAGAACAAGCAAGAAATTCACACAGAAAAATCATAGTTTTACAGTGGTGGAAGAGACAGAAAATGGTCATATACCGAACATAAAAACTTAGCAACAAAGTCTCAATGAAAACCCAAGAAGTAAAAGGGAGAAACATAGAATGAAACGGTTTCGTTCATAGCAGTTCTTGTGAGGAGTGCTCTCCAGCATGCAGAATCTAAAAAAGCCCGTGACTCTGACTTTATTATTGTGTTTTTCATGAAGAGTAACTTTACAATGTGTCTGGCAGAAACCAAGTGAAATCAACATTGGACTTCACCTTTGACATTCGGCTACCAACAAATTGATCTAGGTGGACCTACTACCATCCACACATGACAGCAGTTATTAATTAACATGTGAATGGTTAACTAGCCACCAAGAAAGGGGAAAATAGAAAAGGAGCTGAAAAAATTCGAAGAAAATGTTGACAATTTTCATCTCAGTAGATCTAAATGTCCATGATTTTTTACCCTCTTAGTTCATATTTTTTAGAACAGTACCTTTAAAATGTATTCGCCAGCAAGAGAGTGAAATCAACTTGACTTATTGAAATTCAGCTGCCAATGAACCAATCTGGGTGGACCCACTGCCATCCGCACAATGCAGTATCTACTCCTTAACATGTGAATGACTAACTCAAGAGGGGGAGAAAGGGAAAAAGGAACTCGCAAACTTGAAAACAAAAGTTGAGAAATTTAATCAGAACCCATCTAAAAATGCCTCTGTGACCTAATAAAAGCGCAGGCCAATGACTCAGAGTTCAAATATTCCTGTTCACTCCTCAAAGACAACCTATTACACCTGCAAAATCGAACAAACAAACATGACTTGAGTAAAAAGATTCACTTATTCTCAGAACCAGTCATAAGTAAGCTAGCCTAACAAAAGGACACGAATAGAACTAAATTCGATCTTCTAACCTCAGTTGAAGAATAAAAATTCTGTGGGAAAAATAACACAGTAGTAATAACGGATATGTAAAACCCACTTCTTTTCCCATCCATTCATATGCTGAAAAGGAGATTTGTCGTGTGATCATCCAACTCTGACTTACTAGAAAGGCACAACGATAGCACCTGCCCCAGAACCAGTAGCTATGTCAGGGGAACCTCCATAGCTAGGCGGAGTGCCCCGAACTCTCCTAGTAAGAGAGCACTCTGCTCAATTTGCGAACTCTTCCCAAATAAGAGCCTCTCCAGACTCGCCAATGAAGCCGCTAAACTGATTCCCCTGAAACGTGCTCATTCTAATATTTCCTAAACATGTCACCCCGGGTGGAAGTTAAGGAAAAGAATTGAGAGACTCCTTGTTAAAGCACCACATGAAGGGAAAAGAATGTCCGGAGCCATAACCCATTCAGAAACACTCCATAAAACTGCACAAATATAGAGAAATTTGGGGAAAACATTTTCCATTTTCCTGTTCTTAATAGACAAAAAGAGCATTCTTGGTTCAATCTCTTCCCTCACATGCCACACCCTCTTTCCCGTTGAAAGAAGAGGTAACTGTGAGGCGGAAAACAGGGGATGAGCACAAACGCGCACAAGAGAAGTCAATTTTCAGCTGTTGCACCATGTACGTATGTGGCTGAACAAGAAAGGGGAAAGAGCACTCACGAAGGGCTTCGTCTCTGTGAGTTGACAACAAGCATAGATCTGGAAAAGCTTTCGACGACAGTTAAATCCGAAGAGCTTGTAACAGTTTCCTGTGCTTTGAGAAGCAGAGAACAGAGTGAGTTAGAGGCGTGGAGGGAGGCCAGCCGACAAACATACAGCATCCGACATGATGTACGAACGAATGCGAGGTAAAGCGCCGATAGTGGGTTTTCTGTTGTCCTCTCTGGACTGCATTTGGTTGAACTTAATTGCTCCCAGTTCTATAGAATTAGGTCGAAGATTGTAATCATTTTCTTCTGGTCAAAACAAATTACCCCTCCATCTCCTATTGAATTTTAGGGTTTTTCGATATATATAATTTTATATTAATTAAATAAAAAATTATAAATTTATAATAAGATTAAATATATCATAAACTTATCAACTTATTTTTTTAGGGAAAAATAATTTGATCCATTATAAGTTCACAATAAATTCAATATGTTATCAAAGTCGGTAAACTCGTATCTTACCCTGACTCGAGTCTAGAAGCCCAGCTCACAACCAGTTGTCCCCCTCGTTCGAAACCGGTAAAAAAATATCTGCCTCGTAGACAATTGTTGAGAGAAGGTATTTAATGGTATGTAACAACCACGTGAGAGTATATGTCGATATATATGATTTCACATCATTAAATAATGAGGAAATTATGAGTTTATAATAAGATTAGGTATCACCATTTATCAGTTTAAGATTTTAGGTAAAAATGAGTTAGATCGATTATGGGCTCATAATGAATTCAATATTATTGATAGATCCACCACTAACGTGTTATTCTTATCCATCAAATATTATAATATTATACATTTACCTACTTTTCATAAATTTTAAAATACTTATAAAATACAATAATTTCAAAATTTTATCCATTTAGCCATATGTAGAAGAAATTTTCTATAATTTAATTTTATATCATAATCTAATAACACAACAAACCAAATGCATGCTCTGTCAAAGTTGACTTTATTAACTATCTTAATTACCATCGGCTCAGGCCCGAGGGCTTCAGGTGTCATTCGACACAAAATTTCATTTAATAGTCATTAAATTTGTTATCGACGACTTTGCTTTTCATTAGGCTAATTGAATGGTGGCAAGGCCTGACGCTTTGGGATTACGAATGAGCTAGTCGGTTTGTTGGGCTCCGAAATTGGGCCTTATATATGACTACGGGCCCGGTGACTAGAAACATTTTCAATATAAAACCTACGCTACCCCACCCCAGAGCTGCCAATTACCGGCCCGGCACGATAGGATCATGCCTGGAAAAGGGTTGTCTGGCGTGCTGGGCCGTGAATATTATAGGGCCATGCTGGCTCGATGGCACGAATATTATTAATTGTTTACTTTTCCAAAAAGCTATTTACATTAAAACAAAAGTGACGATTTTAAACCACATCTAATGTATCTTATCTGTATCGGTCGGATTTAGGGAGTAGAAGGAAGAGGGAAAATGTACTCATTAACATTATTAAGCTCAATGTCTAATAATTATACTAAATTACTTTTTTTTAAACATTCGTGATGGGTCGTGGCCAGGCTAACTTTATTAGGCTGTGCTAGACCTGTATGGTAACATAGTGGGCAGTGCAGGCCCGGCCCCATAAGACCGCTCCGGCCCGGTTTGCAAGCCCTACCCTCGCCATACCCTCCTCTCGTATATTATAAAATCCGAGTTTTTACATTGACATATTACAGCTTTATATGAATTTTCTATTATTATATTAATTTAAAATATGACTTATTATTATTATATTAAAATATGTTAAACGGGTAGGTTCGGCCTGAGATTGGCTCGGATGGCCCCCACACCGATATGTAACAGCCTTTATTAGGTTGAGGGACGGTTATGGTCCGAATCCAAGAAATAGGCATGTTGAACCACAATCAGCCCGGCACATTTTCTCGTTAAACTGGCCTAAAACCATTGCAAATTTGGCCTCGGACCGGTAAAAACCCTGCAATCAACAGTTAAATTTTGTCAGTTCAATTTAAAATTTTAAAAAGTAATAAAAAGTATTCATGTTAACTAATTTGAACAAAATAAAAAAAATAAAAAGGAGGAAAGAGTCGCAGTGCATGATTCAAACCTGCCCGAACCGTGAACCGGTCTGCTTAGAAACAATTCCAAGTCGTCAATTCATGATTTCCTAAATCATGACCCATGAAACTGATCGGGATCGTCCATTTAACATCTCTACCCATTAATATCATTTATACGCATATATGGGGGGAAATTAAAATTATGACAGCAGGTGAAAGGGACTATGGTGGCTGGACAATTGAAATGAGTAGATCCTTCCACACGTGGGGTCTCCATGTGCATAGTCGACCCATGCTCGGCTGTGATCGGAAAGTCGTAAGCCTCAAGCCCGCGCACTGTGGGCCAAGTCGTTAGCTCGGGGCCGACCGACATTCCATCTTCTCCCATGATTGACGCACAAAATTTCAACATGATAGGTTCATGCACCTCTCGGAAGTATAAAGTTCAGGTGGCTTCGTAGGTTAAGAAAAACCGTGCAAATTGTATTCCATAATTATGCTTAATCATTTGTTTTGCTGATTCTAATCACACACTTAATATTCACTCTTATTTTTACGCTCACTCACTGGTTACACACTTAAACACTCGCATTGATTAATTCTTAATCGTGAAATTTTAGAAGAATTTACTGTTTAATTAACCTATACTTGCCCAGAATCATCTCTGGACCTTGACTTATTCCAAATAATACTACTCTAACTATATTTTTATATTGAAAATCAAGGTCCAAAAAGATCACAATTAAAAAAAAAACCCAAAATGGTAGCGCGTGGTTCTTCATCCCTTGATTAATGATTTTAGTATGAGTTATTTTCACCCTGATTGATTCTTATGCGACGGAGCAAAACATCTTACAGTGGCACACATATCTTTCAATCATGTCGAATCCTCACATGGCTCTTCACTTTGCATCGGATTGAAACAGATGGTCCAATGCTTACGTAGGTCCCGTTGATTCAACTTATTTCTGAGTTTCATTCTTGTCAATTTACCCTTCGGATGGGATATTAGTTGTCACATCACTTCAAATTAGACATGAGATCTTCTAAACATACTTTGGTGCTTATCAGGCTTTGAAATCGATATTTAATCTCTTAATTAACTTGTAATTAGGATTTTGGAGGACATAGATTGACTTGCGCATACTCGGAGAGTACAGAAAAGCCTAAAGAAACACGAGTTTATACATTAAAGGATCGAGCATTCAGCTACTTAGCAAGTTGGACATAGGGTCGAGAACAACCAAAGATCGATCCTAAGCCTAGATCAGATCTTAATGTGTACTTTAGGACCATCGTGGAGCAAGAACCACGGTCGGAAGGCTCGCTCCAGCACTAGCTAGCACCGAGATCCTCTCCGACAGGTCAGTGCACCGGAAGCAGCTGTCATCGAACCAACCAGGGTCGACGGCCTTGCGCTGAGACTGAAGGCCCGGGCATAGCTTGAGGATGCGCCAGCGCCCGACTGCCGGAAGAAGGCCCCGTTCAGCATCAGGTCCCCTTCCGACCTCCAGTTCCATCTTCTCCACTCGCTTTCCGGGGCGTCTTCATGCTTCGTCACCTACGACAACGTGAGAAAACAGCTAAAAAACAGAGTACCCGCCCGACAGCGATAGATCAAGACGGTCACTCTCCACGAGCCTCCTCTGTATCCAGAAAAATCGGGTGAGATGATCATTGGTGTGTGTATCATATATACCTCTTTGCTCGATCTTCCATTTGGTGCAAGAAACCTGTTCCCCTGACTGTAGATGGTCGGGCTGGCGCTTCCACCAATTGCGTACATTTCCCAGTGCGTGTAGTCATTGTTCACCACATGGAAATATCCATGCCTGCACCTGCATTATTAATTCAAAATTATAAATAAATAAATAAATAAAATAATTATCCAAATGCTACACTTTGGAGAAAAAAAAAAGGTTTGTATATTGTAATGAACAACACTTGGTGAATTTTTGCATTTCAAGTCAAGATCTCCAAGCCACCCACATATTTATATATATATTGAAATACAATTTAGGGAAAAAATAGTTCTTCCATTAGACAACATTATTTTACTCTCTTTTTTTATGGTTCATTAAAAAAATTTATCAAATAAAAAAATTAAGGAATATAAATAATCATACTAAACAAATTGAATAAAAAGTATTTTTATATAGTGTTGAAAGTATTATTATTATACCATAATTCATTTTTCCAATTTACCCCTATTAGATACATACTAACTAATATCTAAAAATTTAATAAATTATAATTAACTTAAGTTCGAATTTGATTAGTTCATTATCATGTGAAGTTTTCCATTCATAAATTTTTCTGCTAATAAGTTCACTATTTCTGCCTAGAAATGCTTGGTGGGTCAAGTCAAATCCGATTGATGAATTAATTATCAAAACTTTTTAATCATAAAATTTTCATATATAAAAATTTCATATATGAAAATTAGCTAAATTTTATATATGAATACAAGATATTAACTAAAGATCTTTATTAAAAAATACTAAATTAAATTAGCTAATCTTTGTGGTTGAATTTGCTCCTTTTCTCAATTGTTGGATACAGAAAAAAAATACCCAACTTATTAAAAAAAGTAGCGGGAAAAAACCTCTTTTTGCGAGAAAAAGGAGCTTTTTATTTGACTTTGACGAAGATACCTCTGAGGGAAAAGCAAAAGAACAAGAAAGGTAAAGCGGGAAAAGCGGAAAAAAAAACAGTTATCTTCGTCGTGTGAATGCACCTTCGTTAATGAGGAGAATTTACCTGGGCATCCTCTGCACTAGCCCTTCGCCGAAGTGGTTGAAAGCGATGGTGACCTGCATGTTCTTGTCCTGCGTGTACGAGTCGCTGTGTCCTAAGAGCATCACCTTGTCGTGGTGGGTCATGTAGTTGTTCGAGATCGTGATGGCGGTGGACCCGTGGATGGCATCTATCAGCCCGTCCCGGCAGTTGGAGAGCGAGCAGTGGTCGACCCAGATGTGCTGGCTGTTGAAGATCGAGACGCCGTCGCCGTCCGACACCCTCCACCACCCGTAGTGCCGCGGCGAGTCCCTTATCATGGAGTACGTCCCGGGCTTGCAGTCGTGGATGTGGACGCCGTGGATGATGATGTTGGTGACGTAGTGGATGGTGATGCACGGGCCGCCAGCAATATGGACGCTGGCGCCCCGGCCGTCGATCGTCTTGTACGAGTTCATCACGAGCTCCTCCTTCAGCTGGATGACCATGTCTCGTTTGAAGACGATCCACAGTGGCTCGTCCTGTATTACCGCATGGCGGAGGGTGCCCGGCCTAGGGTTCACGGGGTCGTCGTCCCCAGAGTCGCTGACCACGTAGATCCGGCCATGCTTGCCCCCGATGGCGCCCCTCCCGAACCCGATGGCGCAGTCGGCTAGCCGCTGGCGGTTGGTGTCCCAGTTCGGGTCACACCGCCAGCAGTCGTCAATGGGGTTGCCGGTTCCGCAGGAGAGGTATCCCAGGTTCCTCCTCGACGCATTGATCCTCCTGCATCAGTTGCAGACATTCTTGTCAAATTTCTGCGAGGTTTATAAGAGAACTTTGCACGTATCTCAATTCTTGCATATACACGGTAAACTAGTTAGCTGCCTACCTGTGCACATCTTCAACAACAGCCTCAGGGTCACGAAATGCTGATGATGACGACACGTTCAGAGCAGAATGTGGAGCGACAAGGGAGATGAACAGCATCAGCAACAACACCAGAAGATCCGAAGAGCTCGACATTCTCTCCGTCTCTCCTCCACTCCTTCTCTCTCTGGACTTGTGAAGGGTAGAAGAAGAAACAGGCGAGAGTGAGAGAGTGAGGTAAGAGGTGGGCAGACGTTGATTGAAGGTGGGGGCTATATATATGGAGTCGGGGCCGGAAGACGTGGCGTGATTAATCCAGGACGGTGGGGCCCATGCCCCCGTCGTAATTTCGGAGATTGACCGTTGATCGCGCTCGAGTGTTGGGTGCAAATTGAATCTCAGCCGTCGGATTGGTAGTAGAGTCGGAGTGGTTGACTATTGTGCTTTGTCTGTCACATGCTAGCGAGCGTTTCTCTACCATAATCTCTTGCTTTCCCATAGGAAAGGGATGGAGTTGGGAATTTGGTAATAGTGCATAAGTAAGGATTTCAAAGGACATGCATAAAGGGGAGGAGGAGTTTCGATAATGTGTACATACTCTCAATTTGAAATTAAGAGATTCTGAATTCGATTCTTATCAGTAAAATTTTGTGTGATATTATCCCTTTAAATCTATGGAAGATCACATCTCATGTTTCCACATGGTAAGGTGACCAAAATGAGCATGGTTTGGATAAGATTGGATGATATGTATGAAGCTGCATGTAAGATGAAATTATAAGATTTTTTTCAAGAATATAATAGAATTGTGATCAAATTAAATTTTAAGATGAATCAATCCATTAAGGGATTTAATTTTTTTTTCAATCGTGCATCTTTCCTTATTTGCAGCGGGGTTGAGTCCAAAACCTTATAATAGCAGTGAAATTATTAAATTGAGATGTCTATGTGGATTTGGCATGCTTTAACATGGCTAGACACAGAAGTTTGATTGATTCATATATATATTTTTTATGAATAAACATAAATCATAATATATGAGATGGGAGGGTATTACTTTCTACCTATATATAGTCAAGAGGATTTAGAAGATTTATCCAAATGACATCATTTTAGTGCCATGATTGTTTAAGAGGATCTACCTCAATAATAAAAAGTAAAAATGTATATTGATGGTAAAATAAAATTATTTTATAAACATAGATAGATGGGATGAAATTTCTACCTATCTTGAATTCGAGAGTTGATAAATTCTTAACTAATTCAGCTCGAATCAATTTAATTAACTTTATAAATAAAACTCTTCTTTATTTAAGATAAAAAGCAGTAAAATATTATCTAAAATTTCCCTGTACTTTCTCCTCCACGTTACTGGATGGATTTGTCTCATGCTAAAAAGGAGAGATTCAATTTCTTCTGACTATTTTTGACTAATTATGTTACGACTTGCAATAACTGAAAAAAAAGTCTCTTCTTGCTGCTCTGTAAATAAATACAGATTCCCAGGTATTATTCATTGATTATAAATCAGTAACAATGTGCCAATATTAGATTAAGCGGAGAACCGATCACACAACTGTGATTTCACGTATGTCATTTGAATCGATCTATATCGGAAGTAATCCATCCACGATAAACTAGTAATTCTGAGGGAATATTGGCAAGTTAACAATGCAGGCGACACCATCATCAAAAGTGGTGTTTTTGAAGAGGACAAGATTTTCTAATCAGCGTTCCCTTTATCCGCTGTCTGCGGGATGAGCTTTGACTTACGGAAACCTGCCCAACAGTATCGTTTGGCCGACGCCTGTTGAATTTCCTATGAAGGGAATCCGTTGCGGTGTATTTTCCGTTCTTCCTTGATGGGGATTGAGTCTTATTATCGGAGATTCACTCTCCCATCGAACAACGGAAAATGAGACAGTCCCTAAAGTCCCTTTCAAACAGAGTGTGGGAGTCAAGGAAGCTATTCTGTCGAGTGATGGTGATTAACTTATGAGGTAGCCAGAAGATTGTTGCTTATGGACTGGATGATGGGCCGTCGGGATGGAATTAAACGTCGATCGGGTGACCTGATGGTCTCCTGCGCTCCGAGCATATTAAGGAAATAGAGGGTATAGGACTTCGAGTTGGTGAAGGCAAATATCAAGTTTGCTTTGGCTGCCAACTGTTTCTATTCTATGTGCAAACTGACCACTCACTGATGCTCTGCAGATGCCAGAGCTCCTGCACATCCTTCTGAAGAACATTCCTGTGTGCTTCCATGACTCTTTAATGGCATTTTTACGTACTTACTGTTTGTGGGCATCAACGAAGTAGTCTCTTAACCTGATGGGGACAACAAGACCAATTTTCTCACAGTTGGGTAGGGAGTTGACTCTTCAGCAAGTCACTGCGTCGACCAGCCCACCCAAGCAGCCCAAGGCCCCCACTCGGCTCGGCTGACCGCAAACCGATCTCGTGACTAACCTTGCAAGGTCATGCGAGGTCAGCCATCAATCGGGTAAGACTGTATATGCTCTTCTACCCTTCCTTCACGACCCAGGTTCCTATAAACCACCGAGCGGCACTTAATTAGGTACCAGATGGTTGATCTGGATCACCAATCACTGACCTGACTTTCTTGCAGGTCTTCCGGTGCCTTGGAGGTACCACGGCACCGCAGCATCCGTACCTAATGCTGGCAATGTATGTCATATCATATTCAGATGCATTATGTATAAGTAATTTGTGTAAAAAAAAAATTTCTTCACCAATAACCTACTTATTTAACATGTATAAATTAAATTTATTTGAATGTGTCGATTATATATTTATAAAATTAATACATTTAGTATTATAGTAATAAAAATACGATCAAAATATTTATAATATAATTACGATAATGAAATTATCGTAATAAATTATAACAAATAAACTTTAACATATTTTATATAACAAATTAAATTAACAATACGCACAATTAAGTGAGTAAAATAAGTTGACATGCTCAATACATATTTAAATATATCTAATCAAATAGAATTAATCGTATCATATTGAATTACGTAGATTTACCGTGACTCAATCCGAACCAATCTAACTCCGAGCCGTATCGTATCAAAAATTGCAAGCCCATCACACCTCAGAAGCCAGCTGCCCGAAAAATTTTCGTGCTGGGCCGGCATGGTATGAAAAGTCCGGTCCGGCCCAAATTATCAGGTGTAATAGGGATATAGGCAAATTTGGGCTTTTGAAATTCAATTGTCAGTGATTTTTTGGGGTGAACACTGGTGTATTTATTACAAAACTATATGCTAATATTATATTATTAAATATATGGTTCGACCTATTGAATTCTGATATGATCCATGAACCAATGCATTGACTAGTTCTTAATCTGGTTCGGTTTTAAACAAGCTCTGAGGGGTTGCGTGCAAACCTAAAAGATCCATGCCCAACCAATTATGGGATTTTCAGATAGTCAATTTAGGCACACTTCTATTTACGTTTAAGCACTTTCATCAATTTCAACACGTATGATTATGAGGTTATTAAATTCCAACAATGCAATGTTAGCAGATCCATTTACACACTTGTAGGTGCGTTCACACGTCGCATGGCTCATTTTGCCAAGCATGAATCACTGAATGCGTCCCATCATGTGCGAGTGGGAGATGTTAATAACTTTTATTCGATCAAGCCGGTCCATCTATGACAGGCCGAATAGAAGGCCAATTAAGTCTGCTCCCTCGTCCTCCATTGATCATTCACAATCACCATTGTTATTCTCGATCATTAGAGAAAACTAATGGTTGATTATTGATGGTTAATTCGTGGCTAATAATGATTTGAGAGTCAATTGAAGGAGTTATCTTCTTCGATTTCACCCTCATCCATGCACTATAAGCGCAGGCATATGGTGCAGGGGAAATAACTGTGCGATTAGCAAGTGAATTAGAATTCACTAGACAAAAACAGAGAGAGAGAGAGAGAGAGAGAGGCAAGAGAGGTTGAGATGAATGAAGTTCTTAGGGAGAATTTTAGGAGCGTTCCAGGTTTGAGTTGTGAAAGGAGGGCCTGTTCGAATTGTGATTTATACTCAAACCAATGGCATCAAAGACTCAGTGATTCAACATATTCCTAGGCAGTCACATCATTCCGCATGCCAGTTCGGTAATTTCTGTTTAACCCAAACAACCTCGATTCTCTTTTGAGTAGTATATTCCAACAGATTCAAAATCCAAGAAAGATGAACAGTGAGTGAACACTGAAGGGACAGAGACACTGCTAGGCGGAACCTTCTATTATAAGATGCTACTCAAGTCGAACTGCAAATGAAGACCCTGTATTGTCTGCAACTTTGCTTTGCTGACGTTGTTGGTTCAAAATCCAGGTTGTTACCTTAAGTTAATCCAGGTTGTTACCTTAAGTTAAAAAACTGATGCTTCTTTGCATTTGTCCCTTCTGTCTGCAGAGCAGATGGTGGAAATGTTAAAATCAAGTTCCATGTCATTTACAAAATCAGAAGCCTGATTTCCTGGAACCAATAAACAAGCTCATGCATTTTCAGAACAACGGTCCCATATGATAATAGGGTTCTCTGACGCACCTTGAAGATTTGCTGGTAAGATGATCATGCTCGGGTTATCCATCTGATCTCGCTATCTTTGCAACTAGATCTAATCAGAAAGAACAACGAGAGTGGTATTCATATCATTCATTAACCCTCAAGATTTGTGGGTTAATCTTCTTTAAAGATTAACAAAGATCAATAACCACCGTAATAACCAAGGCAGATCAGCAATTGACTGTATGTAACCTTAAGATTTGTGGGTTGAACACACCTGTTATTTCTCTTTTGATCCTGCCATCTTTGCTTGTCTGTGTAGGAGAACTGCTATGCAATAAGAACCCATTAATTAGAATCATAATAATAATAAAAAAACCTCCTACCAAAACACCGAAATTTGAGAATCAGCGGCGGATCAAAACTTGGAGATTAGCAGGTCCTATTCCCCTCCCGTCTTTGGCTGTCTATAGAAGAACAAAGGCATGTATGCCGTACTCATTGATTGAAATCATATACAAACATGAAAATAATCAAAATAATGAAATATGAGAACAGCCACACTAGCATTCCAGTCATACACTGTCCATCCTTCAGACATCAATCAAGAGCTACTACATGTAATGTAACAGGGAACCCATTAGCTGGAATGGGATTGGAGGACTCAAACATTGATCTGTACACCAAAATATCAGGACAACCACTGAATTGGCATTGCGGTCGTGTACTGTCTCTCCATCATAGATCAATCAAAGATGACAAGAGAGACAACACGAGGCAATCATAGGCATAGGCACGATTTCCACATTTGTTGTCTTAGGATGGTTGGTTGGCCCGTCCTTGGGGGATCAATCTATTTGGGGAGATTGGCGGTGGGGATCCTCCCATGAATCTTCTATTTCCCTTTTTTTTTTCCCTCCATCTCGCTTCCAGTATAACACTTTTTTTTTCGATTATGATAAGATAAAGTATTTTATACTACAGTTATAACATGCAAGTATTTTCCTTTTTAATCTAATAATTATCTTTTTTTAATTCACTAATTACTTTAGGATTTATTTAATATTTTTAGTTTTTATAATTATTAAAAAATGACTCATTTGCCAATTTTTTATGGGACAGTTATACCACGTCAGCATACCACATGGTATAACCGTTATATGAAATACATACCCTTATGACAGACAACTAAAAGGAGACATGAAAGAGAAGAATAACAAGCACATAAAATTTATCAATGAAATTTTAAAAACATAGAATCTCTTGATTTCATGCAATGAATTAGAGATGTTAAATGGGTTAGGTTGGCACGTAATCGGATCGAAGCCGGCTCGGACCACTCCTAACTTGGCCCATAACCGTCCGTATTGGGTTGGGGCAGTTCAGGGACAGTTTATAAATATGGACCCGTTGAACCATGACCGGCACGAAATCGTTGAAAACCGATCCAGACCGCCAAAAATCATGCAAATCAACAATCAGATTTTTTCGGGTCAATTTAAAATTTTAAAAAATATCAAAAAATATTCATTTAAAATATTTTTTTAAGAAAATTAAAAAGATGGACGGTTCACAGACCAAACCGGCTCGGACCGTTGACTGGCTTGTTTATAAATGGTTCAAGAACCGTAACCCATAAGTGGACCGGCCCGTTAAGCAAACGGACCAAACCATAATTGGGTGTAATAGTTCCAAGCCCAGTACCGGCCCGGACCGCACTTTTAACAACACTACACCAAGCCCTTTTTTTTTTGCACTATAAGGGATCATCTTTTCTTTGATTGATCCCCTCTCAATGCATGTTTGGGGATGCATGCTCCAAAAGAATGGAAATTGACCAAGAAGTGACGATTGGGATCCTGAGAGCAGTCATGTGCTTTTAGCACACGGTAAGGACAGTCATTTGGCGAGCACGATACTAAGTGGTTTTTGAGCGCGTTTGGATATACACACACACACACACACACATATATATATATATATGCTGATAGATTTGGCAGTTGTATAAGATAGTCCGTCCGCGTATTAGAATGATGGGATTTACCTGGCGAGTATGGACGGCGAGCGAGGGCATCAGCGCAGCAACATGCGCTGTCGGATAGATGAAGAATTGAAGGCATCATCATAGAGCACACCTCTGCCTGCACGAGACAGTCATATTCCAAGGCCTCCGGGTAAGTCACCCTGAAGGTTGACAGATTATACAGGTAACACAGTGAAGTTCAGGAGTCAAACTCAAGAGAATATACCAAACCAACCCCCCCGCCCCCACGCCGAGGGCATCAGTCTCGTTCACCGTTTCGAGTGGGGGTGTTACTGGGACCCGTACCTGCGTGTTCTGGTGCATGGAAGGCTCTTGATGCTGGCCCAACTAGCAAGGTATGGGCTTGTTTCTCAATATGTGATATACAACAACTCAGAGAGCAGGCCCACAAAGTGGCTTCGACCCCCTCCCTGCCTGATAGTTGCTATTGGCTTAACTAGGCGTTTTCGCCGCTTTGAATCAGTTTGAAAAGGGTATCCGAACCGTATATATTTCTTCTCACAACATATACCCGAACCATGAAAAAGAAATCAAAAACGGGAAAATTTATAAGCTTGCTCGCTGTGGAGCAAATTTCCGGCGGTCACGAGAAAATGGTCCGTACTTCGCTTCGAATCTTTTCCCTCACGAAAGTCTGACCGTGTAAGTAAGAAAGAAAAATCATTGAATGAAGTCATGAACTTGTAGGAGACGCAGGCGATCTTAATAGCCCATTTAATGCTCTTTCAGACTTGGACCGACGACTGAGCTCATCGCTTGATTCGAAGATCGGACACCCCAGCCACCGAACATGGAGGGGGTTGACGACCGGCGACTGGAGAGGGGTGGTGAGCCCACACGGACTCATTCCCACACCTTTCCTCTGTTGATTGCTACTAATTAATCGAATTTCATAGTGTTTTTTTAATAATTTTTATTACTTTAACATATTTGTTTTAATAGAATTTGGTAGGATTGCATTTCACCCAAATTTTTATTAGGGTTTGTTTGGTTGTCTTTTTGTTATTAGTTTTCTAGGTTATTATAGTATTTTTGATACGATAAGAACTCATCGAATATGCACAATTACTGTATCAAATGAAAGTTTATGGGGAATCAAATTTCAAAATTTTAAATGAAGAAATTATGAGCTATAAATATTGACTGGATTAACTTTTTATTTTTGTATGTGTGGTTTAGGTACGAGTTTCTTGAATCCCACGTTTGGGAACTGGTCATGACCCATCACGGAATTCTTTAATCTTTAATCATGAAATTATTGGAATTTATCCACGACTTGGATAAATTAATGATCTTGGATGGGGGGCTGGCGGCTGCCTTAGGTGTGGGGGCATCCTCCTGCTTTACTGCTCATTCCGAAATGTTTTCAATGGAACAAATTCACCACATGATAATTGTTTTAATTAAGGATGCGTTGGACAAAAAGTTGACGTTCTTCAATGGAAGTGGCCAAATCGGTGAGGGCTAAGGCAGCAAGTTTGAATGAACGGATTCGCAAACCAGGCAGTGACAGGTGGGATCGTGGGTTACGTGGATGACTTTGCAATCTCAACCCAGATTCGATTGTCCTGATCGCGATGCGTACATGTCAGATTCTCCTGGAAACAGCATATGGCATGTCATCCAGTTAAACAGTGTGGGTCACGAGATACTCCGAAGAACTCATTCCGCGAATTTAAGATAAAGAAATCTTAAATGAGCGGTTTGAATCGAAAACTAACCTGTAATGATCCAGAGCTAGCCTGGACCACCCCAAACTAGCACATAATCTATATTTTATGGGTTGAGAGGCACTTTCGTGATAGGTATAAAAAATATACTCAATAAATTAGAATTAATTCGACACATTTACTCATTAACTCAACCCGAAACTATTAGGAAATCATCCCACAATCATGCTGGCCCAAGGAAGAAAACGAGGGCGAGGGGATTAAATTAGTTGGACGGTTGCAATCACTCGTCAGTTGTCAATTGGTCAAAATAATGACAATTGATTGCAAAAGGGAAAAAGTTTTAATTACCATCCTTTTTTTAATTAAAACTATAACTTTTAAAATTATATTAGAGTGAAAACTAATGTAAACATAAGTTTATGGGTTCATAAGTTGGATCGAAAATTCAATGGTTGAACTGTTTATTTAATAAATAATATTATTAATAAATTTATATAATATTATAATTTGAATATGATTTATAATAAAAATTATTATATTAAATAAAAATTTAACATAAAATATAAATCTAAATATAGTAAAATAAAATAAGTATATTATAATAAATTTTTATTTTTTTAATTTTAAGTAGGTCGATTTTTTCACCTATTCAATCGGGTTCACTGGTCTAACCGAGAACTGACCAATTCAACTGGAGTTTACCTCATTAAAAGTGCAACTTTGTCTTTTATAGGAACTGGATCGGAGTAAGTGATCGATTCTCGGTTGAACCAATCGAACTAGCCAACCCGGTACGATTTTTAAAACTATGATGAAAACCTCTAAATATCTCATTATTATTATCATTTTAACCAACTCAAAATCTCTCCAACTCTAACTCATTTTCAAATCTTTAGAATAATTTCTATTACAATTATGTTAATTTTATAAAAGTATTGTCGGCATCGGAGCATCATGCATTTTCATGTCTATTTATTTTCAAGGGAAATTGTGTAGAAAATATCCCTTAACGCATACATGATTTTTCATATTTACTTACACATGTCATTTAATGGTTTGCTCAATAAATAGCACATATATTAATCAACGTTGAAATTTTCGCCTACTACTGATGTGACGATGACTATTTGGCATATATTTTATGCGTGGCACTCCATATAAATTGTCACGTGTCAAAGATGTGCACCACATGAATATGCTACGTTAGCAGTTGAATGAAAAAAATTAACGTTGTCGATACTCGTGATATTTTATCAAAAAATAACTGAATGTCATATTTATTTAGTCAAATATTGAATACTATGTATATTTTATATAATAAAAAATATCATAAATTTTCTTTTTCTTTTCTATTAGGATGGTGAATCTCCTTTGATCCAACATAGAAATCAGGGGAGAAAGATGCCATCTGGGTTGGCTTGTCGGCCAGGTCGTACTTGAGTAGGGGAGGATCTTCCCATCTTAATTCAATGCTTATAACAACAGCAATATGTTAATTAATTTCTTAATTATTTATTTTTCTACATTTTTTTAACGCAGTTGGCAGAATTTTTATTTATTTATTTATTTTGGTGCGAATAATAATGCTGTATTCGATTATTTCTTTTCCGGCGGGGTGAGCGTGAATGACGGTCAACGATGATGAGCATAAGTAGACGGGAAGGAAACAAGTCGATGTTGCTTACCCAATTCTCGCTTTGACTTTGACTTCTTTTTCCAGTCTGGATGCAAAATAAAATAATAAAATAATAAATGGCAGCTCCTCCCGGGCACCCAATTTAATATGTAACAAATATGCGTTGCCCTAAGCAATGAGAAAAAGGCTAGCAGAAGAATAGCATCTTGCTTCCATATTACTTAAGCAAAGTAAATAGGAATTGTTGTGGTTCTTATTATTATTTTTATATATTTCTTAAAATACTCATGATAATTATGAATTTAACTAATGAAAAAAAGAGAAGCATGTATCGAATTATAAAAATTCTCTTAAAATTATGACCGCCACTTAAAAATTATAAATTATTTTATATTTAATTTTTCTACTTATTATATTCAAATTATATTTAGAAAGTCAATCAAAATTAGAAAATTTAATTTCATCCGGCCCTCCTTTATGAGAAATCACATTTGATTATTTGATCACATTGGAATAAATATTTTTTAATCAATTTTATTGAGATGATATCGTGTGCAGATTAGCGTATGGGATTACTCTATGGGTGGGTTGATTTCCTGTGCACATATTTAATTTTTATTTATTCGTAATTCCATTTGCATATATAATATGAAATGTTATTCAAAAATAAAAAGGTAATATGAATTAATTTATAAATCGGTAAATTATATATATATAAAAAAAAAGCATGAGTTTTTAAAGTTTTCTTAAAAAAAAGCCAAAAGTTTCATTTTTAAAATATAAAGGCATAACATTTTCAAAACTTTCCCAAATCAACCCAAATTGCCCAGAAAAAAAAATCTTAAAATGAGCCAATCTGTTAACTTCACCGTTAAATGGTCGATGTGGCATATCCTATGTGGCTATATTACCACATGGCGCTACATAATTGATTAAAAAAATGGAGAAATACAAACACAAAATGTGAAACAACGCTCGATATTCACAAAGTTCACGTTCGAGCAACCAGAGCACGTGACGACCTCTGGCTTCTTCCTTGAAAATGTCATCTGCTGCCGGAGGGAGGGAGAGGTCACCAGAAGTTCAGCCCCTCGGCCATTGCCATCCTCAACCCCAATCCAGGCTTTGCTTTTCTTTTCTTAACTAGCTTTCACATCTAACCAACCATTTAATGCCACGTAGCAAGGAAAACTCTCTGTGTCGGCATTTAATGGAGGTATTGACGGAATTTTTCCATTTGGGAAAATTTTCAAACCTCAGGTGTTTTTTTTCAATTGAAAAGTTTGATTTTTTTGGGAGAAAAGTTGAAAAAATGGGCTTTTTTATATAATTTACCCCATATAAATTGATTATATAATTGGTAATTGTGGGTTGGATACAGTCCAGTTGAAAGGACGAAGTCGTTATATCTGATAATTTCTCTGGCAGCATGAGACATCGTTCACGAAACGATTTGAGGTCTCAAGGTGAAGACAGTTGCCTCTTATCGTTGCCGGGGTGCGTGGTTTCCCTTTTGAAGTCAATAAAAGTGCTCTTTGCAGTTACTTGTGATTCTTCTCCAATTATTACTGTGTCCCGACATTCCACCAAATGAAGAGACTTGTCCCGTTTGGTGCCCGAAAGCAGATTCCACCCACATACCCTGTCTACTTTTTTTGTGGGGGGATTCCAGCAAGTTGCTTGGCGGGTCGTGTTTTGTTCTTCTGCTTTCTTCTTTCTTTGTCTTTCTTTCAGTTTTCATGCTGCTGACGATTTCCAGTGACTCAAGGTTTGGGCTTCTGATGCACTTGCAGGTGTCTAAAGCTTTGATTCTGAGAGGGGTTTGTTTTTATTTTTGGGGATTTTGGGTGCAGTAAACGCACTTATAATCTGCAACTGTGTGTACACATATGGAGCCTCCGCAGGGGGTTCTTGCTTCCATATGGAACTTCATTCGCTTTCTTCCTTACTTCACTGGGCTTCTGCTGCTGGGCACAATTAAAGGCGAGTTCCTTAGTTCTTTGGTCTATTTGTTGTTGCTTTTTGATCTGAGATTCCTTGTCTTTTTGGTTGATGTCGTCACACTAAATATTGTCAGTGTTCTGGTGAAGGATTCTTTTCGCTATTGAGTGGTACCTATTCATTCGCGTTAGAGATGACTACTGATACTTTGAGGATCAAAATTGTTCCTTTGTTTGAATAAACATTGAATTGTTTATCAGTGCTAGAAAGAAGTGACATGGATTTCATGACCCTGCAATTATAGTAATTTTTCTATTATTTGCTGTCTCTCTTGGTTTGCCGTTAAATTTAGATTATATTCATATGTTAGGTAGAATATCAGGTTCCTTCCTTGTATGTTTCCATATCAAGCGATAAGTTCCTCAAGTCTCACTTGCGCACTTTCATCTTGTATGTCTCCATATCTCGCAATAAGTTCCTCTTAGGATTCACTAAAAGTTTGAGTTACAAGAGCCATGGAAACAAGCCTTGAAATGACAATGTTATTTTCAGGTGTAATATTCTGTCCCTTGACATGCTTAATCATAACAACTGGCAACTCTGCAATCACATTGGGTCTGTGGCCAATGCACTGCCTGTGGACATATTACTCTGTTCTAAGGTGCTTCCCAAACTTCGCCTTTCCTAGAACTTCCTTGTTTAGTTAAATCGGATCTGGATATATCATTATCATTCACTGAGCCTTTCGTCTCCCAAATTCAACAGAGCAAAACAAATTGGCCCAGTCTTGAAGCTAGTCCTCCTCGCATGCCTTCCTGCTCCATTGATCTTATGGCCAGTGGTTGCTATTTTTGGAAGTGTCCTGGGTGGGATTGTCTATGGGTTTTTTTCACCGGTGTTTGCCACTTTCCAAGCTGTTGGAGAAGGAAAGACAAATGAGTGCTTCCACTGCTTCTATGTATGCAAACAAGCCTTTTCTTCCTTTTTTGGCCAACTATTTATGTGAACAAGTTCACTCACACGTTTTTGCCCTTATCATGCTCTACTCTTATGTCATGTTTGGTTCAAAAAGTGGTAATGAAATAAAATGGCATGAAATTGCATAAGTAGCACCTTTTCTATGATGATTCCATGTTCACTTACTTTTAACCCTTTAGTATGGAGCATGGCCTTATTATTTCCATGATCGTGATTGAAAGTAGAGATCTGCATTTACAACATCTTTCAGGATGGGACGTGGAGCACGATCGAACAGAGCTTTACTGTTGTTCGGGACTTTATGGATGTTTCACTTCATTCCTACCTATCAATCATGGAGGACCTTCAGCAACAAGAACCTCAAGATGGGAAATATTATGAACTTAGGTTCAATTTAATGTTTACCTCCTTTTGCTTAGCTTATTCATTGTCAGCGAGTACTCTAATTCCATCCCAATAATAGAAAATTCTGAAATTGCTTAATTTACTGGGTTTAACCATGAGGATTTTTTACCTTCTCTTTTGCTTTCATGCAGATTGCTGTATCTTCCTGGGGCTGTTATCGCAGGAGTACTAGGTTTCATGATTGACATGCCTATGATCTCTTTGATCGCTATATACAAGAGTCCTTACATGCTCTTCAAAGGCTGGCATCGGCTATTTCATGACCTCATTGGACGTGAGGGCCCATTCTTGGAGACAATTTGTGTTCCATTCGCTGGCCTCGCCATTATACTGTGGCCACTAGCTGTAGTAGGAGCAGTTTTGGGATCAATTGTTTCAAGCATCTTTCTTGGTGCTTATGCAGGAGTTGTTGTTTATCAGGTTAAAAATAGACTGACTCCTCCCTGTTGTTATTTCTTTGATTTTATGTTTTGTCACCTTAGAAATGAAGGCTGTAAAGAAAAATGTGTGGTGAAAAGTAACATCTTAACAGTCCATTAAAGGCCTGTAGAGTGAAATTTAGAGCACTTTTTCATTTTTACGTGATTCATTTTTCTAGAAGAAAAAGAAGAATAAAAATGGAATACTTTAGGCAGTTTTCCATAACTTTAGCGGTGAAAGTCAACGGCTTTGTTCTTGTGTTTCTTTCAAATGTGCATGAGTTCATGACTTGGTTTTGTCTTAATTACATGAACTGAAAAGGGTATGACATGCCTCTACACGTAATACCATAGCCAGAGAGTCCATCTTCTTTTACCTTTTCCTGTATCTGTATATTGCTTCTATGTCAGCTCATTGTCTAAAGATGTAATTTTGCAGGACGTGTTTATCGAGTCAATTTTAAGTTTTAGGGAATCAACTTATCGTCTAGTAGTATATGACATCAGAACAAAAAGGGGGAAAAGAAAACAGGGGGAGAACATTCTTTAAATTCTTGAAATTATTGCAGGAGTCCTCTTTCTGGTTTGGGCTTTGCTATATTGTCGCATCCTTGTCACTCTATGATGAATACAGCAACGATGTCCTCGATATGCCAGACTGGTCCTGCTTTCCTAGGTTCTGCTCTTAACTATTGTTCAAGCAATCTTTCTCTTCTGTTTCACCCTTTTGAGTAGATTCTGTTTTTGACTGTATGCCATTCTGCGTTTTGACAGGCCACGCTATAGAATGAATGCTGTTCTGTCAAGGACGAGTTCCCGAGCAAGTGGTATTTCTAGGCCTGGCTCTTTCAGAAACCCGCCCTCTCGTTCAGGCTCAGTTAGGAATCCCATTATCGAGTTGAAGCCACTGGAGGTATGGAATTATTTTTTTCCTCTCTTGAGGCTTCAAGTGTAGCTCGCTCAAAAGGCTATCAGAAGAAGTTTTAATTTATTCTGCGATGCGTTACTTTATCAGCTCCATATTACATGACTTTGTATTAAACTGCTTCACATTATTTGAGATTGAGTAAAAGTTCATGCGTGTTGGAGTAGAATGTTTTTGCTGTTAAGCCTTGGTGCCGAATTTTGTCATCTGTAGCTTCTCCACCTACTCTTCGATGAAGCTAAATGCTTTGGTGAAAGCTTGGTATCTGAAGGACTCATAACACCACAAGACATCGAAGATGCAAAATCTAAGAAAGCCAGTGGAGTTGTGGCGCTAGGCTTGCCTACTTATTCTCTTTTCCAAGCTCTGCTACGCTCTGCTAAGGCCAACTCCCCGGGCATCTTGATAGGTGAGTTCGCTGATCTTTTTTTTTTTTTTTTTTTTTTATAGTTTGGATTACTAGAATTGTTAGTAGGAAGAATTTCCCATGTCCTCCAGATTTTTAGCATATTACCATGTTGCACTGCCTCCTTTTCTTGTTCCCCCTTGTTGGTTATTTATGCAGTTAATGGTAGGTGAAGATACAAATGTTCTTGTTGCAGGCAATGAACTGACGGAGCTAACCAGCACCAACAGGCCAAAGGATGTGTTTTTCGATTGGTTCTTGAATCCTCTCCTGATCATCAAAGACCAGATCAAAGCAGAGAATCTTTCTGCTACCGAAGAGGGCTATTTCGGGAAGCTTGTCTTGTTAAGCGGTGATCCCGTGAGGCTGAAAAGTACATATATGGGCCCACCTCCCGAGTCCGAGCGCAAAAGGGCTGAACTCGACGCGTTAGCTCGAAGGTATTTCTCTAGATAAGATGACTCCATGAGAAACATAATTTTAGTTTTTTTTTGTTTTTCTGGAAACAAGTTCTCCGTCTTGGTTCATCTAGAAGATCCTATATTTTCTCTTTCCTTATTTTGAAGGCTTCATGGGATTACCAAGTCGATGTCGAGGTACCCGACATTTCTGCGGCATTTCGATAGTATTGTGGAGGCTCTGCTGGAAGATCTCATGAAAAAGAACATCGTGACCGGACCAACCGGTGAGAGTCAGAGGCTCACGAAATCGAGGAGCATCTTTCGTCGGGTGTTCAGTCAGAGATCGGTCAGGGGCAGAGTGACCAATCCCGGGCGCGACCCAGAGTCACATCATTCTGCAGGGGGAAACATCGAAAACGTGTAGTGGCTAGAATTTGTTCGCTTTTTACTCGTGCACATACTGTAGGATTCATGTAAGTTGTGCTTATTCCTTGTTCTTGAATCAGAGGAAACTGTGTACATTTGAATGTAGGATGCAATAGCTGTGCCCTTTTCCCTCTGGTCCTTGAAGATGATGTCCAAGTGAAGGAAAGATGTAATTTTTCTCACTGCAGATGGAAAGCGAATTTAATGTAACCCACTTGAACCGAACACTGAGTTCCTTTGGAAGAAGACCTGTTCATTACACGAATAAATGTTCTTTCCTTTCCAGAGCACAAATGAGGATTCATGTTCATGTAAGGTCAGAAACTGAAGATTGCCTGAAAGCCGTTCTCTCTGCAGTCCCTTTCGATATCTGGAAAAGCCTTTATAAGCAGCTGTATATTCTGATGAACCCTTATGGGGGCTAGGCCAGAAACAATTAGCGAGATTTATTTCCCAGGATGCGTTTTCTCGGAGTTTTGTCTTGTTTTGAGCAGAAAACACACACGTAAGATGTTTCCGGAAACAGAGCTCATGCTGCTGTTCCATACTCCTGACTACTGTTGTCGTTTTCGCGGCTGGAACATTGTTGGAAAGTCATCATATGCAGGACAACATGATGACAACGATGAAATGAGTGGGATCTGGCGAAGAGGTTCGACCTCACCGTGTATGTTATGATGCAGGGTTGCAGGAGCTTCTTGGGCAGGAGAATCGCCGAGTTCTGGGGGGAGGAAGATGGAGAAAGTAGAATAGAAAGAAAGAACAGGAGGGAGAGTGATGGGAGTATGGAGGATGGAGAACAGAAGGAGCTGGACATCAAGAGAACTGAAAGATGAGAGACCAATTCCAGAGGTTCCACGGATGGACGAGGACAACATCGCATGTAATTAAGATTAAGGAGTAGACCCGTTCATGTCTTCTCGTCGTTTTCGGCTGCTTGGGATCATCCATGCATGCAACTGCAGTGTCGGCCAGCTTACAATTCGAGAGAAAACCTTACATGATTCTTTTGTCCTGGTGAGAGACGGTGAGCAGGTCGACCAATGTAAGATCTATCACGAAGATTAATTAACTAGAGAATTCAGCCGCGCGATGAGACTGGCATCGTAACGTAGCAAAATAAACCCTTCCTCTTCCTGATTTTGCATTGCATGGCCGCGGGGACGATGGAGCATCACCAATGAACAATCCGAATCTAATGAGACGATTCAAGGGCTCTTACCGGATGCTCGAATCCGCTGGACCGTACAGCAGCGAAGCCTTAAAAAATTGTCGTGAAAAGCTACTCCCGACCAGTGACCTCGGGAGCCGTCCCGAAACGGGCGTCGGAGTCATAATTGGAAAGAAGACAAAAACAGTAAGGTGGTCGCGAGTGCATAGTTTTTAAAATCGGACCGGATTAGGAACCGGTGTAGGTATGAGTTTATAGGTCGGACCGGGTGTTTAATAAATAATAATAATATAATATAATATTATTAATAAATTTACATAATATCATAATTTGAATATGATTTATAACAAAAATTATTAATATAACCATTATATTAAATAAAAGTTTAATATAAAATATAAATATAAGTTTAGTAAAATAAAATAGGTACATTACAATAGGTTTTTTTTTAATTTTAAGTCGACCGATTTTCTCACGAGTTCAATTGGGTTCACCGGTCGGACCGAGAACCGACTGGTTCAATCGGAGTTTTTCTCTTTTAATGTGCAATTGGATTTTTTGAAGAAACCGGACCAAGTGAGTAGATGGTTCCTGGTCAAACCGGCCGGCCCGGTCCGGTTTTTAAAACTATGGCGGAGTGGGACACTGATTTTTTTTTGGCTGAATGAAAGTGGGACACTTGTGGCAAAATTTGACATAGTGGAAAGCATGGCCCATAGTTTGTACCGGTATTTTCGGGTAAATTTGGCTGTGCCATAAGACTTTAAAAAATTGTGTTTATATGAAAATATGGAAATAAATTTTATTATAAAAAAATTATTAGAAAATTTTAAAGTTGTGGTTAGTTATATTAATATAATTATATTTTAATAATTATTTTAATATTTTATTTAAATTAATATAAAATTTATATTAATCAGTTATATCATAAAAATTTATTTTAAAATATAAAATATTTAAATTTATTTTTTAAAAAATAATTATTTATCTAGTTTATACTGGATTTGGGCCGCCAAAAGCCTAAAATATTCATGCTCGGTCTAGATTTTCAAACAACCTAAGATTACGAATCGTATCGGACCGAATTGCAAGTTCTAGGAACCAAATTTTCATAAAATTTTTAATTCCCCTTTATTTTCTTCTTCTCTCTTGGTTGCTGGATAGTTGAGTAGGTATCATAAGTTATTATATTTTTCTTCCTTCATTTGTATTATTGATGATGAATATGAGGGGATTTCTAAAAGGCTGCTGTCATTATCGTTCGTTTGTTATTAATAAGAAGAAAAAATCGTATTTTTCTCTATTTTTTTACTAAGTTGAAAATAAAGAATAAAAAATTCAACAAACTATTGAATTTGGCGTGTAAAAATGAAAAAAAAAAGATATGTTTTTTTTCATCCTGTTGGAATACAAAATTATTTAAAATTGTTAAATTATCTATCTTTATCACTTCTTTAACTATATTTCCTCGTATTTAAATATACATATAAGAATTTATATAAATTAATTAAAATAGTTCGATATATTTTCTCTTCAAATAAAGTATTTATTAAAAATTTTAAATAAAAATAATTTATATTATAAAAATTTTATCTTTTAAATTGATCAATCTAATTTAAATCTAAATTAATCGGGTCTAATAAATTATACGTACCAATTAAAACAAATACAGGATTACCATAAAAATCTTGTCATCCCAATTTAGTAATTTTACTTCGTTTCCATTGAAATAAACTTCTTTTTTACTTTTTCTTTTTTCCCCTTCTAATTTTCCTGCGAAAATAAGAAATAAAATAAAATATAACTATAAAAGGGGAAATTTTGACCAGTGTAATCTGAACCAATGAGACGACCCGATTCAACCGAAGCCTACGGTTGTGTCCGATCCTTCTCCCAGCTCTGTTCTTCTCTCCAATTTTGCAGATCTTTGACAGCCCATTTTCTTGCAGCTTTTTGCTCCTCTTCACCTCTCCGCTCAACGTGGAACCGGTGTTAAGGAGACGGGAGGGAGAAAGATGGCTTCTTGGAACTCGACTCCATTGGAGGTCTTGTACCAGGTTCTTGGATGGACCGCTTTCATTTCCTGGTCTGTCAGCTTTTACCCTCAAGTCATCCTCAATTTCCGCCGCAAGAGGTATCATCCCATCAATCGGTCCGATGTAATCTAGAGTTTGTCAGCTCTTTTCTTCTCTGGGGAGAATCGAGGAGTGACTATCCGCCTGTTAGATCCTCTGCTGTCATAGGAGCCCTTACCCTTCAAGGCTCTCACGCTTATACGTGTTCTGGGCAGTGTTGTGGGGTTGAATTTCGATTTCGTCTTGCTCAACCTGACGAAGCACAGCTCTTACCTGATCTACAACGCCACCCTCTACTTCAGCGCTGCTGTCCAGAGGCAGTATTACGAGAAGTATGGCTTTGGACAGGTTTGCTTATGGCGTCACTCTGATTTTCTTATCAATTAGATGATTACCTACGCTAGTAGTTGTCTAATTCATTTTTGGCTGTTGGGTCTAGATAATCCAATGACCGGAAAGTTGGTGGTTCAATTTAGAAGGGTTCTTGTTCTCGTTAAGCATCTCCAGCCTCATTAGCCAGCAGCTATTCTTGAGACCTAAGAAGTTATCTTTTGTTCAGCTGCTGTGAGGTTTATTTTATTAAGTTAATTGCATGTTTAAGGTAGATTAATGCGGATTTTTTAGCGAATTAATAAGTTTGGAAAAGTGAAACTATATTCTAGTGCTTCACTCCCTTAAAATGATCTTGCTCGGTTTTTTGCTCGTTTGAATGAGATGTGGCTGTGACACCAATCACATGGACCTGAAAATATTACAAATACGTTAAAACATATTATGAGTTTTCTGGGGTATCTTGATGTATTTTATAAATGGATTCTCCATCTGTCCTAATGTTGGATTCACTGCAGATGATACCAGTAGCTGCAAATGATGTAGCATTCTCCATACATGCTGTTCTACTCACAGCAATAACCCTGTTTCAGATTATGATCTACGAGGTGAGCTAGAGTTTCCTTATCAAGCATGTGCTGTCTTGCTCTTGATTTGATTTATATTTCTATTTTGGTCTTTCTCAAACTTAATTTTAAAACTGAGCAGCGGGGCAGTCAGAAAATCTCAAAGGTCTCCACAGCAATTGTCTCTGCAGTTTGGTTGGGAGCAGCTGTTTGCCTTTTTATAGCTCTGCCAAGCCATTCCTGGCTTTGGCTCATCTCCATTTTCAAGTAAGTTGCTGTGCTGATCATATCTGCATCTTCTCATAAGCTCCTATCCTGAATTTATCTTTTCAACTCAGGGATTTACACGGAGATGTATCTTTTTGGATTGGAGCTTTCCAACAATATCAATATTTGTATTTTCATGGTGAATTTTTGAATATTATGCATCTTAAGGTCATTGTTTTCACGGATTAGCAGCACTAGAAAAATTCATAATGTTTGGTGCAGAGTCATATTAAGTTGCCTTTCGAGCATTAATTGTGATTATGTCTTTGGTCACTTCTTTTATTATATTGATTACACCTAAATCAATCAGATAAGGTTCTTTGATGCATTTAAATATCTCATACTGATATGCATGAAAAAGTCATATGCACTTTAAAATATCTAGCGCCTTCTTTGGTGAGTCATTCCCTCATCTGGGCATTTGGTATAATCTGCAGCAATCAGAAATTTGATATTTGTTTGTTTTCTATGAGTATGTTACCAACTCCAATCATTTTGCAGCTCGATACAAGTGTTCATGACCGTGATTAAGTACATACCACAGGTTAGACGTTTTCTCATTCTCCTCACTTTTTCACGCTCAAAGATGGAATTAATCTGATTACTGTATGTTCTAATAATAGTACAGTGGTCATTGAAAGTGGATGTTGCAGTACTTGTTAGGCGGCTGTGGAATTTGATTTTGGTTTCTCCTCTTTTTTGTGTAACACATAAGGGATGGATTAAATCGAATGTAGGCATGCATGAATTTTGCGAGGAAGAGCACGGACGGATTTAGCATTGGAAATATCTTGCTTGATTTTCTCGGAGGCTGTGCAAACTACGGGCAGATGGTCGTTCAGTCTATAGATCAGAGTACAGACTTATCACACCTAGAAAGTAATTTTATGGATGAGATTCTACTGAACTTATGGTTTTAACCCCTCATTATTTGCAGATTCATGGGTCAACTTCTATGGAAATATTGGGAAGACTCTGCTCTCGTTGGTAAGAGTGTTCTGCCAAGTTCTGATACTAATGATTCAGTCTTCTTTCCTCTTTCAATCGGCAAGCAGCCTACCTGATGATGTGCAAGTGGTCATAAAGTTAAGCAGAAAGTCTAGATATTGAGCGTTCTGGTTGTCTTCTCTGCTGCAGGTATCGATATTCTTCGATCTCCTCTTCATGTTCCAGCATTTTGTACTTTATCGCTCCAAGGAAGTGCCAATCGCACGTAAAGCAATCAAGGAGGAGGAAGAGCCACTTGTGAAGGCCTCAACTGCTGAACCTCAACAATCTTCGGATGTCTGATGGATGAACGGGCCCATTTGGTTCCTTGATATGCACATGGAAAAGCCTTTTTTAAGTGTAGGAACTGTAAATAAACGGATATCTCCCATACACCTTATCCTTCAACGTTAGGCTCTGTCTGTGGAACTATCAAATTGCATGAAATTGGTGTACGCTTGTACACAAATGTACTAGTGGACATCTCCAGTTAATTATATTTGCGAATTGAAACTGGCAACTGGTGGGAACTGCGATGTAACTTGGTGATGTTATGAGCTTGTTTTCTTAAGGAGCCATCAAGGCCCATGAACAACTTCCGATTCAGGGCAAGCGTGACAGCAGTGCAAGGAGCCTCAACCACCGTACCAGTTCGATACACGGATTCACAGGACAAGGACCAAGAGAGGACGAATGAATGAAACAGGATTTAACCAATGGTACATGACAAATTTATATGTATTTAAGTTAAATGGTTAAATAAGTTGTGCCGTGTTAACATGTAATTTAGATTTGTGTTAGATATTTTAGACCCATGTTGGGCCTAACTTTTCCTTTTCCTTTTTCTTTCTGAAACCGTACAAAGTCTTGCTCCTCAAGAATCTATAACTTGATTCTCAAGTCTTTCACTCATTGCCCTCCAACGTACAGCTCTTTGATTTCTACATAAAGAGAGTGATATTCCCTTCCCCTCTCGCTTCAATCCATCCAACTATCATCTCCCTTTCAGCCCACAAATTGCACAGTTCCAAGGATGAAGAGAGAGGGCCCACAACACGGGATGGTCCGAACCTATCAGATCCTGCCTGCTGCATATAACCCGAGGGAGGGTCCTTGACTCATCAACAGATTGGACTCGCCCCCGACTGCCGGGTTATTCGCTAGAGTGCCATTGAAACCCACCAACCACTCCAAGTTCACGGTAAGTGTGGGAAGGCTCGGTGTATCCAGTGCCACATGGGTCCAATCCAGAAGTCCAAGGACAAGACCAAGGGAGCGCATAGGTTGAAGTCAAATGATCGTCTGATCAGCTGGCAGGCAGTGGATGGAGGACCCGGTTTGAATCCTACGGGTCTTGCCGCCACAGGGCTGCTAGATCACTTGTCTTATGACTTTGACCGCGATGAGGAGAGCTATGATCACGGACACGATGCTTCTGGTGATAATGCACCTGAAATGGAGAACGATGGAGTTGATGTCAATGGTGTTGGTGTAGGTTTTCGTATCGTTGGAGATGATCATGACAATCATATGAGCCTCTATGAGGAAGAATTGGTGCTGAACCAGGTTGAAGGAGATGGAGGTTGGTGTCTAGTTGGAGGAAACATATCACTGATTGAATAATTCTTGGTCTTCCCGTAGAAATAATGGGACGCCATTTATGTATTTATTCACTTGTGTGTGTCCTCCTGCGGTGATCATTATTCAGTGATCGTCTTAATGATGGATCATTTATTGGATTACAATGTAAACTAGTTGAGCAACCATGTGTTTACGGGGCATATTTACACCAAAAATCACTTTGAATGGGCATGACCTTCATTTTACAATCAAATGTGGATTAAAACCTCTTCTGTGAGACCTCAGCCTATGGATGAGGGAGGTCTTTTTAGCCAGGGGCAGTTGAGGAGACCTCAGTGCCAAACAACTTGAACTTCCTCCAGTAGATGACACTATGCATGTACATTGTTTTTCCAAATTATCCCTTGCGTATGAAATGAAAAAGAGAAACAAAAGACATTGTCTCTAGGACAGCCGGGCCAGATTTTCATATGAACTTGCATCAGTCACTAAGTTCTCAGCCTATTCCTGCCAGCACAAGCCATAAGTTGGTCAGAAACGATATTGACCATGTTGATTTCTTCGCTTCTCGGAGTCTGATATTGTCTCCATTTTTGCGTTCCAATTGCTGCAACTGTTCCTGATAGTTTAGGGTTGAAATACAGTCTGAGCCTTGGATTTATCTATCATCTCCATGGGTTGACGATCGCCTCTTATTTCTATACCCTTTCCCCTTCGCCTTCTTCCCTTTACGACCTGAGATGATCACAGATGCTACTGTCAAGAGACCCAACCCAAAAAAGATCCACATAGCGATCAGCCAATGTTTCCAAGTGGAAGACTTTTCCAGTGAATACTCATCAGGATTTTTCCTGAAAGCGAAAGTTCTCTCAAGCCTGCCAAGCTTTCTTGAAACCGTGGCCTCTTTCAATTCTTCTTGCCCCTTTAAGACCCCAGATGCAGGACAGCTCCGCCTGATGTGATGCAAGTGCAAGGCCTCATTTAGAGTTCTGGCACATTCTATGCTGAGGAGATCCCGGTTCAGGAGGTTCTGATCGGTGTGGTCGAGGGTTGATGGATCAGGGGGGCCAGGGAACTCAGCCCAGCAGGTGTTGACTAAGTCAAACTCTCTCCAGTCGGCCTTGTCAAAGCTCCAGTTCCCAACTTTGAATTCAAGCCCATAATGGAAAACTCGGTACTTAACACCCGGTTCCGGGATATAACCAGGATATATGAGAATCTCTCTGGTTATGAGATGCCTTAGTTCGAGCTGCAAGGACAAAAACAAAGCATAAACTTTGATAACACAACACTATCATTCCCAAAGACACTTTTTCTGAAGTAGAATTAGCTCATTGATTTCCAACATACAACTTTATCATTAGAATGATTCCTTTGTAAGAAGTCCAGTCTGGTTTTGGAGAAATGGGAGAAGTCTTTCAAGCTTTAATCTTCATTATGCTTTATATTATGAGATTTGAGTCAGGCAAAGAAAAAGGCCTTTTAGAGTTCTAAGGATACATTCATGTAGTTCTTCATGTATTCTTGAAAGATGAAACAAGAATACTGAACAATTTTCTGAAGTCGAAGCTGCCCCATCAATTTTGCATGATTTCTTTGACCAAGAGTTTGAAAAGCTGATATAAAGAAAAAGATAAGGTGGCATACCTCTGCAGCTCCAAACGAGTATCCATACATCTCACTGATCCACCCCGATTCATAAATATCTCCGGAGATGTTCCTTGAATAGTGAGCTGTATCTGCCCGAACCTCCTCAGTCTTATGCAACCACAGCATAGCAAAAACCCGCAGATCATCAATATGCATGATTATTACACCTCCAACCTTGTCACAGGCATCGGGATGAAGTGTGTGAAGTTCAGCAAGCTCGTTGTCACACCCAATGAGATAGCTAGCATTCAAAGGACCATGAACACTTGATGTAGGAAATCAATTCAATGGGAATAAATGATAGTGAGAAACAACAATATCAACTCAAATGAAAGTAGCCCTTTTGATGTTTTGTAGTAATGTTAAGTGACAGCAATTTCTCTAAAAGCTCGAGTTGGCACAACACAGGTGAACAATGTGCATTATGCATGGCTTAATGGGATAAATCATAGTCTTTACAACTCAAACGGATATCAAATTGATGAGGTGTGGATAACTGGAGGGTCAATAAGCTTAAATAGATTTACTAAAGTAACATATCATCTTAGATCATAAATTTGATATGTACAAAAATGGGTGATCAGCTCAGAGCAAGAATAGGCTGGCTCAGCATCAGTATAGAGTAGTAATTCATCTTACTCATAGGGAGTTGAAACAGGGCGACCACGAGCAGCACCAAACTCCCAAGGAGTGATTGGCCCTCTTAGGATCATATCAGCATCCAAAATTACAACAAACTCCGCATCAATATTTGCATGATTAAGCCAGTGGAGAACAGCTGCTGGTTTATTGATGGCAGGGTACCTATGGCAGCAAGAAAAGATTAAAAAAAAAAATTTATCCCAAGTATAAGGGGGTAGTAGTGACCCATTTAAGAAATCATAAGTCGTCAATGTTAGGCTGTATAGTAGATCCTGTCAGATGCAACTTGCATGAGATAGAAGTTTAAGGCAAAGAATAATTGCTGTCATGACCTGCCTTTTACCATCTCTTCCAGAAAATGAATTACAGACATCACTCAGAGCCACATTTCATAACCTGGAAAATCAAAATATTTCCCATTTGACTGAACACTTAAAGTCCATTGGTTATGAGATGAGGAATGAAGTAACTATAAATTATTAAAAATATTGAGGTGTCGTATTTCTCTCTGTTCCAGTGAACCAAACAGGCAATAGGAGTCCTCTGTCAACCACAAAGAGGAAAGATGAAAAAAATTTCATGGAAAACAAGTTCATCGAATCAGAGGGAGCCTCAGATTTCCGTTCATAGACTAAATCTTCTTCAGTCTGTGTCCCCACAAAATTTAATTCCCAAACTACTTAATAAACCAAATAAATAAGTACATGTAAACACGAGTTTAAGGCAAAGAGTAAGAGAATTACCAGTCCCCTGTTAAAGGATGATGACTCATAGAAGGAACGTAGTGGGTAGGAGCTAGATCATGGCCTTTGTACTTCTTCACGTCTCCATCTGTACAGCTGAGAAGTCTTGTGATATTCCCAGGCTGGCCACTCAAATGAAAGCTATGCATGAGCCCCACTGTTTGCCAATCAAAATAGGGAGTACATTCTGTGGAAAAGACTGTATGGATTCTTCGATGAGCCACTTTGAATTCATTCGGCATTTCCTTTTCTTGTATTTCATCATGCTCGGTTTTTGTACTCTTGTGGCCTAAGTATTTTGGTGAGGTAAGATCCGCGAAAGTTTTGATCCTTAGGAAGCTCAGATACCTGGACCACTTTTGCTTAGGGCACCCACTTGCCACATGATGGATCAAGAGGCCCTCGTTCAAAGTGTTAATGCATTCCAGGTTAAGGAATAGACCTCTCAATTTATTTGGATCAGGCTCCATTTGTTTTACCTAAGAAAAAGAGGGCAAAGACTAAGCTAGAAAGTGAAAGGGAAAATTACATGGGCTCAGTCTACATCCATACTGAAATTTACATGGTGATTCTATGCACAGACATGTTGATTATTCTCGTCCACATACCTGTCTAGGATAAGGGGGTTCAGGAAAAAGCCGGCCACAGTCGTAAACAATACCATCGTCATGGTGATCGAGTTTGTCAAACGACCAGTTCCCAACAGTAAATTGGAGACCATAGTGAAGAAGAATAGGTTCCACCCCAGGTCGTGGAATATATCCCAGATAAATCATCAAATCATCATTGATTTTGTGATGTAGTCCAACCTGAAAGTGTCAAAATAGACAAAGCAGACACAATGTATGGCACAATGAGCACAGAGAGAAATTAAAAGGAAGAATCTTTAATGCAATGAAATGTGAAGACCAACCACTCACTTCTGCAGCACCGAATGAATACCCATACATCCCACTGATCCATCCTTCTCCGTAGATATCACCAGTTATGTTGGTTGCCCAGTGGGCCCTATCCCCTCGAACTTCCTCTGTTTTTGAGAGCCACATCGGTGCAAGTTTCTGAAGATCATCTATATGCATTGCTAGAAGCCCTCCAACCTTGTCGCAAAGTTCAGGGTGGTGTGTGTGCAAATTTGCAAGAATGTTATCACATCCGACAAGGTACCTGAACAGCATCGTTTAAACAATGGAATTTTAATATATTTGGTAAGAGCAAAAGAAAATGCTCAGAAAACTTGGCAGTTGCTTTCAAAAGATAGTGTTTTGCTTGTTTTCTGTGGCAAATGTCTCTCTGCAGCAAGTTTGACAAATTGCTCCCAGATAATTAATTGGGGGAATTTCAACCGCTTAATCTTAATGTGGAGAAAAGGCAGAAATCCAGACCTTACCATACTTTCAGGGAATAAGTTTTGAGTATCTCATAACAAATTCCATTCAGAAAACAACCTCCAAATAGATACTGGCGCATGTTCTGATTTATAAGCATATGATGATTCCCTGACAGTTCCAAGCAAGCTGTGAATTGATTGCCTTTTAATTTTTTGCAAGACTCATTATTACCAGAAAGTCATTTCTCCTGATATGATCAGTTTATTCAGATTATAATTCTCCTTTCAACTACTATTCCCTGACTTCTATTTTCAGACAGAATTATATGATTAAGAACGGATACGATACCCATAAAATGCTGCAACTGGTCTGCCTTTCTCTGCACCAAGCTCCCAAGGTATGATTGGGCCTCGGATTATCATATCTGCATCCAGAATCACAACCCAGTCCACATTACCTGCATCCGTGCTGTGTTTAAGCCAGTGGACTATGCCGGCAGGTTTGTTGATTGCAGGATACCTGTGATTCCCCAAGGCGAAGATTCAGTTTTCTTGAAAACAAACGTAACTTCCTTAGATCCTTGAATTACAGAAAAATGGCTAATTTCATCCGCCAAACTCCAAGAACTCTAACTGATCACAAGTTGTATCCAGTCAATTTACTGCACTTCCGTCACCTTCCATCATCAATGTCAAACAAATTCGTCTCCACATGATATCCAATTGCCACCCATCACAAGAATCCACAGAAGAACCAAATAGGAGATCAATGTCAATATCAGGCAGCCAGGAACATGCATAGAAATTACAGAAAAAATGGCTAATTTCATCCATTAGACTCAAAGAATTCAATATTCAGCTAAAAATGACCACAAGAATTGTAACCTGATCACCAGTTCTATCCTTTATCTGACAGCACTGACCATTATAAGGACAGCTTGAAACCATCACCTTTCATTGACAACGTAAAATAAAAAAAAGGGATCTCCAAACGATACTCCTTGCCACCCATCGCATGAAACCACAAAGGACCCCATACGGGAAAAAGTAACAATGCCGAGCAGCCAAGAGAAACATAAAGTTAAAAGAAATAGCCAGCAAATTCAAGTATTTATGATTACCAATCACCAGTCTTCGGATGCCTGCTCAAGGAGGGAACTACCATGGTCGGGGCCAAGCTCATCCCCTTATACCCCTTGAGCTCGTCGTCGGTACAGCTGAGCAGTCGGGTCAGGGGCCCTGGCTGCCGAGCCTTCTTGAAGCTGTGAACGAGTCCCACCGTCTGCCAGTCAAAGTAGTTCTGGCACTCCACGGAGAACAGCGTGTGGATCCTGTACGGCGCCTCCCCGACCGTCGAGGCCTCGCCAAGTCCGGCTGTGAGCAGCAGCGGCAGCAGCATCGCTGCCGCCAAGATCGAAGCTTTGCCCATTGGAGCTCCGCCTCAGGGCCGGTGCCGAAATGGGTAGCGCCCAAATGGATCTGGCACTAAGAATTTTTGGGTGAAAGTCAGAGGGGTGGACACTGGTCATCGTCAGTGATGTAAACGAGGCGAACGAAGAATTTACGGGGCAGAGTTTACATAAATATCTGTCATGTTTCGAAGGATTGAACATGCAGGAAGGTTGACAGATGGAATAAATAACTGGATAGATTACGTCTGATCTTTAGCAGCTTGTTTGCTTAATGGTCTCATTTGAAGTGAGAACGAGGCAAGAAATCAATCTTGCCTTCGACAAGCCGGTCGAGTGATGCCACTTGAGTTAATCCAGTCGAAAGTTGCTGGAGGAGCTGGCGCGATACAAAGAGGAAAATATCAGATCAGAGCATGTCTGTCTCTTTCTTCACGACAACGCTCCTCAGTAAATTGTGATACATACGATATTTGTGGGTGGAGCTGCGGCTGTCAGCATAGACATTGAAGGTAATGAATAAACATAAGAGATTACATCAGTACTTGGATATAAAAAAAAACTCTTTATTCGGATTGATAATGATACTATCATACAAATCGTCTATAAAATGAATTGTCAAAATCAAATTTTCTTCATAAGCATCAAACTTAGTTTTTTAAGCAATAAAGAGGAATTCTTTCATATTCTGATATGGATTTCACATAATACCCTTTACGAGTTACAGGCATCAGCAAGAATACAAGAACCATGGTGATGTAAATGAAGGGAAATGCGGACAGGGTAGAAAGCAGTTTTATGAAGAAGCATTTGGACACAAGTATTACCAACAGGTTGAATCCTACATGTGACAGATTCGATTTTCATTATTATTGTGTATTTGTTTCTTGTCGAAATGGTTTTTCCAAGTGACTCTTCTTTTACCCTTAACTTGTGTACCATACAGCCATGAATTTGCTGGTCCACTTCTACCAATAGCCAATAGCTAGGATTCGCCTAATCCTTTAATTTGCTGGCCAGAATATACCTAACCGCTTGGTCAATGCAATGGATTCATGAAAAACCTGTTCTTGGGACGAAACAGACGAAAAGAACATCGACGAAAGAACAGTGGCCATCGATGTGCTCCTGTAACGAATATGTAAAAGCCCCAGTCCTTTCAGCCAACGGTTGACTTGGGCAAAAAGAAAGACAACGGTCGAGCGATTTTAAATTCATGTCGGTTTCAAACTTCATCGTTCTTGCCACTCTTTTCTCCTTTATCCCGCTTTCAGGTCAGATCTCCCCTCTCTCCCCTTGCGCCATCACTCTCCAAACCGAGTCCTCCTCTGCCCAAGAAATGGAGACCCCATCTCGCTGCTGCTTCTCTGTGCTTGATCGAGAACTTCCTGTGGACCCTAGACTCGGCATAGTTGAAGGATGAGTTGAAGGGGTTAGTGACTTTCCTTCCGGATATCGAACGAAATTGTCGGCCCTGTTCTTTCTCCCAGCCCTTTTGATTTCCTTTCATCCTGTGGGGAAGGAAGCCGATAATGTCGGGCAAGTCTTCGACAGAGAAGTGAAATTCATTGATTTCTGGTATATGTCCGAGAGAGCTGCAATTGTGACTTGTGAGGTCTCTGCATTTGCTTACGTGCGCACATTGTTCCAAGTAAAATACAAGTATCATATTTACGTAGCTGCTGGAAAAACGCAGAGACAGATGGCACGAGAGAGAGAGAGAGGTGGCAATCAAGAGAGGGAAGGGACGGATGCATGGCAACATCAACGGATAATGATCTTATCCATTTTTCAATTTTTTTATACGAGAGAGAGATTATTTTCCCCCCCTTCCACCGACTGCGTTAGTGTCTGATAATAATAGTAAATAATAAAAGAAAAAAGAAAAAGTAAATATCTGCTGATGACTCTTCTCGAACGACGAACAGTCTTCCCATTTACGCTTCAATATTATGCGCTCTTTTCTTATAAGAAGGCAGAGTGCTCAACATGCACAGATCCCCTTTCTAGACCACGGCGAGACTCCGCACAACAGCCAACAGCCGATGATGTCCGTCTGGATTCGCTGTCTTGTCCAGAGTACTGTTTCTTGCTTGCTCTGGATATCTGCATGTGGCGGGGAGTTCTCCGAGTGGATGGATGGTGGCGATGAGGAAGAGGATGAGTTTAATAGTGTACTTACCTGCAAAGTCCCCAGATAATCCTTAGTTTCCGCATGTAGCAGGGTTTGCTCTAATGTGCTTATGAGATGGTCTGTTTAAAATGCATGTAATTCCTTCTTTTTTTTATAAACCGCCAGTATCCAGTTGGACTTTATCCAGCTGACTAATCCGGATCGTCCCAGGTCGGCCCATTTAAGGGGTTAAGAGCTCCCCGCCGCATGTGGGACTCAAACTCGAGTCCTCCCATTGGAATGATGAGTGTCAAACCACTTTATCACGCCCACGATGGGTAAATGCATGTAATTCCACTGAAGACATTGATTTTTGTCAATATATCATTATCATCTTCTCCATGTCACAAAATAAACATGTGAACACATACATTGCCCTCCTCAAGCCCGCTCGGAGGAGATCACCTTTTTTTTTATTATTATTATTATTGGTGTTGAATTCGTTGTAAATTTATAAGAGATCAGACTTATTTCTACTTAAAAATTTAAGCTGATAGGATAATGGTATCAAGTCTCTTATATATCGAGATCTTTTTATTCAATTTTCCGATTTGGGATTCCATTCCTCAGCATCCGCTCTCATGTGACAATGTAGCATATATGTGCCACGTGTCATGAACACCCGCCCTCAATAACTTTTCACGAACCGGGCATACTCTTTCATGCTCAAATAAGGGAGTCAATTAATCCAATAGTAAGTTGGACTATTAGTCTCCTAATAATCACCACAAGCCGAATATTTTTCTTTCAGGTTCGGTTTATCAACAACTGACCTTGAGCATTCTTTTGGACTCGGGACTTGGCGAGATGTGAGCCCATACAATAACCTACTCCAATACCATATAAAAATTTCACAGAATTAGGCTCATGTCTAACCCAAAATTTTAACCTGATAAGATAGTGGTACTCAGTATCTTATATGTCAGGATCCTTTTATTCAATTTTTTGATATGAAATTTTATTTCTTAACAATTGATAATTAGGTCTCTATGTATTTTAAAATGACTCTAATTAAATGTAGTTAAAAAAATATCTTATATGTCATTGTCTACATAATCAAATGACATCGGAACATTATGAATCAGTTAACATATGTTACATATCTGAATTATTCTTTGTCTAATGTTACATATCTGACTTCAGATGTGGCAAAAAACAAAAATGAAACAGTTAACATACACGTAAATGAATTTTGCGCACCCCAGGGCAGACCTAGTAAATTAAAAAGGCAACCAAGTCTAACCGCAGATGATAAGTTACATCAATAATAATACTAGGTCAAATTTAGCATAAACTTTGGTTTTTTTTTCAAATTTAGCACGTCGTTCAGTTTTTCGTTGAGTTATCATATGTGACATTGTGCCAAAGTAGACAAACGTCATGTTAAAATCAATAAATAAAGTAGAGTTGATGCCTGATGGGGATACACCAAACATACTATTCAAAATAGTTAGCTAGCATACCATCCAGTCCTCGTAGTTTTGGATTTAACATTTCAAAGAGTGTGCTGCTATAATATTGTTAAATTCGTTGTGAACTTATAAGAGATTAGACTTTTTCCACTTAAAAATTCAAGCTAATAAGTGGTGGTACCCAACATTCTTATAAGTACACAATATTTTCTTTATTTAATCAATGTGGGATCGTATATCTCAACACTCGTCCTCACGTGACAACGTGACCTACTTTGCCACGTGCCATTAAATACCCGCCCTCAACAACTGTCTACAAGCCGGGTATTCTTCTTTCGGTCTCGGATTAGGGGGACAACTGGTCACAAGTCGAGTAATTTTCTTCCGTACTCGGGCTTATATCAACTGACCACGAGACAGGCTTCTGGACTCGAGTCGGGCGAGGTGCGAGTCCACTGACTCTAATACCATGTTAAATTTGTTGTGAACCCATAAGGGATCAGTCTCGTTTCCACTTAAAAGCTCAAGCTAATAAGTGGTTGTACCCAACCTTCTTATAAGTACACAATGTTTTTTTTATTTAATCGATATGAGATCGTATATCTCAACAAATATTTCTCTATTTTCTTGTTCAGTAATGAGGCCATTTAAGGGTTAGGGAAGAAAGGGTTACAATTAGTATACAAAGAAGTAAAATTTTCCACAAAATAGTTACTAATTTGTGTAGGTTCATTCAGCCTCCCCCTTAATAGACAAGAAAAAAGAAGAAGAAGAAACAATTTTTCTGTGTTCTGATGGCTCCTATCAGCTAGTTTAAACCGTAATTAGCAGCTATCATACAGGTATTTTCTAAGGTGGTATTCATCCAAGGCATGTTCCATTAGAGTCTGTTAGTTTTACTCTAGTTTTTTGAGGCAATCTTAGTTGAACAAACTTAGTGGAAACTTGATATGGTAGAGAGACCCTGCAGGAATAATGGAATGGTGTTTTTTTAACTTGCTCCAGATTTGTTTTTTAAGGAAATCTCTTAGATTCAGCAAGCATTGGATATCACTGTCTTACAGTGGGCCACTTCAAACGTAAAGGGTCTAGGATTAGTGGAATTGTTCAAACATAAGTATAGGAGAATGGGAACATGGTTTGATTTACGTGAGTTTAGATGGGTTAATCCTGCTCAAGGGAATCACAGTCGCCAATCGCTATCGACAGAACCCTGTTGGCCTCTACTTAACATGTGCAAATCCTAATGTAGCCAAGCTCTCTCAATCCTGTGTCTGCTCTAAAATTTTCTAGATCAGATCTCGAGACACTGCACAACAGGTTCTACCTTCCTCTTTACTTAGATCTCCAATTATGGCTCAAGGCTCCACAACACTCATTGCAGAGTCAGTCACACTTTTTTCCAGAAAGTGTCTTTTCAATGTGAGTAGCCATGAACTGTAATAACAATGCACGCTAGATTTTATCATGAAAATGATGCTGACAAGAGTTTAGTATTTTTGTACCTCTTGAGGTTCAAAAGTTGAAAAAAAAAAAGTTCAGTATTTCAGACTGAAGTTCACCGTACCAGAGAAGAAACGCACCTCTTGCTGCATGCTGCACCCTCAGTATCAACAGAAAACAGACCATCCCGTCTTGCATCTTTTATCAAGATTTTGACAACTGTTACTACTAGTTCTAGTCTCGCACAGAAATATTAATCCCAGTTTATATTAAGTAGAAGTTTCAGGGCACGACTCCATGATAACACGCACATGACCCACTTGCAAGAAGTTTTCATGAAATCAAACAGAACACAGGACAAAGCAAACAAAACATCTAGTCTGAGGATTTCAGGAGATACTTATGTATCAGTATTTTAGAAGAATGGGGATATGGTTTGATTTATGTGAGCTTATATGGATCAATCCTGCTCAAGGGAATAACAGTTTGCCACCTGCAGGCCTCTACTTAACATGTGCAAATCCTGATATATTAATTGTCCATGTGATTCCTCCCCTACAAAGCCAAGGTCTACGTCTCAGCTATAAAATTTCCTAGATAAGATCTCGAGACACTACAATAAGTTCTACGTCCTTTTTTTCTCCCCCGAGTCTAAACGTTACACAGGTTTCCAACTATGGTCCAAGGCTCCATTACACTCATTATAGAATTACTTAAAACTTTTTCCAGAAAGTCTCTTTCCAATGTGCATATGGAGGCGCATACACGCATTTGAGTAGCCATGAACTGTAAAACAATGCGTGTGGGATTTTATCATGAAAATGATCCTGACAAGAGTTTAGTATTTCTACCTGGAGTTCAGTATTTGTACCTGAAGTTCACGGTTCCAGAGAAGAAACGCACCTCCTGCTGCACCCCCAGCATCAACAGAAAATGGACCATCCGTCTTGCATCCCTAGATTTTGACAACTGCTGCTACTAATTCTTGTCTCCGACAGAAATATTAATCCCGGTTTATACTAAGAAGGTAAGGGTTCCTCCTACCCCCTAACAATTCCATGATAACACGCACGTGACCCAATTGCAAGAGGTCTCCATAAAAACAAACAAGACACAGAGCAGAGCAAACAAAACATCCGGTCTAAGGATTTCAGGAGACATCTACCTATATCAGTATTTTAGATTTTTTGATTGTGTTATGCGAATTAGTCCCTTGCTGCGACCAAAGAACCTTTGTCTCACCTTAGCCTTCGTACCTCTCTTCGGTAGTTCAGAAGCATTCCCGTCTCAATCTGGGTTCAGGAGAGAATCAAGAAACGAGACGATCTCTCACTCTCTACTCTGTCGAAGAAAGCTGGCTAATGGGGGAAGCGAAGTGAGGGACGGCCTCTTCCCCTGGAAGAAATCCGGCTAATAAGGGAAGAAGCGAAGTTGAGAGAGGTTCTCCCAACGGTCCAATATTTTGAAACGGCTGACGGGGCAACCGCTACTATACCAATGGGCCCACAAGTTTGGGCTTATAATAACTGGGCTAGGCCCATATTTATGTGCTTGTTGGGCTTTATTTTTCTTTTTTAATTATTTTAAAAATAATTTAGCTCCCTACCATTTTACAGTGGTTGTCGGATTCTTGATATTATTATATATCGCTTTCGATCTCGTGAACCGGCTGTTGTATGACGGTTCAATCGCGCAATCCATTCAAGAGAGACGACTACAACTACGAGCATGAGTCAGATTGTACAAGGACGTTAGCGGCTCAGCAACAATATCCGGATTCAGCCAGTAGGCGGGTAACGATGAAGAGCAGCCAACTCTGACTCTGCTTTGATCCTGTCACACTTTTGTCCGCTCTTGCCTTAAATTCCACATCGAGGGTCTTCTCTTAACCTCTTGGGTCTTCCTTTTCTGGATGAGATAGCTGCTGGTCGCTTGGTTCCTACACTGTTTTCATTTATGTCGGGTCATGCTTTCTTTTCCAGGAGCTTGCCGGGCTCCTCTTGTGAATCTTGGGAAGTTCGTGTCTTGTGCTTCGTTATACTCGCTTAGAGGTACCCGCTCTTTGCTTTCATCAAATAGTTTAATCCTACTCCGCTCTTTTCACTTCGCAACTGTCGGAATTGAACTCGCAGTGGACGTGTTCGCGTATGCTTGTTCCTACTCGATGGTCAAATGTCTCCACCTAAAAACTGCGAAAGCCTTATTCACTTTGAGGTCTATGTTGTGTGACTAAATTGATTAATGTTACTATTGAATCTGATTCGTTCTCGTGATATTATTTCCTTTGTTTTAGGACTCTAATCCACTCAAGCAGTCAGTTTTCATGGTTGATGGTCTTCTTGAAGTTCAGCCTTTTGGTGTTTATGAGCTTCCAAACCGACCCAGTTAATTTCTCGAGTCGATATATTTAGGCTGCTTCAGGCTTCCCCTGAGCTAGGCTGGTGGCTCTGCACATTTTCAATCCCTCCATGTTGATTCTGAGACACCTCAATCGGGATTTCCCAAATAACCTTTGCTCGTTATCTGCTCAATCTGATCCAGGAAATTCAGATTTTTGTGATGCTAAGCTGATTAGCGCTTCAGCCTCCGCCTAAACTTATGAAGTGGAGATAATTGTCCACACTCATTGGGTATCTACGCATCCCTGATGCAATCCTATGAACTTTGACTAGTTAAAGGTGTGTTGAATTTGGCTGAACATAAAGTGAATGGTGTCCTTGTGTCTACTTGAATGATGTATGCTCAAGTGCAGTATTTAGACGGGTATCCATCATCAGAGATACAGTACTGATAATAGGAAAGGCCTGATGGTGATAGCTGCTGCTTTTGTGTTGTCGCTTCTATTCCTGCAACTGCCAAGGATACCTGGTTCTGAACTTCTCTTTAAGTCCAAGGTCTGTGGGACCAATCATTTAGCTTTTTCAGGTCCTCTGGATGACAAAATTCTATTTGTCAATGGACGTTTAGTGGAAAAAATCACAATTTGTAACGCCTTAAGGTACCAAGTTACAAATGGTTACCCTTTTGAGGAGTACTGCTATACTGATCTCTGTGGTCTAGATCACTCGCAAGGTATTCCATCAATTGGATCGGCATTTTCAGTTTTACTTGGAACACATATTGTTTAGTTTATGAATCATTTTTACATATAAAATCACATGTCTCCCTATTTTGGCAGTGAAGTTTACTCATTCCAGCGGAAGAACACTTTTGCAGACACAAATGAAGGAAGCAGCTGTAGACGATGCAAGTTGTCACTTTAGTGGGAGTAAGGGCACTCACTGGACCTTGTTAAGCCATAAAACTATGGTTGTGGTTTTGCCTGGAATGTTTGCTCTGTGTTGTTTCATACTATGTCCTTGCGTTCATGGAAAGAGAAAGGAAATACCCAATGCTGTGCTTGCCAAGGACCCTAGCTCAGGTAAGAAAAGTTCTGCATTTGATTGAGCCAACAAAGTAATTATTTTTTAAAAAATCCCTTTAAACTTTGCTTTCCACTGTGAAGTTTGTACAGCTCATGTTAAAAGATAGATTTTGCAAGGTGTTAAGAATTTACACAGACAATTAAGTGCTAGTTTCGAGGGGTGAATGATCTACAACAATCAAGCCAGTATGTAGCTGATATGGTATTTTTGTTCGAACCATTAGAAAGTCAAGGACCTCTTGTGCACTGCCATAGAAAGATTTCTGATTTCTGTACTGATTAATAAAAGCTAAGATACTCTCTTACTAGGGAAAGAAATGGAATCCCCTTTTCAAGTTGTGTACAATGTCTTGTTCTTTATCTGTATGTGGGTGATTCAGACTTTTTTTCAGCGAGATGCACATTAGTCATTTTTTCTTACATTGTAACCAGACAAATGTTCTTTTCACAGTGGCTTCTCTTACTGTATCGAAGTCAAATTCTGCTCCAGGGAACATTCCTGGCAGTCCGCTTAGTATGTTACCCAGTCCTAGAGTTTCAACGTCCCAAAAGCTCCGTAGACTTGGATCTATACATCTCAATCTGAATCAGGTTGTAAAAGCAACCCGCAATTTTTCACCCTCAATGGTAATAGGAGAAGGAGGATTTGGAACTCTTTACAAGGCAGAGCTTGAAGATGGCCAACTTGTTGCCATCAAAAGAGCAAACAAGGTATATAATGATCTTCTCATGTTTTCATATAGTGTTACTGTTTGAGAAAGATGAGATATTGCTCCCCAGTACCTGAAAATAATTTTATCTGATCCAAAATTTGAGTTTGTCCTTGCACAGCTCTGTGAAAATCTGCAGAGCTTGGGTTATGCATTTGTTGGCTCATGTGGTTTTGATGCATAAAGTCCACAATTATCATCTGTTGCATGTCCAATTACTGTCAGTATCTTTTGCTATTTTCTGACTTTAAAATATTATGCATCTTCTGAAACTAATTGGTCAAAATAGCTCATATATATGTAAAGTAACCATCTTTCACTAAAGCTAAAGTGGATAATGGCTTTTCTTATGTATTCACCAATATTGCATTTAACTACTTATTGTGATGGATGTTAGAAGCTGTTTCTTCTAGACATGATATTTTTAAAGATTTTTTTTGGTAGTTGATAGATATTTTTTAATTTTGATTGCCCAATGGGTGCACATTGTCCTTTGATTTTACCACCAAATGATTTTTTCACTGTTAAAATTATATATGAGATGATGTTCATCAAGTAAAACACCTTGTGCATATCATTTCATACTTGCATTGGTTTGTGATTATCAGCAAAGCAATAATCTCTGAGTTATTGTACCTATTAGCAGGGCAAATATATGGGCCAAGACTGCACATGCTTATTTAAGCATCATATTATCTAGTGTTCCTTTTCTTGGGTCCTTTTTTTTATTGTTACAAAACTGTAATTTGCAGGAACACTTTGAGAGTCTGAAGACTGAATTTAGCAGTGAGGTTGAGCTTCTAGCCAAAATTGATCATCGGTGTTTGGTGAACCTACTTGGTTATCTAGATGAAGGGAATGAGCGCCTTATTATAATAGAATACATACCAAATGGTACCCTAAGAGAGCATTTGGATGGTGAGATTAATGACCCTAGAATTCTTTTATTTCTTCATACTGAGAATGGAGGACATTCTAGTCTTCTAAGTTCCATTTTATACGGCATTGTAGGTGTTCGCAATGGAATCCTGGACTTCAACCAGCGGCTGGAAATTGCAATTGATGTTGCCCATGGCCTGACTTACCTACATTTATACGCTGGTAAAAGAAAAGAAAAAGAAAAAGAACCCTTCATTTGCTGGAATTTTCTTCTAATAAATATTGCACAAAGACACTTCTAATTATGTTAATTTATCAATTTCCATTGCCTGCCTCCCCGTTTCAGTGCTTGAGATCCACATGTCTTGTATCTGTTCTCCTTGCCAATCATTTAATCGAAATCAGTCACTGCTTTTCATCTCAATATAGTCTCATTCAGCGGTTGTCAAGTCTCAACACAATGTGAAGACCTGTTAGTTGCCTTGTTACAAGATACTAATACGTTGTGACCTACTAGAGACTTTGCATAAACTTCAATGATCATGATTTGACATGCCTTAGATCTGCTCTTAGAAACCCAGATCAACTGTTATTACTGCTGCCAATTGGTTGACGTCTGGATCCAAATATGTCTGATCTTGCTATGCAGTGCATAATTTGGAATTATTTATTCAAATGACTTCCGCTTTCTTTTATTTACTTTCAGAGAAGCAAATAATCCATCGAGATGTGAATTCATCCACCATTCTTTTGACCAATAGCATGAGAGCCAAGGTAGCAGATTTTGGATTTGCGACTCTTGGTACTGCTCCAGACTCCAATAAAACTCATGTTTCTACAAAAGTAAAAGGGACAGTCGGCTATTTAGATCCTGTGTATTTGAGGACCTTCCAACTCACCACCAAGAGCGATGTCTACTCCTTTGGAATTTTACTTCTAGAAATTCTTACCGGCCGGCGTCCACTGGAACAAAATAGATCTGTTGAGGATCGGGTAACACTTAGATGGGTAAGAACTCTTCCATTTATTTTTCCCTTTTATCTGGGTTTAGTTGTTGAATTATGGAGGTTATGGTATTTAATCGTATAATCGATTTGCATATCAGAAGACTATGCTCTGGAGATAGAGGTTCAGTATAATCAGATTAGTATACTCTTCCATTTCGTTTGCTCCATTAGGATCTGATTTCGATGACTGCTTTAGAAAGATCCACTCTATGAGAACTTTCTTGAGGGTTATATCTGCTTGCTAAACTTAGCAATTTTTTTTAACCAATTGGAGTCCACATTTTGGACTCTTCATGAGTCTTCGCTCATGAACATTGGACAGTGAGATTAGGAATTCCCCCTTCAGCTGGATAGGTATAGGTCAGCTACATTTATGCAACATACATAACCATTTATATAATTATGATGAGCAGGTATTCAGGATGTTCGATGAAGGGAATGTGGAGGAGCTGGTTGACCCCAGGCTGGAGGAGGTCGTGGACAGGGAAATACTCATCAGGATCATCAGTTTGGCCATCCAATGCGCTGCGCCAGTAAGGTCGGACCGACCAGATATGAAAATAGTTGGAGAGCAGTTATGGGCTATAAGGGTGGATTATCTTAAGACTCTGAAAAGAGGGTATTGATTGTTGATCTCCAACATCAGCTAAGCGCTTTAAATGCGTGGTGTGCATGATAGTTTTAGAAGGTAGGATTTCTTGCAAGGGTGAGGTCAAGCTTGAGATACACGAAGTTTGTGAAAGTTGGGGTTTGTGTAGGGTATCTCTAGCTCCTAGGGCAGGGTATAAAAGAGCTACAGTGGGATATCGTAACTCTGGTGGTCAGTGGCCACTCATATATTGAATCACACCGACATGGACTGAACAGTATGATGAAGAGTGTCCGAGGGGAACTGCTGATCGAACCAAAGAGCTGGAGAGGAATAGTTTTGAGAATTCCTATTGTTTTTTTCACTGAAGAAGCTATATGTCGATAAAGATGGAACGAACAGCATACTAGAATGGTCTCTACTGTCTGGTTTTCAAGGTGGAACATGTTTAGTTGCTTCCCAGGGCCATTCGATCTGCCGAATTCGCAGGGGATGATGGCATTAATTAGTGATTAAACCCATTGGGCAACCAGCGTCTGCATGGCAAGGGTATAGTTATTATAAGTTCAATCTATGCCCTTAAATCCATTTACAGTGTTTGACTGGGTACAGCCTCTCTCTTATCTTGATTTCTGGAGAATATGAATTCTTCACTATTTTTACCCGAGTGATCGCGTGAAGGATTGCTGCGAACTCATCGATTCCGGCTAAATCGAAATCATTGCCTGGTCTGAGGGATCCAAGTCGGGTACGGAGTGAACAAGTTGGGAGATTGATCGGCCCCGACCGATAACTTCTCAAACATGTCGGCGGACCGTAGTCTCGGTTCATCTGACCCGGAGGAGCTCTCCGACTGGACAGCAACTTCTCACGCCATACGAGCTCGTAGGAGCTGGACCACAGTTGCTCGACCATCCGTGGTCGAGGATCCTCTCTGCTCCTGACTCTCGTCACGAGAGCAAGGAGAACTTTCATCCTTCATTGATCCTGCCGCTTCGACTTCTCGGGTTGTTGATCTCCTCCGGGCCTTCTTGCTTATGTCCCAACGGCGTAATTTCTTGCACGCACCGAAGCATTCCCGGATCGGTTGCAGTTCCTAGAGCTAGAGCTTGAGCCATCGAGCCATATTTTTCTCGCACCATCGATTTGTATTGATTATTGAAATAATTTCTAACAACACAACAATTTTCGGCTTAAACCACAACCATCTCAAACCTCAGGAACGAAGTTTGCGAGCTTACACAAAATTAGAACCATACTGTTGACTATGGTTTCTGGGCCAACTGGCATGGCTTGAAAGTTTTCGTGACGAACTTAGCGCAGGAAAATCATTTTGAAGAAATGAAAGAAATTTTGTGAAAAAAATTATTTAATTACGTTTTAAAAAATAATTATATTTTATCTTTCCCCAATATTTTCTTAAAAATTAACATAAAAATGTATCTAATCAATTAATCATATCACATGAAAAGAATTATGTGTCATGCCGAATTTTTATTTAAATTTATCTGGAAAATGAACATTTTGATTAGTTCAGTCCGTACCAGGCGGCCCAACGCACAAAGCAATCGCTTCTTTGCTAGCATTTTTGGGCTGAATGACACTTTGGGCCACGCCAGAATGACCCGAAAATATCAGGCTAGCCCGGACCGCCAGTGTACATACTGTGAAGAATAACTGTACCAAAAAGCCGTGTACTACTGTTTGAATGCCGAGTCACTGTTCAAACCCGAGAGCAGACAGCTCGAAGACATTGTGGTAATCGCTACTCGAAAGACGTTCAGGCCAACGTTGGAACTCGTAAGCACATAAAGAAGCACCTCAGCCACTGCCAATATTGGAACTCATAAGCACGTAAGGGAGCACCTCAGGCAGTACATTCAGCTCCCTTGGGTATCAGTGAGTCCTACACGAAATGGGGCATTGGGCGATGGTTTAGAAAAACAGGTTCTCTTCTAGATTCACTCTGAAAATCAAAGCACACGTTCTTCTTCCTCCTCCAGTGCAAAATCTTTTCCCCATTTCGTTGGGGACACAACGCCTAGCCATAATCAATTCCTGAACTAGCATGAGCAGGCCGAAGCATGCCAAAAATCGTGTGAGCTGAGGAATGAGACGTGCTCATCAGTGTCGATGAGAATGCTTCCGCTTCACAACATGGGCCTCTCCCTTCTCTCGGCTCCTCTTCTGCCAGACACTTAACAGGAAAGAGAGGAATCCCATCGCAGCCAGCGGGTAGAAAATTTTGTAAGGAGCCAAGGCCAAACCCGAGTGGAAACAGTAGTACCCAGCAAGAAGGTACACGTAGTACATTCTCACCACATTCCTCCCTATACCAGGGAAGGAAAACTGTATGGCATTGGATTCAGGCTTCTGGTTGCAAATTCCATGGAGGATGACTCCGACACAGAGAACCGAGTCTATGAGCCATGGGAAACTCTGTCCCATCCCTATCCTCTGCAATAAAAAGAGAGTCCAGATAGTGTCACAAGGCCTGGAATTTCAGTCAGAAAACATAACAAAGAAAATTAGGGCGTCACTTGACTGCAGCGGCAAAAATATTCAACACTGCATCCTTTTAGGTAGAAAATCATAATTGGTTATTCTAGGAAAGTATGCAGGTCCCACTTTTTAATACTTCAGAGAAAGACAAGCTGCTCTAATTATTACGACTACAACATAGATCTGCATCATCCCATGCTTAAAAAAGCAATCTTCAATCTCAAAATGGAAAATCAGAAGACAATTATCAGCACGAGTTTAATAGAAAACAAAGAGAATCCTTACTCCTGCATGAGTATACACATTCTACAGGTTTTCCTAGCTTAATACATAAATGGTACATAACCCAACTAAATCTTAGTCATATGGGTCAGTGCGAGAATCTATTCAGACACTAGGAATAAAAGTAGATGCGTTGCCTGCATAACACTTCAAAAAGCTCTTCCATATTCATGACCAAGCCCACAAGAAGAAAAGCCTTGTCAACTCCCATTCCTACATGTTCTAATCAAATCTAAGATCTCACTACAGTCCACAGGAAACAGCTAGCAATATGATTGTCCAGCTTAATATAGGAGACAAATGCTTATTTATGTAGTATTGAAGCTCAAAAAGAGAACTAAATATAGTAATCAATACCTGGGACCAAGCCACTAGAGATGGGACAAACATAAGCAATGAGAAGAAGTGCAGAATCAGCATGCTATGTTGGTGGCGAAAGATCTCCAATTGTGTATCAACGAAGCTTCGGGTGGACTCTGGACTACTGCAGTCGTTCTCTTCCAATTGTGGATCAGCATTGAATTTACCGTGAGAATCAAACTCGGATTGCTGGAAGCCATTGCTACCTTCTCTGCTGAAATCTGTAAATTCACTTCTTCGTACATGGCTGCAAAAGTAATGCATCCAAAAAATGTGAGAGACACATAGCACATTTTTAGACATTAGTTGCCAAGGCGACAATGAAATATTATGACAAATAAATAAGGAATATTTCAACTCGTCTCCAATCACAATGGAAGATTCTAGAATCATGAACAGCAATCTTTAGCTAGCAACAGTCTTCATGTCCCAACTGGCAAAATTCCAAACCAAACCAACTCTAAAATGCAGATATCATTTAGTTTAGGCCTATCTTAACTGTTGATTGTTGCATATCCCACAGTGACTGCCGTGGAGCACAATAATCTATAGCTCATAAGCCAGAGTCTAAGAAAGAACTTTTTGACCACCAATCTGTGTCGAATCTCCCCTCAAAGATTATACATATCATTTTTAATTTCGTTTTAGGAAATCCCATTCATTACAAAATAAGGAGATTTCTCATTTTTCCACCTGCACCAACAAATCCAATCATTGAAGATATCGACTGCATAATATAGGAGAATTGTCTGGTCCATTACCGGCATAGAGCATAGTGGCAGCATATAGCATCTGCTGAAAGAAGAACAAATAACCCCAATGCTGGATGGACGAAGCATGTCAAGCTACTTGCAACCAGGGCAACACCAAGGGGTGGGTTTGATCTGACAAGCTTAACCACCTGTTTCATCAGCAAGATAAGTGGATAGTGAGGAAGTGGAGTTCCAAGGTCACCTAATTGGGTGAGAACAACAGGAGAGCAAGAGGCAAAACAGAGTATATTTCATGGAAGAAAGGACTTCAGCCTTCTTGTAATTTAATTTTTAGTTGTGCAACAGAATACCAGTAGAAAAAAACAGCAGGCTTTAACACAAGCTGTATCAGGAATTACAAATTTACCTTTAATGAGAAGAAACCAGATGACAGGTTAAGAAACCAACGAAACATCAAAATACGATGACACAATCTCCAGGCTTGCCACCTGCAGTCAAACAATTCTTGTCATATGAGATTTCAAACAGTTTCTCCTATAAAACTCAGTGAACTGGGCTGGTGGGCGGGGAAAGAGAGAGCCAGGGTGAATTACTAAAACTGAGTTTGTTGTGAAGTACTGAATACCAGCAGTGAGTCCATTTATGATGTATTAAATGTGTATCAGCAAGAGGACAAATGATAAACCTTCCGTTGATGAACACATGCACGCTTGCGGCCACATAGAAGACCAGTTGAGAGATCCATGTTACAATTATCATGACACCATTGCTCAGTAGATAGCAAATAGTTGAGATGATAGTAAAACTTGCAAGTGGAGGGAGTGACTGATCCACTAGCAAAGAAAATAGCAAGGAAACCAATATGGGCACCCCAACTAGAAGCAAAAACGGGGATGGCATCCTCAAATTCAATTGAACAGCAGTCATCATTGGTGGTATTGGCAAGTCTTGATCCCAAAACCACGCTTGACGCATTAATGCAAAAAATATAACAGAAAAGGAGAGAGAAGTTATCTGCACAAAAAACAACACCATGCAAAATAAGCAAATGGTTGATAACTATACATACACAAAAAGGATTTGCAATGAAAATCCATATCCAATATCATAAAGTGCCCTTTTAACCATCTCTCATTGTGGAAATGCACAGAATGAATGTGTTCCAGGTTCTTACCAATCTTAATTTGTCAAACATATTAATTAGAACAACTATTTGTAGGAATAGATGTAAGCCTATCTCAATTGAAAAAGCCATTTGCAAGCAAGAAGACTGATTCTACTTAGAAGCCCAAATCATATTGAAATTCCAAAGCTGAATGAATTTCCATTGTCATTCTTATATTGGTATTCTAGCAAGTCTAACCAAGGAATGATAGCAAAACACATAGAACATCAGCTTAGTGTAGATTTTAAAGTGACTAGGGCAGGAGTAGACCTAAACTGCCCAATCAAATAAAGAGGATTTTTTGTGTATATTAAAACCAAGTTGCATAATTTACTTACAATTGCATGTTCAACAAGGACCTAAAATAATGCCAGAAGAGGATAATGCAATTTCTTCCATAAAACCACCAGGTTAGAACTAAGAATAATGCACTAAGAAAAGTTTCAAGATGAAATATTAAAGAATCTGAAAAACACAGACGTACATGGAGCCATGTACCTGAGGACTGTATAAGAGCACAAATCTGCCAGCTGCAGCAGTAAAGGACACAGAAATGCTGCTTTTGTATGCACAATGGGGATCCACCTGCAGCAGGATTTAGTTACAAATTATTTAGTGCCTAAAATTGTGAAGTGATTGCCTGTAATCAAATCATGGTTCTCTTCCAAATTAAAATTAGAACGTTGTATTTTAAAAGATTGGTGCTCTTAAAGCGAAGAGCCTCTATTGCTTGAGGTGCCGGGCACTGCAAAAATGATGCTTACAATAACGAAGTAAGGCACTTGTAAAGGTATATATTTGTATATATAACTTCTTAATCTGAAAGACACGATCAATCAGAAAACAGAACTATCAAGAAATAGATCGAATAAATATTTTTTTAGATAAAAGCTAAAAAATTGTCTTAAGAAAGAAAATAATGGCACAAAGAAATCAAAATTTTAAAATAAAAAAGATGAAGCTCTTCTTCTCCAACATCAGAGAAACATGAAATTATTCCATTTTTGTTTAGTATTAATGCATAAAAGCATATATAAAGGGGGTTGAAGTTATACAAAAGCATGAGCCTTATCATAAATCACTCATAATTACATAACACTATGAACCTCCTATACACTTGACTATACCAAAAACGTAAATCCCACGTCAACCTCTGTCAAGTCGGTTTTAGACAAATCTGCAAATAAGCTGTTGAGTGAATATGAAAAACAAAAATATAGATTTAGGCTTCAAAAATTAACAAGCCTGCCTGTTTAAAATGGGAGGATCAGCAGGAAAAAGGAAACTGTTGGAGAAAGAGGACTTTATGTTTCCTCTCGACAATTTCCCAACCCCACCCCAGCATTTAGCATCATGTCAAACTCTTTCAGGGTATTCAGTGTTGGTTTCATAAAATATTTTCTGGAGAGCAAAAAATCCCTGGAAAAGGTGAGCACCTCCTGCCTCATCGCAATAATCTATGAAGAACAAAGATGTGGCCCTTTCAAAGGAACCTCACCTGCCATCTTGGCATGCTATGGTGCATGGCCTAGAGGCACCCATGCAAGCACCTCACCACTTTTTTAAATTACTGCTTGCAAGCACACTTAGCCACAAATATGAGATCCCGATAGTATGGACAAAAAAATAATTAGAAAGACTGCATACCAGCAACAAAACGGTTGTTTTATCAGTCTCAGGGGTTGAACCCAAAAGAGCTGGAGATGAATCAACAAGAATTGTCTCAGTGAACAAATTTGGAATCACATGTAATCCTGATGTAGCATCCCATGCAAGTGCCACAGGAGGAAAACAGCGAAGTTTGCAAAGTCCTGCAATATAATAAACAACATAACTTAGTTGAATGAACATAAATAATATGATAAGCATGGTTTACAAAGTCCTGCAATATAATAATGCAACTTAGTGAATGAACATAAATATTGTGATAAACATTTGAGTCCAAGATTATAGACATATATTTAATAATCAAGGATTTAGACCCAAAAGAAAAACTTCATCACTTACTATTGTGTTCAGCATCTCCAGCCTCTTCAAGAGGAAGCCCAGATTGTTTTATACCACAACCTGCAGTTTTCAATGACAGCGTAACAGGCAAAAGGCCTAAACTAATGCCAAATGACAGATTGAAAGCAAGTGGATGATCCTCCTTAAAGAAAATGTCCTGCAAAGTTTGATATCATGCCTAAAGTCAATAGATGGTCATTCAGGAAATCAAATCAAATCAAATCAATATATTGAAGATTTTATTTTTCATCTTGCCAGCCCAGAAAGTAAACAACCTTTTCAGAATACATAGAGGAAAGCATAGTCAATAATGATAAATCATGTTTCCCTTCCTTTGGATTAAAGAACTGCCCCACTGCCATGGAAGCTGCTGGAGGAGGTCTGCCTGACACACTCTGCAAAATATGGAAATTGCAGAAATGTCACATGACTGAAGACAGAAGTGATTTTGATAATGTAACTTGGGCAATGGTAGATAGACACGAATAGAAGCAGGTCAACTTTTTAATGTTCGACATCTCTCTCTTAAAAATGGGCCCAACCAATAAAAAGGCAGGCTAAGCCTTTCATCATTGACTGTTATCTCCTATCAAATGGAAATGCATCAATTATTATTATTTAAAATCCTTGACTGTCTGCTGTGCAGCTGAATGAACATGGCAGGTGCATGTGTTTAACTTATGCTACTTAAGGGTGAGTTTGAATGAAGCTTGAGGAAAAGTGAAACTCTAATATGAAAATTGAAGCATTAGGAAGGTAATTGTGCAGATACAATGAAGAGGTAAGCATAAATTCATGGCAAATATTAGAAAATGCGACTAGTATTATGATTCCAGTATAAATATTTATACAGGAACTGAGATCCAAAGGGAAAGCCCTAAGCAAATTGATATCACCAACACTCATTACTAAAAATATAAACAGCATTCATCTTCATGCTTCAAGTTAGCCTATTAAGTGCAGCATAAAGTTGCTGATTCAGCAAACCTGATAGATCAACAAGTACCCAAGAAATGGCCGGAGAAGGGTTAAAAAATGACCGATTATAATTTGGAGAGAATACATCTGTTCTTAAAATATAAGATGAAAGAAAACTGCTCGAGATGCTTCGCTATGTGAAGCATCATCTTCAGATGACCAAATAAAAACATGGAAGCCTTATGGAAATAATTCCAGGAAAAATTATTAAAAGAGACCAACTACATTAGCAGAAACCACAGAAAGGTCATCATCTACAGAGATATGAGGTGTATGCTTTCAGATTGAGAAATATGCAGCCAAAGATATTAAGTGAAGAAAAGCTTATACTGTGCTTAACAGAGCAAAAGAACCATCACTACATTAACATGAAAAAATAAAGATGATAGAAACTCAGAGTCCTAGATCAACTTCATGGTCGATTCAAGATTAAAGAACATCCTTAGTTTTATATGTTCATGGTCATGCAACCCTCATGCAGAAGTTCAAGGGTGGGGTCGGGAAGAGAGAAAGAGAGAGAGATAACATGCCACTCTCACTCCAATCCCAATGATTGTCCAGTGAAAGAGATGCTCTCCTCGAGATAAGAACAAAAGTTTGCTATAAAGTTTATTTTCATGGATATATATATATATATATATATATATACACAAGTAATACAACTGAAAGGAATTAATGAAAAAAATTGAGCAAGCTGTACCGGTCGAGGCGCAACAGATATAGTTAAAAATCTGAAACCAAGCATATCTTCAGGGCCCAACAGAAAGACAGAAGATGGGGGCGGTTGCTCTGTCTGACTTCCTGGTTCAATCTATGAAACAAATAGAATATACCAGTTTAGCATGCCATAGTATCCTCTCTCCCCAAATCTTCACTCTCAAATGATCTAATCTACTATATAGTAAAAACATATGATATTTGCAAGAATATTTTTCTTGCAACAATTGTTTGCCAAATAAAACTACTCAAAAAAAAAATTGTTTGAAACAAAGTCACTAGATGGAAAAAGGGGAGGAACGAACAGGCATTATTCCAATTCCGTTTGAGTGAATGCAATGAAAAAAGAACCAAGTAATACTTTAATACCTGAGTAGGTGTAGGCCCTGATGGTATATGCACCATCTTTGTGGTCACCTCTAGAACCCTTCTGTCCACAGGTTTTGAGGCTGATTTTCCCTTTTCAGGCCAAAGATGTAGTCTTACACCAGAACATGGAGCAAGGTTCGTAACAAGTATGAAATGACTTTTCCCCCCAGAACCCTAAGAAAAAATCCAACTGTCACTTGTTTTATCAAAAGTAATTTCATTCTATGACAAGCCGATAGTAACTATGAAGAGTGAATGCACTAGATTCGACCATGAAGTCTACAAGCAGTCCAATGAGACACCATAACAAACCTTTAGGACAATAGAAAAAATTAAGTAAACAGTAATATGAAGACGTGCAGGATAAATCGCAATCTGCTGTTTCAAAATTGATCGAGTGAGAAAATTGAGATGAAACACTTGTTTACGTGACTTTGATCTTTTCACAAATTGGAGAAATCTGAAAGCAAATTTTAATTCAATTATTGCAGACAGAAGTACTAAAGCATTCTTTCTCGGTTTCAGACAATTCATTAGCAAATATGACACCTAGAAACCTACAAAAAGCATCATTTGTACAGTTTGGGGAAACAAATTCTCAGGTTCTAAGATCTGTAGAAACCTTGACTGAGCTCACCAGTTTCTGTATGTCCAACCATCGCCTTCTCCCATCCATGGCTAATATGGTGACTGTGGTTGTTTCAATATACAAGTCTCTCTCAAGGACATCATTGCTCCAAAGAATATTGATTGGACAAGCAGGTAAAGTTTTTGCTGGAGATCCTGCAATCAATCCTGCAGATGGATTAAACATCATAGCCATTTTGCCCTAAGCCATGCAAAAATTAAAATATAAAACTATTCTCTGAAAGATTACATATTGAAGACAAGAAAATTTTGTTGCTGCTTGAACCTAATCATGAAAATAGTGCAAAGCAACATTACAAAATCTTAACTCTGTGGGAACAGCAAAGATGAAAGGCAGAAGTCGGAAGCTAAAGATTCTTCTTAGCTGGTTCACCATATGAGATTAACAGAAAACATTGTGAAAGGAAAACATAGGCCTCATCGTCTTCAGGTACGTATGGCCACGAAACTCCAGAATTATATTGACATTGTGTTCATATTATTGCCAGATTTCAAAGGCCATTTCTTTCCATTGAATTGTTTCTATCTCCCTTTATATATACAATTTGTACGTCAGACAGTTATCTCTGATTTTCAAAGTCGAATCAATGTATATAGTTACAAAATAGTAATTTGGACTAGCCCCAATCCTTCAAGAATTTTTAGCTACCCCACGATTTCCACTCATCCCATATTTCTCACTCATTGCTGCTGCAAACAAGGTTAAAAGTGGCACCCACAATAAAAGGTTTCAACAATTTATTCCACATGTTAATCAACATATAATAAATTCTTCCAAGAGCTTTTCCTTAAAAGTTCTAAATAAGATTGGAAGCTATGACAACTCTTCAATGCACAAGCATACACCAACTGCTTCAATGAAGAGAACAAAGATCAAAGTCAATTCAAAGAGGATGTTAATCGCACCACTTTCATCATCAATAAAGGAATGAGCAGAATGCTGCAATGATTGTGGTTGCCTCATCCAGTTGAAACTTTGTATGACCCCACTCCGAAGCATTTTTGCAAAAATCGCCAGTCTTTTTTGTGTATCAGGATATGTCTGACCTGTTTTTGAGTCTACCAAACTGAGGAGAGTATGTGACACCTAAATAAAAGCAAAAAAATCATTACTCCATAATAGTAACAATCATGGTCCTAAAAGAAAGGGGGTAACTCACTTGTACAACTAATTGATTGCACCACAGAATAGCTTGATGTTCCATTGACAACCAGACATTTTTCATTGCTGTTGCACTGACAGTAAGGCCATGACGAGGTGGAACAATACCTTCAAGAGATTCTAACTTTGTGCGAACCTAAAGAAGGGGGAAATGGTTCAATAGATGGTAATAAAAGAACAAGACTTTTCCGACACCTTTAATGTAAACATGCACAATGCAAATCTACATATATACATGACCTTTAGAACTATCATACGTTTAGATATAAAATCCTATACTTTTTTCCCTATAGTCAAGTGATAATATTTTATCCCAATTAATGTGGTCTATTAAATGCACCATTCTCCTTTACTTATAGATTAGATTAGATTAGATTAAGATGGGAAACATATACACAAGCAAAGACAGAGAACACAAGTATATACATATTCATTGCAAGTAAAGTCAGACTTTTTGTATATTCATTTCAAGCATCATTGCTGGAATAGAAAAAAAGGAACATTACACTTGATACCCCTAAACTATGGTGCCAAAACAATTTACCCTTTTAACTCTAACAATTTATTCCCTAGACTTCACCAATGGCAACAATAATAAAAGTACATTCAATTTTTCAATACATAAGCAATATTGTTGTAATCTCTAATCAATTCATGCCCTAACTCCTACAGTATCATGACTAGTTTGTGTTTCCTTTGCCAAAGCCCCTAAAAGGTTGATTGAGCTTGTTACCCTTGCATCATCATAGTGAGGCTAGATATGCAACTCCACAAGGCCTACCTAACAACGCTTAAAAGGCATAGTTGAAGCCATATTTGGCCTCACAAGACCATGCTTTGCCTCAAAAACGTTTAACTTAGGCATCTCTATGAAAAGTGTGTCATGGTACGGCCAATTTGGGCTGGATGCTTAAGCGTGATATGCAGTTAACAAATAAATACGAATACAATACATGATGGGTTTTTTTCTTCTTTTTCTCATATTACTATTCTTAATCTGTTAAGTTTCATGCAAAATACCGCCATGGAGGATATAATAGGAGTTTATATGGTAAATTTCTCCAACATAGAATTCCAGGGTAACTTTACCCAAAGCAATGCAATGCACCGGCCAAAGTGGAGGATCATGAAAATCAAATTTCCAAATCTTAACAAATGCCCGCCCCTAAAACTCTACGGAAAACCTTCAGACTTGTCAATAATCTACCTAACACTAGTTCAGTCAATGATCTACAATGCAAAGAAGGATGAACAACCTCCCATAACATGAGGTAATTAGGACCAAGAAATTATTCATTTTGATACTATTTCAAGAATAGCAAGCTTGGATTGCATAATTTTGGTATAGGCAGGGGTTCAGATATATATTTTTGCAAGCTTTCCTAGACAAGATGAATGCATGTCCATGATTCTCTTAATTTTACCTTCATCTTTCCACACGTATTTTGATAACACTGTGTCTTAAGCTTTTTGAGGAAATTTATAGTAATATTCAAAAAAAAAAAAAACTTATCAAGCTAATGCATAGTTGTGACCACAGATTCTAGCACATTGTTCTATTAACCTTTCTTCTCCTTAAGAAAACAAAGAATGATTTAAGTTCATTTCTGAAACCTCTAAAGGCAAGAAATAGGGTCCACAAACACCAAGTAGCCAGAAAAAATATAAAATCATATTTTTAACCACATAATGTGAGGTTTAGTTGTCTGCGGTGTGTAAGCAAATGACTCGTTAATTGAAATGCAACTTTGATGGCATAAAGGCTAGATGTGAAGAGTGCACCTGATAATCATTAACACCTCCAGTAATTGAAACAGCAATAACATGAGATAATGTTGGAGCAGACACATGATGTCCTGTTCGAGTGGTCTGAACTTGAAACCCCATTCTCCATTCATCATTTACCCGTGCAAAGTAGTGACCTAATGATGGTTGAAATGCTAAAGGAGGGGACCTGAATGATGTAATCATCCTTTAGAAACTACTTGGCATGTAAAGCTTCTAAACCCAGATTAGGGTTGTGGGTTTTGGGGTGGAGGGGGGGGGGGTGTTTGTGGGTGGGGGGAGAGAGAGAGAGAGAACTCACTGATGTGGGCTTGAAAGCGTCAAAAGAGTTTCCACCGCAGACATCCTAAGATGTGGATGAATTACAGCAGCTCTAGCAACAAACCCACCCATAGAATGACCAACCAATATGACACTTGAAGGTAAAGTCCCTACAGAAGCGGCACCTTCCCTTGCTCGAGCATCCCAAGACTCCTTATATTGATCCAAAATCTGCGACCAGAAAAATGGCATATATGACTGTTAAAATGTAGTACAGAGGTCTTCAGAGAAGATCCAGACCATATCAATGATCCTCAAATAAAGTTCACCAGGTTCTATTCTTGACACAGTTTGATCCTATCATAAATCATACATACATGCACATCATTGAGTGATACTAATAACAGTATGGCAGAAGCCAAGTGAAGTCCACCAAGGAATTGTTCAAGGGTAGCATAGACAGTAAAATTGCCATGCATAAAATAAAAATAAATAAATAAAAAAAAAAGATCCAGAGAAATAACTGTCGAGGTTTCTCAAGATATTTATCAACATCCATGTTTTCATTCTCCATTTGGTATAAGGAACACATGATATGTTTACCTTTTTGTCTCTGAATAGGAAAAAAAAATCAGCAATCACCAACTACCATTTCATGTAAGTTTTACAATCCTTTTTTTGCTCAGTTAGTATAGTATGTAGGACAACAGCTCATTCCAGTTCTTGGATAGGATCTCCTATCTGCTAATAATATGTCAATTTGTTATGAAATTAAACAAATAACATTTTTTTTACTGGTCCAATCTGAAAGCAATAGAGCATTAATGAGGATTTGCAACAGCAAAATCAGCACAACCACAATCAATAATTGAAATACAGACATGCTAATATCTTACAGGTACAACACATGGTAAGTCAAACGTTGTCATTTTTTGATAGTCCAAGACATGTAGAAAATCTTATGCACAATTTGATACCTAGAATCATGTTCTCAAAATTAATAATGAAAACAATATCCTTTAGCTTCCAAAATACCCTTTCTTCTTTTGCATCGTGAGATCGATATCACCATATGAATCTCATATTTGTGTGCAACAATGGAAAATTAATGCAAGTGATACCCTGTGAATGGCATGGACAACATATTCAGTGTGCTCTTCAAGTATCTGACCATCCATTGCTGAATGTTCACCTCCAAGATCAACAGCAAACCAGTCTAGCCTGCGAGAATAGTGATTAGGTAACTGTATGCTACCTGGCCCTGCAGCCATCTCCAGTCCTCCCTCTTCAGGAGTTAGCGAAGCTTCCAGATAATATGACCGATCAAGAGGACCTCCCTGGTAGGCCCTATCAGACTCTGCTGCCAAGGATCGCACCTGTAAGTATCATAAAACCAACATTGCATTCCTAATTAAACATTTAACACGACATAAGAAAATTTAAAGGGGAAAAAAATCATTACATATCAGATGGTAGAAAATAAAAAAAAAGCATTCATGATGCCCTTTAAAGGAAGAGAAAGCAACGGGGCACCTGTTTATAGCTGCCGCCATTGCCTGGAATGAAGAGGACGGGAACACCACTGAGCTTCTTAAGGTGCTCATTAAAGTCAATCTTCTTCCACCCTTCATGGTACAAATACAGGCCGTACTTCCCGGATGATAAACTCTCCGGCATGGAAATGGGTACATAAGTAGGATACATATATGTCATGATACACCCATTGGACACGGGCCTTATCAAACTATACAGACCAACCAGTCCGACAAATACAGTTGACGCGACAAGGATCGCCGCTCTACACTTGTCCCTCACACCTAGCATGGCTTCGCATTATCCTCCCAAGACCACTCCACCCTCCAAAAGATAACAGGCAAGCAGATCAGCTGCCCACCTGTAAATTAGAACTTCGGCAGGACGCCTCTCCTGCTGGGAGCACCAGGCAAAGATTGCAAATCATTACACTAAGCAGATTATATTAGAAAGAAACTACACCCAGCTAAGGATAGAGAGAGAAAGAGAGACTAAAAGACAGACGGTGAAAGCGTCACCTCTTGAGCTTCGACCAGGGCAATGGCACAGAGGCAGGTGCACAGATCAGAGATCGACCCAGAAAGCCAAGATGCGAAGCTTCCTGAGGTTGTTGGGTCGCTGAACCCCGAGCTAACAAGGGAGGAGCAGCGGAAGAATTCACCCAAGTAGTATCCAAGTATAGAGAGAGAGAGGGAGAGAGACAGAGAGAGGGGAAGCCGCCTAAAGAGAGATGGACTGGGCCTTGAATTTATTGAGAGCAGATGGGGACCAAATGAGGGACCCCTTGAATGGCCGAGCATACCTTATTGGGCGAGCATGCCAGATCGAGTGAGCATCACTTAGGCGATAGATCTCACTGTTACACCAAATATTCCTAATTTAAGCCAGTTATGATTGGTGGGTTCGATGGGTGGTACTGATAACTTATATTTCTAGTTGGTATTTTATTAGTTAGTTATTACAATGTCGAAAATTATTAATATAAAAAAATTGTCACCTCTTCCTAGTTGGGCCACCCTCCCTGTACCGTGAGCTTCTCCTCAGTCGATCTCAGGTTGATGTTATCACATATCGATTCACGTTCCCTCTGTATGGTCGATGGTATTAATTTCGCACCAGTTCCACCAACATAAAAGCAAGCTTCCATATTGCAGAATCTTACTCCAAAGTGCTATTATTGCAGACTTCATCTCATACATATGTACATATTTAGCTTGTCAATGGCAGAGAAAAGCACGTTCGAGGAAGGGCTGCGACATATGAATCCTTAACCGATCGCTGTCACTAGAAATAAGAACCAAATCAAAACTTGGCAGCAGTGAAGGATATGAGAATTAAGTCCCATGAATAAACTCAGACCGACAGTAAAAGATCAAAGTTAAAAGAAAATTAATAAATAAATAAAATCGATAAATTTTATATAATTTTTCACAGTTTTTTCTCTATTTGAGGGACCGTTGCTCCACTCTATTTGTACCTTCCAAGGGATATGATCCCAATGATGGATTATGAAAATACATATCATAGTTTTAAAAATTGGACCGGACCGACCGGTTCGACCAATTTAATCAGGAATCGGCCACTCACCTGATCAAGTTCCTATAAAAGATCTAACTGCATATTCAAAGAGATCAATTCAGATTGAACCAGCCGATTCTTGATCCGACCGATAAACCCAATTGAACTGGTAAGAAAACCGGCCGAATTAAAATTTTAAAAAATAAAAATATATTATAATGTACCTATTTTATTTTACTAAACTTATATTTATATTTTATGTTAACTTTTTATTTAATATAATGGTTATATTCATAATTTTTATTATAAATCATATTCAAATTATGATATTATGTAAATTTATTAGTAATATTATATTATTATTATTATTTATTAAATATACGATTTAACCCATTGTGAATCTCCAGTCCAACCTATAAACCAATGCCTACATCGGTTTTAAGTCTGATCCGATTTTAAAAATTATGATCTATATAATAAGGCGAAATTCATAGGAGAGATAAGGGAAAGTAGCATGACCAATTTTAAGAGGATAAAGTATCATAATTCAATAAGAATATAAAAATTAATAAAATTTACTTCAAATTTTAAGTTAGAAATGGTCAAATTTGGCACACCCAAAAAAATTGTATTTTGGCCAATATTTTTGGGCTGCTTAAGGGGGCGGAACGTGCATATAAAAAAAAGTAGGAAAGTAAAATTTTTAATAAAAAATCATGATAAAATTTTTTTAAAAAATTAATTATATATAAGTATATTTTAATAATTATTTTAAATTAATCACTTAATTATACTATAAAAAATTATTTTTAAAAATCAATTATTTGTATTATTCATATTTGATCCGGACAGCTCAACGCACAAAATATTCAGGTCCGGTCTAAGATTTTCAAACTATCTGAGATAGTAGGCCACACCAACACCATCCAAAAATATATTCATATTATGCGGCCGAATTGCCAGCTTTACTCTAGATCCGGTCTGACAGAGCGATAAGTGGAGCCCTAGGTCAACAATTAGGTTAAGATTAACGGTCCAATGATTTGAGCTAGGTCCAGCCCATGTATCCCCTTAAACCCCTCCCGCTGCTCTTCTTCGTCGAGCTCTAAGCTCAAGAGCTAGGGTTTATGCTCTACAACGTCCCTTGTCCTTCTTCCGCCCAAATTCCTTCTCCAATGTTGCAGCTTCCATACTTTTCCCCACACCCCACTCCGTTGTTGTTGCTCGGGAAATCTGATAACCGAGAATTAATTCGTCGATCCCTCCGGAAAGGAAATGGAGACGCCTGAATGAATTTGTTTGTCTCAGATAGGTGCATTGTCGGCTGATTTCAGCAATCCGAAGTTGGAATTTCAGATGCCTCTTTCTGCTTTACATGGGGTGGTCAATCGCTTTTCCCGGAGAGGTAGCCGATACTTACTGTTCTTTACTAATTTTTCCTCGTCCTGTGCGCTCGCTAGAACCGTAGACTTGGTTGAGGAAAACAGCAGCACTCACAATGGTGACTACTTCGAGCTGCACCGCCGAATGCGCGGTTTCGCTTCTTCTGGTGATTTCAGAAGAGCTGTGGATACCCTTAATTTCATGAGATATGAGCTGGGGACGGCGAGTGTTCACGATTATAATGCTCTCATATATTCCTATTTCAAATCGAGAAATGTTGCTATAGATGGTCTAGTCGAGTTGTATGAGGGTATGAAAAGATTTGGGCCTTCTCCCAATGCCCTGACCTTCTGTATACTTTTGAACGGGATGTTATCACTTGGATATCTCAAAGATGCAATTGTCATGACCCATGAGATGTGTCAGAGTTGTTTTCTACCATCTTTTCGTTTTTTGACGAGACTCTTTGGGAAGTCACTGAAATCAGGGCACTTGGTCAATTCGATTGATGTGTTCGAGCTGATGCTGAAATTGAACTTCATGCCCACTGTGCGCTCTGTGCATTCCTTGATTTCTTTGATGACCGGTGCAGGAAGGTACCGAGAGGCTTATAATGTCCTTTCTAGCCTGATGTGCAGGGGCTATCTCTGCTCTGCATATATATTTAATCCACTTCTGTGGGCCTTGTGTAAATCCAGACACACTTATGCAGCTCTGGAGATATTCTACTTGATGAAGAGGAAAGGCATTATTCCTGATGCGTGCTCTTACACTGCTTTGATTTATGGGTTTAACACGGAAGGGTTATGTAAAGAAGCATTTAAATGCCTGGATGATATGAGGGATGATGGCAAGCAAGCCAACGTGAAAACATACACTGTGATTGTGAAGTTTCTCTGTGATGACGGAAAAATTAATGAGGCACTTTCCATTTTAGCTCAGATGGATAAGGAAGGTTGCCATACTGACTTGCATGTTTACAACATAATTATTCGTGAACTATGTCTACAGTACAGAATAGCTGACCTTTCTGAAGTTTTTCATATCATCTCTGAAAAGGGACTTGTGCCTAACTGCTACACGTTTTCTGCTCTGGTCGGGGGTCTGCTAAAAATTGGCAAAGTAGAAATTGCTTATAGCCTATTCATTGATTTGATTTCAAAGGGCTGCTCTATGGATGTTGTTGTGTACAATATATTTTTACACTCTCTGTGCCAAGAGAATAAAACCAGCGAAGCTTTATCTCTGTTGAAGTTTATGACTGACAAAGGTTGTATGCCAAATGATGTTTCCTACAACATTATCCTGAATGGCCTTTGTAAAGAGAACAGACTCGATGAGGCCTTAGAAGCTTTGGACAAGTTAGAATGGGCTGCCTTTGGACCTGATGCGGTTTCTTTCAATACAATTTTATCAGCAGCATGCAGACAAGGGAACTCTTCAATGATTAGAAGGGTTCTGTACCGCATGGAGTATCAAGGTATTAAGCTCGATGTCGTCAGCTCAACATGCTTGATGCAGTATTTCTGTAATGTTGGAAATTTTGCAGAAAGTTTCAAGTTATTGGAATTGATGATCAGTAATGGTCCTAGCCCCTCAACTGTCACTATTAATGTGCTTCTTCACCAACTATGCAAGAATGGGTTATTAGGAACCGCTCACCGAGCTCTAGACTGTGTTAGAAGTTATGGAATTGTCCCCGATATTACTTCATATAATATTCTTATGGATGCCTCCTTAAGTGAGGAAAATTATTTGCAGGTGGGTCATATTTTCCGGGAAATGTATAGCCAAAATCTCAGGCCAGACATTTTCACATATGGATCTGTCGTTAGTAATCTTTGCATAAGGGGGAAAATAACAGCTGCACTGCAACTAAGATTAGAGATGCTAGAAAATGGGTTTCATCCAGGTATGGCAATATACAACACATTATTGGAGACCATGTTTCAGAGGGGGAAGTTCTGGGATGTTATTGCTTTACTAAAGCAAATGGCCTTAGAAGGATGTGAGCCTAATGATGTTACAAAAGAAATTCTTAACCGAGCAAATTCAAGAGGATGGTTGAAAGAAGTTCCCAAGATGGCAAAACTGTTAGAGTTTGTTATTGGGAACCAATGGGGAAGTTTATCTCTTGGCTGACACATCTGTCTGAGGCAGGGAAATTTTGGCTATAGTGCTGAAATCATTGAAATGAGGGATCAATCTCTGGATCGATTTATCAGTCACAGAGCATCTAATTACGATCTTCAATAAATTGAGGATCTATGAACCTTCTTGCAAGTCAATGATGAGGTAATATGTTTGCCAACTTAAGTTATCTACTTCACCATCTAGTTGTATGATCTTGCACCAATCACTGTTTCAATTGCTTATTCGCTATATGGCTTCAGTATCAGAAGTTTTAGTTCCCTTTCAGATAATGCAGAGGAGATGAGCTCACAAGGCTAATATTCTTAAGAAGCCAGCTCTTTTTCACCCCTTTCAGTCATACAAGCCAGCTGACTTAATGCAAGTTTTCAAGGTAGTGAGCATTAGATTAAGTTAATGATCAAAGTGCAAATATCGGGCATATGAACTGCTGGATTAAGTATGAATCCTCTGCAATCCTATCTATATTATTATTTTAGTGCATGATGTAAATCTTGTGGTAGTAGAGGCTCTGGATTAACCTTTCTGAAATGAGAGTTGTTTTTCGATAAATTTGTAAAGTGGTTTTTTTGTTTGTAGAATTTCCAGTCAAGAGTGGGTGATTTTATATTTGGAGAGGAAAAGCCTGTAGAGGCATCAGTTCATGGACATGACAAGCTGAAGCACTTTACCTTGAGCTTGAAAATCACCTGGTGAGACCACATATGCTTGCTTACAGTGCTGGGGTAAATGAATCGCATAGGATACTGCCTTAATTCAATTTTCTTCCTTTTTGTCTTCTTACTTTCAGGTTTCCTTTATTTGTGATGTGAACTTTCTGGTCCTTTATTTGCAGTGCTCAACTAATCTCTTTCTGACATTGGGAAGGGCATCAAACTCCTTAGCACTTGTGAAGGGGTTGCTCCCAGGAAGGCTCCTCCAGATCTAGGGGCAAAATAGGGCTAGTGCAGTATGTTGCATCAGGAGGTAGGCTGTAATTAAATTTTGAGTTAGAACAGTGGACAATGGGGCACAAATTTTTTATTTTTATTATTTTTTACTTCTCCACTGTGCTAAACGTGCAGCTCACCAACTCTTGAACTTTGAAGAACCTTTGGAAGGCAGTTTGTGTCCTATCCAATCTATTAAGGCAAACTAGTTAAATACAATTTATCGTGAAATCCAGGATTATCTGCCGATCTTTGTTTTTTCTTCAAGTAATCCTCGTAATCTGTCTATATGTTCAAACAAGGCTGCAATTGCAGAATGTGCTAATTGCCATTGCTTTCAGGCAGCAAGTGGAACTATTACTAAGGGACAGAAATATATACCATTCTGCCTGTTATTTTTATCACTGATATTCTCCCACAATCCCATGAGAAATGAACATTGAACTCACTAGTTTGTGGACTGATTTCCATTTTGCAGTGATAAGCTCCTGCATATTCGTTCTCACGAAATGAGAGAAGCTGGACATGAATAAAAGGAACCAAATTACTTAAGGAGTACTCATCTGTGTGCTCCATCAAGTTTGCCTCCTATTTTTGGTTGATTGGACGAAGCTGAAGTTATTGGGTGAAGCAGCAAAGACAGATAATTAGACCGGTGATCGAGGAGATTTCTCATTCTCAAGAAACGTACACGTTGGACCTGGGAGGTGCTTTCCACTGGATTGCAAGGCGACAAAATGTCATTTCTGATTCTTGGGGTGGTCTGCTTCCCAAACTTCAAGCCTGTTTGCTCTCTCGAAAAGGAATTGAATCCACAGTGGGTGGGTATAGTAGAGTCATTCGGCACTCATCATCTCAATGGGAAGATTTGAGTTCGAATCCCACCTGCGGCGGAGAGCTCTTAACTCCTTAAATGGACCGATCCGAGACAATCCAAATTAGTCAGTTGGACAACTGGATACCAACTCTTTATACAAAAAGAAAAGGAATTGAATCAAGTACCTCATCATCTGTTACAGAATTAATAATCTGTTCTTTTACCAGTTGTATAGATGTTTCCAGTGAAAGCTCAGACACACGGGGCCATTGGAAGTGAATCTTTCCGCAGGGAAGCATATTGAAGACCCAAATAGCCGGCTTCCAGTGGATACTTAAGCTTATATTGTTGTCTAATCTTGACCTACAAGATGATTCTAAGAAACTGTAGTTCATAAGTCGAACTGTTCCCTCTGTACATAATGAGCAGTTCTCTCTCTGTTCCCTAATCATTTCTTGTTTAGGAAACCATGAAAGGACCTATCCAACTGATGCTGGCCGGTGGGGAAGGAACAATCATATGTGTGCTGTCGTGTGCAATTCTCCAATCAAAATCGGTCTCACAAAATGCGACGTGGTTCCCTGGTCGACTGATTCCGATTTGAGCAATTGATGACCATTCATTCATGTCACATGAGGCCACCCCCTGACCAGTGGTTGAAAGCATTGATGAGTTCTCTTTGTCATTGTATAAGAAGTTCATTGATCTAAAAAGAATAGTATAATAAAGAGAATAAATATGCCCAGAAAATCTAAAATTCCAAATTGGAAGTAGTGAAACCGTATCGGATCCCCATCCCTTGAAGCACCGATGAATTATCTTCATTGCATATTGCATGTATGATTGACACTACTGCACAAAGATCTGCATGCATATTGAATCCAGTGGCCAATAGTAATGGACAGCACCGCCGTCACCGGACTCCTCAGAAGGATGCCGTGATGAGAGGGCGACCTCCTTTGCTTTATGTGACTCCCCGAGAGTCGCCCGTGCACGTCGGGTTGTGAAACCCCTTAATATTAGTCAACGGTCTTGGATCTATTCCCCAATTCTTGATAAGATGGAATAGAAAGCGAAGGGTTTGAACTGAGAACTCAATTGGGATACGAAAATGGTGTCCATGCTCGTCGGGATCCCATTCAATTTCGAATGGGTGCTGCCAATTTAGGACCCATATTGGTTCTCTGTCGTTTTCACTGTCTATGCAACATCTTGTCGTGTCTATATAGAGAAATGTCGTGGAGAGATGAGACCTATTTCCTTCGTACTTTCATTACCTTATCTTTAAAGCCAGGCCATTCCTGTCTCTTGCTTTTTTCCACTCCACATTTGTGGTCCGTGCATCATCCCTTTGTTGTTGATAAGAACTTTTTTTGTGGATGTAGTGAAGTGATTTAACGGTCATTTTCATGCGATTTAGTGGGTTTGAAAAAACTGTATCCGGATTCCTTATGGGATAGGAGTGTGTGCCGATTTCTTGATTTGTATTATGTTTACGATATTGCTATGCTAGTGAAACTGTTATTGAGAAGCGAGCGTCGATTATTCAGTTCATCTGATGTGTTCACAGTTAAATGTGAATACTCAAACCGAGAGGTGTAATTGGGTACCCTCCTTTTCAATACATGAGAATGAAGTCCAGTACTCCCTTAGTCGGTGACCGCACTTTATTACATAGTTTTTAAAATATAACCGAAACATAAATTGGTCAAGATATGGGTTGATGAGTCGAATTATATGTTTAATGAATCAAATTACACATCTAATAAATGATAATAATTATAAGTTAAAATATTATATACTAAACACTATTTTATAACTTTAAAATTTAAAATATTAATATAATATCTAAGTTTATCATAAAAATATAAATTTTAATGTAATAAAATAGAACGTAATATCAATATTATTTTTTTTAAACGGATACGAAGGTTGATGAAAATTTTTTAAACATAAATTTTAATTTACTTAATTTGACTAAGTTTGGCGTCGAACAAAAAATCATCTACTTTAAATGAATTTAATTAGATTTATGGTACATTTAAATTAATTAAATAAATCAAATCAAATAGCTAACTGATTCCGATCTAACCAATCCAACCACCTGACCCAATCTAGTTTTAAAGACTATCCTCTCATCATATTTTTCCTTTAATACATCTATATTCGTAAGTCCCCAATTGGCATGAACTTCACACCTTATTTTCTTTCTTTTTTTCTGGAGGAGGGATAAACTTTCTTTCAATTTTCAAAAACACCCAAAAAAAATTTAAAAATGAAAAGAAGAAAGGGTTGATTTGATTGTCTACATGAGTCCTCACTCGGCCAGCCACCACCACACACGTGAAACTTTGCTATTTTGTGATCCTAAATATACATATTTATACAGTGGTCCTGGAACTTATCGAAAAATACAGTTGTCCTGGGAATTTGATTAACAGAAAACTTGCTCAATTCTCAAAGTCAAAAGAAAAGAAAACAACCCAAAGTTCTTGGACTAATTTGAATTCGGGAAAAGAGGGGAGGGTTACTCCGAAAATACTAATTTTTACCGGTTCTAACAGCTGATCCGGTAGGGGCAGCGCACCGTAAAGTCCGTGCGGTCTATCAGCTTCCTCGAAATCAACGGCACCGCTGCCACCTAACTTTCATCCTTCTTCTCTCTCTCCGACTTTTAAAGCCCACTCTCACGTCCACTCCCCTCTCCAACCTCGTCGAGATCTCATCTCTCTCTTTTCCTGTGTCCATCTGTGACTTGTGTCATCTTCAATGGCGAAGATCAGGATCGGGATCAACGGTGGGTTAACCAATCATTCGTGGTTTCTTTGCTCGAGCTGCGATTTCGGCTGTGAGTGGCTCTGACTGCGTGTTGGTTTGTGCTTGGACAGGTTTCGGCAGAATCGGTCGTCTCGTGGCCAGAGTAGCCCTCCAGAGGGATGACGTCGAGCTCGTCGCCGTCAACGATCCTTTCATCACCACCGACTACATGGTAAGAGACAATGACCTCAGCTTGGATTCACCATTCATCCATGGTTGCGTTTTCACGTTTTCAAAGTTGGTGGTGATTTGTGCTGTTTAACCGATTTCTCCACCGGTTTACCCCGGGAGGCTCTGGATTTGTTTCCAATCACTTGTTCTCCATTTTCAGTACCACAAAAAAGGTCATTTGACTTTTAGATGTTGATCTTTAGATTTTTCTTATTTCTGTTAACAGGGTATATGAATGTTATCCCTATGCACTCGTGATTTTGCTGCTTACATTTTACTGTCATTGCTGTGGACAGACCTACATGTTCAAGTATGACAGTGTTCATGGTCGGTGGAAGCACCACGACATCAAGGTTAAAGACTCTAAGACCCTTCTCTTTGGTGATAAACCTGTCACTGTGTTTGGCATCAGGTAATGCACGCACTAATCTTATGAATGGATGTTTTCTTGTATTTCAGACTTGGCTTCTCTATTTATAGTAATTGTCAATTTCATGTTAGGAATCCTGAGGAGATCCCGTGGGGTGAGACTGGCGCTGAATATATTGTGGAGTCCACTGGAGTTTTCACTGACAAGGACAAAGCTGCTGCCCACTTGAAGGTCTATAACTATGATATTTGACAAATTCTGTTGATGGTTGATTGATTCATTAATTGTATAATGCCTAACTCAGGAGTCTGTTTTGATGGAGATAACATCACTGAAGCTGTTCTTATGTAGATTGTTTGGTTGTCTTGTTCGTGCATCCTTCTGTTCTAGTGGCTTTCCATGTAATACCACTTCATTTCTTTTTTAACTCTCTTTTTTAATTTTAGACTTTTATTTGTAAACTGGATATCATCTTTAGCTCAAACTTATCGGTATCCAATTTTGTGAGCATGCTTCAGGTTTTTGGATGTTACTAATAATCATATTTTTCTATGTCCCGTGAAAGCACCATTCAGAGATATCTGGCTCATTACCAGTACAACTTTCACATGGCAAAACATGCTTATTTTCCAATACATGTATTTATTGAAGTTTCAATTCATCTTTCAAAAATCACTTAGTTGAAATCATGACCTGCAAGTTTTTCAGCATTTGTTGATGGAAAAAATGGAAACTGCTTGCTATTGTGCCTGTGCGGCTTTTAAAGGAGTTGCACTTTTAATATCATCTGACTGTGAAATGGTTCTCCATTTTCTTTTCTTTTTCCGTTTTTTCTCCTTTCAATTCCTAGGGTGGTGCAAAGAAGGTTATAATTTCTGCCCCCAGTAAGGATGCTCCTATGTTTGTTGTGGGTGTCAATGAGAAGTTGTACACTCCTGACCTCAACATTGTGTCCAACGCTAGCTGCACTACCAACTGCCTTGCCCCCTTGGCTAAGGTAGATTTTAGTTTAGGTCTTCCTGGTAATTAAGAATGGCTAGTGAGACTCACAGTAGGATTGGCATTGTTTCTGACTTCCAATTATGTTCCTGGCAGGTCATCAATGACAGATTCGGTATTGTGGAGGGTCTTATGACCACCGTTCATTCAATCACAGGTTAATAGAAAAAGAATCATTCTCCTTCAGTTTCCACATATGAACGTCACTGCTGATTAATTTATTCCATGTTTTTCAGCCACACAAAAGACTGTTGATGGACCATCAATGAAGGACTGGAGAGGTGGTAGAGCTGCTTCCTTCAACATCATTCCTAGCAGCACAGGAGCTGCTAAGGTTTTGCATGTTCATTTGTTTCTTTTGCTATCTGTTGCACTTCTTCTGTATTAGATATCTAATGTTTTTGTGTGCTACAGGCTGTCGGGAAGGTGCTCCCAGCACTGAATGGGAAATTAACTGGAATGGCATTCCGTGTTCCCACTGTTGATGTCTCCGTGGTTGACCTTACAGTGAGACTCCAGAAACCAGCCACTTATGATGAGATTAAGGCAGCTATCAAGTGAGATAAGAGCTATGCCTTTTCAATTTTGTAGCACTTCTTTTTCCCTCTCCTGTTAGCATGTGTACTTGGGGTTTTAGTGTGTGAAAATCTCTCAGCTTCCCTTTCCCATTGTCACACGTGCAGGGAGGAGTCTGAGGGCAGCATGAAGGGAATTCTTGGTTACACAGAGGATGATGTTGTATCGACTGACTTTGTGGGTGACTGCAGGTGAGGAAACCTTGTCTGTCGAGGGATGAAGCCCCAGCTAAGTTATCAATATGATTTTGGTAGCTGATCATTTAAGGGAACATAGATATTCCTTGCTGAACTATCTTTCTCCTAGTTCTTACTGTAATGACATAATGCTAATACTGCTCTATACACAGGTCGAGCATCTTTGATGCCAAGGCTGGAATTGCCTTGAGCAAGGACTTCGTTAAGCTTGTCTCTTGGTATGACAATGAATGGGGTTACAGGTATACTCTTCATTCTTACTATAGTGACACATGCTTTTGGTGGTTTTTTTCTGGTTGAATTCAACTTTAGAGCATTAGAACATCCATTTCATTCCATCCTTGTGAACTTTGTCAAAACTGTCTATGGAATATAGTCATTTGATGACCTGCAAATATCCTTTCCAATTCAAAGTACATTACATATTTTCAATTCCTCGTGAAATTGGAATTTGTCTATAAATTTCCCAGTGGTGTTTTAGGCCTTTCTGACATCGTAACCCTCTGGCGTAGCTTCTTAAAACACAGTTTGTTCGACTCTTGCATTCTGATCCACATTTTGCATTTATAAGTACGGGTGACTCATCCAAATTTTGGTTCTCTTTTCCAGCTCTCGCGTCATCGACCTGATCCGTCACATTGCCTCCGTTTAAATAAGCTCTCATTGGGGGTTATATTCTGCTGCTGCGAAGAAATAAGCTTTTGTCAGGGTTACTCTGCTGCTGCTGCTGCTGCAGCAATGGGGATGTTCCTCATCTTTTAGTTATTCAGTTGTTGTCAAGATTAGGGAAGAGTTCTCAATGAAATAATGATTGAGCTTTGCGGATTTAGTACTCGGGACAAAGTGTGATGTTTCTACTTTTATTCTGTGGCTCAAATAACACTATTTGTTTCTACTTTGAATTCAAGATCGCTTAAATTGCATCTCGTGTTTCTGTTTTTTACGGGATTGTGATTGTGGTACCATCCCTTTTCAGTCCCATCCATGCCCTCAAAGGCCGTCGTACTATGGTGTCAAAGGAATCATAGCTAAAAGCTAGAACTTCTTCGAAGCTCAGCTGAATAGTTACCCTGTGACGGCAGATAGAGATTAGATTAGGGCTATCGATGCCATGCGATATGATCTTCACAATGCTGCATTGTAAGCAACCCAGGCCATGGATGGACGGGGAGGCAGACGATGCAACATGGCCTTCACGGGGCTTAGGCTGTGACGAACCTTAGCCAAGGATGAAGGGGAAGGAAGATGATCTTTCTATGCTCTTTCAGTTCGAAAAGACTCTGAATTAAATGATCGCATTTATTCACCCCAAAATGCAATACCAAATGTTGCCCAGGAGGATTTGTCTTAAATCTCCGGAACCTGTTTTGCTTTCAATATAAGAAGCTTCCCGAAGGTCTCACGAACGCAATGATATGTTACCCGCATGAAAACCCGAATTGAATCGATTAACATGCATCTGAGGGAAACAAGAAACCAGTCGCCCAAGTAAATGTGTCAACTGCATAATCCCTGAATTCTGACGGTGCAGATATATCTCCATAAACAACAAGAATCCATCTCAGAAACACGGCTTAGAAGAACATCCTATCTCTTCTATTGTCCAAGATTAATTTATTTTGCTGTCTCAAAATTTGCTCATCCACCACTTCCCAGAGATTCACTTCGTCAGTTGAGATTATCTGCAACGTACTGATCCTGTTGAGTTAAGTTGCCTGCATCAGAAGAGGATTCAAAAATAAGGAAATCTCAAAGTTAAATTTCGTAAGTAGAGAAAGAGAAACTTAATCCCATACAATTGAACCGATTTTACCAAGTAAATCGATGGAAACATTTCCAATCCACTACCTTGAATGGCCTCCCAAACTTTTTAAGTTTCAACTCCCAATCAAATCCTACTATAATGGTCAACAATCGTGGATACCACAACCAACAGAGGAATAAATAACTCAATTCCCACACTAATCTTGACCTTATTGCTCCCATCAGAGCTAAGCACTAAAACAGAGGACACTTTCTGAACCTGCCACAGTTACCAACAAACAGACAAGTCGATGTCAAAAATAAATGAAATCATTGACAACACAAGAAAAGGTACTTAAGAGAAGGGAACATAACATCCCATAATGAACATGCCTCATTGGTTGAAAAGTCAGTGAAGTCAGTTTATACCCATCCATACACTAAATAATAAAATTCATAAAGGAATGGAAAAAAGAAAGAAAAGAAAAGAGGACGTTACCAGCTTAACGACCTCCCAAAATGGCTGGATTAAGTGCAAGAAGAGCCTGTTGCCCACCTGGCAAGTAAGCAACATTTGGATTCCTCGCCAAAGTTGCTGCAATCTCTCTTGAAGCCTCAATCCTCCTCAGCTCAATCAACCCCATCCCAACTGCAGCAGTTGCTTCTGAAATCAACTTAGCGGACTCACTTTCTCCTTCTGCTCTGATAATTGCAGCTCTCCTCTCCTGGTCTGCCTTCATCACAACAAACTTGGATCGCTCAGCTTCCTGCTGGGCAACCTGTTTCTGCTCCACAGCCCTTGAGAACTCAGCACCATATGAAAGGTGGGTGATGGCCACATCATCGAGAATGATGTTAAATTCCTTGGCACGTTGAATTAGGCTCTCACGAACTAGTGCAGACACATGAGGTCGCTCAGTGAGAAGCTGATCAGCATTAAATTGGGCAACAACAGCTTTTAGGACCTCATTTCCTATTGAGGGAAGAACCTTCTCATCGTATTCAAGACCAAGGTGCCGGAATATGTAGGGTAGACGAGAGACCTGCATTTTGATCTTGCTGTTTCAGATTACAGTTGAACAGATGTGCTTCCGCATGAATTACGAGAGAGACACAGAGAGAGAGGGAGAGATTAACCAAATACAGAATAGAGCAGACAAAAATCACCGGCTTCTAAATAACATCCACATGATAACAAAGAACCATACAAATAAGATTTTAGCAGAGAAGCAACCTAAGATTTCTGCCAAGAGAACAGCACAAAGATGCCTTTCCAAGCAGGGGCAAAAGGAAACGTCAACATCACTTCCCAAGTAGAGAAACAACTGTAATTGCTATAACAAAACTAATCTAGATGAGGTCCCCGCAGCCCATAACTGAAGTACACTTCCATTATGACACCACTTCATGGTAAAAATTTGAGGTTTAAGTAGCAATATACCCAAACAACCAAGGCAACACTCATGCAACATATATCTTAGTCCACTCATGCAAGTGATTGACCATGTAGCTATGGCACCTGGACCAGACCTTTGGCAGGGTAATCGCCAACATGTGACAACGAAGTAGACATGATTATCGAATCTTAATAACTCGGTGCAAATGGGAGTACCCAATTCGAATTCATCCAGGAAATGATCAAGGCTCTCGAAGAAACGTGCATATCTCAAGTAGCAGGACTAAAATTGCAAAAGCAGAGACCAATCTGACAGAACTTACCTGAGGACGAGAAAGGACACGGAGAGTGAGATTGACCATCTGGAGGTCCTTGGTACCAGAGACAGAGGAGAAGGTATGGGGCCGGGTCCTGATATCGAAGATGAAGGGCTTCTGGAGCCAAGGGACGAGGAAGTGGGTCCCTTCACCCACGGTCTCCTCCATCACCCCGCGGACCCGGTCGAATATCACCGCCCTCTGGCCCCCGTCCACCGTGTACAGCGAGGCGTTCACCGCCGTCGCTGCGGCGCCAAGGCCGAACGCCGCCCTCGCCACGTTCGTAAGGAAAGAAACCGCCGCCTGGTTGCTCCCCATTCCGATGCCCCCGAATCAAGCTTGCAACGACAGAGAGAGGTGAGCAAAGAGAGCTCCGGAAGTTGTACGAAGTTTTGAGTTAGGGTTTATGATGACGGCTCAGAGCAGAATTGCTAGCTCTATGAATTTGTCGTCCAATGATTTTAGTATTTTTCTAAATATAATTAAATCATGTAAATTAAATATAACATTAAAAAATTAAAAACTTCAATTTTTGGTCCATTATCACGTGAGCTTCCATAAATACCCCCCTTGGTTAGATGAAAAGACGAAATGGCCATCGCCTTTCAAATTTCATCTGTTCCCTAATCTTGCCTAACAGGCGACAGGAGTTGGGAGTGGATGAAGCTCAACAGAGTAGAGGAGTTTCACTTCTCTCTATCTCTCGCCTCTTTTCTTTGGATGTCTGAGAACCATGCTAGTTTTCCCTCCTTTGCTCTCTGCTCTAACCATGGCCACTAGCTTACTGCTGAGAAGCTCTTGAACGTCGTTGCCATGGCACCCCGAAAGAACGTATACCCTCCTACAGCTCTTGCTTCCTTCAGAATTCAAGACCTTCAGGTTCTTTCTCTCCGTTTCACTTTGCAGCTTTCGTTAACTACTCTTCAGGCGTCTGTGGAAATGACCTCCAAATTTAGAACTACAGATATTCACAGCCTCAATTCGACATGCCTTTCGAAGAAAAAACTCATCTTCCCCTAACTGAAGAGTGAAGAACTCGAATTAGGTGTCTTCGAGAAGCTCAAGAAACGAGAACTCCTCGACAACGTAGAGAGAGCATCGCTCTTCTCAAAAGTGGAGCTGGGATTTCGTCATTAACAGAGAAGCTCGGCATATTCCCGAGGGAGAAGGAGTTGGGGCTGCAGTGCTGAGCCTACCCGAAATGGTTGCGAGCACCTTTCCCTCCGAGCTAGCCTCGGCGACCCTACCAACCGTGGTGGCGGTAGTTGCTACTGTGGTTTGAATCCCAAATGACAACACAAACTTGGTGGTGGAGGTTCAGGTCCGTGTCTTGGGGATGCTTATTGTGGGTGACGCTGGATGTCTTTGGGTCCAGTCGTGCTCGACAGTTCGCAAGAGGCGGATTGGTCATAGTCGACATGATGAATAGTTTCGTATCTCTACATTTTAAACTCGGATTCGATGAGGGATTTGATGGGGGAAGGGGCCTGATCGTCGGTCTAGACAATGCCGATGGTTTCGCGGTTATGGAGTGGTCTGAAGGGTCATTTCGTCTTTTTATATATCAGCACGACAGGTGTTTACGTAATTTCATACATAATTGACGGCCGTTTGAAGTTCCACCGTGAAAAGCAACGGCAAAGTAAACTTATGGTAGATGGTGAATAAGAAATGAAGTTGGTGATTGTCTTCTCCAAAAATTTGAAGTTTATGGTAGAAAATATAATCCATTCAAAGTTTGTGGATGTTTCGGCTATTTTCCTGATGTCTCAAACCCAGGGTGACTTGGGGGATTTTGAATAATTGCACTTGTTTAATATATAAATTAACTTGTACTTAAAAATAATTAAATACGGAGGAGAGTTAGCACATTTAAAGGTAAAATTTTCTCAAGATAAATTATTTTCATTCATAAAACTCGAATCCGATATCTTATTTAAAAGGAAGTGGTATCGAATTATCTCGACCAATTTATACTTAATTATTGAATAATAATTAGTCTTAAAAATGTTTTAATGTAAACTAATTATTTTTAGTGGGAGTGGAGAGTAATTTCGGTGAGACTCAATTTGAAGCGATTATTCGGCTGCCATGTGTCCTGGAGAGATTATTCAGAGGTGGGGAGAGAGAGAGAGAGAGAGAGAGAGAGTCGGGCCTTGTCGTGGAGGTATTTGTGTATCTGGGCTTTCAAGATGGGCTTTCGAAGCTCTGCATCGGGCAGTCCTCATGCTGCTGTTCTGATCTCCTGTGATTGTATGCGCCTCCCCCGGTCGACTTCCATTCGGGGAGCTCGGATTTCTCGTCTTGTTTGACTCAACGTGTCACCGGAGCCGGCGAGACTCCGGCATCAGGTTGCAGTCAGATTTACAACTCAGGTGAGCTCTCCCATGTTTCTTCATTCTCACCGACCCGGAGTTCAGATATCATCCCTCTTTTCGGAGCCCGAAAGCTTCTGATTCCTGGTAGATCATGGGCATTTGATGGCGAAATTCTCTGGAGATTATCTGTTTCTACCACGCATTTGCTTTCGCGTTCGTACTCTTTGGTCTAGTTAGACTGGGGTGGCTCTCTATGATGCTCGCCAAGTGTTCGATAAAATTCACATTCCACTCATTAGACCACTCCAATCCATTGAAATTTCTTTCTTCGCTGATTGCAGTTGTATATGGAATATGTCTACGGGCAGTACTGGAATTGAGGGAATCCTTTTGGAATAGATATGCTGAATGAATGATCAACTTTTAAGCCTTCCCTTTTTTGCTTTTAGCTGTAGATCAATTCAAAATAAATCGGTTCTTCTTCTCTGCGGATATGGAAATGTGGCCATGGGGTTGAAGGAAAAATGTTATTTTTGAAGAAATAATCTTTTAGTTTTTTATTCCAGGTGCAATTCGAAGATCATAATCTTTCTTTATCAGTAAGTTAATCTAGGGGTGTAAAGAAGCTACATCAACTCAAATCGGGCTCAATCATTTTTAGCTTAAAGGTACATAATTGAGCCAGGATAGAGCTTGACATCTTCGGGTTTGGCTCGGCTGGATATAATGATGTCAACTCTGAGCGACCATGTGACTGCTCAATTGTCATATTTTACTTGCATTAGGCTTTTACATTGATTGCAAGAATACATACACCTGTAAATGTTTGCAATGGGCATGCTGTAAGCAAAGATGTGAACTTTGTAGGTGTATGTATATGGCAATGAGCCAGATAATGTCACTGAGGAGTGCCATCAGCAACAAGGAAGCAGTTAGGATCATATTTCAACGGAGTTTTGCCACTGGGGGAGGCAAAGCAAGAAAGGGCTCTAGAGGTGGCAAGGGAGGTGATGCTCCTAGAGCTTCCAAACTCAGCAAAGAGGTCAAATCCACCACTGTGGTTGGTGCCAATATCCTGAAGGAAGGAGCAGATCCCAAGATCCTCCCTGACTCTGAATACCCCGATTGGTTGTGGCATCTCCTTGATAAACGCCCTGCTCTGAGTGAGCTGAAGAGGAAAAACATAGAAGCTCTGCCATATGAAGACCTAAGACGCTTTGTTAAGTTGGACAACCGGGCAAGGATCAAGGAGAACAACTCTGTCAAGGCTAAGAACTAGTTGGCAATGTGCTTATTAGGTGGCTGGGGATTAATTGTTAAAACTGACCTGCATCTCAGTTTTTAAGTTCTGTTTCAGTGTCTGCTCAAAAGACTGGTATGGGCTGCATCCCTTCATAAAAACCAGGTGTTCTATGGGCTTTTCAGGTTTTCCTGTTTATTTTCTTTGAGGATGTAGAATCTTATTTGCTGAATTGATGACTATAAACTGCTCCCATATTTGGTGGCCTGGAGCACAAGTAATAAGCTGTCTTCTTCTATTTGCACGTGAAATCCTGTGGTAGAGATGCTCCTTCATAAACATGGCCCCGTAATGTTGAAATGTTATTGGTTAATGTGGTTGATGTATTTTTTTTTTTAAATCTCTTTGTCCAATCCATCTGGCTGCTGGTTTTCGTGGCAGTTGTATTTGGCAGGGCACCAGAGAATTGATTGTGGTTGATGGAAATGTAAAAGAAAACAATGTTTCTGCATCATCTCATCTAGGCAATGGTCTCTCATCATGCACTAACTGAGCTTTTCTTTTTCCTGACAAGACCATCTACTAATGATATTTTTGAGGGGTTTATGAATCTGAAGTTTATACTTTGTTCTGTTCATAATTAGAATTAAAGTATCAATTGCAGCAAAGAACTTCAAATTCTACTGGGGTTCTGCTTTACTAGTGTGGATTAAGTAATAGCAAATTTATGGTTTCTCTGCTTAGTTTATTTAATAGATGAGAGGAACATTTTGCCTTCCAAACCTTCATGTTATTCCAAACGTCTTTGATTAAAGATTATTTGTGTGCATTTGTCACAATAAGAACACGAACCCCTCATGGGTTCTAGCTGCTGGTGTTCTATGTTCCATGGTAACCAAGAGCTCTGATTCTCTCTTGCTCCGATCCATCAAGAGAGAACCCGTATATGCCCTATGCTGGAACCTGTCTCTGATTCACCCAGGTTCCAACTGGATATTCCAAAGCTACCGTAGCTTGGGATAATGCCATGGCATATGCCCACTACCATATCAATCAATCAGTCCTTCAGTGTGACATCATGCTTCAGATCTCACGTTAGAACCATCATCACAGTCTCAAAACAGCTCTTTCAATTAAAGGTTTGATTGGACCTAAAAATATTATTTTCATATAAATTTACTTATTCATAAAAATTATTAGATTTATAACTAGTTTAATTCAATCTATTTATTTGATGAATTTATTTTAATATAAATTATTTATATTTACAATACTTAAATATGATACTTATTTAAGGGAAAAAATATCGAATTATTTTAATTAATATTTTCTTATGAGAATTATTTTAATTAATTTATATTAATATCTTAAACCTAAAAATGTAACAACTCGGGTTAATTCCCTTGTCATTAAGTAGCACTTCAATATAATCAATGCCACTCAAATGTTTTTTTTTTTTTGGATAAGCTCTCATAGGTCAAGTATGGATAATCTAAGTGGGTTTTTTTTCCCCAATCATATGAAAAAGCATTTATGGCACTCTGGGATGAAACTACTTAAAACGATTCAATTAAAATCTTTCAATGCCTAATTAATATACCCTTTATTTGAAAAATAATCCATACGTAATCAATCCTCGACCGAATATAGAGATACTAATTGTGAAGGTAATTATAATAATACAAAGAAAAGGAAATTTCGAATAATTATGATGTTTTGAAAATTTTCAGAGTTAAGATTTATGAAATTGTAGGGATTTTTTTTTTTAAGAAATAGGATTTTCCCAGAGTGTTTTTTTAGAGATTTAGGAATTTAAAATTCTTTGAATTTTCATAAATTTTCTAAGGGATTTTAGGATTTTCGAAATTTTTAGACATTATAGTTTTTAACAGTTTCTATAAGGCGCAATATTTGTTTATGGCTTTAGCATTTTTGAAAATTTTTTATGAAGAATTTAAAATTCCTTAATTCATGTGTTTTTTATTCATAATTAAATTCTACTGTGTTTAAATTTATATTTGTATTTATTGTAAAATTCAGAGGGAAGATAATTTGTGGCATTAAAAGGTAATGTTTTGTTGATTGAAATGATTAAGACATGTATAAAGTCATAAATACCAATTTGAATATATGGGAAGAACATAACCAAAAAAGAATTTTAATTAATTTTTTGGTAAAAAATATATATAAATTAATCAGATAAATATGCGTCTAAAAGAATTTTAGCAGAAAAAGGGGAACAAAATGTCTGAGGAAATTAATGAATGATGTTGAAATTAAGGTCAGCGTCAGTGCCAAGCCAGCTAGGCACGCATTGTACTGATACGGTAACTCTACAGCCCCCACCCCGCACCAACTTTTTCAGGCATTGCCGTTAGGACTTAAAATCAATTTCAACGCTCCCCGTGTGAGATGAATGAAGAGTCCAAAATTCCGATTTCCATTTCCGTTTCCAAGTCTTCCAAGCGAGTAGCAGTCGAGGCGAGAAAAAGATCGTCCGATGGCCTTCCGCAACCTCAGGAAATCGTGCATGATTTCCGAAAGATGGATCGGTATCGAGGAGTTGAGTGCCTTTTCATCCGGAAACTGTCACCACGATGACACGTGAAACTGTTCATAATTATCCGATGAAACTGCATGCGTAAATGCCGTCGTTGGTGGTTGGCAAGTGCATAATAGAGACTGGTGTGGAGTTTTTAACATAGAAAATTAGGTGGTCTGAAAATACCAGGATGAGCATGATTTGATGCTTGGAAGTCATCGAGAATCTGGTGGGAAAGCGGGAGGAGGAGGAGGACCAGAGGAACCCCCAAGGAGTGAAGTGGAGGAGAAGCTTTGCAGAATCACTTCAAGTTCGCTCCCACAAGAAAGTGGCAAAGAGCAAAAACTTACGAGCTAAAACACACAATCCTCAACCCTAATCCAACCAAACGTCAGGCCCACACGCTAGCTGGCTTGACTCTTCAATCACTTGGCATCTCCGAGAGACGAGAGGCCTCCGATACGCTCCTCTCCGTCGCGGAGAATCTTGCAGTCCAGCCGGTACCGCGAGCCGTACGATTCCTTCTCCGTAACGCATATCATTGATTATGAATAGTTTGAGTGAGCCGCCGGTCGGTCGGACGGACGGACGGACGGACAGCCGGATCGTGAATGCTCCACCGTGCGTGCTGTTCCATTATCTGACCCTCAATCAAGCGTCAGGATTCCCGAGGGCCAAGACAATGACCTTGTGTGAAAGATGCCAACGGCATCGCCTTAAAAATTACGCGTCATTAATTAATTAATTAATTAATTAATAGAAAAAAAATTGATCTTTATTCTTTCCCCTTTTTATATGATCTCATATTATATAATATATTATTTAATTAATTAATATTATTAATAGAATAAAAAGAGTGTAAATTTAATGTAATAATAATATTATTAATTATAAATTTAATTATCATTTTAAAACTCCTAATATTCTTTTATTATTTTTAATTATAAATTTGATTAACATTTTAAAACTCCTAGTATTCCTTTATAAATGTTAATGAGAGAGAGAGAGAGAGAGAGAGGTTGTCACTTTCACTGGGAGGCATTATGGATAAGCCACGGCCATCCCATCATCACTCCCATAACTGAGGAGCAAGGACCACTCCACCGGCCATTAAATTCATTCGACCAAGTCGCGAAATTAGGCTGAGGCTGAGGCTGAGCAGGATCGACCCGCTCGACCTACACCCACTCGACACGTAACCGCTGATTTCGATCGAGTAAATCTCCGTCCAAATGGAAAATGGACAACAGAGACCAAATTAACCATTGAGCCTTGCAAGTTGAAGCGATTTCATGTACAATGTAATAAATACCTCTTGAACCATGGAATTCCATTTCCATTACATAAAATCTCAATTTAGTGACATATATTATAATCACCTAAAGAGAGAGAGAGAAGTTTTTTTTTTAAATACCTTCTTGTAGTATTAATAAATGGAAAATTTTTTAAAATGTAAATAATTATTCCAACTTCTGTTCCAATTTACCCTCTCTCTGTGTGTAAAGTTCGGTCCAGAGATTAGCAACCCACAGGACACTGATAACAATGGCGGTCACAACCACGAGGATCCAAGAGACCCACACCCACGTGGGGACGAGGCCTTCAGCCTTCCCACTGGCGTAGAATCTGCCCATCTCCATGACAAACAGCGGGCCCACCACTCCCCTGAGGACGAAGTAGAAGGTGTAGAAGGGCCGGGACAATACGTCGAGCACCCTGCGGGCCAGGGCCGAGTCGGCGCGCCTGAGTCGGGCGAGGGTCCACACGTTCTGGCACGCGCTGGTGGCCTCCGCGAGGACGAGGAGGGAGAGCACGGCACGGGCGCCGTGGCGGGCGCCGAAGCGGCAGGTGAGGAAGACGAAGAGGGTGGCGGCGTGGTGGAGGATGAAGAGGACGTCGGTGGGGGCGAAGGCGAGGTAGTGGAGGATGTCGGTGGCGAAGTAGGCGATGCTGAAGTCGAGGGCGGAGGACTGGGCAGCGGAGTTCGGGGAGGCGAGGGAGGGGGAGGGGGACGGGTCGGAGAGGAGGGCGCGGAGGGAGAGGACCACGGCGGGGGTGCCGTGGAGGAGGGAGATCGCGCAGCTGGAGGCCTCCGGCCTTGCCGCGGCGCTCCAGCTCCTGAAGAAGACTGAGTAGGCGGTGAGGTAGACGAGGATGAAGAGCGCGAGGAAGAGAGGGAGAGGCGGCAGAGATTGAGCGGAGGAGGAGAAGAATGCCTCCATCGACGACGCTGACAGATACTTGTCAGCCGACGAGGAAAACAGAGAAAAGGAGAGGATGAGATTCGTATGGGTGAGGGACAATGGGCAATTAGGCTGTGTGTCGAAGGCAATTTATACGTAGGGGTATGAGCGGCGTGAAGCGGAGAAATTAGGCTAAGTTTTTATGTTATAAAATGGAAAAAAAATATAAATTTTGATAATGTAATAATTAAGATTTTATAAATTTAAATTTTATTATAAAATCTTTCGTACCTTCTTATTCAAACGAATTCTGGTGGCAGAAGAATTCCTTATCTTTAAAACGTGCAAGTTAAGTATGGAAGCAAACGACAGAAGTCTCATGGTTCTCCGCTGCGGTGGTGGTACATACCAAAATGCAACCACTCTGCTTTCTTCTTCTAGAATATATGGCAAATTCTACCACCGTGTATGAGCAAAGGATAAAACTAGGCGCGGCAATTCAAGCCGGCATTGCCCGACATCCCAGGAGTCCTGAAATGCTCGGCCCAGGCATGGATTGGTTCGGGATTCAGGCCCGTTCAATCTAGCCCGAATAGGAAAATAATTATTTTAAAATATAAATTTAAAGAATTCTAGGCATGAATATTGAACTTTTAAGTGTTACAATTGATCAATCAATCTAATTTTTATGTTAATTTTAAGAAAAATGTTGAAACATATATTAAAGTATAATTACAATTGACATAATTAACTATTTTAAAAAAATTCTTTTAATTATATGAAATATTTTTCATATTCCGGGTCAGTGCAAAAATTATCAAGCCATACTAAGACGGCCCAACATGTCAAGTAGCCTGAGAACCTTGGCCCAAGCATGCCCATTTCGTGCTGTGCCTCTTTTTTTTTTTTTTTTGCAGGGTCTAGGATAAATCCATAAAATTTGTGAAGGATAGGGGCATATTTGGAAAAACAAAACTTATTGGAAAGGGATAAAACTCAACGGAAAGCTAAGAAAGCCAAAATAGTATAGTACGGCAAAAATCGACACTACCAAGTGGAACTTTTATTATCATATCAAAGGTTTTCTCGAGTTCGGGAGGGCGATCACTCATCCCTCTAAATCCATCGAATTGAACTCTAAAAAGATGGGTCAAAAAGGAGCCAATTAATGTGATTAAGAAAAAAGGAGCCACGGGCCGAATAGGCGTACGGTCAATTAATCTCATTCTGCTCTAGCCAGGCAGGCAGCGCCTAGGTAAGCAGGGCAACATGGGCGGAAGGTGTGGCTTTTACCAACCGGTAGCCTGAGCCATAGACGCATACCTATCCATGAGGCTTCAGCAGCAGTAACAAATTGCACCCTTTTAACTTCTTCAGGTTATTTTTTTTCCCTCAAATATCTATGAACACTCGAGCTTGGCCCGGTAAGTTGGAAAAAAAAATGATATCTGCACTAGCAGCTTCATTCTCAAAATGGATGAAACATTACTTTATATATGATAACACTGCAGTGAGTGACCATATCCTTCACAAATGCCATGCTCTTTCCTTTTTTTTCAATTTTTTTGAGGGTTTTTCTGGGGGGTATTTTGATCACACGGAGATGCTGTCCTCGCCCAGGAATGTCTAGATTGCATATATACTAGTCCACAGGCAGCAGAAACAGGGGACAACTCTTCTCAAGGGACATTGCTCAGTCAATTTCTCCTTCCTCGACATCGTTCCCCAGGCTCGAGAACATTGGAAGCTCAGGTTCCTCATCATCTTCATCCGCTTTCATGAACAAGCCAAGCTGCTCCAATGGATTGCTGCCCCCCAGCTTGAAGCTACCCAATCTGTCCAGTGAGTTGTTATCTGGGCTTGTTTCATCTGCTGAACTGGGTAACTGCTCACCTGGGACGGTGCTGAGCATTTCCAAGTCCTCAAGAAACCGAGAATTCTCATTTATCTCCACTGTCTTTTCCATCTGCCCAACGACAGAAAGAGTTGTGCTCATGAGATTAATATTATCATCCAACAGTGAGTAGTGATGAGAAGGATTTGCATTGTGAATGAGAAAAAAACTCGAACTCAAAGCATATTGTCCAATCATTTCACAGACCAGACAGCAGAAAGTACCTAAAGAGAGAATTACAGTGCAAGAGAGATGGAAAAAGGGTCACGTGGTTTGCTCACCTTCAACAATGCTTGTCGTGCAGCTTCTCTCTCAAGCTCCCTCTTTCGTTTAGCCTCAGCTAGAGCTTCAGCTTCTAATTGTCTCTGTGCATCTTCAGCAGCTTTAGCTTCTGCTTGTAATCGTGCTTTCTCTGGTAACATAAAAATGATAATGCAATCAGAACTTCTTAATAGACAACTTGAAAGATGAAATAAGGGCTGAATTAAAGGAGAGATCGATACCTTTTCTTCGGTGCATCTCGAGCTCCTCCCTCTCTCGTCGAAGTTTCTCTGGATCCCCCTTGTCACCCTGTTTAAACCATTCAAAGAACTGCTCAGGTTGACTTACAACTGAAATGCCCCAGGATGAAGATAAAATGAAAAATTCTTGAACCTGTGAAAGTGTCTTTTCTCGAGCCTTCAAGATTGTATCAGCAAATCTGCTTTTCAATAGAGCTGCTCGGTAGAGCTTCCCTGGAGATACCTGCGTCTCGTTGGGAGCACTTTCCCCTTCAATGGTTGACCAATTATCTATTAGATCCTCACCCAGCAAAAATCGATCAATCTCTCACTCTTTGTGCTTACCATCTTGACAGCCATCAGATTCAATAGAACTTGGTTTCTGTAGAGAAGCTAGGTCAAGCTGGTCCAACCCACTAATAGGTTCTGAAAGAAAATAATAATGGTTCCAGGTTTATTTAAATGTTACAAGCATCTTATAGAACCTCTAAAAACCCAACTTGAGAAAATAAATAAGAGCACTAACTAAGCTCATAATTGAAAAAATCAAGGTGGCCACCCTTTCAAATGAGAGGGGCATATTCCACTTAGATGATATTGTGTAGATTATGAAAGCACCATTAATTCCTGTCATAGTGATAGATAAAAAGATGGCATATATCTTGGCAAAAATACTACAGGAAGGGGTTGAAAAGACTCACCATTTACATCAAGGCAAGCAGGACTTCGCTTTTCAGCCATGTGAACTTCTGAATCTATAGTTTTCTGTCCACAAGAGAAGTGAAGGTTAACAGGTCATTCCCACTACCCAACCCAATTTTTGAGTATTAAATGATAAAATCAGGATGTACTCTTTGTGCATTTTTGGAAGTTGGAGCTTCACCCTGATCCGACTGGCTATCCGCAGAACTGCTCAAGTCAGAATCTGCAGTGTATGTGAACAGCCGTTACATCCACAACTCAAAAAGCATACAAAACATGGTTTTGCTCCACAGAACCTTACAGATTATGCAGCATTTTATTAGTAGGATATCCTCTTTAAGAGGCAGAAACAGTTTCTGACCACCACATAAAGTTCAGGTGGCTTTGTCTCATGTACAAAATGATGTCAACAGTGATCAACAGCAGATTAGAATGCAAACTGTACATTGTGAAATTCTTAATTACCACTGGATGCATCCTCACTGATGCCAGTAGTTTCTCTCTGGGTTGCATCATTTTCTTTCTTGACAAGTGAATAACTTGACACAGGAGGTTCATTTCCTCCAATGTCCACATCTTCATCACCATTAACTGCAATTCAACATATATTTGGTAAAAAAATCCAACTTCTTAGTTTCTTTTTATTATACAAAATCAACAAAACAACTTGAAATCACCTTTACTTGGTTGCATGGATGAATTACTAAAGCCCGATTCATGCAATATCTGTGATATAAACAATCCTTGCCATCAGGTGGATATTATTAAATTGTTATTACATTGACATAGGTATTTCCCTCAATCACAGTTACGGAAGGAAATTCACCTCTATTTCACATTGTTCATCCCTAGCTCGACTCTTTTGCTTTTCCTGCAAATACTCATCTAACAGCTTCCTCAGAGTGAATAGAGTATTGTTGCTAAGATCATCAATATCGATCTCAATCTCCTCTTCCCCACACTGTTGACCACTGGAACTATTTTCCCTCAAGAAATCAATTATATGTTCGGGTATATCTGCCATTATACTTTCCAGCTGTTGGCCCAGGTCACGCTTCTCCTCATCTGTCATTACTGGCTGCACAGGCTCTGGCACAACTTCATATTGAATAGAAGATATTTTTCTTTTCTTTGCAGGAGGCAGTGGCCTAGCTTTTTCCTTCTCCTTCGGAGGACATGATTTTGCTGGTAGAGTTTGGGAATCCGTAATTGCTAGCTTCTTTTCTATTGTTTTCCATCTCACTTCAAAATATTTGCTAAGAGTGTCAGCCATGATGTGCACATCATTCCCAGGTGGATTATAGGTCATTGCATTGGTGAAAGTAAGCCTCACATCAGTAGCAAACTCCAGCAGGCTTGAATAAGCACCTGAGCTTATTTTACCATTTATCGTACCCAAGTCCATAGGGTTCTTAATTACAGTGAAATAATCAGGGATATTTAAAGCCTTCACATCAACAGGCTTATTAAAGACCCATCCATGCTGGTGGGACATCAACCGTTTCAAAAGGGTCTCACACTGATTCATCACAATTGCATCAGCTGCCCGAGGTGCAGCAGCCTCTTTGGTGGGCCCAGTCTTGCCAGAGGAACTCTGCTTCCACGGTTCACCCTTGCTCCCAAGAGATTTAACCCTCTTCTCCTGAATCGAGGTTGAAGCAGATGACTTCCTTACAGCATCAGGTTTCGACCGTCCATTGCTACAACTGAGAATATCACTAGATGATGACACTGCAACAGCAACACTCCTCTGCAACTCAATTTTCTTCTTAAGGACCCGTATCTGTTCAAGCTCCAGTTTCAACCTGTGTATTAGAGCTTTTCTTTCTAACGGTGACATACTAGACATGGGAAGGACTTCAGAAGGGACAAAGAACATGGCTCCTTTATCAGAATTCAAACTGATGCACTTTCTTGCGGGGCCACCAGACTCCTCAGAAGCAGTAAACTCAGCATCAATTCGACCAGAACTACCAGATCCTTCTGATTCACCAGCTGCATTGAATGTGTTTTGGTGATACCCACCAGGGAAATTATCATTTCTGCCCACCATCTTGCCCAGCACTCAATCAATGTCCTTTCAGATAACAATAACCCCCTACGAACCTGCAATTATGAATTAGGAACATTAAAATGCCACTTCCGCCAACAAATTGAGCTTCTTCACTGTGCAGAACTGTTCAGCTTAACTAGATAATATGGAGATCAACAAGTGGGAAAAAAACCACCCAGAGAAATTCGAACATTTGATCGCAATCGACTGAAAGGTGCACACGGTACAGCCAAAGCTCCCAACTAGGAGAGACCCTACAAGATGCAGAAGAGAGTTCAAGATCTATTATTGATCCATCGACGAAGACGAAGGAGAACCCCAATTCTTCATAACTCGAGGCTTGCACCAGACGACTCAAGGACCAAAATCACCAGAACGACAGTAGCACAAAATTCACTTCCAACAGTCAAATCCCAGTACAAAATAGCAGTAGAAAAGCTCAAATCTAAGAAACGGGCGACTCTTGAAAACCCTAAATCACTCACCCGTAGCTCTATCTCTCAATGAGCAGCGGACTTCAAAAACTGCCCGTACGGGAATCAAGCAGCGGCAACTTCAACTGAGCCGGGCAGACCGACAACCTCGATGAGTTATCCAACTGAGGGACGAGGCGAGCCGGCCTAGATCTAGACAAGAACCGCCCCGAAGCACGAGCAAAGGAGAAGCACACAAGACCCAACCCTACAACCGCATCTAATCCAAGCTTCGATCTCAGAAGTTGCAAAGCACAGCAGCTGCAGAGGATCCCTAATTCCACGAATCGATGGGGGGAGAAGGGGCGAAGAAGAAAACTCGAACGAGCTCGATCAACTTTGGGAACTGTAGAGAGAGAAGCGATGGATCGCGCTGTGTCTAATTTAGTATGGCACTCGCCTCTCGTCACTGGCTTCCCCTCCAACTGGACCGTCGATTCCAGTTGCGACCTAATCCGACGGATAGCAATTGTTGCAGTCACAGCCGTTAGATTCAAAATGAACGGTCAGGATTGCGAGGGAGGCTTCACGTGCCATTTTGTCAAATTAAATTAATTAATTGCCTGCATTTTCACTTTAAATTTATCTTGGAATGAATAACATTTATAATTGATGGAGTTTATTTTTAATGAACTGATTTAAATCTAAATTAATTGAAGTAATTCAATATATAGATGTGATATTGAAATTTTAATTACTTTAATTAATGTTTTTCTTGCTTAAGACTGTTAAGATTATCGGGTCAAACCTTTTGGATTAATTTTGACGCGCTGTACAGTGGCGAGCGGCACTAAGATCACCGAGAGTGAGTCTGTTTAGTAAAGGAACGGCCTGCGATTGGATGGAGGATTGAGAGAGTTTGGGGGATGCGTTGAGGTGGAGAGATCTAATTGGTTGTGGTGAATGCCAATCCTGGGCTGCCAACGTAGGATGATTTCTCTGTGGAAGCTACTGGATCCGCCGCGGTCGGATTTGCGGCCGTCCAGCTGTAGAAACCAAACCAGGAGTTACTTTTAAATCAGCAGCAGCTCAGTGAGTGGCAGAGCTGTGATTTGTGGATACCTGAACCCATTTTTCTAAGCACTCGCGTTCGGAGGATCTCGGCATTTGCCTGTCGGCGCAAATCGTGTGGGCCGAAACAAGTGCGACGAAACGAACCCTCGTGCCACGGCCCAAATCCAAACGCGGGTAGAACAAAAAAAGGACCCTAATTTTGCTGAAATAAATGGTAAATATCATGCATTACCGCAAACTTTACTAAATTTACCAAATCTATCCCGAATTAATTTTTTTTTAAGAACAGTTGTGAACTTTGATTTTTCACTCCGCGTCTACCCATCTTTGAATTTTTTCCATCAACAACACCATCAATTAAAAACCAAATTGCCGTCTACTCCTCCTCGAGGGGCAAATGCATCGGACTAGAGCAAAGTAAGGAGAGCTAGCAATTCAGACAGGGCTGGCCCACAATCCCATGCGCCCCAAAAATCCCGAGAATATTTTGTGCTTTAAATGGTTTGGGTTCGTCACGAATTATATAAATAATTATTTTAAAAAAATAAATTTAAATATTTAACATTTCAGAATAATTTTTTACAATATAATTAATTGATTAATTTAAATTTTGTATTAATTTGAATAAAAATATTGAAATAATTATTAAAATATAATTATATAATTATAATTAATCATTTTTTAATTTTTTTCGTAATTTTCTTTTTATCGTAAAATTTATTTTCATACCTTTGAGTTAGCACAATTTTTCTTGAGCCTTGCCAACACAATCCAATCTCTCAAGTGGATTGAAAACACTGGCCTAAGCGTGGTTTTTTGTGTCATGCTTGAGCCATGCTATATTTTGCCACCTCTAAAAGCAAGTAAAGAAAATTTTGCTGGCTTCCCAGAGAGCTTGTTGGAATTGACGGAAAATATCTGAAATGGTAGACATTGAGAAAAAAATAATAAGGTTTATGCATAGTTTTTAAAATCGGACCGGGCTCGCCGATTCGACCGGAAACTGACCACTCACCCGGTCCGGTTCTCATAAATAATTCAATTACACTCTAAATGATATCAAATTCAATTGAATTGGCCGGTTCCTATTCAAATAAGTAAATCCAATTGAATTAGTGAGAAAACCGGCCAACTTAAAAATAAAAATAAAAATATATTATAATATACTTATTTTATTTTACTAAACTTATATTTATATTTTATGTTGAATTTGATATTAATATAATGATTTTTATTATAAAGTATAGTTAAATTATAATATTATATCAATTTATTGAAATATTATATTATTAAACGTACGGTCCGACCCATGAATCCATGCATTGACCGATTGCCGTCCGGTCTGGTTTTAAAAACTATGGGTTTATGCTTAGATTTTATAATTTCAACAAAATTTGTGATGATATAATATATGTACGCTCCAAATAAAAATGATTAAAATATTGTAAAAAATAAGGAGGTATAAGTTATTGAAATGAAATTTGATTTCTCAATATAGAAAAATGTACTGCAATTGATTAACATCAAATACAGTATAGTAAAATAGAAATGACGTGTACAAACTAGTGCCTGACATCAAGTCCACGTCATTAAAAATTCTTTCGAAGTATCTGATGTAGCACTCCCAATCCTTATTCTCTTGTTATTTTATTTTATCTGTTTTTTGTTCACCAATTCTAATCAGGCTTTTTTTTTATTTTTTTAATAATAAAATATTAACATTTATCAATTTTTTTTGAACAATTATACCACACCGACATATCACTCAGTATGATCGTCACATGGAATACCCCCTCTTAGAAAACGGAATTCTATGTGCCCTGAGAACGAGACCGAGAAAAGTGAAAGGGCAACGGTGAATCCGACTAACAATAACTGTACATTGAACCTTGTAATCTTAGGTTAAGCATGGTTCTGTCGCTACGCCAGGTGAAATTCGTGACCAAAATCGAGCATATACTCAGGACAAACTTATTACTTTTTGGGTAAATTACATTATCAAAAAATTATGAGGGCTCCAATATGTCTTCTAAGAGGAAATTTAAACATTTCAATTGTCGTATAAAATGACGTCATTTCAATTTTCAAAATTAATTATTCTTACGCACTATCCATGTGCAAAAATTATGATGTTCTTCGATTTTTTTCCTCTTTTTTTTGCTGGGTGATTTTTTAAATTCTTCGACCAGATTTTTCTTTCTTTCTTTTTTTTATTTCTCAATCCTCCTACTTGGAAAAAAATTGCCCTATAATAAGTGATGCCACGTAAGCAATTGAGAGTAAATTTTATATTGCAAATTAAAAATGTTTGACTTTTTTTGGGAAAAAAAGAGGTAAACCATATGCTTTTATATGCAATTTACCCTAATTTTTAGAAATGTGCATTTTGACCGTATTGGTTTAAAAACCTCTTTTTTTATTAATAAATGTTTACCTTCTTTTCACTACCTAACGTTAATGTGAATTACACAAACACTCATTACGTAAAAACTAATAAAAGAGTTATATTCATAATTTTAAAAATTAGACTAGGCTAACTGGTTCAATCGGGAACCGATCACTCACCCGGTCTGATTCTCATAAATAATCAAATTACACTTTAAATTAGGTCAAATCCAGTTGAATCGGCTGGTTCTCAGTTGAACCGATAAGAAAATTGATCAACTTAAAATTTAAAATTAAAACATATTATAATGTATTTATTTTATTTTACTATATTTATATTGAATTTGAAACTAATATAATGAATATATTAATAATTTTTATTATATATTATAGTTAAATTATAATATTATGTAGATTTATTGGTAATATCATATTATTAATATTATTTATTAAATATGCGGTTCAACCCATTAAACCTCCGATCCGACTCATGAACTCATACCTTAATCGATTCCCGATTTAATTCGGTTTTAAAAACTATGGTTATATTTACATGTGTCAATTTTGTTTTCATTTTAATTTTACTTCTTTTATCGGTGTTTACACAAAAGTTCATTATGTAATTGGTGGCCGCCGCCACCGCATTCCTCACTTCGTGGCCACCCGCTGCCTCCTCTTCAAAGCCACTTTCCTCCTCCTTCCCCTTATGTCCTATGGCTGCCTTCCCCTCCCCAGCGGCATCCTCCTCCTCCTCCTCCGCTCCCCCTCCTCTCGTGGCCGCCATCCTCCTCTATGGAGCAGTTCCAAATCTCACTTGATTTAATGTCATAAAAGTGTTTCGATGATGAGAAAACATTGAAAATCTCAATTAAGGAAGAGGAGAAGAGGAGGGCAGCAATGGTGGAGGAGGAGGAGGAAGGAAGGTTGCCATGAGAGAAGGGGCAGGAGGAGGCACGTGGCGGCCATGGGGAGAGAGAGAGCACGGAGGTTGGTCATGGGGACTCTGGGAAGGAGGAGGGAGGTGATGGTGGTGATCACAGGAGAGCATGAGGAGGCAGCGGCAGCCATAGGGGAGGTGGCGGTTGGCCATTGCGCGATGGTTGTGTGGGGAGAGGAAAGGAGGAAGAAGATGAAGCTAAAGGTTACATATTTACTCCACTTAATTTTAAATTAAAGGAGATTGATTATAGGTAAAATCGACATTTCACTATATGAGATAAGGTGGCCATGCAATATCAATGATTTTGATGAAAAAGAGAATGACGTGCCAAATGTAATATAAAATCCAGCAAGTTTTTTTAAAGATTATTAACCCTAAAATAAATTCAATAAACCATAGAAATCTAATAAAAATATTACATACATGATAAATTTGCTTAAAATTAATTATGATACACTGAATTTTGATAAATATACCGAATTAATAAATATAATAAGAGTTTATATTACGCTTAATTATGTATTGTGCTGTGAGTAAAATTTGATTTATCAAAGGAATTGGATGGAGCGGTAAGTATTTTGGTGCAATTGGAAGAAATCTTGAGTTCCATACCTCACATACGCATACATTTCTAGACAGCTGGCACGGCGGGTGAAGTATAGAATTTGACTTAAAAAAGGAAATCCGTTCATCTTCCCTCCTCGTGCCCCTGATCAGCTCTCCCTCTCTCTCTCTCTCTCTCTACCCCCTTTCGTCCTTGATCTCTGCACGTGGCTTCCGGAGAACTTCGCGTTTAAGACCGATAACAAGCTATAATGTCTTCCGGGCTACCGTGACACTGACGCAGTTCGACAGAGAAACAAAAGATGACGGTGGAAGATTTGGGAGTGGATGCTAAGGAGTCTGCGGTTCGCGAGGTCGCCAAGCTTTTGCCCCTTCCCGAGCTCTTGCACTCAATCGCCTCCATCAAGGCCGATTACGTTGCTCGCCAGCAGGTTCTTCCCTAACCTCCACCCGGCGCGGTGGTTATTCGTATGGCATTTCTATGATATAATCAATTGAGCTTGATTGTTAGCTCTTACCGTTGAATTGCCTTTATTGTGGCTGGTCTAGAATGTAGCAGTATGATCTTCTATTAGGGAGCTTTGACAGGAGCTTCTTTGTCGATATTGTGTTATCATGCTAATGTTGGTGACTGGTGCATTTTCTTATGTGGTCAACTGTCAGGCAAACATTGCACAACTCAGTAAGATGGTCGCTGAGCAGGTATTTTTGCCGACTTTTGTTTCTATGTATACTGGGAATCAATTCCTTTATACATTCATGGAGGAATTATGCTGTACGTTACTGTCCTGCAGGTTGAGCTGGCAAATGCCGGGCTTGATTCACTAAACTTGTCACAGAAATCCATAGAACAATTGAGAGAAAACTTCCTTTCCACTGAAGGGTGGTCTTTCTGGGGCAATTCTCTACACTCATTTTTCCTTTTTAACTCCCTTTCATTCTGGATGCACTTGAGTGTAATCTTCTTGTTTGCATCTTTTTTTTTTTTTCAATGATGCATTAGGTTGTGTACTGAGTGCCAGAACTTGATTGATAATCATGATCAGATAAAGCTCCTCAGCAATGCAAGGAATAACTTGAATACAACTCTGAAGGTGCGATGTTGCTTGCATAAGTTTTTTAATTATCCAATTCTGCTCCTCAATTTTTCTCTTTGAGGAATATATATATTCTTGTTAAGTTCTGACAATTGCTATTCATGAGAGACAATTTCTAATACTGGTGTGTGTAACCTGGGAAAAATTAGGCTGAAGTCTCTCACAGCCACATGTAAGCTGAGTCTCATGTTCAAATTGGCGTTGTCCTAAGATAGAGTGCAGGTCCCACGTTGCTCTCCCTAAATAATTTGAGGTTGAGCTGGACCTTTTGTTGATGTTTCTGTCATGATAGTTGTGCAGGATTTGGCATTGCATATTAATTTCTTTGACATTATTATAATGTATCAAATTGGGTCTGATAATTTGGATCTATTTATTTGCAATCATCCCTTTTGTGTCCGGTTACTTTACTGATCATTTTGGTCTTTTATAGGATATTGGGGGCATGATGTCTATATCAGTTGAAGTAGCTGAGGCACGAGAGTCCTTGAGTGATGATAAAGAACTCATAAATACCCATGAAGTAATGCCAATATTTGCCTTCAACTAGATTTCAAATGGAATGTTTCAATACTTGTATATGAGACTAATTATGTCTATTAACTTTTCTCAGAGGTTAACTGCTCTAGATGGGAAGCGACATTTTGTCCTTGCAACTGCAGCATCACATAAGGAAGAGGCTGGCTGGTTAAGGTTGTATCACTGAAAAAAAAATTTGTTGTATCACTTACACAATTTTGGGATTCTTCTTCTCCTTATGTTTTTAGAATCTATTTGGGAGCTTGGTTGTGGTTTTGCAGTAGATATTCACTGTTAAGATGTGGTATGAACATCCTCATTTCTATATTGTTTGGTTGGCTGATAATTTGGTTAGGACTTGAATGCTCCTCTGCGTCAAGAAACAGTAGGCACATAACTGAAACTATCTAGAAATGTCCAGTTATATTGGAGACCACTGTTACCTGTACTTTTGATGATGGACTGGTTGAATGCTGTCACTGTGAGTATAATTATGATGTATCCTTTTTCCTTTTACTTACATAAGTAGTGATGCGTAAAGATTACAATTTTGCATTTGAAACTTTAAATAGTTTCTAGCTTGGGTCTTATTGGTTTATGATTAAGCAAGTGATACTTCATAATTCAAATTATAATCTATACATAGACAAAATGCATTTAGTTTTTTAATAATTTTCATTCCATGTGGAATCCAGGGAATATTTTGAAGATGTAGATCGTACATGGGAGACATTTGAAAAGACATTATGGGCCCACATAGGCAACTTCTACAAACTAGCAAAGGAGAGGTGAGAAATTTTTTAAATTGACATCAAAATTCATTTAATTGCATGGTCCTTTTATTTTCCATGGTTTGAGATTCTAGGTTTCATGCAACAGCAACATATGTATGTAGTCAGTGATACTTACAGTACATGCTAAATAGACCTCTTGAGATATGCTACCTGCTAATCTCTTTGAGAATTAGGATAGTAAGTTATTAACTCCAATTTCGACATTAACTCTCATACGTTGAATGATAGCTGAAGAAACAAATGCCTTCAAATAATGTTCATTTTTCATCAGCTTGATATACTGGTCATGGCTATTTAGAAGTAGAGATATAAGAGTCAATTTTCTTTCCTTTACTTATTACAAAGAGTTAATTTTCTTCCCAGAGCATCTAGGAACTTGTTGCTCTTCTTGGAAATTGAAAATTGGGGAATCCGCAGAATATGCATTTTATAGGTTCTTCCAATACATAATTTTTTGAGTTTTTAGCTGACCATAATTTTTTCTGTTCACTTTTGCAGCCCTCAAACTCTGGTCCGTGCTTTGAGGTATTTCAGTGATCCACTGATTGATGAATTTTTCTTGCATCTATGGTTTTTCTAACGGTACACTTTAATTATAGTTTGTTCCAACTTCTTTATTCTGAAATTCTTCACTGACATTTATGGCAAAATCTATCAGTCATGTTTTGTTGGATTGCAGTTTTTAAGGATGTTGGAATATACTGTAGTATTGCCAGTTAATTTTTTATGAATAAGCAAAAAGAGTGAGGAAAGCATCAAACATTGGGATATCTATCCTTTCGGAGGCTGATAGTGACCTGAGAACCATTTAAATGATCTTCTGGATAAATTAGTTGTATCCGTATGCCTGTTCAATGCCCGCATTTACTTAGCAGAATCTATTAATTTAGTGAAAATTAACAAAATAACTATGAACTTTGGGGCACTTTAAATTTTAACCATGAACTTTTAACCTTGGATAAAATAATCGCAAACTGTTTTTTGTTAACCATCTACCATCTGTCCCCCACTTTGTCCAAATGGCTGATGGAAGGTCTAACAGCTGTCATCCCTCACTGAAATTACTGAAATGCTGATGACATTAATGAAATGCTGCTCCTTTTTCTCTTTATGACGGCTTGCTGAACTTGATGGAGGCAAAATTGGGGCTTTTGAAAATTAGGGCACACAAAGGAGTTTATGATTGCTCTGATTAGCAAGACTGAGCTGCAATTAACGATGCTAGTTTCATGAAGGCCTTTGATGAGTTGACAGAGAGGAGAATGTAATTGAAGATAGTTGATCGATGTATTTGATGGAAAGTGGCAATTCCATTGCATTTGGCCTAAAGTGATGTCATCATTGACAATCGATTTCATATGCCCTAGAGCTCATTTGCATTTTTGTTTGTTCTTCGTGGTAAGATAAGTGGAAAAGAAGGGTAGTTTCATTTTTTAACCTCTCATCAATTGGGCAATTAAGCAATTTCATTTATTTTTAATGACCTTAAGGCCTTTCATCAGCCATTTGGACCAAAAGAGGGAGGGATGGTAGATGGCTAACAAAAAGCAAAGGTCATGGTTATTTTATCCAAGGTTGAAAGTTCTTGGGTATTTTGTTAATTTTCCCATTAATTTATATGATTACTTATTTTTCATTGAATTTAAAATATAAACTCTTCTTGTTCCTTAGCTGTTCTATGCTTAAAATATTAATTTACTTTATCATTCTTACAAGTATGTTCTGTTCTAGGGTTGTTGAAATGCAGGAGATCCTTGATCAGCAGCTTGCTGAAGAAGCAGCTGAGGCAGAAGGAGTTGGTGCAATGGCAACTGTTGCTTATCCCCGAAGAACTGCCAGGTCACTGTACTTATTGATTTTGACTTTATTCCAAGTGATTATATTATACACCATCTGCTTGACGTAGTTCTATTCCGTACTATTGGTTGTAGAAAAACCACTGCAACAGCGTCCTCCACAAATCTGACACAGCAGAGGTTGAAGGTTCAGGGTAAAGGCTACAAGGATAAATGCTATGAGCAAATCAGGAAAGCTGTTGAAGCACGGTTTGACAAGATTCTAACTGTGGTACTTAAGACAAAAATCTTTATGCCATTCTCGACAATGATATCAGTGCGCCCTCTTTTAACATGTATTTGAAATTTTATCAGCTTGTATTCAAGGACTTGAAAGCGGCGTTAGAGGAAGCTCGCCTGGTAAGATGGTGCATCTTTTGAATTTATAATCCTAGTGACTATTATGGAATGATTCATGATTAATTGCTATTGCAGAATTAAGCAGCTCTTCTGTATAGATTCTTGCATGGACAGATTTCTTTCATATTTTCTTAATCATTTTGGTTGCATGCACTAGTCATAGTACAGGGTTCATTCACCTGCTGGCGTTACACTGAAATCATCATTGGTTTCCTTCATAAAATGCACAATGATTTTTTTTTTTTTTGGTGTTAAGCTCCTGTAGTCTTGCTGATACAATGAATGTATATTTATGCCTGTTTTTCTAAGCTAGGTTCTTCTTTTGATTGTTGATATTCTGTTTTCCCTATTTTTTGATGTTAAGATTGGAGAGGAGCTTGGAGATATATACGACTTTGTAGCTCCCTGTTTCCCCCCAAGGTCTGCAAAAAATGTGCTCATCTCTCTCATTTTCACTGATCAGTTCTTATAGATTTGCCAGATATATGTTTCTTAACAAAGGAATTCATGGATTAGAAGCTTTGAGTTTTTATATAAACCTGAGAAAAAACCAATAACTCATATAAACTTAACTTTTTGGTCATTTTAGCATGTAATCCCTTAAAATTGAGGTTTCCTTGTATTCTATTAGGTTCTATATTACATCAGAGTTCATTTTATGTGGCATATCTTTGTCAACTATTAAAATAAAAAAAAATCTGCTTCATGTCTTTTAGCTTATTCCAATTGGTTGCTTTGAAGATAATAATTGCACAGTAAATAATTCAGTTGAATGACGCCTACCATACAGATTGACTTTTCCTTCATGTGCTTGTTTCCTGTCTTTTTTGGATTATCTTTTATACTTATTTTTGTTGTGGATATTAACTATCTTCATCATTGACAGATATGAGATATTCCAGTTCATGGTTAATTTGTATACTGAGCAGTTTATTCAGATGCTTAGACTACTTAGTGACAGAGCAAATGAACTCACAAATATAGAGATCTTGAAGGTATTTATTGTTCTCAATTGTCGTGTATGCTGATCTATTTTAAAGCTTAAATTTGCTTCACAATTCGCTTCTGCTTTACTTGTTTGAGGAGGACCGAGCTGATCAATTGTTAGGCTTAATTCTTCCTGTAAGTTTATAATTTTTCTGGTCTGTTTTATTGTGTGCATTAAAGCGGAGGGGAGGTGAAGTTCGACTCACTAATCTCCTAATGTGAGAATAGTCTTATATTTTGATTTCTCATAATATTACATCTTTCAAAATCTGTAAATTTTATTCCCCACTTTCTACTAGATAGTGGGGTAGGAAATATTTTAGTTTTTTGGATTATGTTTTTTCAAAGGAAAGACGTATAAGGATTAACAGGTCAATGGAAACACGCAAATATATATAGGCTGGTTTATAACTTTGTTCATGGGTCCAGGGAGAATAAATTCCTCATTATTGAAAAGCTTGTTTATAACTTCTTAATGCATGGATATCTCATTCAAATTCTCTAAACATTTTAGGTGTTTTTGAACTTTCATGTATTTTTTCCTACCTTCATATAAATAATAAGAAACACTACATGATATATATTATTTCTGTGTTGTTCTAATGAAGTATGTAAAATAATTTAATACCTAAAGAAAATAGAGCAATGGAGAAAAGCATTTCTAGAATTGTATATATGTATATATATATATATATACGCATACCATAAGTCAATATTCTTTTCAATTACCTCTAATTTATTGGTGATTTCCAGAACCACTAGATATAGAATTTTAGTATTCTGCTTGATTTTTGCTTCTATTTCGTTACATCTTTAACTGAATGGATAAAACAATTGTCAAGGCTAATTTAGAAAAGCAGTATTCATATATACCATATGATTTAGGAATTCCTTTCAATTTGCTTCAAAGTTCTAATTACTCTAATATCATACGGGAAGATGGTCATTTTTTGGCAACATCAGAATTTGCATTCAGTTTTTAACCTTACTATTGTATGTTCCTGTTAAATTAGGAGATTTAGTTTGTTACGCTAATTCTTCCCTACATTTTGATTATTACTTCAACAAGCAACTGAAAGACATCAAGTAATTAAATAATATCTGTGGAGTGTGGGGTCCCTTGAATGAAATCAAGTAATTAGATAATATCTGTGGAATGTGGAGTCCCTTGCATGCATTCATTGCTTGACAAGGAGATTAGTTGTTATGCAAAATTTAGTTGTAATAATGAATCTCAAACATAAAGTATACCACATGACACCTTTTTCCCTGTAAGTGGCCATTGTCCTTTGGTTTTGTTGATGAGCCCTGTTTTCTTTCACCAATGTCAATTGCGGGACTTTGCTCCATTGATTTTTTGTGCTCATGCAAGCAAGATATGCCCATAATTTATCTTAAAATCAACAAATAAATTGCTGGATTAGTGAACTCATATCATACTGAATTAGTTTGTGTTCCCCATTTCACTGGATTTGAGTATTGGTTTTGTACTTTTAGGTCATTGGTTGGGTAGTTGAATACCAAGATAATCTGATTGGGCTTGGGGTCGATGAGTCTTTGGCTCAAGTTTGTTCTGAGAGTGGTGCCAGTGATCCCCTCATGAATTCTTATGTTGAGAGAATGCAAGCTACCACACAGGTAATTATTTATATTGCCTAATGATCTAGTATTATAGAATCAATAGCCTTTTTTGATAACATATCAATTGGTAGCATATTTTGATAACATATTGCCTCGTCTGATTCATTTTACTCTGTCGTTACTAGAAATGGTACTTGAATATCCTTGAGGCTGACAAAGTGCAGCCACCAAAGAAAACAGAGGATGGAAAATTATACACACCAGCTGCTGTTGATTTATTCAGGATTCTTGGAGAGCAAATTCAAATTGTGTGGGACAGCAGCACTGATGTGATGCTGTACAGAATTGCTTTAGCAATTATTCAGGCTAGTTTTTTGGACTCTTTCGTCATTTTATGGACTAGCAAAACAACTATATATTTCCGTTTAACAGGTCACAGTACCTTCTTTGCAATTTTTTTAGTAAATGCTGTCTAGGAAGAATCACTGCTGTTGTCTTTTTTCTTTAATAGGTTATGATTGATTTTCAAGCTGCTGAAAGGCAAAAACTTGAAGAACCTGCATCTGATATTGACCTGGAAACTATATGTGCAATGGTTTGACTCTAGACATGCTGTGCTTTACTTCTAGCCGTATGCATGGTTGTGATGCCAATGAAAACTGATCTTTCCACTACTAACAGATAAACAATAACTTGCACTGTTATGACCTTGCAATTGAGTTGCGTACCAGTACTTTGGAAGCACTTCCTCAAAATTATGCTGAGCAGGTTATTCCTCCTTTTTAGGTCACGTTTTGTTTATACTATTTCTACTATGTCTATGCTTCTGGTAATTCATGTGGACAGGGAGGACATAGCTATAGCTTTGGGAGCTTTTGCAAGAGTACAAATGAGGATATTTCTTATGGATATGTACTCAAACATGACTTACAATTATACAAGTAGATGCATCATTCATCAAAAAGAAAATGAGGTATCTTAAAATGGTTTCCAGAACAAGTTCAATACCAAGATAAGTTTTTGCAGTATTAATTGTGAGAGTACCAACTTGATGCTAGAAGCACTTTTTAAGAGTTTATTTTTGTTGTTAACAGTGACATAAAGCCTATTAAGATCCAGGAGAGTAAAAAAAATAGGACATTTCAATGAATTCGTTATATTTTGCATTTTATCTGAATGCTAGGAGGGCAAGGTATAAACTTCAAAGCATTTACCGATATTTCTGTTGATCTAATAATAGGTGTGTATCCTTCTGTTTAATGTCTTTCAAATTCAAATTCAAACAGGTCAACTTTGAAGTTGCATGCAAAGGATTCCTTGAGGTTGCTAAGGTGTGTGTTGCTTCCTATGTGCTAATTGAATTATGCGATTGAGTATTGTTCTTCCATTTATTTTTCACCTCTGCTTTAAGGTTTAGGATATCGGGACATGATCAAATTGTCTCTTCTTTTGTGGATACCTATATTGTTACAGCTAGATGCCTTTCACTGTTAGGATGGATTATGCTTCTTGATGGACATCTCTCATAAATTCCAATCATAACTTAAATCATTGTTAATGGCAGGAAGCTGTACATCAAACTGTCTGTGTTATCTTTGAAGATCCTGGAATGCAGGAATTGCTTGTCAAACTTTATGGGAGAGGTGATCATCTTTACTCTGTCCATGAGTAAAAACTATTTTTGCTCTTTGTATAAGACAACCTGTTATAAAGTTGCTATGACAACAAATTTCCTACTTTTCCTTGATGAATTATCTTCTTGAAATTGCTATTTCTCCTATTGTTTCCTTATGCAATTCATAATTCCAGCATCAATTTGAAGTTAGATTATTCATTACCTGGTCAAAGAGAACCTGTCCATCTTGTTTTCAGTGGATTAGATACTCAGTTCCAGTTTTGCCATAATCTGGTTCTGGTGTGTGATGATTTGCTGGTTCTTCAACTTTATGTACCAGAATGGAGTGAAGGGCAGGTTACAGAGTGCCTTGTCGAAACATTCAGGGATTATTTCACGGATGTCAAGATGTGAGTTCCTTTCCTTAAAGTTCACATACGTGCGACATCACTTTCTGAAGCATCATTTGCTTGACATTGTGAGTGGAATCTGCCTGAATACAAAAAAAAAAAAAAACTGAACTCTTTTTTTCATTGTTTCTTATCAAGGTTCATAGAAGAAAGATCATTTAAGAGATTTGTTGAAGCTTGCCTGGAGGAAACCATTGTTGTCTATGTTGATCATCTTTTAACTCAGGTTTGTAACCAGAGTCGTCTCATTTTGTTTCTTTGTAACAGGGGCTTTCTGATGGCATCTCTTTGAGTCTAATATATGAAGGTCATGGGAGTGGTTATACCTGAAAATTGCCTATTTGACTGCAAGCATTTATGCAAAAAGGGGCAGCTAGTAGATTTTCCCTACTCTGAGTTGTATTTCTTCTTTTTCTGTGTGGGTTTTTTATTTGTCATTAATGTAGAGGAACTATATCAAGGAAGAAACCGTTGAAATGATGAGGCTCGATGAGGAGGTTCTTATGGATTTCTTCAGGGAGTACATAAGTGTTTCAGTAAGTGTGGATCCTTTAATTTTTTGGCAACTTTCATTTTCCATGGTCTTTATTTTATCCATGTAAAATCAATTTTTTTTATTTCTTTTATATTAATTCCTTGCCTTTCCCCAGCTCTATGTCTTGGTTCAGCATAGATATGTAAGTTTTTTGTTTCATCTGTGCTCGTAGAAAGTTGAAAACAGAATCAGGATATTGTGCAACCTGAGAGAACTTGCTTCTGCTGAAAGTGTTGATACCTTTAGCCTTATCTATACAAATATTCTGGAGCATCAGCCTGACTGTCCGGTAAATATCTCTAGAAAACTTGATGCTTCATAGGTGTACAGAGACAAATTTCATATTATGCGGTTGCCCTCCCATAATTGTTTTCCATGTATCAGAAACTTAGTGGTGGATATCGGTGAGGTTTGCCATGTATCTTGTTACAAGTTTAATAAGATTATTCTTTGTGTTTGCAGCCTGAAGTCGTCGAGAAGCTTGTTGGGCTATGGGAAGGCATACCGAGGAAGGATGCTAAGGAGGTAAGTCTAGCTTGTTTTCTCTACATAATTTGTTAGCCATGCAAAAATGAAGTGTCATCATCACCCATCAATTTTTTTGGATCGCCTGCTGGCCTTAGTGATTCACATAATCTTGGATTCAGGATTGAAAAGAAGCTTGAGTGATTTCAGATATATCAAGGAGCGACCATTTTTCTTTTATTTTGTTTCTTCAAAGTTCTTTTGGGATGAGACAGGTTGTTCAAGAGTGCAAGGAGATATATGAGAGTTCACTGGTAGATGGGCTTCCTCCGAAGGCGGGTTTCGTTTTCCCCAGATTGAAGTGCTTGGCTGCTTCTAAAGCTTCTCTGTGGAGAAAGTTCACTTGAAACTGAAAATGAATTCTTCTTCCATCATGAATATAATCCTTACTTTGCCGTCTTGATATGCTTTTTCTAGGATGTGTAAGGATGAAAAGGAGTGTCTCACCTGACCCTTGAAGGTTTAGGGTATTTATAGAGCATACCTGAGGCGTAGGGCTGGCGTGGCCTAATTAGCCACGTCTAATTCATACGGGTGCTAAGAGAGGTCATCGAATCCACGTAAGTTGGAGCCACAGAAGTCGTCTGCTTGGGAAGAAGCCAGGGAAGTCGGCCATATGGCGAATGGCGACTCCTGGGAGGCTGGGGGAGTCAGCGGGTGTATCGGATGGAGATGGATCGGGTCAACCGAACCAACTCCATTGGGTACTGTCCTTATCAATAGAAGCGTTAAAATGGTGATTAGAAGTCAAGACCGTCGATGGCAACTTCAGATAATAATAATAACATAATTAATGAATTATTTCCCTTATTTTTTCGTGGGACGTGGCAGCACCATCCATCCAGTCGTATCTAACCATGTAGTGTTCTGACTTTTACATTAAACAGAACTGGATGACTGGTGTTCATCAGGGCAATATCGTCGAAGGTTTAATATATAGCTTAAGAATTCAGTGCTTAGAATAGAGTTCAAGGAGGCGGTGTCCGGTTTTCCTTCCGGTGGTGTATGTAGAAAGTATTCTTTCTTGCCGTCGTCTTCATATTGCACCATACAGGTCAATCAGCACGCTCGTCCTCCATCCTTTCAGATAAACATTCAGTTTAATTAATTATGCTAAAAATTTGGAATTTATTATTAACAATGTAATGATTTTATAATTTCGTTGCAATTGAAATTTGTGTTAGCCCGGTAATTGAAAATTAAGTATTTTTTTACTAGTAAAAATTATTAATAATGTTAATCGCATTTTAAACTCGCGATAAAATTCAGGAAAATAGGAATATTTCTCCTTTTATCTTTAGATTATTTATCTTATTTATTACTAATTATTGATACGAAGAATTTTTTTTTTTTGGGTAGAAGAAAAATGGCATTCTGAGGGCAGAGGCAGGGAGCGGTAGCAATGGCCGATTACCACTTCGTCTACAAGGACGTGGAAGGAGCGTCCACCCAGTGGGACGCCATACAGAGGAAGCTCGGCAATCTCCCTCCGAAGCCCCCCGCTTTCAAGCCTCCTGCCTTCACCCCTGCCCCCGATGCCGACTCCCTCCCAAAGGACAAATCCTGGGTCGACGGAAACACAGAGGAGGAGCTCGAGGAAGATCCCGATCTCGACGACGATCGGTTCCTGGAGGAGTTCAGGTTGGTCCTGGTTCTGTCGGTCTATTTATTCATTGTCTGATCGAAATGTTTCGTGCCGTTGGTCTGATATGTTAAGTTCAGATATTGTTCGTTTACCTGCTGGGAATTAGATGCCGAGCTGTTTCCTGCTGTGATTTATTAGATACCGAGCTTTCAGAATGCAGATATAGCGTCTGGAATTATCTTGTTTCTGAAGCTTGAGCTGAAGATTGCAGGTTTTTACTGCGCAGACATTCCCCAACTGGTCTATGCCAGATTTCCTGATTGTGCTCTTTGTGATGTGCAAGTACTGATATTGCTAGAGCAGAGAGAAAAGGAGGGATTTGAGGTTGAATTTTGTGGATTCCACGTTCTCTTCATTATTTCTTGGAATTCGTTGTCCATAAGTGGTGTATAAATCTCAGTTGATGTCTTTTTCGTGTGATTGGAGCTTTCTTTTTCATTTGGTCAAAATCTGGAGACTTTTGCTGGCTTACCAATAATTAACCTATCTTGTTGGATGAATAAATAATATGATTTCAGTTACTTTGATGCATTAGCTTGTGATTGTGCTTCAACAAATTTAATGAACGACAAGTTTGTAATCTAAAGGTTTTTCCTTCCCCGGTAGAGTTTGTTCAAACTGTTAAATTTATTGTAAGCCCATAAGGGATCGGGGGCCCATTTCCACTTAAAAGCTCAAGCTGATAAGTGGTGGTATTCAACCTTCTTATAAGTCCACAACGTTTTCTTTATTTAATCGATGTGGGATCGTATATCTCAACACCGGCTCTCACATGGCAACGTGGTCCACTTTGCCACGTGCCATTAAACACTCGCCCTCAACAACTATCTACAAGCCGGACATTCTTCTTCCGGTCTCAAACGAGGGGGACAACTAGCCACGAGTCGGGCAATTTTCTTCCATACTCAGGCTTATATCAACTGACCACGAGCCAAACTTCTGGACTCGGGTCGGGTAAGGTGTGAGCCCACTGGCTTTGATACCATGTTAAATTTGTTGTGAGTCCATAAGGGATCGAGCCCTTTTCCACTTAAAAGCTCAAGCTGATAGGTGGTGGTACCCAACATTCTTATAAACCCACAACGTTTTCTTTATTTAATCGATGTGGGATCGTATATCTCAACACCAGCCCTCACATGGCAACGTGGTCCACTTTGCCACGTGCCATTAAACACCCGCTTTCAACAACTATCTACAAGCCGGACATTCTTCTTCCGGTCTCAAACGAGGGGGACAACTGGCCACGAGTCGGACAATTTTCTTCCATACTCGGGCTTATATCAACTGACCACGAGCCAAACTTCTGGACTCGGGTTGGGCAAGGTGTGAGCCCACTGGCTCTGATACCATGTTAAATTTGTTGTAAACCCATAAGGGATCGGGTCCATTTCCACTTAAAAGCTCAAGCTGATAAGTGGTGGTATCCAACCTTCTTATAAGCCCATAACGTTTTCTTTATTTAATCGATGTGGGATCGTATATCTCAACACCGACCCTCACATGGCAACGTGGTCCACTTTGCCACGTGCCATTAAACACCCGCCCTCAACAACTATCTACAAGCCGGACATTCTTCTTCCGGTCTCAAACGAGGGGGACAACTGGTCACGAGTCGGGCAATTTTCTTCCATACTCGGGCTTATATCAACTGACCACGAGCCAAACTTCTGGACTCGGGTCGGGCAAGGTGTGAGCCCACTGGCTTTGATACCATGTTAAATTCGTTGTGAGTCCATAAGGGATCGGACCCGTTTCCACTTAAAAGCTCAAGCTGATAGGTGGTGGTACCCAACATTCTTATAAACCCACAACGTTTTCTTCATTTAATCGATGTGGGATTATATATCTCAACACCCGCCCTCACGTGGCAATGTGGTCTACTTTGCCACGTGCCATTAAACACCCTCCTTCAACAACTGTCTACGAGCCGGGTACTCTTCTTCCGGTCTCAGATGAGGGGGACAACTAGCCACGAGTCGGGTAATTTTCTTCCATACTTGGGCTTATATCAACTGACCACGAGTCAGGCTTCTGGACTCGGGTCGGGCAAGGTGTGAGCCCACTGGCTCTGATACCACAACTGCAGAGCCATCATCAAAAGACACCTGATCTTGAGGACAATGATCAGCTATGTCACTGTAAGTACCACCTTTCTTCACATAAAGATGGTAGAAATCCTGAACAGCCAGCCACTGTGAAGAAGCTAAAAGAACCCTTGGACGGATTGATTTCACGTAATCATAAGCAGCTTCAGGCTTCATCTGCCTGTATTTCACCAGGTAACATATAACGACGGTAGTACTACGGCCACGACCAGCTTTGCAATGAACATATGTTGTTTGCCCGCGTGAAGCATTTTTATGCAGAAACTCCACTGCTTGGCATATATTAAATAAGGAAGGTGCAAAGCAGTAGTCTCTTGTAGGAATCACCAAATGCTCAATTCCATGAGCATGGTAAAGAGCTGTTGGAACCAATGTTTCATATGGTTCATTCAACGTAATCACTCCATGAACACCAAGATCCTTTAGGCATGGTACATCACCTGGAAACGGAACTCAGCAACTCTATCCCACCATCTGAACTCCGGCTGCATCCTGTTCCTCACAACATTGTAAAGAAGCATGGGATAAAACAAATTGTAAAGAAGTTTGGCTCGTGGTCAGTTGATATAAGCCCGAGTATGGAAGAAAATTGCCCGACTCGTGGCCAGTTGTCCCCTTCGTTTGAGACCAGAAGAAGAATGCCCGGCTTGTAGATAGTTGTTGAGGGCGAGTGTTTAATGGCACGTGGCAAAGTGGACCACGTTGCCATGTGAGGGCCGGTGTTGAGATATACGATCCCACATCGATTAAATAAAGAAAACGTTGTGGGCTTATAAGAAGGTTGGATACCACCACTTATCAGCTTGAGCTTTTAAGTGGAAATGGGCCCGATCCCTTATGGGCTCACAACGAATTTAACACAAACGACAGGTTAGTGGGCTGCAAATGTCATTTTTGCCTCCTTTTGTTGACAGGAAGAAGCGGTTGGCAGAGATGAGGGAGTTTGCAAAAGTCCGGAAGTATGGATCTGTCATTCCCATTTCAGGATCAGATTTCGTACGAGAGGTATCACAAGCATCACTTGAAATTTGGGTGGTTGTAATTCTATACAAGGATGGGTATGTTGAACATTCCACATGTTTCAAGCCTTTGAAGGATCAACTAGTTTAAGTTATTCTCATAATTTTGTTGTGGTTTTCCAAATTTCTGTGGTAGAATCCAAGAATGTGGTGTGCTGATGCAATGTCTTGATGAGTTGGCCGTGAGATATTCTTCTACAAAGTTTGTCAAGATTATATCCACTGATTGTATTCCTAACTACCCTGACTGCAAGTTGCCTACCTTGTTGGTTTACAACAATGGTGCTGTGAAGGCAAATTATGTTGGGTTGCACAGTTTTGGCCGGAGATGCACGCCTGAAGGTAATTTTGCAGTTTGACCATCTTACTCCATGTTCTGTTCATATGACAATTGCTGATGTGTGTACAGCACAATGAGTAGCAAAGAAAGCTGCAAGTATATTGCTTAAGTGCTATCATTAGAAATCGGTGCTCTCAGTGCTGTACCTGTCTTTTGAAGCAATAGTTTCTACCACCTTGTTACCAGTGTTTTTTTTATGAGAGATTTCTTGCTTTCGACTCATTCTCTTTTCTTCTTTTTATTATGAAGACTCATTGTCCCTATGATAGTACACCGGCCCAACTTTGATGCGATCCAATTTTCTCACCTAACATGTCTTGTATCATTATTGGCTCGTTTATTGTGTTTCGAGTAGGTGTGGCCTTGGTTCTCTGCCAGACAGACCTGGTACTTAATGATGGGCAGAGTGGAGGTGATGAATCGAGAAAAGCTGTGATTGATGGAGTTCATAAGAGGTTCATAGAAAAGGTTGTCACAGAGCATGAAGATGATGACGATGGATTTTCGAGTGATTAGTTGCTTAGCAACTTACTTTCCTCCTCCAACATCGTCCAGTGTTATTTAATATAAACAGTTAAGTTCGGTAGTTGGCCCCTTGTTCTGCTGTGTTGGTCCATTCAATTTCTTTTTTTGTAGCTTCCTTTAATGCTATGTAACGCTAGCTGGTGATCCTTTGTACTATGCATTCAGGCCAAATTGCAGAGAAATGCCTCTATGCTATCGAATTTACTTGCTTTCACTTATCACATGGCAAACATAATCCTAGGTCGCACCAAAAGACCATAGTGTCACATGTACGTATATATTCGGTGCACTGTATGTTCACTGACATTGAAATTGATGTTAATTCATCCTCATATTAATTGCTCTGTTTCAATTAGGAGAATGCCATTATGAGCCCTTGATTTAAGGTACTACTCGTTCAAAATTATTCATGATCTCCTGAGATTCCAAAGTTCTTATTATGTCAAAACATGGGGAACCTGAGCGAAGGAAAATTTTCTATAAGGTCCACAGAAGGCAAAATCTCGACAAATAAGAACCTAAAACAAGGCATTTCGATCACAAGATTGTAGGAATGGAATTATTTGCTTCCATAATTGGATGTCAAAATGCGGTCTTTTGAGGTAGAGATCTGGCCCTCATCTTCATGCAGTCACTTCTGCGTTTTGCTCTCTCCTTTTGCCTTTCTTTGAATCATTACCACTTTGCTGCTGTTGCTCAGCCTTCTTCTGGGCTCGAATAAGAGCCCTCCTTGCACGGGGCCGCATTTCTCGAACTTGTCGAGGCGGCATTTCATATGGTTCAATAGGCCGATCCCCAAATGGGTGCTCACTGCCTGAAAATATTCTCAGTTTCCGATCCCTCTCCTGCAACAAAGGAATAACAACTCCCACTAAGTGATATAATTAGAATAGAACTATAATAGCATAGAGCAAGGCTTAAGAAGCAGTTTGATTTCCTATATGGGATGCAAACTTGCTCTATGGGTAGTACTTACTGCACGCAACTTGTTCCTCGGTAACATGCGTAGCACTGCTTTGCGGATGACTTCTGTGGGGTCCTTGGCCATTTGATCCTTCAAAGTCCTCTCCTTGAGATGACCCATATAACTGAGAAAACCAGCAGATTCCAGGATCAATATATTAATAGGGCATGCCAAGCACCTTTTATTTAGTCCATTTGGATTGCATATTTGGATGCAAATTGCTGACCAATTTCTATCATCACTTAGAATTCAAACTACCATTACTATATATAGTTACAACAGTCGCACTCCATATAACTCAAAAGTAATGTAAAATTACATTGGAAAGGCTCAGAGGGAGAGAGAAGGGTACTTGCCCAGTATGCCAGTAATATACTTTGTCAGTAAGCTTCCTTCCTGTGACGCAAATGTCCTTCGCATTAATCACAATGCACATATCCCCATCATCACGATTTGGTGTGTAAGTTGGCTTATCCTTGCCTTGTATTACTGTAGATATTTGGGATGCCAATCTCCCTAGCACCTAAAAGAAAGAGGCTTTGATCTCATAAAGAGTACAACCGAATCATGTAGCTATCATTATCCCAAGAGCTAATTCTACTAGGCAGAAGGTTATCATTGCAGTCAAACAGCTAAAATCATCACCAATGCTGCCACTATTATTTCTCCAAATTGGATGACAGAAATTTAGGCATCAAGTAGCATAACTATGATAATATCTTTTAAAAGCCCCATCATTGTGAGCAATAAAGAATTATGAAAATCGGACCTGGCCCTTGGCATCGAATACTCTCCATCGTAACCCTTCAAGATTAATCCTGCGCAGACCAGCAAGTGCTTTCTGCAAAACATAACAAAACTATATCTATCAATTACACTCGGATTGGATCATCAAACTGAAAACAAAAATCCACAATGGATTTTAAAGAATTACCAACACGCTATGGCATCTAGCAATTACAAATCCTAAACTGACTAAAATCTGTTGATGGGGGTCTATCTTCGCGAAACCCTAGAGAGAGGAATCCTCAATTTACCAGCTAACAACTTTCAGAAGAATTGCCTCCCTATCGAGCAGATAATTTGAAAATCCATTTGCTCGATAGCTTACCAATTTATGATGCCCGTGCAAATGCTTGCATATAACGAAGGATGGACTAGAAAATTGTTATTCGAAAATTCGCAACTGATGGAAGAGATCAACCCCGTCAGAGCTAGGAAAACTCACTTCCATCATAGTTAATTGCGCAGTTCTGCTACTAGCGGAGTATCTAATCAGAACCACAACCCACATGAAAAACTAAAACTGAGAAATGCTCCAGAACTTCCTAGAATGCACTCAAAGCAGAAGAACCTTAATTAGTCAATTCCACAAACACGTGGAGTACATGGTCTATCAAAGCTGACTCCAATCCAAATACATCACCTTTACACATGAACCACAGGAACTCCGATTGAATCGTAACGCAAAGGAGAGATAAGAAACCAGAGGAGTTGCACCAAGTAGAAAGCTTCACCTTTATATTTCCACTGAAAGAAGAAGCCGCTTGACTTGCCATTCCTTCGTCAGCTCCTCCACCGCTTCTCTTAAATGAATCTTCAGAAGCTACGGTGAAACGGGCAGCAATTCAGCTGAGCCGAGCGGGAGCTTAATACTGCGAAGCTCCACAAGAGGATGAATCGAAGAGAAGGGTTCGGCGGTCAGGTTCTGTCGGGGGGGTTGAAGCTTCGACTTGGTGAATACAGTGACGGGAGGCGGGTCACGGCTCGTGCTTGAGGACACACTGATCCCACGAAATAATTTATGTTGTACACCCTAACTTTTCACAATCACATCATTTTACTCCCCGGGGTTTCAGAAGTTAACTCCCCGGGGTTTCAGAAGTTACCCATATATTATGTTTTCCATCCTAACGTTTCACGGTTGCATCATTTAAACCCCCCGAGGTTTCAGTAAATTCTGTTTTTGCACCCTAACGCTTATAGACCCGTCTGCGAGAGAAAAACTGACGTGGTGCAAGCAACAGCTAACAAGAGATATGAGCTCATTTTCTGCCCTCTCTGCAGGATTTAACGCATCTGCTTCGGGTTGCCAGCATAGTTCTTAGAACCGGATTGGATCATAAACTCATCAAGTCATGGGTTCAATGGATCAGATCGGAGGTTCAATAAATTAAACGGCTTGTTTAATAAATAATATTACTAATACATTGAGATAATAAAATGATTTGACAATTATTTATAACAAAAATCCTTAATATAATAGCAATCGTATCCACTCTAAATTTAACATAAAATATAAATATAATTCTTATAAAATAAAATAAGTGTATTTTAATATATCTTTATTTTTTTAATTTTAAGTCGATTGATTTTTATACCGATTCATTTAGGGCAACTAATCTGACCGGGAATCGGCTGATTCAATTGAAATTAATCACATTTAAAATGTAATTGGGTTAATTCTGGAAAACGGACTAGGTGAGCGGCTGATTCCCGGTTGATCGAACTGGCCGAACCGGCCCGCCGATCCTATTTTTAAAACTATGGTTGCCAGCATATAAATGGAAAAACAAAACAAAAAAAAAAAAACCATCGTTCCCACATGGACGGGATCGAGTACGATCGATCTCCTCGGGTTGTCGGGCAGCTTGATCTCATGGTATCGTAGCTGATCTTCACACCAGATGACAAAGGCAGATGGGACCAGAAACAGGAAATCTTGAGCAGTAACAGGAGAGAGCCCTGCAGACGACGCTCGCTCGCTTTATTGCTGCTCGGTTTTCCTCTGAGTAGGGAGGGGTCGGCCAGTCAAGTCAAAGACCGCGCAAGCTCGACACGAAATGGAAGATCTTCACAGCAGGAAGGTCGGGGAAACCTCGTTTTGACATCGTTCAAGACAACAACAGCTTCATACGGTTGCTCTTGAGGATTACACTCACCTGCGAACGGAGTTAAGACCCGGTCGAATGGGTGGGTGACTGTGTCCTTATCAACTACGTACTAAATCGGATAGGATTTCGGCCGAAAGCGATGATCGCCATTTCTGGCTTCCGCGGAATTGTTGCGGCTGAATCGAGTTCTGATCCATTTAGATGTCCGTTTTCTTCTGTTACCCACAGACCTTATTGGGAAGAAACGTAAAATCGGCCCCATAAGGACAAGAGTAGTTAGGTTTCACTTGGGTCGATTCAACGAAAAAAATAAGTGGAAGTTTTTCACAAACACGAATCATCTTCATCAACAAAACTCAGACTTGATAGATGGGGACGTTAATGGGTCCTTACATTCATATATCTATCGGCTTGAAGAGCACTTGTCCACCAACAGACAGGGCCAACATCAAATCTCTTGCTTCGAATTGGTTCAGACGCACCCATCAACAACCCGCGAGTATCTCACAATCTATACATAATATGTGCACAGCCGTACCTTGTAAAACTCTGGAACCAAAGCCGAAGCCCTCATCTGGTTCTCCGTGAGGATTCATTCCATCATGCACTAACTATGTCGACTGAGCATCCATTTAAGCTACTTTATCGTGATGATCCGATCGAGACTCGCCCTTTGCATTTCCCTTGTAATGCACTGTTCGGCGTAACAGGGATTCATCGGATCTTTTAGCTGTCGACTTCAAAAATCGAACCATCCATACATAAAACTCTCTAGATGTCTTGAACCCCTTGCAGGTATCTTTCTACCGTTTGGTGGGCAGTTGAGGTTGGCCAGTCATTGTCTTTTCTGCCTAGGTTGTTAATTTGGTTTCCAAGTCATGTCACCTGTTGTAAAATCTTAATGTTTCGGATTCGTAATCTGAAAACTAGGACCGGTCGCATTGTTTTACGATAAAGTGGCAATCGAAGATTGTCTCTTCACTCGTCGGATGAAATACTCAGCTCTGTAGTTGTTTACAGAACAATTGAGCCATCTGGCGGAGTTCAAAAGGGGACTTAATATGGTAAAACAAGTTGAAGGGGTTAACTTTTGTCATTGAACCAAAGTTAAGGAGTAGTCGTGATATTTTGGGAAAATATCAGTTTTGCGCTGAAAGTGACCAACGGCAGTTCGGGTGGAAAATGGGCCCCGTGGGTAACGTAGCCCCACCGCGACGTGGTAAGCGTGATCTCACGCGCAGCTTCTGGGTCCCACCTCCCAGCCCAGGACTATTTTTAATCAGTCCCTATACTATTTTACTTCATCAAATTAGTCCCCGTAAGATATCTGTGGGCCCACTTTTATCTGGCTTTGGACATTTTGAATTTGTTCAATCCACCCATCAACATCAAATTTCAGTTTTTCATTGAGTTTAATATGCAAATTTACTGGCATATACTCAAAATAGCTAATAATATGCTTGTAAATATGAACCCATCAAGCATTATTGACAAATGTATATCTACAAGATCATCCCACATGCATGCCATTAAGGATAAATAAAAAAAATTATTTAAATAAGGTATTAATTTTAAATAATATAAATGACTAAAATTCATAATTAAAAATTTAAATACTAAATAATAAAATACCAAAAAAATTAATATAAAAATTATTTAGAATCACTATATTAACCTCCCAAGAGGCCATTAGTTGACTTTCATCAATAGAATTTATCGTGGATAGGGTCCAATAAAGCTGGAGATTGCTTCTGCACGCTCCTTTCATAGCGCGTGGGTAGGATGTTCCCCTCCCGCCATTTTAAAGGGGACCCGTTTTCTTTCTTCAGCTTCAAAGTCTCTCAAGTTCCCTTCTCCTCACTTTCTGCCCGCTCCGATCACCACAACACCAAACGCTACCTGATCCAACCAAGAACAAGGCTCGCCTTGGGATTTTTCTCCTTCCTCCTGGTCATCGATCGTCAGGCACTGCTACCAATCTGAGGTAATCCATGTGATAAGAGCTTAAACTCCTCCGAAACTTGTGTAATTTAGATGTGGTTCCTGTCAATGCTTCGTTTTGACAATGCTTACCCAACTGAGATGTTCTGTCCTTGTTCAGGTTGAGCGTGTCCATTCAATCTCTCGGTAAAAGTTCTTAGAGACTTCTAGGGGTACATTTATCTATATCTGTATGGCCATTGCAGTACACATTTGTTGATTTCGTTCTTTTGATGTTCTGAAGAAGTAGGAAAACCTTCATCCTTTCATTTCCTTTTCCCGTTTCATCCTCAACCTTTTATGTCCGATTTTGCTTTTCTTTCTGATCTTCAATATTAGGACTGCGTGTACGTGCCTGGAAACTGTCAAGTTGGTATATTAGAGAAACCGGTACAGATTGGTTCTTATTATTATCTTTGAGATATCCAAGAACTAAATGGAAGCATTTTTCATCTGAAATTTTGGGCAGCTGAAGAAGCTAGTAGCGTGCTTTGTTTTTTTCTTCAATATATCGATTTTCAGCTAAATGCTTCATAATATTGACACTTATGCGTGTAACCTGACCTGTTGTTACAATGTTACATTCAGAAACTTAATCATTCTGTCGTGGCAACTCTGTGGAAATCTCAGCAACCATGGTTCTCAGCCAAAGGACAGTTTCTAGGAATAGTAAAAGCCCTTCATTTCAACTCAACTATCTAATCCATATTGATGATATCAAACCATGGCCTCCATCGCCTCAACTCCAGTCCCTCCGCTCGGTCCTGATTCACTGGGAGAATGGTGATCGTTCTTCTGGGTCTACGAGGTCAGTAACTCCCAGTCCCAGCCGTGTCTCGAATGGTGGGAAAATAGAATTCAATGAGTCCTTTCAACTGTCGGCAACCCTGCTGAGGGATATGTCGGTTAGAGCAGGAAATGCCACCACTTTCCAGAAAAACTTCTTGACATTCAACTTGTATGAGCCTCGAAGAGACAATATCCTCAAAGGGCAGTTGATTGGAACTGCCATAATAGACTTGGCTGATTATGGAGTTGTGGCTGAGAATTTGAGTGTAAGTGCTTCTCTGAACTGCAAGAGGAGCTTCAGGAACATGGCTCAACCGTTTTTGCACATCAGGATTCAGCCTATTGAGAAGGGTCGAGCCCATTCCTCATCATGTGAGAGTCCCTCCATGGAGCTCTCCACAGGAGAGCATGATGGTGAATCTACTTCTGCCTCATTCAATGAAGAATATGCAGAAGAAGCAGACATCCCTTCCTTCGCCGAAAATGACATTTCTTCTTTCCCTCCTGTAAAGTCCAATGGGAGGTTGGAAATCGAAGATGAACAGGTACTCGTCATCCATGTTCATGTTTCTATACTCATTTGCCAGCTGCTACTTGATTGATTTCAATTCCAGGAGAACTTTACACATTTTATTTGCTGAAACTTGAAACATTGAATTTCTTTGCATGAGGATTGTATATGCCATATTTCTTCAATCAAAGTAAGATGGATTTCCAAACCTGCTGCTGTTCAGGTCACTGGGATCTTCTCAGGAATCAGTGCAATTCACCTGGAAGACACAGCTGTTGGGTATGAAAATGAACTTGAGGAAGACTACACTGAAGAAGGAAAACATTATATAGATGAAAGAACAAACATATCCTCAACCGACAACCCTAAAGAACAAGGTTTCCTGGAGAATAGTGCATTTTCTTTTAGGTGGGATGGTTTCCATCTGAAGGATAATCCTCCTCACATAGATGATGAGGCCGTTGAATCACCATCAGATACTGCTAGGAGCAATCAACTTGGAAGTTATAAATTTCTCATAGGAGAAAGATATGCATGGGGAAGAAAAAACAATGCAAATGGAGAAAGAAAAGAGGCTAAAATGTATTCCAAGGATCGAAAATTCACATCAATGGGTACCAAAATCCAACAGTTGGAGTGCAGAATTCACCAGCTGGAAGGAGAGTTGAGAGAAGCTGCTGCACTCAAGGATGCTCTTTACTCAGTTACAGCAGAGCATGGGAGTTGCAGTGCCAAGCTCCATGCCCCAGCTCAGCGCCTTTCCCTGTTGTACCGGCATGCTTGTACTGAACTTTCACAGTCAAGGAGAGCTAGTGCAGCGAGGGGCTATCTTTCTGGATTGATATTGGTGGCAAAAGCATGCGGGAATGATGTCCCTAGGTTTCTTTTCAGTCAATATTTTCCATTATCCTTATGTGATCATCTTCGTTTTAGAGGACTGTTTCACAATTTCAGTTCTGTCTCATGAAAATATATATGAACAAGTTTCAAGCTGTTGGCTCTTGTTCTTCATGTTTTTTGTATCTATTCATGCATATGTGCGTTTGCTCTGGTTCAGAAGCCCCAATTATTCTTAGGCTATGCATTAGACATTGCTTACTTGTGCTTCTTATTCTGTGATACAGGTTAACTTATTGGTTGTCAAATTGTGCTGTTCTGAGAGCAATTTTAAGTTTTATGATTCATCAATCATCAGACAGAGAGGAATCTTTTTCAAGAGAGAGTGGAAAGAAAGAAGATGCAAATTTCGATAGCTCAGAGGATATTTTTGCTTTCATAGATGCACTTGAAAAAATTGAAGCTTGGATATTCTCCCGAGTGGTCAAGTCCATATGGTGGCAGGTAAATTGGTTATTGCCTCCTCATTTCTTTCCACTCTCTCTTCATTTACTTTAAAAACTTTGGTTGCTGTAGAGCTGATTCACAGCTCTTGTTTCTTTTAATAGATTCTGATCCCACATATGCACTTTGTCGCTGGCAAAACTAGTAGAGACAAGCAATCTCATGGTTCAAATAAGAACAATGGAAAAATATATGCTCAGGCTGAGGATCAAGTGCAAGCAAACCTTTCACTTGAGCACTGGAAGAAAGCTTTTAAAGAGTCTCACGGGAGAGTTTGTCCCGCGAGAGCGGGAGGGCATGCTTGTGGCTGCTTGCCTGTGCTTGCTAGATTGGTATTTTTTCTTCTTTTTCTTCTTTTCTTTTCTTTCCTTCTGCCAGTATGCTTGTCAAAGAATAAAAAATATATCATGTCCTTATGTAGATAATGGAGCAGTGTACAGCTAGGTTAGATGTAGCCATGTTCAATGCTATCCTGCGAAAATCTGCTGATGAGGTCCCAGCTGATCCAGAGTCTAATCCCATAACCAATCTCAAGGTTCTCCCTATTCCAGCAGGAAATTTGAGTTTCAAAGCTGGTATGCAACTGAAGCATGTGGTAAGAAAGTTTCCTTTTAAGTCATACTCCTGCTCGACAACTGGCAGTATCTTGAACTGCATTGACAAGAGGTCGTGCCATCAATTGAGAATAATAAAGATTTTCATATTTGACTGAACAAGTTTGAAAATTCATCTTCATTTCCACGCTTATAGCTGTTCCCTTCCTGTTCTGTTTTCTATGTTCAGACTGGAAACTGGTGTAGGTGGCTCAATGACCACTTCAGTGTCGACGAAGAGGACCTGAGCAAAGATGGTGGAACTGCAATTGGAGAATATGGCAGCCAAGAAAACTGGTTCAAGCCATTCCGGCTTCTGAATGCATTGAGCAATCTCATAATGCTTCCAAAGGACTTGCTTTTGAGTGGATCTGTAAGAAAGGAGGTCTTCTTCAAGAATTCCAACTTATCATCCCATCTTTTTCCCTCCCTCCAGCAATCATGTAGTTCAAAAAACTTATAGGGTATAGCTGCCTCTCTTTGTAGGTATGCCCTACACTTGGTGCACCATTAATCTGGAGGGCCCTCGAGAATTTCATCCCAGATGAGTTTTCCCCTAATCCTGTCCCAGAAGCCGTGCTCAAAGCCTTAGCCTCAGAGGTTAGTCTGTAACTGATCAGTCAATCATTCATTCATTCATAAAATATATTTGAGTTGAATCAGCCATCTCATATTTTAGCAGTCCGCTATATGTACTGCACATGTACTATCTATATTGCTGCAGTTTCAATCTATTTTGAAGAGGACATTCTTCCGCTTGATTTCTGTCTTTGCTTAGCCCTATTCTTACCTCTTCCATGTATCCATAATGGAGCTCCACATGAAACCTGAATCAAGTTCTTAGGCTTAATATTCTGGGTGAAGTAACACTGAAGTGTTGTAAACTCTCAGGCCAACTCATCTACAAGAATGAGATTATGAACTGGATAGTTTTTGGCATGCTTGATATGAATACCTCTGAGCTCGGAAACAACAGGAACTCTCAAAGTATGACAATGGCTTCTGCAGGAATATACTTCTGGAGCTGATGAGGATTCTTTCTCAAGCTACCCATGCATTGCAGCTCAATCTGTTTACTCACCTCCTTCTGCAACTTCTATATCACCAGTTGTTCATGATGATTTCCTCAAGAAAATGCAGAACAGTGATGATGAAGTTGGTGAGCTCACTTCTCCATTAGATGCTGTCCTCATTGACAGAATCCTATCTTCGCCAACTTCTACTATTCCAAGCTCGACTTTGAAGGACAATGGTGCCAGGAATGCTCTAATGTACAAGCTTCTTCGGGATATTTGGATGGACAGTAGTAACTAACTCAAGTGCATTGCATAATTAGTGTGCGGGAATCACAAAAACAAATGTATAATTAACAATGAATTGCTTGAATTTACATAGCCTCCTATATATCTTAAGTCTCTTTTCTTGGTTAACAGATGACTGCCTTGAGAATTTTGTCCACGGAATCAATTCTTAATCCTTCTTTTTAGCTGTTCATCAACAACTTTAGATGTGCATTTGGCAATAAGATTGAGATGTGTTTCACTTTCCTACCAGAAAATGAATGGCATAAGATGCCTTCCACCAGTGAAACTCTCCTGAAGATGTAGATAAAATGGAACATGGAGATGAATTTTCATCTAAAAGTTTTCAGATGAAAATCCCCTGACATATCCTGTGTTTGTAAGTGCCCTTAAAGACCGGTAAGGAGTACAAAAATGCCATGTCTTAGTGATTCAACAGAGCCAAAACACCGAGTGCTCAATGGATGGAAATCATAAACAGCAGATGGTACAGAATCCAATAAATTAATCCGTAACACAACATTTGCGCTGCCATCTTGTTCCTCGGTGGTGTGTGGATGAAACTATATAGGTTTTTGCTAGTAGTCTGCTCTATTGATGTTAGGAGCAGAATGTTCAAATTAAAAATAAACGGAGTGGACAGGAAGATGCGAGAGATGATCGGGCTGAAACTTCATTGAGTCTATTTCTTTTTGGCAGGCAATTTGGCATTCCCTAGTTGGCCACTGGATTGGATAGACGACAGAGCAGTGGCAATTAATGGAAGAATTCGTCCATAAAGAAGATAGCAGCCAGACTCATGTGGGAGCGTGGAACTTGCTATGAGATGCAATTTCTCTGAAGGAATGAACTAATCGATTATACTCGATAGAGACCACTTCCTAGCATCCAGCTGAGTTCCGGCTGAAGTTGAACTCTTAAGCTTATCGAGCCCCGACACATTTAATTTATTATCTTGAGCAAAATAGATGACTGAGTACAGTCGTAAACCAATAAGAAGCAATTTGTCAACCAAGTTGATTGAAGAAGATATATCCAAGGCCTATGGGCATGAATTCAATGGGCACTGATCCTTGCCACAATTTCAAACAGCCAACAGGTCCATCTACTAGTGCTGAAGAAGACTGCTGTCAAATTCAAGTGTCATCCAGAGGACGTCCACTCACCAGCAGCATCCCAGAAACGCCCTCAGTAAATGTCATGCCACTGAAACCTCCAGTAGACCTTTTTGGTATTCTTGAGGGATTGAGTATGCAACAAGATCTGGATTGGAGTAGCCTTCAGGCCCAGCTACCAGTTCAGGGGATGTTGACTTCAATCCAGCAATACAGGATTTCAGTCAGCTGGACCTTCAGTGCCAGCTACCAATTGCAGGGGATGTTGATTCTACAACGGCAGCACTGGATTTCGATCAGCCTTACCAGCACCGGCTGCCAGTTGCAGGGGATGTTGATTCCAATCCAGGAACAAAGGATTTCATCAGATTGGCCTTCTGTGGCAGCTGCCAGTTGTAGGGAATTTTGGCCCTAACCCAGCAGACATCCCACACAACAACATCAAGCTGAACTTACAACAAACTTTGAAACCCTTAAGCTGCATCATGATGATCCACTACCTGAGAGCCTGTACAAGGATGTTGGAGAATCTAGTGCCCATCCAGCTAATCTACATCGTTCCAGCATAATGTCAGCACCCAGCACGTTGCATCCAAAAGGAATCCCATTCTCACCAGGAAGACTCGTGGGAGAGGCACCTTGGCAGAGCATTGATAATATCTGGGAGTGTCTGATGAAGCATGATGTTTGGCCGGTTGGGTTTTGTGGCATGGGAGGAGTTGGTAAGACAGTGACTTTGAACCATGCCCATGATAGAGCGTTAAGCAATGAGTCAGACTTTGTTCATGCAATTTGGGTCACCGTTTCGAAAATTTTTAGCATTCGAAAGCTCTAAGAAGATATCGCAAGGGCAATGAACTTTCCAGACATTTTCAAGGATGAGGATGAGGCAAGATGAGCAACAAAGTTGAAGGACCATCTGGTGGGAAAAGGGAAAGTTTTGCTCATGCTAGATGATTGCTGGGTGGAATTTGAACTTGAGGAGGTAGGCATTCCTGCCAGAAGCGATGGACTTAAGTTGGTTTTAACAACTCAAGAGATTGATGTTTGCCTAAAGATGTCCTTTCAAGAGAAAATAATAATCGACCGCCTCTCCGATGGGCTGAAAGTTAGTTATGATTGCTTGACCAAGCAAGAGAAGGAATGTCTGCTGCGTTGTGCATTATATCCCAAAGACTGGAAAATCCTCCGTGCAGATCTGATAGAGCTTTATATTGATGAAGGATTGATTCATGGGATGAACATGGAGAAGATGTATAATGAAGGAAACCAACTGCTAGATGGACTTGCAAACGCTTGTCTATTGGAACTGCAATATGATGCTTCCATGGAAAGAAGGATGGTGAGGATGCATGACTTGATTAGAGATATGGCTCTCCACACCCTAGCGGAGAGCACGGGTGAGACTCTTTGCTACATGGAAAAAGCGGGCATGCATTTGGAAGAGATGCCAGATGACAGATATCAGACAAAAGAGTTGCAGAAGATCTCATTGATGAAGAACAACGTAGCAGAAATTCCATGGGTAGATCACCTTGCTGTCCTAAACTTTCCATGTTGCTGCTTAACGAAAATTGTAAGCTGTCCACGTTCGGGGATCTTTCTTCCTGCAGCTATGTGGCTTGAAGGTTCTCAATCTAAGTCACACTGCAATTAAAGAACTTCCCCATTCCATGTCATATATGGTGAAGTTGGGAGCATTATTGCTCTGTAAGTGCTACGAATTATGTCATATTCCATCATTACAACTTCATGGAAACTTGAAGAGGATGGACCTCTCGTGGTGCTTAAAACTTGAAGTGCTACCGGATGCTAGTGAGAGGATTCCAAAGATAAAGGATGGTGTACTGCTTAACTTGATAAAGGTTCAATTTCTCAAGCTTGATTTTCAAGAAACTAGAGGAGCAGAAATTGCCCAACTGAAGTATCTAGAGATACTTAGATGTAATTTCTTGAATGATCATGAATGGAACACTTATTTGCAGACCAAGTTTAAAATCATTGTTGGAGACAAGAATGATGACAATGATGATTACGACTATGATATTGATGATGACAAGGAAGAAGCAGAGAAAGATTACTGTAGCTACAAAAGTCACTATAATTGGAAATAGAAAGGGCGAAGAAACTGGTAACTGCTATCTTATCCATGAACATGTCCAAAAACTGGTCATCAGATTTTATAATCCTGCCGGAGGTAAGTTTGGCTTTTCCCCGTATAAAAGAAATGAGGCATGACAATTTCTTACTTGATCTCCTCTATTGATGCTCCCAGGGGCAGAAGATGAGGGTTTAACATTGCATCGTCCCGCATATTCGTATTTCCCTCATATTAAGCTGTTGGAGGTATACAAATGCCAGAAACTGAAGTATCTATTAAGCCCTACAGCTTGTGGATACCTTCAATTTTTAAAATGCATCACCATCGGGTATTGTTATGTATTGGAAGGCATCACAGAGGCAGGATCAGAACTTCCACCAGGTTCATGTGCAAACTTGGAAGACATCTTTATACACATTCGTAACAAAATGAGCAGAATCTTGGGGCCCCATCTGTTGCCTCACCTCCAAGGGCTCCAGAAAAAGTTGAACAAAGCGAGCTTATGGAAGAGATAATAGCATCACCGCTGCCTGCAACAAGCAGTCAGCATGGCATTAAGCTAAGTTCACATCGCCATCATCAAAGCATGTGACAGCATCAGAAGCTTAGTGACATCTGACTCACTGTCACACCTTCCAGAACTCAAGTGTCTGTACTGCGCATTGTGAAAGATTGGAAGCAGTAATAGGCCAGCCACAAGGAGGCAGTAGCAGCCAAGAAAGCAGCTTATACATGAATAAATTGAGCTGCCTAGAGTTGTCTTACTTGCCAAGCTTGCATAGTGTTTACGAAAATGATGGTGCTTGGTTCTGAGATTCCATTGAAAAGATATGTGTGTTCAAGTGTCCGAAACTGAAGAGGATTCCTCTTTATCGGCTGGACATCTGCAGATGCCCTTCACTTTCCCTTTCTCTCAAGGAGATCATTGTAGATAACCAACAGTGGGAATCATTGCTGTGGGAACAACCTGAGGCCAATTCCCTCCTCCAACCTTTTGTCACCTTCAGGAACACGAATATTAATCATACAGGTTCAATTCTGCAAAATACATAAACATGATTCCCCTTACAAACTTAATCCTTTCCATCGTCAAGTTTTATGAGAAGATTAATGTCTGACCATTTCCTCTCCTTCAGAGTGCAGTTGCCTGATTCCTGCTCTTTAAGTCCATCTGATTGGAAGTTGTCAAGCTAGGCAGTCCTTGTGATAAATCCTTTTACCCTAGTGTTTACTATCCACATGTGTTGCAGAGAGTGATGGCCTAAAAATTCAATGGAAGCAAGTTAAATAGATTACTGATATCAGCAGGAGCTTAGCTTGAGCTTCTATGCGGTCAAAGCAGATATCAGTAGCTTCCACAGGGGAAAGGGAGAGCAAGGGAATGGAATCTCAGAGGACTACAAAGTTTTGTTCAATCACAGCAGCTCCGTGAGTAGTTGTCATCGCTTTCGTTTCAGCAGAACAGAGTGCATGTAGTTCACCAGTTGTCACCTTTTTGTTTCAGCTGTGAGATGGATTGGATACCATACCTGTTTCTGCCTTTTTCATGCACTTGATAGAATAAGCGAACTCTTCTGATGTCCTCGTCTTCTGGTGTCAGATTCCCTTTGTGGGGCAGGGAGTTGTCTGGTTTGATACGTCAATGGTACAATGATTATATCGATCGGAGAAAGTTGTTGGCACGACGTAATGTAATATACTCTCTCCGTTTTTCAAACATAAAGTAACTCTTTCCCTTGGCAGGGTTCCTGGTTGAATTGCAGTGCGCGTCAGAGCTTGAGCCCGTGAGAATATAGTAAGAGAAAAAATGCTACTTGCAGCCTTGCAGTGAGGACAGTCCATTCAAATGTGCAGAGTTGAAATGGACCGGTCGCATCCTCTTTACTCGTGAATTCTCCACAATGCATTTGGATCAAAACTATCCATCCGGAATCAAGTACTGTGAGGAACTATTCCGGTCGCATTAGTTTCTCTAGCTCAACGATTCATGGGAATGTAAAACCTTCGCTGAAGCAGAGATGGCAACTTGTCACCGGCGTGCTCCTTTTCATCATCCGGAGGCTCGGTGTTTCCTATTAGTAATTGTCTGTCCTTTCAAAGTGAATTCTTCTAGTGACAAAGATTCTCACAAATGGGTGCTGGTGTCGACGTACCAGCTATCCTGAGCGAGGGAAAAGTTGCCTAGACTGCTGAGATTACCTCCGAAAAATTATTGCTCGAGATCAATATAATGAGTGGTTCTCCTAATAGATCAGAAAGTAAGGATCAGGTGAAGAACAAAATTGATATATTGACACAGTAACGTTCAGTGGGTTACACAAGCTGGAGATCTGTTCTTAATATCACTCCGTCTGCAAACTACATCACAAGAAAGGGACATTTCTTTCTCTCTCATTGGAGATAGCAAAGCCTTTATACCAATAAAAAAAAAAAGAGGTAAAACTCGGTACGAAAAAATGCTCAAAAACTCGATTATCTATCAATTTACTATATGCTGCACTGCAGACCAAGAGTAAGATGACCCATAAAATGAGTGCTGCTCGGACAGTTAGCTTCTGGGAGGAAGAATCGATGATGTTCAAGTGTTGAAGATGCAGCGCTGCCAAAAGTCCTTTCCAGGTCTCTCCTGGCCCACTTGCAACCTCAAAGTTGAGGAGCTTCTTTTGCTTATTGTAATAATCCTCCAACAATTTCCTCTGCAGACAGAGAAAGATCTCTGATTAACAGAATGTTTCTTTCCCTGTACAGAGCTCTCTGTTGTTTCCACAGTCAGCAATACAAATCAGGGTTGACAGCAAGAAATACAGGTCCAATGCAGCAAATAAATGATCATCATCATCATCATTAACCGAAACTTTCAGTAATTAATTCATTATACTAAATACATTGACCTAGTTATTAAATCTTAAATCAAACAAATATATTATCCCCACCAGCTGTTCAGCATAAAAGGCGAACTTCTCCTTCCAGGCGAGATCAGCAGGAATCAGCCCTTCGTCCTGAAATTTTAATTTAGGACTGGGAAAAGACTTGTGCAGGCTTGTGCATTCTTCCGTGCACTTGAAATTCAGCACTGAATCGATATTAGCAATCTCGTCAAGAATTTCCTGCAAAGATGGTCCCATATCGAATGATCAAACCATCAATGCCGAAATCCCCCAAAATTACAGTAAACTTCTGGAATGAGTGAGCCAAAAACAGGGCCACCATTTACTCGAGAGATTCTCCCACCATACTTTTTCAATAGCATTCCCAGTTATGTCAATTTCATCAAAGAAAACGTATGGGAGATTTATGCAATTTAGCAAATCTTCTCGCCTTCTCCACAGTTCTAGGGGAGAGCAAAACAAACTCGTAATGCTTCCCATCTCGGAGCAAGCATTCAGCTCCTCGTTGTTAGGGCAATTTAGACCGCAATGAAGAACGGTGAACGGCATGCTGAGAGCGCACAAAACATACAGCTTGGATGCCTGTTATAGGAATTCCCTCAAGAATGAATCCCATTTCACCTCGGTAGTATCCTTCCTCCAGTCTACTTGTCAACAGCGTGAACATCAGATTCTCTGGAACCAGTTTCCTCTCATTCAGCGCTGAATTTCCCCCTCTTTTTCTTCTTTTTTGGGCGGCCAATACCTGATATGCAAAGCTCTGATGTCTACATCCTAAATTCCTTTCATTTATTATATTCAACCTCCATGTTTGACCCAAATGGATGAATATATATATATATACCGGACAACAATAAAGCTAAGCTAGTCTCAATTGACAAGTCAAAAGGGACAAAGGAAATGTAGTTAAATCTGGAAATGCCATGGAAAAAGTCATGCCAAAACAATTCCAAAGAATAGCTGCCAAACGCGCCTCGCCCGCTCGCCCACACGCAAGGCCCCCTCTTTATTAGCTCGGACGCAGCTTGTTGGCCGTCATTAACCAAAGAACCACGCAAATGGAGGTCTCTGCCACCGCCGTCGCTTCGGGATCAGTCAACGGGGATTCCTCGGCCCCCTCGGGCCACCGCCTCAGGAGGGCGTCGGCGGCCTCGTTCAGGCTGCGCACCCCGAGCCTCAACTCCCTCCGCCTCAGGAGGATCTTCGACCTCTTCGACAAGAACGGGGACGGCACCATCACCGTCCTCGAGCTCTCCCAGGCCCTGTCCGCCCTCGGCCTCGACGCTGACCTCTCCGACCTCGAGTCCACCATCGCAGCCCACGTCCGTCCAGGCAACTCGGGCCTCCTCTTCGATGACTTCGTCTCGCTCCACAGGTGGCTCGACGAAACCTTCTTCGGGAGCTGTGAGGAGCTCGCGGCTGACAGCAGCGCCCAGGACGAGTCGGACCTATCCGAAGCTTTCAAGGTGCGTAAGATTATCGAACTGAAGTTCATGCCTGTTAAAAGACCACCAAGAGCAGTCAATGGGTATTGACGTCGGACATTAATGCAGGCGTTCGACGAGGATGGAGACGGGTACATATCGGCGAGGGAGCTGCAGTTGGTGCTGGGGAAGCTGGGGCTGGCTGAAGGGAAGGGGATCGCCAGGGTTCAACAGATGATCGTGTCCGTCGACCAGAACCGGGACGGGAGGGTCGATTTCTTCGAGTTCAAGGACATGATGCGGGGTGTCATGGCGAGATCTTGACCGCTGTTAACCTCTTATTTGTTCTGTGTGGACTTATGATTTACATGTATCAGGTTCATGTATGCTCTACTTTCCGTTGACTTTACAACTTTCAAATTTTCTTCTTCTTTCTTCTTCTTTTTTGACTTCCTTGTGTTTAATCTAAGGCAATATTGCAACTCCACCAATGATGCTTTAATACCCCCACAAGTGAATGTTAATCACGAAAAATCTAAGGCAATATTGCAACTTTATTGATATTTTAAATAATTAGTAGTCAATATTATAAGAAATTATTATATCATATCAATTTATTGGTAAAGATTGTAACGAGTACGTCAGTCTAGCACAAACCCTAGTCGTGCTCACCGTCGGGAGCTTATTATAGTTCAAGAAGCCAGTGTCCTCTATGCCGAGTCTAAAAAAGTACAACTGGCAAGTGTTTTAAGTAGACTGTTTATCATATCGAATCTGAGTTGGTATATATCATTAATTGGACAAAATTTGAAGTGGTCCTATCGGGTGGACATGCTGTGTTTCACAAATAGGAGATATCATCTTCTCGTATTTGGGAGAGGTGTCTTTCCCCTAATTACACGGTCACATGCCTATACTATTATTTTATTATCTATTTCTTCTATTAATATTTTCAATTTTCTCCACCTTTTTTGTTTCCTCAGTAGTCAATTTTTTCGTTTTGGATTATCATAACTTCTTCTTGGTATCAATGAGTTCAATATTTATATTATACAAAAATACCTATTCTCGAAAGAATTTCCAAAATATGATATATCAATGGAAAAGTATAACATATAACCGATATATCACATCAATTGTACAATGCGGTGACACGGTCCAATAATTAAAGGACATGTCATTTAAAAATTCTTTAAAAAATCACTATGAATCTTAAAAAAATTCTATAAGAGGAGATATGAGCTCTAAAATATTTTTTTTCATTATATATATATATGATGCATATGAAATTGTTGGAGAATTAGGTAAATAAAGTGGTATAATGAGGGTAATAATTAAATTTGTAATGTTATTAGGTAAAAAAACAGCACACTATTTAAAAAAAAACCTAATTGTGCCTATGTCTTGAATAATTGACCTGTTAGACCACTAAATACAATAAGATGACATAATGTATTCGTCACATGTAAGATATTTGTCCTTGTCGATGATACTGTTTTTTGAAAGTTTTTGAGTTTCCGTTGGATTTTCTATCCATTTCAGAAGTTTCTACAAACTCCATTTTGTGATTTTGAACCACATTTATTTTCATTATTTTTACAGATTACCCCTCATTTCAACTACTCAGAAGAAAATGTATGCACGCTTTTTTTTCATTCATAATATAATTATTACATTTGAAATCCTACATCTTTATCATCTCTTGAACCTAAATCTTACATATTTTAAGATAACTTTTTTAATCATATATATTTGATTTTGACGGCACACTAATGTAAAACCCTATGTCTTTGTTATTTCTTGAACTTAAATCTTATATATTTTAAAATAATTTTTTTAAAATTTTAACGGTACATTAATGTGACTATTATTTGATGACGTAGACAATTCGGTTGGCTCGTGTGGCATGATGGCATAGCAGAAAATTTGCTGACGTTACATAATACATACATCAACATAGCGCGTAAATAGATATCGTACACGTGGTACTGTTAAATGATGTATTAGCGAATCATTAAAATTAATACTTAAATATATTACTAAACTAAACATATATTATTAAAATAAACATTTTGAAACACACAATATATAAATTCAAGAAATGACACACAAATATGTAGGGTTTCAAATGTAATTATGCCTAATTATATATATATATGTATGTATGTATGTAAGCATATAAGAAGAACGAAACATACGAGACGAGCAATAGTAGACGGAGGAAGTTTCTAACCGAGTAGAGCCAAAGACCCACGAGTTGGTCGCGCGCGGTTGCGTATCTTGAAGATCGTCGGACTGGTGGCCTTAAGCCATTTAAGACAAGATACCACATATGCACGCGCGCTGCCGTCATCGAAATTAAGCTCTCATTGTCCTCTAGACCCGCATAATACAAACGGGCATAGTATTAATACATAGGATAATATCGTATCTAGAATTTATTAAGGTAAGATTAAGGCCAACTTTTACCATATCATACACATTTTGTGGCAGAAAAGTTGTTTATCAATATTTTGCATGAGTTAAGGTCAGTCTAATTTTCCTCCGTCTATTGATCCAAATAAAATCCCATTTTCCAAGATGAAAGAGATTCTTTCTGAGAGCTGAATGAGAATCGGTAGATCCCTGCTTCTTGCTTAATCGCCCGAATCACATGCAGGGCATCGAGCGATAACAAACGTTCCTCCATCCTCTTCACTGATCGAGATATGGTCGATGGCAAGCGGGGAGGACAGGTTTTTGCTTCTGCCTATATATGATGAAGGAGATAGATATACTGAGGCGCATGATTCGAACCAGTGGATGATCTTTCCCGCTTACTGACTGGCTGGAGGAGGAAACCCCTTGACCTGAATCGGCAAGGGGAGGGTTCAGTACCATCTGGGTCGATGTTGCCATGTTTGCCCATTCTTCTGCCGCGTTTGCTTATACTTCTATGACATAATGGATAAGACTCGCTGAGGTTTAAAAAGACAGTTAATATATATATAAGAAAAATCTGATGACGTAATAAGAGAAAAATTATATATTTATAAAAATAAAATAAGAAATTAAACCACCTTTTACCTAAAAGATAGAGTTAATAAATTACAATATATAATTTTCTATACGCGACATCCCATTTTTTTTATTTTATAAAGTTGTGGCCAAGACAGTTATGACGGTTGGTCAACGGCCCGTCTTCCATAGCTTAGTGCCATCCAAATCCTAAGTCCCGGCACTTATTCCACGATCGGTAACACGATCGATTGACGTGCGCAAGAAGTCAAAATTGACCCACCTGGTTTTACAAAACTGCCATCGTCGTGCCTTCTCCGTCCGCCCCGTCTCTGACCTCATCCCTTACTTCCCAAGACATTTGAAGAAACAGGCCGGTCAACCCACGTGTTTACGCGGCATCTCCTACGTATTAGCATATCTATTTAAGCCTCATTTTCTCCCTTTCCGCATCAACAGTTCTCCGATCAGCTCTGTCTGCCTCTCTCGATATCATCATAATCTCGATCGGACTACAGCGGTGTCAAGTCATTTGTGTTACCTATGGATGTACGGAATGAGAAGTACAGGCAGGTTTTCAATCACTTCGATGAGAACAAGGATGGGAAGGTGTCGCCGTCGGAGCTGCAGAGATGCATCATCGCCGCTGGGGGCGAGCTCTCGCCGGCCGACGCGGAGGCTGCTGTGGAGTCGATGGACATTGACGGCGATGGGCTCGTGGGGTTCGAGGACTTCGTCAAGTTCGTCGAACGAGGAGGGGAGGAAGAGAAGGCGAGCGACCTGAGGGAGGCGTTCGGGATGTACGAGATGGAGTACGGGTGCGGGTTCATCACGCCTTGGAGCCTGGGGAGGATGCTCGGTCGGTTGGGGGAGCCGAGGACGACCGAGGAGTGCGAGGTGATGATTTCGAGGTTTGATTTGAACGGCGATGGGGTGCTCGATTTTGATGAGTTCATGGCCATGGTGGCATGATCGATTGCTGCGAATGCTCGTCCAATGAGCTACCTGTGTATAATTCATTTGAGTAGGAATCTACATACATATATATATATATAAACCATATTCTTCCTCGTATTTGATTTATTCTTTTATGTGTAATAAATAGATGTAAAATTAATGCCATTTTAGGTTACTCATGAATAATATGGAATAAGTTTCTTACCCTTTAAATTTTCCTTTTTGTTAGACTTGATGGAAATATGTAATATATTTCAAAAGTACTTGTCAAGTCGGTCCTTTTCAATTTCATTTTATTCTAGTTTGTCATATTTGGTATGCCAAGAATGGATAATCTAACATAATTTAATTTACATTATTTAATATTTTTTTTTAAATAAGATTTTGAATCAAATATTGTGAATAAAAAAACTTATATAGAAAAATTTTTATCCTATAATAAACTGATTTTATTTGAATATAAATTAATTATGATATATTAAATTTATTAATATGTGTTAGTTTATACGTGGAAAAGAATTGGATAATCGAGTGGTATTATGGAATTGGATTGAATAAAACAAATTCAATCAAAGAGGGAAATCACTTGTTTTGATTAGAGACGTAGGGGCGAGTGGAGGGATGACCATGACAGTTTCTTTATATTTGTTATTTTCTTTCAATCTATTCATACATATCTGAAAATAATTTTTTTAATACGATTCATAATCCTAATTGTCACCCCTTTTACAATTTCGACGTAGCTTGGAGTGGATTATGTTTCATACTAACATGGCAAATGAAGTGTCATGCAACATGGTAAAATTGACCGAGGTGTAATGTTGTATTAACATGACATGTCACTTTAGAAATTTCTACGTGAACAAATAATTATCCCTTGGCCACATCAAGTTATGCATCCGCAAAAAAATTATAATTAATGTTTAAATGTGCTATGAAAGTAAAGATATAAGATCTGTTTTCATATATATATATATATATAACTCAATTGTAAAAGAAAAAAAATATATGAGATTTATGATATAATTTTTTTTAGTGAATAAATATTTGGTACATACCATATAATGAGTTAGATGCACGTTTGCTTTGAAATTAAAAAATATATATATAAATAAAAAGAAACAACCCTAAATGATTTTCATTTTCTAATTATTTTTCATCATTTATATACGAATAATAATACACCGAATATATTTAGTCGTCGTATATAGGGAGGCGGTGCCTCCTTCCGTACGACCTGCTCAACATCCTCCGGCGGCGGCCCCGTACTTCGTCAGCTACGGAAGGCTGGAACCGCCCGCGGCCGCCGACGCGCGTGACGATCGAGCAGATGATGCTCGACAGCGTCAAGCTCCATAGACTTCAACGGGCTCTCCGTCCTGTTCTGAATCTTCAGACAAAAAGGGGAAAAAGAATACGTATTCACACGCGACGGCCATCTCACGGGCACCGATGCCAAAGCGTGTACAATCAAGTCCTCCCCTTTTCTTCACCAGATTACTTCCACGACGGAGCTCGGTTCGTTTTATTCGACGCCGTTCTGGCACAATCGCGTAAGTGACCCACGAAAAGTCGAACATTTGGCCGCAATTAAATCCGTCCAACGAATCCCAATTTCACAATGTTAGCTCTCATAGCTTATATAGTAGAAGCTGTGTCGACGGTGCAAGTAAGTTATCCAAAACAAATGTCTGCCCCGATCACCTGTCGAGGCGTTACCACCGAGCCATCCCGACCCTTCTAGGCCGTGACTCTACCAAAGATTTGAGCTCGAAGAACAGGGGCAAAAACAACATATATAGGCAACTGGGCCGCTCGAAACCCTTGTATGCAATCACATCCAATAAAAATGTAGGGATTGCATAGGAAATCCTGGATCTTGGCTGGCTCTATCGGTAAAGAATCTTCAGAAAATGGAATAAATTTGAGTGGAAAGAATAAAACCAACGGCTAATGAAGTTCTCATGGGAGCTTTACACTTGTCTGGAGATGCTAAGGAACAAGTGCTTTTGAGCCGTCGGTTCTGACTAGGTGGAAGAATATATCCTTTGCTGAATAACTAGTTAACGGTATAAAGAACCGCAGATATAATGCCCACTAGTCGAGAAGTATAGTTTTGTATTATCCGAAGCTATTAAATTTTTTAATATTATATCATATGAAGGAAAAATGAATGAATATAGAATTAACGTAATTTAAATAAAATTATTTGATATATCTTTTTTTTAATAATATTTAAATTTAAATTTTATGAATAAAAAAAATTTATGTTATAAAAGAGTTTTATCTCTTAATAAGCTGATCAAGCTCGAATAAAATTCAATAAATTTCTAAGTAATAAATAATTTATATAGATTAAAAAAAGAATATAGAACTACAGACACCTTAGTCTATTGGCTAAGATATTGCATTCACATAAGATGCTTGTGATCTTCATTATATTTTCGACTTAATAAGTCTAGAAGAGACTTATGAATTAGTGGGAGGATACGGGAAAGAATAAGAATATATAGGTATAAAAAATCTTATTAATAAAAATGAAATGTAGGCAGATATTGTAAATGTGGTCCAAGGCATAGAGATATAAAATGCTACGGATGGTCTCCCCCGATATGTAATTATGCCCTCTTGCTATTTTGTACCTTGAGATGATAGATAGGTTAAATAGAAAGGGAAAAAAAATAAAATTGTCTTAATTTTATAATGGAATAGGAAGGAAAAATATATGTTAATGGAGATAATTTAATTTTTCAAAAAAAAATTTAGATGTAGAATTTTGTGAATGAAGAGAATTTATATGAAATGACTCGGATGTGAATTAATTAGGAATTAATAGATTTTTAAATATAATATATTTTATATCGAAATAAATAATTATATTAATGTAATTAGTAAAAGAGATTACCATTGATACTCAATCTTATATTTGTAATATTTTTATTAATTTGTTCCCAAGAATGCAGAAAAATTATCCAAGAATTTCTCTAATTTTGGGATGTTGTTCGCACGGATCTCTATTTTTCTATTCAGCCAGTCGCGCCCTCGGAGCTCAGCCCCTCCTCCCTCCTCCCTCCTCCTTCCGTCCTCAAGTCAGTTCATTACAGGGGAGCAGCCATGAAAGAGGAGGCGAAATCCATTGATGAGGTCATGGAGGCGGCATCCGGCCCTCACTTCTCGGGCCTCCGTATCGACGGCCTCCTTTCCTCACCTTCCGCCTCTCCCCGGGCCGCCGCCGCTGCCGCCGCCGCCGCAGCAGCCGTCTCCGCCTCCTACTTCGCCCAATCAGACTCCGGATCTTCAATACGTCAGCCCTTCGTCATCGGTGAGTTCGGTTCTTCAATTCGATTGGCCCTTGATGAAGCGTATCTATTGCTTCTGGAACGATCGACGGCTGCTCGTCCGTCGCAAGACGGGGAGAGCGATTCTCTGAAGTGGAATAATGTTAGCAGCTTATTAGAACGTCAAGTCAGGAACTTGTCTACTGAGCAATTTTGTAGAAACTATGTAGATGAAACTCTGAAAAAAAGCTTTGCACGGGAGAGTGAGAGTACATGCTCCACTCTCGATTCTTGGGCTTTCACGGCGTGATTCTGCTGGGTATCAAATTCTTCTCATTTTCAAAGATTGAAGTTCAGCTTTAACGGCAAAAGGTGGCCTTCATTGGCAGGAGTTTCTGGAGGAACTGCTTCGGGGAAGACCACAGTGTGTGACATGATTATACAGCAGCTTCATGATCACCGTGTTGTGCTCGTCAATCAGGTTCGAGCTTAAATCCGTCTCCATCTTCAGGGTAGTTACATAGAGACATTTTCTTCAACCCGTGATGTCCGCTGCAATTGATATTTCAAAGTATGAACTTTGGGTTTGCTTCAGGATTCATTTTACCGTGGTCTGACACCTGAAGAATCAGAACGTGTGCATGAGTATAACTTTGATCACCCCGGTATAAATATCTCTATCTCTAAGCTCATCTCTTGATTGTTGTCCATTAATTCATCTACTGCATCCAGTGATTTCTGTAGCCATAAATTAGCCTGTTTCTTTCCTTTGTAGATGCTTTTGACACTGAACAGCTTTTGGATTGCATTCAGAAACTCAAAGCTGGTCAACCTTACCAGGTTCCTATTTACGATTTCAAGACTCACCGTCGCTGTTCAGATTGCTTTCGCCAGGTAGGACATGTTATTTTGAAGTCAATATGATGCAATTTCTACCATTACTGTTGTGAAGTTTCATGAAAGCGTACCTTGTGTCAGAGTTTCATATATATTGATGTGATTTGAGAGGCAAAGATGAGAAAAGAAGGAAATTCTTAATGCAATTCTGATACTGTAATTAACATCATTGCCATGACAATCTTCCTTGGCTATTCAAGTCGTTTTCTGTTTCCTTGCTAAGCATTCATATGACTTGTTGGACTTATCTTTCATCTTTATTTTGCTTCCTTTTGAGTGGTGCAAATTACCTTTTTCACTTATTCAAAGTACTTTACTTCCTTTTTACTGACAATGATGTATATTTGTTTAGGTTAATGCATCCGATGTCATTATCCTGGAGGGAATTTTGGTTTTCCATGACCCACGAGTGCGAAACCTGATGAACATGAAAATATTTGTTGACACAGGTCCAAATCATGCATAAATTGAACTTTCAGATTTCTTAACAATGAAATTGTGATTCTCTTATGTCTTACTGTATGTGAGTCTTGCCTCTTGCTGTAAAATAAAGTAGCTTTTTATTGTAGGAGCCCTCTCATGATTCCATATTTATGTCAACCTGCCTCTGCAATTGATTCTCTAGGATTCTTTTCCTTTTTGAATGTCTGCTATTGCTTGGTGCTTTTGATATCATGCTTAAAACCTATGGTTCTTCAATCCTTATAGATGCTGATGTGAGGCTTGCCCGCAGAATACGGCGTGACACCGTTGAGAGGGGTAGAGATATTAACTCTGTTCTTGAAATGGTAAGCCTCATTTCTTGTCTTTGCTGTCATTAACATGGAAAAATACTTGGAAATCCTTGTGAGATAGCAGTTATTTGGTGCTTTCCTACATTTTTAACAATATATTTCTCAATCACATGAGCATGATGAGCTCACTAGATTCTTTGTAAGGCTTGGATCGTTGAATTATTCAGCATGAAAATTTTTTCTCTTCCCTTGACCTATCATGCCAGCAGTTCTGCCTGTGTTATTGCCAGATCTTTTACCTGTTTCTAGGTTGTATAGTTGGAAGAGGCTTCATTTGTAGCTTGTGGAAATAGCTTTAATGGTGTTTAATGTTCAAGAGCTCTTGCTTTGATCTTACGGACTTGTTTTTTCCACCTTTTTTTGTTTTGTTTTCTTTTTTAATAATGGATGTTGCTTTCCTATTCCTTAGCCTGTTTTGGTGCATTTGGCTTGAAAATGAAATATCATATGTTGCACAATGCCATGCACCTAAACAGTCCAGACCTAATCTTTTAGTTTGCATGGCAAATTGTAATGTTTACTTGGAGACACCAAGCTGTAAAGTTGGCAACTAATCCTCTTCATTTAGTTTTTGGCTGCGACAGAAATGGTTGTTCCTTCTAAAATAGATCTGAACACTATGCTGCTCTTGTAGTTTGGTGTCCCCTTAACACTGACATTTTCTGTTCTATAATGATGCCACATTGTCTTAAGAAGTAATCATTTATTATTTTTGCTATGTTAATTTGCAGTACGCAAAGTTTGTCAAGCCTGCATTTGACGATTTTGTCCTGCCATCTAAGAAATATGCTGATGTGATCATACCCCGTGGAGGAGAGAATCATGTTGCCATTGACTTGATTGTGCAGCATATTCGGACAAAGCTTGGTCAACATGACTTATGCAAGATATACCCAAATGTGTATGTCATACAGTCAACTTTCCAGGTATACCATCTATTGTAGTTTGTATCATGCTTCTTAATGCACAAAATTTGGTTGCTGTCTCATGGTGGATATGGTTTTTACAGATAAGAGGCATGCATACCCTGATTCGAGACAAGGACATATCAAAGCATGACTTTGTCTTTTATTCAGATCGCCTGATTCGCCTTGTACTCTTTTCAGATTCATTTTTACACATAGCATGATGTTCATGATCTCTTATTTGGAATTCTGGCTCCTGACATTTCCTCATCTAATTCAGGTTGTTGAGCATGGGCTGGGTCATCTACCATTTACTGAGAAACAAGTTGTCACTCCAACAGGTGCGTTAGTCGTTTACTGGATGTCCTGTTTGTCCATTTTACTCTGTTTCTTCAATTAAATGGAACTGCATATTATATATTGCAAATTCCAAATAATTCTTGCTATTCAAGTACCTTGCCTTTTTATGTTAAGTAGCTACAACACAGAGCAGTGTTAAGTTTTGTCCAATTGCATAGTACACGTTCTGAACAGCATCTGAATCAATCCTTTGCAATCAAATTCATGTTCTTTCAGGGTCGACGTATACTGGAGTTGATTTTTGCAAGAAACTGTGTGGAGTTTCCATTGTCCGGAGGTAAGGACATACCTTTGATAAATAATTACTGCACAGTAGCATTTGAGCCTTTGTATAATGCTGCTGCTGCTTGAGTGATGTATGGGGGGACAGACTAAAGTAATTTTCTTCTAATATTTGAAGGCTTTGACAATCTTTATCTCATTTTATTGAAGTGGGGAGAGCATGGAAAATGCATTGCGTGCCTGCTGCAAAGGAATAAAAATCGGGAAAATTCTGATCCACAGGGATGGAGATGATGGGAAACAGGCGAGCAATCTTTGTCTTCCCCATTTACATTATATTTTTCCATGTATCCTGTTTAACATAAGGTCACTCTTGTTCATCCGAAGAAGAAAAACATAAAGTTATTATTTACTGTTGCTAAAGTTATACTTTCTTGCATGATTGACACATGAGCAGCTAATATATGAAAAGCTTCCTAAGGATATTTGTGAACGGCATGTCCTGCTTCTGGATCCTGTTCTTGCAACAGGTAAGGCCCTATTGCCTCAATCATCATCCCCAATCATTGCTTTGAAAGGAGATAAGAAAGATATTTTAATTATAATGTTACTATACTATGCTTGAGAATACGGATATGCTAGACTTTCTTGCATGCTACGCTGATGTGTCTGTCTCAATGCCTACTTTTGCATATTGATATGATTTTATTATTTGGCTTCCTTTGAAGGTAACTCTGCGAACCAAGCAATTGAGCTGCTGATACAGAAGGGTGTTCCCGAATCACACATAATCTTCCTCAACCTGATCTCAGTAAGAGACTCTCTGTATCATTGTGACTTCCTTTAGCGGTATTTAGTTTTGGGGATGCGAGGACAGTACTCATTCTGATGTTTTTCTTTTGAAAAAACTCCAGGCTCCAGAAGGAATCCACTGTGTATCCAAACGATTCCCATCTTTGAAGATCGTCACGTCGGAGATTGACGTGGCGCTGAACAAGGAGTTCCGTGTCATCCCAGGCATGGGTGAGTTTGGAGATCGCTACTTCGGCACGGATGATTGATGATTGTAAATTCATGCTCGGACTATGTCTATGCCCTGAGTCTCCTACTAACTCTATTTATTAACGGGGGGGAAGCCCGCATCAGTTATTAACGTAAAGTGAAGAGGCTTTTTATTATCGAGCTACTACCCGAGCGCAAAGTACTTTTGGTATAAAAGCTGCACTTTTAAATTCTCATTCGTCGGTGTACATATTATGCTTGTAGATGCGTTCATCTGGTCCTAATTAATGAACCCTCATACTAGGGTGAAGATCAATAGAAAAACTCCCCTGATAGTAGTCGGGGAGGCCCTTAAAGTTCGATGTAAGACGCTAGATGACCCGTTTGACTAGTCATTCAAATTAACGGACGAGATCACGTGTTGTGATCTTAAGGACTATATAGCTAATCGAAAGTCGGGAGCCAGAGCACAAGGTCTTGCCCCATGCCCCCCAGCAGCAGCAGCCAAGAATTCCAAACGTCTCATTTTCTTTTCCTTTCTTCCCCCTGAATATTATGTCATGATGAGGGATAGCAAGCTTGACTCCCGCTCAATATGAGCAATGGCTCACTGATAAACCCTGTTACCCTCGGTTCCATGGGTGGATGGATGGCAATAGGCCCGGGTTTAAACCTGAGTTTCATAAGAAATTTGAAACAGTGGTAGCCAAGTGGCTGAGTACCACCCAAAACTGTGATCAGAATTATCAGATTGCTGCTTTGGGTAAGAGAATATGCATGTCCCTTAAAAGTACAAAACAGAATCCTCATCTGTCGGCAAGCACGTGTACATCTGTGTGTGTATATATATATGTTGCTTCTGATGGGCAGCGAAAAAGAGAAGCTCAGTTCACATACGAACTGACCAGAAATTAGGAAACGGCGTACATGAAATCCGCATTTGTTCTAACCCAAACTTCGACATAATAACAATAACCGAATAGCTCTGGATCCCAAATGTCCAAAAGTAACCAAAATTATACAAGTCAAGAAATATCTAGCAGAAGGATATCTGAAACAAGCACCGAGACACGGATGACAAATGGGAAGACAAAAGGCACTGGTGAAGAAACCTGGAATCTATGAGTCAACTGTTGTCACCTGCTGCCACTCACCGTCCACAGCCTCCTTCCACAAAGTGACGTTGTTGTTCCCGTCGGCCACGGCCAACAAGTTCCCAGTGAGCGACCATGAGACCCTCCAAACAGGAGTCTTGAAGTCCTTCAAGACCTTGCCCTCCCATTGCTCACCTTCCCTTGCAACAGTCCATATAACGACTGTTCCGTCCTGAGAAGCGCTTGCAATGGTGGACTTGGGAAGGCCTAGATTGGGTGCCCATGCCACATCCCTGACCCAGTCGGAGTGCATCTTAAGGGCAGGGAAACAGTCCATCTTCCAAATTCCATTAGTCTGCTTCCACACCTTCACTGTGTTGTCACAGCCTCCTGAGGCCAGCTTCTGAACTGGATCAAGCAAGCCTGATCCTACCAGGGCCCCAGGAGCCATAGCTGGGGCCCATGAAACAGAAGTGACTCCAACAGGATGGGCTTGTTCTATCCTGGAGGTGTCCCACCCACCATCCGGTCTAGCAGTGAAGACAGAGATATTCCCATCAGAAGACCCACAAGCCAAGCAGAGGCCAATTTCATGAGGGGCCCAAGCGACTGAATTTACCGATGACTTGTGATCGGTGAATACATGGGCTTGAGACCATTCATTTGGATTTCCTTCTTTCCATAAAATAACTTGGCCATCATAAGAGCAAGAGGCCAGGATTGATCCAAACTTAGGGTGGGCCCATGCTACCTGCCAAACAGGACCTCTGTGACCCGTCAAGGTAGCAAGGTGCTGTGACCCGGAGTTGTTGCTAACACCTATTATCTTAACGGTACAATCTGAGGAGGCTGTTGCCAAACGCTTCCCATAATAATCCATGGCCACATCGTGGACCATATCCTGATGACCAGTTTCAATCTTCTGTGGAGGCATGGTTTCTAGCTCTTCTTTATGAACCCTGATGTGCTTTTCTGTGAATTTTTCAAACGTAGCTTTAGTTGCCATGAATCAGATCCAAATTGCAGGCATAAATTATTCAACCAGAAAAATAGATAAAAACATAAAAAAAAATTACAACTTGACAATACCACGCGCATTTCCTGAGAGAAATAGAAGGGAAAAGAGCATGCAATGGTATGCAATGCAGCTTTAACAAGAGAAAAGATACCCACTAATGGGCAATCAGTGACTAAAACATGAGACTAGCAGGACAAAGTGGGAATATGAGGAAGCAAATGTATAAATTTTCAAACAAATGCAGGAATCACGAGCTTAATGGCAGCTAACACTTCCATAAGAAGCAGGTTAACAGATTTAAAAGCCAATGCATTTGTATGAGTTAGACGAATTAAATCATGAGCTGCGAATTTAACTCTTTAAGCATGTCAAGCAACACAAAAGCCTAGCATAACTGCCACCTATAAATTTGCAAGAGTGCTGCAGATCAGATTCGATTCCAAAATGAAAACTCAATTATATCTTACAACCTTGAACAATACCGAAAGCTTCACGCTGCTGATAAATGATTCCATGACAGGTCAACAATAATTTTTCATCTGCAACAATATTTACTAAAGAAAAACCGAGCTAGAAAGGAGAACTCCCCCATCTTTCTTGAATCAGATCGATGACATATCTTCGCCAAAGAAAGAAAAGATCGATCCACTCCCAGCATCAGTCGAATTAGCACTTCCCCCAAAATTTACACATAAGCACAGCAAAGCATAAAAACAAGCACCGTGTCAACCATCCCTAATCGATCATCGAAATCCACAGACATGAGACTCCATTTCAACGCAAGTGATCCAGAACCATGCCTGAAAACGAATCAGAGATCGATCGATTACCTGGACGGAAACGGTCCGCTCCGAGAATCGCTGCGAACTCAGATCTGAGCTTGGAGGAAAATGAAATTGAACGACCCCTATTATGCCGTCGATTTGCCGACTGTTTGGCAACAGGATCTATCCTTCTCATCCCGACCGTGGACAGGAGAGGGACTCCCAATTGGGGCCGTTCAACTCGTCCGGTACTTCGGCCCAATTTTTGGGCCTAGAAAGTTTACTGTCTATTTTTTCCCTCATCCTCGGGAAACTTTAATTTTTTATGTCAAAATATTATAATAATTAATGTAATAATTTTTTATGTCAAAATATTATAATAATTAATGTAATTCATGATGTCCATTTATTATCTCATCTTTTTATTCTTTTTCTAGGTCCTTAGATCTCATTTGGTTGTATGAAGGGAAAAAAGAGCTTCACAAAGGAAAAGCATGATAAAAAGGGATTTACATTTTATATTTTTTATATAACGGTTATATTATATAATATGATATTATATAATAGTATAATAAAAAAATTGATAAAAAGTTAATTTATTAATCATTAAAAAGTTTAAAAAATATTAAATAAATCATAAAAGGTTTTAGTAAAAACATGAAAATGGTTATATATATATATATATATGCTAACATGATATAATTATTATATAAAATACTATAACCATAAAAATACTATATTCAAATCTCTCAAAAAATACATTTGCAGATTAGGGAATTATACTGTGCTTTTGTTAATTGTTTTTATTATTAAATGAAATAGGAGTAATTTTTTCCTTATTTTTATTCAGGAAAAGATGTTCTCAAAGTTGAAGTGCACTGCGAGCGTTGCTGCAGTTTTTGCTCATTTACTGGGCTTTTCAATAAAAATGGAACACAGACCATAAGTGAAACAGAGAAAATTGATTCCCAGAGCTACAGAAGATAAAGATTTCATTGAGATGATGAATAACAACAATGCCCCTAACTGACTAAACTGAACTAATCCATCTCCTACAGCTGCAGTCTGGGTTTCCTGCCAAAAATCAGTTCAGAAAAACTCGAACTCTAAGTAAGGTCCCGAGGACCTATCCGAGTCTGAACCTGCCTTCCCATTGGGTGGCACCGATGATTTGAAGGCGTGAGTCGAGAAATCAAGATCAGCCAGAGGTTTTGGGACTTCAGGGGGGCTCATGCTTCGAATTAAGGCCCAGTTAACGTTCTCAAAGAAGGGATGTTGCTTAATCTCTGTGGCCCCTCTTTTGAACCCAAGCCTCTTCTGAGGGTCCTTAATGAGAAGTCCCCGGATCAGATCCTTCGCAGCGAAGCTCACAGTAAATCCCTCTGGGAACTTCAGGGACTGCCCAACAACATTGAATAGTGTCTCTCTGTTCCCGTTCCCCTTGAATGGGGTTCTCCCATAGATGAGCTCAAACATGAAGATCCCAAATGTCCACCAATCAACCGAGCTCCCATGACCATCCCCTCTGATGATTTCAGGGGCCAAATACTCGTGGGTCCCCACAAAAGACATTGAACGAGCAGCAGTCGGCTCAGCAATCAACTGGGGGCGTGTATCTGCTACCCTAACTCTTTCGGTCTTTAACTTGCATTCCCTGGGGCTCAAGAATCGGGGCTTGAAGCAAGAGGGTTGTAGGCACGGGGGCTCAACACAGGCTGGCAACTCACAGGAGGGGCTAACTATGCACGAGGGCTCGATACAGTATGCCCTGCAGGATGCGCTGGTGTTGGATTGAACAAGGGTGGGGTTGACTGAACACCTAAGGGACAGGTCAAAGTCAGAGAGCATTATATGCCCGTCATCTCGGACTAACACGTTCTCCGGCTTCAGGTCCCTATAGACCACTCCCATCATGTGCAGGTACTCCAGTGCAAGAAGCACTTCTGACGCATAGAACCTGCAAAGAAAAACGAAGATACATTTTGAGCAAATGGCAATTAAGATAGCTGAAGGAAGGATCACAGTGATTGGACATCCGTAGGCCCATCAATGTCCAAAATAACATAAAGGCGTTCCATTTATTCAGGACATGCGTTGGTTCTAAAAGTATGAGATCGGAAAGCTATAACCTTTTCTATTCTACCCTTTCTGTAATCAAACTTTCCACTGCTAGAGAAAAATTGAACACAAAGCATTTACTACAAATACTTTGATTCGAACTTTTCCTTCTAGTGTAGCTTCATCCTCATCTCATTCAGGTAACAATTGATACTCTAATGCTGCTGCATCAGCTTCTTCAACCCAAAGAAGCATGATAATAGTCAACCTTCTTAAAGAACTACTATGCATCACTTCCGAGGCATTAATAGTTCTTGTATCATGCATCAAAGACAGAATGTTAACTTCCAAAAGAGGGGGGAAAAAAAGATGGAACTTCTGCCGCTCACCTAGCCGCCTGCTCGGTGAAATGCCTGCCGAGCTGCCTCTGTCTGAGGGTGTGGAGGTCACCCCCGCTGCAGAACTCCATCAGCAGGCAGGAGAACTTTTCGGTCTCGAAATGGGAGTAGAGCGTCGGCAAGAACGGGTGGTCCAAAATCCCCAAGATGTCCCTCTCGGTTTGAGCCCTCCCCATCTTCTTCCTCGTCTCCAGCATCCCCTTGTCCATCACCTTCATCGCAAACAGGCACCTCATCCCCCGGAGCTCGGAGAGGTACACGCACCCGATGTCCCCGCTCCCAAGCTTCTTCAGAAGCCTGAAATGGCCCAGCCCCAGCTCCTTATCCTGCTGTCTCACGCACTGGATCGCCTTCCACTTTAGGTCGTTCCCCTTGTGGGGCTTCGACGGGCAGGCATGACCCGAAGCAGCCCCGAAGCTCGAGCCGCCGGGGCTGCTCCGGTCGTCGTACTCGCTGTCGTTGGAGTTGAGGTCCTGAAGGCTGCTCGCAGCCGACTCGTCGGTCTCCGCTATCTGCAGCAGTGGCAGCGAGTGGTTCATGTCCTGCTTCCGGGAAAGAAAGGATCGCTGGCTAGGTGTTCGATGGAAGCTCAGAGGGTAGCAGGGACTATAAATGGTGGGTCAAATATACAGTTGGGACTGGGGTGCAATGACCGAGGCGGTCAAAGGGGAAGGGAAGAAGAGGGAGCGAGAAGGACGCGGGCGCGATGACGGGATCTTACTCAGATTCCAGAGAGCTGCTCCAGAAACAGAGGGAACCGCGCAGGGGTTAATTTGAAAATTGTATTTCACCCCTCAATTTTCATCTCCTTGTCGGTTTTACCCCTAACTTAACCTTTTCTCCAGGACCGCCTCTGCAGCCAGCAGATCATAAACGGCATATGAGGTTATATATATATATATATATATATATACATACATATAAATCATTAGGAGGTGCACATAGAGTATGAATACTTCAACCATGAGCATCAAAATCATCCACACACGGTCAAGTTTTTTATGAATTTATAGAATCAGTTTATATTCAATTCAAAATTTTAAATTAAAATATAAATATTTTTTTATATTATTTTGATATAGATTTTACACTATATAATTGTTTTAACATGATAGTACCAATCATATATTAGACTTAACAGTTAGATTAGATCATATCCAACTTAATATGCCAGTATGCTATTATATAATGATGCCCAATCTTCTTCTATTTCCAAAATCTTGTAAATTGTGAAACCGTACTCTCAGCACACATCATCGCAAAGTAATACAAGATATCCTTGCTGCATTCCCTAAAACACTGGCATTCTCTACAACTTACCACAGACAGACAATGTACTTGAACAGAAGGAGGGTGAACGGCTAAGTGTTGGGACTCCTCTTCCGTACTCGGCTCACAAATCGCAATTTCCGTAGCACCCTACTAGAACCGTAACGGTCATCGGTCAGACCCATCATATGTCCGATGACCACGTGACAAGGACTCGTGGAGTGCCACCAGCCTCGATCAGTGTTGTGGGCGGATCACAAGCCGCTTAAAAATGTTTATGGGCAATATCGAAATGATGCAATGGGCAGGGGTGTCGAATGATAAGTTCGGCAAACATAATATGACCTAGAGGAAGTCGAGATTCAAATTTTGAAAGGGGGAGAGAGAGAGAGAGTGTGTGTGTGTCTGTGTTTTGAGAGACCCAATGAGCCTATCGCCTCATTTTCTAAGGAGCAATATTATTATACATATAATATGTCATCAGCCGGAGGAGGAGGAGGCTGAAGGCTGCAGCTTGTGGACAGAGGACAAGACAGAATCTTATAACAGAGATTAGAGAACTGGGTCGGGCGATTCACGACGAAGACAACCATGGCTTTCCCCCACGCCCTCTACCTGTCCGACTGTCCAGACCAGCAAATGCCTCGTTCGTGAAATCCACCCACTCAGTCAGCACAGTTACTCCACGGCCAGAGACCGTGTTAGATCTATCCTAGACGATCGACTTAGGAGGGTGAAGATTTGCACTTACACACCCATGAATCGATATTCTGACCATGACAGTGAAGAGTAAGAGAAATGCACTGATTCTGTAAGAGCTCAGCTTCAAGTGATGTTGTCTAGTTTTGTGCCGTGACCTCCACGAGTATGGTCACGCATTGTTGATGTGCCTATATCGATTCTAAAGCATGTCTGTGTTATGCGGCGAGCAACCATTCTCCCATATGGAATCTACTTGAGAGATCTTGCGTTCACCTGCTTCAGGGACCGAGCATCCTTGCCGACGTCTGCCCTAGCACCATTCAAGGATGCACACAAAGGTTGTAGTGGCGGTTCTGATACCAGGTGTAAGAGTCCAATCTCGCAGTGATATTTTTTAGTTGAATCAATATTTATACAGCATTGAAAGAGTCACTATAGATTTTAAGGCGCACCCATCTGTAATCCGACCATCTCTATCGGTATTTCACGGTACAGAATTCATCTAGGGCAATGTCAATTTAATATGTAAATATACATTATCCTTTTTTTAATTAAATTTTAATCGCGAGCAACCAACCTATCTAGGGATTTGAAACTTGTTTAATCTAGAGAAGTGCAATTCCTGTAAGTGCAGTCTATCTTTCACAGGCGTGCTCCTAGTAAGGAAAAAGGTGTTCCAATTTAGTATTCCAAGTTAATAATAATAATAATAATAATTAAGGATGAAAAATAACAAGCCTAACATCATTTTTTTTCCTACCTAGTAAGTTGACTGCATTATCGATAAAACTTTTTTGGGAGTCCGCTACACTCGACGATGATAAAAAAAAAAAAAACTTATTCTTCTCGTCTCTCAGGTTTGGATTGTGGGATTGGCAGCGGAAATTCGGTAAATAAAATAGAAGGATTATGGTGGAATAAATTAGATTTCTTATTCAATATAAAAGTTATAAAGAATTATAAATGGTATAATGATCTATCTGCCTTTTTAACCTTCCACTTCTTTTGCCTCCATAACAATAGTTACATAGGTATTCATCATCCCCCTCTATAACATGTACCTCCCTCAATCCAAACATGCAGCTGGGATTTTATTGGTTTAGAAGATTACTTGTGGTAATTGGATCATGTTGAGTAGCCCAACACTTTGATCTTTAAATCCGTCAAATGCCAAACAATTGAGGGTATGAACTTGAAATCTCATCATTTGGGTCATTCCCTTATACACCCTAGTACATGTTCCTTGGCACTGAGGACATCCCCCAAAGAAGAGCAGGGGATTTCGTGACATCTCTTATTGGCTGTCTTGTGTTTCTGGTAAGTTGTTTCATGGTATCACCGACGTATCATCTCAACACGTCGCATTTTTCGTTGAAGGATTTAATAGAAGAACCTAAATGTCGGACGGAATGCAAATGTTTGGAGCAAGTTCGTGAAGTGTCAAATCCAGACCCTCGAACATTAGTGCTGGTCTACTCAAGCTTTTTGCGTTAAGTGGAGTAGTTAATGAGGGTACTACCACATTGAGCAAAGGAGGTTGTCTGACCACTGAGATGAACACGGATAGGTTGCACTGAATCCCAATCGGACCCCTGCTTTTGGGCACAGTATCATCCATCGTTCGTGCTTGGTGTTTAATGGTGCAATCACCTGAGATATAGTCTTGTGCAGAAAACACTTTGCTTAAGATTTAACATAAGAATTCTATAAAAATCTGTATTCCACCTCATGCGATTTAATCTTGTGCCAAGTTGTAGCGATTTACTTTATTTGATATCGACAGAGTTCATTTGATTCCGATATCGACACAATAAAAAATTAGCTAGTTCGATCTCTTACCACTCAAAAAATTTTCATACTTGAAACAACTGTAAGAGTTGATAGGGGTTCAAGCATATATGTTCACTGAGTTGGTTCAAATTTACAAAATAAATATTTTTATTTGAAAACATGATTCCTATGAATTCCTAAGGAAAATGAAACATGCTCTCGCTCATTTTCGGATTCGCATACTGAATTTTTTTTAAAATGAAAGAAAAAGCTGGAAAATGGGAAACCGAAAACAAGCGAACACAGTTTGGCCCGAGAGATCGATTTTTCAGGCTCCCTATATAAAATTTGGGTGGCCATTTGGCCGGAAAAAAACCACCCGGAAAAGTCGGGACCCAACCAAACAAGGACCCGACATCGACCCGAGTTTTAATGATTATATCTGATGAATTGACTTGTTAACTTTAATCACATCCTTGATATTCGCTATTAGTATTCCACTCCTTAATTACACTTAAACGCTGACATTGATTAATCTTCAAAAGTGAGATTCAGAAAGAATTTACCGTTGGTCATTCCATCGTTGCTCGGAATTGATTTCCCTATTTGGCTCATCCTGCCACCCGCAAGAACAGAACAGCCAGCTGGTGGTATTCCATTCCCTCGGCAAATGATTCCATTTGGGTACAAAACACGTTACATTATCATACCACACGAGCTGACCATCGACTTTACGATCGTCTTATGAAAATAACAAGCTTTACAATCGATTGTACGCTTGTTTTGTCCTAACAACACGCTGATACAATCTCATATATCGATATATATTCCACGGAAATTTGACTACTGCACAAAAATTTCCCGTAATTTTAACGTTTCTCTTGATCAGATTACACTCAAACCGGATACTGCTAAAAGTGGTATAAGAAAAGCGATAATTATAGATGAAGGGACGGAGCTATGCTATTTCTGTGATGTATGAGATCGATCTTTCAACATGATTGGTCGGCACTCGGCAGTGATCGTGACCCATATCAGAAGGAGAAACATCAGCTTAGATCGGGTACCATAGAATTTTTTCGCTCGATATATCCTCTAAAATTATGCAGTGGTATGAGTAAAACTTAATCAATGGGTTAGGTTACAGATAAATCTTGATGAAGTTTAGGGGTACACTTGGTATTATCTTTAGATGGATTGTGTCAAAAAACTCTCAACTTGTGCCCGATCCATTTAATTAATCTAAATTAAAAGTATTTATTATATGTGTGGATAATTAACACGTTTAATAGGAGAATAATAAAAAATTGATCAGAACATTTACGATATGAATATAATAATGATATTATTATAGTTAAATATTAAAAAAAGCTTTAACATACCTTAAGTAATAAATTAAATTAGCAACACGCACCCCTAAACATATTAAATAGTTTAATATGTTCCATACTCACTTAACTATATTTAATTATATATAATTAATAATATTTTATCGAGTTATATAGACTTACTATGATTTAATCTGAACCCGTCTAACTTTGTGTCGTGTTGAATCGTATCAAAGCCACGTACCCCAACTGAAGCTACGGGACGTTTCTTATATGAAATTTGAGAAATGGCCAGGACTAGTTTCGGTCTTGGCACAGGGGACACCAGGTAGGCCCAGAATTGCAAACCAGATGTACGTGAACAAATTTCCGGAGTTAATTTTAACCGTTGATAACTTATCTTATTCCTTCGGATTCCATATATTTTGTTAGTAATAACTTTGAGATGAAATTTGACATTATAAATTAAGTTATATATAACAACAGGTTACCATATTTTAAATATTCCAATAATTTGGAAGCTAAAAATATCAATATATTTATATAATAACTAATACGGTGAAAAAAGTTGTTTGCTGTAACAGGCAATGTACAAGCTTGTGATACTGTCACCCCGACTACCCTTGGCTCGATCGGTGAAGTCCCTCCCCCCACTCTCTCTCTCTCTCTGGCATTGTGTGATCGTCGAGAGAGCAGCTGAGCAATCAAGAGAGAGCTTAGACAAGTAACGCCGCCCCTCGATGTGACTGCATATTTCTTGCTCTAGATCACCATAAATCTGTGCTTTTCATGGCACGGGCTCCTCATTTCTTGCAACAACAGTCGGATTGAATTCTGGTTAGGGTTCTTCTTGTAGATAATTTCGTTTATGGAGGATTCCAAGACTCTGGGAGAAGGAAGCGACGGAGGGCACATCACCCGTGTTCTCTTCTGCGGTCCCCATTTTGCGGCTTCTCAGAATTACACCAGAGAGTACTTGGTCAATCACCCATATATTCAGGTTCCGTTTCATCCTCGCCCTCGTATCTTTTATGTTCTATGGAGCTGATAGTACGAGGTCGTCGACGGGTTTGTCATTTAGATACATTTTACTCATTTCAGAATGATGTGATGTGAGCTCGTGTTCTTCTGCCTCTTGTGAATTATGTGCTAAAGACCTCTATTTTGTCAATTGCAAGGATACGTAAATGTGGCTGAGATATCCTATGAAATAACAAAATTGAGGACCACCCACACATGTACTTGCTAGGAGAACAAATTTCTCATTATAAGAAAAACAAAGTCGATCTATCACAGGGAGTGTAGACTCTGGACCTAGACTTAAATTTCTATGATGAGCTTCAATTTTTATAACAGAACATAATATTCATTTTTCCCTATTACAAGCTATAAATATGAAATTCGAACTCGTGCCTTAGAGTGAAAATTTTTTCAGTTTAAGAGATACTGTATCAGTAGATCACTCATATGACAGTTACTTGATTCCTGTAGGTTGATGATGTTCCCCTAGATGATGTTCCCAACGTCATAGGAAAATACCACATCTGTGTCATGAAAAACAAGCGCTTTACTGCAGACATTCTGTCCCAAGCTAAGCAAATGAAGCTTGTCATGCAGTATGGTGTTGGTCTGGAAGGTATATTGGCAACTGCACTTGTGTCCTGTTATACTTCGAGTTAATACCCTGTTACTGGCAGTAAATATGTTTTTTGCATCTTTCAATCTGAGTGATGAATGTATGTTTCTCTCAAACTTTTAGGTGTTGATATTGATGCTGCCACAAAATTGGGGATTAAAGTAGCCAGAATTCCTGGTGACGTAACAGGGAATGCTGTCTCTTGTGCAGAGATGGCTATTTATCTGATGTTGGGTTTGCTACGAAAGCAGGTTCATCATTTCTTCATGGATGATATTTGTTCTTATGATTTTTACAATTTTGGAGGATTCCATGACCACTTAATTCAACTCCAATTTTTTAGTTCAAGTCTGAATGATTAAATGAGCGAGTATTGTGGAGCTAAGCTTCTAATGGTTGCCCTAGTGACTTATGAGTATAATATAGTTTGTCCTGTGTTATTAACTACCATATTATTAAAATCTAAATGTTGAAGTTTGTATGCCAAAATTTCAAATAATTTTAAATCTTGAGATCAGGTAGAAATATTGACTCTGAGTTTCACTGAAAGTTGAGCTTGGACTCCTATTTAAATTTATTGAAGTAAAAATTTTTGACTCCAGCTGCAGTTGTTGTCAAAAAGAATTGAGCCTGGAACAAATAGTTGATTAAGCATACGCTGAGTGTTGTGCTTTCTGTCACGAGGTCCAATTTGCTGGTCTACAGTTGCACGATCTTCTTGTTACAGTAACTTTTGGTGTTCTTTCTTTGATTGTATGTTGTCTGTCTTCTTATTGTCTCCAACATAACACGTTACAGATCTGCATCTTACAGTCCATGAAAGATTTTCACTATACTACATTGGTCATGTTGTTGTAGACTGAGATGGCAGCTGCTGTGAACCAGAAAAGGCTTGGAGAGCCAGTTGGTGAAACCCTGCTTGGGAAGACGGTAAGTTATGGGTGGTCTAATCATTTTACGGTTGTTCTCTCCTTTTCAGGCTAATATTTTTTATGCATGTAATTCTCATATAGGTATTCTTATTGGGATATGGAAACATTGGAATTGACTTGGCAAAGCGGTTAAGGCCCTTTGGTGTGAAGATCATTGCTACAAAAAGAAGCTGGTCCTTGAACGACCAAGGATCCAGCAAAATAGACAGTAAGGCGCTCTCAAACTTTTTCTAGAGACTGGTCTCTTTGTTGTTGGAAACCCTGGTGTGCTGTTTTCTATTAAATTCTTTTTGCTTCATGCTCAGCATCTCCCATTCAGAATGGCACACATGATGATGTGGTTGATGTGAAAGGTGGACATGATGAGATATACGAATTGGCAAACAAGGCTGATATAGTTGTCTGCTGTTTAAGTTTGAACAAAGAAACAGTATGATTTTGCCTTAACTCTCTCTCCTGAGACTCTTCTAATGCAAATACTTGATGCTCTTCTCAGTATTTATTTTTTCTTGTCTTTTTATGTTCTGTTTCTTTTCTTATTCCATCTCATGCAGTTCCTCTCTTTGACAGGTTGGCATCATAAATGAGCGATTTATATCATCTATGAAGAAGGTTAGATTTACTTTGGACAATCTTATACAATATGATTACCAAGGTTATATGATCACTATCTTGGACTGATTCTCGACCTTATAGTGTGTTTACTTGCTTAGAAAAGTTAAGAAAGAAGTTTTTCCTCTTAAAAATCTTTCCCATTTCAGGGTGCCTTCCTGGTGAACATTGCACGAGGGGGTCTCCTGGACTATGAGGCAGTCAAGCGGAACCTTGAATCAGGTCAACTTGGAGGATTAGGCATGGACGTTGCTTGGACAGAGCCATTCGATCCTGATGACCCAATTCTGATGTTCAAAAATGTCATCCTTACCCCACATGTTGCCGGGGTCACTGAACATTCCTACAGGTCCATGGCTAAGGTACAAATGATAGCCTAAAATTCGATGGATTAGGGAGGGTGTACGATATTTTGTCTTCAATAACAGTCCTGTTTTCCGTTCTCATGCATTAAGAAAGCACTCTCTTCATGCAGTTCTGCAAAAACATATAATTCTTGTGTTCTAACTAAGAAGCAAACACTTTGAAAGCCATGTTTTTATTGAGATAGCTAGATTTTTGTATTTAAGAGACTAGTATGAGGAGAGTTGGAGATGGTTTCTGTGTTGCCTGATGCACTTTCTGATCATCCCTATCTTCTTTGGCTACTGCAGGTAGTTGGTGATGTAGCTCTTCAACTTCATGCTGAGGCTCCCTTTACTGTGATAGAATTTGTCAATTAGTTTTGTTTATGGAGAGCAAACTTCCACATCATAAGGCATTTCTTCCTCCACTATTGGGGAATATATATTTGAGCATCTAAATTCAATAAACGAGGATTGTATTGTCAGGTCTTATGGATTTACCAAAAATTTGCATCTCATATTATACTCATGGTTTCAGTAACAATAGTATAGTCTGATTGATGAGACCAGGAACTTAAAAATTTTCTTTTCTGTAGTTCCATTGATTGCAAAAACAGTACTACTCCATCTGAGACATATTCGGCTTCTCTCTTCACCATCTGATCCCTTCTGGTTCATCTAATATCTCTTTAAATTCGTTCTTTGCCATATCAATGCGATAGAATCCTGCACAGAGAACGAGCGTTTTACTGCAACATATCAAGATGCATACAGCACGAACAAAAGGACAATACTAGAGGAACTCTGTAGAACCTTTTCGGGTGATTGGAATTGCTGTCTTTCTGGACTGCATAATGTCTTTAGTTTTTAGTGTGGAAGCACAACCAAAACAGGAAAGAAGGACGACGTCTGATGTTACAAATAGTAAAACACCGATAATTGTCAGCTTCAGATCCGGCTCAAAGAGAAGCAACCATTTAACACAGGTTTTCAAACTGGACACAACCAGATTAACCAAATACTCAGGTAGGAACTGCTTCCTGAGCAGAATCGGACCATGCTAACCCCCTTTTTGTGAAGAAGAAGAATTGTCTGATATGAACCTCAATTGGAAATGGGAGGTCCTTATTCTTGGGGATTTTGAATTCTTACTCTGGAGGCTCTAGAAGTATGTTTCTTATGGTGCATCAGTTACTGATTTATATGCAGGAGCTGGTGTGATTGAATTTTCTCTAGCTACCACTAGGGAATGCATGCATGCATGGACTTCCCACCACTTTTGTCTTCCGGGCCAGTGACATGTGTGGAGGACAATAAAGAGTCCAGGTAATCTTTCGGGAAGACAGTAGAGGATCTGCAGGAGCATGCTGAGATTAGCATCAGTTGGCATCAAGCTGATACTTAAATATATAATATGCAGCAAGGTGTCAAACCACAGGAGTTGGAAGACATTTAGGGACAATTTGTTTTCTCCATTTTTTGTGCCACATTTTTCTTGAGTTTCCAATAATATTTAGTAAGCCCGCATAGTGGTTATTTGTTCTGTTTAGGCTAGTCAACCTAGTTCTTCGCTCATGGGATCAGACATGGTCATAGTCGATCCTCCGAGGAAGGGATCCAGACCTTTCGTTGGTCGATGTGCTGCAGATGATTGCTCCGGTTGAAAGAAAGGAAACAAGATGAAATATCTGAGAGGTGGTCTGTCTCACATCAACATGGATCTCGATAAAACAGAGGTCTGGAGCTTCATTCCTTTCATGTAGTATTGTATTCGGTGCTTGTTTGAAAGACAAGGAGGGAAAAGGACATATTCTTCGGGCAAGGGAAGTATCAGTTCAAGTTTGGACAGTAAGAATGAGTTCACGCCAGAAACTCTCATCTGTATAAACTGCGGCTGGAAGAGCTTTAAAGAGGCACTTGCAACCGATATGCATTGGTTTCACTAGCCAGTTGATTCCGTTTATCCTCTCTCCGTGCAGCATACAAGTTGTGGTCATCTTCTAAAGAGGAACGAGGGTGCAGCATAGGCAAAAGAGAACCCAAAATAAAATGAGGAAACGAATTTGAGCCAAACTACCACGCTGAAAAAATTGCTTAAGAGGCACTTCCTCTTACTGCCAACCCAACTAGTAAACTGATAAGAACATTATATTTGAGATGAGGATAGTGCAATTTACTTCCATTGAACTAGTCACTGTCCTATTGTCTTGCCAAGAGTTTAATTAAGTTCAGGTTGTCAGTTTCCCTTTCCCCATATTTGAGTTTGCTACGTGATTAAAGGTAAGAGGCAAGACAGTAGAAGAGAAAATCCTTCTAATCTCAATGAAATTATGAATGGTAGTGTATAATTGGAATAAGTAAAACAAAGCGACTATGAGGAAGATCCAACGATGCATTTGTTAGTGTTCATCAGTCAAATGGAGACCTATTACAGTGAATAGATCCTGATGCAAGAGCCAAACTGACCTCATAAAAAAGCTAACCGCACAAATACAAATCATATGCTGCAGAATTGAGTCAGTAGGGAATTGCATCCTCCTCAGGAAGATCCCAGTTGTCTTCATCATCATCGTTCTTCTTGTTCGTTGAGGATTCCAGTTTGGTTGGAGAGGATATTCTGGATTGTGGACGTCTGCTCGTAAAACAAACAGAGTAAAACCAAACATACATCAATTCTCTCCCAAAAAAACCAAGCCGAAGAGATGTTCATGAATGAGGACAGCCATATGTCAGCATTATCAACTGTAGATTCAACCAGATGATGCACAAACAAAATGACGAAAAATCTCAACAGATACGAAGCAAGTATTTCCTATTGACACAGTAATCCATTCAATTTTGACCACCACTCTTCTTGCAACATTCACTCCATCCTTTGGTTCCATTTCTCCATGTCTGGTAATGTGTGGGCTTGATTCAAACTAAATATGATGTCACCTAACACATTCATTCACCTCCTGCTTAATCATGCTAATCAAACATATCCCAATCCTTAAATTATCAACAACGTAGCAGGAAGGTAACAGATGCCCATGCATATGGTCCAAAACTTTAGGTTTCATGTCACCAATCAGCAGAGGTGAAAGCAGAAAGAAGAGCCAAAAAACAAGTTCACTAACTGTTATCAGACCAGGAATCAATCATGAATTAAGGTTGAAATCTGCATCAGATTAATCTTCAGGAGCAGGAAATGCAGGGCCAGGTGGTTCCATGGAAGCGCCATTCAAACATGAAAGCAACAAAGGCACATTCTGAAGTCCAACAGAACAATAAAACATATCAAACTCAACCAAACGAAACCGAAATTCTTCTGCAACACACATGGCAGCTGGAAAGAGAGAGTTTGACCTAACACTCAACAAGACGACGATATATGCTATGCTCGGCACAGGGTATCAACCTAAAGACCCTCAATAACTATCCGAGCATTACTTCGACCCACTTCTGGGCCTACTGACATAGTCTCCGGTAGTCAAATGTGCTTTTATGCAGGTGAGGGCGGATGGCCTGAAGAAGATACAGCATCCCTTTTCATATTCACTCTCACGAGAAATAATTCTATTCGGCCCAGTGGATCACATTACACAAAATGCGGGACAGCCCCACAAAACAAAGCATGATTTGATCATCTCATATCAATTACCACATAATTACTATCAAAATATCAGGAGAAAGCGTAACAACTATGAAACGCTCTCAAAACCATGAAAGCTCAGTGCATTTTCACATGCCAAAAAAGAACCCAACTTTCGCGAACGAGAGAGAATCTGTGAATTCAGCATTTTTGCTTACCTCTTGCGGTTGCGCTTGGCGGCCTCGCGGGACTTACGCTTAATCTCCTCCTGCTTGTTCTCGAAGAACCGCCGGCGCTTGCACTCCTGGATGACGCCGGCCTTCATCACCTCCCGCCTGAACCGGTTCAGCAGACGCTCCTCCGGCTCGTTGTCCTCCACCACCACCTGCACATTGTACCCGTTGAAGAACAGCGTGCTCGAGTGCGCGAGAGCGGGGTTCGCCACCGCAAGAGACTCCGACGGGAGGGGGAGGCCCCCCGGGACCGCGGACGCAGAGCAGGCCCTGACTCTGGGCAGCCGAGACGGCGGCGAAAGTACGAGGTGGGGAAGAGACGGCGGGGCTCTTGGGGTCGAGAGGGAGGAGAGGAAGATAGTGGATAAGGAGGAAGCAGCCATTGACAATGAAATTGAGGCAGTGCAGCGCAGTCGCGGAAAGAATTTCTGGTCAAGAAATTTTTTGGAAGATTAGAGATATATATATATATATGTATGTATATTATTGGGACAACTGGACATGGAAGAAATTAAACTACAAATGAAATTCAATCATTATTATTATTATTATTATTATTTATTTTTGAGTGTATAGCAGCTCATATCTTAGAGTTTTTTCAGGATTTTAAATATATATTTATATTTGATAATAAAAAATAGATTATTCTCAATTTCGTTGATCTGTGGTACGTGATGGCACCATCACACAAGAGATAGATTCTGAATGGATCAAGCGGTGTCCGATTTAGGTCTCGGGCCGGGTCGGGTTGTTTAGCTTCCGTTCAGCACAGGTTGCGGACCGACTTCTCCATCCAAGTAGATGTCGTTTGCATACCGACACTTTAATTTGTCCGTCGAAATGCTAAGAACCCTAAATCATACAGTAATCTCATCTGCACCCTAAGGATGCGCGTTTCGCTTGACGGATTTTCCGATGCCTTCCGAGAAGAAATTCCAAGAGGCCTTTCATCCCATGAGGGACAATTAACGTCGTCTCGATTTTGTGCCAGGAGCTATCATTCCCAGCAGGACGACTTGTCGAACGAATCCGAAGGGGCACGAAGAACTCTACTTGCTACAAAAGGTAGACAGATCGAGGAGCTCCTCACCGAGGGCTTGATTCAGGAGAGCGAGAGTCCGTGAGCGGTGAGAGCTCTTCCTTTATGGATTCTTTGAGTTCTACTCCTTTTCTGGATTTCCTTGAGACGTTAAACGCGCCGCTGTATCCTTGATTTAGCCATCGGAGGCGATGACTTCAGCTGCTCGTTCTTAGAGCGGTGATTACCCGTGTCTCTGAATTTGAGTTTCACCGTGCACTCTTATTCTCATGGGTGGTGATTTCTATATTCTACGGGTTTGGAGTGCGTTTCCGCCGTACTTGTCTCTTGAATTTTATCCCACGGCGATGCCATATTATTTGTCACTGTGAAATGGTGACTGTGGTGGCCTCATGAACTGCATTTTCAACACCTTGGTGGGTCTAAGGGCTGTGGACCATGAGTAGCTAGCTATAAATTGATTTAGTCTCTCCACTCTTTTCAAGGTTCTACTCGATTTTATTACAAACATAAATTACGTTTGCATACCCCAAAATGTAATTGTGAATACCCTTTTCACGATATATGTGCGACAGATTGGAAAAACAGATATAAAAAGAAAAGAAAAGAAAACCTGCGCAAGTGGTAAATGTGTAATCAATTGTCAATTGAAAACCCATAGCATGTGTCGGACTCGATATCTAGCAAATGACTATGATGATGCTGGGTGAGTATGATCTTAGGATTGGAGCCATTGACAATTGTCCAACGGAAATCCACTAATTTTGTGCGATGGAACAGACAAGTCATCTTGTTTGTCTTGGAGGAGCATAACATCCCCAGCTCTTGGGAATGTAATTCATCCATTATTGGCTCTCCTGGATGTCCTCTCATTTTTAGGGACTCGATTAAACTTCGTGAATCCCTGTGCCAAAAGATCAATGGTGATCGGGTGACATACGGATATTGTTATATGCTTTTTTCGTACGAACTTCGATCATCTCATAATACATGTGAAAGATTGTTACGTACATCTTCCACAACACATGATCCTTCGTGGTATCAATGCACGATATGATGCAGCAAAGGATGATGCGCATCATTTCTACTGTCTATCTTCCATGACATAATGCCAAAACAATGAATTAGACTCAAAATCAAGTCTTAATGTTATGTCATACACTTTCCAGGCTGATATGCATCGTGCCAAAAAACATGCTCTTAAAAAGACGAGTATTTCCACTGCAATTTAGAAGATAAAGATTACGGCATGTTAGGCTTTGTTGAGGCATATGCGGTATATCCGAAGACTATTGGAGCAGCAGCCCTTTCTACTCTTATCGAGACGAGAATAAGACTCTCGTCTTTCCAACTGCGGAATCTGTTGGAGTGTACTGTAGCGAGGAGTTAAATATATGCAAGAAGCCCATCCAAGGGTCTTGTTAGCTTACGCTTTGAGAGCAAATTGAAAGCGAATTGAAAGAAGTAATGATGCATTAGTGTATCAGTACAAGATCCTTATGCATCCATTCACTCTATGGTGCATCTGGCATTAACCCTAACAGCACAATAACTGAGCCTTACATTGAAGCTCGATGAAAACATTTGATTAATAAAAAGTGCAGAATCAAGAGAGAACTCACTTGGGAAGACATCTACTTCAAGTATAGTGCAGTACCTTCATGGATTAACGTTTCTTCTCCACATCTCCTTGATAGGTAGAGAGCTCAAATCGGAAGTGAGCGATTTTGCTGTTGGCAAGAGTGAGGCAGGCGATAGCGGAGTGGAGGGAAACTTCGAATATGTTGCAGCTAATAGTTGCTCGATGTCGTTGTCTCTAATAAATTGAAAGATGAACCAATCTAATTGATCGAACTGATACTATTATCTAATTAACAATATTTTGCAATTGAACCAGCATGGCCCATGTGAATGAACCCTTTTTTTTTTCCTCAGAAACCCATTGAACCTACTCATACTGCCAGCATCGATTAAACCAGCTCGTTAAAAGTAAAAAAAAAAGGGGGAAGATGGGCACTGTGCAAACTTTGCACCTGCCATTGCGAGGAAGGGAAGATCGCCGAAGAAGAAGAAGAAGAAGAAGAAGAAGATACATAAGATTTCTTATACACTTCATACAGAAACTTATGAGCACTTCACTTACTAATTAACGAAGAAATATACATTTTCATCTCTCTCTCTCTCAAACTTTGCACTTCTCACAATTAATTATACTTATTTCCAACTATTTCAAATAATGGCAATGATCATAACTCTAATCTAAAACACATAGAAATACCAAAAAGTAACTTACAAAAATATCAATGTATCATTTTTATTCATAATTATAAAGTAAACAAAAATATTATCATCTTGATTCATTTTAGATCGGACTTTTCTTTGTTATTTCAAGATGGTAAGTGTAGGACGTTCAATAGGGATCCTATGGTGGTGCTTGAAGGGATGGAACTCATGATCCTATACCGATATTGCCCAAAATGACTTGCTGGCAAATTAGGTCACAGAGTTCCAAAACTTCCCTAATATTGGGTCATGGGGCAAAGTTGGACGAAATGAATCGTTCGGGCGTATTGTTAGATTAAGGTGACCTACGGGGTGCGCAATGGTTATAACTTGAAAATTGAGGAGCAAAATGCAATTTGGCCATGAAAAGGCAGAGCAATCTCCAGGAACCGGAGCGGCGTTTTCTTCTCGACCTTCAGTGAGGGAGGCTTCAGTCCGCCATTATTGTCTGCAAGAAAGGGCATTCCCTTCCTTCTCCTCTTTGCCCTAATCGACTGGTAGTGTGGGCTCAAATCGGGTTTGATTCGAAGCTTGTCTCTTCCATTCCACTTCAGATGATCGTCTCTCCATTTATCCATCTCTGTGTATCTCATGTGTTAGTGGGAACTGAAACCCTAAATTCTGGCGCTTCTCCTCCTGAATCGGAAGACCGTTGACGCGAATCATTACTTGATTGAGGGCGCTGTGTCCTGGTAACTAGCTGTTGGTATTTAGTTTTGAAGGAGCGCTGGTTTCCTAGGGTTTTAGGGTTTTCCTTCTTGTCTCTCAGCAGAAAGCTTCATGGAAATCGAATTGCTTTGGTGCAGCGTGATGGTGAAGTTATAAAATTTCCTACCTTTTAGCGCTCCCGAGCTGCTTCTGCTGTGTGGATTGAGTTAAGCTGCATCTGGAGGTGATCCTGGGCTGAGGTCATCGCTACCGTTGCCTAGAACTATGTTTTACCCCCTCCCACATCTCTCGTAGCTGAATTTTGCAGCAATAAGGCCGTTTATGCTACTATATGTCGGTGGGTTAGTGGTGCTTTTTGGGGTTTGGAGCATCTAGGTATCTGCTCTCCTAGCGGGGTTTGAAATTTGTTGCTAATTGCCTGGGGCCTTACCTGTTTAGAAGCATCTTGGGTTTCACGCTGGTTTCAGTGAACAGTTTGCAGTGGTGATGTCTTCAAATAATAATAACAGTAATCCGCCAAGGAGCCTTGGGGCTTCTGTATCGCCATTCGGGAATGTGGGGATTGTGAATTCATCTATGCCCTCAAACTCTGCATTTGCTCAGGCACAGCAAATGCAGGGTGGTGCAGCTGGGTTTCAGAACCAGTTCCGGCTCTCTCAACAAGCCCAAGCGCAGGCCTTTGCTCAGGCGCATTCCAAAGCTCAGGCTCATATGCAAGCTCAAGTCGCTGCCCAGCTCCAGGCCCGACTGCAATCTGCTGCTAGCGCCGGTAGGGTTGGGAGCTTAGGCTCACCTTCGCCAGGTGGCAGTGGCATTGCAAATCGGCCAATCATGAAGCCACCTGTACACCCTCCAGCAGCTGCTATGGCCACTGCAGCTACCATGATGTCTCCTTTGAAGCAAATGGAGCTTGCATCTGCTGCTGCTGCTGCTGCCCGAAAGAAGAAGCAAAAGCTCCCTGATAAGCAGCTCCAGGAGAGGGTTGCTGCACTTCTCCCTGAGTCAGCTCTCTACACCCAGCTCCTTGAGTTTGAGGCCCGAACTGATGCTGCCTTAGCCAGGAAGAAGGTTGACATTCAAGAGGCACTCAAGAACCCTCCCACAGTTCAGAAAACCCTTCGAATATATGTCTTCAATACTTTCGCTAACCAGGTCAAGGCTATTCCGCAGAAGATGAATGCGGAACCCCCAACCTGGACCCTTAAGATAATTGGGAGGATCTTGGAAGATGGGGTTGACCCTGATCAGCCTGGAGTGGTTCAGAAGCCCAACCCTTTGTACCCAAGGTTCTCTTCCTTCTTCAAGAGAGTGAGCATTTCATTGGACCAGAGGCTGTATCCTGAGAATCCGATCATTCTATGGGAGAGTGCCAGGTCCCCTGCAGCCCATGAGGGGTTTGAGGTGAAGCGGAAAGGAGATAAGGAATTCACTGCTACCATACGATTAGAGTTGAACTATTCACCTGAGAAATACAAGCTCTCACCTGCTTTGACAGAACTTCTTGGTATTGAGGTTGACACTCGCCCAAGGATTATTGCTGCTATTTGGCACTATGTCAAGGCTAGAAAGCTGCAAAATCCAAACGACCCAACTCACTTCAATTGTGACTTGCCTCTTTTGAGAGTTTTTGGTGAGGAGAAGATGAAGTTTGCCAATGTTTCTCAGAAGATATCACAGCATTTATCTTATCCTCAGCCCATTCATTTGGAGCATAAGATCAAGCTTTCGGGGACCAGCCCAGCAGGGACCGCATGCTATGATGTGCTAGTAGATGTTCCCTTCCCGATTCAGAGAGAGCTCTCAAATCTTTTGGCGAATGTGGAGAAGAACAAGGAGATCGATGCTTGCGACGAAGCAATATATGCTGCTATAAGGAAGATTCACGAGCACCGCAAGAGAAGGGCCTTCTTCCTGGGGTTCAGTCAGTCACCAGTTGAATTCATCAATGCATTGATAGAATCTCAGAACAAGGATTTGAAGCTAGTCGCTGGAGAAGGAAGCCGGAATTCCGAAAAGGAAAGACGATCAGATTTCTTTAGTCAGCCCTGGTATGGACATTTCTTTTACTTGTTCGCCATGTTCTATCACTGTATCTTTCAGGATTATGGTAATTTTTTTTTTCTTGCATTCTTCCACCACCTGCAGTGTTTGCTTTTGATTCATTGCATGAGTTACCTTATTGCACGAGCATTGTGTTAGCATTAATCTACTTAAGTACCCTGAACCTCTGAAACACTGAAGTTCTGATGTTCTAAAAACTTGCTCATGATTTATGCGGGATGTGAGCATTGACTGTAACTCTGGTGATTTAACAGGGTTGAAGATGCCGTTATTCGATACCTAAACAGGAAGCCGGTCGCAGGAAGTGATGCACCTCCAAGCACATGAGAACCGGATCAGCAATATTGTTGCCTGATAACATTGGGAAAATGGTTTTGGTTATTCTGGTCCAATGCTGCTGCCTCAAATTTGGTGGATTATGAATCGAACGCTTCATTCATGGCTGAACTCCCTAGATGTAGAACTGTGTACTAGAAGAGAGATGCTAGCGTACGTAGCTTATGTTGTGTGTTTTGTTCACATGGAAGATTGCCGACGTGTTGGTTGGTGTACTGCAGTTCTCTAGTTACCTAGGCTTAGTGACGTTTAGCTTTCGTTATTCTACTACATGAGACTCTCCAGACTTGCATGTGGTTGCGTCGTAATCTGTTTGGCGAAGACCTGAAGAAATTGTGACGACTTCGATCCTCTCTCTTGTTTCTGCAAGAGAGGATAGAATGTGAATATCCAGTTTTACTAGTATATCGATGCATGTGTGCGAAAACGAGATGCTTCAATGTCGGCACTGGGCTCCTCCAGCTAGCTGTAGGTACTGGAGCTTAATTCTTCTGTACCTGACCGTTTTGGTATTTCACCCACTGGAATCTTCGTTGTGACGTCTGCTGGAGGAACATTGGAAATTATGGGCTCAGGAGTAAGACGGTCTTTTTAATGTTGGGAGGCCTAACGAACGTAGTACACGGGGATGGAAATGGCAAGATGATCACTTGGCTCCGGGCATACGATGAAGGTGCCATTGCACCAAAATCCATTTCTCCCATCTGTCCCTCTTTGAACATCGATAACAAAACCATCTCACAGGTGAGAGACAGTTCCGAAATAAAACCCGAGGAGGCCTGCTAAGCACATACTATGCAGGGGATGATGATGACCACGACCGTGCCAACTGATCCAATTCTTGAGTTTCTACTCCTACAAGTTATGCCAACACCACAAACATGTGCTCCAACGCTCGGGGCCAAGAGTATTGCGAAGGAAAAACAAGCATGAACTGCCGTCTCGAACTGACTACTCAATTTGTAGGAATAAGAAAATTGCATAGGCATCTCTCTGCCCGTAAATAAATCATGCCCTAACTGAACAAAGTTCAAAACATTTTGAGCAGAAAGTCCAATTACTATACTATCCTAGCCTTATTCTCTGCCTGCCTGGCTTATTTTGGCTAGAGTTTGTACAACTAAATCGGTAAATAAACAAAACATATCTAAGTGCTGAACCGTGTGCAAGCTACTAGCCACAATATAGAAATGCATGGATCGTGCAATGAATGAATGAATAATAAGGAAGGGGGCGGGGGAGAAGATGCGATGGTTTGAGGAGAATAGTACCGATTGAAGAGATTTGTTCGAAATGATGCCAGACTTAATCATGTAAAAGAGCTTTCAGTACCCACTGTATCCGATCTGCGTCATGAGAGCAGACAAGACAACGGTTATTTTATTTAGTACACAACACGCAGAGGAAGAAACTGAAAGGCGGGCAACGGCAAACGTCAGAAGCGGGTAAAAATTAAAAGCAGAGTCAGTCGAGAACATTGTTTTCTAGTTGGGTCGGTCCTTGGAACGGGGTAAGCTTTGGTTTTGCTATCCGGTCTTACATCTTTGAGTGACCGACCCGAACCAGGACCCTGTGCCACGAAGTGTTGAGGATTCCTCTCAAGTTCCAAATGGTCTCCACACTCTCGGGTTGAACATTTCCTGCTATGTCGACCTGTTCATTTTAGAAACATAAGAACAGATTATCGAAAAGCAGATCAAGAAGATGATATGAACATTTCAACGGCTAAAGAATCGTTTTTTTTTCTCCCTTTCCATCGCCAATCGGCCATAAGAAGCCATTGATATGAGCAGCATTGGAATTGTATCCTTGCATAACTTGATTACAGCTTTAAAATCTGATTACTCCATCATGGGTTAACAGAAAGTAGAATCCGTATAAAGTCGGTTTCCAAACAGTTCTATTGAATTTTTTTTCCTGCACAAATATCGATAGACAAATTTTTTTATCAATGTTTAAGAGATGGTATTTTTGTCGGTGTTAATTGCCAAGAAGAGGAACAAAAAGAAAGATACAGATTTTGGCACTTTCCCTAAAACAATACGGAAAGAAAGAACATTTCTACAAAATTGAGTAGACAGAGAATCTATTCTGAAGTATCCAATACGTAGGTGTCAATCCAAGTTTCCCCGTAAACATTAACATATAGAGGGGGTACTTTTTGTTCGAATAGATTTTGCAATGGTTTTGTTAATTAATTTGAATATATAAAACATTAATCCAAAACAATAATACAAAAATAGTGAAAAGGCCAAAAAAACAAAAAAACAGCAACCACGGATGTGTAGAACCCAGACCACGGATGAGAATTTTTACTGAAATTTTAAAAGAGATATGATTACCAATTTTGGGAATGAATCTCTTAAAGTATTCCCATTTTAAAATATATAATAATTTATTTATTAACTACAAATTGTTTACAAGGCATTCTCACTGGAATATGAGAAAATTAGGAAAAAAAAACTTTTTATTATGTGAAATCGCACTTCAGTAAGAAACAATTTAATCAAGAAACTAACCTGCAACAAAACTAAAACTGACGATAAAGTAGAGAATTCAATTAAGAAAATGCTTGAAATCACATATGTAATAAAAATCATTTTAAACCATGATGTATGACATAGGAATTAAAGTTTGTCATAATAAACTTTTAGAGTTGATTCACAGTTCCAAGTAGCTTAATCATTAAAAACCGAACTTACCGCTTTGGCAACAATCTCAGTATTGTTAGGGACATCGACTATGGCTTCAAAAAGAACCCACGCCCACTTGTCACTATTAATATCATCTGCAACATATGGCATTCCAGGCTTCTGATACCTTGAGGCCTCAAACCAGGTTTTGCCACCATCGATGGAGATATCAACTCTCTCAATCCCACGTCCACCTCCTGATGCTGCATATCCGCAAACTTTTACCTGCAGGATTGCTCTGCCTAAGTATCCTTCAGATAACAAATTATAAAGGTGCAAATGATATTGCCAAGAATAAATAGGGTATTAGCGAAATTCTCCCATTGGCACTGAACTTTTTTGGATGGTGGATTTTCTCCATTTTTTCTTCCCCAAGAACCCAGACTTAACTATATCAGTAGAGGGAGGGGACAAAACATTTTTTTTTTCCCCTTATAAGCATAAACCATCAAGATGAGAGTATTTTAAATTCAGATTCATGCGTATGACGCAGATAGTAAATCCAATCAGATTTGTTGAATGCATGTAAAACCTCATCAAGTACACTCTTCTCCCTGAAGCAAAAAGAAGTACAGCTGCTCCATCATCCAAAAACAGTTCATGAAAAGTTAGAAGAACGAAGAAACTAACCTTCCCAGGTGCAATAACATTCACATCCTCCAAGGAGCATATGGCACTCTGCCAGTAAATGGTGAAGGATTAACTGGGGATTTGTCAACAAGAAAGAGATATTTTGATGCAGAATTTAATCAGATGATAATTATGCAGATCAGCATTGACCCCACAATGATTCTCCCCAGTACATTGCACCTGATCATTACCTACTATCCTTTAGGTCACATTGGAGAAGAAACTGCAATACACTACCTGAACAGGGAAATCCATCTGTGGCCTCCTTGTATCCCAATTAATGTTATCCCAGTTTACTGAAGGAGGAAACATTTTGTAATCCTTTGCCATAAAGAAACCCTGCAATAAAGCAATTCATACTTGAGTTTGACAAGAAGAAGATAATGCAATGCATTAACTTTGGTAAGAAGGAATTTCCCCAACCTGGCACGGTTCTGCAATTATGTTGATGGAATCCAACCATTTAACTGAGCGGGCTCCAATGACGCCCGGAACAATTACTCGCAAAGGGTAACCGTGGTCTCTGCTAAGGGGCTTTCAGCAGGATAGAGAGGCCAAGTCAGTAGTGTATATTGATAGACAAGACTTCAACTTAATGGTAGAAAGGTAAGGAAATTACATAAGAAAGATGGAAAACAGCATGAGTCTCATGTGTTAACAGAAGAATACATCCAGCAAAATAATGTAACAGCAAGGCTAAACCTCTGAATTTAGATACACTGTCAGAAAGTAGATTTCCTAACCTCCCCATTCATCTCATATGCAAGCAAAACGTCAGCCTCAGGGTTTGTGGCCTGGCTTAGAGGAATTGATGCCTTATATGGACCCCCTTTCTCCTCCTAATTTTAAAATTACAGGAATAGGCATACGTCAAGGGAAAAAAAAAACATATTGAACTCATAAAAGTATATGTGAGTATCATCAAACTCCAATGATGACCAGCAAACAGAAATCAATTGAAATTTGAGTAAGAACTACACCTTGCATTTGTCAATGCTCACAAATTCAACATGTTTTCCACCGGACTGAGTTACACTGGTGAGTTTAGGCACCCCAACTAGCTCAACAACATCAGCCAACTTTGCGCCACCCCATACAGCTGATATGCAACAGAATAAAAAGAAAAGTTAATTTTAGGAATGCTGATTGAGGTACTTAAAGAACTCATGCAGGAGCAAGAAATAGGTTGAGGGACATGGCTCAGATGTGCATAATTCATTGATGCAAACACAACAGGAAAACTGTCTTCCAACTAATGAACATTGAAGAGCAAAGACTCAATTAATTCAGGCAAGAAACAGCCACAGTACAGATCCCTCAATATGTGTCTCAACAAATGGACTTGATGCAATAGGGATAAGAAATTTACAGTTCCTAGAGTGTGGACCATATATATACATATATTCTCAATTTGATTCAAGACTAATCATTAAAACAAAGATGAGCACCCTAATATTAATGTATTCTTCTAAGACTTTTCACTTTTATTTATGTTGCATCATACCTTCCAAGAAGGTTTAAGTGATATACAGTAAGGAAAATGAAGAGAATACAAACAGTAAACTCATCACTTAAAAGCATACCATTTCCAATTGCAGAGATATCCCAGCCAACTCCTCTAACTGTCCTGACCTTGCTCATTGCTGTCCTTCTATTGCCAGCACACTGTCCACATACAAGTTCCAACAGGACAAAGTGGATCCCATGTAAAACCAGAAAGATGACATGTGCATAAGCAAAATGTTATGAAGAATGTCATATACCTGTAGTGTGGCAGTGACATTGTACTTTGGGAGGGCCCTGTTATTTATCACGAGTCACTTCTTAAGCAAAACAAATGTAGAATAGTTCCTCTACTACTTATTGAATGGAGTTAATATAGAACTGAGCACTACTTGGGCTCCTAAAGTAAACATATTATGACCAGATGGATAAGCGCTGTGAGTTTGCAATAGCCTAAGCTCATTCCTAACCTGATATCTCTCATGTACAGCTTTTTGGGACTTCCAATCAGACCGCCTATGTCAACATGGTAGCTGCACCATCAAATATTTCATAAAATCATTCATTACTCTACAAACTCAGAGGAATTAGTAACCGTAGCTGCAAAATTGACATAGGACACTGTACCTTTCTATGTCATCAACTATAGGAATTGGCCCGTGATTTCTCTTGTAGAACATATCCACAGAAGTCACATAAGACGAAATTAATGCAGAGCGTGGCGGCTCAGCATTGAAAGGCTCCTACACCGCATCAAACAGGAGAACTGAACATAAATAGATCATCCTTGATCCAAACATGGATTGGCTTCATTCCATCAAATCGACTAGAAAAGCAGACAGCATTCTGTAGATAAACAAGTCTACACGGTATAAAGAGAGACAAAATACTGCTTGTTTTGTGAAAGCATCAATCGTGACAAAACTCGCACAATACTTTGGAAAGCAAGCACAATCTTCACGACTCAAGGTACGATAATCGCAGCTTCCATAAATGACAGGGGAGCACAAGAGACGATTATCATCAGACCAAAACCAGCACAACAGATCAGAAGCGCAATCCCAAAGTGAGAAAAAGGAACAGATAGAGAAGCGGCTGTGCTCCATAAATCGCGGAAAATGGAACTGGTCAATACAATGGCCACTTTTTTCACGAGCCACATGCATCGAAAACGCGGAAGAATCCAGCTGAAGGAGGCAAATCACCTTGCTGTTGACGATGAGGGAGGGATGACGAGGCGGTTCCTCAGAGTAATTGGACGGTGCTCTAATTCCTGGCATTCTTCTTCAGCTCCCCCGATCCAGGTCTAGACAGTGGCCTATAAGTCCTCGCAGTCAGGAGTATCTGTTGTGGCGAGAGCGTGCGTGCGAGCGAGCAAGCGCGAGAGAGAGAGAGTCTGTGGTGGTGAAGGTGAAGTTTCTGAAGGGAGTGCCTTGTAGTCGTACGTTAGGAGCAGATGACGACATGAAGATTGAAGATGGCCGACTCAGACTCCACAGAACCTCGGAGGAATTATGGCCACGAGGATTGGGGGAGAGAGAGCAGGATGTCTCTTTATTTGCGATATCTAATTAAATGACACGTTAACTAAAAATTTCTAAAAATTACCATAAATTTCCGATAAATTTCAAGAATATTTAATTTTAAAAAATTAGTTATACATTTATTGTGTAATAATCAATTTATATATAACATTAGAATACGATGATATGACATATCGGTTGCACATGCACTCGCCTTTTGCACTTTCCCCTATTTATTAATATTTTTGGTGTTCACTCTCAATATCAGAAATTACCCAATTTATATTTAAATTAAATTAATCTCACAAAAATAAATCTCTTTATTTACAGTATTTGATCATAAAGAAGATGAATTGGATTACTCAATCAGTTAATGTTAGTCCTTAATGATATTAATTAATTAAGATTAAAAAACAGAAATTGATTAATTAGGGAATTTTTGCTGGTGTAACTGAGGATTAAATGTGATCTTAATGCATTATTTTCTTTTCTTTTCTTTTTTCCCTTTACTTTTGAGAAGAGCACCTGTTTTATATTCATTATATGGATGGCAATATAAATGCAAACTTAACCCAACAATTAGGGATGTAATTTAATATGGGAAAGTTGGTTTTGCACAATTGTATCATTTTTTGGATAAACTAATTACTATTCAAAATTCATAAGTTCATAACCAATCTAACTTGAGTCATATCGATTAATTTAGAATAAAGTTTTTTTAATATAAATTATTTTCATTTATAAGATTTGAATCTGAGATATTACCCAAGAGAAAGGGATTTCAAAATATGTTAACCAACTTTATTAGTTAATGGCATCATTTTTTCATTTAAGATAAATATATTTTAAATTTGTCTCTCGTAAAAAAAATTAATTATATAAAAAGCTTACGAGCCTAAAATAAGATAGTAAAAGTATAAAGGAAAAAAAAACATAGATATTTTATAATAAAAATTAAACTCATAATTTTTTAATTGTTAAGTCGATAGTAATGTCGGATACCATTCTATGTCATCCTCCATTACAGCAGCGTCATAGTTCATGACACTCAACACGCTGGCTCAAGTTTATTTGTGCTTACACTGATAACTAAAGACCTTTGGTATCAACCTTAACTAAGTGAAAAAATGGAATCTCATCCATGGACTAGAGAATGACACACAGAGAGATATATATATATTTATATATATATAAGTACTTCACTCTATTGATAGCTTTTTGGTTGCATAAATACTGACATTTTTATTTAACAACATATGTAGTTTCAATATATTCTAATTATTTTATTCAATTGTTATATTTAAATAATTTTTAATCTAATTTTTTTCTATTTATAAAATTCAAACCTAAAATATTCCTTATTTTCCCTCAAGTGCAATGCATCTCATAAATAAATAAATATATATATATCTGTTTTCATTTTAAGTAGAGTGCCTTGATGATGGCTATCTTATTTATGCGCCTTTGATCCAGATGACCAAATTCAAATGCAAATTATATTGTCTGTCATAATTATATCATTTAATCTATTTACAAAATTTAAATATAGATATTAATTAAATAAAAGGATATCGAAATATTTGAAACGATTCATATTACGTATTATCTTATATTTGAAAAATCTTATAGATTATGATTGATGTAAAATCATGCCATTAATCTAATAAGAAAAATAAGTCTCTTTCAATGTGAATTTTCTTAATTAAGTATACTTAAGAATCCAAAAACTTGTTAGCTGTCAAATTATTTTAATCTATAGAATTTCATCCCTCTCTCTCTCTCTCTCTCTCTCTCGGGGCAATTTTCAGGTGAGGGTGCGTGAATGACTTTGTCAACTACTAAACCCAACGTTTCGTGCGCTTTTTCCGTTCCCGTTTGACTTGCCCCATTCGCAGTCCAACCTTCCGTCGCCGCCCAAACTTAGAAAAAATCCACAGCACTGATGCCCATATCTCTTCGCTGCAAATCTGATTTTCTTTTTTTTTCTTTTCCTTAAAAAAAATTGGGCAGCTTAAGAAACCTGTTTACTATCTTTATTCATTTCTGATGTACACGGTTATAGATCGAGGTTGGTTGATTCCGCTCGGCGGGCGCAAAGACTCGGCCTGATCGGTAATGGAATTCTTTCTGAAGGCGAAGTCTGTTCGCCTTCGCAGCCACCACGAGAAGTACCTACTGGCAGATGACGACAAGGAATCGGTGTGCCAGGATCGGAAGGGTTCGGTCAGGCAGGCGAAATGGGAGGTCGAGCTCGTCCCTGGATACGATCACGTGACACGGCTGAAGAGCTGCTATGGGAAATACCTCACCGCCACCAACGTGCCGTTCCTCCTCGGCATGACCGGGAAGAAGGTGCAGCAGACGCTTCCTAAGCGGCTCGACTCCTTTGTCGAATGGGAGCCTCAGAGAGAAGGGGTGCAGGTAACCGAGAAACTCATGATCGAACTCGATCATGCTCAAAATGTCTTATGCCGTGAATACTGAAATCGAAACCGACGCCAAAACCAAAACCAAAACCAGGGGCTGAAACTTTGGTTATTGATCTGAGTCTCAGGTAAGGTTGAAAACGAGATACGGGAATTTCCTATGTGCGAATGGGGGCTTGCCGCCGTGGAGGAACTCGATCACGCACGACCGGATGCACCGGCGCAGGCCCACAGGGAAGGATTGGATCTTGTGGGAGGTCGACGTGGTGGAGCCTCGGCTAGAACCAGTAGCTCCTCCTCCGCCACCGCCGCAGGACGCCGAGCCGGAGCCCAGCAGCTCGGAAGAGGAAGAGGAAGAGGAAGAGGAACCGGGCTCTCCATCCGCTATCTCCCTTACATGGCGACCTATCTCCAAGAACGAGGTTTTTCTTTCCTTCTCATCTTCTATGAATATTCTCGGGCATCCATCATCATGTTCATCGTCATCCTCGTTCCGGTGTGCAGTCTGAACACTGTTTTTTGGGCTTCTCGGTGAAAGCGAGGAGGCTGGTGTCGTACAGAGTCGCTGACGAGAACGGGGAGTTCATGGAGGTGGAGGAGGCAACCATCACGTTCCGAGGCAATGGATTGGAGGAGCTGGTGGAGACGCTGGAGGAGGAGACCGGGCTCGCCGATATCATCGTCTGTTCCCACTGGGGAGGAAAGCTCTATCCCCTCCGGCTGCAGCTCCCGCCGAACAACGCCCCGATGCACGTCGTCATCGTTCCGCCGTGCTCAAGAGGTAATCTGTGTCTTCCAGCTCTCTCTTGGGGTCGAGCAATCAGATGTTTTTAATGGGTTAAATTAGCTATAAAATATTAATTTTTTCACATAATTTAGTCCACTTTACGGCTTACAACCGACGTGAAATTAAAGATATTGCTTTGACAAGGACATATCCATGCCATATATACTCTTTTTTTTCTATGTGTGATTTTACGTGCACCTATCATATCAATAAATGATAATATATGATAATAAATCAGAGTCACACCATCGTTAGTTGACGATCAGTGGCACTGCCATCTGAACCATACGATGAAACCAAGTTTCAGCAACTGATTTAGCCAATTAAAATATTATATACATGCAATTCCTTATGACAGAATTTAGAAGTAACTAGAATGATGAGCATGTTACTTGGACCGTCGAATGAATTACTCATTAATTATCCTGTCAAGAAAAATAATTAATTATTCTAATATCCGTACCAAAAATAATAATGGAAATCAGCTTTTGCTAGCATGTATTTGAACGGAATCTTCAAGTAAAAATATTTATATTTACTTAATTAACATGCTTGTTTTTAAAACTATTGTTTAAACGGTGAATTTAAAATTCAAGATTAAGTTTTTTATTGATTTTTTTGGGTTTTAAGAATATTTCATTTTTCTGTAATATTTTATATTCAATAATAGGTGAAATCGTTATTTTTTTTATTTTTGTGAATCGCATGGTGTCTTATAACTACTAATACTTCAGTGTAATTAATATTTTTTGCTAATTTATTTACAATAAAATCTGTTATTAAATCATTAATATCCCACTAATGTCACCTCATGTATTCGTTTTTTCTTGCCCAACACCTCGTACGTTCATTTGGTCTCGAAATGATATACTTATTAATCAAAAAATTATATAAATTTTAATAAAACTTACCGTATTTTTATTAGATTAACTTAGTTCACATTCTATTAATTTTCACGCCCTCAAAAGAAGCTTTCTAGATCTGCCCCTGTATTGACGGGACTACCAACATGAGGTTATTATTTCAGTTACGATAATTTTATGAAAAGTAATTAACCAAATTAATTAAGATATTGTAATTTTATATAAAATTATAGTTTTAAAAATCGGACCGACCTTCCGGTTTGATCAGTTCACCCGGGAATCAACCACTCACCCGGTTCAACCCATGAACCTATACCGATTCCCAGTTTGGTTCGATTTTAAAAATTATGCATAAAATAACCTGCCAATATGATTCTTCACTGTTGTTTACCTTCCATTAATCATAACGTTATTTGTAATGTTCAATATTCTACCGTAACATTAATTTATCAGAAATTTCATTATTTAAGTGGATATATAATCTAATTATTTGATTTTGTGTAAATATATTTGAAATAATTAATAGAGTTAAAACGGAGAAATTCCGAATAAATCCATATTCATTAAAACTTTGAAAACTTCATTAAGTCTAATTTAAATAATAGTTGATAATTAGGTGTATTAATTAAACGTAACAAAGGACTCAATGTCTCTATTTTCATTCTCCATGTTAGACTTGTCAAAAGTGGGTATGAACTGAAAGCATGGCCCGCCATAACATGAAAACCCGTTCAAAGGATAGGATTTTTATACTATTTGAGATATCGGACTAGGCCGACCTAGTAAAAAATAAATTGGACATATCTAAAATTACAAAATAATGTTTACAACAAAAAAAAGAAAATTACAAAATAATGTTTACAACAAAAAAAAGAAAATTATAAGAAAAAATTGAAAGTTTTAATAATGATGTATAAATAATTATATTTCAATAGTTATTATAATATTTTCTTTATATTAATATAAAATTTTGAAGTAGAAACTTATTTAAATTTATTTTTTAAAATAATTATTTTATTTAATTTGGGTAATGTCAGGATTTTTAAATTTTTTAAAGATGACGGGCGTGCTGAAACAGCTTGAATCTACAGGTCAAATTCATGTACCTAAAACTATCGGATTAAAATTAATAAAAAAACTACAAAAATTCGTCTTTTTTTGAGTATTTACTCCAAAATAGAAGCGTATACCTGGGTGCCATCCATCGTAGCATCAGCATGCATCTGAACGCGCTACTTGTTCGACCGTTCTAATTGTTTCTTATTTTTTATGCAATATATTCGTAGAGATTATTATTATTATTATTATTATTAACTAATAATGACCATAATTTTGTCGATGTGTCACAGCTGCCAGAGATGTTGAGGTTCCAGGGAGTCCAAGTGCCAGCTAATCAATCAATCTGTGAGGACACGACACCGTGGAAGATCCTGGGAGTGGGCGAGTGAATGAGGAGCTTTCACAGTCTCACATTCCGTCAATTTCTCTGCCTGCAATACCTTCTTTTTGTTTTTTTTTTAAATTGCTATATTTCCATGTAAGATCCGCTGCAAAAAAAAAAAAATCCCATGTAGGGGTGGTAATGCGATGTGATGTTGGTTTTTATTTGTTGGGGGCTTACGCAATTCGAGAGAAATGTTAAATAGGTTGGTTTAGTTTCGAACTAGTATATCAAAATTCAGAGCCGGCCTAGATTGCTTTAAAATCGGCACGTAATCGGTCTTCTTGGATTAAGAGATGGTTACGAGCCGAACTCAAGGAATAGGCCCATCGAAGAAGAATCAGTCCAGTGTGTTTTCTTATTGAACGGTCTCGGAATCAACTGAAAAATGACCCGAAGCCATCATGAAACCGGACTGCACCGATGAGAACGCAATGGAGGTCTATCGAATTAGCTTACATTTCATAATTTTTTCCGAATGGCAACAAATCGAGGGCAGTCGATGAGACAATCGAACTCCCGTGCTTAATGTATGTTGCAGGTCCGGGTTGTTCTTCGGTTGGCTTTGGAGCTTTCATGGAGCACGGACCGTTGAAACCTGCAGACGATGGATCTGGCCGCTCATCAGGAGCGATTACTCGTGGAACAAGGGTGAAGTGTTAAGCCGTCACTCATTTTAGTCATCGCTGTCCTCGTGTCGGAATGACCGTCGTGGGGTAATGATTCTCGATGTGGGAACCCTCATTTGAAGCTCGGGAACCCTCTTCTCGACTTGGATATAAGCGTGCGGTCGGAGGACTGCCTGTGGGCTCACGGCGCTATATCGGACGGAACCTGTCGTCTGGTAAAGACATTCTGCAACGAGTCGAGGTCTGTACGAGAATATATCTACAATAACCAGACTATGCAATGCATATATGTGGACGGGGAGGTCTCCGGCGAAGTTGGGGATGACACGCCGTGCGACGATCTCCTCCTTCCCGTATGCATCTCTCAGGGATCGGTCGGGCGATTCAGACCTGAGGTAGAGCGCACAGAAACAACCAGGGAATCATGAATCTGTCTAGCTGTCGGCTTGAACTTATACATGGGACTCCGTGCGGTTGCTTCCATGATCGCAGGGCGACGGGGGATCCGTGCCTCCTGTATCGGATATTCACATATCTCAACAGGCCAGAAGTCCAGGGGGCCATCTACGCCAACACCACCGGCCTCGCTTTCCGTAGGAGGTTCTGCCGAGGGCACGTTACTACCTCTCTCGAGCTTCATTCTCGGCCGGCTGAGCGCCGCCTTAGTATCAAGCGCTAATCTTCTAGACCGACAATCCTGAGGTCACACGTGCCTCAAGAGAACGGCAATGTGAAAACCCGGGGCGACTAAATCAAGGCGAGTGTAGAGCTTAGGGAAGGGAAAAAGAGTGAGAGTTGATAATGCTCAATGTCTAGTTTGACAAGGCACATGAACAATAATAGGAGTTACAATATCCATGTAAATAAGGTAATCTTATATGTTGTTACGAAATTAGTGGGGAGCATGATTCAAAAGTCCCACTCTCTCGGACAAGAATAGTCGCCAACAAAGTGGCAAAGGACTTGGGTGGGGCTTCTCTCGGTCACAAGCAGGTAATTCTGGCAAACTTCGAGCAACTACCAGGGATTCTTGGCCGGTTCAATGAGAAAACGTGCCGGGCCGACTCTGGTTCGACATGCCTATTTCTTGGACTTGGAATATAACTGCTGCCCTTCAATCCAATAAGAGCAGTCATGTGCCGGTTTGGAAGCGGTCTGGGCCAGTTCGGGCCGAACCGGTTTGTTCAGCATTTCTACAATTGGCCATAGCATTGATGCGGTCACTTGTCTCCCTGAACACAACGATTCAGCACCGAACCTACGCAAACGAGCGAGGTGAGTGTGCGTCGTCTAATGTTGCTATAATTCGGCTATCACTTCAAGAATGACTCCTCACCTATGAAGAGATCAAGTTTACCTGGATTTACTTCCCTACATTTCCATATGGGCCAGCCTCCCTCTCACGGGCTCCTCCAACACATTTCAACTAAAATGAACTCTACCCAATCCAAATTGAATCATTTTTTCCCCCTCGTTACACATAACTAAACTTTTAAACCCTAGGCCTCAAAAATACAAATTCTCATTTAGCCTAAAGATTAAAAGTATGGACCGAGTCTGGACCCTCGAGAGCCCAATTCGGCACGGGCCGATTTGCGGGCCTATAGGTTGCCCCTGCCCTGTGCTCTAATCCTTTGAAATCGTGTTGAACGGTCGGCATTGCCTTCGATCTTTTATCAACCTTAATTTTCCTCACACGAACGATTCTCCCAAGAGCCAATCAACAACTTGAAATGACATCTCTAGACTGTGACCACAAGATTATAAACGTGTTTCATAGGTTTAAAATAGATAGGAGGATGACATGAACAATACTGTAAATCAAACTGATAAAAATTAAATTTAAATTCTTTTAATTTACTGCACCGTAACGGGAAGGCTCAATTCTCTTGAACTAAATTGCTTTTCATTTTGATAATTAATTACAAGGTCGACATCTCGATCTTGATCCCCCTCTCCGCCAACAAATCTCTAATTATGTTTTTTTTTTCTCTCGTAACCTAATGTTCTAAGAACAAAAGCGGAAAGCCCTAATTAAGACCCATTGAAATGTTTGGCATATGGCGGTGGTGATTTGACCTGATTTAATTGAAAAGATTGCCAAAGCTACGCGTTTGGATTTGAGACACACAATCCCTCTCTCCATGCAAAAAAAACATTTATCACACAAATCATCTAAAAATTCGAACTGTGTTAACTTATATGGTTCGATATGTTATCTTTTTAAAAATAATTTTCGACTCAAAACCTTATAAATAGAGAAAATTTATATTGTGATAAGTAGTCCTAATGGATGGATCTAATTTAAATTTGGAAAAATAGAGTGCATTTGATCTCTATATGTCGGATAGTGAATATCGGAAAACAATTTTTGCTCGTGCAAGAAGGTATTAAGCCGTGTTTAGTTTATATGATACAGTATCACTTGCTACGGACCGACCGATAAAGTGCTTCAAGTCCTTGCCACGAGTGGGCCGATCCGAATAAACTATGATATATTACTGAGAATTGTGATAGTTACTTACACATCTTGGCTCCACTTTCATCTTTCTAATCTTCCGCAGCCATGCAACCGGTGCATAATAACATTTATTTGATTATGAATGAGAAATTATTCTCATATAATTAAAAGCTACTTAAGAATGGTTCTTTAGATTTTTTGTCGTTTGAATTATTTTTAATACTCGAATTAATAACGAATTAGTCCCTAATGGACATATTAATAGTAACATGCTCTTAATACCATTTACTACTACTTAATCCGACAATTAAAGGTTATCTGTGCCTATTGGTATGCTAAACCATTGCCCCTATCTTCTTCTTATATATTGAGCAGATTGTTCAACTAAAAGTAGTCATTCTTCTTTGGTTTTCAAGCATTTTTTTTTATCTTGGTATTCTTCTATCTATTAGTTCACCTTTGAACTCAAGGTCCGATATCATTCTCGATTCGTCTCGTTGTTGTGTCCTGGGAGACAATCGATCAAACCACCTTAGCATAACCGGGAATGGTTGAATTTGTCTTAAGGAACTATGATTGCTACCGGCGTTGATTTCAATTGCCTTCCATTTCTATTAATTTTCTTCACTATTTTACGATTTTGTACAATAAGTTTTGTCTCTTTCTATTTTATGTATTGTCGTCTGAGTTTACTTTGGGATTGAGATAGAATTGTTGACAACAGTAGCATCCTCCACGCTCATTGAATTTCCGATCGTAAGGATACTTCATTGATGTTGTCAATTCAAATTTCTGTAGGAATCTCGAGCGAATTGCGGGCAGAAGAGCTCATGAGATGCATCACAAGTAGAGAACTCCTCTATGTGGAAGATTTTGTCGTAGGGCAGAGAGTAGTTGGGCTGATGTTGCAGATTAGCGCCAAGATTTTCTGATATATATAAATACATGCTCGTGATGCAACCAACAACTATACATATATATATTTATATTACTTTAAAAAAAGCAAATATATGCAAGGGAATATATGAATTAATTATTCCCTTGACACAATTAAGACAGAGGAAACCTAGTAATAATTATTTAAATATGATTATAGGACAATATTTTGCGGGTGGAGCTCATTGCGTAATCAAGCTCCTGATGATGGCGGCCTCGGCGCTGTCAGCATCGATGGAGGACAGAAGCTGGGAGAGCCTCTCGCTCAGATCGTCCACTTCCCTGTGCAGCCTCCTTATGTGGTTGCAGGTCTCCTGCAACACCTTCGAAGCGGATACCTGCGACCGATACCGTTAACCCAAGATAACGGTTTCACGACATTATCAGAACGATTAAGATGTTTTCCACACCTACATGCTCCCCAAGAGAATGACAGATAAAGGATATCGATTATTGAGAAACGAGCGTTGTATCATTTAGTTTCAGCCGCGGGGAATATCACTTCAAGATCCCGGTTTTTCTTCTTAGTTTACTTACGTTTTCTATGTGTGGATTCGGATGTTTCGAGGCAAATTCGCAATAAATGTAATGTTTGAGCTTTGTCTGTTTATAAGGGTTTATAGCAGACAGACTCTTAATGGTTCAACAGAGGCAGCAAGTCAAGAAATGCAAGCGGCAGAAAACGCGGGATGACAATTATTAATGATGTCTCTCTCCACAAAAAAATAAAAAAAATCACATGAAATATATATAATTATGTGTATGGATGAGATCAATGATCATATTCCCCACAGTTCGTTTTTCTCATTCTGTGATTGCATAGTTTCTTGCAATAATCCAAAGCTAACATTGTTCCCAACAATGTACTATTGCTCATATACAGCAGAAAGAGACAGGGAGAGTTCGGGGTGTACTCTGTCGGAGCGGCGATCACGGATCTCAGGGAGGACCTCACGCAGCTTCGAGACGAGGTCAATGATCTGGTCGTCGCTGATCCTGGAGGACGACCCCGACTGCTGCCTCGAGCTCCCCGATGACCTCCTGCTGCCGGACATTACTGCTGCTGTGGTAGCTCTACCCGGGTTTGATCCGGAAACACGAAACGGTTTCACCAGCTGCCGGAGCAGGCGTGTCCGGCTTTCGAGGACAGACCAGAGGAACGTGAACGATATAAGAGCGAGGGGGAGAAAGAGGGGAAGACAATGATCCAACACATATATAAATTGGAGAGAGTGATCATAGAGGGACATGGAAAAGGAGCTGGACCACAGCTGAGAATGGACCTCAGCTGAGGGGGGGAGAGAGGAGCTAGGAGCACTGCAACAGGCCGGTGGTGTTGGATATTAGGAAGACAGCTGCATTAAGGAGTGGAGGATGCTAGTTTATAGGCGGGGCAGACAAGGAAAGATTCTTGCTTAGATTCGGTTTAGACATCATATTAGGTCGTTATCGATCATTAAATCCCGGTTAGAGAACGGACTCTAACGGTAGTATTTCTTTTCGTATTAGCCACCGGAAGAAGGGTGAATGAGATATAGTTTTAACAAACTTGATCGGACTAGGAATTAGTCGATGTATGGGTTCACGGTCAAAAGATAGGTACGATGGGTCCCATTGTATGCTTATTAAATAATAAAGAAATGTATAATTAATAATGAACATTATATGTGTGGGTCTAAACTCGCCAGGGGGCCAAGCCCAACCATCTCTATTTTCCCTCTTTGACTAAAATTGGTTTCTTTTTTTTTTTTTTTTATCTTAGAAATTAAATTATTATAAAAATAAATTTAACAAAAATGGAAAATACAAACCCTTTTTTGAGCACCTCACAGCGTTCCAAACTCTTAACTTAGCTCCGTCCCATCCTTCTCCCACCGTCAATGCCTGCCCCCCACTTCATCATCTTATCTTCTAACCCACCCTCTTCTCCTGCCGCCAATGCCATCCCCTATTGTCATCTTCTCTTTTCTTTTGGTCAACTCATATTTTCTCCAGTTTCATGCCGATCCCGCTCTGTCTCCTTCGTCGTTTGCCTTATTTCTCCTCCACCGCCAATCCCAACCCCTCTGATAGATCGAAGGAGTAGTGGATCCTCACCGGCCATTCCCAAGGGCAACGGAGACTAGATTGGCGCCCCTCCCATTTATTCCTTCACAAACTGAATTGGTTCTTATGGGAATCGGTTTTCTGACTGGTTCTTATGGGTTCGAGGTTTTGTTTTTAAAAGAGAAAGGGCTAGTTTTTAGGTTAAACAGGAGGTATTGCGTAAATGGAATAATTGATAAAACTAGATCGGACAAGTCTCCAATTCCCGGTCAAATAGGTTCGACCAGCCGGCCTAACCCAGTTTTTGAAATTATGATAGGAGAAGCTCCGTTGATGAAAAAAAAGTGAATTTACAACTTTCTAATTTGGATAACAACTAGCAAGAGCGCTGTCGTGATAGCTTCATTTCTCAAATTACGCTGTCTAAGTTTGTTTCCTCTTGGCAAAAGATAGTACTTGGCTAGAGATGTGCTTTTTGATCTTTGCAAAAATTCCTCTATATAATTTATTGCCATTGTACCAAGGTATTACTTTGGCACAAATTACCATATTAATGATATAATGATATCATTTTTAATTAGTAATTAAGATATTATATATTCAATTTTTACTGTAAAGATATCTTTTATATATATATATATATAACATAATTTTAAGATTTTATTTAAAATAAATAGATGTATTATGAATAAAATTGTCATGTAATTAGTTGGTTGGGGATGTCTAAAGTCATGATTATGTTTTGAACCCGTGAACGTAGGAAGTGAATAGATTCTATGCAGAGAGACTAAGGGAAATGCAATTAAATTTATATAGGGATTGTCAAATCAATGTTTTGTGATTAGGGCTTAGGGGAGTGGAATTACCCACATGCTAAGGACAACAATTAAGCATGGCCATACGTACCCTAGTTGGGGTCCATGGTCAAGTGGATTTATAAGACAAGTCACCATCTTCTCGGGTAATTCATTGTGGGCCTCTGTATGTATGCCTACGAAAACACAAGGTCATGTGACCATACTCGCAAGAGGGACACTCGTCAAGAGGAAATTAATCATTGTGGGTTATCACATCCCAAATCGATATTTAAATCGACTGTGCTTCGACGTCATCGTGACATCGTGTCTATTATAGTCCAATTGCTTCGAGACTAGGGTTTACCGGTCGATCCCGCTACTCGTAAGAGTATGGAGAAATCAATGCAATGGTTCAATATCGAAAGCTTCCACCTCAGAGGGTATTCTTTTAAACTCGTAGCTTTGCAAGTTCTCATATGTAGAAAAAGGTATAATCGATCATTTTTACCGTTAAATTTAAAATGTTATACAGTAATGCACATACATCAGAAGTCTAAATTTACTCTTAATGATATATATATATATATTTTTTTTTTCAATTACATAAGAGACTCATGACTTAAAATGAGATAATAGAAATAAATATGAAATAAATTGATACGAAAAATACTACTGCACCAAATGCACCAAACCCTATTTCTCTGCACATGTCACTTAAAATTGTTATTCTTTCCTAATATAGGATAAAACCTATTCTCAAATGCAATGCAGGTGTGAAACCAGGTAAGGTTACTATGTAGACTCACACGCCACGCTTCTTAGGTATGGAACTTACGGTCACCAGTCAATAAATTTGAGAACAGTAAGAACAAGAAAAAAGCTCAACCTATCCCTGCTGTAGTTTAACCTCGCATTAGAAAGTTGACAAAGCTACTAATTACATATAAGAATTCATCAACCCTCAGGTTCAATTCGTCTTCGAGGTCATCTTGCCAAGCGACATGGTCACTACGCCTGGTGTCCTTAAATGTAGCTCGACAAAAAGAGTTGGAGCAAGCTCCTAACATCTTTATGACTATCGGCTCCTGAGGTTGTACGACAAACATGGGGCCAGGCATCTGCCACGATAGGCTGATATGATAGCTTTCTACGTCAATTCCTGTCGGGTACCATAAATTTCTCTGGTTTCAGATCTTTCGACACTTTCAAATTTCTTTGTCAAGCAATGGTCGTCACACACTGTTTATTGCATAAAGTAGAATCACAGCTATCCGCATGTGATCTCTTCTCCCCACCCCCACATGCAATAATTAACCAGAAAAAAAAAAAACTACGGTAGAAACTATGTTCTTTCTTATAATGTTAAATGGTAAAGATTTAATTTTGACTCGTTCAATTATTACAACCAATACTCCACAGCTCATGTCACCATTAGATAGGTTATAATTTGGATAGGACAATGCCCAATCTTGTTGGCATGTCACTTTTTAATGTAACATATGGAAACACTTAGATACCAATTTGATCTAGCACGTTAATGACACATTAGTTTGATTTTTTTTAAAAAAATAATAATTTGGTAATGCCGCAATATCTTTTCACGTCAGCAAAATCTAATGTCGTTATGTCCGATTCATCACATATTTAACGGTCTATGATGCTTGTTACTTATATAAGTTACGGGATGTAATTATAGAACTAAATGTGCTAAAGTTGAAATTTTGGAATTTGATGTCAAAAAGTTTTGTAGTTATAATTTCCCCAATAATTGATCATTATTGGGTAATATACATTTTAGAGATTATAAATCTAATATTCCATGAAATTATTTGGATTGACGAATTTGTGTGATCTTCTAGACCCTGAAAAAGAGCAAAAAAAAAACATTTTCATTATATTATTAGAAAATTTAACGGTTATTATCAATTATTGTTACTATTATAATCAAACTAATGAAGAGACTCCTATATCAATCACAACAAGAAGATCATCAACGCGTGATGATATCTATCCGTACTTGTTAGTGCTTACTAAGTAATTGCTTGGAGAATTCCTTAATGAAAACTGCTGCCAACGAGAAGCCTAATCTATTCCTTACCAAGCGTCATCGCATGGGACGGAGTCATATCCTATGGGATAGATAAGTAGACTTTCTCTCTGCGTCACTTCCATTCGGATTCTTCTGATATGTTTTCAGCAGATTTGGATCGAGCTGCTCCCCAATGGGTAATAATTTGGCCCTTACCATTCAGTTTGTCAATAATTGCGTTATATCCCGTAATCTACATCCATAATGCTCATATCCATCTGGGTCACGATGGCTCCGAGAGTGGGTTGTCATCGTGTGAAACGGTATTGAAAAAGGTATTATAATGGGTAGGGGGATGGAGACGGACTTTGGATGCAAAAGCAAAGGCTGGGGCTCATGGAAAGCGAGGTTTCATGAGTGTGTTTCCTGGAAATTGACATGTCCTACGAGAAAGATGAAACGTATGGCAGAAGGCTGTGAGGCCTTCCACTACATGGGATGCAATGGGAAAAGGAAAATTCACCACTGTGGAGGGGTATCGTACTCCTTCTCTACCACCCAGAAGCTCAATTTGTTATATCTTGGTACCATTCCTGTCCAATTTCTAACATGAGATTTTTATACTTCTAACACTCACCCCATCCATGCACTTAAATATCCACCCTCACCAATTGTTAATGAGTTGACAATTCTCTTTCGATACTCAGATGAGGAGGTCAATTAACCATGAAAGTCAGTTCCACGAGTAACCTATTTTGATAGCACATCAAACTTCTATGGGACTTATGTCTATTTTTAACAGGAAATTTTAAATTAGCATGTTATTATTAGTATCTAATAATTTCTACACAGAATTTGATATACGATTTTTATACTTAATATATTTGAAAACTTCCTCTATAATGCGTTTTCATCTTTGTTGGGAGATCGTCCTTCCATCCAATTTTGAAATAGCATAGTAGATTAGGGTTTAGATGGTTCACCTCATTAATAACTTTCCAAGTAAGTCGATTCAATTGCTGCACATTTAAATAGTTCCATCAATAATGTGCATCGTGTTTGTTACTTCGATATTGGGTGTCTATGTTTATCTTTGTTATGCAGTAGGTAGAGTGCCATTTTAGTAAAGAGTCATTCCGACGGTCCAAAATGATTCGGTCAGATCTTTGCCGGCAGCATCTTCGTCGTAGAGGAGGAAGGCAGGAAGACTATCGTCCCCGATTTTGCAGAACGTCGTGTAACTGATCTGTTCGAGTTTTCTTCATGTGTTATCATGCAGGTTCTGCTTCTTCTCCTCCTGTTTCAATGACATGTGTGTGGTCTAAGACATCGTCACACGTTGCCTTTGAGCATTACGGACCGAGAAACCGATGAACTCCATGAATGTTAATTGGGTTTTTTTTTTTTAAATTTTCGATATCCACCGTTTTGTGTCTTAAAGTTCAAATCAAATACTACTTGATGAGATAGGAAATCATCAGAGGGTTGGTACGGCTGACCTTGACATAGATCCTTGAAGCTGTCGACCCGGGTGCCTCTCCACCGGCATGTCCAATGCCTAACCTAAAAACAAGAGATGTAGTCAAACCGGCGGTGAAGTACCAATTTGACTTTCCGAGACTCAGAGGGGACCGATCATGATTAGTAGGGTAATAATTGAATTTGAATGGGGATGATGAGTTGGGGGAAGTAGTTTGATTATTTTGGAAGTGAAGTATTATATTTGAATTTTATAAATATTAGAAAAATTTTATTCTTTAAGTAGATCCATCTGATCTGAGTCGAACTGTATTAGTTAATATTTAATAATTTAATGATTCTAGGTAGTTTATTTAAAAAGTCTTTAAATAGAGAAAATATTATATAGAAGTCTATTTGAATATATAACTTTACTTGTAAGGGAAAAAAATACTAAATTATCTCGATGTTGAAATATAAGCTTAATGTGATCTAGTCTCCCTTAAATGAGCTAATTCAATTCGAGCTGCATTAATTAGGTCCAATAATTTCTAAATGCTAATTAATTTATAAAAAAGTATTTAGGTAGTGAAAACCAAGAAGGCTCAACACATAATTTACTTATAAAGGAAAAAAACTGAATTATCTCACCGTTGCAGTACAGGCTCAGTGCGATCTTATCTCCCCTTGATCCTTTGCGGACAAGTGGCAGAGCTGTCGGCCGGTGAATGTGATTAACAGATATTAATGGAGCAGCCGTGAAGTAGGAAGTTATGATTCAGTGGCTCAACAACACCAACAGGGTTACCTGCCCTATCCACGCTACCAATGCGTAGCACGGGCCTAAAGATAGCAACCAGGAATCCGGCCGAGGAATTCTTGTATCCGATAGGTACTTCGCGTTATGTAGTGTCCTTACGATTGATGGGTACCAAAAGCGATCTAGTTAGTTTGCCACTTTTTTTTTTCATTATTAGGGCTTGAATCTTATGAAAGAAAAAGAAAATTATCGACTTGGAGAGAGATTAAATTCTTAGCGGAATGGCCCAATTCGACTATATTGTGTCGAAACAACCGACTAATTTGCCGGATGATATATATTATACAGTATGCAATCCATCATTAATCCCAAATATTGATCGAGAATTTCAAATCCCAAATATGTCGTATTAGTTGTTGTCACGAAATGTCCCCATAATAGGCTTCCATGTTGTCCATGACAATGAGAAATAAATTAGGGCTTAGACACGCCTTCTTGCACGCAATTCAGCTGTGCCCTAAATTCATGCTGAATCCCGGCCCAAACGACCGATGGACCACGGAAAGCTGCCATATTTTGGCCCAGCTTCCCGCCCCTGCGAGGATCAACTGCCCTTCAGATTCTTGGTCTGCTTGATCCAAAAAATGGGCCTTAATCTGTCCCTGAATTGTACTGTATTGATCTCATCCCCAGTAAGTTCTCTGCGAAATGGCGCGCTACTCGTCAATCGCTCCGTTGCTGCACTCACAGTTCGGTCGTCTTCACTGTGTCCTACATCGAATCCCCCGGCAGATGCCGTGGCGCCTAGTTCTGCTAAGATCTGGGAAGTCACCAGACCACGTGAAGAGAGTGGCCAATTCTTTATCTCAGCTTCTGCTGAACGGTGAAGTTTCACTGGGTTGAGGTTCTGGTGCCATCCGGCTCTGCCCGGACATCTTCTTTGAGGACTGGCTCTCTTTGCGCAGGACCTTGATCTCTGCTCTCTCAAAGCCGCGAGATTTCTAGTCTTTGATTAATGATCGTTTGAAGTCACTATGTGAAGAAGACGGAGGTGGGAGTTATAGAAATAGTTAAAAAGGGAAGCGATTCTGTGTTCAACATAGGAATCTTGATCGAGGTGTTAGGCCATTGCTATTTTCTAGTTGCTCCGGATGCTATTAATGGGCTAAGGGGGGGGGGGGTTAACAGAGGGAGATGATTCAGTCAGGACTTCACGCTTCTGATGGAGTAGCGCTCTGAGGCATTGTGTTGCTTAGGTTACTTGATTCAAAAGTTCCCTTGGAGGTTTGGAAATTCGCGTGATGGGACTAACATTGTACTCGGGGTAGTCTTTGATGTTGTTTTCAGGACACTGATGCTGCCTTCTTTTTCCTGAGATTGTACGTTGCAGCAGATGCGAGTTTTTGTGTGCCCCTGCAGGTATCTCTCAGGCTGCAAGAGCTTGGGGCCTTTGTCATGGAAGGTTTTCTTAGTAAAACTACTATGTTTTTTAGCACTAGTTGTGAGAGAGAATTATGGGAAGCTGTTGCCAAAACTTCATAGAGTGGAGTTGTTGAAAGAGATTCTTGATTTATCTATTCTGAGTTGGCTTTGCTTGCTTAGAGAGGTACTAACTGGTTTCTCGATAAATATGGTTAATATGCCTATTTATTGGTTTGGAGAAAGCAATCATCACAGTTCTTTATAATGGTATTTTTCTCGAGATATGGAATTACTGTGAGAACCTGATAGGTAGACATTTCAACTTTCACACTTTGACTGTGAAGCTTTTTTTTTTTTGGCAGCAGATTAAAACCTTCATCCTTGCAAATATGATTGTTACGTTGTCAGGTTACGTTCCAATTGGAGATAAAATGGGTACCACCATCCTGAGAATAATGTAGAACAGGTCTCTGCCTGGTCAGATGGTCGAGCAAGTTTAATTGATATTTAATCTCTTCTTGGAAATCAGTCCACTCTCAATTGAAGTGAAGATGGGGGCAAGATGAATTCTTTTTATGCGGAATTTTGCTCCAGGCCTTCTACACTTGGAGGTTCACTGCAAGAGGGAGGTATGTCCAGCTTTATCAACAAAGAGATTGAGGGTGATAGATATGCTAGAGATGAGCATAGACCTGATGATATTTCAGATAATACAAGCTTACTTGATGATGATGCTTCTTATGCTGCCACATCATTCCATTGTAGACACTGTAAGCCTACATATAAGTGTTTCACTAAATTGTTTGGTATGGAAGAATGAAATGGAATAAATAAATAAGGACATTTTACAATTTTTGCCATTTTATTTTTTCATTTGGTTACACTTTATAGAGTTAGGTGCATTTCGTTAAGATTAGGTTATACTTGATGGAATGAAATATCCTTCTAAAAAGTTAAAGAAAGCTTATTAGTTCATTTCTCTCTAATGCATTTCTCATGTTTTGAAGATGAACACAAAAATAACTAAATTTACCTCAAATTTTCTTTTATCAAACTTGTCTGTTTCCATTCCATTCTATTCCCATGTACCAAATGTGGTCCAATTCTTTGCAAGATGAGAACTGGAAGAGTTTTGGAATCAATGGATGTTACATGCCCTATAGGCAACATTTCTCGTCCTCTTTATTCAATGGCTTTCTGAAGCTTAGGACAGATTTCAACACTTATGCTTTGCCCATGCTACACGAGATTGACATGGGCAGTATCTTTCCTATGCTGGGGTTTGTGTCACGGTTGAGAATGAAGATGGGCTCTTCCATACTGAGCCAAATGGGGGATAAACATGGTCTTGAAACTGGAGCAGAAAGTTGCAGCATTGATGTCTTTGCTTCAAATTAAAATTTCCTTTTGAATGGCTTGTGCTGGCGCTGACTCATGTTGATGAATCACATCATTTAGATACTGCAGAGTTTCTCTTTCTGAACCTGAAAATCTCAGGCTTTCCATTCCATCTACAGTTGACTCTGATTTGATGAAGTGATCCCATTGAACAGTAGGTCTTCCTCCACAGTTTTTTAGATTAAATAGTAAAGCCTATTTTTGGAAAAATTTTCCTTGGTGTCTGAACGTCTTTGGGGAGGGGACCTAAGGAGCTTTTTATGGAAGCCTCTAATGGCCGTCAAAGAGCTTCTGCTTCATTGGTTGGCTGAAGTGTATTTCGTCTTCTCCTGCTCTCCATCGGCTCCCTGTAAGATGAAGATAATTGTTTATGGAATCATGCACATAATGATTGATGTTTTGCCCATTTTGCCTATTTTGCCTCCATCCTCTTGATGAAGCAGTGGTTGTTTCTCTCAGGAAAGATCTGCCAATCCTTGGAGTGAACGAATCACTTTGCCTGATTCAACATATCCATTGATCTATTCAACAATTCACTGCTGGAGAAAGGCTCAGAGAAAACTCCTGAATATTGCTCCACCTTCTGGCCCCGCTTCCCTGGTTTTCAAGTGAAGAATGTCATGAAATGAAGTAATTGGGCCAAGAGGATTGTGTGCACCACAGTGACAGAGAACTGTGCAAAAGCTCTGACCCTAGGGCTCATTTTTATAAAATATGTAGTCATGGTGAGTTAATTGAGATAACTTGTCCATTGGTTGGAGTTCTCTGCGACTGAGGGAGAGATAATTTTTGGGTGTGCCAAAAGAGCTTTCATGGCATGTTTCTTAGTTCATACTCTACTGTACACCTTTGAGGAACTGTACTGAGATTAGATCATGGATTATTTGGCAATTGCAATGACGAGGGTTTTGCTGGATATACTTGATCTCATTTTGATGGTGACTTATCCAGTTTTGGCCAGCCAAACACATTGGATGTCTCTGGAGGGGAGACAGCCAGCCGATTGATAAATTTGTTCAAGAACAGATGCTGATAGTCGGTTGCTGGCTTGCCATGAAAGAGGTACTCTTCCCCTCTCAGTTAAATTGCTAATTTAATCCTCATTCTTACGATCTTTATTTCCATAACAATGGCGTCTTCATGGATACTATTTTGTGATTTGTAAATTCATGGAGCTTGTTGTGACAGAGAAATTGATAATCACCACAGGAAGCAGCTCCTGATTCGTCGTTCTTGGACTGCCCACTTATCTGAGAAGACGAGGATGTTGAAAATTATTGGTGCAACTAGAAAACAAAATCCTGTGACAAGTTGGTTTTATTTGCTAGACCGAGTGGATTGAGTCAGTGTGGAACCACAAGGACGTGGTCCTGCCACTGTAAAAAGACATGCTTGGCTTCTGTGCCTTCACAAGCTACCTTCTTAGCAAGTGTCGACATGCTGATCAGAGACTCGGACTGCAGCCTAATGCAACTGAGCTCAAGGAGACGATTGCAACCTCTGTAACCCAGCAAACCTCACGGCTATCCCCAGAGTTCAGGAGGGGGGTGTCTATTTTTTCTACTCCTGTGGTAGAGAAACCACTGCTATTGCAGGAAATCATATAAACAGCAGAACGATACAGGAGGGTCTTCACTAGAATTGATATACTGCAAATCTATATTCATTCATCTATTGTACTTGTCCAGTGACTTTGCAACATTTTGGTCATGGCCATAGATTACACAAGAACGATGAATGATGGTGTAGGTATATCTGAAAATTTATGGGGCAGATTCTATAGGTAATGCCACAGCATCATCCATAATAATGTTCTGAGATTCTATGGTTGCATAATTCCCATAGTTTTGGTATTATTCCTTCAAATTTCTTGCCTCATGGGAATAATTGACATATGCTGAATTCTTTCTGCAGAAATAACTGAGGCTTACCATCCACGTGACCTTTTTCCGGCTATGAAAGAGGCCCCCTAGGTTCAAAGGTGGATAAAAGAAAAGGAGAAAGGAGGAGGTATGAAAAGTCAATAATTTAATAATCGGATTTAGATCTTGAATCGAGATTGACACATCTTTTTTTTTAAAAAACAAGATCTTAATTTAAATATTATCAACGGACAAAATTCTTGATTGGCAAGCAACTATGCTAACCCTTAATCAACCTAACTTGAAATCTGTATCGGCTAGACTGGAGATTATAGAGTTCATGAACACCAACCAAATAAATAGTACACTTCAAAAGAAAAAGAAAGCCTTTCTGGGTTTTTTTTGCCCTTTTCACCTTTTTAAAGCTTGTTTAAAACTTACCAAGATAATAATTGGGAAACTTCCCATTTTAATGCACACTGCAGGGCCTTGCTGAACCTTCAACTAAACCTAACAAAATCAAATCGTCTACAACAGCTAGCTTGATCTTTTCCTATTGTCTAGTTGCTTTCCCTGCCATTCTAATTGTTTATTTGATGGAGGAAATTTCCAATAATGGGTTGATGGGGGGGCTTTCAATTAGGGAAGTGGACTTTATCTCAATATAGGCAAAAGCAACTGCCAAATTGCACCGATTATTTTAATAATTAGGGGAAATTTGCATCCCAATATGGAAGCCTTCATCGTCATGGGAATCATCTTGTCGACTTTGGCACATAATCTGTGGTCCATGGCGCAAAGGGGTCATCATCTTTCTCTCTCACTCTTCCCATATTTTTAATCCCATTACTATGTGAAGTTGACAAGTGTGGCTCACACGGCTTTGGCCTCATTACAACAGTAACAAAAATATAAAATTAATAATTTCACAGAAAAAAATAAATTTGGTACCGTCAGTCATCAATATGATATTACAAAAAACTTAAAATTAATTCTCATTAATAAGATTTCTTATATTTCTTTTTTTTTTAAATTTCATTTCTTGTTATCCTTTAATATAGGCCCATTGTAAGCGGAGAATTTGATAATTTATCGGATTCTTTTTTAGTGGAATATAATATATGTGGTCCTCATATGTGGACTGCATGCTTTTACTTTCACATTAACTATAGTGGATTGTGAAAACTATCTTACTGTTGTTTGGATTGAGAAATGGATTTTTCTAAAATATGCCCTTAGGGCATAGGATAAGCAATCATCGCTTACCTTATATCATCAAATGATCATTAATTCACAAATTTGAAATTCTTGAATGTTAATTTACCCTTCATTGATATTGGAAATTTTAGGGTTTTTGGAGTTCAAAAATTTTTAAGGCTGGGTTCTTTTCAGGATTTTTAGATTTTCAGTATTTTTAGAATATTAAAATGTATAATTTATGTTATTTTAGATGGTTTTTTATTTGGGGAAGATAACTTTGGTATATTTCCCTGCAATTAGATTTTCTTACCATTAATGTAGCGAAAATTGTTTCTGAATTTAACATACAATTGGTATTTAAAATTATAATTATCTCTTAATTAATGGTAAATAAAAAATATATATAGAAATTTCTCGTCATTTATCATGTGCCCTAAGTGTACATAATAAGCAAAACCCTTGAGAAATTTTGAGATGTTAGGATGAGTAGGGTTATAGAGGGATAAAAAATAGTCAGATTTTTCATCTCTTCGATTTATGAGAATTCGGAAATATAATTATGGATTTATAATAAAATCCTTTCTATAAAATAGTTGGAGAGAATTAAGAATAACTCTCGATTTAGACTCTTTTACTCTCTTTTTTCTCCCTCTCTCTTCGTAATCCTATCCAAACAGTGATTATAAAGGTGTTCCTCCATTACAGTCCTCAACCCTTCCTCTCCCATCCAAGCCCCTCAATCCAAACAGACGGTAAGATATTAGGTTTACGGGTTGAGTAAACTATACGCGAATTCAAGACTCACCGGTGTATTTTAATGTCGGTCCAACATATATGTCATGCATTCTAGGCTACTAAGATCGGGTCCACGACAATTTTCTCTTCTTTTTTTTTTTTGGGTTGGGTTTGTCCTATAGTAATTATTTTCTTCATAGATATTGGTACATATTGGGGAACAGTAAGAATGCTTTTGCAAATGACATGAGGATATATACAAATCGAGGATTGAAGCCAAATTAGGATGCCTTTTTATGTATAGAATTGACCCCAAAAGCCTGAATCATTAGGGCCTTTTTACTGTTGGAAATCACAAAGCTGGGTTGGGTTGGTGAGAAGCATGAGGGCACACCTAATTATCCTTATCCTCCACTCCATAATCATACACTTAAGCCACCCCCACACCCCCCCCCCCATCAGCTTATAAACCAATCCCTTTAACTTGACTAATTCACTGTCTATCAAAGGGGGAAGTAAAACTTCCCTAATTCCAACACTTTCTTTTTTCTTACATGATATTCGAAAATTTAATAAGTTATAACTAATTTATGTTTGAATATAGTATTCCTACTGAGTGAAGGGTAAAACTCAATTAATCATAAGTTCATTTCAGGCTCTTTTTTTTTTTTTTCCAATTAACTTGTCTAGTTTTTCACCGTACACATTTTGGTGTGAAGTAATCAATAGATCATATGATCAATCCGGACAGACTCACCAAAAGAATAAAGCTATTTGAATCACACTGTGTGTAATAATCAAGGCTGTGACCATAAGATAAATGGGACCAACTCAACCGGTCCGTACGATTATTAATTCCTTTTTAACGTGTTCACTCGATTGTTATCCGATAATAATCTTTAGTTGCTGTCTAGATACCATTGATCATATATTCTCCCCTATTTTTCACATATGTTTTGTTTTTGTCATCCATCTTGTAGTCATTGTCTTGGAGCTAAGATCCCAATATCAAGCATGAAGGGGCATGATAATAGATTACTGGGTTAGGTGGGTCTCCTAGCGTGACAAAAAGATTACCTTAAATTATTGTTTTTTTTCCCCGACCAGAATTAGAACATTTTTTTTCTTTTAGGGATCTAAAATCTTGAATAAATAAAAAATGGCTGAAAAGAGAGAGCAGCGAAAGTTGGTTGACAAATTGACCGAACGGGCTCCTCGCTCAAACGACCAATCAAACATGTGGGACTGCCGTCAATTGTTTACATTTAGGGTTTTTTTTCCCATTATTCTCTCACTTTTTCACAGTAAAAAGAATCTTCTTTTTTTAAATCTACAGATAGCCTAATAGCCCTTTAGATTAATAGGTCCCAATGAGTCGGTTATTTAAATGAAAAAATTCTCATAATGATAAATACATATATATATATATATAAGAATTGAATTTAAGGAAGAAAATTATCGATCTACGGGAGAAAGAAACTTGAGAACTTTGAATTTTCCTCCCAAATTCTCCTATTTGAATTTATGCCCCCCTTTATCTTGGAAATGGACTAGTTTAAAATTTAAGCATTCTACAAATTTTGGGTCTATTTGTTGTCCCTACCATTTTGACCTTTACCCTAGGTTGTATTGCTTCTTATTTCGATGTCAGTTACTTAATATCCACAAGACTAACAAACCTAAATAATCCAATTTCGAGTTCGGTAGATCCATCAAGAGGTAAATTTAAGAATATTACTTAAATTTAAAATTTTATTTAAGGAAAAAATATATTAAATAAACTCATATTAGTATATTACTATTTCGTGCAATGGTATCAGCATTGTACTACGCTTTTTTGCTTTTCTTGTAAATCTGATGTAGATAATAATAAGGAGGCCCCATAAAATTAGGGCTTCTGCATTAATCTGACTGTTTAAGGATCAAGATTTTGATAAAGGGGTTTAATGCACCGAGCTCACCCTTAACCAACAACCGTAAGATCCTAAATTCAATTTTTATGACAACTTTCTATATTTTCTTTCTCTCTCTTTTTAAATTGAGTGGTAAAGAGAAGTTTGAGTGGTTGGATTTTAGGTATTCCATAGTGTGGGACCATTTATATTTATCAATTTACTTAATTATATATATGCTGAAAATACAAATAATCTCATAAGTTCTCCGTTATTATGATTCTTGATTTTTCAATGTGGAATTACGCTCCCAGCGGTAAGTCTGTCGATCGAAGAAGCGATCGTGACAACTGCGCATCTTCCTTCAAACGTTGTTGTTTGCCAGCACTAGACGCAAACAGACACGGGGTTACAAAAAAAAAAAAGTTGCAATGTTTCCATATTTCTAAGATTAAAACCCACCAAGCACGATGAGATCAAGAGGTCCCGGATTTGATTCCCCGTGTCCCTTGATTCTATATTTACGTCTATCCTCTTCCAGTATTAAATACATAAACCCGTTTATTTTAAATTTTAAGGAAAAAAAAGCCATAAATTGCAATATAGAATGGGTGAATTGGCCCGGTGGAGCGACTGCAACAATCTTACCGATTCTTCATATTATTATCTTATAGGAGTCGGATCACTTAGAATTTTCACGTGGATTGCCCCACTAAAAATTAATTCTTTTTTTTTCTAACTTTCGTAATGAAAATTGAAATTTCCATTAAGTATTTTGTTCAACAAAATCTTCCCATAAAAAAAAAAAGAAACCGTCGTACTGTGATGTGGTTAGTCGAGGAATTCTTTGATTGACTCTTACCAGGCGGCCACTGGAGGGGTGTAAATTATGTACTACCATATTTTTTTTATTGGCAATAAAAAAACATATTTATTCCTATCACAATGTAATTATGAGATTGGACTACTTTTTTTGTTTACATAAATATCGAACTTCTATGAGTATTATGATAAAAATTAAATTTATCATCTCTTGATTATCACGCTAAGAACGGTGCTATGATGCCAAATGCCTTCTCTCGATTTGATCACATTTTCCGAACCCATCGGATCATGTTTTTAAATTTCCATTAAAGACCACTAGTTTTTTTTTCATTTTTTGGCATGTAAAAATGCCCTTGTCTTTTTTACTTCTTGGGATGTTAGGGGTCACATTGTCCTTTTTTTTTAAAAAAAATCATATGCAAATGTTGCATCCCAAGCACGATGAAAATTGGCATATGCCATATCTCGAAAATGTCCCTTCTAAAAGGTTTCATCACGCTCCACGGGCTTATTGGAAATAGTATTAAAATAATCTACAATAAAAAAAATTGACCAATGAGAAAATTTACCACACGCAGTCGTAAACACATAGAAGAGAATTCAATAGAGACGGCGGAAGTCGAGGCATGTGGCGATCACAGTGTCCGTCCATAATGCAAATTTGACCCATCTTGAGTGTACCGAGGAGAAGTATGTGCAACATCTCCAGCAAAAAGAAAAGAAAAGAGCTTAAATATATATATATATATATATATGCATATGAGAGGGGGAGGTAGTCGGGCCATAATAAACATGGTGCTTAATACTCCATAAATGGTAAGGGCACTTGAACTTATCTCCCGACACGATCTAAGGCCCGTGATTTCGCTGAAAGGGATGACGGGGTGGGTAGTGGAAAGGTCCACTATTAATCAAAATTCTCCCCCTAGCAGCATGGTCTCAAGATGCCCGCCCCCCCCCCCCACCCCCACTCACTAGCTAATCCAAAAAGAGAGGGTGGGGGCTGTGGCTGTCATGTGCCATCGAGTAAAATTAATTCGTATTTCAAGGGTTCTAAGTTCTAACACGTTCCACGCAAAACAAATGGAATTTTCTTGGAATAAGTAAGTGAAGAATTTAATTCATGCACATAGATGTGGAAAAAAGGTACGGGTTTGGCAAAAGCTGCCATCATACTCACGTTCTTAGGCCTCCAACTAAAGATTGATTTCTTTTTTCTTTTCGAATATGCATGAATCATATAAACTTAAAATAAAGTAGAAAGATCGGGAAGTGATGGAGTACGGAAGTAACCGTACATACAATCCCTTGATTATTAAATTAATAATAGTAATTTTATTCCATTTCTGTTATAGGATTCCCAGGAATATTTTGAGTTTCGATTAATTTATATTTAAATTATATGTGTTAATTAAAAATTCACATATATATATATATATATAATCTCAATTGTGGAAAAGATTCCTCGAGAGTCGACTTACGTTAAATTTTCCAATCTCTCGTTTTTTACAATATTTGCACATCTTGATATATAGGTACCTAACAAGCTTTACTAATACGGGTTCGAGTTATCTCCGTCTGTTGAGGGTAGAGCGCTCGCAACATAAATTTTTCCTACTTAGAAACTCGAATCGGAGATTTTAATGGAAGAAAAATGGTGCCGAACCGTCTGGATTAATCTTTTTCAGGTTCCTTTTTAATCTTTCCCTTATAAATCAGCGGTTGCTTAATGGCCTGCTTAGCTGGTGATCCTATAATAACACAACCGACAACTGGGGCGACTGTGATGCATCTCTGCTCATTCTGGGATTAATTCCAAATGCCCTGCCAGAACCCTCCTAGCCAGCTAAATAATCACTACATGTGCAAGTTAACCTGAAGACGAGACGTTGATGATAGATCATCTCCTATAATGATACGGTGAGGAAGTACCGATGGATGGATCTGCGCAAGTTAGTAGTGTCCGCGGCAACTTCTCATGCGGTTGACGCCCGTTAGCTCTTTTGGTCATGACAACGTGACGGGATGAGATTGCCTAAAATGTTCTCGTGAAATTCGAGAATAAAATTCTACGATTCGGCCACCTGACCCAACTTTAAGGAGGTCGAGAAAATTTCATAGGATGATTCTCATAATAAACAAAATATTCGCTTCATGTATATATATATTTTTTGGCCCACGTGAGAATATTCATTAAAAAAAATGTGGACTAATATTATTTATTCAGAATTGCTGTAATTTCCAATTAGACTCTAACATGCAACAAATGGAGCCCATGGGATTTGTCCCTATCCATCCATGCCTCTTGATTTTTTTTTTTTCCTTTTCGAATATGCATCATGTAATATTTAAGGTCCGCTCTGTTAATTTAGGTTCAAATTAGATTAGTTCGTCAGCCAGATGCAAGACATTTATAATTTAGATTTTTTTTTCCTACTTACGAAACTCGAATCCAAGATCTCACCGGAAAAAAAAAAAGATGATAAATTGCATGTGCCGAGCCACATTTATGATTGGTCTTAAATTTTAAACTAATTAGTGGTTGTTCGTGCCATCTTAACACGTAATCACAACTACGTGATACTCTCTTCATAATCTATATAATAGTAGACATTTTGGAGAAACAAACTGATGGAAATTCTCTAGAACATAATAGGGCGGAGAATTGTCTAATTTATGAGGTCATAATGCATTAGAATAAGTTCTATGGAAAAATCTAGATGATTATTTCTCATCATCATGATGATGTGATGAGAAAATACCAACAAGTTTGCTCTAACTATTAATAAATAATACCTAACGTGATTGCTAGGATGATTTGTACACAATTAGAATATTTGTTATGATTTGAGGTCGGATTACCTAAAGATTTCATCGGAATTCACAGATCACATCAAATCCTCTGTATATTTAGTATCCATAATCATCAAATAATAACTATGCAGTACAAATTACAAAATCGCAATAAGCTCAATCATTTTTTCCCTATAAATACGAACTTCCCTAGGGTTAGTTTCTCTATCTCCATCCCTCTGTCCCCTCCCTCACTTACTTTCACTTAAGCAAACAGTGAAAAGGTGATCAAACCCTCGTCATTGACGTCTTGAAAGAACCGGGATTGGGTTCTTTCTTGAAAGGAAAAGGAGGAACGATGAAGAAGGTTGTGCTGGTGAGAAGAGAGGCCACCAATTCATCGTCACCGCCGCCGTCTTCCTCGACAACGACCACCGTGAGATATGCAGAGTGCCAGAGGAACCACGCCGCCAGCACAGGAGGGCACGCAGTCGATGGCTGCACGGCTTTTGTGGCTGGCTCTTCAGGAGGGAACTCGCTCACCTGTGGTTCATGCGGATGCCACCGGAACTTCCACAGGAAGGTGGTAGAACAGTTCTAGGTAGCTTGTGCCCTTTGTTGTACCGATCAAGATGCGAAGTTTGATTAGGTTTCTTTCTTCGGCTGATCGATAGAACAGTCAGGCGATTCCCAACGAAGATGATTGCTTGAACAGTATGTTATATCGATGAAATTCTTGATCTTATGCTGGGGCTTTTCTGCTTTGTTGTGATATTTTGTGTCTTCTTTTTTGCATCAATTTCTTTGGTCTTGTTGAGGTTTCTCAATTGGGGTTTGGTCTATCTGGTATTATTATATATAAATTGAAGTTTCTCTCCATTTTGCCTGACATGTCAAGCTTATGAACTAAGAGGACTAATAGTCATGGTCAAGAAGAAGCACCAATATTCATGTCGAAATCGAGAATCCGAGATGAAATTCTTAATCATGCTGCTCATATGGCAGATGATTCATCTCAACTTTCTGATTGATCCGTACCAACTTTTTTTCATCGGCTTCCCATCATTCGCGAGCTCTCCCATATGATGATCAGGGTAGATAGAAGAAGCTTCTTATCAGTCAGCGTAGGATGGGTTCAAGAAATCAGAAAGATGACACTTTAATTCGGGTCAGGTAAATGTTATCAACCCGTAAATGTACCTCGCGTCAGGACATATATACAACAAAAGGAAGTCTGTCATCGGATGATGTTGCTAGGATAATGTCCGCATCGTGTTATACTGGTACATTAGCAATGATCCCTTGTTGAAGTGCTACTCCTTTTTTTTTTTTTTGGGGAGTTTAAATGTGTAGTACTTGAGTAATATAGTCAGCTGCAGAGTCTAGAAGTGATTAAGTAAAAGCAAAAGACTTCGAGTTAATCGAAGTGTGTCTGTCTGTTTGATTTTAAAGAAACCCACTTTAAGCCTTAGTCCAGAGGCCCACAGATCTAATCGTGCTGGTTGTTATGTTAAAGACATGTTCTTTAGTATGTATTTCAAAGCGAATTAAAGCTTGAAACTGAAAAGAAAACACCCGTAAAACTGTGCTATCTTGCTGATTTTTGGTCGGTCAATGTATCGGTCCAATAATTGATCACCTTTAACTCTAGAAGAAAATAAATTTGAAGCAGTGATATCGTCATCGATTGAAGATCACAAGATTTTTTAATTAGATTCTGATCAGTTGGATTTCTTGTAACTCTCACACCATCGTCCTTGTGTATTCCCTTTTAAAGTTTGAACTCATGAACAAAAATGGCCATTGATTAACCCTAAAAAAAGAGGGAATGTGATCGGACAGAGATCCTAAGATTAGACCGACCTTTTTTGCAGGACATGCAATGCGTCATAATGTCCCTCAACCGTTTTAGTGTCCCTCGAGTGATGATATCAAGAGGGACATTGTTCTGTGGCCTTTTGTTCCCATTAAGCTCCCTTCAGATCTTTTTTTTTTTTTTTTTTCCTTTTTTCTCTCGTGGCAAGTCGGGCAACGGTTGTTCTCGGAAGGAACCGAATTCGGGCTGCTCGGCAGTGTCTTCATGTGAAATTGTACATGCAAAAAATGGACTGTGTTAGGTACCAAAATGTTGGGGAGAACAAACATTCAGGTATATGTCTACTTTATGTAGGGGGGGGGGGAGATATATCTTCTATGTCTCTCCACCAAAAATATCAGGAAACTTGTCAGCTAGGAGACGTAGATTCACAGATTTTTTTTCGTTATTGATGTTTCTTGGCCCCAACACCATTGATGCGCCCAACTTTATCGCATGGCTTGTCTACCCCCACGGTATCCAGTAGGTATTCGGAATTCAGCTCGACCAGCCACTAGCATAGCCTCGAGTTAGATCCCTCGATCTTAGCCTTCCCCTGGTCTGCAACGAGGCCCCAGAGTCGACCATCAACAAGCCATTGCCCTCGGTCCTCCTACGCAGATCATCGACAAGATGGTTGTTAAGTCTCACGTTGGTCGCTACCGTGAAACATAAAATCGTGTCCTAACTTCTTTGGACAGAATAGTGCAAGAGACTACACATGAAATGGCCACTTCTTTCAATCGAAGCAAATATCTAACAGTTAGTTGGCAGGCCACAATTAGAAGTCATTCTAAAATTACCCCTATATAGAATAGCACTCTTTTTCCGACTATATAAGAAATTTCATACATAAAAAGAAATACGTACGAGGGAAAATGAAGAGGTATAGTAGTTTTTCGATTTACCTATGCAATTATATAGTCGGTTGGTTTGTTAAGAGATAAAATCATTTTATTGTAATTTTTATTTATTTATAAGTCTCGAACGTGATATTAACATTGACGCTCAACTAACATGCGATGGTTATCGTGTTATTTTGATCGTGTGGAAATAGATTTCGAACTGGGAAGCAATTAAGGGTCCCTTGACATATTTCATTAATTATTTATTCATCTATCTCGCCACGTCAGTATCCATTTAGTGGCATGTCAGTATCCGTTTTGCCACGTCAATATCCATTTTGCCTCAAAGTTAATAACATTAAGATATTAATAGAATCACATAATATAAAGTTTAGTATCCATCGAATTTTTTAGATATTAGTCAATCCATACTCAGGGTAAGAAAAATCTCGACTAGAGCACTGCCTCAAAGCTTAGAGAGAAACACACCCGGTAATTCTCGGGTGAACCATCACGTGATTAATCCTCGGTAGTTGTTCGATACGAGGTCATATGATATTTACACCAACTTATTGATAAAATATTAGTCAGGTTTCATGAATGACGGGTAAAGCATAAGATATTTATGGATGGCTTCTATTCCATATACTCTTTTCTCTTTAAATTTTTATGAAGGCCTCTTCTTCTTCTTTTTTTCCTAATCATTGAAAGGAGTATAACAACTGTGGCAATCCCACGACCCGCGACATGTCGCGTTCGGACCTTTGTGTTCAACCACAAATTTGTCAGAAGGAATTAGATAACTTGTGTCCGACATTGCCCTTTGAGGTCTAGTCTTAGACACATCCGAACATAAGAAAAGATTTGAACATGCGACCTCGAATATACATAGAAAGTGAGTTTTAAATCATTAGATTGTCACTATTATTGATATAATATTTTTTTTCATAAAGATCTAGGTTTATTATGGATTATGAGATAGTAGGGAAATCGAAGAAGCACAATGAACTCCGTGGATGTGAATTGGACCATAATCTTTAGGTGGAATAAGGTAGTATTATAGTTTTTAAAATCAGACCGGATCGGAAACCGGTTAATACATGGGTTTATGGGTCAAATTGAAGGTTCAATGGGTCGAATCGCATATTTAATAAATAATATTAATAGTATAATATTACAAATAAATTAATATAATACCATAATTTAACAATAATTTATAACAAAAATCCTTGATATGACAATTATATTATCGCTAAGTTCAATATAAAATACAAAATGTAAATTTAAGTCTAATGAAATAAAATAAGTACATTATAATAGGTTTTTATTTTTTTTTAATTTTAAGTCGACCGATTTAATTGAGTTCACCAGTCCGACTGGAAATCGGCCTGTTCAATCATAGTTGACCGTAGTTTAATTACAATTAGGTTAATTCTAGAAATCGCATCGGGTGAGTGGCCAATTTCGATCGAACTGACCAGCTCGGTCCGGTTTCTAAAACTATGGGTTGCATGACCAAAAATAACTTACTTCAACAATATTTGAGTAAGTGATTAACACTCATTCTATCGTTTGATGCGATTCCGATCATACGATGCCAGAGGCTCAGGTAGGAATAGGATGACTGAGACTGTCTTGTCCCATTAAATCCCTTTTCCAAGTTTCTGTTGGCTAATTGCAGTGTATAATTATATGCCAGTACAGAACGATAGAAGGGGCTACAACAAGCGAGGCCCATGAACATATTGGGCCCAATCGTGTTCAACTTTTTAGATGGAGAACTAATTGTGATAGGTCGTAACCATATCATATTTATTGATACAAGGAATCGATCACCATGGATTGATTGTGAAGATGCGTTGAATTATCTCAATCAATATATTTTGGGTGTAATACCAATTTGAATGATGTTGACGGGAGCTAGCATAACTATAATATCAACTAGACAAGAAAATCTCCTTCCTAATTCTGGCTATAGGATAAAGTTAAACAACATGGATTGATTGAGCCGGATTGCCTCTTTTCTTTTGATATGGTCTTGAGGTAAGAGATAACAAAAACATCAAATTATCTCAATCAATCATTTTTTTATTGGAACACCAATTTTGGTGGTAGTGATGATGTAAACACCTAGGTTTTAACTTGTTCGCATGACAAACGTTGTGCCCCGGGCTAAATCATACACTTGCATGTGATTACTAGAATGTAGAACTCGGTTAGATGATGGAAAAAGGATCATTCCTTGCATTCCCAAACCTAATAGCCTTAAAATCCTTAGAACTAAGTTGAAGCCTTCAGATGAAATGTAGTGGAAGGGCTAGAACACAACAGAATATGAAGTTCATGGACCAAAATGTGACAAAGAGAAAATTATAGGTAACCTTCAAAATGTCATCAATGACATCAGGCGGTCGAAAGGTAACCCGAATGAGTTGCCTCTACCTTGCGGTGGCAGTTGTCGATTAGGCAGTGAGGGCGATCAAGGTACCTCGATCGAGTTACCTCTCCTACATAAGGGGATGCACTCCTGCCATTCAGGGGGTGCGAGTGAGTCCCATAGAGATAGTAGAGAGAGAATGAAAGAGAAAAAGAGAGATCTTATTATTCCTACCCTAGGCTTCACCCGATAAGCCCAAGGTAGAGCCCTCTAGAGATACTTGAGTCAGCCTAGCCATTGCTGCCCGCGTATCCTGAGGTAGCTCCAACTCAAGGGTAATTCTCTTGTCTCTCTACTTTATTGAGTTTTCAACTAATTCGTTATCTACATACAAAATTATATTACGTCCTATGAGGGAGAACTCTACGCATCGGGACTCTGTGTAACTATCGTTGCATTTTATTCAATTTCTTAAGTCGTCGTATTACTAAAATGGTGATGTAATTAATATAGGAACTTAGCATGAAGGCTGATACGTTCCCCATAGTTGAACCTTCCGATAGATGCTTCCATGAGGGTTGTGATAGTAAAGGGATTGATTTATACCAGTTTCCTAAAATATTTGAATCTTTAGTATTGCATTAAAGTTGCTTGGGCTGGTTGACATCGTGATACTACTGAAATTAGTATATTGTATATATATGGGACATAAGTATAAATAACTGTTACATGATAGTTTGAACTTGTTTGCATATATGTATAGCGTGAAATCGCATAAATACTGAACATATTTATGCACATTTACTTTGCCTTGATTGTTTATGACTTACTTTCGGCTTGCACATTGAATAGAGTCTATATGGTGCTCACCTTTAGATATGTTGCGAATTAAAGAGATGGAGAGTATTGAGGTCGACATTTGCTAGACCTGATTAAGGTTATGTTTCGCTGCTCATTCCTGGTTGAATATCCACTTTTCCTTATCGTGAATCTCTTACTATTGAACATGATGGGAGTCAAGAGATTGGAAAAATATTGCGAGGCGTTGGATAACCTCTCCCAAGCTGCTCTTGAGGCGACGACTTTGATTTTCTTTCCCTTGAGTCCATTGTGTGGTCCTTAGATATTCCTTAGTCATGTTAGGTGCGGTTAAATGATTTTCTATTATTTAGAATATCATAATTAAATGCGATACTTTTAAAAATACCAATCCGTTATTTTTCCAATATTTTAAATAAAAAAATAAATAAAAAACGGATGCGATAGTTTATAATCTCTTGTGCCTTTTGCAAAATCTGAAATGATTCCCATTAAGTAGAAGGGACCCTGCATCTCCCTCATACGGAAGCCAGCATAACTATGATTTAATCAATCAAGGAAAATCTTCTTCGTAACTATTATAAGTAAAGAAAGCTCAATGTCACGTGATAGATATATTCACTAGACATAAAATGGAATTTCTTCTTGAATGGGCAGTAACCCAATTCACAATTATTTGATTCCTTCTCACAGAATTTCGATTAATTCTCCCGCCTCAATCTCTTATTGGCCAATTTTGAATTCAGTGGTGGCTGTGGGGCTGTCTGTGCAAGTTATTCCACTGCCAATTGACAATTGGCCACTGCAAATACATCTGTGTGCATCTTGTCTCATTTCAGGACCCTCTCCTCCATCGTCTAGCCGAGAAAAAACCATTCAAGCACAACGATTGTCTCATCAGTTCTCTTAAATACGGCCGATACCATGTTTAATTGAGCCAACATCAATCTAAAATAAGAAAATAAATCATTAATTGATATAATAACTTTCTTTTAAATAAATTATCAAATTTAAATTCTAAGATAGAAAAAATTCATATGAAAATAATTTTATTCAACATTTGGGTCAACCTATTTCGAACTTGAATTCATGAAAAAAAGTCAGACTCCTAATATATGGTACGGTACATGCCTTGAGATCAATCGAGAACTTCATAACCATCTTGTATTCCCTAATTGTAATTTTCGTTGATTAGCAAGAACAATATTTTCTAATTGATTCTTGCTTAATTTTAGTTTCTCCACAGACGCTGCATTGACTCACTCTCGCTACCACAGACACCTACCCAAGACCAAGAAAGTGGCAACTAGCAACCCCGCTGGTGGCGCCACAGAGGCGGAAGCTCCTTGCGGCAGCAGCAGCAACATCGGCATGGTCGATGAAATTATTTGAATTCAACTAATTGAATGCGAAATTCTTCCGTGATATAATGTTCAGGTGACGTGTGAATCCAAGTGAGATGGTGGAGAGATCGACCATAGCAGTGTCGCGGTTAGATGGTCACCATACTGCGCGGCTAGATCGACCAGACTGTTGGAAATTACATGTCCCATGACATTCCATAATGCGTGGTAGAAAAACCTGAATTGAGCAATACACAACCAAAAAGAAAAAAAAGCAAGTACAGAGATGTTCATGTTAAAAGCTGCTTAGATTCTACCATTACCAGATTTTACTCCAATTTCGTGTCAGAATTGTATCGATATCTAAAATCAAACAATCACAGCTAGAAGAAATAAATGTGCTCAGATTAGATTACAACATCAGTGCAATCCAAACTTACATCCAGACTAACATTTTTAATAAGACCAGCAATAAGTTCGGATCCAAAAGCAAATAGGATAGTACCATAAAAAAGGATTGCTAATTGCACCAATAATTCATGATTCCACGGGCAACAGCTTACTCCTCGTTAGATAACCAAGTGTGCAGTGGAGATCTCAAATATAATATTTTGTGTGTGCGTGTGAAGGAAGGAAATTATTCATGCAAGAAGAAATTCAATTCCCTCTGCTGATCGAAGCTCTCTTTGGTCACTCGGTTTAAACTGATTCCATCATCATCATCAGCGTCATTGATTACAACTAAGAGAGCACCTTGTTGATCTTAAACCCCAAAAAAGGGCAACGTGAGAAGGAAAGGAAAGGAGAACTGATTAATTAATACTTCTATGTAATAACTCGCTGCTTACTCTCTAACCCTAACCCTAATACTTATTAATTAACCCTAATATAGCTTCTAGTTATAATTTTAATGGAAGAGAAGGTGATCTCAGGAAGAGGACGATGACCCATTAGTTCCCATGTGAGGATGGCTCGAGTGGTCCTCACCGCCATGGTTGCTTCCACCGCCGGCAGTGTTCCTGCCGCCGCCGCCGCCATTGATTGTATATTGATTGGCGTCTCTCTTAGCGAAGGTGTTCTTGTTGTTGTGCATCCAAACTTTGAGAACGGTGCGGTCGACCCCGACTTCACCGCAGAACTCTTGAATCAAGTCCTCGTCCCGCTTCTGGATCTTCCAACCAACTCGCTCTGCGAACTCCAACATCCGCTCCTTCTGGGTCCGGCTGAATTTCGTCCTGAACCGCTTCCGGCTGCTCGGGTTGGGGCTGATCATGGCGGTCGGATGCGGCTGCGGGGGAGTGGGGTTGTCGGGGGCGGATGGCAGGCCGGAGGAGAGGGCTAGGAGCATGTGGGGAGCGTAGGAGGAGGAGATCGGCGGCGGGGAGGCAGAGCTCGGGCTGCGTGGAGGAGGAGGGTGGTGACGGTGGTGGGGGTGGTACTCGATCGCGGGGGCGATGGAAGCTGGTAGCATGGGAGGAGGCAGCCTGTCGTCGGGGTCCCGGCGGTGGAAGTTCCGGTGGCAGCCGCAGGCGGCGCACTTGAGGGAGGTGGGATCGGCGGCGTTGGCGGAGGGTGAGGGCGTGAACTCCCCACACCCATCCAGGGCATGGCGGCCGAGGCTGGCCGCGTGGTTCTTGAGACACTCACGGTAGGTCACAACTTCCACCACCCCCGCCGCCTGCTGTCGGTGCCGCTTCAGGACGCCGTTTGAGAAGGGTGTCACCGGCTTCCCTGGCTGGATCCGGGTCGGGGTGTCGGGCTCGGGTTCCGGCGACTTGGAAGCATGAGCTGCAGCAGAAATTATCTCCATGGCACAAACATCTACGGGACCAAAGAAAGAAACAAATTATTTAATTAATAAAGATCAGAACTTGGGGGAAGGGTTTCGCCAGAGACGTGTTAGGGTTCGAAAGAGAATATCATTCATCTTTATACTCCTGCTAATCCTTCAAAGATCACAGAGATCAAGAAGAATCAGACGTGAAGCCGATGGAGGAGGAGGCGGAGGATGAGGATGAAGATGAAGATGAAGATGACGACGATGATGGAGGAGGAACAGCTTGTGGTTCTCCTTCTTAACCCCACTTTGTCCCTTTTTCTCTTTTTGAGCTCTCTCGTTCCTTTCGATACATACAAAATTTTGATAGTTCCTAAAGATTTAATATTCAGTGTTTATTAAATAATTTATTGTGTAAAAATAAATAAGATAATTATATTTTTATTTTTTAAAAAAAATTATGCAAACATATATATATTTTTATAAATTTTTACGTAATAAACTTATTACATAATATATACCAAATATGAACCCATTAATAAATTTGGGACTGAAAGGGTTGTATATAGTGAAGGAATAAAATCTAACTTTCTTTATGAAAAACTCAAAGTACGAGGGATTATTTGAAAAATAGAATATGTGCCAAACCAAGCCCAGATGAAGAGCGGTGAACCTTTTCCCCCCCGCCTCTTGTTGGTCCTTTTGCCGTGTATAGACCTTGGGGTTCATCTAATCCATGGTTAACTAACTTTGGGTGGTTGGTTTATTTGTTTTCATTTTTATGTTTTTTGACCCTAAAGTTATTAGGATTTTCATCTGCGTCCTCGTGCAATAAATTTGCTCAACTAGAAGACAGCACCTGCCACCTTCGCGTCATTTATTGCAAATCTTGTGGGGGGTTCGATTTGGAGATTTTGTACGCATCTCCCGAAATCTCACTGCAGGAAATGCCCCCCCTCTTAACTTTCTTACGCGGCACGATCGACCGGAAACGCATGACCGCCGGCCGGGTTTTGGACCTCATCGGATGACGAGGGAAGCCGCAGTCCCTAGAGACGGGAAGTCGGAGGAGAGAGCTCCTGGTGTAGGACCGAAATTAGTTTTCCACCTGAATCGACCGATTCCCAGACATCCGATAAGATTGTCTGTCTTTTCAACGCTGGTACCAGCAGTGAGGACGGGGAATGTGGATGTTGTTAACGCCGATTACTCGTGCTCAAGGTATCAACCGCCTGCCAACAATGTTCTGGGAGATTGATTATTAGCCAATCTATCAAACCTTCAAGGGAACATCACAAGATCTGCATTTTCCAGGCTTTTAGTTGTTTGAGTTTGTTTAGCAAATTGTACAATAATTGAATCATAAAATTTTCGATACTACTCTCATTTTTAATAATTATAATGTTATATATTTAATTTTAATAATAATACCTTTAATATCACTTTTTTCCCTTTTTTAATCATAAATATAAGATATAACAAAAAAAAAATTACCTTGCGATTCCGTTTAAAATTCGGAGGATGATAAAAACAAAAATAAAAATAAAAAGAGGGGAGGAGTTCCTTTATTCATTGATAAAGCAAATCGAATCCCGAGCCTAAAAATGGAAATTGACATGGCGATTGTCCTTTCGGTCATGAACTTCACATGGAATTATTACTTTGTCAGTGCTATTGAGATGACGAGAGAGACGATTATATTTTTAAAAAAATAAAAATAAAAACAACAATCCACAGAATTTTTTTAAAAAATTAAATTATGTCTCCTTTTTTTTTCAACTAATTATATAATGTGCCGTCATTTATTTAATTAATAAAATTATCTTAATATAAATTTTAGTTATTTATAAAATTCGAACTCATGAACTTACTCAAAGAGATATAACGTCGAATTATTTTAACTAATTTATATTTATTATAATATCTATAATCTAAATTTTATAATGATAAAAAAAATTTATAATAAAAGAATTTATTATTTGGGCTCTAATTAATGTGATTTTATTGAATTTTTAAATATCGAGTATCATGTACACCAAAATATTAAAAGATTTATAATTAATTATTTATTATGTAGATAATTACGGAGAGTAAAGGGGGTACCTGCAACTTTCAGACGAGGACAGGAACTCCCCGCCCAATTGTATTTGGCCAATTGGCACTGTTGGTGAACGGGGACCATGTTACATTATTGCGCCAATTTAAGTTATTTGTAATTTGACCCTCGGAGTTATGCAATTTGACGGACTCGCCCCCGTATTCGATTCTTCGCTGCCTGAGTGGACCATGTTGCCCTCGGTGGAAGGGGCCAAAATCAAGTCGGCCAGATCTGGGGGGGTGTAGGAGTCATTACGCGGCCATGGCTGGGGCCGATCTATGAGATTGGGGCGTAATGGTATCTTTGTCGGGTTGAACGAATTTCTGGGCCGTTGAACAGGAATTTTGTCCTGGAGTACCTGGGGAAATTGCTATTGACCCGCTGGACTGTGATGGATTGATGAAGTTGCCCCTGAACGATGACTGGTAGCTATCTTTATATAAACACCGACTCCTCACATCAGAAGTCAACGAATTCGGTGGAGACTAGATTGAACCATTGATGATGTACTTAGCCGGTTACACATATTGTTATATCCTCTTATACATATAAGATATTATAATAAAACCAATATCTTAACAATTTATCATATTATTGTATAAATATAACTCAATCTCTTATAAAATAGTGTTTTTATTGTAAAATCTTTCATATTATAATATTATTTAATTTTAATTAATGGTTCATCATAGAGACAGAATATTCGATGTGCCACCGTTGTTCATTCGGAGATTAGGGAGTGGATGGTGGGCATCACTAGAATAGTTTGGGGGTCTATGTGCAACATAGCGACTGTTGGAGGGTTTCTTTTCTCAAATTGACTTGTTGAAATACGCTTCACCTTCGAAACGACACCGTTGCAATCACATGCGTCTCTTTACGTCGTCGTGCAATGTATTTGGACAATAATATATGATCGGACCAAAACGCCCTCGGACTCAATGCGGAGAATTACTACTTTTGCCTGCTTTCTGGTCTCCCCAATTAGACTTCTTCGTCGGTTTCATGATCACAATTAACACGGGGAGAAGCAAGGGGAGGAAAATATTTTATTTTATTCATAAACAAAAAAGAAATCTCGAGTTCGATCGAAAAGCAAGCTGAGCAGAAACACGACACGTGTAGAATGTTTTACACGCGTCTTGGCCAGCTGTGCACCATCAGCATCGGATGCCGCCTCGTTTGATTATCCTCAAATAATTAGAGAACCGAAGAAAAGGGTTTTTTCACGTCAAAGATAAAGAATAAAATCCATTTTTCGGGGTAAAATAATTATAACTATTAATGAACAATTAATTTCATTTATTTTTCTTTTTTCTACATAAATATATGATATATAAATATTTTTTAATTAAAAATTAATCCATATTTAAGTTAGCGTTTTGATCCATTGCCATATAACAAGAGGGTTTTCATAGTGTGTATTGTGGATAACTCCACTTTTTATTTACTCATTTCTTCAATCGGCTCTTGACGTGATTCATACATTTTTTTATATTTTTTTTTCTTCTTTTTTCTTTTTGCCTTTGCATCTATTATTCAATATTTTCTTATATAAAAAAATGAGTTTGATATCCGGGGGCCCATAATAGTACTTGTACGTATAAATAAATATGTGAATGGTGTTATTAAGAATTACGTACTCAATAAAAAATCAAACATATAACCTCATAAAATACTTACATATTATACACAAGTTCTACCAGCTTGAGTTAACCCTTGGGGTTCATGATGTTTATTTTTAATTAAATATCAATGTTGTCTGATTTACTCCTCTAAAATTGTTATAAGAAATAAGAGTGCATATGAATATAAGTTAATTAACATGATTCGATATATTTTTCCTCATAAGCAAGATGTTAGATTTCAAGTCTTATAAATAAAAATAATTTATATAAAATAAATTTCAAACAGAAAGAACATAATTACCATCTTATGCCTGGATGGCCTCATAAAGATCTGCGAGCAACCGATGCGGTGAAGCAATTATTGATGGCAAGAAGTTATACAGGTGATTTAATTAGTTATTATGGCAATAAATATTACCGATACTATAAAAATTACTGATGGCCGGAGGTAACCGTAGCAGTAAAGTAACCTCCTGCGTATTTGGATGACTTTTTGCCACTGTTGACGGCCAACTTTTTTTTTCCGTGTGAAAATTCTCCTCGAATATTATTTGTTGTTGTCAGGTTGACCATTTGACTTGGACTGTGATTATTTAATGCACGATTAGGTTTCTCCCTTTTTTGACCTTTTGACTGTGTAAATCTGTGGGTGTATCTTTCGTTTTCCCCGGTTATAATGGAGTGGGGGTCTAATGGCGATGATTGAGAGGGTGGCAAATTATTGGGCTATTCCTTCTCTTTTGAGGTGACTAGTTTAATATTATTACGGTCCAAAAACGACACTGTTATGTCACATTTGGTGGGATGGAATTGAGAGAAATCGAATATAACTAGAATTACTGTATTTTATTTCATATTTTTAGGTTAACTACACTGTTGAAAGAATCCGTATTTGCATTCTGTCACATCATATTTGTTTATCGTGTCATTGGAATGGGAATTTCCTACGAAAAGTCAATGAACGATCTTATTGTATAGTTTTATACAATTTTATTTGCTCATTTTTGTGAGAAAATTTTCACGAAGGTGGGTTTTTTCTATGATTAAATGTATTTTATTTTATAAGATCCATTCCATTCCATTTCCTTCTATTCCACTTCACCGGACGTAACATTAGGGTTTCATTAGCAAGGATAGATATAAGTATAGATCAATAGCTAGGGTTCGTGGAATGACGACCACATGTTGCAGTCGAAAGCAAGCAACAACCCGCAGAGCAAAAAACGTAGGCGGAGCAGAGGGTTCAAAGCAGGGTAGGCCAGCAAGAATGGAGGGGTAACGTTACGTAGCAGTTCTTCATTTTCTTTTTCTTTTTTTTTTAGCGTGCACTCCGAGATTAGATCCGAACTGGATGGGGGCAACTTAAACTTTTGAGGTTAAATTTTGAATGGTGAGGATCAGATTTAGGGTTCTGTAAGTGCTGGTTTTAATTAGTTTTATGAAGGTCTTATTGAATGATGAATTTAAATGATCCCATACAATATTTCTTGAGTTATGATTGATTTAAGAGTAACATGATAATGCTATATCAAACATCATAAATAAATTTTTTTAATCATAGAACAACATATCATGGAGAAAAAGAGAGAAAAGAAAAAAAATAAATTCAACTTGATTAATTCCTAAAAAGTAATAGGATATTTGAAAATAGTAATTGATCTCAAAATACACAAACGGTACTTCCAGTCAATTTTACCTTAAACATTTAAATTTGATGGAAAAATCATCACAATTTTTTATGGAAATTATTTATTTCCATAAAAAAGGACACAAATGAGTGTATATGGTAGAAGTCGAAAAATATTAAAAATTACTGATCATTCTGTTCGAATTTAAAAGTCCATTATAGAATTAACAAAATTTAAAAATTCATTTACCTCATTTAAAAATAAGGTAATATGGTGTTTTAATCATCAACATTTTCTTCTTTTGTCATTTTTATCCTAAACCATATTTGATTTTTACTCTTTTAATAGATATATATTTTAGTCCTTTTATTATTTTAATGTTAATAATGGATGAAATATAAAAATAAATAATATAATAATAATTTAAGAAAGAAATGAAAAGGTGAGGAGGCGGAAGGTGCCCGTTGGCAACCCTTGCCCGGCCATATTCACGACCTATTTTTCCTCGTTCTTTTTATCTCTATATTTGATATTTTATTCTTTTTTTTACATTTTTAAATAAAAAACATTATATATTATCAATAAAATTGATCATGTATGTCTTATTTTTATATGTCATGTTGATAATTTTCCTTTTTTCACCTCCAAGGATTTTTAATTTATGTATAAGTGGCACCTATTCACCTTAGATAGGGTTTTAATTCCGTAACTAGATGCATGGATGGCTTATCAAGCAAATGGGCTACTAGTAGCGCACTCCTGCACTTTTTTTCTTTTTATAAATATCATTATTTTATTATTTATTCTTACCTATCATAAAAAATTTAAAATTAAAATAATAAAAAGATTAAAAGTGTAATATAGTAAAAGATTGATGACCAAATATGTCCCAAAAATTTTAGAACAAAAATGACGAAAAAAAAGAGTTGGGGCTAAAATTGCACCCCACTATCGTTTGCTGCCTTCATCACATGGGCTACCAAATCAGCCTTCTGTCTGGGCCCAGTTGTCTCTCAAATGAGGCCCAGTCGTAATGGTACGTCAGACTCCGGTACAACTCATTGCCTGGCCGTAGACTTCTTCGGACTTGATATTCCGTAAAATGGTCACGAACATCTATCTGCTTCTGATCGGTGATCACCGGTAGCAATTGACCCTTGCCGGTTACATCTTCGTCAAGATCGGCCACTACGGACAGCCGGCCGCATACTTTTACTTGGCATGATCTTTTACATGCTCATGAATTCTTTGGAATTTAATTTTATGTTCCAAGTTCTGTCGAAGAAAAATCGTATTATTTTAAACTTCACCGTATGTCCTTCTTTCCTCAACGAGCTCGGGCAGTCTTGGACGTCCGCGGCTTGGCCACCATGCCTTTTCTGGTCTTCAGCGTGCTCCAGTTCCGTTTTTCTAGCTCGATGAATAAAGGTAATCATGTGTACTAGTAAGAGCTAAATTGCTCGTGCTCTTGGCTCTTGCCAACATTTGGTGACTTGCTCCACTTCTGCCGGCTCATTAATAATATTATTATTATTTTATGTATGTTTCCCATGAAATCTTTACATGATTTAAATTCGATATGAGAAAATACCAATAAAATTATGATATATTTAGGATTTTTACCGGATTTCTAATCAGAATACAGGATAAAATGAAATTGGGAATCCCCTTTATGGCTTGGTGAGTCAAGTCAGCATGCTATGCTTAACTTTCCATTTTGATAACAATTTTCACTAAATTTATAATAATGATTATCTATCTAAAATTTCAACTAAAATCTTTTATATATTAATATTTTTATTTTTATCTTTTTTTGATGGGAGATTGCATTATAACAACAATTATGATCCATGTAAGCTAAACTTCCGTGATCATCTATATCCTCTTCCGAACCCACGAAACTAGATATAAAATTAAAACAAAAAAAAACTTGATTGTGCACAAAGGTCGGAAATTAAACGAATGTGAGAGATTCTCCTATTAAGGATCGAACTGATCTTGATTACCAAGGAAATACAGTATAGCATGACCATAAAATAGTCTTTCGACTAGATGGTGTTAGGTCAGTTTTTGTCTGATTCATTGCATCCTCGTATCTTTCTCTTTTCCCTCTATATGGTGGGTAGACGTGTGGGCATCATTTCTTACCGAAATAAAAAGTGTCCACTACGTTCCGTTTTCTATTTGGAATTGGCATCTAAATTATTGAATATTTCGGTCTGCGGGGCTAACTTCTTCCCGTTCTTTTGTACTGATTCTATCTTAGGTCTCTGTCCTCATGATTTGGATTTGAAATTTGGCCGGAGCACGACAATTTTGTCTCCTTGTCCTTTAATTTTAAAAGCTAGATTTGATGCCATTTCGCCATCTCGCACAATATCTTATGCTCAGAACTGCGCAATCCACGATTAGATAAATTGAGATGGTTTAATATCTTATCTGTTCAAGAAGAGTTTTAGATTCGAAATCTGCATTCAAAGAAGAGAGTATGTGATGGTAAGAGCTTGGCCCTTCATTTGGTCGGGCTTATTGGAAGTAACTGTTCGATGTGTATGTTATCGAAGGGTCTCATGGGTTAAAAGATAGCTGTAAAAAAAAAAATCATGTTTATAAAAATTGAACTCCTAACCTCTTCTTTACTGAAGAAGAAGAAGAAGAGGATGGATGATACTGTATCACGTGTCATTTCTCTGTATCCTCCAACAAGTATAGATACGCATCATCAACGTGTAGTTGTGGTCCATGCAAATTTTTTGTGACCACAACATGCCCACTATGTCTTTTTGCAATTGTACTTTCTCACATCTTATGGCTGCACGAGAATCCAATAAAACCATGATTTCCCTTAACGGTGGAAATTAATTCTCTATGAATGAGGCGAAAAGAGACCTGACATTGATAAAGATTCAAAATGCATAGACCAACGCACCATGTCATGACCATTATGAGCGATCGTCTAATGATTCAAAACTTATTCTCATACATTATTTTTCTTTTAAGTAGTATTTTGACATTCGAATTTTATAAATGAAGAATATTTATAAGGAGAGAACTTGATTCTTGGTGGACCAACTCGACTGGAATTGAGATTAATTATGACCAGTTGAGTTTTTTTTTAATTATTTGAGTTATCTAATATTCAAAAATTCATTAAAACTAAACTAATATAAATTTGAATATTATCGGACACTCCATAATAAAGTTTTTCTAACATAAATTTTCTTTATTTATAATATTCATATTCAATAATTTGTTTAAGAGAAAAAGTACTGAACCAATTTGAGCTATTCACATTTTCGCACCAGAGAACTATAGAAATAGATAGGGGCAACTAATCAATTTTCTATTCCAAGCACGGATCTTGTTACAGATTAAGATAAGGAAAATGGACAGACATGATTGTCCCTCTGAATATATAGATCTTTGGAGTTCATTATCTGATCTTATGGCAAGTTGATTTCGTGCAATGGGCATATACCTGACCTATTTATCAGGGGATAAATGTGACAGGGACATATATTGGCTAGGTCTTCCATATCGAGATGATCGATCGGAAACACAAGAAAAAGTTACATGCGGAAAGCCTCAGCATAATTTTATTAGAGTAATAGTTAGCTTGGAAGACCCGAATTTACCATCTGAAGGATCAATCCACTGCAAGTTTTCGTGCCGCATCAGTATGACAAGTCCTCGAACCCATGGGCTTCTCGAATCGTGCGGTGCGTGCAACTTATCGGGCCGTTTACCATTTCTCGGTTGGATGCTTTAGGGTTTGCTAGTAAAACCTGTTAGTCACGAGAGAAGGGCTTGGCTCAATTTGCATTGCTCTCAGAATTTTAGTCAGAAAAATCCACTGGTCTCTAAAAATTTAAGTCATATGTACAACGTTAGCTCAAGTTATGTCGATGAGACATTAGAAAAATAGAGCCATTTGTAGGCCTATCTTCTCCAAGAAATACGGTCAAATCGATGTTGATCCGGTCAATCCAGAGCCAAATAAATACTCAAAGAGGTATATAGTGGTTTTATTATTTGATATGTTGATATTTTTAATTATTAAAAATATTAAATAAAGGATTAATGAACTCATAAAAAGGAAACTATTACAAAAAAAGAATTATATTTTACTGACAGTACAAAATACTTTTCTTGTCTGATAATTTTCTTCTATCACTAAACTTAAATACAAGAATTCATTTAATGGGGACAAGATACTGTCATAATGCCCCAATCACGTGCTAATTGGTATATACACGTACACCCACCCACCCACACACACACACACATGTGTATATATATATATATATATATAGACTTCTCACACGAGTAACTGTGGCTGTCATGATACTATCCTCGCGTCTCACCGTCTAAATTGCCAACTTAACCTGATGAATTGGACTGGCACGTAGTAGCATGATAAGACAACTTAACTTGGTGGATGTACAGCTGCACTTTAGATAAGCTAGACTTACGCGTCATCAATTTTATCCTTAAAAACTCACACGTCATCAATGATGACCACAAGATTTCATAATTACTACTAGAGAAAGATAGAAACAGTCCATCTAAGATCTTGTGTTTTACATTATTATTATTATTTGCGGTTCCAGTCATACCCACTTACATTTTCAAGTGGAAAATAAAAATCAACTAATTTTCTCATAATATTATTATATTTTAATATATAAAAATTCACTTGATGGGTTTCCATTTTAACTCTTTCATTTGTATATTGTGTGACACGATATTATTCCAATTTAAATGATGCAGGGAATCTGAGAGGGGATGACTCGGAGATTGGTGCCCTCTCTCAAGTCCTTATCTCTGGGCGACCCTGAAACGACACGAAACGAAACAAAACGGCGGGCTTGACCTTTTCAAACCCGTGAAGAGAGTGAAGGGCTCAGGAGCAGACACACACACCCACGACATTCCCTGCTCCTCCCTCGGCCATGTTTGGCGCCATCCCCGCCCATGAAAACTTCACGGTCCAGTAATCGAACCATTCCGTTGAAGCTTTTCGTGAGCAGGATGGTGTAGTCGAATAGAACCGCGCAGCAGCGGGTCCTCGTGCCAGCTTTGTTTTTTTGTTTTTTGTTTTCTAATCCTAAGTGAGTGGTTCAGATGCTGTACCGACTTTCCTCCCCACGGTCGGAGAGCTATCGGCGCCCCCAGCGTACCATATAATTCCCACGAGGAGGAAGTCGGCTTATAGCATATGGATTGGTTCTCTTCTTCTTCATCCGGCCTAAGCCGTTGCACCCAGAAGATTAACAGTTGCAGGGTGAATAGTTTTCTTGGAGCCTGTTACTGATAGCCGGTTGCAGAAGACCGACGTGGCCATGCCTGCTGTTGGTTCTCTCGAGAAGAGGATCGGAAATTATCGTATTTGTCTCCACTTCATGTGCCACAGAATGTCCATTGGCTACAAGAAGCCGAACGAGGAAGGAGATGTAGTAGAGATTGGAAACTTCTGGTTAGTGATACCGTACAATATTTATAGAGGGAAATACATGGATATATGGAATTTTAATCGGTGAAAATAGAAACCGAAGTCTATTGGTCCAGGTCATCGATGGATACCGGCTTACCAAAATCCCTTTCTTGTCCCGTGAATATTTAGCATGTGCCATATATAGAGAGACGGCCCCCTTCTGCTAATATTTCTGTTAATCAGAATGAAACCAGCGTATATGGTCCAGTTTTAATAACCCTTCAGAATTTCTGCTCGCTTCTCCTCTTCTACCTCCTCCTCCTCGTCTTCTTCACCTTCCAAAACCTATCATGGAATCACAGCCGCAAGACGTTTATGTGCCTCTGTTACTCGATGAGCAGCAGCAAGTCAGGTTCGCTCCGAAGGTTGGGGAGGTAGAGTCGTCCGACTGCAATGATAGCCCTAGAGGCTGCACCTCTTTCTTCAAAACATGCTTCAATGGGCTCAACGCTCTCTCAGGTTCTAACTTGCCACCCCTTTCTCTTTTCTCCCAGCTCCTCACCTTCACACCGAGTCCAGTTAATCTGTTGGAGCCAATCTAGTGAATGTTAATTCGTGCTTTTCTTGACTCAAGTGGATGAAGAACCGAATGAAATAGGATGTGACATGAACAATAAGGCCATGAAACATATTCATTTAGCTTAGGAACCTGTTAAATCCCACAGTTGACATATCTATTGTTGCTTATTCTTTGCTCTTTAGCAGCTGCTGCTGAATGAGTTTTCCATTTAAGAAGATAAAGCTAATTCACACAGGCATTCGTTGATGCAGGAGTCGGGATATTATCGACCCCTTACGCTCTCGCATCAGGAGGATGGCTAAGCCTGATACTCCTCTTTGCCATCGCAATCACCGCCTTCTATTCAGCCTTACTAATGCAGAGGTGCATGGACTTGGACCGGAGCATCAGAACGTACCCCGACATAGGAGAGCGAGCATTTGGTAGAGCAGGAAGGGTGCTGATCTCGGTCTTCATGTATGTCGAGCTCTTCCTAGTGGCCACAGGCTTCTTGATCTTGGAAGGTGACAACCTGCACAATCTAATTCCCGGCATGGAGTTCGAGATCAGTGGGCTCCTCAGTGGTAAACAAAGCCTCATATTAGTTGTTGCACTCATCGTTCTCCCCACGGTCTGGGTGGACAATTTGAGCATCCTCTCCTATGTGTCTGCAAGCGGAGTTCTGGCTTCGGGTATTATTCTTATCTCAATTTTTTGGACGGGTGCAATTGACGGGATTGGGTTCCAGCAGAAGGGGAAGCTTGTGAACTGGAGTGGAATCCCGACAGCTGTTAGCTTGTATGGCTTCTGTTACTGTGCACATCCGGTTTTCCCGACCATCTACACTGCCATGAAGAAGAAACATCAGTTTTCCTCAGTAAGTACGATATCCTTTCTCGATATGTAAACCATACGAATCGCCGACATATGTCGCTCTTCTGCACTTTCTAATATTTGTGACTATTTCCTCCTATTGCAGGTCCTCGTGCTGTGCTTTACCCTCTGCACGATCGGATACGCCTTGATGGCTGTGATGGGGTACCTGATGTTCGGTGATGCTGTTGAATCCCAGATAACCCTCAACCTTCCGATCAGAAAACTGAGCTCCAAGGTAGCGATCTACACGACCCTCGCCAATCCTATCTGCAAATACGCTTTAATGGTGACCCCCATCATGAATGCTGCCAAGCAACTCTTCCCGTGGCCTCATGAAAAGAGACTGCTCAGTGTTTTGGTCAGTACAGCATTGGTGATAAGCACCATCGTCGTAGCCCTGTGTGTCCCCTTCTTCGGGTATCTGATGTCCCTAGTCGGAGCCTTCCTCAGCGTGACAGCATCAATAATCCTCCCGTGCTTGTGCTACTTGAAGATACAAGGCAGCTGCAGGAGTTTCAGGTTTGAAAGTGTCATCATAGGAGGCATTATTCTATTAGGAGTAGCAGTAGCAATCACTGGAACTTATATAGCTCTCCAGCAGATAGTATTGCATTTGTAGATAGTTTATGTCAACATTTTGGTAATTACAGCCATAGATTCGGGTTCGGTTCTACAACCGATAGGAAACCGTCTTTTGGTTGCTTGCTTAATGTACTTCAAGCTGAATGGCACTTTTGCTTTTATATATATTTATGGCGTCAAGTAAACAGTACTCAGTCCTAATCATAATTCTTTCAAAATACTGCCTCTTCGAGAAAAGGGACAGAAAGCAAGACTTCTCAGAGATTCACAGGAAAGATGCAGAATGAAGAATAACGAAGTCATAATTTGGGATGTCAACAATCAAAGCAGAACACCGTACCATTACAGCGAACATCCACCTTGACACCTTCAAGGTCAGACTATCACAGCAGTGAATGCAATTGCGAATCATCACAAATCTTCATGTGCAAGCACAAGTCATTGATCAATTGGTAAATATCTTCACAATCGAGCCGACAGTCATCCCCAGAATAGAATCTACTCATCGAGCCATTTACTTCTACAGTACTCTCTCCTGCCATCTTCTTCAACCCTTTGTTCCTCATGGCCTTCCGCACCTTCTCCGCCTCATCCCACATTCCCATTTCTGCATACATATTCGCAACCATAACCAGGTTCCCACCCCGCCTCGGCTCAATGTCTAGGAGCCTCCTCCTCACTTCATCCTTGACACCACTTTTGTTCTCCTTGTCGTGTAAAGCACACGAGCTTAACAAGGTCCGCCACAGCACAGGGTCGGGCTTGATGGGCATATGCAGAATAAAGTCAAGGGCCTCTTTGAGATGACCTGAGCGGCCTAGAACATCCACCATGGCACCATAATGGATGTTTAGGGGTTCGATGCCATGAAGATCCTGCATGTCCTGGAAGCACTTGTATCCATCATCCACAAGACCGGCATGACTGCAGGCACAGAGGACACCAAGGAAGGTTACGTGGTTGGGCCTTATCTTTGTGCTTGCAATCATGTTCTCGAAGAGATGGAGAGCTTCTGGGGCAGAACCATGTTGAGCCAGTCCTAATATCATGGCACTCCATGTCCACACGTTCCTCACCTCCATCCGGTTGAAAACTAGGCCTGCAGAGTGCAAGTCGCCGCACTTTGCATACATGTCAACTAGAGCCGTCCCTAATTTACAGTTGAGGACCATCCCTGTTCCAATGACTTGGGAGTGAGCCCATCTACCAACGCTCAAGCTTCCCATCTCAACGCATGCAGAGAGCAACACTACCATGGTCGTTTCATCAAGCTCAAATCTGCGATCCCTCATTTTCAATAAGTAACTGATCCCATCGTGCATCCACGAATTTTCAATGCAGGCAGTCATAATCGCGTTCCAAGAAACGACTGTTCTCAGGGGCATTTCATCGAACACACGGCGGGAATCCCGGATTTTCTTGCACGAACCGTACAAGCTAATCAGTGCGTTCCCAACGTACACATTCCCATACAGCCCGAGCTTGTATGCTTCCCCATGGAGCCCGCGCCCGAGCTCAAGAGCGAAGACCCGAGTGCACGATTTCAAAACAAACGGGATGGTGTGCTCGTTGGGACTAATCCCTTTCCCCCGCATCCCAAGGTAGACCAGCAAGGCCTCCCTCGGGTAATCGCCCGAGGCGTAAGCCCTGATAACGGCATTCCACGGAGGTGGGCCGAGGATCTCTGAGCGGTCGAGGATCAAATGCGCGTACTCCGGGCGCGACGGGGCCAACGACCGGGCGAGCTGGGCCACGAGGAAGGGGTCGGTGGAGAGGCCCCAGAGGAAGGACTGGGCATGGATCTGGGTGAGATGCTTAAGGGAAGAGCAGAGTTTGAGGAGCGTGAGGAGCTTGTGCTTCGGGGAGATGAAGACGTTGGAGAAGCTACAGTTGAGGATCCTTGTCGGGAAGGCGGAGGTGGACGTTATGCTCGAGGAAGCAACCATTCATTGGGTTTCTGAGTTCGTCCACTTCCGACCTTTGCATTGGGGATGCGTAATATTGATAACACTAGCAGTAAGTATCACCAAACTGAATCAGCATCTCGGCCTCAGTACTCGCTGGCATCTCAAGTAGACAGCTAACACTTGAACTAATCATTCTCATCACATCCCTTGCCAATATATCACGAATATCCAACGGTGGTTTGTCCAAAATGGCATTCTTCTGTCCATCAGAATCTTGCCCCTCCGCAATCCTTGCCAAACAAATCACCTGTAGCATTACACTCCCCGAGTCCCTGTAATCATGACGAACCCAGAGCGATCTGAAGCCATAGCGGATTCCCCTGCAAGCCAACAGCAATGGCTTCAGTGTAAGGTTAATCACAATTCGATTTGCCAACAAACTGTAAAACAATCAAAGCATCTACTTCAACAATTAAATTCTCAATCTTTACGTGCCTAGCTAACAGCAAACCATCTTTCAGCCCCCATAACCTGGCTTCAATACCTGATGTATTTCCCGAGTGCTTCCCCAAACCCATCTTCTTTCTGTGTCGTGAATGATGGGTCCTGCTCCAGCTCACTTTGAAGACCTATCAGCTGCTCCATCAGAATTTAGCTTCATCCAATGCATTGGAAGGGGAATCCATCGAATATTTCCTGCTGCGCACTTCCCAGGCCTACAAAACATGGAGTTCTATTGCTATACCTATACACTTCTCATGTAAGCGTATGCTCGATTCCATATTTTGAAGATACTGAGTGCATCTCTATTTCCAAATCAGCCACACGGCTTGTAGGAAGACCAATTTCCATGACACTGTAGAACCATGTAACTCATGCGCCTCGGCACTCACTTTAATCTATTCCTGCAGTTCTAAATTAAATGCCGCCAACCTCGAGTGAGGGTCATCCTGGAGGACAATACACAATGCATAATTAACCTTCTACACCCTTCCGGAAATTCAAAGAAGCTCGATGCACGATTACTAAAGTCCCACTCCACGCCATCATATGCCTTCTCCATGTCCAACTTAATGATCATGAGCCCTTTTCTACCCTTCCTCCTATTCAACTTTGATATCGCTTCTCTCAGCAACACCACATTGCCGGCTGCTCTCCCTACGTACTAGAATGAAACTCGCTTGAAATGGGGAAGTGAATTCATCGAGGAATGGTCTAAGCCTCCGAGGCAATATCTTCGTAATAACCTTGTAACCAGTGTTGGAGAGGCTTATATTATAGATCAAATTGATTGATAGGCTCAGAGGTCTAGTTGTCACTGGGATCAAAGTAACAAATGAATCATTCATTTGGTTAAATAAAGCATAGGGAAATTGGACATAATGAGATTCAAGAGGGATGAAATTAGAAAGAAAATTTAATCGGGTGTGACATATGAGAAATTTTTTAGTAATCTTATCTTACATATGATATAAAAAAAATTGATTACAACATGAAAGATTGTTGATTAATTGAGTGTCAATCATCATTATGCTTGGGCCTTTTCTTAAATAACTACATTAATATAAATGATTTTTTCCTTACCATATAATTATAGAAATAGGATTGTTCAAAATTTTGGGAAAAAAACAGGGATGATTTGAATTGTCATAAATTGTAAATTTACCTTCGGACCAAAAACAAGGTCCAGTGGGCAGAGATGACTAGCAGATAGCCCGGCTCGGGTCCTACCCAAAGAATGGGACGAAAAATGCAGTCCTAGTTTATGTGTGTTTGTGGTGTGCGATTGATCACTGATCGGCCACAGGAGCAGCTCTAGTTAGTGTTGTTAAAAGTGCGGTCCAAACTGGTTCAAAACTGGCCTGGAACCGTTAGATTCGGTTACTAACAGGCCGGTCTGATTATGAATTACAATTCATACAAATATGAACCGACCTAGAACCGTTTATAAATGGGCCGATTTGTCCTATGAATTGTTCATATTTTTAAAATTTAAAAAAATCAATTATTTTTTGGATGAACAGTATTTTGATTGATGAACAGTGCCTATAAACGGTATTTTTTATTGACGAACAGTGTTGATGAATAATATTTTTGATGTGATATGATGAACAGTATTTTGATTGGATGCCTTGCCCATTTGTGATAGTTGATTTTTTAACAAAGTTTGGGAGATTACGACACTTGGCGGGCGGAGGACTATAATTCATGGTCCGGGCCGGTTACAGTTCAACGAATCTATATTACTAACCCGGCTCGTAAGCGCCTCTCAACCCAATAAGAACGGTTACATGCTGGGTTAGGGGTGGTCCGGACCAGTTCCGGATTTGGACGGTCCGGTTCCAGGTCAGCCCGCCCCGTTTAACAACTCTAGCTCTAGCCATACGAGAATGGATTTGCTCGAACTTGAGTCCAATCAGTAAGGTGATACTCCCCGAGGCTCCTTCAATGAAGGGGGTCCCCCCAATCATATCAACAATGCAGACTTTTGCTATGCCTAGCAGCAGCTCTCTGCAGTCTGCAATGCTGCCTGGAGTCCGTCGGTGATCATATAAGTCTGATGTCGAGATTGGGCATCCGGTGAATGCATCTGACTCTCCATCTGCAGACCGCTGAGTTTATTTCCCATCTGCATGGGAGCCTGTAGGGTACGGTTATCCTCCACAAAGATCTGAAGTTGAAAGCTATCTTCTTCATTTTCATTTTGTTTTCTGTTACAGTAAAATCCTTTCTCTGGTTAGCTTCTAATCCTTTCCATCGTGTGATGATCAATCACATCACGGACATTAGCTGGGCTGCGTCCATGAAGAGCTCACGTTCCCACAAGTTTGGTATTTTATGATATCCGAAATTGGATTTATTCACGGTGTTTAAATCCATTAACAAAGACGTCCAAATCACTCTACGCTGCTAACTATGTCAACATGATGAGAAAGAGGAAGAGGGAGAGGAAGAATAATTCTAATATGATGGGTATTCGAGAAATGTGGTAGGACCGTAGGATACAAGTCGAAAAGTCGGGTATGGCACTCTGGCTTGGCAGGCTGAGTCGGTACCCAAAAAGTAGGAAATGAATAAATTATAAAAGATTTTATAGAACAGTCGCATCATTTTACTAAATATTTATTTTCAATTTTTATATAATAATTAGTCACTAAAATGCTTATGATTTATTTAATATTTTTAAAACTTTTAATAATTAAAAAATAACAATTATCTTTTTTTTTTTGTCATGACCCGTAAAGCATTGTCTGCTTTTGATAGTAGTCTTTCTATGGGCCCACCCTTCTCAACGGTTTTGTCTCTTAAAAGTTGCTTCAAAATCAACCAGCAACAATCACACATTCGCTTCTCGAGTAATATGAGATCTCTCCCATAGATTCACCCTCCCATAGGATCCAGTGATCCTCCACTGGCACACCTTCGGTTAGGAATCCACAGGGTGGATCTAACATCTTTACCTCCGGTTTGATGAAGGATTTTTTGTGGTTTGACTAGCTTGGGCCAGTTTTGTAACCCTTCTAAGTCAGCTTAACGAGGAAATGTTCCAAGCCGATTCCAGTTTAATAAGTTTATTTCTTGAGTCGGCTCGTAACATTTTCTCAGCTTAATAAGACCAATTACATGCTAGTTTTGGGATGATTTAAGCCAAACCGGCCCATCTAACATCTTTACCTTCTCAAGCAATAACAGGGGTAAGTATGACTATCCTATTATATGGCGGCGCATCGTTACATCTGCTATAAGAGGGGAGCTTCTCAGAGAATTGTATCGCGAAAACCAATTGCCACTTTTCTTTATTACTTCCATTCTTTCTTTCTGTTCCATTTTTTTTCTGCGTTTGTTCCGATCTTGAAAGGAATATGGATGGGGACAGGAAGAAGAGGAAGGCTGCCGAGGATGAAGAGCGAGAGGAGGAGGAAAGGATGATGGAAGAGTTCTTCGCACTGGTCCGGAGCACCCGGGATATTCGCGAACGTCTCGTAAGAAGGGGAGGGTCATCCGACCCGAACGAGAGGGAACGGAAGGTCTGGACCCCGAAGTTCAAACTCGAGGACTTCGCGGACGGTGGAAGCCCGTCCGGCAGCCGGCCACCTCCTCCACCGGTGAACAAAGAAGCTGCAGGGCCTCCTAAAGAAGACATTAGAGAGGATCAGGAAGGAGGAGGGAAACAGAAGGATGGCGGTGGCCTGGACTTGAAGCTGTCTTTGTGATGCTCTGTATTCCTGTCTTCTTCTATGAAGCCATATGATGATGTTCCATCTCTCTATTCTTCATAGATAGGACATACAGTTACTCTAGATCAATGTCGGCAAGCAGACAACCAAGATGAAAATTTCACATGAAATTTATTTGGATCGAAATCTCTCTTCTGCACCGTCAAACACCAATGGAGAAATCGATTAACAGAAGCGTGCATTGAAAAAGCCATAAAATGTAACTTACACTCATGGAAGAGGATTAACTCATTCCTTTAAGATAACACTTCTTATCGAAGAGTAAATTTTTCTAAATTAACAGATGACCACATATTTTCGATGCTCAACGTGAAAAATGCTAATGTCTCTGTCGATCTCATATGGAGTTGCCCACGTGAGCCACCTTGGCTGAGTGGGCAAATGTCCACTCAAGCCATCTACCTTGAAATGTCCATCGGGAGCCAAGCACCAATTAAGTATTGACCCCACCCTGTCCGATGCATCCCATCAGTCACAGCGCAAGCAAAATGGCCGCCTAAACTCTCGAACATTGAAAGATCAACCGAGAGAATTCTCGAAGGCTATAATGTCAGTTCCACCTAACCAAATTGATGTGACGTGTGGGATCCAAGGTGGCGTATGACTTGTCCTGGTTATGGAAGAAACAGCCCCTCCCTCCCCCAACAAGCAACCACGTGAATCCAATAATTTGAGTGAGAAGGAACCAGTAAATATGTCAAGAACAATTAACCTGAGCTGTCATTATAATTGTTGTACAAAAGCTTCACAAATTTATAAATACTTTAAATTTGTTTTTAATATTTTATTATTTTTACATAGATTTATTTTTTAAAATAATTTTGACATTTTCAGAATTGATTTTTTAATGAATTTTTCATTTTAATTTTGATAATAAATATAATGGTGAAATTGGTGAAGTATAGGAAGGAATGGTCATTCCATAGTTCAATCATTGGAATGAAATGGGAGGAATGGAAGTGAAATTGAAATGGTCATTCTAATTCTCTTTGACATAGTCAGATATAATGAATGAAATGGAGGGCGGTATCACCATTTCAATTCCGATTCCATTACTATGTACTGAAACGGGATCTAATTGTCATGAGAATTCTTTCTATTATGTGTCATTCGATATCTGACTGAGTATTTCACGTGCCGAGTTTGACATATCCCTACCGCCTGATAATTTCTTCCCATAGCTAGCTCCGCTCCGAGACCAGAAATGTTGAAGCCCAGTTTGTCCGATGTTCGAATCTCTCGAACATGCTAGTCACTGACAATCATAGAACTGTCCACATGAGCAGTTGGAAAGATTGAACCAGAAAAAAAAAAAAAACAATGGGACAAAGCAATCAAGTTGTGCCACTGGACACCAAGTGTGCGGATCGAATTCAGCTTGAAAGACCTCTTCACGTCTCTGTCGTCTGTCTCCAATAATGCTCATCTAATCCACTTAGATCTCTGACTCCGCCAAGTTCCAGGCACTTCGTGAAACCTACGAGGCGAGCTTCTCCCGAGGCTCATCCAACGGTCGAGAGAGGTCGGTGCTTGAGTAGGTTTCTGCCGGATTGCCCGACATCAGGGGAAGGGAGGGAAATCCTGAGGGTGCACAGCAAGAACAGGAAACTGGGCAAAGATGTCGCCCTGAGCGTCATCGCGAAGAGGACTCCGGGATTCAGCGGTGCCGACCTGGCGAACCTCATGAACGAGGCTGCAATTCTCGCTGGCCGGAGAGGCAGGGACAGGATCGCGTCAAAGGAGATCGATGACTTGATCGTGGCTGGAATGGAAGGGACCAAGATGATCGATGGAAAGAACAGGATCTTGGCCGTTCATCACGGGCGGTGTTCGTGGGTTTGGTTTGCTTCAAAAAACCATCCGAACCATGTAGTTGGTTCTATTTGATTTGGTATACTAATTTTGAGCCGTATCAGCCTCACCTAAAATTAACCGGACCATACAGAACCGGCTTTTTGTGATTCGGTTATCCAGTTAACCATTTTATATTTGAATAAATATAATTTTACCCAATAAAATGTATATGGTTCGGCTTGGTTTGAAGTTAATCGAACCAAACCATTTTTACAAAAATAAATTATGGATTTTGATTCGAATAATCTATTTCTATATTTAAAACTTGTTTTATTTAATTATACTTTTAAAAATCGGTCGGACTCAATCAACTATAGTTAATCGAACCATGTATATAGAATTAACCGAACCCCTTTTTTACCAAAAAAAACTGCATCATTAACAAACCGATTCAAATGGTTCAATTATTTTTAGTTTAATTCGACTTGATTTGATAGTTCAATTTGGTTTTTTGGGCGTTGTGTGAACGCGCATGTGAGTCGGCTCCTGTGGCATTCAGATCAACAGAGAGCAATTTCGTTTTCTTTGTGCAGTGTATGTCATCACAAGGATTGATCTTTAAATGTCGATATCCATCTCCAGGACGTTGACGCCATGCCACGACCAAGTGCAGAAGGTCACCCTAATTCCTTGGGGCCAAGCCCGGGGCCTCACGTGGTTCTCGCCAGGCAAAGACCTGAGCCCCGTCTCCAAGCGACAACTCTTTGCCCGAATTGCCGGTGGCTTGGGTGGGAGAGCGGCTGAGGAAATTGTCTTTCGGTGAGCCTGGGATCACAACCGGTGCAGCTGGTGGCCTGCAACAGATCACTCAAATTGCTAGACAGGTTTCTTCCATATCCAGGAGCTAGGATAGTGCACAAGCATCAGTTGCTGACTGAAAAAAGCTTCCCTATATTTACTTTTGTCAGATTTACCCCAAGTTTCAGCCAAAAACAGTATCCCCACGTCATTTTTCATCCCCGGATAGTGGGGGGTGAAAATTGTCATTTGACCCAGGTTTGGGACGTCGAATTCTCGCAGTGATCGTCTTTAGGAATGCCTCAGGACCAGTTTCCTGGAAAATTTCCTCCGATGGAACTAAACTAAAGACACCTCTTGATATCTTACAGATGGTGACGATGTTCAGGATGTCGGAGATCGGGCCTTGGGCCCTTACTGATGCTTCGGTGTTCAGGGACGTGGTACTGAGGATGCTGTTGGGATTAGTGCTTTAAACCAAATTACAATTGATATAATTTTATTCATAAAATAAAATTGAGATATTATTATAATTCATCTTGTATTTTATGATAAAACTCATAAATTATAATAATTATTTTATAGTCATGATGAGATCATATCAGTAAAATTTAAAATCCATAAGTCTTAATTTAAAATGTTTCTAGCCGTAGGATCACTAAATAGGGGATTAGTGGTCTGGTAAGACTAGTACATTTATTACATGCTCTAAGGTAGATGATGACTAATCACATAGTTACTTGTGAAGAGTCACTAAAATAAAAGTGTAGGTACTCATTATGGAGTGAGTTTACTAAACTGATTCACTTAAGAATTAACCTAATGAATTTTTAAATAAATTTCAATAGGTTATTCTTTAGGTGATAGTATGTATAAATGAACCTTAGACTTGAAATTATCATAACATCTTGTGAGAGTTAAGTTACGCTTTTTGTTTATTTCTTAACATAGTTCAAAGAACTATGTGTATAGTATTCTAGACTCAATAAGACTTTTATGGAGATGGTGTGTAATCGGTTACTTCTCATAAGATGAGGGAATGTCCTATGTATTTTACTTAGTATTGACTAGATAAATCTCTGACCAGAGTAGGATGAAATATTAGAAAAGGTGTTTCCGATATTTCATCGATGAGTTAATTACTAGAAAATTGGATATATATGGATAAGAATTAGGAGTTAACATTTTATCCATACCCTAATCTATCCGGAACATTATATAACCGATGGATTTAATTATATGGAAACTAATCACAAAGGGTGTTCGGTTCTTTTGATTGAAATCCTCATTATCTAATAGTTATGACACGTCACTAGACGTCAATCTTAACTTATGGTTTTTGATTAAGAGTTAACAAGTAATCTTATTAAATTGTTTAATAAGATATATTAATCTACTATCGGCTTAATATGAAGCTCAATGGGTCACACACTATACAGGTTATTCCTCACAACTAAAAGTTGATAATTTAAATTTTAGTTTGGGCAGTTAAATTTAGCTAGTATGAAATTGCCCAAATCGATCACATGCATGTTTTATCAGATAAGACGATTTCGAAATTAGATTTATAATAATCTGATTATAATCTCGGTTATTCATTAGTGTACTAAATTATCGAATGAGATTCGATAAATGTGTATATAAATACACGTATGTGCACATCCATATATTTTTGTTTAGATAACGTCAATTTGAATACTTTGTCCCATTCAAAGTCAAGTTTTAAATGCACAAATTAAATGGCTTAATTTTTGCATTTGAAATAGAAATTAATATTGCATTGGATTGTGCCAATCAAGAGATGGGTCAAATACGTTATATTGAAAACACTAATAAAAGGGAAGGTCGACATCATCAGGGGGTAGAGAGAGAGCACCCTCTTGCTATTTTCATCCCTTGGCGAATTTCATCAAAAGGAAGATAAGTGAGAATATTAGAAAAACACAATTGTATGTGATTGATTATTGAGAAATGTTCTCAATTACTACGAGGTGGCCTAGTGTGGATACCGTGGAGAGCGTACACGTGTGCGTCTAGTCAAATAATTGACTCTCGAAACCATTCGTATAGATATTGTAGGACATCATTGAATTGAGGATTCAAACACAATGACTAATTTGGAGTTTTTGTAGGTATGTTTTTCACTTATTTTTTCGTGTTTGAATTTTGGATTGCATCAAGGAGATACTGAGTTAGGAAATATAATTTTATTTTAGGAATTCACGCTTCCGCCGCATTCCCAACATATGCTCGCCAGGAACTTCATATCAGAGAAGCTTGCAGATGGCATCGACCCGTCAGTGAATAGGGTAAGCGGGGACGCTTACGATATCGCTAAAGACCATATAAGGAAGAACCGGGAAGCCATTGACAAGATAGTGGAGGTCCTACTGGAGAAGGAGACCAAGTGAAAAAAATGCTTCGAGAATGTACAATAGGTCTCCATGTATATAAATGCACAAGATCAAAAGAAGACTAATAGCAGCAGAAATCAGTAACCGGGATAACAGATATTCTGCAGTTCGAATGATTGATTATGGGCAAACCGAAATGATCATCCTTAGATCAATCACGCCATAAGGGCATACTGTCGAGCGAAGTCAACTTCATGTTTCAGTATCAAGAGAACATTTTGCTGGGGATAAGCTCCCATATCAATCACCCACACTCAAAGCATGTTTGATTTACTGAATCGCACTGGAACAGCCAAAAAGAAGCTGTCCTCTCTTCCAGGTTGAAGGGAGGAGAGCAGACTGTTCATTCAGGGGAAGCTCAGCTTTCTTGATGGAATGTCAGATAAGAATGGCAAAGAAGAGGCCGGCGAATCCCCCTGAGAGATAGTACTGAGCCAGACCTGGAGTTTTCTTACCACGCCTCATTTCCAAGCACTCCTCATTCGTGCATATGTCAGAGCATGAAGAAGACCCATGGCACCGAACATGCTGGCCCTTGAAATTTAGGAAGGAGTCTAGATCCAATGGGATGGGATCGGGAGCATTTGAGGGACCACCCTCCTGTATTTTGAGTGCATCAGTTAGCCTCCTCTTTAGATTAGGGAAGCCCTTCAATATTCCTGAGAGAAAACCAGACCCATCATAGCATTCTAAATATGGTGATGAACAAAGAGAGTATGCCTTGCTGGATTTTAAACTGGGATTTACCAGGAATCAAATCATCATCATGGGTTTCTGACTCATGATCAGATGTACGGGGCAACTTAGGACTCTTTCTCGACCCCGAGAAACTGCCCAAGGGGGGATCCGCACGTTTACCTTTCAAGCTAGTTTTAACTTTTGACCCCGAGATCCTGCTCAAGTAAAAGGAGGGATCAATGCATTAACTTCCACATCTAAGAGACAAATAACTCTTCCACAGAGCTTATGTGTTCAAATTCTGAGGGAAATAAAAATGTTCCCCCACTGAGTTTACAGGACGTAGCAGCTTGCTCGACTAATATATAGTTTGGAGGAGAGCATTTCATGCATGGTAAAGAGATTTATATCGAACCTGCACATGTGCTCTACGAAGTCATCTACCAGAACAGGCCATGAACCTGAAGAAAAACCCAAGAAGTCTCGTCACAGGTAGTAGGGACATACAGGGAGCACTACAACTCGTAAGATTATAAAGACACGGTCATCATTCTAATACCTTCGGGATCATAGCCTTCAAAATTTTCATGCACGGTGCGGCTAAATACTAGGACTTGCTGCCAAGTGTCCTCGGTAATGTTGTAACGATGATTCTTCTGGAAAATTTTGGTAGTTCAGACTTTCAAGCTTAGTTGAAGTTCCAACCCCGCAACAAATAAGAGCAATTCTTGGAATAGGATTGAGATACAAAAGAGATATTCTGGTTTATGGATTTAACGCCCGTCACAATTTTGAATACAAATAGTAACAAATGTACCTCAACAAAATCGCACCACTGGTCAAGAAGCCGAAATCTCCCAGCCAAAACGAGCCTCCAGGCAGCAACAGCTCTGCTGACAGCTGTCAACAGTTCCACACAGAAGATAATCAAGACAAAACGTAGTCATTACATCCCAAGAATGGAGACAGGAACGACAGACGGACTTACAGATATTCCTTTGACCATTTTCACGGCAAATGAAGAACACAAAGTCATAGAAGCGTGAGAATTCAGAGAAGTCCACCTGGAAGACCACGAACAAGAAAGCACGTTTACTAACAAAATTTCACCCCGATATGTTACATAAGAGGACACAATATCTTCAAGTTATTCATCAAATCCTTAAAGTAATATGTATTATATGTATATATAGATATATGTCTATATAATAAGAACCCAGAGATGAACCGAGTCTCACCATAAACTTGAGATGCGACATAAGATTGTCTATTGCTTCAAAAAGTGAGTCCCTGTACCATTGATACATCAGTTAATTTCAAACTCAGAATCCAAAGGGGACTGTTCTTGGTCAAATATACTTCGAAGGCACATTCAATTGACAAAAGCAGCAAATGTTCCATTTCCTTGGAAAAGCAACCAAAGTTTATTCCCCCTTTTTTCCTTCCTTTTGACCTTTTGCTTCAATGGAGATACTGTTAATCATATTATTCTGTCAGATATTCTCATGGAACAGGTGGGGTCCCATTTAAGCGTTTTTCGTGCAGATAAATGACTAAATGAGTGGTGGTTACGAATTGCATATTGAAGAGATAATGGGTAAGCAATATAGGTTCAGAGAGCAAAAAGTATCTGTAACATGTACACCTAGGCCATATGCTATATATCATTCAAAGCAGCGAAGCACAGGGACATTTCCGATATCATAAACCCCGAAGCCATTACGGGCCGTACCCGACGTTGGGCACACTCATACACACCCCAAAATCCCATGTGATAGCCGCCCAGCCCACACTCCCTAATATCTCCAAACCACCGACTCACCGGCATGCTGGCTGCCCAACTCGGCCTAGTGGCCGACTCCTACCTCCTCTCACGTGGAGACCATGTGATGCCACCTGTATTTTCCCCCCACCCCGTTGTCTATGACCCTCATCTTCTCTTCATACATATACTTTCATCTACTCTTTCTTCATACCCTCACTAACTTAAGAATCGGGGGCCATTTCGGGCAAATTTCATCCAGTCTGGCTTTCTTGCAGGACCCAAGGTGCACCGAGGACTTCACCGAGCCCACCAGACCAGACTGCTCGCTCAATCAAGCCCAGTTTACCCCGTGGACATATCACTTGGACTCCCTAACACCATGCTCAATTAAAACCACATACGATGCAATCGTTCATTGCCGAGAAACAAATCTGACATCACTTACTGGATAGTCAATCTCTGTGGTATCATTTTCAAGAGCCGTGCCAAATCATCCTGGCAGGACTTAACCTGACATTTAATACAGATGCCAAGACTTGACTTCTGATACTTGATGGCTGCAATGAAACCCCCAGAAGAGAAAATCAAGGAGTCAATTTCCTCACTAGAAAAGCCAAATCTTGAGTCCAACATATAAGCAATATCGTTTTCTACCCAAAAAAAAAATCATCAAAAGCCCAGAAAGAAAAATAGACAAGAAATTTGGACCGATCAAGAAAGGAAAATATACAAGAAATTTCTACAAATCAATCATAAAAAATCCATAAAGGAAAATATACAAGATATTTGGACCGATAGGAATAAGTCTGAGTTGCAAACTAGTAGAATAGCAGTCAAAGAACTCAAAACAGAGCAAGATACAGCAAAGGGTACACAAGAAAAAAATGGGGAATTCTAGTGAATTACCACAGAATTGGCAGTAGACGTCAAAGATGTCAAGCAGGGCAGAACCGGAAGAATCCATTGGAGATGCGGGTGAGAAGCTCTAAATCAAGAATCAAGAATAGTATGACGCGGACTTCCTCTGCTAGAGGGGAAATTCCGTGCTCGCTTCCTCTGTTTGTCTCAGCTCCTTCCGCAGCTCATTTCATAAGAACAGTAAGAGGAAGACTAATCCGATTCGCGTCGGTCGGACAATAATATGCTTAACCTAACCGGCTATGTAGGCCGGTACATTGCCGTAGACCGGGTTGATGTAAATGTTCGGATAGATGTAAAGTTTATAGGAATTGATGTGGGTGGCCCGACTCACGACTCGGCCTATTGAATTACGGTCTAGCCTAGTATAGCAAGTGTGGTGGCATACAATGATACAAAATTGAACATGCCAACGAGAATAGTTTTGACCCGAGGGGACGGTTACAAGAAAAAGACACGTTCAGCTTTATGGATGGAAGGCCATGGCTCGAGTCAGAAGCAGTGGACGGGTTATGGAGTAGTGTGGCTAATCATGAAGAACTAAGAGCGGTTTCAACCTCCCTAGGAGGAATGGATCCATTGGATGATCAAGAGGATGCGGTCGCCAAGATGGGGAAGATCCCAGAACCAATTGTCCGGTAACCTTCATTGTATATTGGTACGAGAGATCTCATTATATAAAAATTTTACATGATTTATAAGAACGATGAAAGTTTAAGCTAATAAGATAATAACACTAGTATCTTATATGTCATGATCTTTTTATCTATTTTTTCGATATAAAATTTCATTTCTCCACACTCGCTCTCATGTGACGACATAACTTACATGTGCCATGAATACCACCCTCAATCATTATCCACAAGCTGGCATACTCTTTCATGCTCATATGAGAGAGTCAACTAACTCGATAGTTAATCGGACTATCAGTCTCAATAATTACCACACAAGTCTTTTTTCAATCTCCGCTAATAATTGGGCATGCACAAGCACACGATCGTAGCATGAACGAAAGGAACACGAGCAAACTTTGAAGGAAAAAACACAGCGTGAATTCACTACCAACAAAACAAGTACAAAGATCCTGTTCAGGATTGCTACTCACTCGGCTCACCGAGTGTATGCCTTAATGGCACATAGCTGCTCACACTCCTCAATGGACGCACCCTTTGTCAATTCACACTCAGACTGGTAAGGGTACATGGGACTCTTTCCCCGCACCTTTATATGCTTCAGCTAAACGGGCAAGAAAGGCAAGTAAGCAGCTGTCAATCCAATCCAATCAGCAGCTAGTTTTTGTTCTTGCATTTCGGTTGGCCTTGATCAAGTACAACCTCACAGCATAAGCACTTGTCGATCAATATTCATTTGGGTCAGCAACTACTATCTGTGAGCGTTTGATCATACGCTCTTCAGCATCCATTGCACGCCATCGAGTAGCAACAATATCGTGCACTCGATCATCACAAGATGGAGAATCCATGAGCACATTTGCGGTACTGCATTGTGTGTTCACATCACCACCCATACACCATGCACTGTCACTAACTAGCAATGCATCGCATGACCATTGATTGATACTGCATTGCATGATCGAGCATCCCCGATCAACATTCTGTGCATGCCCTGGCACCCACGAGCTGTCTTAACCATCCACGCCACTTTGTTTGAGTACCATCCCCATCAAGGCCACAACGATCAGATTCGATCAACCAAGTCTTTGCTCATAATGTATCAGTTTCCTTGCTTGAGCAAATCTCTCGTCCACGTTAGCCTCTTTCACCTTGAACGTACCTAGTCGCATGCACACCCTTGCACACTGTGCGTTACTGATGCCATGAGGTACAACTTACGGCATGCACACTTTCAAGTCACAGCTCACGGCTATAACAAGCCTCCCTTACCTGTGGAAGTGGACGCATTGTCAATAGGGCACCATCAAACTTGTTGGATTCCCGCACGTCCATCACACCCAATTGTAAGGTTGTCACTTTATCTATTGGTTTATCCTTGCTGATACTGTCCATGCAGAATCCCTGCATGAAACGTGGTTGTTAGGGATTGACTATCAAGCATCCACCATGATGAGGCGTAACAGCAACACAAGCATCTACAGAGAAACTGTTGTCTAGAATAAGGTCCTAGTCGTCCACCCATGAAGACGATTAACTCTAGCTTGCCGTTCCACTCTCCAATCCGGACAGGTGCGGTGCATCTCCAGCCCTTTTTCCATATAAAAGTACCTCATGATTTTGCTTCTGCTGCTCTCACATAGTCTTATGTTTCTGTCTTCTCCATCTTAGGATAAAATAAACAGGCTCAACTAACAAATTGCCATTGCGAAAAAGCAATAAAAGTGACCAAGCACCTCTCTTGCCCGTGTTGACAAGACCACATTATTGAATAAGGTATTCTTTGGCAAAATGCTGCCAAAAGAAAGTTAATTGCAGCAGTATAAGTATAAGAACATGATGATAAGTGGTACGAAAAATAATGATAAAGAGCACCTAGCACCTTGTTCAAAGCATTGAGAAATTAGCTTTGTTAAATTCGTTATTAGAATCGAGTTCATTTTCACTTAAAAGCTCAAGCTGATAGGTGGTGGTATCCAACTTTTTTATAAGCCCACAATGTTTTCTTCATTTAATCGATGTGAAATCGCATATCTCAACACCCCCGTCCTCAACAACTATCTACAAGCCGGGCATTCTTCTTTCGGTCTCGGAGGAGGGGGACAATTGGCCACAAGTCGGGCAATTTTCTTCCGTACTCGAGCTTATATCAACTGACCATGAGCCATGGTTATGAACTCGGGACGGGCGAGGTGTGAGCCCACTGGTTTTGATATCATGTTAAATTCATTGTGAGTCCGTAAGGAATCGGACCCGTTTTCACTTAAAAGCTCAAGCTGATAAGTGGCAGTATCCAATCTTCTTATAAACTCATAACGTTTTCTTCATTTAATTGATGTGGGATTGTATATATCAACAAGATTCGAATTAGAGCAATTTATGGGAAAGGGGGACAGATCATTACCCCCGAGCCTATTTGCACCCTGTGACCCAAGCTAAAAAGTGTAGCTTTGCCTACGTATCGCTTTCACCTTTAGGTTGCAACTTAGTTGAGGAAATCTCATGCTCAAGAGGCAGAACAAAGCCCACAGAGCCCCCCAAGTTCATGATGTGAACAAGTCCCCCGAATGATCATGAGCTGTACCAGGAAGAAATTTCACAGTAAAAAGAAGAACCAGCAGAGACTTAACCGATGGAGTTGGGTTTAATCATGAGATTAACCATCCCAATTGGACATCATTACCAACAACATGAAACTGGAAATGAAATTGATTGGCTTGGCAGCCTGCCCGAGCCGCAGCCATAGTTTTTCTCTACAGCTTGATGTTCTCACCCGAACAGAAGATGTGCTATGGATTCAAAGTCCCGAGGATGCTCCAAAGGGGTTGAATTTCTATCTCCACATAATTTTTAAAACTAGACTAGAATGAAAACCGGTTAAAATATTAGCTCATGGGTCAAATCATGAATTTAATTAGTTGAACTAAATATTTAATAAATAACTTATAATAATATATAATTATTGATTACAAGTTAAAATACAATATATTGAATACCAATTTATGGCTTTAAAATTTATAATATCTATCATAATACTTAATTTTAGTTTAAAAATATAAATTTAAATCTAATAAAAACAAATTATTACATCAATGTTCTTTTTCTAAATGAATGTCGGGCTAATGAGATTTTTAAATTTAAATCAAATTCTCCTGGTTCAATTAAGTAAGGTAGTCAAACTAGAAACCAGCAAATTTGGATGAATTTGACAAAATTTAGAGTGCATTTGGATTAATTAAGTAAATTGAGTTGGTGATGCCTGGCTCCTTGTAATCAGCCTAATTTGATTTTAAAAACTATGATTTGAGACTAAAATTGAAAAATGGCCCATTTTTATATTTAATTGGGATATTAACAAAAGAAATTACATGAGTTAAAACTTGTTAGTGATTATCTTCAAAATATATTACAAAATTTGGCATCATACGGAATTTTAAAACAAACTCAATGCGTCAATCCAAAATTTAACCTAAAATTTTACACACCTATGTTAAAATTATTAACATTTTCGTCCCATAAAGATTAGCCGGTCGATACTCACAGAATTTTCTCGGTGATATTATTGGACCGTGACGGACCGGTTCACTGCCTGAACCGGAAGTAACCCTAGCCCGCCGACCATTTCTGTTTTGTTCTTCAGACTCGAAGACAGCACCTCCTCATTCCTGCGACCGACCGCCCGCCCGCCCGACCGCCTCAGTTCTCCTTTCCCCGACCGGTGATTTACGTCAGCTCACCGTGCGTCTCTGTGCGGCAGCGACATCGTTTCCTCTCTCCGACCGCTCACCCCTCTCCCTGGGCTACGCCTCTCCGCCCACCTGCCACTGCTCTGTACTTCCTCCTCTAGTCCTCGCACCTCAACAGCCCTCCTCCGTGGTTCTGCCTCAAATTAACGGTAGTTTCTTGCTCTTGTCGGTTGGCAGCTCCATTTTTTTTTTTTTGGTTTGCTTCTGCTTGATCCAGTGATGCATTGAATGGCTGATTAACCGTGGCCAAATCCGGGGATCGTCTCCCGGGGTACTTCACCGACGGCGCAACGCCAACTTAAGTTGACTCGGATTCTCTTTCAATTGTCGGCACATCCTCCTCGTGTTGTGGCTAAAGTCGCGCTAGAAAGAGAGAACTTATTGCATCGATTTTGGATTCATCAGCAATTTTCATACTATCATTGGATGAAACTGAGGTGAAGATGATATGCTTCGGTTCTCATGAACGCCTTGTTATCAAGATTGTGGAGTTCAGTGCTTCGAACCAGCAAAACAAGATTATAATTTGTAATCTCGTATCAGGAAAATATTTTGCTAAGATAGTCGGTGTTGGTTTGGTTGGGCTGGGGCCTCGGTGCATCATTTTATGTCTCCCCTATCCTTTGGTGATATTTGCTACTGTATTTGAGTTTTGCATGAAAAATCGAACTTAAGTTTGCTGATGCTGCTGCTGTTATTGTTTCAATATTTTGAGCTCCTGTGCTTCTGTTAACTGCTGTTTAAACCATTTTAAACATTATACAGGTACATTACTAACCTCAGTTATCAAAAAATGTTACACTATTAACCTCTATGGAGATCGGATCTTCCAATTTAATCTCTCTCCCTCTCTCTCTCTGTGTTTTATTTTTTTTTAATGATGTGTTTTGCTTCTTGAAAGATCATACATTTATGTATAGCTTGATAGTGAAATCTTGATTGATCAAGTGATGTTGTTTTGGCTGCTGGAATGGGTAAAACAGCAGAATAATTCTTGCTGGAGTTAGTCCACTATCTGATTCTATTCTGTTGTTTGAAATGAATGACTCCCTGCAATTCTTGTTTTGCCCTTGCTCCTGTCATTCATTCCTTTCTTGAGTTAAGATGAAGTGTCTAGGGTGGGATCCTGCTTTTTGTATGTAGTGTGGTTATGGTGGCATGGGGCCTCACTGTATGGAGGAATAGAAAGCTTCATATGAAGCTGGTGCTTCATTGTCACCCAAACTGGAGGGTATTCCGCTTTTTTTAACGGTATTTTAAAAAAATGAATAATAGATTACTTAGTCTATTTATTCAGCAAAAATATATTAGACTTCTTAGCTATACCACCATTGTGGATCAAAATTCATAGGCTTTAGCTACTATACCATGTTGATAGTGACCATGAAATGACTCGTTGGGGAAAATCCTTGTTAAATTATCGAATTGTTTTAAGACTTTTTAAAGTTGTGGATGTTTTATTTTCGGTTAAATGGAGGCTCACGTGTCTAAAAGGGAATAGGAGGAAGATGGAATATAAAGGCATTGGGGATCTCATTGTGAGATTGAGCTAGGACCTCTTGATTCTAGGTGGTAGACAAATGCAACTACATCAAACCTCCTTTCTCTGCCCCTATATTTTGTATCCTTGTTGTCTTAGTGGCCATTTTCTTTCTATATAAGTTCCACATGTCATTATCTTGCTTCTCTCTTTCTCTGCCCCTCTCTAGCCCCATGATTGTTCTCACAATGTGTTATTGACTCCGTTCCCTATTCTTTACTCTTCGTATTCCAATTGAAGAGTCACTTCTTGCTGTGCTGTTTCTGAATATAGGTGGTACTTTCAAGCTAGTTTTGCTCAGCTTCAACTATTATGTTCATTCCTCGTCTTTCAAGAGTTGCACTTCGACTTGCTCAGGAGCTTTCCAGAGGTTTTTTATTTCCTTCTGTTTCCTGTTCTGCATCCGAATATGTTAGGGTTTTATGACTTGCAGCTGTTAACCTATCTTTTCAAATTTGTTATATAAATAGAGTTTCTGGCCACAATGGCCTTTGGCTCTGTGATGGATTAAGTAAATTCATTTGAATTATCTTTTGGTCCCATTTCTTCCATATTGCAGGCAAATGTCCATCACAGGCCATAAGAGGCTATGCACAAAGACCCTCTACTCAATTCATGCAATGTCAGGTTAGTTAATGTTGTTTTGCTGTGGGAGTTGCAATTCTTTCGAATGCAGTTGTTGAGTTTGAGTGATATGTTTTTCTTATCATGGTTAATTTTGATTGTAAGTCAGTTCTGAGTAACTATTACTCAAAAAAAAAAAAATTCAGTTCTGAGTAACTGATCCATGGAAAAGTAATATAGATCTTGGTTAACTTAGCCTTTCTTTTCTAGTGTTGTTTTAAATATTGCTCAGATTCAAACATCATGACAATGCAGATTGTGGCTTCTTGATAATGATGTAATGTTAATCTATTGTATCAATTTTTTTTTTCGGGGCTTGTAGCAATTTGTAACCCTGTGAGGCACCTGGTACTGGCTTTGAAGTCTCTTGTTTTCTATTGGAATGTCTGATTAGTAGATGTAAGTAGGATCATTTCTACACTTTCATTGTAGGTGCTACTGCTGCTTATGTGTTTGATTTGCTATATTTGTCAATAACATGTGCCATCAAAACTCTAGACCTTCGAATTTTTAGTTCTTGGGATATCAATTTTGGATGTTACTGAGGGAAATGTCTTGCAGAGGCCAAGGGCCTTCTACTTGTATGTGCAATTGATGAGTGAATAAGTGATTGCAGGAAATGAGAATACCATCAAAACAAATAAAGAATTTCTTCACAAACTTCTGTATGGAAAATGCTAGTAGGTCAAGTCATATTCCTTTTACAGGATTAAAGAATGAGCCTGTGGAGTGGTTGTTCTCTAGATACTCACTCTATTTAAATGAACCATTAACTGAAACTAGACTACTGTGTAGAGCTTTTGTCTGGGAGAGATGTATGGTACTGATAAGGGTATTATACTTCTGTCTTTTTTTGCTGTGCGAACACTGATTTTGGAATAGCACATAGCAGGGTTCGTTCATGTTAGCCCTCAATGCACTCAATGGGATATAAATAGCACTACATGGATCATTTTTTGTTCAAAAGTTGTCGGTTTTTGAAGTCTATACTGAGATCATTATTGTGGTGATGGCAATATACTCTCTGAGTTTCATCAAAATTGTTTAATAGTGTTGAGGTACTTACTGTTCTTTTACTTCCTAGGCCTTGTTGCTTCTTTATTCATTTGGAAAGCTTTCATTTTTAATATTGCTATTTCACATTCTCTTTAAGGCTACTTTTCTTATTATCCCTACTATAACATGAGCTTGTTCACTGTAATATTGAACAGCTTGCTCTTCAATCTAAATTCTATTATTTCTCTTGGAAGTGAATCTGCAATCTGCAACAGGTTGAACAGGGGATGGAGAATAAGCTGTTCCAGGCTAGCATAATGCGTAAACAATGCCTTTTTTCTTCCACGGTTTCTAATGATGCTAGTGGGGATGCAGTTGAGCAGAAAGAGAAGTAATCTCTAAAAGCAGCATCAAAGCTACCTCAAATTTCAGTTGTGTTGACATTGTGATTTCGTAATAGTGTGGAGATCTTTTTGCAGGATTTCTGTCACCTTTGTTGACAAGGATGGAGAAGAAAAACATATTAAGGTACCCATTGGAATGTCAATGTTAGAAGCTGCTCATGAAAATGATATAGAGCTTGAAGGTAAATATCTTGATGCAAGTACCATTACATGTTCAATTCTTACTTGCAATCTCATTTTTATTCAACAAGTAATTTGTCCTAGGTTTGGTTTTTTGAAATTGCAAAATTATCTTCCCACTTGTAGGTATATTCTCTTGTAAATAACAATTCTTTCAATTATTGTGAAGAATTCATTTTTTTCTCATAACAGCAAGAGAGTCTTTTCCTAGTCATTTAAGTGATTATTAAAGACCTTATTTTTTCATAATACTAAGTAGATGAGAATTCATCACAACATTTGCAAGATTTCTTGAGTCACATAGTTGTCTGGAGCCTAACACTGTGCTGCTATTTTGATATCAGGAGCTTGTGAAGGTTCACTTGCCTGTTCTACATGCCATGTGATTGTGATGGTATGTTTTGAGATAATTGAAAGACAAAACTTGATTGACCACATTTTCCACCAGATTTGCTATGGAAACTGAGAAATTGAGCCCTGTGGCAGGATATGAAGTACTACAATAAATTGGAAGACCCAACTGATGAAGAAAATGATATGCTGGACTTGGCCTTTGGGCTGACAGAAACGTGAGTAGCCTTGTTCATGATATTCTTACCTCCGACCAAGATTAATGGGTCCTCTGAAAAAATAATGCAATTTGTTGGGATTTGGCAGGTCCCGTCTGGGGTGTCAAGTAATTGCTAAACCTGAACTTGATGGAATCTGCTTGGCAATTCCTGCTGCGACTCGAAATTTTGCCGTTGATGGGTATGTCCCAAAACCACATTGACGTGATAGGCGAGCCAATGTAGCGTTTGGTGAGTGTAAAGGATGTTTTCATCCAAATTTTGTAGTCACTGTGGTTTATTCAATCCTAGCACTTAACTGTTACTGCAAAAGGAGTAATAATACTGATTTCACATTGGATTGTACATCACTCTGTGGACAATGATAAATTGCTACAGCTGATACAGCTGTAAAAGAAAATCACATCAAATTAGAATAAACAATTTTTTTAATAGAAAGAAGGTTCCGTGCCTTCTGCATGTCAGTGTTCCATATGACAAGTTGACTGTCCCAATTCATTCTTTCGGCGAGTGTATATGTTGCCGTTCTTAATGCTAGTTGTCCCAGGCAGGTGTGGAAACTATGCGTTTGCCTTAATTTGTATCTTCTAGTCAAGTCGAGTTTACCTCATCTTCTTCTTGGAAAGTGATTGTTCATTCATGGAGGATGCATATGCTCGTCTTTTGGCCAACATAAAAGTTGCATTGGTTAGACGCAATTGATACAGACTGATCATGGGATAATCAAGGGCTCAAGAACGTGAGAAGATTGTAACTTAGGCCAACAAGGAACCTAGAGAAGTGTAACATCCTGGGGCGTCGAGGGCTTTTAGTTTTAGAGCCGGTTATATGCAGCAAACTGGCAACAATGTCAATGATCAGATGAGCAGACGTGAAATGCTGCTGCAAACTAAAGGTGAAATCTAAGGGCAAAGGATGAATGAAGCCTGACTGACAGCACTCTTTTCCCCGAGAAAGAAACTGCTCTTGTGATCCATTCAGCAACGTGCTGAAGCTAAGTCCACTTTCTTAAGCACAGGCTCGCGTCCCAGTTAGTCCATATCCGAAATGGATCTGTCACGACCCGATTGTTAATTTCCTTGTTACTGCTTTTCACCCATTCTCTCCATTCTCCTTCAACTTCTCCTCCTCTCCCAGATTCTCTGAAAACGTTCAAGAATTTTGCTATGGGTATTTGACCACGGTTACATGGATATCTTGTGGATGATGTTTAAGGGGTTCGTCGAATGCCTGTTGTCAAGCTCCATTGCAGTTCTGGCAACTTAAGACTATACCCCTCATATCTTAGGTGCTACATTGCCTTATACTCTTGCATTGCAGTCTGGAAAGTGTCCTTTGAAGTTATCAAAGATGAAGAGAACACATACTTGTCTCCTTAGATGCTACCGACGTGAAGACCGGGCCTCAAAATGGAACTCCTAAGTTCACAAGATGCCCGGTCTCACTCTCTTAAACAATAGGAGCTGTAGATATGTGAAAATTGCTACTTGATCAGCAGAAATCAGATATGAGTCAGGACTCATATCTAACCAGTATCCAGAAACAATGGACAAAATGCTAAACCACCCACTCATCTTCGCCTTCTCAACATGACATCAAGCTGCTGGTGATTCAAAGATAATCTCTGAAGAAATCTAATCGGGAATTAGAACTCCATGCATCAACAATTCGACACAAAATTCCAAAAGAAAAGTGAAAAGCAGCTTAGAACAAAGATCTCAATTGCAATAGCCAGATGTATATATTCATGCCTGTATCTCTTTATCACAAGAGCTTATTCCAAAGTACCATGCTACTCATAAGACTAACTATATCTGTTCGTCGGTTTTATTGACATTATGCTAATAAACATAGTATCATTTTTCCTATCCTACTTTGTCTTCCTCACCCTTCTTGGCCCTGGAACCACCAACCTACCGACAGAGCACCCGCACCTCGCCCTGAAAAGAAGAACAGCCCTCCCATTGGGAGGAGCCATCTTCTTCAGCCCAGCCTCCAATTCCCGGTGACAGTTTCGGGGCAAATCAAACAGGCCCTTCCCCGACCCTTCCTCAGTTGAGCTTGAATTCTTCAAACATTCCTCGGTTTCCAGCTGAATATCGAACTCAGCCGCCTTCCTGAGACCCCTACACTTAGGATTCCCGCACTTCCGGCCTGTGAAACACATCAGAATCCCCCAAGTAGCCAATGCTGAGCAAGAAACACCGACCCAGATGCACCCATAAATCAGTGGCTCCTCGCGGATTTCCTCTTTAACCATGTAACCAATTGTCCCAACGACTCCCACCAGCCAGACAAATATAACCTTGGCATATGGGTATAGCAAGAATCCACAGGCACTGATCACGGCGATCAAGATCACAACATCGACAGCAGCCCACCGGTACCCACAACATGGCAGGGTTTTTGGGCAGTTGGAGGCGGAGAAGGCCTTTCTAGTCCGGGACTTATAAGCCGAGTTCACAGAGCTATCCATGAGGGTGAACTTGTCAACAGCGTCCTTGCAAACAGAGATTGAGCTCTGCAAATAGAGCATTTCAAGGACAAATCCCAGAAGTTGAACCCCAGTTTCTGATACCAAAAGCCCCCACCGCAGTCAGATCAAAATCCAAAAAGAAAGAAACCTGATTGGGTTATCCAACATCCGCCAATCGGCAGAAATTTCGACAACCGAGGTGCTCCCAGGAAACAGAATCGAATCGCCGGAAAGAGCTGAGCAATTTAATCCCGCGTCTTGACGACAGCGCCAACAAAATCAGATCAATAACGAGCAACAAACGTGTAATATTGAGCCCACCCACGCCACCGACAAGCTAAAGTTTCAAGCTTTCGAGCTGCCGGTGTGACTGGAAATCAAAGAGTCCATGAACAAATAGCAAAATCCAATAAAGCAGAGGGGCGCAGTCCAGAATTAAACTCCGAACATTGGCATGAGAAGGGGTCGGGGCATCGACGATGGTTTCCGTTGGAGTGGGAACTGGGTAAAAGTAGCCGGCGTGAATGGTTCTATATATGGACAAAGGACGAGGAGGGAGAGGTGAGCCGTGAGCGGCAAGGACAAGGAAAGAAAATGTCATGAGGAGGAAGGTTTGCTTTTTTGCTCAGAGGTTGGGTTCGTTTCCAAAATTTTGAAGTTTAATGAAAATGTTAAGATAAAATTGAAGATTTTAATTATATGTGAACAATAATTAAATATGGGCCAAGAACATTACATGTAATGTGAAAAAAAACAAAGGAGAGAAGATTGTTGTATTCCATAAGTTGATTAGATTGTTTGAGAAATTTAAATATTTTATTGACTTGTGATAAATTTAAGTTTAAAATACGATGAATCCAGCATGATCTAAAATTTTTTTTTCCAGATTATTGATATTTCAATCATAAAATTCGAATTTAGAAATGTGCTGAAGCAAAAAAATATGTAGAACAATCCCCCATACTTATATGGATTCAACCAAATACTTTAAATCTGTGTGTGCGTGTGAGAAGGGGGAGAGTGCGATTCAGATTTTCTATTTTGTAATTAGGTAGGCTCACTAATTAGTGTCAATAAGCGAAGTATTTTTCTTTCACATTTGAATTTAATATTCACCAAATTGAATATTTCCCTCCCTAATTCAGGCTTACAAACACAACAATAATGTTTTCATTGATATTAAAGGAATTTTAGACCAATGTCCAATCCCAAAATTCAAGTTAGATGATATAAGTCTCGGTAATCTCGTATTTCATTTTCTTTTCGTCGAATTTTGTTAGTGAGATTTTATTATTTTTTAAAGCAAATGTGAAAAATAATTTCTTCTAAAAAAAATCTTTCTACCTAGGAAGGGTTTCATAATTACCAATATGGTCATCTATGTCTTGATTATTTATTTTGAATCTGGTCAATGGAATAAGAGGTCCTCTTCAGCATAGAATTTTAACTTTCTAGATAAGTGAAAATTTCAAATATTCATACTTTATGGGTATTAATGAAATTATTATTTTTATATAAAATTCAAAAAATATTGAACTATAACTAATCAAGTTCAAAACGTCTTGGTCCATAAAGACGATAAAACCCTCATAAAATAAATTTCTTATATTTATAAGACTCAAATTCAAACCTTATTTAATAGAAGAGAATTGATTGTGAGCTATCTCAATAAATTTGTATACGTAATAAAATTATTTTAATTAGTAATGATTATGAGAAGCCCTGTTTCAACATCACACGCCACGCGGGATTAAGACTGCGGTCAGAACATTCCGTTCAAACATCATCTACCATTTTAGTCTTCCATTGACAATTAGATTAGTCGACTATCCAATCCTAAACCCCTTGATTTTCCAAGAATTAGACTCGTCTCATGATGATCAGGCATCATCACGAAACCCCATCATAGGTTTGTACTTTCACATACGAATCATCGGGTTGTTCGCCTGCTCATCATCGATCATCTTTCTTATAGCACTTTAAACTGTTGTTATAACTTTTTTTTTTCCTGCGTGCATGCGAAAGGGAGAATTTATTTTCGTAGCGCTTTAAGCCGTTGTTGTAATTTTTTTTTTTCAAAAGAGGTGTAACTCGAGTTACAATTTTCTGAGTTGAAGTCTCGAGATTTTTTTTCCCTCAAAGAGCCGTAAATGAAAAGTAATGAGTTGCAAGTAGAGGTAGCAAATCGTGCCGGTCCAGTCTTATTAGGTCGTGTCGGCACAGCACCATAAGGGCTGGTCCAATCACGGCCCTTTAGGATAGAAAGCCGGGCCGGCATGGCACAATAAGACAAGGGTGGCCCCGACCCAGCCCGATAACACAGTAATCTCCATTGATCGTGACTTGTCTATAATTACAAGTGAGCTCATAAAAGGGCTTCTTCTATCCTTCAATAGTGTCTGACAGTCTACTAGGTTTTTTTTTTTAAAAAATTTTCCTAATCAGGCTATCGTGTTGGCCCGATCTAGGGATCGTCAGGCCTAGCACGTCCGATAAAATTACTGGACTGTTCCAACATGGCACGACACGATAAGCCCTAGCCTAGGCACGGTGTTATCATGCCGGGCCGGATTTTCTAGGTCTAGTTACAAGTGATTGGAGTCCAGTCACTTAATCGTAAAATTTCCCTGTATCATCATAAATAGATTGGTCTATGTGGTAGGAATCTTTACTGTATTTTTCTGAGGTCATTCAACGACTTAATCAAGCAACTTTAAAAATGAAAAAAAAAATCAAGAATTCACAGTACTAATTGAACCAATCTTCGCGATGAAGAGTGAAGAGGGAATTTCGCCTTAGAATGGTGGAGGAGACTCGAAAGTCTTTCCATTAGGCCCTGGTGGAGCTCACACGCCGTACCTTCAGTCGGCGTGTTGCACAGTGTGGCTTTGACTTTAGTGTCATATCTTTAAATCACCACTGAATTTAATTCTAATTCGATTAATTTTAAAAATTGAATCGAGTTAGTGATTGATTCTTAATTAAATCGATTGAATTAGTCGATCTTGTCCAATTTTTAAAACCGTGCTCAAAATCCTATGGTCCCGATCGGTTCAATTTTGAACTGGGCGAGGGGCTAAATTTCTCCCTGTCAAGACTTCTCTCGGCTCATGAAACTCCATCCCATAACCTTAATTTCAGTGGGGAAAGAGACAGACAGACAGCCGCCTGAAGTACGCGCTTTCGCGAGTCGTCGGAGTGTTTCTTGATGACCCTATGGAGTCAACCAATTACGTGGCACTGTCAAATTCCAAGTGACTTCACGACGCGGGCACCAGCGAGCATCCTTGCCTGCCACCAATCAATCCATCATCTCGACACGTAAAAGGGGAGCCGTGTGAAATCCAAAAGTTATTCGGCCGTGTTAACTCAGAGGCACATGGGCCTAAAGCCATGGGAGGAATCTCAGACCCCGAAAAGAACTCTTACGGAGATTTCATATGAAGACTCTCCACTCGGGGCAAACCCTAGGGATGGCAATTGTGCCCCGACCCGACCAATCCAATCCGCAATGACCTGCTTAGAGGCCGGGGCAAGACCTGCCCCAGCCCGCATGCAAGACAGGTCAAGTTTGGAACCTCCTATTGACCTTCCCTGACCTGCCTCGGCCCGCATATGTATATTCAGTATATAGATTTATATTAAACGTTTTTAATGTTTTAAGCAATAATACTTTAAATAGCTTAATGCAATTATTTATTTCATTCATTTTTTATTATTATATATATTATTTAGTAAAAGAATGAAGGCTTCGTGCATATATAGAATTGTTTTCCTTTCTGCTTGTTTTCTTCCTCTTCGTTAGTCCCACGTCGTCCAGTGAAGATAGAAGGTACAGTATCTCCATTATATAAGGCAAAAGCCGGTCAACGGGCTTTTGGTTGGGCTGAAGTGGGCTCATTAGCAGTCGAGCCTCACTTATAAGTTTTAGCCCAATAGGGGCAGGCTGGGTGTTGACCCGCCTTGCACGGGTCAGGCATGAGGCAATAGATGTTGACCCGTGGCAGGGCACGGGGCAGGTCGTGCCGGTGCTCAAGAGGCAAGGGTGCGGGCCAGGTCCGGGCCTTATTACATCCGTCCTGACCTGGCTCATCTTGTTCGTCCTTGACTAACCACAGATTCTAAGGAACGTGATAGAAACGGTGGGCCAGTTCAACTGACCGTGATAAAAAATATATTGGGATCGAGTTTGTTTCAGATGAAAAAAATTATATGTTATGAGAATTTTACCTCTTAATAAGTTGATCTGACTCGAATATGAATTAGTTATGATCGATTGAGTTCTAGGAAAGGAAGAGGAGAACGATCATGATGGAGAAGGCCATCCATAAAATATATGAAGACAAGAATATATACGGAATTATTTTCCCAATTGACCATAAATTTTGTTTTCTCAAATCTAAGCAAAAACTATGTTTTTCTTTTGGCCTATGAGAGATGAGACACCGAACATGCGCCGTTTATAAAGTGCAATGGGGCATTTGCTTTTCCGTCAAGTCGTCCGATGCCTACTATATCAACATCACATGTGAACTATCATTAGTTATCTCAACAAAATTAAAGTGCTACACAGACGACTTAATATAAAAAGAAGAAAGCGAATGTTATGCTAAACTCAATGAATAACACACAGTTGATGCGTGAAAAGATTCCTCGTAAATTGAAAGAAATAGTCAAAGTTCACATTTAGTGGGAACACTTGCTCTAAAATATGTATTTGTGCTCTATGCTTAGGGCAATACTGTCGGGCCACTGACAAACAAAGCTCCAATCCACTGCATAAGAAAGCCCAGTAAAAGAGAGGGGTCGATCCACTTTCAAGGAGTTTCGTGCGATATTCATCAGTTCTAGGTTTGGGTCTCAAAGCCATAACCACAAAACGAAACGACCAAGAGCAGAGCTGGGGGCGAGCTTACGAAGCAGTGGTCGAGGTCGAGGGGGACAGTCAGATTGGTCGTTGTCGAGCATTGATTGCTAGGGAAGCTTGAGAGCCTTGATTGTTGCAGCCCAAAGGGGGTAAAAGGCCCAAATGATCTTCTTCTTTTTTTTTTTTTAGTGTGTATTTCCCATTGTCGACCGGTTTCTTCATGCCCACAGTGGATTAAAATGCAACAAATACCGTATTTCCCGTCCACAGTTTAGAAAAATTACAAACTACATTTCCATTTTCAGTCGATTTTTTCTATTGATTGAGCCAGAAATCCCTTTACCTTAGACTAATATTTATTATTTTAAATCGTCAATTATTTAAGATAATGTAAAAAAATGATTCTCATATTTATAGGTATAAACATAACTAAACTAGAAAATCAGTGATATCAAGGAATCTTGAAATATTTAAATAATATTGTTATGATATAACAAAAAAATATCAAATATCGTAATAAAGGGATGCAATATTATTTTCCAACATAATATTTCTTAAGATAATAAATTATTATCACCAATGCTCTAAAAAAATTTTAAAATAAATTATAATGATGAGAGACTAGAAAAGATAAACATGTTAGGTGATAAGCCAAAATCACATACCTTATTCAATCGAGCAACTTAGAGAATTATATCAACTCTCAACTTATTTACAACCTAAAAGAACCAATTAATTCGGGAAATAGAATAACTCAAAATATCAAATAAATAACAAAGAAACGTAGAAATATCAAATAATATATTTGATGGATATGATCGTATTTCTAAATATATTTTCCCAATACATATAATAATATTTCTAATAAAAATCTCCTCAATGAAATTAATAAATTCTCAAAATCGTGCGATAACCCAGTCTCTTGACAACTATGTGAAAATGCCTTATTTATTTATTTTGCTATGTGGAAGAAAACAAAATGGGGGTGATTTCACCGATACAAGTCGGTTGGAGCAGTACGATGTTTCTTTCTTATAACTAAGGTTTTGGATATTACGGTTGAAAAAAAAAATGTACTCGAAATATTTTCGGCCATTGACCTAAATCAAACATGGATAAATCAATATCTGATAGATTTATTGATACTAACTCTAGTGGATAGGATGCGTATATTTTGGAGTAGCTCATGAGTTCGAAGATAATGAATTTCTCAGTATTAAGGGGAAAATAAAAACAAGGACTAAATATTTTGTCGGGGGTGCAAACCAGCGCCTTGAGCGATGAAAAAAGTCAACCTCTTAGCTGGAAAAATAAATAAAGAAAACCTTACCCACATGGTGTGTGGCCGTCCACTTTCATAAGGTTTCTTCAAGATTTTTGTTGAATAATTTTTTTATTTCTAATATTGTATATCTTTTTTAAAGTTTGAAGTTCTCCAACTAGGATTAGGTATCATTAAAATACTAATTAAATGATTTAAGACGGTTCAACACACATGCCCCTTTAAGATAGGGTTTGAGCTGACATTTTATAAATAAAAGGAATTTATATTGGAAAAATTTTATCACACTTGGTGGTGGGTGGAATGTGGCTTGAATTTGCATTAATTAGGGACGAACACCTTACATATATGAGATGATTTATATATATATATATATAATTGTACCATTAAAATCTCAGGCAACACCGACTCTTAAATTTTTTTTTTTCTAGTCTCCCATTAAATAAAACATACAACACATGGTATTTTTGGTTTCCTTCTTCCAAGAATTGACCTTAGATATATTAATTTGAGCAACGAAAAACAAGTAATTATTGATTTTTCAAGTTGTGAAATTGTCTTTATGGATATTATTGTTATAATTGTACAGATCCTCCTACACCTTAAAAATAGTTAAAATAAAAAATAAAACACCTAAAGCATTAAAACCCAAAAATCTTAAAATAACTAAAGCTTATTGTATAAAAATTATCCGATAAAAACGTATTTTTTTAGAATTTTTAAGATTTTAAACTCTATGTCCGTAATTTTCTATAAATTTTATATGACAAACTTACTGTATGGCAGCGTGAAATATTAATACAGTGGGCATGGACAGAAAAAAAAAACCTCAGTTTAGATATAATAATCTCGTAAATGCAATGATGGATCTACGTGTGGAATTTGAACAGAAATCGAAGCATATTAAATGCCCTTCCATATTGGATCGAGAGACGAAGCACTCACTCTCCTGGGAAAACCCAAAAGCAGCCGTTGTTGCGCCATCCCTTCTCCGATTCAAATGTCACAGCAGCAGAGATCTGTAACACATTGCCCGGCAATCTGAAGAAGCTACAGTGTCATGGGTCGGTCCCGCTCCCCCCTGGTTCTCCTCGTCGCTGCTCTGCTCGCCCTCTCTGTCTGCCAAGGTAAAAATTCCGTCGATTTTCCTATCTCAAAACTTCCCCCATTTGAGTTCTCTGACTTTTGAATGTCTATGAGATGAGATTGTTGGGGGTGGAGAACATGTTTCTTGTTTTGCCCTGACGACGCTTCTTGGCCCCAGGATTCGGGAGAAGAATGCTGATGGAAAGTGCAGATTATGAGGGCTCCTCTGTTCAATTCGAGGTTCGTTTCTCGCCATCCCTCCTGCTCGTTTCTGTCGGCGCACGATCTCCGATATTCAGAAAGCCGACTGGCACTGTTTAATCCATATTCGCGTCAGTTAGATTAGTTAACTGAGGGTCAGAGTTCTCTGTCGATGTGACAAGGGGTTAATTAATTCTACCAAAAACCAATGCAGCAGGGTGTTCATTCTCAGCTTCATTTTCTTTTGCTTACGATGGATGGTTCTTGTGTCTGTGCTTTCGAAAAATTCCCTTCGTTCTCCATCAGTCGGTTGTATCATCGGGGAGACGTGATCGGTTTTACAGGAAAGTGAGGGAGGATCAAGAATGATGATCGAGACGACGGATTACAAGGATCCCGAGCCCAACACTAACCCGAGAACCGGAGCCATGCTGAGTCCTCCAGATCCTCCTGTTCCTCTTCCGCCCCTTCCTCCTCCTCCGTCGCAGGGCTAATCGCGAATCTGATCTGAGTTTTTTGATTGGTGTCTCCATTTGTTTTCTGTGTTCATCGGACGTGTGAGCAAATAAGTCTCCCGCATGTCGGCTGGTCGTTGAGGCCAATATTTTGTGATCTCTTCCTATCTCCGTAGCTTCCTGTGATTTGTGTAGTTTGGCATGATCAAAGCATATGTCATTGCACTGTTATTATAAGGTTGTATTGATAAAAACTTCATTTCTAAAATTTAAGAAGTCGGTATTCTTTATGTTTTAGTTCAAACAACTCACAACTACCAAATGCTTTTCAAGCATACGTGCATGGAACAAGTTTCGAACCACTAGCCCAATATTAAAGAGAAGTCAATTTGAGGATTGTTGGAGAATAAACGGTGAAACCCTACTATGGGCAACATATTGCTGTAGTTATACACATAAATTAATTAAGATAGATTTTTGGATCGAATTATCCGAATGAAAAAGATTCAAATTGAGTTGGTTGCACCAATAATGTGTGCTGCTAATTTAACTCAAATCGATATTAATTATAAATAATGAGAATTTTCAATGGAAGATGAAACTTAAAAAAAAAAAGGTTCAAATGCTATATATGGTGGGAAGTCAACAGCCGGCAGATCTCATTGCTCGAGAAAAGTCTCCCTTGCACCTCCGATCGAAAGCGAGGAGCCGAACCAGCAAGTCAATATGTAAATCCACGCACGTCTGAGATTGGCGGTCCAACTGGAGAAGGCAACTGGAGGACAATGTCGAGATCTACCTAACAATATTTACCTGGTGGCATTTACCCGTAAATTTTTAAATAAATGATGTCTTTAATTATTAAATATACAAAAAATTCTAAAAGCTTTAATAAACCATAAAGAAAGTATAAAAATTAACAAATACGGAAGAAAAACAAGGACCGGATACCGGATACTGTATGACGACAGTTGGACGAATGTCATTGGCTGGTGCCATTACATAAGGATTGCCACGCGCCGACGCTCAATGCGATCGGAGATGGTCCATCCCCGTGGTGTAGACTAGGACTCGGACAGTAAATATGATTTTTTTTTTCTAAGTTAACGTGCGTGCTTTAAAGGAGGATGGAGTGGCACGGGACGAAGTGTCTATGCAATATGAAGGAAGTGACCCGATGACTTTCATTGGAAAAATCACTCTGTACATATGGGTCAGGTCAACAGACATCAACAAATTAGAGGGACTGAAAATATGTCTAATAATAATAATAATAATAATAAGATAGGAAGGAAGAAGAGAAAAGTAGTTAGAACTGTGAATTTGGTTGGGCACGATTCTATTATCATCTAATTATCTCATTGACCTAAAAATTTTAGTTAAACTACAAATATTTTGTAATTTAAATTATTTTTTAAAAATAAATTTAAATAATTTAATATTTTAAAATAAATTTTTATATAATATAATATAATTAATTAATTTAAATAAAATATTAAAATAACTATTAAAATATAATTTTATTTCCATATAATTAATCATTTTATAAAAATTTTCATAATTTTTTATTATTATAAATATTTTTTATACTTTGTACCGATGCAATTTTTTTGTACTATACCGATATAACTCAATATTTTTTAATGAACTGAAGATCCCAACGCAAGCAAGGTTTCTTTCGTGTTGTTCCTGCATCGTGTCACTCTAAGACTGGCCCACGTGTCACTCTAAGAGTGGCCCACCCTCTTATCAACCAACTAGGTCACCAAATCCCAAACTTATTGTGATTCCGATTAAAATAGTTCAGTCTATTTTCCATCATTACCGTGCATTTATCATGTTCAAGAAACATGTTCAAGAAACTATTACTTAATTACTATTGAACTGGGGAAAACTTTTGACCTATCTAAAAAGCGCGTTGGTAAAATATGTGGGAAAGGGAGGGCATATCGGGCAGCGTTGAAAGCCTTTTCACGAGGTAAGTCCCTGTGAAACCAAGAAGCATAAGCCCGCCTGCCGTCCACACCAGAATAAATGGAGTTTCTTCGAAAAGAACCTGCTAGTGGAGGAAGCTCTCATAAGGATAAGAGACAGCCAGGAACAGTGACTCGATTGATGATAATGAATGAGAATTATTGGTTCAGTTTTTCAACTTAAATAATAAATATACGTGTCAACTTGAGTTGAACGAAGAATCCGGATCGTGCTAATATGATCGATCATCTTAAGTGGTCAAACAATTTTAGCATGATTCAAATTAAACAAAATAATATTTTAAGAAAATAAATTTTTATATGATAATACTGGTTGATTAATTTAAATTTTATATTAATTTAAAAATATTAAAATAATAATTAACATATAATTATTTTTATATAATTAATATTTTTTATAATTTTCCTTTTATTATAAATATTATTTTCATAGTTTAAACTGAGATTCTTTTTTTTGAGCTATATATATCAAGTAGCCTGAAAATCTCAATTTATGCATAATTTTTTCATACCGTACCTAAACTTAAGCCCATTTTTTTATAGGTCTAACATCCATAGTTTTTAAAACTGAACTGGACCGGGAATCGATGTAGACATGAGTTTATAGGTTTATGGGTCCGATTAAGATTTCAATGAATTGAACCGTATATTTAATAAATAATATTACTATTAAATTTACATAATATTATAATTTGAATATAATTTATAATTAATATAACTATTATATTAAATAAAAATTTAACATAAAATATAAATAAAATTTTAATAAAATAAAATAAATTTTAATTTTTTTAATTTTAAATCTGCTAGTTTTCCAACGATTCAATTGAGTTTAGTGATTGGACTGGAACCAGTCAGTTCAATCGAAGTTAACCACATTAAAAGTGCAATTAAATTTTTTTTTATAGAAATTAAATCAGGTAAGTGGCTAGTTTCCCGGTAGAACCGATTGAACTGGCCGACCCGATCCGATTTTTAAAACTATGCTATCATCATAACAAAGGACTGATGGTATTCTATTGAGATGCCTGCCCCTTCAACTCATTCTAAAAAAATATATGATTTGCTGCAATAAGCTTTTAATATGAAAAAACCGCCATAAAAAAATATTCATTTCGACGAAAGGTGGCCCACACCGAAGTTCGACAGCCCTGAGTACACTATCCTGACCATGATTTTCTTACTCCCGTAGGGAAGTTCCTTCCCCCTTTTGAGCCGGCTGCGGGAGAGGACAGATTGGAACCCCAGCACTATATTTTGTAATATATGGGACGAATAAAACATCGATTGGGTTTAAGAAATTAATATCCTTTAAACTATATTCTTAGAAGGCATTCGAAGTTAAAATTCTAAATTCATCTGATCATATGAAAGCAAGTTTCGTGTTATTGGATCACCACTGTCGATGATGACTGGCCCACGTGCTCCACCCAACCAAGTACTCCAACTTTGGAGGAGCACTGAAACTTCCTAGCCAAAATAAAAATAGCGGAAAGACAACGGCTTCTTCCCTTCTTCTTCCTCGCGTCTGCATCGCTCTTGCCCTGTCTCTTGTGCTGACCGACTCCCTGCACCCAACAAGCAGCTTCTCGCCTTCCTCCCCAGAGCTTCAAAATTTGACCTTTCCTCAACCCTTGCCCCACACCGCCAATGTTCGTCTATAAAACCCCCTCCATCGTTTTTCCCCCTCCGCAATCCCACCAGCCCTTTTCTCTTCTCCTCTCATACATACTACAGAGCTGTACTACATCACTTATCGTTCAAAGAGATTACAAATGGAGCAGGCATCGTCGTCGGGTGCTCACGCGAGCTTCCTCCGGCTCCCCGGAGACTTAATCGAAAGCATACTGGGCCAGAGCGTCCAAACGTGGGTGACCGGCCTACACAAGTCCATCTCCAGGCTCTGGTCCTCTCTCCAGTACAGAACCGAGTTCGGCAATCCGTCGATCGGGTCGTGGACAGGGGACAAGTCCCAAGATCCGATTCCCCCCACCCAGAAGGAGCCGATCCTCCGTGACCCAGAAGGCGACACGAGATGCCTTCGCAAAGAGGATGCCGAGATGGTGATGGGGCGGTTGGGGCTCTGTTCCACCGGCGAGTGGGACGGTTGGGAGGGAACTGGCCCGGGGGAGATCTCGAGGCTGTTCGAGGAGGAGGAGCCGAGCCTGCAGGAGGTGAGGGAGGCCTTCCGGGTTTTCGACGTGAACGAGGACGGGTTCATCGACGCGGCGGAGCTGCAGAGAGTTCTGAGAGGGCTAGGACTTGTGGAGGAAGGCAAGGAGGTGGAGGACTGTAGGAGGATGATCAGAGCTTTCGACGAGAACGGAGACGGGAGGATTGATTTCAATGAATTTGTTAAGCTGATGGAGAATTGTTTTTGCTGAATTTCCTCTTTTTTTTCCCCTCATTTTTTGGACATAGTCATCGATCGATTAGTAGAAATTGGACTGCATAAGTCGTGGTATACACTATTAGCCCTCTTACCCTTCTGAGATATTTTCATGAATCTTCATTTTATGGTAATACCAGAGTTCCTGGCTGATCATATCAATGGTTCATCCTTATTCTCAATCTTTATATCAATGGAATAGAGAACTATTATGATTTCATCGAATGAATCACGTGAATCATGTCAGACTCACTGTCAAATCGATTGGTTAAGGACTTTGTTATGCACGACGAATCTAGCTTCTATTCATGACAGCTGTGGGCCAAATTCTGATCATGCACATAGGTGTAAGGACCGTGCTTGACAAACCCAGCTATATTATGCTGCGTGGTCTTTGCCACAATAAATCTCCTTTTAACATCCAAAAGGATCAAGACTAACGCAACCTTTTATTTTACTTCTCCCTAGAGGATCGATGACCGTTTTTGAGCCCAACCAAGTTCCACCACCAGGCCGATTCACTCCCTGCATAGCTAAAGGCAAAAGAATTAACAATCAAACAACGAAGTGAAACGACAAAGATCCTATTAAGTTTTCAGGAAGATGATTTACGATATTCAGTTTCTTTAAGTTGTCTCCCCATTGTCCGAGCGCAAGGCACAGGTACCGATTGTAATGGAAGCAAGGTTCGGGTATGATCGTGTGTCCGGTCCTGTATCTATCTGCACCAGAACTGTTTTCATCTTACCTACATATTATTAGCCAATCGATTGTAGGTAACGTCGGTTTCTGAGCAAAGCAAATTCTTGAGCGGTGTCCAACAAAGTGAGAAATGGCAAGATGGTCTCTCTTCCATGAAAGGCAAAACTAAGTTTTTCTCCATTCGATGTACAAGGTAAATAATGGAATCTACCTCACCCAGCCTGTTTCCAGCACCACTTCATGGCTTCCAATAGTTAGTCAGTTCATTTACTACGGTTGTTCTGAAGGGAGAAGAGTAGTTATTGTTGGGATTCATGCTCTAAACTCAATCGATACGATGTGATTGATATTATTTCTTATTCATGATATAAAATTAAGGTATTATTTTTTTCATCATATATTACGTAATTCATTTATTATGATGAAACTCATGGATTATGGTATTGATTTTAGATTCATGATGGAATTATACTAGTGAGGTCTAAAATTCACGAGTTTTAATCTAGAATTGTTCCTAGTCATAGGATTAGTGATCCAGACAGACTAGTATACTCATTATATGCACTAAAGTGGAGAATAATTAATCTCACAATTACTTTTGAAGGGTCATTAATATAAAAGTATAAGTACTGTACATTAAATTGACTTACACAAGGAAAACCTAATAGATTTTATATAATGCCAATAGGTAATTCCTAAGGTAATAGTGAGTGCAAATAATCCTAAAACCTGAAATTACCATAATATCTCGTAAGAGTTAAATTGTAGTATTGGTCTATTCCTTAACATGATTTTTTGAGTCATGTGTAGAGTATTCTGGATTCAATGAGACTCTTATAAAGATAGTGAGTAATTAATACAGGATCGATCACTTCTCACGATAGGAGAGAAAGCTTTGTGTATTATACTTATTGTTAACTCGGAAAAATCTTTGGTCATAATAGGATGAAAAATTGAAAAAAAGTTTTTGACATTTCATCATTAAGTCAATTATTAGAGAATTTATATACATATGGATAAGTATTAAGTCTTGACATTTTATCTATACCCTAATTTATCTGAGACATTGTATAACCAAAAAATTTAATTACACGAAAACTAATCACTAAAGGATGTTCGATCCTTTGATTAAAATCCTCACTATCTTGCTAGTTATGATATGTTGCTAAACGTTAATCTTGACTTGTGAATTTAATTAATTAAGAGTTAATCAATAATCTTGTTAAATGGTTTAACAAGATAAACTAATTTACTGCTAACTTAGTGGGGAGTTCAATAGGTCATACACAATACAAATGATTTCTTACAACCAAAATTTAATGATTTGAATTTTGTATTGGACAATTAAATTCTGCTAATACGGAATTGTCCAAATCGGTCAATACTTATTAAATAATATTATTTCAAAATTAAATATAAAATTAGATTTATAGAAATTTAATATTACTCTCAGTTATTAACGTGTACTAAATTATCAAATGTAATTCGATTGAATATATATATTGATATATAGATATACACGTACAGTACAATTATTGTACAAGAAAATAATAATAATAATTTGGTGCAATTAATTGACCAACTGTTACATAAAATTATTTTATGATAATAGAGTTATTGGCACATTCATTTGCCAATTATATAAACATCCATCAATGGTAAATAATGGTTAGATAATTTCGGCAAATCGTGGGCTTTTAAAAGGTAATGGACAACTCTATTATTGTGGCAATAAATATGCAAATTAGTTTTGCATAACGTATACCAATTCAAGAACAACTATTGCCTTTTGTAATTAGCTCTATTGGGTGATTCCATTCATCGGGCTCGTCGATGCCGTGGGTCTTCTTCTTCTCCCTGATTGAGACAAGGTAATATTTCCAATAGAGAGAAAAATTGTGAATAACCCAAATACTCCACAGTCGAGAGAGACTGAAGAAATATGATTATACTATATTCATTTTACGAGCATTTTATATCCGAAACTAAAAGGCAATCGATTGTTAGGAACGGTTCCTGATATTTATGAGAAAAAACCTGGAGCTTCCATTCATGGAGCTGTCATAGAACATCACCAACTCGAGGATTAAGCAAATATTGATTCAATATTTAAATATACGATTTTTAATTCTCTTTCGTTATCTACACTCTAAATTATATTAAAGAAATATTTGGTTAAATAATGAAAATTTTGAAATTTAATGCTTCCTTGGTGTGCTGATTCCTAACGGTTATCTTAGGCTTTTGTCTGTTGAGATTGGAAGAGGGCCAGATAGCCAGCGGATCACCCGATCAAATGATGCATGGCCTGTGAAATTCAACTGCGAGGAGCTTCCTGTGTCCTGTGCTGCAGAGTGTCTGTGAACCCCCGGAGTGACACCGACAAGTAGAATGAATCAAGATGCGGGATCTATTTACGACTTAAAACTAAAGAAATCAATATGGACACTGAAACACGAGCGGACAGCAAGTGTTCACCATCTCCTTGATGCACCTAATAAAGGTTACGCAGACCAATTGAGATATGGCGATCCGTACTTTATGGGCATTATACTTTGGATAGATAGGTTCAGTTATTGCGCCGAAACTAGTTATTCAAATACAGCAGTAGCTTGAAAGTAGATAGATCACCGCCATGGCACTTTCGGAGGACCTTAGGTGCCTACGAATACTTGCTGGGTTCTTGGACGTTGCTGGGCTGCAAACAAACAGTGTCGCCGAAAGCTCCTCTGGGCAAAGTACAAAATAGTAGAAGTTGCACTCATACAACGTGCTAGACATCCTCGAACCTACAATATGATTCACAACAAGGAATCCCTACCCAGCATCTCCGAGAACCCTTGTATCAGTCGAGTGACACCTCTAAGGGTCACAGCGGTCATGAGTCTTTAGGGTATCGGTGGATTCTGGAATTGGTGCATAGCCTTGGGAGATCATTTCCGATACCTTTACGAAGTTCCCTCTCCGGTACCTTGATCTCCATCTCTTTCAAGAATCTTGATTGTGCAACTGTTTTCAAATGTTATGCAGATTTCCCAAATGCCAGTAACTGAATGATTCGATCTTGAAAAGCATCAATTAGCACTCCCCTAGAATCAATTACTCAACAACAAGCCAGTTAGTAGAGGACACCCTATATTAACTTAAAGTGACAACTGCTAGCTGTATGAATTATTGATCCATTCAAAGTGAAGTTATTATCCATTACTTAAATTAACATAATGGCTTTGGAAGAGCGAACAATAGTAACTCCTAACAAAAAGGAAAATGAAACTTCAATCCGGTAAATTGTAAAAACGTTTTTGGTATAAATTTGATTTCATAAAATTGACGAATTATTCATAAAAATAAAAACTCTACTGTCGCTTTCAAAGATAAACTCATGTAGCCTCATCAAGGGTCAAGTTTTCACCTTCAATGAATGCGAATTCAATTGCTGTTTAAAAGAGTGGTGGTGTACTACTACTACTACTGCTCGTGAGAAAGGTGAGTCAGAACCCTTAGCTTAATCGGATCCATTGATAGGGAAACATCTGGAGGGCCATTTAAATACTCTGCAGCTTTTAGCAATGACCATTTCCCAACGTACCATGTACCCATCCTAAGGGTAACTCCAATTTTCTGTTACCCCTACACATTGCTGATCAGCGGGTACACAAAGTTAGAACAGATTGGACAGTTCCCATTAGCTGCCGCACTCTGCCTCCAAACTTGACCCTAAGCCTACACCCTTGAAAAAGCATCTTAGGTCGCTCACTTTCTCCATATAAATAAAAGACACCTTCCTGACTGTCTCCCTGTGTCTCTGCTTCAAGAAAGAAAAAACCCTAGTTCATCTGCTCTCTGCCACTAAGTTTTCTACGGTCCAATCGGTTTGTCTTCCACTTTGAGGAGGGTTAGCCCAACAGGGAAAGCTGTCCATGATCACCCCTGGTTTCACTGACGTAGAAACTGTCTTTGCCCGTTTCTGCTACTTAGGCTCTCGCAGTTTCGTGCAATTTCTCTTTATGTTCATGCGTCAGTTGAGCCAACAAAGGCCAACCTTGGTGGGTGATCATTAATTGTTAGGGTTTCAGATGTTCTTTTCTCGATGAAGATTTTGTTCATCAATGGTCTTGCATGTGGGAAGGAGGTATTCACGATGCAGCCAAGGATGACTTGCCGGCTTGTTCTAGTCCTCGAGATATGTATGTTCATAGAACACCCAATATCACAGTAACAACTAGATTGATTGAGTTATAAACATGAAAGTACAAGGCAGTACGCCGGCAAGTCACCTCTGGCTAAATTGTTGCCTGTTTTTCTCATGCAAGATCTTCGATGAGAAGGGCGGGGGAGAGTGAGCGTTGAGTTGAGTGACTGTAACACGTTGAACTGAAAAGACCGATGAACCAACCACTGTGTGAGAGGTCAATCTGGGTCTCGTTCATATACAATCTAGATATAGATTGTTCTCGATCGACTATCTTCTACTTAATTTCTGGCTCTTCTGCAGGTTGTTCTCTATGGCACGGGCGATTGAACACCGATGCGACTGCTTCAATTTCTAAGTTTCTCTGTAAGTTGCTTTGGCTTGACATCAGTGATCAGGTCAAGTTTCATTCTGGAGTGCTCTACCGTTTTGATCAGTAGAAGCCAGAAGTTTGCTTTAATCTGTTTTTGGTCAGATTTCATACTCTCTAAATTGAACTCTTCTGTTTACATCTTTGTCTCAATTTGACCCAGCCATTTCCGTTTCGAATCTATAAGAGCAGACCGATTCCACAAAAATTCACAGAACCCAGATAAACCTCAACCATATTAATCAACAATGAATGAAAGATGTCTGGGAGAGCAGAAGAAGGAGCATCGCGTTGGCCCCTGTCGACATAAGCAAGGTTGCATCAGTCACACTCAAGTCACCGCTTCTCCGCTCTGCCGCCTCTCTAGTCTACCCCTCTCTTTGGCCCCTTCGATCTGCTGCAAAGCTCTTTAATTACCTTAGACCTTCGAGAAGCGAGCCACACACATGTTGAAATTGGAGAATATTTTTTTTAATTTGGATAAATAAAATTAAAAAAATCGATTTTATTATTATCATGAGATAATGTTTTAATTTTCTAATAAATAGGATTATTTATATCATAAAGTAGAGATATGACTTAATTTTATATCAGATTAACATCAAATTAAATGGATAATATTGGATTTTATAGCCTCATATTTTTCTCACCACCACTTAGCTATCCGGTCCATCATATGCATATTATGCTGCCTTACTCTCCTTTACCTTGTATAAAAAGATATGTAGAAGCCACTTGTCGGGCAGGATATAAAACTGACGGTGGTTGCTTGACAAGTAGGATATAAAATCGGCGATAGACGCTTGACCACTTGACGGACGGGATAAGAATCCTAGATCTCTTTTCTTTGATTGGCTGAAAGATGATCAGGGATAGTACCTTTGATACTCCTCTTGTCGTGTTTAGGCTGCTTGGATCTTCTTGATATATGCGTTGAGGAACACTTTACATCCAACTTGGAACTAATCGGGGGGTCGGCTGCATACTCGCAAGATGATAATTATTAGCTTCACCCAAGTTAGATTTCTATGTCGGATTTAATGCAGCTGAAGCGATCGAAGCACTTGTTGTTTAGATTGTAGTCAGTGGAGAAGCCCGCTAGATGGGCTCTCTTGCTTCTTCTACTCACTTCCGCTAGTTGCAGCTTTCCCTTTGTACTGCCAAAGTCGCAAGGGACCTCTGTAATTCCGGAACATAGCCCGGTTTGGTGTCGAACTATTATCTATCAGGGGTATTGAATTTGAACCGATTCCTGATGGGGGACGGTGGAATCTCGACCAAACAAAGTGCCAGCAAAGACGCAAAAAAGAGCAAGAGGCAAAAAGCAAATCACACGCGGAGAGATTTCATAAGATAGTAAGACCAACTGGAGTCACATCACCCGAGACACCGACTGAAACTGTTCCAATTACATGTTGCCCTCACAGAGCACGAAACTAATTTACCTCAACGACCGCACTGCTCATGGGCTATCCGTGTTACAAGGAGACACGAGCACATATCATCATCACGTCGTTCACATCTCGAAATATGTCTCGGAGTCGAATCACAGCGTGGTGGATACATAAGAAAGGCTGTGGTATCATCAGATGGAGATGAAACCTTCTCGAACGAGAAGAGCGAACAGGAGGACCAGGAAGCCAATGGTGACGCAGCTGGTGGAGGAGACCGGAGTCTGGGAGTATGCGGACAGCGTGATTATTGCTCCCACCACTCCTATAAGCAGAGCCCTCGCGTTCTGGTTCATCCTTCTTCTTCCTCCTCCTCCTCGTTCCTACTATCGACAGCAATGGAGGAGGGGCAAGAGGCAGATAGAGAGAGAGGGTTGTCTGTGGAGGTTTGCGAGGAGGCATTTTACTGTTCGTCCATTCGCTTAGATAAACCTGTAAGAGAGTCAACTCTCTGCGAGGAACGGGCGTGAGGACACGCAGGGATCCATCTGGAATTACTCGGACTTGGTCCCTGAGCTCGTCTTCCTTGCTTGAAATTACAAAGAGGTCCTTGATTCTCTGCCTTAGATTATAGTTTCGTCCTCATCCAAAGTCAATCCGCCCTGTTTCGGTCCACGGTCTGGCAACTGACTAGCGTGTCCGAGTCTAGTTAGCTTTTGGGATCCGATAAAGGTCATATGACCGCACTCTGCCCAAAGAGACACAACCTTACGTGGGATCGATGTCACCGTATTTATTTGCAATAATATTTTTAAAAAATTTTACACTTGTTAATGATATCTTAATTTTTTAATCTGTTAATTAATTTTTTTATTGGGATGTTTTGGGTCTATTTATGACATTATTTGGTATTAAATAATTTTAAATTTCCATTTATTAAATTTTCTATGACTTAATAATGAATACCTAATATTGCCCTTTATTATTATTTTTTAATTTAATGAGTATAAAGGTTTATAAATGCCGACGGGATAGATAGGTATTGAGCCGGTGCGGTTTGGACCGGGCCGGGCCGGTAGTGTTGGAATCGGACTGGTCTGGTTACAATTTAAAGGCCCATTAACACAAGGCCCGCACGAAAACCGCCCTTTTAACCTTATGGGTGCGGTCCGTGCCGGGTCAGCACCGGGCCGGTCCGATTACGGTTTTCATACGGGCCGATTTGCAACTCTATCCATGAGTCCATGTTCTCCGAATAGGATCCATGGGCCCCCTGGAGGCCCAAAAGAAAAGCGATTCTTCAAGTGGCAAAGAAAATGGGCCCACTAGGGGGATGCAGTTGGGCCGCTGGTACAGCTTCTGTATTATCTCAGGAGTCAATAGGCGTTCGACAAATCCGTAAGATAAGTTACGCATACTTGACCACTTACAAAAATACCATGAACATGTGTCAGACATCAATATATGTCATGTGGGATAATTGTTACGCAAAAAATACTCTAATGGGACCATGAATATATGTTAGACATCTATTGATCTGTGATATATACGTAATGTACCCATTATAAATAAGATGTGTCAGATACTCATTGATCTATGACATATGTCACGGGCCATACTCGTTGCATAGAAGACACTCTAGTGGGACCATGGAGATGTGTCGGACGCTCATTGGTTTATCACATATGCCACGTGGTACACTCATTACATACAAACATAGAAGACACTCTGATGGGCGAGAGTGCTCGTGATCAGCCTTTGCAGGATTCAGGATTTTCTCATGTTCTCTAATAAGAAAATGATTTTTTTTCTCACGGATGGACATTAGTCTCATAATCAACTAGGATTTAGACAACATAACGCATAGTCAAGAATCTTCAATGAAGCATTATCTTTTCGATTAGAGTGATCTAAGTTGAGAAGTTTGATATCTTTTTTTTTCCCGAGTAATAACATGCGTACAATTTACTAGATAGAAGAGTATATGGTGTGGCACTTTCATCATTTACATTCTTTCGTTTTCCCGAGCATGATCCGATGATGCATACAAATACGATTACTTGCAGGGACACGAGCGGATCATTGGGTGGTCCAAGTTAACTGCACAAGATTGCATGAACACAGAGTGGAACACAAGTAAGGCGCTAGAGGCGATCGAATCTTTTTTTTTGATATAAACTATCGGTATCTAGTTGAATTTTGTTCAACTAATTAATCCGGATCACCCTGGATCGACCTATTTAAAGGGTTAAGAGCTCCCCGCCGCAGGTAGGACCTGAACTCGAGTCCTCCCATTAGGATGGTGAGTGCCCCACAGTGGCTTCACCCAGGTCGATGGGAATCATAATCATGTTTTGCACAATGCACTTAGAATAAATAATACAACTTTGAGATATTAGTCGCATTTAATATAACAAGGAAGTTTCATGACATCTTTAGTTGTTGGTTGCACCATCCCCGACATAATGCGAGTTATCACACACTCAAATAATTGGAGCTGTACTTGACTCCATTCTGAGGTTTACCGGTATTATTTATGACCTCAAGGAAGTAATTAAATAAAAAAATTGATAATTACATAATATTTGATAACGTACCAGTCAAATGTTATAAAATTCTAATAATATTAGATCATATAACAGATACCATCGTATTGTGTTATATGTAATATTTCATTTTCTAATATAATAAAATAATCTCTCACGCTCGTTCTTAAAATGAGTACGTGGTACAACAAAGTATAATCCTTTTTACTAAGTGTCCGAATACCGATGATTTGATCGAGTTAGACCTCGACAGACAGACAGACGGCCTTACATCCTCAAGATAATAGAAAATGGTGGGCTCGATCATTTTGATATTGGAGATGCAAAGGTAACAATTGACTCGAGAATCAGTTGTCTTCACGTGTCGGCTCAAGCATTTTTCTTGTTTGACCCTAGAGGCCGGAATGCACCACTTTCAATGACTTACGAGCCTATTCTCAACTCTCCAGTCTTCTTCCAATTCAGAAATCTAATAAAACTGATTAATCCCCAAATAATTTCTAATAAAAAATAATTTCAACTAAAGATGGTTAAATTTCTTTTATTTATGATGGAGCAGTTTCCGATGGAATGACCTGGCCAAGCCCGTGGATCGACGTCGGAAACATTCACGATGTCAAACTTGTAATTTGACCAAACAACATAAAAATATATTAATTAAAAAAATAAATTTAATGAAAAATTTTATATGAATAATTCCCATTTATTATTGCCCTCCAAAGATCTTATATGATTAGGTTGGCTCGGGAAGCAAGAAGACAAAAAAACTGGTTTCCCCTTCGGATCAGGCACCATGTGGGCAACTGATAAGGCCTCTGCCGGTTTGGAACTTGAAAGCGAACCCTCGTAACATCGTCAAAGATAAGATTAGTTCTTCCCCTTCGAAATCGACGGGCCTCATGGGCACATAATTAATGAGCGATTTCGCCTAAAATATTCAAATATCTTGATTTTCTAATTAAGGATCAATGTGAGTGGTCGGCAATTAGTTTGGACAGCACACCAATCAGCACCTAATCTTGCTTGATTTTGCGCCGGTCAAGATGGGACTGACCGCTGATGTGCTCAGTGCACACGGTAGAGCTTACCGCCAATTAGGCAAATCGCGGGAAAAGCGGCTTCCTCTCTTTTCTATGGGCGCCGGGCTCTCCAATGCGAAACCAGCAGGCGGCCATCAGATGGACAGCATGATGATGCTGACACTGAGAACAAGTTGGCAACTTATCGTTTTTTGCTTTGGTTTATTTATTTTCGGTATATATATATTGTTGATTTATTCATCTTGTATTCGTCCATGTGTTCACTTGTTATGTTTCGGTTCAATTGTATCTTGATCATGACGACAATTTATTGAAGTTCGATTTTATGAAGGAATATACAAGTCATGGCTTATGCACTATAATATCGCTTAATTAAGAAATATGTTAATTCGACTTTTGTGAATTTAAAAAAATTCAACCGACAAGCATTTTACACATATCCGGGAAAAACTCACTTGAATTTATATTGGAAATAGCTTAAATCAATTTTGAAATATTAAATGATTTACACCAAAACAAAAAGGAGAGAAAAAAAAGTGAGGGCATGAAGACGTCGAGGGGGGAAAATGGAAGAGTGCAAGAGCTAGGGTTTGTCATTGGTCCGCCCTTTATCTGTTGGAATCTGCTATTAGTTTGTCTATACTTTACATAATCAGGATTTTAATTGTTATTAATCACAACTCCTTTTATATTTGGTTCTATCATTATAATCTGCTAATAAATTCAATAAATCTTAACTAATTCATATTCGAATATAATATTCTTATAGATATAAATTTTTTTCTCTATAGTGTTCGAGTATGATATCCTCCTCTATAAAAAAAATTAAATAATTTTAATCAGTCAATATTAATGCCCTCACTTTTTAATGCCCTCACTTTTATGTGCGATTTAAATGATAGAAATTTCCCTCTTGATTTGCCAAATATGAACACAGGGAAATCGCTAATCGATGCTACCATTTTTTCAAGAAAACGAGAGAAGATTATCATGCACTGCAATAACATCTGATTAAGCAACCTAATGACATCCAACACAGATGATAAGCACGACTCTGTGGGTCTTTCAACCAGGCAGCCAATCAGCGGGAGGACACGTCTCCTCCCTCCCTCCGAGTCCATCTGTCGGGGAACAGGAAGCAGGGCCCCACATGCTGACTAAGGATCGAGGATTAAACACTAGAATCCCACTCCGCAAAAAGTTCTTCACGTGCACAAATTGCAATGAAGAGTCCCACAAAAATTTAAAAAGCGGTTTGGTACGAAGACTTCTTTTGCCGACCACTCGTGTAAATCCAAGTGGGTACTTTAGCTCTTTTGTCCTCATCGGTAATGGCGGCATGCAGCATCAACTTAGCTTCCTCCCTCATAGTCAAAGGGGCAAATTTCACCCGAAAATTTAGTGGATATTTAATTGGGATACTATTAGATTATGAAAATTTAAATATATAAGTTGTTTAAGGAAAGCGATTGATATAAAGATAAAAGCGTATGTGGAGTTGGCTGTGGTTGAAGAATTTATCTTGTTTTGGATCCATAGATCTTAGCAGTCGTGAACCTTAGGATTGTTACCTACCGTAGTCACAATGTCACACTAAAGTCCACATAGTAATATGTAGTATGGAGGTAAAAAAAAAAAAAACTGTTGGTGGCTTATATGTTTTTAAAATGTGATTAATAAGTTATACCAATTTTAAAATGACCTAATATGTCATATATATATTTGCTTTTATTATATAATAAAATTCATTTTTTTAATATGGATATAACCGTGTTAAATCCCGTATGTCTCATTCCCATAGTTGTTAAAATCAGACCGGACTGGGAACTAGTCAAAGCATGGATTTATGGGTTCATGGGTCGGACCGGGGGTTCAATAAGTCGAACCGCATATTTAATAAATAATATTAATAATACAATATTATCAATAAATCGACATAATATTATAATTTAACTATAATTTATAGTAAAAATTATTAATATAGTCATTATATTATTCTTAAATTCAACATAAAATATGAATATAAGTCTAGTAAAATAAAATAAGTACATTATAATAGATTTTTATTTTTTATTTTAAGTTAATTGGTTTTCTTACTGGTTCAATTGGGTTAGCCGGTTCAATTAAAAACTGACCGGTTCAACTGATTTGACCTAATTTAGAGTGTAATTGGATTATTTATGAGAACCAGACCGGGTGAATGGTCAGTTCCCGGTTGAACCGGCTAGCCCAGTCAGATTTTTAAAACTATGCCCATTCAAAAACATGGAACATGTAGGCGGACACACATGAGAAAAATTGAATACAATCATGTCCATGTTGTAATTCGGTCACGATTAGTAACGGAACAAATTTCAATATGTAACGGAACTAAACATATAAAATTTATTTAATCACTTTAAAACTTATGAATCCCGACGGCTCTATGTTTAGTGTAAATTCCATATTTCATGTAGAAAATATAATCTGCATATTGAACCAAACACTCCCCACGGGAAGTTGATGGTTTGAACCGATCATCAGGCGAGTCGGAGCACTCAAAATTTTGTTGAATTTGACGTGATTATCCACAGTACTACTACGCACTCACTGTCTTCGGGCGAGATCGATACGCAGGCAGCTACCAAAAAAATTCATATATGTCTCTAAATCCTCAGTACTATTTAATTAAATGATTTCCAAGAACAACTTTATAAAAAATTTCGACTGTGATTAGTGGGTATTTATTTGGTATGAAACCCTAAAGTGATTGTTACAGGCGAGAGGCAAATCTCTTGAAGGCAGATTGCAATCCCACCATCTTTCTCACGTAGATTCGAATCTGCGTAGCTCTCCACTCCTTTTTTTTTCTTCTTCTTTTTTAAATCTCATTCGAATCCAACTTTAAACTGATACAAAACAGCCTGCTTGAAGTTTGGCATCCGCTTCTGGGAATATACTACGGGGCTTTGGTAGTGCAGCGCTGACAAGGATGGCGTTGAACGCGGGTTATTAAATTGATCTAAATGTATCCCCGCGATTTGAATACAGAAATCCGAGCAAGGTGGGCAGGGGTAGTTGGATCGTTACTGTTATTGCCCTTCTCTCAAAGGGTGGAGGTGGGGGTGAAAAGGAAGCTCTCACGTTCAAACAAAGCGTACCCTTAACATAATGGTTTCGTATCTCATTGGTGATGAAGTAGTAGTATTCGACTTTGACACTACCTTTTCTTATATTTTACAAATGACCGAGATACATATCGACGGGGGAAAATCTTGCAGCTTCTCCATGAATCTATCGATGTGATGTGCTGTAATAGATGATGCAACGCGGTGAGCGATCTCATTTCATGGAAGTGGAGAAGGAATAGACTCGAACCAGCACAGCAACTAAGCCTCCATCGATCTGGATTTCGATCAGATTGGGATGACTCGCAATGAATCATGTTCCACAATCTCTCTCTCAGCGTTCGTAGTTCTTCTGTTTCCGTTTACGGAAGCATGCATGTTTGGTCTGTACATGAGAAATGCTTTTTATTAGACTATGGAGTTAATTAGCGTTGTGGAATTGATGGACTATATCCAATAGATTAATTAAGGGGAGAATTACAATAGAAGTATAGAATGTTTACCACCTTAGATATGCACTTAAATATTATGTATTTCAAAATAATTTTTTCACTGATATATATTTAGTTTCGCAAAATACTTGAGTCATAATATAAACAGATCATTGACGTGACATTTAACGGTAACACGTAGCATAACGCATCAATAGATTTTTCGTCACGTCAACCGAATTCTGCTACATCAGCGTATCGTATTAACAACTTACCACCATGTTATTATACCATATCAGCAAATGATAACTACATCCTCGTGCTATTAAAATTATGGCTCAATTATGTTATGGAACTAAACACATGATTGAACATGTCATTTCAAAATATATAGGATCTAATGCCAGAATGATAATCATGTAGGGTTTTTACTGCAATTATTTCACTAATTAAATGGCTTATAACAAATTATATACACTAAGAGAAAGAAGAACCCAATGGACATAGCATGTATCAAACTGTCAAGTGACTGAATTATGAAATCTCCTTAACTACCAAGTAAGTAGGTTTATTGGGGATCGGAGGTTAATTTTCCACAATTTAAGTGGCTAAATAATGCATGGCACTATCGATATCATTCCAGTGGGACTAATTTGTTGATTATTAGCCCTCTCGCAATTGTCATTTCTGATTGGATAGTTTCGAAAGTGCCAAACCGTCCGTTTGCTATACGCTCCTTCTAGATGATAGACAAAGAAAATGGAATCGTGGGAAAGCGAGAGGGAATGAAAAGAGAGATGGCGATTGGCAATTGCTAGATAGCTAGCTACTGAATATTATATAGCTGGTAAATTTGGATGGGTGCAAGGAAGGAAGGATTTATAGATATTTTTTATTCAATTTAAAGATAAATAAAGCTTTGGATGCGCACACAAGTGGATTACACCCCAACATTATTCATCCCATATATAATATCTTTATCGCTGAGAAAAAAAAAAAAAAAAGACAAGGGAAGTCGGGCAGATTTGGTAGTTTTTAGGTTGGGCGGTAAATATTTTAAATGGGTGACTCTAAAATTGGTATCTCATGGATCTCGCATTTGTTGATGTGACACATGAGGTAATATTATCAATTTGTATATGCGGGTATTAACCTTGGCATCGTATGCGCTTAATACATCAGTAAACGGGCTAATAAAGATATGATCCGTGCCAAGTGTCATTGTCAATCTACACTCTCTTCTAAACTATATGGAACTCGAGATTAAAAAAAAAATTTACCAACTTATTTGACTCCCACTCTCTTTTGTTCGTGTTTCTTATAATAAAAAAAGAAGAAAGTGCCTGAACAAGTTGGAAGAAAGAAAAAGAAATATGAGAATAAAAGGTAATAGAAGCCACACTAATCAAATTATGAATCTTCTAATCTCGTATGGAAAACAAAGCCAACCAGGCCATATCCCTTTCTCATCTACAGGCTAATCCTAAGAGAGATCCATTTCGAACGCGAGATGATCTCCAAGTGAGTAGGAAATGGATAGGTGGGGCTTATATAATAAAAATAATATAAATTAGGTTCTAGGGTTTTCTATTATGCACATTATTATTATTTTATATTAATGTATGCATCCTACCCTCTATGGAAAATCTATGCATGCTATAGTAACAATGGCGTGGAAAGCAATCTGAATAAAATTAACAAATGAGTTATAAAGTACAGAGATTTTCTACTTCACATCCATTCTAAATTGTAGTAATTGTTTTTTGGTAGCAACCCGTTAATCCGGCTATTAGAGATGGTTAAGTACTTATAGCTCAAAATAGACTATTAGAGGAATTAACTGACAATAAACGTAGTTAAACTGAACGTTGAGACGACATTAAGCAAGTCCCTTAAAACCGGCAAGTTCCAAAGCACAAAGCAGGAAGCAACCTTGACTTCTGCGAATCTTGCAATTTCTGATCTCAAACTTTTGACCACCCAAAAGGTGAAGAAGTCTCCTTTTTTATGATCCTAGCTAGGCTTACAATCTTACTTATAACAAAAAAAAAACACACACACACACACACACACACACTACGTCTAATCTCTGGAAATGATATGATCGATTTGGTCAATTGTTTTGGTATTCCTGTGAAGGAAATACACGATCCTTCGTGTAATAACTAATTATGTGATCAAATGGGGGCGATTATATAATTCAAGGTTCCACTTGGTAAATGGATCGAAGCTTGAACCACATGAGAAAAAAAAAAAAAAGAACCGGTTTGGTCCGAGCTGTACAATAACTAAGTTACTCGAAACAATATATCCATGAATTTAGGTTCATGCGTAAATAAGTACATATGTGAGTCATCTCATCAAAAAGTCTCATGAGGGAATCAAATGTACAATTTTATTAGTGGTTTAGAAATTAAAAAAAAATTGTATGTTAAGGCATGCAATTGGGATGAATCATCAATCCTTGACCAATTCATGACTAATGGAGTTCCTATATCAAGTAAGTTAATTAGGGTTTGCCTGGTTTTATTCTTAAATTCTAGGATTCTATGATCCTTTTCTTGCATATTGATGCTCATAGGTATCTTGAAAAATTGAGCCGTGTCTAAGATTCTTTTCTATTAACTTCTTTTTGGGCAATTAAGACTTGTGTGGTTAGGAGATGATTTATGTCATGTTGAGCTCTTCACATGGCTTTATATTGGTAACTCGAGCTATTGAGTACCAATAATTAGAAAATTTTATCAATCAAATAAAGCCATTTTTTCCCTCTTTTATGGTTCTTGGTCTCCAACAAGGAAAACACGAGGAAGACGAGAGTAACAGGACACATTACCGAAAAGAATTAAACTCGTAATATTTTGATAACATATTAAGTACGATATTTGTTGCAGCAAATCCATCTTCTTGCCAGGTCAGGTCCGCTATTACCGTGACGGTATTGTATATATCGGGAAAATGTGAAAAGACAAAGTACAAAGGACTTTGCCATCTTATTTAACTGTGGCAAGAGACTAACATACATGGCAGCTACGCTCAGATTCATTCCACCTTCCCCACATGGCCCTTTTCCATTCAACGCAGTAGATGACTTTGGTTAAGCTGTTACCAACTAATCAAAATACCATTTATTTAATTAATCAATAATAAACAGTGTTTATCTTTATCTAAATACAAATTGAATGTTCCTTGTCAATTTGAAACATCAAACTATTATTATTATAGTATATTTTTTGGTATGTATCATAAATTTTAATTTATCCACGTCGAAGGGAAACTGATCAATTGGAAAGAAACTATTATCATATGGTGAATCTTTTTTATTCACGAGATTTATATTCAAAACTTTTATTTAAAAGAAAATATATGTCAAATCACTCCAATGCATTTTTATATCATTGTTATCATTTTATTCCTACATAGTAAATGTTCGAAATTAAAAAAAGAGAGAGAGAGAGAGAGAGAGGACTCGGAGCTTCCGTATGGACCACGCATCTCTCGCCCAGTGAGATACCTCACTATATAGGGAGCCACTGTCTCCTCGATCCGAAACTGTTCCATAGCATCTTCCTGGGAATTTTGGCACAGTTGTGTGCTGAGCTGCGAGTGCTCTGTCGTCGAAGTTAAGGACCCCCGGGAGAGCTTTCAGGTCATGGAGAGGAACTCTGGCACTGGTGGAGATGACGAGTGCATCGACTTACCCCCGGGATTCCGGTTCCACCCGACCGACGAAGAACTGATAACTCACTACCTGTCGCCGAAGGTTCTCGACACCCGGTTCCACTCTCTTGCCATTGGGGAGGTTGATTTGAACAAGTGCGAGCCGTGGGACTTGCCCTGTAAGTGCTTCCACTGTTCCATCTTCATGTGCTTCGTTTTCTGTCTCCCTGTTATCATTTTTTTTTGTCTTTTTTATGATAAAAAGGGAGAGCTAAGATGGGAGAGAAGCAGTGGTACTTCTTCTGCGTCCGGGACCGGAAGTACCCGACCGGCTTGAGGACAAATCGGGCAACCGGTTCGGGCTACTGGAAGGCCACAGGCAAGGACAAGGAGATCCACCGGTTGAAGACGCTTGTCGGGATGAAGAAGACGCTCGTGTTCTACCGAGGGAGGGCGCCCAAGGGTGAGAAGACCGACTGGGTCATGCACGAGTACCGGCTCGAGGGAAGGCACCCGCAATCCAGTCTCCCCAAACCGAGCAAGGTGAACCGTAAACATGCTTCTGCTTTAATTTTGCTTCTTTCTATTTACGGGCAGTTATTATCCATAGCTCGGTAGAAATCGTCAGGTCGAACTGAAAACTCAAGCTGGCTCGGCATGAAAAACTGCAGTTTTTCTATGCATAACTATGTGAAATTACGAAGAAAAACGATTGCCCACGAGATTCTTATGGATCGATATTTGTTCGATCGCTGCAGAACGAGTGGGTCATCTGCAGAGTCTTCCAAAAGGGTGCTGGTGGGAAGAAAATAAGCATCTCAGCCCTGTCAAGGACGGGTCGGTCGGAGCTACCCCCTTCTGTGCTGCCTCCGTTGACGGACTCCTCTCCATGTAACAACTCCGCCACCGCCGCCGTTAACCAGGAGTGCTGCTGCCACGTGACCTGCTTCTCCAATCATCCACAGGGACGACGACTGCAACAAGACACGGTCGACAACAGCAGCAACAGCTCTGGCGCAGCTGACCTGCTCTTGCCTTCGAATTTCTCCGACAGTTATCTGGCTTCTCCGTCGAAGAATTATCTCGGAAACCAGGAACCGGCCGTGTTCCACGACCAGTCCCTGGAGAGGTTGTTGCTTGAAAATTATGGTTCGACATCAGTTGGGGCTATGGACCTTGATTTCCTCTGGAAATATTGACCCATTTAGATGAGGAATAACAGGTTGTGGCTAGAGAAGTTCTACCGCTAGTAGTTCTCGTATGTACCTTCTCTGGGGAGATAGGGTTAAGTCTACTGACGACTGCTCCACAGCCCCTTAATTTATCAGACGTTCTTACAGTGCGTCAGAAGTTTGTAAACAGTCTGGTCTGCACTTCTATTAGAATAGGGATTAGTGTACGAACTTTCTATAAACTAATGGATCGGATGGAATTGCAAAATGTAAAGGCCAGTACAAGTTATACTTTTCGTCACCGGTTTGTGGGAAATCCTTTATTTTGGTCTTAGATTGGGGATGGATTTGGATATTCTTCTTGCACCCTTTTCCATGATAATATGAGATTTCTTTGGCCTATTGATCGGTACTTATTACTCATGTGCCGAGATCTATAATGAAGAATCGTAGGCTCTTCAAAAGTTCCTCAGAAATTGAGACCCTTTCAATGTTGTTGGTGGCTCGTACTCTACCTGATCCAAATCAACTTTGTCTACGGATAAGTACCATATGATCTAAATTAATTGAGCAAATAGCTCAAATAATCATACCTTTGATAATAATAGTCAACTTTCAACTTTGGTTAAAATATACACAAACTTTCAATTTTGTCTGCCTCCATAATATCTGATGACTTCCATCACCAACATTAACATTTTCGTCCGAAACGTCTGAAAGACAAAAATACCCATCATTTAAATTGAACCTGCGGTCCGACCAGCAAATCTCTTCCTCCCTTCTTCAAATTAGGGCATGGTAGACAAATTTGGGGGATATTTTAAATCATCGTGCTTGCAAATTTACCGAGTGAGGCATCGATTCATTCTCGTTGTAGAATGCTCTTCGACTTATAGTCGACGTTGCAGGAGGTGGGTTGATGGTTCCCAATATGTCGGGTCATATTGTTGGAGCAAAAGGGCAAAAATGGTGTCATCACAAGTGTAGAGTTTCGTTACTGAAGGAAAGGTCGGAGATTTCTTGAATGAAATGCTCTATCATGGAAGAGAAGATTATTTATCTGGATACAGAGAAACATGAAATCGAATTGCAACCTTGATTTAACATGAAGAATATAGAGAATGTGCACAAAATGAATATTTTTCATTGGGATCTGTCTTCTTGGTAATATTGGTCGTAATTGTAGCATTTATATTTAGTGCTTCAAAGTACGAACAAAAATGTTGTCTAATTGAGTTATAAATAATAATGTTATGAAATAATGAAATTGCAATGTAATTGACAGTTGAATAAGCCCATGAAGTAATGGAGTTAATGCTGCTATGTTTCATTGATTTTGCCCTGGCACTTGTTTTTACATTAGCAAATTGGGCATCTATATTGTTATTTACATGAAAAATATCCAACATGTGATGGAATTAACTGCACAAAAGACTGGACAAATTTACCTACACAAGATACAATATAAAATCTGTCTATTCACCATGCAAAAAGCTAAAAATTCACTGCACAAAATAATATATTCACTGGACTATCAAAAAACTGCAGTAAGCTCTTAAGGATTGACTTTGCTCTTGAATGTATGGCTCCTTGTTGGTGCAGCATAAGAGCTACCCTATTGACTGCTCATATTACTTGCTTTTGGAGGTGTAGAACTTTCGATAGTTTGTGGTTTGGTGGAAGTTGCTTGTTATGTAGTTGAGTGTCTTTTTGTGAGATGTTTTGCTATGCGCTATCATGTTGTTGAAGTGGCTGAGTGAACTAACCTCAAAATCTGCCCATATAACTCGTTCTAAGTGGTTCACTAGGCATCTAATCAGTAAATACACATCAATATGTTAATAAGAAGTTAATTTACTACAAATATAACTTGAGTAGTTAGAAGGCAAGGAATTGAGCTTACAGATAGCTTTGAAGGTCTAGTTTACCCAGATGAATCTCCTTCAGTCGGCCTTCCTTTTGTCCTGACCTATATCATAGTAAATTGATTGATAAGCCACAAGTAGATATAGGGAATATAATGAAAAAACAAATCATTTACAAGTATACTGAGAAGGCAAAGTTATTCAGCCAAATTTCAACTAATGCTTCTGTACTAGTGCTTGTCCTCCTTCAGTTGGTCTGCCTCTTTCCCTGATCTGTAGCATCAAAAACTGATAGACAAGTTATAAGATAGCTCTAGAGAAACAAGTATATCATTTACAAATAAAACAAGAAAGGTAAAAGTATTCACCCCAATTTCAACTGGTGCTCCTCTCTGTCCTTCTCCTTCAATAACAACTGATTGACTTGGTTCCGTAAATGATTGTTGTCCTTCTCCTTCAATTGATACTTTCCCTCTAGCCTCGCATCATCAGCATCACTAAAAAAACTGTGCCCTTTAATATCAATCATGTAATCATAATAAGTCATACTTGCCTTTGTGTTTTTTTTTTTCTCAGTTGCACTGACACCACTTCAGCTTTAGTTAGCTCGTGGGTCTGCTCCAATTTAGCAGGAATGAACAGTAGCAGTACTCTTGAATGAACCGATCATTGCTCTCTCTCTCTCTCTCTCTCTCTCTCTATAGAGCTTTCTTCCACTCAAGCTTCAGCAGATCTTGGTATGGCATGTGTCAATCAAGCTTTCCTCCTCTCTGCCCCAAGTCGAAGGCCCGCTCCTATGAATCAGGTTGGTGGTTATCGCCGCTGTGCCTTTTAAGCACCAGATTAGGAGGGACATTTTTGCCATTTTACAGTTTAAAAAAGAGGGGCATATTTGTCTTTTCAGACTGGTGGTCATTGCCACTGTTACCATCTGGCCCATCTTTCGAAACTAATTTGATGGGAGGATTTAGAACCCACTATTTCCCACCCTTAGTTGCATCAATCATGTTTAGGTTTTATTCATACGTTATGATTGGGTAATACCCATGCAGTATTTAATCCACACTGATGCCTCGTTGCTAAAGGCACCAGGTGCAACCGTGAGCACGCATTGAGGACGGCCTGGCAATGGACCGAGTGGGGTGGGTATCTGAAGACTCAAACCTTGCCCCACAGCCCTCGCCTGCCGACCCACCCTGCCCAGTGACCCCCGACGGGTCGACCCTGCACCCCTGACTAGACCTGTCCCACCCCTGTATCAAATATGACTTAACATGTATGATAAATTTATAAATATAATAAATTATAGTATATACTATATCATATATTATGTATTATTATATATTATACAGAATATATAATATGTACTCTATTATATATCTTACGGGGCAGGGCAAAAGGGCATACCCAGATCCGCCCTAGCCCGTACATGGGTCATGCCTGCAGGTCGGGTCAGTTTTGTCATCCCCAAGGTGGGCTCCGGATTTTGAGTCAGGGTAGGATCCACAATCTCTTTTCGAGATTATTTCATGCCTGCATGTTTTTATTCACAATAAAGAAGGAAAAGAAAAACCGCTGAAGTTGAAGGAAATAGGGAAGTAAGCACCTGGCTACAGTTGGCACAAAACACTATCATTAGGCATTCCCAAATGCAAATGTTTTAGCAAACTCTTATTCACCCCGTCATTCTTGATCCCAAACTCTATCCTCTTTCAAATCCCGATGTTAATTACAAGGCCTCGAGCGAGCTTAATACACTACTCTGAGACTCTGCTCGCTGTTGGTCCAAGCAGCCCTAGAGTCTGCAAGTAAGATCGATGGGGAAAGCTGCATTTGGTACCTTGAAAAGGGGAGAGGATCACTTCAGAACCCAGAAAAGAAACTTGTTTCCAAGAAACATAATCAACAATTCCAGCCATGTCTTGACCTCATAGTCCAGCAAGCAAATCCAGAACTTGATAGCTGAGGGTATAAATCTTAGGTTTTGTGGTGGGCAGCACGTACGATTCTGCATACTCCGCATTGTGTTCATACAAAATAAACAGTCAGAAGGACCTTAATGGGCTCTCAAATTATTTTCAATTTAAAACGATTCTTCAATTTCTTGTAATCAGGGGGCAGGCCAAAGGAAACAAAAGCATCCACTAAATTTCGACGAGATAGAAGATACATACACCATGATATTTGAGTATCAAAATCTTACGTTGCTGTGATCCTTGGAGACAGTCTGCCTCAGTAAAAAGAACACCCATTTTACTACCATGTACTTTCCTGAATATAATGGAGAAGAAAAAAGGTTAAAGGAAACCTGCGAGGAATATAGGATCAGTGTTCAAGTCATGATAAACTGCATTTCATTTTATACTACTTACATCATTTTCTCTTGTTGCCCATCAAATGACGGTAAGAACGACCGCGGAAGAACCGTTGCCAGCGGAACTGGACTAATTCCAGTAAGCTCATTTTCATTCTCTCTTGCACAAGCCTGTTGACTCAGTTATCAGCATATCAAGCTATACTAGAGCAATAGTTTATGAGTTCATATTTATCAGCTTAGAGGTTGTACCATCTAACAAGGCACCTCTGGATGGCTCGTGATACAGGTCGAATATAAGATGGTTCTCGTTGGACGTAAAGTAAACCCACCTTCAAAAAATTAAGAAGTAAAACAAAGGTGGATCAAAATCACAAAACTCGTAGAAACTGCATAATAGAGTTGTTAGGAGCTAGAAATAACTTTTTAATGAGTTAGGAACTAGGAATATTAAGTAAGCAGGGACCTATAAAATAATAGTTCTAGAAACAATTTATGACACATCTTCATACCCATACCGGGTTGGATTTCGAACTTAGAGAGTAGGCAGCTTTATAAGGACATAAGCATGGAGTACCTCTAACATTGCAACAGCTGCTGGATCATCCAAGATCTCAAGGCTACAATCAACTAGATAATTTACCTGTTAAAAAAAGTAATTCATATTTCACATGAAATAGGGCATAAGATCCTGAACTTAGCCAAAAAACCTAATGAATTAAAATGATTAACCCTTGTGTCATGACAAAAATGATCACTTCTTTTAATTTGTTTCAAATGAGGTTTTAACCTGCCATCTTTACATAACGGAAGTTTAGTTTATCTTTCTTGTTAGGGAATTTCTAGACTCCACATACAATAATAAAAGATTGCCCGAGAAAAGAAAACCTTAATCTAGAATGAGCCAAAAAAACTCACCCCAAATTCTGTGCTAACGAAGGACTGAAGAAAGTCCATCAATTGAAGCTTTGCCCAACCCAAGCTCTGGGTAGAGTCAGTAGCATTCGGACGATGCCGCCAAGGAGCACCATAACATAACCTATCTTTTGAAATCCGTCCACTTTGAGCATCAGCAGCAAACTTCTGAATGATTTTCAGGGCCCTTTCCATAGCAGGATTTACTACAGTAACCTACACAAGAATTTAAACTAAAATGATAACCTTACAAGCAAGATATTTTCCTAATATTAGTCATACCTCAGATTGCAAACAGACAATTAACAGAGCATGTAATTGCTAACCTGCAAATATGCCAAGTAAGCATCCACAATGTCTTCGAACGTAGTAGTCTTGTCGTTTACAACCCTTCATTACCATTATAGGATAAAACAGATAAAGATCAAACCTGCACAAGTACTAGAGTACAAGGGAAAACTGATAATATTAAACCCTCCTTACTTATAGTAGTAATTGCTTTGTTTGAGGGCATAGAGCTCAAAAAGATGTCTAGGATTTGGACCAAGCACCTCCGAAATCACCAACCACTACATTTTTCATGGAGAGGATTTAAATGTTATGTACAACAATTACATATTAGCAGCAAAAAGACATTGCAAAACTTTAAAAGGTTTAAACATTTGAAGAATTCAGGAATCAAGACTTAAATTCTATTATGATTGGTCATAACATCTGGAAAAGAAAATCATTACCTCTGAGTTACTGAAGTAATCAGCCACCATATGCATTTTAGCTTGTTCTGGAGTCCATGCAAATAACTGTCCATACAACTCATGCAAAATCAGTAAATCCCTCACTGTGTTAAAATCCTGAAAATCTTCACAAGGAGAGAGCAAAGGTTTTATTTGCCTATTTCAACTACCTCTCGCGAGATGAAGGCATCAAGGAACCCAATATCCAAGTAAGCACGGTAAGAATAGTAGCTGCATATCACATAGAAATTAATAGAGAACACAGGACACAGACTGTACTTTACAGTGAAAGCTAATGAGATGCTAACAGGTACTAACACTGGCAAAAGAAAAGATCAACATGAAATGCATGATATATATTTTCTCAAAAACAACGCGTTGGAGATAGGTTCTAGTTATAATGCAGGATAAAGAGACGCTGAAAAGTATTAAGAGATCATAAGTACAGATCCAACCCCAAGAGTATGAATGGTTTAACACAGTATGCGCATTACAGCATAAAAGATAACAGAAAAACAATTATATTTCCAGCATGGAAAGGTCTGAACCAATAATACCATGCAAGTCTTGGCTATTTAGGTTAAATTTTGGAACAACAGGTAATAGATAAAATTCTTCTACCTGAGGACAGGTTGGAGTATACAAAATTTAGGTCTTAATGGCAAGAAATAAAAGCTATATGAACTTGAGCTTCCCTACAGCACACATGCTTCTTTCCCCAAACAAATTTTAGAAGCACCCAATAAGCTTATACTCACCGTATTTAATAACTATAGATGACAAGAAATAGAAAATTCAAATACAAGATCTTACAGAAGAGCCATTTACCTGTCTGATGTCACAAGAATGACGGGGATGCAACTATCGTTCACACCAAGAGCAGTTATTCTCCATATGAGGCTATCATGGTACATTGGTGCATTAACTGACAAGTCATCGGTCAGAATAGCATTGCGCAACACTTCAATATTGTTTATCACCAGCTTTGGCTGCCAATTGGAATCAAGTACCAAGTTAAACATAGATGAAGCAAATGCTTTTTACTTCCCTTTTTTTTTCATTTGTTTTTGTAGAACTTGTACCCTTATCTATGTTTATGAAGACACTGCAACTTGTTAGATAGAAAGACGTATAATAAGGTACCTGGAAATGACCACTTTCTGCAGCTTGTGACAGCAACTCTAGCAATAAATACGGCCAATCTGTACAAGAATGTGCTAAGGTCCTTGAGTATCCACCAGTCCGATTTAGATGAGCAATTGCATTACTTCTCCACTGTTGCTGCATGGCAATCACCTCTTTAGCCAACTTCAATGAAATGATGGATTCTCGAAAATATGAAGCCTCCTCAACTGATAAGCCTTTACCCTGTGATTAATTAATTAAGCATATAAAATGTTGAAAGAGTGATAAATTGTGCAAACACAAAGAATTACAAGACTTGCAACAACGCCTAAACCATACAAGTGAGTGATTCATTTTCATTGCATTTCACCACAATTACAATATTCACTCTTGTTGCCGAATATGATCACATGATTGAATCAGCTATTCACAAGCACACAATATTAAACCTGGGGATAATACCTTCTTGTCCAATCCAAGAATCCCATCAATCTCTTCTACCTTACACTTGGAGGATAGAGCAAAAATTGCTTGGCCCCAGAGGACTGATCCTGTGACTTTGTCAGAGAGTGCATTCTTTGAGGGGCTGTTTCTCTCAAGGATCTGTCTTAGGGCGGTATTGAGGCCATGCCATTTCTTCAGGGTGGTGAATACTTGTTGGGATGTTATGCTGCCGAGGTTTACACCCTTTTGGACCATTGATTCAAGGCATTGCTCGAGCTGTACCCTGAGGACTGATAATGCAGGCAGCTCACAGTTGGACCAGGAATACCATGGAAATGAGCCGTCATGTTGAGGGTGGTGATCTCTGATTGATTCAGCAAAGTCCACGTAACCGGTGATGTGGGGGCCTTTGTTCCATTCACCTAAAAGCCCTGAAGTAAACAGAGAGAAGAAGCACCTGCTCAGTCAGTCTACGCGTGGTTCGCCAGAAGCTTAGAATTAATATGAGGCATATTTATGATTTAAAAAAAATAAAGACGCTAATTGAGCAATTCATTCGAAGTTCTTCTCTATTCACGGCCTGGGGCGACAGAACATCAGGCACCAATGCAAAGAGCAGAACATGGAGTACTCAATGAAAGCAGTAGCTGAATAGACGCAAACTTAAGTAAATCATGCGGTTCTTCAACAAAGGCACAAGTTTTGCCGAATAAATGCGTGACGGCGCTCGCCCATAAGATGTTTGCCGAAAGTTCGCAGGGAAAGACAGAAGGTGGGTAAGTACGATCATGGATCAGGGTGGTTTTGCCGACACCACGAGGGCCATGGAGGATGATCGGCGGTTGAAAAACGCGGTGGTAATGAGCGTGATGGTTGAGTATTGACTCCATTAAGGGTCTGGGGATTATCCTCCATGTTTTGTTCACCATTTCCTTCTTCCTCCTCTGCTTCTTCTGTGCTACCGCTCCGTGCTCAGCTCAGTTTCTTGAGCTCTTGTGGAGATTCAAGCACAGGGATCGACAATGAGAGAAGCAGCAGCTGAACCCCAAGAGATTGGAGCTGTGTCTTCCCCGGGAAGAAGCAAGTAGCCGCCGCCGAATCACCCATGGCAACAACGGCTTTCAAACCGAACCGAATTCCTAGTAAACCAGATCCAAACCGGAACCAACATTATCGGTCCGTCCGGCCCAGTCGCCTTCACGTTATCTCCACCGTCTTTTTCTATGTTTCTCTAGCCATAATTCGTACAATTCTAAATATCGGTCCGACGAGCCAGACATTTAAATAAATCACCAGATGCGTGTCCCGTTCTCATTGATAGATTAAAAAAAATACACGTCAGAAATTTCGAATTACCGATGGTTGAACCAGATTTATACCAACTAAAAACGGCTGAGTACTCAAAAAGATTTAGGATAAAAATGACAAAAATGGAAAAAAAAAATTAGAATCCAAAGTGAGCATTTTTGTATTGAACAACCAATTTTCTTTTGAGCCCATTGGCTGTGAGGATAGGTGGGCTTCACGAAGCATGTCAAGTTTAGTGCTCAAGCCCCATTTAACTAGTCAATGGGCCGAGTTCCACATATATAGATACATATACATATATATCGGCAAAATTATCGTTGAAAAACTAAAAGTTTGTCTCTCTTTGTAAATGAGAGTTGAAAGTTTCAAGACATCATGTTATGTGATATATATTTTGTTTCGTTATGACTTTAAGTGTTATCCATCGCTAATTGATGTTGCGGATGTATTTGTATGATAATTATTTGTTGATATAGTGTGTTGACGTAGTAAAATACGATGATGTGGCGCAGTCGCATCATAAAATTTATTGATGTGACACCAAATTAATGATATGTTACACTACGTCTATGTACACCACATATGTATTAATAAATGAAGGTTCCCACATGTTTAATGGTAATTGACGGATATGACCTGACAATATAATGGAGCTAAACATTTATGATCTAATAGGACTTATTAAAAATTTTTTAAAATTCACTTATGAGGAAAGGACATATTTTTAAAATTTTTAGTGTAATTTTTTATATAAAAATCATTATGATTCTGATTTGAATAAAAAATAAAGTAGAGAGTAAGAAAATGAAGTTAAAAAAAGAGATGATAAAAGGTATAGTTTTTAAAACTGGATCGGATTAGGAATCGATATAGGCATGGGTTTATGGGTCGAACAAGAAGTTCAATAGATTGTATTACATATTTAGTAAATGATATTATTAATAAATTTAAATAATATCATAATTTGAATATAATTTATAATAAAAATATTAATATCACTATTATATTAAATAAAAAATTATCATAAAATATAAATAAAATAAAATAGATAAATTATAATTAATTTTTATTTTTTTAATTTTAAGTCAGTCGGTTTTTTCACTAATTTAATTAGGCTCACCAGTCGGACCAGGAACAGACGGCTCACCGAAGTTGATCTCATTAAAAGCGCAATTAGCTATTTTATAGGAAGCGAACCAGATGAGTGGCCAGTTTCCAGTTGTACCAGTCGAACCGACCAGCCCAGCCCGATCTTTAAAACTATGATTAGAAAGTAAAAATACCCTCCACGACCGAATACCGATGTCACCTCTTCGGTCCATGCTATAAGAAAATTTTGCCATATCATGGCAGCTTTTTATCCCTTTTTTGTTTCGATAGTGGCCGACATACGTTAGTTCGAGTCAAATTTCCTCGAAAGTCAACATTCGAGTCATTGCCTGGGAAAACCGCGCCCTGCCACAGGTCCGCTAGAGCGGGCCAGTGCCCCAATCCATGCGTTCCACCCATTTTCTATCCGAGTTATAAAAATAAAACTAACTAGAATTACATTAAATATATAATAAATTATATATATTGTGTAAATGAAATTGATATTTAATGTTATATGATATGTTATCACAAGTCGAGGCGGTGGGCCAGATCGAGACCCACCTTGCCCTATGCATAGGTCAGGCCACGACCTGCCCCATTCTAGCATGGGTTGTGTCTGAACCACCCCAATGCAGATCGGGCTAGAGCAAGTCAAGCAATGTCTGACTTTTTTTTTTTTTCTGCCACCACCAAATATCTAAAAGTTCAATAGATATTAATTAACTCAAATTTAAATTGGATCGATTACTCTTCCAACACTAATTTTTGTATTTACTAACTTTAAATTTAGTAACTTACTTTAAGAAAAATAAGGAGTGGAGGATCGCAACTAATTTATTTTCAGAAAAGTCGCCGTCATTGATAGTTAAACACGGACAGACTTTCACCATGACACTTTCACATGTGTCAAGTCTACAATCGGTCCAAAGTGCCTCATAGATCTTTTAAGCATATCGCGTGAGACGACATTTAGTGTATTGTCCTCCCATGACCCCTATGCTAATTTTGCACATCGTCTATAAACTCGATCAATTTTTATTTTTTCTCCGCTAGCCCACCTTTAAATTTGAGTTATCTCTTATCGTAATTGGCCTGTGATGGAAAAAAATAGACAATTTATAATTTCATAGCACGTCATGTTCTTGGCCGAAACTATAATGGAATAACATGGACGTCGAGAGTGATGAGAATCATCTTATCATGCTCAAAAAAAAAAATATTGGCATTTCTCCGTCGTTTGTTTTTTTTTTTTTTTTTGTTTCTTTTGAGTTTATTCGAGAGAGATTTGACCGTGTCGCCATATGCAACCGTATGAACATAGGCTAAGGGGAAGTACATTAATTAGGGGGTGACATTAAATTCCATGGTTGGACCGCACCGACAAGGGGCTGGAGCTGGCAGTGATCAAAGATTGAATTCGAGGATGGGTTGTCCCCATTTCAGCCGGATGCCCGATCCTTGAAACCAATTGCAATATTTGCGTGAGGCCCACACCAAGGCCCTCCTTTTCCTTTCAGCACCACTCACACAAGCACAAGACATTCAATGTCTCCTCCCTTCTTTCTTTTTTGAACTAATGCATTAAATGCATTCCTTCTTCTTTTTTCCCTTTTGCTGCACGTTGTTTAATGTTGAGAAATTAAATGGATTTTAATAATTTTAATTCAAGTTAGGTTGACCTACTAGAAAATAAATCTTATGATTAGTCAATGCTGTTTGTACACCTTTTTTTTCCCCTTTATAATGATGAGTTTACTCTCCTTAAACTCATGGATATGTGTAAATTTATGTACAGGTACATGTGTAGATGATCTCACTAAAAGGTGTATGCTCAAGTGAGAAATCAAACTCATGATCTCGTGAGCTACTTACGAGTTCATACACGCGCTCTATTTTGTTTGAGCTAATGATTGGGGGGGTTTAAACGCGTTTCCTTTATTAGGGATGGTTTACCTTTATTTTCTCTTCATCTCCTTCAATTAACAAAAATCTCCTCATTTCCCTTTTCCTCCTCTCACCTTAACTCTTTCACCTAAACCAAAGAAGGGGTAAACAATCGACTTGTATGAACCCTAGTGAAGCATAAAAAAAGAAAGGGAGGAGAGCACCAAAATCAAGAATCCGGTAGTCCCTCTTAGAGTTTGGAATGATTAATACTCGATAATCGTATTCTTACTATTATAACTAAGAATTAGGTCAATTGCATGAATGGTGAATGAGATTTTGGAAGAGAAACAAAGGAGTATAAAAAGTTTTTTTTTTGTGCACCGTTGATACAAAAAAAATTATAAACGTGCCTTTTTTCACTAATACGAACTGTTTTGAAAATATTTTTAATTAGGAAAATATGAAAATTTTGTACCCAATAAATCGAGCACATTTTAAATTTGCCCTTACAGCCACTACTATGAATGCATCTATAAATATTTTCCTAAACTCCTTGAGAGCAACCGCTCTTTGCCGGAATGTGATTTTCTTACTTCTAGTAACAAAGGGATAATGCAACCTTCAAGTATCCATAATTCTTTGGTCAGCCTTTATCCTCTACTTATTATCTTTAAATCCGCCTCTACCAGCTCTAAGAATATCTCTAAGCTTAAGACCTGCTCTTTTATTAGCTCATGTTCGAGGTGGACGTACACTTGAATAATGGATGATGGGGGCTTTTTGGAGGGGAGGATGAGAGAAAATTCAGCTTGATTTTATTTACTTATTTATTTATTTAGGGGGTTTGAAGGAAATTTTGTTTCTTTGGTGGAATTCGGAAAATTTCTACATCAGGGTCGGTCTAATGGCAGTTGTGTGGAAAAATTAACTTTGTTGGACTAATTGGCTCGGAAATTCCATTTTGTACCAATTTGAAACTTTTTCAAAACGTTTTGTACCATTAATGAAATCAGCCCTAACTCATGCGAGTTTCTAATATGACGGATTATTAAGTAGGCGATCACTTGGGTGTAACGTCGTCCAAATGGTGTTGATATGACGCGGTTTATTACCACATTGCTACATTCGCCTGAGTGTTTAGTATAACAAGTGATGGTATGCCATACCCATCCTCATGCGACTCATTTGGCACCGACTACGGGAAGTGCATCTGAACAAAGATTAACTTACCCCCCGATCTCGCTGTTGAGCCACGAGAACTGCAGGAAGCATCGCTTTCGTCTCCGCAAAGAGAGGTGAGATGCTTTGCTCCTTCTGGATCCAATTAGGCAGTACGGCATCCTCCTCCCAATTTCGCAACTCCAGCGAAGCATACACTATCACCTCCCCTAGTTAAAAGGGTAGCTCGGAGCGATTGATGACCGCGAAGAAAAGCATGGCTAAAGTAAGCTTTATGTTGGCAATCCGATTTTAATGCGCAACTTTTGAACGCCAAGCCCCTCAGAGTTCTGTTTCAAGAAAGCCCCCCCAATCAATGCACGGGAAGGTGCTGCACTGACCATAATCCCTCTAAGTTGTCGAGTCAATCTTTTCCAGCGGAGAGTTTAATGAGGAGGATCAGCATTCGAATCTAAGTCAAACCCCACATGTGCTTAGATGTTAGATTATCTTTATTCAACAAATTACACCAATTGCCGTGTGTGAGATCAATGATACTTCATTCGGGCTCAGTCACTAGCAATTAAGAATCGATTAGACTTCTAAACATCTAATTGTGCTATCCAAAAAAAAAAAAAGCACCGCCATACTTGTGATCTCTGAACAAACACACTTTTTTTCCTTTCTTTTCGATGGAATTTCTAGCTAATACCAAAAATTAATGAACCGTCAAAAATTATATGTTCAAGTATTTCTGTTAATTGAATGGTACAAGGGTGCTGAACGGTGTTCCAGCGTCCAAGTAGTGCTGCTGAAGCCTCGAAGAAAAATTAATGTGATAAGGGCTAAACGAGCTGAATTGTACGGTGCATTTTTACTTTTAAGGATGATTTGAAGATATAAAATATACTTGGCCCGTACATCAGGTATTATGAAATTCCTTACCATGTTATAAATTAAACAAATAGCGAAATTTGTAAACAATTTTTCAAAAATTTCCCAAGATATTACGAGCACTTGTTCTGTCATTTTTTTTCATTAAACGGTAATGTGATTTTTATGCTGCACGGATGTTTGTGCAATTATTTAGACCGACTATCCATGTCAGTATATCACATTAGTTTTTAACAAAAAAATTTTGTCAATGTAAGTTTATATAAGGAAATTTTTGAAAATTTTGTGAGGATTTTTTATATTTTTTAATTGCTGATCTTATAAAACTTTCGCAATATGTGTGACATAGGAGGCAATTCTTTCTAAAAATATATATATGCATATAACATCGGCTGAGTAGATACTTAAACATGAATCTATTCAATGGCATAAAACTTTGCTTGATTTTGTCTATTTTGCCAAATTATTTAATTCACTCATAAACTCTCTTTTTTTTACATATTTTATTTCATCGTCATTGCAAAATTTAAGATCCGTCCTAATATCAACAAATGAATAAATGAGTTTATAAATCATTTCAGGAGTCATAATTTTGGCATAATTTCTCACAAAATTTTTTCGATCCCTTTGTCTAATAGAATTTTCCTCGAAAATTTGTGGTGATCACTTTCCTTACAAACTGGCCTCCACATAGACGAATTTCTAGTGGTGATAGTGGACAACTTCAATAACTTGTACGGTCGAAAATTAAGTCCACATGGGAAAGATGATAAAAATAATTCTAAAATATATGGGAATTAACTATCATAGATTTTTATCTAAAAATGGACCAAATGTCTTATACAACTATTAATAAACTTTTATATGTATTGTAACATTGTATCGCATTGGCTCGTACTTCACCTAACCTAAGTATAAAAGAAAGATGTTTTTGCTCATGAAATACTGTTAATGAGCCCAACAATAGAAGAAAACAAAGTTAGGCTAGTGATTAGTTGTCCTTCTCATCCAAGTAAGTATAAGTCACCTTAACACATGAAAGCATGTGTTGAAGATTTTATTTAATGTCGGAAAGAAGGTAAAGATAACTGTAAAACACACGGAGCTTATTGTCTCCATTTAATTTTTAATTTAGATATGAATCAAACCCTTTATATGTCGACCTACCAACAAAATTTTACATACACGACACATCTTTGGAAAAAAATGGCCTTCTAAAAGCATATATATATATATATATATAAAGAGCTTCATTGGTCGGTCATAAATAGACTAGGACATCTTATTCTCGTATTATCCGGATAATGACATTATACTGGATGTGTTTCTTAGGAACGGCCATTTTAAATAATGCTGACTACCTCAAAAACGAAACCTTAGTCGATGTCCAGTAACCCTTTCAGATGTGCCAAATGAGAGGTAATGGTTTGAGCTTCACCACCATGTGAGAGGTCATTACATAATATAAGAATATACGAAAATTGGTTACCACTAATATGAATTTGCATGCACGATACATCCTGATCTCTCGAGCAATATAAGGTGGTGATCGACAACAGAAGAGGACTTATGGGTCTCGGTTTGGGACAGTGCCATTACACTAAACTTTGTTATTAGAAATGGCCGTTTTAATGCTGATAGCCTGGAAAGAGAGGGCTGATGTTTTGAGCTTCACCGTGTGAAAGGTGGAATGAAGGCCACATGCTACAGAAATAAACGTATGGGCTGTCACTCGCCGTCCACATATGAGATTACCGGTAAAAATTATTTTAGCCAGTAATAATTCTCACTTAGAATATTTTTATTTATAATTTATTGTAAATAAATAATATATATCTACTTATATGTGTTGGTTCATGTGATTTGATACCTCTTTCCATTAACTAATATATTTGATTCTAGTTTTGAGAATGGAGAAAATTTATAAAGACAATTTTTATCGTTTTATGAGCCGGCCTATCTCGAATTTAGATTTGTCATATTCTATAAAATTTTTAGATACCGATTAGTGTGAGGGAAAAAAAACATGTGTATGATATATGTTAGGAGAACAGGAAACTTACAGTAGCAGTCCTATATGTTTATTTCTCTTTTGCAATTGAGTCTTACATATTTTGAAATGACTCTTTCAGTCTTATTTCTTCAGTTCCGTGACATGTTTTAGTCCATTCCGTCAACCCCCGTTAGTGCTTGTTCAACGTGGCTCTAATGAGATCATTTTTTAATAACGTGGCCGTTAATTGTCCTACGTGACATGCCACTATGCGAAGAAATTTGGCAGAAGATTAAGAGAAGGTTGGAAAAGTGCTATAATGTTCATTAAACAAATTTGAGGTTTTAACTGAATTTCTTTTCTTTTTTATTTTTTGAAAACCGAAAACAATATTACATTTTCTACGTGGCATGCCACGTTGAACAACTAATGGCCACGTTATTAAAAAAATGGCGTCGTTAGAGCCACGTTGAGCAAGCACTGACGGGGGTTGACGGAATGGACCAAAACATGTTATGGAACTGAAGAAATATGACTGAAAAAGCCATTTCAAAACATGTAGGACTCAAATGTAAAAAGTAATAAACATATAAAACTACTACTATAATTTTCCTATTAGAAAAATAAATTTTACATCAGAAAGTTATTAACTCAAACTTTAGGGTTGTATATGATCCAAACTCTCATAAGGTAAGTAGAAACTTTGCATGGTAACAGTATATGTAAACAATTTCAATCACTTAGGCTAGAGTATATGACTCGTGGTAATTAAACATGAATCTTAATGAAAAATATTAAACTCTCTGATTGTCTTTTTGTTTGAAGATGGAAGAAAAATACACCACTCGTAAGTATTTATTAAGATAGGTGTTAATTTGAATTCCTATAAAAGAGTGAAAATTCAAGGGCTTCTGTTATAGATATTTGTCATATTTAATAGAATCCTAGGGCAAACTCATCAGATGGGCTAATATAATACTTTCCTCTGTCGTCAGATACACTCACTTCCCACTCCTCGACTCCACTGTCCTCCTCATAATTTATTTCTCTGTCCAGCTCGTGCGTCGACCTTTCTTCTTCTTCTTCTTCTTCACCCTCTCCTTCGCTTCTCCATTCTTATCTCCCCCCCTCTCTCTCTCTTTCTGTGGTGGTAATTGGTGGTCCTGCGAGTCGTATGAATTAAGAGCATATATAAGAACCACATTACTCCCTCCGCAAATCTACTGGGCAATCGAGATTCTCTCTCGAGGCAAAAGGGCATGGGGAGATCACCTTGCTGTGACAAAGTCGGGCTGAAGAAAGGGCCGTGGACTCCGAGGAAGACCAGAAGCTCCTGGCCTACATCGAAGAGCACGGCCATGGAAGTTGGCGAGCTCTCCCTGCTAAAGCCAGTAAACAACATCTGCCTGGCTGTAGTGTATGTCGGCCCACACATTTCAGTTTGTAGTCGGTTAAACTCAACCTACTTTCTGTACATTTGTAGGTCTGCAGCGGTGTGGGAAGAGTTGCAGGCTGAGGTGGACCAACTACCTGAGGCCCGACATCAAGAGGGGCAAGTTCAGCTTGCAAGAAGAGCAAACCATCATTCAACTCCATGCCCTACTTGGCAACAGGTAAACGCATTGATCCTGAGGAAATGGCTTTTCCCGTCCAAGGATCTTCGAGGCTGACTTGCTGAGAATTACAGCGTGGAAGTTTGATACCAATGATTTCCAAGAAATCAATGAAATGGTTTCCGTGTTGTATATATCGGGGTTTGGCTTTCAGTTTTGTTTTGGTGTCCGTCATTTTATGAAAACTTCTCTGTGAAACTTCTACTTCGATTAGACAACAAAAGGAGCGTCTTCCCATTTAACATATTTTCCCAATACGGACAAAGCTACAATGAGGGCATTTGTGTTTGCGACTGCTTCTAATTGGCAAATTAACATCATTTTCCCGTGACCTCTTTTGCTTATGTCGATGAATGCTGGGGTTTTTGTACGGTGACCTCTTTGTCTTATACCCAGGTGGTCGGCGATTGCTACCCACCTGCCAAAAAGGACCGACAATGAAATCAAGAACTACTGGAACACTCACCTGAAGAAGCGGCTAGCGAAACTGGGGATCGACCCAGTGACCCACAAGCCGAAGAATGACGCCCTTCTGTCCAGAGATGGCCAGTCCAAGAGTGCTGCCAAACTGAGCCACATGGCTCAGTGGGAGAGCGCCCGCCTCGAGGCCGAGGCACGGCTGGTGAGGGAATCGAAGCTCCGATCTCACTCCTTCAACCAAGGAGGCAGCTTGTTGTCGTCCGGGCTTTCCCCAGCCTCAGCTTTTGCAGCTTCCGGTCAGTTCTTGACTAAGACACCCGGGATCGGGGGAGACCACCTTGAGTCCCCGACGTCAACTGTCACTTTCTCAGAGGGCGCTCCTCCTATAATGGCCAGTTGCAACATGAGAGAGAATTCAAAGCAACAGATGATCGAGTTTGTTGGCACATCGGATCAACATGGTGGGAGCATCATCAAAGAAGAAAGTGAGCATGATTGGAAGAATTCAATGCCTAATCTGGAAGAATTCAAGGAGGGAGTTGGGAACCATACATTGCCCTTCACATCTATGGCCTTCCACGACATTTCGATGTCCATGTCTCTTGAAGCTCCGTGGACTGCCCACGATTCTCCGATCAAGGCAAGCACGAGCAGGCACTGTGGTAGCCTAGAGAATGAGATCGAGGCTGAGCGATTCACCGACCTTCTGCTCAACAGCTCTGGCGAGCAGAGCCTGTTGGAGGGCGGTGGAGACTCCGATAACGGCGGAGAGAGCGGTGGCGGTGGCCAGGACTGCTACGAGGACAACAAGAATTATTGGAATAGCATCCTCAATTTGGTGAATTCTTCCCCATCTGATTCCCCGTTGTTCTAGCTATCCTAGCCCTACCTCTCTGTAGTTTAATCGTTTTCTAGGGTTTCATCAAAACGGAGAGAGATACTTGAGGGGGTTACGTTGAGGTTATGTGGGTCAGTCCATTTCCTCAAGTATATAGTACTTAAGAACAATCAATTCGTTTCAATTGTCATTAGTGGTCATATCAATTAGATCCTGTTCATAGGAAATTGAAACCCCGAAAGCTTCTCGGTTGCGTCTGTGCTTGTGAATATCTTCCCCCGATTTCGGGTCAATAATATCGGTGGATGTCTGAAAACATTTGTAAACTCCTGCTAGTGCCGAGCTCATAATTCCTCTCCTTTCCAAACTACTGATAGATCAATTAACCGGCTGCCCAAAATATCACGAGGCAAAAAATGCTGAAATTGAGAGCTACCCCGTTAATTATTTCATTTTCTTCTGAATTTTAGATGTTATGGATTTCATATCCAAAAATTCCATAAGTTATATTAAAAGTGTTCTAATTATTAATTTTATCTATTTATAAAATTTGAATGCGGCAACGGTCGAAAGGACTTTAACCTACCCAAATTAGAGTTTATTATGCATATTTTAGCCTGTAAATACACACATTTAGATCTAGATTCTCACAGGTTGAATGTCTTTTAATCCAATTGACGAGACATTATCTTGGATAGGGTGCAAATCCCTTGGCCCTAATGTACACGATGTTCCTATTCAGCCAAAGATACGTGCGTGCGTGCGTGCGCGCGCGCGTGTGTGATGTTCCAAGAAAATATAATTAATGCACAATATATCCTCAGTGGAGACATATCGTCCCATACGTATTAATTGGCAGAATTTATTTCCGTCGGTTATATGTCACTTTCTGGGCTCTGAATGCTCAAAAAAAGATTCACCCCTAAAAAAAAGCCGATTTGAGATATTGTATACGTATACTCAATTAAAAAATATTAAATTCAATTTTTATCAGTAAAATTTGGAGCTAATTTGTCAATAATGTAATAGATTTTATTTATTCATAACACTCGAAACTAATATCTTATCTAGATAGAACATGAGTTAAACTGCATCAACATCTCAACGCAAAAAATATTCCAAAATTTTGTATTTATTATAGTAAAATAGAAAATGTGAGGACACTTTTTTTTGTTTGCACCAACATAGTATACCTTGTCCAGCCGAATCATACATCGAGACTAATCTACGGTCGAGCCAAAATCCCTGAGAAAATTCCCGTAAACCCTCACAACCTGAGATTCGATCCTTGGACCACCCATTTGGGGACCTAGTGTAGGAAACATTAATCTCATTCCAAATTGGTAAAATGCGAGGATACTTGTTAAGTATGTCCTCTCAATAGGTGCCAGCTCTAGTTAGCCTCTCGCAATGATTTCCATTAGGGGAGATACTTAATTACATCTTAGTAACATAATTGCCAAAGATGTCTAAGTACAAGTTGACTTGGCATTGCGTGGAAGTCATATGAATCAGAGGGCTTATACTTATACCTCTTTAATAATCCCTAGATAATTTCTTCTTCCTAATAACACGGTAAGTTTATTCTCCGCATCCATGAACATTAAGGGTACGTATAGGTTTAATAGAATAATCAAGCTAATAATCTCATGAATTATTCACAAGTTACACACATATTCTATCTTCCTAAGCTAAACATTGTGACTCAATCTTCCGATAATATTGCATCCATGAACACCGAGGGTACGCGCTCAATGGAAAATTTGAACTAGCAATCTCACGAGCTACTTAGGAGTTATATGAAAATCAATATTTTATATATTTAAATCAAACATGTCTAGTTTATTTGATTCGCTTCTTATAAGAAATTATGTTTTATTATTTTAATCTCTAATTAGTTCCAGTAAGACAGTAAGTGCTTACATAACACACATTAAGATCGAGTTATTGTTTATAGGAATGGCATAAGCATAAATGCTCTTTTCAGTTCACTCATATTTATGAGTTAAATCAAGGATAATTTACAAATACAAAATTCAACTAAATATTTATTACTTATAATCCCACAATATATAGTAGCTACCACCTTATTCATTTTGCCCTTTTAGCTTATTAGCCAGTTAGCAAGTCATCGATACGCCCCTTTCCTTTTTTTCTATTTCAAGATTGCACATTTTGATATTGAAACAATAAAAATGTATTTTGAATCACCTTCTCTATCTTCAAAAAAGCAGTTAATATATTAAATAAATAGTTTTATAAGTTAATATATATATATATATATCAAGCTCAATAAAATGGACATATTAGTGTGAAGAAGAAATAAGAAATCTTTAATTTAACTCTTACCCGTACAGCTATCTATATTCATTCCTTCCTCTTTTACAGACATGACCCTCTTTTATACGCCGGCACGATATCGGTCGGTACAATGTTATTTTTGGTGCCAAGGCATACAAAATCTGTCATCGTCTCATCTAAAGACCGAACCTATTGTCACGTAATTTCCACAAGCATAGAACATTTCCAACTTATTGGGAGCATTGATCTGCCCTTTTGGTCTTTTATAACGAGAAGTTTTTTTGTTTCTGAACTCATGATCACAGTTCACAAGTTTATAAGTTCAAATAAGTTTTTATGTGTAAACCCGTGTGTGGGGTGGCTCCACCAATTAAGAGCATGCGTTTATGAGAATAATCGAACTCACAATATCGTAAACTATCCACAAATTACACGCATGATTTAATCACACCAACTAACCCATAGGGCTACTTCATAACTAGTTACTTCATTCATATATCCCTAGATCATTTTTTTTTTCATGGGTCCTCTGGTCAATGGTCGATCGCGGTCTTCCCATTGGATCTGCAGCATCACATGGAAGGCACGTCCCAGCGATAGAGCCTCGAGAATACACTCTGGTAAAGCAGACCACCTGTACACATCGTACTCGACTTGCATAGTTGCCATGACCTTGGCACAATACTCTCATCCGCGTTCCATGTAAATGAACATATAGAATTTACAGAAAAGTAAGTTTCGTACGATGATATCGTTATTAACCTGTAATGGACAATTTGTTAGCTTAATTCTTGTCGCCGAAACCCTTTGGACACCACTCTTTCTCATCTTCTTCAGCTATCCTTTGAAGTACACACGAATTCCCCCCTCCCTCTGCAATTTCGGTGTGAGTTCGATTTCTTCTTACTTGATTACTTACTTCATTTACTGTATCTGCCAGATCCTGTACATTTATAATTCTCGTTATTGGGATATTTACACACATGGGAACCCTTGAACTCCATGTGCGCTTGTAACTCTTCCTTCTGGCCAGAGAAATAAATTCTCCTCCATATATTCATTCCGTGCGGTCAGAATAATAAGTTTGTGGATAATTAATTATGTGATCTTATGTTACATGCACAATTCCCTATTGATTTTGCTAATTTGAACCATCCAAAAAGATCTGTCGCATTTATTCATATGCACTACTCGATATAGTCAGAAAATTTTATTCATAAAATTTAAAACTCAATATCTTATTAAAAAATTAAACCATTTTTACTAATTCATATTATCAAGGGCTTGTGCCATCACTCCATTTACTGTTACACTTTGATTTTCTTTTTTTTTTTTGGGGGAACAAAAATGGAGGGAAAATCGAACATGTTTTGATTGTTAGGTGCACATGATGACCCGACAAAAGTAAAGATCCCACGTGTTGATACGTCAAATCAGAGAAATGGTGGAAAAAGAAAATTGAGAAAGGAAGTATTTTCCAGTTTACATGAATGACATTGAGTTACTTTCTCATTATGGAATGGAGATAAAGCCACGCAGAGAGACAGGTTGTCTTGCAAGTTATGGGTGGACACTTTCGAGAGGTAAATCTTACCCACATGCCAATATTTGTCCTTATCATCAAAAGCAAGGCTTTATTGCTTCTTCTTTTTTTCTTTCTAATTTATTACTGAATTAAAAATTACATTTGAGAATTTTTGTTTAAAAATGATATTTCTCGACGTTCTTATTTGAGAGGTTACTCGAACTACCAGGCACTCAGATATTGAGCTCAATGATCGCATAGTTTTTCCTCATGATCTAACGAAGATGGTTGTTGATGGACCCTTAGAATGTAGATCTTTGTACCATGGCATGTGGGGAATGGATATTGAGAATTCATACATCAAAATATTAGAAAACAAAGGAAGGAAATCATTGAGTTCATAAGAGGTTTGAACTCCATCGACCATTAACTTCACCAGCGTGGATTTGATCATGATAACAAACCGAGTAGAAATTCAAAAGCAGTAGCATCCCATTTATCAATATGTGCTTTTTATTTCGGCAAAGAGGGAAATGAATGGGTACGGAAAGTTTCACAGATAATTATGAAATTCATTATCTTTTAATTTCAGGTCGAGTATGATATAACTGTACGAAAAATCTTTTTTCTCCTTACCACGTGGAAGTTCTCCTCTTTTTTATTGGTCCAAGTACAATAATTATTTTTCCTGATCGTGAGATGTAATTGCTCACATGTTGGTATTTATGATCTCCTCTTTCCATCTCACTCTGCTACTTATTGGCCTCTGCCATGTGCGATATCATCCCAAGCTTCAACTTTGCATCAAGTCATTTACAATTCGGACCACAGTGAGTTTAAATTTGCGCAGAGAGCAACGGCCTGAAAGTTAATGGCCGTGTGGAGGAATCCATCAAGCACAAAGATCAGTCAATTTATGACCAACTCTATGTATTTTTCCCAAATATAATGACAACTTTATATATAATTCGAACATAACTCAGGAATAATGGAATCGAACGGCATTTCGTTCAAACTTGAAAATTCACTTGTAAAGAAAGAAGTATGAACTATTTTGATGAGGTCGATTGGTGCTGCAGGGAAGTCATGAAAGCGTTGTGTGGAACTGAGGAGATTAAATGTGCTTTTTTATTTATTCTTCTATGGTCATTTTTATGTGATTTACCAATAAAATTTAATAATGAGAAGAAGAAGAAGAATGTTGTGCTGTGCTGTGTTATGCTGTGTTCACTCCTCTACTCCCATGGCAATGATGAGACAGACCTATTCGGAATCTGCCATATTTATTGATTCCAGAAAGAAACCTCGTGTTGCAGAGGTTGATTTTTTAGCACGAGAGAGGAAACTTTGGGATTTGATGTGACCAAAATTAAATTTCCTGACCACAACATCAGAGCCCCTAAATGTTCAAATGCTTCAACAAGCTACTGAGCCTCAGTCAATCAAATAATCACAAAAATCTAACGGTGAAAAAAATCCTGCCTTTCGTGTGCATTGAAAATCTTGTATAGGTGTGTATCATATAAAATGTATCCTTATTCTTTTTTTCGACGATCTTTTTTCTCTTAAATCTTAAAATAAGGTGAAGGAAACAATATTATTGGTCGAAATAGTTTATTGTCTCTATTGGATTCGTTGTGAACTCATAAGAGACTAATATCGTTTTCACTTAAAAGAATAAACTGGTAGGTAGTTACATGCCAATCTTCTTGTATGCCCACAGCTTTCTCCTCATTTGGTCGGTGTGGAAATCATGTATCTCAACATCCTCTTCCACTTGAACAGGTTTTCAGGTTCGAATTTTATAAATAAAAAAAAATCACAATTAACTTGAAGGTACGAGTGAGTCTATGTTATTTAAATCCAAATCAATTAAAATAAAAAAAGAATCCAGGATCTTTTAATTCAAGTTTAAAAGAAGATGCTAATTATGAAGAACCCGCTTCCCGAACAAATTTGTTTTTTTCCTTTTTGTTTTGCCTTTCGTGGAATTCGAGCAAATATCCATTTAAGTTCAATGAATGGAAGCCCAGACAGGCAGTAGAGTCGGAACACACTGAACTTCACCAATTTCTCTGACCATTTTTCTGTTGCCAGTCCCACCGGCCGGTCAAACGGAGTGGGAGAGGGGGAATTGAATCCAGCCACCCTTGGTGGGTAAATGTCCTTCTCAGACTTCAAAAGGAAGGAACTGCATATTTATTATCAGTAAGCATTTAATCGGTGTCCTTGTGCGTTTGTCGACTGGCCATTTTAACTACATATCGAGCATCAGTATTTAAAAAAGAAAAGAAAAGAAAATGACATTGCTTTATGTATGACTAGTCAGGCGTAGTTAATGCGCACGGGTACGGGGCAGGAACCTAGCCAGTTTTCATGGAAATCCTTCACTTCACGGTCCGAGCCCTGGGGCATCTACTGGTTTCGATCACGGCCGGCAAATGCTCACAGCAAGAAAATGCTCAGTCAGTGTCCGAACGGAAATTACTCCACTCGGTATTGGTCGATGCAGTTTCAAGGGGGGCAAAAATGGCCTGGAAGATTTTGTAACGTCGAGTGTTGATGATAATGGATGGCTCGATATCATCATATTTGATCCTAGTGGGCTTAGTCAATATGCATACATGTTTGACACGACTGGAGTTTGGACATGTTCAGTTATACGAGTTGAGTGTGTCGAGTACAGATTGAGGGTTTTTTTAATGATGAACGTTTCGATACCACGGATTTAAATACGATGTCAGGCATAAATGGAAGACCACCAAGGCATGTGTCTAAGCGAGCGGTCGGAATCCTTTCTCGCCTCTGTGTAAGTGTACTCTCTGGATTTGGATTTCAGAAGACACCAGGCTTCTTAAATTGATGATAATATTCTTCGATAGCGCTTATTAGTGGAGCCGATACTAAGAACTGGTTGTTCTACGGTTGAAAAATGTGTAAACATTTTCCTTTTCAGTGTCATGTGTATGTGGAGGGACATCTTAGTTAGGTGTAAATCGCAGTACCGGACGAGTTATGTCTCGCCCACTTCGACTCTTCCGTAAGAGAGGTGGTGTATCCTGAGAGGAGGCGGCGGTTGCACCACATGCCGAGGGACCATTACTGCTAGAAAACATGATTTTTGCGTCGGTAGAAACAGTCGGAAACCAGTAATTTCCGTGAGAATGAGTCCGTCGGAAGAACATCCAACGGAGGTTTCCGTGAGAATTGGCCGTGACAAAAAGTTTCTGACAGAACAGCCGCCACGTTTTCCAGCGGAAAATCTTTTCGGTGGGACTTTCCGATGGAAATCCTGTTCCCATTTCCGGCATACAAATTGCATACTATTCAATCCGAAGATGTACACGAGCTACGCTCTTCCTCCAACTCTGCAGTTCGTGCCTGCCGCCCGAGCATCTTGTCCCAAACATTTTCAACGTGGTCAGGGTCGCACAAGAGAAATTTACTTTCTTCTATACGGAAATATTCGATCCCAATTGTAGCAGGAGATAAAGAAATTGGTCCAGCGCATGGACTGGGGCTTACTCTTGGGCTGCAATAACTGTCGATCAAGCCGAGCTATACTAAAGAATTGATTTCAATCTGGAAACAGAAGATAGTGCGGTTTTCATTTAATGCGTCTACTCACAGCTAGCCAGATTTGCTCTCCCAGTTCCAGGTCCCCCGTGGGGAGAGAAATCCTGACGTGGTACCAGCCATTACGGTGAGATAACTGGCAAACTGCTGATCTGAATGAACGATCCATTCGATCTGGGGGTTCCGGACTTTTGTCTCTTGTTTAAGAGTGCAGTGTTTGATCATAAAATTTAGATGCACAGGACTCTGATCTGATGATGATTAAAGCCTCCAAGGGAAGAGTTTAAGGGCATCTAAGCGTGATTACGGGAACAGCGGGACACCACCAGTCAGTCAGTGTGGCTGCTGGTGATGTTAAGAAATGGGCTTTCGTTACCCTCCACAACGATGACAGGCAACGACGGTGGAGATTAATGGTTGGTGTCGAACTATCTCCAGAAGAATTCTCGAACTGTTGATTCTACGATGGCATGGGGTCCCAGACATTGGAGCCTTTTACAGACGACGTTTGAGCCAATAAAAGAGGTATAAAGTTCCCAAGTTCACCCAACTGGATGCGAGTGAAATTGCACTCTTTCGGGGACTCCGTAATTGGCTGAAGTGAAATTCAAAAAATTGCATATGGAGATGCGGGGGATCGAACCCCGTGCCTCTCGCATGCAAAGCGAGCGCTCTACCATTTGAGCTACATCCCCTTCGACGGTCTCCTCCGAGTTAGAGGTCTTCCTCGTACAATCTGTTAGTTGACCGGGCTCCCCCTTAGAAGCGAGCTTTGACCTTCGGCCATGCTCCATGCTAAAAGTGCAGTTTGGTATATTTCAGACGATGCAGATTCAATGGAGAAGGATGCGAGAAATCTGCAGGCAGCGGAACCTGGTGAGATCAAAGCGAAGTCCGAGGACCTTTAGTACCGTACCCTTAACCCCCAAACCAACATATCGGGCTCGTGTAGTTATGCAGTGCTCGCAAATGCTAGTACTCGAGGTCGGGGAACTTTCGATGGCATCGGCTCAAGAACTCGTAGTAAGTGTGCAGATTATCGGGTAATACTCAATCATAGGTCATTTATATAACTGGAGAAACGATTGCCCATGCAAAAACCACGATGAACGTCGTCAAGCGCCGGTAACTTGTAATTGTCGATGCAAGAGGAAGAGGATAGATCGTGGTTATACAACGTTGTTTTCTTTTCTTCTTTTTTTTTTTTAATTTGATAATCTGAATTCTTACCTTTAGGGTAAAAGAAAAAGACCGGAATATTGAAAACCGAAAATACCGTACCGAAACTAACCCGCTCTATATATGATTTGTGTGGCTTTTTAGGTTAAGAAAAATCGCCCGAAACATTCGGACCCCAGCCCCAAAAAAGCACCAGGCCCCAAGATGGCCCGAATCATAGTTTTCCAAAATCAGACCGGACCACCCGGTTCAACCCAAAATGATCATTCATCCGATCTAATTTTTAAAATTAATCTAATTACATTATAAATGCGCTCAGATCTGGTTGAATTAGTTGGTTTCCGGTCAAACTGATGAATCCAATTAAACCAGTAAAAAAATTGGATGACTTAAAATTTAAAAAAATATATTATAACACACTGCATGCTTTTTTTTTAACTTCTTATTTAACTGTTAGACCTTACTTTGGTTGATATAAAAATTTTTATTATGATGCTAACCATCAAATTAAGACACAATAAATGATTTTGTCATGGAATGAAGTATTTAGAATACTCATTATTGAATTATTTTAGTTTTAATTTACTTATATTTGATTATGTGATAATTTGTTTTTGAAACTGCAATTATTTTATTTTACTAAACTTATACTTTATATTAATATGATGGTGATATTAAGAATATTTTGTTATAAATTAGTATTAAATATATAGTGTTATGTTCATTTATAGGTAATATTATACTATTAATATTATTTATTAAATATGTGGCTTAATCCATCAAACCCCTGATATAATTTGTGAACTCATAAACCCATACTTTGACCGGTTCCCAACCTAGTCCGATTTTAAAAACTATACTCGTAATTATATTTAATACTACACTTTATTAATTATAAGCATATATTTATTATTCACTTCCACTACTCACTTTCTTAGTTATGCTCTTAATGTTAAGATTGATTAAACCTTCCATTATAAAATTTAGAAGAATATATTCTATGTTATTTTTTCATTGTTCTAAATTAGTTTCTGTCCTTAATTATTCTTATATGCTAATGCTTTAATTACAATTTTGTATTCTAAGTTAGAGTCCAAAAGGACCAAATTGGTAGCACGTGATTTTTCATCTCCTTAAATGGTTTTGATGCGGTCTTTTCCCTTCGAAAAAACATGTCCGAAAAGGTCGGGCCTGACGATTTGCACACAAAAAAAAAAAACACCCGACCCGACCTGACTGTTTTCACCCCCCATCTTACATTTGCTGTAATTTTCTGAAAAATAATTTGATAGTTCCACATATCGTGAAGGGCCGTAAATGTATAAAATAACAAACCCTAAATTCCCAAATATAGTAACTATATATATAATTAAGAACAATGAAAATGGATTCGGTTCAGGTCTAGGAATCGTGTCTAAGAGTTGCGAAATCGAAAGTAAGAGTAAAATGATTGGAGTAAAAGAAATGAGGTTACATAATTTTAAAAAAATGGATAAATTTGATAAAATAAATTATATACTATTTTACAATTTCTTTTTCCTCTCGTGCCTCCCGAAATCCAAAGGAGAACCATGTTAAGCCCTTCAAATGTAATTTTTTTAAATGGTATAATTATTTCTTAAGAATAAGACGCTTATAAAATAGTAAGAATTAATATATTAATTTGGTAAAAAAAATTAATGTCATATTTAAGTGAAGATATATAGAATTACTTAATTTGATATTAATTTTTTACAAAACAATTATTTCATTAACTATATTTTTTATGGTAATCCATTATTTTTATTTTTATGAAGATTAAAAATCTTCATAACTAAAAAATCTAAGATTTCTAAGGTTAAATAAGTCAAATTATATGCCAGTTGTTTGTGAGACAGCCTCTCAGTCTCTTCTCCTCAAAGCGGACCATCCACTTGGCCTGACAATAAAACTGACCCCTTAATTTAATTAAATTTTAAAAAAATAAGGCAACTTGGATTAAGACAATTACCAAAAGACCTATTCGACTGTCCATCCCCGGACATGATCTCCCCCGACTAGTCGTATGAATTGAAGACACCCAACAGACTATGCAGTTCGAGCAAACCTCACTCCATACTCAATCGTTCATTGACCACTCTAGTTTTAAAAAAAAAAAATCTATCCATGGCCAGGAAGAGAGAGGCTTGTGAAGGAGAGGAGCAGACACCATCGAGCCTGACGGTCGAGGAAGCTGCATCGTGGGACGAGATGGTGAAGGATGCTGGGATAGGAGGAGTGAGGAGGGCTCGGAAACGGTTTGTCGGGGTCTGGCAGAGGCCCTCGGGGAGGTGGGTGGTTGAGGTCAAGGACACCACCCAGATGATCCGGGTTTGGCTGGGGACCTACAACACCGTCGAGGAGGCGACCCCGGCCTACAGCGAGGCCGCCTGAATGCTCTGCTGTGCTAACACCCCGACCAACAACTGGCCCGGCTCCGGGCTGGCCGCTTCCTCCTCCTGGCCCAGATCATGAACCTCCTACTCCAACGGCTCCAGGCTAGGAACAACCGCGTCAGCAACAATGATCCTCCCTGCCAATCAGACTCGAGCCCGAGCTTCGATGAGCAGCATGATCAACTAGTTCAAGAGCACACAGCCGGTTTCGCAGAGATGCAACGCACGGGCTACCTCGACTTCCCCAAGGAAAACAGTCCCCAAAACAACTGTGAGAACTACACCATCAGCAGCGCCATCGGTGAGGACAACTACCAGACTGGAAGTGCCGAATACGGGACCCTGGAGTACCAATCCTCGAGTAGGGATATTGCAGCCTCGAAGGTGAGGAGGAAGGGAATGATCTCAGAACCGTTGATTTTCGGTTCCTCGACAAGGCGAGGCAATCAGGTGATTGCTACTACTCATCCTTTGAGATGGCTGAGGAGATATCCGTGGTGGATCCGGTAGGGCCAGAGGTCGACAGGGATGAGGATGAGCCCTCCATTGCGTCGAAGAGGATGAAGTACTACGAGCGGAAATTCTCAGCGTCACTCTATGCATTTAACGGGATACACGAGTGCCTGAGACTGAAGCTCCAGAACGCGTGTAGCAGGAAAAGGATGGAGCAGGAAGCAGAGCATGAAGAGCCTGCAAAACAAGGAGAAGGAAATGCTCATGGGGATCTTACAGCAAGCTCTATTCATAAGGAGCAACGCTCGACCTGCCACCTATATGCTTCGTGAACTGATCGGTTCGTATGAGGAGTCCTATGACTTCAATGGCCAAGGACTTCAACCATATAGCTTCTGGATATGATTTCAACTTTTACATCTCTCTTCCCAGAAGGAATTTGATTTTAGCTTTCCAAACCAATAAAAAAAAAATGGTAACTTCTGTTTCGAGTTTGAGGTATCAGGTGTAGTGATTCTCGCGCGTAAGTCGGAGGGTAATAAAAGATCATTGAATCTAACCCACCGGCAGCCGAGCTCTGTAGGGGGAGCCAACACAAGCCCGAGTTTTGATTCAGAGCTGGCGAGGCTCACTAGATTCCAGGATAAATTAGATAGGTGATACAAAATATTTTATTAATGTAATACTTTAATATAAATTTTTTAAAATATAATTTCATATTATGCGTTCTTTCAAATTTTATTATATTTTAACATTACACTAATAAAATATTTTATATTATTATCTATATAATTTACCCTAAACTTTCAGCACTAGTTAATAACTACAAACAACGTCGATGAGATCAAATTGCCAAAGGGCTAAGTTGATTTCTCTAAGAATAGTGGGGACAGTCGAATAAAACAAGAAACTTTGCCATATCAGGGCATCTCACAGTGAAAGCTTTGAAGGATGGGGCATCGATGAAGAGAAGCCAGACGTAAGGTCAGTGAGATCGGCTTAACATGACATCGTCATGGAGGAAAGCAAAAGAAAGATGCTAATAAGCCTGTTCTGCTGTGAAGAAGAGTACAGTGAAATACAAAGAGGTCAGCTGCTTTCACGATAAGCGGTGAGACACATCCCTCTCGACTCCACAAGAAGGCCCCAAGCACCCAAAGGCTGATGAAATCTCCGAACCTGGCAATGATACCAAGGGAGATTCGGCAAAACCCGTCACCAAGCTTCTGACCCCACCGTGAAAATTACCCATGAAAAACCGGGGACAAAGGAGAATGAAGAAAAACAAAGAAAGTAACAAAAGAGAAGCTGAAAAACAGGTTACATACACCTTTTTTTCTTCTTGATTTATTCACAGGCGTCATAGAGAACCCAGAGGGACATCTCGGTCTCAGCTTTTCTTGTTGTGAGCATTCTTGTTCTTCTTTAGAGGACCCGAAGCTGAGCAAGGAAAGCAGCACAGAGGTCCAAGAACAGGAACTGTGGACCCTGAACCCTCTGCAGATCCAGCAGATACTTCTCTTCGGTTGCTTTGTACAACTGGGCAGACCCAACATCAAGAATTTCAGCCACCATAAAATATCCACATATGCATTAGGCACAGTGGAAGTGGAACCAGTCAATTGCATTATATCATTAAAAGTGACTACTGGTTTTCACTCTATCTGACATTGGTTCTCGTAAGAAATCAGTCTAATCTCAGTTGATCATTCTATCAAATTCATTTGTAAAAGGAACTCCATTTGTAGCCTACGCATGGATTGAACTGATATTTCGCTGGATTAAGTACTACAGCTTCAAATAAGAGAAGCTAAAAGTTCACTATTTTTCTATAGCTGTTATAATACAGCCAAGCCAAGTGTAAACACGATGAAACTGGACAAAGTTGAATACTGCTGGATTATGTTTCACGACAAAATGAGCTAATTATTTAAATTTCCCAAGAAAGTTTTCTTGTAAATTAGTTCTGGCAAGTTTTGATTCTAAAGATCAAATAATGATATAATTCAATTAGACTGCATTGATCCACCACTTTGGGTGATCCCAGAACGTCTTTAAATATACCATCCTATTCAGTCACAAAAAAGGAATAGCATTACAGAATATACCTGCACTTCAAACTTGACCACATTTCTTATCTTTGAAGCATCACTCTCAATGATTGTCGATTCATCACCAAAGAAATGATTTCCACGAATAACATCATTAACCATGCCCTCATGACTGACAAGGCCAGGATTCCACATGCACTTCATGTTGTAGTGCCCAATCTTCTTCCAACCCACATTCAGCTCTTGCAGAGCCTTAAGGACTTCAGCCATTATTTCACGAGGATGTGCTCGAGACTTGAAAGGAAAAGATGTAAACAAGGAATCCAAATTAGTACAGATAAGTTAATCTGAACAGGAGTTTGCAGATGAAATTAACTAACATCATGTTTGATATTTACAATTATAAAGGAATCAAAACAGGACAGTCACAAATGGGAACAGAATTCCCATGCCTAATTTAATGGCAAGAAAACAGGCATAAAACAGCAAAATAGCAAGGACTACCACTGCAAAGGAAGAATTTCTCAACAACTCTTTCTCCTCCAAAGGTCATCATAAAGAATTCCAGTTCTGGAATTTCATGGCAGGTTGAACCATCAATTTTTAGTCAAGCATGACTACATCAACAAATTTTGGAAGACTTCTATCCATTTCTCAACAACTTTTATTGCACTACAATTTACTCTAGTCACTTTTGAGGACTGAAACCTCAACACTATAATTTCTTGGACCACAATGTGGCCAAATGGGTCTTCAGGAGCAAAGATATATAATAGGTTAACAGATTTTTTTTTTGGAGTAGTCAAGAAGTAAACTTCATTAATAACTTTAGGTTAACAGACTTTTGTATTCCCTCATAGCAATGAATTGACACCTTTCTCCGTCAAAAAAAGGGTTCCTCTTTCCAACACTTCAAAAGGCAAATCAAACAACATGTAACCTGGAGCCCTAGTGCCCATTTCTTCTCAGCACCAAAATATGCTGCCACTTTTCCTTGATAATCCATGTACCCTCCATGGCCTGGGTACCGGTATGTAGCTGCTGGGACAGTCACCTCATTTTGATGGGCTCGATTATATTCCTAAGAAAAAGATGATTAAACATAGGTACATTGTTGCAGCTTCATTTAAAGGCAATCTGAATATGAACTTGAAACATTTACAGAGATAGTCACATAATTTAGTATCCTCTGACAGGTGTCCATCACACTTCTAGAGGGCATCTTGAAGAATCCTTTTTTGGACCATCTCCAACCAACAAGCGTTGGTTAAGATGGTTCAGCATCTTGAAGAATCTATTGGATGTCTTTTTCTATTTTCATTAGCACAATCTTTTATATTCTCATTAGACAACAGAGCAAGAGTAGAGTGAGTACCACGGATTCTCGGAACTCTGCTCCAAGATAGCCACTTGAAACACAGAATCGATTGTCCAACAGCAGGTAATATGCAACAGTAGCCTGAAATTTTGGGTGTAATTAACACATCTTTCCTCCTATAAGAAGAGGAAAATGGTAGCAGAATGATGCAAAAATGGGTCCTGAGAGGTTGGGTGTAATTAGCACATCTTTCCTCCTAGAAGAAGAGGTAAAAGGTAGCAGAATGATGCAAAAATGGGTTCTGAGAGGACACCAACCTCATTTTGAATTCTATTGCTCAGTGATTCGATCAGTTGATTGCGATCAAATCCCCTCTTAACCACTTCTTGGAGAATCTCCTCATCAATCTGAAAGAATGCATGGCAACAGTAAGTCATTACTATATATCCGGTCACAAAAGCTAACATATTAGATATATCTAACTATATTGTAGACATAATTTTCAAACTTTATCAGAACTCAAACAACACACTATGTACTCCTGTTACCGAGAACCACCATTAAATTTTCTTATCTTCTTTGACGAACAGAAAAGGTGAAAACGGGTTGGATCACACTTCAAAGACATTTAATTATCCAATATATCCTCAAGAGTATAGAAAACATTTTTTCTCCTATCCCTGATTTTTATTTGTTCTCAACAAGAGAGAAGTAATAGAAAGTTCAAAAAACTCCACAATTCCCACTTCAAAGGTCAAAGGACAATATTTAACAGACCTTCCTGGCTTGCTGCATTATATCTGGAGGTGGAACTGCCAAGTAACGTGGAAGATGAGCTTGAAACCAAGGATGCTGACGAATATCAGGTATGGTAATTCGTTTCATTGGATCAACTACAAGCATCCTAGGGATCAAATCTCTTGAACCTGGGGATAAGTGACTGGGAAGAGTATACAATCCACACTGGTAGCAAATGATGGCAAGAAAGAGCAATATTAGCGTTAGGCTCACAATGTGACACTGATTTACATTTTACAAGTTCAAACAAAAATGGATTTACATTTTACAAGTAAATTCTAGTGAGTATTTGATAACCCAGCAGTTTATACCAGTAGTAATGAGCTTTTCCCTTATAAAGAGAAATGAACTTCTAAAGATCTCTCAATGTGTTTCAATGAGAAAGTGAAGCACCTTTATCTTCTTGAAGAGATTGGGAATGTTTTCATCATCAAAAGGTAGAGTACCACAAAGAAGAGCATAGAGTATCACCCCACAGCTCCAAACATCTACCTCAGGACCTGCATACAATTTTCCAGATATAACCTACAAATAATAATATAGCACAGATTATGTCGGTCAGAAAATCCATCTTTTAAAGAAAAATCATTTAAACTATCAGAAAAGAAAAAAATGCAGCCAAAAAGGGGGAAAAAAAGAGTTGTAATTTCCATTTCATTTCATGATAGATGTGTCAGATATCATTCATTTGCCAATTATCAGCTTTCAAGAAAACAAAGCTCAAAACCAATTTTCATCTATAATTATGTCTTCAAAAGGCAATCGGATCACAGTTTCATATAATTGTTAAAGAAAAACTAAAAGCAAGAGTGTTTTTCAGAAGTATGGATTATCATTACAACTCTCTACCTCAGGGGCAGCATAATTTGGACTCCCACAACTAGTCTTAAGAAAATGACCATCTCGCATAACATTGCTGAGACCGAAATCAGCAATCTTCACATTGCATTTAGAATCCAACAATAAATTCTCTGGCTTCAAATCTCTATGAACCACCATGTTGCGATGGCAGTATTCTACACCACAAATTATCTGCCAAAACAAAGTTGAAAAAAGCAGAAAATCAAAAGAATAAAGATTTGGCAGGATGGTGAAGGTCTGAAAGATACACATCAAAAGGTAATTCTCACCTGCTGAAAGAAATTACGAGCTTCATCTTCTTGCAGCCTACCCTTCTCAACAATGTAATCAAAGAGCTCACCAGATTTCACATATTCCATCACAACATAGATATCAGATGGCGTCTCTATGACTTCATAAAGTCGTATGATGTGCGGATGCATAAAAAGTCTTAAAATCTTGATTTCTCGTCTAACTACAATGGGATGTGGACATAAAGACATAAAATCAGTCTGCTACAATTAAAAAAAATGCAATCATAACTTTAAGAAAGATTGAATACATCAAATTTTGATCTATCAATGAAGGATTACTATATCCAAGTCAAACAGCCTGACTCATATCATACAAGCAAGCACAAGAAACTGAGATTCAAAAAAAGGACGATTGCCTCTCATAATTGGATTGTTAACATTTCACAAGACTGAAAACCTGACACAAATTACTGAGAAAAAAGCCAGCCCCCTGCACAAAAATGATGATCATAGACAAGTTGGGACAATTTCACTCGTTTTCCCAAAAAGTAAGCTGCATTTAATTAACTTATGTTTCAGGTACTATCCACGATTCAAAATCGAATAGTGATTAAAAGAAAACAGCATATCTAAAATCTTTGCCTGAGCACAACTTGATGAAGCTAGTACCGAACACCACATCATCATTCACAGTTCAAATTTTACATTCAAAAACTAAGCTGAAATAAATGAAAACGGTTGAAACAGATGGGGCAAGAAATTACCCTTTTCCTCCATCTCCATGTTCTTTATCTTGCGCCTGTTGAGGATCTTGATTGCGACTTTATGCCCGGTCAAAACATGCTCTGCTACCTTCACTTTGCTGAAAGAACCAATCCCTAGGGTCTTACCCAGCTTGTAATTGGGCAAGTAAATTTCAGCCTGGCTGTTCCCCCGATTCGTCACATCCATTTTCCTAATCCTTCAAAAAAGAAACCATCTTGAGGCCAAATATTTACCGCACCCCTCCTAATTTTACTTCAATAACGGATGGGCACATTCACAGGGAAAAAAATACAAAGCGGGTTCCCCAAATTCAATCAATCGACGCAGCCAGTAGAGTGGGAAACCCCGAAATTGAGACGATAAGATTGAAATAGAGAACCCTTTAGGCCAAAACGCGGACGAATTTCAACAACTGAGTAACTCTGGAGCTTGGATCTCTTATTTTCAGAGCACTTGCTTCAACGAGCTGTAGAGCCCACTCACATACACAGCTAGAGAAGAAGAAGAAGAAAAAAAAACACACACACACACACACACACTGACACACAGATTGAGAGAAAGGAAGTGCGAGAGCTCGCGAGAGCGAGCAACGCACCAGAAAAGGGAACGCGAGAGAGAGAGAAAAAGAGAGAGAGAGTGGGACTGGCGTAAGAAACAAGAAAGTTGAGCTCCCTGCTGGTGTAGCAGATTCGATTAGGAGGAAGTCGAGGAACCATGCTTTTGCATCATTTCTTAACTTCAAAGTACAGAAATGCCCCCGCACGTATGTCGTATATCTACCAACTACTCCGTCCTTCGCTCATTCTCGGTCGGATGAGCCCTTTTTATGCTATGCTCGTGGTTGGTTCAGTTAATTCGAATAGTATGCTTTTAAACTATAATCATTACATAACAATTGAACGTATGGTTGGTTAATTGATCTTACCTATTTTTTTAAAAAAAATTAACAAATTAAATATAAACTAAATCAAAACAAAAAAGTCCATATTAAAACACAACAAAATAAAAAAATAACATAAAGACAAATATTAAAATTATAAAATTTTTAATTAAAAAATTAAGTATACAATATTAGAATTAGTTGATGTCTTTAGAATGATGTTTAATGTAAAATAATAAAAAAATATGTTATATGATAGTAAAATAAATTATATTTAATTATTTTTTAAATTTTTAAAAAATATTTTAAATATATTTATATTTAATTTTTAAATATTTTTTAAAAAAAATGTTGTTCAGCAATTTGAACCGACTAACTAAATTGCTTAAATTTAGTAATTAAACACACTATTTCACCTTAAAAAAATTTAATCATGTAAAAACTTATTTAAAACAATTCGATCCCATTCACGATTTAATATAATTCTTTAATTCTCTATGTGCAACCCCATCTTTGACGTAAGGGGTGGGACAATAATAATGTGAAATTGAAGACGGTGTTGGAGCAAATTTCAGGCAGACGGTGGCAAATTGGCTAATCAGGGAATTCTCCACCCAGAGAGAGACTTAACAGCGGATTTTCGACCGTGTTAACATCCAATAAAGGTGTAGAATCGAAATAGTCCTCCTGCTCGTCTGATTTCCTGTACATGAGTATGGAATACTTTGTTTTCTTACCACCTATGAATTACGACTACATTGTACTGTACGTAGTGCATGGGCCCAAGTGCAATTGAATTACCTTAGCTATGCGACGAATACCAGTGCAGAAAGATGGATTCCACTTGAAAAGAGAACTGATCTAACTAAAACAGATGAACTCTGCAATCCCACACCAGGTGATTACAGGACTCTGCTGAGATGCTTGCTGATAGCATCCTCACTGTGGAACATCGTCTCCTCCCAGATTCTCCTCTCTCACATTCAGTTGTTCTCTCTCACAGAGAACAGAAGGCAACATTCTATCCTTAAAACCCTCATGCATGAAAGAAACAGCAGAAGATTTCAGAGACACAAAACCTGTGCCTCTGCTTGGTCCCTCCTACCGGCACATCTGATAATACAACACAAATTCATCCCACCAAGAAGCTGATATCTCATATAGCCTCTTCATCTCCTGTTAACCTTGCGTAAGAGAGCTTAGCTAGAGCATGCGGCTTTTAGTAATTGGGAATCTGAGCAAACCGGTATCCCTTAGCTCCTCTCCAAGCGTAATATGCAACTCGGGTTTCATAAAAGCCTGCAATAGGGAAGACAAATACTAGCATCTCAGAAGATGCAAAATAATTTCATTGAGTTACAAATAGAAGAAAAATAACCAGCAGACACTCCTATCAGAAGAATCTGTTGTAGTTGTAGTGGGGAAAAAAGAAAGATGAGCTTGGGTCGGGGCCTCAGCACAAAAAAACTCTTTATGCACAACATTCAGTTGTTTCCTTGAACATAAGATTATGCTCATCACAGGTAAAAATTCACATTTTTCAACCACCATGAAAAATCACTCAATCTCAAAAATATGGAACCGCACCATGTTGCAACGTGCAAAAGATCATCTTAACAGGGGAATCAAATCAACCTTCTACATAGGCTTTTTGAAAATATGAGCAACAGAATTAGTGAAGATGATATTTTCCACAAATTACCTGGCAGAAAGGTTATAACTCCAAGGCCCAAGAGACCGTAGGCCTGTGACTTTTCCCCACCCATGTGACCCGTCAGGATGAAGAACCCGAGAAAGAGAAGCAGCGACCCAAGAGAGAGAAGGAACAATGCAAGGGCAATGGATTTCCATGGAATTTTATCAAAGGACCCAGGTATGTAATCAAACCGAGGATCGTATTTTCCATCATAATCATCATCCACATCCTCCATAGGAAGACGACTATAGCGAAATTGTCGTCTTGAAGCCATATTAGGTTGAAATAAAAGGACTCACTGTTCTACTTGCAAATACTCACACAAGCTCCTGCAATGAAGAAACTGGAAATAAGACCGTTTGAATCGCCGAACCTGTTCTCAATCTCAATGAGATCATCCTGGAAAATTTTTTTTTTCAGCACTTCCTTAAGAGGTAATAATAGCTGCATGAGGAACATATCAATATTTTGTTGGTTACTTATCCCAAAAAATGGAAAAAAAACCTCTTTTATCATCTGATTTTGTTTTTCATGTGGCATAAGAGGTTAAATGCTGTTAATCTTAAAACACAAAGTCTAAAGCCGAATGCAGTAAGCCATTATTAGCCACATCTGTTATAGCCATTGCTGCCTAAAAATTGCTTTTCCACAAATCAAAATAAAAGAAAGTTCATCAGGAATTCTGCAATGCAATTACCAGTTACAATTGGTGCATGACCATGTCAAAACCTCACTATGTGCCCAAAAAATAAAAAAGCTGCAACGTGTTAGGCCAAATTGCGCATAAGACCAAACACCACATGAAAATCTTCAAAAGAACATGACATGCATTCAACAACTTCTTAACTATCTATAATTTCAAATAATGATACAAGCAACTACACTTATTCTCTTAATACCAATTGACAGTGGCAACAGTCCCTTCTTTTTTTGAAAATTCTCCAGCATTCTTTTCCTCAGTCGAAATGTCTGCTAAACTAGCCCATGTTTGTCCAAAAGAAAATCAGTCAACTGATCAAAATTCAAGTAGTGAGCTATCCTTTCAGTTTTATCTGATCTTTCTCTATGAGCAAATCCCCCTACTTCAAGAATTTTCTTTTAAACAAACGCCACGGTGCGTAAGCTGGGTTAGAAATCCAAATCCGAGACTAACTATACTCGACAATCATCATCTGCAGCAAAACAAATTCTAACAAATGGCGTCTAGCAGTTTAACTGGCAAAATTGAACTGCAATTAATATGTTGATCTCGATTTTGCCCAGACCTAATATGAAACAACATGGCGTCTAGCTGATTAGACAAACAATTCAACCACTTGGATTCTTGGGGTTTCCTAATTACACCAACAGTTGAGCGACGAATAGGAGAAGCAGCAAACTGAAAAAGTTAAATGACCCCATGATATCAATGTTGGACTAATAATCGGAAAAAAAAAATCAAATTTACACTGAGACGTCACAATCATCACATCAGAATCGAAATATTACCTCAAAGGAGTGATGGTTCGAACAAGATCCGCTCTGCCTGCGCTCCCGCCAGCGATTCGCGCTGTGGGTGAAGGAAGAATCTCCGTCGATCTGGGGACGGAGAGAGGTGACGAGCCAATCATGGCTACATCGCAGAGAAAGATTTAGACCCGGTCGGTGAAGCAATCACAACCGTCCGATCCACCAGATCGCATAATCTGATTCGTCTTAGACGGGAAAAGGATCTTGAATGCATCCGTGGTTTATAGGGTGCACTAATTAATAAAATTTTTATAAATACTAATTTTTATTAATTAAAATTTTAAAAAAATAAATAAATATTAAAAACTAAAATAAAAATAAAAAGTTAGCTAACAATATTACTACCTAAGTATTGAAATGCCGTTTCATACGTTACTTTTTATTGGACCACAAAGTCTTTTTATGAGAAAAAGAGAATTAATTTTTCCCAACTTCTAATTTTTAAATTAGGGTTTGCGCAATCTGATATTTCTTATTTATTTAATATAATTAATTTTGATAGACTATAATTTTAAATTTAATTTTTTATATCTTTTTCACATAATTGGACTCCTAATTTGACAAACATCCTCTACATTTACCCCATTGATTGTCACCAGATTTTCAAGTAACAATAAAGTATTCACATAATTTGATATTTCTTATTCTTAAATAAGATATTTGTATGAATTTAGTAAAAGAATGAGATTTATATTATTTTTTAATCAATTGATCTAATACAAAATTAAATTAGTAAGAGTCCATCAAGTCACCCATAACAATATGTAGAATTTATGCCACACAGAGATATGACTAAAACGTACTAAATTTTAACAAAGGAAAAGCCTTTTAAAAAATTTTAGATTAAATATAATTATTTACCGATAATTAAACATAAAAAGGAAAATGCAGGGCATGGGAGGTCGAACTTCACGGCATCCGGCGGAAAATTACAGGGAATTGCGAAAGAAGAAGAAGAACAACAACAACAAAGAGAGGATTTGATTCAAACAATCTCTGCTTTTAATATCGACGGAACCGAGCATCAGTCCAGATCGTTCAAACCACGGCCGCCGCCGCCCCATCAGAGAAGAAGAAAAGGGGGAAGGCCAGGGCGAGGAGCATGAGGAGGGAATGACGGGGGCCGGAGGCGGCGCTCTTGGCGGTGGCGGGGGCCGGGGCTAGGGACTGAGGCTTCTGGACGGGGACGCCGAGCTTCATGCCGCCCCAGCAGTAGCCGCGGCTGCAGAGGAAGTAGTAGGTGCGTGGCTGGGTGAGCTGGAAGACGTCACGGCCGCCGCGGGTGACGTTGTAGATGAAGCCGGCCTGGCTGTTGCAGCTCTCGTACACCGTCTCGTTCACCTCCAGCACATCGTACTGCGCCTTGTTGAACACAAAATCTAGCCGCCAAAATTTTAAAAAAATCAAATAAATAACAAATTTTCTATTTTCTATCGATAAATTAATAATTACGAGTAAAAAAGTCTCAGTTTGTTGTTCTCCCAGCTACTCTTAATCTCTTGTGTCTTATATATGTGTATTTTTAAATTCCTATATCGTGATATTAAGTTATCTAATATTCAAAAATATTAATTTAAATTTGAATTAGGTCAACTCATTTAATAATTAAAACTCTCGTAACATATATTATCTCTATTACTTGAATCGAAATCATGTTTAAAGAAAATATGTGTCAAATTATTTTGATTCGTGCTTTATTTTGACATGATGGATATGTAATACCCAAAAGATAAGAGAATGAATAACAATATGGTATGCCAAAAATCTATCTTAATTATACTAAGTTTTAATCACAAACTATATTAAAATAACAGAAAACCAAATTATGATTATGAAACAAGTTGAGATAACTTGTGTGTTAACATTACTATTAATATAATGAGAAAGGAAAAAAAATTAATTTTCAACAAAGCATTAAAAAATAATATGTAAATTTAACTCTGAATTCAGATATTAGAAATCGTTTTTATATCAGAATCAGTAATCTCTCCTTGGCTTATTAGTTGAGATTATACATCTATGATACTAAACATGATTAAGTGAATGAATTGCAAACAAGACAATAGCTTGATAAGCACTTGTCATTTCCATCATTTCCCCAAGACCAAATAAGGCAAAAATGATCAAGATGATGTCACCAAATTGGTCTATGAAAGCATGGAAGTGCAACAAGAAATAGACACTTGCGTTGGTTCATGAATCTATTCTTGTCTACCCGGGACAACATTAGGAGAACACTCCGTCGACAAAAGATGTCGAATCAGTAGAGTTTCGTAACAAGTGATCAATCGATCAGCATCTCTCTAATCGACTGAAAATTATGGTGCCCTCGAATTTGTGATCGATCTCCGATCCCGAATTTTCTCAAGAATCACCGGTTCTCCGGGAACGAACCCAAGAACTTACCGGAAGAAAGGAGAAGCCGCTGATCATCCAAGGGAATCGAGCGAGAGCGAGAAGGGAAGGTGTGGTCGGAGTACTTACAGAGCCAGTCGCCGACGTAGAAATGCTGGCGGCTCGCCCATTCGGTGTAGTTGGTGCCCGGGACCCACCCACCCGGTCCTCCGACCTTGATGAGTGCCGCTGAACCAACTCCACACTCCACCGCCACGACCACTGCCACCACTGCCGCCGCCAACTTCGCGAGCATGGCTCTCTCTCTCTCTCTCTCTCTCTCTCTCCGCGAGCAGCCGCCCCGAATCTCTTTACCTTGTATGGAATACGTTTGAAAGAGCTCCGGAGGTAACTTATTTATTTGGGTGGGGGAGGGGAAGAAGATTTCCGGTGTATATCGTTCAGCCCAATTGAAGGCAAGAAGTGGAAGATCTCTCCACTGATTCACTCATACAAGCCTTACCTTATTTGGTGGCCGTGCGCCTGCATAAATCGTGCATATGCGTAATATGCGTTGCACAGTGCTTGGGGACAATTCACAGTGCAGCGCAATCTAGCATCAACGCGCTATCTGGCGCCTCCTCGGTGTCCCATTCCATAATCCCACCTTGTCTCTTGTGTTCTGTTTGGTCAAAGTGTTGACTGGCTCCGTTGGCTTTGAACAAGTGCAACTGGCCCCTCCTAATAACTCCGTTAATTTCCTTTTTTTTTAACTTTTGCCTTTCCTGAACATCTTAGATTGATTAAAATGTTCCAGTGAATTTTCCCTTAAATAATATCATATCTTCCACGGTTCAAAGATTTATATCATTAATGGGTAAACCGGTTAAAATACGTATTCCAAAAGCTAGTGATCGAGTTGAACTGCATTCTCGGACCAGTATTAGTCTCCGTAAATCCATTGTAGAGATATTTTCGTCTCCCTGTAAAAGTTGCATTTATTGGTTTGATTTTTCTTCATTTTGCAAGAATTTGTCATAAATTTCTTTAAATATATGTACAAGCTTAACGAATATAAACATAGTTTTTAAAACCGGATTAGACCGGGAACCAGTATAGGTATAGGCATATGGATCGGATTGGGTGTTCAATGAGTTGAATTGCATATTTAATATATAATATTATTAATAAATTTACATAATATCATAATTTGAATATAATTTATAACAAAAATTATTAATATAATTATTATATATTAAATAAAAATTTAACATAAAATATAAATATAAGTCTAGTAAAATAAAATAAGCATATTATAGTATATTGTTCTTTTTTATTTTTTATTTTAAATCCATCGGTTTTTTACCGGTTCAATTGAATTTATTGGTTGGACCGAGAACCTGTTGATTCAATCAAAATTGACCTCTTTGAATGTGCAATTGGATCTTTTGTAGGAACCGGACCCAGTGAGTGGCAGGTTCTAGGTCGAACTGGTCGAACCGGACGGCTCAGTCCAGTTTTTAAAACTATGAATATAAGAGTTAATGCTCAAAATTATGAATTTAATTAGAAAATTCTTTTATCAATAATTTTTTGGCATAGTATCTGGGGACCTTGAAATTATGCAGTCAATATTGCAAGCCATTTCCCATGAACTAACTATAAATAGAGTCCCCAAGTGCAACAAAATCATTAAATGACATAATTAATGTAATTAATTACATTATATTACGGCAGAAAGAATGAGGCCATTTTCGGATTTCAGGGCTCTAAGCTTTTTACCGGTCTCGATGATTTTCCCTGTAAAGATATCGCGGCCGAGAAACTCAGCATCTCTGAATTACAGGTGAGCCCCGTGCCGAGAGGTCCAGCTTACCCTTCTTCCTCACTGTCTCTCATCCAAGTTTCTCTCTGCTGTTCATCAGCGCATGGCCTCCACCTCCCGCTCCACTTCCGCCTTTGCCTCCTCTTTCTAATCGGATTGCACAAGGAGAACTGAAGACCGGATCGAACTGTGGACCGAATCGAATCGAACCTAAAAAGTTGGTTTAGAATGAATCAGTTCTCATATGGTATAGTTTTTAAGGTGAAACAACGTAATTAGTTACTAAGTTTAAATGGTTTAATTAACCGGTTCGAACGGTTGAACCATATTTTTAAAGATATTTAAAATGTGGCAAATATATTTAAAATAAAATATAAATATTCTATAAATATTTTAACAAATTAAAAATAGTTATATATATTATTTTAACATTATATATATTTTTATTATGTTATACTAAATTTTCGTTACAAATATGTTTATTAGTTTTAATATTATATGCATAATTTATGTTTAAATAAAGTTTTTATGATTTTAATTTTTTTTACTGTGTTTCAATGCAATTTTTATTTGGTTTATATTTAATTTGTTAATTGTCTATCATATTATTAAAAACGGTTCAAATTGGTTTGAAATTATTTAATTTAATTATTATATAATTGATTATGATTAAGAGATATAGTGCTGGACTGACAAGGAGCAACCCTACGTTCTAATAATGCCCTCACTCTCTGGCAATTTCTGCCATGCTCCGTCGCAAAGCTTCTTCCACCTCACAGAGTCCGAGCTGCTACATCAGACGTTCCTTACCATGGTGAACTCACACGACGACGTTAGTTGTAGCAAAAACTATTCGTAGAAAAAAATCAGCAAAAGATGATTATAAGAAAATGAATTCTAAATTCCGTAATCCTAAAAATGTATTAAAAATCCTTAAAAAATTAAACAACCCTTAAGAATTCTAATTTTTCAGACCATTTCTATTGTTAAGAGTTTAAGATTGTTCAAAAACCTTTTCTGAATTATAGAATTCATATTTGACATTGAAAAATTGATTAGATATTAATTTCTTTTAAATAGGTATTTAAAAGTTTTAATGCATGTATTAAATGATTATTTAATCATATAAAAGTATTAATTATTTATAATATGCCCTTATCGTACCTAATAGAAAATTCCATTTTATTATAGTAAAATTAATGAGAAATGATGATGCATCCACCGAAGACTTTTCCTCTCGATTGCGATTGGGGCATTATTTCGTACACGAAATGGCCTAGGGTTAGTCTACATCTGGAACTGCATGTATAAACACGTAAAAGAGTGCAAAGTTATATGTATATGTCACGGGCTCAGAGTCCGAGGTCCGCGCGGTGCCTGTTGACGCCCTATGGAGGTGGCCGAATCGGTTAGTCATGTGAGGAATGAACCCATACTATTTTTTTATTACATACAAAATGTATGAATCTATAAAAGATTAAAAAAAAGTGAATAAAGAAGGGTATTAAGCATAGTTTTTAAAATCGGATCGAGTCGGGAATCGGTCAAAGTATGAGTTCATGGGTCGAACCGAGAGTTCAATGGATTGAACTGCATGTTTAATAAATAATATTAATAATATAATATTTCAATAAATCGATATAACATTATAATTTTTAACTATAATTTATAATTAAAATCATTAATATAGTCATTATATTAGTCTCAAATTTAATATAAAATATAAATATAAGTTTAGTAAAATAAAATCATTATAATATGTTTTTATTTTTATTTTTAAATTGACTGGTTTTTTTACCAGTTCAATTGATTCATTGGTTCGACTAAAAACTGGCCGGTTCAATTGGATTTGACCTCATTTAAAGTGTAATTTGATTATTTATGAGAACCGAATTGGGTGAGTGGCCAATTTCTGGTCGAACCGGCTGGCCCAATCCGATTTTTAAAACTATGATATTAAGTATTAAATATATAATATTCTAATTATTAATAAATAATATTACAATTATATTAAACTCTCTTTGTCCTATAGGATAGTATTGATGATGCTACGGTGCTCTTGTCCTCTCTCTTTTTAATAATAAATTTTAATTTAAATTAGAGTAAAATAAATATTTTTAACTCAAATAAATGAGTGTTAGTAATTTTATTGTCACTTCTAATGGAGAAGTGCCACGTTTAATGGGAAACCGTCGTATATATCAGGCGTAGTAAAAATAAATAAATAAATAAAATCTTGTCGCTCAATTTTATAAAAAGAAAATGGTTCGTAGTGTCTTGAAAACTCAAGAAAAATTCATGAATATTTGAAATATTAAAATAGTATCAATGATAATAATAATAACAATAATAAAGCTCGTGAGTCCGATTCATGTGACTCATGATTGTCTAAATTCCAGGAGAACAGTTTATTGATGGGCACCCGCAGACTTGCGTTCGGCTTGCCGCTTCGTATATTCAACCAATTTGCGTCTAGTAGATCGCTCGCCACGTCTCCCTGGAGCCCATCCTGTTCGACTCCGGAGAAGTTCGCCGCTTTCTTGGATAACTGTTGGGAACTTGACTCCCTGAGAAAGCTCCATGCGCGCATTTTGGTGCTGGGCCTTGGACGGGACGTCTTCTTGGGGACTAAGCTAGTCAATTCCTATGCCAGGTTCCGGTCTTTGAGGGAATCAAGGTGTGTCTTCAGCAGAATCGTCAATGATAACCTCTCGCTCTGGAACTCGATCCTTGTTGGGTACTTCCGGGCCGATCAGTTTGAGGAAGTGTTGGAGGGGTACTTGGTTTTGAGACGGAGGAGAATTGGGTTGAGCAGTTCAGTTGTTACTTTCAGTTTGAAGAGTTGCGTTGGATTGGGTTGTTTAGGATTCGGGAGAGGAGTTCATGCCGATGCTTTTAAGGTCGGGTTCGAAGGTGATCCTTTTGTTGGTTCAGCTCTCATTGGGCTGTACTCGAAGGTTGGGGCTATTGAGGATGCGGCTAAGTCATTCGATGAAATATCTGAGAGAGACGCCGTTGCCTACACTTCGATGATCAGTGCATTTTCCCAGTATGGGGATCGTCTTGCCTGCAAAGCCTTTCGTGTTTTTCTTGATATGCAGGTGAACCAGGTAGAGCCTACTCGTGTCACCTTGGTGAGTCTATTGCAGGCAGCAGCGTCATTGGGAGAACTTAATGCAGGGCAGGCGATTCATGGGTTTGCTTTAAGGACAAGAATCGGTTGTTCTGATGAAGTATTCGAAACAGCCCTGATGGACATGTATATAAGATGTGGGGGCCTGACAATGGCTTCTCGCATTTTTGGCCCAATGAAAACGAGACCAGTCGGTTCTTGGAATGCATTGATCACAGGCTATCTTCAGACCGGTCAGCCTCTGGGGGCATTACAGCTTTTCATTAGCATGATGCGTGAAGATGTGGGCCCTGATCTGGTATCCTTAGCAAATGCTTTATTGGCTTGTGCCAATTTGGTGCGCCTGAAAGAAGGCAAGAGCATTCATGGCTACATATTTCGAGCAGGAATGGTGTTGGATGTAGTGGCTTCAACTGCGTTGTTCGACTTATACTGTCAATGCGGGAAGCTGGAACAAGCCCGGGAAGTTTATAACAGGATAGAGAAGAAGGATGTCATTACATATAACGTCATGATGGGAGGTTGTGTCCAAAATGGGTTTGCTAAGGAAGCCATAGAGATATATGCTCACATGATAGGGACAGAACAAAGGCCCAACTCAGCTTCTCTGCTAACTGTTCTCTCTGCACTCTCTGATCTGGAGGATGTAAGAACCTGCTTGGCTCTACATGGATGCTTGATTAAATCCAGCTTCGAGTCTAACACTGCAATTGCCAATCAACTGATAAATACTTATGCCAGATGCGGTTTCCCGCACTATGCAAGGCGAATATTTAATATGATGTCGTGCATTGACTTGGTTTCATGGACATCAGTGATGATGGGTTATGTTCTTGCTGGATATGCCAATGAAGCGATAGCATTATTTCGAGACATGCGGCAGGAAAGACTCCACCTCGACTCTATAACGCTAACAACTCTGCTGCAGGCATTTTCTCAATTAGGGTGCCTGAATTCCGTGAAAGAAGTGCACTGTTACCTATACCGATCCCTGAGTAAAGTAGACCTTCCCCTCGTGAATTCCTTGATTACGACTTATGCAAGGTGTGGAAGGGTAGATTCAGCTAGTCTATTATTCCGGAGCACAGGTTCAAGGTGCCCGACAACTTGGAACGCGATGATTGCAGCTTATGGCATGCACGGAGATCCTGAGGAGGCCCTTAAACTGTACAGTGAAATGGAAGCGGAAGGGCTCAGACCCGATGGAGCAACCTTCACTTCGATACTAACTGCCTGTAGTCACTCGGGCTCGGTTGAGGTGGGCCTCCATGTCTTTAAGTCCATGTACAAAGAACACTCTTTTGAACCTCAGGAAGAGCATTACAACTGTCTGGTGGATTTGTTGAGCCGAGGGGGGAGGCTGGCAGAAGCATATGAGGTCCTGAAAAGCATTCCGCTGGCCGAGAGTTCTTCAGCTCAGGGGTCTCTCTTGGCAGCTTGTCGGGTTTATGGTGACCAGAAGAGGGGAGAGGCTGTAGGAAGAGATCTCCTCGATTCGGGATCCGAGAAGTCGAGTGTGTACACCTCGATATCTAACTTGTATGCAGAGGGTGGGAGGTGGGAGGAAGTAGCTCGACTAAGATCTATTGTCAAGGATAGGGGTGTGAGGGGGACTCCTGGATACAGTCTAATAGAGGTGCAATAAGTTTGTTGCGCAATGAACTGTAAAGGAACTTGGAAATTATGACATAACAAACACATTTTTATTAAATCTTCTCCAGTTTTATGCGTGTACAAGAGGAAGCCACAGTACATAGCCAGCAGTAAGAAGGCAAGTGTGTGACGTAGTTGGCAGACGATTCGCCAGATTTCATCCTGCGCGTTTGATTAGGCCGATTTTAATCCTCAACTAAGAAAGGGGGAAAATTGTCAAATTCAGCGAGTTAATAAGAAGATAACCTGGAGGCATTTTCAAGCCCAGAGGCTGGTGACAGCAACAGGAGCTCTCGACCAAGGAAAAAGTAGCCTCAATCTTCTTCAAAGGTTCCCTAGTTGAAGGTTCTTCACCGTGATGATCTCATTGTGGAGGCTACCATCTACTAATCAACTTTGGTTTTCTTTGGCTACTCGATCGATGGTATTAAAATCTTTCAGATCTGCTAGAAATCGTAACTTATTCCAAGACAGTAGACAAATGAACACAAGTGAAAATATGATTGAATTAAAAGAAATGAATGTATAGCCTAATAACGTCATAGAAACCGTGGTGCCAGGTAGGCCTTCAAGCCAAATGATTTTCACTTAGTTGCGATGGCAAAACCATCTTCTAGGGTTCATTCAAGAACTGAACCAGAACAAAGAAAATCTCCTAGGTTTAAGGAAGAAAAGAAACAGGGTACAAAGAGGTCCGGGCAAGACCTTGTTGTGTTACTTCCAACATTCAGGCTTGTACAAGCCAACCAGATTGCTCTTCCATGAGCTGAAGCAGAAGATCTTAGGCAGAGACTTTAGCTGGTCTCTTGGAGTTGTTCTTGGGCCGAATCTTGACAAAAGCTTCCTCCAAATCCTGAACAAGCACATGGAAGCATCTTTTAGAGCGTAATTGCTAACTCTCGACACAAGACGAGACAATTACGAGGGAAAATGATTTGGGCCCAAGATAACGACAATTTATATTCTATGTCGGATCAGTTTTGTATTTTGATTCATCAACATGGTAAAGCGACAAAGGGTCCTCATATTCAAGCAACTGACAGAGAATATTAGGTATACTCGTCAAGTCAAGTGAAAAAGATGTTAGTTAATCTGTCAACAAAAATACACACACAATGAGGCCCAAAAATGGAAGAAGTGGCCGCATATTGTTGAACCACCATGATGGGGAAAAAATTCTTTGGTAAGATGCAACTTGTTTGACATTTAAAAACAGCATTAAGCTCCCAAAGAGTGGAAGTCGTCAGACTGCACTCTTGAGGAAAAAGATTCATTCCAAAACCTTTCCTTCAGACTGGAGGGAGTTGGCAAAATTAAACAGAAATGATGATAAGCCTATGATAGAACATCTGACATAATTTGATGGCTGTAGCATGCGTTTGTTAAGGTCTTTCTCTTCCTATCAAACATCTACTTTTGCATGCAACTGGTATTTTTTCAATGTTTGACATCATTTACACAGCAGTTAGAAAAACTAACCAAGATATTCATTCAGAGGTGAAAATTGAGTTTTAAAGTTCACCCGGGTTCCAAATGTGAATTGCCAATACCATAAGGCATTACCTGCTTTGATTCCTTCTGTGGGGGATCAGACGTCCAAAGACTATCCAAGTCATAGTAGGCTCTAGCCTTCTCATCGAGGGCATGAATTATTACTTTCCCTGTATATAAGAAAATAATAACATGATGATGTGTAACAGCAATCACGTTAGAGGAAAATAAGCCACTCATCCTCTCTGAGACTTTCCATTTGGCAGAAACATTAAAAGAAAGCATGCCATGTGCAAAAGCAAACCAATGAAAGAGACCAGACCTGAGTCAACAACAATCCATTTTCCCCCTTCTTCACCCTCCACGCTTGGTAGTATTATTTGTCGATTTCCTTTTTGCTTTTGCTTAGCCTGCAGAAATCCACAGACAAAAATTAGTCAGCTATGGATGTTGGCTACCATGTTATTTTCAAGTTCAAAAGGCAAGCCTTCTTTTTCACTTCCAATTCAATTCGAGTGCTCAACAAGTAACCAAGTTTTTCATCAATTCGATTATAGATGAACGAATATAGGCTACAACATCTTCAAACAAAACCACCCCAGAACTCAAACGTCTCTAATCTAGGATTGGGATGCCCAGCAGTTCCTATCAAGATCGAGTGACATATTCACTTAAAACAGATAATAAGAATCGAGTTTTTTTGTCGGCAGCAATTTTTGTTGTTGACGACGTCCAATTGCACTGAACTATGCTAAAGTAAATATATACCAATTTTCTGATTGGGCACTAAAAGGATAAATAAATGCGTAATAAAGTAGAGCTTCGTGTGCTCCATTTTCCTCAACGGTCATCAAGCAATCGCCACAGAATGATGGCCAATTGGAAGCAAAAGCCAGAAAAAAGGAGCAATTTTCGCAAGAAATGGAAATGGAAGAAGATGAAGAACGGTCTCGCAACCTTGTAAACGAGGGCTTGAGCGATGTTCCTGACGTGCCACGCGGATCTGCCGGTGGCCAGCACCATGTAGTCTGCCCAGTCGAAGTGCTTTCCCGCCGGTATGACCCTCACGTCACCGGCCTTCACGTCACTGAGCACCTTCTCCACCTCCTGAAGGTCCAGCAAACTCATGTCGCCGGTGCTTTCAGCAGAGGTGGAGAGGTGGCGGAGGAGCCCCGCAAACCCTAGCTTGCAGTGCTGATCGAGGAGGGCTAGAGAAGAAGAAGAAGACGATCGCAGCAATCGTGATCGTACGGCCGCCCACATGAGATTCCACCGACCTCTCAGGCGCCCCTGCTCACCTCAGCTACGCCTCAGAAATCAGAAATGTCAGAACTCCGTCGAGCCGAAACTAATGTACCCTTGGTTGACTCTTGCTTGGTCTATGGGTGCAACTGCTAGTGAGCCGAACTACAAACGACTTAGCTCGACTCGATCTAATTGCCCCCGAGCCAGCTTCCGGTTCGAGCAATTCCAGTTCCAACTCAGTCGGTTCAAGTGGCCAATGTGCCGTATCTCTATTACTTACCATTTTTATTTTCAAAATTATTCTCTAAGCCATTTTAATTCGACTTTATTATTATTATAATTTTCCACCCTCATTATAACGGCTACCTGTTCAAATTTCTCTCTCACAATATAATAAAATATCGTGGATTATTTTCATCAACAACTAAGTAATAGCTTTCAATTTCTTTTGGCAAAATTACTGCAGGTGACAACAAGATAGCTACATGGACCTGATGGACAGTAAGGATACTCATTCTGTTTTTCATTTTTGATATTGTAGGTATCCAGTATTGTAGTAACTAATAGTATATTATATAGTTTAAAATTTGTAATTAATTTCTAAATATTGGTCTGACAATTTTGAATTCTGAATCTGACGAGTATCGGATAGAAGAAGAAACCAGATCATATATTGAAGGACCAGACAGATTTTTACTCAATCGGCATCATCTTTCTCTGCAAGAAGCTTGGAGATATGGAAGCTACTGTACAAAACTTGTCCCCTATTATCCTCTCTCTCTCTCTCTCTCGCCTTCTCCTACCATTAAAAAAAAACTAAGGTGGCAAGGCACAACTCTGTTCATCGCGATCGCTAGACTTGGTCAATCCTTGAGACGAAAATCGTCGACGAGGTCTCCCTCTATGTCACTGGGAAGGCTGAAGGAGCCCCTGGCGTCGTTTGCGGGGCCGAACAGCAGCTCGACGCAGAAGGCATTCCCGCATAACGATCGGCCCTTGTTTCCAACCTTGTCCAGATCCCGCACAGAGAACTGCGTTCGAAGATTGACGTTCATTAGCAGAAGATGGTTTCGAATGCGTGAGTACATATATATATATATATATATGTATGCAGGGCAGTGCAGAGAATAGTAACCTGGAGCAAACTCTTTCTGATGAAGGCAGTGTTGAAGCAGACATAGAAGAGGCGCCCCCCGTTCATCTTCTGGTAGAATATGACCCTCACATCCCCAGTAACCTGAACCAATCGAATCCGATACATCAGTACAATTTCATCGGCGAAAGCTGCATTTTTCCAGTATAAAAAGTCGTACCAAACTACAGAAACTCGAAGGATGTGGTTCGTGTTGGCTCAGTTCAGCAGACTGTGATATTTACTTACCTGCAGAGGCTTGTCGAAGTGATAGTCCAGGCAGGTCTTCTGGTAAAGAATGGGGCTCTCAGTGTCCATTTGGACGATAAGGCGCGGCTCATTGGTGGGCGACTTCACTCCATTTGCATCATCGAAAGAGAGGTAGTACCTTGGGCTGTTGTTCCTCTGGTATCCCTTCTTTATTTGCCTGCAACAGCCCCTTGAGACCTCTATTGCTGGTCGATACAGCTGGTTTGGAACCTGCAAATAATCAAGCGAAATCAATTCCCAATCCGATTAGTCAGTATAATGCAGAAATCATTTTCGATAACCCTTTCGTTGAAGCTGTAGAATTCAACAAGCAACTCATTTCATGAGACTGAGACAGCCTCGTTACCTCTTGTAGCTCTGATACCACGAAGTAAACAGAGTCAGTGTTGATGGTGTCGTAGAGCCTAATTTGACGCAGTTCCCTACTCTGTGGCTGAGGCAAGCCCACCTCTGGAAGCCGATCACGGACTCCGCTTGGAAAGGAGAGCAAACTCGCCCAATACTCCACGTACCTTCGTTGGCTTGGTATCGACACCTGCTTGAATCACAAGTTTTTACCGGGTTTCTGTCAGTTTTCTCGTCACATTTCTCGGCCGAACGATCGGCAAAAGAACCAACTGAAGAACATAAATTGGAAAACAGTGTTTGAATTGACCTACTCCTTCATTGTTGGTCGTACGCCTTTGTGCATACAGCTGAAGAGCATCCTCTGATGACATGCCACCGTATACAAGGTAGGAGCAAACCATTAGTCCAGTTCGACCTTTGCCCGCCTGTAAATCATAAATAAACTGACAATCAAAATGACAATCGAATCGAGAAACCAGAAAATCCGAAGCTTGGTCTGTGACTTTACAAAGAAAACTGTGAAAAAAAAAATTGAAATCTAGCCGATCTGTTCGAGAAGATGTACTGCCAGCAACAGAAATCTGATAACTTGTCATCAAAATGTTGCCCACACAATGCACTTGACAGGATCCATTCTTGGATCGAAACTCGTGGAGAACAAGTTCATAATACAGATTCCACCTTTTACCAGTTCTCTGATACGAATCATGAATGCAAGTGCCTCAAGACGAACACAATGAGAGCCCGGCACCGACAATGTTATGAGCACCGACTGCCGAGAAGCCTCGTACCATGCAATGGACGACAGCGATGTTTTTTGGGTCTGACGAGAGCCAAGAGTGGACGCTTTCACAGAACAGCTTCACCATCTCAAGCGGAGGGACATGGTTGTCGTCGAAAGGGTACCTCTCTACTCGGCCATGGAAATGCATTGGATTATACGCTTCTTCAATGCAGAGGTTGTATATCTGAAGAGAACAAAATACAGAAAGTGTTCCCATTTCATCTCAAATTCGAAATGGTGATGTAGAGAATAGAATTCTTTTTTTTTTTTCCCTGCTCGAAGAGAAAAGGCCAATCGAAGTTGAAGAAGTTAATCGGCATCAACCTTGTAATGGCCCTCATGCCTCATATCGAGCACCGACTTCACCTGCCACAATGGGTTCCGGTACATCGCACGCATCCTCTCCGCCGGGAATGACATTGCGAGCACCCGGTCGGTTATGTACGACATGTCAAGATCGTAGCCGCCGACGAGCAGCCGCCTTCGTTTCTTGGACACCAAGTTTCGCAGGAAGAAGTTCTTCACCAGGTAATTGATGACGGCTTGCTGCTGGGCTTGAGCCGGACCCGTGTCGTGCTTGGTGAACTTCAATCCCATCTCTCACTCTATTCTGGTTTCCCCTGCTGGAGGAATTTCAGTTTCCACGGTTGAGCTTCAATGGCAGTCCAGGGCCCGTGGTCTCTCCCATTTCATGAATCTCTCGATCGCAGATAACCGAAGGCTACAAGTCGTAAACATTTTCTTCCAGTCAGGGAGCGTGCGGATATTATCAGGGGCAAAAGATCTCTTTCTATCGACGTTCGAATCTTGTGATTTACCTGGGAGGAAAATCAATCTCTTCTGGTGCTCACAAGCTTCGAGATGTTTCCGAGTGCAAACCACGACTCATGGAATGCTGCTAGAAGCGATTCCGGGGGTTTCGAGCTGATCGAGAAACCCCAGAAAACGCTTCCAGTTTCCTTTCTTTTCTTTTTTTTTCCCTCTGTTCTTCCTCTCCTCTGCAATCGAAAGAAGAGGAGATGAACTGGAATTGGGAGAGGGAATAGGCACTGCTGGACAGGTTAATTTTCGGGGCCTTCGATATGCTATTTTTATCGACCCCCCACAAACGTAGAGGGAAAACGGAGGCCTGTGACTGCCGTGTCAGCCTCCCAACCGTTCTCTCCTCGGGTTGCCAACTGAATTTAACTGAAACTCCGGGGGGACAGTCTTAGGCCTACAGTAGGAATGGGGAGCACATATAGAGAGGGAGGAATCGAGCACTCTGATTCTCATATGGAGAATGAGGGAATCAGCATGTCAGGTTTGCTACTTCTACTTTTAGTTATTGCTCATAAGTTGGAGGCTTCGACCGACCGAGTGGGTAAAGAGGATAGGCGACCTTGACTTGACGAGAACGACCTCTGCAACGTTCACAGTTTACATCGTACTTCATCTGTGAAATATTGGTATCTCAATCACGTACGAATTTTGATAATTTTTTTTAATTTAACATAATTTTTTTTTGCATATATTAATCAAAGTAAATTATACACTGTTTATCAAATTTAGCACGATATTTATTTTTCCATCAAATTATCCCAGGTACCACTACAAGTTACCTTGGTCATGTCAACAAAATTGACATGCCACATCGGACGACTTTGACGAAAAGTGAATATCGTACTAAAATCAATAAATAATACATAATTTGTATATAATCGATATACAAAAAAATATTCATGCTAAATTTTTTTTAAAAAAATCAAACTTCCTACTTAATTAAGAAATTAACCACTTAGAAAATGATTGTTTGAATGTAACATTGCGAAGATGGGCTTGTCACTGCCAGAACTTGATCCGTTTGATATTTGTTTAGGTTGTGATAATTGTGGTAAATATTATGTTCACAGAAAACATTGGTTTTTTCTCCTTTTCATATGAATGACCCTGTATCTATCTACTAATATATATCACGAATTATGAACAGCATTTTTTTCCAAGATTGTTTTGAGGAGAAAATTATACTGTAAGTCGACTCAGATGGCTCGAAACACACAGGACAGACCTTTGGAAGACAAGATACAGATTACGATTCTGATGCAAAAAACATAGCAATGGGAATGTCAGGCTTGGTTAACTGGCGCCATGCTGATTGCAGGGAAAAGGGCAACCCTGCTCGTTAACATAGAACAAGGCATAGGAGGAAGACCTCTCGGCCCAAGATTGAGTGAAATGTCATTGTACCGAACTTCCCTAATGCAGGTAAATGGTAAACCTGCTGAGATACATGGAATGTCTCATTTGTTCCAGGACTGATGTAAATGGTCTTTCCTATTCTGATGTAAAACACAGTAGGGCAAATGATTTGTGTAAACGATTGAATAGCAGAACAAGCAGTGGCCTCAGTGAATGAAACTGTCCCCAGAGTAAAATTCAATTGAGCAACTAATACAACTCTGGCAATTCATGTACCAACAAGGAACAATTCATAATTGCAAGCAAACTACTTACAAGAAAAGAAAAAAAGAATCTTACACAGGATGGAAAAGCAGATGCTGAGATCAGAATCAACCTTATGATATGAGCTATAAGACAAGCCCCAAGAGACAGACTCATCTGAACAAATACTGTCGAGCTCACTGAATTTGGCATCATACTGATGGCATCTCTCCATAAAAATAACTGTCTTTGCCTGAGTAAAAATGATTCAAGCTCCGTCAAGAAGGCTACAACCAAAAAACATGACCAAAGAATATGCTGAAAAGGGAAAGATGAGCAAGTGGATGAACCTTGTTGTTATTGCCTTTAGATGTGGAAAATCTGAAATTCACATTATGATGCACCCACATTTATTCGGCTGGGATGGATTTTTTGTTTTCTTTTCTGTCATGCCATGGGAAAAGATAAAGAAAATCCATCAGAGTCCAAATCTGGGAAACTCACAAGTCAAGAAAGAACTGAAAATACAAAAAATAAACAAATGAATAGAGGAGGGTAGATTAGATCAGTCTTCATATGATATAATAGACTATTTGTCTGATCCAGCAGTATTCATCTTTTACTTTAGATGCTCTGACTTTCTCATCTATATTCCCAGAATGCAAAATGTATGCATTCACCAGAAAACTTGCTTAATTGTGCTGCCATTTGTGTGCTTGTTCACCTATGTAATTGTATCAGAAACCTCAGCCTTCCTTGAGGATTCTCAAAATGCTGACTGCCACATTCAAATGCATTAGCAATGAAGCTTAGAGCATGCAACCAGACATTACCCAAGTATACTCTTGCACTTCAGTGGGATTTGAAGCTAAAGTCAAATACCTAGCGAGCCAAACTATCTCAGCTCAACTTTCAATAAAGCCAACTCCCTCGACAAGTAGTTATTTATGCTTAACCTCCAATTTTATTGTCTTACATAATAATAGAAGATTATCTTAACACTGCAAATCTAAGACAGCTGATAGAATCTTAGTACCTTTCTCTGGAGGTGGTTGAACGATTACATGCATGGTTGTAACTCCACCAGGGACATCATATAATGGGCTTCGGCAGTCTGCCACTGTGCGGTTATTTTCTAATATCCTTCCGGCACTAATTAATTTCACATCTTTCACAGTCTTAGGTCCATTCTCCTTATCTGAACCAGACAAGCACACCATTTAGGGACGAAACAAAAGCATCAGCAGCAGGAAATTGCCCGACCATTAAAGTCATGAAGAATTCCCCATTTTTCTGTTCCAGTATGTAGGAATCCTCATAGACGTAAAGGTAGGCGAAGGATAGTACAAGCAAAACCAGGTCTATGAACTCAAGTGGGAAAGAGAACCTCTAACCTTTGGGCCATTGAGTGAGGATGCTTTCCTTTAAGGAGGCAACACTAGTAGACACTGGAAAACTTTTGGGACCGATATCAGAGCCATCAGTTAGCCGGAATCTGATTTCCAATTGGTCCTGAACAGCAGCGGAAGCCATCTTAATGCATCCAAAATGCCCTCAAGATCCTTGCTTCAGGGTTTTAACCAACGGTAACCGCGTCTGACATGGAAAATCAAGAGACCACGAACATTAGTTGCTTTGCAGCGAGCCAAATTGCAGACATCTGTCACCATGCAGCAGCGAAAACATAGTATTGCATCTATTTGAAGAAGAAACTAAGAGAGGATAGATGCCCAAAATTAGATAAATTAGAAAAAAATGGCTTCTGATCAGCCCATATGGTTCACGTAGAGTTACTTCAGGACCAAGAACATAAAGAGACGCACAGATGACCCTTTTTAAAATAATAAAATTCTATAAGCATCGAGAGAAGAAATGATCAAGCAGATCCATACTGTGTCTATCATCAAAACTAGAGAACATTTTAACAAATCAACCGATCAATCTATGCCATATAACTTTGCAGATTCCGTCCTATTTCCATGCTTCAAAATTACTGGAAACCGCTATAAACGTCCCGAAAGAGAGGATACAAACACAAGTTAAAGGAATACACAAAATAAAGACCGAAACCTTTAGCACAGAGAGAAGAAACCGATTAAAAATCTTCACATGGGCAATCATGAAATCACATAACAGCGTAATTTTCGAATCTGGGTCAGTCCAAAAGCTCCAGAAGAGATTGATTCATTGGAGGTGAAAGGGGAAAAATATTCAATCGTCTTACTTATCGGGCTCTTGAGCTGATCCGGGCTTGATGCGAGCTCCCTTCAACTTCAACCCACTCAATCAGACCTTTTTCTCCACAATCTGACGCGACACCGAAGCTGAGATTCTGTCTAATTGCGGGCACCAATGCTAAAGATGGTCTAATAAGGAGGATGACGAAGATCAGAGAGGCAAAATGAATAAATAAAAGGAGAAAAATGAAAAAGGGAGCAAAAGAGGTCAATCGAGATAATACAATTGACGAAACCTCACATGAGACGAGGCTGTTTCGGAGCATTCAAAGTCACTGTGGTCAAATCCGCCGATTCTATTATCATGCCCGCTTCCTCCTACCCGTTCCCTCTCTCCTCTCTACCCTCTCCCCTCCGCTTCCGCCCACTCGGGAAATTGAGAGGTGACGGCTGTCCATGTTGCAAGAATTTCCACGGGAATTTCACAATATGGCCCCTCTACTTTAATTTTTGGACCTGTTTGGTCCCTGAATTATCTCCTTTCGATCGGTTTAGTCCCCGATCAGTCAAAATTGTCGTCCTCCTCGTTCTTCGACGATAAACTCTCCTGGGCTCACTATTAAGATAAACAAATCAATAATGTTTTTTAGAAATACGGTTTAGTGCACTGAATCGATCTTAACCTCATAATTAAGAAATTATAAATTTAATTTTTACTGTCTAATTTATAATACTCCCCCTTTCATTAATTCTATTATAAGTTTATATGTCTCATATAAAATAAAAAACTATAATATATTTTTTATTCTAAACTTTTCACTATATTTCACTTTGCTTTCATATTTAAACTAATTTGATCGTTAAATTATTTTCTTTTGACCGAATTAATTCCTAACCAATCAAAAGCTTTCGACATTGTCGTCATAGTTCTCCAATAATAAAGTCTCGTGGGGTCGCTATTAGGAGAAACAAAAGCCCGGACATGGCTCAACGCTCTCTATAGTATATTTTCCACCAGGAATCTCATAATACGGCCCCTTTACTTTCACATTTAGCCCAATTTGTCCCTGAGTTATCTTCTTTTGACCGGGTTAGTCCCTAACCCATCAAAATTGTTCAGTGCCATGTAGAGGTGGCAAAATTTGACATGACTTGGGCATAGCATGAAAAAACTGTACTTAGATCAGTGTTTTTGAGCCGCTTAAGATATCAGATCATATCGTGCTGGTGCTGTCCCAAAATAAATTATGTCAAGCCGAAAGTATGAAAATAAATTTTATAATAAAAAATTTTAAGTAATTAATTATACACATATAATTATACTTTAATAGTTATTTTAATATTATATTTAAATTAATATAAATTTTAAATTAATGGGCCAATCATATGATAAAAATTATTTTTTAAAAAGTGATTATTTGTGTAATTTGTACCGTGTCCAAGCTTAGATTTTTGGGCCACCCAAGAGGGTGGGCAATTCCCATAAGACCTAACAATATATTCGTGTCGTACTGGTCTGAATTGTCAGCTCTAGTGTTAGTCCTTGAATGACAAAGTCTCGGGGGTCACTATTAGGAGAAACAAAACCAAGATAAGTTGTACTAATTTTCTCTATCATTTACAATTGGGTGTAATTTTAAGTGGATATAATGTGGATTAAAAATTATTAGAAAGTGTTATTGGACTTTTAGAAAATAAGAATTTGATAACCCAACATATGAAAATAGAAAAATTAAAAACTTTACAATAAATTAAAAGATCAACACTTTTCCATATATATATATATATATACTAATTTTATATAAATCTTGAATCTTGAAGTGTTCTATTGTATGTCGTTGATGTAGCAGTTCACTTGTATGAGTTTTACTGAGCGTTAATACATATGGCAAGCACCAAATTTGGCCTTTTTTTAAAAACAAATTAGCATGAATTTTTTTATATATGGTAGTTAGATACTAACTATACATTGTTTATTAATTTTTGCCCAATGTTCATTTTTCTGTTAAATTGTTTTATATGACATGTTAATTCGATTAATGTCGCTAATGGTAGCTTACATGGTATTAATTTGGTGTAGTGCCATATAAAGTAAAAAAATGAATGTTATGCTAAACTCAATAAAAGAAATATGCATAGTTGGTATATGATCAAAATACTTGAAAAAATTTTAGGTTAAAATGGAAAAATCGGTCTAAATTTGTATTAAAGTAAGATATTTAACCTTTTACTAATGTAATTATGCCTCCAATAATTAGCTTTTTTTTAGTTCAAGAAAATAAGGGGAAAAAAGAGACAAAGCATGATAAGAGTTCTAAAATCAACATATGTTTACAACTAATATTTTCAAGTAACTGTTTTAATTTCAAAATTTAATTTTTATCGTAACATATTATTAAATTACCCTGATATAAATATGATAAGGTCAAAAACTTGCTACATCATTATTTTAATAAAAAGTAGTATGACTTGTCATCGATGAGATCATCATGTCTATATTAGCATGATTTATGATTCGTTATGATAAGTATTTAAATAAACTACAAAAGTAAAAGTTTTGTATTTAAAATATCAACTCTTTAATAAGTTGAGTGAAAATTTGAGAAGGGGGAGTTATCCATGTGAGAGGAAATTTATATGCAAACCTATAAACTTGATTTCCTCGCATCATCGCGCGTTGAAGAATACCCGCCCCTTTTTCTTTTTCTTTTTCTTTTTATTCTCGAGTTAATTTTCTATTCAAATGTCTAGTAAAACAATGCAAAAAAAGATAGATTTATAAAAATATATATAATATACGCAATATTAATAAAGATATTAAGTGATAAACAACAGCGTATCATATCGTAATTTAATTAACAAAGTTAATATTTTTGGATAAATTAACATTACATGGGGTTGACACCCAAAGAAAATGCCAAGGAGGACATAAACTACTCAATCAGGAAGCCACTTGATGCTTGGTAGGGTTGCACGTAGAGAACCGAAGGAACTAAACCGAACCAGATCTAAAAAACTGATTTAGAACTAGCTAGTTCTCATGTAGTACAATTTTTTTTATCGTGAAATGATACAATTATTTACTAAATTCAAACATTTTGTTAACAAGTTTGAACAATCAAATAATATTTTTTTTAAAAAATATTTAAAATACTTTAAATATATTAAAAATAAGATATAAATATATTAGAAATATTTTTTTAAAAAATAATTATATAAAAATTATTTTACCATTATGTAGCATATTTCTATTACTTCGTTTTAAATAAGTCCACTAGTCTTAATTTTATATGGTTAATTTATTTTTAATTGAAATTTTTATGATTTTAATATTTTTCTTTTTATTGTTTTTATTTTTTTGATTTTATTATGTCTATTTTTTTTTGATTTGATTTATATTCAATTTGTTAAAATTTTATTTTTTAAAATGTGATTTGAGCCGATTAACCCAACCATAGGATTAGTTCAAAATAATTCGATTCGATAACTATATAATGATTATAATTCTGGAATATAGTGACCAAATGAACAATGATTGGCTCAACAACATGCCCGCTGTTGCTTAAATTTTGCTTACTCTGTGCAGTGCTTTGGCAGATTCTCAAGTCTTCTTGATCCCTTCCCTCAAAAGACAGCAATTTCTCTTCATAGTATTAGAGTGAATAACTACTTTCGGGTTCAAGCTCATCTATGATTATATCCTCGGCGGTCTGGAGCTCGACAGCAGCCCCAAAGATCCTAGTCCGGCTCTGTACGCACCGGGTTGAGCACGAGCAGCTGTGGCAACTACGAGGAGATATTTGTCGAAACCACCTTTGCAGGTCATAACTAGGAGCAATGCCGTGAGAACCGGACCGGAACTATTATATCGGTAAGTAGCCAATGTCCGATCCTACCCGGTTCAATCAATTCATCCCAAATGCGTCATCAAGGTGGTGGTGAACGCATAAGCCAACCGGTTCTTGGTAAGACCGGTTGGTAAAAAAAAAAACCCCCCTATACAATATTTATATGTCTTCTTTCATTAGAGTTTCCAAAGTACCTTTGAATATATAATCGATATTTTTAAGAAATAAAATATACAAACTGATTGCACTTGTTGAACAACAAATTATGACCGTACACGTGTATTGGGCAGACCCGGAACCATACTGAGAACCGGTTATAAGAAAATAATTTTATGCAACTAATTTTTATAATACATAAATTTTTCATTTGAATTCCGACTCTTATATTATTTGTATGGTTATGCTCGTAAATCAATAGACTTTGTTTGATATATCAATCATACATATTTATAAAGCTTATTATGTCCAAAATATTAAATAACTTAGAGGGTTATGATATGAAAGATGTCCAACATATAATAAAACTTGTTTCAAATTAAATATTGTATACTAAAATTTTATTAAATAACTATGATTATTTACCAGTAACTAAATATATAAAAATAATAAATATGATCCAATAGGGTACCTAGAAGTAATACAAATTTCGAATAGGGTGTGACTCCTATTCTCAATAGAGTCTGAATCTACAACTTTGAAATCGGTTCTATATAGGATAGGGTCCTAGTATCACGAAATTTATAGGGTATCCGGACCCAGTCACCATTACCATAAATCACCACTCCATCTCAATATTTTTCAATATCAATGGTAAGTAATTGCCCACTCCATTACATATCAAGATTTGGTCAATTCGTTTGATTCATACGTTACATTTCTATTTTTCACAATCTATGCTCACTGATACTTATACTCATAAAATGGGTTGTTCGCTGGTGTTTTTTTTTTTTTTTAATTTATGGGGAGGATGAAATTAAACTGACCTTATTTTAAAATAGACGATAAAATAAAGAAAAATTAAGGCTAGAAAAAAGAAAAAAGAAAAAACAACATCGTATTAGACTATGAAAGGTGGTTCTACTATAGAAGGAGCTAATCTAATGATCCAAGAATTCAGCCCCATGAAATTTGATGAGTCCAAAAATCAGGTTCCAATTCCATCTTATAATTATACAAATCATCTACTTGAAGGGTTCTCCATGGACTGGATCTTGTAAGATACCGCCTTGTTGGTACATGTTAGGCCTTTAGTGGTGCCGTACCGATGAGATTAGTGCCGAAAGCTATTTCTCAGCTGGTATAATAGTTATTGGTTAAATACAAAGCTTTCCATATGGCGTAGTAGAGTGACTGTAGATGTCCTACTGAACCGTATGAGAGGTTCTACTCCTCCAAAGTTCCTTAGGCCAAGACATTCTTTCCTTGGTTGGCAAATTATAAACCAACTCACTTCAGATCGTCTAGCACTCTGAGTCTCGCCTTTCCATAAGAATGCGGAGCATATCTGGTGTATCTTTTTTATAATCTTGATAGGTAAGAGGAAGAGCTGACACCAATAATTGGACAGATTCTAAATTACTGAAGTGATTAGATGAAGCCTCCCTACATATGAAAGACAGTTTGAGGTACAACTTCGAATGTACAAACAACTTAGTAGATATGAGAGGAACACCAAGGTATTTGATAGGCAAATTGCCTAGGTGAAAACTATTAAACTATTCAATTAGAAGCATTTGACCTGTAGAGATTTTGAAACAGATGAATTTTGATCTTTGAGTGTTAAGAATTAAGCCCGAGAATGGTAGAAATGGTGCAAGATTGAGCATATAGCTGCCACTGAAGTGGGAGAGCCATTAGAAAAAAAAAAAATGATCAAGTCATAGTAAAGCATAGGTTCTTGATAGTGGAGTTCTCCTTTGGTAGTAGCTCGGTCAAGAAGTCGGGAGAGGACTTCCGTACTCAAGATGAATAGGTACAGAGAAAATGGGTCTTCCTGATAAACTCTACATTTTCCTTGGAGGAAACCTGCAAGAGAGCCATTGATAGCCACCAAATACGGAGTGGTTATGCACTCCTGAATCCACTGTGTGTATGTCTGCGGGAAACCAAGCTGATAGAGTGCCTGTGAAGTCCCATTTGATGGAGCCAAATGCCAGACAAAAAATAATTTTTATGGTGCATTTGGGAGAGAGGCCCAGCTTGTAGTAGTTGTTAACCATTTCATGCTCCGATAGGACATAATCTATGATTCTTCGTCCATTTATGAAGGCAACTTGGCTCGGGCAGATCAGGATGGGTAAGACTGACTTCATACGATTAGCAAGGAGCTTAGTAATGCACTAAGAGACAATATTGCAGCAAGAAATGAGACTGCGGTCCTGCATACCATCGCAGGTATCCTTCTCCGGCACCAAAGTTACAACAATGGTAGAATTTACCTGTCTTTGCATGCTTGTGGTGTTGAAGAAGTGCATGATTGCGCACTTGTGAATATCTCCGCTGCGATGTCCCAGGTTTCTTTTAAGACAATTGGAAGAATATCCATCTGGGACTTGTGCCTATGCTGGGCTATTTGACCAAGCTGATTTTTGTCAGATCTAAGGGCATCAATAGAACTAATCCTTTCACCTGTAAAAGTTGTCAAGAAATCAATGATATTTGTAAATTGCCTTATCCTCAAAGAATTGCTGAAATATTTTGTACTTTAATCTCCCATTTTTAACATAGATATTCTTGCTTTTTACCAAGGTTGACAATTCATATCACATCATGTCTAAATGATCTATTTCAAAAAGCCCCTAACTCAAATTTGATCTACTTAATAGACATAAACTAAATGTATCAATTATATATGTACACATTTAACATGTTGAATATGATAATAATAAGAATTCAATCAAAATACTTATATTATAATTATACTAATGAGATTATCAAATAAATTTTAATAAATAAACTTTAATACAATTAATATAACAAATTAAATTAACAATACACACATTTAAATAAATTAAATAGGTTAATATGTTAAATATATATTTAAATACATTTAATTAGATGGAATTAATCGTATATTATTAAGTTACATAAATTTATCATTCATTAACTCAAACCTGTTAAACTTGTGTCGAATTGTGTCGGAGTATAATGTCGTGTTAAAAATTATCATCCCTACTTTCTACTTTATTATTGCATCTTCAACATCTAGTAATTATGGAAGAGCAAATCTTGTCTTATACTCTTGGCTCACTAAGAGAGCATCGGGGCACGATGGTTTTTCTGAATTTGCTAAAACTTTTATTGCAACATATAGATATGTTATAGAGAAGTTTTTTATTTTTCGATTTGTCATATCAATTTTCTTGAGAGATTTCTTGAGTGAACGCAACTTATAATAGAGTCTTATCATTGAATACACACTTATAGGCTCTGACCATATCATTCAAACAATTGTAAGAAAATCCTTGTATTTTGTCTAATGGTTGAAGAATTCAAATAGATTCCGACCTAATTTTTCATATGGTCTAAGTTTAACAATTGCATGGCAATGATCAGAAATACTTGGAGTAGGAAATTTTTTAGTGGTAGAGGGAGGCAATATTACCTAGTCTGCATTAATTAGTAATCTATCAAGTTTGTGAATTTGGAAGCTCTCAACCCTTTTGTTTAACCAAGTGAAAAAAATATATGAAGGTTGAATGATCCAATAGTTCAAAGTTATAGATACAATACTTGAGAGCAATCAAGCTTTGATTCTTTTCGATTGTTCTACCTACTGCTTAGACCTCTCTTTGATCTCTTACATCATTGAAATCTATAAGAATGCACTAAGGGCCAAATAAGTTTGCCACAATCCTTTTGAGATAATTCCACAAAAGTTCTTTATCATCAAAAGAATTTGAATCATATATAAATGTTACAAAGGTGAACCTATTGGAATCCAAGAAGACTCACAATGTATTTATTGGTTTGTATTGTACAAGGCATCGAGTGAGATGGAACTCTTCCACAAAATTCATATTTTCCTATTCCTGCATAAAGGGGTGTCGCATGCAGATTTCCAATCCGTCTACTTTTTACGATGATTACCTTCATTACAAGGTCTTACTCGTGTTTCCAATAGAGGTAAAACATCAACATTATTTTTAGCTATATGGGCCTTGACAGCCCCATGCTTCACAAGGTCATTATAACCCCATATATTCTAACTTGATATAATCCTTCCTCAAAAGGAAGGAGAGGAGGTGCTACACCCTTTTTTCTTACTCCTTGTACCTTTCCTTTGTACCACAAGCATACAATCTCCTACAAACATATTGGCCTCCAAGAGTGTTAGTTGCTTTCTTGAGTTAATCATCCCTATTTTGAGGTTGGGGTAGAGCCTTTTCATTGTCATTTTTTTCGCTATATACTTCTTTACTACAACCTTCATTTGAAGGAATAGGAATGTCTATAGTGAGTTCAATGCCTTCAACAATGGAATTTGGGGAGTTACAACCTTAGCATATTCCATATTTGTTCGCTTCCAAGTAGAAGGTTCACTAGTTATGTCCATTACTTTGTTAATAGCTTTACTAACTTCAAAGCCACTTGTCTGTTATGGGAGAATTATTGACTTTGCAAGGGTTGAACTTCTCTTTCATGTGCCACAATTGTGATCTAATTGTTTGCAAGTAGAGTACTTCCCATGGACCCAAAAGATGGTTACTGAAATGCTCATAATGCATCTCTCCCCTATATCAATCATTGTCTCTTTAGCAATGTCTTTTTCCACATACACTTTCACATAAACCCTATCAAAGTCAAGTTGGATTTGTTTGATTGTCTTTCTATCCATGTACAAGAGATAAACAATGGTATTACCAATATAATTTATGCAGGTTCTATTGCAATGCATTGGTATATTACGCAATATATCCATAGAGGAACCTTCTTACAATTTAAAGGTGTAACAATGAGAAGGGATTCCGGTTTTGCAATGAGAAGGAGATCCTACTTTATGAACCTAGTTCATCATGCTTTCATTTGGGAATTTAAAAACAAACCAATTGCCTTTTCTCGAGACTATAACTTGACCATTCTTACCTCGTAACTTCACAGAAACTATGTTAATTAGTCAAATGTCAAGGGGGCAACCTATGAAGTAGGCTAGTAGTCTATTCTCCCATGCTTGTCAACCATCTTCCATTGCAAACTTCGGTAGCTTCACCAATTTCTGGCCATCCTCTTGTTTGGGAGCAAAATACTCCAGTTTCTCATCCTTGACCTTATTTGAAGAGACCATGCCAAGAGCACGTGGTTTGTAGAGCTAGGGCCTTGACTTCCATGCTTGCTGCCTTGTGGATTTTAGGAGGGGCCTTCTATTGCCATGGAAAGGTCAGCTAAAGCAAGTGCTTGAATGTTTCGAGAATAACTAAAAGTAGAAAAGAATCAATGGAGATGCAAGATTAGGGGGGCATTTGTAAGAGAGATAATAATTAGAAAAGTTAACTATCAAGTCAACATAAGACAAAAGGAGAGGATTTTCTCACTCTTTCACATCATTCACTTTTAACTCTATTTATCTTTAAGGTAAGAGAGTTGAGAGAAGTAGATGACAAAAATCCGATAGTTTTTCAAGATATAAGAAACTTATCCATAAAAGTTGAGGTATAAACCAAAAGGTGAAGTCTTAACCACAATAATTTTATCTATTGTTTGGTTATCCATCATTATACTAACATAAGGTATAATACATTAATATTATGTTACAATAACGAAAGAAATTATTTAGGTTTTACTTTGTGAGTGGACTAATAGTTGAGAACTCCTATTTGTCACAAATTAATACTTAAAGACATCAACAATTTCTTTTTTAACATTTACATCCTTCAACATTTCTTTCATCATTGTTTCATGTAAAAAAAAAAAAAGAGATAATGAACAAAGTGTTTAATGGAATGAAAGTTGGATGGCATAAATGTTTAAAAAAAAGAGAAAATTTATATTAGAAGTTTTATAAGGTTACCATTTCTTGTGAGTCATATAAGTTTCAAAATGCCCGATTGAATCCTATAAGTTCAAGTGCATTACACCACTAAGTTCAAATTGTCAACTACCATTAAATCTTACATGACATACGTAAATTGTCGTTTATTCATGCTTATATGGTAGGGTATGTCATTTGGATATGGCATGATACATTAGCAAATTGTTGTTGCGTTAATAATTTTATCATAACAACTTAATATGTTAGCATATTCTGTCATGTAAGTATAACACATCAATATAAAAATTATCACATTAACAAGGCTGTTGTGAAAAGTAATAAATATACTCAAATATATTATATAACTAAATATATATGACTCCATATATTATCTTGAAATTTATCGGATTTACTTATAAAAAGGAATAAATTTATAGGAATTTTGTTATTATTTTTCCTTTAAAAAATTATTAAGATTCTTGAAAGTTGGCTCATGACAAATTTGAACTCTTAATTGTTAATTCGCTCTTATAACCTCTTATATGGAGCTCATTTACAGGATAAATGAGTGATATTATTACATGAATAATGCACCTAATCTCTTTACTATATAATGGCATGCACTTTGTAAAAAAAGGGGCTAAAATAATTTTTTTTAATTTGATTTGTAGTTGAATTTTTCAAGATGTACAACATATAACTTTTAATAATAGGTGCAAATTTGTTGTTTACAATGTCATCTCTATCAATATATTATCGATAAAATTATATTAAAGGTCTTATATGTTTATCTTTTTTGTACTTGAGTTTTTTATATTTTAAAATAATTATTTCAATTTTATATATTTAATTATATAATATAATTGAGTTATAATTTCAACAGTTTGTTGATGTATCATTTAACGACACCATATGATAGTTATTTGCTTGTATGATAGTTATTTGCTTATATAATATGACTCATCATTAAATTTTCCACCACTTCATCCAAAATTTACCACAGTAGCAGCTTATCATCACATCATTATGTTAATAACTATGTCTGCGCGTCATTAAAATTAATATTCAAGTATGTTGTAAAACTAAACGCATAGAAATGAAATAGTTATTTTAAAACATGTACGACTAAAATGCCAAAAATAATAAATATATAACATTTTTACTATAATTATCCCATTTATTATTTATTTGTTTTGTATTGCCTTATTTAGTAAGTGACATGAAAGGTACTTGCACGGTTATCGGCCATATATTAAATTATATTTATGAACTAGATATTTATGAAAGAGTTTGGTAAGTGCATGAATGACCTTAGCAATTGCAAAATTATTATAATTTTTTTCATTATTAGGACAAGATAGAAAGATGACTCAAGAAAAAAAGGGAACAGATGAGGAATTCTTAGCACATAACTCTAAATTTAAAATATTTTAATTTTAAAATGAGAACAATATTATTATATAAAATACTTTTTTTCTTTTATTCTCTTTTAAAAATCTACCATAATTCTTATTCCCCTACTACTAGAAATCCCACCTTCTTCCCTTCCAAAGGAAACATGTTTGAAATTTGAAAATTTGATTGCATTTTGCTTAAGGATAATTTGAAAAAAATTTGAAATAATACCTGTATGACTTTTATTAGTGAGATTTTTCACACGTATTTATATTTATATATGTAAGGAAAACAAATAAAAGGAAAGTAAATAAAAAGAAATAGTTGGCTAAATTTTATTGAATATTGACAAAACTAGCATGGGTCGGCAGATTTGGTTCCGTGTCTTTTTGTTAGATATATATATATATATATATTTCTCTTAAACTTAAATTAATCATCGACTATTGAGATTTTAGATAGGAAAAAAGGCGATTTCGGCCCCCCAATCTTTACTATGTTTTCTGCTTTCATCCTAAACCTTTATTTTTTACCATTTCTATCCTCAACATACCCAGTTTTTGTCATTTTCGTCCGCCATTAACGTTTCCCTTAATAGATGCCGATGTGGACTTTGGAGCCAATAAGAGAATGTTACATGTTTATTTTGGTTCAATGTTTTGAAATTAGACCAGTTTAGCTCAAATGGACCAGTTTATTAATTATGAAAAATGATAAAAAAAATCATAACATGCTTTTATGGACGTTATTCTTAGTGTCTTTTTAGTGTCTACACTTTACTTCTTTTCCATTCGTTTGGCTACAATGACCGAAATTGATCGTTAAGCATGTAGAAAAATGTTCTTTGGACTAAATTAGTTATAAAAACAAGCCAAAATATCAACTAATCACTATATTAGAAAAAGAATAATGATCAAATGTGAAACTTCTCTGCATGAAAATGGCCTACAAGGTGTTTGAGGGAATGTCCAAAAGAAATATTATTGTGGACAAATTTGATCACTTGGAATGGAGCACAACCATGCCAGTTGAAAACTAAATTTGCATGTGACATATAGAGATGACTTAGAGACAAGACAACCCAAATTTTAGGTAAAGAAATTGCAAGCCCTAGTTGCTTTAACTTCTCAATTGAACTATGAAATTGCAAGTTCTAATCACCTCACTCCGAAAAAGCTCCAGTGCTCCCCAGCCCCAGTCGATAAGAATAAACAGATCATATGATTATTGGAGTCAAACAAAAGGGAACGAAGGAAAGAGGAAGACATTGGAGAAGGAAATGAGACGTAGGTTCAAGAATGGATGTCTTTGTTTGTTCTATTCTTTCACAATAATAAACCGGTCTAATTAAAAAATATTGAACCGAAAGCAAACACATGGCGTCCTCTTATTGGCTCTAAAGTCCATGTCAGCATCTACCAATGGACAAATAAACGTTAGGATTAAAATGACAAAACGGAAGAGGTCGAGGATAGGAATGACAAACAATAACCATTTAGGATGACAATGACAAAACGATAAAGATTAAGGACCCAATTTGTTATTTTTCCTTTTAGATATATACGGTACACATATAATATATATATATATATATATATTTGTATATAGATGGACAAATGGGTACTGAGATGGAAATTGATACATGCAGACTCCCCTCGGAGGCTTATTTAAACCAGAAGACTGGAGAAACAGAGGACTCATCCTCCCCCCTCCTTCTCTATCTCTGCCCCCCAGTCTCACTTCTTCTTCTCCCTTCAACAGTTCGATCTCTCTCTGTCTCTCTTCCATTGATACTACTCTCAAAGGTTAAAAGAGGATAGATGTTTCTTCTCTGAAGGGTTTCTGCTGCAATCCATTACATATCTTGATTTCGCTCTTCTCATAAAGACTCTTCTTTTTTCTATTGGCCAACTCTCATAAAGACCCATTTGGGTCACTGGATCCTCTATTTCGTGAAACAGGCAATCCCGGTCTTGTTTCTTCTTTATTTAGCAGGCTTTCTTCTTTCCTGTTGTTAATCCTGAGCTGTAGGATTTGATTCTTGGAATTCCCTTGATGGAGAAGAAGTACGACTGTAAGGTATGCAAAAAGAGCTTCTTGAACGGGAAGGTCTTGGGGGGCCACATGAGGAGTCACATGATCTGGAACTTCGCAAAGAAGGTGAAGCAATATGGTTTGAGGGAGAAGCCAAAGAAATCTTGGAAGGGCTCTAACTCAGACCTGCTCCGCTTGAAGAGTAGATCCAAACCTCGCATGATTAAGCGAGGATCTCGTTCAATGGGCTGTATCAAGGTTCGCTCAGTCGAAGGGAAAGAGGTGGAAGGCCACCATCTCTATCCGTGTCCGGAGTGCGGAGAACTTTCCGGGTCACTGAAATCTCTCTCGAATCATAAGAGGATCCACTCGAAGAAATCCAAAGTTGGAAGCAGCCCACCGCCAGTGGATATCCTGGCTGACGCTGAGCCCCTTAGCCCTGTCCGGCGGAAGAGATCGCTCCTAGCGTGCTACGACTCACCTCCGATCCCCAAGGAGTCAGATCCAGAGCAGCAGCCCCGAACTCCATCCTCAGTCTCTGAAGATGAGCAGGATGTGAAGGAATTGGCTTTAGGACTTATGCTGCTGTCTAGGGGGCTGAGGGACCCGGTGGATGAGCTCATGGGAGCAATTCCATCGCTTAATCAGGTCTATCAGACAGTAAAAGATGATGACTTTGGAGTGAAGAAACTGTCTGAGACCGACCGTAAAGAAGTGCATCCATCGGAGGACAGGAAGCTGCTCGAGTTGGAGGCTCCAGTCGACATGGTTCATCAGGAAATCGAGTTCAAGAATACTGGGGATCGGTCTGCACTGGAAGACCGTGAAACTGAGGAGGAAGATGGTGAGGAGGCAGCAAAATTGGGTGATGAGAGCAAGAAACTCGAAGGAAACTACTATGGTTTTAGGAAGAAAGCCAAGTTTGAGGATGGCCTGAAGGAAAACGAGAACATGACCAAGAACCTGAAAGGGAGTGCTGCCGATCACGGGCCCAAGCAAGCCCAACCGGAGAGTACAGAGAGGGAGTCCAGGTTGAGTCGGTGCCTTCCACTGAAAACAAGCTCGAGCTCGAGCCAGGGAGAAACCATTCCATGATGGAGTCGGCAGCAGCCAAGGCCCGAACCGAGGGGAGCCATCCGACATCTCAAACCCAACCAATCTCCAAATCCAAGCTGAGTGACCATGTTCTTCGCGCCAGTCAGCTCGACCTCATCCCCATGATTCTGTTTTTGGGCAAAATGAGTGTTCTGCAATTCCTCAATCTATAGATAGTTGTTGTTGAAAGTGGTAAATTAGCCGAAGTTGGAGCTGCTGTTGTTAGTTTAATGTTTGCTGAATAAACATAGACTGTTCAATTATTTTACTCTCTCTTCCAACTGATATTTAAGCTGTTCCACTAGGTATAGAAACTAGAAATCACTTTTGTTGGTGGTGACGTCTAACACTCGCCCGAGCCTAGCATGTATCAAACAAAAATCATTTTAAATAATCTAATGTTTTAAAATAAATTTTATATAATAAAATTCACCAATTAAATCTAAATATTATATAAAATATTAAAATATATTTATTTATATTAAACATATATGATTTAATTTCATATGACATCAGCATTGCCTAATATTCTCTGGTGGCATGAAAATCTAAGTTCAAATATGAATTTTTTCGTACGGTCATTTTTGACCGGTCCACCCCAATTCACAAAATGGAATAGAGTTGCCAAGAACTACAAATTATAAATAAAATTCAGACAAATAAAAAGGATGTCAAATAAATATGTCGGACCCCAACCTCTATAAATACGTTGGATTTAGGGTCAAAATTTCTACTAGGAATTTAACTGCTCACTCCGTAAGTAAAGTCACTTTTCTCTACCTAAGTTGTCTACCAAACAGACGGTATGCATTTTACCTTTACCCAGTATACCATGAAATGCGACGGCGGACAGCGATTTCGGAAGGAGAGAACTCGCAGCGATTTCGAATAATACAATATAGGTCTAAGCAGCTACAGGACGTACTCATTCGAATGCGAGGTGGGGGGAAAGAATGAAACCAAGAAGCAGCGATAAGAGGCGGCAACAAAATCATCTTGAAGACAACGTAAGACGAGAGATAGTTTCCGTACTTTCGCCACGAACCATTACCCTTCCTGCTACGGCAAGAGTAGGGATCAATTCAAAGAAAGAGTAGAGAGTGGCGACTCCCCGGAATAATTGAATGTGTGCTTCAGCAAACAACATCTTTCAGGCAACAGCAGGCAAGTCCTTCAGCCATGCGTCAAGCGGCTTACCGATTGAGTAGACAATGAACCCGATCTCACGAAGCTTCTTGGCGTTGACGACGTTGCGGCCGTCGAAGACGAAGGCGGGCTTCTGCATGTTGTCGTAGATCCTCTGGAAGTCGAGGGACCTGAACTCGTCCCACTCAGTGAGGATGCACAGGCCGTGTGCGTCCTTCGTCGCCGCGTATGCATCCCAAACGACGGAAACCTGCTTGACGGCCGTGGGGGACATCGGCTGGAGGTGGATTGGGTGGTCCCAGTCGAACTTGTTCATCGTCAAGTCCCTCTGGATCTGGTCCTCTGTGACCTGCGGATCGTAGATGCTCAGCCTCGCCTTGTCTCCCAGCAGCCCCTGGCACACATCGGTGGCAGGCGTCTCACGGGTATCACCTGTGTCCTTCTTGAATGCGAAACCGAGGATTGCAATCTTCTTGTTTGAGACAGTATTGAACATGGAGGAGACCACACGGTTCACAAACCGGCTCTTCTGGTAATCGTTGATCTTGATGACTTGTTTCCAATACTCAGCAACCTCAGGGAGGCCGTTGCACTCGCAGATGTAGACAAGGTTCAAGATATCCTTCTGGAAGCAGGATCCTCCAAAGCCAACACTGGCGTTCAGGAACTTTGGCCCGATCCTCGAGTCCTTGCCCACAGCGTACGAGACCTGAGTCACATCCGCACCTGTGGCCTCACAAAGTGCTGACATAGCATTCACGGACGAGATCCTCTGGGCCAGGAAGGCATTAGCAGCCAACTTGGAGAGCTCTGCAGACCAGAGATTAGTGGTCAAGATGCGTTCTTCCGGTACCCAGTGTGCATACACATCCTTCAAAGCATTGACCGCCTTTTGGCCTTCAGGGGTTTCCCTCCCTCCGATGAGGACCCGGTCTGGGTTGAGGAGATCTTGGATCGCTGTCCCCTCAGCAAGGAACTCTGGGTTTGAAAGGATCTGGTACTTAATTCCCTTGCTGTTATGGGTCAGGATCTTCTCGATAGCTTCAGCTGTTTTCACGGGAACAGTCGACTTCTCAACGACAATTTTGTCAGACTTGGAGACATCAGCAATCATGCGAGCAGCACTCTCCCAGTACGTCAGATCGGCAGCTTTGCCTGCTCCAAGACCCCGGGTCTTGGTAGGAGTGTTGACCGAGACAAACACAATATCTGCCTCTTCAACGTGTTTCTCCACATCAGTGCTGAAGAAGAGGTTCTTTCCTCGGCACTGCTTCACTACATCATCAAGACCTGGTTCATAGATGGGGAGTTGGTCGCTGTTCCACGCATTGATTCGGGATACAGATATATCAACAACAGCGACTTCAATGGATGGACACTTGAGTGCAATCACAGCCATAGTAGGCCCACCAACGTATCCAGCACCAATGCAACAGATCTTCACCATCTTTGCTGAACGGTTAATGACCTGAACACATGAGAAAAGAGCTTTAGTCACAGATTGCACTTTATAGCTCATTCAAAGATCAAACAAATATCAGGAGCAAGGAATCTCAAGCATGAGTTTTTTATACTAGATACAAAGAAAATTAATATTGTCAGACGTGGTCTTAGGCAGGAGCGGTTTTCTCCATTACACCCTATCGTTTTCCAAAACCACCCACTGAAACACAAGTAATTATAAAATGCACAATAAGTAGATTCCCAGAAAAGGAGCCATAGGATCACCTAACAGCTCCTTAAAAATGGATCACCTTGCAGGACAATGAAAAGAACATCTCATGGAACCTTTTTATGGAAGGCAAAAGTGCCAGTCAAATTTTCATCGTATAATTCAGATTGACATCTGCCCAAAAAATACTAAATACTCATGACCAGAAGAGGCACAAATGGTAGAGAGCACGAAATCTTAAATTTTACATTGCAAGTCGGTCCCTGTCACCCCCGAGAATCATGACAAAAATGGACAAATATAGAGTTGAACCAGATTGTTAGTCATGATGAATGCCTCTTTTACAGCTAAAATCAGGATTAGCAGAAATGAAACTGACATAATTAGCAATATCAGAGACTCAACGAGATGGATTGGAAGAGGAAAAAGCGGAAAATGATAAATCAATCATCAAAGACATACGAGCTGAAACTGAACAGCAGATCAAACGACGAAACAATGAAAAGAACATATCTGTTCGATCATCCGGTTAACTAAAGTGCAAACGCCTCAAAATTAAAAGACAACGTCCGCTTGAGACCGAATCTTGAGCTCAATTAAGCCCATAGATGAATCGGGAATTCAGGAACGATCAGAACATTGAGAATGATCATCAGATCTGCTGATCCAGAGCATGAGAACCGACAATTCGGTTGAAACAGCTCCCGGTCAGGACAACATGCCAGGACAATCAATGAATCAAACGATCTGTCATAATGCAGCAATATCCGCCGACATACTCACGATTTGAAGCACGAAACTGGACAGAGCAGTGACGATTCGCTCCGAGACGAGAAAGGGAGGAGGAAGAAGAATCAGGTCCCTCCTGAGACAGCTTGCCTGCGCGTCCCCTAACAACGAGAGAAAGAGAGAGAGAGAGAGAGAGAGAGAGAAGGAAAGAGAGGAGAGCTTTTGGAGTGAATGGAGAGGAGAGCGGGGTAATGGCTTTTATATGCGCGGCGAGCGTTCGAGATCTAGTCCGCCCGCTCCCTCCCCGCCCAACGACCTCATTTATTTGCTTTTTTTTCATTTTATTTAATTTATTTTCCCAATTGCAGAAGGGGTTGAATAAATGGATCATATTATGTGAATATTTATATATATCAGATAATTAAAATTGATTTAAGTTAATTATGTATAAATTAATCGTGATTGGTTGAACACATTTAAAGTATATAATTAATACTCACTAAATATTTAGTACATGTGAAAATGATAAATAAATGAGTCATATTCAATTTTAATTATAAGACAAGTGCAACAAAAAGGCATCTAATATAATGTATCATGTTAATATGGTATAATATTTTCTGAAAATTATGGGGATGTGTGAATATCTTAATATTTTTATTTAGTTATTCATATTCATTTGATATTTAATCAAGATTCACGCAGCAGTAAATTTAAATTTATTGAATTAAAAGTCGAGATGTTTAAATTAAACAAATAAATAAATAAATAAGCTCGGAGGATATCACGGGAAAAAAAATGAGGTCGGACAATTTTTATTTTAAAAAAAAAGACATCCCAACGACCATTTGCACTAGGACCGCTGCTAATATTCCTCTTTTCTATGGTTCCGTGAATGGACAGGAGCTGGCGGCACGACGCGTGGCTATGGACGGATTTGCCCCCGTTGTCGGTCGTCATTTACACCTGCCTCCTGTCCAGGCTTCGCTCGACGCGGTTGAATGAAAACGCGGGACCGTCTGGCTGTACAGCAACAAGAGTTACGGCTGGCACCGCCACCGCCACCGTGGGCGCGCATTTTGTCGTGTGTTAGTTAGTGATCATCAGAAAGGACCTTCCCTGGCGTCTCAGCGATCGCACCACGCAAAGCTGAGATTACCGGGGGCGATACGGGACTTACGCGCAACCTCTAATTAAATAATTATGAAAAAGTTGAGAGAATATTGCCCCGTTAATGGGTCGACTTCGGATAATTTTACTTTAAACACCACCTTATAATATTCAGATGGCAAGACACCAAATAGATCAGTATTTTGGAGAGAGAAAAAATATCATGAGCCATAAAATAATCCAATTTTTTGAATTTAAGTTATCAAACTTCTAAGATTATTTTTCAGTCTTAAAACTTGATTTCATTATTTACATGATTTTTTATCATAAAGGAACATTAAATCACTTTAGTATGAGTGTGATAATATCAGTAAATACTAACATGGTAATGATACATCACATATTACATCAATCTTTTAATGTAAAAATATATATAGTATTGCATTGTCATTTCAACATTTTGCTGACATCATTACACTAATACTAGCATAATTTAACGGTCGATTATGATGAAAACTTAAATGAGTCATCAAAGTTAAGTTTTATGACCGAAAAATATATTTTGAAAATTTGAATATTTAAGTTGAAAAAATCAGTTAATTTATATATTTTTCTCATATTTTAAATATCTATAAATAGATATAGAAAGTTCCACCAATAAAAATAAATTAATCAAGGATCTAATGGTCATAAGACGTCTCTCTTTGTTAACTTACTAAGCCGGTAGTCCAAAACTTGAATTGTCAGGTGTGGAGTCCAATCTATGGGGACTAAAACAGTTGACGCGGGGTCTGGGGTCCTCGGTACCCTTTTTAGGGCAAACTCCACAGTCCACAGGAAAGAAGAATACATACCAAATAATACGGAGGGTTCAACTTAGTTCGGCACGTAAATGGAAGTGCGTAGTGCCACATACATATATATATATATATAAGCATAATGCTGGTAAGGTCAAACTTTGACATTTTGGAAGACTAGAAAAGTTAGGCGACGATGTGTTCTGCCAAAGGTCCCATCTTGGCATGGTGAAGTGATATCGAACTTAATTTGAAATTGAGAGATCTTAGTTTAATTCTTTTATTGATGAAATTTTTTTGTGCCAATTTGTTTCCTCGTCCATTCCATCCCCACCTATGTTTACGATTTCTCTTATTGCAAATGTATGGAGGATAAGAAAAATTCTATGGTCTAGTTGCTACATAATTAAGAAGATGTTACAAGTTGTTGAATTCTTCTTTTAATATGTACCATTGATTTGGGCCATATAATTATTAAGCTGCCGAATAATCCAAAAATTTGAGCACAAAGTATACGGGAGGATAATGCTGATGAGATCAAACTCTGACCTTCTGCAGGATCAAAAAAGTTGGGCAGTGATCCAAATATTCCACATTCTCATAATATCAAAATCAATCTATCTGAAATGAAAAAATGATTGAATTTAATCATTCTAAGTGGAATTATTTGTGAGTCTTTTTTTACCCTATTCCTTTGATATCTCTAATTTCTTCATAACAATTATAAAGTTATAAGGTGTGAAAAATTTTATGGTTCAATCGACGGACAGTTTAGTAATTATTATGAATGTTATATTCTTTTTCTTGATATATATAATTGATTATGAATCATTTGATGAAGCTACTAAACGGCATGATAGGGTAAATGTTCTTGGAGGATATCATGGTTAGAAGGACATGAAAAAGAAGAGTTGAGCATAGTTTTAAAAACTGGACTGGGCCAGCCAATTTGATCGGTTCAACCGAGAACCGGCCACTCACCCGATCCAGTTCCTATAAAAGACCCAATTGCACTTTCAATGATGTCAACTCCAGTTGAACCGACTGGTTCCCGGTCAGACTGGTGAACCCAATTGAACTTGTGAAAAAATCAGCTGACTTAAAATAAAAATAAAAAATAAAAAACTATATTAATATATATTTTTTATTTTATTAGACTTATATTTATATTTTATGTTAATTTTTTTAATATAATGGATATATTAATAATTTTTATTATAAATTATATTTAAAATATGATATTATGTATATTTATTAATAATATTATTTATTAAATATGCGATTAAATTCATTGAACTTCCGCTCCGATCCATGAACCAATCCATGTCTATACCGGTTCCGATCCGGTCCGGTTTTTAAAAATTATGGTTGAGAGAAAGAAATCAAGTCCTTGTCTATAAACGAAGGCCGTTGCAGGCCATTCCTACAATTAACCATGTGATTCGATAAAACCGGACGTGTCTCACATCAATTTGATACTTTGTACATAAAAAATAAACCTTGGTAATTATTATCCTAAAAATATAGCTGGATTTCCAAAGATTTAATCTCTGCAAGCCGCATCGAAGCTGCCACCATTGTATCGAAATTCGAAGGAGATTTGCTTTGGCATAGAGGTAGCCAATAATCAAACTTATTAATCCGTGCAAAGGGTGGATAAAAGTTTTTACGAAACCAGATAAAGATGATTTCGTGCAATAAATCCTGTTCTTATCCTAAAATCAAAAGTTTCTGGATTTGATTTTGTAAAAGTTAATCGCAAATTCCCTTACTCCCTTTACCGGTTCTAAACCCATAAATCATTCTTATAATTGAAATTTTTTTACCAAAAATATGAAAAAAAAGGTTGAATTTAAGTGTGTTTTTAAGATTATTATGGTCACCGTACTAATTATTGCTGTGGCCAACGACAAATTTCCCTCGAGTAGATCTTGTCTTTTTGAGAATTGTCGGTAATGGGCCAATTTTTCAAAAAAAAAACGCGTTTGAAAACGATGCAGACCACTTTTAACACGTGATTAAAAAGATGAGATCCCCCAGCTTTTAGGAAGGTTTAGCTTTGCCTTAGCCATGTCTAATATAGAGAAAAGAAAGAGAAATAACCCATCAAACAATTAACTAATTAATTTTTTTTCTATAACTCCCTTTTTCTTCATCGAAAATTAGGATTATGTGCCTAAAAAAATAAAAAAGAGAAAAATAAAGGGTACATAGAAATTCGATGGTGGCCGTTAGACTCATGGTCTTATGATTCTAAATTAAAATTAGGGATACCAACACCTGCCAAACTCTAATTTGTTTAATTTGATGAAATTGGGAAATTCTTATTTTATTATTTTAGATATAGGGGGAAGCTTTAGGTTCAAGGAGTGATGAACTTTGCTTTGGGATTCAGGAAATGGTTGAGTGAGGTTGAAGGCAATGAATGCGTGCCGAACATCTTCTTCGTTGAAACAAACGAGCCGGAGGCCGAGAAGATGGCCCCTCCCACGATCTCGATGATGACCCAACAAGACCGGCCGAGGAATCATCATGTTTGACTCATGAAAGAACCGGTTGGTGGGCCGTCTCGATTGCCACATCCGAGCTTCTAAGTAGACGAATGAGACTATCTGATGATCGATATGAGTTTGCTGAGGATGTAATTTTTCACTTAACATCACCATAGACCGGTGTAATTTACTCGATTTAATCACCATTTCAATAGATGCAATCTCGACGGTACATGTGCATGTATCGTGCATTTAGGACGCTGGCCGCTACGACCCCAAGAATCCATATCTATATGGCCTCCCTAATTTCTTGCGGTTAACACATGTAAGCATGCTTGCTCGTGTTCATACAATAAAGCTTAACGTTAACTTTCATGCATCCCTTAAATGTCTCAACCTTGTCTTGAGAAATTTCAGAAAAAAAACCCTGAGATTGTTGTTACTTATAGCTATAATCGGTTACACACGGGATGCACATTTGCACGATAATTATTTATCTATTATGAATGAGTGATTGTGAAAAACCGGCTTTGATATGTTTTTATTTGTTTTTGCTTTAATAAATTCTTATGGGTGAATACGCATTATAGTGGATGAGTAATCCCCGGTTAATATTGTATCGCCATATGATGTGCTGGATTCGCCCAAAAATAAGGTCTTTCCAATTAAAAATCATATATTAACCACTATTGTTCATTTTCAACAATCATAAAAGAAATAGTTTGTTTAGAATACTTTTTATTAATCGTAAGTTCCATTTTTTTTGGATATGTAAGTACCATAATTTTAAAACATATTATCCGAAAATTTTCTAATCATTATTTATGGTTTCAATATTTATTAGCTTTTATCAAACGGTTCATAATCAATTATATATATATATATATTGAAAAAAATGTTAATATTCATAAAGCTTACTAAATTGTCCCGCTATTGGGTCATAACATTTTCCATGTCTTCTGTATCTTATATTTGTTTTAAAAAAAAGAAGAAATCATAGATATTGTAGAGGATAGATAGAAGGGATAAGGTAAAAAAAAAAAAAAGCACCAAAAATTTCATTAATGAGATTTAAATCCAAAATTTATAGCTATTTGTTATGCAAATATTTTAAGATATAAGGAGTGATAAAAGAATCGTAAATACTAACTTGAAGTTATATTAGTGGTTCCCTTACTAGACCCCTAAATAGAATATCTAAGGATCGAATCTTAAGTTAGTAGAGTTAACGGAAATTTTCACAGGGATCCCGACCCGACCGCATATTTGTGTCGATGTGTATTTCGGCTGGTTCGGAGATATTGAGTGATGCAAACCAAAAAGATAAAAGAATAGTAAACATTGATAACCTTTACATATATGAACCTCTCAAAAGTCACCCCCTTTTTTTCTTGCTATCCATGTGAGATTGCTATTTCTTGCATTCTCTTTTGGACTCCAACATTGTGAGCTCTGTAAAGACCATAACCATACAACATTGCTTATTTATTTTGGCCCATAGTTTAAATATGAACTTATAACTCATACAATTTCCTCCAAGTTCTCATTCACCCTAAAGTTATATGCCATTTCCAACCGTTGGTAATTTGTGCAGTAGCTGCACAATTCAAATCTCTTTCTTTTCTTTTTCTGCGCTCATCATCTCAAAAAATAAGTCATGAACATAGTTTTAAAAATTGGATTGAGCCGGCTAGCTTGACAGGAAATTGACCACTCACCAGGTATAATTCTTGGAATTAACCCAATTGCATTTTAAATGTGGTCAACTATGATTGAACAAGCCGGTCCTGGTCGAATTGGTAAATCCAATTGAACCGGTAAAAATTTTGATCAATTTAATTTTTTAAAAAACCTATTTAATATATTTATTTTATTTTACTAAATTTATATTTATACTTTATATTGAACTTGATGTTAATATAATAGTTATATTAAGAATTTTTATTATAAATCATTGTCAAATTATAGTGTTATGTCAATTTGTTGATAATATTATTTATTAAATATACGGTTCGACCCATTAAGCTCCCAGTTTGATCCACAAATCTATCATGCCTTGACCGGTCTCCAGTCCAATCTGGTTTTAAAAACTATGGTCCTAGCTAATTAAAATTTAATTTTGCTTGACCATCAAGCAATAACAGCTCCAATTATGAATTCTTCCATTAATAGGAATTGATATGGGCCTCCTTATCGGTCTAGAAGGAGATAAAAAGAGAAGCTGTTAATGTGCTGGTGGGGCACTACGTAAAACGCTCGTGTACCTCTTATGAAATCCAGGGGAAAAGGGGAGAGGTTCGGTGGAGCGATAGGGTCAGAAATTTAATAACTAATTAATTCAAATTTAAATCGTATCAGCCCACTGAGAGATCTAATTCACCCAACACGAATTTCCTCTATTTATGAGTAGAGTCGAATCGGAGATACTATTTAATGAGAAAGAGACACCAAGACGTGTCAAAACAATTTCCATGGAAGGGAAGGAAGGGGGAGAGAGAGAGAGAGAGAGCCATGAGCCACTGCGGGCGTCGAAGGCTGAACCTCGGTTAGAAGGCCTGGACAGAGAGAGAGAGAGGGAGAGCCATGAGCCACTGCGGGCGTCGAAGGCTGAACCTCGGTTAGAAGGCCTGGACCCAGCCTCACGTGAAGGCCGCCCCAAATATGGTCCCGAGCCCATTACTTAGAATACGCCACTTCTGGGCCTCTCTGAAATCTGAATCCGATCAACAATTTAATGCTGACTTCTCAGTTAAAAAAGCAATAAATGAATAGAGCATGGAATGTGGTACATACACGAGGTAGAGAAAGTCCAGGCGCTAAACAATATTCTCGACTCAAGGAAGGGGCTGAATACAATGATACGCAACACAGGGACGGATTCAGGAAAGGTGAAATTTGAACTAAATGTATAAGTGAGACTGGACATCATGTTTTCAGGTAAAAGATATTGATTTATTCTCTTTCATGGAGAAATTAAACGCATGCTACCCTGAGCATTCCAGCAGCTATATATTATTATTAAGGGAAACACTGAAGCTATGAAGAGTGTGATGGTAGAATAAGAGAGAGGGACCTCTGGAAAATCGAATGAAGATCAAGCAGAGGAAATTGTCGTCTATACCGATAGCTGCCGGGAAAAACTGTTCAGCAGCTTGCGTTGCTGGTCTTGCTCATCTGCTGCTGCTGCTGCTGCAGGGGAAGACAATATTGTCTCGGTTTTTGAGGAGTGTATAGCAGAGCAGCTTCACTCGAGCAGGCAGAGACAAAGAGCTATCAATCTTGCCCCGTCCGGACTGCAAAACGGATGAGCTGGAAGAAAATCTCGTTCTTCTCTGATGCCCCCCGAGCTGCAGTCAGCCATGCTCTCGCACTAAAATCTCCCATCCTGGGACTGTAAATCCTCAATCCACATATGGTTTGAGACTTGACCTGGCCTCTTTTGATGCATGCTCTTGATCGTACATGAGTTCCTAGAGCTTATAATAGACATGCCCATGAACTTTGTAAAGGAGGAAGAGCTTCCCATTCGGTTGGATTGCATATTTTATGCTCTCAGGGCTGCTTTGCCGACCAGGGATCACCAACCAAATATATATATTATATATATATGCATGTCGGCAAGAAACTGATCTCTCCTTCAAGCACTTAAGAAATCATCGACCATTGCTGCATCGTACGTGGGTCAATATTGACTTGCAGGCCAAGAAAAACCATGTCTTCAAGGTATTTTGAGAAGGGCCGGTTACATAGAAAGTATGAGTTTAGAAATTAATAGAAGAAGAAAAAAACAAGAAAGTATAAAAAATTTTACGATGAAAGTGATCGTTACTTGAGATAGAGGTATTGCGTTCTTCCCCCTTCACTTCCGGTCACGCGTATGAGATTGCATCTAATACTGAATTATGGGATGATCGTTTCAGGCCACTAGACTCGAATTTGACATTGTTGCAGGCACCGAAAACTAAATGCGCAATAGATTGCTCGAAGATCCATCGGCCCCCCCACGAAATGGATCTTGACACAGAATTCACGGTGAAAAAGCACGGTGGGAATTGTTTAGGTCGGTCAAGATTTTTTTTATATAAATTAAACGTGGAATTTTAAAAAAAATAACAATAATCCTAATTAAATTTAGATGTGTAATAAAATTGAAAATCTAGGTTATTTTTCATATTGTTCAATATTTATTTTAAATAAAATTATATATTTTAAAAAAACAACAACAATTTTCAGTGTCTCCCTGTCTGTCTGTCTGTCTGTCTCTCTCTCTCTCTCTCTCTCTCTCTCCTCTCTCCCTCTCTCGCTTTGTTAGTATCGCCGGAAAAATCGAAGGTTCGATCTTTCTCATATCATATCGCTCTGGTTCCCCAGCTCTTCCCTTCTGATTGACACCACCGCATTTCTTCCTTCCCTTCGTCTACATTAAATTGTCATCCCAACCACTTCCTCGGCCTCAAATCCTCCTCCGACTTCCATTTCAAGAACTAAGCTCGGTTCCCCCGCAACTGATCAATCATTCTCCATTCTTGTCTCCTCAGTTGCGGGAGCCCAGCAGTTCGTCCTCTGTTTCGGGATCTGAAGAGGGTTTCTCTGTCTAGGAGCTTCCCCAGATGGCCTCATTCACTGTTCCGTGTCCCAAATCATCTTCCTTTCTCCGTTTGGGATCGACCCAGCACAGTTGGGACCAGACCCACAGGATCTCCTTTGCTCGTTTCGGGTTTCAGGTTACATTATCTTAATTGTTTATAGGCATTTTGTTTCTCCCATCGCAAAGAGAATATTTCATTCGGAAATAGAAATTTTGGAAGCAAAATTGATGAGCATTTTGTTTTTTGCTTATCATAGAGAATATTTAATTGTACGCAAATAGTGGGGAGCCAAGAACGCTGAACGGTGTATGTTTCACAGTTACCTGTGAAGCTGCGTCTTGGTTGCGCTTGAGGGCATGCCATTTCTTGTTGTGGCTGGTGAAGTTTTTGTTGTTTTGTCAAGGCAGCTGAAAAGCAAGTCATGCTCTGAGTAGGACGTAGATTCTAGCCTTTCATGGAAGTCCCTTTTTCTTTATCATAATAGATGTAGATCCAAGCCTTTCATTAGTTCTGACATTTTGATGTCAGATTGGAAAGCAAGCCGTATTCAGTGTTGGATGCAGATTCAAGCCGTTCATTATGCAGTTTTTCCATACCAAAATTGATGCAGATTCTAGCCCTTTAATTCGGATATTTTCTTGCCAAATTGGAAAGTAAGCTGTATTCTGTGTAATGTAAGATACTCATTATGTGATTGTTGAAATTTCATAGTCTTGTAGTTGCAGATGTTTATCTGCTCCCTGTTTCTTGCTTGGTTGAGCATTGACCAAGTATATCATTGTACCTTTGGCTTTGTAGTCTAAAAGGAATTTTGTTTAATGGGAAATTATTAACTCTGGCCCATCCAATATAATTTTGTCTATGATTTTGAGATTTTGCAGTTTGATACAGCTGTCTAAAGTTTGTTTTAGAAGTTATTTTCCCATGTTGCGTATTCATACACACAATGACATGGTGCGTTGGGATGATATAACCACTATTTGCTCAGTAGGTGACCAACTGGACATTAAAAAAATCTGACCTTTAGATTATGTTGACTGGGAGATGTCAATTTATTTCGACATTTATCTGTCTATTTTTCCCTTGTTTGCCCTTCAGATATAAGCATTTCACTGTTTAAAGCATTTCATATTTTCTAGAAAAAGGTTTATAGTATCTTTCTGTTCCCATAATTCATCTAATTTGCTGATTGAAGTATATTAGATTTTAAATGCAAAGGGCATATATACCATCAGCCAGTGAAAAGAAAAACTATACCTAAGATAGATATGGTTAAATTCATTTTGTTTTTGATACAAGTACCTACAATCTTAACTTCTTGTTCTGTCATCTTACAGAGTAAGAGGACTCAATCTGCTGCCTGTAGGGTGCAAGAAAAGCTTAATGAGGTGAGATGGCTTTAGAAAGTTACTACATTATGTTGAGTTGGATATTATAATCCCATTGTCTTATGTTCTGATTACGTGATTTGACAATTTTAACTTACAGGTTACTACTGAAAAATCCTCTGGCTCTGCAATTGTGGACAAGAGACAGGATGCTTCACTGTCAAAAGAAGCCAATGGCTCGGCAGAGAAGCTCAAAAGTCCAAATGCTGTTCCAGATGCATCATCCATCTCAGCCTTCATGGCTCAAGTATCTGATCTTGTCAAGTTAGTGAAAGTGAACTTTCTGGTTCTATATTATTTTTATTTTACTGAAAACTATTATGGCTGGTCCATAAAATTTTTCCTGTGTCTTCTTGGTTGGTAATTCTGAATTTTCTTTTCTGATCAAATCTTCAACTTTCACATTTTCCTATCAAGTCTTTACTCTGGCCTTACACTCATTGTGAAGTTTGAGGAATTTTCACCTGGAAATTTAAAGCAAATGGAAGAAAAGTGAAAAATGTCCTGTCTGATTTTCGTCTCCCTGCATGTCATTATATTGCACTTTGACTGTCCACATGTTGGAGCTGAAGTGATAGTTATTGGCTGGTTTTGAAACATTTAAGTTGCCATTGGCAACAAAGGGATGTTGATCAACAATTGTGGACAATAATTGGTCATTGTCCACAGGAGCCTACATGTATTTCTCTTAAAAGCCAATCGCACATTCTGCAATTTAATTGCAACTACATAAAAACCTAATCCTGAGATTTTCTGGTGCTTATGGGTTCAGCTGACTCCTGAAAGGAATGCCGTTCAACCAATAGAGAGAGAGTTGGTCTTTCCTTTACTATATTATTCAACAAACTACGCAGGATGAGTGTTGGGACTGAGATATATTCTTTATATGAGTAGGCTTGTAGATTCAAAGGACATTACCGAACTTCAACTGAAGCAAATGGGCTGTGAGCTTGTAATAAGAAAAAAGGAAGCATTAGAACCACCACCAGTGGCTCCTGCTGCTCCATTCATGATGCCTCCTACTTTCCAGCAGATGGTGCCAGCTCAGCCAACTCCAGCAGCAGTACCTGCTCCTGCTTCAGCTCCCACTAGCTCAGCCCCTGTGCCAAAACCTGCTCTACCTGCTCCCACAAAATCCAGTGGGTCGTCTCATCCCCCTCTCAAATGCCCAATGGCTGGAACTTTTTACCGATCTCCAGCACCTGGGGAGCCACCCTTTGTGAAGGTATGAATCATCCGACACCCTGGAAATCCATTTAGTTATTTTCTGCTATCACTATGCCAAAAAAGGTTTGGCTTCCTCGATTTGTTTCAATTTTTTCTTCCGAGAGAAAAAGAAAGCATTTTGACAGGGGGGACCTTTTTTTTTTTATCTCATTCAAGGTTCTTTTAGTTTTGTTTTATCAAAACTAGAGTAACAGGGGATCTGCAATCCTGGAAAACAATAACAGGGCTGTCTTCCAACAGTGATGATGGGGGAAAGAGCTTCTGATAACAACCTTTTATCAGACGGCTGTCGTCCATTTCTTTTCTAGCCTCTCGATAAATTTGAGGAAATGTTGGAATTATAGAACGCTGAGATGCATTATTCCACTGTAGATAATGTAGAAATTGGAACAGGAGAAGACTACAGTCTCCTCAGGTTTCGAGGGAAACAAAACTTGATAGGGTCCCTACTACCTACATGACCAAAGCACCCCATAATGTTTGTCTTCTATCTGTTACGGGAGCAATATGCACACTCTGTATCTCTAAGACCCTCGTGTTTATGAAATGTGGCAATGAATGCGGATCATTGGATTTAATTTAGGCATGGGAAAGATGGGATAGCGACCATTAACTGTATTTCCAAACCTATCTTTTTCCCAGGTGGGTGATAAGGTGCAGAAAGGTCAGGTTATTTGCATCATCGAAGCAATGAAGCTGATGAATGAAATAGAGGTAACTGAAGGCCTTGTTTTTTTACCCCCTGTTTAAGTTGCCATGTTGAGTCTCTACTGATCATTAGAATGGTGGATGCATATAACCAATTTCCTCGTGCTTTCTCAGGCTGATCAGTCAGGAACGATTTCTGAGATATTGGTAGACGATGGTAAACCTGTCAGTGTGGATATGGTAATCCCTCTTTTCCTCCCTTAGAAGATGGCGATAAAAAGGGCTGAGATTTGCATGCTCACGAAGATACCTTCCATGAAGGGTCATATTTTTGCAGTCCTAAAGCTAACAACCTGTCTGCTCTTTTGATTCGTGCAGCCCCTCTTCATCATCGTACCATGAGCAGCAGCAACACCATCCACAACGCTTCTGCACTTCCTCGGGTGTCAGGTTTTTTTTGTCATCGGGGTTTAATCCTCAAAGCTCTCAGTGCACCGCTGCTGTTCCACCTTTTATGTGCAAGAAGACCATCTTCTCTTGTTTCCTTTCCATTCAGTTTAGATTCTCACCCAATACAAAAAGCATATAAGCTTTTCTTTGGGAATTAGAGCTCCTAGCAACTAACTCTCTCTCAGGAGAGTGGACTCTATTTACTTCTCTCTCGTGGCCCTGTTAGGGCCAACTGAAATTGCCATTGCTCGAGATGAATTGCTACCCTCTAATGCCTATGAAGATTACAATCAAGCAGAGTATAAGTTGCCTTGACACCATGACACCGTTATGGCAAAATAGCGATTCGCCAGCAACCCAGATTGCTTGTGTTGCCTGCGGGAGGGGCAGAGACTATGAATTGACTGGCACTACTACACAAGCGTCTCCATTTTTAAAGACATTCCGGGCGCCTTGCTCCAACAAGCTAGGTCATGGCTTATCACACAGTCCTACTAGCAAGTGTAATTATTATCGGCATCACTAAAAATATGTTACGGATGAAACGATCAAAACTCCAACTGAACTAAATTTGGTATCATCGGCAAATATTAAACCCAAGAATGCAATTTACGCTGAAGAGACAAGACATCTGCTAACACTACCCAGCCTGGCTCGACAGCCACCTCCACAAGTAGGGATACAACGAATAAATTTTACACTATAATGCCTAAACTTACAAAGCTGGAGACTAGATTACAATATGCGCAAACACAGGATCTGGAGAGCTCCCTTTCAGCTCGAGTTCAGTTTCCGGGTAATTTTTCTATTTCACTGTCCTGCCCTCTGTTTTTTTTCCTATCATGAGAATCCTAACCATTTGATTTAAGAATCAAAAGCTAGAGAGGATGTACAGATGTTAGACCTAACCTGATATGTACACAGACTGTTCAGTACCGCTGCCTCGTCCTGTAACTGCTTCTCCTGCTACTGCTTGTTATCCGGGCCCCACCTGAATAATCTTCATCGTCATAGTCTTCATAAACTCCGGCCACCGGTCGCTTAGAACCTCTCCTAGGAGCAGGTCGTTTTGGCTTGATGCTGGATGTGTAAATGCCATAATCTATGGTGTCTTCCCTCAGTGCGTTTTTGAATTCCTGGACCACCATAACAATTAGCAAGAACACCAACCAGATCGAGGACGAAGTCACCTTTACAGCCTCAAAACCACTAGTGTTCAAAAACCCAACTAGCAAAACTAAAAATCACTCTAGAGTTTGTAAAAAAGGTGTAAAGATTGGAAATAAATGGAGATCAAAGCTTTACGTACCTGATATCTTAGCAATACTTCTTGTGGAGTTGAAGGCAAATCAGTTCGAGTGCCACTGAGGTTGAAAGGAATATTTTGCCTCGTGAGAACGTCACCCGGCTTCACAGGTTCAGTTGGAGAGAAAGCCTATTCAACAACACAAATTCGTTGAATCTAATGCCCCTGCTAATCATGCCAACCTCAAAACTTAGCATTTCACTGATAAATAGCAGACGGTGAAAAGGAAAAGGAACCTGGCACTGAGCATCACTAAGAGCATACATAATCTTCAGGTGCCTTTTTAGCTTCAGCAGAAGCTGCAAGGCAGTAGCAGCTAGACAATCCACCTGCACAAACGCCAAACAAAAGTTATATGAGTATTGACTATACCAAAATAGTACCACCAAAAAGAACAAAGAAAGACCACATGGGAAATTTTCCTTTCATGTAAGTACATCAAAAAAGCAGATTCAGTTGGCTAATAAGAGAATGAGTCCACGACGTTTTCCAGTGGAATACATTGGTCAGAACTATAGATTTCTGATAGATGAGAAAAGATGCAGCTGAGAAGGTATGTTATGAAGAAGAGCCAGCAGAAGATAAAGTAAAGGAAGCTATTTAACTTTGACCAGATTCAGGGTACAAATTTGAGGACTAGAGGCTACTGCAATGTATCTGAAAAGATGTTCATCCAAACAAATTGCCGGGTCAACAATCAGGTCTTAACATCAACTAGCTGAGAGCCACTGGGATCCCATTTAAATTGACTTGAGGTAAAACAAATTGGCAGCACTCAAGGGAACCTGTTACCAATTCCATGTCTCTCTTGACTAAGACATCATCTCATCTGAAAGCAAAATGCATACATGCAAGCAAAGGAATGAAGTTTTTAACTAGCCCAGAAAGGAAAATCACCTGGATTTTTTGCAGGTCATCATCAGACAGTCCACGAGGTTCAGTAGAACCCGAAAAATGGGCTTTTCCCTCAACATAATCACCAGCATTTGGGTGTGATTTATCAACTGCCGCTGGAGGAATTCTGCCATTAAGATCCAACGATTCCATATGGCCATAAACTGGCTGACAAAACGAGTCTTCCTGAGCAGTACCATTTAGATCCACGGCTCTTACATTACTGAAAAAAGGTTGAGCAACTTGCTCCTGTTGGATGATTCCATTCTCATGGCCTATGTCCTGGCTTTCTCTAGAAAACAATCTTGAACAAAAAGCCTTCAAGTTTGCCTCAACAGAACCAGCTCTAACTTGTATTATTCGATTTATAGAATAAATCAGATAGAGTGGCTCATCAGGCAAGGTGAATGGTAATAAAGCAAGTATTTCCGTGCAGTGCCTGTGGACAAATCCAACATTGTCAGTTTACCATATTCAAGTAACAGAAGGAAAATAAAAGTAGCAAGAAACTACAGAAAGCAGTTTATTAATCTCACATCAGAAAAGGAACAACTGAATCATTCCACATGGGATTATCGAATTTTCGCACGATTGATGACATAAACTTGTTTCTAGAAATTCGATTTCCACGTATAAGCTTGTAGATCCTTGAGACTCCAACCCTTGCTTGGGCTAATGAGGCACCATCAGACCTCCCCCTCATGTTTCCAGGACCCTTGAAATTGGTTGAGTTGGCCTCTTCAGAGTAGCATCCATTAATAATTTGTATAAAAATAAATGACATCTGAAGGCCATCTCCTAATCGACTTTCAAAAAAAGATGGATGCCTGGAAAGGAGCTTCAGTGAGTCCAAATTATACAAGATTCAGAATCATTAAGAACGTACTTTCTAGAGAATATACTTACTTCTCATTCATATTCATCAGCAAATGATGAGCGAGCTTGGAATTTGCCTCTTGAGGATCAGTTTCAAGTGCTATAAGGTACGGAACACATGTAATAGGATGAACAAGACCCTGACGCAGGACAACCTCTACAATCTACAGAAAAACAGACTTCATGGGTGTTGATACTGACATCATCAAGGTATAGTACTTCTCAGCCACAACTTCAAGGCTCTCCCTCAGAAAGTAAGTAGATCAAAATCATTAAGCATCTAAACTGAAGATTTGCCTCAGCTATCCCATCACAGATTCACAAATCAATCATTTCAACCTAGCTATTGATGTGACAATCAAAGAATATCTCATAAATAAAATGGTTCTTCCATGTTGAACTCTCTATTTCGGGGCCTCAAATACACTACTACTCTTTTCTGTACAACTACCATGACTACAGATCATCTACTCTAATTTTCTATATGATTGACTAGATGCTCAAAAAGAGTCTAACCTTAAGAGCAGTCTGACGAACTTGTTCGTTGAAGTCTATGCACCTGTCCAATATTTTATCCCAATATAACTGAACAATACCCCCACAAATGTTAGTGTCTCCAGCACCTGCAGCAACAGGCACGGTAGAGTTTCCCTCTTCGGGGTAATGAGCTGCAGTATCGACAGTCTTCTCTGTTCCCATTTGATTCTCAGCATCAAGAAGATACTCATACATGTTTTGCAACGCTTGCATCTGATTAGGAAAAGAAGATCAGTATACCAATGATTTATTGTTGAAAACTAAATAGTATAGGGTTTTCTTCACCTTGAGGCGAGAGTCAGCATCAGAAGAGAATGTTGCTTCTAGAATTTTTCCTATGTCCTTGTCCAACATAAAATCTGGCCTAGCAATTAGAACGAAGCCCAAAGCCTACCAAATTTGTTGAAATACAGGTGATTCTTTGTGAAATGACAGCATTTAAAATGCAACAAAATGGCAGAAAGACTAACCTGCAAAGATCTGACCTTCAAAACAAAGTCATCCATCTTAAGATATCTTTTAAATAAGCTGAGACTGCTTGCAATATCAACTCTTCTGGTACTTGTTGATGACAAAAGGGAATTTCCATAGCGGATAAGCAAACCAAGACAAAAAATAGACCGGCCCAGCTGCTGATGCAAAGAAGATAACTATAATTACAATGAAAGAAAACAACAGAAATTAACTTTTGGCAAGGCAGTTACCCTATAATACCTATTTTAATAGTATATAGCACAAACATGATCAACACCATAAAAATCACCAGTACAGTAAAATAGAAATTTGAAACTATTGTAAAAATTTTCAATTCACAAACCTGCTTGTTCTCAACCCCATGAGAATCCAAATGTTTGAAAAATACTTGAATAAGATACTCAACAGCACTGGAACCTTTTCCAGCAACTCTTGTCACGGAGCAAAGGCACCTGCAGTAAAAAATTATAAAAAAAAAAAAAAAAAAAAAAATCAGAGGAGAAATCCTTGGCTTTTCCAAAATGTAGAGTATATGAAAATTTTTCCAGATACCTCTTGTTGACAATAAAATGGTTACCATGTCTAAAACTGCTTATAAGAAGAAGATAGTACATTGATACTGATATAAATGGCAATGGATCATGCAAGAAAACCAGACCAAGAATTTTGAAAACCTGCAATCACCTTTGACAAAGTATGCAGATTATCAAAAACAATATTCAGTCCATTCATTTATCAAAGTTGGAGGGATTGTCAGAAAGAGACATGAAATAAGCTTCAAGAAGGTCTCTTTTATTTACCTTTTTCTCTATCAAAGTGAAAAATCAATATAAGATGCAGCTATACAATGACTACAAGATAAAATAATGAACAGAGTAAAATAGATCAAAGAGTAAGTGAGAACTCGAATTACTTGATACAAGCATGGACAACTGTCAAGAAAGAATGCCGGACAATCATGTGCTTCAAATCTTGTTCTAATTCTTCAATGACACTTTGTGGTAACTTCCGCAACAAAGGCAAAACAGAATCAATTATAAAGATTATGCTTTCCAATAACTGCGCAGCAACTCTGTTATCACCCTGGGAAATAGGCAAAAATTCAAGTTTCAGTGCTGGCAAGCCAGTTATTCTCTGCAGATGTTTGAAATATACCAACACCCAAGTGAGAGGCTCTGCAGAAACTACTGCAGAAGAAAACACAAAGTACACAGGTAGGTTACAGCAATTTATGAATTAGAAGCAGGGTCAAGGACAATGACTAAAGTGGAAAGCTTCTAAATTCGAGTGTGTTATAGACAAAAAAGTGAATGAGATCTTCAAAGACACTGCTATACATCGATATACACATCCCTCTTTTCTCTACTATCTCTTCACTCTCTCTACTGTGTGACTCTTCTCCTGCTGCATAGAAGTGAAAGTGGAGGCCTAGTGTCACAAAAACACAGTGGCTCACACCAATCAATGAAAATTTGGATTTCCCATTATGAAAATGTCACATCTTCTTCTTCGTCTCTCTCTGTCTCTCTCTCTCTCTCTCTCTGTCTCTCTCTCTCTCTCTCTCTGTCTCTCTCTCTCTCTCTCTCTCTCTCACACACACACACACACACACACACACACGCACGCACGCACGCATGGGGGAGCCAAAAAACATGACTCCAATTAAACAACCCACTTACTACATTAAAACCTGTGCCAACTTCCATCATACGGAGCCACCACCATCAAATCTTGAACATTAATTTAAACTTCTGTTTCTAATAATATGCACATTTAATTTATAATTATGAGCCATATAAATAAAGGGAATCCAATGCTTCATTTACATATCTCGTTAAAATCTTATTATAAATCAAATGATACAAAGAGCAATCATATCTGAAGAGTTACCAAGCCCAATATTACAGAATAAATTACAACCATAATTTAAGAGTTACCACCAGTAAATATTAGACAGACTTAGCAAACTAAGAAAATTTCTTCCCAACCTTCAAAAGGATAGAATATCACAGTATAATGCAAGAGTGAGTGTACAAATATCAATAATTACATGATATATAATGAGAAAGATGGTGTGCCTACCTGGCTCTTTAAATAAGGTTGTAGAGTCACCACAAATTGGGAAGGATTGGAAGCTGGTGCACAAAGTGTTGGATCCACCACACAAAATGCATGCAAAACCAGCACATAGGGGAGTGTCCGTACCTCTGATTGGTCAGTTGTTGATTCCTCCACCTAAAAGAATAAACTTTCAGGAAAATAAATTAACAACGAACTTTTACGCATCCCAAGCAGCAAAATCTTACCTGCAATATCTTTTCTAGCAAGCACTTGCATATTAACTCACAGCGTTTACGAACTGACGTGAGCAAAACCGGGTTAATTCCAGCAGCTTTTGTCGATTGTGGGAAAAAATCAAGTGCCAAATTGTGCTTAATAACAGAGACAAGAAGTTGGTAATTGGGCATCCTCCTGAGCATGTCAACAATCTGCTCAGTCTTCTTAGCAACTTCCCTAGGAACAGAACTACCATTGCTAAAGAATCGAGCCTGTGAGCCAGAAGGCTCCTCAAACCAGAACTCATAAAATGTCTTGCAAACAAGATCCTGTAGATGAGAGAAATTAAGCAGGCCATATAAGATAGAGGAAAGGAAGGAAGAAATAATAAGAAGAGCTGTATTTATAAACTTCTTCTCCAATTGTAATATGCATAAATCAATCAGAATAGATAAACCATAAAATAAGTATACTTACACTTGTGAAACCCATGAACCGAAAATTGCTTGTATAAGCTATTATGATGTAATTGACAAATGCAACTAATTACTAGTTTTCATACTGAAGTTGATACATGCAATGGCATACACAGTTAGTATCCACATAACTGCCACAAAGAATCACATCAAGGCAATCCAAATGTGCTTAACAAAAATGCATCAATAGAGTCCTTGTCTAAAGTAGAAACCTGCAGTATAGAGGGGTATAGAGGGACAACAAGAAGGAACTTAAACCATTCCTTGAAACTAAGTCAGCGACTCAGCACAGTCCATGTGACCAAAATGTAAGCACAGAGTCACCAGCTAACCTGAACACTAGACTCATCATCAGTAACCCGCACAATGATCTCAATGCAGGCACTAGTAAATTCAGAGAAATTGTCGCTGGAAGTGCACATGTCCCGGATAATTTTGATTGCTCGCTTCCGAACACTAACCCCAGTATCTTTTATTCTCTCTGCAACCTTCTCAAAATACTACAACAATGACCTTTGTTAGATAAAGTATTTAATCATCTAATATAAATCTTGCTCCAAAGATCAAATTACCTTCAACCCAACATCAGGATGTGACGCAATATGCCGACCAACAAGTTCCAATGCAGCTTCTCTTACAGATATAGCAGAATCACAAAACCTCCCTTCAACAGCCAACTGGACACGTTTGTCGCACAATACCTCAGGGTCAGCCTCCACAATAATACTGACCTGCTTGTATCAATATAGAATAAAAGTTTAAGAAGGTATTGAACACAATTTATCTTAGCTGTCCCAAAAAAAGAAAGATCTTCAACTTACAGCTCGTAAGGCCTTGGCCCTAATTACAGGAGAATTTTCCCTGAGACTAGCCTGAAATCAAACCTTTAGTAAGAAAAAGGCCCTCGCTGTTTAACCAGAAAACAAAAATATTTTACTGACCAGTAGCATGTGAAGAATTTTATCAAACCCTCTGGAAAAAGAATTTTTTTGTCCCAAGGCTAAAGTGATCTTCTTCACTGAATCTCTTGTCAATGCAGAAGAAACTGTACCGGACTCACGTACTATTGTTCTTGACTTCAATCTAGAGAGGTAATAATAGAATTTCTGCTGAGACTTCGGATCGTCCTTACACCATAGGCAGAGATAAAACCTGAAAGAAGGCATCTTCAATTATATCCACATAAAAGAAAAATAAACACAAATTTAGGCAGCTCATGACGCACCAGCGAACAAAGAGATGTAGGCCGTCAGTAGAACCAGAATCTTGGAGGTAATTCAAAAGCAACTGTTGAACAATTTCAACATTTGTTATTGGACCAAAAAGTTCAGAACTATTCCGTTTGTTTTCCTTGCACTGTGATTTGCAGAAAGATTGCAGGACCATAAGTTGCCTTCTGCAGATGCAAAATTGGCAATTCCAACTTTGATTTGGTACGTCCTGCTCCCTCACACCCATGCAATCAGAATGGAATGATCGTTGGCAGCTTTGACATGCAAATAACAACTTTTCAATCCTTCCATCCAAACAAATAGAGCATAGGCCCTCCGGAAAATTTTCTGTAACATTCTCCTCATCATTTAACTCTTGTATTATCCAAAATTTGTCCAGCTTGTGAAAAACTGCATCACGCTTCAACCGAGCAGCAATTGTACCCAGTAGATCGATTGCCATAGACCGAGCAGAGACATCTTTAGATTTCAAACCAGCATTCTGGAGTAAAAGGACACAGAACACCTGCAAACAACTTCAGGCTCAGAAGTACTTCATCAATAATTCAGAAGGATAAATTGCAACATTTGTCACAATGAATTTTATACTTGAGTTTTTTCAATTTAGTATGAGATAAAAGATAGCAATGAAATCATATAATAAGTGGATCTGGAAAGTGATTGCTTCAACATAAACTTGTAAGTCAAATTACATATAATATATATATATATATATATAAATATACATTGGAGCAAAAAATTCGAAATATTTAAAGCCACAATATTCACCAATAAGGGGCTTTACATAAAAACATACTAATATAATGATTTAGAAAAGATACTTATTACTGGATTAAAAGAAAAATGCTATGTGGTTCACGTTGCAGAACAGAGAGTTCCATGGTAAACACATAATTATTACTACTTCCAGCATTGCAATAGATATCCAAATGAATTTATATCCTTACAATTCTCCTTATCAGAAGAAGCATGTCATCTAAATGCTTCAGAGTCTCTACAGAACTACTCTAAACAAACAAAATCCTGTGAAATCCTAATATGCAGTTCCAAGAAATTTTTAAGAGCTTCATATCCAATAGTTAAAAGTTCATAACACATCAAAATTGAAAGAAAGGAAATAGTTCAGTATATTGAGCCCAATACTGCATAATGTAAGCAAGATACCTCAAGAATAGGAGCTGAAGCAGGATATTCAGGTAAGTTTAATGTTGTCATCAGATCCATAACAAGATTTTCCATCAATACTTTCAACTCAGATGCATCCTGTGGCTTTGCACTGGTAAATCGCTGAAGGATACCAGTCCAAAAGAGACAACAAGCCTCTGTGACTGCTTCATTACATTTGACAAAGTAACTAGCATCAATAGGGACTTCCATCATAGCATTATTGCCGGATGCATCCCTCACAACTTCAGGAAGATTAGCACTATAGTGAACCAATTGAATCAGCAAAGCAGTAACCATCTGTATCTGCCTTTGTTCCTCATCAGGCAGGAGATACGCTCGAACTGCTCGCTTTGAGAAGGGTAACTTCCAAAGCAATTGAAGCATTTCATCGATCACATAAGTTCGATGTTGATTGTACGAATAAAATATCTGTCAAGGACAATAAAACCTCAAGAATCAATAATTTAAATTATACCTGCATAAATATAAAGATATTTGGTCATTTAGGTTGAAGAATATATACTACCGCACTAGTTAAAGCAATGGCTTTCAGCTGCAAGAGCTGGATATTATCCACCAAAAATGTTGTGAAGCTTGTTCTCACCAACTGCAGAATGCAACTATCTGATAGCTTCTCTATTAATAATAGATCTTCGAGTAAACCAAGAATAGTACATAGTTTCTGAAGCACTGTACTAGCGGCTGATGATACCCTAACAAGTGAAAGTAAAATAAAAAATAAGATATCCAGGCAAGATAAAGAAAAAGTTAAGGTAAGAAAGCACATGAATGAGCAGACCTATTCACAGCAGATTTCCTTGTTTTAGCACTCTTCACACTGCGACGCCTCTTGCCAGGACCAAAATCGGCATCAAGTTCTTCATCTTCGTAATCTGGAAGCAGATATATCAAAATAACATATCCATAAAATAATATCCAGCAGTGAAACCATGCAATGCCGACTTGTCCAAAGCACTAGAACAAAGGCTAACCTTCAGCTACACCATTATCACTGGGTTTGTGCAGGGCACGGTAGGATGGATCATAAACATACATGATATCCGTTATCTGATGCCGAGAGTATTCCAGAATTCTTTCAATAATCTGATACAAAGAGGATACTATAAGCTGGCTACAACTAACAATTTATCTATTAGAATGAATTTTACATGCCAATGAAGGCACAAACACAAAGAAATTGCAAAAAATATGAGCATAAATAGACATATAAATACCTCTTCACTATAAAGCTGTTTTGGCATCTGCTTATGAGCCATTACAGCTAGAGCTGCATGTATGGACTCCAACGCACATAGAACTGATGAAAGTGCATCTGAATCTGACTGGAAGAGCAAACCAAGACAAAGCAAACCAACTTATAGCACCAAATTTAGAAATCAATTCAGTTGAGCACAATCAAGAAGAGTAACTGAAATACATCTAACAAGAGATAATTTGAACTGAACTGGAAGTTAAAATATTTTGTCTTAAGAGATTTTTCACATTTGAGTTTCTATGTTTGTAATTGCTTCACAAGAAAAGAGAATATTTTCAACCCACAGTACAGCAAAGTAAATGTTGTATTGCGACAACTAATTTAAAAATGAAGACAGTAAACTTACAGGATCCATTTCATCAAGGGACAAGCCTTCTGCTCGATGTATCTGATGATCAAGAACCCTTAAGAGTCTAAAAAGAATATTTACATCAACCATATGTAGAAGATTCTTTGCACGAACAGACAAAATTTCATTCACAAGTTTTCTAATATCAGCCAAGGGTAACGGGAGCCACTCTGCTTCACCCCTTTCATCTCCAGTAATCTCAGCTCTCCCACAGAAATCCTCCAACACCTCACAAAAGCTTCCGAGTATATTATCTACTAGGGGAAAAAAGCACGGCATAAAATATCAGATGTGATAATTGAGAGTTTAAATGTGAATTCAACGGAATTGAGGGGGATAGAACAGTTCCCCATACTTAAAAAAAAGGCTAACCTTGAAGTTCAACAGGATCTTGCCGAATTGAGGAAGGTACTTCATCATGCATTTTCTTCTTAACTTTTGGCTTCTTAGAAGATGTAGAAACATCCTGCAATATTTAACTGCAACTGAGAAAGGCACATGCACCATAAACCACTATGTATTGGAATGAAATGATTACTATCAGCAGGACCGGTGAAAGAATACATACATTCATAAGAACATTATGAAGTTGCTGACTCCTATTTTCAAACAGTTCTCTCTGCTGTTGACTAGGTAACAAACTAGGTTCAATAGGCTTCTTGTCATGCAATGTACTATCCACGATTTGCTCTTTGGGGCGACCTGAGAAGCTTGAAGGATGCAATGAACAATAAGAATAGAAATGATAATCTAGAAGAAAAAAACAACAATTTATTACAAGTCTGAATGGAGATATAATAATCATGGCTTCCACAATACCGTATCATAGGGGAAAACATAAATCCATGTTCACAATCAGCAATCTAGGCAGTAGCATAAAGTATTCTCTAAGAAATGTTAAAGGTAGATAATATAGAGTTACAAGTGGACAACAGCAGAGTGGAAGGTATTTTAAGTAAGATAAAATTGGCAGAGCAATGTACATAGAGAGAATACTTCTTTACCTGGAACTCTATATTCAAATGCTTCAGGATTATAGCGTAAAACTTCTTCATAAAGTGGTAATGGCTCCACATCACCACAAGAAGTTACCCTTGCATCTCCTCTAAGATTTCTGCCACAAAATGGTATTACATAAGAAAATCTACAGCATGAAATAGCAAGTGGCACCAGCCAAAGCAAGCCTTAGAAAAACAATCACAGGTGGATAACTTTTATCCATGTCCTTTATAATGAAAACTCAGAGAAGTTTAACTAAAAGACCAAGCTTGGATGGGGACTGCCTTCAATATCAGCTTATTCCTTCAGTAACTTTTATCAGAATTGCAAATTAGGAATGCACACTACTAGAGACAAGTAAAGAGCTGAAGCAAGGCACACAAGAGAAAGTTGAAAAGGTTTAACAACCTCAAGCAATGAAAGTATATCTCCAGAAGAAATCACATTTTTAAAATTAGGTAATATCATTCACATTGATCTATATAAAATATTCAGAATCTTCCTAAAGTTTCCTATTTGCATCAATCTCTTGGTGCATCATTTCTATAAATCAATGCTAAAAAGATCCATCTTCACACATATGAAGAGGTGTTAGGTAATAAAGAAGTTAGTTCACTGTCAAATCTCCTCCATCTCCAACTCCAAATGACTCTAGTTTGTGAAATGGTTCCAAGTAACAACCTATAATATAATCCATCACCAATATCAATCTCAGCTCTGTTGAACAGCCATTATTCCTGTAGTAATTGCCACAGAGTGACAGAATGTTGGCAATTGCCCAAGTTACTATTCAAATCACATGGTTGATGGTGAAAAGTCTGTGAAAGAGCCTTCTATCCCACAGTGAGTTTCTAAAATGTGGTCACTGAGGTCTTCATGAGTGTGAAACATCATTCTACCACAAATAATTTGGATCTAACAAACTACAGAGAATGCTGACAGTGATGTACATTTGCAAAACAATGTCAATTACTGAGTTAAATAGAAAGCATTTTTTTCAGTTAAAGAGCAAAGCACATACCATGACTTGCGGATGGTCTTTAGTAATTTACAGGTAAGAATTGGGAAGAAATTTTGGCATCAAAATTCTTGATGGAGATAAAATCCCGAATATCAGTTAAGTAGGTAAAACCAATTCACAAATTAAAGGGTGCATTGGGAAGCCATAGCAAAGAAGATCTGACAACTTGCATTTAATAGACCATCTCATTTTGGCCAAAACGAAAAAAGAAAAGCACGATCTGATTGGAAAAGAGAAATCAATCACAGCTCTGTTGAACAGCCATTATTCCTGTAGTACTTATAGCAATAGATAGTTGGCCATTGCCCAGCTTAATATTCAAATCACATAGCTGATGGTGACAAGTCCAAGAGGTACCTTCTTTCCCACTGAAAATTTCTAAACTGCGGTCACTGAGGCCTTTAACAGAGTGAAGCCTCATCCTACCACATAATTTGGGGCCAGCAATCACAATACATTCAAGAATAGCATCAAGATTAACCAATTAAGAATATTGACAGTCATGCCCAGTTTGCAAAACAACATCATAGATTACCGACTTAATAGAAAAGAGTGTACCATGACATGCAGATAGCCTTTAGTAATCTACAGCAAAAAATTGGGAAGAAAATTTGGCATCAAAAGTTTTGATAGGATGGCTGTCCTTCACACATGCTAAAGAATTGCCATTACTGTAACTGCTAGTTCTAGTTATGGTGATGGTGATCATTAAGTAGGCGAAACCAATTCCCAAATTAAAGGGTGCATTTAGAAGCCATAGCAAAGAAAATCTAACAATTTGCATTTAGTACACCTTTTGATCAGAAAAAAGGATTCGGTACTTAGAAAGAAGCTTGAAAGAAAATTCCAAAACAGGAAGTAAATCTAGTTACTAAATTGTGCTGTTTTTTTATGGATTGGACAAAGTAAATGTAGCACTGGAATATAATTGCCAGACAGATGAAGGTACCAATCCTTCATGATATACATTAAGGTTTTAAAATAGCTGGGGGCAAAGAAAAGACATGAAGAAATATGTGTTCCAAAAGAAAACAAAAAAATCAGAGTCCACTTCTTACACCCAAAAAGAGAAGGAGAAATGTGATCTGTTGACTAACTTCCACTTTCCTCAGCACAACAGAAACCAGACTCCTTTTTGCAGTATTAGGGGGAAAAAACTAGGTTCATAAATCTCTATCGATATTTCACACTAATATCCACCTCTTAGGACAGCTAAGCTTGTACGCAGATAACAAAGAAGATGAGGATTTATGGTTCTTCCTCCAACTTGTAGAGAAGCATCAGCTAAACAAAATCTCACCTGGAGTACACCAACAATCAACTTCCTAGGCAGAAGAACAGATCTCCAGAGGCACCTTAATCTATCAAATGATCTTATTAAGAAATTGATTTTACCCGTAGGATATTGCAATCCTCATTCCACCAGATAATTCAAGATCTTATCCAACAGATAGCTTAATTAACTACTAAAGATTAACTCATAATTATGTACGAACTTCCAGGAAAATCCACTATCCACTCAATATTCCATTTTCATCTACCAACGGAGTTTAGAGTCATCTTCAGAGAATAGCTTAGTTGTATATAATTCTGGTCAACAGAAGAAATCAACAGTTCTACAGGTGATCATTCCGCATAATAGAATTGTATTAGTCAGCAAAATAACTTGTCCCCAAGACTTGAAGCTTAAAGCTTAGGACAAAATTAGCAGACGATAATTAAAAGGCAGCATCCAGGTTTACTGCTGGCAGATTTCATTTCAGGCTCCGTCAGGACCTACAATTTGTCCTTTTAATATTTTTTTAACGAGTTTCTAGTAAGGACTAAACAAATTTTCACTGTGGGTATAATAGGCTTATATTAGCATGAAACTCGGCAACCAACCATTCCTTTTTTCGAATAAAAACAACTATTCCATTGATGATAAAACATAAGTATATGTATAGCATGAATTTGATTAGATCATTAATAAACTCTGAAGTAATTTATGAATGCATAGGCCCATGACATGGCATGAGTCATTAGATGCGTAGCATTTACTTTCTCCATATATGAAATTGTGCATAAATTAACAAAAATATTTTTTAAAAAAAACAAATTCTTCATAAAATAAGATGATATAAAAGTGATCAAATTTAATTCTAAAAATCTTTACCGTAAAAAGCGCCAATTCATACCATAACTCATGAACCACAAAAGCTGGCTTCTTATTGAGACTAGTACTAGATGGAAGGAAATACATCCATTAATTGAATAAAAATGCAGCATTTATGGGCTTCTCATGAAACACATGGGTTCAGCAAGCCGTGGCTTCGCTCATATTTTTTATGACAAAAACTACTAAAAACTTACCTTGTAAATATGAACTATATTTTGCAATATCATTCTCCAAATTATCAATTTCTTTAATGTATAACCTATGCTGCAAGGTATTCTTTCAGCCTTTAGAAACTACTTGACACTGTAACAGCTGCTATTCCACCTCTATTTTAATAAACGAGATATCAGAATAACCACTCTTCCTCAATTCACGATTGCAGATAAGCATTTCTCCCTCTAGTCTAATCCACACGCCATACTGCAGACTATCACTCACTAAGACATACATTAGTACAGCAACCGTATTTGGAAAGCTTGTCAATAGACCTCATGTATTATCTCGAAATTGAATCCTTCCCAACACAACCGCAAGACTAGAAACTTCAGGAGCGGCATAGATGTACAAAATGAGATTCACACCCCTAAGAAAAAGGACTAGAGCAAAAGCTTGTAGTAAATTAAGCAGAAGCGAGAAAGCAAAGCGGAAACTCACAAGTAAGACACATCAGCTTCTCGAAGAAGAGCTGCAATTTTACTCGCTTGAGAGAGGATCCCACTGCCGCTCGAGGTCCTCCAAGCAGTGCTCCTACCATAGCTTACACCGCCAGTTTCATCGAAAAACCTCAGCTCCGGATCGGAAGCACCACAGAACACAGGAAGTGAAGGCAGGGGCAAGCACGGAGCAACATCGGAGTGTACAGTATTGGGAAGTCCGATGCCCCTGTAGCCAGAAAGCGAGCCCGAACTGCTCGGATTATTCATCGTACGAACGTGAATCGAGTCCGCAAGTTGCAGTTCAAGCTCGAGAGCATGAATTCAATCGTTGCAGCGAGGAATGCCGGAGATCTGCGGGCAATTTGGGGGAGAAATTAGGGTTCCGGGCAGCAGGAAGAGATTTGGAGCCCTAGCAAATGAAACCCAGTAATGTAATTGGCGGGGAAAATGCGCAAGCGTGAAGGGCAAAATTATTTCACGATTTTTCCGGCCATTATATAGTCGTGGATAAAATGGCGTCTGCTGAAGTTACTAAAATACCCCCTCAAACTTGGCCTTTTCCGCCCATCATCTTCCAGTCAGGTGCACCGTGTCACTTGCGTGCAGGCCCCAGAATTTGATTATTATGAACGCACAAAACATATATTGATAGGGCCCTCTCTTTTATAAGATTATTACATCGAATTTGAATTAATTAATCATTATTAAACATATAAACACCATATATTACATTTGGGAAAAAGGAATTAGACCAAGGGAAGCTTGCCGGGTAATCCACTGTTCATTCCAATTTGAATATCCGGTTAGCGGTAATAGGAGTCTGGTGAAGTATTTCGATTTTTTTCTTAAGTGATATCCTAAAGACCTATTGTTATAAGGGATTCATACATCAATTAATCGTCCTGCTCAAACCGATATTAGTTATGACTGTTGGGCTTATGAATCTGGTAATGCCCACGAAATAACAAACCGGAGAAAAACGCCCCAAATTATCTCTCCGCCTTGGTTTCAAAAATAGACTGTCAAGGAAGCCATCTAGTTGCTCGGTACAATTAGGAAAGAAGTAGCCAGTTGAAGGAGAAGGTAATTCCACCGATGCGGAATCATTACGCAGCAATCTGCAACTCCATTTGCTTCCACCCACCGTGGGCGTGATCGAGTGGTTCGGCACTCATCATCCTAATGGGAGGACTCGAGTTCGAGTCCCACCTGCGGCGGAGAGCTCTTAACCCCTTAAATGGGCCGACCCGGGGCGATCCGAATTAGTCAGCTGGCAAAATCCAACTGGATACCGGCGGTTTATACAAAAAAAAAAAGTCTATTTACTTCCCAATAGCTATGCTATGCTAATTTCACCGTCAAGAAATAGCAACAGATTTTAGTAAATTTGATTCGGGGCGTACCCCCAAAAGTTTCTCCCAAAATTCAATAGCAACGAGGCGCTCTCTCAGTATATGATCCAGAGTTTCTACCTAGCTATGGCAGTACTTGCAAAGGATATAGAGACACTCAAGCCTCAACTTCGGAGATGCTCCGCTACTAGCACTCTTCGATGACGGCAGAGCTAGAGAGGGTAGAGTACTCTTGGGTGAGTTGAACTCTTCGAAATCCGATCCCATGGGGGACTCTAGATGCTTGGCGAGGGGACAATATATCGCAAGACACCTGATATGCCTACTTGCTTAGAGAATCTGCCATCTGACAGAAGATTTCCGAGTCACTATATCCGGGAGATTAGTCTCCCAACTCCTTGGGAATGCCAATTGGCTTGTCTAGAAGCAATGGTTCAAGGGTGAAAAGAAGAAGACTCTGACAGATTCCATGTTCCATCCTCTCTAGTAACACTCTCCAATGAGACGCTTTCGTCTCCTAAATTTAGAGGACGAAAATAAGATATTCTTAATCTAAAAAAATTTGATATTTGCATTACTTATGATTTTATAAATTGATGTACAATATATAAGTAATTCATTGTGTTATTTGCTTGTGAATGATACATAACTTTTTGAAATATTAAACATAATAAGAAACAAGTTGTTAATTTTTTACACGATATAATACAGAGTTATACGAGTTCAAATTAAGTCATGATAAAACTTTATAACTCGATAAGATACGATTAATCTTATCTAATTAAATATATTTAAATATTTGTTGAACATATCAACATATTTTACTTGTTTAATTGTGTATATCGTCAATTTAATCTGTCGTATAAACCATGTTAAAGTTTATTTGTTATATTTTATTAGGATAATCTGAGTGTCATAATCGTATAGTAAATATTTTGATTTGATTTTCACTACTATAATATTAAACATGTTAATTTTGTACGTGTATAATTTACGAGTTTAGACTCGCTCGAATGCATTTATTTTATCCGTGTTAAACATGGTAAGTAATGAGTAGAAGGCATTTTTACGCAGAGCATTTCGATATGATACGAAATGGATTGCCAACATTAAGAACAACCTAAAGTAGACAACCAAAATCTAAATAAATTTTACAGTATCATTATGCATGCATGCCGAATATTTAGTTGAATATACTGTAGTTCGAAATAGTCTAAACATAGAATGAAAAAGGAAGAATCGTTTTTCAATAAAGATTTCATTGAAAAATCACGGTCGCCAAAAGGAAAAACAAATCAAGAAAGTACTTCAGAATCTCAACCAGCATAGTACAAGGCAGGCAAGCATCGAAGGTTTCAGCATAATCTCTTCGAAACTAAGGGAACCCCGAAGAGAATCATTCACAAGTCAAATCTAGAGAGAAGACTCTCACGCCCTTCATCCAACCTTTCCTGAAACTCTCTGCATGAGCCAATGTAAAAAAGCACCAATGACCCAAAAGCTCACATAGACGACACCGCATTAGACATCTATCCGAACGTCACTAGAAATAATTACCAGTTGAAGAGGGTCTATCACTCACTCATTTAGAGCAGCCAAATAATGTAATTAATGGTTGACGATTAACATATGAGAAAACTGTGAAAATGGTACTCAAATTTATAACCGAACATCAATTCAATCATGGGTTTTTATTTTTAACCACGAAATCGACCCGACAATATTTGCAACTCTGGCATCTACGTGTCTTGAGTTAATACACAGTGATGGGATTCCTACGTGGAAGCTCATTAGGGTAACATCGCTAAAACAAATAATTCTCAATCATAAAATGCATGAAATTACTTCGAAAATCGGTCAGAGACTCGAGCTGCCCAAACTTAGGGGTGAAACTGGTTCAGGCTGGGTGGCTCTTTCGCCAAATTTCTAGGTCATGGCTCTTTTGTTCGGCTTTTACGAAAGGAGAAAACAATAATAAAATCATTAGGGATAATAAAAAACTACCCTCTATGGATTCATGTTGTTTTCGGCTCCAACTTTAAATACAAAATTCTTTAGAGCATTATTTATTACTTAGAAATAATTAAGAAATGAAATTGATTTGAGACAGTGATTCAATAATCAAAGAGTAAATTCTTATAAATTGCATAATTGAAAATTAATTCATAGTGATATTAAACATATAATTAGGAAGATGAATCATAAAAGTCAATATTAAATAGATTATTAGAATTAGTAAACTACATAATTAAATGCCTTCCTTTTCTGCAATACCGGAACCTTCCTTCTCTTCTTTTTCGGTGGCTCCTCCACCGACCTCATCAAAGCCTCTCTCTCGGTTCCCACCATGACATATTCATCATGCACATAGTCGACTTAGGCCCTCCCTTACCACATTCAGTATTAATAAAGATGAAAAATCTGCCAGAAATAGATATCACAGTTTAGTATGCATACCCAAGACAGCTTCGGAGGGGACACTGGCATTAATAAACAAGCCACTGGCCGCCTAGTTTGTAGCCGAAATGCATCATCTACTCCTCTTGAACCAAAAATGATCATACTAGTCTTCAATCACCTGACTTTTCCGATTATGGGGGCAATTGTTAGGGTCAACCACAAAAAACCAAGCCGATTTCTATCTCTTCATGTATCGAGCAACCCAATTATGAAAGCATCGTGACTCTCATGGCAAGCTCTAAAGATGAAATACCTGACATCTTTGTGCCCACCACCAACCCGTCTCTTCAAGGCCAATTGTTGAGATGAATTTGTAGTACTGTCTAAATACCTCCAAATGATACTTCACCCCTTCCAGTGACAAAGCAGCATAAATTAGTTCTAAATAAGCTGACTCATCCTATATTGCTAAAATATCTCTATCACCTTATCTCATAAGAGTAGCCTAATCCTACCAACCGTACCTTGATTTATGTACACGACCACCTTACCGTCCCGACTAGCTTGACAAATCAACTTGTTCGCATCGGAAATCAGGGCCTCAATGTGGGGCTCAAATTACTATCCTCAACCACCTTCTTGAATATGTCCCATGTTATTTCATTCTTGATGTGATTTGCAATAAAGTCAGCAATACCTAACTCTGGACCGCAATTGAAATCTTCGGGGATGCTGGAGAACTACATCGTCACTTGAAATTCAAGATCACGCGCATGTTAGACATGTTGTCCTATAGACTCAATTACCAACTCCCCAATTGGCCATCCTCCCAAGCCGACCACTCAACATCGACAAACAAGTTAGACCCCACAAATGCCACACAAGACCAAGTGACCAACCCCTTCCACATAAACACCCTCGACCCACAACTCAGCCCCATAGGATGATCATCACAACCTATCATGATGTTTGTTAATGTGTTCTTCGTGTTCATCCCTCCCTCTTCCTCTCTCCTCCTAGAACGTGAAATGTGCCAAAACCACGATAGCATCAAATCGAACCCTTAAATCCTTCCCATACCCACAAACTCCACAGTCAAACATCAAGAACCTTTCAACCCCCATCACGTGGAACACTCAATAGCACCCCTCCCAAATGGCAAAACATACGGTTTCCCCCTCATCAAACCCACCAAAAGAATGAACAACAGCACAACAGTTGAATGTGGCTACTTACTGTGGATTAATACTGGGGGACACCCGACTACAACTCCCCCTTAGCACTGGGGGACACCCAATTCTGAGCCCCCCCAACACTCGATAACATATGCTACACCTTACCTAGGCACCAACCTCCAACACCACACACATAAAACCCCGCTTCATTTACTTCTCGGTCTACTACCACACACATAAAACACCCTCTTAATTTACTTCTCAGCCTAACAAGTAGACCAAGAAGTGGGGGGTGACAAGTGATAAGGAGACCGCTCACACCTGAATGGATCACTCGAGTATGCCAAGTCGGCTGGCCACACTTTGACCAATGACCATCAGGTCAGCCAACCCGACCATTATACGAGTATTGGACCTTCCTTAGTTGGACCAACATAGTCATCTCCAGCACAGGAGAACTACTTGGCGACATACCCCCTAAATCATCATAAATACCTCATCCTGTAAAGAGAAAGATAAGTTCATTGTTATATCTAAAAACCACACTCACACCCTCTCAATACCTTTCTTCTCCCACACTTCACTAACTTAAGTTTCAGATAATCATTCCAGATAAACCCTACTTGATCCGGCGTCCTTGCAGACCATACAGCCGTGCCAAGATCCTCCGTGGAGAACTGGATTAATGCATCGTCAGGTTAGTTGGCCCCCGTGACTATGACTGCATCACAGAGGAAGAACAACAAACTGACCAACTATACAGGGAACAAACAGGGGAAATTTGCTTCATTCTTTCGTATCTCAGGTTTTCTTTAGTTGTTAATTCCTCATCCCCATCCGCTGGCCATTGATTGAGATAACACGGAGGAAGAAAAGAAATACCAGCGAGAAAGAAAGAAAGAAAGGTACGAAAGTGATGGCCATCGAAACGATGATTTGGCCAACACGTGAGATCTCTTGCGTGCCCTTCCCCGCTGTTGTTTTACGATGCTTCTTTGCTACTTGAGCCGTTAACTCTCTCTCTTTTACGTCGACTTCACTTTGTCTCTCTCTGTCTGTCTCATTGGGCGGTGGAATGGGCGGTGAAAGACGCAGGTATTTATTAATCGGTCGATGGCTCTAATGGGCTGCGAAGAGAAAAGTGGGCTGGGCTCAAGCCCAAATAATTTGGTAGCTTGTAGGCTAATGCGCTCTAGTGGTGGGCTGGGCTTAAGCCTAAATAAATTGATATTTTCCATTTTCCCCCCTGAACTTTTTTAGCGTCAGCTGGCTAGATGATATATGTATATTAGTGTATCTAACAAAAAATGGCACAATGCGAGCATGGGCCAAGCTTTTTAGGCCACATGAGACGTTGGGCCAGCCGACAATTTTTGTCCTGACCTAAAAGCATGAAAAATGTTTTGAAAATAAAATGAAAATCATAAGTAAAATGAGAAAAAGAATTAGTTGATTATGTCAAATATAGTTATATTTTACCATTTATTTAGATATTTTCCTCAAAATTAATATAAAAATAGATTGACCTTTGATCCAATCCAAAATTATTTAAATTTGTTTTCAAAAATATTTTCAAATAATAAATTTCCCTTGTTTAGGTTGAGGTCCAACAACCCAAAATACGAATGAATTATGCATGATTTAAGATCTTCAGGCTGTCTGGAATATCAAGTCGTGAGCTAGCATGAATTACCAGGCATGGAGATTTGGTTCATAACTTCGTATCTTAATCAACTGCGACGGGCGTCATCAGCTCAGGTTTTTGCCCCCATCATCCTTTTCAAGCAATCCGACGAGCATTCATAGGAACGGAGGAAATTATGTGAGGGGAGGAATGCCGTATCCGATAGCTTTTAGTAAATTCTGTACAAATCGATCATTATTGATCTACACAGAAGCAAGTTCTTCATATTTCCAGTGGAGCCCGTCAATCAATGTCCATAAATTAGTCAATTCGACATCATTTTCGACCCATTGCATGCCTGTGATAGCAATGATCCGTTGGATTTCGCCGAGTTGAAGAGTTAATAATTTTGTGATTTATGCATATAAATATGTTCTTTTTTAAAAGCATTCAAATTCGGACAATCTCATGTACGAGAGTGAGATGAGATCTCAGGCACCGTGCTCATGTATTACATCATTATCTAGGATCTCTTCTGTTAAATGCTGCATAAAAGATCGATGTGGGCGGTACAGTTAGGGTTCAGCTCAATGAGTTCTTCCAGCCGTACAACTTCAAGGATGCGAGGGGTAGAGAGACGGCACTAAAAAATAAGCTGAAGTCTTCGACTGAGCGGAAATACCATTAGTACTAATGTCATAAATCCAATAATAGTATATAATGTAATTTGAATTATTTTTTATTTATAAAATATAATTAAGTTATTTTATTCATAATTTGCTATGCAGCTTATTTATTATGACAAAACTTGTAAATTAGGATAATAGTTTAAGTTACTGATGAGATCATACTAATGAAATCTAATATTTCAAAATTTTTAATTTAAAATTATTCATAATCGTAGAATTACTTAATTGGGGATCAACGGTCCGATGTATGCTCTATGGAACATGATAACTAATGTCACTGTTACTTGTTAAAAATCACTAATATAAGAGTATAGGTGCTCGTTGCGGAATAAGTTTACTGAACTCGCTCGCTCGAGGAAAGTCTAATAAATACTTGTGTAAACATCAATATGCAATTACTTTAGTAATAGTAAATGTAAATAGTTTTTAAACCTAATATTGTCATAGCACTTTGTAATTGTTCAATTGAGATTTTTATCTATTTCTTAACATGACTTTAGGATCTTCTAGATCTAAAGAGATTTTTATGGAGATAACGAGTAATCAATAAGTAATCGGTTATTCCTCACGAGAGAAGATAATGTCTTATATGTTTTACTTAGTATTGACTCCAGAAATATCTTAATAGACTATGATAAAAATCAGAAAGGAGTTTTTGACATTTTTCATAATTAAGTATGACACTTAATAAGAGTAATATATAAAAATAAGTATTGGGATTTAATATTTTATCTATACCGTAATAAATTCGAAATATTATTATATAACTGAATGATTTAATTATATGAGAATTAATTATTAAAGTGTGTTCGATTTTTTGATTGATCTTTACCTTTTAGGTAATTATGATATGTTGTTAAACGTCAATTTTAACCTATAAGTTTAGGTGATTAAGAGTTGATGAGCTCATATTGTTAAAAGGTTTAATAAGATAATTAAATTGAGTCTACTGTCCAGTATATGTAGAGTCCAATAGGTTATATATAATATAGATAATTTCTTATAATAAAATTTAAATATATTAAATTTTTAATTAAAATTTAAAATTACACTAGTACCATTTAAATCCATAATAATCATATATTTTATTATATAAAAATATCGTATAATTAAATATTTAATTGAATTTTTGAAAATATATGTTATAAAATCCTCTTGATTATGAGCTTATTACATGTTCAACTTCAGTCATATGTTTATAGGGATAAATTATAAAACAAAGGTATCCATTTCTTCAAATCATGGAAAGTTGATTAAATATTTGTTTTAATTGATTTGATTTATTAAAATAATATTTTTAATTAAAAGATGAAGGGATCTACATGCCATAAATAGTGGGAAGTGAAAGGGTGTATATATAAAATATCAACTCCATTTTAGCCGATGGACGGCCGATGGACGGCAGACGACGAGAAAAAAAATGAATCCCCTTTTAGTGAGCCACAGGAGACGAAGATAAAATAAATAAATAAATAGGCCGAGAGAGGAAAAAAAATGTAATTGTGAGAACCATTCTCGGCATCTAAGAAAAGTTCGAGTATGGATACTATAGAGGATATGCATAATTAAAATTTTGAATTATTTTTTAAAAATTACTAATTTCCAGAGTAAATTTTTAAAATTTACATTGCAAACGGGAATGGTAAAGAACCTGAACCGATGAAAACGGAACCAAACGACAACAATGTTTTGATGTTTCCCTCAACGAACTGTAACAGAAACTACATCGATTCTCCGACGAAAAGGAGAAAAAAGGGGGAAAAAAAACTTAAGGACTCCCGGCTCCGCCCCCACAGCCTCCTCATTCATCTCCTAGTTAGGGGCATGGACGCCCTTGTTCTCACTGCTAGCCTCCGCCCGAGCGGGCGCTGGAGCTAGCGAGGAAGGAGCGGGCTTCTGAGCATCAGGGGCGGGTGACACAAGAGGGGCGGGCGGCGGTGCAGCCTGCTCCTTGGCAGCGCCGGTCAAGTCGGCGGCGAAGTCGACGGAGAAGGCCACGGGCAGCGACGCCCTTCTCTGGTGGCGGCCCCCTCTCTCAGACATTTCTCCGAACCGAGCTGAGGGGGAAACAGAGAGAGAGAGAGATTGACAGGTCGGAGACAGACCGAGTGAACTGTGTTGAGATAGGACGAGCGGCGCTGACGGTGCATCATTTATAGTGGGCGAGGGCCGGAGCGAAGGTGGGCGGGACCGGACATCAAATGACGGAAATGCCCTTCTCCGTCCCGGCCTTTGTTCGGGTAATTTCATAATTACCACCTTTGGTCGAGCGAGCCCATTTATTTTTGGCGAGGCTGTCTCTCTCGCATCTTGATTTATATGGCTAGTCATTAAATCAATTACTCAACGAAAAAGTCATTAAACCATTTTATCCTTTTTTTTATTAAATTGAGAGAAAAAAAATCCCTACTTCTCCTTTTATTCCACTTGCCTTTTTAAAAAAAATCAACGTATTTCTTTTATATCCAAAAAATATGAGAAAAAATTAGGTTGAAAAATAGAGAGAACAGGTCTATTATTAGGGGGTTTTATAATGTATTTAATGGTGGTAAAAAAAATTATATTTATCTTCTATTTCCTAATTTTTTTGGTTGAAAGGAGTGGCAAAGAGTGACGGAAAAATATTGATCGATTGATCATCGATAATCAAAGGTGCAAAAAAGAACCAAAAAATTGAATCAAACTATGGGCTTGGCCAAGCCAAACATTAAAAAGTTGGTTTAGGATCGATTCTTATATAGTACAATTCCTTAAGTAAAGTGGTACGGTTAGTTAACAAGTTAAAATAACTGAGTTAACTGGTTCAAACAATATTTTTGAAGTCATTCATTTAGTTTTTGTTATTTACCATAATTATGTCCACAATTACTTATATTTATATTAAAAATAATTCAACATTTAATTCTCTTTGAAATTGAATAAGTGGTCAATTGAGCTTTTAAGAATTTAAAGTAATTCACTAAATACTATTTAAACTTTTATAGTAAATAATTATGTCTTATCATATGCGGGAAACCCTTAATTTTAATTAAAAAAATTACCTGAATTGAAAACCTTACTTAACCCAAAAACATGTTAATTCATTAGAGTTTGTGCCAGTGGGGGGGCTCGATTGGTGAAAGTGAATTCACTTCACCGATCGAATGCAAGAGAAGCAATTGCAGGAATCCATACAATACTGTATAGCGATGCTTAGGTTCAAATTTGAAAAATTATAGACACGCCGGAGGCTGTCTCCGTGAACTCGGAAAATCCAATAAATATTTATACAAAATTCGCTTAATTTTATCTCTTTTTTTTTTGTCAGTACCGACAACGTGTTGATCCACTACTTCAAAAGATTAATAGGCGGCAATGGGGATTGACCATATTTGCTATTAATTAACCATAGTTTGTGTATTCGAAGAGCTTGATTGATCAAACAACTAAGCATTAGTCAATGAGATCGGGCTAACATAGACCTCTTCGGACGTATGGAGGCACTGATTCGACCGATTGCCGAGGCTGGAGCGCTCGAATTCTTCGGCATGTTACAGCCTCCGGTCGCCTCGTGAGCCATATCCAAACCCTTAACCTTGAGTTGAAATGGGGGATGATATACTAGTTAATTCCTCCACAACCTTTATAGTAATAAGCCCAGTTGAGCCTATTTCGGCTTTCCAGCCATTATGAGTTCGTGGAGGTATAGATAAAGCTCGGGAATATAATAAACCGAGGGGGTGACACCCAATTTCATTTCAGCCCATGAGAATGGGTTATTCGTGAACCATGGGATCGGACATGGATCACAGCCTGAAAGCAACCAAGGAACTTATTACATACGATAGAATACTCCCTAGAAATTCTTCCCTCCATCGAAATTCTGACCGAACTGCCAGTTCGAGGGGACGACATTGTCAAATTGAATCATTTTGCTGTCGCCCGCTGTAACCTGGAACGACAGACTCTGCCCTGTAATGACGCTTCCGACCTGCCAGTTTTGGCCCCAGTTACGGGACATCTGCATCCAGCTCGTTCTCGACCCCTTGATCTTGACGTTGACGACGTCTCCCGACCCGGCGACGTTGTAGACCAAGACGAGCACCCAGTTGGCGTTCCCCTTGATCTCGAACTTGACCCCTCCTTTCTTCACACAGGCTGTTCGGCGGTACCTCACGGGGATGATCCCGGCTCTGGGTATTGCGATCTTCGTGAACATGGGCATGGAGAGATCGAAGTGCTTCTGAGGCGGGTTGCACCAGACGCCTGTTGTCTTCGAGTAGTTTGCCGGGCAGAAGTTGGTTGCGGTCACAATGATCGAACCGGCCCCTTTGATGCACCACTGAGGGTCGTTCACGCATGTGATCTCGAAACAGGCACCGCAGGTCAGGCCATCGTTAAAGAGGGCCGAGCTCAGGGCTGTCGTGGCCAGGCCATAGCCTTGCTTGAACAGATCTCCGTAGCCACAAGCACCCTCTGTAAATACAGTTTAGGAACAATACAAATTAAGGAAAATAATCCAATTTCTCATACGAATTCTTCCTTGAACTCGTAAATCATCATGCCAATGGATCATTAATATTCCTTTAACCCGTACACATTTTTATGCCAATAACACACACACAAATATATATATATATATATATATATTAGACTCGACCAGATACCCTGGGTCGGGCACTGCATGACATAATCGTGCCTAAGCTGAAGGATTATCGGGCCAACAGGCTATGAGGCTGTGTTAGGACAGCCCAAAATTTTCGAGCCGGGTCCATGTCAATATTTTTCCAGCTAGTCCAGCCCGATAGCCTGATAATTAAAAAAAAAAAACCCTGCTTCATTGTTCTAATAGCACAATTGATACAAATTTATGAATTATGTAGTAATTTCGTGCATATCAGCCGGCCCGGATGGGTCAAATAAACATTTTGGGCCATATTGGCATGGCCAGATAGGACTAGGTCGGCTTGAATTGTCTGCTCTAGTCATGAGTATCCGCCGAAATTAAAGATATTTCTTAAAATAAGGCTCTTTTAGAAAAAAAAATTCTCATATACACACACACATATAGTTTATGTTGTGTCCATATGCGGTTTGTAATATGTACATTTTATGCCTGATGTTTAGGAAAGTCCGCGTAGAAAGGAGACAAATGATCGACTTACGCATGGTTTCACCGCCGCCCATGTCCCCATAAAACGTTGCGTGAGCATCGTACCAGTTCATGTCTAGTGCCGACACGGTGGCGCCCATGAACAACATGAGCAAAAATAGCCTACTGAAAGCCATCTTGTTTTTCTGGATGATTTTCTTCAGTAGGACTAGAAGAGATGAGAGTTTTTGAGGTATCGTGGCCCCTGTGGAGGTCAAAGGGTGCTTGTATTTATAGTGGTATCGCAGTGCATAGTTTTAAAAACCGGACCGGGCTGGCCGGTTTGACTAGGAACTGCCCACTCACCCGGTCCGGTTCTCATAAATAATCCAATTATACTTTAAATGAGGTCAAATCCAATTGAACCAGCCGGTTCTCAGTCGAACCAATAAATCTAATCGAACCGGTGAAAAAACCGATCAACTTAAAAATAAAAATAAAAATAAAAACTTATTATAATATACTTATTTATTTTACTAGACTTATATTTATATTTTATGTTAAATTTGGGATTAATATAATGACTATATTAATGATTTTGATTATAAATCATAGTTAATTATAATATTATATCAATTTATTAGAATATTATATTATTAATATTATTTATTAAATATGCGGTTCAATCCATTGAACCTCCGGTCCGACTCATGAATCCATAAACCTATACCTTGACCAGTTTCCAGTTCAGTCCGATTTTAAAAACTATGTTACAGTGAAGCAAGATAGGAAGAGCTGAGCAATGAGCCACAGTGGTGCAGAAGACAGACGAGGAAACAGAGTGGGAATTTTCACTGGCATAATCATGAGAGATGGGTGAGAGAGAGAGGGTCAGATGCTGAATATGGTATGTGTTGATGCTTGCTTCTTATCTCTCTCTGTTATTCTGGTAAGTGAGGCTGCAATAATTAAATCTCATTAATGGGGGGGGGGATTTTATAATTATATATATATATATGTATATACGATTTTGAGCTTTTAAATTTTAGAACTTTATATTTTATATAATTCCTGTTTGCTAATTTACATCATTAATTTACAGGAATGTAATTATGAAATACACTAATATCAATTTTTTATTGTATAATATACCCTTCAATTAATGTTGAAAACAATGTACATTTAATTAATTCTTTCTTATCCATTACAAAAAGTTACCATCATTCATTTATTGAAAAAGGAAATTTGAATATATTAAATTATTAATTATTTAAGAAGTTAAAATAATTAAATTTTTTCTATTTTTGTGGCTGATTTTTTTAGGGTTCATTAAATTTTTTAGGATTTAATTTTTTTTGAAATTAGGATTTTTAGAATTTTTAACGTTAAATTTTTTTTAGGGTTGTTAAATTTTTAAGATTTTGTGGAATATTAAAATTTAGAGTCTACGCTATTTTATATTTTAAATATTTATAAAGATAATTTTAATATATAATTAAAATTTTAATCATTGTTATGTAGATAATTTTTTTTTTGAATTGGAACAAAATAGTATCCTTGATCAAGTTATGATTATAACTATCTTTTAATTAATGATAACTACATATATATATATATATATAAAAGAATAGATAAACCCATAAATATGAATTTTTCGAGGCAAATTTTTCTCAGTAAGGTTTAATATTTTATTTTTATAAATAAAAAAATTATTATAAGAAGAATTTACTCTTGGTACTTCTTTCTTTCCGTTGGCTCACAAATAGAATTTTTAAACACATTGCATTTCCAAATACTACAAGCCCGGATTGAAATAATATATTTTGCAATCTTTCCAATATTACTTTTATATATGGTAAATAATTGTAATAAATAAAAAAATTGAAAAATAATTAACTAATGAAAAAGGAAAATAAAATTTTTAAAAAATGATAATACGTCTACACGCAGAGGAAAAAAAAAGGATTGGGAATCTTTTCAACATGGAATATTTTTCTTAAATGAATCATTTTCTTATTTGAGAAAATATACCGTACAATCTCAGTACATTGGTTTAGTGTGTTGCACATGAAAATGAAAAATAAAATAAAATAAAATAAACCAAAAAACTATCCTAAAACAACTCCTGCTACAGTGTGGGCCAGGCCACGGAAACAAAAAATGGGAGAAAAATCTGCACGCAATGGCTCCATTACAAAGTAAATTTTCCTTGTGTTTTTCTAATATGGTTATTTATTTATTTATTTTCATCAAGGTCACGTTGTTCGATTTTAGTATTCACTTCACATCTCGTACGGTCACCCAGTAGTACATAGACCTCGACCGATTGTGGGAGCATCTATCATCTCTGATTCGGGCGATTAGGGCTTAGGTTTTCATAATCAAATCATCAATCACATAGCTCCTGGGACTAGGCTTGCACATCGAGAACCAAAGAACTGAGTTAAGGTAAAATTTTAGTTTGGAATAAACCGGTTCTTATAAAGTGTAATTTTTTAAAGATAAAATAGTACAGTTAATTACTAAATTCAAATAATTTAATTAATCTATTAAACCATATTTAAAAAATATTTTATAATTAAAAATAATTAAATATAAATTATTTTACTATCATATAACATATTGTTTAGCATTTCATACTAAATTTCATTCCAAATAAGTTCACTAATCTTAATCTTATACTTTAATTTATCTTTAATTAAAATTTTTATAATTTTAATATTATTTATTCATTTTGTTATGTATATATATTTTTTATTTTCATGTGTTTCAATGCATTTCGATTATATTTATATTTAAATTGTTAATTTTTCATTATTTATTTAAAAACAGTTCGAATGCCTATATAACGAATATAGTTCAGGAATATAGTGCCCGAATCAAACCGATCCATAAGCATCCTAACTGGAACATGAATAATGATGATTAATTCGATGCAATTCCGCCAAGAATCTCGACCCAAGCCCTCTCCTTCCCTTAGTCTAAATGCAAAAAATAGAAATAAAAAATAATAATAACAAAAGGGAAACTGTAATTCTCAACTGTCAATGTAAAACAGACATCCATGGCTAGATCATGCTGCCTGCATCATTTTGCTATTCGGGTTTAGACCAAAAATATATTCTTCTTGGTGGTCGAATTCTCTATTCAGATGTTTCCTCGCAGTGCCTCCCCAGCTCGCCCTCCAGAGAATGGACAAATCTCGAATGGTTGAGGGGCATCCAAACATACAGAACATACCGAAGCTTTCTCCAGATAATCCAAGAAATGGGGCTTAAGGGCAAACTGTAGAGAACGCGATGCCACCAACACGCCTGTAGAAAGCACCAGTACTGACTTCCAATATTGTGTAATGACAAGATATTATGTTAAGGCAGATTTCACGACAAAGTGACAGGACTCGGCAGCATTTGCTGTAACTTGGAAATAATGCAGATGAAAACAATTCATTCCTCTCAGCATATTCTCAGCTGATCAAGTTCAACATAAAGTTGCAGGTATGATCCGATAGAAAGCTGATTCTATTCTGTATCATCAAAACATATCAAACTCAACATGACAGACACATTATGCAGTCACTGAGGTGAAGAGGGAAAGGAGTTCAGGTGTCTGCAACTGCCTAAGACAATTTCAACAGTTTCACAAATTTGTATGGAACCCTCCAACATCAGGAAGCCCCAGGAGATCATAATAGACGGATGCTCGGGGAGAGCAGGAAAGATGACCAGAGAAACGAATTCTTACCAGAATCTCGATAAATGTTGACAATATGTCCATAGAGATTCCTGTCTTTCAATCGATCTTCACAGAAGAGAAAAGGTAGTGCACAAAGTAGAATGATGTCAGGAACCCGACAGTCCCAGTTGACAGCATGATGGCAACAGCAATTATGAGTGAATACCCAAGGTAGAGCATGGCAGAGATGGGCCCACTCAGACTCTTGAGGTCAAAAACCAAGTAGTTTGTCGAGTACAGGAACACATAGAGGGCTACTGACCCTGAAGCATAGAAAGCCTTCCACCACCATCTCCAGTCCTCCACACAGAGATGCATGTAAGTAAGGACCAAAGAGACCTCAGCACAGACGACTATCAGCATTGAGAGGACGATGGCGAGGAATCCAAAGACATAGTAGAACCTCCCAAGCCAGATGCTGGAGAGGATGAAAAAAAGCTCTATGAAGAGGGTACCAAAGGGGAGGGTCCCTGCACCGAGAACAAGAAGCCATGAGGGGTATTTTCGGGCAGGGATTTCTCTTGGAATCTGGTTGGTGCGAACAGGAAATTGGATTGCCTCAGCTCGGGTGCCCAGGAATCCTCCCAATAAGGTAAGTGGAACAGAAATGCAGAACCAGAGAGAGAAGAGGATGAAGTAGAGGGAAATGGGGATTGCTCCAGTGCTTTTGCTGCCCCAGAGTAAGAAATCGAGAGCTGTTAGAATAATAAAGACTATTCCAGGGAAGAAGCAGGCAATAGACCATGAAACAGATCTCCACCCTTCAGAGGTTCCCTTGATGGTTCTCCACAGGCGTACCCCAACATAACCAGCAGCAATTCCAAGGAAAAGGTAAAGGATGATCATTCCTGTCAATAACATTCCCCGGGATGCGGGGGACATGAAGCCAAGAGCAGCAAATATGATCGTAACAGCTGCCATTCCTAAGATCTGAACACCATCTCCAATCATCACACACAGAAGCTTGGAGCACACAGGCTCTCTGAATACATCACCCACGACAAGCTTCCAACCTGAAAGTTCCTCATTCATCTGTGCTTGAGCCTCTTTGTCTAGTTCCTCATACCTAGTCAGATCCCTTCTCACAGTCCTCAGGAAAATCACGAAGACAATGCCTGCTAAGAAGAAGATCACCATCAACGAATTGAGGATTGAGAACCAGTGAACCCGGGCTCCTTCCATCTTCAGATAAGCATCCCACCGTGAAGGCCACCTGATATTGCTCTTCACAAATTCGACTTCATAAGTAAAAGTAACTCTCTCTTGTTCCCTTATTACCTGCAACTTTTCAAGATCCGAAGGGCAGTTTACTGCATCAATTTTATCGTACATCTTAAGCTTTGACATTTTATCAGGATCATACCTAACGCTGCAGGGATAAACCTCAAAACCAACAATCTCAAATCCAGAGGCCTTCTTCTTGTCAGCTTCTGAGATCACTCCCATCCCTTCTTCACCAGTACCTATAATTTTCACTCCACTCCCTTCATATTCGTGAACAAGGACCCTGAACCTAAGATGATTAATTATGTAATCTTCATTGCTATTGCTATCTGGAGGTCCATAGCCCACAGGAAAACCAGTCCATGATACAGTGACGCCCTTTTGATTGACATACCTCATTGCAGGCAAGTTATCAAGAATCATGTTGACTTGATAGAGATCACGGGTCCTCTGCTTCAAGAGTTTCACCTCATTCTCATTCAAACCCTTAGTGGTACAAAGGTAAACTGACTCATTCACATTCATCCGGAAAAGATAAGGAGAGTTGTCAATCTGATCTCCCATAAGGAGCTCTCCAAGATTCTCAGCACTCTTCTTAACGCCATCACGTGGCTTACAGTAAGGTAGACTATAGTAGCTGAAAGGAAGCTCAGTTTCAATAGAAGTCAATGAATTGACTTTCGCGTATATCTGATCACCTGTGGAGTGTGTCTGCATGTAGCTTCCAGGCAGATAAAATCCACAGCATCCATGGGAAAAGAGAAGAAACCCAAAAAGGAAGACCCAATTGCAGACTGAGTGCATCATAAATCTTTCAAAAGTAACTGTAGAACTAGGGCCACAAGGGATTTTATCTTCCAATGAATTTAAGCAACAGTAATCACTCTATAAGCATGAATTGGCATCAGATCTGCAATCTACACAAAGTATAATAGTCAATTCCATGAAAGCACCACATTTACATCACAAAATCCGAAATATAACAGGAATCCCATGCCTAGCTTGAAAATAAGATTTCATAACAGCAGAGTACTGACTTAAGAGAGAATTTGGAAAAAAAAATCTACAAAAGAATGCTATAGATTTCTATAACTTGCACATGAAGATCATATATTCCCTCATACAGATTAGTAGATAGCCCAATTCGAGATTATTAGTCCCCTGAAAGAACTTCATATGCATTAGAATATGGATCCCGAAGTAGGATAACTCTAGTTCATTAATCAGAAAATGCTTCGGTATGAATTCCCCAGCAGTAAGTATCTTCGCTTATCAATAAACAACCATATTATCAGAATCTACTGAATAATCACAGACAAAGGAAGATAAGAAATGGAATAGAACAAAGCACAACAGAACAGAACAGAAAAATTGACTATCTAATTATTACTACAAATTATAATCCCCACGAAATGAAAACCTTTTTTTACAATCGAAAAAAAAAATCAAAGTGAAAACTCTGATAGTCAGAATTTGTATGAATCCTTGCAGATCGACACAGCCAGTTCTCAGATTTATGACCGGAATCAGCACCAAGAACAAAGAGCCGAAGAATTCAACCAACTCCATATAACATGGTACACACAGATCCAACGGAGAAAGAACCATTCATCAATACGAAACGTAAAAGCTCCGTACATCGTTCGGTGGGAGGATTTAATAGTCACGAACCTCGAGCAGATCGATCTCTCAAAGCACAGGCGACGGGATCCGCCCCTCTGTACCCAAGTATATATGCTTCAAAAATCCGGAAAACAAGAGTCGAACAAAGAGAAGAGAGACCTCAAGAACTGAGGGAAGAGTCGGCGACACGTGGAGATGCGCAGTGCAGTTAAGGTAGAAGCAATCTCGGAGAGCAGATCCGTGGCTCTGGAGGAGGAGAAGTGGAGGAGGAGTTTGATTTGAAGCCGATTCTCCTTCTGGCTATGGGCTGTCGCTCTCAACTCTCACTTAGGCCTGCCAACTGCCATGCACTGCGCAGGAGCTATCTTTAGGATAATTGCAAACTACCCCCTTTGCCCTTTCTATTCACATATTCTCTCCTAAACAAAACTAGAAGACCCAGTTAACGGGCCAAATCAGTTGACAGAGAAACTCCCAAGCAAAGGAATAAACCATTAAGAATCTAGTCAAAATTTTACATTGTATCGGAATAAGATTATCTTACGCACTCATACATCACCAGACTTGAATTTGGAACTCGTGTTTATTAAATTTGAATATGCAAAAAAAAAAAAGATGATTGATCATTATAAATTGAATATAGAAAAAAAAACCTAATAAATTGTCAGATGTCAATCGTCCCCTCCTAGGAGCACAAGAAGAAAGATACCCGGTTTGGAATCAGAGCAGGGTGCACAACAGCACACACAGGTGTCAAGTTGACATGTGAAGATGGATATCAAGAGGTAAAATAACATGTTTGAAAGTTAATAAAAAGGAAATATCAAAATACAAGAAAGTTTGGTATCTTTTGTATGGAATATAAATAATACTCCTTAGAAGCTTAGTTGAATTTCATGCAGTCAAGACACCTTGGCATCCTTGACTGCTGCGCTCTATCTTGGTCCTCTGGTAGAGCCAGTTGCAGCCTCTGGAAGGACTAGATCCAGCCGCCAGACAGGCCCGCAGTGGCCACAGAGCAGCCGCTCGTAACTACGGAGCCGCCTCTGCTGGGCTGCCCGCAACTTCTTCTTCAGCATAGAACGGATGGGCAAATATGTACGCCCTTGGTAACTTTGAAATGCAGCATCTCGCAGTACAGAAATCTCTCGGGTTGGAGAGAACTTTTGGCAGTCACTGGACTGGACTTACCCTCTTGCCAAGGGCAGGGAGCTGTTCTTTGGAACCTGGAGGACAAGGAGTTGGGGTCATGTACAACTACAAATAGCCCTTGAGTCCTCGCCACGATCTAATCTCAGCTGCAGCACTTTGTGCCGACCCATTAAGCCCCCTGCAGAACCTTAAATAGCCTCTATACCTTTTCCAGGAAGATTGACATGATTGTTATCGGAACCGGACATCACTTGTAAGTTGCAGCAACTACTCCAATAGCCCCTTCAAGTGGCTGATTTTGACTGAAGCAACGCCATCGGTTTGATTTTCCAATATATGTGCACATAATCCAGGAGCCTCAAAGGCCTAAGTAAAAGAAAGGATCCATCTGTTAAATTAAGCTCCTAGAGCTGATAAATTCAGGCTAACAACCATCAGTAGAATCGCAGCTTGTCAAAGCAAACCGACAAAGTAGACAGATCATGTGTGTATCTGCTCGAGGGCTCGTCTGCCCGGTTTCATGAATCAACATGCTTGCATAGGATTAATACCATCAACAGCAATATCCCAATCATCAAGTAAAGAAGCCTTTTCCCCCCTCTCATCCAATTCAGTCCTTCGGTTATGAACAGAACACTGCAGAATCATAAAAGTAGCAAAAGAAACATAAAAAATTCGCTACAAGGAGGGCTTGGACCTCCGACCTTGTGGTTAACAGCCACACGCTCCAACCAACTGAGCTGTTCCAGCTTGGAATGGATCGCGCCCATTTTATCAACTTCTGGATTAATTTTGAAAATTTTAAAGTCGTTCACGGATGAAATTTGATCTCGCATATTGAATCTCATGATTATTGATTAAGCACAATGACAGATTTGTTAAATCAAGCATGAGCGAAAATGGTTTTATGCGTATATAAAATCGCTATCCATCTCCAATCTAGAGATCCAATTTAATCCTTTTCACTCCCCTTAGGCTCCGTCTGGTATGCAGAAATGGAATCGGAATGGGAATAGTCATTCTGCCCTCCATTCCATTTCTTGCATTTGGTTGTGCCATAAACAATTGGAATGACTATTCCGATTTCCCTCGTTCATTCCATTTCATTTCTTTTGTTAAACTAACGAATGACTATCCATTTATATACTTTATTGATTTTACCTTTATATTTATTTTAAAATTAAAATTAAAATTTTATAAAAATCAATTCTCAAATTTATTAAAATATTAAAATAGATTAAAATTTTTAAAACATAAATTTCAAATTTTTTTGAAAATTCAACAAAAATATTATAATTTTATTGAAGAATGTTATGGAATATTTAAATAATTACAAAATCATAGGAAAATTTGAAATTATCATTTAAGTTATAATTTTTTTAAAAAAATATAGATGAATATTTTAAATATTGTGGAAAGCTTCAATGGATTATAGATGAAGGTGTAGAATCAATTCATAGGTGTTATGATGATATAAAATAAAAGAATAGTAATGGCTATTCATTCTCATTTTCGTATCTAATTCCATTCTTAAAGACTATTCCGATTACGTTCTGCGCATACCGGACACGCCTTCTCTCTTTCACGGATTATTCGTGCCCTCTCATCCCACTTCATTGCATCCCAACTCATGAGCATCCTTCAAAATTAAAATTAGTAAAAACCAGTGGCCCTCCAGGATAAGGTACCCGTTATTAGTTATGGACAGCTTACTCAGCCATCAGCAACACTGTTCCAGCTCTGATTTGATCTGAGCAAACCACGTACATTGGAGTTAACACTTCTTCCTTTGACAGTTCCATAACACAACAATAACTTAACAGTTCAGAATGAAAGGCTTTTACTTGCCGCCGCCGCCGCCTACCCGGTGTTTGTACACTTAAATCGACCATCACCGCCTCAAACCGAACACGCTATCCTGAACCCATGACACCCGACCGACTTTCAACTCATTACATTTGACTTTTTTTTCGTCCGTCAGGACTTTGGAAGGGGATTCCCTCTCAAGAATGAGCTGAGGAGCTGAAGAGCTGCTCTGGGCTTGAACAGTGGGACTTCATGCCCTGCCCCTCTCACTGTTGCAAACGTTAGGCCTTCATACACCTCTGTCCACCCTCCCACCTGTTTCAACATAACAAACAGCAGCAGATCGCATTAGTTCGTAAACTTATTTGAATCGGGAAAGTGGGGGTGATAAGACGATCATCCACGAGACGTGGAGATAAGTCAAAAACCAAGACGATCATCCACGAGACGTGGAGATAAGTCAAAAACCGAAGGATAACTGTTTCTAAGAGGTCATAGACGATGCAACAGAACAAGCAGCCATCTCCCTGGCCTAGCATTTCAGCTATGAATACCATCAACTCCATATTCGGGGAATTTTCAACGACTTTAGATGAGTGATCCGATGGATAGCACCAGTTCATCTGGTGAGACTTTACAAGTAACAATCCGAGAATTGGTTCGTTCCTATGCCTTGAGTTTCTCAGGAGGTGCCCGTGAAGTAGAAGATGGTCTAGTCTTCTTCATATTCCACTGCCACTTCCAGAGAAATATTAACCGAAAGGTGGTGCTTCATTTTTATGTCACCGATTAAATGAAATTCTATGGGCAGAAAGAGACCGACCTGCTTCTTGACATACCAAGGGTACCAGGGAATCTTCGTCACCAGTTTAAGCTGCACAAGAGCGTACCTCGTCGCTGTTACAGGGACAACCGAGTCCACATCCCCACTGCACACAAGTTATAACGTTATTTACAAGAAAAAGATGCATTCTTATAGAGCCTTACGAGCTTCAAATCAAATGCACTTTAGAACCTCCCAAGTATCATTTTTCAGTATTTAGCGTTCAATCTGTTCACTTCAATATCATTGCAGTGTGAATAAGAAACAGGACGGCATATATTTGTCTCAGTTTCTGGCTTTTTGTTGGTACAGTACTGTAAAGGCATGAAGTTTTACCTGAAAACCCAAACTCTCAGGCCTTTAGCAATCATCTCCCGGTAAATTGGCAGGATGGAAACTTCAGTGTCATTCCAGTTCCGGTTCAGAACTTCACTGTTCCAAAAGTTGGCCATAGAATCAAGACATGAACCAGTACCGAAAGATAACACAACTGCTAGCTAGTCGGCTAGTTCTGTTGATCAACCCAACAGTAAAAAAGTCAAGCGCCCAAGCCTGCGATACTATATTCTGCAACTTTACCTGCAGGCAGTCCATTTGTAAGGGATTCTTGTTGTGTTTGCATGGAGAGCCCTCTGAACATCAGGACTGTTGTAGTAAACCTCAGCATATTTCTCTGTGCAGGGATCATAACCAGAGATCCGCCTGAAATTAACCTACCAAAACGAGAAAAAAGTCGAAACACATTGAGTGAAGTTCCCATATCACACCTTTCTCACACCGAACGTCTGAACAGTTGGAAGCTAGCATTTCTTACAGGGAGTATATCTCATTCTCTTTCAGTACTAGATCGGATCTTAATATCACCCTACTCGAAAAAAAAAATTACATATTACAGGACATAACATGGGAAAGATGTCATTCCTTTTATCGGATGTCTCCGAAAAGATGATATGGGAAACGTGAAACCTTCATGGCGACAACTTTCCAGTGAATATGGTGTGACAGACAGCAGTGCGTGCCATGAACTTGGCTTAATTCTAAGTTCAATGTACAATTGTGTATGTACAAAGAGTAGCCAACATGCAAATGGTATTCTTCCTAAACTGGGAAACGACGAAATGGACAATTAACCATGATATCGAGAAATTCGGGATTCTGATAATCTCGGGAATGTACTCTAATGGCATACCTTGTGGGGTCGGTGAGGCAGGCGGATGCCCTGGCGGGTGGAGGCGAAGTTCCCCTTGTCATCGGAGCTGTTGCAAGGGGGAGCATAGATGTTGTACTGGTCGATGTTGCCGAACTCCTGGTCCATGGCGTACGAGTAGAGGGACTCGCACTCATCCGACTCCTTCTGCTGCCGGAAATCGCACGTGTTTATCAGCTGCCTATACGTCCGGTCCGATATCATCGCATGGCTCCACCAGTACGTCACCGTCCCCAGGTTATCATAGTAGTTGTCCGTCACGGCGTTCCCGACCTATAGAGAGACACTATAAGTAAACCTTTTCCCCTAAGACTTGTGGACCTATTTTTGTAACCCGAAAGTAACATCTTCTGAGCGCGTATCAGAATATTACACAGCACATAAGTATCAGCAGGGGGGGCAGTAATTACCATTATGCCCTTGAGGTTGATCGGGTGCTTCGACCTCCGGTTGTACGCCATGATCTGCCGAGCGAGCTGAGGGACGTAGTGGCCGGCGTAGCTCTCCCCAGTGAGGTACATCTCCCTGCCCTTGTACCGTGGGAACCGATCCAACCATCTTACCAGGAATTCCAGCGAATCCACGGCTGTTTTATAAGAGGAGGGAGTCGAATGAGAAAACCTCACCACAGAAGTAAGATTTCCTTTTCCTTTTTTAATTCTTATAAGGAAAAAAAGGGAAACATGTAAATATTTCTACGAATATATGTTTGACAATTCTGAGGGTGTAAGAAGACAATAAAAAATGAACAGTCAAACGAACGTGCGGAATTCCAGTTGAAAGTGGACAAAGTGTTCCACGAGACATCCAATAAGGTCGTAATCATGCACTTGGTCATCAATGTTCCAATAATTAATTAGTTTGAACTTAATGAAATATATGAGAGTACTTTCCATCTTTAGGTGAGATTTACCAATCAGAAACATTTGCTGAACAAAAATAGGGTTTAAATGGGTGGACAGAGATTCACCGGTACGGCGGTCGCCTGTATTGAGGAGGTCGGAGGAGCGGTTGGAGTAGGAGAAGCCGACCCCGGCAGGGGTCTCGAGGAAGAGGAGGTTGGCCGCTGTGTTCCACGAGAACTTGTTGAGGTACAGCCCCGAGGCGGTCTTGTTGATCCGGAACGGCCCAATCTCCTCCGATGCCCCGTACGCCACCGACGAGCAACCCGGACCTATTCAACCGATCAACGGCGAGTCATTAACAAACCGATCACTAATCTCTTTCCAATTATGCGAAGATAATTCCACGTATTAGCAGCTAATCCGCATTAAACAGGAAGGGCTTACGTTATTATGACCCCATGGGCATAGGCAAACATTCATAGTTTACCTATACTCGAACCAAATGTCCCTAGCAAAATCAACCTCATCCGTATCACCTCAAGGAAGGAAATCATTTATTTTTTTCGTCATATACGGTTTGATATTTTAAAATTTTAATAAGTATTAACTAATCCAATTTTAAAATAAATCCAATTATGAGGACTATGTAAGAACTTAAAAAATAAAATTAACTCAATTATTTTTTTTAATTTAATTTTTTTTAACTTTTTAAAAGATAATCCTTCCTATTTATCTGAATTATCTTTTATTACTTTTTAGTTTTTTTTTGGGGAAATGGAGTACGTGGAGATAATAATTAATGTATAGCTGTATTCCTACTCACATATCGACATTAATGGCTGGAACCGTAACCAGTAACCTCCCCTCTCCCACTGCAGTCTCAGCTGTTCATCTATCTCTCCGGTTTGCTTTCACAGCATTCATTTCGAGCATGCAGATTCAGTGCTGTGCAGCCACGCTTTCCATCTTACACAGCTCGAAACCAACAGTGTCTGAATTCAGTTCTAACTAAAAGAACCCTAGAAACGTATATATATATATATATGCACATGTATATATATATGTACACTATTTAGAAAGCTGTTGAAGAGTTCTTAGCTTTATTCGTGTTCGTCTGGTAATCGATCGCAGAGCTTACCCGATATGTACACTCTATCTCACCTGTACTTAACAAGCTCCTCCATCGGAGCCTCTTGAATCTTGGTTACTGACCTGAGAAGTGAAAATTTCTCTCTACGTGGGGATGGGGATTGGACCTCCTCCCCACCTAGACATAACACACAGACTCGCCATTAATGCGTCCGGGGGAGCGAGGGGGTGAGTAGGGTCAGTTACCTCGGGCGTGCGTGCCTCGGGTCATGTCGTGGGGGTTGTCATGTCTCTAATTGTCTGAATCGTCGACCCCCCCACATTCACTCAACAGTGTTATTATCCAATCACGTCCGAATCCAACGACCGCACATAAATATCTCACACTGAAAATGATGCGAAAACATGGCCATATTCGACAGTGGAAAGATGGCCAATTAAGATTTTCAATGATGATGGCGATGTGTGGCTTGTTTCTCTAGTGCCTAGCATGGCGCAATTCACCATCATCGACTTTGTCTCATATGCCAGCAGCTAGATTATTCTTTAGGTTGGATGAGTCTAATTTTAGTTACTTAGCATGACAGCAGACGTCCAAGCAAATTTCCTAATTCAAGATAAGAAGTTTGGCCAAGAAAATCAAGATCACTAATTTCGAAGTAGATGGTGGGTAGGCGTAGCCCTTGCTAAACTATAACTATGAATTTAATTCCGAATGACTGTTAACAGGCTAACGCCGGCGCGAGAGAGAGAGAGAGAGAGACAGATTTAACGTCGTCTAACCTCCGTTAAGCCAGACGACGAGCGGCTTGGACAGGTGGTTCCCGTAGGCCTCCGTCAGCCAGTAGAAGAGGGCCCGGCCGGCGGCGGGGTTGACGGTGACGTAGCCTGAGAACTGCTGGAACGGCACCCTGGGCTGCCCGGGGAGGGCCGTGATCCTGTCCGCTTCTTCTCCTGCATCAGCTCCACGAGTACTGCTCCAGCAGAACATCAGGATCAGCAATGGAACAGAGACCATCACAGCACGACCCGTTCCCTCTCCCCCGGCAGCCATAGCGAGAGAACGCTGCAGACGAGGAGGAGGAGGAGGAGATGTAGATGGAGAGAGTGGAGGAATGTGGAGTGGAGAGGCAGCGATCGGTATCTTGCTTACATAAATAGGGAGAGTGGGGAGTGGGAGAGGGAGTCATGGAACGGGGAAATATTTATGAGTCCCCCGTCAGTCAGCTGCAGAAATGACGGATGTGGACAGCTTAGTCGTCAACCGCTACCGTAAGACCGATTTTAATGAAATCTTCCCCGAAATTCAGTAATTATTGTTTGTTAGCTGTTTCTCATCTTTTTTATTTTTCTTTATATGGGCAAATCCAACACCCCCTCATTAATTCGGTTTCCTGTCCATTGGTTTCAGGGGCCGACAATTTTTTACACATGCTAATGTGAATGAGAAGAAATTGATGAATTATTTTTGATAATTTATTTTAAATAATTAAAATTTTTATTAATTTGAGTTTTGATCAGGTTTATAATAAATTATAATTTTTTTCTTTATAATACTTGAATTTAATATGCTATACAAAAAAAGCATCAAATGATCAAAACAAGTGTCCTACTTTAGCTTAGCAGGGTATTATTAGTGGTTCAAATTTAGTAGGTAATGTTATTAGTGGCTCTTGAGTTGGATTAGGATCCGATCATCACTTGTTTTCTTCTTGATCATATGACTTGCGAATTCAATGAAAATTGGGTCTAAATTCGTTTGAGCTACGGCAAGTGGGGAAGCATATATAGCAGTAGCCAACATGGGACGATATTTCATCTCCCTATATTATCAACTTCGATGCACATTCCTCGCCGAAAATTAATCGATCATTTGTTTTTTGGAGAGAGCAATTAATTCGAAGTTTGGGATTAGGACTACGTATAGTTGTCCTCCTAGCAAGCAATTGTCGGTGGAGGGAATAAATGCCAGAACGTGAGCGGCTTTAGATAAATGAGAGGGCAGAGGAACCTTATTTCCACGAGGCACCATCCTTCTGGCCACATCGAGAATTCCCCCCCGGAACTCGCTGGGCTGAGCATTGAAAGGGTCAAGTCGGGGCTTCAACCACCTCACCCCACCCCCAATTTCGGCTGCCTCCCCCCTCCGTGGCTTTCGGGCCGATAGGCTGACATCCTACCTACTCCTGCGGCCATCAATAATGTACTTACATCAAGCCAAAATGTACCATAAAAAAGGGATTTAATGCGATAATGAGTCATTAAAAAAAAGTGCAAATCTTTTTACTAGATCGAAATTCTCGGATCGGGCACGAGAGGCCTACCGGTCTCCAACTCGTCCGGGACTGTGGATCGATCGAGGTACCACAAGCTAAACCCGAGAACCGAGTGCCGGTTTAAGTGAAAAATACGACGAGGGCCCCCTTCAAATCCTCCCGTCAGCTCATCCTTGGATTCATCTGTTCTAGGCTTTGACCATCTTTTCCCCTAACGGCCAATCGACGCCCGGCTCTAGCCCTCTACCCAATCCCGTCTAGGCGTCTAATCCTATATCCGTCGTCCGATAGTGCCCCCGTCTCCCTGGAATTTTCTGCGCTCTTCGAGGATAATATAATGTATACCCCGAGCCCCCTCGCACCAGATTTTGTATTATTAATTTCTTTTGTTTTTTTATTCCCGTAAGGGATGACGTCATTAATTTTTTGACCATGTGATACGCGTCCGGTACAGGGCTTGTTTGTAGCCTAATGCACACGTCAATGATTCCTCGGGCTGTCGCCTCACTTTGGCTGGCCTTGGTTTGAGCATCATAAAAATTGTGGGGAACCTCAAAGCTAGGGGAAAAAAAAATCCGGATCGGGGTAAGATTTTCTTGAATTGTAGGCCAAAATATGGTTAAATACTCAAAGACAACGGTAAGGTTGGTTCAAAAATCGATAAATCCGAAAGTGTAATAATTTTTTTATCTATGTAATTCCACATTAAAATAAATTTTACGAATAAATATAATGTGCGGTGATTATATCATTACTCTTTATACACTTAGGCCAAGAGTTACCTTAAAAGCTTGTGCTTTGATTTTCTTTTGATTTATTTATTTTATTAGAGGTCCATCTTGGATTTTCTTCCCTCTGAATTTCGGTTTAGTCCTGATGAATTTTACAATGTTACTTCATGGTGAGACATAAAATATGTTTTGTGAATCATGCATTGAATATGCTAGAGACATTATTAGTCAAATGTGCAACTAATCCACTCTCCATCAAAGCAGTCGCATTCGGTTATCACATGCGTCCCCAGTCATTAGATTTGACTGACAAAAATCATTCTTGGCCGACACAATTTTCTTCGAGTAACTATCCCTGCGGTTGGATAATTGAACATTTCAAAAACGGTCGACTTGCCGTATATGAAAACTACTGCACGATTTTTTCGCTCTATCTCATCAATTAATAAAAGCCGAAATTATATGGATAAGTAACATCTAGTTACAATTAGCTTAAGCAAGTAATTAATTAGTTTGTTGTCTTACATATCTCCACTTAAATCAAACTTAATTGAGTAATATATATGAATAACACGTGCTCATTATCTTATCGAATTTAGAAGGGTGGAGAAGAACTTCTCATTCTTGCCAAAAAAAAAAAAAAACAGAAAATGCATTTTAAAAAAAGGCTATGATGATCAATTGAGGGTTTTATGATGCCCCGGCCCGTGTCATCATTCTTTGCTTGGACTCTTACCAGCAACAATAGTCCCATCAGCCTCTCTAGTGAGGATAAGAACAATCTCTAGTGGAGTTCGCACTCGAGTAGTGCCCATGTGTTTTTGTGGAGTGGGTGCTTCACATTGTGAAGTGGGAGACTTAGCTGAGTTCTCCTCTCTTCTCTTCTCTTCTCTTATGTGTGGGTTCGGATCAAGTCATTTTTAATTTTATTTGATTCCATCCGAACCCATAAATATCCCACAGGTTCATGCATTTAAAGTAAGTCAACGTCAAAGTAAGGGCACGAATGATCTTACCAAGAGCTACAAAGTATAAGGGGAGGAATCAAACGTGCGACCTCCCAGTGGCACCGCACGTCTTGTTCACCCGAACTAACACTTTGAGCTTGTTATTCTCTGGGGGGCACCGGTTTCTGTCATGGTGAATTGTCCATCCATATACATGGATATGGAACCGGAACCCTAGCATCTCACCCAAGATTTGTCGTCAAGTCCTGCTAAAGTCACAAATCAAATTAAAAAGAGATTCTAGATCTGGCCACGACAGCATAAGGCCATGTTTTAATCTGAGCTGGATAATGGAATTGACTCGTGCTAAGGTTAGGAATATGTTCAATCACTTGATACCCAATTATAACTCATCATTAATGGGTTCTCACTAACTAACCTTTTAGGGTACGGTGATTTTTTTTTTTCAGTTGTAAATAATATTAATAGATTTAGAAAGAATAGTAAAAAGAAAGAAAAAGAGAAATAAAGAGTAATTTTACTTACGATCGAGAATTAATTTATAAATCGAGAATTTAATCAAAAGAGTTTGATTTCTTGGACAAGGACGGGTTTATCTATTGCGATACTTAACTGAAGTTAGATTAACTTCTTGTAAAGATATTAATTTATTTGTCTTTTTTTTTTCTTGTAAAGCGATATTTTATTAGCACAGGTTCAGGGTTCGAATATTCTCTAACCCGCTCCGAGGATTAGTCGGTGCTCTTCTCATCGATTTGAATGACACTTTGATCTCTCTGTTTGTCATGCACTGAATCTAAGGACTTAGGATTTGAAATTTTATCGGTTAAATATCCAAGTTTCGTCTAACATTTAGCTCCTTTTGTTAGATCTACACGTCGGATTTTCATTAAAAGATATAAATAATTGAATGGTTTAAATAATAGGTGAAATGCAAATATTTGTACTAAATTGACAAAATTCTAAATTTAATTTCCGTAAATATTAGCATACGATAAATTTAAATACACCTGCTGAAATAGAGGTTGATTTTCTCTTAGAATTTAGTAATGTAGTGGCATGGACGAAATCAAAGAGAAAAACATGAGCAGGAGGGCAAAGATTAAAATCTTGCTAATAACATATGGAAGAAACATTGCATAAATAACAATATATGATCATAATTTATTTAAGTAGAGTTAAGTAGTGTCATAATATGACATATCTTACCGACATAAGTTGATTCATACGGTTTAACATCTCTTCTCATGAAGTACATTTTCGTATTCGAGTCACGTGAATAGAAAAAATTTATATTGTGTAATCTTTACTCCTTAGTGTACCAATTCGACCTGAATTTAGATTAATTACGGTCCAATAAACATGTGAATGAAAATTGGATAGTAGTGTGCATGAAAATAATTTCTCTCCTTTTTACCTATTAAATTCCTTTTTTTTTTATAATGAATCAAGAATACCCACGAGAAGCACTTACGGAGTAAGCGAAAATATCAAAGATCTGTCATGCCACAAAGGTGAAAGGGAAGACCCGCGGGAGAGCCTTTTGGAAAGTCTGCCAATCGCTTTTAGAAGATTCCATTCCTTGAAATCACAAAGCACCAATGTTTGCTCCCTCGACGCTTCGGCAAAAAATATGTACGTTTGTCTTTTCTCTGTCTTTTTCCCCCTCATTTTTCAAAACATGACAAGTAAATTATGTTCATAATAAGTTATATATATTTAATATATTACATAATATATATTTACAGAATTTTAATTTTTTTTTTACTAATTTGCCAATTTCTTAGGGAATAAAATTTTTCCAATTGTTAGTTTTCCATATTTATAAAATATGAGATATTATTTAAATGATTATAGAAAGATAAGGTTTAGTGTAATGTATTACTATCAATTTAGGAATAAAATATTACATATTATCAACTATTCTTATTTTTTTATCTTCTTTTATTTCTTATCTAATTATTTTTGTTTATAGGTTTAGAATAAGAAAAATGTCAATGCAAGAACCCTAATTATGGATGACTCTTGATTGACTCTCTCATAAATGACGATTTATATTTTAATGATATTTTAATGATAGCATAGTTCTCTTCTATACCGTAAGAGCGCATGATAAGTAATGATAAATTTCTATCTATACTTTAGTTAACATTAACTAAGTAATAATTATAATTTTAATATCAAAATACCCCTTTCGGCAAATTTGGAGGCAATATAGAAATAATATATTAACATTATCTTTTCAAATTAAAAAATGTAAAATAAAATAAATTATAATTTTGAAATTGTAAAATCCGAAACCGTGGAAGTAATAAACCTTGAAAATTTTAAGAAACCTAAAGGGACTTTTAAAAACCCTAAAAAACTATAAAATGTGAGGAAATTTTAATTTTTTCAAATTTTCAATAATTAGAGATATCTTCTTACCTATAATCATGTCAATATTGCTTCTTCTTTTTTGTTTGATAAGAAGGTATTAATTGGATATAAATTATTTCCAATATTAAGCTAAGGGCATATTGGATATTCAAACAAAATTAAATTAGTTAATATTAATGATTATTTAATCATATAAAGTGAGCAATAATTACTTACTTATCATGGTCGATTTTCTCTTTATTTGATCAATAAGTGATTGCTTATCTCATACGGTAGGGGCACATTTTAGAAAAATTCTATTAAATAATCCACAATGAGTAAGAAGAGGGCGATGGTATTAATTGAGAATTGGGAAGATCAAACGGAGTAGTTGGAGTTGCCCACCCGATTGCCTGGAGAATAGTTTTAAAAATCGGATCAAGTCGGCTGATTCGATTGGTTCAACTAGGAACCGCCACTCATCCAATCTGGTTTCTATAAAAAAAAACTCAATTACACATTTAATGAGATCAACTCCGATTGAACCGATCAATTTTCGATCTGACCGATTAACCCAATTGAACCGGTGGAAAAATCGGATGACTTAAAATTTTTAAAAAACATATTATAATATATCTATTTTATTTTATTACAATTATATTTATATTTTATATTAAAATTTTGTTTAATATAATGGTCATATTAATAATTTTTGTTATAAATCATATTTAAATTATGATATTATATAAATTTATTTGTAATATTATATTATTAAATATGCGGTTCGATCTATTAAACTTCTGGTCCGATTCATGAACCCATGCCTACTCCGATTTCTGGGCGGATTCGATTTTAAAAACTATAATATGGGATTTTCATCGCTACTAATACCATCATTTTATTAGAAAAGATGAAGGGTAAAACATTGGTAGATGGGGTGTAATGTGTCTGTCGGCATCGCTACCAATTTGGGAGAGGGACGGACTATCGAGCTCAAGCTTAACTGATAAGATTCTTCGTGCCCTTCTCCTTGTTCGCGTCTTCTGGCATTCATACTGTCTTGGTTAATCAGATCCTCACGAGTTCTCCGATAAATGGTGGGATGTACCTATACGAATTCCCATTTTTCATGAGTCATTGGACCTCGACTAATTCAATTGAAACTAAGCTGGTCCGCTGAGGGGAAACCCTCTCCAAATATATTTTTTTTTATTTATAAGATTCGAATTACATATTAAATTATCTGAATTATCTTATGTTACTAAATTTTCCACCCTTCATTCTCATATTCTTTTTTTTTAGTTGCAAGTACTTATAACAAATAAAAAGGGGAAGTATGCAACAAGAAGAGGAAAAAAATTACAACTGATTGATAATAATATTCCTCCTTCCCATCTCGGCAAAGTCAGTAATCTGTGACAACTCTTGAGTAGTGTCTGTTCGCCCGGCCTGAAAAATTATGAGGCTCATTTATTTTCTCTAAAATATACATTATTTTTTAACATTAATCTAAGTAAATATAATATTTACTTATTATTTTTATAAACTGTCACGAGTAGTTTACGTTAACTTTTCCATCGGCAGATGACATGACATGTTCAAGCGGCCTTCCCTGACACGTCGCAACACACACGGAAACCCTACATAAGCAAGTCATTTAAAAATTATATAAATTACAGAAAAAATGTAAAATTAATCAAATAACTTTGGCAATTTATTTTAGGAAACAAATATGAAGTTACTAAAATAATAGTAATTATGAGCAAAATTTTAGAAATAGAAAAAGGGCAAATCTCATAATTTTTCAGCAAATTTTACCCCAGAAAAATATTAAAGCTTTTGGAAATGTAAAAGTTTGACCAAACAATGTCTAAGATGATGGATTGGGCAGGTGTCAAAATTTGTCACGCCACAGAAAAAATTGTGCCAATATTGTTGTTTCGTGTGGGTTAGAAAATATAAAAAAATAAATTTTATAATAAAAATAAAATAATAAGAAGAATTATAAATTAATTAATTATATATAAATAGTTATTTTAACATTTTATTTAAATTAATATAAATTTTAATTAATTAATTAAATATATTAAAAAATTATTTATACAACTCAGAGCAGACCTAAGCCTTAGGAAATATGAAATATTCATATCTTAGTTAGGATTTTCGGGCTGCTCTAGATGGTACAACCCAAATTTACAAGTGTAGGATTAGGATTACCCAAAAAGCCGAAGCACGTGCTCTTGCTGTATATAATTCTTGAGGACTGCATTAGATCAACTGGATACAGAGGTGAGTATGGCTGTCATTACCCCCTTGGCCCCATCCATCATGTGCTCGTTGTTGCACTGGATAGGGCAAGAGATCGGATTTGGATACTATCTATGTAAATGGACGGAAATGCCCTTGGTCCTTCACTGAATTCGTAAAAAATCGCCGTCTAGCAGCAGTGCCGCCGCCGCCGCCGCCGCCCCGATGAGATCGTTGAATTCGACCGGGCGATGGGAGCCCGGTACTGCCCTGTTGCTGATATCGTCATACCGCATTCCTAACTCTAATCCAGCGTTGAAAGTGAATTTGGACATTGTAAACTTATAAGGATTTGATCGTTTTTATTTAAAAATTTAAATTGATAAGAAGTAGTATTTAAAAGTTTATAATATTTTTTTATTTAATCGATATAAGATAATATATTTTAACACTCACCTTTACATAATAATATGGTTTACTTTATTAAGTGTCATTAAATACATGTCTTCAACAACTGTTTACAATTTAAGTATTCTTTTTCCGGTCTCAGATAAGGGAGTCAACTAGTTTTGAGTCAAAAAATTTTCTTCCATACTCAGATTTATATCAATTGACCGCAAGCCGAAATTATGAATTTAGGTTGGACGAGATGCGAGTCACTAGTTTTGATACTATATTTAAATTCGTTATAAGTTTATAAGGAATCGGACTCAATTCTACTAAAAAAGTTAAACTAATAGGTGATAGTATTCAATTTTTTTTAAGTTCATAATTTTTTATTTAATTAATATAAAATTATATATTTTAATAACACATTTAACCAATATTTTGTACATGTTACATCATCATCGGGGCAGCGTAAAAGTCTTCCCGAAGAAAATCTCTTAAGCTTCTTGCGTTAGCCTCACTCACTCACTCAAAAAGTTGACTGTCATCAGATCACTCTCCTGAAGTGATGAGATAGGATTGATCTTCACGACTCAACAGTACTGCTCTATACAGACGCACGTGGTGGTCTTGATAACCATACATATATATATATATATATATAGAAATTGCTCAGAGACCATCATTAAGTTTCGTGTTATATTTATGTGTATAAAAAAACCCTCCTTCAACTGGTATAAATTAAATTTACCAAAACTTGTTAATTATACGTATGTATATATTTAATATTATAATAATAAAAATATAATTAAAATATTTATTATATGATTATGTATCAAATATCCGCTTTCTTTTAAATGTGCATTTTGAAATATATAGATATTCTAGAACTGGACAAAATTGGCCCGGCCCGATCCTCGTCTGTCCTCGAATTTTTGATACCGAACACACCGGCCGAAGAGCAAATAATTGGAGGGTCAAGCTTAAGTCACAGCTTCAACCTTTGCTTGTGGTTCAAGGGAAGGAGATGGATGATGAGGGGAGGGGCCCTTGATTCCTTTGAAAACATTCCCCAGGATTTGTGGGCTGTCGGGGGTCCCCGAAAATCATTAACACAACAACAGTCAAGAATCCCCAAGTTGGTCTTCTCGTGGAGATAAAAGCTTTGTTAGGAGAAAATATGACCTTTTAATGACAAGAATTAGTGAGTTTCATAAATTTATAAAGAGAGGTAAATAAAAAATATGAAAAGTTTGATGACAAGAATTGAATATATGATTTTTTAATTATTAGATCAAAAATAATATCATTATATCATATATTTAGATAAGGATGAATCCTTGAATGGACAGGAGAAGGAACGGCGTTTATTTTATTCTATTTTAAATTTGTTGGTAGCTTAAGGATGACCAGTGGGTCTAATGCGGAGGATAGGAGGATGAAATGATGGGCCAGAACAGAGGAGACGAAGAGCAAATATATAGCAAGATCCGCTCCGCCTTGGGCGACCCTTTGCCCGTCTTGGGCATACGCCCTGCACGGTTCTGTCGTCTAAAAGGCATCGGTTGGCAAGGTCGATTCGTCTTGATGGATCCAGAATTCGTGACACAGAGAGAACCATCAGAACGGTTTGCCTGGTCTGTCTTGGGCACCGATTTGTATAGTTATATATCTCCTGAGAGATAGGTGCTTGAGAACCTTACAAGGAACCTTACGTGAGGTTCTCCGTAAATTCTCATTACTACACTTTCGTGCCTCTTGGTTTTCGTCTCTCCGTCTGACTGGATCCCCTTAAAAAGGCCCATATGGTGGTTCACTAGATTGGGACTTCACTGTAAACAGGGGTTTCGGTCTCAATTATGGGCTGATCGAACAAATGTGTGAAGTGGTGGCTAACAGGCTCGATTTCGTCTCTCGAATCATCCCACGACCGGAACCAAGCCCCATGCTCCAGAAAGGCGGTCCAGTCTTGGTCAACGAGCAGATCACACCTCCCATGGCCCAATTCGGTTCAGCGTTGCATGTCGGTCGGTAAAGCTCTGGCCATCGTTGCAATGATCCGCCCGACAGCAGAAACAGAGCTAGCTATGCCAATTCAAGCTCGGTGAGATAGATCCGGGCGGCTGAGACGGATACAGGCCGAGATCTCGAAACCCCACCCATATTAACCTTCATCAGTTGTTCGATTTCGGTCCATCCGATGTAAGATGCCCCCGAATGTCATCTGTCACTGGCGGCAGAACGCTTCGCATTGTGACCTTCGGAAGCTTTCTCCTTTCCACGGTGCTTGTAGGCCATCTCCTAGACCTAGCTGAGCTCAGCGAACTGCGGCAGAATAGAAACCGAGAGAGTCTAGGAAAGACTCGCTTTCCAGAAAACCCTGACTGCAGCTAACCCGAATCAAGCATCAAGGAGACGGATAAATCCGACATTTTCCTCCTCATATTTATCAAACTAAAAGTTCACCATTGCTACAGGACACTGATTGCACTTGGAATCGGAATAAGTTCGGCATTAGATCGAGAGATCTTGCGATTTTCTCAATCCAATGAAGGTAGGATTGATTACTACAGCTACGAGGAGGGCAGCATGAGAATCTGCCTCAACGGGTTTGTGACGTCGATGTCGCCGCCACCGGCATGCCTAACGAACTCGGCCGGGCTGAGGAAGTTGCCGTGGCAGACGCAGACGATCCTCACCTCCCCTTTCCGGTACCGGTAGAGGAACCCTTCCACTCTCTTCCCATCGGGACCACTCCCCTTTGTGCACACAAAGGGCATCTCCTCCGGCACATTCTTCCCCGCCTTAGCGCCACCTTTAGGGGGTAGCCCTCGGCCGCTAGTTGGCGCCGACCCGCCCGCATGCGCCCGCCCCGGTACAGCTGGTGGCCTCGGCACGCTCTCTGCAGCTGCAAATCCAGAAATTTCAGAACAGGATCGTAATTCTGTGAGGCTGATCGAGGAAACGCAGACAAAGACTTACCCGTTTCGTTAATGATCCGATCCAGTTCATTGACACGAAGCGGCAACAACCGAATTACAGCAAATTAATCACTGGGTATGAATAACAGATGTTGGTTTGGATTTCATTCTTCCATTGCCAATTGACAAGATGAATTATTATTTTTATCGCATAAATCATAGCATATAGGAGCATCGAAGATTTTCTCAACTTAATCTAAATCAAACCAGCTTTGACAAATAAACCAGCAGGCAAAAATTTTAAAATAATTTTAAGAAAAGGACAGAGTAAAAGCAAAGATGGAGCCTCGCACCATGGAATTGTTGCTGGACATCAGATTCTGATGAAACACCAGAAGAGCCAGTGCCGCTCCCCTGAGACACGATCGATCCCTGCTGCGACAGAGCTCGAGGTTGGAGAAGTGTTCCATTTATTAGACGCTGGCCCTCCTCCGTTGAACTTAGATGATCTTTACTGTAAACTTGATCCCGATTCGGGTAGCTCCTCTGCTTCTGGTCCCGCTTCCTCTTCACCTCCAACCTCCTCAGGCTCTGAATCTCCTTCCTCTTCCTGCACTCCTCCTCCGTCTCAGCTGGCAGGGAGCAGGTCCTCATGAGCGACGAGGGGAAACCCATCTCTGCCATTGACTGGTTCAGCAGGTCCGGGATCGAAGATGACCGGGAGAGGTTCTTGTTCGCTCTCCTCGGGTCAACACCGAACCGTCCGTTCAGGGACAGCCCGAGGCTGAGCTCGAGTCCTTCTCCTGCCTCCACCTCTTCCTCCTCTGCTTCTCCGATGTCCTCATCGGGTCTCTGCGGAAATCGATGTAGAGGGGGGAGGCTGTGCATGAGATCCCGGCGAAAAGTCGACATTTTGGAGACGGGAATGGTGGCTTTAAGGATACCCAGATGGGGAATCTCCACTTGGAGGGTAGAGCGGGAGCAGGGGGAATTGCGTAAAGCAGCCGTCCCCTGTGCTTTGTGTCAAGTCGAATGCTTCACGTAAAATTTGATCAATCCAGGAACTGAGAAGAAAGCATTCGTCTTTCTCTCGCTCAACATAGTGAAATTCTGAAAATCTTCCCTCACAAGTAGAGACACAGAGAAGAAACCATGGAAGTGGAGCACGGTGACAAACTCCGAGGGCGAGAGAGAGAGAGAGAGAGAGAGAGAGGAGAGGGTGAGAGAAGAGGGCAGACAGAGTAAAGAGAAATGGCCCAAATGGGGAATTCTGTCTCGTGATGTCTTTCTCCGTCTGATCTTCCTTTCTTCTTTTTTTTTAGCTAATAACAAATTTATTCGATAATTAAATATGCCAATAATAATAATAATTATTATTATTAAAACTTATGAGCAATATCTAATAATTTATATCTATATAATCATCTTCCAAACTTTTATAAAGATGACATATTTATTAATATGACGTGATTAAATTATATATATATTTTTACTTATAAATTATCACAATTTCAAAAATTTTATAATTAGAATAATTTAATTATTAGTCAACAAGAGAACCGTTGACGGAACATACGATCATCATGATCAATTAGATTAACCATATATGTATATATTGTATTAGTCTAGCATTTTAAGTTAGTCTATCGGAATTTGGCAATATTGTTCTAAGTTTCATAACATTTTGGACATGGCAAACTCACCGAATGCACGCCAATCACATCGAGCAAAAGTTTCTCGAGCTAAGAATCCATCACATTTGATATGGCCATTACGGCAATTGCAGTTGGCTGACCTCCTCATTCGAGAGTGAGTATTGAAAAAATAAAACGGTATACAAAAGTTTGATATAAATTATTATATTATATAAGAGAATATGTATTAATATTATTCTTATAAATATAATAAAAATCTTATAAAATTTCACTCATAACAAAATTTATGAATTTATCTTAGTTTCACATCGAACAGGAGCCTATGGACATTATATGTTAGAGCCGTGGTAATTACTCGGAGCCATTTTTAACCGATTCCTTAATTTCTTACTTCAATCCGCAGGCTTCGAGGGGATGCGCATCACCTTACCCAACGTACGACGTGGACATGTGGTTACGCGACACGTGGAAGTTCACGTGGGACCCTCCGAAAGACACGGACGTGGAATTTAGAGGACTCCGAGGAGGTGAAGGACACGCGTCTCCTCCTCGTTGGCCGGAGGTTAAAGCTGTAGTTCAGTGACCGGACTGGACTTCAGCGCACACGTGTCTTCACACGATGTGGACGCGCTGATGCCTGACACGTCACTCCTGCTCCGCTAGTCCCTTTCAGTTATCACTTTCTTTTTACCTTTTCTTAGAATTAGATATCACTAAATGCTGCAAATTCTTTATTTCTCCTTCTGAGCTGTGACGCATAATTGAATACCCGACCAGTATTATTTATTTATTTATTTATTATATGGAATTAATAATTAATTATAATATATCTGATTGGGAACATGCATGACTATATCAGGATTATTTTATCAACATTAATTCATTGAAATTATTTGACTTTTTTTTATTAAATACGGTATTAAATTTTAATATTGTAAATTAAAAACTTTCATATTAGAAAATTTTAAGCTCTTGATTTAATTTAAATTAGATTAATTATAATTAATAAGTTTTAAATACTAATTTAATTATAAAAAATATTAATTTTAATAAATATTACTCATTTGTAATTAATAAGTAATATTCCGGGGCAGAGTCCTTATGGGTTCTGATTCCGCCGCGTGGTCGACAGATTGGTGTTTGCCGGAGCCTACCTACGGATATAGACCTCCCTAGTGGGAAATTTGCCCCAGAGCCCAGAGGCACCTTTTCATTTTTATCTAAAATAATAAAATTTGAAAAAAAATTACAGTGTTTTTTACAATCTTTCTAGAAAATAAAAATTATTTTAAAAAATTTTGGAAAATCGAAATATAGTGTTCATGAATTACCCAAAACAAGTCAGGGTGTTTAAAAATTTTACAACGAAAGATAATAATATGATTTTTAAAAATTATACAATGATAATATGATAGACGATGATATTAAAATGATAATAAAAAAAATTACAGACCAAAATTTTACTTGACAAAATATTAACCATAAAACTCTAAATTTAATATATCTTAGTGCGTGGGTGATTTAGTCATTTAGTTGTAGGAATTTCCCCACTTAAAGTAAAAGAGGCTGGTCCATTTCTCACCTAATGTCAATCCATCTAAGTTAATTACAGGTCTTGTGATCGACTGTCAAATTTGGTCCCTTTTTTTATTTTTGCATGATATTCATATGAAAATCATGGAGTACGACCATCCCGTTACAATCTAAGCAAAATAGGATAGCCGAGTAGTTTGGTTCGTAGTTTGGAATTGGAAATGGAAGCGAAATATCAAAATTCGGTTCTTGCTTGGTTTACATTGGAAATTTGAATCGGAATCGGATTCCATTAATTGATTATTTAATTCACATATAACGAAAATTAAAAGTGGTATATATATATATATGTTTTATTATAATATTTTTTTACACAATATATCTTATTATCATACTATTAATAAATTTTATTAAATTATTTTTTTTTACATATTTATCGATTAATATCATAGATAACCCAACTGAATTTTTTTGGGTTTAGTTATATATGGACCATATCATAATTTTTATGCAATATATATACATATGTATGCTCGTGCATGGACTCAAAGGAGTCTATATATATATATATGCTTATAGGTTATGGGGGTGTTTATAGGTAAGGAAGAATTAAGTTAATCGTGATTAGGAGGAGATTATGTTGTTACCTGGTTAAATAATATTACGGGGTTTAATTGGGATTAGGGATAGTTGAGCCTATTGCCTCTCCAAAATTTTCAGATTGGTTGATGAATTAATTAGTTATTAGGGCTCATCCATCAAAATACCAAATATTTTTACTTATTTATTTATTTAATAGGGCTTTGCACTTGCACGTTAATGAGTCAGTCACTAACTAAATTTTGTAATCGGGCAAATGGGTGGGTGCACGTTTCGCCCAATCGTGGCTGGATGGAGTAAATAAATATATGATCATCACGTCGTTGGGAAACGCGGTGGGACAGGTAAACCTGACTCGACTCGTCATGCCGCGCAGATAGATACAGGAGTGTAACTGTAACCTCGTACGGACTAAGAGAGCTCGCCGCGATTGACAGCTATTGTTGCAATTGTATCCGAGGGAGCTGACACGTGCTAACCTAACAAAATGTAGGAGATTAGGGGATCGGAATGAAAGATTAATGGTAGTTTATACACTATATAATATACTATTTAATAAATTAATCGATCATTAAGGTATCAAGTACTTTCCATATAAAATAAAGAATAAAAATTAGTGGTGGAACCATAATCGGTGATTTGTAGCATCACATCGTGGGAAACTATGCGATCATGCCACTAACTTGGGATGGACTAGTAGTTTTCTTATTAAACTCTCAAATGAGTGATTTAAAAATTGAATATCATGTTAGAATTGACAAGAATTTTTTCAAGGATCTCGGTCTGACCGTAGAGTGATCTCAAGGTGCGATTGGACTAATTGAGAGATACTGTATGGTACAAATAAAAAAAAGTGACATGCCTACTAAAGTACTGTGCATGAAAAAAAAGAAGGATATACGGATAATTGATATGGTGAGATCAATTTTTTAAATTTTTTTCTAATTTTTAATGCAAGTGTCTCTTTTTATAACTGGAAATTAAAAAAAAAAAAAAAGAGAAAAAGGAATCTCCGCAAAAGACGCTTAAAGGGCAGAGAAAATCTTGAGGAAGATCACAGCGGAGACACCAACTAGGCCAAGTTGCGGAGCATATGAATCTGGGTCAGTGATGCGGGTGTTGGCCACGTGTCGAAAACATGGCTACCGGACACGTGTCACCTGCTGGTTGCGGGGCAACAGCTAAGCGGGAGTGCAAGTTGCTGCTGAATGGAGAAAGAGATTGGTTGATGAATGTCCTTTACCAATAATGTAACACAGATCAGATCATCAAAAAGATATCTCTTCACACACAAAAAATAAAAAATAAAAAAATAAATGTATCAATGAGATCTTTTCAATTTTCATTTTAAAGTTATGCGTTCTATATGGGAGATTCACCTCAATCTAATGTTTCACTCTACCTAGATACGACATGAGATTTCGTGAGTATGATACAAATGAATGATTTATTTGAACAAATCTGTTTGAGATTCTTTCTAGGTAAATTTCTTTTCTTTTTCTTTTTTCTTTGTGGTAGTGGTGTTGAGCGAGCGATAATGTAATACCCATGATGAGCACGCGAGACAAGAGAAAAAGGTTGTGTTTTTTTTTTTAATGGGGATGGGGGGACATGGGAGGCCTTGAAAATGAGCAACTTGCTTGGATAGGAGAGATGATATGGTGTCTCTATGAGTTGTTCTTTTCTCGTTCATTTATCAGTGCATGGGCCGAGAAAATCCTACGATTCCACAAATGATATATGGGACAATCGTAAAATTCAGCATAATAATGACCCTTATGCTTGCTGTCATGCTAGTAAATAAAATTTATGAAACGGTACATAATTTTCTTGTGATTACAGCAAGGGGATTCCTTAGGACACTTTTTGGGCAATGTTGGTCCAGCCAGTTTAAGGTAGTCCACTAGTGCATTTTTTTTGTTTTTGTTTTTGTTTTCAGGGTTCTTGGTGTGATCAAAGATGGAATACATGTAGATAGATATCTTAAGGAAGTTAATCATGACATGCCCATTGAGAGAGCGTATCCAGCTCGAATTTGCATCAGTCAAGATCGAATGAACTTCTGAATATTATATGATTTAATCGAAAAAAAGGACATGTTTATTGAGGAAGTGGAATAATTTAAGGGAAAAATAGTGGGTTTTATTCAAATGACAACAATAAAAAAGGCAATTTTACGTTATTTTGGTGTCATGTTTGGTAGTATGAAACATAGTTTTAAAAATCGGACCGGGTTGGCTGGTTCGACTGGAAACTAGCCACTCACCCAGTCTGGTTCTCATAAATACTCAAATTACACTTTAAATTAGGTCAAATCTGGTTGAATTAGCCTGTTTCTGGTCAAACTAGTGAACCCAATTGAATCGATGAGAAAATCAGTCAACTTAAAATAAATAATAAAAAATTATTATAATATACTTATTTTATTTTACTAAACTTATATTCATATTTTATGTTAAATCTGAGATTAATATAATGATTATATTAATTATTTTTATTATAAATCATAATTAAATTGTAATATTATGTAAATTTATTAGTAATATTATATTAATAATATTATTTATTAAAAATACGGTTTGACCTATTAAACCTCCGGTTCGACCTATAAGCCCATACCCTGATCGGTTCCCAGCCCGATCCGGTTTTAAAAACTATGGTATGAAATGAGGATAGGTTATTATTTTTGTAAATTTTTAAAAAATAATATGATAATAAATAGAGAATTTTAGCTAATTTTGCGAGTCTGGCCCAGATGCATCAATGCAGTCGAGGGGGCTCGGAAGCCCATTTTTGTAAAACAGCTCGGCCCAAAACTCATCCCGGTAAAAAGAACTTACGGACAATACCACTGTAGTCCCCCACGTTTTTGTTCCTTTAAAATTGCACCTATAAACATTTCATTTGAAGGGTTAGTTCACAAACTTAACTTGGATGAAAATGTCGCCCAAGTGATCCATTGTAAATAGCTTCTAAGATTGACCCAACAATCCTCCCTCAAAAAAGAGAAAACTTAGAGCCATAAGATTGGAATTTAATAAAATCTAATTAATAGGGGAATTAAGTGATTTTTATATAAAATCTTACTATTTTTTTAATTGATTTACCTTCAAATTAACCACTTGCCATAACCATTAAGGTATAAAATTTATAACTCGGTGTATTAGGTCCCTTTTGCATTGAAAATCCTAAGATTGAGTATTTTGCACCATGTGAATCTATATATAAAAGTTTTTATATATTATGATATATAATATTTTGTCACGATAGATTATAACGTACACTGTGATAATGATTACTTGGGAGCATTTTGACCTTGTATGTTATGTGCGGTCTCCTAAAGTTCATCGTATCTTCTTTTTACCTCAATTCTCAATTTCATGTGTTTTCTGCATTTAGAAAATCTCGAATTAAGTATTGAAATCACAACTATTATAAATATTCAAGAAGCGTTTACAATTATTCAAATACGTGAACTAACACTCATTTAGGGCTTAGATTTATGTCATAATGTATCATTTTTTCCATATGATTCTGATGTGTTGCCAAATGTCTACCCATTATGCTCATATTGCAAAACTTGTCAGGTGAACACTGAAGGACTCGGTTGAATAAAAAAATAGCCATGAATGAATAATGATAAAATGCCAGGACTAAATTCTAAAATATAAAACCTCTGCTTCTGCCTGTTCACCCTTTCACTAGCGTTGACCTCGGAAGCCCCTCGAGCACCGCTTTCTCCGTATCTCTTTCTTCACCCTGCACGACGATGTTCCCTCTCAGAATCTTCAGGGTTTAACGCGGGTTTTGAGTCCCGAAATCCGAGACCTCGACCCCCCCTTTCACCCTTGTAGCGAACCCGATTGCAATCTCTTACTAACGACAGCACTGAGCCGAATCAGTTTCGAATCTTGAAATTCGGGATCCCGTTGATTCATAAAGTCACACTGCAATTAGATTTTGAGCTGATATGGTGCTACGGTAGGTGCAGCACGATGATTCATTGCGTGTTTGTTGCTTAATTGGGTTCAAGTGTTAGTGTTCTGGCTGTGGCATACAGCGAGAACGAAGTCTTAGGGTTTGCTCTGTAGTCCGGCTGTAGTTGATTAGTTTTTGGTTGGTCAAGTAAATGGCGGCATGCATAATAAACTTCGTTCTCTTTACATTCATATTTTCCTAAGTTGTCTTCAATCGAAGTCTATATTGTTGACATTAGATGTTTCTTTGAAAAGTGGCCCAGATTTTAGAGTTCTCCCCTTAATATCCTTTCAAGAAATCTTCTTTGTCTAGAAGAATGCCCAGGTTTAATTCTTGTCTGTTTTTTTTTTTTCCAGTGTCTACGGTGGTAAAGAAACAAGCGGGGGTGGTAAATTTGAGATCAGGAAGTCGGTGCAGTTCTTTGGTAATCTCGTGAGCTTGGTGTCAGTGATGTGAGGCAGCTGAATATGAGCGATGGAGGCAAGGAGAGAAGGAAAAGCCATGAGACTAATGACGCACCTAGGAAACCGGGAAGTGATTCATTCTCGCGAGCTATTGTTAGAGTTGCAGTTGGTCAGATATGTCACAACGAAGGGTTTCAGGCATTCCAGCAATCTGCTCTAGAAACTTTATCTGACATTGTGATTAGGTATATGCTTAATATAGGAAAGATGGCTGTTTCTACCGCAAACTCTGCTGGTAGGACTGAGCCTAATGCTTTTGACATCATTCATGGGATTGAAGATTTACACTCAGGAGTCGGCTTATCTGGTGCCTCTTGTATTGATCAGTGCCTCTTGAATTCAGGAATGGTTAAGGAGATTCTGAGTTATGTCTACAAGTCTGATGAGATTCCATTTGCATATCCTCTACCTTCATTCCCAGTTTCAAAAGAATGGAGGCCAAGTCGGAGCTTCACGCAGAGTGGAGATGAACCTCCTAACGAGCATATTCCTGCTTGGATGCCTAAATTTCCCAATTGCCTGGCTCTCAAGGAGAATGAATCATTGAAAGTTCAGAAGTCTTTGTCTAATTTGTGCAATGATATCACTTGCAATGGATCAGGGCTGTCCAAAGATATGAAGGAAGAAAAGAATCCTGGGACTAATCCATTTCTGGCAGAGCCTATTTGCTCGGTGGGGAAAGATGCATCTCCAGTGATTCTGCCTTCTAAGAGCGATCTTCAATTTATGAATGAGGTTGTGGGGAATCATATAGAAGGCAAGCAGGCTTGCAGAGACAAGTCGAATGAACTCAATCCAGCACCAAAGGATGTTCCTCTAAAGCAGAGACCAGCTGTGCAATTCAAGATTAAGAGCAGCAAGAAGTTTCTCCACTTGCCCCTTCACTCGTCCTTTCAGGAAGAGGGTGCTCACAAGAGCGTTCACTCTTTGATGTATGACAATGGTAATGATGTTGATGGTGAAAGGCTAGAGAAGGCCGCAAAGGAATCATCGCCAAATGGCCTGAAGTAGCAGGCCAGGCCCTCTTGTAGTAAGTAACTACATCACATGTCAGAGAGAAAGTAGCAGCAGCGGAGGTGAGGGTGCCAGTCTAGATGGGTTTAGTTGAAAATTTTGCCTTCCACGTGTATCAGCAAATGTACTACTATGGGCTAGGGCTAGAAGAAAGGTAAGTTCTTATACATTGATGTATCAACATGTAGATGAGCAATGCGACAGAGATCAACTTGGTTAGTTGAAGAGATAATTGAATTCAAGAGATATTCTGCCTGTTTGCTGCAAATGTCAAACTCACTTGGATGGCGGATACCAAAGTCTAGCTCGCTGTTGCGGCTCAAATTTTTTGATGAAAAAAATTTACAGATGGGCAAAAAATGATATTTCACGCCAAGTGTTCTAAGGTCTGTCCTGGGAAAACTCCAGTGCTCTAAGGTCTGTTGTGGGTGACCATTAACTAGGTTTTGACGGCTCACCCCCCGGCCACATCCAAAAGTCAATCCCGCCAGTCCGGTCCAGTCCTTATCTGCATTATATATTCACAGTGGATATCTTGTCCCAAAGTTACCGGATTAATCTGATATGAGATTCAATGTGTCCAGTGAATCCTAGTGGTACACTTCCTGCAAAAGTAAAGGACAGGCTTCGACTTCTTTCCTCCTAAAGCCCTCCTGCCTCTTCCCCTCGATTAAAGGTCTCAGCAGAAAAGGGCTACTAATCTCAAGTTCGAGACCGTGGTAAGGTCGGGCAGCAAAAGAATGCAGCCCCTGACTCAGCATTGACCTCAACTACAGAGTTGAGTATTACTCTGATACAAGATTTCTCTGTTTTCTTTTTCTTTGGATACTGAAACACGCTCAGAGAGAGGGAGAGAGAGAGAGAAGCAGATAGATATTGATTCATTTTAAAGGTCACAGCATCAACAATTTCTGTCACACCGCACAAAATTCAGAATAGATAGACAATGTTGCATCTTGACTTGATAGTAGCAACATGGTTTCATGACAATAGCATCAGTTGTCAATAAGTAGGCGCCCAAATCAAAAGGCTTCTCAGAGCTTCCGGATGCAAAGGAACAACCTCTGATCAAGGTCGAACTTGTGGAGATTCGAGGGGTCTCCTCTCAGCATCATCAGTAGCCCACCATAGGAAACATATATCTCCCTGTACAAACCCAGCACCAAAGTAGTATTTTATATAAGGTCGTATGACTTGCCTGTATCACCATCTCATACTTCAAAGGATCTGAGTGCTATCATACCTCAAGGGATCAGTATGGTAAAAAGCACGACCATTTCATGACACACTCAACAATTGCATGGTTCTGTACGTTGCACAGTTTATGGTATTAATTATGGATATGCTGCCTTATTCATTCATTTGAAGGAAAAAGATGCTACATGATTTACACCTGAAACATTATCCAGTACCCAAATGATAATAAATTTCACAAAACTACCATGCTCACAACAAACAACCTCCCAGGCTAAAGACGATTCTGATTTTGGACTAACTAATTCAGAAAAGAAAACCTAGACAGCAGCCAAACTGAATGGGAGAAATGAGAATTGGATAGAACGCATACCCCTTTCAGTTTTCAGCTTTGCTTGATTTCTCAATGACTAAGGAACACAATATTTTGGTGACCCCAACAGAAAGAATAATACTAGTAATTATAGCTGCTGTTGATACATTATAATCTTTTTTTTTAATACAGTACACTAAAAACAGTAAGAAATATATCTGTCTATTATAACTCAGGCAATCAAAGTAAAACAATGAAGCAATACGGAGAGTTAGAAGTAAGGACATACGCTTTGATTCCTCTTCCAGAACCTTTAGCTGCAGCCTTGACAGGATCATCCTCTGAAATCTTATACAGCTTACCATGCATAATATACTCATACTTGTCAGCAATAGACTTTCTTCCACCCTAGTATTTGCATTAGATGTAGCTGATTCAGTACTAAGAGGACCATAAGCTTTTATCCTACATAGCACATGTACCAGAAAAGCCAGACCGGCAGTAGCTCTCGAGCACATAGTCCTAGATATTAGCAAATTTCTGGAAAAAAAAACTTACAAGGATTTATCTGTTAAATAAGTGGGCCCAACAGCACATATATGCCAATAAAAACATTTGTATATTAGCTGCATAGTCTAAAGATGATATTTTATTGTCAAAATGCAGATGTCACCATTTATGCATCTCATCAGAAGAAAAAAGTTTCTACAACTAGAAAAGCAGTAGAGCTCTGTTGATGAAGTTATGCAACCAAAAGGGTTGGACCACTCTAAAGTTAGGAATGATATATTCAGAAGGTGATGACATAACAGGAAAGAGCAATTAATATGCAAGTGCAGAAGAATTATAGTCCATCAAAGCAAAGAATGGAAGCACAATAGTTAATCAAAACAAAGAAAATTACCGGAGTGTAATATCCAGAGTCTGGTGTCCCATCTAAGTTCAATGTGGTAGCCAAAGCCATGGTGAACTTCTGTCCAACACCCAATGGGTATATCTCAGAATTCACATCCAAGTGCATGAACATATCGAATCTTTCACTCCGTGCCTCAATTCGAGTAACTGGAGAAAAACAAGAACACCAATCATGAGCATAACCTACTTGAGAATGGTTTCATTTCAGGAAAGCTCAACATAACTCCCCGTTTTTCAAGAGATGTAACAGAATCATTGATGAATCAGAAGCATTAAAACCAAATCAGCAGGAAAACTATCCTAGATTGACCATAAAATATCAAAGCATACCACAAATCATTGGTGCAATTTCAATTTTAAAATGGATTTAGACGCATGCTCCAGGCAGGAGAAAGAGGAGATCTTCACCTATTCCAGGTATAAATAGAATTTTTGAAGCAGATTCTCTCTTGTTTTCAAATATTAGGGCATTACATAAATATAAAACTTGAGAAAAATATACAAACTGGAATATCATAATAATACAGACTGATCATCTTCAATTTAGATGTCTATCTATAAAACAGAGTTTAGACTTCTAATGTAGCCAACAAATCAAAGCTCTCATCTCATGTCACCACCTCATTGAAATTGATACAGCATAATAAAAATATTTAGCTACTTCCCTTTTTTCAATGGATATGATATTATCCACAAAATGTTGAAGTAATATCTCTGTTATACTGAGAATAAATATTTGGCAACTTTAGTTTTTAAATAGTCACAATGATATACACATTATGTTTAGCTGGAATTATGGAACCTAAGTATTTTAACCAAGTACCTATCCACCATAATTCATAAAAGGTATTTATCCACAAATAGGTTATATTAAGAGATAACACTACATCAGTTTGTAGTTTTTATATTATTCTATCATCATTCTAATTTCAGTTAGAACTCAATCAATTGTCCATATATTACTTCAAGGTTTAAATTGCATTTCCTGCAATGCAAAGGCTTGGTTATGCATGAATATATCAAGGACTATGTGACTCAATAAACAAGAAGTACAATCAATGAAGCCAATAGAAATATTGTGCACAAAATAAAAAGAAGAAAGAAACTTCAGCCAAAGCAAAATGGATTTTGGATGTTATATATAGCTCTTCAAAAATAGTAATTGAATCCTGACATTAGAAGATTCAGCTTGGAGGACACATCAATCAAGTTTAACAAAGTCGAGCAAGCCTTTCTTCTCTTCACCCCAGTATAAAATATCATCTATGCTGTTGTACGGCTTCCGGTTCATGACAACTCAATGTTGGGCAACCAGTTCCATGCAAGAGACATTTTCTTGTGGTACCACGACTGAATCAAGAAGCCCAAATCAAAGTTTTGCTAGTAAAACTAACAATTCAACTACGATTTCATTTTCATCCTTTTCTCAATATAACGGGAATTACACCCCAGAACACAACTTGCACAATCCTTATTGGGTAACACAAATACATAAAAATAAAATTGCACATCTATTCACGTCATTCTAAGCTACCATTAAGCAAAATCTTCTCAGTATACCACTAATAGCAAAAGCCCACCAAATTACTCCATATACCAAATCTCCTATATTAAAAAACTGCAGAGCAAGCTATGCATTTCTATTAACCATAAATCTTGTTAGGGAACAGCCACCGGTGGACTGATTGGGGAAGAAGAAGAAGAAGGAGGAGAAATGGAATCTTCACCCTTGTCGAATTTTTTGCCGTCAGGGTCGAGTTTCTCGACCCTAAAGACATCCTCGAGAAGAATCATTTTTGCCCCTCGGACTCAACAGAAGAAACCTAACAATCGGTAGATGAAACACCGAGTGAGCGAGCGAGAGAAAGGAGACTGAAAACCCTCGAGTGAGCAGAGCAGCTCTCCTCTGCTACAACAACCAGCGCCGAGAACAAACGAACCAGAAGGGTTAATGAGGCGCGGTGAAAGAAGCACCGGTCGGAACGGTTAGAGATGAACCGGACGTGAGACCGAACCGATGGATGAAAATCCGGAACCGGATGAGAAGGAAATTGTCGAAAATAGCCACTCTACTTTGTGGTCGAGTGCGGCTTAGTTAACGGGCCACGGCCCCGTGACCACATGGCCCGAAATGTACGATAATTTTACCGGCGTGGCCGGACAAGTGACAGCCGCTTCGGTTAAGATTTTGTTTTACTGGAATAGCAAATTTATAGAATTTTCTGATTATTTTTATAAATGAGATATTAAAATTTAAAATTAATTTTATTTGGTATTTCAGAATATTCAGTAAAATCTATAAAAAAAATGCGTTCAACCAAATCGCTCCCTTGATTTTGGGGAAAAAAATTTCTTTATCAACAAAATTTTTAACATTTTCAAATGTTGTATTTGTTATATACTTACTTGATATACCCAATCGCATTCCAATTTATTGCATATACTTGGTCTATAAATTTAATTTACACCTGTCATCTATCATTTTCAATTATTTTGATGGTACCATGCTCTAAAAGTTAGAACAGACAATTCAAGCTAACCCAAAGTTTACATTGTGTTGGCCATAATTTCAGGCAATTCGAAAATATTGGCCCAGATATGAAATTTTTGTATTTTAGGTAGCCAACTGATAGTATAAATAATTTATTTTTAAAAATAATTTTAAATAATTTATATTTCACAATAAATTATTTATCGTATAATTGACTTATTAATCTAAATTTTATATTAATTTAAATAAAATATTAAAATAATTATTAAAATATAATTTATTTGTATAAGTAATTATTTTTTAAATTTTATCATAATTTTCTTTTTATTATAAGATTTATTTTGATACTTTCATGATAACGTATTTTTTTTAGCAGTGCTGACATTACCTAATTTATTTTTATGTTATACTAATATGACCTGATTTCTTGAGTTGTTCGAAAATACCAGTTTAGGTATGGTTTTTTTAGTGTTGTACCTGAGTCGTGTTTTTAGACTGTACCAAATTTTACCACCTCTAAATAAAGGTATGGGTATGTTTATAATTGTATTAATTTTAGCAAATTTTAATTAACTAAAAAATTAACATTATATTTCGCATTTTTGTTTTCCTCATTTTGTTATTTATAATATCTTTTAGGGCATTAAAATATAATATTTAAAAAGCCCAATCCGATGAATTCATTCGGTTTCCCTCTCGCACTTACCCAGCCGCCGCCTTCCCCCTCCTCCGGCCAAAGGAGACCGCTGCTTGCGGTTCCTCCTCCATCCTTCGCGTCTACAGGCTCGCCGATCGGCCCTCCCGCGCTCCAGGCTGCTGCTCAGCGCACACACCGGCCTCCGCCTGCTGTGTGACTCTGTCCAGTCCGTCCACTGCTCTGTCTGTCACGCCTCACTGCAATATTTGGCGCCAGTTCGCTCGCTGCTTCGAGGTGCTTCTTCGATCTGATAAGTACTGGTTGAGAGCTAGTTGATTTTTCATTTCATCTGTTTAATACTGATTTCAAGTGCATCCAGCTCTGGTAAACTGTGGAGATCCTAAGTCATTCTGTTAAGGACAAATTTCAAGCGTTTGCTCAGTCGGTTGGCTTTATAGTTTGGATGATTCTCTTATTCATCAAAGTATGAGCATATGTTGACGTGTTTTAACTGAGCGGAGCGGTTAGCTTGAAATGCTTTGAAGTCTTGAACAAAGCAGTGTCTTTGACTCGGTTCTTTTTAGTAGGTCTTTAACACGGTTCTTTAACTGAGCAGAGGCGTCTTTTAACGTCTTTGTGAGGTTTTTTCTGGCGTTACTGTCTCTTAGTTCATGCTGTTTTACCTTATATCCCTAGCTGTAACCTTTTGCCTCACTGACGCCTCTCATGTGATGATTTCTGCTGCTGGATGCTTTTATCTGCGAACTTCTCTTCGACTTGGAGTTTAATAATGGCAGATGAAATGCAGCACTCATCAGATTGTCTCAATAAGTACTTTCAGCTGATTATAGGAATGAAGGTTTTTTTTCCCCAATGAATAAGGAATGAAAGGTTAGCTACTGATTGAGAAAAAAATGTTTTTGCAATAGTGATCAAGCTGTTTTAAAGAGCAATTTGACCAGAGAAGAGAAATAAATTCCCAGTTATTTAATATTCTTCATGCATATACTGTTCAAATTTACATATAATTGCTTGCGTGATTGTATGGTTTTTCATATGCAAACCCAGTCAGTGGCTTGATCAAATTATGGGTTTCACTAGTTAAGCATCAAATGCTTGCTCTATAGAAACCATTTTTTGAGGAGTCTGAATATTCAAAAACGAGAAACTTAGTTTAGATAATTTCTTTCTTGTCCAATTTATTGTATGTCACATAGATTTCATTGATGGTTTGGATATATTGCTTGTGAAAAACAGCTCTATTAGGATAGACGTAAATGTGATTATGCATTGATTGGTTTATAATGACTTACTGTTTATTTTCTTGTGAATTATATATAGATGTTGCAAGAGGCAAGTGCTGATATGATATTTCAGTCAATGATGATGCTGTGAATGATATCGTGCTTGGGGTCACCACTGGGCTCCGCCGGTCTCTTCTTCATAGTTGCACCGATGTCGGCAAATAGAGAGGACAAGCTGGTGTGAGGGCACTGCAAGGCCCCGGAATGGGAGTGTTAGGGCCTCATCTTACTGACTGTGAGATAGTTCTCTCACAGATCAAGCATCAAGAGAAGCAGCTCTGCCTCAAAAGGAGGTATGTCTCTGTCTGCACAATTGCCTTAATTTCTCATGCCCATCCGATTTGTCCTGTGTTTTTGTCTGGATGGATGCCATGGCATCCGGGTCCATGGTTAAGTTTAAATCAGAACCCATTGAAGTTTATGAGAGTTCTAGATTTGATGTGGACCTGACATATTTATGGTCTGTGGAGCTCATCAACATTGAGGATTTGAAGCAAAGTATAAGCGTATCTGCATTGAATCTTTCTGATGTTAAATGTTGAAAGATAGAAGAACATTATAAATTTTTTGCGATTGGATAGTTTGAACGCATGAAATAGGAAAGCATGGAGTTTCTCTATTGAGATGATTGGGAAAGGGGACAATTGTATCCTGGGCAGTGAGTAATGTGATACCTAGAGCTGTTTTGCTGGCTAGCAAAAGTTAGAATCAGTCTCTGGAATGAACCTTTTTAATTGGGATTTATTTTTGAGCTCCACTTCTTTCTTTCATGTGTTCCTGAGCTGCACTTCCATCCGTTCGAAGTGATCTAGCCAATGCATACATGCTTCGTATTGGGATTTATTTTTGAGTTCTCTTTACTAGAACATGAAGGAGGCAGAGGAGGTTATAGTTTATTCCCTTATGCGTCACCTTGGAACTCAATGCAGGTGGTTGATGGGATTGCCGTTATCCCGATTGGAACAGGAGCGTATTGAAGGACCCAAGTTTTTAAAGGAAAAGTAAGTGCTGCATTTTCTTTTTAAAAAAATTTGTAGTATGACCAGAATGATTGAATCCATGTTTTCTCAGGACCTTGCCGGAATCATTGCTTAGAGAGGATGATGTAAGTTTTTCTGCCAAATGTCAAGCCTAATAATTTTATGGTACTATATTGTACTGGATGTGCTTCATGCTGACATATTTTTAGTTAAAGATTGTAAATTGAATTTCACCTATTCAAGCCTCTCTTTTAAAAGTTAGGATATTTGGTCCTCTTTAATTTTCAGTCTTAACAGTCATTTGTAGTTATCATCTAACAGTGGATTGTAATATTGTGGTAATACCACCATTCCATTGTAATCTCTGCCTATCTAAGTCAAATGTCTCCCCTTCTCCTCACTGGCATTCTTCATGTTGTGTTTCAGATATTTTTTGAGACTGCAAAAGGTCATGTTGAAGAAGCGTATGGAGTACAAAGTACCAAAAGTGAGTGCAGTGTTGCTCCTGAGAATTTTGAACCTTTTGATATGCCTAAGACAATCAGACATCTTCATTCTCACTTCAATGATTTGACTACTAGGGGACTTTATCATTTAACAATGATAGTTACAGGAGGCTCCATCAAAGATATGAAAACTCGCCAGAGTATGCAAAAAGTTGTTAAAGAATATCTTCCAAAGGTTCTCCGTAAGCACAGAAACAGTAGCTGCATCTGTGAAATGTGTAAGCAGCTTCATCAACTTCTGAGTAATCCTCGCAATTTCCAAGGAAGTAATCCAATGTTTCTGGCTCCAGCGACTCGGTCTGAGAAGGCTGCTGTTATTAAGCTTCTTGATAGACTTGATGGATTCCCGTATCGAGTTCTGGTTGCAATATCCAGAGAGCTAAAAGGAAAGCCAGTGAAAGCCCCTTCTAAATGTGGACGAAGTCGAGATGACCTGGTGAGGCAAGTGAGAACAACTAGTATGAATATGCTTTCAGAACTTGATGAGGGGGAGGCACTACAGGAGCCTTTAGCCAAAGCCATGACAATAGCTGTCTTGAGTCTGAAGCTTACTTCTGGTCCTCAAAATTTCTACTTAACAGGCTTTCGTGAAATTTCACCACAAGTGAAAGCCTTGCAAGATGATGTAGTGAAGGCTATTTGGCTCTTGAGAACAAAAGAATTCCAATCTTGCGAGCTTGATAAATTGAGAGTCTTCTTTTACCCTGAGAATAAAATTTCCAGGGATTATATAAAACCTTCAGTTAAGAAAATGTTAACTGATTATCTTTTTGACTCCTGTGATGTGGAAGCAATTCCCAAATCTATATTAGAAGGACTGGCTTTTATTAATCGTAAGTCTCGGACTGTACAAAATGCAGTCTTTTCCAAGGATGAACTTAAAGAAGAGGTTGAATGTATAATGGATTTGAGTGCCCAGACCAAGCAGCTTGCTTGGGATTTGCTCCCTGCAAATGAGTATCATAAAGGTTTCACTGATGCATATCTAGAGGAGTTACAAGAGAGTGATGATGATGATTTTAGTGATGAAGATGGAATTGAAAAACCCCTGCAAAGCTGGAAAGCTGATGGCTCAGAGGCAGAACTTGTAGAAGGCTTTGGGGAATCGGTTGCAGTCGGTTTTGGCCAGATGCCTTTCGATAGGAAGGAGAGCAGTTTTTCCCCTCTTGTCATGGCTGGCAATGTTGTTACTCCAAAACTTGAACCAGATCTCCGTACCAGATTTGAGTCTGCTTCACCTTGCTATACTGGTGTTTCGTTCCTATTCGAGGATTCCAAGCATTCTGAAGGCAGGGCTTGCATGGAGATAGATAGATTGGGACACACAAGTGATTTATTTTCTCCTGTAGTGTTGGCTAGTGATACTTTCATGACTTCACATGTGAGATTCTCTGCCAATTCATTTGAGAGACATAAAATTGAAACTGATGCTCTGGGGGACCAAAAACAGTATGCCAGCAGGCAATGTCCTTGGCAAAATCAGTACCTAGCTATTCAAGATGTTTGTGATGAGACAAGTATGGTCGCTTACAATCTTGTCGGTTTTATGCTTGAGGAATTAGTGAGGGCTGAAGGTTTAGAGCTTGATGCAAGAGAGAGATTTTATCTCAAGGGTGAATACTCTTGTGAAGAAGAAGACCATTCAGGTAAATTATAAAATTCTATTTTGCATTTGATCAGAGAACATTTTCTATTAATGTATGGTGTGAGAACAGACTTAAATGAGCATGGATTTGTAGAGGGGGTAAAGGCCTGCAACAATGGCATCCCTGACACAGTTCAACATCTCAGCGCTTTTTACTCACTGAATTTGGTGAAAATGATTAATTATTTTCTTACAGTTGCAAGAAAGAAGAAAGCAAATGGGTGGGACGATGAGAAAAGGTCAGTTATCCATCGGGCAATCCAGATGTTAATTCCCTCCCTCCAAAAGAGGTAATTCAGCCTGTCGTTTACCATTCTATGGAATTGCATGTGCTTCTAAGATTAATTGCAAGATGTTTCTTGATATTATTCTCCAGAGATCCCAGTTGCAACATTTTTTTATAATCCTTTGGAATCCATGTTCTTCATTGTTTATAGTAAATTGTAACAATAAACACCCCACCGCCCACCCCCAAAGGAAAATTGAGGAAAAAAAGGACTGGGGTTGTTATGATTCATGGATTTTTCAGTTAGACCGCAGGAAATATCTGATGATTCTTACTGTAGTCTTGCCTTAGTATGGAAAAGAAGTGGTGTGGAAAAGAAGGAAATATCAGATGATTGTTTCCATTCCATGTGACTGTTAATTTACTTAGTTGACACAGTTGATAGTTTACAACAGAGAAGTGATTGTTCTAGGGCTCTCTTTCCCTTTGCCGAGTCTTTTATTTACGTTATTCTCATTCTTTTACTTTCATGCAGTGCAATGGGAAAAGTGGAGGAGATCATGGAGATTAGATGATGGCCCTTTCTTCGTTCCTCTGATGGATTTCCATTGTACATTCGTGACTCTCTCAAGTTACTCCCATTCATTAGCCTACTGTTCACATCTGTCCCCAAAAGTTATGCATGATATATATATATATTGTCATGGTTTAGTATATGATCCCCTGAGCTGACAGAGTTATCTGCTAGATGAGATTGTAGAAGCTAAAGGAGCTCAAAATCTTACCCAATTAACGAAATTATTCTAGGACTATGTTAAACGACTCTGATTCTTTTAGCATATGCGGAGATTTAGTTCCTGGGCTACTGTGAGGATTGTAAGCAGAAGGCATTTGCTATCTTGACCCTGTGGATCTCAATTGTTGAATGTATTGTCGTAAGATTTTGTCAGTTTTGGTAACATATGGCCTATTGCGTTTTCCTGTTATTATATGCAATGATTCATATCACCTTAATGTGGGGCCGTTGATTCATGTGGTGATTTCTTGATATGATCTCTGTAACGCTAGGCGTAATTTTAGTCTTTCTAATAATGAGAATCATGCTCGATTTATTTGAATTCACCTGCAACCAACCAGTTGGGAGAGAACCAATAGATTCCTTTTTGGGGAGCGATTAGGTACAAATATTTTATCTTGATGGGTTTGGTTTGAAAAATAAGTAAAAACTTACAGGTTGAGATTGTCAAACAAAAAGGGTTGTGATTGTGGCTGGGGGGTTGATTGTGAGAAGTATATCCAAAGAGTGAACAAGTTGGGACTCTTGTGATGGATGGGGAGATAAAGGAGATGACATACGAGGGCTTTTTCTTTTTTGGGCATTTCAAGAAAATAACTTCATATATATATATATATATATATATAAAAGAAGGAATTGTCCGGTTATCTATGTATAGTTACTCTTGTTAATAAATATATAGAATTTTTGCTTAATGGTTTAATTTAAACTTTTCCATACCCATGATGCAATATATGAAAATTTTGGGTATATTTGGATTGAAGGATTTAGAGGGGAAGGGCTACAGGGAGGAAGGGGAGGGCACATCAATTATCCTTGTTTGAATAGAGTTATGGAGAGGAGAGAAGGGGTGGGTTAAGGGGTAAATCAACCATTATGCCTTGCTAATACTCTGTAATTATTGAATTGAAAGTTTTAATTGTAATTTTACTCATATTCCTCATTATCCCTCCATATTTCCTACGCTTGGAGATATAAAAAAAAAAGTCAACTATTTGAGAAATTTGATTATTCCTCCGTAACTCTCTAGAAAAAAATTACAGAGCATTTGATTTCCAAAGGTGTCAGTCCTTTCCACCGAAAAGCTGAAAATTAATTGCATTAGAAAAGGGGGTGAGTCGACCACCAAGTTAAGAATGTCGTGTAATAGTTCAAGTTTTACACAAGTTTATAATTGAAAATTATGAAAAGTCCGTATTTGGTATTAATAATAATAGATTTTAAATAGTATAATATATCGTAAAGTGGATGATTTGATTGTTACGATGGTATATACCATTGATATATATATATATATATTGCGACTATTTAATGTACGAGCGTGTTGCAGGTTTGCTGTCCCGGCAATGTTGCAGTGGAACCTAAACGACCTCCGGGAAAAAAGGAAACACGGAGAACGCTTCCGACGTTACGTGTTCTCGCTTTCCGTCTTGCGGGCATTCATTCGTGGCTCTGGTTTGTTTTTAATAGCCAAGCTGCCTGATTTCAAATATATATATATATATATATATGCATTTATGTATGTTTAGTCAAAAGTCGTATATAGGCTGATGCTTTTTCTACAGCGATAATGTAGGACACAAGTTGCTGCGAAATGACTATTTTATCCAATCTTAAAAAAATTGGTCAACTCCCAACTCACTCTACTGAAGGGCAAAGGTATATCATTTTCCATAGTTTTAAAAACCGGACCGGGCTGACCGGTTTAATTTGGAACCGGCCACTTACCTGGTCTGATTCTCATAAATAATATAATTACACTTTAAATTAGGTCAAATTCGGTTGACCGTTGGGTTCTTAGTCAAACCAGTAAACCTAATTGAACCGATGAGAAAATCGGTCAACTTAAAATAAAAAATAAAAAAATTATAACGTACTTATTTTATTTTACTATACTTATATTCATATTTTATGTTGAATTTGAGACTAATATAATGACTATATTAATAATTTTTATTATAAATCATAGTAATATTATATCGATTTATTGGTAATATTATATTATTAATATAATTTATTAAACATACGGTTCGACCCACTGAACCCCCAGTCCGACCCATGAACCCATACCTTGACTAGTTCCCGGCCCGGTCCGGTTTAAAAACTATGCCATTTTCTATTCAAAGAATTACCTGAACAATATGCATACATACATACATACATGCATATATATTTCAGAATAATAACAATTTTGGAAAAGCCTGCGTTCATACCGATATCAGTAAGGAGCAAGAAAAACCCAAAAGAGATAGGGCATATTAGGTCATTTGCTTATATATTATAAATGAATAAATTATCCGTATCAAGCCGATAAAGTATAAGAAAGTATGGATAATCACACATAATTCGGGACCAAAAAAAACAGAGTTTGGAATTTTGATCCTTATTATTGGGATTTCTTATACTATTGTTATTTTCCTCTCTTACCGATGAACCCCAACTAGATCAATAGACATGCTTTTCAACTGGAAAAAAGTAAAGGGATTGCAATACTTACAGTATATTTACGGTTCTCTTAATGATATTCTAATTAGACATACTGAAGAAAAGTAGGATGATAGCTTATTGTCTCAATTACATGGGAAATCCATGGTGCAAGAAAGTAATAGAATTAATATCGAAATTCGTAAATTCGTAAGAGGTTGAATATGTTTCTACCTAAAAGTTTAATATAATTGCCGATGTGATGCACCATCTTACTATAAGCCCATAACTTTTCCCCTTAATTTTTTGACATGAGATCTGGAAAGGTAAAAGAGTGTAAAATGTTTGGTCAGTAAAATAGAACCATAATTTCTTAATGTGAGGTTGAGATTGATATCACTTACCGTGCCATTTTCGAAGGAGAAAAAAAATAAAGGAAATAAAATCGAGCCAACTGTTTTGATTAAGGATTGCCTGTCGCCCATGATGATGCCAAGTTGCCACCAGTGCCTCAACGTTTTCAAGGAAGGGTTTTTTCTTTCTTTCTTTCTTTCTTTCTTTTTTTGGGTTGTCACCACCATAGTTTTAAAAACCGGGCCGGCCGATTCGATCTGTTCGATCAGGAACCGGCCACTCACCCGGTCCGATTTCTAGATTTAACCAATTTATAATTAAAATATGGTTAACTCCAATTGAACCAATCAGTTTCCGTTCTGATTGGTAAATCTAATTGAACTGGTAAAAAAACTGATCAAATTAAAAATTTTTAAAAATAAAAATATATTATAATATACATATTTTATTTTATTAGACTTATATTTATATTTTATATTGAACTTGTGGTTAATATAATGCTTATATTTTTGCTTTTTATTATAAATCATTGTCAACTTATTATATTATGTCAATTTATTTGTAATATTATACTATTAATATTATTTATTAAATATACGGTTCAACCCATTGAACCCCTGATTCGACCCATAAACCCATGCCCTGATCGATTCCCAGCCCGGTCCGATTTTTAAAATTATGGTCACGTTCACATTTATTTAGGAGTTCATCACACTTTGATTACTCAATCTTTGAGTGAAATTGACCATTTTCAATGGTAAATGGATTAAGGAAATGGTGTTTGGTGCAACGGCACCGCTCTCGGCCAAACAGTTAAGATATTGTAGACTTAATCCTCGTTGTAAGATTTACCGTACTCCTTTTATTTTCTTAATTCTCGTGTAGATCCATATGTCTGATATGTAATCAGAATAAAAAATTGGAAATGGATTATAACAATTCCAAGAGAGGTTTTTCTAGCTAAAAAATTTTAATGTATGTGAGAAGATATTACTTAAAATGGGTGAATTCTCTTACTTCTTTAGTTTAAACATATATTTCGATGTACATGAAATAAAATTTGATATAATAATACCAATTTTTCGATTTAATCGGTGCGATCATGTGTGTTATTGAATCATTTCAAATAATAATCCATGTTGATGATGTAAACAAACTCTGCCGCGCTGGCTCCATCGAAATTGGAAATGTGATTGACACGAGAAGCAAAAATCTCGATGAGCCATCTTACGTAGTGCCGTCCGTCGATGAGCATAGCCCCCACCTGCAAGAATAATTCAATGAGTTTTCTTCGAAGCGATGGATTTATCGGATCACGGGAGGGTCCCGTAGCAATTAAGTCAACCTCGATGGCAACCCTACTTCCAAGGCTGAAATCACATGCACGCACGTCGTTCTGGCTCGCCTTCAACTCACGCTTCCTTGACAATAACGTATACATGTGTGTGTGTGTGTATATATATATATACACACGTACGTAAATATTATACACGTAGGATCACACTTTTAAAAACTGGACCGGCCGGTCGGACCGCCACTTGGTCCGGTTTACTTAATTAACCAAGATGCATTCTAAATCCAATCATATCAATCTAAACCGTCAATTTCCGGTTGGACACCGACCCTAACAGAATTGGAGATTGAGTTGAGTAAATTAAAATTTATTTTTAAAAAACGGTCAATTCCTATATCTATTTAAAAAAACAACATTGGTATCACATTTTATTTTTATGAGACTTAAATTTATATTTTTTTGTTAAACTTAAATATTCGAATAGATATTTTAAACTTATCATTGTTAATTATATCTTATTATTATTATTATTTATTAAATATATAATTTGATCAATTAAACCATGATTGGTCCTATAAATTTATAAACCCCTACATTAACCAAGTAAATACCATGGGAGAATGCCATATATATATATATATATATATATCTGCGGTGCATCAGCATGTGAACAGCGCATTGCCTACACATCTCTTCTCTTACACTCCTTTTCCCTACGTACTCCAAGAAATGCTTTAGGCATTTAATCATCCAAATCAAGTTATTTTCGGTGACCGGCCGGCTCGGCATTGCCGGTCATGCTACGCATACGAAAGTCGAAAACCGTGTGGGTTTTTTTTTTTTTTTCTTTATAAGGCTGGGGGATTGAACCCTTCATTAATGGTCCGAGCTGCAGTTACTATATCTACAGAGAGTTCCTCGTTTCTCCACATTCCCTGTGATATCGAGTGTGGGGCGGGGGAGAAAAATGAGGAGGAGGAGCCTGGGGTCCATCCGGACTCTCCTACTGATATCGGTGTGCTTCATTGGTTCCACCGGCAGGTGGGGCCCGGGGAAGGTCGATGCGGCGGATACGTTGCAGTCGAAGGAGCTGCAGTGGCACTATTATCGGCTCCAGGATAGGTGCCGGGACGCCGAGGTTTATGTCAGGCACCAGGTCGAGGAACACTGGAAGCATGACAAGAGCATCGCCCGGAAGTTCCTGAGGCTGCTGTACTCCGATTGCTTAGCGAACGTACGTGATAGTCGGCTCCTCTCCCCCGAGCAGGGCGATGCGAGATGATCATGATTAGTCGGTGCTCTGCTAAGGTTGTCTTTAAATATGTGTTCTACAGGGGTGTGATGCATCGATCCTGCTGGACGGGCCAAACTCGGAGAGGAAGGCGCTGCAGAACTCGGGACTCGGAGGGTTCGCTCTGATCGACAAGATCAAGACGGTTCTCGAGCAGCGCTGCCCCGGAGTCGTCTCCTGCGCCGATATCCTCAATCTCGCCACGAGGGATGCTGCTCATCTGGTATGCTACTGATCTGCTGCCACATGTTCTAAACGTCGTTCAGCGTACAGCTTGGTTGAGCTTAGTTGCCATATGAGCGTCACTCACCTGCATTAAGTACTGGCACAACTCCATTGCTCCGTTGAGGAACTCCCGCCCCGCTGATGAGAAAGTGGAATCTCTGCTAAACAATTGATTTCCCACCCACCGAAGAGGATTTCGGATCCATTTCTTGAACGGCGGGTGACGCTCCCTGGAGAACAACTCCGAACCATGGAGACTTTCTCTAGCCATCTTTTGTTCCTACCACCTCTTTAAGACATACGTGTCTATTTATGACTTGGAAAATGAAATATGATAATATCTTCCCTTAGAAGCCATTTTAGTATAGAGTAAAAGTGTTGAAAGTCATACCAATATAAGTTAGATGAATTTGTTTACATTTTTTTCCTTAAATTAAGGTTTTAAGTTTGAATTTTGTAAATGAGAAAAAATTTATATTGAGATAATTTTATATCATAGTGATGTAATTTGACTAGAATCTGGATGACTGGGGGTTGAATTAATTTCTAGGTTACCGGAGATTGACGGTGCTGTTAAATTACGTGCAGGCGGGTGCGCCATCGTATCCTGTGTTCACGGGGAGGAGGGATGGGCCACGGACGACTGCTGCCTCGGTGGACCTGCCATCACCGTCCATCTCGTGGGAACAGGCTCTGGCCTACTTCCAATCAAAGGGCCTAGATGTGCTGGACTTGGGAACACTTCTCGGTAAGTGATTGCATTAAATTACACGGCCTCCGTAGTTCCTACTCCTTTATAATCATTAAAAAATCAATAATATAATAAAAATTGCTTTTGACTTTTTATTTTTACCCAAATTATGTACTGATAAAATACGCAGGGGCACACTCGACCGGAATGACCCGTTGCCGCTACATCACCGACCGGCTCTACAACTTCAACCGAACGGGCAAACCCGACCGGGACATGGACCCGAGTTTCCGGGCCAAGATGAGCAAGCTCTGCCCGCCCCGGTCCAAGGGCCAGCCCGACCCGCTCGTCGACCTCAACCAAGAGCCGGGATCGAACTACCGGTTCTCGAGCTCGTACTACTCCGGGATCCTGTCCCGCCGGGCCGTGCTCCACCTCGACAACGACCTGATCAACGGGAACGACACGCAGCAGATCGTCCGGGAGTTCGCCGTGGGGTTCGAGGACTTCCGGCGGTCCTTCGCCCTCTCGATGAGCCGAATGGGGAACATCGGTGTGCTGACCGGCAGCCAGGGGGAGATCCGCCGGGACTGCCGGTTCACTAACGCGGAGAGACCGAGCTAGTGGGGCGGTCCGGTTCCACAATTCCGTGGTGGATCTGGAGTTCAATGTTTTGGGAGATTGAGATGCGCTGTAATTAATTAATTATTATAATAAAGCAAGGAGGAACCATAAATTGCGTCTTTATTTATTTTGTCTGCCTCCGCAAATTTATCGAATTTGGAGTTTTAATTATCTTCTCAAATTTTCTATTTTTGGCGACAGATAAAATATCAAGTTAAATTTGTACATTCATAGTTACTAATAAATACAAATCGAGCAAGAATGAATTTATCGGAAAAAAAATCCCAGAAAAATATGAGAACTTGATCTTGACCGTCCATTAGAAACAATATATGTATGTACGGACTACAGATCGATCCTTCGTCCTCTTGTACTAGATATATATATATATATATATATAAATAGCTATTAAGTAATGTCGCGTAATTATTACATACACTTACTCCACCTTTTATTCTAAGCGATCTTTTCCGATTTGGTATTCTGAATTGCTGAGTATGGGATGGTCAAACCCGACCGTGACCCCCAATTTAACTTTCCTTTCTAGTGCTTCCAGGTTTACGGCCGTCTCCTAGGAGGAGGAGCAGGAGCAAGCTGGCCACCATCGGCTTGATCGGAGCGAACCGGTACACTACACTGGCTCTCGAATGAAGGCAAGTCTAGCCTCCCCAAGATAGATAGCATGTTGGATTGAATCGTGATATCAAACATTTGACTTAACTCGATATGATACAAAATCTATAATGGTCCTACAAGTAGTCCTGCTCCTGCCCCAGCGCCAAGTCTAAGAATTTAAAGTTTTAAGTGGTAATTGATAGGGTAGGCCCACCAACTTGGCGCCCACTGGTAATTGGACCCATGGCCGAATCCTACGACTGAGCCCACAGCATGACCAGCTCAAGAGCAAGGCCCAAGAGCTCAACAGGCGACATGATGACTCCTGCAGTGATCAAAAAGGAAAGGCAAAGGTAGTAAACAGCCCAAACAGCCCCTCAAGGAAGCAGATGGCTTGGCTACGCCGCCAGGAGTTGTGAAATTACCTACACAAAAGATGAGGCTACATCAGTCTCGATCTACGCAGAGGACGAGGCGATGGTGATCAAGGCAGAGATTGCTGGCTGCAACATAAGACGAGTCCAAATGGATAATGGAAGATTCATGGACATCCTTTATTACGATGCCTTCAAGAAGATGAGCCTCAAGGGATTCTTGCTCTGTTCGCTAATGCGGGTTTAATGGTGGGACAGACTACCTGATGGGCTTGATAGCATGACGTTTTAGTTGGGTTAGTTGGGGGTGGGAAACAAGACCACTAGTTGCATCTCTGCATTTTCTGTGGTTGATGTATCATTTGGTTATAATGCCATAGTGGGGAGACCAACCTTGAACACATTAAGAGCCGTCTCCTCCACCTATCATCAGAAGGTGAAGTTCTTGATCGTGAACGACATTGGAAAGGCACTGGGAAGTAAACAATTGGCAAAGAAATGCAACATGGCCACGATTAGAAATGCTCGGGACCATCCCACCTTGCAACAGGTGGAGATAGACCTGAGAGATGAGCAAGCGTGCCCCAGCCCGGCAGGTGACCTTATAGAAGTACCCTAGGGCCCGGTCAAGCGATGAAGGTCAGTGCCTCACTTTCGACCAAGTTCAAGGATGCATTAGCGGTGTTGCGTTGGGAGTGTAGGGACATCTTTGCTTGGGCACCCTCCGACATGCCTGGCATCAATACTTCATCGATCACTACTCATTGCTTGGCTGTGGACCCTTGTGCCAGACCTGATGCCTAGAAATTGGGTGTAGACAGACGTGCCATTGCTATGGAAGAGGTGAATCGCCTGCTTAATGTCGGCTTTATCAGGGAGGTATGATTTCAGACTTCGGTGGCAAAAGTCGTTTTGGTTAAGAAAGCTAACAAGAAGTGGAGAACATGTGACAATTACGTAGGCTTGAATAAGTGCTTGAAGGACGCGTATCCTTTACCACAGATAGACCAACTCGCTGTTGCTACTACAGGTTTCGAACTCCTGAGTTTCCTGAAGATCCACATGAATCCTGAAGATGATGTGGAGGAGACGTCATTCTACGGTGGACGTCATTCTATTGGGCGTTGTGTAATGCCACAAGATGATGTTTTTTGGGCTAAAAGATGCCAGTGCTACCTATCAACACTTGATTAACAAGTTGTTTACTATATGGATAGGCCAAACCATGACACATCGACGATATGGTCATTGAACCCATCTTCATCCCTTCTGTCCAACAGAATTTTACGAGATTGAAGGGTCCTACAAGTTTGGGGAGTGGTCAGGTCTCCGGTGCCAGCTCAGTGTTCTCTCTAAGCTGTCCACCAAGGGCCAACTAGAAGCTCGGCCAAATTGTGCGATTTCACTGCCCTCTTCTTTATTAGCTAACTCTGGTTGATCGGTCCAGCCTAATGTACATTGGTTATGTTCAATTTTAAATCAATAAGATCATGAAATCACCCTTTCACCAACTTCGACATTATTAGATCCGATTATTATGTATTTTGGTCACTCCATTCTTCTCACTACGAACCATCTTCTTGAGCAGGCGCATTCCTCACAATCAAGGGTCTGAAGAGGCCTTTGTGAAGATGAACAGACACCACACAGCTCCTTAAGGCACAGTCCCGAATCATCTCTCTTCCTCAGCTAGAAAAATGGTGTTTGTACAATTCAAACAGAAACAAACCATACTCAGGCTTGGAAGGCAAGCATGGCTTCTTGTTTGCCACCGCTAAAGGAAAAAAGAGGACATCAACTGTGCCAGGCAATATCCACCAAATGCATCTATCCTATGGAAACAGATAGTGAGACCCTACACGAAAAAATCTCAGGGTGTAGCTTATTCAACGGAGCAATAACTTATGGGCAACTAGACCTTGGGATGCTAATGTGTAGCATTTGAAGTAATAATTTCATCGATGATTAAAATAAAAAAATAAGATGCATTGTAGTTGGAAAAATAATAGTAGGAAGCATTTTATGAACATGTCACAAAAATCTTGGCCCACTTTTATGTACAGACAACACAAATCCCTGCATTCTGCAGTCACACATCCCTTACCTTGATCTTGACATCCCTAGGTGACTGGATAGTCTTCTTGGGGCTTGAAGGATGTGCGCTGAACTTGCTTACCAAGAGCTTAAAACATGGCAGAAATATTAAGTAAAGCCCGGCCATGATAAAGGGTGCTGCGACAGCCCATCCTAGAAGCTGCAAATAATTGAGAGGGTGGACATTTTTAAAACCATAACTAAAGGCAAGAGATGCTCTTCTCATAAAATAACTATAATGATTTTGATGATGCAAAATTAGTTTCAAAAAGTGAAAGTTCGGATGATTTTGAAGTGCAGAAAAGGGTTCAAGTGTTCTGTTGGCAAAATTATCCAACAGATGCTTCCCTCCTAATCAGAAGAAACCTATCCACAGATAAAAACTATAATCCCTTCTTCATTTTTGGTTTTGGGGTGGGGGGTTGGGGGGCGCTTGTGGTTGGTGGGGCGCTAATACAATTGATGCAAGAAATAATATCATGAAAATGCTTAGCCTAATCTACCTAAATAGCTCAACCTCATAACCATCTGTCAATCATTCCGAAGACAATCAGATAGTTGTCAATAAATGACTGCAATTATCGCCACAATAGAAGTTTCATCCCAGCACAATTTCCATCATCTATCTCCGTAGCAATATATTTTCTATTTCTAAGACGGAAGATTCCTTCAAGTCTTCCAAAGGGTGCACTATAAAAGTGCTGTCTTGGTACTTCAGTTACATGTATCAAGATGAACTAAATTTCACAAATATTTGGAAAAACTCCTTCTTAGTAGTTATTCAGATATTTTAAATGAGTTCCTAAAGTAGCATTTCACTGTTTGATGCTCATCAGATCACAGATGAAAACCTCTTTTTCCCACTATATTTCTATTTTCATCAATATTTTATCTTGGGTATGTGGGATGACCATCTAATCTTACCGCATGGAGAATACTCAACAGCACTTCACGTGAAGCTTGACCAGTCAAGACTCTCTTGAGCGCATCAGATGTTAATGGAAAATGAGGACCACCAGATATAGCTTCTCCAAATCGCAAAAATGGGATCACAAGGCTTCAAATAAAAATGCATGGCCATACTTGAGTAAGAAAGAGACAACATCCTACCACTCAATCCAGCCAACATATAAAAAGTGCAATGGATAAACCAAAGACAAAAACCATACAGTGAAAAGTGTCATTTCCCTGAAAGCAAGCTGACTTCTTCATTACTCATCAGGGGAAACAAAAACAAACTGACTTATGCATTGACAGCCTGCTTCAATGAGGCATATGCCAAATGCTCTCCTCAATGATGTATTCTTGATTTCACAGCACAGGTGCAAACACTTTCAGAGAGCTCATTCAAGGTACGAAAACATAAAAGTATTTCTAATGAAAATATATGACTTGACCTAGGATATTTGGGCAACAAGAACCAACAGAAAGGTCCTTGAACTACTTAGTCAAAATGTGCTGATACTGGTCCATCCATCCAGCTCAAATTACAGTAAAATTTAATCTTACTGTAGGTGATGTAGAAACAAGTCCTTTTCTCTATTCACCTTTATTTTTTCCAGATTTATTTATATATGCAACATAATGCAACTTCTCTATTTAAACTTGCATCGACCACAGATTTGCAATTTTCTCCATGCACTTTACAGGTAATAATTTTGCATTTCAGATAATAATGTCAATAATAACTAAGCATTAAAATCTCTGTAGTATTCAGACCATATGAACAAAATGACACCAGCAAACCACAGTAAGAATGAACAGGCTCAAAAAAATAATTTACTAACCTCAGTTCTATAGGAGTAGCAATAAAGTTAAACAGCATAACACTGGGCGAATGACAGAGGTGTCCCAGCAGGGCAATGGCCATCCCACAGAGAAAAACAGTAACCCCTGCCAAAAATGCATTCATCTCATTGGTTGCATGCTTTTTCCAACAGGATTATGTAAAGAATTCTGACAACAAATTTCCAAAAAAGAAATATACAGATAGGAGACGTTATGGGACACCTTCTCTATGAATGATCTTATCCAGTGGCTGCATCTATGCAGGTTACCAGTGCAAATACATGTTCTTCCATCTTATTTTGAACATCAGTTTTATTCAATTGAATATCTTCTTGGTAGCCACCAGTGCCTTATCTTATTTAGGAGGGGAAAAAACTAAAGATCCAGTCGCCAATGCAATTCTTTTAACCATTACTAGAATGCACATTTTATATGGGAGCAAGCATTACCAATAAGGATTAAGGATTTAACTTGCTCAAGCCAGTATAGTTTTCCACAGAAAGACATGACTTACAGAATCTGAATTTATAATGCATATACATAAGGGTGAATATGCTAACAGAGAAAAGGATCAATGGCTGCATGAAAGACCAGCTAAGGCTAATAGCAGGTGCATACACTACTTGCCAGAGTATAAAATTTCTTCAAGGTGTAATCCTCTAGAAAAAGGCCCCTACATACCACATATTGGAAAAACCCCAAGGGTAATGCCAAGAGCTGAAGAGAATGCCAACTGCCTTGGCTCTGCACCCCTGAGATTTGACAGACTTGGCACTATTATTATCCGTCGTAAGCATTGAAGCCAATCAATGAAGACAGAATAATAGCATAAACAGAGGCTGAAGGTAGTTAATATTTAAAGACTTGACAACAGCAGAGAACCCTCCCACAGAATACCAGAAATATGCAAGAGATAGCAAGAGACCCATTCATTCCAACAGGGGAAAAGAGTTTGTACAGATAGCAAGAGACCCTTGGATTTTGACAAAGAAGTGACTTGTGAACAGGATTTGAGTGACACAGGTGAAGAACTACAAATTAGAGTTACTCTATTCCTGCTTTTACAATTGCTAGGATTATCAGATTAACTGGAAAATCGATGCCACAGACAGCAGCTAAGAATTTTATTTTTCACATGTATTTTGTGGATTGAAGACAAATCAACAACTAAGAACCATTATCAAATTTATCCAGAAATGACATCAAGAAATTTGGAAAGTGAAAGCTGAGCTCTGGTCCTCCTCCAATCATCTCTCCTTGTCTATCAGCCAATGCTCTCTTTGGGTAGCAGATGAATAAAAATGCTTAGTTCAACCTTTTGTCTATGGCATTAACTTGTAAGTAACATTAGAATGATTCCCAAGCTACAAGAGCACAATATGATAATTGACACAAGCAAATTAAAATTGTGAAAAGAAGAAAATGTTTGCAGCTTCAACTGAGGAGAAATACAAAGGAAAATTACGACTCAAAGAGAAACAATAGAAATACACGAATTCCTGGAAAGTTAGTGAGAACCTGCGGAGAATTTGGAGAAGGGGATCAACAATTTTCTTGTGAAACCAAGTAGTCGTTCCGACTCTTGGCGTTGCCATCACTCGTCAATCTTTTAAGCTGGGATTCTCGAGCCAGCTAAATGAGTAATGAGGATCTCATTGGACAATATTTGAAGTGAAGCAGGGATCAGTCCATCATCCATGCAAATATTACATGTAACTTATTCAGTACACAAAGAATAAATCCAAGGCAAAATACACTTGATAATTACTAGAAAAATCGTCTTCAAATTCAGTAGTTTCACCATTGTAATTATAACTAAATATTGGCATTATAACTACCACAGTGAAAACTGATGGTAATTAATGGTGACCTTTTATCGTCAAGCAAGCATCCAGTGAAAATTAACTCCTTAGGTTCGTCATGCACTGTGTGTGGTTCATTCACAGTAATGGTAATTCAGATCTCATTCAAACCACCCCACCTCGCCCCCCGGCCCTTCACCGCAAACCAAAGTACCTGAAGCTGCTCAACTGCTTCTCTCTCTAAGTGATACATCTTTATTTGAAATACCTAGCTTTAATGATTTGAATTAAAAATACCAGATTCGAGGTCTGGAACCCGTATAAAGAATTATCAGACGTAAAAGTTCGGTTTTTGTTGCACCAGAAAAGGGCGAAAATAAGAAACGTGGTATCAGTTATCACTCCAATTGCCACATTGTCAGAGAAAAGGAGAAAAACGCTGCATGTCGGTCGCTACCAACGTAGCAAGTATATTGAATCCACAAAAAAAAAAAAAAAAACTGTATAAGACATTAGGAACCCGTAAAATCTGTAGGAACAAGAAACCAGATATGAAGGAGATGAAAAAATATATATACAGATAACATATTATAGGACAAAAATACAGAACGAAACTCATAAGATTCAGTAATTAATCTAAAATGCCACCAGGAAACGGAGGTGAAAATTCAAATGTAAGCCAACAACAATTGCAGAATGACAATAGTTGATTTGGAAGATGAGCAGCTGGCTCCACTAAATTGGAAAAATTAACAACCTAAATCAAGAGACTGGTTACTTGGACCAGACATCCACAAATTACAAAGCCCTAAGATGATGAATTTTTACCAACCTCCGTCACTTCAGCTCAGGCAATGACAAGGCAGACAGCTGCAGATTTGGAGGCTGCCGATGGCGAGAGGAGATCAAGAGAAGAAGCGGAAGCAGTGAATCTGGCCGGCTGAGCAACAGGAGAGAAGCCTCCCTCCCAGCAACAAACACAGAGAGATCAGCGAGGGAGCTGAGAATCTAATCTGAGGTTGGTTATGGCCGAGAGCGAACGGTGACGTGTATGCTCAAGCGTGACTTGGCCCTTGCGTTGGGTAACGGCGCTAACGTGAAGTTTTTTAATTACGATTATTTATTTATTTATTTATTCACTTTGCTGAAAATGAAACTTTTCTCTCTGACTTTCGATGCTTTCTTGAGAATGAATTCAGTGGGCCTTCTCTACACTTAAATTTGACGAGATTTCCGCACAATTTCGAGAAGGACCTGAGAGTAAAGTTGAGAGAGAGAGAGAGAGAGAGAGAGGGCGAGGAAGAAGGGGCTCGAGCTCAGCTTCGTCTTGGTGGGTTTTCGTGGGACTAAGGAGAACATAAGCGCAGAGCATACACCAAGAACTACCAATCGGTGAGGCCCAACAAATTCTGATCCTGCGGCTACCGTGTATTAATAGGAACAAAATATCAAGATAATTATTAAAATATAATTAATTAATTTTTATTACAAAATATTTTTCAAGCCATATTGTTATAATATAATATTTCAGACAGCTTGAAAATATCAATACAGACCACTTTTTCTAGTTGTGCCCAGGCTTGCTTTTGAGCTGTAGCTCTACATAATACACTATTGAGGGTAGGGAAACGGTAAATTGGATTTTTTTAAAAGAACTAATAAATAGAAAGAGACCATTGTTATAAAGTAAAGAACAGAAGTTTCGACCCTCCCTCAAGATTTGACTGGGCTTAATTTTGAATGGCTGCATTTTTCCAATTTCAGGGAGACTTCAAATGTACGGGATCCTTTCGAACATCTGTTCAACTAGTAGCTCCAATGTGGCTCAAATCCAAGATCTCAGGTTCCTATCAGAACTATGAGGACTGACAGGCTAACTTTGAACCGCCATATCAAGGTCAAATGTCCTTATTCTTAGGTTCATTCGTATATAATCTGTCGGACAATACTCTTCGCAGTTCCACATGAACATTCAGATTCCAGAGCCGTTACTGTAACTAATCCCTCCTTTCAAAATACCAGCTTCAACCTCTGATCTAAATTATGCACGGCAAGTGATTTTGAGATCAGCACTGAATCCGATAGATCCAGTTACCTGCGCTGCAACTACAAAAGCATGCATGCTCAGATGATGCTTAGATATATTTTCTTACTAGAGTCTAGAAAATGAAGCTTGCAGTTATCTCGCAATTGTTGCCACGGGTAAAATTGTCAACAAGTTGAGTTGGTTTTGTGAGCCGCTGAAAGCAGCCATTTGACAATGTTGCAGCACTCTAATTAGTCATTAAAAAAGACATGAAATTTTACCCACCACCAAGGGACATTAAAAGTGATATATAGATCACGGAAGTCCATGGATCAAGTCTGCAGCAGAAGGAAGAAGAGCAGACATGCAAACGTTGAGCCTAGGCAAAACATCTGATCGACCAGAGACATTTTCATTTTTTGCTCAGTCAAGGGCTACATATTTCTCAAAGATACCATACCGTTCACTCGGATGTCTAGCCAAATCTTCAACCCTACCACCTCAAATCAGAATCTTGTCTTTCCCTGAAAGTTACACATTAAAATCGGCAAGAAATATGTTAAATAATAGAATTGTTATATTCAGGATTATATAAGCCAAAGCAGTACTACTGACACGTAGTGTTCATATTCACATATCTAAGATATGGACACCCCACGAGTAAAGATATTAAGGATTAATTAATATCTATACAAGGAAATTACCTAATCGTCAGAACCCTAATTCTGGATGCTAGAAGTGAATATCCTGTACTTTCTTTCTGTCATTCAAATAAAGCTACACCATGAATATTATGATTTTCTACAATTATTCTACAGCTGATACCATCCATTAACTGTTCCAACTGTCCTCTAAAATTTGGGTATTCCAAATATTTGGTAGAAAGAAATTTAGCAAAATGACATGAAACCATACTGAAAATAATTCCAAATCAACAGACAAACCTTCTCCACAAAATTAATGATCACTATCTGGTGCCTTGGAGTTGGCATTTAAACTATCAAAGCCTCCACTTTGTGGTGCAGCTGCATTAGGTTGATAAGCCGAGGGTGGCATTGTAGGAGGAACACTTCCTGAAGTTGGGGTCCCTGACATCCCAGTAACTGTAGGCGGAATGCTTAACGTAGGAGGCCTAGGCAAACCATTCATCTGAGGTAAGCCAGGAGCACCAGGTGGCGTCACCATAGGTGGCATATTTGGAGGGGCATAACCTAAGAACAAGGTAAGAAAATTTGCACTTAAGAGTTTTATATTTATCGCTTGTTTTGTGGCCATTTAGGGTTTCATGCTGAATCCTCAACCTAAACAATATTACAGAGGAGTAACTGTAAAGCAGATCAAAAGCCAATTGAGCTTATTGATCATACCCACAATATTTGTTTCATTGCAAAAATGATGACTATTACAAGACATCAAAAATAGCATGCACGGCAGGTAACAAGTACGAAAACAGAGTCAGGTACTTGTAACAAGTAAAACACCTTTGAATCAAACAATCAGATAACAGGAAACAAGCGTCAAAGCTAAACATTGACCAGCCATAACAAATGACTCTCAAGGATAGGACTAAAATGATATTTAAATAAGAATGTTTCTCGAGAGAACACTATCCCCAGCTGATAATCAATAAGCAAGGATCACAACATGGATCTAAGAATAGAAGAATACAGCAACTAAAAAATACTCCAGACAAACATGAGCAGAAATGAAGGCATCAGAAGCCAGAGACATCAGTAAAACCAGGTGGCTACTTCTTTAGAAGCATGTAACTAACTTGCACATCGTAGAATGAATGTGTTACCTGGGACACCAGGAGCCGGTCTTGGCAAAACTGGTGGCCTAATTCCAGGAATTAAAGGTGCATTTGTTGGTAATTGAGCTCCCATAGGCATCACAGGTGTTGGCAGTACAGGCAAGCGAGGCCTTTGGGCCATAAGATGTTGATTATAAGCTGCACCAACCTGCTGGAAAGCTGCCGTTTGTCCCAGATGTTCTTTGATCCTTTGGTCAATCAAACTTTGGGTCTGTTGTTCCTCAAATTGTTGGTAATAAAGTCGTACATTTGCCTGGAGAAGATTTTCACAAATTTAACACGTGCAGAAGAAAGGATGAAAAGAAAGAAACATATAATATGACCACCATATGACTCAGATTGCAGAAACAAAAAAAAAACAAAAGGCAAATCCAGAGTCAAAAGGAGGCTTCCTACAGTAGATTACCTTGTGTTTGTACCCTGCATTATGCTGCTTTCTGACAGAGGGCTGATAAAAACAAGAAGGGATTATCAATTACTGGAAGCTCCAAACCATTTCTCACTTGGCAGGAGGACAAGAACAATAAAAGATCAAACAAAAACCTACTCATTTTTTCCACAGCTTAAGCACGCAACAGGAGGCCAAAACAACTATGAACAGATCGGTAGGATATCCTATGGGACCGCAAAACATTGCATATCATCTTCCCAGACCAAGGTAATAGTGTTGCATGGAACCAACATTAATTTACCCAATACGAACAAGCAAGCACCTCCCAGGTTATAAACAGAATGACACAATAAAACCAATTCACTCACATTCATTGTACACTATTAGTAAATCCAAAGGGCATTTATTTTTTGGAATTTCCTGGAAAATAACATAAAAAATTGTTGTTAGGCAATCATGAAATTGAACCGACAAGACATTGCAGCCAAGAAGTCGACCAACAATCCGAAACAGGATCCTTTGATTCTACCTAACAAACATAGTTTCACGAGGAGGCAGCTTCACACATCTCATTTCAAGCTCCTTTGGGAAGCACACCATATGCGTTGCTCACGATCAATACTAGAAGCAACCGAAAGACTGAAAAGAGGGATAGGGAGTAGGACTTACGGAGTCGTGCGTCAAGTAAGTGTCGCAGTAGTCACAGTAGTAACTGCAAACAACAACGCACGAAGTCAAGATCGCTGCCGCCGCGACAGGCAAACTCGACAAGGAGGACCAAGAAGCAGACCAGGAAAGCCAGTATAAAAGAACGAGAATACAGCAGAAGAGGTCTTACCGGGGCATTGTTCTCGGGAAGAAGAGAGTCGAAGGGAGGAGCCAGAAACCCTAGGAGAGAGAAGAAGAGGTAACCAGTTTCTCGTTGCGCTCGCAGGCAGGGATATAGAGAGATGGTTTAGGCGAAAACCGGGCGGTCCGAGTGCAATGAACCAAAACCAAGCCGACAATTAACGCATGAGAACCGAAAACCGGTCTAGATCAAAACGAATCTGCCCACTTGAACCAAAAACCGGTCTAAATTTTTACGGTCACGTGAAGGAAGTATTAAATTACTCCAAAAATTCAGGTGGTGTTTGGTTTATTTTATGATTGCAGGCAATCTAACAATACCGGTAGATCTCTCAATTCGGGGCGGCCTGATGAATTTAGGTTGTGTTGGCACGGCAAGAATTTATTCTCAGACCATGTCTACATAGCCCATCATCTTAGGTAGCCCTAAATCCCGATCCGGACAAAAATATTTCATGTTTTGGATAGTTCGGACTTAATCTGAATCATACAAATAATTATTTTTGTAAAAGTAAATTTAAATAATTTTATATTTCAAAATAAAATTTTATAATATATTAATTTAATAAAATATTAAAATAACTACTAAAACTGTAATTATATGTATATAATTAATAAAATTTTAAAAAAATTATCATTATTTTCTTATTATTATAATCTTTTGTAATTTCAAACCAGTTCAGTTTTTGGATCATGCCATCAAGCAACTAAAAAATACCGGTTTAGGTACAGTTGATTTGTGCCAAAATACTGGGTCACCATCTTTCTCGTCAGGTAGAGAGCTAGCTTTACGGGCAAAGACTTCCCCTCTCACACTCTGGGCAATTTGATTATACGTAGTACCCCTCCATCGTGGTCACCCCACTTACAATTTCAATTTTGCCCATTTCCTTTCGCCTCATCAAACTTTACTTTTATTAAAATAAGGGACGTAATTGTAAATTTATATTTTCTTACTCATTACATCAAATATTATAATATTACTCTCCCAGCTATTTTCTTTTTCTCGGCCAACTTTCTACCTACTTTCTCAATCAATTGTTTGGTCATGCACGGTCTAATAGAGATAAGTTAAACTTTTTAACCTGATATTACATATATATATTTTTAAAGAAACATAATTTTTTAAACTGAAATTACAATTTTTTTAATAAAAATTGTATGTGCAATATAATGATTTTAAATTACTATCCACATATTTTACGACTTATTTTGAGAATAATAACTTTTCAAATAATTATAAATTTATACAATAATCTAATAATATGAAGAATCGAAAAACTCTAAGACTAGTGAGGGTGATCATTCCAAAAACTAAAGAGCAAAATGGGGCACATGCTTCGAGGAAGACAATAATTTTTGGATTTTCCCGTGTTTCTTGGAGAGAATATAAATATCCGCCCTCAACATTTTTTTCTATTTTCAATTTAAACAATTTTAGATTAGACTCTAAATCTTGTCCATGTTTTTTCTTTTGTTTTTTCAATTAAAAAATTGCTTATGTACCTTTTAATCTATATTTATATTATTTAAGCAAATAGAATGGATAGCTGATCTCATTTTTATACTTCTCAAAATGTCATTAATAAAATGTAAGTTTAATCAAATTGATTTTATTAATCATAATTATCATTTAAAAATGGTAACTAATTATATATTTTTTTATTTTTTTACATTTAAATTGTCTATTTTATATTAGAGAATTATCAATTTATACATTTAAATTAAACTGGTCAATTTTATTTAATCCACTTGTATAATAAATTATATTTAGTTACCTTAATTATGTTCAAATTAATAAATTTAATAAATTCTATCGAAATGATATTTAACTGATGTAAAATGAGTTAGAGTCTAGTTTATAATATAAAACAATAGAAACTGACTCATAAGTATAGAGGGAGACCTGGCATCTCCGGCCAGAGGAATCTAAGTGGAATTATTATTTTAAAAAAATAAAATAAAGTTGGTCCCATCATCCAATTTTTAAGCGGCATAATTGATCCATTTGGCCTAGTTTTTTTTCACCTTAATTCAAAAGAAATGTTAAAAATAAAATTTAAAATATAATTAATATAATTAAGCGATAATTTCAATTTACCATAATTTCCTTTCTATTAAAAAAATATTTTGGGTGCTTCAAGCCAAAATTTTTGGGCTGTGTTGGCCTACCCAAATTTGCATTATACCCGACACTCCATCCCGAGCACGATTTTTTTCTTGGTCTTTGCAACAGATATGGGCCGGACCGGGCCCATAGAAGTAGACCAAAGGCAGCCTCACTAACAAACAGAGATCTCTGATCTCCCTTCGAAAGTGGGTAGAAGATCCCTTAAATCCCTTCTCCCTCCATGATTTCTTTTTGATTTTTTAATGCCTCTTCCAAATCTCTGACTTTAAATCTTATAAAAATTTCCGAATTTAAATCATATAAATGAAAAAAAATTATATCAAGGCCAGTTCTCACAAAAGGGAAATTTTACAGAAGGTACAGAAGCTCCTGTCTGTGAGGTAACGGATATGAAGCTCAACTCCGCAGGGAGCATACAGTAATGCACAACAAGAGTATCAAGAGACTTGGAGGAGGTAATGGGGAGTTCCAACAAGTACAGGAGAACAGACAATAGTTGTACCAGGGTGCATCTTGTCCAGGTTTAAGTCGTGTCTGCTATGCTACCGCATATTGAGTGAAAGCATTTCAATTACAGATTGCATTTGTCACCAAGGCTGTCAGCACAATAGAGAAAACAAAAACATCATGCTGGGGAAAAAAAAAACTCCTAACAGTGAAACTCATTCAAGCGACACAGCACGGCGAGTATTCCTTTGCACGAGCACCAAACCAAAATCAGTACCAAATCGTTGCCATATGGGAGCAAAGTCATCGAGATCATTTCAATTCAAGTAATGGCCATCAAGCCAAGTAATGCCTTGAAGCAGCAGGGTGGGGAATTCATCATGCATTTTATTCTTAAAAAAGTAGAAAGCAAGGGAATGCAGACTCCACCATTCAACTCTCTGCGGTAACGAACCTAGTGTCCCTTGGTTTTGCTCTCCCACCACTCCATGAACTTGACTTGGGCAGCGACGGTATCAAGTCTGTAAAGCTGGAACCAGTGGTTAGCAAATTCCTGTCCAAATGTCCATCCAAACACTGCCCCTGCAGCAAAGGACAGTCCAGCACCTGCCAAATTCAAGCATGAATCAGTCATAATTCTTGCTTAGCGCAGAAGAGAATTTTTAACATTTTGGTTATTGGTGCACTAAAGCATAGATACATGAGTTTCAGACACAATCTTAATTTCCTCCAGGCGTCCAAGGAATTCAGCATCAGCACCGCCAGATTTTCCATTTTGATGCTTTGGAGTTAGGATTTCAAAGAGTCATACCTAGCAGATAGTCAATTCTAGCAATGCAAGAAAGAAAGCAACAATTCATTGCAGACACTGACGGCATATTGGGAAGGGCTAAGGAATTTTCACTGCAGGAAGTCAATGGAAGAGGAGAAGAGCATCTCTTTCTTCAGTAAATGCATATACATGATCCTCTAGAGCCAATAAGAGTTCATAGAGTAGATGCATTATCGAAGGAAATTGCACAACTAGTTCTGCAAAACATCAGATGAATCCCCACATAAACCAAGAGTTCTTTCAGAGAGAAGCACCTCTTTCAACAGTATGACAACTTATGCACAAGTATTGATATAAAATTTCTCATCATCTAAATGAAGAATTTCTGTGAAACCTCAAGCACCAAAAAACATCTAGTATGGATCAGACTGCATTCCAGCATCTAAAACATCAGGAAAGTTGCATTTCCCCTAAGTAAATTCACAGAAACAGAATTAGGTACCTATCAAGGAAAAAAATAATTGCGAAAAAATGTGGTGAAAAGAGAAATACCATGTAAACTCTTGGAGTACTTCCATGCGAACCCTGCTGTTGACACAGCCCCAATAACACTTCCAACAGCAGCATAGTTCGCTGCTTCCCTAGCAGTCTTCAGCTGTAACAAAGAAAGAGACAGTGAAGCACTGGAAAACACCAACTGTTGAATATGAAGAGCCCTATAAAAGATGCTGCGTAACAAGAGGAAGCACTTAAACGAGTTGCTCGAAAGACCATAGCTGATTTCACAAGCCACTGGCTGACATCATTTTGGACTGTAGATGAAACCAAACATCAACATGAACAGGAGGAGATGGGTAATTCTTGAGTACTTTTCAACTGAGGCAGGAAATTAGCATAATCCAGAGCGCAGGACATGAATCTCTTCCCACGAGAGGAAGTGAATTGTCACACCAATAGTGAAACGATCCCTTTTCATACCCATCGCACTAGCTGGCATTCAATTGTAATAATTGCCTCTGAGATTATTTTCAATTTGCACAAGAGAAAATCTTGCTCTCTAAAAAACACACAATTTCATTTTTTTTTATCTGATTAAACAGAATAAACGGAGGCCGAAAGGAGACTTTAGATGACCAATCACCAATAGAAACTTGAGCTTCTACGCAGACATTTAGCGACTCTCAAACATCAAATAGAGCTCGCAATCAAAAAAATACTGAGGCAAATGGAGGATACGAGTTTAATAAATAACCAAATGAATTGGATCGACCGACCGACCGAACGATCGATCAAGAGAGCGAGAGAGAGACATTACAGCGAGGCCATGGACGGGATCTGAAGCGATGAACTCCTCTACGTCGGAGCTGGACCAGGAAGACAGCGGCTTGTCGCGCTTGACGAACCTGTTGTAGTCGTCGAGGAAAGAGAACCTCTCCCCCCAGAAGTCCTTCCACTCTTCCCAGTTCCGCCTGAGGAAGGACGAATCCGGTGATGGACTTTCTGCCATGGACAGCTCACAGCTCAGAGCTCTCACTCACCTCTCGAATCGACAGCTGAACCCTAGCCCCCGGATTACTCCCCCCGGTCGCTCTGATCCCCCGCCGTCCCTTTTTCTAAACATTTGGTGAAAATAAATATAAATTTATTACTGATATTGTTTTGTCTATTTTTTAATAATAATAATTTTAAATTCCGAATTTGACACAGTAATCACCTCATTAACCTGATGTTTGGTCCAAGTTGAAGTATAAGTCATTCTTGCAGTTCGACAAAAAGGACGAACGACAGTGTCCGTTTCGTCCGATGCACGCTGCTGGTAAAGCCCTCTCATGACTGCTAGTTCTGCATATAGCTCATAGTTATACACTATCCGGGTCTCGGTTTTCAATCTTCACTCGATCTTCTTCTTGTTTTTTGCCCTCAAACCTCTTTAATCCTTAGTTGTTTTAATTTTGCCCGTGGGTTCAATTGAACCGGAGTTCAAGTATAAGGAGTTATTCATAGTTGATGCTCCAACACGTCTTCTGTTACTGTGGATTTTAATTGGATCTCATCAACCCGGTCCAAAGGAGGGAGGAGACAATAAATCCAGTTTATATGCACCGACTTCATCGAGATTTTACGCATACTTCTTGTGTCAAAAGTGAAGAAAAAACTACAAATAAATATATATTTATATAGGGCAGTATTGTTAAAAGTGCGGTCCGGACAGATTCAAAATAGGCATGGAATCGTTAGATCTGGTTACGGTTAACTGACCAAAAGATTTACACATATTTCTTGTGTCAAAAGTGAAGAAAAAGCTATGAATAAATAAATAAATAAATATGTATATTTATATATGGTAGTATTATTAAAAGTGTGGTCTAGACCGATTCAAAATGGGCATAGAACCATTATATTTTGTTACGGTTTGGCCCATTTGCTTAACGGGCTGCCGGTTACGGTCACAGTCCAAGTGAATATGAACCGGCTTAGAACCATTTTAAAAATAGGTTTTTTAATGGTATGTGTTGGTTTGACCCGTGAATTGTCAATCTTTTTAATTTTAAATGTATATTTTATAAACGGGCAAAATTTTTTTATTTAATGCCATTGCTATCGAGTGAACAGTAATTTAATTGGTAAATCGTAATTTGATTTGATTAGATGAATAGTACTTCGATTGGATGCCTCACCGATTTCTGGCCATTGATTTTTCAACAAATTGTAGGAGATTGCGAAACTTGGCGAGCGGAGGGCGGCTATAGTTCACGGTCCGAGCCAGTGTGGTCCGGTTTCATAACGGTTTAGGGCCAATTTCATAACGGTTTTGGGCCAGTTTAGTAGGTTAACAGTCTCGACCGATTACGGTTCAACGGGCTTACATTGCTGACCCAGCTCGTAACTGCCCCTCAACCCAATTAGAGTGGTTACGGGCGGTCCGGTCCGGTTCTGGATTTGGACGGTCCGGTTCCGGGCCAACCCACCCCATTTAAGAACTCTAATCTAGGGTATCTAGAATATGTGGTACAATACAAGTTCTAAATATGGTCCAATTTCTAAACTTAATAGGGTTTGGCTTGGGTTTCAAAATTCTTGGACGTCATCTTATAGAAAAGGATGCTGGAGTAGATGCTGGTCACTCCAATTGTGACTTCGCTTGAGAGGGCTTGAGATCATCCTCCTTCAAGAGGATTGCTTTAGCACGAGAGTCAAGTTCCTCTCCTCTACTCTCTTACCGCCTTCACTATTGCCTGACCATCTCATCGAACACTTGATTCGCCCCCTCCAACACCCGTCGCGTCTCCGGTGATAACCACTCCATAGCTTGTTCTCATCCTTCTAACACCGGTTGCTTATCTAGTCACCGTGGGAGTTCTCAGTCACCAGTGATGCGTGGTTCACTGCTTCATCTAGAGTTGTTAAACGGAGCAGGCTGGCTCGGAATCAGACCATCCAAACCGGAACTGGTCCGAAGCGCCCATAACCCGGCACGTAATCGCTCTTATTGAGTTGAAGGGAGGTTATGAGCCTGGTTAGCAATATGGGCCCGTTGAACCGTAATCGGTCTGCCTCGTTAACCTGCTGAACCGGCCTGGAACCGTTAACTACAGCCCTCCACCCGCCAAGTGTCACAATCCCCGACACTTTGTTGAAAAATTAACGACGACAAATGGACGAGACATCCAATCAAAGCACTATTCATCACATTACACCAAAAACACTATTCAATTAGACGACGGTTAGAGACACTGTTCACCATCAAAATACTGCTCATAAGACGGTTCACCAATCAAAAATATTGTTCACCCGAAAATAAAATGTGTTTTTTAATTTTAAAAATATGGACTGTTTAGGGGCCAAACCGGCCCGGACCATTTATGAATAGTTCCAGGCCGATTCATATTTACATGAACCGTGATTCGTAATCGGATCGATCTGTTAAACAAACGGGCCAAACTGTAACCGAATCTAACGGTTTCAGGCCCGTTTTTAACTGATCCGAACCGCACTTTTAACAACATTAATTTCATCCCATACTTCCTTCCGCCTGAGATTGTCGTTTGCTAAATGTTTGGGTCCTCGCTTTTTCGATGGCGCTAAGTGATAAATGTTTGGATTGATTGCCCACCGCAGCCGTGGTCCACTTGTAATCTTCCTTAGGGATGATGATGCCTATTCCGGATTGGGCCATGTTTCGAGGGCCATTTGTGGGTCTAGGCATTGGGCCCCCTCCTATATCACTATTGATTTCTAACAACTGATTTCATAGTTGATCATCCGAATCTTTCAACTCATTGACTTATATCTCGGACTTATAAATGGGGTACTCTCGAAACCATAGTTTTAAAAACCGGACTGTAGTGGCCGGTTCGACCGGTTCAACTGGGAACCGGCCACTCACCTTGTCCGGTTCTCATAAATAATTCAATTACACTTCAAATTAGGTAAAATCTAGTTGAATCCGCTGGTTCCCAATCGAATCGGTAAACTTAATTAAACCGGTGATAAAATTAATCAAATTAAAATAAAAAATAAAAACATATTATAATGTACTTATTTTATTTTATTATGATTATATTTATATTTTATGTTGAATTTGTGAGTAATATAATGACTATATAAATTATTTTTATTATAAATCATAGTTAAATTATAATATTATGTCGATTTATTAGTAATATTATATATATTATTATTCATTAAATGTACAGTTCGACCAATTGAACCCCTAGTTCAATTTATGAACCTATGAACTTATACCTTAACCGTTCCTGGTCTAATTTGATCCGGTTTTAAAAATTATGCTCGAAACTCAGAGAAGAGAGAGGGAGCGAGTAAAAAAAAGTAGAATTTTTTTGCCCAAGAAAATAGAGATTTGGATAAAAGGGAACTATTTAAAATGGCTATTCTACATAAGAAGAAGAAGAAGAAGAAGAAATATTCCACATGTTCCTATAAATTCTTGCTCCCATTGGACCACCTGTATCTATATGCATGTTAGGACCCTGATTCCGATTCTTCCATAAAAGAATTCATTTATTCATAAATAAATAGGAAATATGACTGATAAAGGTCTTTTTTTGCCCGATTCATTCTGGAATTATATGCCTCTTTCAAGAATTGTTCTTGATCCATTGTATAAGAATCAACAGAAAAAGGCAAATCCATTGTGATACGATTGATCCGGCAAATCTCATGATTCAACATTCGAGAGGATGAAAAAGAAACGTTAGATACGGAGAAAATAAGAGGAGGAGAATGGGCACATTCGTCAGTTTACTAATAAGTTTTATCAAAGTAGAATTAATTCTTTTCACCTATATTCCTCTTATTTAGATATATCCAAATAAAATTAAAATTTCACATATAGTTCCCGTCATAGTTTTAAAAACTGGACGGGGCCGGCCGGTTCGACCGGAAACCGGCCACTCACCCGGTCCGGTTCCTTCAAAAATCCAATTGCACATTAAAAGAGAAAAACTCCGATTGAACCGGCCGGTTCTCAGTCCGACCGGTGAACACAATTGAATCCGTGAGAAAACCGGCCGACTTAAAATTAAAAAAAAAAACAAAAATCTATTGTAATGTACCTATTTTATTTTACTAAACTTATATTTATATTTTTATATTAAATTTTTTGTTTAATATAATAGTTATATTAATAATTTTTGTTATAAATCATATTCAAATTATGATATTATGTAAATTTATTATTAATATTATTTATTAAACATGCGGTTCAACCCATTAAATTCTCGGTCCGACCTATAAACCTATGTCTACATCGGTTCCCGGCCCGTCCGGTTTTAAAAACTATGGTTCCCGTTCTTTCCCTTCCCCTCCATCTAAACGAGTTGCCACTTTTCTCCCACCGAAAAAAAATTCAAATTTTTTGAATTTGAAAGATAAGATCATATAATTTCTTAGTATTCCCAAATAAAGCCAAAATTTCAATTTTATTGCTAAATGCCTAAGTGGCGTATCCTATATGGCAGTTTTTTTCCAAGTGGCATCAAGAACTTAAAAAATAAAATAAAATTCATTGAGTAAAGAGGAATAAATAACTCTTTCTACTCCAATTCAAGCTCACTCACTTGTTAGAAGTGTTGTCGAATCAGATAATAAGAATAAGAAAATAATGGATTGAAAATTGTTCATCCGTAGTCTCGTGGCTCAAGACGTGCTTGCCGACGGAATACCCTGAATTCACCGAAAATTTCTCTGCTACGGCTCTCTAGTGCCTCCAGAAGCTTCTTTCCTCCAACTACAAATTCACTTGCAGACCGCATCTTCAATTTCCTTGCTATTCTTTAATTTTTTTTAAAATTCTTTGAACATATTTTATTTTTTAAAAAGCCACTTGGCCAGAAAAAAAGTCACATAAGATGTGCCAAACCAAGCATTTAATAGTAAAAATAAAGAATTGGCTTAATTTAGGAATAATATGAAACTATATACTTTTAGTTTTCAAATTCAACCGATTTGGATATTTTAGAAAAGTAACAAAACCTAATTTAATTCAGAATTTAAATTGGGAAAAAAAATTGAAAATGAGATTATCCGGGCAAAAGCCCACAGCCACGCGTTGTGTCTTGGGATTGAAGCCCATTAATCAATTAGCACCTCAAAAATAAGTGAAAATAAGATAAATGTGTAGGTAATTTATATGCGGTTAGAATTAGACATGTAAGTTAGGCCGGCCACCCATTTTTGTACCCGAAAAATTTCCATCTAAAACACAACTATTTTATGTTCTGGGAGATTGAGTCCACAAATAATTATTATTCAAAAATAAATATTATATAATATAATCCATCTATTAATATAAATTTTATATTAATCTTAATAAAATATCTAGATAATTATTTGTCTATAATTAGTAAAAAAATTTAATTTTTTTATTGTAAGAATTATTTTTATATTTTAGACAGGCACAATAAGGGTCTAAAAATCTCGACTTATGCACGATTTTGTCACGCCTTATTTTCTAGCCAGGCCAATTTTTGACTGGTTTAGATAGAATCTAACATATATTCTTGTTGGTTGAGACTTGTAAATGAAAAAGTTTATATTGCGATAATTTTCATCTTAACGGATTGATGTGAATCAAGATGGATTGATTTGAATCTATTAACTTCTTTATTGGTTTATACTAAAAAAATTTGGAAATTGTAATTTTTTTGGCATCAGAATTTATTTTATATAAAAATGTGCATGAGTTTAAATTTGTCATGGTGTAGGAATCCATTTTGTACCGACGAATCCCTAAATTTTTAGATATGAACTATTTGCTGATGAATTCAGAAATCGGACCTTAGTCTACACGCTATGCCACATGTACTATTGATAGGATTCACCACTAGCAATTCACGCGCTCATATGCTAAAAAAAAAAATTAGTGTGCACCCTATTATGACCATTTTCAAAAATTGTTTTTCTTGTCCCCGTAAAAACTTGAATTTAGAGTTTTTTTTCCTGAATGAATATTTTTGGTTTAGAATTATTTGGACACTTCTTATAAATTTATTTGCTACTAATTAATCGAGTTTACGATATATTTTAATAATCTTAGATTCATTTTCCTTAGTTTATTATAGTTTAAGTAGATTTTTAGTTAATTTGAGTCATAGTTTTAAAAATGGACTGGGCCGGTCGATTCAACTGGAAACCGGATACTCACCCAATTCAGTTCCTATAAAAGACCCAATTGTACTTTCAATGATGTTAATTTCAGTTGAACCATCTGGTTCCTTATCTGACTGGTGAACCCAATTAAACTGGTGAGAAAATTAATCAATTTAAAATTAAAAAATAAAAATATATTATAATATATCTATTTTATTATATTATATTTTATGTTAAATTTTTTGTTTAATACAATAGTTATATTAATAATTTTTGTTATAAATTATATTCAAATTATGATATTATGTAAATTTAATAGTAATATTACATTATGAATATTATTTATTAAATATATGGTTTAACCCATTGAAGCCCGGTCCGATCCATGAACCCATAAATCCATGCCTATACCGGTTTCCAGTCTGATCCGATTTTAAAAATTATTATTTGAGTAGATGTTTTGGTATATCATCTAAAATTACAAAATTTTATCATAAAGTCCATTAATTTATTTTTATTTTTTGTTATCGAAGAACTAAATTCTTGTGATGTTTTAAGCATGAAAATTTTGTGAAATATGCATAATTACGATGTTAATAAGAAAAAAAAACCGTTGAATTAGGAATTTAGCATAATACGATACGAGATCTAAAGTCTGAACGAGAAATTATGGCCAGTTAATATTAATAGTGCGGAATAACTTCATTTAAGTATTTGGTATACCATGTGCCAGAAAAGAAATGAAACTAATTTTAGTCAATTTTTTTTTTACTTAGAAATATTAGAATTTCATCAAAGAATAGACTAACACTTTAATCCCTAAATTTATTAGCCGTTAATACTTGAATACTTGAATCTTAAATTTCAATAATTTAGTCCATATATTTATATTCCCATCATCCCATATAGTTTTTCCACTTGAGTACTTGAATACTCGAGTGTCATTAATTGAGTCTCCACGGGGCAACATGAATATTAACATTATTGAGAACGGGTTTATTTAGATGGGGGCACAAAACGAATGAGGAATCTATCTCAGTGCTAAACTCAAGGCTACTATTACCTAATTGAAAACTTCCCTTAACACTAACTTATGACCTATAGGAACATATAAATGGTACCAATCCTAGCATTCGACCTTTGCATCACACGAGAAGCAACTGTAATTGGTTTTTGGGTTGCTTGAGATATCGAACTATGCTAACATGACATGTAAATAAGTCTGGCCGTGCTCTCCCGAAAATATGAAAATAACTTTTACAATAAAAAATAATTATGAGAAAAAATTTAAAAATTTATCAATTATATATAAATAATTATTTTAATATTTTTTTAAATTAATTAATCGATTATAGATTATTTTGAAATATAGAGTTATCAGTTGTACTGGCACACCTCGAATTGATAACCCTATTTATTCAGCTAAAAAAGAGATCCAGTCAAAGAGTGGAGAGACAGCTAGACAGAGAGTTAGGAAACATGAGTAAAGGGTGAGAGAAAAGAGGTTGCGAGGTAAAGCATAGAGTTGATACGTAAGCCGTGGCTCAACTTATGTGGGAAAGTAATAATAGATTCTATTTAACATTTTGTTTATTTTGTTAATTTTTTTAACGAAATTCAGACGTAACAAATCACGTGTCAGCAATACATTAGCATTATATTAGTGTCACTTCATATTTTTATTGAATTACTTGATAGAATGACTCAAGTACTAGATTAAATACAAATATTTATAATAAATTATTAAAATTTAAAATTAAAACTTTTAAATATTAATATCTAATAAATTTAAGAATTTAAAAGTGTTATTGCATTCATTATTATAAAGTTTTAAAAAATATTAAAAAAAGAAAAGTTATAAATTAATTTAAAATTAAATTAATATTTTTTATTAGATATTTTAAATAAGTGATTTAAAAATTAAATCTTAAATTAAGAGGATTGAAAATATTTTTAAAAATTTTGATTTGGCTCAAATTAGTATGTAGGGAAAAAAATTATGTGTAGGTGGGACGGAGAGGGAAATGATGACTTAGTGCCAACTGCCGTAGAGGTGTGTGTCTACCCTCCATCAGTCTCTACTTTCTCTCCTCCCTTTCTCTCTCTACTGTAGATTACCCTTTCTCTCTCTACAGCTGCCAAAGTGAATCCCGGGAAGAAAGCTGAAGAGAGGAGAGAGAGAGAGAGAGAGAGAGAGAGAGAGAGAGAGAGAGAGAGAGAGCGCGATGCAGACGATCTCCAAAGCTTCCTGTGCCATGGCCTCCTTCCCTTGCTCTAGGGTTCGATTCTCGCCCCCCTGTGTTTTTCTCTTGTGCTGTTTGGTTGTGATTGTACTCCGAGCTAAGAGTTCTCCAGCGAGAATCTTGCGTTTGTTGATGGGAATTTATATCCGCGGACACTTTGAGGATCGACTGCTTCGCTGCTTGTCGGTTCTATTCATAATTTCACGAGCTGGTGACAGTCATAACCATTTCTGATTTTGCGGTAATTGTTGGAGTTTGAGAAATGTCTAAATTTGCTGCCAGTAAAAATAAGCTTGTGAGTTCCGCATAATTTGCCATATCCAGAGTGTAAAACTGTAATCTTGGTTGGGTAGCAGTAACTGTCAGTGGGTAGGTTAATGATATTAGTTGGTTAAGCTGTTGCTTTTCTACTCTTAATGGCCTTGCAGTAGCATGATGCCTGCTATACTTTGTCTTTATTAATAATAACCACCTCGCCTAGCATCTGTGGTGTTTGTGTTTGTTTCTTCTTTGCAGATTTGCTAGTTTATTTGATCTGGGTAGTTCATGTATAGACTCTAGATTTTGCTACAGATAAATCATCATGCTGTCAATTGTTTTTTTGGAAGATTGAGGTAGTTTAAGGATTGTTGTTTTCCATTTTTTTTTTCCGTATCAGCTCGTGTCAGGTTTCTTGGATGTGGATAACATTAGGTGGTCCAAGCATTTGGGTCGATCCATTTAGCTAACAACGTATTCAGTATATTCATGAAAATTTGATGTACCAGTACCACAGTGTATCTTGATTTGGAGTTTATTATAGTTGCATCCTCCCTCGGTCATTGACTGCATGTTATTCCTGGAGTTTATCATCCTGTAATCATTTTAGTTATGTTTATATATCTTGGCTTCATTTCAATCTTATTGGCGTGATTGGTTCTTTTGGCAGTGAAGATGAGCTCGTTTTGCTAATTTCAGAAATAAATGTGAATGATTTTATTTGTAAAGAGAGAAGTCACTTGATGGTTAAACTTCTGATAATGTTTCTTTGACCTTTTAGGGCATATCCTTTTATTCTAAAGTAACTTTCTGATTAAGGCTTTGCCGTCTTTCTTATGCCTGTTTAGGTGAAAAGTGGGCTATGCATATGGCCAAGCATGAGACAAGTTTGTCTTAGAAAAGGTCTTCCCTATGGTCTCTTGCGGTTCTTATCTTTACCATTCAGAACCTTGTGGGGTGCCAGTAGATCCTTGAAAGTCACCCAATTTTGCAGTATAACTAATATGTCCTCCTCATTGCAGATTGAATTGGTGAGTCACTAAATCTTGATTTCTCAATGTTCATGTGTTACTCAAATCTTATATGGATTGATGTGCCCTTCTGTCTTTTGACCTGTAGATCATAATTCGTGGCTTTCTTTTGTGTCTGTGGTAGAGTACTAGTTCATGGAAATGGTTACATCAAAATTTCTCTTTTATAGGAACATTACGTATTGCTTGAAATGCCAGATTTAACAGTTGTCATGTGAGTTTGTTTAGGCTTATCAAAAGAAGGATCTGGATCTAGATTTGTTTTATAGTGGCGGATGTAATACCTTTCTGTGTACAAAAAGGAGATTCTCCATGATATTTCTGCTAGACATTTCTATTGAGTGCTGTGCTGCTGCACCAGGTTGCTAGAAACATTTGTGTCGAAATAGCAAATTGGAACATGAGCTAATTTGAGTACATTGATAATTTGGTTCTGCTCTGAAACTGCAATTAAGTGCATTTTGCTGACATTGCCTAAAATAAGAATTCAAAATTAGCCATGTCAATGAAAACTGAATAATAAATGTCACTGCACAATGGGCAATGGCATTGGCTTGGGAAAATGGCAAATTTCATTGGTGAAACATTAAAGGATGTGCAAGGATTAGACAAAATTAAAGTCCATTTACCATATGTTTTTACAATATGAGTTATTTTGCAGTTATATCTCATGTCATTGATTTATTCCTTTCATCCTTGTCTTGGGTTCTGGTTCTGGTTCTGGAAAAATGCTTGTTGGATTCTCCTTTCCTTATGGAGCATAAATTTTGGAATACAAACTTTTTTGGAACTCCATAAATTAATCTATGCATTCAGAAAGCATTGCCAGTTTACACTGTTGGCATTTAGTATATATCAGTTTGACTGCTTCACCATCAATTGTTGTATGAATCTATGTATTCTAGTAAAAGTTCAAAGCATATGTTTTTGCACATTGATCTTTGCCCTCCCATGCAGGTGCCATGTCTCAAGGACAATTATGCATACCTTTTATATGATATGGATACGGGAACAGTTGGGGTTGTTGATCCTTCAGAATCTCGACCTGTGATTGATGCTTTGAGCAGAAAAAATCGTAACCTCACCTACATATTGAATACTCATCATCATTATGATCACACTGGAGGAAATTTAGACTTGAAAGCAAGGTATGGTGCTAAGGTATGGCATAATCCTTTCTTATTTTGTAATTGCATTTTACATTTCTTTGTACTTATTTTTATACTGTTTTTCTTCACTGAGTGTGAGAAATAAGAGTGCTAAGGTGCTATCTGAAGGGGAGGGCAGGTGATATGTGTGCTTCAACTGTCCTGTGCATGTGGGTTGAAAAGCTGAGGGGACTGAGGGATGTTATTTTCCTTGATTTTCTCCTTTTTCTGAATTTTTTGTGCTTTGACAATGCAATGGTTTTATCAAGTCAGACTTCTCTGTGATGCCGGCAGAGATAATGGTTACAGTTTGAAGGCTTCTCTGTGATGCCTTCAAACTGTAACCATTACAGTCTCCTCTGTGATGTAGGCTAGCAAGTCATTAATTAGGGAAGCAGTCAACTGTAACCCAGAATTTAGGACAAGAGCTTTGAGTTTAAATTGGGCCAGGAATTGACAGTCAGTCATATTAAAGAGATGATTGATTAGAAAAGAGAATAAGTGGCAATGCAGTTTGTCTAGTTGCTTGTTCTCTGCCAAGGTAGAAATCGCAACAGCATCAAGGAGGGTTAAAACTTGGAAGAAGATATTTTACTATCATTGAGAACTTTTGTTTTTGCTCAAATTATCATTGAGAATTCCGCTGTATGTTTGCATGCAGTATCCAGAATATAGATTGAGGAGTAAATGTTTGTAACACCTTGTCAAAATTGTGTAGACAGAGCTTCAGTTATGATTCAGGGGGGAAAAAAGAACCTGTAGCTCAGACGCTGTTTGGTTCACCATAACTATGTTGTGGAAATAGAAAGAGAACGCTTCATTCTAATTCTAAATATTTGGTACACAAAATAAATCCCTTTCACCGCTTCATTCTAATTCTAAATATCTGGTACACAAAATAAATCCTTTTCACCTTGCTAAGAGATATGAAACCCCCTCCCCCATCTCCACGACCCAACCCCCCAAATGGAACAAAATATTGAGTTTCATAGAAATTTCTCTTCTCATACTCAACACTCTCTTCTCATTTTTGGCCAACCATATTGTGCTTTGATTTTCTATTTTTCCATTCATTTTATATTACCGCCAACTGCTTCTAAGAAACAAAACAGGAATAAATAAATGTTATCCATAGTTTTTCTAAATATTTCTGGTGGGTTTGTGACCCATCATCATTTTTTACATTAAAATTCTAAATTTCCAATTGTTCGTCATCTTCTACGTCAAAATCACTCAATGGGCTTTCCCATTTCATAAATTTCTTTACACATATTATATCTAAATAATTCATGATTGCGTTGTGTTTCTAGTTGTTTAAATTGAAAACTATAAATAATTATCAATTTTGAGAGTTAGTTCAGAATTCCATATATATCAATTCAAACTAAAGAGAGTGAAAAAAAAAATCTGAGCCCTTATTTTTAAGCAAATAGAAATTGATATTTGTTATTCTGTTTCCAATCCTCTCATTCCCCCTCACTCGGATTCCCTTTATCTTTCTGTTTTCAGGACCACCAGCCAAGCAGGTCCTGAGAATATGCCTGAATCTGGTCTTTATAAATCTACCTCACTAAGCTAAAAATCTGGTCCTTCTAGGCCGATGAGAGTGCACTAGCTCCTGCAGTGATGAATTAGTGTATCATAACTACAATTCTCAATCTCTCGTACATTGGATCATGATACCATTTTGGAAGTCTACGTGCTCCAAACCTTATCAATTTTGGATTATGAACATCTAGGAATGGTAGGAAGCACTTCATCCACTTGCATTGGTTGTATGCAATCCAATAGCTCAGTGGGCTGCAAGCAGGACTACTAGGTTTTTTGCCTTCAACAGTAGCTAACTTTCTAGCATGGTTTTAGGCCACCAAGGGAAGTTGGTGAAGCAGTAGTATGCCTAATAAGATGTACATCCTCTTTTCTTGCAATATATTTCATCTATTAGCTACCGTGTTTCATATTGCTTGGGCAAATTGGGTAATGGAATAGTCATTCTATGTGGAACACATACAATCCCATATTGGGGTTTACCAGCTTATATTGCATTATTTTTATATCATGCTGTCTGTTCAATCATTAATTAATTGTCTCTCTGAATGAAGTATGTTTATATTGCAATTACGGTCCTGTGCATATGCAGCTTTTTTTCCAAATTCTGATTTTTTTTCCTTTGATTCTCACAGATAATTGGTTCACTAAAAGACAAGGACAGGATTCCTGGTATTGATATAGCTCTCAAGGATGGGGATAAATGGATGTTTGCTGGCCATGAGGTGCTTGTGATTGAAACTCCTGGGCATACTCAAGGTCCTGATTTGTTGCTTAAGAATTAGTTCTCACATTTAGATTTACTTTGTACTGTTCATTTGCAAACTGTTCCTTCTCTTTTGTTTAAGCAGGCCATATTAGCTTCTATTTTCCCAGATCAGGGTCCATTTTCACTGGAGATACATTGTTTAGCCTGTCTTGTGGCAAGCTTTTTGAAGGAACTCCTCATGAGGTAACTTTGTTAGTTTCCATGTGCTACAAAAATAAGTGTTAGAAAACACATATTGAAGTAAATACTCACTAGTATTTTTGTTCTCAATGTGTTGGGGGTTTGGGAAATATGAGGTAACCATGTTCACGGTGTGATAGCGAATGAGAGACCAAATATGGCAAACTTTTCAAAGTTCACTGTTCAAATATTTTACTGTTTCAAGTGAATGGCTGTTTCAGAGAAAAGCTTCAATGTTCAAATATACTTGCAATCTTTCAATCAAACATTTGACATCAAGATTCAGCATTTTCTAATGTAATTCGGCTCATCCCATGTGTATTTCTCATCTCAATTGAAAATGTTAATCTCTCAAGGAAGATATGTATCTCTTCTTCTGTTCTACTCAGTAGCCTAGCCATGGTTCAGTGATGGATATAGTTTGAATTATTAGCATGGACTCATGTTGTACTTATGGTGATATCATGAATACTAAACAAGTGCTTCTTGCTACAGATGCTTTCATCTCTTAAAAAAATCATGTCTTTGCCTGAGGATACAAACATATACTGTGGTCATGAGTATACATTGGTTAGCCCCTTTATCCTCCAGATTTTGCTGTTCATCTTATCTCAGCATTGCATTAGCTCATTTTCCTAAAAACATGTCAAATTTTGACAGAGTAATTCGAAGTTTGCATTGTCAATAGAACCAAACAATGAGGCTCTTCAATCCTATGCAGCACAAGTAGCTCATCTTCGCAGCAAAAGCCTACCCACGGTAATTCCTTAATCTTCTTTAGCTTCTTTTCACCAACCCATGAACTGATTCAGCTCTGTATTGTGTATGTAATTTTTAAAATTAATGTGGGGCTGAGGCCAATCTGGTCCAGTGAATTCTCTAAAGCAAAATGTAGTTAAAAAGGAGGCAGAACTGTCCATTTTGATATGATTGGTGGAAGCATTCTCTGAAAAAGAAAGGGAGCTTTGTTTGATCTTAAAAATGATAAATATAAGCCTTAGAAATGAAATTCCTCTTTCCAACTTCCTAAGTCCATTACAGTTAGAAGTTCCATTGAATTTACATCTAAATCTTTGAAATTGAGAAATATTTTCTGGAGCAATCTGTTTGCTGTCCTTGAAGCTTAGGTTTGGGACGATCTCATAAATGGCTAGTCCACATCATAGTGTAATATCAATTAAAGCAAGGAGACAGTTGGGATTTTTTTTCACTAATTCCGCAAATGGGATGGATTAGTCATGCAGGGGTGGAAAAATCATACCTCAATTTGTTAGATGAAACTTTCTTTATTTATTGTTTAGTATTACTGCTGAGGCAGGCTTGAACAATAACAGAGCTCCATCAATCAGAGTTAATTAGATGAGAGGTTAATGCATGGGAATAGAGCCTCTAACATGAGCTCTCACATTGCCTGACGGTTTGGAAATGTCATCACCATTTGCCCTTTTTATCTGGTTTTGCATTAGGAAAGTTCATGCCCATAATCAATTGACCTTGGAGATGGTAAGTTGGGAAGGCATAGCACACACTTTAGTTCTTTTTCACAATACTTGATTTATCGATTGCTTAATTAGCTACAGTTTAGAGGAATAGTATTGAATTCAAGGAGAGGACAAGGGAGAAGATTATTTTGCGATAGTTTGGATAGATTAGTAAAAAATGGCTCATTTTCTTAAGTGAATCTCAGTCTTAAAGTAAATCACACTACAATCTTCTCAACTTTTTCCTCCCCTTCATTGTTCTCTCTATGACCAACTCCTAGCTGACTCTGATTTTGGAAGTAGTCAAGTTTTATCAAACTTAAACTGAATTTTATCTTGGAAATCTAGTAAAAAGAAGTACCTATAAGCGAACCATGTTTTCTTGTTCCTGGCCCGAAACCAACATTTCTGTGTTTTGGTTTTCTAGGATATACCTCAGCATGAGTGTGAATACTTGATCCAGCCAACCTTGTTCAGTTAATCTGGTGAACATTTCTGAATTGCATATAATCTACTGTTAACTGTTTTTCAGATTCCAACTACCTTGAAGAGGGAGAAGGCATGCAATCCCTTTCTGCGAACTTCGAGTCTGGAGATTCGGCAATCTCTGGGTATTGCAGATGCAGCAGATGAGGCTGAAGCCTTGCGTGATATTCGGCAGGCAAAGGATGACTTCTGAGTGGTAAGCTCTGATGAGCTTAAGGCTATGCTACTGGGTCCTGTATAGAGATGATTGCTCAAACTTAGTTGATACATGTGTTCTATGTTAGGAGCCAACTTCACATATTACCACCCCAGCCTCATCCTCATAAAAATTCCCTCCCGCCCACCCCACAAGAAGAAAGGCTGTTTCAAATTACACAATGATGATGATATGGTTGCAATTTGCCTCTTCTTTCTTCTTCTTTTCCATTTGATTTGTTTTTTCCCTTCCTAGTTTTCAGGTTTTTGGACAACATTGCAGCGTCTTTATTAGTAAAATATACGGAAGGATGAAATGGATTTCTTCAGGAAAACAGTCAAAGTGCCTTCTTAAGGGGGAAGTTACAGCCAAGTTTCCTCTTTCTTCCCCTTCATACGCACAACCTTTGTATTGCCAAGTCAAGTCATATATGTGCATCATTTTGTGATGCCTGAAGTGATCAACTTCCTGTTAATGTCTCTAGGGAAAAATGCAATTCAATCTTACACTCGATTCTTGGATTCAGACTCCTGATTGGTCTCTTTTCGGTTGGTCTGCTTCTGATTCAATGTTGCTATAGGTTTTCGCCGTTTAGCTGGAAGAGATTTCAATATTTTCCACCGGGCTGGTGCCGGATCAAGTTTCCAGGCAGTGGTGGTGTTGGTTTGACTCTGGCCAGTTCAAGGAATTACACCGTCTTTGCAACTCTAATTTCTCTGTCATTTTAGTTGTTAGTCAAGCTCAAGCAGATCGGCCAAAAACCGAACTGTGTCTCATCTGTCAATCCCTGTCTCCGATTCTTCAGACTCAATGATTTGAGCCACCGCGCAAGCAAAAGATGATATCAGCTCCACATTTCCAATCTTGGAAGTGAAGTCAAGTGGGACCATCAGTAGATGGGTCTCGTTTGGATTGCAAGTCAAGTGTTTGGTGTACCCTCGCGACCATTCCGAACCTAAAAGACCGATTCGAAGAAAACCGAGACCGACCATGAGCTCAAAAAAAAGTGTTCAGAGTTCGAAGCTCTCATATTAGGCCCTACCTTGTTGTTGGTGAAAAGAAGAGACAGAAGTGAACTCATGAGATTGTCATACAAACCAAACCCACGAACTTTCCGAGAGAAAGAAAGCTCTGTGGGTGGCAACATTTTCGTAACCATCTTATGAGATCGGATCATCATTTCGATTGTTGTCTCGATGGAGTAGGCTGTCTGTTGCTTCATTTGCATTTGCCGGGATGAAAAGGGAACTTGCCCTTTCTGTTTGATGGAAGTGGTTCGCCAAACCCTACCTCTCCCTTCCTCCTCAAAGTGCCATCATCCTCCTCCATATGAGACCACTTGATCTTCCGGCATCCACATCCGGACTGAACCACTGCCGGCCTGGTCCGTCCTTGAGGCCTCCTCCGGCGAAATGGACCAGAATTTGAATGGGTGGATAAGTTTTCTTCTTTTTTTTCAGGTTATAAAGAAAATTCGGATAGCTGATAATCCAAAAAACATATATTTTTATTTTAGTAAGGATAAAATGATAGGTTTAATTGGACTAGAATGCGATGATTTAATTAAAAAATAGATAAAATAAAAAATAACCATGCAACATTTTACATATTTTCTCTTGAAAAGATGGTGCTGATGGTTGGTACGTCCGAACTTATGACACTAATAAAAGGCAAATTATCATATGGAGGGAAAGCGAACTTTTTTCTGGCTGGTTGGAAGGGAAAGTGAAACTGAATTGCTTGAGCTGGACGACTAACCTTAGTTGAGTCCATAGCTATGTAAGGCAAAATTACTTTACATACATACATACATATATACACACACACACACATATGTATCTTAGTTTCAATAGGCACTTTGGGTCATTGGTAAAATCGTACTTTTCTTTTTAGGGCGTTTGCTTCATTGTATTATTAAATTATATAAAAAATTATTTTCAATATAATTCAAAATTATTGTGTTTGATAGATTTTTTTTTATATTACGCAATATTTCGAATAAGGAGAAGTACACCTTGAGATCAGTTTGCAGTTGGGTTGGGATCTATGGGAAAATTCCCCAACCCTCCCAACTTGAAATTTAATTCTTGGATAATCTATTTGAGAATTTATTGAGGAAACCACTAGTTCAATTAAAGTTAGTGATTGATAGATATTTTAAGTCTTTTGTTAAGTGTGTATTAATATAATATTATATAAATTAATACAGATACTTCGGTACTCCCCCCTCTCCTCCCTCTCAACTCAAAAGTTAAATGAGGGATTTTAATGAGTCACAAGTGCAGTGCCCACTTAATGTAATTGAAAATTTCCATTTTTTTAGATGGCAAAGTGGTAAATGGAATAATCACCTTTGGTTAAATTAGTGGTTACTTCATTAAATTTTTAAATGAGTGATTTAATGATCGAATTTCAGGTTTAGAAAGTTAATGAAAATTTTCTAGGGATCTTGATTCAATTGTAGACTAGTCTCAAAATGTGTTTTAATTGGTTTATCTTTCGCAATTCACACGGGATGGTTTATTGTGATGATCGTTAAAGCGGCTGTGAAGTTGGTTGTTGTAATGCAAAAAATTCTTAGAACTAGACCTGGCAAAATCCAGCCTGACACGATAACACCGTGTTGGGTTAGGGCTTATCGTGTTGTGCCGGCACGACCCGGTAATTTTATCCGGCATGTTGGGCCCGATGATTCTTGTGCTGAGCCGACATGATAGCCTAATTAAAGAAATTAAAAAAAACTAATAAACTATCAAATACTATTGAATGATAGAAGAAAACTTATATGTGAGCTTACCTGTAATTGTAAATAAATCATGATTAGGAGATATTATCGTGATATCCCGCCCTTGTCTAATCATGCAGTGCCGCCCGACCCTATATCCTAAAGGGCCGCTCTTGAGCTAGCCCTTATCGTGTTGTGCCGACATAGTCCGATAAAATCGGACTAGCACGATTTGCCACCTCTACCAGGAACTAATCCGATTTAAGCTAAAAGATCATTTACCATTTGACGCACATGACTTCATATATATTAGAATACTTTAGGAAATTAAATATTGTTATGTAAATTATAATTTTAAAATTATAATAAACTTTAAATAAATTGAAAAAAAATTACCTCTATTCATTCATCTCTTCAGTTTCCTTCCTTCGTCTTCTTCCTCCTCCTCCCACCCGCTTCTTGTCCTTCTTCCCTTTTATAGTTTCCCCGCCATTTCTCCCTCTCTGTCTCTGTCTCTGTCTCTGTGTAGGCTCTCCTATTGATCTGCAAAGACCTCCATTTCCTCTCTCTACCTTCTCCCGCCTTCTCTCTCTGAAAGGACGGAGAAACACGTGCAGGGGATGGTTCTGATCGACGACTACTGGTCGGACGACCCGATCCCCAGGGTTACCTGTGTCGTGATTGGCGGCCGAGGTTTCGTGGGGAAATGGCTCGTCCTCCGGCTCTTGAAACTCAGGAAGTGGATCGTCCGAGTAGCCGATTCCGCTCAGTCCGTCCACCTCGATCCCTCCTCTCACCTCGACTCCGCCCTCTCCCAGGCTCTCTCCTCCGGTCGCGCTTCCTACCATTCCGTTGATGTCACGGACAAATCGCAGATCGTTAGAAGTAATCTTCTCATCCCCGAGTTTATTTTACTCGGTGTTGTTTCTGAATATATGGAGAGCCTGATGAGAATGTGAACCTGGAAGTTGAATGTGCTTGATTCAGGTGGAAGATGGACTGTTCTTAAAAATTGCCTATCAGTCTTCTTTCTTGATTATTTTCTCGATCTATGCCTAGACAGAAAAATGATGTGCAGTTTTTCTCCATTTTCTTGAATGTTTTTTATCCCTCTGGCCTCTTGTGGTTTACATTCCCTGCAATTTAATTTTGTGTGTATAAAATAAATCAAAAGAATGTGCGTTGCATTTTTTTTAGCTTTGTCAAAATGGAAACATAACTAAACGTGAATGATGTCCCTTTGTCTAGGAAATGCTAAAGGTAGTGCAACTTGCCTCCAATAAGCTGATGTGATTTTATGCTTTTCTTTTTATAATAAAAGAAGGAAGGGAGAATAACTATAAGAATAATTGAGCTCTTAAGTAGTCGAATTTGCAAGCTGTAATCTTCTGTTTGACCTTGTTTGGATTGGATGGCCGGTGATTCACACAAGGAAATATAAAATTCTGGTAAGATGATAATCTCTTTGTGCTAAAAACAGGTGAACTCCAACTTGTAAATTTTATATGTTGTATTTGACTCAAGAGGAACTTAGGAGTTTTTAAGTCAAAAAGGCTACAAAGTTTCATACTTAGAGAGCAAACTATGTCTCTAGTTAGACTCAACCTAGCTACTATCCTCGAGGTTAGACAAAAGCTGAGGTCAGTTAGATTTGTATCATCCTTTCCTATATAGGATATTTCATAAATCTCTTTGTAAATGATGGGTTATAGAATGAAATTTACAATTAACGAAAAGAGATAATTTCTTTGTGAGGTTTGGAAGATTCATTATTGTATCTGATTATTAGACGATAGTAATCTTTCTACAGGCTTTGGAGGTTTTTTTTCATTTAACTAATTGTGGATTATTTATACCAAATTTCAAGCATAGAGATATGTATAACATGTTGGTTCGCTTGCATTCTGCTTCTCTGCTTATATGTCTTATTATATGCTGTGATAATTTTGTTATGTCCCATTTCATTTCGTTAATCACAACTATATCTATGCAGCTATTGAAGGTTCTAGTGTTGTCTTTTATTTGGATGTTGAAGCTGCATATGATCAAAACTTTTATACCTCCTATATGAACATCGTTCAAGGTAAGAGGTCGGGTATCTGACTGATGCTATGAAATTAGATTATTGCTGCCTCAGAAAAAGTTTTGATGTACTTAATAGTCATAAGCACTGTTTTATACATTCATCATTCAAGATGAATCTGTCCCGTGCAGGCACCAAAAATGCCATCAATGCGTGCCGAGAGTGCAAAGTAAAGCGTCTACTATACCACAGTTCTGCAGATGTGGTTTTTGATGGATCACATGATATATATAAATCGACTGAGTCTGTGCCATGCCCTTCAAAGGCATGTTGTATTCTTGCTGTTGAGGCTTCCCATGTTTTTATCTAGATTTTGCTGTATCATGTTCTTCTTACATTATAGCTAATCTTTAACTTATCCTTAAAATGCAGTATAAAGACACCTGGACTGAGCTTAAAGCTCAAGCAGAGGCACTGGTTCTGTTTGCAAATGATATTGATGGCCTCTCGACATGTTCACTCCGTCCAAGCAATGTTTTTGGGCCAGGGGAGACACAGTTTATGCCATTTCTTCTCAAGCAGGCGAAATCTGGTTGGACAAAGGTTTGGAGAGCAATTTTGAACTTTATTACTTGGTGAATTGCACAAGGTTATACTGGGAAAGGTTGTTTTTATCTAGATTTTGCTGTATCGTCAGTTTAAATTTAACTGAATAACTAAATAAAATTTCATGTAACATGGTTGCATGTTTTCTGTTCTTTAAATTTGAACTATGCATACTTTATGTGAGTATCTCAGCAGTTACTAGCAGCTTTGTTACAAAAGCAACTTGGTCTTGCTCAATTCTTCATCCTCATGGACTTTTCTCAAAGACATTATTCAAGATTTCTATGTTGGGCCCTCTTATTGATGGGGAAAGTGGTAGAAAATTCTTGGCCTTTACCTGGAGCTTTCTTTGCTTATTCAGATGACTGTTTCAATCAAGTTTTGTTGTGAGCTAGTTGTCCTCAATCAATATAATGCTTGGTACAAGAAAAAGTTGGAGCAAGCAAAACGAAAAATGTGGCAAGAGTCAAAAGCTAAAAGTCCCTGGACAGGGAAGTGTAAAATTATTCTGTTTTAAGCTATTATTGTCCGGACTGAATGCCATATTGGATGAAAGTCCCTTGTGCTTGAATAAATGGATTTGCTACTCTATGAGGAGTCAGTTTGACTGTTCTCTGATTAAAAAAAAATGGCCTTTAGATTCTCGAGCCCTTTTCATAAATAACAGAGTTTCTCATTTCAGTTTATTATAGGAACTGGTGAAAATATGTCTGATTTCACATATATTGAGAATGTTGCCCATGCACATGTTTGTGCAGAGGAAGCTTTGGATTCCAGATCAGTAGCGGTAGCTGGAAAGGTATTTCTCAATTTGAATATTCAAAACCACTTGGGTTTTTGCTTTTATCTTTTCATGTCTGCACTTGAAAGTGATATTATCTTTGGATTGTTTATAGGCATTTTTTGTCACTAACAATGAACCGATGAAGTTCTGGAAATTTGTATCTCTCATACTTGAAGGCCTGGGATATCAGAGGTGAAGCCAATTGTATGGCTTTCTTTATGTTATGTTTTTTCTTCCGGTGATTTTACTAATTTTATGTGATGTAGATGTTACTGGGATTCCTTCCTAGATAAGAATTATGATTTTTAAGAGGAAACAGATATCTCTTGGTTTTACCTATCAGGGGCATGATTCATGCAGATAGTGATTGGGCAGGTTTGAAATTGATGATCGCAAAAGCACATCTGGATATTTTTTCTGTATGGGATAAAAAGCAATATCATTGTCTTTTGAATTGAACTGTGTACCTTATTCATGGTACTTGTTGCATCACTGACTTCTTGGCTTGAACATTTACTTTGTATTTGATAGAGCACATTTTTTACTTTGATGGGTTCATCTTTATTCTTTTGGGTGGTAGGACCAAATTGGTGTCTCTTCTTCATCTCATATCTCTGACTGCTCTTACTAAAATTAAACTATTTTCCAATTAACTATAAAAAAAGGTCTCTAACTGCTCTATTTTTAGTGGATTTGCTCAAGCTAGGATTAACCATTATGTTTTAGCTTATAGAACAAATGAACTTACCACTTTCTGGCGAACTGAACATACTTGCGTATGCTGGTAGAATTTTGTTCTCCTTTATTTAAAGTCATGTTCGCCATGGAACTTCCCAAGCTAATTCAGCAATTCACTTCTTTTGACAAAGCTATGTTACTTTAATTGCAGACCTTTCATCAAGCTTCCAGTTATGATGGTTCATTACATTCTATTGTTTGGTGAATGGGTGCAAAGAGAGCTGGGAGTTTCAAAGCATAACCATTTGAGGTCAAGTCATTATGTTGTCTCTTTGGCATCTCGGACAAGAACATTTGATTGCTCTGCAGCTAGGGAGCAGATTGGATACTCACCAGTTGTTGCACTGGAAGTGAGTATTCTTATGCCCTTAATAGTGTCAATTTATCCAAGAGACAGTGATTTAGGCAGTTTGTATTTTCTTTTTCTTCTGGTCATCTACTTGTCAGAAGCATGTCATGGGGGTTAAATTTCAATCATGTGCTTGAGTTGAAAGTTGTGAACCCATAATTGGTCTCCTAAAATACATTACAAGCCCATAACTCACTCTTTCTCCTGTATAAGGCTTGTATGCAATTTCTTGTTTTCCCTTCAATCTTGCCTTTTTTTTTTCTCAGTTAAGCTTTGGCTGGGTAGTCTGTTACTTCACTGCTTAGTTATATGAAGATCTTCTGTCGATATGAGTTTTCTGGTTCTTCCATCATTTTGTTGTGTCAATGATGTTCTGTATTAGCGATATATCTATTCCACATTTTTTAGTCTTTGACTGAATTTGTTCTATTGCATTTGTTTGAGAGTGCTCTTTCTAGTAATTAATCATTTTCTAATTCTGTAACTGTTTAAGTCAGAGTTGCTTCCTATGCTATAGGATATGCTTTACTTTCATTTGCAAAAGGTTGCAGTCTTTTATTAATTTGGTTTTCCTTTTCATGGCTCAATTTATTCTTTTATAACAATGAGAGAGCAAAGCAAAAGCTGGTATTTATGTACATGTTGCTTAATGACAGGAAGGTATTCTGAAGACTGTTGAATCATTTACCCATCTTGCCAGAGATTCACTATATTCGGAGTATGGCAATCTGTGTGAACAGTCAAAGGCAGATAAGCTACTTGGGAGTGGAAAAGGTTCAATTAATTAATTCCTCACTAATTCATATTTGGGGTTCTCACCAGTTAATTTTTACTTGCACTGGCCTTTCTTATAGTGATGAAATTGAGGAACATTTTCAGGATGAATATACCTTCAAATAGGCATTTACTAGTAAATTGCTACCCTTTAAGCCTTTTTTCCACCCTTTTCAAGGGCTATTATCTTGAGTTATGTGGCTGCTGTATTTCTAAACATATTAACTGCTATTTAAACTGAAGAGTGTAGCTTTACATCATATATGGCTAGTGTACAACAATTATTTTTGGCATTGCATAATGCATCTTTGGTTTTGCTCATAGCCTTAGCCTCTGGATTCTGTTAGAATGAAGTATGGTCTGCTACTTGCTAACACAGATCACAAGGCAATATGAATATCTTCACTGTCAGAAAGCTTCCCTATAGAATCTAACCAGTAGTGCAATTTCATTTTGCTTTGTTCCACAATGCTGTCTAGTGTCGTATTTCTAACTGAGAAATAACAAGGAGTAAAATCTTGTCGCAGTTGCGGATATTTTGCTCTGGAGAGACGAGAAGACGACATTCACATGCTTCCTTTCTTTGGTTCTGATGTTTTACTGGTTTCTCCTCACTGGAAGAACCTTTATCTCATCCATGTCACTACTCCTGATGATGGTGGCGGTTGTTTCTCTAGGATATGGCTATCTACCCTCAAATCTGTAAGCATTTATTGTCCTATCTGCTAAATTTTGTTCTATTATCAAAGGTTATGGATGTCACCTTCTGAATATGTTATATTAGTGTTTTTGGATTAGTTGTTGCAATTTTCTTTTTCCATGCCTATGTGCTTTTAAAGTGCTCCTATTGTTTAATCTGTTTCTCTAGCCTTTATATTAAATCGTATGATAAGCTGGATTAAGACCTTGTGATTACTAAATTTATTGCTGATGGGCATTTTCTACTATAAGACAGCTACAGTTAATTGATAAAGAGCCATGTCTAATAACCTTTCATAGTCTTCCACGTGTTCATGGATTCTGTCTTAATATGAGCTCTATGATTATTGCTATTTTGTCAGAATTCTCTTATAAAATTTACGATTGCTGAGGGTACTCTTAGATTTTGTAGAATTATAATTATAATCTTCTGATAAATTAGTGTTCACAAATTTTTAGTATAGAGTATCTGCGACCTGTCTAGTAAATGAACCACTTTCTGGAAGTGAACCATCGATTTTGTGCTTTGAAATAGATGTGGACTTTCCATCCCAATGCCATCATCGACTTCTTTCAAGATAGAAGAAATCCTCGTCAGGGAGTCAATCAGAAGTATTGCATCTGTATGGAATGGAGGGATTCAAGTTGCAAGATTGTTGGCACGAGGAGAGGACTGGAAAATTTTTCTCAAGGTATGGCCTATATTTGTGGTCGTTCTCCCACAAAGACCTTTCTATTAGATGCATGATTTTGATTGCTGATTGTCCGTTATACTCTTTGTATGAACACTCAAGAAACCCTCTTATCCATTGGGTCACTGAATATGTTTTCAGAATGTTGATTGTGATGTCAGTGCTTTTGTGGCGTTTGGGAGAGGCAATTCTTGCTTAGGATGGTGAAAATAAATGTTTTCTGGAAAGATATATTTCAAAACGTATTTCTTTTATATAGAAATGCCGACTACTGCAATTGTGAAAAATGAGAGGAAAAAACAAAAAGGAAATCCTCTAAGTCTTGACTGGTTTTTCCTTGAAATAGTGTTGTCATGCCCTAATTCCTAATGTTTCATGTTTTCAATTCTTAAAGATTGTTCTCGAGTGTCCCTTTTCCACCTCAATATCAATATCCTGAAATATATTTGCAAGAGTGGTCTCATAAACTGGTCCCAGCAACTAGCATCTATCCATCAGTAGGGCAGCCTGTTAACCATGCATGGTGCAGGCAACCCTGGGCAAGAGGTCAATATGTGTTCAGCAGTGGTGATGAAGGTGGGATTTATGGTGGAGTTCTTTCTTGGAACATCGAGATATGTTTCTAAAACATCTCCGAAATAATTTTGCAAATTATTTCAAACGAACCTGACAAGTTGTCTTGTGAAGAGAATCACAGACATTGACTATGTGCTTCCGGGCGTCGAATGCTCCAATTCCCGTCTCAGGAGATTGGGATGAGGAATTTCTTTATTTGCCTGTTTAGAAGATGCTGTTTCTTTTTGGGTTTTCAGATTTTCTTGATACTTGTTCTGCAATTCATGCAGGCAGCGACCTATCTTTGTATCCTGAAGTTCGTCATAGCACGCCACTTGATCATGGCTGTGGGTGCAGGTAAGAAATTCCAAAAGTTTTTAGCTCTTGATATATGTAAATATCCTTACTCCTAAATTTTCCTCTCATCACCCTTTTTGGTGCTTTTTCATGAATCAATGCAGCTCTAGTCTTTTCTTTCACTTCATTCTTCATCTACGAGCAATATGAAGCCGAGATTGATGCCCTAGCAAAGGTTCTCTTGAGTAGAACGAAGAGACTCAAAGGACAGCTCCTAAGGTACTTTCCGGTGTATACGTAGCTACCTTCCTTTCATGGAGAATCGGTACACTCGAAGGGGAAGAAAGAGTTCAAGATCCACAGTGGCCTGCTTTGGTTCTCATATCTTGGAGGGTACAGAGACCCGGCACAGCAGAACATAATGGGCACTTTTAACAAAAATTTTTCCCTTTACAGATCCGGGGAATTTTAGGCTGTAGATATATACTCCACAGATGTTAGCCAGACGGCTCAACATTGATCGGCAACCTCGGCGTGTATAGAGAAGTCGTGCAGGATTTTATCGCCGCATCAGTTCGAGCTCTTGACAAATTACGTTCACACCCTCTGGAAATATACTGGCTTTGCTCATTTTTGAAGTTAGTTTGCTGATAGGTAGAATCTGAATGCTACTTACGGTCAGGAGACGATACCAAGTTTCAACAATGTCAGTAGAGTCGATTTTCTGTGTTGATGAATGATCCCCCTTTAGATATAGCCAGCTTCCATTTTTGGCGAGTCCCAACAATATCCATGGAGTGAGTTCCATGTAGGCAGGAAGCTCTGTATGATGGATATATGCTTCTGATTCAGTGTGTTTTCAGCTTATCTCAATAGATCCTATGATTTGCTCGAGAGATCTCTGTATTGCCTCCGGTAGGACCAGACCATCCCGAAGTATTAGGTGAAGCTACGCCAACACTGGGGAAGATGTGTTAGTTCCAAGTGTTAGTACATTCCATGTATAGAGTAGAGGCTCGAGCCTGAACTGTGTTCTTTGGTAAGAGGGGCAACATTCCAAGTCGATGGAGGATGGATTATTCCTCACTCAAAACTTTGGCCATGTTTCGACATCAGTATCACCTTCTGTTTCTGATGATTAGCATTATTAGCTTCTGATGCTTATATGGATCTCTCGATGACACATACTGATCATACGATGCCAGGGCTATGTATATGGTTTGGTTTGTTTGCCACTTCACTGAGTGACGGTGGACAATCTGCATCTAAGCACTTGCATGACATGATAAGCAGTAGCAGAGTCTTCATATCTAGTTTTTGTCGCCACCCGAAGTTTGTGAAGTGAATCTGAGGTGTCTCTCTTCTCTGCTGGCAAAATTTTACCTCCAAAAGTTGACCCGACTTTTGACTCCAATCCTAGGATATCCTCAGATGGAACCAGATCTCGGCCAGAGAAAGAAGACCAACCATAAACCGAATAGCAAAAGGAAGCCAAAGTTAATTGTCAATCTTCTGATAAGACCATTATCTGGGCTTAGCTTCTGAGTTTTCTGAATACGGATGCACGGAACTGACCCATGTCTAAAAGCAGCAACAACCCTCACCTTAAAGGGAAGAGTAAATCCTGCTTGACAAGGTACCGGACAAGGTGAAATTGAGCGTAAACATTAGCATTGGTCATTTGTTACCATTTACTGAATGATAACAGGGTAAGAGAACATCACCCAAAACATCCGATGTTTTCTAAGAGCAAAATCAAATAGTCTAACCATTATAAGAGGAGACAAAAGTTACAGCTATCCTTTGTTCTGATACCAAGCTAGAGAAACATTTCACCACCTCTAGTGGCCTCATAGCATATTGGCCATCTTTTGTACCTAGAAAAGAAGTCTCAGAACTAAATCTCTATATAGGATTTGAACTTGTTTTACTCCTCCATACTAAATGTTGTGGTGAGGAAGTTTATGAATCACAAAGAGACAGAATGGATCAAATGCCAGCTTAGTAATACAAAAAATACTATGAGAAAAGTCATTACACATAGTTTAAAAGAGGTGGTTAGCGAATTATCAATTAAATATCAAATGTCAAAAAAGCAGCATCCATGCAGTCGCATTACAGTATGCCAGCATAGCCCCTAGTGACAATATAGTATAAGAGAGTCAGAAATTTTCTAGAATTTGACACGAAGATATGATTATCAGATATCACCACTGCAATGGCAAAACTTGAGAGGTAACAATCCTTGTATCAATAAATAAACAATAGAATAACCTAAATTCAGACGAGCTCAGTGCCACCGAGAGGAATTGCACCCATCTGCAGGGTGCTCACAGTCCCAGATCCAATAAACCCCACAGAAGGCAAAGAAGGATCTGTCACTGGCTCTATCTCAAGAAAACTGAGATCACAAGCACCAGATCTCTTCAGGCTCGAGATGAACATGACCCCAATCCACCCCATCATTGATATGGTCCAGTAGTTATTCATTCCCTGGATTAGGCCCCATGCAATGGAATAGCCCACAATGATCCCTGAGAGATGCCCTAGGAAGCTTGCCTGTGGAACGATGATTGAGGTGAAGATGAGGGACTCAAAGGGAGCAAAGCTGATCGGAAGCGAGAGAAAACCAAAAAGATCCAACTTTGACGAGGGCTGCTTGACAGAGAGAATCGTCATCCACCCAAAAACTACGCATGAGTAGCCGACCGCTGTAACCCGCCGAAAGTACTCAATCTTGAATCGTTGAATCAGGACATGATATATTCCTAAGACTAGCAAGCCTGACAACACAACTAGAACAAGAGTGTACTGCAAGTAATACTCAATCCCAAGGCCCAAGTGCCCTAACTGTTCAACTACACCAAGGCTCCAAAGCGCACTCATATTGAAAACAAGATGCAGAACACTTATATGCGAGAAGGCCGAAGTTATTATCCTCCAGTGATGACCTTCAACAGCAGTCTGGTAGCTTAACCCAACTTGGGAATAGCCAATATTCTTCTTCTGAATGTAGAACCATATTGTGGAGCATATCGCTATTATACAGCTTGTTGCCGGTTTCTCCAAGATCTCAAAGAATAATGGCTTCCCCATCTACACAACTCCTAGTTGACTCCTATACGATTCTAGAACTTCCAGGATGAGTGCGTCAAGTAAGATGTGTTGACACAGGATAAGATATCTCCAACTAATCACAGAGCATTGGAGATACAGAGAAGGCACGAAGAGTGATGGACAACAATACTGCCTCGAAAACCAATGACGGCCTTTCAAACTATTGCTCCTAGATCCAAAAAGTGCAAACTTGCTCCTTTTCCTGGCTAATCACAAGTAATTGAATCAAAATGCGGCAACACAGTCATTCGCCAGGCAATTGCCGACCAGACCGAAGATCACCAAAGCTGCGTCAGGAAACCCCAGATCAGGATTCGACCAACAAGCATCTCTGAGAGCGCAATACCCCACAAGTCGGGAGATGGGTTTCTCGAGGATCAGCCACCGGCACCTCACTTCGCAGAGAATTGCCCACAAGATGGAGGAACGGCAAGTGACTCGAATTGGGGTCTTAAATACGAATAATTGGACGAATTGGAGGGTTATAGGGGATGAGGAAGAGAACTCCCTGACCTTCGGAAACAAAAGATTTATGGGATTCTTTCCTTCCAGTCTGTTCTGGAGTGTTTGGGACCTTCCTTCTCTCCGGCGCCGGTGCTACATAGCTTTAGCTCGCGCTTTTCACACCTTCAACAGATCATAAGGACACAATTGTAATTGCGACGACTTTTCAGATAATTCCTTTGTACGCCCCCAAATTTCCGCCTTATTACGTAACCGGCCCTCACACTTGACTCCACCCGCACTCTGGCCCGTGCGGACACTGGTAGGCCTGTCAACACTTAGCCCCGCCCGATATTATGGCCCGGGCCTGGCTGGATAAACCGTTCCTGGACCCGGTGTTGTCGGACCATGTCATATTCTTATCAGGCCGTGTCCGAGCCAATTCATATTCGGCGCTGCATGGCCCGACGGCCCAATAAGAAAGAAATGTTTTTCATACTTATTGTGCTATCAGACTGTGCCATCACGCTATTGGGCATATCAATCCGGGCTATCAGGCGGCCCAAACTCCCTTACTTAGGCATGATTTTTCTTGCTGTGCCTGGGGCTGAGCCATTGGGCCACGCCCATTTTTGCCACATCTATGGAATTGCCACCCATAGACATTAAACCTCCTAGTTCGATGCGATTAGAAATAAACAGTGTTAAATATAATTAAATATACACTTTTAAATTCACGTATGATTAGTAATAGTATAGTTAAATCAGGTTAATGTAATTTAAGTCACTAGAATCTATCAAAATAAAACAAATATCATTGAATTTTTTTTGTTTGCACCACGTAGTATCCCAGGCAAGCTGAAATACACCTTGAAATTAGTCTGCGGTCAGGTCGGGATTTCTAGGAAATTTCCGTCGATTCTCCTAATTTGAGATTCGATCCTTGGATCACTAATTTTGAAATTTAGTGAGGAAATCACTATTTTAATCCCAAATTGATAAATATTATTGAATTTAATTGTATGAAATTGTGGCAAATCAAATAAGGGTTAAAAGGGTTTTGAAATATTGGATATAGAATATATAAAATTTATAATAAAAATGGTTTTATTTTTAGCCATAAGACCAACTCAACACACAACATTGACATTTGCAACTCAACCATTCTACTTAACTATGTACATAATCAAGTAAAGTTACCAGTCATGACGGTAATATCATTTCCTCTGCAATGTTCCAACACAACACACAGAAAACAACATAGACGATGAGGATGGCCCCACAGGTGCACACCTGGATCCCTCAGATGTCTATATTTTGATCTCGAGGAACCTTTCACTCATGGCCGACTGAGAGATTGGAAGTCTGAAACTCCTTATCTTTTGGGATCTCTCTCCACACCGTTCACTTCACTGTCTGCCTCCCCCCATGGTCCCCTCTCCAACCCCCAATTTCTTGATTTTCTATTGTGTCATAACCTACACTTCCATTCCTACAAAAATCGAAAACCACTCAACCCCTCACTTCCCTTTCTCCTCCTCACCACCACCACCACAACACCTCTCCTTTCCTCCCCTGCGTTTTTCTGTTCTCAGTCTCACCTTATCAACATTCTGGGTCTTCATCTTCTTGATTCTTTGTTGCCGAACCAGGCTTGGCTCATTGTAATAGGAAGATCAAGAAAACGAGAGACAAAAAAGAGGTCGAGGAGCATAAGGGGTTTGTGGGGTTGTCGTCACAGAGACATAGAGAAAAGGCTGTGGGGATGAAGATACAATGCGATGTATGCGAAAGGGCTCCGGCCATGGTGATATGCTGCGCGGATGAGGCAGCTCTCTGCGCCAAGTGTGATGTCGAAGTCCATGGCGCCAACATGCTTGCTAGCAAGCACCAGCGACTACTGCTTCACTTCCTCTCCAATTGCAAGCTCCCCCGCTGCGATATCTGCCAAGTAAATTCACATAATCGTTGCCTCCATTTTTGTTTCCGTCGTCTCTCGATCCATTCAACTGTGTCTCCTTTAAATATATATTACCAACAATATATCAATATTTTAGTTTCTTCGGGTCTTCGATGCGGTGTACTGTTGATGACATAAGGTAAGGTTGTGAAAGTTTGTTAGATCCAAATCATGGAGTCATTACTAAAAAATAGTAGGCGAATTGCACAATTATGACCAACTATACACTGTGATCTAAAAGTTGGATTAGTAAAAACATTCTCCTTCAGGGTACTATGAGTGATCTCATTTATGCTAGTTTGCTCCGGGTCATTCCATTAAAGAACCCCTGCAATTCAGTTTTGTTAGTAGTTCCTATATGTAATATGTGGTATGGCAATCAGCTACGCCAGATCTAGTAACATATGTGAACACCATGATGCTGATCATACTGAATGCAGCCGTGATAAGGAATATTAGACCTTAGAGGGAATATATGGAGATGACTTTCCATATAATTGGGTTATCACAGTAAATCTCACTATCTTCACAATTTCGGGTAGTTGGCATACGGTTTACAGTCTCCAAAATCAGCACGACTGGAGATATATATTATGCTTGATTTGACCTTACCAGTAACAACATGGGCTCTCATCACCTACTATGGTGCCTGTCCTCTAGGCCAACTGTTGTCCAGAACATGCAAATGAGCTTCCCTTGTAGAATTTGCTTGCTGTGTAAACAGTGCTTGCATCTAGGCCCCGTAGGTTGGCCATGAAACTTCTATCGTACTTGTGAGTCAATAGTATTCCTAGTTTGTGTCTTTTGAAACTTGGAACTGATGAGGGTGATTTACCCTAGAAAGGAAAAGTGCTTACAATTGTCCCTCCTGTCATTTAGTTCCTATCTTACAGAAATCTTGTTGTGCAGGAGAAGGCAGCTTTCATTTTCTGCGTAGAGGACCGAGCCCTCTTCTGTCAAAACTGTGATGAAGCGATCCATTCAGCTCATAGTCTTTCTGCCAACCACCAGAGATTTCTTGCCACTGGAATTCGAGTTGGGTTAAGCTCCAAGTGCACAAACGACAACCAGAAGAGTCAGTTTGAGCCACCAAGCCAAAGTGCCCCACAGATCCCAATGAAAATGCCACCCCAGGAACAACAGCAGGATTCTCTGGCAAGGGGATGGGAAGTTGAAGAACTGTTGCAGTTATCAGATTTCAACTCCTCTGACAAGGTTAGATGAACAGATACATAGATAAATTTCCACATTACATCTAGCAGTTCTTTTCTAGGCACTATAAACTTGTTATGGTGCTAACATTCAGGAAACACATGATCTGGTTTATTTGGTTAAGCACAAGTCAAGCAATGAGAAAATAGGGAATAAAATCATCTTAAAGTGTCTCTGGAAGACATTTCCAGTTCAACATGTCTTTGTCTTTGGTATTTATATCTTCCCCACAGAAGGAAGGAAAAAAGAGTGCGTCAATCTGAGCTAATGAACATCTGCATATGTGGTTACGGCATGACTTCACTCGGTGCTTATCATGCAATTTCTATAAAGAGTTGGAGGCTCTTCAACATGATATGAAGTTTACCAAAAACAGACACTCCTTACATGTCCTATGTGTGCACATAAGGCATGTTTTGTTGATGCTTGATGAGCAATATACATCAGTTTTTTTTTTAAATCACATCAATCAGCTACCTATATTGTAACCAGAAAATCATCTGCTTGATTTTCCTAGTGTCTTGGAGCCTTCGAAGTTCCAAATTCTCTGTATGCAAACCTTGATTCTCTATGTACTTGATTTTCTCGAATGCAGCAGAAGGATCAGCTTGAGTTTGGGGATTTGGACTGGCTAGCAGACATGGGTCTCTTCGGGGAACAAATTACTCATTATGAGAAGACCCTAACTGCTGCTGAGGTCCCTCAGCTCCCGGTTTCTCAGCCTAGCAACTTTCCTGTGCCAAGTTGCCGGACCAACAAGCTCACTACCTCTACCCAGAAGAAGCAAAGGGTTGAAGTCTCTGAAGGTGGTGATGATGATGAGCACTTCACTGTCCCCGACCTCGGCTTAGATTGAGAAATCCATCTGGCACTGATGGATAGAAATAGTGATTAGTTTATACGGCTAGCATTAATACAAGAAGATTTGTTAATGCACTAGCGTGTGCCGATACTTATGTAAGAAACGATATGTAGCAAAGTTGATAATATTAGCAAAAGATACAAGTAAAAATTTAAAGATACATATTTATGCATATAAATTTCCTCCTGATTGCTTCTGGTATTCCAAATAACTGTCCCTATGTGTTGTTCTGGGTTGTATTTGGGCACTTGTAGAACCCATCTTGCGCAGGTTGAAAATTGGATTGGGACTAGACTAGATAGACTGCTAAACAGGAGTTACTGGACGCTGGACACCCCAGCTGTTCTGGATCTCCGGTTTACTCAAATTATCGTACTATGCAATTATATCCAAAACTAGGTGTTGTAACCCAAAGATTTCCCTCACCATATCTGCCTAAGGCTCAATCCACTTACCCATAGTGCAATCGGTTCATCTACAAAGCTGAGATGAAGCTCAGCAATCCTCAACAAAATGGCTTGAAGAGTCACACGAATTCTCCCATTATGGAGCGTGAACAATCAAATTGGCAAAGATGACCCTATTCTTAAGGTAATTTCTTCTCTCCTTCTACATAAAGATGGGCATCTTGACTTTGCCTGACCAATCTCCTTGGAACGTGTAGTTCGGCCACACATGCCATACCTAATACATAGCAATTCCCTGCATGGCTATAAGGTGATCAAGCTTGGATCTCCGAGTCGACAGTTCAACCACCAAGACAGTCCCACCAGGTTCATTGAGGGATTTTTTGTGGTTAGAAAATGCATGGTGTTTTATACAACTGCTCTACCATATTAATACGATGTAATCATCTAATAAAAAAATTGACGAGTGTTAATTTCTTATTATTAAAAAATTAAAAAATATTTAATAAACTCTAAAAAAATTAATGAACCTAAAAATAATGAAGACATACTTATAACCTATGTATAAAGTATTTTTCTCGTCTCTTTCAGGGGATTTAAAGTTGCATCCGTGGAGTTAGGTAGTTAGATGCCATGGAAATGAATGCGGACTGCAGCAATTCAATAACTCGCTCCTTGTCCTACCCACTTCAGCAATTGCCTAATGCAGATATATATCATTTATTAACCACTTGATAGGTGGAGTGGATTCACTCCTTTCCTTAGACTAAGTAAAATCTACCGTATTTATGAATATTAGGCGGTAAATAATATAATAAAAAGAGGGAAAAGAAACCGCTCCAAGCAAAGATTTATTAGTTAACAATAATCCTATAAACTTTAAAGCATTTAGGAAGCCTTCCACATTATTGCATGCCAGTAAGAAAGAGAAAGGCAAGTAAGTCCCTTCAAGGAAAAACAAGAGCCTCCTCGAATTTGAAGCGCGAGCAAGCTCCTAACCAAGAAGAAGGCATAAAAACCGACGAGAGAAAAAGAAAAAAAAAAAGAAAAGAAAAGAAAAAAGCGCTTGTTCACTTGGAAGAGCCCTTCATGAAGCTCAGGACCTCGGAATGAGATGGAAGGGCTGGGATTGCTCCCTTCTTGGTGGTTGTGATGGCCCCACAAGCGTTTGCATACTTGAGCGCCTCCCTCAGCCTGGCCTCGTCCTGCAATCAATCACCCAAAAACGATTTACGTGTTAACCCACCACATTGTTAGGATCTCTCTATCTTTCAGATAGACTGAAAGCAGAATGCGGGGAAAGAGCACAAACGAGCTTATACTTTGATGACGCAAGACTACTTCACAATCCACATTTAAGGAGCCCAGTCTTTTCCAATGAAAGACTCTACCTACTACTCGGGATCCGTGGAAGGCCTTGAATTTATTTTAAAAGTCAGATAGACAATCCAGGTATGAAACTGTCCCTGATAATTTGCTGTAGGAAAAGAGTCTTTTCAAGAGCTAAATAGATAAGAAGGCCATCAGGAATATGTTTCCTTCATTGCATTCGCTAATGGCATAAAGATGAAGGTCCTCATTACCTCAATCAGGGAATGGTCATCGACAATCTTGCAGAGAAGGGCGCCCACAAAGGAATCACCAGCACCGGTGGTGTCCACTGCATTTACATGGAAAGCCTCCACGTGTCCACGGAAATTCTGCATTCGAGATTGATAATTAAAAGGGCAAAAAAAAAAAAAAGAAAACACAGAAGCAAATATCCGCATAGTTAACCACTGATGATAGAGGGTGGTTGAGCGTATAGTTTGATAACTGGAAGAAAAAGTTAAACGGAACACAATGGGAATGTGCATATTGTCAAAACAAAAATTTCCAATATAAGATCAAATAAGTCTAGGAAGGGCTAACAATACTCATTCACCCACCAATCCATCACATATTGAACTCAAAAGTTATATATCCAACTGGTGACTTGTCTTTTGCACTATTTTAAGGTAATCTGGTGAATGGCGACAAAACCCTCAAGCATTTTTTTTACTGGCGGTCTGCCTTTTATGACACAATCAATTAAAAACAGTAAAAGGAATCAGAAGTGGTCCTATAATATGTATCTGTACTCCTACCTCTATCCAAGACAAACAGAGAAATAGAGATCTTCACAGTGTTCATCAGTTTATCACAATTAGCACCGTGAAAATGACTATGGAGCCAGATAGAGCTATTAAAGAAGATCCATAACTATAACCTATTTATTGTTTTCTTGCTTTTGGGTAGATGAAAGTTGCTCGGAGATGCCTATCAAACCATTCATTTCTTGATGTCAGCATCAAGACATGCTAATTGATGACCGCATTAAAGAAAGCATCGTGCATATAGCCCTATCAACTCCCCCTCTCTTCTGTTTCAGAAGCATGAAACTGAAAATACTGAGCACAATCTTATAATTTCCATCCAATATGCATCAAACAATGCATTCAACGAAGCCAGAATGAACCAATTTACAGGTCTCCAGGGAATGGAGGAGCTCTCTACTTTGCAGTTTTTATGAACAAACTCAGAAAATACTTCCGCTTTGGCAATCAGGTCGTTTTATTTGGAAATTAAGGAAGCAGATGCCATATTTTATAAATATAATCACTCGCTGGTTTATTAGCAAGGGGAACTTGTTTAACTTCCTTATTTTCATTGAGAACAAGAAAAAAAGAAGCATAAGTCGCTCTTAACAATGCATTCTAAACGCTAACCAATAACCTAAGAAAATGGTTTAAACCCATATATGCTTTTTAATGACTGTGTGCCAGTGACTCGTGACTTGCACCAAAATACAAAAAGGATTAGGCCGTGTGATTTGACGATGTAGATTAAATTTACAGAATCATGTTTTTCTGAACATAGAGACAAGGAACACATGGTAGAAGTTGTAACCAAACAATCCACTCACCTTGGTGTAGTATCTGCAGCCCTTTTCACCCAGGGTGACAAGGAGGAGCTTGAGGTTAGGATGCCACAGAGACATTGCTGAGGCATCATCAATCTTGTCACTTCCAGTTAGGAACTCCAGCTCCACGTCGCTGACCTTGATCAAGTCTGCCTTGTCCCAGATGCCCATGATCTGCTCACGGGCCTCCTCCTCCGATGGCCACAGAGGTAGCCTGAGGTTGGGGTCGTAGGACAGAAGAGCCCCAGCATCTCGGGCCACTTGCATGGCCTTCAGATGAGCTGATCTGCATGGCTCCACAATCAAGCTGATCGAGCCGTAATGGAACACTTTGGCCTACAACAAAAATTACTCAAATTATCAAAATGTTATAAGACATCAATGTTGAGGAATGCAGGACACAGAGAAGATCATACAGTTGCTTCAAGCCCTGCGAATTTTAATGGCTTAGGTTAACCAAATAATAAAAAAATATGGCTAGAAATAGAATCTATAATAACGGTGGTATAAACTGAAAAACAACTAATAATGTCTGTGGGCATCTACTAACTACTGTCAGTTTCAAATGCACTCCGAGATCTGTACAAAAGCCACCTATGCAAGTGTCCTAGCAGTTTAGTGGCTTATCTGACCTTCAAAGGTCAAGTAAATAGGAGCAGCTAAAAGTGCCTGTCCTAACTAGACCCACATAAACAAGCAATTCCCCAAAATGATGGAAATTGTAAAAAGATATAATAAAATCCCGTGTGGGCCGCCATTCCAGCGAGAACTTTATTCCTCCAAAGTCCAATCCGATGGGCGAGTGCATTCTCTTTCCAGTAGACGGCGCGTGAGGTAGGTCAAAGTAATCCAGCGCCCAACTCTCGAGGATTGGCAAAGGGCCGACCAGTTATTGACCGAGAACAATGCTGTTCAAAGTAAGCGGCATTCCATTGCCGCCCCGTAATCCCGTTCATCATCTTGCACGCCTTATTTTTTTAAACCGTATAAGGAAACAGTATATGATTATAATAACGAATAGTGATCATGCGCTTCATTTAAAGATTAACCTACTAAAAGCAATCAAATGGAAAACAATATCATGTAAATCAAATCGGCATGCATCTATTATTCATCACAGTACGGTCACCCACTAATATGTGTGAGTTCAATTTTAAAATCAAGTTTGGACTCTAGAAAAATTCATAATTATAATAATTATTAACACTTATGTAAGGAGATTCAACTGGCCGAAAAGGCTCAGGATCCGGTATCATGATAATACCGCGTACAGGAAAAAATTCCCCATTTTCAAGAAAAAAAAGGAGTAAAAATCTCGTTTTTTTCCTCTGTTTCAAAGAAGGCCAAAAAGTCCAAATTTTTTGCCGAGGAAAAATTCGCTATGTCGTTCCCGCCTTCACCCGTCGTATAACTCTCTCCTGGGATCAATCCATTCCTCTCACTCGCCAACGAGATTAATTCTCTCTAGAAAGTCTCTCTCTCTCTTTTGCTGAGTTTCCCCTCAGAAAGAGATTTCGATTCTTTTCAAAGGGAAAGGAGATTCAATCCACTCAAAGTTACTTCAAGAAAGCGTTAAGAGTCGATCAAAAAGTCGGTAATTTCATGGACGAGGCCTAAAAATTCATAGAGGATTCAACAAACTGGCATTTTATTTACAGATGAGTTATCCGTATACCTCTAAGGACATCAAAATATGTAATAGAAGGTACAAAGTCGGGCACCAATTGCTTTTAAATCCTTCCTTGACAGTTCAATTATTAAATATGAGAAAATCCATAAGAATATATAGAGGATAAAATAGTAATTTCATTTTATTTACCCAAAAGAAAACTAGTAATTTCAATTGGGTCGAGGAGAAAAAATGACGGAATCACGCTGCGGCTGCTCCTTGGCAGGATCCACCCCAGATCTACCACCGGGGCCCACAGCATCCGACGTTTCGGAATCAGCGAGGCCGCCGCACGTGGCGGCCTGATCGGATTAGCACAAGGAGGCAGAGTCCTCACCCCTCGGATAACAGTTCACGCCTCAATTATCGCAGAGGAAACAGGGGAACGATGTAACAGAAGAAGATTCAGCATATGCTAGTGAAAGAGAGAGAGAGAGAGAGAGAGAGAGAGAGAGAGAGAGTACGTACGGATCGAATGAGCTCGAGGTTGAGCTCCTCGGGCTTGAGCAGCATATCGGCGCTGGGGTTCCGATAGAACATGAACTCGCGCTCGCCGTCGGCGCGGAGTGTCACGAAGGCGAGGGCGGTCCTGGCTCCCTGGTCGAAGTTGATCCCGTCGGCGCTGACGCCGTATTGCTTCAGGATTCCGGCTAGCATGTGGCCGAACTCATCGTCTCCGAGCTTGCCGACGAAGGCTGACCTCCCTCCGAGCCTTGTGACGGCGATCGCCACGTTTGCCGGTGCGCCCCCTGGGGCCTTGAGGAACCCCGGGGCCTCGGCGAGGGACACGCCGGATACCGTGGGAACGAAGTCGATCAGCATCTCCCCGAAGCTCACGATGAGGCCGCTGGGACTGCCGTTGGACGCCATTGCTGCCGATAGACTGATTGGAGGATTCCGATTCAGGAAGTCGAGGGGAGAGAGACTCTTACAAGAGGCGGCTCGAGAGAGAGAGAGAGAGAGAAGAAAGTCTCGGGGCTGGCATATAAACCAGAGGTTGTTGGCTTGGAAGTCTGATACATTTCTTATATTGACTTTTTTCGATACGTAGATTTGTCATATTAACTTAATTACAAATGTATGCCCTTAGACATATTCGTTCAAATTATCATTAATAGACACTAACTCGTGTTATAAATGATATATATCATTTAAATAAAATTAATTAGATATTATTTGAGGATGATCAAAATATCTAGATATAATTTATTTTAATTATTTATATTAGAATAGATAATTTGAATGTAAAAAGGTGAAAAATACATATAGTTAGTTAGGGTTTTTAAATAATAATTATGATTCTAAGAAGAGTTTTTTTTAATTCTTATTCCTTTTTTATTAATTAAATTTACATTTGTGAAGAATACTTTGAGAAGCACAAAAATGTGACCAATTTTCTCCTTGCTTAAGTAATATAGATAGATATAGTATGTATAATTTTAATATTTTGAATATCTAATTTATTCTTTATTTAGTTTTAAGAATAAGTTACATGTAATTCATTATCTCTTACTAAATATAAGAATCGACATAATTGTCTAAAAAAGGAAATTCAAATAATTTTAAAATTCTTATTTTGAAAAATCATCTAGTCATACTTTTTACAATTTATTTTTTTTAATGAGTTTGTGATTGTTTAGATTTAAAACTTATGCAACATTTGGTATGACAAAATCGATAGAAATGAAATCTTTAGTTTATTTATTTACATTTTAAGAATTTACGTACACATTCTCTTAATTTAAATGTGTACCTGACCTTGATGGATGAGGATTTATTCCTCCTCGACCATCGGTCATGTCGAGGCAGCTTAATCCGATGAATTCAACCTCGAGCTTTCTAACTTTGATCCCAGTTTCCACATGGGGAAGGAAGCTTGAGAGAATCAAACATCAAAGCGGAGAACTGGTAAAGAAACTGTGGATATCATTCTTCATGATGTCTGATTTCTCTCTTTAGCCTAGACATTGCAGCTATTCTCAGGTATGTATGATTTTTCAGATTTCTTGCTCATGTTCTCAGTTCCCAACTTTGTCTGGGTTGGCCTTTTTTTTTTTTATATATATGCACGTGCTGACCAATGCACAAATGGATAATCAAGTGGGTATGCTCAGATTGATAACAATGCAGTGCAGGATCAACGTTTTATTACATTTGGGTGTGTCGGATATAAAATCAAGTAATTGTTCTTGATGGAATTTGCAAATATAGTGCATTTGTTTTATAGTATATACTTCTTTTTAATCTGAAGTGTTGACTGTTCTTAATTATACTCTTTTATTTATCAAAATAATATCATCTTTTGTATTTACTGATAAAGATGTATATCAAATATCATTATGTCTTATCATGTCTCATATTGGATTTTAATGTTTGGAATTATATGGTGGCCACAGGATGAATATTTGAGACAAAATGATGGCAAAAAAAAAAACTAAAACTAGAAATGCAATGATTGGCCCATTGAAAGATAGGGATAAAAAGTATAGGTTTGCTCAATTTAAAAATCTAACTAAAATTGAGGCAAAAAAAAACTAACTAAAATATTTTTATGGATGGAAACAAAATCCAAGTTGAGTAGAGAATATTGCATACAATAAAGAGAGAGAGAGAGAGAGAGAGAGAGATTGGATTAGAAAACTTTTCAATTATGGCAATGTTAAGATTATATGTAAATTTTCAATAATTGAAATCTTTTTTAATTATTTTTAATTTAATTTTTTAGAGAAATAAATGCCTGGTATAGGTTGCCTTGAGCATGGACCTGCATTTCAGAATTCCCTATAATGTCATGAGCATCGCGTCAGCTCGTAATGTAAGCATCTAATGAAATTCTGTTATATATGGTCGCACTTGAGAGGCTCTTTACCCAATTTATTAGGATACCAAAAAGAATATGATATCTATCATTTATTATTTTTTAGATATATATTATTTATATATAATACAAATGGTAATGTTTACTCTTATCTTTAAAATTTATCATATTCTCTTATTTCTCTCTCTCTTGGCCTGGTTATGACTACACTTAATTTGGATTAGTTAAATTTCATTAGCTTTATAAAGAGATAAAGATTTATCAAAATACCATAATGAATTGGAAAATGCATGCCTCAACTATGCATTGTTTGATAATATTTCAATTTATTTTCTATTCATACCCCATAATTCCCCCCCCCCCCCCCAAAATATATATATATATACATAGATACATCATCTACCCCAAGAATATTGGCGGTGGAATTTCTTCTTATTTTTAGGATTTCTTGCATTTTCTTATTTCTCATTTTGTATTCTCCAACTACTACTCCTTTTGAGCTCACTCATAATTCGTCGAAGAAAAAAATAAATTAAGTGTCATTTCGACCCGAATAAGATTCACAACTAGACCATGACTTTCAATATTCACCTACTTATAAAAGATATTTAATGGTTTGTTCACGAAATAACATACATGTTAATGACAGTAAAAAAAATTATATCTATTTTTGACATGGTAGTGATGACTTGGCACAATTTTGACACGTAGCACTCCATTTAAGCTACCACATGTTAAAGGCATGCACCATATAAATGTCACTAAGTAGTTGACGAAAAAATAATATAATTTTTACAAGTGATATTTTGTGAAAGATAAGTAAACGCCATGTCTATTTATGTGAATATTGAAAGCAATGTATATTTTAGAGAAAATTAAAAAAATGTCATGGTTTCTCATTCAATTTCCTCCATTTTTGATAGAATAACATGCAATTAAAGGCATGAATTCGGAAAATGACAAGAGAGTTTAAATTGTAATTTGGAATGCTTGTGAATGGCTTAAAAATTTCAAACTTTCTAGAAGTTGTATATATTTATGGTATTATAATATTGTGCGTGATATTCAATTATGAGAAAAGTTATTTTTTGGTCCAAACCATAGCCTATTCAAAAATCCATCGAACCATAATTAATATGTATTCGAGTTTGGTCGGCTAGTTAAGGGTAAATTTCTCCAACATAAATTATCTCTATTAACAATATTCAAACAAGAGATCATGCTTAAGAGAAAGAAGCATTACATTATTTCAACCAACTTATACTAGTAATTATGAGAGAAGTTTTTAATTCATAATAAGAATTTCTAGATTATGTTGTCTAAATATGATACTACTGTACATGGTAAAATTTAAATATGATAGTATTATTTGGTGAATAAATGTAAAATGGTAATAAAATTGGTTAAAAGTAAGACATAATCCTAGAATTTCACATGTTTTAATAATTTAATAATCACGCTATTAAATTTGGACTATTATAATCTTATATTATATTACAGTAAATCTACAATAAAATATTATACTATTTATTATAAAATGTTTAATAATATTACATCGAGACATTGGGGTGCTTAAGCTTCATAGCTAAGGTTGGATGGGAAATACATCCCCTTCAAGGAACCGACCGTTCCCCTTCAAAGAAAAATAAAAGTGAATTTTGGTTGTAAATATTATGTGTCATATACGTTTTTAAAATTAGATAAGAAAATTTTAAAAAAGGATAATTTTTTTAAAATTTCACAAAATAAAGCCAAAAGGAAGCAAAGTAGATTTTTAAGTAAATGGAAACGGATTTATGATTTTATTATTATTATTTATGATGGGTGCTTTATGACTATTATTATTTGACTGAAAATATTGTCAGTTATATATATATATATATATATAAGCCATTGTAGTTTTAAGCTAAAGGTAAGTTATTAATATCAGGATTGCATTTGCCTAATACTGGTTTAAAACATCATATAAATAATTTGAAGATAATTTGCGTGGTGCATGATACTATTTGATTATTTACTTTTTGGGAAAAAGTTGATTTTGGTCCTCAACGTTTGGTAGGTTGTTCAAATCTGACCTAAACCTTTTTTTATGTTGATTTTGGTCATCAACCTTTTAAGATTTATTTACCAGACTAAAAATATATTTGCCTTTTAATTAAGCATTTTAGTGAGAAATACAACGAGGATCCTAAAACTATCAGATTTTTTAAGTTAAGTCCCCAAATTTTTAAAATTACTTTTTTTATTCATAAAACTTCACTTTCGTGATTTATTTAAATTATCGTTATAACGGATTGTTAAATTACGCTGACATAGAACGATGATGTTACTAAAATAATGATGTGAAAGCAACACATCATATGCTATGATATTATTTTAATGGAAAAACATTTAATGTATTACCGACATATCAACATTTTACTATCACCACGTCCAATCAGTATAATTTAACGATTCGTTACGATGAGAATTTAAATAAGTGAGATAAGTGAAGTCTTATTATTAAAAGAAATCATTTTAAAAGTTTTAAAACTTATATTTAAAATACCAAATAATTTTAGGATTTCTAATATACTTTTATTATAAATTTTCCTTACACTAGACTAATTTTTCCCTTCAATTCTCTTTATTAAGAAATAATGTTAATTTTCCCCTTTGTTCTCCTCCTTTCTCCTGTCTATCAATCCCTTCCCATCCCCCTTCGTTCACTCCGATCAATGTAAGGGGTTAGAGAAACCTTCTTCTAGGAATACTTCGAAGAAATCAGCTCATCACAAAACTCCATCACCAAAGGGAATATAAAAAAGGCAGTATTTTTCAACTTTTTATCTGATACTAAGAGAAGGATCTATCTAGCAATCCCGACAATTCACCCGCTTCCAACTTTGATGTCAATGGAGGCATTCTTTTTCTTCCTTTATCGTTATCTTTTCTTTTCTTTTCTTTTTTTACAATCTTGGCAGATATTCTTCTTCTTTTGTGAGTGTTGGAAGATATTCTTCGATGGATGCATAAAGCGTGTCCCAAAGGGAAAAAAAAAAACAAAGGGGAGGAAAATTATTCGGCAATTCCACCTTATCACGTGACGTGAAATGAAACTGGAATTGCGGGGGGGGGCTCAAGCCTAGGGCCTCCGAATGAGTCGTCACGTGAGGGGCCCATGAAGATATGAGGGAAGCCCACTCGCGTGAGGAGCGAGAGATGAGATGCTCGGGACTCAACGTCAATCCTCGATCCTCGAGCGAGTGGGGGAGCAGGTGCCGCGCCGTGCAACAGCTATTAGACGCGTGGCACACATCTGCCACGACACGTGCCGGGAAAGAAAGATCCGATGGTCCCCACGGTTATCTCTATAACTGCCACAGAACCAAGGAGTATCCTGTATGATACTAGTGGATAGAGTTGTTAAACGGGGCAGGCTGGTTTGGAATCGGTTTGGACTGCTCTTGACTCGGTCTGTAACCGTTATTATTGGGTTGAGGGGCGGTTATAAACTGGGTCAGCAATATAGGCCTGTTGAACTGTAATCGACACAGATCATTAACTTACTGAATCGACTTGGAACCATTAAGAAACCAACCTAACCCGTGAACTATAGCCCTCTACCCGCAAGTGTCGCAATTTCCTATATTTTATTGAGAAATCAATGGCCACAAATGAGCGAGGTATCGAGTTAAAGTACTATTCATCACATCACATCACATCAAAAATATGCTGATACATCCAATTAAAACACTATTCATCCATCATTCATCAGTATTGTTTACTGTTCACTTGAAAATAAATGTGTTTTTTTAAATTTTAAAAATATGGACGGTTACTGGCCAAATTGGCCATTTATAAACGGTTCCGGACTAATTCATATTTTCATGAACCGTGACCTGTAACTGGATCGGCTCGTTAAACAAACAGGTCAAACCATAACCGAATCTAATGGTTCAAGGCCCAGAACCGGCCCGGAACCCACTTTTAACAACACTAATAGTAGGGATGTAGCCAACAGAGGTCTTAGTACCTTATATTTATCCCTTAGTTTCCATTATATAAAGAAAATTGTCCGACTCGTGCTCAATTGTCCCCCTTGCTCGAGACCAGAAGAAGAATATCCAACTCGTAGATGATTGTTGAGGGCGGATACTTAATGACACGTGGTATAGTGGACCACGTTGCCATGTGAGGGCGGATATTGAGATATACGATCTCACATCGATTAAATAATTAGATGGAAATGGAACCGATCTTTTATGAACTCACAACGAATTTAACAATATAAATACATATCGGTAGTGGTAGAGGGTTTCTTGGGTTCTCTTCTCTTCTTCCTCCTCTTCACTCTAAAACGTTGGAGATGAAAATGAGGGTTCCTCCCCGATCTCGCCTTTTATGTAGGTCTTGCAGCAAGGGGCTCATGGGGTTCCAGTACAGAGGGATACCGGCGGGAAAGATCGGAGACCAAATTTGAGATCCAACCATAAATAAATAAATAAACAAATGAGTGAACCGGTGTTGATCACTTAAACTAATAGTACTTAGAATAGTCATATCAGTGCTCAATCACCATGTCGGTATCAGACGCAATAATATGAATTTTGCCCCCACTTAGAAGAATAATTTTATCGGTTTTCTAAGGTTAAGGTGGGCAAAGAAAAGACAAACCGGTGCCTCTTCTTACTTCTTTTTTTTTTTTTCAGTATTATTTGGCTTTTATTCAAAAACATTGAAAATAAAAGCATGGGATATATTGGTCACACGAGAGCATTACCTCTTATCACTAGTATTGTTAAAAATGTGATCTGGGCTCGCTCAAAATGGGTCTGAAACTATTTGACTGGGTTACGATTCGGCCCGTTTGCTTAATGGGCAAGTCCGATTATGTGTTACGGTTTAAGTAAATATGAATCGGCTCAGAACCGTTTTTATAAAAGGGCCAGTTAATGGTCTTGGCTAGTTTGGCTTATGAACCGTCCATCTTTTTAATTTTTTTAAAATTTTCAATTGACATGACAAAATTTAACCATTGATTTGCATGATTTTTGACAGTTTGGGCCGGTTTTCAAAGGTTCTAGGCCGGTTACAGTTCAACTGGTTCATATTTCTAAACTAGCATGTAACCGCCCCCAACCCAATATGAACGGTTACGAGTCGAGTTAGGAGCGGTCCAAGCCGGTTAACGGTCCTGGCCAATTTGGCCCATAAACAATCCATCTTTTTAATTTTTTTAAGTTTTAAATTGAATCAACAAAATTCAACCATTTATTTGCATAATTTTTGGTGGTTTGGGCCGGTTTTCAAAGGTTCTAGGCCAGTTATGGTTCAACTGGTCAATATTTTAGAACCGGCTCATAACCGCCCCCAACCCAATATGAACGGTTACATGTCGGGTTAGGAGCGATCCGGGCCGGTTCCGGTCCGGTTACGGGCCATCCCAGCCCGTTTAACATCTCTAGTTATCACAATCTATTTTCGGCTACAAAAACCTGTAATTTCTGAAGAACATAATGAAGAGAGAAAATTTGCAAAGAACCATACTAATTAAAAAAAACATTAATAATTGCATCAAGATCCGCTTAATTTTACTTCAATAAAACACTGTACACCAAATCAACCATAGCTATGTCCGTCTCTACCTTATTCAAGTGAAGAGGGAGGAAGAAGGATATCTGGTCTCATTTTGAGATTCTAAAAATGCCCTTGATCAATATTAATTTAATTAATAAGAGAGTAACAAATATGGATAAAATTGTAAAAAGCCATCTTAAAAAAATCATGACTGCAAATAAAAAAATAAAAACTTTCAACTTCTACTTATATATATGTGTGTATGTATTTATTTTATATTCAAATAAGACAATCTTATTTGAAGAATCAGTCAAATTATATATCAAATTTCATCAAATTACCAATTTAAAATAAGCGATTATTTCTTTTTACCGGTAAACAAATTCTTACTCAAAAATTAATAATACAGTGCGATTTGATTGGATAGATTCTTTCCAATCATTTTATTCTATTTGCTTTATGGTTTTGTAACTTTTCCTCTAATAATCTATTTTATAAGCCCCGAGATATCATGTTTATTCAAATATTTTTTAGTTTTCTATGAAAATAATCGGCACGTGCTTAACTGTTCTCAACCTTAAATCTTAAAATAATCGAATTTTATTGACAGGTGAAATTAGAATAATAAAAATTTATTTGATAACTGAAATTTCCCCACCCACCACCCCCACCAGAATGATAAATTTAAGGGAACGTTTGGATGTACGTCCGATTTTATCCTCTACATTTTGTCAAACATTTTAGTATGTCATTTGGTTAATAAAATCTTTAAGTTTAGCGGATTGAGCATATATTATTCTTGTCACACCGCATGTACAAACGCTAAATCAATTTGATGGAATAATTTCCTTTTTCGTATAAATCATTTGGTATTTAGATCCATATTTGAGTGTGGTCGGTATATTGGGGGTAAAACTCTTCAAATATGAATTATTTCCATTTATAATTGCTTGAACGCAATATCTCATTTAAGGGGAAGATATGTCGGACAATCTCAACAAACTTATGACTTAATTCAATTAAATGATACCTAGTACTGGGGGGAGATTATCTATAGGCAATATTCGAGGGTAATACTTATGACAATGATTGACATTTAAAAAAAAAATTGAATATCATAATGCATATGATAAGCAAGTTGCTTGTGAGGGGCTTATTGATCATGAGCTTGATAACGGGACCAGTGAGATATAGAAGTGGCAAAAAGTGGCACGACATGAAACACCCGTGTATGGGTTGGTGTTTTTGGGGCGTCTAATTTTTCAGGTTGTGCTGGCATGACATGAGAAAAAAAATTGTGCCGTGCCAGTACAAATAAAAAAAAATCGTGCAAGCCCAAAAAATATAAAAATATATTTTATAATAAAAAGAAAATTTTAAAAAGTGATTAATTATATACATATAATTATATTTTAATAATTATTTGAATATTTTATTCAAATCAATATAAATTTTATATTAATCGGTTAATTATATAATGAAATATTTATTTTAAAATATAAATTATTTTAATTTATTTTTTAAAAATAATTATTTGTACAATTCGTGTTGAGCCTGAGCTGCCCGAAGCATGAAAATTTTATGCTCGGGTCGGCATTTTTGGGCCGCTTGATGTTTCATGTTGACATAGCTCGAAAATCCTGTACCGGCCCGAATTATCAGCTTTAGTGAGATATAAGTTCATAGTGATAATATGTTATGAGACCTTAATTTCTACTAAATTTAGAGAAGTTAAACTCATATTTAATCGAAAAAAATGAAAATAATATCGCTTATATTATTGTATTTTTTCTTATGAACCTTTTTTTTTATTTATGATATAAACTATATCAACGTGAGTAAGATCAGTTGACAAAAATGACAAGAATCTGACCAACTGATAACGAAGCTCATACGCAGTAAAGTTTTAGATTTTCTCCATATCATATTAGGTGAAAATGGCACCCGTTACATATAGGAAGGAAAGAAAGTCATGATGTCACGGCCAATTATGAAATGCTTGTTTAACAAGCGGGGGATAAATGTTACAGAAAATTCCGATAAGTTCAAGAACTTCTTCCGTAGACAAGAAAATAAAATATCACTATTATTGAATGATCTAATCCCATAAATACAGAGAACATACTAATGTTACAGCTCTAAGGTATATTCTAAAATAACAAAATAGGAAAATTAGATCTTCTGAGTTAAAGATCTAAGTGCCAGTAATCTTGATATGCACTCTCTCTTTTGCAGTTCCCTTCTCGAAACACTTAGCTTCATGCAGCGGCTTATCACCGGCAGTCTGCACCCTTACCGCACCGATGGATACTGGGCATTGTGCGTATCGACCCAAGGAAACCTTTGCATGCCTTCGTTACCCTTTGGGAGGCCTACGCCCCATATAAACTATCTACCCGAGACTGTCCCTTGGCCCGTAGATCCAGACACAAGGTTAGAATTCTAGTTCTTCCATAGTGGTATCTCACTGACGGCTCAAAGCACTTAGCCCTTTGATACTTATCTAAAATATATTCACAGTAGTATTGATCTATTTTAGCAGCCTATCACTCGCATGTATTTCTATTGCCTCACTCTTTTCATTTCCTTCTTTCAAATTTAAAATTCTAGACTTTTGTATGCAGCGATATCGCTTGAATCTTGTCGATCAAATCACCAAATCTTGAGAATAACAAGGCGACTCTTAATATGAAAGATTCTCAAGAGACTACAGTAGAATCGTGCCACTATTCATGAGCAGTATAGCAATTTCAAGGATCATTATAAGAATTATGGGCACGAATTTGATCAAGGCTACAATTTTAAATGTGATAATATAACCTGATGACAGAACTAGATAATATAATTCACCTCTTTTCCCTCCCCCTTTATTTACTCCAATTAAAACAAGGGGAAGTACTACCAAATATATATATATATATATATATATATAAAACAAGGGGAAGAGTTATAAAATAATGTGGCATTTTAAATTCACATCTTAAAACTTTTAAAATGGATTGTTCAGTCATAAAAAAAAATTATTTTTACGATATACTTAAATTTTTATTATAATTAATTATTAAATTATATTGATGCGAACATAATAATGTAAATAAGTTTTTGGTATAGCAACTACATGTGTAATAGATTTTACGTAAAAAAGATGATGTGGCACGACATGTTGCTTGTCCATGTCAGTAATTTACTGACATTATCACGGAGGTGATATGAGTAGGTTATTATGTCAGCTAAGTTTTAGAACCATAAAATATCGAATTATTTTAAGATTTGAAGGATTTTTTTTCGCTTAAATAGAATAAAGTGAGAGTATTTCAACGGATTCAATCTATACCGACCAGTTAAACACAATTAACTTTTGCTCCTCTAAGTATTATGACGTTAGGGGTTTGCTCAAAGGTGGACGATACGTTTTAGTCAATTGCTCGACTTGTTCTATATCTTCTGTTGGTCACAACTTATGTCCTCAATATATTATTTTACATAATCGTACCGACCAAGTAGGTCCAAAGTCATGTATACGTTTAGACAATCAAACAAACGTGTCATGAACATATCAACCCGATAACAATCGGTCGTACTCGGGCTTGACAATTCCGGTCATGGATGGTCGGGGTACGTATGGGTTTGAAATTTTCTAATACAATCTCATCCAGACAGGACATGTTCATATAAAACGCGACACGAAGAGATTACCTAAATTTGATAAGGTAACCTGAATTGCATACCTAATTGGACAAAATCAAAGGTCGGAAGCGAAAGGGATTTCCCCGCTAAATTTAAAAAATTTTGGGGTCCAAATCTTACCCATGGACACAAAAATGGAAACCTCCGATAAGCGCCAACTCAGGTCAGGAGCGTCTTTTTGTTATTTCCACTTTCGCTTGGAAGACCGCCCACTCAGTTCACTATATTCACGAAACTGCCATCTCCACCACCCCCGTCCCCTTCTCTCTTATGTCTGAAGTCTGAAACCCCGCCTATAGTCAAAAGCCCGAAAATTTCAGCTCCTCTCTCTCTCTCTACCTGCGGATTTTACGGGGAAACTTCCAGAGAAGGGAGAAGATTGTTCTCGGATCAGGTAAGCTCAGCTCCTTCAACAGCTGAATCGCTCTCTCTGTTTTGCTCTTCATCCTCTCCTTTGGACTGGGGGTGAGACTTCAGAGCTTAATTCATAGTGTCTCCGTCAGTTCCTCATATGCTGCTCGAGGAGGGTGTCGTGAAATGTCGGAAGTAGGTTATGTAATTTGATTTTTTTCTTTTGAGCGCAAAGTTAATCAAGGAGCTCTTCCTGAAGCATGGATGGTTTAGGAAGAGTTGCCGAGCTTTATTTAGCACGAAGGGATTAGTCGAGTTTACGTTGCCAATGGTTGTATCGTGGTTTTCACTTGATCTTTCATGGGCTGCCAATGTGAGTGTTATGCTTTTCTTTTGATCTTATCTCATGGAGAATTAAGGGGATAGAGTGTTGATCTGATTGCGGGGAAGGTAACCTGTGATTGATGCAAAAAGTTCAAATTTGTGGGAGGAGAGAAAAAGAAAAGAGAAATAAATTTATGAAAGAATGTGTAGAAGTTATTCATGAATACGTAGTCCTTACCATGTGTTTTATTTTCTAAGGTTGATGCTGAAAATGATGTGGGGAAATTTAGTTTGGTTCCAGTTGCTCTTTACTGACTAAATTGATTGGTTTTGAAACCGTTGGCGGGTCATTTGAGAGTGCTGACAATGACTCCGTATGACTAATTATGGAAAAAAGTATCATTGAAGTAACTAACCAATCATTTGCTGCTTTGCGGTCTCTCTAGGCAGTCACAAGTTTCAGCTTCCTCCCAGAAATTTTCACTGCTACAAGTTTTATTTATTCATTTTTGGAAAATTTCATGTAAAGTTTTGTAACCGTTCCTGCTAACAACAAAGTTATGTACATCATATTATGTTTGAGTTATATACTTGGCAATCGAATAACTTGAATTGTTTTTATCCGTTATGGAATTTTTCTGTAAGTCGTCAATTTATGCCTGGTTAAAAATATAGGCAATTCTTTTAATGGAAAAATACAGTGATTAACTTCGATATATTTAAAGTCTTCTTATCACTACTTTATTATTTACTAGATGTGTTATTAGATAAGGCATTGGGATTCTATTCCATATTTTTGCTCCCTCAAAGTCATCAAAATTTACTCTTCAACTGAAGATTGGATCTAGCCTTGATTGCTCTTGTACATTTCAAGTGTGGCATTACATTATATGTTCTCTATGATGCAGATGGTAAATAAGAAGAAACATAATTTCTTCCTGACGCTTCCAAAGAAAGAACTCCAGATGCTATGCAGGAAGTATGGCATTCCAGCATATAAACCAAAGCCCTATCTAGCAGAGGCATTGGCTGCTCTACTGCCAGTAATTACTCTGCTTTTATTTTCTTCTTCTTAGTGGAGTAGCAACATAAATCTGGCGTTTGTCATTTTCCTATCTTGTAGGTCTTGATTACTGATTCTTGTTGACATCTATTTGAAGATTTCACCAGCATTCCTAGCAGCGATTATTATTCTGTAATAGTTGCACTTTCCTCTGTCGTGTAGAAAATCATTATCCTTTCTTTTACTGTCCATTTTTAGATTTTTTGTAGTTTCATTCAGGGTCAATTGATTTTGTTCCCTTGAAGACTACTTAGTTGTATAAATTGAACAGTCAACTCAGAAATCATATTTTGTCTATTGAGAATGGAAATTCCTTACTTTACTTGTACTAAAGGAAAATTATTAATTTAATATTTGGCTTATACACCATGCCGAGTTTCCTTCTATGGTGTCTATAATGCCGAATTTTGCTTAAATAAAGAGGTAACTGTATTACATTAGGCTTTTTGTGATAGAAGCTTTTGAGCATGCTTAGACATATATTATGCTTGAAATTAATGTATAAGATTTCCTTTGTTTGCCCACAAAATGCAGGAAAATATTGAGCTCAAAGAGCTGAAGCGTAAGTTTGCTGATGCATCCTTCTCCCACCCTATTGAACATGATGACAGCAGTCTTGATCTTAATGCATTACCAAGAATATCTGGTAAGAAGTACTTGAGTGTCTCAGGAATTGGCAGAAAAGCTGGTGTGCCTGGTACAAGCAAAGCACCAGCAGAAAGTGCTCTTGTTGAATCTGTGAGATGCGTGGAAGTTAGTGCCCCTACCTTTGAGTTTCATGTGAGATCAGAAGGGGGAATAAATCTTTATGTTGATTTGAACTCAACCCGTACTGAATGGGCTGAAAGTTTGAAAAAGAATATTTGTATTATGGAGAGCAACATCTGCACAAAATCTCGACGGTCGCATGTAGATTTAGGGCAATTGGGTGAGAGTTCTAGTCATATGAAAGATTCCTCTCCAACCACTGTTGATGATATCAATTTTGAGCATTCGCTATCTGGAACAGCCCCAAATTCAGAAAACAAGGAAAGCAGCTGTAAAGATGTTGATTGTTTGGACAGAATTGACAGTTCCTTGATGTCTTCTGTCGAGGTATCACACACAACAGATGTAGGATTGTCAAGGCATATTGAAGAAAATGGGGTTCTCATGTTGCCCAAATCTAGTTCCTGTGCTCAAAGCCAAGTACCTGTTTCAGCATCAACTGATGAGCCAAAGATAGATTGTGTTGGTGATTCTGTATCAAACTCAGTATCAGATGGTGCAATCAGTTTCCTTACAACTGAGCAACCTCTGAAGGCGATTACTGAAGAATGTGGAAATTCCCCAGTGAGATATAATCACAGTCCCTCTCATTTGGGTTCAACCTTGCATGGATGCTCCATTTTTGCTTCTGCAGAGACACATCTATTAGAAGCTGCTGATTTTCAAAAAGATAAAGCTTCACCTTGTGAAACTAATGGTATTGGCTTTGTTGATCATAACTGCAATATGGAATCAGAACATGGTGAATCAGCCAACTCGAGCGAGGTTGATCATGGGACCGAAAGGAACCAGCTCCTATGTTCACAGAAAGAGGTATTAAGACTACCATTTTATCGCATCCGACATATGCTGTATCTAGCTCCAATTTTTTAGTAGCTAAAAGTAATCTCCCCTGGCTTCATTTGATGCATAGACACTTTCAGGATTGAAAAATTATGAATTAACTGACGGAACTTAAAATGAAAGTTGTTAATCTTTAGCATTTCATTGAAGCGCATGGTTTAGCTTTGTGGTGAACCGCTCTTATTTTTCTTATATAAAATATATGTTGCTAGAGATTTTTGAAGTTTCTGTTGACAAGTGAACTGATCTGAGGTAATTGGGGTTAATTCTAATAATGAGGATCTTGAAATCAAGGTTAAATTTTGATTGGATTAGGAATTTTCTTATCAAGATTCTCAGATGTACTAAATTACTCTAACAGTATTATGATATCCTTTTGTTTGCCAGGAGCGGAGTAGCATGGCCAGTGAAATGGAGATTTCAGAGTAATCTCGCTTTGAACCAAAATGAAACCATTTTTCTTGGACATTTTGTTGCTGTCAGCCAGTTTTATTGTGCCCATCTTCTTTCAGATTTTCCCAGTTTGTGAAGCCTCATGAGAGAAATTCTTTGATAGCTGATGATTTTGAATCAAGTGGTAACTACCCCAAGAGACAAAGCACTGATGGTGTAGGAGGATATTGTTTTAGTGATCCAGAGGCTGGGAATTTGAGAAGATCAAGTCATCTTGTCGGGGAAGTTCTTCCTCGTCGATCTATGCGGTTGGTCTCCAAGGTCTTGTCTATTACTAATCTTTTGGCCATAACATGCATCTGTATGGTGGTTATATCAATTTGAAAATGTTACTCCATTTGATGAGCATCATAAAAGTGTTTTTTAATTCATCTGAGCTCACACTACTTGGTGCATAAATATATCAAGCAGAAAAGATGGAAGCATATTAAATGTGTCGCTGGTTTCTTTTTATTTTTCAGCAGAAGGCTAAAAGCTGTGTATATTACTTTATTGGTTTGGCTTCTTGGAACATTTTCAGTAAGTTATACTGAAAGTAATTAAGCTACAGCGTGTATGATGTCCTAAAGACGGTTATGCAGCTATATGAATACCAATGCTTCATTCCTTATAATGTCTAAAGATGCACATACTCACTAAGTACTCAGCTCCTTTGAGTACAAGATGACCCCACACTTTTAATGCACTAGTCAAATGTTAGTTATATCCCATTCAATTTTCTCGTGCAGTGAATTAGTGAGCTGCACCCAGACAACTTAGGAAGCATGGCTTGAACTTTCTTGGACAAAAGAGGTAATGTTTGCTGGTATGGGGGCTTTTCCTAATATCCTTTTCGGATGTGTTTTGTATGCCATATCTACTTCAATGATTATTTGCAGAAAAAATACCTGCTCAATGAGCAATGAGAAAGATGAGACTTCACGACGTACAATTCTACTTTCTCAACTGTAGTATGGTACAAGGAATCCAGTAGTTACTCTCTGTTAATCGTGAAAACTTTCTGTATAGTCCAAGTTGGATTTCATGTTACTTTAGTGCTTTAGATCTCCTGCTCAAGATATTATCTCTGGGGAAAATGTAGTTCAATACTCGCACATAAGTATCCCAAAAGAATGCTCAAACCTTTTACAGTCCAAGATTTTTTCTCCTAGTTTTATGTCAATGACTTGCAGGTTGTGAAATTCTTGGCGGGAAATCTTCCTAGCCATGATGGATGCGCTTTCCCCCTTTTATGAGCATACATTCGACGGACGGTTCCATGAGCACCAGAATAGGGCAAGGGAACAAGAACAGCAGGATAGATTCCTTTGATGTTGTTGTCTACTGCTGTGTATTTAAACTCAGAAAACAGGTGAGCTTTGTATGTGTATTGCCCTCTGCAGTATTATTTTTGGTCCTGGTGAAATACATATGAGTTCTTGCTCTGTATTGACTGATTGATGCCATTCATTTTATTACACAAGAATTTATGTGCTTTGGTCCTCCGATCATCGGGTCAAGGTATGGAGCTTCCCTATCGTGTGTTCTGTGTCTCTGTACACACCGGTTAATATTCTCCAAACTCCAGTTTGGAAGGGGGGGACTCTAAATCAAGGATACCTTGTGATCTTAAACTAACAGAAAGCTGTTGGGGTTTTTCGAGCGAGTGGTATCCCGAGTATATGTGGTAAAGCCCTTGGGATCGGGGGGGAACATCCACAGTTAATAGTAAGAGGCCCTACTAATCTTAACAGAGTGATTACATGAGGATATTACACTCATGAAATCAAGTCCCGGCTATCCGAGCTCATGAAGGAGAGACGTACTACTTACTTGATATCTGTTGATCTCAGAGTTTCCTGATATGTTTCCTTGAATGTCTGTCTGTTCATGGATACCGGATTATTTCCTTATCTGTTGTCCTAGAAGTATTACAGGTGTATCATTAGAATATTACATTTCTGTCACAAAATCCCATTCAGATGTGGGAACAAATCCACAGTAAACTTTGCTTGTGCCTTGAATCCGGCTTTCAACTCGGTCCTCAAGTCTTTAGGTCTCTGAACGTTCGGCTTATCGTTACACCCCATTCGATTGCTCTGTCTCTATGATCTTATTGCACGTTGCTCAAGTCCTTCGAGTTCTACAGTACGGCAAACTCACAGGGTGCTCTCTCTGAAGCTGAACTTGTGAAAAGTCGATTTTAGCTACGCATTTTGGCGCTGCCGTGGATTGTCAAGCAGCAAGTGCACTTCTCCCCGCGAGATCCGTGCTCTCTTCTATTCCTTGCCGTGAACAATTCTGCGGAGGTTGCCGCATTGCCATGGATCTACTCATCTTCACAATCTTTGGTGTAGGTAGAGTAATACGAGTATCTGGGTTCTCCGACACGAACTCCAACTTCTTCGGAGGCTTCTCCGCATGTAGCTGGCTTGTGATAAAGGATTTCTGAGGACGTACTCAGATACATTAGGAATGTGCCGCACGTTTTGCAGCACTTGCGCACTGTCATCCTCCATCTCCAGCCAAACTGGTACATCTGCGGATTGATGGGTGGGGAATACCCCTTGACCCTGCATCTATGGGGAGCAGTCCTGGAATCAAGACTACGTATAAGTCAGCTACCTGATATAGTGCCTATCTTGACAATCGCTCTCCCCTCACTTGTCGGTGTCAAAACTTCATCCTTTGCCGCTATCCTAGTGTCTCCAGGGTTTTCATGGCTGTTTTCACCACAGATTTATCAAGGCCATTTCTTGATTCTGAAGTAGCTTCTGTAGGGCGACTTCGTCTCACTTGATTTGTCCCTTGAGCCGAGCCTTTGCTGGTGGAGAGCATCACAGCTATAGTATTTGATTCTTGTCTTCAATCTTGATGCCCGCGTCTTGCGAGATTCATTACAATTTGATCGAACGTCCTCACGTAATGACCTACTGAGGCCTTTGGGCCCATCTTCATCTAGTATAGTCACTCCTTTAGGTACAGAATTTCGTCGGGGAAATTTGCAGATTCAATGACTCCCAACTTCTTCCACTGTTTTCAATGTCAAAACCTAATCGCACACCTCCTCCGAAACTCTATTCGACAGGCTTAACTCGATGGTGCTAAGGGCTTTCATCATCGCCATATTCTCCGTCGCATAGCACGACCTCTCCCCTCCTCTCCTTCCACCGCAGCTTCTTCTTTCCAAGGCTATGCTAGACTACCGAAGTCATCATCTTTATCCGTCACAATCTAATGTCATTATTCTCGTCAAAACTTCTCCACGTGTATCTTTATCCTAACATCTTCATCTGCTCCAATACAGAGCACTAACACTTTAGGCATCGAATTTGTTAAGCGCTAACACTTGAAAACCTGAATTTCAAAATTTAACCATTTAATTCAAATGTTTGTGTTCTGTCTTACATTTAGATCCTTTTATTAGATCTTACAACATAAATCTAACAAGCCGCAATCGTGTCATCCCACCACTTCGGGTTTATGTTAAAAAGAATTTAATGAAAGGAACTAAGTTTTATACTGAACATAAATGTTTGGACTAAATTCTTAAAATTTGAAATTCAAATGCTCAACTGTTAGGGTCCGACAATTTCGGGGACCACATTGTTAATTTACTCCTGTTTGCGAGGGATGAGGGGTTTTCAAATCCCTCCAATCTCGGGAGGTAGTAGTAGGTTTGAAGATTTTTCGATCAAAATAATAGGGAAATGGCATCAAGCAGCAGCAGCAGCAGCAAGGTTTTGGCCGCAGATAACTCTGAGTCCCTTTCACTACAAAAATATATCTTTGACACCATTCTTAACTTCACAATTTCACTTGTGATTTCTTTTGTAAGCAATACCTTGACGGTGATGGCCATGTACATCTCCTGTCCTCCACTAGTTGCATGCGGTCGTTATCTTTTTTTTTTCTTCTAAAGAGAGTTTCAACCATGTTGTAAGCACATGCAAATCGATGCCATAAGCCTATTGAATATCGATGTAAATTTGTGAGCACACTGTCGGGCAGTATCTCCGATGGGCTATTCTTACCATTGCCTTCGCTTCAGGTTGATTATTTCATCCATGTGCGGATACTGATGTTGATTTTACATGTATCGATGGATCAGCTCAATTCATTCGAGCCTTGTGTGATCAATGTGTTCACTTTTCCGAGTTGTACCTAATGATGCTCACCGTGTGGATCACGGACCACGTGCTAGTGTATAAGTATGCAAATCCATGCAACTTGCTTTTAGGCGAATGTTGGGGTTTTCTTCTTCTTCTTCAAATTTTTTTTCAATTGAAGCCGGTTCTTGTCTTAAATCAATTGAAAATAATGTTTCGTTATATATATATATATATATATATACATATGCAATTAGTGCTAAAATATAATGGGTAGGTCATATAATTCGAATCAAAAATTTTAGAAGTACATTTTACGAGCTAGTTATCTTAGAAATGCAATGTTACGGGTCGTAGAAGTTGATGTAAAAACCGTAGTTTCTATAGTCCACTTGTTGAATTGTTGCCGTGGTACTTGGATGAGTATTTGCATTTTTCAAGAAGAAAATGGACCCTGAAAATTTGGGCGACCTAGTTGTTCGAAACCAAATGCTTCGAACACCAGCAAATTGTCATCCTCACATTACTACCGAGGAATATGCTCAAAAATCAAGGCAGATTTGAAAATTTTTAAATGGCATCAGTAATGCATCTAAAATTTCAGCAAAGAATATAGGTATCTCTCAAAAAAGATTATTTGATGCTAGATTAATATAAGATCATTTTTCTTAATTTGGTTGTCAATTATAAATTTATGGTATAAGATATTTTTGAGTTTCACTTAATAGTTCCCAAGAAATATCTTCTCAACTCTCACGGTTTCCTTTCAGGTTAGTTGCTTAGATGGTAACCCTAGTTTTGGCTTGAATCACTTGTTTCCTACAAGATGGACAAATAAGCGTGCTTTGACGAGCCCGGCTTGAGTAAATGAGGCCTTGTTCTCTCGATCACATCTCTGACCGAGTAGATGTTCAACGATTTCCCATTGCTCACTACGTGGGTGCGTCCATAATGAATCTACAAGGAGAGAAGGCAAAGATAATCGAAACAATGAGAGTCGAGTCGAGAAAGATCATAGCTCGTTCTTAAGCAGTCTCTCATGTTGGATAGCATTTTTTATTTCTTTTTTGTGGGTTGGTAGAGTATCGAAGATGTTGCTCTTTATTGAATTCATTCACATCCATTCAGGACACATAATATATCCATCACATAGCACGTTCAAGGTTTGGTACGAACGAGACAAAAAAAATTAACCTAGTAACACTAATGATTATACTATCCAAACATAGGTTTTGGAGGGTATTCCCCTCCCTCAAAATCCCTCAATCCAAAGGTATCCTTATGGATAAAAGACTGTTCCCCTTTTCCTATAGCACGAATCTAACCTTCAATTTTCATTTCCGAAGCCTCTTTATTTCCAGTTACTCACACCACTTTTCTAAAGTGGGATTGAGGGGGATAAGGAGCGGGAAGGAGTTGGGAGGGTTTCAATAGTTTTTGAAGAGGATTATGGAGGGGTTTAGAGAATTGAGTTATTCCTCTATAACCATGCGTCAGTAAGGATAGCTAATGAGGGATAGGAGTGACTTTACGATTTCACTCTTTAATCCGATAATAAACAGGATTATTAAGTGTATAATGGTATATTACACTGTAGTTAACCCTCCCTTCTTCTCCTCTTCATAATTCCATCTCAACAAGGCTATTTATCTCTCCATAACCTCCACCTCCCCCTCCCTTCTCTCCAAATCCCTCGATTCAAACGTAACCTCAGAGCGTGTTTGATTGGGTTTAATCCACAGGCTCTCTCATGAAATTTGCAAGATTGCACCTGATTTTACACTGTTTTGGTGGGAAATTCAGTGTATTTCAATCTCCTCGGGGGTTCATGATGTATTTGCCATGCCTCATGCCTTTCCTGAGAATTGCTTTACTGAGCTTACAAGTATTTGTACATTTTTTCCCTGTTCTCTCCCTCGTCTTTTTCCTATATGAACTTCAAATCTTTTAGGCACACGAGGGTTTAATGGTAAATTAAAATTTTCTCCTCATCACATCAAATCTTAAAATATTACCATTAGGCATACCTCACTATAAAATAAAATACCTACCAAACATAATAATTTCAAATTATAGTTCACTCGATTTTTAAAAATCAAACCTTCCCTTAATTTAACTTTACATTATAATCTAACAATATAATGAATCAAACTTATGATTACAAAAAATGATAAACTATGGTAAGATTTGTTCTTACGTTTTTTGATCACACTTCACCCACATGGCACCAGAAATCCGGGGCTATCACGGTTACATCTTGTTCGTGCATCACGTGCTGCTTTCCCCGATTTGATCCATATCTGGACGGCAAAACCGGTAGCTATCTATCTAGTCTTATCATTGCATAGATTATGACTCATCAGTTTGAAAATGTTGTACGTGAGAGCGATGGAAAGAAATTATATATTCTCCTGAACAAATAATTCATTTTGTTTGATATATATTACTTGATATATAAAATTAAAATGGATCCTAATTAATCTGAATGAGTACCATGTGGATCTGCTAAAGATGCATATGGAAGTAAATAGAGAGCATCTCATTTCTTCATTAACTAAATGAAAGGAATATCCCATTTTATAAGTAATAAAATAGGTATAGAAATAACCTCAAAGTATTATTTTTAGTTGATGAGATTATAACTTCAATTTACCCATAATGCGTAACTATTAGTATATGAAATTATGAATTTATCGATTATTTATAAACTCATAATAATGAATTCGTATTCATAGTAAAGGGCATATAATTCATAAAATTTTGCAGTTGTTATCGCCAGATCTTCTTGGTGGGGCTCTCAATCACGGATTCTTACCCAAAACAGAAGAAGAAGAAGAAGATAATTAATGTTAGATATCAGACAAATCTCCCTATTTTCATGTCATCATGTCCCTCGACACTCATTCAATTAAATAAACCCAATAAATCCAAAATCCCACCCGATTTTCTGGATTTCGCCCAACTTACCTGCACATCATATATATATATATATACATATATATATATAATATAATACTTTCTTGCAAGACTAACATCTCAACGTCGACTTCTTACATTATAGTGGAGCCTTTAGTGATACTCTGTTGATAGGCTACCCGCCAGTTATTCTTGGTTCGGCGCAAATGCCGCGTAGTAGGCGCGGTAGGTTGTGATTATTACTGCATCCCTTTTACCATAAAAAAAAAACAAAAAAAACCCAAAGGAAGGGTGACCTCCCATTGAGGGCATGTACGATCTGTTTTCGGCAAGAGCTGAACATCCATAGTACACGACATGATATAGTGTCATCGAGATCCCGGTGTTCCCTGACTTGTGAAGGAGATCATCCGCTGGTTCGAATTTTCGATACGGAGTGTCATTTTATGAGACTTTCTTGCATGTATGCACATTGAGTTGTTAAAATGAGCGGTTTGAATTAGTTCAAAATGGCCATTAAATCATTTGACGCAATTATGGTTTGACCGGTTTATGGGTCACAGTTTCGACATATATGAATGGACTCTGAACCATTTTATAAGCAGGTGGTCAGTTCTCGGTCTGGGTAGGTTTAATCCATGAATCATTCATCTTTTTTTTTAAATTTAAATTGATCTAATAAAATATGACTGTCGATTTATAAAGTTTTGGCAATCCAAGCCGGTTTTGTAACGATTCCGTGTCAGTTCAATAAGAAAATGTGTTGAGCTGATTTTGATTCAATATTTTTATTTCTTAGACTGTGGGGACGATTTGGGTCTGCTACGTATTTTGATGGGTCAATTCCAAGTAAAACTGACATGTTTAATATTTCTATGCAAATAGTACTACAAATAAACTGATGAAAATGCAAGCAATTCACCTCTGGAAAAAAGAAGAAGAAGAAGAAGAAGAAGAAGAAGAAGATGATGATGATAAAATGAAGGGGCTCATCTAAGTGGATAGGTGCTCGGAATTCTATGAGGTATTTGACCATAGAACGCACTTCAATCAAGGAACAGCCATTAATTAATATCTTAACAATTAATTAATTATTAATTGTCAATTTTTTAATCATTGATTAATTAGTTTATTTTTGTGGGGCTCTAGACCGGGGGAATGGTCACTTCGTTCCATTTTTAGCGCTGGTGTTCATGGATCCGGAGACGGGTTCTGGTATAATCACGTCGATCACTCTTAATTTATTATAAATTTAAATTTAATTTTTATTAGAGAAATTCTTTATATATATTCTTTATTTTTCTCTTCCTCGGACCCCTAGATGAGCTTTCAAATTGAAAATGAAAATCGTAGGTTTTTAGTATTGAACTAATTCAATTGTTAATTTTCACTCTCGATGAGACAACCTGTTGATAAGCTGAAGATTAATTGGTGGAGGGTCGGTATCTAGAGTTTTCAAATTTTCAAATTTTCACTCTCAAGATTAATATGCAAATAGATATGTTTAATATTTCGAGGGTTGATATCTAAAGTTTAATTGGGGACTTCAGGCTGTACAATATACTGTCCAATGGATTAGTCGGTTGTTACAGTACTAGATACCACCGATATCAAAAAAATTCAATTGTTAATTTTCTCTCGTTCGCGAGAATCCAATCTAATGCCCATAAAAAGCTAAGAGTAAACTCCACAGGATTCTGTCAACGAAGGGTGAGCCAATGTCAAGACTGCTCTATTCTGGATATATGTCTGTGTCAAGGTGGGGAATTTACTTTCTAGTATACCAATCTCACTTGAATTTAAATTAATTTAAATTTACTATATTTTTTGATATTATATATTTAGGTGTAAAGGAAAAAAGATATAAGGTTGATTCAATTTCTATATCCTATCTCATAACCTTGAAAAAAAATTGAAAATATAATATGAAGAATGCCGATAGTTTCAATGGGGCAATTCCCTTGATAAGGATTCTAAGTGTGAGTCACACTGAAATCTTGCACGAGAATACTCCTTACGTCAAGCCACTTGCCTAACGATATGATTGGACTAATTTGTCCCCGTGCAATCCTTAGGTGTGTGTTGGATGAAATCTGAATGCGGTTTTGGTATGTCAACACGTGCGCATTTTTGCACAGTCTCAATTGCAAATGAGAGAATTACGGTATAAGACATATGATTATGTCAACTTCTTGATACCAAGTTTTATAAATAACTCCTATTTCATGTAAATTCTAAACTTTATGGACTACTATGTATATGATAACTACGATATTAAATGTTACTTATGTGGACATGTGATATGGGGATCATTTAATGCGACGGAGTGTAGGTTGTACATCCATTATTTTAATGCAAATTAATTTTACATCTCACTGTCATATCCAGAGCAAAATGCCACGTCAGTATGTTCATGTCATCAAAATATGCCACGTGAGGAAGATTTACTACTGTCATATCTAGCCCGTCGCTCGTTTAATAGTGTGCGATAGTCCTGAGTCCTGAGTCACGTAAATTATGGAACAGAAGTGAAGGCCAGATGAATCGAAGTTGAAGTTTCATAACTTACCATCGAAATGGGCGTACAATTACAGGGTTTTTGCTGGAATTTCTCATCGTAACCTAACAACATGTTATCTTCAATTTGTACGAACTAATGCGAGAATTTAGATCCCAAAACAACCGCGAATAATCCCTAAGTTTAATATCTTTCTTCCAATGGCTCTTCTCCAATTAATGCCATTAATCAAGCGACACCATACGTTAATTTCATGACTGAATTTCGTCAAAAAAAGGGTGGTGCCTTGGTTAACATTTTTGTCAAGGATTTGAATGCGTACAGTACATAGATTTAGAGTCTCAACGCCAAACGACCGAAGAAGAAAGCACCTATGCATCCGCCGTGCTGTGGGGGCAGTGTAATGAGTCGACAGTGAAATGTCTGGTCGATCTAATCGAGCTGTAATGGTGACTGTGAATCATTATTATTATTATTATTATTAGGGCAGTTCCATTAGTCAGATAAGTGGTTTCGATGAGCTTAATTAAATTGGGAAAAACCCGGGAGGTTTGATTTGGTAAGTCGGGCAGATAAGAATGGACTGTTCCTTCAGATTCTGTCTATTGAAAACTTAAAAAACAACCTCTGAACTCACTCAACTGGATCTGTTCTCGCGACAGAAGTTGCGACAAGTTGGTAAGTCTTTGCCCAGTTGTTTATGCCCCCATTCAATAACATTACAATTGGAAGATTCAAAGCAGCTGCTTTAAATTCTTCTCACCATTCTTGGATAGAGGAGGAGCTTCAACCCCACAATCCAACAACTGCAGGGAAGACAAAATTTCCCCAATTACTGCTCATTTGATGTCTTCAAAGCGCATCTCTTGTGGTTGTAGTTTCTTCATTGGAAGAGATAATCTATGTAAGTTAATTGATGTGAATCAGAATTTTATCTTCTTAAACAAGATTTTAAATTACAAGAATAAAATATTTTTATTGTTAACGTTTTATCATTAATAAGTCGACTCATATTGAAATTGAACAAATAACATTCTTATAAGTGATTAATATGCATCATACCAGTCAACCGAACAGATAAAAAAGAACATGAAATTTTCATTACAAAATTTTCCCTTTGAAAAGCGAGTCAAAATGGAGGGGTTAATTTCGATGATTAGGGATCTTCGTGCCACAGATTAGACAGCACGGCAATGCACCGCCGAGGAAGCATTAACTGCATCCCCTCGAAGGGGTGGTGGGATCTCGAAAATGACCACCGAGGGAATGTAATTCATCTTTCGAGGCATCACGCCACACTTGCATGTGATGAACCAATGCCATCTTATCATTTTTCTATTTCTTTTTTCCTTTTTTAGGGTCAAATTGTTTATTTTTTCATTTAAAATTTTGATTTTTTTTCCTTTTAACGTGTGTACATGTGATGATGAACAATGCTGTCTTCCATTTTCTATATGAGCTGATTGAACAAGCAGGCTTGCCAGATCTCTAGATTAATTATTCAAAAAATATACTAGCAAAAAAAATATCTTAAGATTATAATACTTAGATTAATGGGTATAATTCAATATCTCTTTCCTTTTATGTGATATCGGATCAAAATATCACAAATGAGAAAATTGTGGTAATAAGTTCACCCGTCTATCTATCGTGCCGATCTATACATTTATTGTTCAAATAATATTTAATTTTTAAATATCAAACGACACTTATCGCCCGAAGATACAAGAAGTAGAGATAACCATCATAAAGATGACGGGAAAGGGGACCCGTATTCATGGATTAATGAATTTTCGGGGCTGGCTTAGAAGTCAACTCGATGTTTCTTTTATTTTCTTTCTGTCCTATAATATTAATCCGGGGTTCAATTTTTATCTGTTAATAGTAATAAAATCGATTTGATATTCAAAATATGTTTTATTAATCATGGTGACAACAAATATCCAACCATATAAAATGCTATATACAAATAAGATGAAAATGACCACGAGGAGAGATTTTTTAGGTGATCCTAGTTACCAGGCCATCCGCAGACTCGACTTCACGGGCTGCTGGACAGTTTGTAACTTGTCAAAGGTCGGGCAATCTGCCCAATGTACCCACTGGTTTGTTTCTGGAGGGAAAAATTAGTTTTTCCTTCGTACAATAATCAGTCTGAATCATATGATATTAGAATGATTGAGATTCGAATGAAATTACCCCTAGTTGCTGTATTCGAGGGTGTGATATTTTTTGAAAGTAAGATGTGTCAAATGTTTCAATCAATTTATATTGATAATATTTGTATATTATTAACCTATAAAAAAAGGTCACGCACACTTTTGTTGAGTTCATAGGTAAACTATCAATAATTTGATCCATCTGGGAGTCTCACGGCAGTATGAATGGTATCAGGAGAACACCAGAAAAATATATTAAAACATAGGAGGGTTTCCTTATTTCCCTCCAAAAATGGCCAAAGGAAGGAAAATAAAATGTTGAAAAATGTAATTAGAAAATTGGGAATTGGTGGCAGAGGCAAGGACAGGCGATGGGGCGGGGCGATGCATGAGAAAGCATATCAATTTGGGGAGCATTAACTCCTCTTCTCATTTAATGCCTTCACCTAAACTTTGCACGTATGGAGAAGCTTACAGTTTTATTCCATTCATTGCTCTTCCCCCTCTCTCCATCTCTCTCTCTCTCTCTCTCTCTCTCTCTACGTTTTTTCCGCCCAAATTTCTCCTCAAACCAATCTCTCATTTATCACATCTGCTCGTCTCCACCGGTACTCCCCGAAAATGAGGAAATATGAAAAGAGGCCCAACCCACTGAGCGCCTTGGTGGGTTTCTGAAGAAGTAGTTGCAGTGGGGGTGAAGTAACACTGGAGGCATCAATGTCGGATTTTTCACGGTAAGTTCAGTTCTCTGGAACTAGAACTGGCTAGCCCTCGAATTTTGTTGTCCGCAGGCTTTTGAGTTTTGGTTGTCTGGCTTTGCAGAGCAAGTGTGGACGGCAAAGCCCTTCTTGAGAATTTGGAAAAGATGGCTCCCGGAAGTTTAGTATTTTTACTTACGGGTTTGGTGCCAACTTCTGCCGTGTATAGTTCTCAGCTGTTGCTGTTCGGGTATTAGATGGATCAACCAAACTTATGGTAATATTTAGATGACAAAAGAGGACCGTAGCGGCAGTCAACATTCTGTTTTTGGTCTTTGATTTGTTGGGTCTTTTCTCAAGATGGGAGTAGGGAGAAGTGACTACCAATTCCTTCCTCTTGGGCTCTTCCTTCAGCTTGCATTGGCGCCGAATTTTTGGAGTTCCGGGTCAGCCTTAGGCTCAATGTCCTCAATTGCCATGTCCTATGGTGAAAATGGTCCGGTCTTCTGTGGTCTGAGCTCAGATGGTTCCCACCTCGTGAACTGTTATGGGTCGAACCCCGCTATAATCTATGGAATCCCCGCCCACTACCCGTTTCTGGGATTAACCGGCGGTTATGGTTTTGTCTGTGGCCTTCTGTTGGACTCGAATCAGCCCTATTGCTGGGGAAGCAATATCCACATTCAGATGGGCGTCCCTCAGCCCATTATGGAAGGGGCAGAGTACAGTGAAATTAGCGCTGGGGATTACCATTTGTGCGGTCTGAGAAAGCCTGAGATTGAGCATCAAAGAGGGAACTTATCTCTAGTTGATTGCTGGGGATATAATATGACTACGAGCTACATCTTTAACGGACTGGTAGGGTCAATATCAGCTGGCTCGGGCTTCAGTTGTGGGCTTTTCTCAATTAACAAGACTGTTTTCTGTTGGGGAGACCAGACAAGCAGTAATGTCAGTACCTTGGTCCCCAAGCAACTGAGGTTCGAGAAGATTGCAGCAGGTGGTCACCATGTATGCGGTATCCTAGAAGGCGAGAGCTCTCGGGTTATCTGTTGGGGGAGTAGTCTCAACAACGAGGAGGAAATCTCAGTTGAATACTTGTATTCTCCCTTGGGGAATGTGGACTCTCTGCCGAGGGACCCAATGCTCTCGATTGTAGGGGGGAATTTTCATGCTTGTGGGATCAAAGCATCTGATCATAGGGTGATCTGCTGGGGCTACATGCCAAAACCAAGCACTCCTCCTCCGAGCAATATTAGAGTTCTTGAAATTGCTGCAGGGGATTATTTTACTTGCGGGGTCCTTGCCGAGAAATCGATGATGCCCGTCTGTTGGGGCCATGGGTTCCCCACTTCTCTCCCCATAGCTGCGTCTCCTGGGCTCTGCAAATCGACTCCCTGTGCCCCAGGTTCATATGAGTTTAGCCCAAAAACTAATGCTCCATGTAGCTCGCTCGGTTCATGGATCTGCTTGCCTTGCAGTGGCCCGTGCCCTAATGAGATGTATGAGACAGAGAAGTGCTCTCTGAGGTCTGACCGGAAATGTGGATACAATTGCTCAGGTTGCTTCTCCTCTGAATGCTTCTCAAACTGTTCAAATTCAGTTAATGGGAAAAAGGATAATCGGCGTGATGGATTTTGGGCTCTTCAGTTGCCTGTCATTATTGCAGAGATCGTCTTTGCTATTTTTGTAGTAATAGTCGCGTCAGTAACTGCCATTTTCTACGTCCGCTACAAGTTACGAAATTGCCAGTGCTCAAGGGGAAACCTAAGCACCAAGAAATTGAAATTGCGGGGGATGAATTCTCCTTGTGATAATGTTGCCGTTGGATCTGATCTAGATGAGCTCAAGATCAGGAGGGCTCGAATCTTTGCTTATGAAGAGCTCGAGCGGGCGACCAATGGCTTCAACGAGGAATCCCAGGTTGGGAAAGGAAGCTTTTCTTGCGTGTTCAAAGGGGTGCTGAAGGATGGCACAGTGGTTGCGGTGAAGAGGGCAGTAATGTCCTCATGCACTGATAACAAGCAGAGCTCAAAGGAGTTTCGGACAGAGTTGGACCTTTTATCGAGATTGAACCATGCCCATTTGCTCAACTTGCTCGGGTACTGTGAGGAAGGAGGGGAAAGGCTCCTGGTGTACGAGTTCATGGCCCACGGGTCACTGCACCAGCACCTACATGGTAAGGATCGGGCCTTAAAGGAGCAGCTGGACTGGGTTCGACGAGTCACGATTGCAGTCCAGGCAGCCCGAGGAATTGAATACTTGCATGGATATGCTTGTCCGCCCGTTATTCACCGGGATATTAAGTCTTCAAATATCCTAATTGATGAGGAGCACAATGCCCGAGTCGCCGATTTTGGGCTGTCCCTGCTGGGTCCCATAGACAGTTCATCCCCACTGGCGGAACTGCCAGCCGGCACACTAGGTTACCTTGATCCGGAATACTACAGGCTACACTATTTAACCACAAAATCTGATGTGTACAGCTTTGGTGTCCTACTCCTAGAGATCCTCAGTGGTCGTAAAGCAATTGATATGCAGTTTGAAGAGGGCAACATAGTACAGTGGGCTGTCCCTCTTATAAAAACTGGGGATGTTTCCAGGGTCCTGGACCCTGACTTGGAGCCTCCGAGTGATCTTGAGGCATTGAAACAGATCGCAAATGTGGCATACAAGTGCGTGAGGATGAGAGGCAAAGATCGGCCATCCATGGGTAAGGTGACAACAGCATTAGAACGGGCTCTAGCCCAGCTGATGGGAAGCCCGTGCATAGACCAGCCTATTCTGCCGACCGAGGTTGTTCTTGGGAGCAACCGGCTCCACAAGAAATCATCCCAGAGGTCCTCAAACTGGTCGGTCTCCGTGGCTGACATGGTGGAACCCGAAGACCAGAGGATAGAGTTCAGGGCACCCTCGTGGATTACCTTCCCAAGTGTGACCTCGTCTCAAAGGTGGAAGTCATCTGTCTCAGACACTGATACTGAAGGCAAGAACCTGGAGGCACGAAACACAGGATTTGTTGGGAGTGGACTCCGGGATGGGCTGAGGCGCCTAGAGGAAGAGATTGGACCTGCTTCCCCGCAGGAGAACTTGTTTCTGCAGCATAACTTCTGATGTTAACCCAAATGAAAACTTTCCAGTGTCTTCTTCATCTGACTCTGAACTATTGCCAGTGCTAATGTTGAAACTTGATCACCTTAATAGTGCCATTGGCCTCGGCTCTTTCACCTCCCTCTTTTATTTTTTAACCCTTCGCTGTGTTTTTACCTTACAAGAGAGCAGAGCAACTAAACCATTGTCATCACGATCATCTTCTCCTACTGAGAGTAACTGCTGTAAACTTTTCTGTTTTCAGGTAGTAGCTGCAGCCACTTCTTGGCTTTTGAATGCAGTTTGTATCCATCTAATGTAGCAATGAGAGTTGTAGTCTGTTGTTTTAAGGGCTTTTATTTCCTCTTTAAGTGAATTCCAATTTCCAGTAGATATCCACAGATTGTGCACTGGTCAGAGTTACCGGAACTGCCTCAAGTTAAGGATATCCGTGAGAGGATTGTAGTCTGGCTTAAGGACACTTGCTTTGGCATCGAAGCTACTCTTTCCTTGTTTGGAGGGCAAAGGGAAAGGAAAGGAGGGATACTATTTGCCTTTGTCCCCCTCGAAAACTCATTCTCTTTTCAATCCCAGCAGTGTATCCCACCATGCTCCAGACTTGTTTGTAGAATGAGATGCAAAGCTATCTCGACCAGGGTCCTTATTGCCATTTAGGGAGAGTAAGGAGTACCTTATCTCATCCACAGCGCAGGGGCGGGGAGCATGGTTCAAGAAAGAATGCTGCAGCGATTTTTTTCTAGCAAGCTGACAGGAAAGCAGGGTGGGAACCAACTCCCATGTCAACAGAACTAGCAAGATTTGGAGGATAAAATGGTTACAGCTTCCTCCTCAAGTCCCTTCATGCTTTGTACTTTCATCCTAGATGACCCTATCGAGTTTCCAGCAACTTTTTCCCTGATAAATCTACAGAAGAAAAAGGTGTTTCGATCACCCGACTTAAGCTGCTGTATCACTGGCCTTTTTGCCTCAAAGGTGCTTCTTGTTGCTGCATGAGGAGGCCAAAGGTCCAGTCATAAGATCCGACTTTCTTTGCTTGATGAAATAGCTTCTAACAAGTTTCTTCATGCAGGGTAGGAAAGTAGACGTTGATTAGGATGAAAATATTACCTGGGAATGGTCGGACGGTTAATCATGCGGGCAATAACTAATTGGTTTAACGTACGAAATCTCTCAGCCTGGACAGCTACAAGTTATGATCGATCTAGTTTAAGGATCTTGTCGATTTCTATGTAATTGGATCTCACCATTTTCATCCTTCCATATGCACACAGACGTTTGATCTCTTTTCCAAGCTTTCGACCGTTTACTGATTCTCGTCGGAGAATGGGTAATGGCGTCCAATTCTAAGCTGTTTGCAAGTAATGGGCAGAGAAAAAAAAAATTAAGTATAATAATACAAAAGAACAAGAGAAAAACGTTGGAAATTTATTATATTAAAATAAGACAAAATGGCACATTTGCCCCCACGCAGGATCGAACTACGGACCTTCAGTTTACAAGACTGACGCTCTACCACTGAGCTATAGGGGCTCTCCTTAGCCCTAAAATTTCAACAATATGCTTTGAATAATATCTTCAAAAATTAAACATGACACGTAGTTTATTCTTCCTGTACCCATGAGCATTCTACAAGCCCACGAATTCATGTAAGCCTATGTGCAGTGACATGTATGGGTGATTTCACCAAAAATTACCTATTTTAGAAATAATTTAATGGCTCCAAATTAATATCACCTAAAATTTTATTTTTGGGTTCTTCTATATTGGTGTTACTTTTAAGGTAGGAGGGAGGATATAGTTGTTCTTAATTCTCATTTTTTAAATTTCAAAGTGTACACTTAATCAATGTAAATCCAACCAATGAAAAAAAAATGGAATGAGGATTAAATTGTTACGATTATATAGTAACTTAAAGTAAAAATATAACCTCTCTCTTATAATTCCCTATCTCTTCTCTAATTACTTAATTTATTTTTATCTAATTTATCATTACACTTCTATTAAAATTAAAACGAAACTAATACCCAATTGAAAAATGCAAAGAAATTTATTTTAAAAAATGAGAATGGTACGAGAATTTCTTTAAAATCGATCATATAATTGGCAGTTTAGTGTGATAATATAGGTAAAAGTAACATGACCGACTTTAGGAATTACTTAAGGCGTTCTTAGTAAATCTGAAAACTCAGGCTTGACACTAGCTATATAAATCACTAAAAGTTCAAAAACTAAAATTGAAATTTAAACATCGTCACATAGTACAAAAAAGAAAAAATTACGACACAAAACGTTTAAATGGCTCAACAAAATTGAGTATAATAATGATTGCCTCTAAAGTTTGAGTTGATATTCAATTCAATATATGCATTTTAATTTTTTTATAAAAAACTATAATATATAATATTACTCAAGAAGAAAAGTATAAAGGGTGAAAGTATATAAATGATAAGGAAGAAATCTTATATATTTTGAAAATTTGGTAAATAAATTTTATAAATTTTAAAATAACTTATTAAATTATATATACTTCATACTATTAAATATCCAATTCGGTTTCATTCTTGACATTAATTACATGGCATTCACTTGTTCATTTCTTCGTACGTGTCATGCTAACATGTCACTTGGTGATAATCAGGATTTTTTTTTGTTTCAACGATGTGAACACTTTACTGACGTGGCAAAGAGCCTCTTCATTTCCTCCCTATTGGAAATGGCATCAGCCCTACCAAGGAGGGCTTCTGTCATGTCAGCAAGGTGTCCACATCATTAAACAAAACTTCCCATGTCATCGCCAAATGACACATTTGTACAGATGGTATCAATGCCATGTGTACATCTCTATTAATGTCAGTAATGACATGGACTTAATAGACCATTTTAAAGCTTTTAAAACTTATTTACTATATTATCAAAAAATATATAACTTCAGTCTATTTTTGTCGTAAATAATACCTTTAATGTTTGCTTGGGGTTATTTATAGTAAAAGCTAGTGGCAAAAATGTAAATATACGAATTCCATGAATTAGGTAACGAAGGGCATAGATTAGACTTGTATATATGCGATGAGGGGCAATCAAATATTGAAAAGACTAATTTACCCTTATAATAATCTGTCCCTTATTAAATTGTAAGATGGAATTTCTGATGTTATATGGTGTAATTTGTTCAATATTCGAGTATAACTTATTGAATGGGAGTGTTGTTACAAGAGTTTCCAAGCAGAATTTTAGGTTATTTTTTTTTAAAAAAATTATAACGTATATACACATGCACAAGGACATGCTAGACTTCGTAGAGGGCAATCCTAAGGCAACTGACAAATAGATGGTATATCTGCAAAGAAGAGTAGACTTTAGGGGTGGAATTGGAATTAACCCAATATCCCTAATCCCCTTCCTCTACTATTAGAAGCACCTTTTAGGGGTGACTTGTAGAATAATGTTACGATATCCCCAATCCCATGCCACAAGACTAGTATGGATTGCCCATAGCCCCGCAGAAATTGAAGAAGCCAACCCCCGCATTTTGTTGTGTTCGTAAGAGGTTATAAATTAGCTACTGGTGTTTGTTGTCTATTGAGAAAAAAAACCCATGAGGTCTTTGGCATCTATACGCTTCAACACAAGTTTTGTAGGGCATGGAAAATTGTTTCTAGTTTGGAGTAATAAATCGAGCACATTCCTAAGGTAGAGAGACCTATTTTTATCCTTAGTTCATTTGAAATAAGTTTATGTAAAATTTCCTCTACTTTCTATCTCTCTATCGATAACAATTCATGTGTCGATTTTACCGTGAATTCACCGCTTGAGGAGAGCCTCCATAATACATGGTCTCCTCCTCTCTATAGTTGTTGAGGGGGGAGTGGCAGCTGTTGCAAGAATAGGCTAGTTGGGAGGAGATTCATTAGAAGGTACCACTTCCTACTCCTTAACTCAGCAAACACCCATGTGGTTATTGTCCTCCAATCTTTAGGAACGTGCCCGGTGACCTCCTCGAGTAACGCATCATGGTTTGGAAGTCAACAGTCAACCCAGAATTTTGCTAGTTCCCTTGAACCAATGCTCCAGCCTATGCCCTACTTTGCCAGGGGCCAAAATTTACAGTGTGCATTCCAATGCCATGTTTTTTCCCAGTTCTTCCAATGAAGCTCAATATTGGTGCCTGTGATTTCTTGCATCTGTAAAGGAGGACTTAAGCCCAAAGCTGATTTTGTTAATTAATTAAACCCCAGCATATCTTTGCGAGAAAAGAATCATTCAATTCCTTAATCCGTAACCCAAGCTCTCCACCATCGAGAGGGTTGAGCCATTGTGTGCCAATTTACTAGGTGCACCTTTCCCCTCTATTGCGTATGGCGCCATATGAAATTACAACAGACTCGTTCAACCTTGTCAGTTACTCCATGGGGAATTCTCGTTGTTTGCATTATATAGAAATGTATTGCTGAGGGTATTGAATGGACTGGAGCCACTCGACCTACCATAGACAGCAGCATGGCTGCAGGATACCCATTGAGCCGCGACTTGACCTTGTCAGTTATCTGATAATTACTCCAATCGTGTGTCACGTCCGTGTAAAAGTGGCACTACTAGATGTACTGTGAACGAGCATGAAGCACGAATTTCTTCTCGGAAATTGTTGTCTACACTCTTGGAGAAGAATATTACGGTCTTTCCATCGTAACCTGTTGGCCCGATGCCTCACTGAAAATCCTTATAGCTTCCTTTAGAATGAGCATCGTCCTATTGATGCCTCGGCGAAGATTAAGAGATTGTCAGCGAAAATGAGATGTGAAGACAGCCGGCCCCCCTCCTTACCAATTCTGGTTGCCTTCCACCTACCTTTCTTGAACCAGCTGTGCAGTGGCGTGCGACCAAGTCGTTCAATGCATAAAACAAAGGTATAGGGTGAAAGTGGGCAGCCTTGTTGGATCCCCCGACCCATGGAAAATGCTTTAGCTGCATCGCCATTCTAGAGTACCTGAATAGTGGGGGTTGTTATACGCTCCATTATCACGCTGCTCAGCTTCTCCCGGCATACTTGCTACCATAGTTTTAAAACCGGACCGGGCCAGCCGGTTCGACCGGTTTGACTAGGAACCGGCCACTCACCCGGTCCGGCTCCTTCAAAAAATCCAATTGCACATTAAAAGAGAAAAACTCCGATTGAACTGGCCGGTTTCCGGTCCGACCGGTGAATCCAATTGAACCCGTGAGAAAACCGGCCGATTTAAAATTAAAACAAAAACAAAAACCTATTATAATGTACCAATTTTATTTTACTAAACTTATATTTATATTTTACATTAAATTTTTGTTTAATATAATGGTTATATTAATAATTTTTATTATAAATCATATTCAAATTATGATATTATGTAAATTTATTATTAATATTATTTATTAAACATGCGGTCCGACCCACTGAACCCCCGGTCCGACCCATGAACCCATGCCTACACCAGTTACCGGCCCGGTTCGGTTTTAAAAACCATGCTTGCTACTATTAACGTGTCTTTTTGATAAAATCCCGAGAGAAGCTATCATTGGCCTTCTCCATGTCAACTTCACCCGCTGGAAAGCCACGTTTTCGTCTCTATTGTACGCATCACTTGAACGAGTTCTTGAGCGTCAATTAACTATATTATCCTAGATGTGGCTATCCAAAACAAAACTTGCTTGGTCAGGGGCCAATCCATTGTGGCATGAGGCTTCTCAACCGATTAGCCATTACTTTGGTAGTAATCAATTTGTAGGAGACTTTACGTAAGCTTATCGGTCTGAGATGATCGATTTCCTCCGGGGCTCGTCACCTTGGGGTGGGGGAGAAGAATAAGAAACGTATGGCTGATCTCCTTAGGTGAGTCCCCATGCTCAGTAGTGTTCTTCACAAGCTCCGCCACTTGATTCTATAATATGGACCAAATGGCTTGATAGAAAAGTGCTCGAAATCCGTCCGGCCCCGGTGACATACATGGGCATAGCCCATAAAATGCATTCTCTATCATCAACTCTATTGTGATTATCACATATTTTATTCATCATACATAAATTTAGAGTAAGCTAACGCTTTCGTCCATAAATTTGCCGAACCTCAACACTCGAAGACTTAAATTCAAATTCCATGAATTCGGTTCAAACATTCATATTTGGTTTAATTTTTTTTGACCCTTTCAGTAAATCATTTAATGGAAATCTGATATGATAAAATGATACATTAGCGACGGTTAGGACCATACTAGATTTTCATTAAGGTTATATTTGATTCACTGTAATTGACTTCAAATTTATATAATTAGACAATCTTGCGGCTTCCTTTACCTCATTTTGGATGTGAGTGGTGGTTGTAATAATCGTTCTCTTCTCTGTAATCGCTTTTCGTCTGGGAGATATGGAATTCTCCAATTACATTGGCAGGCCCCACCATTAACATATTAAATCCCATCTTTGGTCTTACCCCCAGGAGAATGAGAAAACGAAATGATAGTATACTAATTTTACGTAATATCAAATATCACAATATTATAATTTAATGTATTTTTTCTATAATTTAAAATAATTATCAAATACAATAATTTTTATTTACAGTGCATTCAACCCGTTAAAAGCCAAGCAGTCCGTGAACTAGAGCTGGAACTTGAAAAATATAATTGATTAAAAAATCGATCGTACAAACCAATTTTTCTAATTAAGGTCGGATAACGGAAGACAGTCCGCCTGAGCAGAGCGAGAAGGGAGAAGCAGCGGGGAGCCATTTCATATCTGCAAAACTCTCCCCATAATCTCGTTTTTCCTTCTTCAGATTAGTAAGTTCACTTTGCGTTATAATTCTGTTTTGATTTGTCCGTATTCTTGTCGGTGGCAGCGATCCGATTTTACTGCTGTAGAGCTCTACTTTGATGCTCTAATCCTTATCTTTGTCGATCGCATTCGAGCGCTCGATTGCCGGTTTTAGAGCCGTCTTATTGTGTTCCTGACTGTGTTAATTGATTCTGGGATTGTTTTCGCTCGGTTTGCGTGGGGATTTTTAGTTCTACATTGCTTATAGATGTCCAGCATAATGGGTTTTCGCTAACAATTCTGAAATTCTTATTTTTCTATAGAATTGATGTTGTTCCCCTGCTGTAGGGTGTTACTTGGTTTGATTTCTCCTGCAGACCTTGTTTAAGTGGTTGTTTCCTTTTTCCTTTTCCCAGGAGAAATCGAAACTTTCTTATTGTTTTATGGTTGGCAATCAGTTCATGGCTTTACTTATGTTGCAGTAAGTTTGATATTTTCAGCTCTCTCCTGATGAAGTTTTGATTGGCACAATTGTGATTTAAACTGTTGAGAAAATGCACCTTAAGTTCTGCACTACTAGTTCGAAGCTGTTGTGTGTTTTATTATTCACCTTTGATATGAGTTGGCCATTTTATGCTTGACCTTTAGTCTCTCCTCAAATGTGCTGATGTTTACTTTGAGTAAGAAGCTCCTGATGATTTTGTGATCTATCTTTCCCGTGGTTCTTAGAGATGACATGCTTTGATGGGGAAGTGTCCTATTCCGTTTTTTTGGGGGGGATATATTATCCTTTTCAGATCTCTTGCTGTTCCATGTCCTCCCTTCATGTCAATTCAATATCTTTCTGCATCCTCTATAGTATATATGTTCCTCTTGTTAGGAATAACCTAGAGATGTTTGGTTCATGAAAAAACTACTAGTCTACTAGAGAATCAGAATGGAAATCATATTACTTCCATTTCTTAGCAATTATTTTGTAAACTTTTCTAAATATTACTTTGTTTTTCAGAGCATATGGATTCAACTCCCAAGAAAGAGTATGATGCATTCAGAGAGAGAGTGAAAAGGACACTATATATTGATAACCTCTCACCGAAGGTCAATGAATCTGTCCTTAGAAATGCTTTGGATCAGTATGGAACAATCAAGGGAGTGCATTTCATCCCCATCTACACGGAATCACAAAATATGGGACGGTGTGCCTTGGTGGAAGTTGAGACACCCCAGCAGGCCAGGGCTATAATAGAAATAATTGGTTCTTATCCATTTATGATCTTGGGGATGCCAAGGCCTGTGAGGGCCCGTCCAGCTGAAGTGGAGATGTTCTATGATCGTCCAATAAGGCCTGGAAGGAAGATTGAGATACGGTGGATTGATCCAAATGATCCAGACTTTCAGGTTGCTCAGAAATTGAAGCAGCTCGTCCAAAGACATGCTGCTGAATCTGCATTCATGCTGAAAGTAGGTTTGATTCCTATTTTTAAAAGATTTCTGTCTGTGGTATTCAATGATTTTCAAAGAGCTCATTTTCCTTCTATACTTATAGGGAAAGCATCTAAAGAAGTCATTTGATTGTGGAATTCTGTTTCCTAAAACACAAAGCAGTTTTCCAAATTTTGGCTGAAAACCAAGTTTACGATGTGTGGGTAATTTAGAGGGCTCCTGCTGCATGTCTATGGAGAGCTTGAAGCTTATCCATCTGCGTACCAGATCTAATTGTTTTGATCATATTCCTTTTTTTTCTAGATTTTTCAAGATTATTGTATCCAGTTCAGCTGAATCACCTGCTGTCTTGTGAATATGACCAATTGAGAGGCTGACAGGAATTGTCATTTAACTCCACCATTGCAGTTGCTCAGTTTCGGCTATTCTCTTTCATGACTTCTTTTTGGCACTGTTTTTCTACAATTTTGTTTCTAATTAAGATCCACATTTTTCTGCAATTGATTTGTTCCCAGCTTGTAATGCTAGTGAAAATATCAAGCCCTTACATAATCCAGAGTATAATATAGTCTTTACTTTCCCCTTGCACAATGTTTTCGAGAATATCATATCCCAAAATAAAATATTAAGGATATGAAAACCTAAAAACTGTCTCCAAAAACTTAAATCTTAGCAAAAATCCTTTTATAATTAATGTCTGCTCTTTCAAAGACTATCTTGATATTCCACATAGTCCCTTCCTTTGCAGCAACAACTTGCAGAAGAAGAAAAGCTAGCTGAGCAGCAGGTGGAGGCCCTCAAGGTGAACAACGAGAAGTATATGTTGATTGATGGAGTCATGGCTGATGGATCGGCTCGCCGCTTGGCCAGTCATTACAAGGTAAATGCTGTGGAAGGTTGATGTTGATCCGTCTACTCAAGCAAATTCCCATCATGGTAGTCGGCTTCTAACCTTGTAGATACTCCATCCCCCTTTCGTATAAACATATGCTCTATAATATTGGTCTTGGTGAGTTTTCATCGAGTGGGATCCCGTTGATCTCCATCTATTGGGGATGGGATGCGATTTGTCTGATGAAAACTTTGACGACCAAAAACTGAAGCTGTGGAACTTTTCTGTGATGTATTGCTTAGAGGATATGCCGCCGTTGTGTTCTCTGCAGAATCGTCAAGACATAGTGCTTAGCACAATAGATGCTCGATCTTTCTTGCTTTCGCTCGTACATGAGAGGTCTGCTGTATTTGTGGGCTAGACCACATTTTCATTCCATGAAAATTAATCGATTTTCTCCGACCCAGAGTAAAAAATTTTCAGTAACTAGGAAAAATAAAGGTCTGCATGGATACTGCATAACTGAAATCGGTAATTCAGGCAAGGTCCTGGTAGAAAAAAATTAGGAACCGGTAGGTTCCGGTTTCTGTATTGGCATGCAGGATGATACCTTGCACCGAAACTAATTCAAGCAATGAACACCACCAGTTTATAACTTCTTCAGCCGTGCCCAAATTCTTGTCTTATCTGTACTGTCGAGCTCCTAAATTGACAAAACATTTTTTTGGACAAGGCAGTTCTGTGTATCCTTCGAGATTATCGTGTTCAATATCTTAATGAATCAACTTCGGGGAAGGGAAAGAGAGAATCTGATCTCTCACCCAGATGCAGCCAATCAGAGCCCTACCCTCGTATTCCTCAAGATGGCAATTTCAACTCTCCACTTCACTCATTCCTTATCTCTCTCTCTCTCTCTCTCAGTGCTACTCATGAATGCCCCTTTAGCATTAGTATTACCCTTTTTCTGTCTCTCTTTCTAAACCATGGCCACCAATTCCGTACACTCCCTCCACCACAACCTCCACCGTCGTCACCACCATTCCCCTAGCCACCACCACACGAACCCACCGCCTTCTGCGGCCTTCTTCCCTAAACCCGCCTCCCCGACCCTCAAATCCTCCCTCTCTTCCTTCACTGCCACCACCACGCCTTCCTCCTCCTCCTCCTCCTCCTCCTCCATCACCTACACCAATGCAGCTGCAGCCGCCGCCTCGACCTCCACCTCCACCTCTGACCCAGCCACCGCCATAGACACCCTCCGCGGCCACCTTGCTGCCAGAGACTACCGCCAGGCCGATGAGGAAACCCGGCGCCTCCTCATGGCTCTAGCCGGCGAGGCAGCTGTGAAGCGGGGCTACATCTTCTTCTCCGAGGTCCAGTTCATCCCGGAGACCGACCTCAGGGCCATCGACTCCCTCTGGAGGGAGAACAGCGATGGGAAGTTCGGGTACTCTGTCCAGAAGAGGATATGGGAGAAGAAGGCCAACATGGACTTCACCAGGTTCTTCATAAAGGTCGGGTGGATGAAGAAGCTCGAGACCGAGGTCGAGCAGTACAACTACCGGTCCTTCCCGGCGGAGTTCATGTGGGAGCTGACCGATGAGACGCCCGAGGGACATCTGCCACTGACGAATGCTCTCCGGGGGACTCAGCTTCTCATCTGCATCTTAAGCCATCCAGCTTTCAAGGACACAGAGGAATTAGAAGAAGAAGAAGAAGAAGAAGCAGCTGAGGGTGAGGAAGATGGCCGGGACAGTTCGCCGAGGGGCAGTGGCTCGATGCCCTTACCCTTAAGGAATAATCTGTTCAAACCCAACTACAGCTTCTGAGTTCCAAACTTCCCCCGAAATTCGGTAAGATGGAGCCATCGAGTGCGGCAATCAGAGCTAATTATCGTCGCCAAATCCGGCTCGGGATTGTGTATGAACGGCGGCCGTCTGGACTCGGCTTTTTCCTCCCCGATCGGACTGAATGATCTTCTTGCTTTAGCACTGTATCGTCCAAAGGTTAATTGGAAGTGGGGCTAGTTAATTTTTTTTATAAAAAAAGAAAAGAAATACAAATATTAAACTTGAACGTTGAATCTAAACTGAATTTTGTCTAATTGTGTATGTGTTCTCTACCTTCTTCTCCATTTTATTTGTTTAATGAGAGTTGCCCAACAAACACCCATGAATTTATGAATCACACATAAGTTCATGCGTCAATAATTTCACCAAAAATTATAAACCTAAGTAAATCAAAATTATAATTTCGTAAACTATTTTTTAGTAAGGCCTATGAACATCCTATACACTAGGCCTAAACCTAGTATTCTTCATTTCATTCCTCAGAATATGTAGTTAATTTAATTGAGCTCTGCCTTGGCGCAATGCAATGGGGGGCAGTGATTTTGCTTGCTGACTGGCTCGAAATTGCTGTGGTCATTATGACAATTGTGGAAAAGGGGGAGTGGGTGGGAGGGGAGGGAACGATGTTAATAATGACGATGACACCAACATACGTTGGTTCACAAGTTCCTTAAATGAGATTAACATGTAGTAGTAGAAAATTTATAATTATAAAAATCCTACTTAATAATAAATTAAATTACCCATATTAAACTTTCAAATGCTAAATATTTAACGCATAAATTTTATTTATCTTTTAAAATTTAATATAATTTTTTCAATTTCCTTATCAATGCCAACTACATACCATTGATTGAGTTTAGCAATGCGCCGAGATGAGAAAATCATGTCTCAGCGTGTTTTTGGGTCACTCAATTTTTTTGTCCAACGTGAAAAACAATTGTGTATGCTTGAAAAGTTTATAATAAAAATAAAATTATGAATTTCTTTTAAAATGATTGATTATATATATAATTATATTTTAATAATTATTTGATTATTTTATTTAAATTAATATAAAATTTAAATTAATTAATTGATAAAATTTTTGTTGTGAAATATAAATTATTTAATTTTTTAAAAAAGTAATTATTTACACCATTTATGTTGGGTCCAGATCATTGGAAGTATGAAAATTTTGTGTCTGCCAGCATTTTCAGATAGCCTGATTTTTCGTATGGCATTGGCCTAAATTGCCAACTCTAATTAATATCATATTAACAAAATTAACATATCATATAAGATGACTTAATAAAAAAAATTATACGTAATATATATTGAATATATGATTGAAGTTTATTAGAAATTTTCCTCTAAATCTGAAAAATTGACCATATTAACCCTAATATATATACATATATGTGTGTGATATGATATGAGTTTTGAGTGTCTTGTTTAGTCAATCTGTCAACAATAGAATTCAGGGATGAAGACGAACAATAATTGGAGGGCGTGCCAGTCTGTATTTGTGTTTTGTCCTCTTACGTCAACTTTCTCAGAAAAGAGGAATGGTCGGTCGTTCTCTTTTGCGATTCGCATATCACTGACCCCCTGATTATGGTGATATTACAGGGAGATCCTCCACGAAGAATCCATCTAAATCTCATTAAATGAATCACACTTTTTTATGCCGGTGGTGGGTCCATCAATCGGGTCTAGTTCACGATTTCACTCATTAGAATAAGTTATATATATTTTTAATAAATTTACCGTAAGCGTGATAGGGTGATTTGTTATTCATTATTCAAATAGGATGACTCGAGTTCGAGTCTCACCTGCGGCGGGGAGCTCTTTACCTCTTAAATGAACCGACCTGAGGCGATCCGGATTAGTCAGTTGGACTTTACGGTTTATATCAAAAAAATATTTTAAATAAAATTTGAATACAAAAATAAAAAATTATTATTATATAATTGGAGTAAACATGGTCTTTTACTCCTGCGTTCTGTCGTAAATCTGTCTAGACCCGTCTTCAAAAAAGTGATGCTCGATCCAGCAAGAACTCGAGTGCGAAAGTATGCAAAAATTGTGGTTGAGCCGGATTCGGGTCAGAAAGTAGCTTCGAACTGATGATATACATCCATGTTAATGGACGCCTCTCCAGGCAGAGACATGAACTGTGCGAGCGTGATCTTTGCGTCTCTCTATGTGGATGTGATGTGTTGACTGTGTCTCTATTTAGAAGATCCTGAAACTTCGCCGAGTCCTCTACTCCTGAAACGTGATCGGGAAACCTCGGCGTTTGTTTATCCGCGCAGGCATGCCGGTGCTCCTCGTTATGGAATGCCCTGTTGAGTGAGAGACCTCGAGAACCTCTCTCGACGTCTTCCCGGCCTCCGATAATGTTCATCTTCCGATCAGCACTTCGAGTTCCGCCTCGATCATCATCCTCTAGCTAGTTCGTCACCTTCCCTGATGTCAATGCTGATATTGTCTTCCGGCAACTCGTCGCTGCTCTCCCTGATGCTGGGCATCATGCCGCTGTGGTCACGGTCCTGGGCAATGACGGGAGACCTCTCGAGTGGCTTCTCAGGAGGCGGCACGGTGAGATCCTGGCGGCAAACCGGGCAGGTCCTGCGGGACTGGAGCCAGAGATCGATGCACTCCTGATGGAAGACGTGGAGGCAGAAGGTTAAGAGCCGGAGGACGCTCTCGTCCTCGAACTCGAGCAGGCATATGGTGCACTCGAGGCCGTGCTTCTTCTGCCTGAGCTCCTTGACGTCCGAGTACTTGAACGTTGGGAACGACCGCACCGCTGAGGTGTCCAGCCCTGGGCCGGGGCTGACCACCACCACGTTCACCATCGGCACGCTGTGGTGGAGGCGCCAGTTGGTGAAGAGGTTCTCCATGAAGCACTTGCAGAGGCAGATGAAGGATGAGGCTAGGAAGAAGGCGGCGACAAGCACGACAACCAGGATGATGGTGAGGTGCGGAGAGGGGCAGGACAGTTCGGGAGATGGCCTCGACATCTGAGGGAAGCGGTGGCAAATGGCGATCAGGCGGTCGGGGATCGGACTTTTCCAGACGAGGAAACTAGCATGGATGAGAATGGAAGATCAGTTGAGAGGTGGTGCGAGGCAGGCTAGTGTGCCCCTTCTCTTTGAGGTTTGCTTGGGGAAGTGGGGGAAGAGAGAAGTTAGGAGGGACATGATGGGTGAGTTAAGGTGGCTTTGTCTTAATTTGGTGTGATGATGTGGAAGCGTTGGTTTGATGTCTTTGGTAGAGATTAGAGCCATTGAGCGAGTCCTAGTGAGAGATTTTGGGATTATTGAGAAATTAGGGCAAAGAAAATATAGTGAAGTAATGTGATAAAATTGAGCATTATTTTTTTTTGCACTTTTTTATAATTTTTGAAATTTATTATTTTTTTAGAATTGTGATTTGGTTAAGTAGTATTATCTTAATTTAATAATTAAAATATTATAAATTTAATTCCTATCGATATTTTTATGTCATTTTATTTTAAATTCATATGAAAGTTGTTTTTTGTATTTTGTTAATTATTCCTAATTTTCAAACTTCCCTAAGTTCATCAAAACTTTCTAATTTAGCGGTCAAGAGGACAAAACGGCGCTTTAGTCAATCACTGACGTAGTTTACGTGATCAAGGCACGGTATTGATTGATCAATGTCGTCATTTACTCTATTATAATACAGCATTGTTCTCTCATTATTATATTTGGCATGATCACGATGTCATGATCGAGCAAGGCACCATTGTTTTGGCGGGATCATCATATCAAAATATGCAGCTGACTGTATTGGTGATATTACCCATATATGTGCTTGCACATAGATTTACATGAATCCATAAATTTATAAAGTATTTATAGGATTAAGAAGAATAAAAGCATCGTCATAATAAAAAGAAGTAAATCAATGTTATCAAAAGAAAGTATTAATAGGGTGACATTGTACCGTAACCGAGTAAAGTGTGATAGTGATTGAGCAGCACAGTATTATGATCGAGTAGGGTGTTAGTGATGATCGTGCAAAGCATGATAGTGATCGAGTAACATAGTGTCAGATCGAGCAACGCAGAGTGTTGTTGTGAAAGCCCATTCAAGATGTCGGAATTTGATCACCATAGTAACAGAAAAAATAATAAAAAATAAGATGAGAGATACCAATACCTAAATTCGGTATTCATCTTTGTTTTTCTGTTAAGCTCTTTGCTTGTCTCTTCCATTTTTGCTGTCGTTTAATGTACGAATGCCAGAATAAATTCAAAATTGATAGTTTTAATTGATTTATATCTTAATATTAATGTCGTTAAATTATGAATAACTAGGCTAAGTTGAAAATACTTAGTGGGGTTGGCTTATCTCCAACTTATAGTTTTAAAAATTGGATCGGACAGATTGGTTTGACCAATTCAACTAGGAACCGGTCACTCACTCGCTTTAGTTCCCATAAATAACTCAATTACACTTTAAATTAGATCAGCTCTAGTTAAACTAGCTGGTTCCCAGTCAGACCGATAAACTCAATTGAACAGAAGAAAAAATCGACCGACTTAAAATTTAAAAAAATAAAAATATATTATAATATATTTATTTTATTTACTAGACATATATTTATATTTTTTATTGAATTTGTGACTAATGTAATGATTATATTAATTATTTTTATTATAAATTATAATTAAATTATAATATCATTAATTAAATATATAATTCGATCAATTGAATCTCGGTCCGACTCATGAACCTATACCTTAATTAGTTTTTGGTCCAATCCGATTTTAAAAACTATATTCCAACCTAAAGTATGACGTGCATGTAGGGTTCACGTTCTTATATTTATTCTTGTGTTCATATTAATGAGTAGATAATCTTGAAAATGTTTGCTTATTTTTGTAGGGCACTTGACTAAAGGACGGAGCAAACAGCTTACATTACATTAACAATTCCATGATTGTTTTTAACGAGAAATTTATCCTAATTTAATTTAAAAGTTAAAAGATAAAGGATAAATTTAATTTAAAAATCTTCTAATTATAAGTTAAAAATAAATATCTCAATCGAATTATTATTTTTGATTAATGAAATTCGATATTACCATGAAAAATGTGATTTTTATCATGAGTTTTACCGTACTATTTTATTCATTCCCTATTTTTATTATCTCATTCTAAATTTATGAAATTTTTATATAATAAAAAAATTTAATGATAAATGGACTTGATAAAGTGAGTGGGGGTGCAATGATTTAGTGCTACTTTACCTTTCATTTCCTAATTCCACAATGTCACGTTAGTAATACTTTACCCGCATAATGCCCCAATTTTCTCGTCTCCGATGCCTATAAAAACCCCCACTCAGTGGCTCCATTTCCTCGTACACCAAGCAAAGAGAGTAGCTCATTGGCTCTCCATTTCCGCACAACTCTAAGGCTTCGTAAGAGCAATCAGTTAGTTATTCAGGATGGCAAGCTTCCTTTTTATGTTCGTGGCGGCCGTGTTGTTCTTGAGCCCTTGTATGCCGGAATCTCGTCGACTTCTCAACACTTCACCCTCACCCATAGAATCTCCATCTATTAGTCCGGCTCTGTCTCCATCGACGAATAACCCCGATCTCCCAATATCACCAGCTCCTTCACCTTCCATGCAACAATCTATGCCATCTAACCCTACGCCCACTATGCTTCCGCCCTCTTCCTCACCCGGTGCACTACCAGAGCTATACGGATCAGCACCATCACCATTTTCTAGCTCCCCTATCTCACCGTTGTCTAGTCCAACAACGGGACCGAACTGCCACCTTCATCCTCACCTGTTGCCCTACCCTCTATTTCGGGGTTAAGACCACCTCCCTTTGCTGACTCTCCACTGGCATCAACATCTAACCCGATGGCCCCAATTCTTCCAACTTCCTCCTCGCCGGCCGGCATGCCGACCCCGTCAGGGAAAGTGCTACATCCAATGCCCAGCTCCCCGATCTCATCGTCACCTCACTCAAGAACCACTGTCCTATCCGGGTCGATACTGCCCCCTTTATCTTCCTTAAGACCAGGGTTAACCAGCCCGATCAGAATTGGTCAACCTTCACCTTCTCCCAGCACCAAACTCTCTTTCCCACCATTGATCTTTAAGCCACCGCCACCCTCAGCCACCAACCGAGCCTCTCCTGCATTTTCATACCCAAGTATTTCTACTCCAGCGCTTTATGCACCACGGACTGCTACTCATTTCTGATCAGCTGCACCATCTCCGGTTCTCCGCCTCAGCATGGAAATGGCAGAAAGATTGCATGTCCGGATGCGGGCTCGGTTGAATTTTCAATTGTTTCTATTATGAGTTAGTCAATACAATAAAAGAATGATGAAGATTCCGTCATTACTGGAAGAAGAAAAAAACACAAAATAAGGTAAGACAAGCGGAAAGAGCTGAAAATAAAGTAGCATATATATAGAAGTGGAATTTGTGTCGTTTTGGTTTGATGTTTCGGACCTCAATCATCGGTTTCCTGGTCTTCTGTCTCGATCCTTCTCTAATATTTTGTCTGCTGTCAATGTTGGATAATCAAGTGATGATAACTGACAATCATGCGTTTCTTTTCTTCTGTGGTTGCAATTGATGCTCGAATAACGAGAACAGTACCGGTGAATTGGTCACCACATTCGATTCCTCAGTCTCATGGGAATATATTTTTAATAATGAAGAATTTAGTTTCAAGACCCTTGACCTCAAAAATAATTAATTCACTAAATGTTTGATTTTAATGATGGGGAAGAAAGTGAAGCCAGGCGGTAGAACAACTGAAGAGATCGCAACTTAAGGAACTATTGCAAATGTGGCGATTCTGCAACAACAACTCAAGCGTCAGTTTAATTTTTCTGTCCACCTATTACAATTGCGATCGTGACATCACAAAACTTCTCAAAATTAGGGTTCGTCTTGACTTAACACAAATTATTCTTAAAATGATTAGAAAAAGTAAATCAACTGTAATAAAAACATGTAGGGCCGGGCTCGAGGGAGATGGGAGAAATATATAGCAGCTTGGGCAGTGAGCCCCAGCCCACGTAGGTGTGGTTACTAAAGCTCTCTGCTATTCCAAGTGTTCCGTCATTGAGACCGATGGGTTGTGATGCCCCAGTTTTCCTCAGCCAAATTGTTGGTCGTAAAATATGATAGTTGCAATTAATTCAAAGAGTTTGTACTAGCGATTCATAAATTTAGTTGCAACTTATGAACCGTAATTATCAGTTATTTCTAGAAATATGACCATAGTCGTTTAATGAATATGAACTACCTCACATTTACTCAGTCACGGCTCTTTGAACCATCGCCATTGCAAAAACATTTGAACTGTGACGGACTATTGGTGGAAAGATAGGTTTCTATTTGACAATATCGAGAGAGATGGAACAACAAAAAGAAGGCTATCCATGAGCCGGTACTCAAAAACTCGTTATATTCTCACTGATTCAAATTTGAATCGGATTAACTTACTAAGAGATAAATTTTTTTAAATAAATATTTATTTAACTTACAATATTCAAATATAAAATTTTATTTAAAAATAAGAGATATTAAATAATTTCAATTAAGTTATGCAGTAATCACATAACATTAAGGGTGTGAACAAAAGACGAGACAATAATTCATTTTGCTAAAGAATTGTACGGAAAGGTTCCTATTTTACCTTTTTTTTTTCCCACAAGAAACTTTTTCTTTGCATCCTTTGAAATATTCCATAAGTTTAATATTAAAAAAAAATCTGACATAGGTTTATTGGCCAAGTCAGTCTTTGTACAGGCAAACACATAATTGAGCTCATCAATGCTACAGAATACCGAAAATCCAAGCTTACAAGGACCAAAGCTCATAGATTCGACTCTAATCTCTTATTGTATCTAAAACTCGTTATCATTATGTCCAAATTCATTAAAAAAAACCTAATACATTCTCAATCACTAACGAGCCCATGTACGGAATTGAAAGCTTAATCCCAAAATACCAACGTGACTGCGAGAGTGGAGATGTGTAAATTCTGTAAAAAAAAAAAAAAGATGATGAAAAATATTTTGGAATGCAAAGGGGATCGAGTACTATCATGTTAGATTCATTCACAAAATTTACATTATTGCTTTGAACCTGCCACCACCAGCAATGCATTTTTACTGCCAATCAGATTGTCGAAAAGTTGGTGAGGACTCATTTTTGTCGGCAAATTGGACTCTGCCGCTTCAGTCCACTGTTGATCGTTCTCTCTCCTCAATTTCGGTTTCCGCTGCGTTCGTACGGTGGTGGTGGTGGTGGTGGTCAACTCCATAATCTACGGAAGAGAGCACCATGAGCGCGATGGAGTTCAGCGGTCTGTGCCAAGGCCCAATGAGGAGCTGATTGATCTCCTCAGCTGCGAGATCAAAGGAATCTAAGTATATAGTATAATCACCGAATCCCCACTTTCATCGTAGATATTTTAGCACTCGATCTCCAATTTGGTCGGACGCATGTTAGAATCAAGCTAAAAGGTGGATGACAGTAAATAAATCTTCAAAGGGGTGGAAAAATCGATAAAACTCCATGAAGGAGAGAGTCTTATCTAGGGACTCGTTTAGAGAGAGAGAGAGAGAGAGAGTTGATAAATGAAAAATATATCTTTCCTCATCATTAACTTTTCCCTATTCATAGGCAAAATTAGATCGTGTGGCATGTAAATCTCAAGCGGTACTTCGCTGACCTATCGACACGTGCCCAAGATCAAAGGTCCGCGGTTACCATGGATTGTCAATCAACCTTTATTTATACTGCTGTTTATGCTTCAGCCCTCTTCCTCACCCGATGCCCAACCCAAGCTATCCGGATTAGCACCGACTCCAACTTCTAGCTCCTCGATCACAACAATGTCTAGTCCAACGGGTGTCCGTGCCTACCGGCTGCACTACCCACTCCTTTGGGGTTAGGACCGCCTCCTCCTACTATCACCACCTTATTCCTCCTCACCCACCGGCCTGCCGATTCTATCTGGGCCAGTGCTACCACTAAAGCCCAACTCCCTGGTCTCATCGCCACCTAAATCAAGAACCACTGCACCGCCATCTCCCTTTTTGCTCGGTAGCTTGCCGATCCTACCAGGGTCAGTGTTACCTCCTCTTTCTTCCTTAATTCCAAGGTTGCCTAGCCCAGTGGGAATCAGCTGACCTTCATCTTCTCCCAGCACCAAACTCTCTTCCCCGTCAATAAGCTTTGAGCCACCGACACCCTCAACCAACAACCGAGCCTATCCTGCATTTTCATTCCCAAGTGCATCGACTCCAGCGGTTTACGCACCACGCACTGCCGCTCACTTCTGATCAGCTGCACCATCAACAGTTAGCATGGGAATAGCGGAAAGATCACGTGTTTGGATGCGAGCTCCATTGAATTCCGCCTTACTTCATCTATGTGTTAGGCAATATAATGAAAGAGCGATATACATATGAAGATCTGTTATTACTGAAAAGCACAAAAATAAGGTAAGTGAAAGTGCTGAGAATAAAACAGCATCGAAGTGGAATTCCTGCCAGTTAGTTTAATGCCTCGGACAACAAGCATTAGTTTCGGTCGCTCTTCTATCTCTAGCCTTCTCTGGCATTTAGTCCTGTGTCGTTGTTGGGTAATCTTTGTGGGTCAAGTATGGTGACGACAGTTTGTACTTTTCATCTCGCGATTGCAGTTGATGCTTGAGCGAGGATAGAATCAGTCAACAGGTATGCAGGTCTCATGACTGAGCTATTCCTAAAAAATCCTATAACATGAACAATAGCATAAACAATCAAGAGATGGCAACTAAAGGATAGAATTTCAGATTGTCTTAATCAGAAAATGGCTTGCTGAGAAAAAAACTGATGAAATTAATATAATTAGTAACAGATAAGGTTAATATAATGATGATTAGTATTTAGTCACTCCAATATATCATATTCTTATTAATAGAGGATAAATTGACTCTATTTAGGGACGTTTGAGACCCTCAACACCAACACCTATCGTCCCTATATCAGTCCATTTATCCACGATCAATTTAAGAGACAAATTGACTAAATTGGAGGCTACAGAACCCATAATTCCAGTCTCCACCGTTTTAATTTGTATGAATTATCTCTAATAAATTTAATTCCAGAAAAAATTGGCTAATATTGGGATAGTGAAGGCCTCGATACTAACCTCACTACCCTTGAATTGGTCAATCTGTCTTGCATTAGCTCTAGAGGAAAATGCCTAAATAGAGAGTTAAATGCGTAAATCGAGAGTTGTGGGGCCTCGATTCCAATCTTACAATCCTCAATTGTACATATTTACAGGACACAATGACCGAATCGCAAGTCTCGGGAGCTCCGATTCCGATTTCCGTTACTCTCAATTTGTACAGATTTACAAATCGGCTGAACTGAGAATGGTGAAGGCCTCGATACTAGCTAGTATTGACTATCCCCTCCAGTTGGTCTTCCATTGATCATCTGACAGGTAAATCAATCAAATGGGAGGGATGGGTCTCAATATCAGCACCGATTGCCCCCTGACGCACTCCTATTGATCTGAGAGACGAATCAGTTGAACGGGAAATGTTGAAGGCCTAAACATCGACACTCACCATCCTCCCAGATTGTCTGTCTCGTTTCAGTCCGGCAGACAAATTGACCAAGATGGGAGTGGTAGTGGGCTCAATTTCTTCCCTATCACCTCTAATTGTACAAAATTTTCTCATGTTAACATGATATGTGAAGTGCAATTTTGGGATGATCTACAGCATGAGGAAAATGCTAGCTAGTAAACTCACCTTAACCAGCCCCACCACCCCCATCTTTTTCTTCTTCACTCATGGTAAAATTGGACTAACACGTATAAAATTGGAGAATGAAAATAAAAAAAAATCAATGTTATTGGGGGTAAAATATACTTTTTACGTTAGTTTAAACTAACGCTGGTTCATTTTTTTTAATGGTAGAATTAAAGAAACGAGAATTATTAATCGTTTCTGAAAAATAAAAAATGTTCTTGATAAAATTGGAATTTTCCCATAATTCATTGTTAAACACACCATTTATTAAAAAAATATAATTTTCCAGTTAATTAAGAGAGAAGTGAAGCTAATTTCCCTCGCTCTGTGTGGACAATTGGAATTTAATAATAGCTTAACATTACTTACCTTGAGTGGCAATACTTTTTTTTTTTCTCTTTTGGAAATGCCAACATATATCACTTGTTTCAATAATTTTGAAGGGCACGGTAGGTATTGTGGGATATTGTCATCTAATCATTGACCTCAGCACTCGACCTGATGTTTGGTCGGATGCATGTTGGAATTCAACGTCATCTTCGACCTCAAGCCGCCAATGCTCTTGTCGATGAAGCCAAAACGCGGTCTACCATAGAGTCCGATGCTAAGGTTTTTGCGAGTTTTCATTTGTCAAGAAAATTCAACGGTTTAACATCAAAATGGAAAAAAAGACAGAATTATAGGGAAAGTTTTGTACATTTACTTTTTTTTTATATTTAACTTTTTATATGTTTCAAAATATATTTTTTAATTATATAATATATTTAAATCCTAATTTTAATGATTTGCTAATGTGGTATTTAATGGCGCTATTTGACATGATATATCAATAAAATTATTGTTATATCAACTAAATTTTACTATATTGATATGTTATGTTAACAATTTATCGACATATTATTATGTTACATTGACAAATGACTACTATATCAACATGTCATTATAATTAGAATTTAAGTATGAAAATAAATATATAAAATTGAAAGAGATATTTTAAAAAATATATAATTCAAGTATAAAAAATAATAAATATATATAATTTTCATTATAATTATCCAAATGAAGAAGGAAAATGGAAGGTAAATTAGCATAATTAATGCACAATCGGTTGATTTCATATCTTCAACGAGCATTATTGCATCCGTTGTACGTTTCTCATGTGATGATACCAAGGATATGTGGAGATAGGTAACGTGAGTGGAATAAGAGCGGCAATAGTCTGATGCTACTTTACCGTTCACTTTTCTAGTTTCATATTATTCGGTTAATGACGCTTTAACCCACTCGATGACCCAACCCAATTCACTTCTTGTCTTCTCTGCTTATATAAACCCCAGCACAAGGGCTCCATTTCCTCGATCACATCAAACGAACGAAGTAGTAGCCTGCCTTTTGGCTCCTCCAATCACATCTTATAGTTACCCTGAGAGTAAGTTCATCTCTTGCTATCGTGATGGCCAGCATCCTCTATTTGTTCGTGGCGACCATCTACCTTTCGAGCCCTTCTGCGCTCGAATCTCGTCGGCTTCTCAACACTTCACCTTCGCCTATAGAATCTCCATCCATTAGTCCCCCCGCTGTGTCTCCTTGGATGAGTAGCCCCAGCCTCCCGGTATCGCCGTCTCCTTCGCCATCCACACAACAACCTGCACCGTCTAGCCCTACGGCCACTATACTTGCACCCTCTTCCTCACCGGGTGCCCCACCGGACCTACCCGGATCAGCACCATCACAATTTTCAAGCGCCTCGGTCTCACCAACGACTAGTCCAGCGGTGACCGTACTAACACCTTCCTCTTCGCCCGGTGTCCCGCCTCCTGCTGCTAACTCTCCACTGGCATCATCAACTAATCCGATGGCCCCGATACCACCAACTTCCTCCTCACCCACCGGCCTACCGAACCTTTCAGGGCCAGTGTTACCCCCGAAACCCAACTCCCCAGTACCGCCATCTCCCATTTTGGATGGTACCATGCCTATCCTACCAGGGTCAGTACTACCTCCTCTATCTTCCTTCGTACCGGGGTTGTCCCGCCCGATCGGGATCGGGCGGCCTTCACCTTCTCCCGGCACCAACTTCTCTTTCCCATCAATAAACTTTAAACCACCGCCACCCTCCGCCACCAACCGAGCCCCTCCTGCATTTTCATTTTCAAGTGCTACGTCTACTCCGGCGCTTTATGCACCACAGGCTGCTGCTCATTTCTGATCACCCGCATCACATCCGGTCCACGCCACAGTACGGAAGCGGCAGAAAGATGGCGTGTTCGGATGCTGGCTCGATTGAATTTCCCTTGTTTCTTCCACGTGTTGGGCAATATAATTAATAAAAGAGCAGTACCGATGAAGATCTGTTATTTCTGAAAAAAACACAAAATAAGGTTACATAAGCGTAAAGTGCTGAAAATGATGTCGCATATAAGTGGGAATGTTGTCGTTCAATTTGATATTTCGGACATTTAATCATCGGTTCTCCTGCTCTCCTGTCTCGATCCTTCTCTGATACTTTGTCTCCGATCACTGTGGGTGATCTTTGAGGATCAAGTGACGATAACAATCGTATTTTCCATATCATCGTTGGAAATGATGCTCCAAGTCCCACGAGGATCATAGGATCAATCATGTACGTCGGCACATTCTTTGGTCACGGGAATATTTTTTTGGACGATGTTGAATCTATTTTTCCCGACCCCGAAATAATTTTCAGAACAAATTATGGCACCTTAAATCACATTTTCTCTGCTGGCGGCCTCATGATACTCTCACAGGAGCGTTGCCGACTGATGCAGAAAGCTGTAAAATGATTCCGGACATTTTAGTGAATGGAGTGTCAAAATTTGGCAGTCCAAAAACACACCGAGCCTGGCACAAGATGAGAATACTGTGTCTGAGTCGGTATTTTTGGGCTGTTTGAGATATCGGGTCATGTCATGCTGATCTGAAAATGTGTAAAAATAATTTTTATAATAAAAATAAAATTATGAAAAATTTATTTAAATTATAATTTTTACGATATAATTAAGTTTGAAATATAAAATTATTTAAAATTATTTCTTAAAGCAATTATTTATATGATTTGGACTGAACCCAAGTCACCTGAAGTATGAAATATTTATGCTCATATTAGGATTTTTGAGCAGTCCGAGATGGTGGGTCATGTCGGCACTGCTTGAATTGACAAGTGTAGTAAGAGATAAAGGATAATAGGTTATGAGATTTCATTTTCATTATGAGACTTTTATGTGAAAAATTCAACATGAGTCCAGAAAAGTAAGAAAAATTATCTGAAAAGTTAATGGGATTTTTTTGTTTTTCCTAAAATATATACTATCTTCAATATTTGCCTAAATAAACGTGGCGTTTACTTTCTTTTCACAAAATATTACAAGATTAACGGCATTAATTTTTTTTGTCAATTGCCGAGGTGGCATATCCACGTAGCATGTGCCTTTGATGTGTGACAGTTTACATGAAGTGTTACGTATGAAAAATGTGTTAAATCACCGCTACTACTTCGGTAGCAAAAGGAAATTTTAAGCATCGTTAATATGGGTGCTATTTCGTGGATAAAATATTAAATGCCAAGTGTAAGTTGGTAAATATTTTAAAAAATTTTAGAAAATATTGTAATTTTCTAGATAATTTAATTTTTTACTATCCACTTGCATACTGTTAATATTAACATTAGTTATATTAATGATTATAATAAAATAGAGAAAATGCCTAGCGGGTTTGGGTTATTACTAAGTGTATAATAAGGGAGTGAAATCATGAAAAGTTGAGTATTGTGTGTATATTATAATTAATAAAATAAATTTGTAAATATAATTATGGGATTTGGACCGGCACCGGGCTTCATCGGTTTTTTCGAGGTCCCAAAGACATGACTCTTTTGGGGTCAATCCTGGTTTGGATTTTCCGGTTCTCGATTTCCCGGTTTTTCACTTACACCCCTATCTGCGGCAACCGGGGGAAGTCAAAACCATCACCTTCTAGGCTTTTTTTTTCTTTTTTTTTGGCTGCGTGGATTAGAGAACCATCACGTGAAGTCACAGAGCTTGGCAAAGTCAAATAAAAGGGATATATTTATCTTATAAATTCATTGGAAAAATTGAGACAAAGAAAAGAATCTTTAAATTAAAATATTGGGATATAATTGTTCTTAGACATTTAGCGAGTGGAGGGAAACAGCTGGTTCATTCCAATTCTTGGCGGATAAACTAGAGGGAAAACCTGCCAGAATGGAAAGCAAAAACCCCATCCGGATTGGGTGGAATTAGAGCTGGCAATTCGTGTTAGTATGGAGTTTTCGGCACTGTACTGATATGGCCCACCATCTTGGTAACTCGAGAATTCCGACCGACCGATCTAGTAACGAATCATATAGATAATTACTTTTAAAAATAAATTTAAATAATTTATATTTCAAAATAAATTTCTTATGATTTAATTTATTGATTAATTTAATTTTTGTATTAATTTGAGTAAAATATTAAAATAACTATTAAAATATAATTATATATGCATTGTTAATCTTTTTTCCAAGTTTTCTTTTTATTGTAGAATTTATTTTTATACTTTCGGATTAGCACGGCCCAATCTCCTAGGCAGCTCAGAAATACCAACCAAAGTATGGTTTTTTTCATGCCGTTCCTGGCCGTGCCAAAATTTGCCAGTAGAATAACTCTTGTAAGATCAATTTTAAATAGCATACCTATTCACTCAATGGGTGCTTTCGAAATTCCCCCCCGCAATCTACAACGAAAATACATAACTAGGGATTTTTGGTGGGGAGAAACCGAAGTAAACAAAAAAACTATTATACTCCTTTGAGCTGGAATAAGACATGCCAACCAAAACAATTTGGGGAATTGGGTTGGAGGAAATCGGTTGAGACGGTCCAAAACAGCCTGGACTTTAGCCACTAATTCAAATAGTTTGGCTACTTGCTAAATTGTCTACAAAACAAATATGGGAACATCTTGTTAGATGATCAGAAATTAATGTGTCTTTGCACCAGTGCAGCTTTTTCCACAGATTAGAGGAGTTGTTGGATGGCGTTATGTTCATTATTTGGATTTCCTGGCAACTTCTTGCTGATGTGAACCATCTGTCTGTGTTGTCACAGGAATAGCGGCAGAGAGACCATCGTATCCCAGAAATAATTCGATCCAGGTTCGACGAGGAGCTTTTCTTTGTCTTAAGCTCGTAATGAGGCAAATCTTGCACTAAGATTCCGAATCGGAAATGGGATATGAGAACTCGTACAGGATAATGTTACAGGCGTCTGTAAACACAAATTTCGTTCAACAGCTTTGCAGTATAGGTAATCTGTTGGAAATAATGATCACACGCAAACACAAATTGCTGTCTTCAGCTATTACTTCAAGAGTGACTAAGGAAATAGGAGGCATAATAAAGATGTGGCTTCTTCATTTTATCCCCATGGTAGGTCCCCATTGGGAATCTTATAAAAAGCCTGGGTTTTGCATCACTTGCCATAATTCTTACCCCACGACCCCAATGAATCTCGGGATTTCGATAAGAGCAACAACAGACCAATCCTACATCACAGCACCCGATCTGGGGGCTCCGCAATTTTGATAATCCGACAGCACCAGTTCAGACTCAAATCAACTTTTCTGCAAGCCTTACGGTAACAAGTTTAAAAGTTCAGCATAAAAAGCCTCCAATTCAACAACTCTGAACTCTCAGCTCCCAGACTAAAGTAACAGGGTTTGGCACTTAAAAACGATTCTATTGGAGATTCAAGACCCTAACTGATACTCTCTCAGGAACTTTATTTGAAATGAAGAACATACCCATCTTTTCCAGGTCTATCCTGACACCAGAGAGAAGAGAAAACAACATGCAAGCAAACTGGTCTCATACATAAAAGAGCCGACTAAGGCAGCTGACTCAGCTGACTCTTCCTCCATGCCCAGTAGTTAGCTCTCATAGGATCCTCTTGCCCCAGTATTGCACAAATCAATTTTGCTAATCCACAATCAGAACCTGTTGGATCAGAATCTGGAACATGCATCCCGTTAACTGCATCCATCAATTCTTGGCTTGGGATATAGCCATGGCAGAGGAGATCCAGCAGTGTAGTTAGGGCAAACACACATTTTGTCTTGGCTTTGAGGACATCCAGACATATTGAAGTGACTTGAGGATTGTTTACCCATGCCACATTATCATCTTTGTAGAGACCACGGAGGTATCTCCATGGGCTCTCATTCTCTGGGAAGCTCTTGATAGATTCAACTGTGTAGGCAACTTCAGAGTCTCTCATTGCTGTCAGGCCACCTAGGAGAGGAGATCTTGTGACAACGAAATATCTCTGTTAAGAGGATGAATTGGACTCACTGAGTTGAGAGCCACTGCAAGTCAAAACGAAATACACATGGAAGAGGAAACTGGATGACACTTTTAAGACTCAACATGAAGCAAAAGTTTCACATTTTATTAAGTTGTCTTCATGCTGGCTGAATATTTTCAATAGAAACAAGTGTCCAAAAGTCATGAACATACCTGGTTCCACGCAGAGTTGTTGAAAATGTCTTCATCAAGCAGCTGCCGACAATAATCAAGTTCATCTTTCCATCCTCCTAGATTCTGAAGAACCCACTGCATGTACTTACAAGAATCTGAAACCATTAGCATTTTATTTGATTCTTATTCGGAGCTAGGGGAAATCAGAAACTGAACAAAATTTCAGGTTAATATTTTTCAAACACTGGAACCAGTAGACAGCAAACCTGCCTATGGGACCAGGCATGATAGTTCTTGGCATCGATACAGAAAATTTTCCTTGTGAATTTAAGCTCCACTTCAGCAGCATCGGGTCCCAGTTTCTCTGCAACCCACCGCCTGTGATGCCTGCAGAGGAAACCTTCCCAAATTATATTAAACGGCAGCTGCATGTCACTTGTAGAAAACCATTCACGGGGGTTCCTGACTGTCTAATCAGAATAAGCTCCTTACCATCAACAGAAATTTTCAATTCCCCATTTAAAACTAATGAAAAAGGACATGGAGTTAGGGAATTAAATCCACATTCATGTGGACCTGCATTGATGGATTTCCACACTTGTCCAATTGTTCTTAACTAACAAATTGTTAACCACTGTAAGGCACAGACAGATAATTTAAATTATATAAAGAAGAAAATTTGTACAAGAAGGGCTTTGGTTCATGCCAGGAACATTGTGGTTCGTCATGTGGAAGTCATGGATATATGTTTAACATTTCATTAAGGTAGTCAAAGTCGTCAATTTAAACCTTAAAACCATCCATAAATGACTAGACCTAGGGCCAAAGATGGCCAAAGTGAATCCATGAACATCAAAGAGACTACATAACCAGGACATGTGACAAAATATATATATATATATATAAAATCGGATATCAAATTATAATCCCTGGCATACTATGCTATGAATATTATGGGGGAACATGAGCATAGGTTCTTCCACTTACCACAACTGGTAGTTTTTCGAGTTACCCTTGGCAATTTGCTCAGTGAATTCCAGTTCGTAGTGCAGATCAGAGCCAAGAGAATCGAGAATTTGACGCCTAAACTGCCAAACCTACAGGAGAAGATGAAACCTCAGTAACCTTTTCCCTAAGAAGGCAACTGCTTGTTTTCCTTCCATGAATTAGAGAGCAGCAAGAAGTTTCCACACAATCCGAGATTAAATAATGCTATTTAATAAGACTTCAACAGTTATCTGGATCTTTGGAATACTTTTTTCTACCTATTTATGAGAAGAACAACATACTGATACTCAACTTCCAGACAGACGATGAACCACTAAAGTTTTCTACTTCATTAGCACTGAAAGAAGGATTAAGCCACAGAGATTGAAGAGGAGAAGCAAACACTAAAAGCTCTGCGTGTGATGTGCTCCATGAAAAAGCAAATGGAAGAACATGCAAGATAACCCATGAACACAAAGTCAGATACCCGCTCAACAAAGCTCGAGATCTGTCAAGTTTGTACAGCAAACAACATGGAAAACGTAGATTCGAACAAGAGACTACTGAATTTCTAGCATAAAGAATCAAACTCCAATAAACACAGAAATCAGTTGATATCAGATTCTCGAATCGATTGATCAGGAGAGAGGGGTCTGAGTTGTGCATTACAGTGTAATTGCCGGGATTCAAAGTGATGGCGAGTGAGGTGAGGGCGAGAGAGCGAGGGGATAGCTCGTTGGCTTTGAAGACTGCCCGAAAGTAGTCCATCGTCTCCCGGAAGTCGTCCTTGTAGGCGATAGGCACCACGGGATTCGGGCCGTCGTCCTGGGGCAACGGTACCACGTCTGCCCACTCCGGCCGTGCACTGAGCGGGACCCATACATCCGGTTCTGCCTCCCCCTCCGACAACGACATCTCCCCTTTTGCTCTGGTGGCTCTCCCGCTGATCCGCTCTTCCCCGACGCAGTTCACTGTCGGGTCGGGAAGCTGGGAAAAAGGAAAGTACAAAATATCAGATAAGGACAACATATACGAAAAATCTCAATTTAGCCGGCCAATTGAAATTTCGAATCAAATGAGTCCCAAAACTTTGCACAGTACCTCTATACTTATAAAAAAAATTGTATTTTAAGACATATCTTGCATTTACCAAATCATTTATAAAAGTAAATTTTAAATCATTAAAAATAATCTATTAAACTTTCATTGTACTGTATCCTTTCTCAGTACCGTGTGTACTAGAAAGGAAGTGGTTCTGAATTTGTTTTACTGAACATTTATCCAGATTTTATTAATATCTACCAAAGTTTATTTGTTTGTATTTGAAACGGTAGTTAGTGCAATAATGTCATGGATTAAAACCAAATATATATGCTTAATAAATAATCTTTCTTCTTGTTTATTGAAAAAATTAATTTCTTTTGTCTTTTTTTGTAGTTAATATGAATAGAGTTCACGACGAAATTAAGCAGCAGGGAGCGCAATTGATCAGCCATGGATGGCGCACGATTCGTTATCTTCTTCCATGGCTTAGTCAGGTCGTTGGGTTAATTGCCGCGCTTTGACCTAACCGTGCAAGACCTTACTTGGGGCTGCTGCAGTTTCTATTTGGTTCTTCTATTGGATCATCGTGCTCGGAATCCAACTGATTAGGGAAAAGGAAGCTGAAGAAGAAAAACCATGACGGTCGCAGCAGGAATTGGGTATGCACTGATAGCACTGGGGCCATCTCTCTCGCTGTTCGTCTCTGTCATCTCCAAGAAACCCTTCTTGATACTCACCGTGCTCTCAAGGTGAGACCCTCTCTTCCCGCGTTGATTCGTCCTCTTTTTCCTGTTTGCTTTTGTCTCAGCTGGGGTTTTGCAGAAAGTCAGGGCTTTTAGTTTTATTGGTATTGTTGGGTGAGATTGATTGAATTAAAGAGAAATGGGGATAGAGTCCAAAGTCTAACCAAGTTTCTGATTGTTCATGGAGAGCTGATAGAAGTTCTGATGGGATCCGAGCTGATAGAAGTTGACTTGATGTCTTGTAGATGTTGACATTCAATTTTCTCTGGACATTTAGCCGGGTGCTTGTGCAATCTCCAAGTTTTTTTTTTTGGGTCAGTGATCTTTAGGTATTTTTTACCTTATAAAGCTTACTAGCTCAAATTATTCGATCACCACAATTCTAAGAAACAGGTGGTGTTCAGTCTTGGTTGCTTACCCAGTTAGTTTGTGAATCTATATCAACTTGTGCACCGACCTGCCTTCCTAGTCTCATTAGCTGATCTCATGTCCAAGAAGCTAACTCTAATTCTCGTTCAGTCAAAGGGTCATTCCTGAAATTCTTTGTCAGTATAAATATGGGGCTCTGTGTTAGCGTGCATGCAAATATGCAGCAGGAGGCAACATTTAGATGGAAACTGATTTATCCTTCCTTTCAACTCGATGCATATCTTGAGAGGTTGCTTATCAAGTATGTGGGGGATGTTATTATCATCTAATGCAGTCTCTTCTTCTCTTCTTGTGATTGTTCATGGAGGGCAAAAAGGAGTTGATCTAGGGAAACAAGCTTGAACTTGATTTTTCTAAGGAGATCATATTTGTAATTAAATTTAATATGCTCCATTCTGAACTGATTGTTCTGTCAAAATTTTGGATTTTTTCTTTTTCAATGGATGCAGTACACTACTGTGGTTGATAAGTCTAATTGTGATGTCTGGATTATGGAGGGCTTTTCTTCCACTAAGTTCAAGTACATGGTGGCCATATGCTATTCTTATAATTACATCAGTTGGGTTTCAAGAAGGCCTCCGGCTCTTCTTTTGGAGAATCTACAAGTAAGCATATCCCCCGTCTTACTGTTGCAATTAAGAAATGATTTGGCACAAAATATACGTATGTTGCACCTCTAAGCCACCTTCATCTTTTGGTATATCTTTAAATTTCGGGAAAAAAATTCCTACTGTAAACTTCACCTTGAGATCTATGAGAAAGTATATGATGTCACTAAGTGAAGACAGTTCAGATATTGTTGCTTTTGTTTGCCTAATTATCTTGCAAAGATTTAAATAAAAAATTTTAACCAACCTTTGAGGAAATTAAACTCTCTCATGTCCACTTATCTATCATATAGCGAAGACTTCAATTTATTTTAAGCACCTTTTAAGTCATTAAGCTCTCTCATGGTCTACTTATCTAGGAGGTTGGAAGATATTTTGGATGCTTTCGCTGATAGAATCTCAAAACCACGCCTTTTCCTTACTGATAAGATGCAAATTGCATTAGGTAAGCTCACCAGTTATTTTGCCTTGATTGAAATCTTGAACCTTATATCAAAATGAGATGCTCCATATATGCCTTTTGTGATAGCAGAGGATTCCTTTTTGAATTACCATGTCTCATTTATGAGCTCATTCGTGGTAGCTTTGACTCAATACTCTTATCTGATTTGAATTTTTGAAGAGTGACTTGGTCTCTGGCTGACTCAGTTAAAAAAAAAGAAAAAGGAAAAACTGGTCTCTGGCTGTGGAAAACAGGGTAAGCTGCTGTCTCTTGACTGAAGGCAGAACACTGGGGCACTTTAGCTGTTGGCTCCATGAACACTAAGCTGTTGTCATCAATGATTTAAAATTGAAGAAACATAAAAAAAGATGTCTCTTTAATCCTCCAAGCTGGTATTCCATTCATATCTCTGCAACTGTGTTCTGCAACTCACTTCATTACCACATTGAATTGATTTTCATGGTTTTTTTTTATCATTTCTGAATTTTCTCGTGCTTTATATTTCTTTCTTTGTGCCAATCCAATTAAATTTCCTGACCAATAAGTACAAACTACTAGAAGAAAATGTTTAATTTATGTGATCTTCATATTTGGTACATTGTCATCTCTGTCTTAATTAGAAGGATAAAAGCTGTACATAGATGAAAAGGTGAGGGAGTTTAGTTATGAAGGGCTATGATGGGATGAAGAAAGGAATAGTATTTAAGGTAAATATGAGAAGATAGTCAATTTTTCATGAAATAGGAATTCCTCCCTTTTCTTGCTTGTCATGCTTTTCGAATGTTTGATAAAAAAGGGCAATTCTTGGTGAGGCCATGTTCTTGCACATGGACTTGTGGGGTGTCGATTGCCTGGGAGAATAAACTCATCATCATTAAAGAGAGAGAACAAGAGAGAGTTAAGAGTTGCATCTTGCTATAACCATTTCCATACTCAACCATATCTTAGCTAAGCCCAGTGAGGCAGTGATAGTTTGAAAGCCATATCCTCCCCAAAATATGATTTTTAGTTTATGGTTCTATTTCTTAATCTATTGCAGTTTCTTGTCCCAGTTTTGCTTACAATTCTAGAATGTTGTGTGCAGCTGGTGGTTTAGGACATGGTGTTGCTCATGCTGTATTCTTTTGTTTGAGCCTCTTAACTCCAGCATTTGGTCCCGCCACATTTTACATTGAGAGGTGCTCAAAGATGCCCTTTTTCCTTGTTTCAGGTGAGCTAAAAATCTCTTTTAGATTCTAGAACATTTAGTGTGTATTGCATTACATGGATATTATGTTCATACTCCTGTTTGCTGGATACTTCTAAAAGTCTTAGAAGTAAAAGAAAATGAAGACAAAGAAAGCTGCTAGATTTTTTTGATTATTCTTAGCTACTAATGGAGATTATCAAAACTAATTGAGGAAAAGGTATTGAAGATAAATTGGCATAAATTATTTTTTGTGTTTGCTTGTCTCTCTCTTTCTCTCTCTCACTCACTCACTCATTAAATATCTGTCCTATGGACAAGCCCATTGAACCAGCTAGGCTCCAATGACCCACTTGACCAGTCGGAGAACTTTGAACAACTTGTCATGGCATCAGTGGTTGAATATGAATATTGCTCTCATGTCCATTCATTTTGACGTTGCCAAATACTTTGACAATGATGTGCACTTGTTTCACTGTAAGTTTTCTCCTTGTGATTCTGGTCTTGGTTTTGCAGCAATGATTGCACTGTCATTTGTTACAATTCATACCTTTTCAATGGTCATTGCCTTTAATGGGTATGCCGAAGGGAACAAAGTGGACCAAGTTTTTGTCCCAGTAGTCCATTTGGTGGCAGGATTAGTGGTAAAAATTCCTCCTTTACCAACCCCATAGCTACACTGTTATATTCTTCAAACATGTTGAGAATGGGTTTCAATCCAACTTGTGTGAGTCACACACAGGACACACCGGAATGAGCAAACGTTTATCAACGAAAACTGCCGAAAGTTCCGCATCCCTAAATGACCCTTTTACCTTTTCTTCTGTCCCTCAGACACTGGTTAATTTTGCTCATGGAGGCTGCTTAGTTGGAATTCCTCTTCTTTATGTGATGGCACTGTTGACCTTGTTGCACTGCGGGAAGATGGTATGGAGAAGATTGGCAGAGAACAGAGGGAGGCAGGAGAGCTTGCAGTGAAGAGCAACGGAAAGGGATGTAAACACATTAATTCCCAAATGTTTTTTCTTTCTTTTAGTTATTATTGTGTAGTTTGGCTCGAGATATAGACATTCTACTTATTTATAGATCGGGAAGGGGACGCAGACTAGCGAGGTGAGATGATGAAAATCTAAGACTGATGTCTGGACACGTTTGGGGCAGAACTAGGACTCAACTGTTTTCTAGTTCATCATTGCCTTACTAATATTTAAAATGTCGCTTCACGTGTTGGGAAGCCAAGATCATGGTGTTTACATACTGCTTGAGCGGTGGATGGATGAGAATAGACGAGCCTGGGATACCCTTGTTGATGATTCTTGACATCAGCAACATTTAAGGTTCCCAGAATAGTGTGATACTCACCAGGCAGTTCTTATCCCTTTCCTCTCTTATTAAGGCAACAGAGCATTTTACTGACAAAAAAAAAACCACTACAGAATATTTGATGACACTGGCTCATGATGTTGACATTCCTATATGACTTTGTTGGGACGGATTTAGGAGAGTGAGATGACAGTGGCTCCTGATTAATTCGGGAAAATCGGACAATATTAATATAAATATTATTGTGATTTTAAATATTTTTTTGTATGCTTCCACAAGTATTGTGCGTGAAAAAAGGGGGTTTCTTCAGCAAATCAAAACCGCCATACCAACTGCAGACACGCCAATGGGTGTCCGATGGATCAATAATAGTGTCCGAACCTGGCCATTACGACCAGCACGAGCATAATTTTTCAGTGGTTTGGGCTGCCGGCTCGGCCCATGATAAATATATTACTATTATTTTAAAATAAATAAATATATAATTTTAGACTTTTAACCCAATGTGTAAGTGGTGGAATTGACTAACCAATTTAACATTTAACCTATTTAGAAAGGAGAGTTGAAATAATTTTCTGAACATAATTATTTTTAATGTAATTCTTTGATTATTCCAAAATTTGCCTTAATTATTTTTTTATATAAACAAATCTTTTGTGCTTGTAGACGAGCTCGATAATCTTTGTGCTATGCCTATCAGTATGATCAGACATTTTTTCATGCCATGCCGGTACCATTCGAAATTACATCAGCTTGAAAAATGAACACAAGCGAGCCCTCGTGGCAGACACGATGGGTTGGGCTGCAACGAAAAAATAAACTTAAAAAATTGAAAATAAAATCAACCCCGAAAAATCGAATTTTTTGAGACCCTACCTAAAAGGTCTGTCAGTTTTCTGAGGTCAAGAAAAAAAAATTATCTGACATTTATTGTTATGTTTAATGATTTATTTTATTTTTATTTTTAATTATAATATCCTATACCGATAGTAAGTTTCACCGTCTACTAGAATAGTTTGCTCTATTTTTTTATATTAAAAATATCTAATATTACAATAATTAACTAATTTATTAGATTATATATTATATAAACCAACATCTACTATTAACATTTAGATTTTAAAAGTTTTAAATTATTTATTTAATATATTGTAATTTACCAACAATATAACTTCCTCCGCATGATAGTTTGATTTAGATTACCGAAGTTTTGGCTCATTGTAAATAATAATGTTCTATTTGTATTGATATATTAAAAATTAGATTAAAAAGATCATACTGGAAAAAAAAATCCAACCCATAAGCCGTATTGGTTATCATTTTTTTCCTAAATGAATTTTTTGGTATAATGTTTTATGATTAAAAAAGAACTGATCCCGAATAATATCTCGGGGAAGTTATTTGCGGGAGACGACGGCGGGGCGGGCAGAGGGAAGATGTCCCAAGCCGACCATTTACAAGCTCTGTCTATGCTTCCCAGGATGGTGAAGCTCCCGCCATTGCAAGCTCTCTCTCTGTTCCACTCCAACAAATCTCAGCTCATTGAACACAGCCCCACCGGCTCCTTGTCGGTGCTCTTAACCCAACTATTCTCTTCCTCCGATACACTTCCGGGAGCTGCCCAGTCTCTGATCTCACAGCTCCTCTCCGATTCCTCCTCTTCATCTGTACTGCTTCGGCTGACCCAGACCGGGCTCGGCTCAACCCCGTTTAGCTCTCGCCTCTATGAGACGATCATCGGCGCCAGCGTCCGGTCTCGGTCGCCCCATCAGGCCCTGTTGTATTTTGAGCAAATGATGGAGAAGGGTCTCGTCCCTGGACCCAGCACCTTCAATAACCTGCTCAATCTCCTAATCCGATCAAACTGCTTCGATAAGGCATGCTCTCTTTTCATCGGATTCGGGGAAAGAGTCAAATTGGATGCTTATAGCTTCGGTATCATGATCAAAGGTCATTGCTTGGCTGGTAATCTGAAAGAGGGCCTGGGGATTTTGGATCGATTTAAGGACACTGGTCGGTCTCCAAATGTTGTTATGTACACAACTTTAATCGATGGGTTCTGTAAGAATGGTGACTTGGACCAAGCGAAGAAGTTGTTTGCTGAGATGGGCGAGCGTGGGGTGGCAGCTAACCAGTACACCTACACAGTCATGATCGATGGGTTCTTCAAAAAAGGGCTCAAGAAGGAAGCATTAGAGCTATATGAGGAGATGAAATTTAATGGGATAGTTCCGAATGTTTACACTTACAACTGTATAATCAATGTCTATTGCAGGGAAGGGAAGATAGGATGCGCCTTTCAGCTGTTCGATGAAATGCGTGAGAAAGGAGTGGCATATAATGTAGTAACCTGCAACACCCTTATCTTGGGTCTGTGTCGGGAAATGAAATTTTCGCAAGCTGAGAACTTGATTGGCTCTATGACGACTTGTGGTATTAATCCGAATTTAGTCACATACAATACGCTGATCGATGCATATTTTAGTGCAGGAAATGTGCATAAGGCCTTGACATTGTTTGATGATCTGAAGTCAAATGGTCTTTCTCCATCTCTTGTTACTTATAATATTCTGATTGCTGGTCTTTCTAGAGCGGGTAATCCAGTTTTAGTTGCGAACATGGTGAAGGAGATGGAGGAGAGAGGAATCTCTCCCTCTACACTGACCTATACCATTCTAATCCATGCCTCTGTGCGATCACATGATATTGAGAAAGCTTTTCAGATGGGTTCCCTGATGAAGGAGTCTGGTTTGGTTCCAGATCTGTACACGTATGGAGTTTTACTGCATGGGCTGTGCCTGAAAGGCAACATGAGGGAAGCATCTAAATTATTTAAATCGATGGGCTTGGAGGCAAATGATGTGATATACAACACAATGATTAATGGATATTGCAAGGAAGGTAGCTCATACAGGGCTCTGATGCTGATTAGAAAGATGCGTGATGTGGGAATAGTTCCAAATGTTGCTAGCTATAGTTCGACTATACAGGTTCTTTGCAAGGATGGGAAATGTGAGGAGGCTGAGAGTCTACTTGATGAGATGGTTGGTTTAGGTCTTAAGCCTCCAATTTCTGTCCACAATGTGATCTTGAGGGTCAGAAATAGCATGACATAAATGGTGGAGGTGATCTTGGAATAGATTGTTGTCAGATACTGATTTCATCTTTCTGACACCTAGAGATCTTATTGACGCTGTGAGCATCTTACTACTATAATCTTCTAAATCTTTATACATATGGGTATGGATGTGCTTGGACACATATATATGACTAAGAAAAATTTTCATCACTTGGAGGATTGAGTCTTGAATGTTGACAAAAAGGATATCCTAGGTGAGTATTTTTCTTTAGAAATCTAGCGGTGTCTTAACCTTAGACTCTGGTTAGATCCTATGGAATGAAAGAAAACAATTTATCTCTTTAAATTTGGAGGACAGTAGAAAATAGAACTGAAAATTTGAATCAGGTTTCAATACTACTAGAAGCCAGATGATGTGTGGATTTCCTCTTCAAGATTGTCTTAAACATGTTTGAGACGGATCTTTATTTTGTATATATAAGCACAGGGATAGAAGTTGGAAGATAAAACCTCTTTATTTGGGTGGTGATGCAGGTTTACGACCTCAGTCATTCACAGAATCTGAAACTCTTAATCAAAATAACTCATTGCAAATACTTACTGCTTTGTTGATCGGGTGCTGAGGTCAAAGCTGTGGCAGAAAGAATTTTATCATGATTGGGAATATGGAAGAATTCAATTTGCAGTCTCCAGCCAGGTATAGCAAATGAAGTCACTTCTTGTCAAATATGATTGCTTGCAAGGTTGTGAAGATTTCAGGTAGGTCTCTCAGGGTATTCAATGTTTCTAGTAAACAAAAAATGGTTTGCTTGTGACATTAAAACAGATTTACACATGAAAATGTAAAATCTGGAAGAGTTTTCCATGGCCACATCAGTAAACTCCTGTCATTTCCTTCTACTGTGTCAAAGAAACAACGTTTTCATGTTTGTTGAAATTTATGATTGTTAAATTGTGTTGATGCATTGATGCTGCAAATATCTTTGTCAGAGAGGAAGAGTAACACATAGCCACTTTATATAACCATATTATCTTCATGTTGGTGTCGCTTCATGTAATTTAATTGATGATTTCAGCAAAGTTGAATTCCCCTCCATAAGAGGCTGTCTCAACCTCTGATGCTGTTACCAGCCAGCAAATCTGCAGATTTCTTGGGAGATGATAGAAAACTTGCATCTCCAGCGCAATCTATATTCTGTCCCTACCATAGGAGCTGAGATGGAGGAAACAGTTAGCGTAAAGATGCACAGTTCTGGGAGCATGCTTCACAGTCCTTGACAACAGTGCAATTGCATGAGTGTGGCATCAACATACAATCTGAAGATGGGTCCTCCCTTAATATTGGTAATTCAGATTATAACCTTTAAGAACACATGTTTTATTCTTTTTTTATTTGTCATCTGAATTGTTGTTACTTGCTTCTCTGTATGAAAGATAGATAATTGCTTTGGTTAGAAAGGGATGTTTACTTGAAATCAGGCGCTTTGCTTCGTTAAGAAATTGTGCTTTTTTTTTTTTTAATTGGAGATCAGGTAATTTGGATTCTCATCCAAATTCTTTGACAATCCAAAGCCCCCTTACCTTACGATTCAGGCAATCAGCTAGAACCTGGTCATTTGCTGATGAAACCAAACTTTGTCTCAGGTTGAGGAAGATAAATCCACCCAAGGAATCCGCCACAGTAAAACATTTGAGGACCACCTAAAGGTTTTTTGCAGGTGCCTCTGAAGTAATTTGCGGGCTTACTGCCTTTGGTTTGCTTCAGAGGATCTGAGAGTAGTTTTGAATTTCACATTTGTGCAACTGTTCTGCTCTTGCGCTTCTCGGGAGAAATTCGGTGCCTCACACAGAAGCAATGAAAGATGGTGTCTTTCTTCCCTTCGGGTCCAATAGTAACGTGGAAGTCTTAATGTGAACTCAAAGTCAGAAGATTATTTCAATGAATTCATCTCAAGCTTTCTTTGGGCCTGATTTGTAATGACTGTATTCCAATGTCTTCCATTTTTCGGCAAATTCTTTCTCATCGAGCTTTCTGCAGGTTAACAATCTCTGAGAGTTACAGTTCTCGTATTGTACCAAAATCTACTATATTTTAATCTGATAATAGTCGTAAGTATGGTCCAGCCAGAAATGGCAAGCTTTTGAGCCACAAGTATTTAATCGTTGATAGTTGCCTCCGATCAAGCTTGTTTTTCTAGTCAATGGGAATCTCAAACTCTCATATATCCAAACAGTAAGCCTTTCGGGCAGAGCTGCAAATCCTTAGAACACATATCACAAAAATTAAGGGAATCGATGGGATAACCTGCGACTGCTACTGCAAAGTGATAGTAATCGTTCAAAAAATGTGAGGCAGAAGGCACGCTAAAACAGAACTGCTCAAACGAAAGATGACACAGGCTGGAGAGCTTAAGCCACTGAGTTACACTTCCCTACAAAATTGATGACAAATTGATTGATACAATGATCATTGGAAGGCAAGAAAGGGAAAATAGCAATCGATGGAGTTCACAGCAGAAAACTATAGATTCAGGCTAACTCACTCCACTCCATTACAAGTTCAAAAAAAAATGGAAAGAATTTGGTCCATACCATACAAACATGAATGATGTCTATCTCGATTAGCTGTACAAAGGTTTTTTGATCTCGAGAAGTCATTTCTTGCTTCCGTGCTATCACTTCACAAAGAACTTCCATATGTCTCTGTCAGCCATTTTCCTTAACCATGCGCACACCAAAGGTGCCACCTTCGTCCACCAGGTTCCTCAGGTGTCTTGCTCCCACAACTGAATCCAACATAGCTTTCTTTTCGTGGCCAGGCATGCCACTCCGTAAGAAGGCCTCAAGCACTGTTATATACGAAAACAGATAATGATAAGAATAGGATCAAGACAAGAAGAATCACATTTCTATCTCCCTGACAGTTCTTCACTTTGTTGCAAAGAAAGCATTATTGCTAATGGTTCTATAAAAATACCCCAAAACAGTTGAGCTTTTGAACCCTTCCGGTGATAGGCATAATCCAAACACCTACGGTCCTAGACATTCCTTTAAGATGAAGGGTATTTTTGTAATTGTATTTGATATGCAGATATCCCACAGGCATCCAGTTGTCTAGTACATGAACAAGTTAAATGGTAGTTTCAAACTCAAACCAGTGGAACCCATATTTGAACCCTGAGAATCCGAGAGAGTGAGGAAATTGGATAAAATCAAACCAAGAGCTCCTCGGAACTTCATGGAATCTGGGACATGGTGAGCAAACAAGGAAACAAGAATTTAACCTTCCTGAGAAGTGCGTGCTTTTTCAAATCTGTTGAGGAGTATGGGATCGTTGCCATCAGAATTACATCATGTCCAGCTTCTCCCTGATCTGCTTCACTTGCCCGCTCCCATGTCCTGCTTCCAGAATTTTCAGGACCTGGACCTCCTTGAGGAGAGTTCATGCCCAAAGATGCTCCCTTCATGGCTACTGCACCCATCCATGAAATCCTCCTCCTCAGAGAAGCTCAGGTTCATTTGTGCTGTCACTTCAGATCCGTCGTTCCTCACAGCGGACAAGACTGTGTGCAGCTCTTCCCAGTCTCCAGCATAGAAGTGAACTGAGGGAGCAAAGGTTTGCCTCGATGGAGCAGGGGACTCTCAGGCTGTCGACTCTGCCAGTCCTTGGCCTGTTCAAGAGTCGCAAGCACATTTGGAATAATAGTACACCTAATTGATTCCGCACTGAGGTCTTGAAAGTGGACCATGCAAGCACCCTGAGAAAAAAATTAAGAAGCAATGGAGGACTTAAAAGTATCTTGTGATGGAGGACCCACAGCATGCCCTCCTCACAATGGTTCTAATGCTGGCAGGACATAGTTTCATGCCTTCTGTCTCATGGATCCCTTTAAAGTATCTTTGTATTCAGTCTTTAAGGGAATCCTTGAGAAACTCTGACAGGTCAAGCAGACCAAAATACAATATAATGAGCTTAGATATTATGAATACCTTCATGGAAGCAAAAATAACAGGAAGACCGCAGCTGCAACCAAGCTGTGAAATTAAGCAAATAGAAAGTCTTACTTATGGGGGGGGCTTCTTCTTGAGCTGCTTTTCCCTTCTCAGAAAAAAAAGAACTCTGAAACTCAATTGTCCATCACGAATCACATGTTTAAGAGCAATGACCAGATCTCTTGAACTGTCCCAAGACTTCAGATATCCCCAAAAATATGTGCAGCACCTGATTAAATCATCTGTCCCAAGACCAGATCAATATTCTACTTTGTTTTACTAGTAATTGCTCGTGTCAAAGGAAATAGAGTCCAATAACTTCACTGTAAAATGAATTCTGAGATTCTCTTTTGCATACCATCAGGTTTTGAGGATATCAGTTCTGATCCTGCAAACCCTTTTATGTCAGCAACACTAAGCCATCCCTGAAAAAATTTTAATTTAAGGCATATATAAAAAAACTTAAACTACAAAAATGGAGAATCACAGAAAAAGTGACCCATCTCAAAGAGTTGTAAGCTTGAGACTGCGAGGAACAGTGCATTGGATGTTCCCAAGAGTACTAAATGTTCGTGAGGGCCACAAAATACAAGTTACTGAAGAATGTGCTATTTATATTATTTCCTCCACAGTTCTAACAGCAACAAAATAAGGGACATATTTCAACAAGTATAAAATACAGTAGCTCCAGTTAACCTTAAATATGCTGACTTCAGGCAAGTCTATATTTTCTCAAGAGTACCTGTAAGGGTGAGCTGTCTGCAAATCCAAGAGGCGTAATTTCAATCTTGCTACGAAGAGCAGGAATACTGCTATTACTGTAGTGAACAAGTGAAAACTACACATTACCTTTGAAGGAAGAATCTTGACTGCTGGGAAGGGAGAGTGACATCTTTCTCTTTCTCTGAAATCGTAGATACGCCTTGACTTCCAGATTCATGAGGCATTAACTCGGGCAAGCACTGGGCAATCAAATGATGGTGCACGCATTGTATCCTGGTGCAGAGACAGTATTGTTGTGTTAGATTAGAAGAACATGTCAAAAGATCTAGAAGTAAAAATGAAAATTTGAAGACCACACCAGATGTGAATGCTCTATGGAAAACAACCCATTTCAGAAGGGTTGGACAAATACAGAGATAAATGGGAAACTTCATCATCTGAATTAAGGAGACTACAAGATATATAGAGTACTAGTAGAAAACAGAACACCATAAGCTAGGTGTTTCAATATTAATAAGCCCCCTCCCCCATACGCCAGGCATAAACCATTCGATTCTGACATGGTGAACAGCAAAGAACCATCCGCGAGTTATCACTAAGCAACCTAAAAATATTCAGTCCCTGCAAACGTGCTCCATACAGCAAACAATCCTGAAGATGTCAAACCAGTCAAATTACTTCCATTTTCCAAAAATGAATGCAAAATGACCCTTAACCGTTGGATTCATCGGCCGATCAAAGGCTAGTATGCTTCCGCAGACCATCCGATTTTCTCTTTTACGAGAAAACCCAAAACCCCTCCCTATCAACGTTTAGCGGCTGAAGCTCTCTGGGCCCTGTGCGTCTCGTGCGATTTCACCTTCCTCTGCCCCGTGATATCATCATTTTTTTTATCGCGAGGTTTGTAATATTATCATTTAATTAAGATAGTGTATTCCCTGTGACCCGAATGCTCGCTGGAATGTTGCATGTTGAAGGAATTCTCCTGGGGATTTTTTATTTCGTTGAAAGTTTAGTTGCTTGGAACTATATCGGTTGTTCTGATCTGAAAAAGATAGCTTCTTTCTCAGGAGATTTTCGGACTTGAGGATTGACTAAACGAGGAATGGGCTGTCTGGTTGGCTGAGAAGTATCGCTCGGCCATTCTTTTTCTCCATCTTCATGCAATCTTGGGCCCTTCATAGCAGACATGCTGTTATTGATATACCCTTCCGAGTAGCCTTCATCTCGAACTATTTAGGCTACCGTCATTCAGGCAGAGGTTCTCATGTCAATGGCTTTTGCCCGATTATTCAGAGATTATTGTCTCTCTTGCAAGACTTTTGTCACGACATCATTGGTGTTAAATCCATTCACGCGCAGATTGTTCATAGAGGTCTTTTGCAGCATCAATATTTGGTCGATAAACTTGTCCGCATCTATTGTGATCTGGGCATTGTACAATATGCGCGTCTGGTGTTTGAGGAAATGCCTCACCTAGAAGCACCTCTCTGCAATTCTATGATTAGTGGGTACGTGAGAAATGAGCGATTCAGTGAAGCCCTTGATCTGTTCAAATTGATGAGGTCCAGTGATTTGGATATTGATGGTTATGCAGGTAATTTTGCCTTGAAGGCCTGTATGGCACTATCGGATCGTGAGACTGGAATGGACATAATAAAGTTTTCAATCAACAGAGGAATTGAAAATAAGTTCCTCGGTAGTTCTATGATTACTTTCTTGGTGAAATTTGGGGATATAAATGAAGCGAGAGAGATCTTTGATCACATGCTTGAGAGGGATGTCGTATGTTGGAATGCAATGATAAGTGGTTATGTGCAGGCAGGAAACTTCATTGAGGCTTTTGATTTGTTTGTGAAGATGCAGACTCTTGGCATTAGTCCGAGTCCTATTACTTTGGCTAGCTTGATTCAAGTGTCTGAGGGAGTTAAAAGCTTGAGACTTGGAAGATGTGTTCATGGATATGCCCTTGGCTTTCAATTGGGTGATGATGTCCTTGTGATGACCTCGCTCATCAACATGTACTCTATCTTGGGTGACATAGAGAGTGCCTGGTGGATTTTCAACTCTATGCCTGTAAGAACATTGGTTTCCTGGAATGCCATGATCTCAGGATACATTCAGAATGGATTCGTCCATGAAGCTTTTGGGCTTTTCAGGGAACTAGTTAAGGATTGTTGTCAACATTTTGATTCAGGGACAATAGTCAGCCTACTTCAAGCCTGTGCTCAGAGGGTAGATCTTGAAGGTGGGAAGGTAATACATGGCTATATGTTTAGAATGGGTTATGAGCTGAGCATTATTTTGACTACTGCACTCATAAATTTGTACCTAAAGTGTAATACATTGGAGCTTGCCTTGCGTATTTTTGAGAGGATGCAAGATAGGAATGTGATTACTTGGACCACTATGATCATTGGGTTGGCACAGAATGGACAAGCTGAAGAAGCTTTAAAATTGTTTAGTCAAATGCGGGAGGAGGGAGTTGTTGCCAATTCTGTGACTCTCGTGAGCTTAATCCATTCTTGCACCTACCTAGGCTCTACAAGAAGAGGAATGAGTGTTCATGGGCAAATACTTCGCCGCAACTTTGGTTTCTATTATGTGAATGTGACTGCTCTAATTGACATGTATGCCAAGTGTGGGAAGATAGAATATGCGGATAGGGTGCTTAGGTTTTGTTCTGTGCAAAAGGATGTAATTTTGTGGAACTCTTTAATTGCTGGATATGGCATGCACGGTTTTGGAGGCAAAGCTCTTGCTGCTTATCATAAGATGATAGATGATAAACTCAAACCTGACGAAAGCACTTACATTTCGCTTCTAACTGCATGTAATCACTCGGGACTTGTAAAAGAGGCAATTGAACTCTTCCACAACATGGAAAGAGATCACAATATTAGACCAAATCAAAAGCTCTATGCTTGCTTTGTGGACCTTCTTAGTAGGGCAGGTCGTTTAGGAGAAGCTGAGGATTTGATTAGAACAATGTCCTTTGAACCTGAGAGTTGTGTGTTTGAAGCCTTGTTAAATGGGTGCCTAGTGCACAAGAATTTTGATCTTGGTGTGAGGGTTGCAGATAAATTACTTCAGTTGGATATTGCCAACCCAGGAATATATGTCATGTTGTCAAATATATATGCGAGAGCTAGGAAGTGGGATCAGGTTGATTATGTTCGAGGGCTTATGAGGCAAAGGGGTCTGAAGAAAACTCCTGGATATAGTCTCGTAGAGATTGGAGATGCAATCCACACTTTCTTTGCAGGAGACAATTCACACCAGAAATGGCCTAAAATATGTGAATTGTTGGATAATTTGAGATTGGAAGTGGAGGCTTCAGGTTATGTGGCTGACACTAGTTGTGTTCTTCGAAATGTGGACGAGCCAATGAAGGTAGAACTGTTATGGGGCCACAGTGAGAGGCTGGCTATTGCGTTTGCTCTATTAAGCACACCAGTAGGAAGCTTGATTAGAGTTACCAAGAACTTGAGGGTATGCATTGATTGCCACAATGTGACTAAGTACATCTCTCAAATAACTAAGAGGGAAATTATAGTTAGGGATGCTAATCGGTTTCATCATTTTGCGAATGGGAAATGCTCATGTAATGATTATTGGTAATGGAGGATGATTGTCTTTTCAGTTCACAAATGTAAAGCACACTACATCATAAATGATGATGACCTATTTGGTATGCGAAACTCAAGAATAAATGTAATGTCATTCTTTTGTAAGGACATAAATTGTAGAGAGAAAAAGGTGAGGGAGGTTAGATGTGAAGAGCTATGATGAGATGCAAAAAGGAACAATATTTAAGATAAATATAAGAAGATAGTCAAATATGTTCATGAACAAGGAATTTCTCCACTCTTCTACTGATCATGCCTTTTGAATATTTGAAAATAATAAAAGGATAGAGATATCTAAATTCAATTAAAATATACCTTACTTTTCTTACTTTGACTAATGTAACATATTTTTTACTCTTCAATGACTATTATGGTTAATAGTTTCATCTTGCTATAACCATTTCCATACCCGGTAATATTGTAGCTAAGCCAAGTGATAGTTCGAAGGCATAACCTCCCCAAAACTATGGCTTTTAAATTAAGGTGCTATTTCACAATCTATTGCATAATCTTGTTCCTGTTTTGCTTGCAATACTAGAGAAATTGCGTGCAGCTGGTGGTTTAGGACATGGTGTTGCTCATGCTGTATTCTTATGTTTGAGCCTCTTAACTCTAGCATTTGGTCTTGCTACATTCTATATTGAGAGATGTTCAATGATCCCGCGTTTTTTATTTTCATATGAGATAAAATCTCATTTAGATTCTTGAACATTTAATCAGTATTGTATTACGTGGATGATGTGAGTTATGGTGTCCTCTCTATACTAATGTTTTAGGATACTTCTAAAAGCTTAGAAGTCAAAGAAAAGTAAGAAGAGAAAAACTACTAGCTTTTCTTTGGTTATTCTTCGGTTATAGTGGATATTATTAAAACATATTGTGGAAATCATATGGAAGATATATTGGCATGAATTATTTCTATGTTTGCTTGTTGCTCTCTATTAATAGATATAAGGTAGAAGAAGAATATAATTCTCATTACTGAATTGTGTATAGTATATTGCTTATATATATGAAAGGAGAATCCTAAAATAGAAAAGAACTTAATCAATTAGGAAAGCAATTAATTACTTAGATAATGTAGTTAATATATAATTTGCGACTAATATATGGCTTGTAATGTAAGCTTGTAATGCTACCCTCTCAAGCTGGAGCATAGATATTAATAATGCCTAGTTTGTTATAGATATAATCAACTCGATGACTACTAAGAGCTTTTGTGATTATATCTCCTAGTTGTGCTCTAGTTTTTACAACTTCTCTTGCATCTTTTTACAAATGAAATCACATTCCATCTCAATATGTTTAGTTCTTTCATAAAACATGGGATTATAAGTAATTTGGAGAGCAACATGATTGTCGTATCATAATCTTGTTGATATAAAAGCTTCAAATCAACTTTAGCTAGAATATGACACATTCACATGATCTCACACAAATTGTGCTATGTCTCTATATTATGCTTCTACACTTGATTTGGAGACAACCTTTTTTTTTTCTTACTCTTACACAAAATCAAATTTCCTACAAAAAAATATGTAGTGGCCTGTAGTAGATCTTTTGTTAATCTTGGAGCTTGCCCAATCCGCATAAGAGAAACATTGATTGTGATTGAGTCCATGATTGCTATATAGTATTCATTGACCTAAAGCTTCCTTCGAGTATCATTGCATATACTCGAAAGCATCCCAATGGTGAACCATTGGAGAAGACATGAATTGACTTACAATACTAAGTAAGCAATATTAGGATGAGTCACTGTTAAATAGTTTAATTTTACAATTAGCCTTTGGTATTTCTTTAGATATGCAAATAATTATCCATCTCTCATGAGCTATAGATTAGAAAACATTGGAGCACTCCTTTGTATTGTCTAATAGATTGAGCACATATTTTCTCTGAGATAGTAAAATGCTCATCTTGCTTCTTATCAGTTATACTTCTAAGAAATATTGTAAGGCTCCTAAGTCCTTTGTGTGGAATTGACTATGAAGAAAGGACTTCAGGGATAGGATTCCCATTGTGTTGGTCCTAGTGACAACAATATCATTCACATATAACATCAGAAGTATAGACTTGACGACAATTTTTTTTTATAAAAAATCAGGTGATCTGACTTACTTCTACTCATGCCAAAATTCTCAATTACCTAGCTAAATTTTTTGAACCAAGCATGTGGGGTGTGTTTGAGGCCATATAAAGACTTATGAAGATAACAAACCTTCTCGCTCACCCCCCAGCAACAAACCCAAGTGGTTGCTCCATATACACCCCCTCCTTAAAATTAACATGTAAGAAGGCATTTTAATATTGAGCTTGTGTAAGTACCAACCATGAGCTGTTGCCAAAGAGATTAATAATTGAACAAATGTTAGTTTAGTAACTGGAGAAAATGCATTAAAATAATTATCTCCATAAGTTTGAGCAAAGCCTTTAGGTACAAGATGAGCTTTTAGTTAGATTACTGATCCATCCGCATCAAATTTAATTGTAAACACCCATTTACATTCAATAGCCTTTTTGTCTGCCGATAAAGTAACCAAATTCCAAGTACCATTAGAATCAAAAGCATTCATCTCTTATATCATAGCCTGATGCCAACCAAGACGAGACAAGGCTTTGGAGACCGATTTTTGGATAGACACATAATCAATAGAAGCAATAAAGGAAGAAGAAGATGGGACAAATGATCATAAATGACAAAAGATAAAATAGAATAAGCATAGTTCCATATACCTTTACAAAATGTAATAGGTAGATCAAGATGATTGGGATGGGGATCTAATGTTGAAGAAAAAGCCAATACTTAGCACAAAACAAGATGATCTCTATGGCAAGAGTAGGTTTGATTAATAGGAGGTGGCAGAGGTGGTGGAGATGAGTGAAATCAATGAAGATGATGATGGTAGTTGAGTGGTCTTATATGTGACATGATACTGTAATGAATCATCATCCTCTCCCTGACCAGAGGGCTTAGAATTAGGGAAAAAAAGGTGCATGCTCAAGACAAGTAATATTGGTTGACATAAGATACTTGTTAAGTCTTAGATAGAATTATGGAAACTCTTTTTGCATGTGAGAGTATCTTAGAAAGACACGCTTTAACAACTTTAGATCTAATTTAGTTACTAGGAGATAAACATCTCTAACAAAATAAGTATTGCGAAATATCCAAGGTTCAATAGGGAACAATGGCTTTGTAGAGAAAAAAAGACCATAAGGAGACCATGAACATATGAAAACATGCTATTAATGAGAAAGCAAATTATAGAAATAGCATAGCTAAAAACGGTTAAGGAACTCGCATGTGAAACAAGATTGCCTTGGCAATCTCAAGAAGGTGACCATTTTTCCTTTTGGTCATACCATTTTGAAATGGTGTGTCAATACATGATGATTGATGGAAAGTACCATTCTGAATCATATAATATTGAAAAACATCGATAAGTACTCTTTGGCATTATCATAGCATAAGGTGTGCACAGATATGTTAAACTATCTTAATTTTAGCACATAATATAGTAAAATGTGAAAATAATTCAAAATGGTTCTTCATGGAATAAATCTCATATGAATAAGAAAGTCTGCAAGTTTCTTTAGAAATGATAGAAAACTTGCAAAATCTATCTAGCAATACTTTTGTCCCTACTATAAGAGTTAAGATGAGGAAAACAATTAGCATGAACACCACTATTGAGTTTTGGGTTTCTTACTAGAAACACAATGTATGGCATAGAGAGCATTCTTCAGTATCCATGACATTTTATAGGTGTAAAGGAAAGTGTGACATAGTTAAACTAAGACTAGATGAGTGTTTGAATGGCTAGAAATCCCGTGTCCCCATTTTCTTTGAAATTCACATATATACACATCTTGGCTTATTGATTTTGAGTATCAGTTACAATTGCCTCATTGAACCCCAAAAAAAAAAAAAAGATTTTGAGTATCAGTTACAACATTTAATCCCATTAATGATGCTATTGATTTTCATTCTAGCAGTTGGAGCACGTCCATTGGCTTATGGGTTTATGACGCCATGAATGTCAACCCGCTATGCCCTTTCGACCTTGCTTTTTCTATTCTGGTTCTCTTATTAGGCCTCACTCTCTTGGGTCTAATCGATGGGCCTTGCTCTATCATTTGCCCCCACACCCCCCACCCCGCCCCCCACATTTTTCTGGGTAGATTGCGCTGAAAAATGCCTTCAAGTACCCCCACCTTCCTCTTCAATCATCCACATGACACGTGGTGGTCAGGGACTGTAACTGGGGTTCCCCAAGCAATGATGAAAACAACTCCCATTCCTCTGGTAAATATTCTTAATTCATGGCCTTTTGGTGTTTTCTTTTTGCCATTTGCCTGCTAACTGTGGTTTGTGTAGGGGATGATGCTATGTTATTCCTCCATCGTGGGTTCTTGGAGCTAGGGTGCCAATTCTATCACGACATTGGAAAAGAAGGTTAAAGACCTTCATGAGGAGCACCATTGACACAAGAAAAAGCATCAGAGGCCGAGTCCAAGGTCGAAGGACTTAATTGCGAAGCTGCTAAGCTTTGAACCCAGACCTTGAAAGAGCAGGAAGAAGTGTTGCACCTCAAGAATCTCTAGGAGGTTGAGAAGGAAGAAGTGAGTCACCTCAAGGAAGAGTTAGCTCAAGCACAAAGGGCCTCAGAGAAATTTAATGCCCAATGGGAGGGCTGAGAATGAAATTTTGCTTACTCGGGCCAAGGAGGAACTCCACAAGGCCCTTTCCAAATGTGCCTTAGACAAAGATGCTTAGATGAAGGTAGCGTTGGAGGAAGCCATTGCCAAATATAGGGAAAGCGTTGCTTGTCAAGCTGACTTGGCGAAGAGCAATGCCCAAGCTCTCATTGACATGTTGAGAGCGGTAGGAACAACATTAGCAAGAACATCCCTGATTTTCCTCGGGACAAGATTACTATGTTTGAACCACTCTTCCAATTCGAGGAGATGGAGAAACGCTAGGTTGAATTGGTGGAGGAGGATGAAGGCTCAGAGAAAGAGAACTGAAACCTCCTCGTGTTTTTTTTTTTTTTAATCTCTTTTTGTGTTTCCTCATCCCCTAGCTTGTAACGATCTCTTAATTATGAATGAATATCTTTACTTCCTTCATTAAGGGTTTGGTTTGATTTTCTTCCCAAATTGAATTGTTGCTTGAATGACACTTAGCTTTAATAATGTATTTATTAATAGCGCTAAATTGTTACTTAACCTTTATAAGGCATTGATGAGTGGCACTAGAGCATTACTTAACGGGCTAAAATGTTATGGAAACTCGACAAGGTATTGACGCTACACTTACTTGTATCGAGAGTCCAAGTTTTGTTCCTCGTCTTCTAACGGTTCCTTATGTCAAATGTTTGTTGCCTTTGTCAAGCATATCACCTTGCAGTACTACTCTAGGTAGCGGCATTGTGCCCCCATGTTGAAGGTCCTTTGCCCGTATTGGTGGAGGTCTTTTGCCCCATGAGGATGATATCTTCTACCTCATGAGGTAAGGTCTTATGCTCTGCAGGGATGAGGTCATTGTGCCCGAGGTCTTTTGCCCCACGAGCGTGAGGTCTTTGTGCCCTTGGTGTAGAGGGGTCTTAGTAGCCGTGTTGCTTGCTGTCATGCCCCCAGTAGTGGAGGTATTTTACTCCCATGAGAGTGAGGTCTTCTGCTTCATGAAGGTAAGGTCTTATGCCCCACGAGGTGGAGGTCTTTGTGCCCTTGGTGTACAAGGGTCTTGATAGTGGTGTCTCTTGGCTTCGTGCCCCACGAGGTGGAGGTCTTTTGTCCAACAAGGGTGAGGTCTACTCCTCCACAGTGCTAAGGTCTTATGCCCCATGAGATTTTTGTGCCCTTGGTTTACAAGGGCCCCTAGGGTAGAGGTCATTTGCCCCCTATAAGGGTGAGGTCTTCTGCCCCATGAAGGTAAGGTCTTACACCCCATGAGGTTGAGGTCTTCGTGCCCTTCGTGTACAAGAGTCTTGATAGTGACATCTCTTGGCATCCTGCCCCTAGCGGTGGAGGTGTTTTGCCCCACGAGTGTAAAGTCTTTGGGTTGGGCTTGTGGCTTGTTGGGGATGAGCATATTGTTATAAAGAATTGCATTAAGGAATCATCAAGGTTTTATTCATGGTCAGATATCAATATTATTATCAAAGTAAAACTTGTACGAGAAATAAACTAGAGAATCAACTGTAGAACATTTTCAAGACTTCACCGTTAAAGGTACACGGTGATTGATTGATTGATTCCCGTTCACATCCTCCAAGACATGGGCATTGGGATGTGGAGTGGCAATGATCCCATAAAGGACTTCCCATCACGGTGAAAGTTTGTTTAGTCGGTCTTGCCCGGTGAATTGATGCAAACGATTTTCATTATGGCCATTGGAGCACGTCATAAAACCTGAAGATTGTCCTCCACCAATATGACCTTTAGGAATGCGAATTTTCCTTTCATTTTGTTCATAGATTTTCGTCCGGGTTGTTGTCACTAGCTTCTCTGCTGTGAAAGATGGATAATTGCTTTGGTTAGAGAGGGATGTTCACTTAAAAGTAGGCGCCTTGCTTCCTTAAGAGAATGTGCTTCTTCACCCAAATTCTCAACCATTCGGGCAGACAGCATGCACCTGGTCATTTGCTGATGGAACAAACTTCCGTCTCAGGTCGAGGAAGATAAATCCACGTAAGAAATCCGCCATGGTAAAACATTTGAGGACCACCTAAAGTTTTTTGCAGGTGCCTCTGAAGCAATCTGTGGGCTTGCTTGGCTGCCTTTGGTTTGCTCAAGAGGATCCAGGGGTAGTTTCGAATTTCACGTTTGTGCGACTGTTCTGCTCTCGCTCTTTCTCAGGATAGGGTCGGCGCCTTATACAGGAGCAATGGAGGACGTTTCTTTCCTCCCTTTTGAGTCCAATAGTGACCTGGAAGTTTTAATGTGAGAGGTGGAAGATTACTTCAATGTATGCATCTCGAGCTTACCTCCTCATTGCGCCTTTTGCAGGTCAATAATCTCGGAAAGTTACAGTCCTCGTATTGCAACAACATCTACCATATTCTCGTCTAATAACAGTTGAAATATGGTCCAACCTGAAACGGCATGAGTTGAGCCACAACGAGAAGTTACTCCTTGGCTGGTAAATCGCCTTTGATCAAGCTTTATTTTTGGAGCAGATGAGAATCTCGACTCTTATGCATCAAAAAGAGAAAAGAAGAGGAAAAACCCCTACAAAAGCTCATTTTAGCGAAGGCTGCAAATCCTTGAAATACACACAACAAAAAATAAGAGATAATAATTGCTCAGAAAATTAAAGGCAGAAGGATTGTTCAAATGCGATCAGGGGAGTCGATTAGGTCCTTCTCAGAGAATAGCAGAATCATGAAAACGAAAGATGACAGAAAACCGGAGAATTTAAACTACTGGGTTACACTTCACTACAAATTAATTACAAATTGATGGATATAATAATCATTAGGCCAAAAAGGGGGGAATAGCAATAGATGGAGGAACTCACTCAACTCTATTATCCCCAATACAAGAAGTTCCAAAATTTACAACAAATGAAAAGAATGCGGTCCATATCATACAAATATGAACAATGTCAATCTTGATTAGCTGTATGAAAGATTTTTTATTGAGTTTTACATGAGGTAACCTTGAATCGAGTTGCTTCCGTGATTTCACTTCAAAAAGAACTTCCATATATCTCTGTCAGCCATCTCCTTAACCATATGAACACCAAAGGTGCCACCTTCCTCCACCAAGCTCCTTAGGTGTCTTGCTCCACTACCGAATCCAACATAGTTCCTTTTGGTGGCCAAGTATGCCACTCCATATGGAGGCCTCAGACACTGTTACATCCAAAAATAGATAATGATAAGAACATAATCAACACGAGAAGAATAACATTTCTATCTCACTGACAATTCTTCACTTTGATGCAAAGAAAGCATTATTACTAATGGATATATAAAAATACCCAAAAACAGTTGAACTCTTGAACCCTTCCAGTAATGGATATAATGCAGTCACCCACAGTCCTAGACATTCCTTTATATTAAGGCTATTTTAAAAATTGTTTTTCCTGAGCAGGTATCTCAGGCATCCAATTGTCTAGTACGTGAACAAGCTAACCAGTAGTTTTAAAATCAAAACAGCAGAACCCATATTTGAACCCAGAGAATCTGAAAGAGTGAGGAAATTGGACAAAATCAAACCAAGAGCTTCTCGTAACTTCATGAGAATCTGAGACATAGTACGCAAACAAGGAAACAAGAATCTAACCTTTTTGAGAAGTGCGCATAACTTTTTCAGAGCCAACAAGGAGTATGGGATCTCTGCCATCAGAATTACGTCATATCCACCTTCTCCCTGATCTGCTTCACTTGCCCGCTCCCACGCCCTGCTTCCAGAGAGCTTCCGGGACCTGGACCTCCTTGAGGAGAGTTCATGCCCAATGATGCTCCCTTCATGGCTACTGCACCCATCCATGAAATCCTCCTCAGAGAAGCTCAGGTTCATTCCTGTTGTCAGTTCAGATTCATTGCTCCTCGCAATGGACAAGACTGTGTGGAGCTCTTCCCAGTCTCCAGCATAGAAGTGAACTGAGGCAGCTAAGGTCTGCCTCGATGGAGTCAGGGGACTCTCAGGTTGTTGGCTCTGCCAGTCCTTGGCCTGCTCAAGGGCGGCAAGCACGTTTGGAATGGTGGTACACCTAATTGTTTCTGTACTGAGGTTTTGAAAGTGGACCATGCAAGCACCCTGGAAAAAAAAAAAAAGAAGCGATGGAGGACTTAAATGTTTGTTATGATGAAGAACCCACTGCATGCCCTCCTCACACATGGTTCTAAAGTTGACAAGATGTAACCCCCTGCTTTCAAGTGTTTCATGGATCTGCTTTAATATATCTTTGCATTTGGTTTTTAGGGGAATCCCGAGAAACTCTGACAGGACAAGCATACCGGATACAATATAATGAGCTTAGATATCATGAATACCTTCATGCAAGCAAAAATACCAGGAAGACCATGGCTGCAACCAAGCTGCGAAATTAGGCAAATAGAAACAATTACTTATGCAGCACCATTAACAATGAAATGAAAGACTCAAAGGATTAAAATTTCTTCTTGAGCTGCTGTTCCCTTCTTAGAAGAAAAAATGTCAGATTATCATTTGCATGCTTTTTTAGGTAGCAGCAAAGAACATAGGAAGATACCCGATAAAGTACAATGTTGATTTTTGTTGAATTAATCAATCTGATCAAAAATGGAAAATTATTATTTGCAATCGTACTAGTCCATGATTACCTCAAGTACCCTTTTTCCTCTGAAGCTCAATTGTCCATCACGAATCTCATGTTTAAGAACATTGACAAGATCAATTGAACTGTCCCAAGACTTCAGATATCCTGAAAAACATGTGCAGCACTTGATTAAATCATCAAAGTGGAGATGCCAGATCAATATTCTACTTTGTTTGACTAGTATGTGCTCATGCCAAAGGAAATAAAGTCCAATAACTTCATAGTAAAATGATTTTAGAGATTCTCTTTTGCATACCATCAGGTTTTGAGGATATCAGTTCTGATCCCGCAAATCCGATCAAGTCAGCAACACTAAGCCTTCCCTGAAAAAATTTTAATTGAATGCTCATATAAAAAACTTAAACTACAAAAATGGAGGATCACAGTAAAAGAGATCCAGCTCAAAGACTTGTTAACTTGAGAACTTGAGACTGCAAGGAACACTGCATTGGAAGTTCCCAAGAGTACTAAATGTTCATGATGCCGCAAATATAAGTTACTGAAGAATGTAATATTTAAATTATTTCCTCCACACTTCTAACAGAAGCAAAATAAGGGACATATTTCAACTAGCATAAAAATATGGTAGCTCCAGTTAACCTTAAGCATGCTGACTCCAGGCAAGTCTATATTTTCTCCAAAGTATCTGTAAGGGTGAGCTGTCTGCAAATCCAAGAGGTATACTTTAAATTTTGTTACTAAGAGCAGGAATACTGCTAACATTGGAATCAACAAGTGAAACTACACATTACCTTTGAAGGTATAATCTCGACCGCTGGGTAAGGGAGAGTGACATCTTTCTCTGAAATGGTAGATAAGCCTTGACTTCCAGAGTCATGGGGCATTAACCCAGGCAAGCACTGGGCGATCAACGATGGTGCACGCATCGTATCCTGGTGCAGAGACACTATTGTTGTGTTAGATGATAAGAACATGTCAAAAGATTTAAAATTAACAAAGAGAATTTGAAAACCACACAGGGACCCATCCGGACAGATGTGAATCCTATATGGAAAACAACCCATTTCAGAATGGCTCGGACAAATACAGAGATAAGAGGAAAGCTTCTTCATCCTCTCAAATAAGAAGAGTACAAGATATTGAGTACTAGTAGAATACAGAACACCATAAACTAGCTGCTCCGATATTAATAAGCCCCTCATACGCCACACATAAAACCATTGTCCATTCTAACAATGAGAACAGAAAAGAACCGTCCACGGGTAATTACTAAAGAACCTAAAAATATTCAGTTCCTGTAGACGTGCACCACACAGAAGAGAATAATAAAAATATATCACAGCAATCTAACTATTTTGCTTAGTCAAATATCAAATGGCATAATTTGCCACCTGATATTTGAGTAATTACCCAAAACAAATCGCCAAAAGGACCTTAGGAATATCATCATATTATTAAAGAACATGTCTCAGAATGATTTGAAAAAACTAAGATGCCCCGTTGAATGATGAGCAAAACTTAACTGAAAGCAGAACGGAGCAGCTTCATACTACGAATTTCATGTACATAAAATCTAAACAATTCAGGAACAAAATCTCAACAAGACCAAGTTAACTCAACAACCAACAGCAAGGAAAGCAATGAGAAGCCTCAATAGTTGCTTGAATTATCAAATTAACAAAAAAATTAAACAGAATTCGATGATTAAATGGAGGAAATGGAGCGCATACCTGGAATTCAGTCGATGAGCTTACCAATCAACAATTCGAGGCGAAATCGACAGAGCAATTGGAGTTTGTCATGTTATATCATGGTAAAATCAAAGATGAAGAGGATCTGACGGTGATTTTGGAAGTCAAAAGATGAGTGCTTGAAAGATTGAGGAAGGAAGACCATTGTCCATGGAGATATTTTCTCCAGTTTCAGACCTCGGCGGTTAAGGACACGGAATCCCTTCAGTGCTCCTGATCTGAATGCCAATTTACTAGGATGCCGCTGTGGGTGTGCACATAGAAAATTACACGTGCTAAAACCTTCACTTTGTTTTTGTATTAATCCTATTACTTTAAATTTGCTACTTGGTCCCAAAATTCATATGTCACAAGTAATGTAAATCTTAAATCTAAGGCATCATTAAATATAAGATAATAAAATTTGATTTTATTGTTATGATATTTTAATATTATGTCTTAAATATGACATATTAGTATTAATGTCCATAATACAGCACCACTAAAAAGTGCTCCTAAAAAAGCACACGGTATGCAAATGGCCAAATGTGTTGGACAAATATCTATTTACATACCAGACTTAAATACCGGTTAGTTCCGACTAACTTAGACATTGGAACCGTAATCGAAAATGGTTCTAATAGATTCTAAATTTGCCCCATAATACTTATTAATGCATATTCAAGATAATTCTTTTTTATTTTACCTTTTTTACATGTCAATATAACAGTATTATATATGATTTTCAACTTTTATAACCATATATTTCATCTTTTTTTATTAACTCATATAGATAAAAATGTGCATACAACTTATGAATAATTTACAAGATTGTAAATTCGATTTTCCTGTTTATCTAACTATACATGTACTTATATCGATCTATGAGTTTGTAGGTAGGTTAAGAAAGAGCAACCTCCCTAAAAAAAATCATGCTTTTAGGCAAGCAATCTTTCATTTGATACATTTAAAAGGAAACATTTTTTTTTCCAACTAATATCCGTAAACGGCCGTAAGAAACCAATAAATCGACCCAGTGCACGCGAAGACAGGTTACAGCACACACACGCACGCGCGCACACATAGACACTCTCTAAAAAAAAACCCATCAAATATAAGCCAACAGACGAACAAGAAATCTCAGGTTCAAGAAGACAGGAGCCGGATCTCATCCTTGCCTCCGGCCACTGCGCCGCTCCGGTCAAACCAGCCGAATGAACCCGCGAAGGAACGGGTCCGAGCTACACGGTGCCACGAAACTGCATGCGTCAAGCTGACATTTCCACCCGGAGCGATGCCCACCTACAAATAAAACAAAAAATTGATCTACACTTCTCTCGGGTCCGGTGGTTCATAGGCAAGCAAACAACCCGCCACCGGTTCGGTTTGCTCCACCTTGCCATCGCCCTCGATGGTCCGGTCTAAGGTACTTCTCATGACTCCTAAGATGGAGAAGAAAATAGGAGGGAATATCTGCCAAGTGAAAAATATAATGTTCACTTCGGCTTCCTTTGTCCATAAGGTAATAACTCCCTATCATAGGTAAGACTCGAACTCGAATCCTCCAATTAGAATGATGAGTGCCGAACCACTCTACTACGTCCACGGTGGCTCATCAGCCTATACTAATTGACCCATTAGTAGTTAAGCTCCCCACATAAATTCCCTCCATTTAAATGCACGTCTCTTGTCTCATCCTGCCCAGAATAATAAAGCATAGCCATATCCTTTCTTTTTTTTTTTTGTTTTGAAGTGGTGCGGTCCGAATTTTCCAACGAAATATGCATTATTTTTTAATTGAAATTAAAATATTTTTAACCTGATTAAACTCAATATAGTAATTTATTATTCTCTTCTCCGCATCACCTCGTTTGATGGAACCATGTTTTTAAAACCGGACCGGGCCGGGAACCGGTGTAGGCATGGGTTCATGGGTCGGACCAGGGGTTCAATGGGTTGAATCGCATGTTTAATAAATAATATTAATAATATAACATTACTAATAAATTTACATAATATCATAATTTGAATATAATTTATAATAAAAATTATTAATATAACCATTATATTAAATAAAAGTTTAATATAAAATATAAATATAAATTTAGTAAAATAAAATAGGTACATTACAATGTGTTTTTGTTTTTTTTAATTTTAAGTCGGCCGGTTTTTTCATGGGTTCACCGGTCGGACCGGGAACCGGCCAGTTCAATCGGATTTTTTATCTTTTAATGTGCAATTGGATTTTTTGAAGGAACCGGACCGGGTGAGTGGCTGGTTCCCGGTCGAACCGGTAGAACCGGCCGGCCCGGTCCGGTTTTTAAAACTATGGACGGGACACTACGAGGTTTCCTTCGTGGAGGGGGATGTCACCAAAGCCAAACCCATTTCCCGAATCCACCGACGATGAAACGAGAATTCCCCAGCACTCGACACGTATCAGGACAACATGTGGGCACCGCCCCGGGGTGTGTGGGGGCGTGATTGATCCAGCGACATCCACTTATGTGTCGTGTTTTGATTGGGTTATACCACCCACTTACATACGCATGCATGCAAGCAATTTAGTTGTGGATATACCACATGTTTAAAACCAGATCAGATGAGACCAGTCAAGTTCGGTTAAATTGAAATTTTAATAGATTTAATTATATATTTAATTAATAATATTAATAATATATTTTTATTAATAAATTAATATAATGTTATAATTTGATAATAATTTATGAAAAAAATCTATTATATAACTATTGTGCTGACTCTAATTTTAATTTTAATATTAAATATAAATATAAATATAATAAATTAAATTAAATTATTATAATATATTTTTATTTTTTTTAATTTTAAATTGAATAATTTTCACCGTTTAATTGGTTTTGTTAGTTTGTCTACAAATCAGCATGTTTAATTGAAATTAATCACATTTAAAGTGCAATTGTGTTAATTATAGAAATCAGATTGGTGAATGACCAGTTCCTGAACGAATCGACCGATCCGATCTGATTTTTAAAATTATGAATTCTAGTTCATACATCGGCTTTCAAATTATCACCCATTAATAGGTACTCCTTCCGGTCTCATTTATCGTGTAAATAATTTTATATTTAGAAATTTAATTTCTAATTTCCAATTTTTCTCACGTCACCTTTCAGCATAAAATAATGAGATTCCCCCATTCGGTATTTCATCAGTAAAACCCCTTGCGCTGCCCCTCTCCTCTTCTCAGTCTTAGCTGTTCATACCGTTCTCTTGAATCCAAATCCGAAACCCGAATCCCAATCCGCCGACTCATATACGAGTCTTCAACGCTCGACACGTAGCAGGAAGGAATCATGAATGGCGGCCTAGATAGAGCCTATACAGCTTTCCGGTTTCTTTCAATCCCTACTTAATTACGTATGCATGCTTGGAATGCATTCTTGTAGGGATGAGTGAGTCTTGGATGTATGCAGTACCCAGTAAGTACATCTTAACAACTACGAACCCTTCCCTGCATAGGTCAATTCTAAAATTTGGTAATCTAAATCCTATCGTGTTAGAGTAGGAATCTACTCGAAACCAATATTACAGTACATATTAGGAGTATCCGGTCCAGTTTAACTTGAAACGTAATTACATCTAACCCCAGCTAAGTAATCAAGTTCAATGTAAATCCTTATGATTTTGTTTTGTTTATTATAATTCATCATAACCTTGTAATTAATTTCTAAATTGACACCAATTTCTACATTCTTGTAACTTGACTATTATTAGAATAAGATTCCCTCCAAAGATTTTTAAAAAAAAAAAGTACAGAAACACCCATTTTCACAAATTTCCCCATGTCACATGCAACTTTAGTTAGAGCACGTACTACAATAACATAAGAGAAGAACTCACCGTGGACGTGGTCGAGTGGTTCGACACTCATCATCCTAATGGGATGACTTGAGTTCGAGTCTCACCTACGGCAGGGAGCTCTTAACCTCTTAAATAAGCCGACTCGGGACGATCCGGATTAGTCAGCTGGATAAAATTCAACTAAATATCAGCTATTTATACCAAAAAAAAGATAACCTAAGAGAAGACATATTCCGGGGAGTTCCACGGGGATTTTCAATTCCCCATCACTTTTCGGCTCTAGGGCCATTTTACATGCTCGCTCAAATACATTAGGATCCTCGACAACTTGGCCAATCCCGAGCCATGCTTACAGCCCAAACAGAGTGGCCATCATTCATAAAGATTGGAAAATCCAGTTTACTTCAAAGTCACTTTGCTGGAAGCAAAATGGGCGCAGAAACTCTTGCAGAGACGGAAGAACATAAAGGAGGATTCAAACATGAGGTAACTAACCTAAAATGGAAAGAGCCCAAGATGCTCTTGAGACTTTGAAGAACTGTTAGATTCAGAAGCCAGAAAGCGGTGCAGAAGGAATGCTATATCCAAGGGTTAACTCGGCACAGCCCTCCATTCCATCAACCACATAACTTTAACTCAACTGTGCCTATAAATCCATAACCACAGAACAAACACAGAACAGATGCAGTGTCCTGCTTTATTTAGTGAGCCCAACATCGAGAGACACGATACCCGAGCAGAAAAGATAAGACACAAAACTGATTTAACACTTTTGTCCCCCACCCATCACAATCCTTTTTCTCATATCATATAGTGTGTTTTACAGTATAACTTCTAATAGCTATATACACATCTGACACCATTTAAAGAGACAGAAGTAGAGAAGTAGAACTCAGATGAACAGACCTGCTTCTGCTGCTGATGCATCATTTTGCCTCTCCAATAAATGTCCTCCCAATTCAATCTAACCTGCATACAATGCACCTTCTTACTACCATCCAACCTGCCCCAAAAATCAGTAAACCCTTCCCAAACACCTGAGATTTGCCTGTTCTATCCCCCTTGCGAAACAATTCTCGATTCAAGGATGTTCTACCAGCAAGGAGATATGGAGGGTGCTGCTCATCGACGTGTCTGACACATTTGGCACGTCGAACAAGCTCGGGCAGTTACCTTCCCATTCTTTGAGCTTGCTGCTCGCTGCATGCTTCACTGTGGTCCACATCGGATAGCCCATTCTCAAGTGCCTTAACCAGGTTCTCAAAGAAATTCTCTGTGACGCTATAGGAATAGAAGTTGAAGGGAAAGTCACATTAACGTTTGATTGAAAATTTTTCTTAACGAGTCAATAAACTGTCAATGAATAAGTTTCTTAATAAGTTAATAAACTGTCAATTTAAGGAAATGACAGATAAATCCCATGTGCAACTAAACTAATTTTATCTATGTTTTCAACAAAGGTGATGATAAGATAACACAATCTATCAGGAATAGGTTACAATGCATGTTTTTCTGAGACCTGCTTTAAGTTTGAGCTCCCAGGGCCAGATATGGGCATATCCTAATATAGAGATCAAAATGATGTAGAGAAATCTATGTATAAAATAGTAAGTTTTAGGAAATACAAGAGGAGAAAAAAAAAAAAGCTCTTCCATTATTTTCCCATTTAAAGAAATAAGTCAAAATGGATCGAGAAACTCATATTCTGAAAAATCATATTAAGTAATGCTTGCCACACCAGGACAAAACATATTCTTGCTCAGTAAAGACACATGACCACTTTATGTTGAGTTTATATGCTTGCATTAAGGTGCTCCTACAAACATTGCGAGAAGAAAATCTTCCTTACATGACTACAATCAATAAATATATATTTCATGCCCATCTTCTCAAGTTGACATCATATCTATATCCCAAAAATTCTCCAATATTAGTTTTAAAAAAACACCCTTTTCCAAACATATACTCATATTGATCAGCTGATAAAGATTTCAAGCATATCAGGAAGCCCACCGCCAACAATAACAAGCATACAAAAGAACCATGTTTCTGAAGACAAGCAGAGCAGCTCTACCGCTAAAAGAGAAATTCCCAACAAATCACCTATTCATCCAAAGAGAAAAGGTTACCTGGTAAGTGTAGCCAACTTTCTACGAAAGTCATTAAAGTTGCTGCTAGGTGCGACACCACCATCGCTAAGGAACTGATGCAGTTCTTTTTCTGCACATTGATGCAGTGTCTCCAAGAGAAACCCTGCCACACCTGATAAAGGAGTATAATCTTGTAAGATTTGAACAAGGGAATAAGTTATGAAGTAGATATTCGGAATAAGCACTAACCTTGCAAGTACTCGACAATTCGTTTCCTTGCATGTTCATATTCAGGTAAATAATACCCATATGCATAAGTCCACTTGAGCACTCGCCTACATTCAATTATCTGCAGGAATTAAGAATGATGGAATTCACAAGCAAACAGGTTAATGTTATTTGAAACTGTCAAATCTATATCCAAAACATCAGAAGGCATTTTTTCCGAGCTATCAATATTTGGAATTCAATTGAGGTAAATAATGGATTCTAATTTCACCTGTTGCCAGGCATCTATGATGAACTTGAGCTGGGATTCAGGCTGGCATTGTGTGTCACTAAGCTTCTCAAGCTGACAAAAAAAAACAAAAAACAATAGTAAATTGATTAGACAATAACAAACTGATCAAATATGGCAGCATCAGTCAGACTAAAGTAAACAAAATTAACGTATCCAGACAAGCATGGAGCAGCTTGATGCAGTATCTTTATAATCCCTTTCTCCTGTGCATCCAATAAGAGATATTGAATTGGCAGAATAACATATGAATCTCTCAGTTCACCAAATGATCCTACAGGACTAGCAGATGTATCACTACATTCAGGAACCTAGCAGCATGAAACTTTTCACTATCAAAGACACTACAAGCTTAATTTTCCAATTTTGAGAAATATTGACAGACAACTACGATTGAAACTCCTACCATTCAGCCACAGCATTTCTAAGAAGCAACAGATATCGCTTATAAATAATCATATTAAACGGTTATGGGGCATTATGGCTGGATTTTTCATCAAAACACTGATCTGCGTTTCATAAGTATAGTACAAATCATATTTTTCACTTTAAATATTTGGTTCAAAACCCACTTAAATAATACCCAGCCAATGATCTCATTAAAAATCTTCTTCATCTACAATATTGCCAGGTCAGGTAGATTCAGATTACAGAAAGGAACCCAAAAATATGTGTTTTCCACTAGATCTCATAATTATACTCAGACTCACTAAAAGAAACAACAGACCTAGAATTTTCCACTCCTCCAGAAGATGACATGTTCAACTGCCAGAATCCACTTAAGTGACACACTATCCAGGAAGAAACAAGTGAGTAACAGAGACCTCCTTTGCACTATTCAACAAAAATCAGCAAATGGTACTCACATGCACAGTTTGCATCTGGTGTAAATCAGCAAGAGCTTTCTGCATTGACTGGTGAAATAAAATAGAAAATTTCAGATACAAGTGTTAAATGAGCATTACTTTAAAATTTGGTGACAATTAAAAAAAGCAAAAGAAAATCCATCAATCCAGTTCTTGTGAAACAAAAATGAGAGATCAAGCACATACAGATTGATTACTCGCCCAGCCCTTATAATAATGTGGGTACCTCTCCGGAAAATTTTCTGCCATTTCTCTCCTCCTCTTGGCCTCATCATACTGAAAGTGTTTTAGGTAGACAACAAATGAGAACTATGTGTCATAAGCTTATCCAAATAATCATAAGCATATCCAAATACCACAAAAATATAGTCAAGTGTTTATTAAAAATATGTCCAGGTCCAAGCACTAAAGTTCCTACCGCTCCCTCCTGTTTGGCTGCCTCATAACGATTACAAGCATTTCTCTCTCCATGATCAGACCATGCACCAAGGCAAAGCCTGCTTGCATAGAAGGCAGGTAAATGGATGAGAATAATGACATGGAAACAAGCATAGACAACTATACATATTCTATGAACTAAGAATGGGCATCTCAACATGTACGATATTTGGAAATCATATTATTCAGCAACGAAGAAAATAATAAATGAATATTCTCCTGGGAAAGACTAAGCTTACCAGCAGAACTCAAACTTGCAGGGGAGTGCGCATCTCATATGCCTACACCCTTGGTTTTTCTCTATTCGTCGTTTGCACTTAGGACAAGGCTTTGAATTGGCAAGGATCCTGGACAAAAATTCAACATGAATTAGTATAACAAATGAAAAGATTCACAATATCCTTGTTTATGAACTACGCATTTCATCCCAAAAAAGAGAGTCACCAAACAGATGCATAATTAGCTATACCTAATGGAAACATGATATAATAGTGAAGGAGATAAAGAAATAAAAATAAAACTTATTATACCCAAAAAAGGCTCCAGTATTGACGTAATTTTTCTCAATTTTCTTTGGGGCGTGGGGTGGGGTGAAGTGGGGGAGGAAGCTGGTGTTTGTTACTTAACCTAAAAACCCATAAAAAATTCCTCCTCCTCTCATTTTACTTAGAAATCAACAAAAATATGTTTCTTAATTAGATATCATATCCACATTTATACCCTTCTCTTTTATTCCAAAAAATATGAAACTTCAAATAAACTCCAAAGCAATTATAAGAAAACCACTCAAAATCCAATACTGGTCGGTCTCAACAAGAGGACTACATATTTTAGCTAGCCCATCTTTTTTCCTCATACATTCATCCAGTTGGTTGACCAAAACCCTCAATGAGCTATAATGATGCTTAAAATGTAGCAAGTTTGGGTAAAATTAGCAAGAGGTACACCAGTTTGCTTGAGACTTAAGAAAAGAACTAAAAATAAATCAAGTTAAAACTCTTCAGATGAGATGGAAGAAAAGCCCAGGAGCAAAAATAAATGCCAAGTATGAATGCTGCATGATTTATCAAACATGAAAGATTGGTGTAACGTAGATTGAAAAGTAAGGACACAGTGTTTATTACACTAGTATCATCTTCTACACTTGATTTTGCACTCAAGCCAATACAGAACATAATATTTGGCAATCCAGCAGTCACCTAATAGCACATTATATTGTATAAAATGCAAAAGAAAATGATATTTCTATCTATCAAGTTGTGGAACATCGTGAATATGATAAACAAATGAAATTCCACCTTAACTGCTCAAAACAAGGCAGAAACCTTAAATTTATAAATACTATGTTACAGAACTTGTAGGCAACAAAGAAAAACCTCATACAAGAGAACTACCTCAAGTTTGAACATAGAAAGCAAGATGAAATTTCTGCTGTTCTTTAAAAAAAACATAATTTCCACTGTCAAAGTTGATGCTATTTACCAGTTTATGCTCTCAGATTTGGCAGTCATCATTATCCACTCCGCTGCAGTACCACAGTCAACAGGACGGTGAGCTTCTTTTGTACACTATCTCAAATCAAACAAGAAGACTATGCTTACTCAAGGTCATAAATTACAAGAAATGCAAAATGAAAAAGGAAAAATTGATGCAAAAGAGCTTACGTTCCAGCAAAAGTTGAATGAGCACAAGCAAGAAACATCATAACCTTCACTTCCACCAACGAACTCAACAGCATACTCACAGCCGGGGGCTGGACACCATTTGGTCTAGAGAGTACATGAGGGCAAAAAACCAGATGATACAAAACAAATATAGTTAGAATGACCAATTCTAAGAAGAAACTTAAGAAAGTAAATGCTAAAATTGTAGTTTGAAATTCTTGTCATACCTTTCTGTTGTCTTCAATATAGGACCGAAGAAGATATTGAGAATATTTCTTCTTATCATCATCAGGTGCTAGATGATCTATCATGCTTTCGCCAACAGCAGCACAACAAGATGGATCAGGACATCTCAGTGATAAACATCCAGGACCATCATTAATGGATGTGCTGATGTAACCTGCATATATTTGAGAAAAATATCATAAAACATCAGATTCAAGATGTAGAAATCATATTTTGAGTTCAAATGAAAGTAAACAAAGAATTATTTTTCTGATGACAAGGAGTTTATTCTTCCAGGCCCATGAACACCCCACAAGCATATGGTAGGAATTGGGTTTAAGCTTTCCCCAGCCCCTTCTCATCAATGGACTCCTGATGTATATTTCTCAACTAAGTTATATGATGTTAGCTCTATTATTTGTTATTTATCATCAAGGGCAGATCAACTAAGCCATCTCCGGGGCTTGCTTAAGAATAAAAAAGAAGAATAACCAAACGACACCAGAGAAGCCCACTGGATCTACACGATCAAATAAGTCCATGTGCTTGGAGAAATAAAGAATTATTTTAAAATATGAGAGCACATAAATTAGAGATTGACTCAATAAAAAGGGCAGTGGGGTCAGATGAAGGAGGATGGGGTGGTTGTTTAAGGTGGTGAAGGCATGGAGGGAATATTTTATGTAGGATCAACTAAATATGTGATAACAAAATACATTTAAAATTTTCACCTCATGCAAAAGTAAAAGATAAGGCACAGTTGATCACACAATTATAAGTCTTGTGATGTCTTCTTAAAGTATTGAAACTATCAAAGCCTAACACAGATCAACCTGCCCAGCACGTGCTGCAAAATGGGTGGCCACAAGCAGCTGAATAAATCTTATCACGAGGATTGGATTCAAAACAGATTCCACAAGTAAGCTGCAGAAGGAAAACAGTTGAATCTTGTAAAAATGCCAAACATTGAGAATCCCAGAGCAGATAAATTTAATCACTCCAAATAACATACTTCTCTAACATCAGGGTATTGGACAACAGGCCTTTCAAGTAAGCCCACTGCTTTCCGCACACTGTGTCCATCAAACCATGCATCATGCACATTACTTACACTCCTACAATGAAAACTCTCTTCAATTCATATCAAAATGGGGGAAAAAAATGGAGATATTGATGTTTATAATAATTAGCTCTTTCCATGAGAAAAACCAACCCATTAACAATGCACTGCTAGTGGGTTTGCTCATCTTACTGGCATAATTGAGGAGGAAATCAGTATAAAGAAGGCATATCACCAGCAAAACTCATTGAAGAAGGACCCACATACCAATTACAATGGCGTAGAAGGACAATTGCATCATCTCTTGAAATAGAAAGAACCGTACATACTCTTGTTATATCATCCTCTTGACGCCGCCGTATATCTGCTTCTGTCAGCACTGTGTAGTTTGACTGCAAAAGAACCGTAGGTAATTATTTGATCGGACCAACTTAGACAGCACATGTGCTCATGCTAACAGCATATAGGCATTAATCATATGGCCATTTGTCAATAGAAACAACAAAGAGAAAGGCAGCATATCACCGCCTACCAAAACATAGGAGACAGAAAATCTTAAAACTTTGAGATACAAAGTGCGAAAGAAAACTAGAAGAGATAGTGGAGAAATGATACGAGCTCTTGTAATATGGCATTTTTTGGTAACATTCAAACTGCATGAAAAACATTCCAGAGGCTCATAAATGAAACTGACCTAAAAAGGACCAGTTATGTTATCCTTTCCACATATGATCACATTTGTAATCATTCTGAATTCCTCAAATCAAATTTAAGAAATCTGTATTTTCAATAAACTCCACTTGCTTCTTATATTTATGCCATCAGATAAAGCACCAAGGGAGATCTTATGCGGCCACAAAGAAGCATGAGTATCCAACACCCACGAAAACCTATTCCACTACCAATTATTAATGACAGAATGGTACAACAACATCACATTCATCGTGCTTGCAGTTCACTACTGACTTATGTCTTCAATCCTTTGCATGCATTTCCTAAACTAATGGAACACACACAGTTAATGCTAGCTCAGGTAATCCTTGATGAAATAATATTCTCATGTTCTTTGATGTGATTCTAAAATTACAGGTAGAACTAGTCATCTCCGGAAATGCTGCATCAAGTAATTTGGTCACAGATTTCCCCCTCAGCAGACTATTCATCATTGCTAAAGGACCAAATCCTCAACAAGGATGTTACCAATGGATAAAACACACTATAGTTCCTCCCAGTCCAAGGAGTCTGTCTGATGCATACAATAAGCTGGAGGCATTCTGAGTGCTATTAGAGGTGGATGAGCTTTTAATATGGAAAAGTTGTCCCTGTTGGAATGGAAACATTCAAATGGTTTTCTTCCTCGCAAATCTTGGTCCACCAGGCTAATCTTTAACCCTACACCAATGGCTTCCGGGAGTATAAGGTCCATTCAGCAAATTCAGCGTCTACTTAGATGATGTATCATATTTCAATTAAACTGACTTCATTTCTCTAATTTACGTATTCATGTAAAATTTCTGCTAGTGGAAAATCTATAGTTTTCCAAGAAAAAAAGACTAAGTGGTGAATTTAAAAAAAAATTGTTTACTTGCATATCGACGGAATATTTTTATAAGAAAATTCTCTTCTCCACTATTCAGATTATAAACCATCTTGTTTTCTATCTGGAATTCCTAGTCCAACCAACTCGCACCCTTGATCCACAGCTTCCATCCACCCCCATTAATAATCATACCTATACTAGAGGCTATACTGCTCCTTCACTTGAAGCATCTTTAAAAGATCACTGAACCAATCACGCAACGAATCAAAAGCTTAAGCTAAAATTTTCCCAATCAATTGAAATAGGCATACACATCCTCTAAAACTACTCCCGATAGACCCAAGACACCTCCATACGCTTCCCAGGCTCTGCACTCAAGTGCGGAAGATCAATTATAGCACGTGACGGGTCGGAACAAGGGCTAACCTGGTGTCGGTGAGCTGCAATTACATCAGAGTCGTCATCAACGTCCTCGACGAACTCATAGTCATTGACGTCGGTGTTGTCGCTGTTGCAGTAGTCATCAGCGTCGCTGCTGTAGATATGGTCATCCAACGACTTCACGTCGTTGGCGTCGTGCATGTCATCCTCGGAATCCATCAGTGGAACAAAACCCAAACCCTAGACCGAACCCCCAGGGCACGCTTCAATTTTCGAAAATTATGAACACCTCCACACAATCTGATGAGACCGTGACAGAGGGAAAATGATGACAGGAAAAAAAGGGTTTTTTTCCCTCAAAAGTTGTCAGGATTTTATTATTTAACATTGACTACATTGGAAAAATACTCCAGAAATAAGAATCCTACTAGATGTGGAATTATTGAGTGATCATCCGAAACTAACTACTACTAATCGAGATATATGTAATAAATATATTAAATAAAGTACAATTCATTAGAAGCTAATTTACTGGCCCTATAAAACCTAATCACAACCTCTTATGTCTACACAAGCCCCAGTAAAAATTGAGTAGGGAGGGCTATTAAGTCATTAATATGTATAAATCTCAGTCTCCTTGTATGGATACATATGTACAAGAGCAAAATAGGAGGGAGTCTTGCGCCGTACTCGAGAATCAATCTCCCACATCATGCACGTACAGTCGTGGCTGGAGGAGGGAAATCTCGACTAGATCTAGACCTAGTTCCTCACATCAACCGGAAGCTCTCTACCTCAACCCTGCCTAACATTACTGTAGCAAGATTCGTAACCCCATGCAATAGCACCACAGTGAAGCTTGCAGCATCCCTAGCAATGTAGCAAGGCTTCAATGCTGCCCAGCGTTTTCAAAGCACCAAACCAACAAAATTGCAGCACACTTGGAGCATCCCAAAAACCATAGCCCGACCTCAACTTGACCAAAAACCATCCGGAGCGAGTTGTGGCTAGTTGATTCTAAGCACGATCCAAACAAATCTTCATAGTTCGACCCTTCATATGAAGTGCTCAAGGTGTGAGAGCAAGGATTTGGGTGCTTGACAAAAGAAAATGAAGAAATCAACAAAAAAAGGAGGCAAGAAGCACACAGCCAGAGGAGAAGCGACGGATCGGCCATCAAGACAAAAGCCATCGACTCGACGGGGCATGGTGGGGGGTGGCGATATTTACAGTCCTCAAAAATACCTAGCGACATACCTAGGCACAAGCAAGACTAAGAATTAAAATAGATAATGACATACCAAAATTTAGACAAGTGTATGTGCAATCCTAGGAAGTAGAAAGTTCATTATTTACAAAGAGTACTATGTCATAGGCATCAGGATGGAAAGTGATCGAGAACTAGATTCTAGATGAAGTCATCATATTCATGCCTCGACCTGATCTGTATGGCTGCTCAAGTATCCACCGATGACGCACGTTTCGTGCTCTACACAATAAGATCACTGAGCACATATGAAAATAAAAGGACAAATAGGGAATTTTGAAATATAAAGGATATGGAATAGGGCCAATTATCAAGCGAATTCACATGAAGAAAATAAGCTTAGCATAGACATGATATGACCCATTTTGACATAGAACATCCGTTTTCTTGTCACCATGCAGTTAAACCATGAAACTGTAGTTGAAAATTTCTACATTGCACTAATGGCATCGTATGTATATATTTAAATATACATATATACAAACACCGCATTCTTATGCCCTTTCCACCTTAAAACAACATCGTTTTAATAAATAGAAGTGTGTAATTACCATCTTACCCCTCACTACTGCTCATTGGATTTCCAAACCATCGCCCTTTGATTTTTCTATCATTCATGGCCATGAACTTGAGCTTCACCTATCAACGACTCTTCCAACCAAACCACCGCAATCCTCGACCTCCTCCACAAACACCCTCTGACAAACCCCAACTCTATTCCATTCTTTCATAAGATCCATCAATTCCATGAACTCACACATCCATTGCTCTACTATCTTCACATCCTCATCAGCTCATTTTTTGAACTTGTAAAAGTGGAAAAAAAAACGTAATTTTCATTTTTAAGAACAAGAAGATGGGGTACTGGGTTGATAATCTAAAAGAAGCTTAAAAATGTTGTTGTAATATTTAAGGATGTTTGGCTCAACTTGAGGTTGGGTTCATTTGGTAGTAACTACAAAAGCAAAAGATAGTCCTCCCAGTTGTCATATGCAATCTTGTCATTATTGTCTTGATTAGTACCATAATCTTTGCTTCCAAGCTAATTTAGTCTCGTTTTGACTAATAAGATTCACTTCATATGTTAAAAAAAAAAAGGTGATTTTACCTTGCTGTATGAATAACAATGCAATTGTAATAAATAGATGAATAAGCTTATTAGCATGTGGAATATGTACAATACACTTTTTTCATACCACCTTGGTGGGAAAGAAGTTTGATGGATCTTATTTACAAAATTTATTCGAGGTGACTAATTGAACTCAAATTACGTCGGCTCACATTGGTAAAACTTTTTTAACCACTTTTTTTAACATAAATTACAATACTTAAAGGTTTTTCTTTTAAATATTACAACAACATTTTTAAGCTTCTTTTAGATTATCAACCCAATACCCCATCATCCTGTTCTTAAAAATGAAAATTACATTTTTTTTTGGATGTGGGAGTTCATGGGATTGATGGATCTTATGAAAGAATGGAATAGAGTTGGGGTTCGTCGGAGGGTGTTTGTAGAGGAGGTCGAGGATTGCAGTGGTTTGGTTGGAAGAGTCGTTGATAGGTGAAGCTCAAGTTCATGGCCATGAATGATAGAAAAATCAAAGGGCGATGGTTTGGAAATCCAATGAGCAGTAGTGAGGGGTAAGATGGTGATTACACACTTCTATTTATTAAAATGATGTTGTTTTAAGGTGGAAAGGATATAAGAATGCGGTGTTTGTATATATGCATATTTTAAAAAAGTTATATATATGATGCCATTAATGCAATGTAGGATTTTTCAACTACAGTTTCATGGCTCAACTACATGGTGACAAGAGAACAGATGTTCTATGTCAAAATGGGTCATATCATATCTATGCTAAATTTAGTTTCTTCATTTGAATTCGCTTGATAATTGGCCCTGCTCCATATCCTTTATATTTCAAAATTCCCTGTTTGTCCTTTTATTTTCATATGTGCTCAGTGATTTTATTGTGTAGAGCACGAAACATGTGTCATCGGCGGATACTTGAGCAGCCATACAGATCAAGTCAAGGCATGAATATGATGACTTCATCTAAAAGCTAGTCCTCAATCACTTTCCATCTTGATGCCTGTGACATAGTACTCTTTGTAAATAATGAACTTTCTCCTTCCCGAGATTGCACATACACCTTGTCTAAATTCTGGTATGTCATTATCTATTTTGATTCTTGGTCTTGCTTGTGACTAGGTATGTCGCCAGGTATCGCCACCACCCCCCCCCCACCCCCGCGGCCCCGTCAAGTCGATGGCTTTTGTCTTGATGGCCGATCTGTCACTTCTCCTCTGGTTGTGCGCTTCTTGCCTCCTTTTTGTGGATATCTTCATTTCCTTTTGTCAAGCACCCAGATCCTTACTCTCACACCCTTGAGCACTTCATACAAAGGGTTGAACTATGAAGATTTACTCAGATCGTTAGATCCAATTAGCCACAACTTGCTCTAGATGGTTTTTGGCCAAGTTGGGGTCGGGCTATGGTTTTAGGGATGCTCCAAGTGTGTTGCAATTTTGTTGGTTTGGTGCTTCGAAAATGCTGGGTGGCATCGAAGCCTTGCTGCATTACTGGGGACACTGCAAGCTTCACTGTGGTGCTGCCACATGAGCTTGCAAACCTTGCTACAATAATGTTAGGTAGGGCTGAGGTAGAGAGCTTCAAGTTGATGCGAGGAAATGGGTCTGGATCTGGTCGAGCTTTTCCTCCTCCAGCTATGACCGTATGTGCATGATGTGGGAGGCTGATGCTTGAGTACAACTCAAGACTCCCTCCTATTTTGCTCTTGTACAGATGTATCCATACAAGGAGATTGAGATTTATACAGGTTAATGGCTTGAGAGCCCTCCCTACTCAATTTTTACTAGGGCTTGTGTAGACAGACAGGAGGTTGTGATTGGGCTTTATAGGGCCAGTAGATTAGCTGCTAATGGATTGTGCTTTATTTGATGTATTTATCACATATATCCCAATTAGTAGTTAGTTTTAGATGATCACTCCATAATTCCAATTCTCATAAGTTTCTTATTTCTTGGGGTGAAAAAGAAAATCATTTTTCCCTGACATCACATTTCCCCTCTATCACAGGTCTCATCAGATTATGTGGAGGTGTTCATAATTTTCGAAAATCGAATAAATATGTTGATAATGTCTTACTCATCCTTATATAACTCTCAATGGGTAATTTCTATACTAATGGTGTGCGGTAATTGATTTTTTGTATTTAGGAAAACTGGTCCGAAAGAGTTGGAACCCGACAACTTGTGAAACCAACCCAAACCATTTTCACTCCTAATGACATTAGCCTAATGTGAGGCATGATCCAACAACCCTCCCCCCTCTCCCTCCACATGTTGCCATAGCTACTAACTATACATAAAATTGTCATAAAAAAACACTAAAATTAACTTGCACAAATAGGGCTCAAACGCATCATTCATCAAGTTTTGAAGTGTAGATGGAGCATCAGCTAACCCAAAAGACATCATGTTGAACTCATAGTGCCATTCGTGTGTCCAAAAGGTAGTCTTGTGAATGTCTCTTTTGTACATGCGAATTTGGTGATATCTTGAGCGCAAATCATTCTCAGAGAATATCCTCAACTCATCTCATTGAGTAGCTCCTCTATGATAGAAATAGGGAACTTGTCATTTATAGTCAGTCCATTTAGTGCCTTGTCGTCAATGCATAACCTCCATGTTTGATCGTCCTTCTTAAAGAAGAGCACTAAAGACGAGTTGGGGGCTGCAGCTAGGTAGAATGAACACTGTGGTACGCTTCTCCTTAATCACCTACTCAATGATTGTCTTTTGTATTGCTGAAAATTGATAGGGTCATACATTAACAAGTTGACTCCCTTCCTTGAGAGGCATTTGATGGTCATGTGACCTTTTGCCAATGCCTCTAGAACCTCAACATCGACCAATTTATAGGGACACCCCTTGTTGAGACCAAGCCACCACCTCCAAAAGAAACCACTCCTAACATCTCACTAGGTTTAATCTACCCATTTACAGGAGTGTGTATGTCCTTAGACGGTAACTCGTGAGCTCCTCCTCCATGGGTAAAGGAGGCCAACGCCTTTCCATGGCTTACCAATATTTCTATGGAGACATTAGGATATATATATATATATATATATATTATAAGAGATCACAGGAATTGAACTAGCTCCTGGCTCTGTTTCCCTAAGCCACAATGCAACTGCAATAAAGTAGATTGTTGCCAATCCTATCACGGTTCGATGACTACGGTTTGGACCTACTGCTATTGCTCTGCACGGAAAGAGACTTCGACTCATGACTCCAATTTAGAAAGAGATTTACAACATACATGCGGTGAATTGAAGCAAAATCATATAGAGTTTGCCTAGAAAGAGATTTCATCTAATTTATCGATATGGAATATTGCTGTTTTCCATTGGAAAATCGACTTAATAATGGGTGAATGGAAAATTGTGAATTTAGATCCATTACAATGGGTAATTGAACTTATAAGGAAGGAACCCGAAGAAAATCCATAAATAATAGCTCAAGAAAAACTAATGTGAAATTAGTGAAAATTTGGAAAAATGTAAAATAGAATTATTTATGAGGAAATATTATCCATAAAACTTCGATTAATGTTTTTGTCTCCGATTTCGGCTGCCATTAGAGATTAACGCATTATTTATAACATTTTCTTCTTACTTAGGAAAGTGAGAACCCGCCTGTTCAAGTGGACGAACCGCCGGCAAAGCCAATTTCACATTCCAAAGGAGTGACATGGACCCTCCCTTCCCTTTGCTCATTGATGAAATCCTCTCTTGAGGTTCCTTTTCTCTTCTAGCATTGCGGAATACGACTCTCGTCGACAATCTGACCCAATATCTAACTCCATTCTAATGTCAGTATAGTCTTATTCACGATATACTTTCGGTGAATTTCAAATTCTGACACTACATATAAATTTTGTACCCATTGAGATTCAATTTACCATCGACCCGCCATGTGGGTGTAAAAGAGAATTCTACGAACAAAAAAATTATTAAGTGGTCCTAAAAATTTGTCTGATAATCCTCTTAATAGAGGCCTATATCAATGTGTTTCCCTTTGGCTTGTGCTGGGACTTGGCATCCATCACCTCAGTCAGCGGGTCCCATACAGGCTCAACAGGAGGAAGGATCGATCGGCAATGTGGTATAAAAATTATATTAAAAAAAGGAAATTAAGAATATATCGTAAAATGAATAAAATTACATAGTTTCCAAAAAAACAAAAGTAATTTTTCAAAAATAAAAATAATGTAAATTCATAATAGTTATAGCCTCTACGAATTCTTAAAATAAAATTAAAAACCAATCAAATAATTAAATTACTTAAATTAATTTAAGAAAATATTTTAAAAAAATCGGATAAGCCTGATAGTCTTAATTAAAGCCAAATCTCTTAAAGGAGCAAAATCTAAATCTCCAAATCTTTATATTGGTTCATGAACATACTAAGCAGGATTTTTTTTCAAAATTTATCATTTTTATTTATATATAAATTTATTTATTTTATAAGAACTAATGAAATAAGAAAATTACAATATCTACAATTATAAAGAGATCCTCCATGACTAACTACCAAGAGAGACGTACTAACAGCCCGATAGTAAGCTGACAACATATAATAGGCTAGATTTATGATTTGAAACTCTTGAGAGTCAGTATCTCTAAAGTTTAATTGGCAGGCCCTAAGTTATATAATATACACTCGGTTAATTAGTCGATTATTACGGTATTATATATCATTGATATAAAAAAAAATAAGAGAGATGTACAAGATGCGACCAAAAAAAAAGAAAAGAAAAGAGAGATGTACAAGATAAACACATCAAATAAAAGTACAATTTATTAGCTAGCTAATCCGGTGGCTCCATAAGCCACGATCACGTATGTCTGCCAGTTCACACGGGTCTCGGTAAAAATCGAGCAGGTTGACATTATACTTTTTTTTTTTTGCACCACGTAATATCCTCGAGTCATCTGAAATACATCTCGAAATTAGTTTGCAGTTGGGCCGAAATTCTCGGAAAAATTTCCGTTGACCCTCATAACTTGGGATTGATATTTAGATCACCTATTTGGGGTATAGTGAGGGAACCATCGGTCCAAACCCAAGTTGGTAGGTTTGCTTATGAAAGCACGCAATACGAATCCATCATGTCCGCAATTAACGGCAGCAAGACTAGCGGATTAGAAATCATCCTCCGGTTCAGTTTGCCGGTCTATATGGTCTTGAACGTTGCGATTCATTTACTTTGGAGGGTCAAGACGTGCCGGTCTAAAGTTGCATTCTTCATCCTCTACAAGTGAGATCACTGAGTTCAAGCATCCTCAGCGCCTCGGGTCAAGGTCGATCTCGTTTTAGCATCGACTCAACCTTTTTTTTTTTTTTTTACGAGATATTTTCAGCGGGTTTCGAATTCTTGTACTTTGGCTTGCCTTTAAGCCACATTCCCCGTTTCCATTAGACATGTTCATGCAACAGGTCAATTTCTATTCATGAAGGTAGGTTTGAGTCGTCCCGGAAACATGACCAATAATCCTCTTAATGCTCGCCTGTCCGCTCCGTAGACATATTTCCTCTGTTCTGTAGCCAGTTAAGATTCACCAGTGACCAACACCAGTCTAGCATGCTCATTGGTGTCTTGATGAGCCCAATGACGGTCATTGATAAGCCCAATGACGGTCATTGATAAGCCTTTAAAGCTAGAGCTGGTAAATCGGATCCGCAAAGTCTTATCAAGCCGAGTCAGCACGACACAATATATTATTGTGCCGGGCTGGTACGGCTTGATAAGAGATTGGCCCAATAATGACAGGCTTGAGCACGGCCTAAATACTTATCGGGCCGTAGCCCGGCCCACTCAAAACACTCATTGTGAAAACCATAGTTTTTAAAACCGGATTGGGCCGGGAACCGGTCAAGGTATGGGTTCATGGGTTCATGGGTTTGACCAGGGGTTCAATAGGTTGAACCGCATGTTTAATAAATAATATTAATAATATAATATTCCAATAAAATCGATATAATATTATAATTTAACTATAATTTATAATCAAAATCATTAATATAGTCATTATATTAGTCCCAAATTTAACATAGAATATAAATATAAGTCTAGTAAAATAAAATAAGCACATTATAATAGGTTTTATTTTTATTTTTAATTCTTAGTTTGCCGGTTTTTTCACCAATTCAATTATATTTATTGGTTCAACTAAGAACCAGCCAATTCAATTGAATTTGACCTCATTTAAAGTGTAATTTGATTATTTATGAGAACCGGACCGGGTGAGTGGCCGGTTCCCGATTGAACCGGCCGGCCCAGTCCGATTTTTAAAACTATGGTGAAAACTTTTGGGAAAATAATTTAAAATAGTTATTAGAAATTGATTAGCACATTTTTTTTTCTCTTTCTACCCTTTAATCCCATTGATATAGTAAAAAATACACTATATGTATTTTAAGAATGTTACTTTTAACTTTAATATAAATTGTTTTTAAATAAAAATTTTAATATTAGGACTATTGGGCCGGAGTGGCCCGATAATGCTGATCCAGCTCGATAAATGACTGACCTGATAAGTCTGGGCCCAGGCCCGGTCTCATCATGCCGGGCCGGAAATTGCCAGCTCTATTTACAGCCGTAATTAAAAAAAATTAAAAGGGTGTCGAATTCGGAACCGGAATGATCACCCATGGGGAATTCCATCGTCTCTCTCCTAAATAACCAAATCTCATTTCCTTCGCACGCTCGTGTGACCGAGGTCCACAATCAAAATTAATAACCACTTACTCCAATTGACTATTGTTGAATTTACATATTCTACTCGGCTTCAAAATTTTAAAAAAATAAAAATTTTCTAATAATAAATTAGTACGTTACCGTCTATTATTCATGTTCGATAATCTATTCTATGGTTTAATAATAATAATTTTCATATTCATAGAAATTTATTATAGTGCTGCTATATTATGAAAAGAATTTAGATAGATGCTTCTCTATATGACATAATTTTTAAAATTGGATCCGACTGTGAATCGATGTAAATATGGGTTATTAGGTTCATGAGTCGTCAATAAGTTGAAATGTATATTTAATAAATAATATTACTAATAAATTTATATAATAACATAATTTAAATATAATTTATAATATAAGTTATTAATATAGTTATTATATTAGAAAATTTTAATATAAAATATAAAATATAAGTTAAGTTAAATAAAATAAGTAATTATAATAAGTTTTTTTCTTTTAATTTTAAGTGAGATAATTTTTCATCGATTTAATTGATTTTGTCAGCTTGATCGAGAATCTGTCTATTCCGTCGGATTTGATCGCATTTAAAGTGTAATTTGGTTAATTATGAAAATTGGCTTGATGAATGGCCACTTCTCTATCGAATCACTGACTGAATTCAATTTTTAAAATTATGATTCCAATTTCATGCATCTGCTTTGAAATTGTCACCCATTAGTAGGTATATCATTTGTCGTGTAAATTATTTTTCATTTAGAAATTTAATTTCTAATTTTCGATTATTCTCACGTCACCTTTCAGCACTTGGGCCATTATATGTGACCGATCGTATCCACTGTACTTCTAGAATCTCGAGCTATGCCCACCCCAGCCTTACTCACGATCAGTCAGTCACACATAAGAGTCGAAGGGCTGATTTTTCAACTAGAAATTTACTGGCGAAATCGGTAGGAACTACTCGTGACTTTTCGTCACCCAACTCTCAGCATAAAATAGAGAGATTCCCCCATTCGGTATTTCATCAGTGAAACCCCTTGCGCTGCCCCTCTTCTCATCTCAGTCTTAGCTGTTCATTCTGTTCTCTTCCTTAAATCCAAATCCGAGACCCGAATCCGAATCCGCCGACTCATACGCGAGTCTTCAACGCTCGACACGTAGCAGGAAGGAATAATGAATGGCGGTCTAGATAGAGCCTATTCAGCTTTCCGGTTTCTTTCAATCCCGACTTAATTACGTATGCATGCGTGGAATGCATTCTTGTAGCATGCAGTACCCAGTAAGTACATCTTAACAACTATCGAACCCTTCCCTGCATGGTTCAATTCTCTAATTTTGTAATCTAAATCCCATCGTGCTAGAGTAGGAATCTGTTCGAAACCAATATTACAGTACAGATTACGGGTATCCGGTCTGGTTTAACTTGAAACATAATTATTTCTCTTTACGTTCAACCCCGGCTAAGTAATCAAGTTCAATGTAAATCTGTGATTTTGTTTTGTTTATTATAATTCATCATAACCATGTAATTAATTTCTAAATGGACACCAATTTCTACATTTTTGTAATTTGTCTATTATTAGAATAAGATTCCCCTCAAAGATTTTTTAAAAAAAAGTACAGAAATACCAGTTTTCACAATCTCACTACGTACCCATTCACTTCTTTTCTCCAGGTCACATGCAACGTTAGTTAGAGCACAGACTACGATAACCTAAGAGAAGACACATTCCAGGGTGTTCCTCGGGAATTTTAAATTCCCCACCACTTTTTGGCTCGAGGGCCATTTTACATGCTCAATCCATAAGGATCCTCGACAACTTGGCCAATCCCGAGCTATGCTTACAGTCCAAACAGAGTGCCCATCATTCATAAAGATTGGAAAATCCAGTTTACTTCAAATTCACTTTGCTGGAGGCAAAATGGGCGCAGAAACTCTTGCAGAGACGGAAGAACATAAAGAAGGATTCAAACATGAGGTAACTAACCTAAAATGGAGAGAGCCCAAGATGCTCTTGAGACTTTGAATAACTGTAAGATTCAAAAGCCAGAAAGCGGTGCAGAAAGAACGTTATCTCCAAGGGCTAACTCGGCATACCCCTCCATTCCATCAACCACATAACTTTAACTGAACTGTGCCTATAAATCCATGACCACAGAACAAACACAGAACAGATGCAGTGTCCTGCTTTATTTAGTAGGCCCAACATCGAGAGACACGATACCTGAGCAGAAAAGATAAGACACGAAACCGATCAACACTTTTGTCCCCCACCCATCACAATCCTTTTTCTCATATCATATAGTGTGTTTTACAGTATAACTTCTATCGCTATATACACATCTGACACCATTTAAAGAGCCAGATGTAGAAAAGTAGAACTCGAACGAACAGACCTGCTTCTGCTGCTGATGCATCATTTTGCCTCTCCAATAAATGTCCTCCCAATTCAATCTAACCTTCATACAATGCACCTTCTTACTACCATCCAACCTGCCCCAAAAATCAGTAAACCCTTCCCAAACACCTGAGATTTGCCTGTTCTATCCCCCTTGAGAAGTGATTCTCAATTCGAGGATGTTCTACCAGCAAGGAGATATGGAGGGTGCTGCTCATCGACGTGTCTGACACATTTGGCATGTGGACAAGGAGTTCATGTTAACAAAGGTGCAGCAGTCGCAGGACCACTGGCTCGAGTCATCTGTTCGGCTCGTCGAACAAGCTCGGGCAATTACCTTCCCCTTCCCATTCCAACCCTTGCTGCTAGTGGTACCCCCTCCATTCTTTGAGCTTGCCGCTCCGCTGCATTCTTCACTGGGGTCCACATCTGATAGCCCATTCTCAAGTGCCTTAACCAGGTTCTCAAAGAAATTCTTTGTGACGCTATAGCAATAGAAGTTGAAGGGAAAGTCACATTAACGTTTGATTGAAAAAGTTTCTTAATGAGTTAATAAACTGTCAATGAAAAAGTTTCTTAATAAGTTAATAAACTGTCAATTTAAGGAAATGACAGATAAATCCCATTTGCAACTAAACTAATTTTATCTACGTTTTCAACAAAGGTGATGATAAGATAACACAGTCTATCAGGAATAGGTTACAATGGACGTTTTTCTGAGACCTGCTTTAACACAATCTATGGGCATATCCTAATATAGCAATCAAAATGATGTACAGAAATCTATGTATAAAATTGTTACTTTTAGGAAATACATGAGAAAAAAAAATGCTCTTTCATTATTTTCCCATTTAAAGAAATAAATCAAAATAGATCGAGAAACTCATATTCTGAAAATTCACATTAAGTAATGCTTGCCACACCAGGACAAAACATATTCTTGCTCAGTAAAGACACATGACCACTTTATGTTGAGTTTATATGCTTGCATAGAGGTGCTACTACAAACACTGCAAGAAGAAAATCTTCTTTACATGACTACAATCAATAAATATATATTTCCCACTCATCTTCTCAAGTTGACATCAGATCTATATCCCAAATATTTTCCAATATTAGTTAAAAAAGACATCCTTTTCCAAACATATACTCATATTGATCAGCTGATAAAGATTTCAAGCATATCAGGAAGCCCACTGCCAACAATAACGAGCATACAAAAGAACCATGTTTCTGAAGACGAGCAGAGCAGCTCTACCACTAAAAGAGAAATTCCCAACAAATCACCAATTCATCCAAAGAGAAAAGGTTACCTGGTAAGTCCAGCCAACTTTGTACGAAAGTCATTAAAGTTGCTGCTAGGTGCGACACCATCATCGCTAAGGAACTGATGCAGTTCTTTTTCTGCACATTGATGCAGTCTCTCCAAGCCAGACTCTGCCTCACCTGATAAAGGAGTATAATCTTGTAAGATTTGAACAAGGGAATAAGTTATGAAGTAGATATTCGGAATAAGCACTAACCTTGCAAGTACTCGAAAAATCGTTTCTTTGCATGTTCATATTCAGGTAAATAATAACCATATGCATAAGTCCACTTGAGCACTCGCCTACATTCAATTATCTGCAGGAATTAAGAATGATGGAATTCACAAGCAAACACATTAGTGTTATTTGAAACTGTTAAATCTATATCCAAAACATCAGATGGCATTTTTTCCAAGCTATAAATATTTGGAATTCAATTCAGGTAAATAATGGATTCTAATTTCACCTGTTGCCAGGCTTCTATGATGAACTTGAGCTGGGATTCAGGCTGGCATTGTGTGTCACTAAGCTTCTCAAGCTGACAAAAAATAACAAAAAACAATAGTAAATTGATTAAACAATAACAAACAGATCAAATACGGCAGCATCAGTCTAAAGTAAACAAAATTAACGTATCCAGACAAGCATAGAGCAGCTTGATGCAGTATCTTTATAATCCCTTTCTCCTGTGCATCCAATAAGAGAGATTGAATTGGCAGAATAACATATGAATCTCTCAGTTCACCACATGATCCTACAGGACTAACAGATGTATCACTACATTCAGGAACCTAGCAGCATGAAACTTTTCACTAACAAAGACACTACAAGCTTAATTTTCCAATTTTGAGAAATATTGACAGACAACTACGATTGAAACTCCTACCATTCAGCTACAGCATTTCAAGGAAGCAACAGATATTGCTTATAAATAATCATATTAAATGGTTATGGGGCATTATGGTTGGAGTTTTCATCAAAACACTGATCTGCGTTTCATAAGTATAGTACAAATCAGATTTTTCACTTTAAATATCTGGTTCTAAACCCACTTAAATAATACCCAGCCAATGATCTCATGAAAGAAATCTTCTTCATCTACAGTATTGCCAGGTCACGTGCATTCAGATTACAGAAAGGAACCCAAAAATATGTGTTTTCCACTAGATCTAATAATTATACTTGGACTCACTAAAAGAAACAACAGACCTAGAATCTTCCACTCCTCCTGAAGATGACATGTTCAACTGCCAGAATCCACTTAAGTGACACACTATCCAGGAAGAAAGAAGGGAGTAACAGAGACCTCCTTCACATAAAACTTACTAAGATAGTGGGAAGCAAGGAAACATGCACTATTCAACAAAAATCAGCAAATGGTACTCACATGCACAGTTTGCATCTGGTCTAAATCAGCAAGAGCTTTCTGCCTTGACTGGTGAAATAAAATAGAAAATTTCAGATACAAGTGTTAAATGAGCATTACTTTAAAATTTGGTGACAATTAAAAAAGCAAAAGAAAATCCATTAATCCAGTTCTTGTGAAACAAAAATGAGAGATCAAGCACATACAGATTGATTACTCGCCCAGCGCTCATAATAATGTGTGTACCTCTCCAGAGAATTTTTTGCCATTTCTCTCCTCCTCTCGGCCTCATCATACTGAAAGTGTTTTAGGTAGACAACAAATGAGAACTCTCTGTCATAAGCTTATCCAAATAATCATACGCATATCCAAATACCACAAAAATATAGTCAAGTGTTTATTAAAAATATGTCCAGGTCCAAGCACTAAAGTTCCTACCGCTCCCTCCTGTTTGGCTGCCTCATAACGATTACAAGCATAAAAACCACCAGTTCTCTCTCCATGATCAGACCATGCACCAAGACAAAGCCTGCTTGCATAGAAGGCAGTTAAATGGATGAGAATAATGACATGGAAACAAGCATAGACAACTATACATATTCTATGAACTAAGAATGGGCATCTCAACATGTACGATATTTGGAAATCATATTATTCAGCAACGAAGAAAATAATAAATGAATATTCTCCTGGGAAAGACTAAGCTTACCAGCAGAACTCAAACTTGCAGGGGGGTGTGCATGTCATATGCATACACCCTTGGTTTTTCTCTATTGGACGTTTGCACTTAGGACAAGGCTTTGAATTGGCAAGGATCCTGGACAAAAATTCAACATGAATTAGTATAACAAATGAAAAGATTCGCAATCTCCTTGTTTATGAACTAAGCATTTCATCCCATAAAAGAGAGTCACCAAACAGAAGCATAATTAGCTATACCTAATGGAAACATGATATAATAGTGAAAGAGATAAAGAAATAAAAATAAAAATTATTATACCCAAAAAAGGCTCCAGTATTGACGTAATTTTTCTCAATTTTCTTTGGGGCGTGGGGTGGGGTGAAGTGGGGGAGGAAGATGGTGTTGGTTACTTAACCTAAAAACCCATACAAAAATTCCTCCTCCTCTCATTTTACTTAGAAATCAACAAAAATATGTTTCTCAATTAGATATCATATCCACATTTATACCCTTCTCTTTTATTCCAAAAAATATGAAACTTCAAATAAACTCCAAAGCAATTATAAGAAAACCATCTCAAAATTCAATACTGGTCGGTCTCAATAAGAGGACTACATATTTTAGCTAGCCCACCTTTTTTCCTCATACATTCATTCAGTTGGTTGACCAAAACCCTCAATGAGCTATAATGATGCTTAAAACGTAGCAAGTTTGGGTAAAATTAGCAACAGGTACACCAGTTTGCTTGAGACTTAGGAAAAGAACTAAACATAAATCAAGTTAAAACACTTCAGATGAGATGGAAGAAAAGCCCAGGACCAAAAATAAATGCCAAGTATGGATGCTGCATGATTTATCAAACATGAAAGATTGGTGTAATGGAGACTGAAAAGTAAGGACACAGTGTTTATTACACAAGTAGTATCATCTTCTACACTTGATTTTGCACTCAAGCCAATAGAGAACGTAATATTTGGCAATCCAGCAGTCACCTAATAGCACATTATATTGTATAAAATGCAAAAGAAAATGATATTTCTATCTATCAAGTTGTGGAACATCGTGAATGTGATAAACAAATGAAATTCCACCTTAACTGCTCAAAACATGGCAGAAACCTTCCCTTAAAAAAAAAGGCAGAAACCTTAAATTTATAAATACTATGTTACAGAACTTGTAGGCAACAAAGAAAAGACCTCATGCAAGAGAACTAGCTCAAATTTGAACATGGAAAGCAAGATGAAATTTCTGTTGTTCATTTTTAAAAAAATGTAATTTCCACTGTCAATGTTGATGCTATTTACCAGTTCATGTTCTCAGATTCAGCAGTGTTCTTCATTATCCACTTCACCACAGTACCACAGTCAACAGGACGGTGAGCTTCTTCTGCACACTATCTCAAATCAAACAAGAAGACCATGCTTACTCAAGGTCATAAATTACAAGAAATGCAAAATGAAAAAGGAAAAATTGATGCAAAAGAGCTTACTTTCCAGCAAAAGTTGAATGAGCACAAGCAAGAAACATCATAACCTTCACTTCCACCAACGAACTCAACAGCATACTCACAGCCAGGGGCTGGACACCATTTGGTCTAGAGAGTGCATGAGGGCAAAAAACCAGATGATACAAAACAAATATAGTTAGAATGACCAATTCTAAGAAGAAACTTAAGAAAGTAAATGCTAAAATTGTAGTTTGAAATTCTCCACATACCTTTCTGTTGACTTCAATATAGGACCGAAGAAGATATAGAGAATATTTCTTCGTATCATCATCAGGTGCTAGAAGATCTATCATGCTTTGGCCGACAGCAGCACAACAAGATGGATCAGGACATCTCAGTGATAAACATCCAGGACCATCATTAATGGATGTGCTGATGTAACCTGCATATATTTGAGAAAAATATCATAAAAAATCAGATTCAAGATGTAGAAATCATATTTTCAGTTCAAATGAAAGTAAACAAAGAATTATTTTTCTGATGACAAGGAGTTTATTCTTCCAGGGCCATGAACACCCCACAAGCCTATGGTAGGAATTGGGTTTAAGCTTTCCCCAGCCCCTTCTCATCAATGGACTCCTGACGTATATTTCTCAACTAAGTTATATGATGTTAGCTCTATTATTTGTTATTTATCATCAAGGGCAGATCAACTAAGCCATCTCCGGGGCTTGCTTAAGAATAAAAAAGAAGAATAACCAAACGACACCAGAGAAGCCCACTGGATCTACACGATCAAATAAGTCCATGTGCTTGGAGAAACAAAGAATTATTTTAAAATATGAGAGCACATAAATTAGAGATTGACTCAATAAAAAGGGCAGTGGGGTCAGATGAAGGAGGATGGGGTGGTTGTTTAAGGTGGTGAAGGGATGGAGGGAATATTTTATGTAGGATCAACTAAATATGTGATAACAAAATACATTTAAAATTTTCACCTCATGCAAAAGTAAAAGATAAGGCACAGTTGATCACACAATTATAAGTCTTGTGATGTCTTCTTAAAGTATTGAAACTATCAAAGCCTAACACAGATCAACCTGCCCAGCACGTGCTGCAAAATGGGTGGCCACAAGCAGCTGAATAAATCTTATCACGAGGATTGGATTCAAAACAGATTCCACAAGTAAGCTGCAGAAGGAAAACAGTTGAATCTTATAAAAATGCCAAACATTGAGAATCCCAGAGCAGATAAATTTAATCACTCCAAATAACATACTTCTCTAACATCAGGGTATTGGACAACAGGCCTTTCAAGTAAGCCCACTGCTTTCCGCACACTGTGTCCATCAAACCATGCATCATGCACATTACTTACACTCCTACAATGAAAACTCTCTTCAATTCATATCAAAATGGGGGAAAAAATGGAGATATTGATGTTTATAATAATTAGCTCTTTCCATGAGAAAAACCAACCCATTAACAATGCACTGCTAGTGGGTTTGCTCATCTTACTGGCATAATTGAGGAGGAAATCAATATAAAGAAGGCATATCACCAGCAAAACTCATTGAAGAAGGACCCACATACCAATTACAATGGCGTAGAAGGACAATTGCATCATCTCTTGAAATAGAAAGAACCGTACATACTCTTGTTATATCATCCTCTTGACGCTGCCGTATATCTGCTTCTGTCAGCACTGTGTAGTTTGGCTGCAAAAGAACCGTAGGTAATTATTTGATCGGACCAACTTAGACAGCACATGTGCTCATGCTAACAGCATATAGGCATTAATCATATGGCCATTTGTCAATAGAAACAACAAAGAGAAAGGCAGCATATCACCGCCTACCAAAAAATAGGAGACAGAAAATCTTAAAACTTTGAGATACAAAGTGTGAAAGAAAACTGGAAGAGATAATGGAGAAATGACACAAGCTCTTGTAATGTGGCATTTTTTGGTAACATTCAAACTGCATGAAAAACATTCCAGAGGCTCATAAATGAAACTGACCTAAAAAGGAGCAGTTATGTTGTCCTTTCCACATATGATCACATTTGTAATCATTCTGAATTCCTCAAATCAAATTTAATAAATCTGTATTTTCAATAAACTCCACTTGTTTCTTCTATTTATGCCATCAGATAAAGCACCAAGGGAGATCTTATGCGGCCACAAAGAAGCATGAGTATCCAACACCCAGGAAAACCTATTCCACTACCAATTATTAATGACAGAATGGTACAACAAAATCACATTCATCTTGCTTGGCAGTTCACTACTGCCTTATGTCTTCAATCCTTTGAATGCGTTTCCTAAACTAATGGAACACACACAGTTGATACTAGCTCAGGTAATCCTTGATGAAATAATATTCTTATGTTCTTTGATGTGATTCTAAAATTACAGGCAGAACTAGTCATCTCAGGAAATGCTGCATCAAGTAATTTGCTCACAGATTTCCCCCTCAGCAGACTATTCATCATTGCTAAAGGACCAGATCCTCAACAAGGATTTAACCAATGGATTAAACAAACTATAGTTCCTCCCGGTCCAAGGAGTCTGTTTGATGCATACAATAAGCTGGAGGCATTCTGTGTGCTATTGGAGGTGGATGAGCTTTTAATATGGAAAAGTTGTCCATACTGGAATGGAAACATTCAAATGGTTTTCTTCCTCTCAAATCTTGGTCCACTGGGTTAATCTTTAACCCTACACTGATGGCTTCCGGGAGTATAAGGTCCATTCAGCAAATTCAGTGTCTACTTAGATGATGTATCATATTTCAATTAAACTGACTTCATTTCTCTACTTTACGTATTCAAGTAAAATTTTTGCTAGTGGAATATCTGTAGTTTTCCAAGAAAAAAAGACTAAGTGGTGAATTTCTAAAAATATGTTTACTTGCATATTAACGGAATATTTTTATAAGAAAATTCCATTCTCCACTATTCAGATTATAAACCATCTTGTTTTCTATCTGGAATTCCTAGTCCAACCAATTCACACCCTTGATCCACAGCTTCCATCCACCCCCATTAATAATCATACCTATACTAGAGGCTATACTGCTTCTTCACTTGAAGCATCTTTAAAAGATCACTGAACCAATCACGCAACTGAAGTGAGCTTAAGCTAAAATTTTCCCCATCAATCGAAATAGGCATACACATCCTCTAAAACTACTCCCGATAGACCCAAGACACCTCCATACGCTTCCCAGGCTCTGCACTCAAGTGCGGAAGATCAATTATAGCATGTGACAGGTCGGAACAAGGGCTAACCTGGTGTCGGTGAGCTGCAATTACATCAGAGTCGTCATCAGCGTCCTCGACGAAGTCATAGTCATCGACGTCGGCGTTGTCGCTGTTGTAGTAGTCATCAGCGTCGCTGCTGTAGAAATGGTCATCCAACGACTCCACGTCGTTGGCGTCGTGCATGTCATCCTCGGAATCCATCAGTGCATCAAAACCCAAACCCTAGACCTAACCCCCAGGGCACGCTTCCAGCGGTGGGAATCCGAAGGCAGGAGCACGGCCTGGTGGGGAAGTAGGCAATGGCGATAGTATTGAGGTTGAACCAATGAATCGAGATTGCAGAGATTGCTTCGATTCTTGGGACAGAACCTTCAATAGAAAATTAGAGAGGAAGAGAGAGTCCACCTAACACATTCTGGTCCTATATGACCTAAGAGAATACGGTAAATACTGAAAAGGAAAAATTTTATATTTAATCCATAATTATTATTATTACTATTTTGCGCTGTTGATTTCATACTTTTTTGAAATTAGATTTGTAACTCAGCCAAAAAAAACAAGAAGAATAATTAGATTATTGAATCTTTTAATAATCATTCATATTCTATTAAATATTTATTAAGTTTTTACTATTTATATTATATTTAATATTAAAAAGGTTACATGGCATTTTATAAGTAAATAATTATTGTTTAATTGAAAAAACGGAGAACCTCAACGGACAGGCGGCGGACAATGTCACCAGCCTCAAGTTGTCAGTACTTCGAATGAGAAGGCAGTGGAGGGGGAGGGGGAGGGTTGTTGGATCATGCCTCGCATTGGCCTAATTCATTAGGAGTGAAAATGGTTTGACTTGGTATCACAAGTTATTGGATTCCAACTCTTTCTGACCAGTTTTCCTAAATACAAAAAATCAATTACCTCACACCCTTAGTATAGAAATTATCCATTGAGAGTTCTATATAAGGATGAGTAAGATATTATCAATATATTTATTTGATTTTTGAAAATTATGAACACCGCCACTTAATCTGATGAGACATGTGACAGAGGGAAAATGTGATGAGAGGAAAAAAATGATTTTTTCCCCCTCAAAAGTTATCAGGATTTTTATTATTTAAAATTGAGCACATTGAAAATTTTCTCAATAAATAAGAAAATTACGGGTTCTAAAATTATGGAGTGATCATCCAAAACTAACTACTAATGGAGATATATGTCATAAATACATCAAATAAAGCACAATTCATTAGTAGCTAATTTACTGGCCCTATAAAGCCCAATCACAACCTCCTATCTATCTACACAAGCCCGGGTAAAAATTGAGTTGGGAGGGCTCTCAAGCCATTAACCCATATAAATCTCAATCTCCTTTTATGAATACATCATCTGTACAAGAGCAAAACAAGAGGGAGTCTTGAGTCTTACTCTAGCATCGACCTCCCAAATCATGCGCATACGGTTGTGGCTAGAGGAGGAAAATCTCGACCAGATCTAGACCCAGTTTCTCGCATCAACTAGAAGCTCTCTACCTCAGCCCTGCCTAACATTACTGTAGCAAGGTTCGCAACCCCGTGCGGTAGCACCACAACGAAGCTTGCAGCGTCCCCAGCAATGTAGCAAGGCTTCAACACCGCCCAGCATTTTCAAAGCACCAAACCAACCAAAATTGCAGCACACTTGGAGCATCCCAAAAACCGCCGCTCAATCTCAACTTGGCCAAAAACCATTCGAAGCGAGTTGTGGCTAGTTGGATCTCAACTTCGACCTCATCTGAAGTGCTCAAGGTGTGAAAGTGAGGATCTGGGTGCTTGACTAAAGGAAATGAAGAAATCCGCAAAAAGGAGGCAAGAAGAAGCACACAGCTAGAGGAGAAGCGATGGATCGACCATCAAGACAAAAGCCATCAACTCGACCGAGGGGGGGTGCAATATTTACAGTTATTGAAAATACCTAGCGACATACTTGGCCACAAGCAAGACCAAGAATCAAAATAGATAACAACATACCAGAATTCATATAAGGTGTATATGCAATCTTAGGAAGGAGAAAGTTCATTATTTACAAAGGATACTATGTCATAGGCATCAGGATGGAAAGTGACTGAGGACTAGCTTCTAGATGAAGTCATCATATTCATGTCTCGACTTGATCTGAATGGCTGCTCAAGTATCCGCCTATGGCACATGTTTTGTACTCTATATAATAAGATCACTAAGGACATATGAACATGAAAAGACAAATAGGGAATTTTGAAATATAAAGGATATGGAACAAGGCCAATTATCAAGCGAATTCACATGAAGAAACTAAGCTTAGCATAGGCATGATATGGCCCATTTTGACGTAGAACATCCATTCTCTTGTCACCATGCAGTTAAGCAATGAAACTATTGTGAAAATTCATACACTACACTAATTGCATCATGTATATAATTTTTTTTAAAATATACATATATACAAACACCGCATTCTTATGCCCTTTCCACCTTAAAATAACATCGTTTTAATAAATGGAAGTGTGTAATCACCATCTTACCCCTCACTACTGTTCATTGGATTTCCAAACTTCAGCCCTTGATTTTTCTATCATTCATGGCCATGAACCTGAGGTTCACCTATCAACAACTCTTCCAACCAACCACCGCAATCCTCGGCCTCCTCTGCAAACACCCTTCGACAAACCCCAACTCTATTCCGTTCTTTCATAAGATCCATCAATCCCATGAACTCCCACATCCATTGCTTTACTATCTTCACATCCTCACCAGCTCATTTTTTGAACTTGTAAAAATGGAAAAAAAATGTAATTTTCATTTTTAAGAGCAGGAAGACGGGGGTACTGCATTGATAATCTAAAAGAAGCTTAAAAATATTGTTGTAATATATAAAAGAAAAAACACTAATTTAATTAGCCGACGTAATTTGAATTAAATTAGTCAACTCTAATAATTTTTGTAAATAAGATCCATCAAACTTTTTTCCCACCAATATGAAAAAAGTACATTGTACATATTCCACATGCTAATAAGCTTATTCATCTATTTGTTACAATTATATCGTTATAATTTTTTATATCATACAGCAAGGTAAAATCACCCATTTTTTTAACATATGAAGCGAGTCTTATTAGTTAAAACAAGACTAAATCAGCTCGGAAGCAAAGATTATGGTAATAATCAAGACAATAATCACAAGACTGCATATGACAAGTGGGAGGACTGTCTTTTGTTTTTGCAGTTACTGCCAAATGAACCCGACCTTGAGTTGAGCCAAACATCCCGGTCCCTACTTGCAAAAGTTTGCTTTCCATGGATTTTGCCATCTACCTAATCTCGTCCCTGTGAAAAGAAAATGGCCATAGCCAACTTCTTCCTGTTGCTTTTACCTTAATCTACAACACCAATGTGCATGAAATTCCATAATTATTTAACATTATGACATTCTCTCGAGATTAATACCCATCTATTGATAAATCCTCTCAAGCTGTGACAGAAACGGCTTCCTGGCAGGTGTCTTCTGCAACATCTTTAGTGGCTCCTTCCTCAAAGCTTGGTGCCTTAGGGATGAGACCGAGGAGCTTGAACATGAGTTGATCAGAGTCGAAGTCGTTGTTTGGAGTTGTCAGGAGCTTCTCACCAGTGAAGATCGAATTTGCACCAGCAAGGAAGCATAAGGACTGCTCGGGCATGGAGAAGCGGACCCTACCAGCTGATAATCGTACCATCGCCTTTGGCATCACTATCCTCGCAGTGGCTATCATTCGAATCATCTCCCATATCTCAACTGGCTATATATTTTAAGAAAAAATCAGATGCCTCCATGGCATAACAGGAACTATATGATTACAATCATGCCTAGAGAAAAAGAAGAAAGTTTTCAGCTCAATTGTATTCTACTAACAAATGTTCCTCATATGGGATCCTACCTTTCATATTGATGTGATGGCATAATTAAATAATCAACAGCTTCAGTTGATTTGGTCTCACAGGATCTTTTTAGACTCAGCGAATGCAATATAGATAAAATTCTGACGTAGTTTGAAACATTATTCTTATGGGCAATTAAAAATGATGGCTACTGAAGAAAAATGATCGTGCAACTTAAATAATTTAAGTTGCACAATGTTTGGATGATCAACTTCCCAGAAAAAAATTGTTATTCACCTTCTGGTCTTGCAGAGGTGTGCCTTTCACTGCAACTAGCGCATTAATAGGAACACTTTCTGGATGAGTAGGAAGTGTTGCCAGAGTGTGCAATAAACCAACCCGATCCTCCTCTGCTTCTCCAAGCCCAATTATTCCTCCTACAAATAGAATTATTCCAGACCCAAAATGATTTTACATCAACTTCTGTTGGATAGAAATCCTCTTTCTTCCTCACATTCTAGAGGAAAGCAGTGAGATAACATATATCATGATTAGTAAGGAAAATGACAACCCAAGACATCTAAAAAGGCGGCATCATAATGCAAGCCCATCCAAGTGTAAAATAAAACAGCTTAAAGTCTATCAAAATTCAAAGTACCTGAACAGACATTTATCCCAGCATCGCGTACAAGCTCAAGGGTCTTAAGGCGCTCATCATAAGTTCTAGTCGTGATTATATTGGGGTAATATTCTCTTGAGGTATCAAGGTTATGGTTATATGCAGTCAGACCAGCCTCCTTGAGAGCGATAGCTTGTTGCTTTTCTAGCATCCCCAAGGTACAGCAGACCTCCATTCCCATTCCCCTGATTTACATCATAAATTGCAGATTGCCTGGTCAAATATGTCAGCAAGAGATTGAAAGGACACCTTTAATAGTCTGATACAACTATTTTGATGCTTCTCTATCAAAATGACTGACAGGAATAAACATTATTTATACGAGTTCAGAACATGGAACAGTAGCAAAAATATTACTTGAAACTCAAAAACCATATGTTCAGGACAGACTCCAAATTAGATAGCAATAGCAGAAAATCTAAATGCAACTTAAAATATAGTTAGCATAAGTAGCTGCCCCAAAGGCTCAAAGGGTGGACATTGAACAAGCAACAAACCCCAAATTATAAGTGATTTTATCAAAAGGAGAATTTTCTAGTGATTGCCAGTAAAAGATTTAGTTCATTTATGAACCTATCAATTGTTTCTTACACATTTTGATGGTTGATCTATACTTGACCATTGTCCATTACATTGATAAATTTTCAGTAGTTTGTATAAGATGATTATTATGAATCAGAATTACCTTATTTCTTTGACATATTCAAGGATTTGGTTGAAGTTAGTCTTCCGTCCTATTGTATCCCTCCAAGCAGCACCCATGCAAAATCGTGTGCTTCCAGCCTCTTTTGCCTGCATGAGCATCCAGAAGATTCAAATAAACAACCAAAGAAATGTGAAATTAATCTGGAAATCTATCCAGACAAGTGACTGATTTACTACTGCAAAGATTATACTCTCTCTTGACTGAACAAAACCACGTGTGTCACCACACACTTCTGACTTGTCCAAAAGCTATAATAGGAAAATGAAAGCACAATATCATATTAATATTTAGTAGTTTCAATGTCAAATGCTTAGAAATTTGAGTACAAAAACATAGGAATGAGATAGGACAAGTTAAGACAAGAAGTGGACCTTTTGGGCTGCCTGAAGCACATCATCCTTGGTCATAAGCTTCTGGGCCTTTAATCCAGTGTCGTATCGAGAAGACTGTGGACAATAAGAACAATCCTCACTGCACCCCCCTGTCTTGATTGAAAGGAGAGTACATTGCTGGACTTCCCTAAAGTTTTGAGCATGTCTGTGAACTTGAGCCTAGAAAAATGACAGTGCAGTTGAATTATAGAATTCTTACCACAGTAACGCAAAAGTATAATGGTATCCTACACCAAAATGAATGATACCAATTCAAATTGGTGTCTGCTTGTTTTAAGAACATGAACAAGTCATGATAAGGGCTAAATGGTGAAAACTACTATAAAATAATGGTTTAATAACTACATCCCTTAAAACCAGCTTGTCAGCTAATTTACCCCTAATGAAGCTGTCATTTCAGCTCAAGCAGTCTACTCTACCACCAGAGAATTGATGAACCATTAAATGCAAGAATCAGTAATTCTCATTACCAGTTATAACCCAAGAAGAAGTGGCACCCACAAGTGACAACCTATGAAAGGAGCAGTAAGTCTCCTGCCACTATATATCTCTCTCATTATAATTCAAGAGATAATACAAGTCATATTGCTTAGCAATTATAACCAATTTTGCTTGAATAAGTCTTCTCCATTAAGAGAGAAGATTTAGACACAACGATTCACTAATCCAAATAAATGGGATCCTCTATAAATTACGATAAAGCAATGACAGTACATTTGGGTACATGTTCTGAGTTTACTGGACGCTGGCACAAACTGAATCAGCAAAAGTCATCTCATCCTATTCTGTGAAGCCGAGACCCATGATAAGATGAAGGAAATAGAGAAGAGAATGGTTTTAGCTGAAAACCAGTTCTTCTCACTCTCCACATGGTAGAGGGTAAATTGCTCCAGAACCACCTTTGTCGTGTGGTAAATAAACAACTGAGGCGGGAATTACTCTAGTCTACCATGATAAACTACTAAAAAAACTTGCCCATGTGAAAGATTAATCTAACAATCACGCCCATGACTAAATTAAGCATCAACAAAAAAGCTTAAATCAGGAAAACCCAGAAATGGATATTGCCTGCATTGGGTATCAACTCGACATAATTTTACTTCTCTCCCAGGAAGAGACTCAATACGGCCGATTAACACTGAAACCATGAACAGGGGGCGGAAGGAACTAAGACTAAAGGGATGCTTGCAACTTACCCCATGGAAGAGGAGATCGAGAACGGGGGAGTCGTAAATGGACTTGATCTCGTCCCGGGCCCAATCGTTCCGTGGCCCGTCCCTTATGGTCCTCTCTGCATATACCACGGCCGCCGATGAGCTATAAGAGCTGCTGCTACTGCTGCTCAGCTGAGCTGCAGCAGAGAACGCCCTTGTGGCCGCGTTCCGACGAAATGCCGCCCGAATCCCCAGCATTTTTCAATCTTCTCACGCCAAGTTAGGAGAGCAAGCGAGCAAGAGAGGAGAGGATATACTGACATACACACGCCGCTGCGTGTGGCGATATAACCAAGTTGGAGAGTAGCTTAGCTACTCACTAACCTACCGGCCACCTACATGACGGGACCTCCACCGCATCTTTTTTTCATTTTTTTTTCAGATTTTCGTGGCCTTTTTATATTTACTTTTTTATTTAATTCTTATATATATATATATATATTGAATTTTATTAGTCAATCTCGTTAATGGATTATTGACATGAATGATATACCATTAAATATTATGTACGTGTTCGTTAAATTATTCAATGTGTCACCTCTACATCGACAATTAAGCATCACGTGATAAAATACATATATTTTGTAAATTTAAGAGTGGTGTATTTACCCTATTACCCTAAATTATTCACTAAAATTTTAAAATATACCATTGAACTATTCAAAACCCTAACCATAACCACCATTGCTCCACCGCTCGCAAGCCGCCCATACTGCCACGCATCCATCTGATTTCCGTTCTCCTTCATTCGTTCATTTAGGTCTGTCAACCTATCCGCCCATAATGGAGCAATTTAAGATGCAAATATGGCTTTGGTGAAATTGCTCATCATAGACGCCCACGAATTAAAGCAAAAGGCGTATCACCTAAATGGCGACTCTGATGGACGGAAAAAAAAAAATCAAATTAGCTAGCATTAGACTGTGAATACAGTAACTCAAGTTCAAATCTCGGCGAAGGAGGTGGCTACGGTGGTGAGGGCGTCAGAGAAGAAGGTATTGGCGTGTAATTTGCCTATAGCCATATTTTGAGTAATTTATAATTAAGTTATATTATAATTATAATTATTTTTTAGATATATAAATAAAACTGGTCATTTTAAATAATTAATTTCTCTCTATTCTCTCAAATCCTAAACTTTATCATGGTATTAGTGTAAGGAACAATCCTCATCTCATCTTCATCAGCTTTGACTTCAGTTTCACCTATTCCAATCTCCTCCTCAGCGGTAATTGTCTCTTCACAATCATCTCTTGCCCCTTTTCTAGTTCCTTGAATTCCAAACATGTCGTCTTCCATGTCCTTTCTACATTCATCCTCCTTTTCGTCTTCTTTTCTTCCTCCTCTTACACATATGGCACCTGTCCTAGGAGTCAATGCACATCACTTTCCTGCTATTTCATTTCAACCGCACCTACGGTGACTCCATCCACCACGACACCTCTTATTCTTCCAAATATAACACACCTTGTTTCAATCAAACTTGATGTGGAAATCTCAATTTGAACATGTTCTTATCTGCAATGATTTATTGGAAAATGTGGACGGACCTTTGTTACCCTTTCTGCATGAGCATCGTCCCAATTGCACTACATGATGCATCAGTTTGGAGCTCAAAGGGTTGTGAAAAGTAGGGAACTATGAGATCAGGTGTTGAAGTGAGTGCGTCCTTAAGTCTTTCCAATGCAACTGAAGCTTCCTACCCCAGCAAAATGAATCCTTCCTCAAGAGGTCCATTAATGGTAGCTGATCGCGCCATACAACTCCACAAACCTCCTATAGTAGCCTGTGAAACCCAAGAAACTATGAAATTGCTTCACATTTTATGGGATAGGCCATTCAGGAACTAAACTTCTTTTGCAGGGTCAGTGGAGACCACATCTACTGAGCTAAAATGTCCCGAGTACTCCATTCGTTGGGTAGTGAAACCACATTTTCTGTGCTTGGTGAACAACTTGTCTCTCAACGATTGGAGAGCAACATGCGGGTGCTCCACAAGTTGCCATAGCTACTAACTATACATAAGATTGTCGTCAAAAAACACTAAAATGAACTTGCACAAATAGGGCTCAAACGCATCATTCATCAAGTTTTGAAATGTAGATGGGGTGTTAGTTAACCCAAAAGGCATCATGATGAACTCATAGTACCCCTCGTGTGTCCGAAAGGTAGTCTTGTGGATGTCTCTTTTGTACATGCGAATTTGGTGATATCCTGAGCGCAAATCATTCTTAGAGAATATCCTCAACCCAACTCATTGAGTAGCTCCTCTATGACAGAAATAGGGAACTTGTCATTTATAGTCAGTCCATTTAGTGCCTTGTAGTCAATGCATAACCTCCATGTTTGATCCTCCTTCTTAAAGAAGAGCACTAGAGACGAGTTGGGGGTTGCAGCTAGGTCGAATGAACACTGTGGTACGCTTCTCCTTGATCATTTACTCAATGATAGTCTTTTGTATTGTTGAAAATTGATAGGGTGGTACATTAACAGGTTGACTCCCTTCCTTGAGAGGCATTTGATGGTCATGTGACCTTTTGCCAATGCCTCTACAACCTCAGCATCGACCAATTTATAGGGATACCCCTTGTCGAGACCAAGCCACCACCTCCAAAAGCAACCACTCCTAACATCTGACCAGGTTTAATTTACCCATTTTTATCTTTTTTATATTATCTTATTTCACCATCTTACAATTTTCATTTCATTTTCTTAACTTCATAATAACATATATCAATTGTTTTTAAAGATGGGAACAAAATCGTATGAACTGATAATGAAAGAAGGTATGATTGGAAAAATCTGGCTAGGGCCTAGGATCGTGTTCTAGTATGACATGAATCGTCATGAGATTGCAGATGTGATATAGGTGCTCATTTACGGGAGTGTGTATGTCCTTAGACGATAACTCATGAGCTCCTCCTCCATGGGTGAAGGAGGCCAACGCCTTTCCATGGCTTACCAATATTTCTATGGAGACATTAGGAAATATATATATATATATATATTATAAGAGATCACATGAATTGAACTAGCTCCTGGCTCTGTTTCCCTAAGCCACAATGCAACTGCAATAAAGTAGATTGTTGCCAATCCTATCACGGTTCGATGACTACGGTTTGGACCTACTGCTATTGCTCTGCACGGAAAGAGACTTCGACTCATGACTCCAATTTAGAAAGAGATTTAAAACAAGTAAAATCGTGTAGAGTTTGCCTAGAAAGACATTTCATCCAATTTACCGATCCAGAATATTGCTGTTTTCCATTGGAAAATCGACTTAATAATGGGTGAATGGAAGATTGTGAATTTAGATCCATTACAATGTGTAATTGAACTCCTAAGGAAAGAACCCAAAGAAAACCCATAAATAATAGCACAAGAAAATCTATTTTAAAACTAGTAAAAATTTGGAAAAAATGTAAAATAGAATTATTTATGACGAAATATTATCCATAAAACTTCGATTAATCTTTTTGTCTCTGATTTCGGCTTCCATTAGAGATTAACGTATTATTTATAACATTTTCTTCTTACTTAGGAAAGTGAGAACCTGCCTGTTCGAGTGGACGAACCGCCGGCAAAGCCAATTTCACATTCCAAAAGAGTGACATGGACCCTCCCTTCCCTTTGCTCGTCGATGAAATCCTCTCTTTGAAGTTCCTTTTCTCTTCTAGCACTGCAAAATACGACTCTCGTCGATAATTTGACCTCATACCTAACTCCATTCCAATATCAATCTGGTATTATTCACAATATACTTTCAATAAATTTCAAATTCTTATACAGCATATAAATTTTGTGCCCATCCAAATTCGATTGGCCAACGAACCGCGCGTCCCGTTTCCATTGCACATGTGAGTGTAAAAGTGAATTCTACGAACAAAAAAAGAAAATTATTAAATGGTCCCAAAAGTATGTCTGATAATCCTCTTAATAGTGGCCTATATCAACGTGTTTCCCTTCGGCTTGTGCTGGGACTTGGTATCTATCACCTCAGTCAGCGGGTCCCATACAGGGTGGGGTCAACAGGAGGAAGGATCGATCGCCAATGTGGTATAAAAATTATATTAATAAAAAGGAAATTAAGAATATATCGTAAAATGAATAAAAATTACATAGTTTCCAATCAACGAAAGTAATTTTTCAAAAATAAAAATAATGCAAATTCATAATAGTTATAGCCTCTACGAAATCTTAAAATAAAATTAAAAACCAATCAAATAATTAAATTACTTAAATTAATTCAAGAAAATATTTTAAAAAAATGAAAACTATAAATAGAGTTGAATTTCAAAAACCAATAAAATTTGAACCCACTGGAACTCTCAGCATCGGATAAGCCCGATAGTGTTAATTAAAGCCAAATCTCTTAAGGAGCAAAATCTAAATCTCCAAATCCTTATATTGGTTCATGAACATTTTAAGCAGGAATTTTTTTAAAGATTTATCATTTTTATTTATATATAAATTTAATTTTTTTTTATAAAAACTAATGAAATAAGAAAATTACGATATCTACAATTATAAAGAGATCCTCCATGACTAACTACTCAGCGAGACGTACAAGATGCGACCAAAAAAAGAGAAAAAAAAAAGGAAAGAAAAGAAAAGAAAAGAAAAGAAAAGTGAGATGTACGGGATAAACACATCAAATAAAGCACAATCTATTAGCAGCTAATCCGGTGGCTCCCTAAGCCCCTGCCGGTTTACACGAGATTATTGTTGTCTTTCGCAAGGGAGATCACGAGTACGAGTGTCCTCGGTACTACGGGTTATGGATAATCTCGTTTTATCATCGATTTAGCCATTCTTATGAGATACTTTTTATCGGGTTTCAAAAATCTACTGCAGGTGAAATCTGTTCATTAAGATTTACCTTATCATTGCACTGCATTCCCGGTTTCCATTTGACATGTTCATGCAGTAGGCCGATCTCTATTAACAAACATAAATTATTTCCTCCTAGAAACATTCCCAATAGATTGTACAGTGGTAACATTCTCGACCTAACAACCAAAAGATTGTAAATTCGATTTTTATCATGAAACTCCCGTACCCCTTTATTCTTTTTCTATTTCTATTATCTCATTATATATATATATATATATGAAACTCTTTAGTCACATTGACATTATATATTTGATATATCTTCTTCTCTCCTATTTTATTTTAAATTTACAGGCCTCTCTTTTGCCAATGCGAACCACCTTGACAAGACTCGTCCCAGGTCGACAAACGGATCACCGATGTCACATTGCCTAACGTCAAAGAGGTCCGAGGTCTGCTCCTTGATAACATTCGAGATCCCCCAGTGTCTCCTGCCTAGTTGCTTGCTGAATCCAGTCTCCCGGAGTCTGAAGAAGGAAAAGAGGATTTCCTGCTCCAAAAGATGATAGTTAATTCTAAAGATATCAACTAGTTTTTTTTCTTTATATATTATGGCATCTAGTATTATAATAATCGACTAATTCGTCAGATTATGTATTATACAGTATAAAACATGCTATTTATTCCCATATACCGACACCTAAGAGTTTCGAATCTTGAACTTAATCTAGTGCATGTTGTACTGGCTATAGAGTGGGCAATTCGGGGTGGCACAGGACGAATCTAATATCGTGCCGTGTTAGCATAGCCCACAATTTCAAGTGGCTCGAAAATGCTGGTTAAAGCACGAAATTTTCATGTTTCGGGCGGATTGGACCCGACACGAATTGTACGAATAATTATTTTTTTTAAAAATAAATTAAAATAATTTGTATTTTAAAATAAATTTTTTACCGAAATAATTATTAAAATATAATTATATGTGTATAATAATTACTTTTTATTTTTTTCTTATAATTTTATACTTATTGTAAAATTTATTTTAATGATTTTATATTGGCATAATATTTTTTAGGCCGTACTGATATGATATGACATGATTTTATTTTCTTTTAGACAGCCTGAAAATACCAACTTACATATAGTTTTTTTATGTTATACCAAAATTTGCCACTTCTACAGACTCACCTCTTGGGAGGCAAAATACTAATTGGCTTATTTCGTTGATATAATTTTATATTCAAATAAATTTAATTTCCTAATATGTATAAATATGATATCTTTAATATCCCCGTGAGCATGGAGTTGCTAGCTACGGAGCGTTTATCTTTCACGATTCTTTTCAACCTGATGACCAACCACTCAATTATTAGGCTTAATGGTAATATGTAAAAACGGAAACTCCCGAAAATTATCCCAATTCTTCTTCTTTTTCGTTGAGGCATGGCATGTGATTTATTCCGTTCTTCTAAATATGCCAACTTTGGTTGATGATTACAACAGACTTGTTAGAATCGATCTGTTCTAATACCATCAAAAAATTTTGTAAACAATAGTAGGAAATAAATAGATATAAGTATGATTATAGATATCATATATATATATATATTAAAAAATAAGTATATTTACAAATAAGATTGTACCAATAAAAATTAGGCTAACTAATATTTTAGGAATTCCCTATTACTTATTCGATGTTATTTTTATATTTTCAAATTATATATTTCCTTATTTGATACTCTAGACATATAAATATGTTGTAAGTTAATGTAATTTCTCGAGTTGCTCGTACTAATAATATAATTAACCTTATTACATAATGGTAGGTTGGTTATCATCATGTAAATTCCCCACTGGAACTATACATGTCACATGGTATAGTCTTCATGAAATCATGCATGCCATGATGCTATTTTAATTCATAATTCCCAGTAGTATAATTATCGTTTTAGAAATCGATTCCTCCGGTTCAATTTCCCCACTCTCCGGTTCATCCCTCTGGTTTGAGCGCGGCAACCAGTAAACCGCCAGAGACAAGGCAGCCTTCATCTCAATTTTGCTCGTGGATGAATGACCAGCTTTCTTGGAAGTTCCTTTTGTCTTTTGCAAGTGAGATCACGATTACGAGTATTCACAGCACTATGGGCCTATATTAGCCTTGTTTTGGCATTGGTTCATCCTTTTTACGAGATACTTTTAATGGGTTTCGAACTCTTACATTACCGGTGAGATCTGTTCGTTCATATTTACATTGCCATTAAGCCACATTCCTTATTTCTATTAAACACCTTCGTGCAGTAGATCCATTCCACTATAAAAGATACGCTAGTTCATCCTAAAAAGCATGCCCAGTAACCCTCCAAATGCTCGCTTCTATACCTGCAGGCACACTTTATCCTCCTGAGCTCCAGTCATCATCCCAAGTAATGCATCTCATTTGTTTTGCCAAGTCGATCAGGCTTGAATGATCTTGTCCCAGGTCGACAAATGGATCACCAGTGCCTTAGAGAGCTCCGAGATATGTCCCTTGATGATATTATATATACATCCCCATGTCCTTGCCTTGTTGCTTGCTGAATCTCCTGTGGAGTTTCAATAAGGAAAGAGGATTTTTTTTTCTTCTTTTTTTTTTCCGGGAAACTTTGAGGACCCTTCCTATCGTCCCACGAGATAGCATAATTTCAGTTTATTCTTGTTTTAGCGAATTCGGAATCTACGATTCATTCGGAATCTACGAATTCGGAATCTACGATTCTTGTTTCTTCCAACTTTCTGTCATATAAGTTGGCCGCTTATCCTCCACATTGGCATGCATTTGTCACCCTCAGGAGACCAGAAAGCCCTCAATCCACTCAAGCAGACAATAAAGACGTCGGTTGAGCTGAACCGCTGCTCGAAAAAATTGAACCTGATGAATCATAGTCCGGACGGCATATATGAACAACATTACATTACAAATTTGAGAACCAAATTTAACTTTTCTGGGATAGCTAAATGATATGAACTCATATGCTTCATGATGCTATTTTCAGTCACTTATATGCAATAACATGAAGTATTGATTAAGAGAGACGGGTTTTCGATCCATACCTCCGGTTCAGTCAAACCTACCGGTTTAAGTGGACGAACCCTTTACATAACAGGAGGACTGAACACTTCTCTTCCATTTTTGCTCCTTTTGCTCATGGATGAAATGCTCACTTGCAAGTTTCTTCTTTCTTTTGCCAGCAAGACCACGCCTATCCTTAGGGCTCCCGACCGTTATTGATCTCATTTTAGTTTCGGTCTAACCCTATTTACGAGATATTTTTAGTGAGTTCAAAATTTTTATATTGTAAATAAAATCCGTCTATTAGAATATAACATGACATGGAGCCACAATCTCCGTCTCCATAAGATAAGTTTATCCTAATTTAAAAAATATTACTATATGCATTTGATTTTTTTCCTTAATTTTATCCAATCCATTTTTACACAAAATATATATTTATTTACTTTAACTACGTTCAAAATCAACAAATTTGATTAATTTCATTAGCGTGCGTAACCGTGGATTGCAATTCTAGGTGAATATGGTTTTAATAAAAACTTCTTTCCATTTATAAGTAGAGATTAAATTTCTGCCTCTAATTTGCTTCCCATCAAAGGAGAAGCCGACCTCTGTGGCTCTCTCAATTGGTCCAGTATCGTCATCACAGACGGCGAAAATTTTCATTTGCCAATTAAATACTGCTTCCCACTTCAATCCTCTCCCATTGGCTTGCCGTCGAGGAAGGAGATCTCCCTCTCGCCCTACGCAGGTTCTGATCCTCTCTTCGAGTCGATCGAATTCTCTCCATTTCGGTTGCGGTGAGATCACGCGAACTGCTCTCCGAGCGGAAATCGGGACGCTGACTAGGGCTCTCCGTCGGTTTCCAATCCGAAGCACCTGGCTTCATTCGAATCTGTTGTTTTCTCCTTCAACCGTCCGGCTTAGTTGGTCCGATCTTCCTCTCACAGGCCAGGAGCTTCCTCTGTTCGTATTTCCTGAGGTGCGGCCGCTGCTGTTTGCAGTACAAATTTCTCTGATCTGTTTCGCTCGACTATGCTTTTCATTCTAATCTTTAGATCTGATGCGTGCTGATATGAGGATTGTTCTCTGTTCTGGCAGCTTGTGCACCAGAGGCGTCAGTTACAATGGTTTCCTTCGAAATGAACGATCGTAAAAGTGAGTTCTGCTCAATATTTGCGTGCGAGTCATCTGATTATTTCTATGGTTTTTGAACTTGAGCTCATGCATTTCTTAGCTTCCATATACAGAGGCTAAATTGAAAACAATAGAGTAGATCTTGTTTCCCGTGAACTTTTACTGTAAGCTAGCTGGCAGCTGGCAGCTGGTAATATGACTGTTGCTTAATCGAAAGATCGCTGGGAGATAGTTTTCAAGTATCAATGTTCTCATCATGACTAATATTGACTATCTGAAAGATATCGATGTCCATCATGAACTATTTTTGTTTTTATGGTGTAATTTTAAGTGAAGCAACTATATTTGTTTTTGGAATCCTTTGGAGGTTCTGGAATTCATAGTCTTCACTCCGCTCATAGTTAAGTTAGATCTCTTTCCCTCGTGAAATCTCTCGTGGCCAAATTTGTATTAGCCCATCGGACTGTCAGTAGGCTGTTTCATGAAAACAGGTTACATCAGAAATTTGAAATTACATTGTAGTGTACAAGATAGGTATAGTTAGGGGTAGTACTTCTGCTCCCATCTTATGCTCTAGTTTCTGCTGTAGATGTAAGGAATAGTCATTTATTTTAGTTTAGTAAATTTAATGCAATGTACATGTTCTGTAAACATTATGAGAAGAGATCAAGTTTTCTGAGTCTTCGGACAGACTTGGTCAATGCTCAAAAGTTGATTTCATGAACTAAGCATCAAAATTAGCACTGATGCACAAACAGGGGTGGGAACATGCTATGAATTACTTGATCATGTAGTAATTCTCTTGAGCATGGATTGGACAATTCCTTACTTCCCAAGACATGATTGGCTTTGTCAAATTAATTTCTTGGACTGACATCCTCAAAAGATCATTGGATTGGTATACTATAGAACTTGCTTGAATTCTACCTGTGTATATTTGCCCTGAAGTAATTTTGTTAATCTTTCAAACTAAAAATTTTGCAAAGCACAATTACACAAGAATATTCACATACAATGATGGGATAACATTCCCCTGTTATAAGTAACTTTCAATATCTGAAGACATCTGAAGAAATGAAGTCTTTTTTTTTTCCTTCTTTTGGCCAAATGAGATGAAATCTATTTATAGTTATATTTTTAGATTTCGATAGGTGAAGATCAAACTTAGAAAAGGATCTACTCTTTTCCTACTTTTTGTCTAACCTAAATCTTCTTGTATGATCCATTATGTGTTTGTTGGTTGAAATTTGGAATGGAATAGAAATTGGACTTGGGCTGACCGGATTTGGGATCTTCTTCTCATTCCTTGGAATTATCTTCTTTTTTGACAAGGGACTGCTTGCCATGGGAAATGTGAGTGTGACTAGTCTTCTTGAATTTTCATTTTTGAGTTTTTGCATTATGTTAGTTAATAAGAAAGTCATATAATGCCGTGTTATTTTTCGTGTTCTTAATCAGATCCTCTTCCTGTCAGGCGTGTCGCTGACTATTGGATTGAAGTCGACCATGCAGTTCTTCATGAAGCGACAGAATTTTAAGGTTGAATAGTCTCTCTCTCTCTGAGATTTTTGCCTAACATGTATGGTCTCCTTAATTTTTTGATTTATTGACTGTTTAGGGAACAATATCATTTGGAAGTGGCTTCTTCTTCGTTGTGATTGGATGGCCCATTCTTGGCATGATTTTGGAGTCGTATGGATTTATTGTACTTTTCAGGTTTGTATATATTCCAAGGTCACAATCTGAAGCTACTGAATTAATTTAATGGAGTCAACTATTGCTAAGTCAATGTATCCATGCAGTGGCTTTTGGCCGATTCTCGCTGTCTTCCTGCAAAGGATACCTATTCTTGGATGGGTGTTCCAGCAGCCATATGTCAGATCGGTATGCTATATACTTATTTAGTCTCCTATTTTCAAGCCTTTAGATGTTGCAACAGTAAACTGTTGCTAGTCTCCTTTTTCTGCAACTGCTCTTATGCTTCTTAGCATGATTTCTTTAGCTGGATTTTGGTTCTTAGAATTCATGGTCATATTCTAATGTTTGCAGGGCTTACAAAGCACTCTAGATTTTCATGAATGTATGGATAGCTTCCTGAATTTTATCTTTTTTGCTTTGGGAATAGTTGTGAGCATTCGAGATGCTGTTTGGCTTGAACATTCATTTATTTAGAAACTGAAAGAGGCTAAAGTGGTCTTGTTTCATGAGTTGGATTAGTTGGGAATTATCATTTATTATGATGCTAAATTTTCAAAAGAAAATTGTATTAATCGAAGAATTGTGCAAAGATATAGTTGGTAGTGCCTACTTATTAGCCCCGGAGGTTACATTTGATAAAACGACCATTAAACATAGGCAGATGCGAGTTCTGCTAATCTTGTCTCTGCTTTCCAACAAACCTGTTGTCTTGATCTGCCTGGATTAGATGTACAACTAATGAGATGGACCTGGTCCACAACGTTACAAGATCATGTAATTGCTTCTCATAATCTCCCATGTTCCATAGATTGAATTCTTTGATATATGGGCATGTGTGCTAGATGCTAAGCACTTCCAGGAGAAGATGTTACATAACTTACTAAATGCACATAAATCCTCTACTAAAAGGGCACCATGTTCCATAAGATTTATGTGCATTTTGCAGTTGGTTAAGTTTTTTATACTAAGAGGGCTGTTTGGTATCATTCTCTGGCATGCAGTTGATTTGATACATAACAGTATTGCACTTAAATAATTGGAAGGTAGTGATATGTAAGTTATCACTCGGAGACAGAATCATCTAAAACTGAATTGACATGTCGTCAGATTTATAGAATGGAGAATGAGTCAGTATAGTAATGTAAATCATCATATATACTTGCAACCTTTGAAGAGTGCCATATATCCTAATTACTTCAAAATGGTGCATATCCTGCATCAGATGCTGTTCATCTCACCCATATCGTCATATTGAGTTCTTGCAAATTGATGATTTTGATTTCATTATTTGATTGATGAAAAGTTGTTTATTCTCTTTTCTGTTGTGAGAGTCCTGATTTACTGGTGTGGTAACCCAAGTAATGCCCATAATTTTCCACTGAAATGTTGCAGCTCGTTGAACGTTACCGGGGCAAGCGGGTACCTGTGTAGTTCAAGAGTCACAGCACGAAATCACAAATCTTTTTGGAAGACCACTGCTTGTCAGTCCCGTGTAAGATATAAAACGTGGTGTGGGATTCTCTTTGTGCTGCTCTCTGCTCCCTTATCGTCCATAGGAATTTGTTCCGTTTAAAGTTCAAGTTCTGTATAGCACTTAATGTGAAGTCTTAGAAAAGAGAGACAACACGAATTGGAAAACCTAAAAAAAGGCAGATGAACTGTGACATGTAGTTCTTTTCGCTTCTATTTTTGAAAGCCTGATAGTTCTTTTTCTCCTGCCGTGTGGAACGATTTATTGGTGAAATCTTGCTGGAAAATGACCATGTTGTTGGGAGTTCATTGAAATCGGAGTATGCTTTTCAGTATGAACCCATTAAAAAAAAGGGGAATGGCAATGCAAAATAAGAGCAAAGAGTATAATTTCTGAGAACTCCATAATAAAAGATCTGCCCAATTTACATAGCAGATAAAGTAAATATGTTGTCCAGATAGGAATAATAATAATAAAAAAAGAGCCTACAATTTTTCCAGGATCCAAAAGAATATATGTACTGTCCCAAGGAGGTGACAGGCAGAGGCGGACTTCGCTGAGGTGACAATGTTCTTTGCATTGAAAGGAGACGACAATAATGTCCATCGAGTTCTCGTCCTTGGCGATTGCGCTGCCACTAGTGTTGCCCTTGCTTGAAGAAATGGCTTTCCTGGCTTGAAAGCCACTACAACTACACATGTTGCATTTGGTAAGATAGAATGGAATTGAAACAAATGAGTTGTGTAGAAGAATCAAATGGTATTTTGTGGAGAGAAAACTGATCATTTTTGTTGTCGCCTTGGGAATATCATGGAATGAATTTAAAATAATCAACAAAATAAGTATTCTACACACACATATATATATATGTATTTTAAGATAGTGTTCAATCCATCGGATTAAGTAAATGATTTAATTAAATGAAGTCTTGTAATTGACTCTTACCTATGTAATCCAGTATAAACACGAAATTTGGAGGATAGAATACTTAATTACATTCCATTTCATTCCGTAGGATTCATGCCTACCAAATGCAGCAAAAGTTCCCTCGTTGATTCGACGCAGCATCTGTCAGGATGTGGACTTGTCAGCTATAGCCATCTCCATACGTATGGTCCGGCGGTGCTTCTGCTGCAGTCTACCTCTAGAAGAAAACTCATCCTGCGCCTCACCTATGATAAAGTAGAGTGCTGCTCCACGGGGACCAAATCCAGAAAAGCATGATAGAGATTTTGTCTTTTTACATGCATGAAGTGTGCCGGTACGCTCAATCTAGAGGCAGTAGAAGACTAGCCACTTTAAGTGGAAAAGAGTGGAAAGCATATAGAATTTAGGGTAAATAGTGTAAAAAGAAAAGGAGGTTAAATTCCCTGTACATAAGATTATATAACCATACGTAATTCCATGAAAAAAAAAAATCACTAAGTGCCCACTAAACATGCTGTTCAGTAAAATATCACGCCCATTAATTATTGCAAATATAAGTTACCTTGTTTACGCTAATATGTGATCATACTTCGAATAACCGATTTTGTTTGATCTACTATATTTCTTCTCGAACAAAAAAGAATTTAGAAGAGATGCCTTTTACAGGATATATATATATATATTTCGTAATAAATCATTAGACCCAATGTATACATCTTTATCTAATTAGCCGAACACAGAAGAATACGTTGGAACTCAATATATATATATATATATATATACCATGAGTAGGTCAAGTTTGAGCTGAGGCAACTCCCGAGTCTTGCAACTGTCTTAGAGAAAGTGGGGGTTTTGAGGTTGGATGTAAGATGATTGATGAGTGTTAGCGACAAGGATAATGTCCAGCTTCAAAAATTGTCCATGTCGAATAACCCTAATACTGCACCATCTCATGACCAAAAAAATAGAAAAAACACTCAAAGATCCACTGCCACTGCCAGTCGTACGCAGGTTGCTCTGACGACTAGCTCCAACCGTATGGGTAATGGGCTTGTCTTATCCTACTACACTTGTCAGGTCAATCTCAAGAATTTATTCTTTCAGTCTCTGCCCTCGATCTCGCTCTCCAACTAAGCCCAATTTGGGAACGAATTAGTTTTAAACTTGAGAGTATTTCTCCTCCATTCATGGAGTTTCTTTGCAAGAAAGAGCAAATCTGACTCAGCTATCCTCCAGATACAGGCCTCCAATCGAAAACAAGCTCATTGAAATTGGCAAGAGAGAGAGAGAGAGAGAGAGAGAGAGAGAGAGAGTTAGGACTGATGTCCTCAGTGATATTCAGAAGAGCATTCAGATTTGCCTCTCCCAACCCTTTAAATTCAATTTCTGAAGGTTCCTAATTAAACAGTCTATCTGCTCTCAATCCACTTCTGGAATTTTCTTTTTCAATGTCGTTCCTGCTGATGCCCACAAGATTCTATTCTTCTCAATCCTGTCTATAACACCATTAAAGCTTCGGAGCACATGGCTGAGGAGGCGGGTTCTTTCATACCCTCACCCCTCACCGCTGAGTTTGTTAGCTTGGAATTGTTGAGGCATATGAGGGGGAGGGGGGAGGTCTGGATAGTCCATGCTTTGAAAACTCTTCAAGGGAAGAGACTGGAAAGATTATACATCCCACAACAGGAATTTTGCAGATCCACAATGTACAGATATGCGGCTGAGGACAGCGGTGATAGCCAAGTCTAGTTGTTTACAGGTGGTGCACGCATATATAGGACCAAGAAGCCGTACAGCTGGGATGATTTTTGAGCATGGAAGTCCAATTTTATCAATCTTCTCTACTTCCCTAGTCGAAACGGGAACACGCCCATATCGCGAAAGACAGGCTAGCAAAGACATCATCTCATCCTGTCAGATGCCAAAGAACATCGTCTCTACCGTACATACCCCTCTCCTTCCCCCGTGGTGGGACATAGAACACATGCTTTTAGACCTTGCTACGTACCTTTGTTGGTCCTATTGCCCATTAGTGGTGTAAATGGATCTTGAGAAGGGAAAATATATGTATGCATATAGACTCTACAAGCAAGGAAGAACTGACTCTTAGGATGCACGAAAACTTGCGATTGACTAAACTCAACTTTAATTTTCTGACTGGGATTTCTCCTTTTCTTGCTTTGTGTCTTGCAGAATAAGAGTGCAGATTGTATAGCTCGCATTTATAAGAGAGGTGATCAGGAAGCGAGTTTTTTTCTGGAGGGGTGCTAGGGTTTCCGGAGATATGTTTGAAAGATGATCCGTCTGTGAAGGGTACCGACTAGTGATACGACGACTTGCGATGCATGGCTGTGATTTGATGTGCTAATAAGATATCCTCTTGAGGCCGAAGACATTCTACTGATTGAGAGAGAGCAACCGCTTACTCAATTATGAAAATACTCTGATTTCCACACTTGGGTTTCCATAATTTATCTCCCTCTAGAATGAGAAAGCATCTTATCAATGGTGTCAGTCACCAAGTGGCGGTGGTGATATGGTGACGCCATCTAGAAGGTGTCTTATGCACATTATACATCAGCTCGGCAACTTTCTCCTTCAAGATCTATCAAATCCCAAGCAACGACAAACTTCACTTGAGCCGTAAACGAGAAGTTTTGAGAGTACTAATGATCACGTCACATCAAGCTGACAAATAACCAAAGGGCACAAAGTGAAAAGGGAAAAAAAAAAAACTCAACATATTATGGTACTGTTTCAAGTTTTAATGCAGTTATATGTCAGAGTCAGCCTGACCGAAGAACCTCCCTGCGATGGTGGCCAGGATGTTCAACATTATAGCCTCATCGTCCAGCTCCTCCTTCTGAGCTTGCAAGCTTGCACACTTCCTCAGCAGACCCCGAAGAGTGGCACAAGTGTCTGCGTGAAGAGGAGTATCAATGGCTGCACAGAGAGCGAAAATCCACAGGCAGTCATCCCTTGAGAGTGCAGTCGTGGCCTCAAAGGCATTTATTCGTTTCCTCAGGTTTGAAACCCGAGAGACTGAGTCCATCGAGAGAAGCAGGGACAATGTAGGCAACACGCTTGCTGAACAGGTTCCAAGAGCATTCAAAAATGGGGTCTCCGCATTTGCTGAGGCTTCTGTTTTATCTGCAGGTTCTTGGTTTTCAAGATTTCCGAGCATAGCAAGGTGACTCGAGATTTCTTTGACCCCCAGGATCAATTTGAGCTCTGATCTGTCAGATGTCTTGGGTTTGGAGGTTTCTGCTTGCGAGAAGGCCTGCATAAGGAAATGAAGCAGAAAATAAGTTTCATTTTCTTTCTTCAGTTGGCCATTGACTCATCTGTTAGCACCCTAAGTTTCAATTTAAATGAAAAAGAGAAAGTTCTTCCATATTTTTCTCTTTTAATACATGTGACATCCGAATGATATTTCTTCATTTTCCAATTCCCAAGAGGGGGTGTTATGGCTGCACAGCTATCGACTAAAGGGGTGAAGATGCAAACAATGCGAATCAAAGATGGTTTCCATAGAGAATACAAGGAACAGCCAAGAGAAAAGAGGTTGCACGGCATTCCCAGGAAGCAACAAACCAATAAGTCAATCACAACTCAGCTTCATGCATTTTCTGGACCAACCATTGAGCGCTAAAAATTTTCAAACCATGGCTTACATGTATGTTTTTTACAGTGTGATTTTCATATTAGAATGAACCGCTTGATCATCTTCATTCTCCTGATCTTCTAATCATTTGCAGACTAAAAGAAATATATAGACAGTTATCAAATCACAAAAACCTCAAAAAAGAGAGAGCGTGAAATGTCAAACAAATAATTTGTCCGTGATCGAGGAAACACAGAACAGTAGAGTTTCTATTATGACACTGAAAGCTTCAGCTATCAAATGACTCTTCAGACTTTAAAGCTAGTCCACAGGTTTCAGCAGAAAACAAGGCACCAAAACAAGATCGGAAAAGAAACCAAAGAAAACAAAAATAGAATAGGACAGACATACTAGCCGCAGCTTTGAGAAATCAGCAAGAAACTCATCCTCCCATTGCTTTGACGGCATCAAGTGCTCAGGACATTTTGCAATCTCAGGTATCACTGGCATGTACACGCTCTGTTCCTTGTTCAATTTACTCTTATCAAGCTCAGCCACCTTCACATTCGGGATCTGTGCTGCTTCCCACCTAAAATGGGATGACAAAGGAAAAAAAAGTAAAGAACGAGTAGGAAGTGGGTGCATGTATAGTGATAAGCAACATCCTCAAGAGAACTAAAAAGACAACAGAGAAGCATACCTCACTCGTCGAAGGTATTCAAGCCCATCTTCTGGTGGGCCCGCTTCAAAATTTGGCTCTCCCTTAACCAGAAAAGCAGGCCTTTGGATGCTAGCATAGTACTCATCACTATCCTCACTATCTTCATCACCATCCTCTTCTTCCAAGTTTGTAAAATCATCTTCACAAGCAACACTCTGTCCACAGGACGGACCAGAAAGATTTTTGTTTTTCATCTCCTTACATCCCCATTTTTCTAGTACAACGCCCAATTCTACACCAGAGTCATCACCTGCCAGGTGTCATAAAGTTCAAGCTGTGTGAGACATTGTAAAATAAAAACTACTCATTTCCAGTGAAGGAAGAGATTTAAGGAGCAATGATTATATAATCATGGCACATCATGTAATCACCTACCATCAAATAAAAGAATGCCACCATGGTAGCTTAAGCAAAATGTTACCCAGCAATGATATATTAACAATGAATTTTGGAAGCTGCAGGGCTAAGCAAGAAAAATAATATGCAAGGAAAATAGAATGGTTTTTGACAGAATTTATGACATCAACCAGACCTGTAGCTATAGACCAACTTCAGAGAATCTGTCACCATGAGACAACTGGATAAAAAGATTATTGTACCGTCTGTGTTGCACACATGAAAAATGTTAAAACAAATTATATATGTTATATCAAGCGTTAACTGTGATGGGCTGGACGGATAAAGAGATGACATAAATTCCCGAACATCCACTGTTTTTAGCAGGACTATACTAACTCAGCAACAGAAATTAAGAGGCAATGAAGAAAAGAAAAGAATATCATTTCCATTCCATCAAAAAATCAGTACAATCAACATGACATATTGATTTTATTGGGATCTAACTGAAGAATGTTTCCAACCACATTATGATCTAAAACCAACTGTACAAACTGAGAACAACTTCATTTTGTTGCACAAAGGAATCAGAAAAGAGACCAGAGATGTTTAACTATCCCAGGGCTTGCTATTCACATTTAGCTAATTTGTGGAATATGAGGTCCTTAGCATGTATGGAAGGACAAAAACAGTCAAGGGGTTGGCTCTTCCAGTTCCAGCAATTGCACCTGTCCAAAATAACTCAAAACTATCAAAGAGAAACCTCAAACTGAAAACAGGGAAAATACAAAACCAAGAACAAGGGAGAAAAATATTGAACATTTGCCTCCACCAACTATTGGCCTAAAAAACTTGCAAATTTGAGATTTTTTAAAGGGGAGAAAAGGTCAAACTTGAAAGAGGAACAGAGACTGAGGCTAAGAGAACAACCTAAATTGTAAAACTTATCCCTAAGCAAAGCAAGGACACACTACCGTTAAGCCAAATCACGCAGAAGTTGAGCAGACAAAGAAATGAAGAATAATGAAGTTGATGAAATTAAGCAACTGCAGAAACTGAAAAATGCATCAGAAATGGATCAATTAACACAAAGAGAACCAAGAACATATAGGACCAAGAAATAATGCTAATCGATTGGTCATAATACATTGATGTATAATTGAAAGTTACAAATGCTAGAGTTCACCATTTCATGGTGTCCATTGTTCATATTCTCTGCTCTCAGATTGAATGAAAACGGCATCAAGGATTCCAACTCACCCACATAATAAATCAATGAACAAATATACGGACATTTCAGTAACATACCCACAAAAACATAAACAAAATCAACAAAAAATGAATAAAACTCACCAAGAATACCAGGGCCATGAGATCTCCTCAGAGTTTTTGATGCTTCAGAAGAGGACTTCCCTTGCTGCTGATGCTTCGAGCCAACTAGGCTCATATACTCTCTGGCCACTGAAGGCCCGAGTCCACTGTAGATTTCTCTCCACAACTTCCGCTGCTCTGCAACTCCAACAAACCTAAGAGCCTCCATCTCCTCCCTCGAGTACATTGTCTTGGTCCCATCTCCACTCCTCCAATCAACTTGGGCTGAACCTTCAACCTTCTCTGACTCAGTTTTCTTGCCCTTTCCCTTCCTCCTCGTCCGTTTTGCGTTCTTTCCCTCCACATCCTCTTTTGAGTGGTTCTTCTTCCCGTTCACAATCCTAGGGCCAACAATCGGCTCAATCAATGCAGTGTCGTCAATTACCTCAATCTTCAATGAACTTCTCAGATAATCGTCAACTCCAATAGCAGATTTCACGATGCCGACATCTGTAAAATTCTCTACAATCAGTGCTCTTTCACCTGGATGCTCGGTCGGGCTAATACCCTGGAAAATTGACCCCACTTCAAGTTCATCAAGAAGCTGCTTCTTCTTAACCTCAAGAAGGCTCTCAGCTCCATCGTAAGCATCAATCATCCCAACTTCCCCGAAAAATGTTTTCCCATCAGAATCTGATAACTCCTCCAAATTTGATGAAATTCCCACTTCAAGATCGTTCAAGGGGTGCATCCTTTCAAGTCCGGAAAGGTCCAGCCGCTCTTCTTGAGCTCTATCATCATCGGAAATGAGAACCCCGCAGAAATTCTCAGATCCTTGACATTCCTGAAAGCCCATCTTCGCCGCAGAATCAGACGAAGTACCCATTCGGTCATTCTTATCCGACGCCACAGCTTCTACAAGGCTGCAAGACGTAGACCCAATTCCCAATTCTTGAATTCCCGGAGGTTTAACAATGGAGGGAGGATCCTCTTCGTGAACGCAAGTTGAAGTGGCTCCAACGACGTCGGTGGAAACCGTCACTTCTGAAGCCATTCCGAGAGAGAGTCGGAAAGCAAGAGGGGTTCAAGAGAAGGGTTTTACACTTAGACGGGAGAATGTATAAATATATAGAAGCTGAGAAGCGTGGCGAATCGTTTTTCGACGCGGTTCCGGAACGGTATAAACCCTGTACCCCAAACAGTCTCTTAGTCCAATTCTTTTCCGATCCCTCTAGTTACAAGTATTATCTAATCGGTCCTCCACATTCAATGAATTTTCATCAAGCATCACAAGATCTAGGACATCCCTTAGCATAGTTTATACAGATGACGTTGGAGTCGTTTATGCTCCTCTTGAAGCTAAACACAGTGTGTGTTTAACATGGGATTTCGGTGCTATTGAAATTAAAAAGATCTGTATGTATTCGTGAATATATACACCATGCATCATGCATCACAAATTAATGATTATTTAATCCAATACACCAGCACAAACTGTTTCAAATCTCCGACCACAATACTGTTTCATGAAAAGTATTACTTTCCCTTACTCATGGTACACTCGTTACGCATAAAGCTTTCTCTGCAATGGCTTAAACTGCATTTTCCATTGCCATAAAAGGCTTTAAGGCACTGTTCATTTGAATATGGTAATTTGGTGTATTTTACATCAAGATTACGTTTGATTGTAAAGTTCAATCCAATGTGGAATTGTATTGATTAAAACATGTCGTTAGAGAAGGAAATATATCATTTGACATAAATTTGCATATGACAAGAACTGTAATTAATTGCAAGTAATCTATAAATAAATGGCCAGCCAGCCTTGGACGCTGCAATGCATAGTAAAAGTAGCAATTTGCAATCCTAACATTCCTAACAACCCTATGAAATAAGACAACTTTCAGCCTTCTTTATTACAAGAAAACACAACTATTTGAAGCGAGACAATGTAAATGCATTGGGTCTAGCATAGCTGAGAAATGATCTAATCCGTAGAGGCCCATATGAGAAACGACTTGAGAAGCGTTACTATTCCAGTCGATAGAAAGTATACCTATATTCCTGGTCTTCAACATGATGTGCTCCCAGATGATTTTGCTACTAGAGCATGTAAAAAACAAATGAGAGTACAATGCTCGATTCACATGGCAGTAGTGCACACCGACTCGAATTTTGAGTCCTAGACATTTTGAGTGGTTAACATTCCACATCTATGTCATGTTGCAATCATAAAAACAACTGGTTAAGCACGATCTGATAATCCACACAACCAGCTCCACAAGCTGCCTTTGAAGACCCATTTTACAGTAACTCCAATAGGAATGGTCAGGAAAACTGAATAATCCTGTTGGAAGCGCAAGTGTAAGAGGGGCAAGACATGGATCAAGCCAAAATGAAACCAAGCTCATATCTGCAAACCTAAACAAGACAAACGGCTCAAACTGGCAGCACAATTGAAAATTTTTTCTCTAATTCCATGAACACCCTTATATCAAGTAGCAATGCGCACATGCCACCAACAAGGATCTCTAATGAATCAAAATCAATCATATATTCTTAAACAAACCCACTTCAATCCACAAAAAAATATCCCAAAGGCCAAGTCCTCCTTCCTTTCTCTGTTTGTAGAGCTATGGCCATTAAGCTATGGTCATGAACTTTCCCCTTATCTGATCCAGACTAAAGAAGAGCATTACATTTTGATTGAACTAGCTTGATTACCCATGAGCATAAAATTGGCTAAATAGAAATTTACCATACATCTTTTACGTTCTCATAAAAAAAAATTACCATACAAGAGCACCAAATTAATTAATTAAAGATGGCCAGCAAAAGAAAGAGACCAATCAGTCCAACTGAAATCCTCATAGTAATTTGATCCATTAGAAGCCGGTACTTCCATAAATATAGGCACCCTATAGCTAAAGGAACTCCCAGTCCCAAATAATAAATCTGAAAGCTACCCTTTTTGACTCCATAGATAACAAGCACATGACGAACTTCAACTTCACATTGTGGTTGATAAGAATTTAACACGTAAAATATGCGGCATTCTCATGTTGCAACTAACTTTACAACCATTATAACTATACTTACCAAACTTACAGACAACTTTATATTTTTTCCAAACAATAACAATCTGACATTTCAACATATATTCAAGAAACTTTTACCAGAATTCAAACTTCCCTAATATTCTTAACATTTTCCATAATCTTTTTTTCCCTGAATTTCCCGTAATCCAATAACACATAAACCAACTGCCCAAAATTCAAAGTTAATTCAACCTAATGTTGTCAGTCAAATTTATTGTAAAGCTACTAATTAAACTTCAATATTCTAGTTTAAACTAGCAAAGGGCAGAATATCGCAACTCCTAGTCAATCAGCGAATTTAGCAAGCAAATATGAGGTAATTATTGTGTGTTTAAGCATTCCTAAAGCCCTATGTAGTAAATAAACTAAGCAAAAGTTTGCAATAATACCTTTTTCCAAACATTAAATTGTCTGTTCATTTGTCTTTAATTTGCTTTTATTTAGTGCAGAAAAGAGAAAATGGTGGTAGCTTTCAATGTCAAAATTAAAAATGAAAAGCCAGAAGCTTAAAAAGGTATTTCCACCAAACTACATTATATTTCATCTCGACAACATTAGTTTCCAGATTAGCAAATTCTACATGGCCTTCAAAGATGACAATTCAAATTACATGCAGATGCTTGAAAAGGGCATTGAACTCAAAAAGTACCATACCCAAAAATCATGCGCTCCAGTCTTGACTTGTACCTTGACATTCTTTTCCAAATAAAGAGATGTCCTCGTAAAATAGGAATTGGAATTAGAACCAGTTTGAAACACTGAAATCTCGGAGCTTCCGGAGATGTCTCTCCATCTCATCTCGAGTCTTCACCCACTCCTCCCTCTCGATCACAGCAGTTGGATCATCTTTCTCGCTCTAAAAAACAATAGCAAAACACATGAAACTACCATGCTTAACAAGGAAACTAATTAGTGAGAGTGAAAATTTTCAGATGCTTTCTCGGTACTGTTCTAGGATGGAAAACATCAGGATCAACAAAAAGGATTACCGCATGAACAATCTTGAAGGAGGTGCCCTTATCACGAATCACAAGCAAATCATTCTTCCTATCACGATCTCTTCCACCTGGAGCTGTCACCTGTCGGATTATTATGAATGCTACAGGTTTCAAGATTGCATCTAAAGTAACATAAACATAATAAAGAAGCAAACTAAAGGGAATTTCTCTGTAAAAACCTTCTTAACCCATTTGGCTAGGTTTTATGACAATTTTTTCCAATATGAGATTTCCAAGTACTTCTAAAAACGAAAAATCCATTTTGGTGCAATCCATCCATACATGGAAAACCATTTTCAATAACACTTACCAAACAATTTGTTTAAAAAGCAAACTGAAATTAATTTCCTTACAACTACTGCCAACAAATGTCAGATCTATCCTACTTCTTTCATATCTGAGATGATAAAGATGTCTTCACTAGAATAATATTTTTTGCTAAAGTTTTCTTATTCAATTTGAGCCGCACTTTGCTTACATGGGTCATCCTGGCCAGGAACACCCTATTCAATACATTTTCCTTCCTACTTCCCATCTAATTACATTTTTGCAGAAGCAATGAGAAAACAAAATTTGGAGAGAGACTGTTCTTACAATAACTTTGGCTCTAGTAATGGACTTTGTCTTTGAATCAATCACATAAATCTCCTCAAAATCAAGAACAAACTCAGGGTCACCTAACCTCCGATTCCTGTAATGCTTTGTGAGGAAAACCTTCAAACAGGAGCATGGGCCACTTAGAGGAGAAGTGAATTTTTCTTTTATTTCTCACAACAGATTTTATTGTTAGAAACATGAAAAAGGAAAAAGGTAATCACTTCAATACCTTAGTGATCTCCCTGTCAGATTTATACATAGGATCACGAGGTGCATCAATAGGTGGTTCGGTCACGTTGTAACACCCATAGTCACTCATAGCGCATCGGATGTACTGTAATATTTTTGACAAGGAAAACCATTAAGAAAGGAAGAAATAGGTTAGTTTTCATCTAATGACAAGTGGATACAATTTTTTTCATTATTCGAGAGTACATTCTTCCTGACGTTATAGAATAAACTATCAATAACTGTTAGAACAAATACAGTCCATGCAGCAATCTACTGAAAAGAGCTTCATTTTATGTGTTTCGAGTTATTGCATGAACTGAAATTATTTATTGTGTTTCTTCTGGGTAAGTATCGTCAATAGACCACACGCATAAATAAATGAACTCTTAAAAAATGACTAAGTATGCAAATGGAAGTGACCAAAGCATGAGATTAGTGTCCTTGCCATACTCCAAATACCACAATGGCCAACAAGAAGTTGCTTTACATATGGTGAAACAGGCCTCTGCAATTAACTAAACTGCAATTGCGCATTTCAAAGTTGAGACTAAATCTGGGCAAAGTGAAATGTCATTCTAGCCCCATGGTGCCAGCTCGTGCACAAGAATCAAGTATCTTTGACAACAGCAAAGTAAAAACAGTTGCAAATGGCACTCATCATCTACAGAAATGTCCATGAAACTCTCAAGGAATTGATCAAACACAGAATACAGCACAAAAGTTCAGCTCTAAAAGTAACTGAGGATGTGTTCAGCATTTGCAGAAACACAGAATAATAACTGTTGTCAATCTCATTACAAATTGATAGTATGTGCTACATATGTAATGGAGAAATCAAAGGGAACCACATCACATCAGCTTTTCTTCTTGGATTTCCACAGACAGAGGAAACAACCAGAGAACCAGTTGCAGGAAACTAATAGAAATGAGACAATTACCTTCTGAGGCATTGGTGCGAGCACTCTCGGGATGGAATAAACATCAATGTCTGGTGGAGTCACATACATCTGCATCCAAACACCATCAGCTCGTGAACTCAGCTCACTTATAGAAGCAGCAAAATCTGCCACATATCCTTTGCCATGAAATAGCCAGTCTGATGAATTTTGCAAGTAATCGCCAACATTATCTCCAAATGGATGTTCAGCCACATAGACCCACTTGAAAATCCCATCTCAAAGGAGAGAGGGGAATATGCTTGAGCATGAAAAATATTTCCTCTTGCTCTTAGTCTTCCCACATTTATTCTCCTGTTTATTTGAAAATAAAATTAAAAAAAAAGAATTGATCATCATAAACCAACCTCTCTGAAATCATAGACATCATCGTCGGGGTCAGGGGGCTTCCTGATAAAGAAATCGCAGTCAAGCAGGGAAATTTTATGGAACTCCTCCTCGTTTATCCGGTAATCCACGACCATGTCAGAGCCCCATCCCTGAGTCGAGACAAAGCTCTTGCTCTGAGCTCCCATGGCTATCTCCTCGTCCCCCGACTTGAGGGGTTCGTACTCGACCTCAAAGTCTTTCTTGTTGTCGACCTCCTCGACCTCCTCCTCGTCCATGTCGTAGTCGTCGGGTCCACCGCTGTCCCCGTCCCCGTCATCGACTCGCACGAGGAAGGGGTTGCTCTTGTGCCGGTGATTGATTTTGATAATGGGCTTACTGAGAATTGTGGGCTTGGCATTGGTGGAGAACAGGGGAAGAAAACGGGAAGATATTGGGGTGATGAGAGAGGATTTCGGGAAGAAGAGAGATGTGCTGATTGTGGAGGACATTGACGGGTTTTGGGTGGGTCTTGGAGGAAGAAGCAGGACAGAAAAAATAAGAAGACAGCAAAACTGAGACCGGGAGTGTGAGACAGGACAGGCAAATCGGATAATTTGAGGGAATATCTCTCTCTCTCTCTCTCTCTCTCTCTCCCTCTGAAGAAAACATAAATTAAACTGAAATTTACAGAATTTTTATTTTAGCCCAAATTTCATTTTTCAACTAAAAAACACATTTCTGCTTATTAAGGCAGTGATCCATCCTCCTCTTATATCATGAGTTGGTTCAAATTTCCTACAAGCTACTGTGTGGATGTTAACAACTCTTTAATAGCATAGTTCCGAAGGGGTCAAGGCAAGTATGAGACTAGATGCATCGGACTGGTTGGAGCAAATTAAATTGATAGAACCAAAGAGCAAAGGAGATTATTTACTGGCATGGCATTTCGAGAAAATGGGGGAGCTCACCGTGAGATTGACATGTAGATTAATAAAACACCTGGGAAGAGTAATGTTGATAGAAAGAACAGCAGAGTTTGGAGAAAAAAGCTGTGTGGAAACTCTAGTATTTGCCTAAAACAAGGAAATTCATTTGAGGAATGATTCGAAACACCACAGTTATGGTGGCTATAGTGTAGGGGTGGCAAATCGTGCCGGCCCTGTATTATCGGGCCTTGCCGGCACGGCACGATAAGGGGAAGGCACAATAAGGTCTGGTCCAAGCACGGCCCTTTAAGATATCGTGCCGGACCGGCCCGGCCCGATAGCCCGATAAATCTCGTTTGATCGTGATTTATTTGCAACTACAAGTGAGTTCACAAATGAATTTTTTTCCATCATTCAATAGTGTTTAATAATTTATTAATTTTTTTAAAAAAAATCTCTCATCGGGCTATCGTGCCGGCACGGCCCGGAGATCATCGGGCCCAGCACACCCAATAAAACTTCCGGCACGATAAGCACTGGGCCAGCACGGTGTTATCGTGCCGGGCCCGTGTCGGGCTATCGGGCCGGGCCGAATTTTGCCAGGTCTACTATAGTGCAACAATGGAATATTTTTATATGTCAAGTGAATGTGCGTTCCAAAAACGGTTAAAAATGTTGTGTTGCTGCGTGCTCGGATGACATGTGTGGTTTGATTCTGCAGGGCTGAGGATGAGAACAAGAGAGTTAACACCTTCAGTAAAAAATTTTGTGTGAAACGCGTCATGTCAATAGGGAAAAAGAAGAAGGAGCTCCTCACAGATGTTGCTTTCACACTATGTCACAAGTAGATAGGAAGAAACAAGCCCCCTCTTCAAGGGTGTCAACCCCAGCTAATTCAAACGATACACATAGATCAAAAGCAGTTGCGTAAAGTTTGTTAGTTAGTAATCAACTACACTAAAGTCATGCATGAGCCAATGTGAGGCTAACCTAAAACTACTTAGCCAATGGAAGGAGATCCCATCGTCTGGATTTGTCAAAACCAAGGCAATGCGGTGGGAGTTTTTTACACTGAATTTCTTTTTCGTATTACTTTAGGGGATCATAATCGAGCACATTAATGAACGAAATCTCATATCTGAAAAAAAAAAACTAAACATTATGGAATATAAGAGAATGGAGTTTAAGCTTCTGAATTAAACATGAGCTCATTACTCTTATAAGTTCAGTGAGAGTTTTACATAGTGTTGGAGTGAGTTATTGTGTGATCTCACACCACGCCAGTCCGCGACAAAAATGTTGGCTCATGGCCCAATTATTGTTTGAGACTAGAAGAGAAATACCTAGCTCGAGGTTGATTGTCGAGACCCGAAAATCTTGGAATATAAGATACTTGTATTAAACTGGAAATTCTATGTAGTGCAATATGAGTTTTGAAGTAAAAATATTGCCATGAAGAGTTACCAAAAATGAAAAAAAAAAACAAAGGACTTGTGTCCTTTCAGCTATCCTAGATTAAGAGACTGGCGAGTAGAGTTGTTAAATGGAGCGGGTTAGCCTAGAACTAAACTATCCAAACTTGGGACCGGCCCAGACCTTCCCTAACCCAGTTCGTAACCTCTTTTATTGGGTTGAGGGGCGGTTATAAGCTGGATCAGCAATATAGGCTCATTAAACCGTAATTGGCCTGGACCGTTAACTTATTGAACCAGCCTAGAATTGTTAAAAAAACTAGCTTGAAACCGTTACGAAATCGGACCCCACCGGCCCGAACCTTGAACTATAGCCCTCCACTACCAAGTGTCGCAATCTCCTAAAATTTGTTGAAAAATCAACTATCACAAATGGACGAGGCATCCAATCCAAGCACTGTTCATCCAATTACATAAAAAATTATTGTTCATCTAAATCAATCAAAACATTGTTCACAAATATGTTCGCCAATAAAAACATTATTCATAATCACTGTTCACCCATTAAAATGCTATTTACCAGATTAAATTCGAAAATAACTGTGTTTTAAAAAAATTAAAAATATGGATGGTTTACGGGCCAAACCAGCCCGTTTATAAATGGTTTCAGACCGGTTCATATTTGTATGAATGGTGACTCGTAACCGGATCGGCCGGTTAAGCAAATGGCTGATCCGTAACCAAATCTAATGGTTCCAGGCCCGTTTTAAACCGGCCTGGACCACTCTTTTAACAATACTACTTGCGAGTGAGTGAATGTGGCAATCTTGTCGCCAATTGGTGCAAGCTAAGGAAAGTCCTAGAGAACTTAGTGGTAGCTCTGCCTTCTCCTTTACTTAAATTTTATCGTCAAATGACATATTTGGCACATATATGCATATAAGGAGAAGAGGGCTCCGGCTATGATCGGTTCCCTTCGATCTGAATTAAAATTTCTATTATTTCGGTTAAAAAAACTAAATAGGACATGTTTTTCTTTTTAAAAAAGTATATATTTTTGAATTTTATTAGAAATAGTTTGTCATGTATCAGTATTAATGTTTTCTTATTATTTATTAGATGGACTTAACCAATCTAAGTATGGACCTATAATTGAAATAATTAAAACCTTAATTACTAAAAATTCAAATAAATATGATTTTAGTGTTTGCTTTTTAGATTTTTTACGGTTCATATTTTTCGAATATAGGTTTTTAGAATTTTTATGGGTCTCTCATAATTGAGGATTTTAAAGTTATACGGCTTTTAAAATTAATTTATTAAAATCTACGAATATGTTTCATAAAAATATTTAAGAAGTGTGACATGAACTCCAAAATATCTAACTCGGAATCAAACACAGACACGTGCCTTCCTCGCTTCTCTATTATAAGTATAGGTTTTTCCGTGATATACTCTTAGGGTATGTTAAACATTTTTTAATTGCTCCATAAAATCATATAATTATTTAGTGAAATACTTCGAATTTCTAAATGCCGTATATAGTTTGTATGGAATTGCCAATTATATAGTCTTACAAAGAAATTTTTGCATCATTTATTTTTCAAATTGCATAACTATATGAATTTTCAGTTAAGTGTTAATTTCTCAATAGTATCAAGTGTAACAAGATAAAAATTAGAAATATAATTAAAAAAATAGAAAAATTAAACCTCATTACTATCCTTTTTTTCCCCTCATCGATTAAATCTGTATTTATCGAGGACAATTTTAGAAATTAAAAAGTAAGCCCAACTACACTCCATCCTCCCTGAAGTAACAACTAGATGTGAACTAGTATCCCATATGAAAGTGTCAATTATACAGTCCTATAAAAAAAATTTACACATAATTTTTATTTTATTTAAATATTATTTCATATGATTCTTTAATGGAGTGTTAGTTTTCGATAAGAGACTCACGGGGGAAGTTTGTCGAGATGTCATGGTAAGAGTTTGAGGCATCACAAGATTGATTCAACCAAATGACTTTGAATGCACATGTTCAAATAAATGATATATTTGAAAGGAGAGTAATGAATAATATATTTGAATTTTGAATTCATTTTTTATTTCGTACCAAATCCTAAATTATTCATACCATTTCTGTTTGCCTCTATCATCGTGCTCACTATTATTGCCATCCCCAAGGTGTCAAATATGTGGCTTTCACATTGATCATCATTGGAATGATCCTTCTGTATGTTGAGAACGAAATTAAGGAAAGAAGAAGAGGGCAGAAGAGATGGCATTTGAAATTGGGTGTTTGCCAACACTGTCTCATTCCGATGCCACATCACTTTTTTTTCTTGCCACGTATGATTTTGTCCAACTCAGATGAAAAATGACGTCACCAAATTTGAAATTGTGAAGGCCTCTTCAATACCAACTTAATAGGGGACCGATCGATCGAACTTGAGTAGGTTACGGGCTTTTCCTATAAGACTTCAACTAGTAGGATTTAATTTAAAAGCCTGCCATTTTAAGGATTTTTTCTATAATTTTTTATTTTTTAAACTGATATTATTATCTTTTATAAATGTATAATCATGATAAAAATCAAATATATAATTACGGAAAACAAATAGGTTAATACTTAAGGAAGAAGTTAGGTTTTTAAGTCAAAGTTGAGTTTTAATATTGATTTTATTGTTTAATAATTAATACTTTTTTATGGGTTAAATTTATGTTTATTAAGAACAGTTTTAGAAGTTTAAAAATGAGATTGATTATAAATTTTCGAAAAGATACAGACTACATAATAACGTTATGCAAAATATATCATATCAATGGAAATTATTAGAGATATTGATGTAAATACAATTAAAATAACTAAATATAACTTCTTATGGATAAAATTAGGATATTTAATTTAAACGTAATATTAATTAATTTATCATATAAGAATATATAAATCTATTGTAAAAAATAAAATAAAATATATAATTACTTGTGTTTTCTTATGTTAGTTATAGTTTTAGAAGTATTTTTTTTAAATATATACCATCAATATTTAAAAATTCATTAACATTAACTAATTCAAATTTAAGTCGAATCGCCTTACTATGAAGTTATCCTAACATATATACTCACTAGGAACCTGATAACTTTGTTTAAGTTGAAAAAATACTGAATAATCTCAATTAACTTTAGTGTTTTATAATTGGTTTTATAATTTGATCAATCTAATTTTTTTGTTGGCTAAGTTTAATTATCAACGATATTTTAAATGTTTAAAAAATGAGACAAACTACTGTCATCTTCTCTTAAATAATATTGATAATAAAGAAAAATAATTCAAATAATCTTAAAACCTTAAATATGAAAAAAATCAAACAATTAAGAGTTTAGGGTTATGTTTTTAGGATATATTTTTAAAGAAAATTTACAGTGATTTTATAATTTGGGATTTTAAAGATATATGGTTTCGAATTAATTCTTTTAGAATTTTTTTAAAGTTTCATAAGTTTTTAGAATTTTAATATTTGGAGATTTAGAATTTATCTAATTTTTCTACAGTAAAATTCCCCATATTTATATCCATATTACACCTATATTATTTAAGCAAATTGGAGGGTAATTGGTATCATTTTTATATTTTTTAAAATATCTTAATAAAATATAAATTTAACTAATAAAAAAAATTATAATAATCAAATCATAACTTTTCAAATCATCACAATCACTTTTAAGTGGTAATTAATTATATATTTTTATTTTTATTTTTATTTTTGTACACTCAAATGATTTTACTTTGATTTAGAAGGCTAATCAATTTATGCATTTAAATTATATATCACTTTTATAAAAAATTATTTTTAATCACTTTAATCATGTTCAAATTAAAATATTTAATAAATTACATTAGGATTATGTTTATCCTGCTTAATATAAGTCAGCATCTAGTAAGAGAATAAGAACATGGTATTTATGATATTTAAATTTTTAGTTGTTTATTTAGTAATGAATATATAGTAGATATTTATTTTCTTAATTTATGTCGCTGACAATGAGACAAATCCTATTTATGTTTTATAGTTAGAAATGTCAAGCATAAAAATTGGAAAAACCCTATCTTCTTTTAGCCTGCTTCTCGCTCGAACATACACCACTTCCTTTCTGCCTTAGTCCGGCCGCCACTTGTCTCCTTCTCTTGCATCAGCAGTTAAAGGTTGAAGCCGAACCGGAGTAGGGAGACGAAGTTGCAAGGGTTTCTCGGTCGTTGGCTTGCAAGTTGCAGCCTCTGTTTGCTCTTATCTCACTTAGGCAAGGAATTCTTCCATCTCTTCCCGTGTCTCCACATTTGATTTCGTGCTGTGCCTTTGTCGAAAGTTTGACAGCCTTCTGTTTCACTTCCCTTCATGAAACTTGCTTTGCTTTACTGTTTGAAGGCAAAATATTGTCTGGTGTCCAAGATTGATATCCATTACAGTCGGTTATCAGCTGTTTACGTCTTTAATTGAAGCTCCATGTCACTATAAAAAAGAAAGTAAAAGAAAACGTATTGAAATTTTGTGTGTAATCGAGTGGCCTTGAGCAGATATTACACTTGCTCTGTTGCTTATCTTTTGCATTTACCTTGTAATTGGATTCTTGGAGTTGAACAGAATCAAGGGTTGGGTATTCTTTATTCAATTCCTTATTTTATTTTTAAATAATAAATCTTTCGTTTGTTGCAGGCTCTTGTAACTGTTGTTGTGCCTTTTGGAGGGGCATGGAGATTGATGGTGATGTTGCCAATAGCTCTCTCATTCTCCTGAAGCAGGGAGCAGAAGCGGTGAGTTATAAAAAAAGATTAAATTTTTAATCTCATTTCATGTACTTCTCTTCTTGTGTCCGTTTACATGCATCAGTAACACCTGGCCCGACCCAGTTAGTATATATTTATCGCTTTGTGTATTGGAGGATCGCCTCTGTGATTTTTGATACGTGACTAAAAGTCTGCTCATTGTGTATTGTCAGAGGGTTTTCGAGTCAAATTTTGTGGGAAGGAGGTGCATAATCAAGGAGCGCTTCTCGAAAAAGTACCGCCATCCTTCCTTGGATTCGAAGCTCACTCTAAAGTGTCTCAATGCGGTTAGTTTTCTTGTAACTCACCTCTTAGTGGTATTAATGAAAGAGAAAAGCGTCTGTCTTAATCCTTCCTGGGCCATGGAAATGAAGTTAGAAAAGCAAGAATGGTTGAGTGTTGACAGTAGAGCATAGCATAGGCTCGTGGAAGTTTCAATTTTCACCTCCCTGCTTATGATCTCCATTTGAATGGAAGTTTCGGTTCTAATATGAATTTGATTGTATATAGGAGGCTCGGTGCATGACAAAAGCTAGACGACTTGGGGTTCCAACGCCAGTTCTTTATGCTGTTGACCCTGTCTTACATACATTAACATTTCAGTTCGTCGATGGGCCTTCTGTAAAGGATATATTCCTTGAGTTTGGGCTAAAAGGTATTGTAGAAGAACGCCTTGATGATATCGCTGCACAGATTGGTGATGCAATTGGGAAACTTCATGACGGGGGTCTCATTCATGGTGATCTAACCACTTCTAACATGTTAATCCATAGTGGATCGAATCAACTGGTGAGGAGCTTTCACATTACAGCCTATTAGATCTGGAAAATAGATATTGAGTTTGCTTTCTGCAGTGAGAGCAGGTAACTTAGACGAAGACAATCTTAAGCTGCAACTAGAGTTTTGTTATTCCCATTCTAGTTTGCTACTCTATTGTACAGAATCGGAATGTCTAGTGCATTTTCTACTATGGTATTCCCAGCTACGATTGCATGTTCCCCTTTCTGGTGGCCTTTCAACTTGAAATAAATGATTGGATTGATAGTAAGCATCAGATAGAGGTTTCAAGGGGTGGGTCCTCTTCGTAGGAAAATTGAGCTTCTAATATGGGGACATGGTTCATGATGCTGGGAGAGTGTTTTAGCCTTAAATTTCATTTTAGCAGTTTAGAAGATAATCACTCATAAATGATTATTCAGGTCCTTATTGACTTTGGTCTAAGCTTCACTTCAACACTGCCAGAAGATAAAGCTGTTGATCTTTATGTACTTGAACGAGCTCTACTGTCAATGCACTCCTCCTGTGGAAATGTGGTATGCCATGGGAATCTAAGCTTTTGGGTTATGAGCATTTATTCACTAAATTCATTCCCTCATCACATTTAAGAACTTCATCTCCAAACTGTGCCGTGTATGCCTCTTTGGTTGTAGTTTTGGAGTTGAACTTTATCAGTTTTGGTTTCACATGGTTCGTGCAGATGGACCGTATCCTTGCTGCATACAGGAAATCTTCAAAACAGTGGTCATCAACAATGAACAAGCTAGCTCAAGGTGAAACCTGCATCTTCTCTTATTTTGTTTTCAACGAATTTCTGTCTTGTAATGTATTGATTATGATCCCATCTTTTATGTTCATTTCCTACTTTATTGGCAGTGAGGCAAAGGGGTCGGAAGCGAACCATGGTTGGATAATCTTTGGTCAATAACAAGTATCAGTCCAAAACTAGCTCGATGAGTACTTTGTAAAACTCAGGTTCTGTAAGTGTATGTGATAACCTTGTGTAAGGCTCTTGTACTTTTCCTTTTGGTATAAGCTCAACTAGCTTAAGTTAGTTATATTGTCCTATGGAAAATCCTTATGGACCGTGGTCTGTCACCATCTTATCAACTGCAATTGTTCGTGGTCAGAGAATTTAATTTCTTATCACTTTCAGATGATAATTTGCTTGGTATGCAGATGAGCATTTTCACACTTCTGGAGCTTAATCTCAAGCCCATGAACATCAAGCACGGCCACGGTGCTCACTTGAATGGCCCAACCCGCAAACTGATGACACAACAAAGTCTTAATTTTGCCTTTGAATACCCAACCCTATGCAAGGTCTCATGAATTAAAACTTTTGGCCATGATGGGTGAAAAGCCTTTCAATTTCATCATCTTTATCAAGCACAATGAGAATGGCTCGTCGCTTCTGGCCGCCTTATTCCGTCACCCGAGAGCCAAGTCAGCACTGGCAAAGATCTCTTGACTCTTTGCGGCCGGGCTGGCTTGGAAGCAAGCTACCTGTCGCCTATCTCACCCCCTTTCTATTAGGTTGATAGGTTGCCCCCTTTGGTAAGCGAGAAAACTACAAGTGCTAATGTGGCTCTTGAGCCTATGCTTGCTCTCTTGTGTGTGTAGGCTTTCAAGCCTCCACTTGCTCTCCTGCTCGCTCCGTTCTAGCTTCTGCTTGCTAGCTATCTTCATCGATGGGAAAGCTAGAAGGCATCAGAATAGCACATTATGAGGTCCTAAAAAATTACAGGAGACAGTTAAAGTCCAGGTTCTGATTGTCCATAAATCTGCACTTTAATATTTGTATTATAGTTACTTAAATATATTTACTATAAAATTTAATTTTATATAAATAATTATATTTGTTAGCGTAAGATTATGATTATTATGAATGTACAATATGACTTGCCGTGTATATTTCAATCTAGTTTAAACTTTTTCACTCACAAAAATTACACCAATAAGGCAAAGGGCTTTTTTGTAATATCACTCATTCTCACCAACGTGTTCGCCATATCACATCTCAGGTTATTAAGTATTTTCCCGGATAGGAAATGAAAATGAATATATCTAACGGTCAGAAACTATTTTAGGAGGACAGTAGTAAGGGGGCGACCGTTCATGAGGTTGTGGGGCTTTTACTCCGTTCTTCTTCTTCTTCTTCTTCTTCCATATTTTACTTTTTTTTATTTATTTTAACCGAAAATCATTTCAAAAGATTGAAAAATGACCTGATAGTACTAACTTACTATATTATTGGATAGTCGTGTTAGGTGGTAAGGAGATAGATAGTACTATGGACGGCTTCGGTTGTACTGGCCCGGAAAGACCTCGGCCTAAATTATCTAGCATTGGGCACGGTTAATTCGTGCTATTGGGCCAGGGTGGCTCGATAGCAAGTGGCATTATTATTAAAAATAAAATCTAAATAAATTTGGGCTGGGGATCCTACTCTCAAGTGACATAATCGACCAATTGGTCTATCTTCTTTATCACTATCTAAAGGAAACATTAAAATAAAATTTTAAGATAGTTATTTTTGACATAATTGATTGGTTCCAATTTTTCTCATAATTTCCCAATTGGTCAAACAACTTCTGTACCCACTTCAATAATTGAAACATTAGTACATCACATGGTAGGAATTATGTCAAAATTCGGTAGTCAATGAATCGATTGAATCAATTTTATGGTTACAACAGCGTGGCACCATTTTTTCTTTTAAAAAATCCGTGCTTTGGGCAGGTCCGGCATAGTAAATTTTCAGATCGGGCTGTCACGGCCCAAAATCACATTCACCCAGAATCCCCAGCATCCAAGCACAATTTTTTCGTGTTGGTAGTGTTAGTCCCTTGATACTCAGATATGGACTTAGGTCGCAATACTAGCCCTCGTAGGCATGGCAACCCGGGATCATGATCAAGGGAAGATTACTTGAAGGATCAGCTGGAATGGAATACACTTGGTGGATTGCGGGTGCGCTTGTGCATGGGTGTGTTGTCATGTGGTGTAGGCGATGCGGACCTGTTATGCTACTGCAAGTGCTAGGCAACACGGACTTGTTATGCTATCAGTGACCGACCAAGTCTCTAAGATGGTGCGACCAGTGGTTGATTTAAGGCATGGGTGTGGTGCTCGTGACCTAGCTGAGTGTGGATGTCACTTAGGTAGACTCGACAAATTCTCGTGGTGCAGACCATGGGGTCATAGTCAAGGCGCTAACCGACGGCCACGTAGACAAGCGGTCATCCTTATCCAATGGCAGTTATGGAAACGTGGGTTCCAAGCAGTTATGGAATCGTGGGTTTTCGAGTGGTTAGGGAATCGTGGGTACCCCTACAGATAAATAGGCTTAAGGTCTAGAAGACAGCTGAACAACCACAAAGAGTAGTAAGGTAGAACACAGAGAATCGAACAGAGGAAGGGCAGCAGTTTTATAACTAGTTTTCTTTAGAGTAGTGCGTAAACTCTTGGAGTGAAGTTCACCTGTTCGAGGACTGCAAGTGCTAGCCAGACGAGGCACATATATGGGCGTGACTATATAAGGCCATGTAAGGGTTTTGTATATTGTTATAATTCGAGTTTGTGAATATAAGCGAGATTTTTCCTTACCTTGCATTATTTAATCTTGAATTTTTGTAGTTAAATCTCACCAGGTTATTTCACTGTAAGTATTTGGGTTGGTTGAGAGTGTGCGAACACAACACCATCATCGCAGGAACGGAAAATTTTGGATGGATTCCTATGTCAATATTGGTACCGGAGACATAACCGTCCATTATCGGTTCCTCTGTCTACCAACAAATTAAGGTGACGCCACGAGATGCAGGCCAATGCATGAATTTGATTAATTTCTATTGTGGGGGTTACGCGTATGCTTTCACAATCCATACAAATGATTTTTTAAATTTCCATCTCAACTGTATATTATTAAGAATTACAAAAACAAATAATTAAAATGAGATATCCCTTTTTGATTTGACACTTCAAAACATGCATGCCAAATTGGGTAAAAAAATCATGTATAATTCTATCTTACCAATTCACATATATACATACACATATATATTTGGCAAAAAAAATGCCAATAAAACTTTTGGTCTCATGAATCTAATATCTACAATTTCAATTATCCCTTACTAATATAGATTAGAGTATTTTTTAATCATTAACTATAATTTTATTTTAAGAAAGAAAACACGTAATTTTCTCTCTTGGTATCAAGAAAGTATATTATACATAATGGCTTTGATTCGGTGGTCATTTTTACTAATGCCGTACGCTGCAGATGGATAAATGGGTCCACGATGCTCAACCTGTCCTGGCTGACCTCGGACATGCGGGCCGTGCTTATTCGCATCTTCGCTTACCGTGAGAAGGTTTGCTTTTCATCTCACTGCACTCATCATTAACAAATTCCATACAGCCGAGATGGATACTACTTCCTACTCTTCATCAAATTTAACCTTTTGAAGCTGCTGATCTGATCTCCACAGGTTGACTGGATGTACTTTGTAGCATTTGCTGCTGTTGCGGTCGGGCTCGTCATCCATTCTGGGTCAGTAACTTTTTTTTTTTGGCCACTTTCTTTGAGAGTGGATTCATGACATTGCAATTAATTAGAAGGGTTAATAGATTTAGCTTCAAATTATCTGAAACTTGTCCTGGTGTCTGTTCATGTGTGCCATATCCCTCCTCTCCTCTCCTCTCCTCTCCTCAGTGGGGACAATGATGACCAAAACCGTGCGGATGTTGTTGCTGATGAAGATGCCGAGAGGAGCAAGCACTTCGGGGGCAGCAATCCTTCTGCTGTACGAGCATGAACGACATGCCTATAGGATCATAGTCATTTTTTTTATGTAGTTCTATACAGAAGAACAGGCAAACCCGCATGTAGTTAGCTAGCGTATCATGTACACATACACACACACATACATCATTTATGATAGCAAAGTTTGAAGATTGTGAGAAAAAGTAGAATTCACACATCGAGAAGGGAGGAAATACTTTAGGGCTGAGAATGGAGTGTTATGCACTTGCATTCACCATGATCTGGGAAATAATTGGGGGACTTTGGATTTGATTATTATATCGGAATCATCTCATGACCCTTTCATCTTCTCTTTCACTTCAGACTCACATCTCTGAACTCTGAACTGCTCATTGTAAGCGTCCTGCTTTCCTAAGCCAATAATTGAAGCAAAAAAAAAAAAAATCTTAAGCCAATGTACCTGCATATATATATATATATATGACAATGATACAGATCACCAAAAAAAATAATGGCCGTTTCATTTATTGATCGATATACGCAACCACAGTAACAATGTTCAGTGACCAAAAAGAAAGAAGAAAAAGCAAAGAAAACATGTCCACCAGAACCAGTGCAGCCATTCTAAAGAGTATAACCAACGCACAACTTATACAACTCAGCCATACAAGACCAACGAAGATGACAACCTCAAGGATTACGAACAGAGGGGACGGAGTCAAATAGACATGCATATATATGATATATGAGCCGCACAAAAATAGTACAATCAAACGGTAGTACTACAGAAAACACCATATAAGCCTTGGTCAGCACGGAAGGGTGTAATGTCCTGGAATACAGGACGCACGCCTGGTTCCATAAGCAGTCTCATACAACTCACAAAAAAGCACTACAGGTACCAGATACTAGCTTGGAAGCAACTCCTGCCTATATCTGCTCTAGCATTTCATTTTGTCTTTGTTTTGACCAGGGTCCATGCAAGAAACTCTGGAACTGGAAAGCTGATAGGATAAGGACCACATGGTATCTATCAGCGGTATCCACTTCCATATGGTGGCTGTGTGTAACCACCTAAACCCATCATCGGATTATAAGCTCCAGACATAGCTGGACCTGGAGGTACGCCAGGCCGCTGCATCAGTCCCGGATTCATCCCCATGCTGATGTTTGTGTTCATCCCCATGCCCTGATAGCTGCCCATGCCCATGCCTGAGCCTGGCCCACCACCCATATTCATACCCATTCCAATGCCCATGCTCTTGCCAAACACAGGGTTTGGGGGAGGCCTGAGCCCGCTAACGCCGGCACGGCCCATTCCACTACCGGAACCCATAGCCTTACCCATGTTGACTGTGGATATCGGGGGATTCGCAGGGGTTTTCTCCATTCTCTTCTCCTTCCGGTTCAATGCATCAAAGTCAACTCCAACATCCGCAAGAGGATTGGTTTTAGCTGCGCACCCAAGAATCAAGAAAGTAGTTAGTCTTCCAGAGATCTCATGGAAAGCATTGCCAGAGAAATCCTCTTGCCCACTTTCAAGTAGAACCCTCAAAAATTTTTCCAAATGCTGGAAATGGAACAAATTGAAGCTTGGAAATTATAAGGCTACAAAATTTCCTAGTTTTTTTTCCTCTTGGGGTGGGAGGGGAGGGGAGGGGTTGTTAATCCCAACTTACGTCCTGATATGTTCAAGTTCACCAGTCCACGGCTCAGAGTATCAGCCCACACAGTTGACTTGGTCTCAAACTTGTCCTTGTTGGGTTGCTGAGGAACCAGAGCAAGTGGTCCAGGTGAAGATGAAACATTTGTCTGTGAAACCATGGAAATACCTTGCCCTGTCTGTGGAAATGGAGAATTATTGTAGATGCCATAGTTAGGCACTTGATTGGGAACTTGTGGATTCACAGGAGCAGAGCCCTGTGGAATAGTAGGAAGACTTTGAGGAAGGATGCCCCCATACATATTTGGATTTACAGGAGCGACTCCTGAAGGAGGAAGTGGTTGAGGTGGAAAACCAGTGGCAGGATTAGAAGGAACAGAAGTTGGAGCTTCAGGTAGAGAATAAGTTAGTCCGGAGACAGAGCTTTCGAGGCCAAATTTGGGCACTTTTTCTTCTGTAGATACTCCCAATTGTGCCTGTTCAGTAACAGGATTTGTGTTTGAGGGAAACGATGGAGCTGGAGCAGGCTGTGGTTGAGTTGGGATGTTTTCTGTGGAAGATACAGCCTTGAAAGGAGAGTCACCAAATGGATCTTCAAATCCCTGCAACCAACAACCAATATACTCATGATTTTTTTTTTTCATATATATCAAAACTATTCTATAAAAAACTGTTGAAAACTGGTGCTTGGTTTTGTAGGAAAATCAATGCTTGCAAATCATTAGATCTTTGCTAAAGACACATGATGCACAAGGAAGCTGGTAAAAGAAAAGTAAAAGAATTAAACCAAAACTAAGCCCATTCTACAAGAATCTTCATAATAAATTCCTACATTCTGATACTAAAATGTCACTATAGAAACTGGACAGTGTTCAGAACTGGTCTGTGCTGAGTGATGCATTCATAATTCAAATGCAGAGTCAGGCAAAATTTTAGCACTGTAGCTATCTCAGGGGATTCAATAAACAATTTACAGTGTAAAATTAACAGGAAACAAACCTACCTGACTAGAAGCACCTGTCTGCTGTGAGACAAATGTAGGGTCTACACCACCAGTATGAGAAGGTTGTTCAACTTCTGAAGTGGTGGTTAAGGGCATCAAAGGCATGATAGCTAATGGATTTGAAGAGAAAGTATCTGACAGAGAGCCAAAGATATCCTCTTCAGCAGCTTTCGAGGTGGAAGGAGCAGCTGATAGAAATATTACGACAAATTAAACAGGGAAAATGTTACACTCCAGAATATGTATCAAAATCTTCCAGGTCACTTCAACAAATGTATCAAATAATTTGGGTGAAGATGTTCACAAAGGCATAGTGCATTTGACCTAAGAAGTTGTCTCGAAGAATCAGGCAAAAATATGTGAGGAAAACTGACAAGCAAAATGTACATTTCATTCACATCACTCTATCTATGACCTGTACAATATACCTGAAACAGGAACACGAGGATCAAACTCATCAGCTGGGTCAAAATCTTGCGTTGGAGGAAGGGGCGATGAAGTAGTAGGTGGAGTAGTTTCTTGTGCAGCTGTCTTATTATTGCTTACAGGAGGAGATAGGGGCAGCTTAGGAGCAGAAGCAGCTGAAGTTTTGCCCTCCCTTTATTGAATATAATGTAAACATAATAATTAAGCAAATGCCAAGTGTAACAATGGTCATGGGAAAAACAGGGATCAACTCAATTGTACATTATTACCTCTCTTTTTGACTGGGACTTAGTGATTCACTCACAGCTTCTTCACAACCAGGAGGGGCATTCAGATTTTGCTCGGAGAATTTCCTATCTAGCTTCCTGAGGCAAGTCAAAGAACTTGTTTAACAGAGTGTCTACAGAAGTATTTTTTGACCACCAGGGGAATGGATATTAAGGATTACCTTTCACCATGATAACTGTTATCTGCTGAATCAGCTCTCCCACCGCCTCTGAAGCACAAATTCAAACTTTAGGAGCTCTTTGACCAATAAAGGTTTACTGAAGCATAAACCTAATAAACTATTTCCAATTAAATAATAATGAGTTTGTCTTTGCACATGGCATTCTTCATCTTCTCTGTCTTTGTAAAAATATTGGAGAACTCAATTTTATCTAAATTATAGTTGCATAAGCTTCTAAAGTGCAACCAAAACATTTTTGACAGTATCAAATAACTCCAACTAGAGATCTTCCGTAAGTTTTAATTTTCCAGTAATTTTCAAAAATCACAAACTTTACTTCCACACACTATGTTTCCTTCTATTTTATTTTAACTTACTAAACCTAATACAGTAGTGGTTTGCTTGGGTCCCAACACAAAGATTTTAATTTTACAAGTTTGTCTTCATAAGGAATGAAGGACACAGGAAAATTTTCCAATCCAACACATTTTCCCATATTTTTAATTTTTAGGAAGAAAATGATATAGCTGAAATTACGTTAGAAGCAATATTCCAAAACATAGGAGGCCTGCAATTATGTAACAAGAAGATACGTGAAAAGAAAATTAAATGAGGACGAAGCAATCATTATCACCAAAATGTGAAGTCATATATGTGGTAAATAAAGCAACATGGTAATCATGTACCTAGATGAATATTGCCCATCATCATTGAAATTTTGATCCCGATCCCTATACTGGTCAGAGCTCCTGCTTCGAGAGCCATAATGATAATCATCTGTACTGTAGCTCCTGCCTCTGTAATCACTGTCCCGATAGTTGTCCCTCCCATAACGATCCTCTGAGTCTCTTCCATAATGATCTCCATCACGACCGTAAGAATCCCCATCCCTGTAAAAGCCCCTGTCTCGGTCCCTCCCATAGTCATAGTTTCGATCATCATCCCTTCCTCGGTATCGGTCTTCAGAGTGATAATCATCATATCTGCTGCCGCCATATCCTCCAATATCAGGATATGAGCCTGGCCTATACATTCCACCCGACGAAGACATGCTCCGGAATCTAATTTTACAAGAAAAAAGAGAACACAAAATGGATTAAAGCAAGAATAAAAGAATTCTCATGAAATAAAAATGTTCAAGGTATTCATACGGAAACAACTAGCTGGCCGCATTTATGAGATTGGATATACTGAGAAGTAGCTTAGCTTAAGGAAGCCATAGTAGAGCCCCTAGCATCTATAGAAAGATTCGTTCAGTTGTCTCATTTGATACATATAAACTTAAAAATGGCATTAAAGGAAAAATTATTCAGGCAAAATTGGGTCTATTTGGATCTCGAGGACACTAAAAAGCCTTGCAATTATTATTCTCTTTTAAAAGAAAATGTGAACATAAGGCAAAAGTGTCATCATTTTGCAATTTGGATTGTGCATGTTTCATGGAGTATAAAATAACACAATGCTCTTTCCTCATGCTCTCCATTTTTTAAAAACAAAATGATGGGAGACTAGAAAATTTGTTTTTCCAATTTTTGTGAGTCGGAGCAGAAGCCTAGTTCTGAGACTGTTTCTCCCCCTGTGTTCTGTGATAGAGAGTATATTAATCAGTCAGAAAATGGGGCTTCGAGGCTAGCTGGATGCTGTCCCAGAAGGGGAAATCCATGAATGCTATTGTCAAGGAGCTCCTTTGGAAGCAGTACTATACACAATTTGGTAGGAATGAGACAATAGAGAATTTATAGGTATTCACATGGAGGTTGAGTTTCTGATGCACAGAATAGTTGAAGCAGTAAAGGTGAAATTGCTTCCTTGGCCAAAGTTGCAGCACAAGACACAATTTTCTAGTCTTGCCAGGAGGCAAGGAATTGTAAATATTTAGTAAAAGGGTATCAATTGTATGGTTATGATGGTAAGCTGATGTAATCAGCAATATAAATGCAATTTCTCTAAGAAAAATGAAAAAAAAATGTTTTGCAATTTTCCTTTCTTGTTTCTATTTGTTCAAAAGGAACAATAAAAGCACCACTGATTGTCTACCGTGAGTTGAATATGTGCATCAGAGCTGATAGTTTGTAGGCAAATAAAAATGCACACAAGAATAAAAAAATAATAAATAAAAAACATGGCAAAGAAAACATCTCCTTGTAATTGTATCTTACTGAATGTGGATATCCCACATTCATTCTTGTGCTTGCTGAAGAAAGCAAAAGTATTCCAGGACTGCACATGAATCAAATATATTTATTGATAAACAAAGCCCAAAAGGAATATTATTAAGACCCAAACACAAACTTCCAGAACAAGGTTCCACTAAAAGAAAGAACTAATGGCAATGAGATATGGCAGGAGCATAGACTGGGAATACTCACTTGTCTCGATTAGAAGCAGCCTTCTGTCTCACTTCTGCTATTCGCTCTTTATCGTTTACAAGGACCACAAGAGACTGTGACCTCCTCCGAACATTGTTACCCTGATCCCTTCCACTTGAATCAATGTATTGGAAACCGTTCAATGTCTGATACAAGGAGCAGTTATGAAAATTCATTGTCAGTGAAACATCAATTTGAGAAGGTTTCACAAGAGGTAGCTATGCAAAATAATAAAGAGTAGCCATATAGCTAAAGAATTACTTGAATTTGATAGGCACGTTCCCTGATATCATCTATCACACGTTCAGAACCATTGGCTACCATGTATTCCAAGACAGCAAGTGCCTAAATTCAGCAAAGAAAAGAATATATATATAAGTTCAACTCAATGAGAATCAATAGGCAGCAAAATATTAACCTGACCTTCATCAAGTGCAAATGTTGTAGAAGGGGAAACGCTATGAACAGAAAAGGAGACTCCCAGTGGCTGTTTGCTTAGAAAAAATTTCTGTACTTTCAAATAGTAATAAAAAATTGCTTTGGAATGAGGAGATTTTTCAGGAAAATACCACTCTTTTTTCATATATAAAGTGAATCATTAATTTGACCTTTTTTTCATAAAAATATTTCTTTTATCTAATCTTTTCATTGAGGCCAAAATTGAAATGATATCGTCTCATAAGATAAATCTCTCATTAATAGAACTCACCAAATTAAGGAATTGCCTAATTAAAATAAACTCCATATATATATCATAATTGTAAACCACTATCCCAGTAATTAATACGTTAAACATCAACAAGAAAATGAAGTTAAAGAGGTCACAAAGAAGGAAATGAGGAAAAGAAGAAAAATGATTTTCTGAAGTAAAAGCATAAATTTAGAAAATCAACATAACAAGAACCTGATCTATTTGCTAGGTTGACAGAAAGAAACAAGACCTTGTACACATGCCGCCAGTTCCTTCCAGTATCATTAATCCGCTTCCATATTATGTTCATTATCATCTGGTACTCATGGCTGCATAGATGATAGAAACCTTATGTTACCTTGTGCCAAATAACAATAGATATCATAGGTTAACGGGAAGAAAATGCCAGAACTAACTAATTTCTTGAAGCTTGTGCAATATCTGCAAGAAGTGTGCCATGTGGACCCCATGGTTCATTGCTGGTAGCATCAAGTACCTAAAGACAGAAGAAAAAGGAACCATGACAATCCTACTGAAGATGCAAAGAAAGGATAAACACACTGAAGGGTATCAATCAATGCTATCAATTTATAAATTTAATTAAAATGTGGTCCAGAACAAATAAAGCTAAACATATTATACAAAATAAAATAAAGTTCCAGTTCCTTTGTAGTCTACTACTGTTTTGAGATTGCCTTTATTAACATCTTTCTCCATCAAGGTAAAAAAATGTGTGTAAGGTAACAGATCTCCACCTTCTGCTCTATTCCTGGAATTTTAAGCACTTTCTTGTTGACCTCTCTCTTGCTGCAAGTTGCAAAAAGTCAAATATTAAGAATCAGATGGAAATAAAGTAGTACAATATATTATCAGAAGTCAGAAACAGCTGGTTAAGTCACATGCAAGAAAGGAATGACAAATTGGGCAAGACCCGATAGTGTTCTACATTATCCTAGACAATGAGATAAAAAAAACTTGGCTTTGAAGCATTATTGCATGTCAAGAAAAAAAATATATAAGAAGATCCAAAACTTACAGATCACGAACGGTTTGATCAAAAGCCTTCTTCATTGTAGCGGATATTTAAGTTAAAAATCTTCAATTAAAGATTAGATATCCGCTACTCTTCACCAGAGGTGAAACCTGATAATTTTTTCGCTGTACTCTTCTGGCAATATTGGACTTGTAGTTTTTCTGGAAAAAAAGGGCCAACAAAGTGATCATAGATACACTTGAAGAAATTGCATAATAATGCATGAGCAGGTTCCATGATCACAACAAACACTTCCACTGAAGATAATCAAGACTATGCTGAGAAGCAAATTTTCCAAACAACAACAATAAGGTCCAGGAAAGAATCCAAATATGCAAGAGATACATAGCAAACTGAAAAAAAAAAGGGCCTGAAGGCATATGAAGAGAACCTCAAAAAATACTACCGTCTAAAAAAATGACCCGATCTGAGAGCATGGATTTTTTTATTGTTACAAGGGAAATGGAGAAAGGAACCTTACTTCCAAGAAACAACTGGATAGCAGCGATCAATTAAGTTGCGCAAAGACAATATCAAGATGAAACCCGCAAGAGATTCACCCAAATCGAGCAGGCCCAAGTATCAAGAGAAGGCCAATTTCTGCACCAGAAACTGTTGTTCTAAAAGCAATGAACACAGAATTACCAAAGAGAAACAGAAAATGAAACACATCGTAACCCAAAAACTCAAAATGGCGGAACAAGCATGGAAACTGAACCCATTAATATTCAATCGGGATTACATCAGATATGGGAAAACAGTATTTGGCATCTTCAGCAGAAATTTCAAAGCAAGCGCAACGAAATACATATCAACAGATAAAGTTCGACAGAAAAGAAAACCGAAGAAGACCCAGATCCGACAGGGAGGAGACGAGATCAAACCTGGCGGAATTGAGCCGGTCGATTATGGGTTGGGAGAAAAGATTGAGAATTTCTTCAGGGGGCCAAGATCTGACAGTAAAATCGATGGCACCTCTGGCGTTCGCAAAGAGAGAATCAAGAAAGGAAGCGGAAATTGCGAAAATGGACCGGGATTGAATAGCCTTTCGGTGTTTTTCTCCCCCTTTCCCTCTCACTACGGACGAGTTATGAAGAGAGAGAGAAAGAGAGAGAGACAGCGCAACGTCCACGCAGTTAAAAAAAAAAGGAAGAAAAAAATGTAACCTAGGAAGTAATTTTTCTTTTTTCTCACTCCAAAATTTATTCAGCGTTTCGAACCTTGGTCGGAGCAAGTGGAGGCTAGGCCAGAGTGAACAAGGAAGCAAGCCAGAAACCCGAAAAACTTGATTAAAATGGGAAAATATCACTTAAAATCCTCCGAGTTTGGTAAGTAAATTTTATAAGTTTGAAAATAGCTTGTTGAGTTATATTTGTTCTCATGTCATAACACTAAGTCCTAATCCTAACAAACCATTAAAGAGAGACGTCCTCCCATGTGATAAAAAATATATATCTAGAAAACTATTTTTTTAATTATATTGGGATAGGAAAATAAGAGAATAAAGGGATAAATAAAATTTCATAATAAAAATTAATTGTTGGACTGAGAATGATATCATTATACTAAATTCTTTTCTCTAAATGTAAAAAAGTAAAAAGTAAGTACTCTTCTCCCTAAAAGGGTATTGAAGTGGTTCGCTTCTCTAATGATTATCCATGACAAGGTTAGGGTTTTACAATTTTTTGTAAGATTTATGTGATCCAATTATACTATGGCTAAATGTAGGGTTTTCCATTTGTTAATGTGATGTGTTTTTATTTTGTTTTTTTTTCCAACATGGAAAACTCTGTAGAATTTGAAGTGCACTTTTATGAATATTGTTTGAAAGTACATCATGGTGGAAACTTTAAAGGGGGGACCTCGTTTATAAAAGTGGATAAATGGACATCCAGGATATGGACTTGAATAGATTGTTGAGCTTTGGGATCATGAAAACAATGGAAGAAATGGGATATAAAACTAATTTGGAGCAAATATTATATGGAGTTCTTGGAAAAAGTTTGAAATAAAGGTTAAGGGAACCTTATGGGGATAATCTAGTAATTGAACTTACTGGTCATCTTTGTAAGGGTAACAATTGTGAACTACATTTAAGGCACAATGTGGATGAGCCATATCCTATTGAACATATCTGCAAAACACTTGCAATAGAGGCAACCCTCAACTGAGACACCAATTTTTATAGAGGTAGTTGCAAGTGGGAATGGAGAAGCAATAGCAAGAGGACCTACTGCTGAAAGAAAAGTGACTGAAAGAAGTGGATCTATAGGGGACACTTACAATAGAAGCAGATCTATAATTAAAAGGAGTGGATTTGCAACTAAGAGTATTGATTTTGGTGATGTAGGTGAAGGAAGTGTGTAAAGACACATTTGAATCTCCTAAAAAAAGAAGGAAGTGATAGTGGGTTCAATGCATACCTTAAATGGCTTGTAGATGATGAGGGGACTGTTGGTGATGAGCATGAGATAGTAGACATTAGGGAGTAACTAAGGAGGGCTCAAAAGAAAAGAAAATATAACATCAAGGAGTTTAGGTTGCAAAATGCTCTTAACACTACAAGGGAGTTAAGAGAGGAGAAAAGGAATGGGAAGAGGATATTGGAGGAGGGTTGTGCAACAAATGAAGGTATGAGATTTCTTCTAATAATGCCTATAGCATAAAAGGGTATTAGAAGAGACAAATTTTGAGGATGAAAAGTTACTAACACATAAATCACGTAAATAGAGAAAACATAGAGGTTATTTTAGGAAGATAGTTACCTTTCCAATTTACAAATACACTTATGAGGTTTCTTGTTTCAGTGTTGGTCAAATGTTTGATGATGGCGAACAATTCAAGGATGCCATTAATTTAGCATCTATTAAATTTCAAAGAAACTTGTACTTCATAAAAAATACCACAAATTATATAAGAGTTGCATGTAGAGGAGAGCATTGTCCTTGGAGAATTTTTGGTAGATTTATGAAAAATCTAGGGGCATTTCAAGTTAACGCATTGATTGACAAACATACTTGCTGTGTGCCCATGGATTGGGGCCCAAGTAGAGCCCAATCACTATGCTTGGCCCATCTACTTTTTCTCTCCCTCCACGGCCTTCTGTCTCCTTATACACCTGTCAATCAATCCTTTCTTCTTCTCTTCTCTTCATTCTTTTGGAAACATCACTGAACACAAGCGAGAGAGAGAGGATGAGGGAGAAATTTGCACGGAGAGAAGGTGAGGTTGGAGGGTGTAATTGAAGAGGAAGAGTTAAACCAAAGGAAAGGACAGTATGTTTGAAGTAATTGAATGTTTATTTCGATCAATGTGAGTTGTGATAGTCATATACAAATTAGGACTCATAAGTTTGTTGAATAGTGTATGTACAAATATGCTTTCTGCTTAAATGGGTAGTAATGAATTTGTGTTAAATGAAATTAAAAAAAAACATGTATATGCATATATATGTACACATTGATTGAGGAGGAAATTGATTCCGGCAGTAGAAAACATAAGGGAAAAAGAAAGAAAGAAAGGAATGAGAATGAAGAAGGGAGGAGAAGGGGAAGAAAAGGGGAAAGGAAAAGGAAGAATAAGAGGGATAGGTATAGTATGGTGGGATGGAAGGGATAAGAGTATGAGAATTTAAAAATTGGAGGAATCAATTAAGTTGATTCGTTCATCACAAACATTACGTTAATTCATAAGAAGATATTTTATTTGAATATTAGAAGTATTGATAATTTTATGATATATATTGATTTTATTGTAAACAAAATGATAGGTATCGAGGAGACTCAAGATAAACACTTAGAGGATCCTGTTTTGTGATTGGTCAATTCAGGGGTTGTGAGTATATTTTTCCATTGTGAAATGCTATATCTATTATTATCAATTAGTAAACATCAATTATGAAATAGTTATTTGTTATGTCTCACTAACTATTGTCTCTAACGAATAAGTATACTTCGAATGAGTAATGACGAGAATAGGAAAAGGATAAATAGTTTTAGTAGTATTATATGCATACATATATTCTACATTATTGATGTGTTTGTGTATAGCCATGGTGACTGCTAAGCCGATGGAATAGAAATGGGCTTTACTGATTTACCACGGGTTCCCAGTGGGATATAAACATGGGACATAAGTGGCGCTAGCTCTGTTATCCCAGCAAGATATGTGAGATGATCCCTTTTCAGGACCCAGTCAAAAAAACAAAGACTAGAGAGGAGAGATAAGAAAAGAGAGACTTGAGAGTGATGAATCTACTCTCACCGTCAGAAGATAATAGGTAGCCCCACGATTTTGTGCAAAGATGAAGGGTGAGGGAAGGAGAATATTATGAGATTGATTGAGGTGTGAGGTCACGGTATTGTTGGGGAGAGAGGAGTATTAGTATTGCCATAACTTTGTTACAAAGGTAGTGCGACCTCATGGTTATTGTTTGATATGATTGAGTTCATACATTTCATTTCATAAATCGATTGGGGTTGGTTAGGCTACTGATAATAGTCTAACATCATTATATGGCCACTTGTTTAGTGGATACAATTCTTTAAAAACCTATACGTAAATTGATGCTATTTTACTTAGGAAATTTGTATTCACTAAGTTGCAGCTCACATTCTCTGCAAACTTTTCCTATAGATAAGGAAGACACTCAACTAAGTAGATCAGCACATTTTGATTTGGGGATCAACTAGGGCAAACCGTAGATAGGGCATGTGTAGAATTTGTGTATAGTTCTGTATATGATGTTACGACTTGAAATGTTTTGGAAACAACTATGTCTTGAGGTATGCATTGTTGTGTGTTGGTGAAAATTTGCTAGGTTGTGGAAAGTTGTTATTGGATATATTGGTTATAATATCTTATAACAGGTTTGAGTTACAGTTTTTATGAAAATAAGGGGAAACTCTACCAAAATTTCGGGTCGTGACGCTTGCAATGTTATGTTCAAGAATAGTAGAGTTAATAGTACATGGTTAGCTAGACACTACTTGAGCACCATTAGGGCTATAACCTCAATTAAGCTAAATGAGTTCAAAATGCTTATGAAAGAGCAATTGAGTGTGGAGGTGCCTAGAACACAATGCAAAAAAGCAAAGGAGAAGGTATACGACGCTTGCAATGTTATGTTCAAGAATAGTAGAGTTAATAGTACATGGTTAGCTAGACACTACTTGAGCACCATTAGGGCTATGCCCTCAATTAAGCTAAATGAGTTCAAAATGCTTATGAAAGAGCAATTGAGTGTGGAGGTTCCTAGAACACAATGCAGAAAAGCAAAGGAGAAGGTATATGACTTATTGGTTGGTGACATCAAAGCAGAGTATCCAATCAAGTGAGACTATGCAACTAAGTTAAGAAGATTTTGAGAGTTCTTAAATTCATATGAAAGTTATAAGACCAATACCAATTGGGCAATGCTTTTATTTTATTTTATAGATTTTATGTATGTTTTGAGGCAGTGAGAAAATACTTCCAAAGGGAATATAAACCTGTCATTAGTCTCAATAGATGTTTTTTAAAGACAGTAATGAAATGATAACTTCTTACTACTATTGATAGGGATGGGAATAATCAAGTGTTTTCAATAGCATGGGTAGTTGTTTTGGTTGAAAGCAATGAGATTTGATCCTAGTTTTTGAGTTTGTTGAAAGATGATTCGAATATGAGTTGGGTGGGGTACACAATTATATCAAACTAGTAGAATGCATGTATAGATATTCAACATTTTCACTTGATATTATAATTTCTTAATATATGATGAACTTACTGTTGTTTTCATTTACATAGGGTTTGATTCTAGTTTTAGTTGAGTTGCTCCATTGTACAAAGAATAGAATGTGTACTACACACATATATACTACTTGGGTAGGCAGTCACAAGGGTCCAAATACTCAAAAATAATTTTGAATTATTAAAAAGTCAACAACTAAGATTGATTTTAAGGAGAACATGGAAGAACTAAGGAAAATGTCACCCCAAGCTTATGAGAATTTGCTATAAAGACCAAAACCTAGGCATTGATGTAAGGTTTTTTTTTAGTCTCATTGTTAAGTGTGTTGCTATTGAGAATAGTTTATATGAAGCTTTCAATACAAGAATTCTTGAAGCTAGCTACAAGAGTATTTACCTTATGTTAGAGAACATAAAAAAGATTGTGATGGAAAGGATATACATGCCAAGGGCCAATTGTATGAAGTGGAAGAATGAATTTGGGCCTAGAATTGAAAAGAAATTAGAAGTTTTTCAAATTATCTAGGTATTGTCATGTGGTTTGAAATGGTGAAGATAGTTATGAAATTTTGGGCTGGAGCACAAAATATGTTATAGGACATGCAATTGCAGGGCATGGCAGCTCCTGGAATTCTTGGTTGTCATGTTATTTGTGCTTTGAAAAATAAGGGTATAGACATAGAAAATTATATCCATAAATTTTATATGAAGAGCATGTTTATAGAAGTTTATAGTTATGGCTTGTAACTTGTAAGAGACCCTAAGTTCTGGAATAGAAATTAGATGAATGACCTTCCAATTCCGCTATGTTAAAGAAGAACAAAGGAAGACCAAAAAAAAAAAAAAAAGGAAGAAGACTGTACTTGAAAGCCAAAGGAAGGAAGATGATGTTGAAATGCTGTTTAGAAAAGGCATAATTAATACATGCACCATATGAAAACAACTTAGATGTAATAAAAGGAAATGTAAGGGATAGTCTTAAACTGATAAGATAATAGTGAGTATTCATTAGTTTTTTTTTATTTCATTAACTTTATTTAGGTATTTGTGTTTAAGTTTATTTGTTAATTAAGTGAAGAAGAAGGCATCTATATGAAAAGAGAATAGAGGATAAGAGGAACACACTGGTCAATTAGTGAGCGTTTTAACAACAGTTGGGTTTGTTTGGTGTTATTATCCTTATAATCTTATCATTGACTTTGTTCATTACTGATCATACTTTAAATGTTTATTGATATTGTTTTCATTGACTTCAAATTACTTTTGAATATTTATTAATATTTTTTATTTCGTTAGTTTCAAATAAGTGTTTGTATCTAAGTTTATTTGGTTATTTGATAAAGAAGAGGAAGACATTTGAATAAGAAGTGACATGGCAAATGAAACACAAAGATCAATTAATGAATGCTGGTCAATTAGCGGGTACTTTAACAATAGTTGAGTTTATTTATTTAACCAAAAAAAAAAAGAATTGCTAGGGAGTTAAATAATAGTTGAGTTAATTTTTCTACTTGCTTAGTTATCAGCTATTGGGCAAAAAATAATGAGAGACAAAATGCCCCGACAAGAAATTGACCATTTACAAGACACAATAACACATGAGAGATCAAATGGCCAAAGTTAGAATTACTCAAATAGATCTTATAATATTCTCAATGTAAGTTGTGCAACATGTATACTAAATCTATATTTTAACAACTTGCATTTTTGTGGTAATATAAATAAATATGTGACAATATATATAATGACTTTGTATTCTCTTTAACCTGATATGTAGGTGAAATATTCGTGGGTAAAGAAGGTGATAATCTTTGTCAAACTTTTACCTTGAATAAGCTTCAAGTGTGATGAGAGAAGATGAAGTGAGGAGAAAGGCAATAACAACAAGCATTAGACAAATTTTATCAGTACAAGGACATGTGGGAACTCAAGGGAGTTCAATTGGAAATTAAATAGATTTTATTGCTACTGAGGCTATGATTATATTGACTTAGGTAATGCTTGCCCCATTCTGTTCAGAGGGATAAATTTCAATAGCACATTCTTCTTTTGGTTATGTTAGGTAAATTTCAATAGTACTTTAGTAACACCTTAATTATGTGTGTTAGACATAATGGATGAGGTAGTATTATGTTATCATAGAACAACTTACAATAGTATGTTTTGTTCAATCAAAATGCCATTATTTTGTTAATCTAAGTTTGTATTGTATTGAATATATTGTTATGTTCTTAACCATTATATTTTAGTAATAATATCAATATATCTTGTTTTGTAGTATAAATGCAATTTCTAATGATATTTTAAGTTGTAGCCACCAATATGTATAAAACAAAGTTGCACCCGACAATATTTTTTTATTATAAAGTAATTGTATTATAATGATAGAAATATAATACACATGGTCCTATTGCATTTCTAACACCTTAAGAATATATAAGTGGGCATTCTAAAATGTTACTAGGGCTATTATGATTATAAGAGTTGAGACATTCTACTATATTGTATATTAAGAAAAACATAAGCATGTACTAATTTTCTTCCTGTAGTATATATTTTTCTAAGTTGCAATAACCATAAGTAATCAAATCTTGCATTGAGCTGCAAACATCAATAGTGATAAGAAAAAAAACACAAATATTAATGTTATTCCTTAATATAAGTAATATTATAGTTAGCCCATAATTTACATCTTAAAACCCAATTGAAGTTTCAGAAAAAATGAGCAATCCCCATATTAAATTAACAGTTATTACATTTGTTCCATTGAAGTAGTACTTAATATTCATTTGTTTCAACTGCTTCAACTCCTTCAATTCCCTATTCATTTCCTCCATCTTCAATATCAATGACTCTAATTGTAATTCAGTAGAGGAAACCTCTTCAACTCAATTGTCTCTTTTCAATTTTTGCTCTTTAACATCAAGTGGAGAGTTAATTCACTTCAAATAGCTACATCATTTTCTTTTATAGTTGTACCTCTAACACTCAAGGAATCGCCTTCTTGGATTAGCTTTTGTGCATGATATCTTTCGCATAATTTTTATTCCATATTTATTATCACAAAAAATCAAAGAGTGCTTGGAAGTACTAAACTGCTTTCTTCATCGCATTTCTATGCTGTTGTACAAGATTTTCTGGAATAAGAACATCTTTTTCTTTTTGCTAAATTGCAAAAATAAGAACGTCAAACATTATTTACTTAATTTGAAATGAATTCAATTATTGGGTTCCAAAATATTTTTACCTTGGTTTTTTTATTATTTGACAAAGAGTGCAAAAAGAGTGTTTGGAGGGAAAGAGCCTAGGCAAATTGCAGGATACTTGTAAAGAGAATGCTTCGATGTATTACCGAAGTGGCCTCTTCAATTCTAATCAATTATAGAACCCTAACCGACTAACTCCAATTCTTCTCTTGACCATTCACTTCGACCTGAATATTGATTAAGAATCTTCAATCCTTGAACTTTGTTGTAAAAATGATCAAGGAATTTCTTTGGGAAAGAGGAATTTGATGGGAACTTTATGACAAGGTCTTCCACCTCTCATTTTCTTTATGATTTGGGATTTTTTTATTGAAATAAAGGGAAAAAGTGGTCTCATGTGCTTTTTAAGTTTGCCACATTAGATAGTGGACACATCAGTAGACATATACTATGTAAGTGATATTTTTTGTCACATGGGACAACATTAATGGAATTTAGTCCACGTAAACCTCTAATTAACAACCCTTTAAGATTAGGACTCACTATTGTGATGGAAGTGAACCAATAGGACTCAATGAACTGTTTTCAAACTTATAGGACTTACTAAAAAATACAAACTTATATGATTTACAATAACATTTTCCCTAATAAAAGTTACCGGTATGAGTAAACTTTCAAATATAATAATACATAATGATGTTACTGGTTGAATATATATTGATAAATAACCTCTTTGGCATGAACTTTGGTTAAACCCCCAAAATTTTCAGCAATCTACACAAACTTGTCCTATTGTTTCACTTCATTTTACTAAACGGTTTTTGTTGATAATCTTAACAAAAGTGTATTGTGCTATTAAATAAGAGTGACATGTCCTTGAAGAAATTAAAATATAATATAATAAGAGGAGTGTAGAGACATTGAGAATGATAAGCGTGATAAGTCTTAAACTAAACCACAAAGATTATTAATATGAGCAACTCACTTATTACATAAATAAACAACTTATTTATAGGCTTAGAGAAAACAACTAATTGAGAAATGAATAAATAGAGAACATGAAAATTACATCAATTTGATAATATAAGATCATAGAAATATAAACTAATTTATTTAATTGATACGACCATATCATAAATATTATACTTCCTAATATATGAATACGATGTGTCTATAACAGTCTTTAATGCCCTCGTTGTTGTCTATTAAATTTAAGGAAAACACTTATAGAAGACTGCTTAGACTATGCAATTAAAATTTCACCCAAAGAAATGGGATTTTGAAATTTATTTTCTAACTATTCATACTTTTGAGGACTCAAACTTTGACACAAGAAACATATCAGCCACGTTCTCTCTCTCTTTCTCTGTGCATTTTCAAAACAGTTCTACATATAAGCTCATATATAAAAATCACTACTTTGCTTATGAGATTCTGTTCTATTAAAACATTTTGCAAATAAGTAGTTGAAACTTCCACACTTAAGTGGTTACATCAACTTTTGGAAAAACCATAACCATGGTGCCAACTTCGCTACTGAGGCATGACAATTCAAAGGTAGAATGAGACTTTTTTTTTATTTATATGGTAGTCGTCCATTCTCGCTTGATATGTTGAAGGTTTGGATAACCAAATAAAAAATTGCTTGGATAAATTCCTTCTTTTTTGCACACACTAATGAGGGGACGATGTACTATATGTTTTCTAATTCATAAAAATGGATTTATGCTAAAGAAGCAAACTACTGGTTCAAAAAGAGTTTTGAAAGGCACTATATACATTTGATTTTGGACACAATGATCTTTCCATTGGGTTTAGTAAGTTGAGTTTTGATCAGCTAAGAACTGCATTGTCTGATATAGCAAATCAGTTAACTTTAGTGGTCCAAGTGAGGATTTGGATTTTTTAGTTAATAAGAGATGAGATGACAAGTTGGATACATTAGTGTTATATTGAATAATTTTATGCCAAATTTGAGTGATCATATTAAGTCAAAGATAAAAAAAAAATTACAACCTCGGACAATTTAGTTAGTTCATCAATGGAATAAAGGGTATATAAGTTTCCATTAGGTACTCTCTATGTTCTCTAACATCTATCTCAATCAAGATAAGAAGGTTTTCGGCTATTTACAATTTCTTTTTAGTTATGAACCTGCTTGTTTTACTTATATCCGTATTTGAATTTTTAGAAAATATATGAGAAAGGCTTCAGAACATGTAACAAGGGCATTAAGGGCATTTCACACTCACTTAACGGCACAATGACACTCCCATTGAGGTTTTTAATGAAAATTGTTCATTATGGTACACGTAAAATGAAAAGATGAGTTCGTGTAGATACCTGAAAAAAAAAAAGAGTTCATGATAGGAATGGGAATTTGACCAAAGTTCATGGCCAAATAGGCCATTTACCCAATATATAGTTATCTACACGTGTCATCCTATAAATAAAATTTACATGGTCTTATTACGTATTAAATATATAGTTCACTTATATAAGTTAAATTGATTCAATAAAGAGTTAATTTTTCATATACACAAAAATCATATATGCTATTTTTCTTTAAGGACAAAATATATTAAATCACCTTAATCAAGACAATCATTTTTTGATTGCATCACTTTTACATTAAGATTTAATTTAATTATTTAATTGCAATTTGTTCCCTAAATTTTCTATGGGATCCCTTCAACGCTTCCCTAGCTTTCCCTCTTGGTGCAACAAGCTAGGGTTGGCTACCCGTAACAATCTCTGGTTATTAGGCCTGGCCAGCCCGATAAGTAAACTCTAATGAGTTGGCCCAATAACAATTTAAACAGTTGAGATTCTCATCTGACCATCTAGTATAGACAAAAGTATAGTAAGGCAAACTACTTCAATGTACTTACTATTACCCGATCGATACATAGTGTGATAGCATGTAATGTCGACCGACAATATGATAGACATTAGGGCACACATGGTACTGGGCCATCAATGTGATAAATTTAGCACATTATAAGATCATATCGGGCTATGGTTCAATATGATAAATTTTCTTTTAGCTATATTGATGATGATTCGACCTGATAAGGATGGAAACTAATGGTTTTACTAGGCCAAGCAATTTTTGACATGATACTGTAATATAACATGACACGACACGGAGTTAGACAGGTTTAGGTTAAGTATAAACATGTTTTGTATCTAAATAAGCATGTTAAGACATATTGAACTTATGTAATCCAATAAAATACAATTAAATCCACTTAAGTAAATGTGTTTAAGTGTGTATTGAACTTGTTAACCCTTTTAATATGTTTAAATGTGTACATATCATGCTTATCGTATTAATTGTGATAATCGTGTATCGTGTAAATGGTTTATTTAGATATATTTAAATTATATGGATTAAACAGATCGTGTCATGTCAATCCACAATAAGCAGGTTAGACATTTTTTACCTTATTTAGTAAACCAGTCAAAGAGTTTCTCACAGGAATTTGTTTACACATGACACGACAAGGGTTGCCATGCCGAAATTTTCTAGCCTATAGTGGGCTATATAGGTGTATAAATTTGGTCTCAATTCCCAGAGCCTTCGACTGTTCTACATTTGTCAATTCGGGTCATGTCATCACTCTTGTTTCTAGTATAGCCACTTTGTCCACTTTATGCATATTAACATGGTCAAGGACTACATTATACTTAATGGGATCATCATGACACCTTATAACCTAGTTGATAGCAATGAAGTTTGTCACACTTAGCGAAGCTACAATGTGCATAGATAGATTTATCCCTATGTCCTTTGCATGTGCTTGCTGCTAGAGTAGCTTCTTGAGGAAAAGAATTATTCCGTGTAGTCATGATGGCAAAGGTGATGGTGTCTGCTACCCGAGGTTGGACCAAGGCCAATGATGCATTGCCTTTCCTCCTGGACTACCAAGTGAAATACCTTGAACAGAGACAACAGTAGATCAATCATTAGGAGTCGAGTTCTCACACCTGCACACAACTACTCATTGAGTCCCATAAAAAATTGCATCACGGTGTCTTGCTGCTAGTATTCTACCCAATCTTTCATAGCATGTGGCTACAAGCTGAAAGTTGTTAATAGTTCCACAATTCATCCCATAGAACTTTCAATTTAATGAAATACAAATAGATATCTAGAGATCCTTGTGATAGAGTACTTAGCTATTGTTTAAATTGAAAAATTCAAGGCAAATAGCGTTGATGAAACCTTTAGCATCGGCCCTTCTAGACAACTTGGGCCGTTTCCATGTATAATAGAGATTTTGCAATATCCTTCAGGACTGAGTTGATGATCCAAGATAGAACCATGTTGTTACATATCATCCGAATACTTGATGAAGAATTTGTCTCTAGTGGTTGCATAAATGCCCTGTCGATGAAATCTAGTATAATTTTTAGCACTAAGTGCCATATACATCATTTTACACCATGAATAAGAGTTAGGACCAATCAACACATGTGATACAAGGGCTAGTACTAAATTATCACTATAGTGTAAGAAATATGAACTGTGGATATTTCCATATGAGCAGTAGAATTGTATTGAGAAGAGAACTACAGTACCTGGAATCTATCGTTATGATTACTGGAATGATTGTCCTCCTACGAAGGAACAAACAATTGATTAGCAGAAGAATTGCTCTGATACCATCTTACAACTATATATTGTGCTAGTGAAGCCTTGTTTCATGCTACTTAGAATAGAGATGCATGGTGAGAGAGAGAGAGAGAGTGTGGAAACGAGAAATGAGGAAGAAAAGTACCACTTTAATACAAAATTTTTAAAATGTAATTCTGTAATACATTTTCTTTTAAATATACTATATTTTAGTATATTCTGTTAGTTTTTTACTAATGCTGTCAAATTTTGATGACGTGGACGGCCTACGTAGCGCTTCTTGATGACATGGTTTTATGTTTCAAATATGTGGATTGCCATGTAGCACACGGTGAGACCCACTATTTATTTCTTCCTTTCTCTCTCTACACCTCTCTCTATCTCTCTCTCTCTTTCTTGGCTCTCTCTCCCTAGCTCTTGCTGGCATCCTCTCTCTCTCTCTCTCTCTCTTCCTCTATCTCTCAACCTAGATTCAATTAAATTTTTTTTACCGTCTAATAACATCTATTTTTTTCTAACTATCTTTTATTTATGAAATTTTCTTTTTTTACAAAATGATAATAATATAACATAGTAGTATAATAAAGGGTAATTAACACATAATTCGATCTCAAGATTGATCTTCAAAAAAATTTATAATAAAAAATTAACTCAAAAAAGCTAAAATTTGGTAATAAGATAGTAAAATTAGTACTAAATATTTTCTTGATCTCTCTCGCGTTAAAATTTTGTGACAATTAATTGAACTTTTTTACTCTTCTCTTCTCTTCTTATTTTTATGTGGGAGGCTTCCCTCCCCCCAAATCAGGAAGCCTCCCACATAAAAATGAGAAGAGAAGAGTAAGAAGGTTCAATTAATTGTCACAAAATTTTAACGCTAGAGAGATTAAGAAAATATTTTGTACTAATTTTACTATCTTATTACCAAATTTTAGCTTTTTTGAGTTAATTTTTTATTATAAAATTTTTTTAAGATCAATATTGAGATCGAATTATGTGTTAATTATCCTTTATTATACTACTATGTTATATTATTATCATTTTGTAAAAAAAAGAAAAATTCATAAATAAAAGATAGTTAGAAAAAAATAGATGTTATTAGACGGTAAAAAAAAATTAATTGAATCTAGTTTGAGAGATAGAGGAAGAGAGTGAGAGCGAGAGCGTGCAAGCGAGAGAGAGGGGGAGAGAGCGTGAGTGAGAGAGTGTGTGCGAGAGAGAGCTGAGCGAGAGAGAGAAAGAGAGAGAGAGGATGCGAGCAAGAGAGAGAAAGAGAGGGAGAGAGAGCCGAGCGAGAGAGAGAGGGAGAGAGTTGAGCGAGAGAGAGAGAGAGGGAGAGAGAGAGCCGAGTGAGAGAGTGAAATAGAGAGAGAGCCAAGAGAAAGAGAGAGAGAGAGGTGTAGAGAGAGAGAGGAAGAAATAAATAGTGAGTTCCACCATGTGCCACGTGGCAATTTACATATTTGAAACATGAAGTCACGTCATCAAGGAGCGTCATGTAGGCCGTCCACGTCATCAAAAATTGACGGCGTTAGTAAAAAGTTAACGGAATGTACTAAAGTGTAGTATATTTGAAAGAAAATATATCACGGAGTTACATTTTAAAAATTTTGTATCAAAGTATTACATTAGTAAAATATTTTATACTAACTCTGTAAGTTTTCCGAATTACGTGTATACACACACTTATAGATGCACCTTACAATGATTATGTAGTGACTAACTCTGCCCTTCTTAACTGTTAATAACAGTACAATATGCATTGATTAGCTCAGTGCGCGCTTACACAGTAAATCCATATTTAGCTCTCAGTATCGTGTGATTTTTCGTTTTATAAATGAGACTAGACAAAGCCCTATTTGTCGTGTGTGTGTGTGTGTCTATATATATATATATTAATTGTTTTAATTCTCCTTTAACAAATGCATATGGAAAGATCAAACATCACAGTTACATGGTCCCACTTTGAAGCAATTGCATTATATAAATATAAATTGAAGAATGTCCCTCTTATTAATATTACTACTAGCTGGGAATAAATTACCGTAGATGAAATTGAAGCCCATTGAGCAGTTCCTTCTGGGAAGGGGTGTGTTGATGTTAGGTTAATATCTCAATCAAGCATGAATTTTGATAACTTTCCTAAATTTAGTATGATTTTTTTTGTATATCTCGATTAAATACTAATTATGTATTATTTATCAATTTTAACATAAAATTTCATTTTCCCATCAATTCATACTATATGGCACATTGATTTTGCTAATGTGACTGGTTGTAGATTACGTGGCATTGATGTGAAACAATGCCATATATGATAGCTTAATGAAAAATAAATACCATTCTAAATTCAATAAAGGACACGTAATTGAAGGCCGATAAGGATACTAAATAAAAGTTCACGCTAAATTTAGAAAGGTGGCTGAATTTCATGGTCAATGGAGATACTTACCCATGGGTGGCAACTCCCCTCTGCTGGCACAATCAAAATCTTCTGGCTTTCTAACACTAAAAAAATATTTTCTTCTCTTAATCGGTTAGTCCATACCTCTCTTGTTTTTCACCACTTTCCTCTATCAGTAGGTTGAGAATGATCTCGTTTGAGTGTATGTGGGATTGATTCTGATCCTAAGGCACTCTCCCATGAGTTTCAAATTCCTGGATAATATTTCCTTCTCTTCAGATCATCTCATGAGAGATTTGCTTCTTAGCGACGAATTCAACTCAACCCAAAGTAATATATATATATATATATATATATGCTGTGGAAAATGTTATGAGGAAAATTTTAAAAACTGAAGTCAGAAAACGGTATTAGGAAAATTATAATTGTTATAAATATTTAAAAATTTTAAAAATAATATAAATTAACAGATAAAATTAATTAGAGAAATTTTGAAAAAGGAAATAAATTAATAAAACAAAAAGTATAAAGGCTTATAAAATCTGAAAATAAAATTATAAAAATAGAATAAAATTCATATTCGAAATGGCATCCAGCATCATCATATCACAACTAGGACTAGGAACTTAGCATCAATTGTTGGGTTCGCCTAGGAATACATACCATCCTCCCTCATTGGATAATGATTAAAAGTTTTGAAAATTTGCAAAGCCTCAACTAGTTACTATGAAATTTGTTGAAATAAGTTTGTTTAGATGGTTAATCACATTTTTTCTCTTAAATAAGATTTTAAATTTGACTCTTATAAATTAAGAAAATTTTATCCTTGGTATGTTAACCCCGTTCGAGTCTAGATTACTTAGAGTTCATTAGATTTATGAGCATGAGATCGTGGTTTAGATAAAAACAATTTGTCAAATTTATATGTACTAGTTAACCCCGCCTCTAAAATCTTCAACTTTTGAGAAACCTACCGGCCTCAATTAAAGCTGGCCTCTGGAGGCCAAAATCTAAAACTTTATAGCTAATTTGGTGATATAAAGTAATTTTTATTTTATCGGGCATTTTCTCACCTCTATTAGCTGTTTTTCCGATAGGTTTCTATTTCTTCCTCTACCACCAAAATCATCCATATCAACTGCAGTACCGCTTATTCTCCATTTTGGCTATCCTCCATCCGTTTTCCCTGCTATTTCGAAGACTTAATATGAAATTGGATACTATAGACTACTTATTAAGATGCATGTCATGAATTAAGAAATAGAGAGATTTATGTCTTGGCCCAAAACTCTAAATTTAATCAATTTGAACATGTCCGTTGGAAGTTATTGTGCCGTTAGTTTTTTCGGTGAGATTATTAGTTTATTAGTTGGTAGGAGCTTTTACATATCATGCATGCCTAATTATTCATATTCTGCGATAAGAAATCCAACAGAGACCCATATGAGGGGAAGGAAAAAAATATCTTCGTTACTAAAAGCAATCTTATTGAATTCATATATGGAGTAGAGGGATTGTCCCATCAGTAGGAGAATTGAAGCCTAACAATCCAAGCCCATACAACTTCTTCACAACGCCACAACCAGTAATTAGATCAACAATGAATAAACTCGTCTTCGATCTTGCTTCACATTGACCTCTGAGCCAGGCCCATGAAGGCTATCCGAGAAACACAAATTGTGACAGTGACGTGAAAAGTCAAGCACCGAAGAGACTGAGAGTAGTAAGTTTGAAGTACATAAGTAGCTCATGGATGGATCTTCAAGCATCGAATTCTGCAATAGTAAGGCCTAAATCATCCACCAATAGGTACCTCTTTTATTGTGCTCTTGAAACTAGAATCTGCACCAGTTTTTGAAGAATGTTGTGTTATAACATATGAATTATGTTAGAATAGGGCAATGTAATGGAAGATATGAGATTGAAAACTTACTTGAATTATGAGGAGCTAAGCAATAGGAGCTTAGTAAATCGTTGGAGGTGGTGGAGATGCATACATGTACACCGGAGGAGGTGGTGATTTTACAGGTGGTGGAGGAGAGGTGTAGTGGTAGGGAGGAGGGGGTGATGATGAAGGAGGAGGTGGAGACTTGTAGATGTAGTGGGGAGGTGGAGAGGGTGATGGTGGGGGAGGGGACTTGTAAATATATGGTGGTGGAGGAGATGGTGATGGAGGGGGTGGAGACTTATAGACATAAGGAGGCGGTGGAGGTGGGGACCTGTAGACATAGGCTGTCGGTGGAGATGGGGATGGAGGTGGAGGAGACTTGTAGATATACGGTAGAGGTGGAGATGGGGACGGTGGTGGAGGAGACTTGTAGACATAAGGTGGAGGTGGAGGAGAATTGTAGACATATTTGGGTGGTGGTGGCGGAGGAGATTTATAGACATATGGTGGCGGTGGAGGAGAGGTGTAGACATACTTGGGTGGAGGAGGTGGGGGAGATTTGTACACATAAGGTGGCGGTGGAGGAGAGGTGTAGACATACTTGGGTGGAGGTGGGGGAGAATTGTAGACATAAGGTGGTGGTGGAGGTGGGGGAGATTTGTACACATAAGGTGGCGGTGGAGGAGAGGTGTAGACATACTTGGGTGGAGGAGGTGGGGGAGATTTGTAGACATAAGATGGTGGTGGAGGAGAGCTATAGACATACTTGGGTGGAGGAGGTGGGGGAGATTTGTACACATAAGGTGGTGGTGGAGGAGAGGTGTAGACATACTTGGGTGGAGGAGGTGGGGGGGATTTGTACATATAAGGTGGCAATGGAGGAGAGCTATAGATATATTTTGGTGGAGGCGGTGGTGGAGACTTACAGACGTAGGGAGCCGGTGGATGCTTTGATTTCTTGCATTCCTTGTAAGGAGTCTTTGGAGCATAAGCAAATCCTTTAGCAATGAGCTCAACTTCATAGCTTGTCTTTGATTTGACTTGAAGGTGAGCACCCATAGCACCATCATGCATGTTAGTTGGGACGTTGCAAGACGAACCCTTGGGTGCTGCATGCAGCTTGGCCTTGCACGCCTTAGATCCATACTTCAAGTAGTTGAATCCCTCAACAGTAATGCTGTACTTGCCGTTGATCCTTGTTTTGCCGTAAGCCTTAATCTCCTTGTCACCTGCCCTGCATGTGACCTCGACGATAGCACCTAAAAGCAAGTTTTTAGTTAGACCTTTTGGTGTAAAAGACTAAGTTCTTGAGTCAGTCCTTTGCAAGCATTGCTTCATCTTACATAGGTGACATTGAGAAGCAATATACTCATAAATAGCAACATGTAATTACACTTAGGGTAATTATTTTATACCTTTATGGTGTCTCTTCACAAGGCCTGATTTCATTGGATGCTCCCAATCATAACATCTGAAGCAATATACTCTCCCAACAACTTTGACTGCGAGATGATGGGTTGGAGGGGGTGGGGAAGTGCAGTAGTAAGGAACTGGAGACTTTACTGGTGGAGGAGGGGACTTGTAATAGTACGGAGGTGGGTGAGACCTTTTAGGCGGTGGTGGTGAAGTGTAGTAGTAAGGTGGTGGCATGGCCTTCTTATGCTGTGGAGGTGGTGGAGATTTGTAATAGTATGCTGGCGGAGGTGACTTTTTAGGCGGTGGTGGAGAGCTGTAGGGGTAAGGTGGTGGAGGAGACTTCTTTGGTGGGGGTGGAGAGGTATAATAGTAAGGTGTTGGTTCTGCTTTCTTTGGAGGTGGTGGTGGTGGTGGTGATTTGTAGTAGTAGTGTGATGGAGGCGACTTCTTAGGTGGCGGTGGGGACTTGTATATGTAAGGGGGAGGAGGAGATGGTGATGGTGGTGGTGGAGACTTGTACATGTATGGTGGTGGCGGGGAAGGAGATGGTGGAGGTGGAGATTTGTAGACATAAGGTGGTGGTGGAGAAGGTGAAGGTGGGGGTGGAGATTTGTAGTAGTAGTGTGGTGGTGGAGACTTCTTAGGTGGCGGCGGAGACTTGTACATGTAAGGAGGTGGTGGCGAAGGTGAAGGTGGGGGTGGAGATTTGTAGTAGTAGTGTGGTGGTGGTGACTCCTTAGGTGGGGGTGGAGATTTGTAGTAGTAGTGTGGTGGTGGTGACTCCTTAGGTGGGGGTGGAGATTTGTAGTAGTAGTGTGGTGGTGGTGACTCCTTGGGTGGTGGTGGGGATTTGTATGTGTATGGTGGGGGTGGTGGTGGTGATGGTGGTGGCGGAGACTCGTATACATAAGGTGGTGGTGGTGACTCGTATACATACGGTGGGGGTGGTGATGGGGATGGTGGCGGTGGAGACGTGTATATGTAAGGAGGTGGTGGTGAAGGTGGAGGTGGTGGTGGAGATTTATAAATGTAATGTGGCGGAGGAGAGGGCGATGGTGGAGGTGGGGAAGAGTACAAGTATCCATTGGCACGGACAGAAGCGAAATTGCTCGATAATGTTAGTGCCACAAGTGCCACGGCCATTGCATGCCACAGACGAGCCCCGGCGGGGCCGCCCGCCAAGCAACCCATCACCGGAAAGGTCAACGCTTGCCCGAATAGCTTTGTCGTCCTCTCCAAGTGATAGTAGAAAGGGTCTGAGAGAATTAAATTAGGGAGATGAGAGAGAATTTGACGGTGATGGAAAGGAACGTCGAGGGGAGCAAGTATTTATAGAATTGGGAGTCAGGAGTCAATACAATTGATGGAAGTGGGGTGCCATCTAATCATGACCAATGAGCAATTAAGTAAATCGGGGCACTCTCCAGCTCTATCCCCATGTGTAACGCAAGTAGAGAACGTGCAAGAGGAGAGAGATCATTGCTAAAACGTGAAATTCTTCTTGGCATCATTTATGTAGATATTCAATAGAATAACAATTGATTCATATTTGACACAATAAGCTCATTAACTGATAAATCATTCACAACTATGAAGATAGAGCAGATTATACAATGATTCGAGGAGAATTAGTCTCAGCTAATCTATCGAAGACAACCGTAAAAGACATTGAAATATGGGAAATGTCATACGAAAGAAAGATAGTTTTAATGTTACGGGGGTGACCAATATTATTTAAATAAAATGTTAGAGGGAAAGTATGAATGAATAAATAAAATATCACGAGAATTTTTTTTGTATCTAGGAAAATTTTCAATAAATTTCAATTTTATCTACACTAATGTATTCTAGATTTATGGAAATCGGGATATATTTATATTCAAATCAATTTTGATAAATTATAATAATCATCCAAAGATATTGATGGGGGAAATTCTTGAATTTCTTATATCGCGTAATTTGTTGAAGGTGGCACCGGGATTATTGTGGCCCACGTGCAATATAGAAATGTGCGTTTCTCCATGCACGTCCGTTCCTCTTCTGTCTCCTCCTTTAAGTTAAGGCTGGCCCACTATTATGAGGATAGCATGTGAGATTGCTCGACTTGACCCGCAGCTCTCGCAAGAAATTTCGATACATGTATATCACTGATAAGCCACTACTTTCCTGGAAAATTCTGTGTTGCTGAAATTTATAGAGAAGATAATAATGTGGCACAGTGCGTCATGAATAATTCACAAGGTCTACGGTGGATTCAACCGTTACGCACCTAACCGTGGGCGAGGCTACCCACATGTACACTTGCACATAAATTCATAAGAATTAGTGGGTTTACGTACTATTTATAAATTAGGAGAAAATCAACTCTAATCATATGAAAAAAAGGAAAAAATTAAATATCTATTAGTATTTTGAGTAAAATTCTTCAAAATATATGTAATTAGTTATATGTAAAAATCTACTTAAAAATGTACATGGTATATTTAATGTTGAGTTATTTCAATAAAAATTTAATTGATTTCTTCAAAATAACTGTATCAATACTTTATTTAACTTTTTTTAATAGAATTTTGATCCCCATACTTAATCCCTATTTTTTGTTTGCTTTCTCAATTAGAATGGAGGTTTGTAATATTGAAGAAGTTAAAGAGTAAAAGTATACGAAAAATTCATCAATAAAAATCAAATATTTTGCTGTCGGTCTATATATTATAATTTACATGGCGCGTTAAATCATGTAATATGGTTAACGAAAACATACGAGACACAGCCACGTGGACTCCGTGGGTCTATAATGGCTAAAAGACTATTTTACCCCTCACCATTCTTCCTTCATTTGAAATTAAGAGAGGGTGAATAATTAATTCCGGGTCCTCCTCCTTCCTCCCGCACCCAACCCTAATTTCCCACCGAACCCTATAAATAAATAAATATATATATATATATATATATATATATCATGTATGGGGGTGAAAGTGGGCGGGACCGAATTATTATGTCCCACATGTAATAGAAATACGTTTTGTCCAGGCATGCACGTCGACTGCACTTCATTCTAATCTCCCTCGTTAAGTTATGAAGGCTGCTGGCAACTTCATAAAGGAACATCCTCGGAATTTTGATTTTCACATGGGTTCACGACGATTACCAGATAAGCATGTGACACTGTCCAGCGATTGACCCGCAGCTTTCTCATGAAAGTTCTGTCCCGGACAACACACGCACACATACATATTGCTGATAGAGCTTCTATTAGTATTGTTAAAAGTGCGGTCCGGACTAGTTCAAAATGGGTTTAAAATCATTAGATTCGGTTATGATTCGACCCGTTTATTTAACGGGTCAGTCTAGTTACGAGTCACGGTTCAAACGAATTTGAACCGTCCTAAAACCGTTTATAAATAGGTCGGTTAACGGTCCGGATTGGTTTGGCCCGTAAACCGTCCATCTTTTTAATTTTTTTAAAAAATTATTTTAAATTGACCTAACAAAATATAACTATTGATTTACATGATTTTTGGGGTCCAGACTGATTTTCAACAGTTTCAGGTTTGTTTCAGCAGGGTAACGGTTTGGACTAATTACGGTTCAACAATCCATATTTATGAACCGGCCCATAACCGCCTCCAACCCAATAAGAATAGTTAAGTGACGGATTATGAGCGGTCTGGGCCAGTTTTGATTTGGACGGTCTAGTTTCGGTCCAGTTACGGGCCAGCCCGGCCCGTTTAACATATCTATCCTCTACTTTCCTGAAGATTCTTTGGGACTGGAATTAGTAAAGAAGATAATACAGTAATTCATTCGATAGTTAGCTCATAAAGTTGTGCGTCGGACTTCCTCCCTCACGTGTCTATTCTTCAATGATTGACCAGTGTATTTGCACATAAACTTACATAAATGGATGAGTTTAGAGGATGTTCATGAGTTTAACTCATCCATATAAAGAAAAGGGTAAAATTGAATGTTTTATGGGTTACCTCATGGTCTGTTCTGTAAGCAGGAGATCAAACTCCTTTGATTTATATTTTTTTGAGAGAGCTACTCTATTCTCTCAAATCCATAAATAAAATAAATTATTTTTAGTGATAAAAAAGCATGGGTAAATAGTCTTAAAAAAATATGTTGAATTAAATTCCTTATATTATCACATTATTCGTCGATATTAAAACTGACAAATGTTATAATGTCTCGAAATTTAACTCCACTGTAAAGTTACCATCAAATGCTAACAGCCCAAGTAAGTGAAATATATTGTTGTACACGTAGACCCCATTATAATATATTACGTCACGTGCACAGTCAACATTTTATAGTGTTTTGTTAGGAGTTAATCTTCATCACATTATGATAAAAAAATGTAGATCGCATGTCAATTTGGGCAATCAACGAACCATATGATAATGTAAAAAAATTTTGGAATTTGACATGATTTTATAGCCGATTCACTATATTTTATTAATATTTCAAACGAATCTCTTTAAAATGTACGTTACCCACCCATACGTATATAATTTACTCAAAGACATCCATAATACACTTGAGCCTTATAATTTATCATAATAGGGCCGGCGGACCTCACAAAAATGAGAAGAATTTTAAATCCCTTTTTTCTGAAATTGAAAATAATTAAGAATTTTGTGAGCTGGACAGTCGGGTATGAGCATCAATGGTTATTTTACAATTAAAAAAAAAACAAAAGTCAGAAACACAAAGGTTCCTATTGGTTTCCTCCGTCTACTGCCATCCTTTAATTAATTGAGTATCGCAGAAGTCAAACCCATCGAAAATAATAATTATCTTAAATTAGCTTGATGCCAGTAGTGTGCGTCGAGAATTAAACGTCACGGGGAACAACTCCTGTTGGACGGTAATCAACCGGTCGAACACAGTTAGGAGTTGAATACAATCACCATTTTCATTTCCATGTTGGGTTCGGCTAATTCCATCAAAACACGTTAAATTGTGATAAAATTGTGGAAAATTATCCTTTCGAAGGACTATAACCTCGGGCTAGTAGGAGTGTTTATGGTTAGTGTTATTAAAAGTGTGTTTTAGGTTGGTTTTGGGTTAGTTCAAAATGAATCTGGAACCGTTTGACCCAATTATAGTTCAGTTGATTTGTTTAATGGGCCGGTTCGGTTACGAGTCACAGTTCATGTAAATATGAACCGGCTTAAAACCGTTTATAAACTGGTCAGTTAACGGTTCGAGCATGTTTGGCTCATGAATCGTCCATCTTTTTAAGTTTTTTTAAAAAATTATTTTAAATAAATATTTTTTGATTTTTTGATTTTAAATTGACCGACAAAAATTCAATAATTGATTTATAAGATTTTTAGCAGTCCGGGCCGGTTACGGTTCCAAGCCGGCTTCTAAATAATTCTGGAACGATTTAGCAGAATAATGATCTATGCTAGTTACGATTTAACGGATCAATATTTCAGAATCTGCCCTCAAACGCCCCCTAATCCAATAAGAACGATTATGGGCTAGGTTAGAGCTATCGAGCCAGTTATGAGTCAATCTCACCCGTTTAACATCTCTATTTACAGTCCCGTTCACTTCGGAAAATCACTTTTTTTTATATCAAGTTCAAATCTTATTCACTCTATCTCGAGATGTCCAAACCATGCGCGAATGCCTTTTTGCAATTTAGTTGACCGGCTTAGCTCTCTAAAGTATGTGTATCTTAATAAATTAAATGTAATCGGCACGATTTGATTTGAAATTAATTGAAAAAAATGCTTAAAAATCATAAATTTCCACTTTCTCTTTAAGAATTTGTTTGTACTCTTATATTTTTATTATGTTTAGTGATCATTTATAAGATTGGTTTAGTTCATATCTTCTTGACAGAAATTGCAACAATAGCAAACCAGTTCGAACCATTCCATTATTTTCTTTCAGGGTCTGAGTCGACTTCTTTTGGGTTTTTTGAACACCCTCACTTGCAAGTACTCGGCTGCCCTTGCTCGAGAGTGACGATTCAATTTCTACCGTAACGAGGCTCATCCACAATACTATAAACGATCACCTGATTTGTTATGACAATTTGAAAAGGACGTAATAATATATCTCAAATTTCACTTTTACACACCAATCCCGTATCAAATCCCAGTTTTAGGAAAGAATATTGGAATTTTATTTTTCAACTGGACCTCGGCTTCTCTCTCGTATCATTTCATTTTTTTATCTTCCATGAATTGCGGGTCAGAAGCTAGCCCTCTTGTTTATATCCTCTGCCAGTGGCCAATGATTGGAGGCCCAACCGTCCAACTTCGAGCTAGGCTGGCTTCCACTGCGTGGATCCGCCCTCCTAAGCCAGTCAACGCGTTACAGACGTTGACCCATAAAAATGATTCCTTACTTGTCGACATGCCAATTATTCCTTAATGAATCTATGTTTGAATTGATCAATTTAATTAACAAAGGGTAAAACAAGCCTATCTTAGGAAAGAGACATTTAGTCACGAAAAATGTTGGAATCTTGTTGTTTTTTTTCCCTTTCTTTTTTACGGAAAAAATATCTTACCCAAATCATGGCCGAAACAGGGTTATATCTATTCAAGCCACAATACCCTCTATTCATCTCACTTGTACATTTCCAATTACTCACGTTCTTCTCTTCTATTCTTTTTTCTTTAATAAATAAATTATTATTATGAAAGTATTAAATCCTCACTAATTAAACTAGAGCTATATTGGTCCACTTATCTAAGGTAAAACTCTCTCACTCTATAATTTAAAATACTTGAATTTGATATTTTATTTTTAAAAAAATAGATGTCGAACTATTTTAACTAACTTATACATCGTCTTCTATATGTGCAGAATGGCAAGTCAAATCCTTATTATTTTAATAGCACACTCAGCATCATCCCTCAGAGTTGGCCTCCATGACGGGTGGTACCTTCAAGTAGGAAGCCCGATGAAAGGTCTAAGTGGCTGTTATCTACGAGGCAGATGCGATGGCACGTGATTGATAAAGGTTTCTTCTGGTCAATTTCTCTCATATTTGTACCCCCATCATCATTTTATTTTCAAAGATATGAGTTTATAATTGAAAGTAACATAAAATTTTTTTAAAGCATTTTTCAATTCCAATGGCACTCAAACACTTATGGCATCCACCTGCATATATTTCGATTAATTTTTACGCAGATCAATGCGCTTGCATGCATCTCCTAGGTTCTGTGCTAGTTTCCATTTATAGGGAAAGATCATCTTTGGTTCATAGGAATTCAATGAAATAAAAAATGACCAGACACTATTGATGTCCACATAATCATGAAATATTACGCTCGTGATTAATTTGTAAACTGCTCCCATAATTGAGCCATGAGGCCACTATATGTATTCCATCTGGTTGTGGAATCCTCTCACCCATTTCCCCGAATGCTACACTGAAACCATGGTGATGATACTTGGTTAGTGGTACTTTCTTTCCATGTGTCACAATATATGACACTCTGTAAATAGGCGCTTTAGGGCAATCTATAGACTCAAGATGAACCACACAGGTCCAACTTAATGCTCCAATGAATTAAAACTTTATTTGTGCAATTGATGGAAATAAAATTCAACTTTATTCCATAAAAATAACAAAATCATTAATATATTTCAAAAATACATCAAGAGAAACTATATCCTTTGAAGGTCGATATGTCCAACATGACTATAAAACTATTTCATCAGCCGACCTTTAGTTATTGAATTTGCAATCATAATATCTATACTGGTGTATTTAATAACCAACATATTTCTCTTGATGTTTTCCTTCATATTAAGATAATGTTAATATGCTTACTTTTGCTGTCGCTTTGTTATTCTTGGAGAAGAAAATTACAATTTTATTATTACAATAAATTTTGATTGGTTTCTCTATATAGTCGATAACCTGAAGGCCACTTACAATTTTTTTTCAACCATAAAGCCCGTGTTGTCATTTCATTGCATGCAGTAAGTTCTACCTTCGTGGTAGATGTAGCCATAATGGATTGCTTGATACTACTCTAGGAAATAGTTCCTCCAACTAGAAAAAACATGTATCCTGAAGTAGATTCTCTCATATCTAGACATTTGACAAAAATCAGCATTTGAATAACTGACCACCTCCTAATAGTTAACATGCTTGTGGGTCAACCAGTAGTCTTTGGTCCCTTGAAGATACCGCATCACCTTCTTTGCAACTATCCAATGTTGGATCCCATGATTACTCTTGACGTCCCAGTAATCTAATTGCTGGGCGTATGTTAGGTTTTGTGCAGACCTAGGCATATATCAAACTTCCAATTACTGACACATAACTAGTCTTTGTTGAACTTATCCCCTCTAACTATGGGTGTAAGGGAAGACCGATAGTTACTCATTCTGTATCTTTGCAAAGTCTTTTCAATATAGGCTTTTTGATACAGTCCTAAAGTTCTTGTTTATTTGTCTCTATGTATGTCTATTCAAATGACATAAGAGGATTTATCCATATCCTTCGCTTTAAAGCTAGTAGAGAGAAACTTTTAGTATCTTCTAATAGACCATTGTCACTATTTGGATATCATTTACATACAAGATTGAGAAAATGAATTTGCTCCTATTAACCTTAAGGTATATGCACTGATCAACAAGGTTTTTAGAAAATCCTAACAAAGTTACAACATTATGAAATTTAAGATGCCATTGGCAAAATGCTTATTTTATTTTGTATATACGCTTCTTTAACCTGCATATTCTATGAATACCATCTTTAAGTTGGTCCATATACACCTCATCTTCAAGATTCCCATTAAGGAAGGTTGTTCTTACATCCATTTGATGTAACTCTAAGTTTATACGAGCCACAATACCGTAATTATCCTAGGTGAGTTCTTAGAAATTGAAGGTAATCTAAGCCTTCCTTTTGAATAAAACCCTTAGCAACTAGTGTAGTCTTATGTTGCTCAATATTACCAAAAGCATCTCTTTTGGTATTATAAACCCATTTATAGCCATTTCTTGTTGTCCCTTCTGATAATTCGACAAGATTCCTTATTTAATTTCTAACCACAAAGTTCAACTCATCCTTCATGGCATCATTCATAATGAGGTGTTATCCTCACTCATAATCTCCGAAAACTTCATAGGATCATCCTTAGATCCCCGTTAAATCACTGAAACCAAATTCGAAAAAGTAAAATCTTTTCCTTTATATTTCACGCAATATTTAATACTTATGCTTTGCGTGTCGGTAGAAAAGTAAGATGAATAAGACTAATCCAACAAAAATTATAACGAACATAGATTCTCGAAGCCACGATAGTTCACTGCCACATAAATATATAAATACATATTTATAAAAACAACCACAGACTGTTGCTACTGGGGATCGAAGGACAAACGGCCACCACCGTTGGGACCTCGGGAGAGACCCAACTAGTGTATCGGGCCACAATCATGGGAAGCTGCAGTCTGCCGCAAGCACTGGCCAATCCTTCATGACGGAAATCCGTCAACTGCTAGGTTGAGCATAAACCACAGACACAAGTCATCCTCTCCCCCAGAAGAACGACCATAGCTACGATAGGCTCGCAGTAAGTTCTTCCTGATGTTGTTGCTCTTTATGTGTCTCGGTCCATGGTCGTGCCACGAACTAGCCCCTCTCTCAGCAAATTGTGACAATTCCATCTGTTCTTGAAACTGATCTTCAGGTATCTGGGCATGCTGCCCATTTAGAATCAGTGAACCCTTTGAACTGCAGCTTCAAATTTAAAGGAAAAACAAGCTCTGTTCAGGTGCCTTCTTAATATATTGTAATACTCTCACTGCATTGAATAGAGTGTCTCTTGAATATGCAAAAAAATTGACTCAACTTATTCACCATAAAACTCAAGTCAAGTATCGTTTTGTCGACTAATGTGTCTCCCAATTAGTGTTTTATAGCTGGTTGGATTTTATCCTGTGACTTCCCTTTCGATTGTGACAGCTTTAAGCCCGGTTCCATTGGAGTAGAGCTGGCTTCAAGCCCAACTGCCTAGTATTTGCTAGGTTTTCCAGAGCATACTTGGGCACATAGATATCCCAGCAACAAAATGAGCTATTTCTAAGCCTAGAAAATATTGCAAAGGACCCAAATCCTTCATCTCAAACTTCTTGCTCAAAGCTTCCTTTACTAAACTCACATCTCGATAACTGTTCCCAACTACAATCATGTCATCCGCATATGCTAATAATGGAAAAAGTATCACGTAGAGTGCTTAGTAAATAAGGAATGATCACCCTCTGATTAAGTGAACCCTTCGGCTAGAGGAGCCTCTGAGAACTTGCAAAACCTTTGTCTAGAGGTTGTTTTAGGCCATATATTAACTAGTGCAGTCTATGTACAGGGTTGAGTGGCCATGAATCTCCATCTCCTCTGTAGTAACTTGGAGTAAGCCCCATGTAGATCTCTTCATCTAAGTTTCCATGGAGAAATGCATCGAATCCAGCTGGTTCAGGGACCATCCTTTGATTGTTGCAAGGGGCAAAAGCTGTTTGACTGGGGTAATTTTAACCACAGGCTAGAAAGTATCCAGAAAATCTATACCATCTTGCTGAGTTTATTCCTTGGCCATGAGCTTTGCTTTGTAACGTCCGATTGTACCATCTAGTTTGAACTTGGTCTTATAAACCCGTTTTTACCCTTTTACCATCTTCTCGGGTGGCGAGGACACCACACTCCATATATGATTTTGTCCAAGAGCATGCAACTCCACCTCCATAACATCCTACCATACCTGCGACTTGACAGGTTGAGAGTAATGGTGAGGTTCAACATGGGCTAAGATACATAAAGCAAACTGTTTATAGCGATTAGAGAGCTTATCATAAAAAAGATAACTTGATTAGGGTGTGAAGACTTGCGGGACCTAGGAAATGATCAGGACAAGCTGTGGTAAGATAGTAGTGATAGTCTAACAAGAAAGTTGGTGCCTTGTTCTTTGTGGTCAAGACAATCTATCGGTGGCATTATCAGTGGCATCAGGTGATGGTGTGTGACCTGCTATGGATCATGAACAGAAGAAATTGACAAAGGCAAATGATTAAAGAATATCAAGTGTTCGTTTCTTATGATTCTGATTCCGGATTAAACCAACCTGACACATAGAATTTTCATCCACTTCTCGATTCCTTTATATTTCGTTTCCATTTCCAGAGTGTTAAACCAAGCGACCCCTTAGTTTAACTGGGTGCAGGTGGGTGACACTGGATTATTAATGAAGATTTTGATTAGGTACAAGGGTAAGAGCAGCTGCAATTCCTACAAGGTGCTCTTGGCACAAACGAAGGGGGCATGTCATCGAGACAGTGCACAACTGCACATGAATAGGGCAATGTCCATGTCTGTATAGAGCATGAGGGAGGAAGAAAGTCTCGGGGGTCATTGGTTACGCAGTTGAACCGAAGAGAGAAGCGAACGACTAACTGTGTCGAGAATAGTTACATTTTCGGTTTGGCGCCTCCATCCTGCTTTATCAGCAACCGCGAATGAGTTTAATCTACAGTGCGACTATTGAAAGAAACGTTGCGGTGAATCAGTACTCAATCATCTACCCTGCACAATCGGTCCCTCACCGAGCTATCTTTGCGCCTTCTGAAGTTTGCTTTTGCGACCGCATCAGCGGAAGGGGGGATTCAAATCTGCAACTCTGGCCAGCTGGTTAACTTTGTTGACCACGATCATGTTTTCAAGGCCGTGGAATGCTGATTGGGCCATCCAGCACGACCCAAAAATTATGATTGGGCTGTCCATCGCGGCCCGACTAGTGCAAATTCATTGAATATTTCCCCATTTGACCTATTATTTTTGTGTTAGATCCATATTAATCGCGTTAGGACAATCGTGGGTACGCCATAGATAAATATGTTTTTATGGGAAATCAAATTTCAGGGAAATGCCGGTCAACTTTGGACGTGGGTCAAATCATGTCGACCGGACATCGACAGCCAGAGCATCAAGTGGGGGCGGCGGCAAACCTCCTGGCGCTAATATGATTCGATAAGTCGCAAATTTATTAGTCGGAAAAGTAAGCACGGCAACGGGTTCTGTGCAGCCTTTGTATTACAAATGAATTAGTTTTAGAAACCATCAAAATTAATTAAAATAATTTTTTTACATGTCCTTTTCTTTAAAGAAATTATTATATTTAAATTTTATAAAAAGAATAATATTTGAAGAATTTTATTTCTAAATATATTGATTAAATTCGAGATAAATTAATTAAATTTTAATTATATATATAAACTATTTAGTTTACATCTGAAATGGGGGCAGCTTTAAACATCCAACAATCACAAGATGGGAATACAGGAACCATTAACCCTTTTATTATTTGTGAACTTTGTATGAATATTCAATTATGATAAAAATATTTATTTATTCTTATCCATATTAGTAGAAATATCATATGCATTATTTGGGAAATAAAATATTTAAAAATAAGATCATATCAATATGATATATAAGTTATTATATTTGAGATTTTTGAACCGACTGCACCTTGATATTTCATTTATTTTATATCCTAAATTTATTAATTCTCTTAACTCCTCATATATATGTAATTTTTCGGACTTTTCAATTGAATAAAATGTGATTTTAGTCAATGGCCTAGTTTCTCGGCATGTCTGCTCTCTCGTTGTCATATTTTACTGTTAAATTTCTACACGCATTTATTATATTATACGTTCTCTACTAAAAGTTCGCAGATAAGCACCGGTTAGTCCAATGAGCAAATGGATGACACCATCTTGAGACGAGCCAAAACCGGAATGGGATGACACCGAAGTCAAGAGCCAAATACTTTGATAATTAAAAAGGAAGGCAGTACTGGTCTGACCAGCGTAATACTATTTAGAGTCTAGTATAATTCAAAAAAGCTGTGATGTCTAAGGTCCCATTCAAAGGCAAATACTTTTCAAGGTGTTAGAGGAGACTTAATCGGATATTGAAGTCATCAAACGGTGTGAGAGTAAATTTTTAACCATTAGATTACTACTTTCGATGGTAAAGAGGGTGAAATATTAAACATGTGCGAGGAGCACAAATCGAAGCTCCACTGGCAGACATTAACGTGAAATTTAGTGGAACCCCGTTGTATACATCTTTTTTCTTGTTCTAAATTTGCCATCCATGTGGTCGCTAATAAAGAAAAACCCAACATGGTGCCCCCCATAAATGTGTGCTTTTGAAATCATATTGTGGTTTGAGGTTTCATGGAAAACGAGTAAGAAAATTTGCAGATCGGACAATTTCTCGACTGAATATCAGGTAAAGTATACGAGGCTATGTTCATGGGACTTCGGGGGACACTGTATCGGTCGCTTTGCTTTGCTGAGAGTCGCACATATCATTCTGATGTGACGGCCCGATCGAATTCAATAATTTGATATCGAGTGATGGACGGAGGAAGAAAAAAGGGGGGAAGGTGCAAAGTTAATGCGTCCCTCTGTGGGGGCCAACATTGCGAGTACAATGAGCCTTAGACAAAAATCATTAAATTTATTTTAATTCATTGCCCAAGTTCATTTAACCTTGAATTCTACAATTTAATTTTATAATATCCACTTGGCCCTTTTTATAATTCTATAAAAATAATAATTTTTTCAACTTGCAAGAATATGAGAGATCAGGCAGGAAATTTGGATTTGCTTATTAATCTCTGCCTTTTTTTTATAAAAGAAAATTCACTGTAAAACATTTTCTAGGGATATAACTGATATTTGATATTCACTGAATCGATTCACCGTTTTCATCCTAGACATTCGATGGACAAATTTAGTCTATTGCATACTCTAACAAGTTGGCTTTAGTCGGACTTTAATTGTCGAATTTGGATGACAGGGACAGCACAGGGAATTCTGCCTCCAGTTGGCATATCTCCTAGGGAGAGAAAAAAAAAGGTGGTGCATCCTCTGGAAATTCATTCTAATAATAATCTTCATTGCTACATTTAAAATATAATAATGTATATAATATAGGAGTATCATGAAGATTATTGGTCACACTTGGTTTAGGATTTGGATGGGCAATCTTTAGTACTTATGAATTAATAATATATTTAATACATAATCAGATAAATTATTCAGTTATTTAATAATTTTGAAAAAATAAAAGAGGCGACGGGTGATCGTAGGATACGTCTTAATATTGGCAGTGCGGGGAGCTATCTAGCCAATGAGATCCGTGCATGGTGGTTTGTGACAGGCCAATCAGATTCTTTCTTGGTCTCAACCAATAGGATCCTTTTTCTTTTCTAGGTGAAGGAGCTCATGGGAGTCCAGAACGGGGAATCCTAAGATGGAGTCGGTGCAAAGAATCTTTCCGCTTATTGTATTTTTTGTTACATATATTTGGAATAATTATGGTAAAAATTATAAATATTTACTTTATTTCGTAGATAATCTAAAAATGGAGTTCCTAATCATTACAATGTTAAATTTTATCTGTCACTCGTTAATCTTCATAATAAAATACTAGTATAATAATTATTCATTAACGTGTAATATTTACGTATAACCAAGTTGTTGACATAGCATGCTTATGTGTTATCAAGTCGTTGACATAGTACAAAATATCCTCGTTAACCGACAGCGGTTAACGGGAGAAAACTCAATCTTGTAATGATTTTAAACTTTTCAAATCGAATGGGATATTTTTAAATTTTTAGAATTAACTTATAAAAATAGATAAATATTTAGGATTTCTATTTCATATAAAACTGGGTCACGGATGAGATGCATGATGCTGAGGCAGACTGCGGACGACCCCATACAATTCAAGATACTCGCGCCGGCGTGGCCAATCAATCTATCCACTGTGCCTTCTTGATCGTGTTGGGTGCTCAAGTACCTGCTAAAATTAAAAACCTCAAAATGGATGGCTGTTTAGAAAAGCAAATATCCGGCTAAACTATCCCTCTATTCCAGGAAAATTATACTGAAGAGGACATTTGAACCAGTTAATAACATCGGATTGAATTAAAAAAAATTGAACAATTTGACCCGTTTTAGCTTTTAATTTGAATTTTTTTTACAATATTTTTGGTCCAGTTTATTGTTAAGTATAAACAATTTGGTTAGCAACAGTTAACCAAATTGAACCACTTTTATGATTATATCAAATAAAAATGTACTTAGGTTAAGCAGAATGGGAGAGACTATGTTTGTCTCCCCTACTCCATTATCTACTTAAAACTCCTTTGAACCCATCTACACTTTAAGATTAATTACAATGAAAATCATATATATTTATTCCTTTTAGTACTAAAGTACTATATATTTTAAAGTAGTATTTTCAATTCTATATATTTAGTTTTATAACATATGTGAGAGTTAATTTTAACAGCACACCGATGTAACTATTATTTGTTGACATAACGTGATAATATGTTGATAAGTTATTGACATGGAATACCGATGTGACAAAATTTGACTAATGTGACGTGATAACAAAGTGAAAAATTAACTAACGTATCATATCACATGGCACCATTAAATGTCACGTTAATTAACAATTAAAATTTAGAATAAAATATATTAAAAAAGTAAATATATAGAATTGAAAAAATTATTTTAAAATATAAAAACTCAAGTACAAAAAATAACAAACATATAAAATTTCTACTATAATTATGCCTTGCTGATGTTAAATTAGTATAAGTCAAATTTTCTTGTACCTTGACAATGTAGATACTTAAAATGTATTTTACTTGAAGGTCCTTTTGTAATTTGACTTGAAATATCACGAGTTTTTTTTAGATAGTTGTTTGAACTACGTGTTTCCATATGCTTGAGCTATTGGTTATCCAACTTTTAATTCCTAAGTTTATTATTGTTTTATATTATTGTAAGAAAATTTTTATATTTTATTCGGTAAAAATTCCTTGATTTTTATTTGAGAAAAATCGTTATTCGATTAATCAAATCGCAAAAATGGATTCTAAATTATTAAAATTTTCCCTTTTAAAGTGGTTAAAGTTTGGACTTATGCCCCAAATCAAATCGAATCGAAAATATGGTTTAATTTGGTTTGAATTAGTATTTTGAATCGAGTCAAAGCATGATTGAATGCCCCTACTTAGTTCGAGCATTGAAACATCATAGAGAAATGTTAGATTATAGGAAAAGAATGTCATTTTACGAAAATGTAGTTAATAATATAAAATTGTTATATTCGATAAATGTTATAAAATTTGTAAAGTATATAACAGATATAATATTATAATGTTTTTACATATATAAAAATCTATATTTATATATCTATATATATATTATTTAAGCAAATATATGAGGTACTTGGTCTCATTTTTATATTTTTCAAAAAATATATAATAAATATAAATTTAATTATTGAAAAAATAGAAACTACTCTTTGAATCACATCTACTACTTAAAAATCGTAACTAATTGTATATTTTATTTTTCTATGCTGAAATTATCTATTTTAACTTAGAGAATCATTCAATTTATACATTTAAATTGCACTTCTCAATCATTTAAGGAGTGTGCCTTTTATCGAATTGCATAGAGAGAATCTCATTGGAAGGTTATTAACCCAACCCTTAATACATACAATTTGCCCATTCTAAACATCATTACTTTCATAATGGACCCACCAAATAGACAAATAAGCTTGTAAGAAAAAAAATGGTTGTTTTTAGTGCAAATCTTTTTTATAGCTTGTGCAAGATGAGAACTATGCGGTGTAGAAAACAAACTTGCTCTCCTCTCTAAAACTATGAGCAACCAATTTGAACAGCATAATAGGATCATTAGTCTGGTGAAAAATGAAGAGGACAACCTATCCTCAACCACTGCCTGCAATAAATTGTTGCTTTAAATAGTATTAGAGAAAATAGAATTTAACAATGGCATAATAATATTTACTAACACGTCCTGGAGATATGATAGAAGAACATATGTTGTAGGACTAGTCTTGAGGGATGGATGACTCATTTTATCTTGGCATCAGAATTGTCGCTCATCATCCCCTACTCAAGGGGAGGCTCGTGAGACTTTTGTTGGCTTAAAAAATGGTCTGGTTACGAGATTGGAAAAAAGAAATATACTTCACAGATAGCTAGGAAGTTGTTGAACTGATTACCTTTAAGAAAAACATTAATCGGGAATGTTATAATACTTTGAATGATTTTGAAATAGGTGAAGTATTTTATTTCTAAACAAGGTATTATAGGACGTAAGATCGTGAACTTTTCCATGCAATCAACTGACATCCTAAACCTTGTAAAATGTTTGAACGATATGTTAAATGGATATGAAATGAAATTATTCCTAATTAGTGCAACTTGTTTCAGAAATACCCCCAACAAGGTAAATTTTATCAGCTTGAGTGTATCATTATCAATAAAATGTTGTTATGGAGAAATGGGGGCTTGGTGTAACGATACCGCTCTCAACTTAACAACTAAGAAGTTATAAATTCAATTATTATTATGACATCTCATGTATCCCTTTTTAGATTCCTGAGTTTCTTGTGTAACCGGAAAAAAAATTTACGAGATTCCACCGCGCAAAGAAATTATGAAATGATTCCACCAATGATAATTCCTTATTGAGTTGACAAAAAATTATAATAGCCAACTTAATTATTTATAGGTTAATAGATTAACAAAATATGAAATTAGAAAATATACTAACATGGTAATATATCTCATGATATTTAAACTGACAATTTTATTTAATATTGAAAATATTATTGTTTTAATAGCTGAAAGTTAAATCTCAATACTTTATCTGAGCATGTTGCATTGTAAAAGGCACATATTGAATTTAGATGTTCAATTCAATTGCAATCCAAAGAAAACTTTCGAAGTGAATCCACAATACCCATTTTATATATAGCTAATAAAGTGGTAAAAACCTATTTTATATATTATGGACAAAGAGTTCAATTCTCATTATATATACCATTAACAAAGTGGTAACACATATCTATAGTGATAAAAGACCCTTTTATATTCCACCAATATAGTGGTACTACTAATGTAGCAATTCATATCTTCAAACCTCAAGTTTCTCTAAACTACAGATTCCTTTAGTAGGAGCTTCTATGTAGTAGATTTTTAAGATCGAGTTACTCTAATACTATGAGAAGAAGATAGATTGTGCTGAGCTGAAGGAGAAAGTATCCTAGTTAAAGGTTACAGCATGTGACATGCTCACACGGTGTAACCCTCTAATAAAAAAATTAATAGAGGTTAATTTCCTAATTATTAAAAAATATTAAATAAACCCTAAAAAATTTTAATGAACAATAAAAAGATGTAATTGTTAGATAAAAAAGAAAGTAAAGATCTGCTGATGACATGGAGTAACAATTTTATAAAATATTTTGTCAAGTTGAAGACTAAATGCATAGAAGTAGATGATAATTTTTTATTGAATAGTTTAAGAGTTACGATAATCGTCTAACGATTTATAGGCCAACAGATGAACAACAATATGGAGACGCAAGATATATTAAAACATAAATATATTTGCATAATATTTAAATTAACAAATGTGTTTAATATCAAAATGATATTTTCCAATAAATAAAAAATCACATCTCAATATATTTTTTTAAAAAAATTAAAACAAAAATAGATAAATGAGATTTAACGTGAATTGTCCAATCGCGTATGAACATATGGATGCTATAGTACATTAAGTTATGTAATATTTTTAGGATGTATGAGACAAGCTTGGGTCAAAGACTCATACACAAAATGATACTCATGAGATCATCGGTGACCCCGGCAAACCGGGAGAGGGAGGACACAGCCGAGATGAAAACAGAAATTGGATTAGTGGCTTTGCTAGACTGGCCGTGAGTTTTGGGAATTCAGAATGTCGAAGTCGAATTGGGTACCAAAATAGTCTTCGATCTCATCTGCAGATTGCCCCGAATCCAACCGACTGATGGACACTTTCGTCTTGGATTGCGGGACATTGATCCCGAGAATGCATCATGTCCGTGCCAAACGCATTTTTAAGGATGGTCGATGTAGCAGCAGATATATACTTACAAGGATCGGCATGGATGGCAGGGCAAATCGATGGTACAATGCCAGTATGCCAGCCAATGGCACGTGCATCTCATATAACTTGAAGGCGGCTCCTTGCCGAGATGAACGTCATCGTCGAGGTCAAATCCATGAAAAAGTCTTTTTATGTATTGTGCATATAACAACGTTATATTTTAATGGTGTAATGAATTAATTATTGCACGACATGTATGTCTGTATAATTCTCATATCTAGTAGCAAACTTTTAGGATTTTGAAAGATTTTCTAGGGGCTCTACTATTTACTTTGTTTTTTTAGATTTATATTAAGATATATCATCTCATATCAATTAAATAAAGAAAAAATTGTAAACTTATAAGAAAATTATGTATCATCACCTATAAGCGTAAATTTTTAGGTAAAAATGAGTCTAATCTCTTATACACTAATAACGAATTTAATATAGTATCAGAGGCAGTGAGCTGAAACCTCGCCTGACCCGAGTTCGGATGCCCATCTCGTGGTCAGTTGATATAAACCCCAGTACAGAAGAAAATTGATCGGCCCGAGACTAGTTGTCCTCCTCGTTTGAAACCAAAAGAAAAATAGCTGGCTCGTAAATAGTTGTTGAGTGCGGGTGTTTAATTGCATGTCACAAAGTGGACAATGTTGTCACGTGAGGAAATGTATTGAGATATACGATCCAACATCGATTAAATAAAAAAAAATTATGAATATATAAAAATGTTAGTTACTACCACCTATAAATTTAGGTTTTTATGTGAAAATAAATTTGATTCTTTATGATTTTATAACGAATTTAATAGTTTATATTTCTTCTCTATGGTTTAGAGATTTTTAGATGAACTATTGTTTGATTATTTGACCATTACATCACGAAGCATGAAAGACGTGGCATACAAGTCAGATGCGAGACCTTCCGACAGTCTATGGGGAATTGGTAGGATGATAATATGAAAAATACTAAGAAAGAAAATTAAAAGTCAGTTAGTAATAATCTAACTCTAAACAATATTTTACCTATATAAATTAATTAAAATTAATTGAAATATCTTTTTTTTTTAATGTGATTTCACGATTTGAGTCTTTTGAATAAAAAAATTTATATTTGGAGAATTCTACTTTTAAATAGCATTCCCAACTCCACATAAATATCGATCAACAAGAGTTTAATAAATTTCTAGATATCATATTATTAGATCTAGATATGAACACCATAATATATTAAATATTATATAGTATTTGATCAATGTGAGCGAAGACCGAGTTTGCAAGCCATTCTAATGTGAAGATTTTTTTATATATATAAATGCGCATTAAAAGGCACCAGGGATTGGTATTCTTTGGTATCCAAATAATAATTAATCTATATTCCGTTTTTTTTTCATGTAAAATATTACATTTATATATATATATATATATATATAGTTCACGCAAAATACGTACTGGCGATGACAGTAGGTGACAATGCGCTGCCCGCCTGCACTAATAGCACTCTCTTGGTCAGACAGGGGAGATCATCGGGGAGGTTCAATAAACCAGAAAGTCAAGAGGAATTCATCGAACCGAATAATAAATTGAAATATTGGTTTAAGGTTCGGTAGATAATTTCAAATTAAACCAAACCGATTTCATTTTATTGGTGAAATTATATTTATTTTTATAAAAAAGTGATTAATGGATTAATCAAATCATAAGAACCAATTTTACATAGTTTGATTATTTTGACGTAAAATAAATATGATTCGGGCTTGGTGTCTTGAACAAAAATTAAATTGTATATTTGATTCAATTTTATTAATAAACGGTTTGTCAACCGAGCCGAATCATGAACGCCCATGTAATTCATTGGACATGTCGATTTGGTGAAATTAACCGTACAATTCAAGATAAATGATATACTCGATGCTTTTACCAGTGTGCACGTACTATTGAATATTTAGATACCTAATATTTTTATCCGATTCAAGTTTAATTTAGATAGATCATTAGAGCAATCCTTCATAAGATAATACCAAAAGCATCCAACTGTACCACATTATGGGTTGCGCCACAACTTTCTCAATTTTCGAATGGACAAAACTAATCATAAATCAGCTGTTGTCATCATTCATTTAGCATATGTAATAAAATCGCATATTAGAATATTATAAATATGATAAATTTATATTTAAACAATTTTATCTTTTAATCAAGACCTATTGCACTTCTACATACCAAATGAAAGTCGTTTCTTTTTTTTTTTTCATTTGTTAATTAAGGTTCAAAGGATGCACCGATCAACTTATCAATTATCATATTCCACACATTGAAAAACTATTCCACCAACTAGTTGCTGGGCAGCGATCCTTTTCACTCTCTAGCACAAGATACCCACAACCCATGTTCCATTTGAATATATGAATTGTCAGGAAAAGAAAAACACTAGAGCAATATAAAAGTAAGATCCCCTTTATAAAATTTTCTCTCCAATATTTATCTCCATCTGTCTCATCATTGTGGACATACATACTGAAAAAGGAGATCCTAAATGTTACATAGGCATGGTTCTTTCCCGACGAGAGGACAGATGAAATCCTAAATGTTACTAACAGTCTGCAAGGTCTAAGCAAGGTATAGGTGTCACGGGGCCGATGCGGGCCACAAAATTTTCCGCACCCCGCTAGGCGTCGACACTCCACTTGCCGACCAGCCACACACCGTGCGTACCGTCGAGGCCGAATGATCACCGAACCGAATAAGCAACACCAAGGAATACAAGAACACAATTGGGAAAACGTAACTCGTATTCACATATATTACAAGTACACGAAAAACCCAACCCAGGACAAAACTCTTACACGCAGTCTCACGAGCCTATGCCTTGCAGTCTCGTGCCGCTTGCACGCCCGTCTTGTGCCTTCTCTTTAGAACACCGGACTACAGGTCCGACTCGGCTTCCACTCCTTGGAATCTCGGATCCTCTGTGCCTCCTGACTGCCCTGGTCGTCCTTGCTGCTCTCTGGCTTCTCCTCGTGAGTTCTTGGTGCCTTCTCTGCAGAATGAGACTGCCCCTTTATATAGAGGAGCCTTGCAAGCCCAATATGGCAACTAACATCTTGGAATCCCTTGATTCACTCCCTCAGTTTCCAGCCTGTCCAATCCTTCCTGGATTGTTTCCATAATTGATTGGTTGCCAAATCTGTCCAATCCCTACAGGATTGTTTTCATAACAGATTAATTGCCATTCATGGAGAAACTTTCCCGGATTGCTTGCTCGGATTGACTTGGCGTCAGCTAAGCCTCGTCGACCCGATCCATCCTCCTCTAGGATGCATGTCCTTGATCTCCTTCCTAAGATCACGGTCGTCTGAACGGGATTGCTGCATCCACCGGTGCTCGAGCATGGTCAAGGACTTAACCGATCTCCACAAGTAGTCAACTCCCTTACCGCTCCCTTAGCATCTGCCGGGCTTGTTGAGTTATGTGCACTCCTAGAGTGCCTTTGCGCGGTTGTATCAGGTTCACCGAACCTCCTAGAGCATTGCACCGTGCCTTGCTCGTGGGCATCCTCACTGCCCACCCGCGCATTCGCCTACTTGTGCCTTGTGACACTTCCTGGCCACAATCTGGTTCCTCAGCACACTGCCGAGCCTTGATCGGTTGTTCCCTTCACCAGTGCCTCTGCGCATGCTTGTGTGACCATCTCCACACTTGCCCTCTTATGGACTTGCAATTGATCCCAACACCTCGCACTTGGCAGCCCGCGCATCCTCGCATGCAGGCTATGCGCTACCACTACCCCGAGGTACGGCTTGTGGTGCGCATTCTCCGGGGCTTGAGCTCAGGGGTCTAACAATAGGCCTGTACTGTTTATCCGACAGGGGCTTCTGCATGTGAAGTTGCCGGGGCTTACTCAAGTTCGAGGTTGCCGCGTAGAAAAAGGATTTGATGGATAAATTCGTCCGTTCTTCTTTTGGTAATTGTTTTTTTAAGAGAAAGGAGGGTATATCAGCATAATGGTAACCTAGTCACTGTTGTTGCGTAATTTTCAAACTTCCATATTCAACTGTTATTATTAATTATCAGATGAACAAAATAATTAACATTTAACACTGACCCAATTAACCAACCACCATCTCTTGGTATCCTCCAAGGCTCAAGTCCACAGATGACATCTTCTCGCTATTTAATGCTTTGATACAGTGCTAGAAAAAGATCCGAGTATGGGAATCTTGAACTCACCAGATCCCACAACACAACGAATTCTGGACAATTAGATCGGCATCCCCCTTCAATATATGATTTCACGAAGAACAACAACTCGTGTTAATCCAATGCTCCGTACCAATTAACATCATACCGGCATATGTTAGATTGCCGTAAAAAATTTTAAATCGCATTTAAAGTAACATAGTTATCGGTAAATACCATGTTCTCTTGTACATGGTACGAGAAAAAGGAGGACAGACCGTAGTGAGATTGAATTTAAGAAGCCAAGTTTTTCTACCCGACTTTTTGGATGCATTCATTAGTTCGGTCGCAAAGCGCCGTTGAAAAGACTTCTATTTTACTATTTCAATTTGTTTTTTCTTCTCGGCACATGCCCCTAAAAAGGTCCCTCGGATCACCACTGACTTAGTCGGACGAAATTAGTTGATTGTCCTTCCTTGTTACCATGTACCATTATTTAGACATTTGAGCATGATCATCCACTTATAAGTTAAGATATGTTATAAGTCAAATTTAGAATTCGAAATTCTCGAGAATCAATATTTGGATATTAATGATGGTCCTAGACTGTACAATAAAAAGTACTGTTGTTATTTAGGGTGACTCCATTTTTTTGGATTATTTGGTCAGTTTTATCATATTTTATTTATATTTTATATCTAGATATGGTTACATCTTGTTTGGATAGCGTTATAAGCCGGGAGGGTTAGGGGCTTAACGGACTATTATATTTTTATAAATATTTTTTAATAATTGAATCGAATGATGAAGTTGTAAAATTATATCGATACCTCATGACCCATTTTTATCCAAATCATTCATAAAATAAATACCAAAACAAAGGATTCAACCATTTCTCTAAATCGTTCCCTCCTTGTCTCTCAAAACTACTCAGTCCGAACATACCTTAAGCGTTAGCTCATGGGTCCAAGGGGAGATTAATGGTGATTGTGTTTAACGATAAATGCATTAGAGGAATTGAATAATACCACTCAGGTCACAATTGCTGCTATCAGTGTGGCATTACCAAACGGTTAGTATTGTCTAATAATAAGCAATACAAAATTAGCAGAGTCGGCTCACATGGCAATTTTTTTGGTATAAACTATTAGTATTCAAAAGTCATTAGATTCAAAGTAATCCAGTTTGAGTTGGTTTGGCAATAAAATTTTATTATAAATCGAATGGTAAATTCATAAAAAAATTAAATCCAAGCAAATAAAAATGTAAAAGCACCGGACAAAGTTTTGGATAATATTAAAAACTTCATAAAAAATTCAGAAAATATAAATAGAATTCAAAATATAAAATAAAATTGTGAAAATTTTAAAAACCGGACTGAGCTGGTTAGTTTGATTGATTCAACCGGGAATGGGCTACTCACCCGGTCTAGTTCCTTAAAAGATCCAATTGCACTTTTAATGAGATCAACTCCAGTTGAACTGGCCAATTTCCTGTCCGGTGAATCCAGTTGAACCAATGGAAAAACCGACTTACTTAAAATTTAAAGAAAAACCTATTATAATGTACTTATTTTATTTTACTAGACTTATATTTATATTTATGTTAAACTTTTGTTTAATATAATAGTTATATTAATAATTTTTGTTATAAATTATATTCAAATTATTATATTATGTAAATTTATTAGTAATAATATTATTTATTAAATATGCGGTTTAATCTATTGAACCTCCGGTCCAACCTATGAACCCATGCCTACATTGGTTTCCAGCTCGGTCCAGTTTTAAAACGATGGGTAATACAATCTATATAAAAAAAATTAAACCCTAAAAAATCTTGAATAATACTAAAATTTTATCGTCAAGCACAAAAAGTTGACATTGTATAAGAAAGGGTTACGTGAAATGCAACAACATGCTATTGGACAGTATCATCTACGAGCGCTATCAGAGGGTGACAATGGAGAATGGGTTAATGATCATGATAACATCAGTAACTACTTTCTAAGTAAATTTCAAGACCCTTTTTCAAACTACTGAGCCTTCAATTCCAGAGGATCAAGATGGGTTGATTCAACCCACTATCACTGATCAGGAAAATGTTGAACGGATTAGAACTCCAACTCAGGAAGAGATAAAGTAGGCACTCAATGAGACGGCTAACATGAAGGCCCCTAGGCCTGATGGCAAGCGAGCAAGCAATATTCTACAAGACAAATTGGGAGATAGTGGGAAATAATCTATGTGATGCCATTATACAATTCTTTCTTTAACCTTAATCCCCATCTCGGATGGGGGCATTTGTACCTCTAAGGACTTCAGACCCATGAGTCTAACAAATACCACTTACAAGTTAAGAACAAAGTTATTAGCAAACAGAATAACACCCCTAATGCACAAAATAGTTAGTCCAGATCAAGATGTGTTCTTGGAAGGAAGGTTAATAACTGATAATGGATTTTCATCCCAAGAAATTATAACACATGTAATGAAAAGAAAATCGAGGGTAAGAAGAGGCCGTACGGGTAGGAGTTAAAATTGACTTTAACAATGCTTTTGATAAACTCAAATGGATTTTTATAATAATAAATAATAATTATTATTATGACAAATTTTAGTTTCCACCCTATACTTGTGGAATGGATGCATCAATGTATAAATACCCCCAACATTTTTCAACTTTAATTAATGGGACTCCTTTAGGGGTATCAGACAAGGGGAGGGACCCCTTGTGCCCTTACCTTTTCCTACTTGCAATGGAAGTTTTGTCCAAATTATTGTATGTTGCCGAATTAAAAAAAAAAAAGAAGACAAAAGGTGTTAGCTTAAATAAAGGAGGATCTAGGGTAACACTTCTTTTGTTTGCACTGGCAATTTAATCATACTCTTTAGTAGTGTTGTTAAAAGTGCGGTTTGGGTCGGTTCAAGTTTAAAACAGACTTGGAATCGTTTGACCCTGTTACGGTTTGACCAGTTTGCTTAATGGGTCAGTCCGGTTATGGGTCATGGTTAAAGCAAATATGAACTGGCTCAAAACCTTTTATAAACGGGTCGGTTTGGCCCTTGAACTGTTCATCTTTTTAATTTTTTTAAATTTAAATTGACCCGAAAGAATCCTAATTTTGATTTGCATGATTTTTGGCATTTCAGGCCGGTTTAGCAAGGTAACGGTCCGTGTTGGTTATGGTTCAACAGGTCCATATTTTGGAAATGGCTCGTAACCGTCCCAAACAGACTAAGAACAATTATGGTTGAGGTTAGGAGCAGTCTTGGCCGGTTTCAGGTTTGGATGGTCCAGTTACAGGCTAGTTCAGTCCGTTTAACATCTCTACTTTTTAGATCTTTAGATAAAGCAAAAAAAAAAACAGTGAGAAAATACTTGACAAATTCTGCTCTTGGGAGTGATCAAACCACCGTAAATTATAAAAAGAAAAATCAGGATTATATTTCTCTAACAACACTACAGCACATAACAGACAAAACAAAAAAGAAAAAAAGGAACATTTGGCACATGAAAAAAAAAATCAAAACAGATGCTAAATACATGGGAAATCCACTCATTTTGTCAAGGAAAAGATCTGAAAATTTTCCAATTCCTCATAGATGGATTGCAGTCTAAGCTTGCTTCGTGGAAAGCACACACATTATCATGGGTAGGGAGAGCCACAATGATTCCTCCAGTAGCTAATGGCTTAGCTTTGTACGCCATGTCAGTTTTCCATTTCCCTAAGAAAATTACAAGCAAAATGGATTCAATTATTGAAAAATTCTGGTGGGGTAGAAAGTAAGAACAAAGACATTATTGTGCTCCATTAGCTTGGAAACAGCTCTGGAGGCTTGAGCTTTACAAAGGTTGAGGACATCAATAAAGCTATCCTATCAAAACCTACTTGGGCATTATCATGTAGACCAAAACTTTAGCCATCAAAATGTTGCAAGGAAAATATGGTAAATTTCTAAGCTCCAGTAACATGTACCAAAACAGTATGTCAACCTGCCAAATATGTAAAGACACCTTAAAAGTGGGTTGGGAGGGTGTTGGTGATATGGTTCCACGGTTGGCGGGTGGTGGCGCGGCGGTGGGCTTGTATAAGAATAGGCAATGGAGAGGAAACTGACATATGGTCTGACCCCTGGATCACAGGGAATCCTGAATTTACAGCACAACTAGCTGCCAACATTCACAACTCCAATATCCAAACAGTAAATCAACACATCCTCACAAATCCCAAAAGATGGAATATAGATCTTCTTAATACTTTATTTAATGAACAAATAGTTGAGATAATTTGTCTAATTGACCTCAAAGAAACAAATGATCAAGATGATTTCTTTCGGTTGCCCAATCGTAAAGGAACTCACACCACCGAATCTTTCTATAATCTAGATGAGAATAGTAGGGCAGATCACAAACACAAGATATTTCTTGGAAAAAATTTTGGAAGTTGAAAATCCATGAAAGATTAAAAATGTTTCTTTGGAGATTAATGACCAATTCTCTTCCTTGGTCCACAGAGGAAGACAAACCTTGTCCACTCTGTTGCTCCAACTCCGATGAAGAAACACATCTCCTTGCAGAGTTTCTCTTCTACAGTGTTGCTTGGAGAGAGTCGCCTGGGAAGATATGGGATACAAGTTATTTGGGCGGAAACACTGAAGAAAGAATTCAACATATATATGTTCTCACCAACAGACACAACTACTAATATAGATAGTTTAGTAGATTTTCAAACCTTCAGTGTCATTTCGCTGTATAACCTCTGCGAATTAAGAAATAAGATTCTGTGTGCAAATGAAAAACCAGACCTCTATAGATTCTTACGAAAAAAGTGAATCCAACTTCAATGACCCTAGAAGCTATTTAAGTAAGAATTGGGCAAGACATCATATCATGAAACAAGATCCAATTCTTAATGAATCATTAACTGGTGATGAAATTAGTAGATTATTAGATCATGGTTGGATGATGATACATGTAAATGCAACATTTAAGTTAGAAAGGGTTTGTCTCGTAGGAATTGCAAAGACTAACTCTGAATTCTCGTTAGCCTCGTTTAAAAAGGATCATGCCAGATCCCCTCTTCAAGAAATTGGGGCAAAATTTTTATTCTATCAGACTGTCTTAATCTGACACATGCACTGCAGATGAGAGTGGAAATCCCTTGGGGAATAGACAGTGTAGTACACAATGTGGATAGGATGTCTTCTCTTTTTGATGCGGTAAAATTTGGATGCATGAAGAGAGACAGAAATAGGGATGCTCATTTTGTTGGACAAGTTATTATTGATGTGTTGGAACCCGAACTCTACATTTTAGATAGTTCATCATTATTCTTTGATAATATTCTAAACTAATAGATATTCGCTTATTTACTTAGAAAAAAATATGGCGATAACATGGCGTATAATTTCTGCCGGTGCGAAGAATAAGAAGTTATATAACATATGCCACCATCCTTGATACCCTTTCCAAGAGTAGGGTGGCGTGTTGAGGGTAACCTATTGAAGAGATCGTGACATACCCTAGGAGCGCCAAGAAGGGAAGCCGAGATGAGAGTTGTGAACCGGCTACTACGCTCAACTGACTAGCTTAGTAGCCTTTGGAGAGAGAAAGTATGAGAAATAACAATGAAGAAAAAGTGAGAGAAAAAACTCTTAAAAATAAATAATAAATAATTATATTATAAGTATGTGTTCATTTATTCTTTGATCCCTTCTATTATATTGTTTAAAATTTATGATTTTTTTATAATAGAAAAAAAGTGTCTCTATCATGTGACTGTCACCTATCATGTTGTTTCTTGTTGCAGTTAAATGATAGTTTCGCCCTTATATTTTTGCATCAGTCCTCAAACTTATATGCTAGTTAAATGCCCATAAATAAATCTGTAATAATATTTAAATGCAACTATGCGAATTGTGGGCTCCTTAGATGTTCCCGGAGATGGGTTGCATCCAATGGATCTCATGGCTGTCAATGTCTTCGGTGCAACGATCAATGAATGCATAATACGCTCATAAGATATGTCGAGTTTTCTACACACTTCGGTACTTGTATATTGAATGATAGAAAAAAAATAACAAATACTAATGCAGTGAAATCAAAAAATAAAAGAGCCGTTACGCATAACTTCGCACCAGCTATTTGAATCTTTGAAGTTACATCACACATGTGGGTCCAAATCCATTATTACCACAATTTATGGGTGGCTTAGACGAAATGATTGACCGTGCAAGAGGTCATCCGATGCTTAAACCGAGTTGGAACCGTCCAAGGTAGGGCATGATTCCGAATTGCGATCACTCCCTTGAGCCCAAGTTACTGTTCTACAGTAAGACTCAATAACCCTTTCATTTCCCGATCTATTGGGCACTTGATTCAGGCAGTCTAACTTTGACTCGTTGGAGCGTTTGATCCATACGGCCTGTTGTGCCTTCACAAATTTGGAAACAAAGTGCGGTCGGGCAGAATTACCCGAAAGTAGTGTGGACATTGATATGTCGAGGAGGGGGGCCCCGATTGAATTGATGAAGTGAGTCTCCCAAGGCATAAAAAGGGGACGAACGAGCATGCGATCCACTCAGCTCTGTGACGCAACGGCCGTCACCCACCAGTGGCGCAATACCCACTCCTACGACTTTTCCCTGTTGGGGGGGCATCTATCCATCGTCACCCCCAATTTTGCTCTTTCCACCGCGGCCCTCTCTCTCCTCCATCTCTCTCTCTCTCTCTCTCTCTCTGTCCAAAAGCCCCATTGCTGATGACTTCCACAGGGCAGCAGCTTATCAACTGTGAAGCTCAGCTCAGCTCAGCTCAGGCTCTTGATTCAGCTCTCTTCGTAATTCTTAGCGCATATTGTTGGTAGTAATTTATTTATATTGGTTGTTGCCATGTACCCTTCTTCCTCGTCTTCCTCTTCACACAAGTCCATGCCGTCTTCCTCCGGCAGCCTCACACGGTACGGCTCCGCCCCGGGCTCCCTCCTCACCACCGCCGTCGACTCCGTCATCGGGGCCCACGGCGACCTCGCCTCCTTGCCCTCGACCCACCACCATCCGCCCCCGCCACACCAGCAGATGCTGCCGCCCGCGCCGTCGCTACTGGGCCAGTACTTCTCCGCGGACTCCTCCTCCGTGACCTCCGAGTCGACCTGCAAGGTCAACGCCACCAAGGACGGCGGCGGAGGCGGGCTCCACCGCTCGTTCGGGTTCAGCGAGCTGACTGTTGGCGGCTGCGGCGGGGGATCTTCGAGCTCGTCGCCACTGGTGAGGCAGAAGAGCTCACCCGCGGGGTTCCTCGGCCATCTCACTGATGGAAATGGCAAGTTCCATTCCAAATTTATCCTCCACTTTTTGTTCTTTCCATTATTGGTATAAAAAAATTACATCGCTTAATCTCAAAATTGAATCCACTTACGAGTTCAATCGGCTGTTCTTTGGGAACTCATAGGCAATTAGTAGTAGTCCTTTTGCATACAGAGGATGGATCACACGATCATGTGATTTTCCAATTCATCAGATTCCGGCAATTTATTACCCTGGATTTTCAAATTTATTATGAGAAAAAACCAAACTTAAGATTTCTTTTCCTACTCTTTTTTTTTCATTACATATATAAAAAAATATTTCAACCTCAAAATTGATAAGAAAAAGGAGATATTATAAGAAATCAAATCTAGAGCAATCTCACCGTAATATATTTGGTAGAATTGGAACCGATAGGAATACGGGTTCTAAGTAAATTCCAATGAAGTTCGGGTATGGCTCGATCAATAAATTAAAGAATCCGTCGAAACAGGTCTTCTCTCTGGGACTCCAATTCTTGCTTCTTTTATATCGGTGTCTTAATTTGATGTAGTAATTATGCATATCCCATAGATTTATTGTACTCGAATCTATAATAAAATTAACTCTGACATACTAAATCTTAACAATACGATAATGATTTATAAAAATTAAATTACAATTATGAAAACCTATCATAACCTTGACGTCCTAAATTTAGAAATCAATATTGTAATTTACTTTGGGCACCATTTGTTACAAAGCTCTATGATGGATTTTTTTTAGCCGTCCTTTGCAACATCCAATGTATCTATTCATTCCCTAACTTCACCATGGAACGCGTGAGAACCACCCTCAATTGAGTTTTGTCCTTTTTTTGAAGCAGCAGACCGTGAACCTAGAAGAGATAAATGGAAGATGGGAATTAAGGGTATGGGAGTCGGACATGTAAGAATCAGAAACTAACCTCTTGATCCTGGTTGAGAATGGTGTCGCTGTATCAACTGCCTTTTTCTTGGATAGGAATGAGTGATCTTGGATCTATTTCTTGGACGCTCCTTTTACTATTAAAAAAATTAAAGGAAATACTGTTTTCTAGTACAAGTTGGTCACGATTCACGTGCAGAGCTATGGGTCAGGGGATTCTTTGGGTTTTGGATCGGGATGAGCATGAGTTTGCCTCTAAAGATGATGCGCACTTGTCAGATTGGTGCTGAATATATATATATATATATATATATATATTGATGATTCATCGATTCATTCATGTTACTGTTTTCTTTTAATATTTATTTGGCTGTTGAATGATGTGAGATACAAAAGTGCAAGTTGCTGGTGTTGGGGGAGTGGGTTCCCTGGGTTTATTGCTATCCGTGCATTGGATGGATTTTTCTTATGGTCCTTGACCCGGAATTTGATGCTCTCTGCTCTCTGTTCTGACTTAATTTGTATTTTCTCTATGCATTTGTCCGAAAGGAAAGACAAGTGACCAGCACTTTGATTGATCTGGTCTTGAGGGTTTTAGAACTAACGTTGTCTGAGCCCTTTTATTGAAAGGAATCGAAGAGGGCAAATTTCTGCTTCCCTTAAATTGGTTAAAAGATTTCAATGAGGGTGGTCGGTTGATTCATTTTACTTTTTCTCCAGCGTGCATTAAATGCTTACCTAATTTGTCTACATTTCCTTATTGGACAATCTCATTGCAGCTTTCTCACTCACCAGAGGGAGTGGAAGCTCTAATGGTGGGCATGGTGTTACGAGGTTGAAGTCTCAGCTGAGCTTCACTGCACAAGATTTTTCGCAGATTTCTGACATGAGTGAAAATATGGTTGATCGGGTCGGTCAAGAAAATGGCCAAGCAAGTGGCTCCCATTCTTATGCCACTACAAATTTTGGGATTGACTCCTGGGAGAACGCCAATTCCATTGTTTTCTCAGCACCACCTGGAAAACGAGCTAAGAATATCGATGGAGATATCTACAGCTTTCACCCCTTGGAAACTCAGGTATCACCAACATCTACCAAGTTCTCTTCCATGAACTTCAGTTTAATTCCTCCCTCTTTCATTTGTCTTCTATTTGGAAATCTTAGCCTGGCATTTGTTTCAGTTTAGCCTGCCACAGACGACTCTTGAGATGGCCACGGTGGAGAAGCTACTCCATATCCCTGAAGACTCTGTGCCATGCAAAGTTCGGGCCAAGCGTGGATGTGCAACTCATCCACGGAGTATTGCTGAAAGGGTGAGTAGTTACTATTAGGAAGAGACATTGGTCTCTTTTGCTTATGGCATGAACATTTATATCCTCTGTGTTGCAAATCACGCGCCTAATCTTGAATAGATATAAAACATGAGAATTGAGATTTTAAGAGCCAGTGATGTTGTTGCATCTTTAAACTGCAACAAGAAGCGGGATTCTTCATCAGACAAGGCCATGAAGGTGAAAATGAAAATGTTTCATGTAATATTATCTAGCTAGCTGGATTAGTCGATGCTCTGGCCGGTCTTATTGGTGAACCGTGTCATGTAATTATAGTCAGTGTATTTCGTGAAAGCAGTGTGCATGTTCACTATCTCGATGCACTCGGAGCAAAAAGGACAAACTTTGTGCTTATAAGTATTTCAAGTATTCTTTAGGCTGTAAATGATATCTAATCGTAGGCCTACTTTATGTTTACCAGGAGAGGAGGACTAGAATTAGTGGTCGGCTGAGGAAGTTACAGGAGCTTGTCCCTAACATGGATAAGGTAATTATACTATAGCATGTTTTCTTCCTTATGCTGACGTGATGCTTCAATGGATTTCTTAGTTCACTTCAATAGTAAATGTGCCAAAAATCCATTGCGCACAGTTTTAACATCTTTGAGCTTTATTCCATATCTCACTCGGGCTGATTATCTCTTTTACACTGCAACATTCTTTCATAGCCACGATTCTTTTGTAACATTTTGGTGAATTAAACAAACCCCTGCGAAAATCTTTCTCAATACAGCAAACAAGCTATGCGGACATGCTGGATCTGGCAGCGCAGCATATTAAATCACTTCAAACTCAAGTTCAGGTGCGTGTAATTACAAACGAAATCTTGCTTAATGCCCTCTTGACTGCTCATGGAATTAGTTTTATCTGCTTCTTATGCTTTGATCTTCAAATGGTTGGATTTGAGAATTCGCCAAACCAACTGTTTAGCCATTTTTTCCTAAAGTTGCTAATTCGTAAAGTAGTTCAATAATAATCATATTTCACTCATCAAAAACAAAATGTAGTTCGATAACCTGAACATTGCTCCATGTCTCTTATTAGAGTGAGTTTTCCTTGATCTATGGTTTGGAATTGTTATGCGATTCTTACAGTGGGATAGCAAAATGTCGTGGAAAAAGATAACAAGCTTTAGCATGCACATTCAAACACCCAAAAGAAATTTGCAGAAACAAAGGGTAGAATGTTCGACTTAATCTTTGTAAACTATACCATGTTCGAGTAGTTTTCAGTTTTTTACAGCTTGATGTATTTCGTGCAGTGCATATCTATCGATTATTTTCCTAATTACGGTGAATTTCCTCGCGTACTCTCTCTTACATGCTCCCTTCTTCTACAGAAGCTTCAACAAGATCTCGACAACTGCACATGCGGGTGCAAACGGAGCTCATAGCATCGCCCTTGCCAGGAATTCTTTGAACGGTTTTGGAGCACAAGTCCGAGATGCTGTTTATTGTTGTAACTTAGCAAACCTGCAAAAACATTTTGCTGTGTACTGTTTTGGTTTTGACGGAATGGAATGGGCCAAGTAACGGAGGATAGAACTCGCATAGTGTGTATATCTGAAAGTTGAAATGCAGCATTTTGCAGTTGGTCCTTTCTTTTTTTTTGGGGGGGGGGGGGTTGAAATAAGGGCCTAATGCTCCCATACAATAATAAAATTTAAGAATTACAAAGTCGGGTTAAGAAAACCCCTACACGATATCACTAAAGAGTGCCCCTTAACTAGTTGGTGGATGATGGCACCTACACCAAAGTGATAAGTGGTGTCCTGCCTAATCAATCGTCGGTACAAGGGTTAGCTTCTCGATAAATCTGTCTCACTCTAATATCTCACTCCCTTAGTCAGTATTGACAAATTGGATCGATCAAATGAGACAGATGTGGAGCACATTTGCTTTGCCCAGGAATCATTCTTTGAGCTAACTTGGAGTTCATTTCTAGGATAATATGATGAAAACCAAGACCCTATACATGTCCAAGCAGGCCCGATAATTTTTGAAATAGACATGGAGTTAGATGAGTTCACATTCAGCATAAACGTGTATCAATCACGTCTAAATGGATTTAACATGCATAACTCATTTAAATAAATGCGTTAAGACGGTTTAAACATGTGTAATCTCGATAAGACACGATTTAACTCGTTTAACTAAATGTGTTTAAATGTGTATGTACCATATTTAATGTGTTAATTGTATTAATATATATCATGTAAATAACATATTTAGATATATTTAAATTATACATATTAAATAGGTTGTGTCATATTAATTGATAATTAAGGGGTTGTATTCAAGTTAAACATTTATGACCCATTTAATAAATTGGTCATGCACAAGTTAAAAAGTTTTTGACACATAATTATTTAAATACGACATAATACGGATTCACGGGTCTATATTGAAAGTCCTGTAAATACATCTCAAAACTCTGCAACAACCCAAGTTGCCCTCCCGATGTCCTGAGCAAAACCAAACAACCATTGTCCACTCTCGTCTCTCAGTAATCCTCTAGTCCCTACAAGCCTTGGGCTTTCCTTTGAGACACTATCTGTGTTGAGTTTGATCCATTCTGTGTGAGGCCTATGCCAACTGATCTACCTCCATCCCCTCTTCTGTATAGAGACACTCGACTACACAGAATAGCGGCATTTGACAATGCTACAGCAGTACAGGCCGCCACCATGTGAGCATTATGTGGTTGAGAAAAATGGATATCGAAAGGACTCTTGTTCGCCCCTCCAAGACCACGACAACCAACAGGTAGTCGCAAATGATATGTCCCAATTGCAACCCCATAAAACTATGTTCCTTTCCCTTTAGATTAAAAGCAACCAGAAATTGAATGGCACAGAGAAGGAAGAGGAATGGAGCTGACCCCGAAACAAGATGCAACCAAATACTCCTCGCATGAGGGCGGGCATTCACGCAGAACATGGACGTGCTGCACATACATTAGAATGTGCCAGGTCACGTGCCGCACGGTGTTCATTGGTTAGTAACCGATTATGGGCAACAATCCACAAAGCAACATCAAATTCTCTGTGGACAATTCCGTCGCCAAATAATCTTCCAAATTGTTTGCATATTGAGCCAAGTGCTTTTGGCGATAAGAGAATAAGTCGAGGTAGCTGAAAAGGATCCGCATGTAGAATACATCTTATCAGACTCTGCTGAATTAGGAGGTGGCTGAACTGATGCAATTAAGAGAATCGTATATTGATTCACATATGGGCTAATTGCACTCCCCGCCCGATCTCCATCTTCGGTCATCTGTAGCGAAGTCTGCCGCATAACTTCCTCGAAGGTGTGAATCAATAGGTTGGATGACTCGCGACTCGAGAGTATCCCTGTCATACAACCTGAATCCTCCCAGAAACGAATTTTATACCAATTGACCACGCTGCCCCATGAGATACCTCATTCCAAGCGTAAACAATTGCCTTCCGGAGCCAGGAATCGCGGAAATTAGAGCGAAGTTTAAAATCTCCGCCAACTCCACCAGGGCACTTCTTGAGGAGAACACGGGCCCAGAGCTCACTGGATCTCGTTAACACTCCCCATCCCAATTTAGCTAGAAAGAGCATCGTTGAGGACATCCAGTCGTCACAGGCCTAGACCTCATCTAGCTTTGGGCTGGGTGATAATGTCCCACTTCACTGAGTGGATCATCCGGCGATGGGAAGTGTGGCCCCAAATAAAGTTTCAACGTAATTGATATATTTCCGAACGGACATTCATAGGGATCTTCATGATCTACGTGGTATAGGATGGAATCGCTTGAACAGTAGACTGAACAAGTGTGATCCTTCCAGCCATGGAGAGGGTTGTTGCGGACCATGTTGGGAATAGATAATGCAGCAGAAACATAAATTTCAAAAATTTATTCATGAACCTAATAATCCCTTTGAAGTAATTCAGAATTCTAAGTAGAACAGGTTTAGAATATATACCTAACAAAAACCGTGTTCAGTCTTTGTGTTTAAATCCGGATGTTGATATCGTGTCTGGACGAACCCGAATCCATCAATCACAAACCTTTTGGAGTCGATCCTTTGACTAGGTGTGCATATGCACACCCTCCACGATATCTACACTAGGTTTCCTCGTAAAGATTGAGAATGATTCTCACAAACGATCACCACACGAATGTATATTTTTCCTTTCTTTCTCTCGGTTGTCACAAAAGGAGGGTTGATTGATTTTTCCTCTCTTTCGTCTCCTCAACCTCTTCATCAATCACACTCGGCCAAAGGGAGTTGGTTTTTTTTTTATATTTATTTTAGTAAATCCAATCACATAAAAATAAATTTTCAGTGATTTCAAAAAATCTTTCAGATATTACCGAGACAATATTTATCGATAAGATTTCTAAAAATCTAATCGAATATTTAATCGTATAATATTCTTATCCAATAAGACATGTGACCATTATGGGCTCAATTCGTGCTAGCGAAATTCTAAAAACTAATTCGAAATTTAACATATTTAAATTTCGTTACGAGAAATTACCTATATTGTATGTGACCCATTAGGCTCCACACTAAGTCGGCAGTGGGCTCAATCTCATTTAACCCTTTAATAAGATTAGCCAATTAACCCTTAATCATTTAGACCCACAAGTCAAGATTGACGTCTAGCAACGTATCATGACTACCCGAATGATGAGGATCAATCAAAAGATTAAACACCCTTTGGTGATTAGTTCTCGTGTAATTACATCCTTCAGTTATACAATGTCTCAAATAGGTTAGGATATGGATGCAATGTCAAATCCCAATATCTATTCATATGCATTACTATTCTCAAGTATTAGACTCAATCATGAAAAATACTGGAAACTCCTTTCCAATTTTCATTCTACTCTAGCCAGAGATTTCCCGAGTCAATACTAAGTAGAACGCATAAGACATTCTCCCCTCTCATGAAGAGTAACTGATTCCTTGTTGATTACTCACCACCTCCATAAGAGTCTCTTTAGGTCCAAAATACTCTACACATGTCTGTAAAAGTCACGTTAAGGGATAAACCAAAACCTCAATTTAACAGTTATAAGGTGCTATGGTAATCTCAGGTCTAAGTACTATTTACACCTACTATCATCAGAGGAATTACCTATTGACATTTACATGAGTATCCATTAGGTTTTCCTCAAGTGAGTCAATTCAGTGAACTTGTTTTATAACAAGCACCTACACTCTTATATTAGTGACTCTTCACAGGTAATAATGAGATCAGCTACCCTCTACCATAGAGCATATAATGAGTGTACTAGTTTCATCGGATCAGCGATCCTCGACTCAGTGATCCTACGCTAGGAACAATTTTAGATTAGGATTTTTGAGATCTCAGGTCTCACTGGCATGATCTCATCATGACCCTAAAAGTATTATCCTAATTTATGGGTTTCATCAAAATATGTAGCACATGATGAATAAAATGCCTCAATTATATTTTATGAATGTAAAATAGCTCCAATTACATCATATGCGATTGGACTTAGGGCATTAATACTAACAATCTCCCACTTGCACTAAAGCCAATCGCCACGGTATTTAATACCCATACTTTCTAAGTGGCGGTCAAATTGTTGTTGCGACAATGGTTTAGTGAAAGGATTTGCAATGTTGTTCTTTGTGTCGACCGCTCGACATTGATATCACCTCTTCTAATGATTTCTCGAATTAGGTGATACTGTCTTAGGATGTGCTTTGACTTATGGTGGGACCTTGGTTCCTTTGCCTGTGCAACTGCCCCGGTATTATCACAATATAAAGGCATCGGGTTGGCTATTTGTAGAATGACTCCCAGTTCAATGATAAACTTCTTTATCAACACTCCTTCCTTTGCAGGTTTACTTGCAGCAATGTATTTTGTTTCAGCCATTGAATCAGTTACAGTGGACTGTTTAGAACTCTTCCAACTTACAGCCCCACTATTCAAGGTAAACATGTACCCTGATATAGATTTACTGTCGCTCGGATCTGTTTGAAAATTGGAGTCTGTATATCCCTCTAGTTTGAAATCTAATCCACCATACACTAGAAAAACATCTCTAGTCCTTCTTAAGTACTTAAGAATGTTCTTTACTGTTTTCCAATGTTCTTCTCCTGGATCGGCTTGAAACCTGCTTGTAACTCCTAAAGCATAAGCCACATCAGGCCTGGTACAGAGCATAGCATACATGATGGACCCTACTGCAGAAGCGTAAGGAATCCCATTCAATCTCTATCTCTCCTCAAATGTTTTTGGTGACAACTTCTTGGAAAGACAAATGCCATGACTCATAGGCAAGTATCCACGCTTACTATCTTGCATGTTAAACCTCTTTAACACAGTATCAATGTACCTAAATTGGGATAAACCAAGCAACCTATTAGATCTATCTCTATAGATCTTTATTCCCAATATATAGGATGCTTCTCCCAAATCCTTCATGGAGAAGTTCTTAGAGAGCCAAACTTTGACTGACTATAACATTGGCACGTCATTCCCGATAAGCAATATGTCATCTACATATAGCACAAGAAAAACGATAGCACTCCCACTGACCTTTTTGTAAACACAAGGTTCACCCTCATTTTTTATGAAGTCAAACCTTTTGACTGTCTCATCAAAATGGATGTTCCAGCTCCTCGAAGCTTGCTTTAACCCATAAATGGATTTTTGCAGCTTGCATACTTTGTTTGGTGCAATAGAAAAGACAAATCCCTCCGGCTGTGTCATATAAATGTCTTCCTCAAGATTTCCATTAAGGAAAGTGGTCTTGACGTCCATTTGCCATATCTCAGAGTCATAGTATGCAGCTATAGCAAGCAAAATCCTAATGGACTTGAGCATCGCTACTGGTGAAAAGGTCTCATCATAATCAACACTATGTTGTTGTTTGAAACCTTTTGCAACCAATCTGGCTTTGTATGTTTCAACATTGCCATCTACTCCGATCTTTCTTTTAAAGACCCATTTGCACCCAATGGGAGTTATTCCCTCCAGTGCATCCATCAAAGTCCATACTTTGTTGAAGTACATAGATTCCATCTCGGATTTCATGGCAATTTGCCATTTTTCGTTGTCAACACTTTTGACAACTTCTTCATAATTCTGTGGATCATCGACATCCATAACACTTGAATCTTGATCATTCTCAATAGCCAGATTCAGTTTTTGAGGTGCTTTATGCACTCTCATAGTTCTCTAAGAAGATAGAGGTGGTCTTGGTGAGTCAACTGATTTTATATTATCCTGTTCCATCAATTGATGCAAGGTTGGTTGTGGGTTAAGAACCTCTTCAAGTTCTACATTTCTTCCACTCCCACTATCCTAGATAAACTCTTTCTCCAAGAAAGTGGCATATCTACTGACAAATACCTTTTGTTTAGTGCTAGAGTAAAAGTAGTACCCCAAACTTTTTTTAGGGTATCCCACAAATCTATACTTTTCTGATCTTGCACCAAGTTTGTCTGGATCTTGTATTTTCACATAAGCTGGGCAACCCCAAATCTTTAAATGCTTTAGACTCGGTTTCTTAGCCTTCCATATCTCATATGGAGTGCTAGATACAGACTTAGTGGGAACTTTATTTAAAATGTAGATGGCGGTTTCAAGAGAATATCCCCAAAATGATATGGGGAGATCAGTGAAGCACAACATGGATCGCATCATATCTAATAGAGTGCAATTTCTCCTCTCAGTTATCCCATTGTGTTAAGGTGTCCCAGGAGGAGTCCATTCAAAAACTATTCCATTCCCTTTGAGATAATCTAGAAACTCCTTAGTTAGGTATTCGCCACCTCGATTTGATCGAATGGCCTTAATACACTTTCCAGTTTGTTTCTCAACTTCAGCTCGATATTCCTTGAATCTGTCAAAGGCTTCGGATTTGTATTTCATTAAATACACATCCAAACCTAGACATATCATTTATGAATGTTATAAAGTAGGGATATCCTCCTCTAGCTTGAGTTGTCATTGGTCCACAAACATCAGTATGGACCAACTCTAACAACTCTGACGCCCTTTCTCCATGTCCAATAAACGGAGCCTTAGTAATTTTTCCTTTGAGACAGGATTCACAAGTTGGTAATGATTCATAATCGTATGGGTCAAAATACCCATTCTTATACAACTTATTAATCCTATTCTTGTTAACGTGACCAAGTCTTAAATGCCAGAGATATGTGAAGTTCAAATCATCTCTTTTCCTTTTCTTAACTTGTTCAACATGAAGTATATTGTCATTAACTTCTAAAACTATTAAGCCATTGATGACCTTTCCAGTTCTATATGATTCTCTTGAATGAGATATAGAGCAACCGTTGCCCCTTAAATTCATTTCATAACCTTGTTCAAGCAACAAAGGAATAGAAATAATATTTCTAATCAAAACTGGAACATAATAACAATTATTAAGCTCAATAGTTTTGCCTGAAGGCAGATGCAAACAAAAGATTCCTATTGCTAAAGCTGCAACTCTTGCACCATTTTCGACTTGTAAGTCGTACTCCCCTTTGTTCAGCTTTCTACTTCTTCTCAGACCTTGCAACATATTGCATATGTGAGAACCACATCTAGTATTCGATACCCATGAAGTATAATTAGTTAATGACATATTAGCCTCAATAACAAAGCACCTGAAGAATTGGCTTCAGAAACCTTCTTTTGCTTCACTTCTGCAAGATATAACTTGCAATTCCTTTTCCAATGACCATCCTTCCCACAATGGAAGCAAGTGCCTTTCTCAGAGACTTTCTCTTTTCCTTTCTTCTTGATATTTCCTTTAGGTTTCACAGCATTGTAAGAAGATTTTCTCTTTTTAGGGGTCTTCTTCATCTTCTTATTGGAGGTGCCTCCCACTAACAAGACCTGACCCTTATCCTTCACAAGGTGGGTCTCTGCAGTCTTCAACATATTAAGGAGCTCGGGTAATGAAATATCCAGCTTGTTCATGTGGAAGTTTACTATAAACTATGAATAAGCACCTGGCAGAGATTGGAGAACCAAGTCTTGACTCAATTCTCCATCCATAGTGAAGCCCAGATTCCCCAACTATTCAATCAAATTGATTAGTTTTAGGACGTGTGCCTCTACAGAAGTGCCTTCTGCCATCCTAGCCTGGAAGAGTTGCTTAGATATCTCATACCTAGCAGTTCTACTCTCTTCACCATACAACTCCTTGAGATGTAGAAGAATAGATTTAGCATCCATTTTCTCATGTTGTTTTTGGAGCTTGTTGCTCATGGATGCTAGCATGATACACTGTACAAGAGTGCTATCATCTTGCCACTTTCGATAAGCAGCCTTCTCTTCCTCGGTAGCACTTTCTGCCACCGATGCAGGATTTGGAGAATCAAGAATGTATGAGACTTTCTCCTGTATGAGGACGATCCTCAAGTTTCTCAACTAGTCCATATAGTTCGAGCCAATGAGCTTGTTAGCATCAAGTATGCTACGTAACAACAGTGACGTGATAGCATATGAATCTACAATTAAAGAACAACATGCTTGAGCATATATTCATAAAATATGATGCATGATAATCAAGGTCTTTTGATTGAATCATGTCTCCCACTAAGTTTGGCGAGTTCCATTGCCCTCCTAATGGAAAACGAGAGACCCCATTGGAAGGTCTCCTAGTGGAAATAATGGAATCCCATTTATCCTACTAAGACCTTGCATGTAACACGACAAATCTCGAATAAGTGCACGGGTAGATAACTCTTACCATTACATCATATGTAACTCCATTTATTTTTGCCTCTAAGGTTAATACAGCCTTGTGTGTATACAACAAACTATAAAACCCTATTTAAGTTAAACCCATCATTCATATACTCACATGAAAAAGAAACTACCCTTGAGTATAACTCAACAAGGCAGTAACGTTTAAGTATGTAGTACAATATATATCGCATATATTTAATGAGGTAGCATCGTGCCAACTCGTGCAGAACGGGCCTTGTGTGTGCACAACAAACCCGCCACACAAACTAACACACTCTGCATCTCATAATGATGGAAGGCATGACTGGCATTCTTAATACCGTAGCTATTTTGACTTAATATTTTTCAGAGGGTTTTTATGTAATTATTATAACATCATATAACATAATAAAAGCATATAAAAATAACAAGGGTGATTATGGACATTCCTAAACGTGAATCACCTGAGCCATAGGGTGTCACTAAAATCATCCTAGTATATCTAAAGTCCATCAACATGGGTCTGCTTCGGGAAGCATGTAGCACCGTCAAGTCTCCATCTCCATGGACTCAATTGGGCAGTTTCAATGTATGGATCTCCTCGACCACAATAATTCTCCCTAAGCCTAATGCTAATGTAGAACTATTCTAACATTACATAATGTTGCCAAGAAACCCCAATCAACAGTTGGGGGGAGGTACATTGGGAGGGAGAGAAAAAAATACAACCCAGAGAAAATTTTAGGTAAGGCTGGGGTACGCAAGCCCTATTTAACCAAAATAAAATAAAATAGACATACATTCATCACATGAACTAGTCCATAACCATCCTTTCATGCATATCACATAAGCATCATGAAATTTAAACGATGTTATCAATAATGCAATCTCATTCGAAAAAAATCTTGTGATCGACAGTTGACGGATCAAATCAATAAGAAACTATTCCATTGTTTCACATTATCACGAGTAATACCCGAGAGAAAAAAAAGATATTTTTAATCAAATTTAAAAACATATGTATATATCTGATATATACCAATACGCAACACTTGCATATATAAGATTGAAACCCTAACATTATATCACCATATTAATTAGATGATCGAACGATTCAACATTGCAATGAGAATATTACCGGAATTCAAAATTACAATCAAAGATGGCTCTGATACCACTGTTGGGCATTGATAGCGCAGCGGGAATGTAAATTTCAAAAATTTATTCCCGAACCCAGTGATCCCTTTGAAGTAATTCAGAATTCTAATTAGAATAAGTTTAGAATATATACCTAACAAAAATCGTGTTCAGTCTTTGTGTTTAAATCTGGATATTGATGTCATGTCTAAACGAACCCAAATTCACCAATCGCAAACCTTTTGGAGTCAATCATTTGACTAGGTGTGCATGTGTACACCCTTCACGATATCCACACTAGGTTTCCTCGTAGAGATTGAGAACGATTCTCATAAACGGTCACCACACAAATGCATATTTTTCCTTTCTTTCTCTCGGCTATCACAAAAGGAGGGTTGATTGATTTTTCCTCTCTTTCGTCTCCTCAACCTCTTCGTCGATCACACTCTTGAAGGGAGTTGGTTTTTTTTATTTATTTTAGTAAATCCAATCACATAAAAATAAATCTTCAGAATTTTCCGTGATTTCAAAAAAATTTTCAGATATTACCGAAAGAATATTTATCGATAAGATTTCTAAAAATTTAATCGAATATTTAATTATATAATATTCTTATCTAATAAGACATGTGACCATTATGAGCTCAATTTGTGCTAGCGAAATTCTAAAACCTAATTTGAAATTTAACATATTTAAATTTCGTTACGAGAAATTACTTATATTGTGTGTGACCCATTGGGCTCCACACCAAGTCGGTAGTGGGCTCAATCTCATTTAACCCTTTAATAAGATTAGCCAATTAACCCTTAATTATTTAGACCCACAAGTCAAGATTGACGTCTAACAACATATTATGACTACTCGAATGGTGGGGATCAATCAAAAGATCGAACACCCTTTGGTGATTAGTTCTCGTGTAATTACATCATTCGGTTATATAATGTCTCAAATAGGTTAGGATATGGATGTAATTTCAAATCCCAATATCTATTCATATGCAATACTATTCTCAAGTATTAGACTCAATCATGAAAAATACCGGAAACTCCTTTCCAATTTTCCTTCTACTATGGCTAGAGATTTCCCAAGTCAATACTAAGTAGAACGCATAAGACATTCTCTCCTCTTGTGAAGAGTAACCGATTCTTTGTTGTTTACTTGCCACCTCCATAAGAGTCTCTTTGGGTCTAGAATACCCTGCACGTGTCTGTAAAAGTCACGTTAAGGGATAAACCAAAACCTCAATTTAACAGTTATAAGGTGCTATGGTAATATCAGGTTTAAGGACTATTTACACCTACTATCACCAGAGGAATTACCTATTGACATTTACACGAGTATCCATTAGGTTTTCCTCAAGTGAGTCAGTTCAGTAAACTTGTTTTATAACAAACACCTACACTCTTATATTAGTGACTCTTCACAGGTAACAGTGAGATTAGTTACTCTCTACTGTAGAGCATATAACGAGTGTACTAGTTTCACTGAATCACCGATCCCCGACTCAGTGATCCTACACTAAGAACAAATTTAGATTAGGACTTTTGAGATCTTAGGTCTTATTGGCATGATCTCATCATTATCCTAATTTATGAGTTTCATCAAAATATGCAGCATATGATGAATAAAATACCTCAATTATATTTTATGAATGTAAAATAACTCTAATTATATCATATGCGATTGGACTTAGGGCATTAATACTTACAAACCAACCATTAAGACAAGTACGCACCCTCTCAAGAACATGATGAAAATGGTCCGTGGACTGGTGGAATACCCAAATATCTTCACACCGAACTAGAAGCCATGAAGGAGCTAATCTGGATAATCAGTTGCCCGACTTCTTTTGGCACATTACGAGAGAAAACGGTAGAGGTTTTGGCTGCACTCAACCTGTCTCCCGGTGCACGGTAGAATCAATTGAGAACTTCTTTAATGATGACCATCTACTCTACCGAAGTCTCAAAGGAAAGCAGTGAATCATCTGCCGACATTAGACGCGACATGAGTGATCCACGTTGACCAACTCTCATAGGATGCCACCTATTGCCTTCAACCGCTTGGTTAATAAGATGAGCCAATCTCTCCACACACAAAACACAAATATATGGAGAAAGCGGACAGCCCTGATGGATTCCACAAAACTCCATTGAAGTAACATTCCATAGCACTTGCATCGAAGCAAAGGTAATTCCCTCCATAATAATATGCGTCAGATTAGAAGGGAAACCTGCTGGAACCAGAGTCTCGTACACAAAACTCCATTGAAGTTGATCATACGCCTTCTCAAGATCAACTTTTATTGACATAAATATCATTTTCCCACGCATTCTTCCTCTAGCATGCCGAACAAATCGTGTCGGTCCAAAATACTAAAATAATGTTTACAATAAAAAAAGGAAATTACAAGAAAAATTAGAAACATTGGTTATTATATACAAATAATTATATTTTAATAGTTATTTCAATATTTTCTTTAAATTAATATAAAATTTAGATCAATAATCAATTATATTACATGAAAATTTATTTTAAAATATAAGATTATTTAAATTTATTTTTTAAAAATAATTATTTATTTGGTTGAGGCTTGGCCGAGATTTATGAGCCACACAAGATGGTGGGCCGTGCCAGGACAGCCTAAAAATAGATTTATGCCGTGTCGACAGCCCGAATTGATAGGTCTACCTGACAGTGGCCAATCTGACACAAAAACAAACGTCGAGGGGCAAATTGATAATATGAACAAAAGTCCGGTGCCCGAAACATGAGAAACAATAAACAACGAAAACGGAGGTCGGTGGGTGGGCCCGGCTACCATATTAATGCAGACATGCGACCCTCAGCGGTCGCCCTGTCCATGCCAGCTCGGTCCCATACGTACCAGTCAGTTGGGTGGCGTAATTGCGGTGTATACGCCTCCCTTATGCAAAAGATGTTACGGTTGGATTCAAATTTATTCATTTTCATTGGGCTTGAGATATTAACTTCGAATCTATCCATTTTTTCATCAAAATATAATCAATTAAACAATATGTAATTTTATTCAATTTCATATATGACTAACCCTATGATTAGTGGACCGATTAAATAGTAAGCAAATGCTACGAATTTATTTCAATTCAAATTTACCCCTTTTCTTAATGTTTAGCATATGATATTTCACAGGATTATGAACAACTTAAGTTAGATAACGGTTAAAATGGTAAAATATTTTAATATAAAATTTTTTATTTTAGAACACTAAATTTTAGTTAAGAAAAAAAATATTTTTAATATTTCAAATAATTTGTACGTGTGGGATGTTATTACTCATTTATTTCGTACGTAATATTCATCGAACTGCACGGATGATTGCATACGCCGGGAGTACACAGAATTTTTGACACCATCTGTCTCTCTCCTCTCTCTCGGTTGTCGCCACCGGGTCAGACCAATTTCCCACGTCTCCTACCTGTGTGAGTGCAAATTCTGAAGCTAAAGCAGCTCGGACCAGACCGGAGGGAGAAGTGATAATAGCGGCAAGTTTCGGAAGCTGGTGACGGAATAGCCGCATCTCTCAATGTCGTCGGACGAGGAGGGAGGCGAGGAGTACCTCTTCAAGATCGTGATAATCGGCGATTCGGCCGTCGGTAAGTCGAACCTCCTCTCTCGCTACGCCCGCAACGAGTTCAACCCTCACTCAAAGGCCACTATTGGCGTCGAGTTCCAGACCCAGAGCATGGACATCGATGGCAAGGAGGTCAAGGCCCAAATTTGGGATACCGCTGGCCAGGAGCGCTTCCGTGCCGTCACCTCCGCCTACTACCGCGGCGCCGTGGGCGCCCTTGTTGTGTATGACATCAGCCGCCGCACCACCTTCGAGAGCGTCGGCCGTTGGCTCGAGGAGCTCAAGAGTAAGCCCCTTACTGGTCCCTAACTTGGAATTCACGCGAAAATTTGCACTATTTGGAGTTGAATTCGCATAGATTATCAGATCTTTAGTTTTTTTTTAATGAATATTAGATTTTTAAATGTCTAGAGTATGAGACGAGCTCTCAATGATTCATTAAAAAGAAAAAAATGGAAAAAGAAGAGATGGGCTCTTACTGTTTTGATAACTGGTAGTTAGTTCAATCTGTGTGGTTGTAGATAATTATTTAGTTAATGTTGGACTCGATCTATGCGGTGCAAGTCCATGTCAACTTGTCTGATCTTTAAGCTGCTATTTGTCGCAGCATAATTGACATTAGCCTGATACAAGACCAACTATGTTGAAACTTCAACAATGTTATAGTGAAGAAAACCTTTGATCGATAAAACATTCTAAAGCAGAGGCTTTCTGCTTATGCTTTCATTCCTTGCTATTTATAGGTAGTTGGTGTAATTCGGTTTGGAATATAAGGTTTGGTATTGGGAGACTTCTGGATTCTTAAGATTGGTCAGTGTGGCTAATATATCTTTAGCTGCAATGGTTGTATGGTGCTTTGAGGACTGATTAGTCAAAGTTAAAATGGGCATACTAATAGGACTATGGATTTTGGGAGTATGTCTTGATTGACCTGCAAAGTTAATAGTATAATTCTGTTCATATTGTTTCTTATGTCCATTTTCTCATTCCTCTCTTTTCTGTTTTTGGTTTGGGACTTAGGTTCTTGATATCCGTTAGTTGAAAAAATAGAGGTTGGTGATGGGATGCCTATGATGCTTATCTTCTCCCTCTCTTCTCTTTCTCATTCTGGTTTGCTACTTTTTGCTATAATTTGGTTTGGTTTGATTTGTCTTAGATACTCAATGTTCCATCTCTGTTTTAATTTCATTTTTCTTTCATGAGAAATGCAGATGTCAATTAGAGGCATAATTGTTCGGTCAGGTGGGTTTTTATGCAAATTTTAGGCCTGACTTTTGAGCTCAGTTTTTTCAAGTATAAAAAACATAACAAGCGCCAGTCCTGAAAGGCCAACTGCTTAGGTCCAGTTTGTGTGAATGGTTTTTTTGAGCCACATTTTCCATGTAAGGAACGAGTAAACATAAAAAGCCTAGTAAAAAAACAAAGTTCTAGTCCAACATTTGAATCACAGCATTAAATATTTAAGAATAACATCATGCATCTTTCTAATTCTTGAAGAATGAGGAACAAGGGGAACGAATAAAATAAAAGGTTCAATAATAACAAATTGAAACAAAGTTCAAGGCGTATAATTATCTTTAAAAAATTCAGGTTCAATTTAGAGTTATGGTCTCATTGAAAAGTGTAACTGTGTATTGAGTAAGAATCCTGTACGTGATAGGATTAAGATTTAAAAAAAAAACTATTTGAGTCTGGTAGTTCCATGCCTCACCGAGTTTTTTGGTTAGGGCCTGAATTTTTTGGTGGTTCTTTTTTTATACCTCAATAACCAAGTTTTTATATGAACTGCCCCAAAAAAAAAAATTAAAGGTTATGTTGAGCTGGTCTTTCCCTTTGCTGTCTTACACCTGTAGATATCAAGTGGTTGTCGACACATGCAAATAGTGCTTAGTGCTAGATGAAATATAAAGGTTAGTATGGCAAGTGGATCTTATGGTTTGCTGCATTCAGTCCTTATTATTCCTCATAAGGTCTTCTAGCATTCTCTGCCACCACTTCTTTAAGATATCTCTTTCAAGCAATTTCATGAGAATTCTTTGTGTTCTCCCTTTGGGGCACCAACTTCATCTTTTGATCCATTGCCTTTCATTGTCTCATCTTCCTGTTGATGCATCTCTATCATACCACAACATGAGCCAAGACCTATTTCAAAAATCTTTTAGGTTTAGCATTTCCACCTTGATTCATAGGTTTACAATTGGAGTTTATGCCAGAAAATATTGGTGCTATCATGGAAAAAGTCCGCTTTACATTTCTTGGAGACTGCTGAAGCAACTGGATTGGACCTTCATGATCATTTATAGATCATATCTGGAACCAATAATCAATTAATCCTATCTTTCTTTTCAATATGACTTTCCGTATATTTTACACATTTTGCTACTGGATTTTGTGGACCAAATGAGCAACATTATATATATTAATGTTTCAACCATAAAAGCCCCTGCAGTCTGCGGACTTAGTTTGCACGATTATTGAGAAAAGTTATGTTGGTATCATGTTCATTATTAAACATTAATTAATTTATTTGTAAAGCTGTTTATCATGACAATATCACAGATGGCCACTGTAAAAGCACGCTGACCATTTTTCCTGCTATAATCCATATTATGTCCAGGGACGGTTCCTGGAGTTTTCATGCTCTAATATGAATTATGAACTGCTGTTAGCTTTTTTGGGGCTTTCTATGTGACAATCTCCCATCAATTATTTTCTTTTGTTTTCTTCCCTTGAAAGTAGTCTCTAATTTTTTTTTTTGTTTCATCCATTAAGTCTGCTGTATTCAGCGACATGTTCATACCTGTAGTAGTTTAAAGAAGAATGATTCATGTGCAGCTCATTCTGACACAACTGTTGCAAGAATGCTGGTTGGGAACAAATGTGACTTGGAGAACATCCGGGATGTGAGCATTGAGGAAGGAAAAAGCTTAGCAGAATCAGAAGGCCTATTTTTCATGGAGACATCAGCCCTCGATTCAACAAATGTTAAGACAGCCTTCGAGATTGTCATCAAAGAGATCTACAATAGTGTCAGCAGGAAGGTGCTGAGTTCGGATGCATACAAAGCAGAATTATCCTTCAACAGGGTAACCCTAGTTGGTAATGGGACTGATGGGTCGAAGAAAAATCAAGGCTTTCCTTGCTGTTCAAGGTGACTCTTCTCAGCACAAGGGGAGTGGGGCTCTAAGGCAATTGCTCGTTTTGGTTCTTTTCTTGTTTCTTCAACAATTATGGTTGTTCATTTCTACGGTGTTATAGGGCGAACTCATATTTATTCAAGTCAAGATCATATAATAGATGTCATCTTTGGATATTCATTATACAATATGTGTAACTGTGCATGATAAGGTGGAGTTAGATAAATTTTGACTTGCCGCATGACTGAGGTTTGTTTACATTGTCTTAATCTGTCTACAGCTGTGTTATTTTTACATTGCCGCTTCCGTTGCACCAGCATTCCCCTATAGCTCTTTCTTTAAGTTATCTGTCCTCGAATCTTAGGGGGCAGAAAGCTAATGTTTCTTATTTCATTCTTCATCACGGGACCTTGTGATCTGCTGTAGGACTCAAAAGTTTCTGCTTTTGTATGGAAGATGCATCAAAGGTCCTTTTCTTCTCAGTCCTCAAAGAAAACAAAATGCATCAAAGATGCAAGTGTTCGCTTTCCTTTGGAGGATACATGATTCAGGCGGTTACTTTTCCATCGTAGGAGAGTATAATTATAGTCTATTCGTGAGAAATGTTGCCGCAAATTGAACAATCTATGATAATGCTGTGCAGTCTCCTCTATTCTGACTTCCGAAATGGGATTTTTATGCCTGAACTCCCTTATGACAACATGATTTACATGTGCCATCTGCCCTCTTCATTGTTTCACTCAGCTGTGCTATGGAGTGAAGCACTACAGATGAAGCATCTTAGAGAGAGAATGAGAGAAGTAGAAAACAGAGCATGTAGACGACAGTCCGTTGGAGGGAAAAGCTCATTCGATTCATCTGATCAAAGCATTAAACTGCACGTTTACGTGAGTGCCGAGATGGAAAAGGCAAAACATTTTGTTTTTGCTAAGCATTAGCAAAGTGAATTAGAAGACAAACACAAATCATGCTGCAAAGTCTGTAATCTAGCAGAAGAAGGATGTCCCAATCGAGACAATGGCACTCAATGGGAATTAAAATCCAAGGAGGAACGATTGTTGTTGCATTTGCTACCCATCCTGATCATCGAGTCCTGCTTCAGCTCCTAGATAGAGCACAGACCATCAGTGAACATCACTTTACATGGAACATCGTGGCCTAATGCACTTATACTAAATTGAACTAGAAATCGGGAATGAATTAACACATTTTAAAGAGAGTATGATCATTCAGCTGAACTGAGCCAATATGAGAAACTTGTGTTGTGCTACCATTAGGCATTTTTAAGGATCTATGTTCAGCAGGAAGTAACTGTACAAACATAGAGGACTGACAGCAGACATGGTGAGTAGCTCCAAAGTCCAATATCCAAGAATATCGCCATTCCAAATAGTAATTAGTGGATACAGAACAAAGAATATGTTTGAGAGATAACAATATCTAAAGATTCAGCAGGTGATTCCTCTGTCACACTTGATGCCTTGTCCTGTAAATGAGAGTTAGAAATCTGTGTAACCTACAAGCTCTATAACCGTTGTATATTGGCAGATTGACGTCCAAATATCCTCAGCGCACACTGGAGGGGTCAAATCAATCTTATAGACAATGTGACGGCCACAAGTCTCGATTCTCCTGCATTTTGTTTCGGTATCTTCTAAGCCTTCAAATTAATTTTTTCTCCTAATTTTCATCTTCTATAGGTGAACCCGTCTTCTATCCTTCTGTTCTTGACACCGACTTTCTATTAAAAAAAGAAAGCCGACTCCAAAACCTAACAAAGGCCCACATTAATCAGCTACAAAATCCTCCAGTCACAACCGAAAAACATTGCCAATGCCACCCCTAACAAATACTTAATCCGATCGGATTCATGTGAGCAGTTGGTTTGAGAGTATTTCATTCTCCCGCCGGAAGAAGAATGATATTAATCCTGGAGATTCCCGATACCCCAAATCTAAGATTTTTCGTGGGCTTCTTGGTCAACTTTTAGTTAGAATCTTGAGAGAGTCAACAATATATTAGTCATATGGCAGCTAAAAGTCCTCATGGGGAGGTCCATATGAGGACAAAATGATAGTAGGTACAATATCTAAAAACCTGAGAAACTGCAGAAGTGGGGAGGTACCACAAAGAAATTTCTAAAAATTGGTCTGAACACCCGAATTGCTTCTATTTACTTTATACATGTATATAAAAACTATTGCAATTGGACAAGAATTAGACAGAAAAGAAGGATGGAAAATTGGGAAAGGGTGTATATCAAGGTGTTCTTGTATCAATGAGGCCTCCAACTTCCATCATCTCTTGATGGAGAGGAAAAAGAGGTGGAGGGGAAGGCAAGTGTACGGAAATATGATAACGGCTACGCTCAACAGAGCCATGAGAAGGAAACAGTTCTCGGCCTGTTTCTATCGCAGATTAGGAACATACGCTGAAGCATTGCAGCAAACGAGTCACACAGACCGCCTCCAGGTAATGAACTTTCCACCGGTGTATGTGTGATGGAGCAAGTTAGACCTTCTAATTATGTCGGATCAGCAAAGTAAGCCAGAGAGGAATGAAGCCAATGTTATGTATCACGTAGTGATGATCGAGTCTCCTAATTCCAGGACTTTATGAGTTTCAATCGGTCTTCCGTTAGTTTAGTTTTGTGGGTGCATTCTACAGAAAACTACGAGCTGTGAATCTTGTGACGGCATTAGGCTTTTAGCTTGTTAATTATCTTTCAGTAGTTCTGGTGGCGAGTTATTCCATTTCCTCAATGACTGCAGTCAGGGTTACTAAATCTCTTTTCATTGAATTCGTGCAGAACATCAGGAGAGATGATGACATAAGCGATATTTCAAAAGCAATCACCGAGAAGCTTGACCGTGTGTCTGTAGCCCCGCCAAGGAGTTACATATTCAAGGTTCATCACCAACTTCGGGTGGTAAATGAAAAGGCATATGAGCCTATCTTGCTCTCTGTTGGTCCTTATCACTATGGCAAGACAAACCTTCAACATATGGAGGAGCATAAACTGCGATATCTGAACCAATTGATCAAACGTAGAGAAGCAAAGGGTGTCTCGCGGTCTCAACAGTTGAACACATATCTAAGGACTCTCAAAGATTTGGAAGACCAAGCCCGCGGCTACTATGATGAAGCTGAAGCTGAAGCCATCACCGTTGAGTCAAATAAATTCCTGGAAATGATGCTGCTCGACGGCTGCTTTATCACCGAGCTATTCCACAAGTTCTCGAGAGATGAGAAAGAAAGGGACCCTTGTCTCAAAGCGGATTGGATACATCACGCTCTGGCGCGTGATTTAACCTTACTCGAGAATCAGCTTCCATTCCCGGTCCTCAAAAGTATACAGAGTATGATTAGTGATGAACCCGACCACCTTCATCTTATTTTCGGTGCTTTGAATTATCTTCCCACATATTCTCACTTACCTATATGTCAGAATAATTACGAGAAGCGTGCGGCTCTACAGTGTATTTCCGATCTTGCAAAACGACCATTACTCCCAAGGTCAACTTCCTTCAAAAGGAGAAGCCTTAATCCAGCAAAGCTCAACGACATAAAGCATCTTCTGGATCTCGTCCACAAGTTTATGCTCGTTGAAGAGACCCTGGAAATGGAGCATCGTGACAGGGGAGGAGCCCACCTGGTGAAAAGAGTTGTTAGCAGAACCTGCACGAATAATAGAAGGAAGAAGTTCCGATATTCAGCTGTTGAGTTGAGGGATTCTGGAGTCGCGTTCATGAGGGCTGAAAAGGGAAAGTTTCATGATATTCGATTTGAAAATGGCATCCTAAAGATTCCTCCCATCTGGATCACAGATAGTACGGAGACATTATTCCGAAATCTGATAGCATACGAGGAGCATTCACCAGGTCAAGGTGATGGTGTGAAGTACATATCTGATTACGTAGCTTTCCTGGATAGCCTGATAAATTCACCCACGCATGTGGAATTACTTCGGCACAAAGGGATCATCGACAACTTGATGGGTGATGACGAAGCAGTCTCCGTGATGCTCAATAAGATGAACAAGAACACCGTCATCACATCAAACTTCTATTACGAGGAAATTATTAGCAGTTTGACAGTACATTGCCAGAAGAACCGAAATGTTTGGATGGCCAAGTTGAAGAGAAAGTATCTGAACAGCCCATGGGCAATCCTGTCAATCGTTGCGGGGTTTCTGTTACTTATTATGCATGTCATACAAGCTGTATTTGCGGTTTTAACATGCTGCTACAAGTGGTAGTATCCTTTCATTATGTGAATTCCAAAATGAGGCTCTTCCTGTCAGATTTTTTTTTTCCTGCTGGGGGCATAGCTACAACAATGTACTCCATCGGTCAATTGACTTTTGTTGGTCAGTCACATCTCTTTCCCCATTTACCTGTCATCCAGTACGACTACCTGCCAACAATATATTACTTGGTGCTTTGGTCTGGCTTGAACCCGACCCCAATAAAAGAACACTAACACGGTCAGTTCATTGGGTTGGTTCACAAGACCTGTTAACAAAGACCTCCGCATGTATATGTGTGTGTATGTATATATATGTATATATATACAGGTCAAGAGAACGAGTTCTTGAAATAAGAAAGAGATAATTGACGTGGGTGACAGCAGTACGATCAACAATTGGATAATAAAAATGATGCTGCTTTTAGTTGGAGGGATTCAAATGATAAAGCTGCAAGACTCACTCACGCTGTCTCTTGTTCATGTGTAACAAGTGTTCTAGGCATAATTTTTAAAATCGGACCGGATCGGGAACCGGTCAAAATATGGGTTCATGGGTCAGATTGGAGGATCAATTGGTCGAATCGCATGTTTAATAAATAATACTAATAATATAATATTACAATAAATCGATATAATATTATAATTTAACTATGATTTATAATAAAAATAATTAATATAGTCATTATATCAATCCCAAATTTAACATAAAATATAAATATAAATATAGTAAAATAAAATAAGTATATTATAATAGACTTTTATTCTTTATTTTTAATTTTAAGTTGGCCAATTTTCTCACTAATTTAATTGAATTTATTAGGTTGACCGAGAACCGGTCGGTTCAATTAGATTTAACCTCATTTAAAATGTAATTAGATTATTTATAAGAACCGAACTGATTGAGTGACTGGTTCATGGTCGAACCGACCAACCCTGTCCAATTTTTAAAACTATGGTTCTAGGTGTCTAGAAATGATCCCCACATACTATTGAACCAATATGGGAGTAGTACAATTGTAGCTTAGCTTGTTCTTTCACTTTGGCTGTTGTTCCATTCTTCCACTTCAACCTCAGTTTTGCTGATTTTCATTTTTCTTTTTTCGTTTGAAACCATAATGATACCTAGAAATTTAATGGGTACTAACAAATTATACTTTATTAATTTCATTGAATTAATCATAACTTTTAAAATTGGACCGAACTGAAAACTGATCAAGACATGAGTTCATAAATCAGATTGAGAGTTCAATAAATCGATCAATATATTTAATAAATAATATAAATAATATAATATTACTAATAAATTGATATGATATTATAGTTAGATGAATTTTCTGTTGATATAAAATAATTTATTAATATAATATTTAGCACAAAAATTTTAAATACAATTTTATATTATATATTCTTTTAAATATACTATATTTCTTATAATGGAATGACTGACATTTTTTATATGATGAGGCTGCCATTGTGCATAAAGCGACACCCATTAATAATTTAAAATAAACAAGGGAAAAACTCTCCCTCCGAGAATGTCATCGGAGATGTCCAGTTCCGGCAAGGTTGCCAGAGGGAACCAGTGACCCACCCCAGCCATCGATCACCTCCCCTTTTGCCGATAGCTTCCCCCTCCCCTAATGGCCTCCCTAGGGAAAATGGAGAATCATATTGAACTTACCTGAATGGGAGAGAAGCCACCGGACTTTCCAAAAGAAAGCTGGAAACAAATCCGCTTCCTACCTAGACGCAATTAACAAGTCCTCCTCACCGAAATGGTAATTGAACAGCAAGATATTGAGAGAAAGGGGAGGGGGAATCAAAGAGAGCGAGAGGGCATAAATGTGGCTGCGGAGGAAAGGTTTAGCCTTTGGACTCACAATCATTGCATTTCACTGTACAGAGGAAGCGAAGCCATTAATGAACAGTTTGGGGCTAGAGAGAGAAGAAGGCGAGTGTTGACGCTTGTGCAAAGGGGCAGGCAACCAGGGGAGAGAGAGGCCACCGGCAGTAGGGGGGGGGGGAGGCGGTGTTGACCGGTGGCTGGGTTGGGTTGTCGGTTCGCAACCTTGTCGGAAATGAACATCTCCGGTGATATCGTGGAAGGAGAATTTTTTTTAATTATTAGTGGGTCCCGCTTTTATATATAGTGGCAGCCACTTCATATAAAAAACTCATCCATATTAATTTTTTTTATCGATTTAATTAAATTTATAGATTTGATCGAAAATCGATCAATTTAATCGGAGTTGATCGTATTTAAAATGTAATTGAATTATTTCTAAGAACCGAACCTAATAAATAGATGATTTCTGATCAAATTAATTAAACTAATTGACCTGCTCTAATTTTTAAAATTATAAAATAATGCATTGCAAATTTCAAGATTTGCAAGCTTTCTTCTTCGCCAGAATATTGGTATTTTTATTATATCATTGATTTGCTAAACACCGAGGCAAGGGAAAAAGTATCTTGTCGAGCGTGTCATCACATGACACAACGAGCCAAGCAAGTTCGCACCACCATCGAGAAGGAATCTTGTATGCCAGGCTGTCACCCGTGACAGTAACAGCGACAGTGACAGTGACAGTGACAGTGACAACTAGGCGATATCAGTGGTTGGACTGTTAATTTTCTTTCCATTTAATATTAAAATTTTTAGTACCGTACGAGATATTTTGATTTAAAGATTTTTTAGAGTTTTGTTTTATGTTTGATAGTTAAAAGAGTAAAAATATTTGCTGGAGTATTATTAGTCAGTTGTACTATCATGTCAGCACCGTCTCACGTGAAAGTATTGAGAAGTTAGATTCCTTCAAGGCTGATTGGCTAGCAGGATATGTTGCGTCTAAGCGGGTCTCTACAATTAAATTGGATCTTTTTTAAACTCAGTTTTGAATGAGTAATGGGGTTGTCGGGGAATCGATCATCGGACTTGATGATTTCCACTGACAGGCAGAAGATGGAGCTTAATCACAGGGAACGCCATGAATGCAAACCACATGTTCGGTAAAAGCTTTTCAAAGTCTTCTAAGAAAGGGTAACGAGTCAGATTTACAGCGGTAGAATATTATGTCCCATCTTTCCATCCAAAATTACTATATTAGTTAATTTATTAAAAAAATAAAACAAACCCTGAAAGTGCAAGAAGAGAACGATGGAGAAAATAACAATAGAAGAAGAATGGATAGGACAGAGAGGCCCTTCGAACCTTTTGGTACTTATCCAAATCCCTTGACAAGATTTTATTTTTCCACATTTGATCTTGAAAGTAACAATCTCCTTTTTGGTTTCCTTTTAACAAATAGTATATCCTCTCCCACCTCATCAACACCGTGCAAAATTCATGAATTTAGGTAAGTCTATAAGTAAATGCACATGTGTAACTAATCTGACCAAGAACTACATGTTAAGGGGGAATCAAATAATATCTTATGAGCAATATGTGATATTTTGAATGGTTTAAATAGAAAAGTTGTTGCATGGTTATTAATCTTAGCACATAAGAGTATATTGTATTTTCTTCTCTATTCATTGCATATTAGAAATCGAATTCTTTTTAATTTAGATTAATACGATAGATAAATTTTTTTAAAACTAAATTCAATTCAAACAGTTATTTGGTAATTAGTCATTTCTATTGAGTAATAGTTACAAAAACCATTTGAATTGTGAAATTCATAGTACCAAGTTTGAGTATCCTATCTATACACAGGATAATTAGGATATGAGATAAGTGATGCCGATTTGTCTATCGAATTTTCTTCGCAGGCGGCCCATCCCCTTTCATCGTTTGCTTGTCGTCTAATTTGTTCACACTACAAACAAAAATCGGTTATCGTAACCAACGTAAATTAACAGACACGGTTCGGCACCTATTTCCCTTAAGTAAAGTCTCATTTCAAATGTTATGGATGGGGAGAATTTGGGTAGAGTTAGATGGAGTTTTGGAGTGATATGGTTCAAATTGAGGGGGGGAAAAAGATCAATTATTGCAGCTTGGCAGTATTGAAGTAGTTTAATGGGTGGGACTCACTCAGAAATCACGAGCACACCTCTATATATGCTGGTCTAGAGGAGAACCGGTTCTTACAAGGAGAAGAATACTGTGCTGGTGTGGAAGAGAGCGAGTTCCAAGAACAGGAAGAAGGCATCACAATGCGTGAGAGAAGCATGATCAGCCATCAGGTTCAGGTAATGAAAAGGATCCCCACTTTCATTCATATACGTTGCTCATAGTTTTGGACAATTAAGAATGTCTCCACTTTTTGTTGGACTGTGTGTATAAGCCATACATTTACCTTTCAATTGAAAAGAAGAAGAAGAAGAAGAATCCATAGTAGAAATGGTAAGACTTCCTATATTATTTTACTTATATGATCACCCATAGGTTATCTAGTGTTGTTCTCTCAAGGAGAGAGCTGCTCTAAATTTGCCAACTAAAATATTGGCTTTAAGAGTGGGAAAGGCATCTTGTGTAACAGTGTTGTCACATAACATGCTGATATGAATGCATTAACTTTGTCCACCATCTAATAAAAATTTGATAGATGTTAATCTTATATATTTGTAAAATCCCTAAAAAGTATTAAATAAATCCAAAAGTATTTTGGCAAACTCTAAAGAAGTAACTTTTAGATAAAGGACGTGAGTTTACTCGACATGTATCAAATTTTTATTGAACGGTGTCACCATGTCAGCATTGCCACATGATAATACCATTGCATAAGATATTTTATCGAATTGAGTTTACGTGCTTGCATTTCATTTTTCCTAAATGTGAGAACATGCTAAATTCATGTGGCGGGCCTCGTTTCGCTCAAATTTCAATGGCTTTTTTCTAATCTATGTGATATTTGGAATTTTATTATCTCTATTAGGAGATTGATCGTGTATCGAGTACTATGAGGGATGACAACATAATTGCCATTGCAATCTATATTGGCAAGAAGCTTGACTGTGTACGTCCAGCATTGTTGAATACCTACATATGCAAAGTCCATCAGGAACTGCGTTTAGTGAATGAAAAGGCATATGAGCCTGTGTTGCTTTCTATCGGTCCTTATCACTACAATAAACGTGCTAGCAACCTAAAGTGTATGGAGGAACACAAGTTACGGTATTTGAGCCAACTGATTAAGCAAGTGGGAACCAATGGGAGCACTTCAAGAAGGACTGAGCAGCTGGAGGGATACCTCATGGCCTTAAAAGAGTTGGAAGATGAGGCTAGGGAATACTATGCTGAAGCCATCGATCTTGATCAACATGAATTTTTGGAAATGCTGCTGCTTGATGGTTTCTTCATCATCGAATTGTTCCGTAGATCTGAACAATCTGAACATGCAGCTAAGATAGATCCACTTTTTAAAGCAGATTGGATACCAATGACTTTAGCTCGTGACTTACTCCTCATCGAAAATCAACTTCCTTTTTTTGTCTTGGAAAAGCTACGCAATATGATTGAGGACAATCCTAGCCCACTTTATCAAATTGCTTTGAACTTTTTTTACTACAATTTTAACTTGCCTGTTGACCAAAATTTTCTTGAAAAGCATAAGGCACAAGGAAGCTTTTCCAACCTAGTTAAGGTTGGTGATATCAAGCACCTTTTGGATCTTGTACGTAAGTCTATGCTAATTGATAAGACCTCGGAAAAGAAACACAAAACCGACCATTTATCAAGAGAAGCAGAGAGATATTCACAGAAAAAATACACGTACTCAGCCACAGAATTGAGAGACTTGGGAGTCAAATTCAAGTGCATTGAGGAAGGGAAGTTCCATGACATCAAATTCAAGAATTGGGAACTAGAACTCCCAATTATTCGAGTAACAGATACTACAGAAGTTTTATTCCGAAATTTGATTGCATATGAGGAGCATGCTTACAGCAATGATGTCAAATATGTAACAGATTATATGGCTTTCATGGATGGCGTAATTGACTCTGCCAAGGACGTTGAATTTCTCCGCCACAAAGGTATCATTAATAGCTTCGTGAGTAGTGATGAAGAGATCTCAACTATGTTCAACAAGATGAATAATAACATCATAATTACAGAAAAATTTTATTACAACAAGATTGTCCATGACTTGGGTGAGATCAAGCATCACCGTGTACCCAGGTGGAATGTGGCATTAAGAAGAAATTATTTCAATAACCCTTGGGCAATCATGTCAATAACTGCAGCTTTTGTATTACTCACTTGTACTTTGATGCAAACCATCTATACAACCCTTTCTTACTATGGCAAATAGCAAACTTCTAAGTCTTCACAAATCTTATGTTGGTTAGATTCAATGTATTGTACAATTAATTCCTTTGATGTAAGTGCACACTATACATGATGTGTGTATGATATTGTCATAAGATATTTTCCCATAATATCAAGCTCCATTCAATGAATTGTCTTCATATAAATCCCTTTTGGAAGCCCATAAAAAAAAAAAAAACATCATCACCATGATGCTAATCATGGATAAATGATACTCAAATACATATACTAGTAGTTGCTCAACAAGTAATGTGTTTCAAGGGAATCTACATCTCAACTAATGGCCAAGGCAATGCCTCCACACAATATCAAATTTTGTGTCCACAATATTGCATCAATTCCGCTATGGGACAAAGCGGCCTTGATCTCTATGGATCAATCAAATCTATCACTTTGCAATCTATTCCTCATTTTAGCCTAAACACATTTCTAAAAAATTGTCAAAAGTTTCCCTATATTATTTAGATTTGACATATTTCTTGTAAATCACAATTGCAGGAAATTATGAAAGTAATTATCTTTTGTCAACATTCCCCTATTCAAAAGTTTTGTAGAAGTTCTAAATAAAGAATTCAATAAGGAAACACAATGACCTATATTTTTGGCAAATCCTAGCAAAAAAATAATATTGCAATTCTATCATAACTTTGTCAACAAATGTTGCGGAGGAAAAAGGAACACCATTTTTTTTCCTAATCTAAATTCAATTCAAATAACACTTAGCCTATAATTTATAAAGTTAATGTACTTGATATTTGAAATGGGATTTTTTTTTGCCAATGAACATAAAAATTCTTATATTAATCACCCATGGTCAATTATAGACTCCTCACGAGAAGGAACAACCAAATAAGCCTCAACTGAAACCTTGAAAGGATATAATGATGATAGCCCAGGAGTCTAGGCACATTTCCTTTCTAACTTCCTTTGCGATAAAGTCTACACATTTGTTAACCTCCCTCTTTACAAGACTAACTTGCAGTAAATAAAATCTTGTTTGAGCCTTGCTAATCTCTTCAACAAAAGGTTGAACCAACCATCTATCCCCACTACCATTTTTCATTTATTGCTTTAAACACTATCTTTGAATCAATTTCAAGTATTATCTTCTTTCATTTATTGTCTTCAACTAACTAAAGCTCCATGACCTTAGCTTTTGCCTTCGCAACTTTTGGTATATTGTAGTTAAGTTTTCTATAGAAGCCATCAACCACATTTCCTCAATGATTTCTTTTTATTTCCTCTAGTCCAGCTATCATGGAGTTCTGTTCAATTAAGCTGTCACAATTGATCTTTAGGATTTCTGCTAGGATAACCCATTTAGTTGCCCCTCTTTGGATTTTCCTTTCTACCTTGCAAACAAATAAAACTTACTTATTTTTTTAGACAGCAAATTGTGCTCCTTCGTAGATAGGGATGATAATTGGCTTAATCCATAGGCTCGAGCTAGCCCACCCCATTCTGGGCCGGGTCACACCTGACCTGCCCTAGATCAGGGTGGGTCTTAGGTTGACCCTTACATGGGCAAGGTGGGTCCTAGCCAACCTCTCGACCCGCCTCACCCCGTTTGACCTGCTTCATTGTATTATATTTTATAACTATTTGTTTTTAAATTAACATTTACATGATATATAATGATTTAATTTTTATAAATTAGATCATATCTATTTTTAATTACAATTTTTATGCATTTTAATTATATTGATTTTAAAAAATATTATTATTATTATGAATATCTAAAATTATATTATTGGTAATTCACAGCTTGGCTAGTTTCTTTTTCTTTTAATGGAGGCAAACTTATGTGATTAAATGCATTATTATCTAAGAGTGAACTAGTAAAAAATCTTTTGGAAGGCCCCCTGACTTTCGTTAGATATGAATTAGTCATAGTCCTTTCATCACGTACTTATCGCCCATCATTACTTACTACTAATTACTACATGATTTTGTTAGTCATAATCCCTTAATGAGCCAACTTATATTACTTGTTCAAACTTGGCTATGATGAATTGCTTATACGTTTTCCTTGTAAAGTAAGTTCATTAGGTGGGTTCGCTATAAGTGTGACGCAGCACTAAGGCCACAACTAGAAAGTATCTTTCTGAGTTGGAGATTCAAACAAATGTATAATATAATTTCCCTCTTTGTATGCTTGAGAAAATAACTAATCAAGATTTTGGTAATTTCATATTATTTGAATATATTCCTATTAAATATTACTAAATTCTAAAACTTTCATCATTGTATAACACTTCCATTAAGATGAGCACGTGGCCTTGTGAAATGCACATTTTATAGTTTAAAATTTGAATGTTGAGCAATTGATCAAGTTTGATTTGAACTGCATGGATTCCTAGCTCATTGATGACAAAAAAATTCAACTCAAGCGTCTAAACTTTAGAGGTCAAGAAATAACAATTGGTTTACGGTTTGTTATCTTCAAAGTCAAATAAATAAATTGATTTGAACATTTTGTTCTTTGGTCTCAAAGGAGGAGGATTAAGTTGTATTTTCTGGCCCCATCATCATCATACTAATGGCCCAATCATCCTTCAGTCTTTTGTAAATACTTCATAATCAAACTTTATGACAGAAAATGAAAAGGGTAATAAGAAACTCCTGCTGTGCTCTTCCTTTTAATGGAGGCAAAATGAAGTGGTTAATGCATGATGAACTGATAATGAACTTGAAATTGAAAAAAAAAACAATAATGAACTTGTCAAAAACAACTTGCTTTGATTAGGGAAATGGAAAAAAACCCCTGAAGGCCATTAACTCTCGCTAGACTTGAATCAGTCATAATGCTTTCATCATTTACATGTTTCCCCTTTTCATCAATCACAATCCTTCCATCAACCAACTATATTACTTATTCCAACTTGGTTTTGTAAAAGGATGAATTACATGTACGTTCGCCCCATAAAAAGCAGTTCACTAGATGGATTCAAAAGCACCCATTAAAAAAATCATGGACACTTCCATATCTGCTGGTCAGAAGAATGAGATCTAGGAACAAGAAAGGAGAACTTTTGAAATTGGTGAAACTAGTAACGTCGGCAATCAGGTAATAAAAATGATTCACCTTTTCTTAGCTCCATAATGAATGACCATCCAATTTCATTTAGATGAAAGTTTGGGGTTCATTTTGTTCCTTCACTAGGCTGTGGTTCAGCTGCTTCCACCTATTCAAGTTTCAACCATCAGTTTGACCATATTTCATTAGATCATTGAATCAAATACTTCATTAATTTAATATTTTCAAAGTTTTCTCCCGTCAATTTGTAAATAAATTAAAGTGGTGTTTATTTTGATAAAGTGTCTATTGTGGTTTGTATATCACGGATTACATTATTCGTCGTTCAATATCAAATTTCATCTACATTCAAGATATTATTTTCTAAAAATAGTAATTCAATCATAGGTCAACTAGTTGACTTAAGTATTCTATTCCACTAGTATAGTGATGGCCGATAATGGTACATCCTGTTGCTGATAGCAACAGTGCCTGGTTTACCCTCTTGCAAGTACAGGTAATCAGTGCTTATGATGGAGTATGATAAATTCTTGTGGTGAACTTCGTTATGCTCAAATTTTAATGCTTTCTTTTCCCCTAATTAGGAGATTGAATGTGCATTGAGTACTCAGATGAATGACAATACAAATGCCATTGCAATTGATATAGCCAAGAATCTTGATGGTGTGTCTCCAGCAAAATTAAATACCTACAGGTGCAATGTACGTCATGAACTCCATTAGGTCAATGAGAGGGCACACGAACTTGTGTTGATCTCTGTCAGCCCTCATCATTATAGTTAACATGCTAGTAGCCTAAAGTAAATGGAGAAGCACAACTTACGTTATCTGAGCAAACTTATTGAGCGGAAGGTGATAGAATGGGGCATTTTGAAGGTTAAGCAACTGAATACCTACTTGAGTGGCCTTAAAGAATAGGAAGATAAGGCAAAGGCATACTGTACAGAAGACAACTCCCTTGATAACAAACATGACATTTTGGAAATGATGTTACTCGATGGTTGCTTCATTATTGAATTTTTCAAAAGATCTACATGGGCTCCTTTCGGAGATGCGAACACGTTGGGTCCACCTTTTAACATAGATTGGATTAGAACCACTTTAACCCATGATTTACTCCTCATTGAAAATCAGCTCCCTTTTTTTGGCGTAGAAAAACTGTACGATGCGATTGATGATAAAAACAAGCATGAAACCGCGAGTGAAACCACCAGCCTAATTTGTCATGTGTTTAATGTTTTGAAATCTCTTCCCATCTAGTCTCACCTACCTCCGGATAAAAATTGTGATGAGATGCTTATTTCACTACAAAGTGTTGCCAAGCTAGCCGGGGAGCCAATCATATAACCGATTTGCACAAAAAGTAGGGAACTAGATATAGAAAAGGTTAGAGATGTCAAACATCTTCTGGATCTTACATGCAAGTTTATGTTAATTGAGGAGATGTTAGTAGTGAACTAAGGAACCAATCAAGGAACTGAAGAAGGTCATAATGCAAGTGGAAGATCTATAAATGCAATAGATATATGCATTAAGAAGTATACATACTCAACCAAAGAATTGGGAGACTTGGGGCTCCAATAAAAGGGGGTGTAGGAAGAAACTTTCTTGACTTTCTAACCCTACAGAATAAGATTAACATTCGGGAATCAACTGTATTGACGGGCTGAGCCCGCACGTTTTTTACGGTAGAAAAGAAGTCCTTGTCCAAGCTCCAATAATTAGAGTAGTTGAAGGGCTCAACACCTGTATTTTCTCGGTGGGACAGTGTGGAGGACGCATGCTCCATACACACTTGATAAAAATCCTTTTTTGATTCACACGACACACAGAAAGTACTGGATAGTGAGATTCATTAATAACATGTGTTTTTTTTTAATCGAAAGTCTTGGGAAAATAAGAGTCGATTTTCAAAAATATGAGGTTCAATTATGAAGATCCGGATCTTAATAAAAATCTATTCTCAAATTCTGGTCCTTTACTTTCTGGAATGTTACATCTTAGTCCTTATAGTTTGGTCCACGAACTTCTTATTCTCATATCTACTATGTTTCGGAGAATAATGATCCTCTTCTGTGATTCGTTCGATCTCCGTTTGTTCCATTCATCGCGAGTGTAAAATTTCATCTAACCTAGAATACTATCATCGGGAGTTTGCATTATATTTGCCAATTTTTATTATGAGAATTGATCAAAATTTGAGTGTTTATATATAACTTAAAAATAACTTAAGAATGGTCAATATATTAGGTTATTTCAATAGAAATTCTCAAAAAAGTTTGGAAATTTAGAACACAATTCATTCACGACTACTACACCACCAAGTTATAGGTCTATTTATAAGTTGAGAGAATCAATTATTTTAGGAAATAAAATAACTGAAAATATTAAAATAATATCAAGTAAATAATAGAGAATCTTGTTTATAAATATTATGTTTCCTGATATATATATATATAGCACCACTGTCTAGAATCGTGATTCTATGCCATTCTTTGATGAAAATGTTTTGCTGGGCTAGTGGAGTTAAAATGTCCACGTAGCTGCGTAGTACATATGTGGTTAACCACCCGATTGACCAAGTTAGTTGCAATTCCCCCTGTTTCCAAGGAGCTTCACTCACTCAGATGCTTCTATAGAATGGGTGATAGGAGGCAGTATTGCTTCCTCTCTGGTGGTCCCCTCTCGCTCCTGGTGTTGGCTCCTCTGCATCTTTGGCGTTGTTCTCATTACAAGCCATCATAGCAGTGGCTACTTCCTTATTCGCCACCTTTCAATGGATACCCTGCCACAATTGTTAGTTTTGCTTGAAGGATGGGAGCCCTGATACCATGATAAATTTGTAACAATATGGGGAAAATAACAGAGAGAGGGAGAGTGGTGGATTTCTTCATCAGCTTTCTTACTTCTCTGTCATCTGCTTCATACGGTCTTACAAAAGAGGGATATAAATAGCAAGGCAAATAATAATGCATAAATGGTGCACGGTTTCCTAATCATGGACAGCTAATGGAATATCCTGTGCCCCTAAACAGTAGGAAATGCAAGTCTCGAGTCCCTCAAAAATGACAAAGGTGGATGTCGCCGTCCACATGTTGGCTGGTGAAGCTTGCTGAACGTCTCGTTGCCCCCATTACTTCCCTCTTTGCCAGATCGCGTCGTAGAGTTGGGCTTCCCTGGTCCGTCTTAGCAAATTGCACTCAAGTTAATCATGACGTCCACCATAATGCCTTTCGAGCTTATGAGTTACTTGTGATGCGGTAATACACATTGATCTTCAGTGAAGACGATGGATCAGACAACGTTGCAACTGTGCAGTACAGCTGGTTGGAAAACAAACTTATGTCAGACTTCCGTTCTCTTATTCAGATATTGTGAATAGAGGGGTTGACCGATGATAATCCATTACTTACGGATTATCAGTTGTATTCACTTACCCGAGTTCCGAGAATCATACCATGGGATTCGAGTTGCGGTTACGTATAGGGATGAATGGGCCCATTTCTCTGGGGCCCAAATGCAGAGGCCCATTTATTTGAAAGATAGCCCAATTCAATTCGAGCAGTATATATGTGCATGCTATGAACAAGATCAATATGACAGATTCATTCTTTTTCTTCTCTTTTTCGTCTTTGGCACGTCCGATTTCACCATGTAGCAAGTTGATGAATATGGATGTGAAGTTTGTCCTACTTATAGATTGCCTGCAATGATCATGTTTCTAATTCTATATGAGACCCTTTTTGTTTATCATACACGAGGAGTCAGGTTAATCCACCAACGATCTGTTAGAAGTAAACCACAGTAATGCAGACAAGGATGGTGGAGCAAGGTAGCTAGCTAGTCAATCATCGGGGCTCATGCAACCCATGACCTACGGGAGATTCTTACTGAGAGAAAAGTATGCCATTGTAAGCAATAGAGATGGCTCAATGTACTACCCTTCCCATTGTAAGCAATATATGATTCAGACGGTTGCTTTTCCATCGAAGGAGAATATAATTATAGTCTATTAGTGAGAAATGTTGCCGAAAATTGAACAATCTATGATAATGCTGTGCAGTCTCCTCTATTCTGACTTCCGATATGGGATTTTTATGCCTGAACTCCCTTATGACAACATGATTTACATGTGCCATCTGCCCTCTTCTTTGTTTCACTCAGCTGTGCTATGGAGTGAAGCATTACAGATGAAGCATCTTGGAGAGAGAATGAGAGAAGTAGAAAACAGAGCATGTAGACGACAGTCTGTTGGAGGGAAAAGCTCATTCGATTCATCTGATCAAAGCATTAAACTGCACGTTTACAAGAGTGCCGAAGGGCACATCAGATTTTGTATGCATTAGATAGACCCAAGTCATTCGTGTGTGATCATCCACTATCGGCAAAATGTATCGATGTCCAGCATGAGCAGGAGAGGGAAATGGGCTCCAAATATCAATGTGTATAAGCTCGAAGCATTAAAAGTTCTAATCTTAGCAGATGGAAAAGGCAAACATTTTGCTTTGCCGAGCATTTCCAAAGAGAATTGGAAGACAAACACAAATCATGCTGCAAAGTCTGTAACCTAGCAAAAGAAGGATGTCCCAATCGAGACAATGCTACACGATGGGAATTAAAATCCAAGAAGTAAAGATATGTTGCATTTGCTACCCATCCCAATCATGAGTCCTAGCTAGAACAGAAGCCATCAGTGAATGTCACTTTACATGGAACACCATGGCTTAATGCACTTATTATACTAACTAAATTGAACTAGAAATCGGGAATGAATTAACACATTTTTAAGAGAATATGATCATTCAGCTGAACTGAGCCAATATGAGAAACTTGTGTTGTGCTACCATTAGGCATTTTTAAGGATCTATGTTCAGCAGGAAGTAACTCTACAAACATAGAGGACTGACAGCAGACATGATGAGTAAGTAGCTCCAAAGTCCAATATCCAAGAATATCGCCATTCCAAATAGTAATTAGTGGATACAGAACAAAGAATATGTTTGAGAGATAACAATATCTAAAGATGCAGCAGGTGATTCCTCTGTCACACTTGATGCCTTGTCCTGCAAATGAGAGTTAGAAATATGAGTAACCTACAAGCTGTATAACCGTTGTATCTTGGCAGATTGACGTCCATATATCCTCAGCGCACACCTGAGGGGTCGAATCAATCTTATAGACAATGTGATGGCCAGAAGTCTCAATCCTCCTGCATTTTGTTTCGGTATCTTCTAAGCCTTCAAATTAATTTTTTCTCCTAATTTTCATCTTTCTCTAATCCATAAGTGAACCTGTCTTCTATCCTTCTGTTCTTGACACCGACTTTCTATTAAAATAAGAAAGACGACTCCAAAACCTAACAAAGGCCCACATTAATCAGCTAAAAAATCCTCCATTTACAACCGAAAAACATTGCCAATGCCACCCCTAACAAATACTTAATCCGATTGGATTCATGTGAGCAGTAGGTTTGAGAGTATTTCATTCTCCCGCCGGAAGAAGAATGATATTAATCCTGAAGATTCCCGATACCCCAAATCTAAGATTTTTCGTGGGCTTCTTGGTCAACTTTTAGTTAGAATCTTGAGAGAGTCAACGATATTTTAGTCAGGTGGCAGCTAAAAGTCCTCATGGGGAGGTCCATATGAGGACAAAATGATAGTAGGTACAATATCTAAAAACCTGAGAAACTGCAGAAGTGGGGAGGTACCACAAAGAAATTTCTAAAAGTTAGTCTGAACGCCTGAATTGCTTCTGTTTACTTTATACATGTATATATAAACTATTGCAATTGGACAAGAATTAGATAGAAAAGGATGGAAAATTGGGAAAGGGTGTATATCAAGGTGTTCTTTGTATCAATGAGGCCTCCAACTTCCATCATCTCTTGATCGAGAGGAAAAAGAGGTAGAGGGGAAGGCAAGTGTACGGAAATATGATAACGGCTACCCTCAGCAGAGCCACGAGAAGGAAACAGTTCTTGGCCTGTTTCTATCGCAGATTAGGAACATACGCTGAAGCATTGCAGCAAACTAGTCACATGGACCGCCTCCAGGTAATGAACTTTCCACCGGTGTATGTGTGATGGAGCATGTTACGGGATGGTTCAGGTCGATTCCAGTTTTGAACAGTTTGGTTTCGGGTCAACTTGCCCCGTTTAACAACTCTAGTTGCAACACTCACTTACGCTGTCTCTTGTTCATGTGTAACAAGTATTCCAGGTATCTGGAAATGATCCCCACATACTATTGAACCAATATCGGAGCAGTACAACTGTAGCTTAGCTTGTTCTTTTACTTTGGCTGTAGTTCCATTCTTCCACTTCAAGCATAATTTTGCTAATTTTCTTTTTTTTTTCGGTTGAAACCATTATCTGGTACCTAGAAATTTAATGGGCACTAACAAATTGTACTTTATTAATTTCATTGAATTAATCATAATTTTTAAAACGAAATGGGATTAAAAACAGCTGGGGGTAGAGAGAGAAAGGCGATAGAGAGAGAAGAAGACGAGTGTTGACGCTTGTGCAAAGGGGCAGGCAACCAGGGGAGAAAGAGGCGACCGACCGAGGGGAGTGACCGGTGGCTTCGGGGGGCCGGGGACGTGGGGGTGGTGGGGTGGGGGTGGTGTCGGGGGTGTTGGTGGTTTTCGGTTCCCTCCGGCGACCTTGTTGGAGATGGACATCTCCGGTGACGTTGTGGGAGGAGAGTCTTTTCTCTCTCTCTTTTTTTTTTTTTAATTATTAGTGGTCCCGCTTTTATATAGAGTGGCAGTCACATCAGCTAAAAAATACCATCTAAACTATCCCACCATTAACTTTAATAAAATTGGTTAAAATTGACTTAATGTAATAAAATATAATATAATTAGAAGAAAGTGTAGTATAAAGTTATATTTAAAAATTTTAATAAAGATATTTTGTATGGGTGTTGTAATTATTCGGTTAGAATTTAATTATAATTTATAATAAAAATTAGTAATATAATTATTATATTAACTTAAAGTTTAATATAAAATATAAATATAAATTTAATAAAATAAAATAAAAATATAATAATAATTTTTAATTTTTTTTAATTTTAAATCAATTAATTTTTTATTGATTCAATTAAATTTATAGATTTAACTGAAAATTAATCGGATTAATTAGAACTGACTGTATTTAAAATATAATTAAATTATTTATAAAAAATCAAACTAAATAAGTGAATAATTCGAATGTTAAACAGGATGATTTGCGAGCTTTCTTCTTCGCAGAATATTGGTATTTTAAAAAAAAACTTAACTTTCAATGGTATCCTTGATTTGCTAAAGACCTAGAGAAGGGAAAAAGTGTCTCGTTGGGCGTGCATCACATGACACTACGAGCCAATCAAGATCGGCCCACCACCGAGAAGGAATCTTGTATGCCAGGCTATCACCACGTGACAGTAACAGTGACAGTGACAGTGACAACTAGGCGATATCAGTGGTTGGATTGTCATTTTTCTTTTTTATTTAATATTAAAATTTTTAGTATGTTACGAAATCTTTTCGCTTTAAGAATCTTTTTCATAGCGTTATTTTTTGTTTGGTAGTTGAAAAAATAAAAACATTTGCTCGAATATTATTGGCCACTCGTACTATCATGTGAGCACCATCTCACGGGAAAGCATTGAGAAGCCAGATACCTTCGAGGCCGATTGGCTAGCAGGATATGCTGCCTCTGAGCGGGGTCTCTACAATTAAACTGGGTCTTTTTTAAACTCAGTTCTGAATGAGCAACGGGGTTGTCGGGGAACCGATCATCGGACTTCATGATTTCCACCGACAGACAGAAGATGCAGCTTGATCACAAGGAACCCCATGAATGCAAACCACACGGTCAGTAAAAGCTTTTCAAAGTCTTCTAAGAAAGGAGAACGAGTCAGATTCACAGCGGTTGAATATTATGTCCAATCTTTCCATCCAAAATTACTATATTAGTTAATTTATTAAAAAAATAAAATAAAGCCAGAAAGTGCAATAAGAGAAGAGGGAGAAAGAAACCACAGACGAAGAATGGATAGGACAGAGAGGCCCTTCGAACCTTTGGTACTGATAAAAATCCCTTGACAAGATTTTTTTTTCCACATTTGATCTTGAAAGTAACAATCTCCTTTTTGTTGCCTTTTTAAGGATAGTTCATTGCCTCCTCCTTCTCATATAAAATTCATGAATTTATAAATTCAGATAAGTAATATTAAATATATATATATAATTAATTTGACCAAGAACTAAGGAGAAATTAAACAATATCTTATGGGTAATATGTGATATTTTGAATGATTTAAGTACAAACGTTGTTGCATGGTTATTAATCTTAGCACATAAGATTAGACTGTATTTCCTTCTCTATTAATTGCATATTTGGAATTGAATTCTTTTTAATTTAGATTAATGCGATAGATAAATAATTTTTAAACTAAATTAAATTCAAACAATTATTTGGTAATTAATAATTTCTATTAAGTAATAGTTACAAAAACCATTTGAATTGTGAAATTCGTAGTACCAAGTTTGAATATCTTATCTATACACGGGATAATTAGGATATGAAATAAGTGATGCGGATTTGTCTATCAAATTTTCTTTGCAGGCGGCCCGTCCCCTTTCATCGTTTGCTTGTCATCTAATTTGTTCACACTACAAACAAAAATCGGTTGTCGTAACCAACGTAAATTAATCAACATGGTTCGACACCTATTTCTCTTAAGTCTCATTTCAAGTGTTATGGATGAAGAGGATTTGGGTAGGGTTAAATGGAGTTTTGGAGTGATATGGTTCAAATTGAGGGGAAAAAAAAAGATCAATTATTGCAGCTTGGCAGTATTGAAGTAGTTCAATGGGTGGGACTCACTCAGAAATCACGAGCACACCTCTATATATGGTGGTCTAGAGGAGAACGGGTTCTTACAAGGAGAAGAATATTGTGCTGGTGTGGAAGAGAGCGCGTTCCGAGAACAGGAAGAAGGCATCACAATGGGTGAGAGAAGCATGATCAGCCATCAGGTTCAGGTAATGAAAAAGAAACCCACTTTCATTCATATACGTTGCTCATAGTTTTGGACAATTAAGAATGTCTCCTCCTTTTGTTGGACTGTGTGTATAAGCCATACATTTACCTTTCAATTGAAAAAAGAAGAAGAAGAAGAAGACTCCATAGTAGAAATGGTAAGACTTCCTATATTATTTTACTTATATGACCACGCATAGGTTATCTAGCGTTGTTCTTTCAAGGAGAGAGCCGCTCTAAATTTGCTAACTAAAATATTGGCCTTGAGAGTGGGGAAGGTATCTTGTGTAACAATGCGGTTACGTGGCAGCTGATATGAATGCGTTGACTTTGTCCACCATTCAATAAAAATTTGATAGATATTAATCTTATATATTTTTAAAAACCCTAAAAAGTATTAAATAAACCCAAAAATATTTTGGCAAACTCCAAAGAAGTAACTTTTAGATAAAGGACATGAGTTTACTCGATAGGTATCAAATTTTCATTGAACGGTGTCACCATATCAGTATTGCCACATGATAACACCATTGCATAAAATATTTTATCGAATTGAGTTTACGTGCTTGCATTTCATTTTACCTAAATGGGAGAACATGCTCAATTCATGTGGTGGACCTCGTTTCGCTCAAATTTCAATGGCTTTTTTCTAATCTATGTGATATTTGGAATTTTATCATCTCTATTAGGAGATTGAGCGTGTATCGAGTACTATGAGGGACGACAACATAAATGCCATTGCAATCTATATTGGCAAGAAGCTTGACTGTGTGCGTCCAGCATTGTTGAATACCTACATATGCAAAGTCCATCAGGAACTGCGTTTAGTGAATGAAAAGGCATATGAGCCTGTGTTGCTTTCTATCGGTCCCTATCACTACAACAAACGTGCTAGCAACCTAAAGTGTATGGAGGAACACAAGTTACGGTATTTGAGCCAGCTGATTGAGCAAGTGGGAACCAATGGGTGCACTTCAAGAAGGACTGAGCAACTAGAGGGATACCTCATGGCCCTAAAAGAGTTGGAAGATGAGGCTAGGGAATACTATGCTGAAGCCATCGATCTTGATCAACATGAATTTTTGGAAATGATGCTGCTTGATGGTTTCTTCATCATCGATTTGTTCCGTAGATCTGAACATGCACCTGAGATAGATCCACTTTTTAAAGAAAATTGGATACCTGTGACTTTAGCCCGTGACTTGCTCCTCATCGAAAATCAACTTCCTTATTTTGTCTTGGAAAAGCTACGCAATATGATTGAGGACAATCCTAGCCCACTTCATCAAATTGCTTTGAAATTTTTCTGCAACTATTTTAACTTGCCTATTGACCAAAATTTTTTTGAAAAAGGAAGCTCTTCCAACCTAGTTGAGGTTGGTGATATCAAGCACCTTTTGGATCTTGTACATAAGTCTATGGTAATTGATATGACCTCAGAAAAGAAACATGAAACCGACCATTTTTCAAGAGAAGTAGAGGGACATTCCCAGAAAAAATACACATACTCAGCCACAGAATTGAGAAACTTGGGAGTCAAATTCAAGTGCATTGAGGAAGGGAAGTTCCATGACATCAAATTCAAGAATTGGGAACTAGAACTCCCAATTATTCAAGTAACAGATATTACAGAAGTTTTATTCCGAAATTTGATTGCATATGAGGAGCATGCTTATAGCAATGATGTCAAATATGTAACAGATTATATGGCTTTCATGGATGGCGTAATTGACTCTGCCAAGGACGTTGAATTTCTCCGCCACAAAGGTATCATTAATAGCTTCATGAGCAGTGATGAAGAGATCTCAACTATGTTCAACAAGATGAATAATAACATCATAATTACAGAAAATTTTTATTATAACAAGATTGTCCATGACTTGGATGAGATCAAGCATCACCGTGTACCCAGATGGAATGTGGCATTAAGAAGAAATTACCTCAATAATCCTTGGGCGATCTTGTCAATCATTGCAGCCTTTGTATTACTTACTTGTACTTTGATGCAGACCATCTATACAACCCTTTCTTACTATGTCAAATAGCAAACTTCAAAGTCTTCACAAATCTTATGTTGGTTAGATTCAATGTATTGTACAATTAATTCCTTTGATGTAAGTGCACACTATATATGATGTGTGTATGATGTTGTCATAAGCTATTTTCCCATAATATCAACCTCCATTCAATGAATTGTCTTCATATAAATCCCTTTTGGAAGCCCATAAAAAAAAAATCATCACCATGATGCTGATCATAAATAAATGATACTCAAATATGCATACAAGTAGTTGCTCAACAAGTAATGTGCTTTGAGGAAATCTATCTCTCAACTAATGGTCAAGGCAATGCCTCCACACAATATCAAATTTTGTGTCCACAATATTGCATCAATTCCGCTATGAGACAAAGTGGCCTTGGTGTCCATGGATCAATCAAATCTATTATTTTGCAATCTATTCCTCATTTTAGCCTAAACACATTTCTAAAAACTTGTCAAAAGTTTCTCTATATTATTTAGATTTGACATATTTCTTGAAAATTACGATTGTTGAAAACTATAAATGTAATTATCTTCTGTCAACATTCCTATATCCAAAGTTTTGTAAAAGTTCTAAATAGTTGTTTATAGTAATCTGAATTCAATAAGGGAACACAATGACCTATATTTTTGGCAAATTCTATCAAAAAATTAATATTGCAATTCTATCATAACTTTGTCGACAAGTGTTCCGGAGGAAAACGGAACACCATTTTTTTCTAATCTAAATTCAATTCAAATAACACTTAGCCTATAATTTATAAAGTTAAGGTACTTGATACGTGAAATGGAAGTTTTTTTTTCTGCCAATGAACCTAAAAAATCTTATATTAATCAGCCATGGTCAATTATATACTCCTCTAGAGAAGGAACAACCAAATCAGCCTCAACTAAAACCTTGAAAGGAAATAATGAAGACAGCCTGGAAGTCTAGGCACATTCCCTTTCTAACTTCCTAGGCGATAAAGTCTACACATTTGTTAGCCTCCCTCCTTACAGGACTGACTTGCAGTAAATAAAATCTTCTTTGAGCCTTGCTAATCTCTTCAACAAAAGGTTGAATCAACCATCTATCCCCCCTACCATTTTTCATTTATTGCTTTAAACACTATCTTTAAATTAGTTTTAAGTATTATCTTCTTTCATTTATTGTCTTTAACTAAGTAAAGCCCCATAACCTTAGCTTCTAGCTCCGCAACTTCTGATATATTGCAGTTAAGTTTTCTATAGAAGCCATCAGCTACATTTCCTCAATGATTTCTTTCTATTCCCTCCAATCCAGCCATCATGGAGTTCTGTTCAATTGAGCTATCACAATTGATCTTTAGGATTTATGCTAGGAGAACCCATTTAGCTACCCCTCTCTTTTGATTTTCCTTTCTACCTTGCAGACAAACAAAACTTGCTTTTTTTTAGACAATAAATTGTGATCCTTCGCAGCCAAGTATGGTAATTTTGGCTTAATCCACAGGCTCAAGCTGGCCCACCCCATTATGGGCCAGGTCAGACCTAACCTGTCCTAGAACAGGATGGGTCTTAGGTCGACTCTTATATGGGCAAGGTGAGTCCTAGCCTACCTCCTGACCCACTCCACCCTATTTGACCAGCTTCATTATATTATATTTTATAACTATTTATTTTTAAATTGACATTTATGTGATATATAATTATTTAATTTCTATAAATTAGATGATATATGTTTTTAATTACAATTTTATGCACTTTTAATTATATTGATTTTTAAAATATATATTATTATTAGGAATATCTAAAATTATGTTAGATTTTGTACTATATTTAGCATTACTTTGATACTTTTTTTTTATAATAAATTTGGTTCATAAACGAGGCGAGGCTGGTTAGACCTAGGGCCACAGACCAGGGGTGTGGGGCGACTTGGAGTGACTCGGGGCAAGTTGCGGGGTGTAGCGGGGCAGCAGACTAGGGGTGTGGGGCAAGTTTGGGTATTCAGATATTTACTTTGCCTTGCCCGATTGCCATTCCTACTCATAGCTCATCTAGCTTTCTCCACAAAAGTCAGAATGGATGGAATCCTGTCATTAAAGCTTGCCACATTTCTCTCCTTCCAAGTATACTAGGCAATAAAGCAAATATCTGCATTATGTTCCTGCATACTTGCTCATGTCCTCCACTACCATGCAACATATCTTCAGGCCATTCACCTATAGTAGACTAATAGTAATATGTCTTCTTTCCACTCCTTATCCCAGTATTTCAAACCAAACATAGTCACACCAATTGCAAGTTAAGATTGCATGCTTAATTGTCTCTTGTTGCTGACAAAAGCAACATAGTCGATCTTCACTTATTCTTCTCTTCTTCAAGTTCTCCTTTTACAGCTACTTCGTTAACTAGCATTCTCCACAAGAAATTCGTAATCTTGGGCGAGCAGCTACTACTCCAAATCAGGTTCCATACTCTTCTAGATGTTGTCTTCGATGTAGAGGTTGTTGAACCTGGTTCTTGATCTTGTTTTTGCTTTATCCAAGCATATGTTGTTTTAACTGATAACTTGTCTTTTTGATGACTTTTATAGATATGAATACTCCTTATATCTGGTTCCTCCTCATCAGAGATCTTAGATTAGCCCATTGAGTGAAGTAAGATTCCATGCTTTACTCTTTGCACTGATTCGATAGTTGACTCTCAACTTATTATTAACTTTCAAAGGGTTGGATAACATCATTCCTTCGTTGACCAATGCAATTATCCATTTATCCTCCCAGACCTTCACACTCCCTCCTCCAATCTTCCAACCAATTTTCAATTTCATAATCACTCTCCCTTCATAAAGAATGCTCCAAAACTAGGAGGCTTTAGACCCCTTTAACAGCTTCACAGAAGTCACCTTGAAGAAAATAAGCCCATTAATGACCCTTACCCACAAAGAGTTCGGATCCATTTGCAATCTCCATGCCATTTTGAAAGTAAAGCGGGGTTGAAAAGATTCATGTCTTCGAACCCCATGTCTCCTTCACCTTTAATCCTAGTCAATTTCCTCCGTGGTACCCTATTTTCATTTTCTTTTTGCCCCCACCAAAATCGAGCCATTATACTGCTTATTTCCGTATACCATCCAACAAGGATTTTAAAGCAACTCATCACATGAATGAAGATAACACTCACAACTGCTTTTATCGACACCTCATGACTAAGTTGAGATAAATGAGTATGCTTCCAGTCACTTAGCTTCTTTGTTGTTCTTTTTTTTTCGATTACATATGAATCCCATAGACCTAAATTAGGATTGTAGAAGTGGGGAGGGAATAAAGGGGCATGGAAAGTCTCATAATGAGAGTCGAACTTATAAACTTTTAATTGTTTGTTCTTTTAGAAACTTCATAATATCCTTCTTTGATCTGCCCCACTCCATTGGTATACCCAATTATTTACCAGGCTAAGCTGAGACATTGATTCCCAAAACTTCTCCAATTACATTTCTTGTTGTAGTAGTGAGGTGTTGGAGCTGAACAGTACTACTTTTGACTTTTGGTAATTCATAGCTTTGCTAGTTTCTTTTTCTTTTAATGGAGACAAACTGACGTGATTAAATACATGACGATCTAAGAGTGAACTAGTGAGAAATGACATGCTCTAATTAGGGAAAGAAAAAAACTTTTGGAAGGCCCCCTTACTTACGTTTGATATGAATTAGTCAGTCTTTTCATCATTTACTTATCGCCCATCATTACTTACTACTAATTACTACATGGTTTTGTTAGTCACAATCCTTTAATGAGCCAACTTATATTACTTGTTCAAACTTGGCTATGATGAATTGCTTATACGTTTTCCTTGTAAAGTAAGTACATTGGGTGGGTTCACTATAAATGTGACGCAGTGCTAAGACCAAAACTAAAAAGTATCTTTCTAAGTTGTAGACTCGAACAAATGTATAACATAATTTCCCTCTTTGTATGCTTAAGAAAATAACTAATCAAGACATTGATAATTTCAAAGTATTTGAATACATTCCTATTAAATATTACTAAATTCTAAAACTTTCATCATTGTATAACACTTCCGTTAAGATGAGCACATAGTCTTGTGAAATGCTCATTTTATAGTTTAAAATTTCAGTGTTGAGCAATCGATCAAGTTTGATTTGAGCTGCATGGATTCCTAGCTCAGTGATGACAAAACAATTCAACTCAAGCGTCTAAACTGTAGAGGTCAAGAAACAACAATCAGTTTACAGTTTGTTATCTTCAAATTCAAATAAATAAATTGATTTGAACATTTTGTTCTTTGGTCTCAGAGGAGGAGGATTAAGTTGAATTTTCTAACTCCATCGTCATCATATTAATGGCCCGATCATCCTTCATTCTTTTGTAAATACTTCACAATCAGACTTTATTACAGCAAATGAAAAAGGTAACAAGAAACTCATATTGTTGTCTTCCTTTTAATGGAGGCAAAATGAAGTGATTAATGCATGATGAACTGATGATGAATTGATAATGAACTTGTAATTGAAAAAGAGTCAAAACACTTTCAGAAAATTAAAGCGGTTGTATAACGGTTCAAGAATACGAGATCATTACGAGTTGTTACTTAGACTAATGCACACATCATCATTTTTTGCCACGTTAGTATAATACATCAATATATAAATTACTATATTAGTAAATAATTGTCGTACTAGTATATTCATTATGGAGATTGACATATAGGAGTTAATTTTATCACGGAAACAAATTTACATAACTTAATAGAAAATTTTGAAAATTTTTAAACTTACAAAGATGGGCAAATATTTTAGATTCCCACTGTAATTTTGTCTCAATGAAAATGTTAATGACTTATATTATGAGAGGGTGCATATGAACCCACCCAATGAGCTGCTTATACAGTGGTGAAAGAAGAGCCAATTCCCCTTTTTATAAGGCCAAGTTGCAAATAAGTAATATTTGATGTTTGTTATTTGCTCCATGCGACAAAAATCAGCGGCTCAACAGATTTTCTTTGTTTTCATGCTCTAGTAGTTTTTCGTAGTCAAACTCGCTTTTCTTCATGGAAGCTGGTCTTGTTGGACTATGTGCACTTTAAATATGCCACATTGTCGTATTGTAAGTAAATATTTTGTATGTTATCATGACCTTTAAGAATAGTCGTAATTATCAATTTTGTTCATTCACTCCATCACCGCGTGATGAGGTGTGACTCACGGAGTTAAAAGTTGCTGTAACCATTTGCTCTAAAAAAAAAAATTGACTTTGTTAGATGAGGATATGGTATAATACTCCCTGTATGTGTAGGCTACATTATTATTATTATTATTATTATTTTTTTTTTGAAGGCTCATTGCGTGGAACTAAATAAATGGAGAGACTTATGTGCATGGTGGGTCGAGCCGACACTTTGATATTATAATAGAGTTAGAAATTGTCATGACCAATTACTCTAAAAGATTAATCTTATTATACAATAGTACGACTTATTATGTCTAATATTTAATTATTTAATAGTGACAAATCCATGACATGTACCTTGATACGCGGCAGCACTCATAAAAAGTCAGAAAATAATATAAAAACCAAAAAATATTAAGAGAAATCACATGAAAAAAACTTATGCATAATATAAAAATATAACAACAAAGCTAAGGATAAATACAAGTTAGTAAAACTTAAGAGATTAGATATTCAATTTAGAAAAAAACTATATCAAAATTATAAGAACCATAAAATCAATTTCACAAAAATAATAAAAATGAAAGAGTTGAGGGAAAATCAGAAAAATTATAAAGCAAAATGGAGGAGATCTACCTTTGTTAGAGGACTTTTATATACTTTTTTTTTCTCAGCCTTATTCGCTATTAAATCATTCAGTATTCATTTAACTATCTTTCACTTGCCTTATCTATTAAGTTCGGAAGAACACAATTCGAAGATTTAATTAAAAACAATTGGAATTACGCAGCCAAGGGATATTACTTACATACGACAAACATCATTATTTGACATTTAATCGATAAGGTCTCTTAAATGTGATAGGCATAATAATTATAGTATTAAGTACCATAAATATCTTAATTAAACACAAACTTCATCTACTTTTTAAATGTTGTATTAAAATTAACAAATAACGCATAGTTGGTACCTAATTAGAATATATAAATAAAATTCACACTAAATTTTACATTAGGTTTTATAACAATTCTAAATCTACACTGTAACCTTAAACAAGTTCAAGGTACGGGTGTGTATGAATATCGAGTGAACTTAGAACTGATAGCGATTTACCATATTGCGTAGGTCTAATATAGATCTTAACATAGTGTAAAAGGTACTTGAAACCGTATATAAATAATTCTTTCGTGCAATTAACTTTAATTGTTATAAATTATTTGTTCGAACTTTGATGTTTATGCAGTTTAAAACATCGGATACCTAACTGGGTAGACTTTTATGACATAATCATGTGTATTGATTGAGTCTATCATATTCAAAATATTTGAATAACTTAAAGATCCTTGATAAAAAAAAACCAATGATACAAAACTCTATATAATATTAAGGGTTAATATCATAATCAAACATGAACTTGGATATTTTTTTTTCTAAATTTAGTATAAAAATTTTTTTTTTTATGTATTTTGATCATGCACTTACTATATGTCACTTATCGAATATAACATGATGTTTGATTTTCTGTTAAGTTGTTCTATATTGCTCTAATCCATGTTAGTGACACATAAGTTACCATTAGCCACCTTAGCAAAATTAATATATCACCTATGACTATTTGATGAAAAATAAATATGATTTATACTAAAATCAGTAAATAGCACCTAATTAGTGTTCAATTGGGATACGAAAAAATCTTTATGCTAAATTTGAAAAAATTGTCAAGTTTGTGCTTAATTATGATGTTAACCCTAATTTTAATTACACAATATAAGGTTTTGATAGAATAACTATGTAAATGAGCAGAACTATTATGCGATTTTTTTTAAATTTTCGATTGGTATGGATTGTGATGGAAAGGGAATGGAATTGATCTTTATACTTTTTCATTCTAAATTAATTTATGACTATGTTATTTATGATTAACTTGTTTGTTCCATTAGAAAAATTTTATACTAAAGTTGATGGAATGAGCATTCCTTCGAAAAATTTCATGAATACTCATTCCATCACTTTTATTGAATTTATATCAAGTTCATTCATTCTTATGTTCAAGAATATTATAAAAATTCACTAATCAGTCTTAAAATTAATGCATTATGCTTTATCCAACTCATTCCTCTTTACCAAACATAATAGTAGAGTTATGTTAAACTTGGTTGTTTACCAACAGTATACTAATATAGGAAAATATTTAACACGTTCCAACATGGCACTTGGAACTTGTTCCACATACTACATATTCCTAGTAGGATCTGTTCCTCAAATTCAGTGACATAGTATTCGAGTAAAGAGCTTTGTAACTAGTCCTATAAGGGGTATGTCTCAAGGACATATCACAGAAAATTACATGGTGTCCGGGGCTAGATCAACACTACTGAAAAGGTCAACGGGATTTGCTGGTCTTGAATAGGTTTTAGACAAAATCGGTCTATTATAAACAAACAGGTAGCTAAATCAATTCAATCGGCATGGCTGCTCCATCAGATCGAGCTAGAAAAAACATCATTCGAATAATTGTTGTAGATGTTAGACGCGTGAAGTTTTACATTTATTCTAATTATTTGCATGCGATAAATAACTAGTGGTGTTTTTTTGGAGAAGAAAGCTTACATTCTTAATTTCCAGTAGACTTATTCGTGGACAAAATCCTCATTCAATCAAAGAATTTGAATTTACAGTGAATTTATTCTCTTTATTGGCTCGTGAATTTTCTTTTCCGTTTTTTTTGGGTGAGAAAACGGGGCCGAAGCCCAATTTAAATACCTAAAATCATTATCATCACTAAACGAATAAGTTCCATCGCCTCGAGAGGCATGATTAACCAGAAGAAGTCCTAATTGGACATAGAGAGCGTAGTGGTTGGCCGACCAATCCGCACCTCTGTTGCCCTCTCCAAGTCCTGTTTATTTACATAACACTGAACCAAAATTGTAATGAATAAAAGTAGACTCCCAAAAAATGACACACTTGAGGGCAGCATGAAAGAGCTTTGCTTGGACAAGATTTTCGGGCTATATGAGATATTGGGCAAGCTAGTATGATATAAAAAAATTATTTTAAAAAAGAAAATTGGAAAAATAGCTAATTATGTCAAATATATATAATATTTTTTTTAAAATTAATATAAAAATTAGATTAATCGATCCTAAAAAAAATCATATTCAAAATTATTTTACTTTATATTTATGGTTAATATCTCAGTTAAACTCAAACTTTGACCTTTTTCAAATTTAGTACAAATTATTTTCACATGTCTCGGTTATGCATATATTATGTGTTGTTTATCAATTTTAGGATGGTGTTAATTTTTTTGTCAAGTGATCCTATATGGTCTATTGATTTCGCTGATGTGGATAATAGTAACTTATATGGCACTAACTTGGCATAGTGTCACATAGGACAATTTAAAAATAAATAAATATTATACTAAACTTGATAAAAATTACATTATTGGTGTCTAATCATGACACTTAAAAAAATGTTTGTATTAAAATTGAAAACGTGACCAAAATTTATGTTTAATTGATATATTTATGTTCAATATACCAGGGGTGTTGGGGCCAAGTGGCCTAAATAGTCTTACACGGTTTAATTTTTATTTTCCCGTTGGATTCCAAATCTCTTCCCCATCCTCTCTTTCTTCTCTCACCTGTACACCTTCTCCCCTAGGTTAGTTCGATGCTCAGCTTTTCCCTTCTCACTCATCAATTCTTTGGTCAGTTTTTCAAGGAAGAAAGGGAGTAAATATTCAATATCATTTACACATCTAATAAGTGTAAATATTTAGATTTTTAAAAATCTAAATAAAGTAACAACTCTAGAAATAGACATTCCCTAGAGGGAGAGACGATCTATTCTAATATGTCAAAATCAATAACAGCAACAATCTGACCACCTTGGAACAATTTTTTGTCCAATGCCAAGTATATTGGATCTAGTCCTTCCCCTCTTTCCTCTGTAAGAATGTAGGAGGTAAGGAGGGGATAGGTATAGCTCCAACAAAATGATGGGACTTAGTCCATTGAACAATGTTGTGGGCTAGGAAGTTGTTTGCTTTGGTTATATATTTCACATACTAGCTAAAAAAACCATTCAAAAGAGTATTAACTTGATTGAGTAATTCTAATGTTATAGCAGTTTTGAGGGCTATTATGAGGAAGGAGTTCATCAATCAAATCCTTGGCATCTCTTGCGAGATGAAGTTGTTTCGAGTCTATATTCTTTGCACAAAAGATTGCTTCCAACGAGGCATGTGCTTCGCCTTCTTTCGGTGTGGTGGTGCTGTTGTAGGTTGACCAAGCATCGAGCAAGAGCCTCTAGGATCTTTATTGGTGAATATGATCCAGTATCCTTTTTGCCATATATCGTATATTTATGGGTGAATGACACCGTTAGATCAACGTGACATACAAGTTTTTTTTTTCTTCTCACGTGGAGTGCTCAAACTTGTGTTCCCAACAATCAATGTACTTCCGGTAGGCAATAAAGCAGCCCCCCTGTCCTCCATTGAATCGGTTAGACTGGACCAGCTCATGGTAAAGAGAAGTCGTGGATAAATATTTCTTATTTGTACGACGCATTCATTAATATTAAATTTGTTAGTAACCCTCCATATTATACCAGTAGAATTTATGCCCTTTGGTGGCCCAAAGTGTTCTTCTTGATTCGCGAGAAGAATTTGAGAAATTCGTCAAGTCATCTTATGACATGCTAGATTAGATTTATCACCTTAGTGCTCAGCAGTTTCTTGAGTTTCTTGGTATGGTGTCTTTATTTATTCACACCGTTAGTTCTTACTGTTGGAAAAATATTGATAATGTAACTGGGAAATTATTTTCCCATTGGATCTAATTGGGCCTACAATTTGTGGTTGAATTTGTGGGCCAAAGGTTTAAGCTATGATTTGCTAATAGAGAAGCCCATTAACCCAATTAGAAATTTAGGAAACTTTGCCTCACATTTATGGGAGAAATAAAGTTGAAAAGGTTTATATATTAATAGTGTTTTTAAAAGGGATACCCACTTATACTTATGTTATATGACAGTCGATTGCCTCACCTCTTGATCTTGATCAGGGGTGCAATTGGCGGTCCAAATAGTTGAACTCGTATGTGTGGGCATGACCAACTTAAACAAGTGGTGGCCCAAGTGCCAAAATTCTACCGTAATCACATGGCCATGCATCATGTCCAAATGGAAAAATGGCCTCATGAAAGTCGCGGCATCCCGAGCAACAAATCTCTTCTTCGTTTATCATTAGGTCGACCACTTCGTACCCTTTCTTTCTGCGAGGTATCCTGCAAATATGCGTCGTCTAGCCGGTTCATCAAATTTACCGTTGCTCCTAAGCGATTTCTGAGCAAAACATAAGGATCCAAAGGTACGGAGATGATCGTACCAAGTTGGGTTTCCAGTTATAATTAAGTTGAAGCAGCGTCCTTGCCGATAAAATCTGCATGGGCATGTGATTGATGAGATGGACCCCCCGATGAGAATGCATTCTCCCCAAAATTTGATAGGTGGATTCGCTTGAAATGGTAAAGCTCGTACGACATTTAGAATGCATGGTGTTTCCGTTCCACTCGGCCGTTTTGTTGCGGGGCTATATGCACACGAGGTCTAGTGAACAGCCCCACTTTCATCAAAACATTCAATGAAAGATCTACTAGGAAATTCTCATCCCTTAACACTTTGTACTAATTTCACCAATTGCCTAGAGTGAGCTCTTGCCATTTTACACAAGCTGGTAAGAATCCTCGCCTGATTCTGATTTTTCTTCCACTGAATATACCCACATGGTCTAATCTGATCGTCCACGTAGAGCACCAGTTAGCTTCATCGTCACTAGGCGGATATGTTGATCGCATCTGTTTTGCCCAGTGACAGATAATCTTTATTTATAGGAATACCAAGGATCATCTATAAAACCGATAATGAAGTATGCCCTAACAGCGGATGTCAAGTCTCCAAGTCCACCTTGACCATCGAATTTGCACCAGCATGCCCTACATGCTGTAGATGCCTCCATAATGTTCATACACTCCAATCATTTTCCTCTCGAGGTTAGATCCTGCAAAAAGCAACGTGATGATAAGTATGTAACCAAATATTTCATGTCGGCCGTCAACTTTCCAGTTGAAATAATATTGCACGTAAGCACATAAGGTACATTAGAGAGAGTAAGGTTATTCCTGAGATCCACATATATATCCCACCATTTCAGTTGCGTGGATTGTTTTCTCATTGGAAATTGTCACTGAACTAGGGTCATGAATCTTCATACGATTCGTTAAATACAGGAGGCCCAGTGTCACGTGTTCAGAAGCTCCCGAGTTGAGAATCTATGTTCCGACTTGTTTGTGTATTTTACCCCTCCTTTCGATCCACTGCTCCAGAGTCTCTCAACGATCTAAGAAGATCAGGAAATTTCTGATAATCTTGTGAGATGCTCCGAGGTGCACTGCCATCTCTGCTTACTGCTGCATCGGTCAACAAGGACTGCAACATGCTGAGTTAAGCCATCCATGAACCCCCTTTTTATCGTTACTCCACAACTCATGTTTTGCCACCGTCGGTTGTCCTACCAGCACGGCTCGTGTAAAGCTGAGGTTGATTGGGGATTTTGGGATTCTGGCTATGCATCTGAAACCATGGGAATTATTGGATAAATTCAGCTCACAATATACAGTCAAATATATGCAGTATTTGCCTTCTCAAGATAAGGCAAGTGAGAATAAAAGATAATGAGAACTTCCCAATTTACAAGGATTGAAATCAATAACAGATTCTCACTTGCTAAAATCTCGGATGCTAGGATACACTGTAAAACCAGGGTCTCTTTCAATCGTACATACACATTAATCTTACGTGTAGCTCCAAGTTTGCATGAATAATGAGCGTGATCCCATCGTGAATGTAATCCCCGATCACATAAATTAAAAAAAAAACCTTGGCATAATATAAGATGACTCGACACTACAATCTAACAATCTAAACTTTTGAATAGAATATGGATTAAATCTCTTATAAATATAGTACAAAATTTATATGATATTGTACTACATTACCATCATACATTGGTGGGGCTGGGTAAGAAACACATGGTCACTAAACTAAATACATTAAACAAAAAAGTTTGGTCTATGGTCAGTTCTCCCCTTATTTGATAAGTATGGAAGAAGATCGATTGACTCTTAAACCGTTGTTGATAATGAGTATTTAAGGTAATGCAATAAGTGTAGTTCATATGTTTATTTTATTAGTTTAAAATTTTTCCCATATTCATGGAATGATGATTTCTAAGAAAAGTTATGAAATATTTATTCCATGATTTCTTACAATTTCATTCCTTTAAATTTATATATAAAAAAAGTATCGCTATTTTTTTTATATGTCTCATTGAATTTTATTCTATAAAAATCATTCCTTTCTGTTATTTTACACCAAACATAACATGAGGGCACACCGAGTAACCGGGAAGAATGCTTCGTGAGACAGCAAAGAAAGCATTTGTATAAAGGGCAGCAAGAGAGAAACAGAGAAGAAGAAAATGAAATGCTCAGAGATAGAGGAGGAGAAGACGATGAAATTCGCCAGTGGTATAGGCATTTAGTAGATTTGCATAACAAGGCAAATCAAACTGCTTGATTCGATTATTTCCTAAGAATGTTTACGGAGTTCCTCAAGGTATTCCATTTATAGGTTGCCTTCCCTTGACCAAGTGGTTGCTTCTACCTGTAACGGAATTGAATGGTTGTCTTTTTCGTAATGGAATGTTGATTCTGTACTCCTTTACAACTTATACTAAGCAAGTGGATCCAATTCTCATCCGATCTCTTCTGCATTAATCAGTTTGGTAGCCCTTGACTTGTTTATTTATGTCCTATGACTAGATAGGATAAACGTGCTGGTTTGGCCCGAACCGGCCCGTCAAAACCTGAAACTGGCTTAAATTGCCCAAAACTGATATATAACTGCTCTAATTGAGTTAAAGGACAATTATGAGTTGAGTTAAAAAAAATAGGTTCGTTCAACCAAAATTGGCTTAGCACTTTTCTCTTTGAATCAACTTAAAACCATTACAAGACTAGACCAAACCTGCTAAACTGCAAAAAATCCTATAATCGATAGTTGATAGTTTATTTTAATTTTTTTAATTATTCATTTTTAAATAATTTGAAATTAAAACAAAAGAGATAAAATGGTTGCGGTTCACAATTTAGATCGGCCCAAACCATGAATTGGCTTGTTTAGACTCGATTTCGAATTAGATTATGATTTCTTGAACTGTGTAACCTACAATCGAATTAGCCCGTTACGCCTGATGGGAGGAATTATAATCAAGCCGAACGATTCTTAACCCATTTTGAAGCGGCATGAACCCCCATATTACAAGTCTACCTATGACTATGTTTACTTATCAAATATATATTCACATATATATATATATATACACATATATCCTACGACTATGTCGTTAAAAAAGCACTTGCAATCCTATTTATAGGGAAATATTTTTATAGACTTGACATTAATGTAATGGGTTTTATTTCTCCTTTTCCTTGGTTAATATACATACAGTGCACCATATGTTTCCTCGAGGTAAAGGAATCCATATATATATATATATATATAGATTCACACACAATATTTTTCCCTTGATTTTTTTTATTATCAATGGTCTTTCGTATAATAATAATGGATTAATTTATTAGACGGTATATTATACAGTATAAAACTTAATATTAATTCTTAGATATTGATATTTAAGGATTTTGAATAATAAATATAACGTACTGTTTATTTTCAGTTTATCAGTGAATTGACCTAGTAGAAGTGTGGGGGCAAAAACATTCGTGCAGCACCTTCATTGAAAATATTATAAAATCGTGAAGTTATTCCAACCTTTATGGGCTGTTTGGTTGGGTGTGTAATCTACCAATTAACTTTCCATGGAAAGTGTTGATTGTGTGGCACCTGTCCGAATATATGAGCATGAAGCAATAGAACCTGATATTGGGACGTTGAAAGTCACCATATTTTTCCTTCATAACTTTAGTTGCTAAATTCTTTAGGTGTTCTTATAGTTAAACCGAGCTCCCGAGACATATTGCCTTTCAGTTCTCTGGAATTAAGTAATACACTTGTGCTTTAGTGTCCCCTGACCAAAATCCATGAGATTACGTATCCATCTTCTCAAAAATGAATAAAAAAGAATCGCAATACTGTTAAAAATATTGTAAATCAATTGTCAAATTTTATCGAGTCAATTTAAATTTTTAAAAAAATAAAAAAAAATATTTATTTAAAATAATTTTTTTAAAAAATTAAAAAAGATGAATAGTTCACGGGCAAAATCAGCCCGTTTCTAAACAGTTTTAGGTCGGTTCATATTCACCTAAACTGTAATCCGTAACCGGATTTAACTGTTACAGACCCGTTTTGAACTGACCCGGATCGCACTTTTAACAACACTACCATAAATTATCCGAAACAACTAAAAGAATCTAAGGTATATAAAGGGAAACCAGTGCTCTTACACAATTGACTTTTAGTTGGCCACGACTTTCTTGTTAGATTTTAGTCCTGGGGTGATCATTTGTACTATTGGATTCTAACTCAACGAAATTTCAATTGATATGATAGTTTTGCACGTTCAATAAATTTATCATATTCAACATAGTAATAGAGTTTAGGGAATGATAACGAATAACAATGGAACATATTAAAATTTTACCTAAAATTAAATAAAATAATGTTAAATTCTAATGATACTGTTATTCTAGACTAATAAAAGCTAAATCATAAGGACCAGAATTTACCCTGAGCTTAATTACTTAGTAGCAATTAAACCTGTGAGAGGTGTTGAATGAATTACATCTTCATGGAAATTTTCAACTGGCAAAACAAGTATATGCGCCATATATATATATATATTTATGTTGAGGTGTGTTACTGCTTATTGGTATTTGAAAGTTTATTTGGCTATCACTAACTTAAGATCACTTGGGGAATAACTCCCCAATGATCGTCTTGGAATTGTATATTTTTTTCTAAGAGCAAAATTCAAATACAATATTTAAATAAAAAGATGTCGGACCAATATTTGAATTAATGTTGGGTGGGTGACACCCCCAATGGGATTATTGTGTAAAATTAAGTCTGAGAGATGACATAGCCACTACTTTATTATGTAAAACAATAATGACAGTACACATATAAATGAATTATTTAGTTCATCATCATCATTATTTTTTAAATACCAACATGCATATACACTGTATCATTCTCTAATTAATTTTACACAACCCGCTCATTACAAATGAATATTTACTCGAATGAGTCGCGATCCCTTTCATCATTTACTCGTCGGCTACCGCAACTACCTGTCAATAAATGTTGTAATTGATAAGGGATCATTCCCTATCGTGCAATACCTAGCTCGGGGCGAATCTTGGACTCACTGCAGACTACTTCTAGCCCAGGAGCGATGGCCACTCCGATGGAGATCCATGCAAGATAAGCCTTGAGCAGATGGGGTGGTCCGGGAAGGCTCTTTGATGCTTAAGTTCGTAGATTTAGAGAGGAGGGGCAGCTAGTAGAAAAACTAGGAAGGTTAGAATTATAGTTGTTAAACAGGGCGGGCAAGCCCGGAATCGGACCATCCAAACCTGGAATCAGCCCATAATCGCTCTTATTGGGTTGAGGGATAATTACAAGCTGGGTTAGCAATATAAGCCCATTGAATCGTAATCAGCCCGAACCGTTAACCCACTGAATTAGCCTGGAACTATTAAGAAACCAACCTAGAACTGTTACGAAATCGGACCACACCAACCCAGACCATGAACTATAGCCCTTTGCCGGTTAAGTGTTGCAATCTCTTTAACAATTAGTTGAAAAATCAACAATAAAAAATGTGTGAGGTATGCAATCAAATTACTATCTCAATCAATCAAAATACTATTAACCAATCAAAATACTGTTCATAATCATTATTTACCACCGATCAAATCACTGCTCACCAAATTAAATTAGAAAATAATTATGTTTTTTTAAAATTAAATATATATGGTTCATGAGCTAAACCAACTCGGACCGTTAACTATTCCATTTATAAACGGTTCTGAGCTGGTTCATATTTGAGTGAATCATGACCTATAATTAGACTAGCCTATTAAGCAAATGGACCAAACCGTAACTAGATCTAATGGTTTCAAGCTCGTTTTGAACTGACTCGGATCATACTTTTAACAACACTAGTTAGAATGCATACCTCCTATGTTAGTGTGTGGTGTATTTATAGGAGTCAAGCCTTGCTGGGATGGGCATATCAGGCTAAGGATCAGTCGGTGTCTCAATAGTTGATGCGTGGTCATGCGGCCAAGAATGTTAGTCGGGGGAGAGCAGGGCGAAGCTCCCGACCGGGTGTTGTTCGATCACTTGACCAACCTTAGTAGGACGGAGCCGAGTGAGTAAAGGGGGGCCACATGGTTCGACCGGGTGGTTCGGTGTGTCGAGGGCGACTTCCCTGTCAGTACTTATTAGCAACTTGGCCTTAAAAAAGATGGATCGGACAAGAAATCATGAAAGCTTCCCCTGTATACTTGCACGGAAGAGAACGAGCTCTTGCCACAAACAAGTGAGGATCAACGGTCAAGTAATCAAAATGATCCCGAATTTTGTCCGTTCGATGAACGGATTACGCCGAAAAGGCGGCAAAGGTTATATTTTAGTGGCTTTTTGTGCCCATATGTTTGACATGAAGTCATAATAATTCATGTTCTTGGACTATTGTGATCACATACAATTAGTGGAGAATACGATGTAGTGTGGCTCCACATGGCTTTGTCGCTCTCCCAACGTGCCAGACTGGCAGATTGATGACAGAAAGGCACGTCTCTGTATGTGAGGTACGTTTAAATGGACAGGTGGCTGTAGCCGCTGAAATTGAAGCAGTTAGATGGCCTCATAATGGTCCCACACGCGGTTCTTGGGCACATGCTAGATCGGGATGTAGATCTCCCATGGGTCATGCCCACACGCCACTCTTATTCTAAATGTGATATAATGCATCTGCAGCATTATATTCTAAATGAGCAAACTCAATGTCCTTATTTATGACATACAAAGCATTTCATTAAATTATTAAAGACCACCTTAGCTCTGTGTATGCCTATATTAAAGGCTATCCCCTAATCAATAATATCCTCTTTATGCGAGCAAGTGTTCAATCAATCCAATATCGAAAGAAAGAAAGAAAGAAAGAAAGAAAGAAAGAAAGAAGATCACAGGGAGAGTGGCAGTGGGAGGGAAAAGGGTCCACAAGAATCAAGAGATGGAATTCGAGTCGAGGTCATTATTAAAAATTTAGGCGCATGGCTTATAATTGTTTTTAATTATAATGATTTATTTATAATTAATTGAGACTTTCCACTCAAAATTTCTAAATTAATAAATAGTAACTCCAAAATTTTTTTATAAAGTTATATATATTTTTGAGAAAATTATCAAAATAATCCTCTTATTTTTCTAACCACCATTTTAATTCAATATCTACCAAATTCCATCAAAATAGTCTAGTCATCAACGGCGTTATATACCGCTTCACATAAATATAACATAACAATTTATATAGCTAGACGTTATCTTATGTGGTAATAAAAATATTATTGATTTGTATGTGTCAAATAAAATAATCATGGGAGATAAAAAGGAATTACTTCTTACTGTTGGTCTCCACCTCACCTCTGATTCGTTCAAAAATATGGACCTGTTGAACTATAATTGACATGGACCATTGCCCCTGTGAACTGCCCGAACCTCCAAAATTCTATAAATCAACTGTTGGATTTTGTCATGCTAATTTAAAATTTTTTAAAAATAAAAAATATCTATTTAAAATAAATTTTTAAAAAATTAAAAAAATGGACGATTCATAGGCCAAATCAGCACGAATCGTTAACTAAAATGTTTATAAAAGGTTTTGGGTCAGTTCATATTTACTTGAATCGTGTTTCGTAACTGAACCGATCCATTTACTTAATAGGTCAAACCGTAATTGAGTCAAACCTTTTCAAGTCTATTTTGAACTGGTTTAGACCGTACTTTTAATAAGACTACTTCGAATAATCATGAATTGAAATTTCACAATGAATATTGTTGGAGTTGGTGATGAAGAAGGTGAGAACGAAGAGGAGGAATGACGAAAAAAATCTTCTATTGGGGATTTTGAAATAAGAGGTAATTGTCACAAATTTTAATTTCTTTATTTTTTTACCGCGTAGCCAATCTTTAATTTACTCTTTATGTGTTATCTGCCACATCAATTCTTTTATTTTCTTGTTGCCACGTCAAACGGTGTTCAGCCACATAGGTGAAAATAATACCGTTGATAACTGAACTATTTTGATGAAAATTTGGCAAACATTAGATCGAAATGGTGGTTAGAAAAAGTAAAGAACTGATACAATAGGTGACAAAAAATTAAAAGACCATTGATTTTCTTTATATTTTTAATTATTCCATATAATATCAATTCCCTATATATTTAAGTATTTCAATTATTATCTTAAAAAAAAGAGTACCGTATCAATTTTCGTGCCGGTGGTTCCCACATTGACGACGTTTCACCGACTTTGCAGCCACTAGGAATACTCATCATGAGCCTCTATTATTATTCATTTAATTGGACATGCGGCTGGATGATTTGAAAAAAGTGAAGCGTGAATCTGCCATGATTAATTGTTCACCCGTCGCCATTCATCGTTAATTAATTCGTTATATATATATATATATATATCTAACATGACCTCTTAGTTAATTAAGGAAAAAATAGACATTTTAGCATTATTAATAAGATTGAAATCTACAACATTATTTAAACAAAATATTGTCCAGTCTCACTAATCTTTTTTTTATATTGATAGTCTTCAATATCAACTAATTAATTTAATAAATAGTGTATTATATAGTTTGTGGTCTACTTTTAATTCTCAAATACCAATATTTAGAGTTTCAAATTCTATACTAAGGGCGAACCCACTAATCAGTACTAGTCACATGATCCTGACATTATGTTTCAGCAACTTATAGCTCCTGCATCAAGACAAAAGCAAATTAGTTTTAAAATCACAAAATTGCAGGGGAAAGCCTAAAATTTAAGTTTTTTTTGCTTTAAACCCTTAAACTTTATTTTCTTTTGGTCTTAAAATTTTTGTTCCAAAAACTTATATAATTCACTAACATTATGAACCATAATCTTGTTGACATAGTGATCTAATATGGGGTATTGATATTTCATGCAAAATCAATCTAATATATCAATACTATATTGGATTAAAATTATCCTATTAGTATGTCATGTCAGTAAGGTTAACATTTAACATCCTCTATTTATTGGTCTATAATGTTTATAACACATATAAGTTACAAAATAGAAATTACAAAGGCTGAATAAGCAATAGTTATGGCTAATCAAGGCAAAACTAAAATTTTAGAATTTAATTTTAAGAAGGTCAAAGTTTGAGGACTTTGATGTAAAGTTCTCATTAAAAATCTATTGAAGCCATTACGTACGAATCAGTCGCGATCCTTTCATCACTTGTTGCTCTGTGCAACTATCTACCAACAAATGTATTTTTGTTTTTTTGTTTTGTCTTGTTTTTTGCTAGTTGCCTACTAACTAATATTACTCATTTGCAATTTGGTTTAGTAAGAGCATGGATTGCATATGGATTCCCCACTATAAAAGTAGTCCGTGGGGTGCCTTTAGAAGCACCAATTCAAGAATCGTGGAAACTTCCATAGAATTATTGATCAAGAGGACGAGTTCCAGAAGCAAGAAGAGGTGACAAAAAGCAACATGAGCAACAGCCAGGTAATCAAATGATCTCAACTTTACCTGTTGTGGCTTCTCTGTTATATGTTTCACGAGAATTCGAAGTATTTAAGAGTCATCTCCATAGTCTCGAGCCATCCAAAGGATCGCAATCATGGGCAGATAATTGAGCATAATAATGGACATCCTGTTGCCTAAGAGTTGGAAGCATATACCTATGCAATGCAGTCGTAATTTTACATGATTCGTAGCTCTTATAATGAATGACCGTTTAGCCTCATATAGTTGAATCTTTGGGCTTAGTTGTTCTCTTTCAAGGCGAGAATTGTTTTTTTAACTTGTCAACAAAACATTGGCTTTACCGTGAAGCTTGCGCATTTTATGTTCCACTTGATCTACAGGTACGTGTTGTATAATATATTTGATGTGATCAACTTTCTTTTACTCAAAATGCAGTGCCTTCTTCCCTGTTTAATGTGACATATGTAATTTTATCATCTTCACCAGGAGATTGAATCTGCACCGGATACTAAGGGGGACGGCAACATAAATGCAATTGTAATTGATATTATTGGGAAGCTTGACCATGCACGTCTACCATCACAGGATGCCTACATATGTAGAGTTCATCATCAACTTCGTTCGGTGAATGAGAAGGCATATGATCCTGTGTTGCTCTCTATTGGTCCTTATCACTATGAAAAACGAGATAGTAGCCTAAAGCTTATGGAGGATCACAAGTTCCGCCTTCTAAACCAACTTTTAGATAGAGTGGAGAATCAAAGACGCATATCAAAGGGTGATCAACTGAACAACTACCTCGTGGCCCTAAAAAGATTGGAAGATGAGGCTAGGGCATACTATGCTGAAGCCATCAACCTTGAACAAGATGAATTTTTGGAAATGATGCTACTCGATGGTTGCTTCATCATTGAATTGTTCTGCATGTTTGAGATTTTAAGAAAGAAGGGTTCTAATCAGGTAAGTTCAAGTGAGGTGGATCCACTTTTTAAGATAGATTGGATGTTAATGACTCTACCCCGTGATTTGCTCTTGATTGAAAATCAGCTTCCATTTTTAGTCTTACAAGAGCTACATAGGAAGATTACAGGCATATCCAACCCACTTCATCTTATAAAAAATGCTTTGGGATTTCTTCGTTCTGTTTCTAACTTGCCTACTGATAAGCAAGAGTTTAGTGATTGCAAGCATCTTTTAGATCTTGTACATAAGTCCATGAAAAGTGAGGATAAAGGCAGACAAGGATTTGTAGAGCTATGTTGCACTAATGGTGTTTGGGGTTGGTTAAGTCACCATTGCTGCGACCGTCCTTCTTCGCACGATATTCCAAATGATCCACAGATAGTATGTAAGTACACAGCCACAGAATTGAGAGACATGGGAGTCACATTCAAGGTTATAAAGGATAGAAAATTCTATGAGATCAAATTCAAATGTGGGGTGCTAGAGATGCCAATCTTTGAAGTAGAAGATGATACAGAGGCTATATTCCGGAATTTAATTGCATACGAGGAGAATGCTCATGGCAACATTGTTAAATATGTTGTTGATTACATGTCTTTCATGGATGATCTAATTGGTTCCCCCAAGGATGTTGAATTACTCCGCCATGAAGGTATCATTGCTAGCTTCATGAGCAGCGATAAAGCAATCTCAGTTATGATCAACAGGATGACTGATAATATCACCATCACACCAAATTTTAATTATAAGAGGATTGTTGGTAACCTGACAAAGTACTGTGCAAAGAAAAGACATGGTTGGATTACGGCATTAAGAAGAAATCATTTCAACACCCCGTGGGCAATCCTGTCAATTGTTGCAGCCTTTATATTACTTGTTGCTACTCTACTGCAAACCATCTATACAGCTTATTCTTATTATCACATATAATTGGCATCTATGTTTTCACAAGTCTTTGTTGGTGTGTTTGGCTTGTCATTAAATTCCTTTCATTTGTGTGTACACTATACATGATATGTATGTGATATTATCAAATGCTAGATGTGTTTTATCATATCATGGATCTCTCTTCAGTGAAGCAACCATATATAAATCCTTTAAAATTCTACTTAAAAAGTATGACCATGATATTAGTCATGGATATTTGAAATGATACTCAGGTAAGTATGTTAAATCATGTTTGATACATAAGCATTGCTAGGAATGGATTGGAATTGGTTATGATAAGTATTTTATCCTCTTATTTCATTTTTTGACTTGGTCACATTAGTAAGAGGTTGTTACGAGCATTCCATTTGGTAAAACTTTTGTTTTAGCTTGATGGGATGGACATTCCGTCACAAAAATTAGGAAATGTTCATCTTTTACCTTTTTTGAATCCATTCCATCATATTCCTAAAATGGTCACAAAAATCATCGATTTTCTCACTATACAATTCCATTTATTCTATTAAATCCATTTATCTTTTGGTAGAAAAGTTGGATTATGTTAAGTAACTACCTAACCGAGAATGGTTCGTACACAAGGTTAAAATTGTAACCGGCATCATTTTGTCCGATGGAGCACATAGTACATGCGAAATCATTCTATCATGAAGATTTACAAAAGGTGGACCAAAATTTCTTACACACCTAGGGAAATACATACCCCTAAGGTTAGATAACAAAATCTCTCTAATCTCATGTTGGGCGGTTTTGAAAAGTCTAAAACTATCGCCAACTTGTAGTTCATCCTAAGCTTTCCTAGGAAGAATCTCTTTAGCTCGATTCCCTCCTCAGAAGACGTGTCGCATATGTGAGCCCCAAATTTCCTCTGGAATTTTCTTGCAATAAAAAATAATGGGCATCAATAGCATTTGTTTTTATCAGAACTAGATAAAACAAGTTGTGTGACTGCTTGAGCATCAAGTTCAACAATTAGATTCATAATGTTCAAGTGTTGAGCCATCAATAAACCATCCATGAAGCCCACAACTCAATTATTCTACTTGAAGCACAACCTAGATGTCATATACATTCTTGGGCCCACTAGCTGTTAGGGTTCCGTATGAGGCTGCCTACTCCTTCTCATATGCTTGCATCTACAAAGCCACCAGTGTTGAGCTTGAACTTTCCTCTTGGTGTAGTGTCCCTTTAACAAAAGTTTTCTATTTTAATTGTGGGCTTGTTTTTCTAGCAAACATAAGAAAACTCCTCGGCTTTGCTAACACTCAGCCACTGCAGTTCAATATACACCAAAAATCCATGAGTTTACATATCTATCTTCTCAAAAATGGAAAAAAATACAATAAAATTAGAGCATCCCTTTTCAACAATAATAGAGTTTTAGTTCTTCAAACTTCAAGTTTTCATAGTAGAAAGTGGAAGGATTCATCTTTCTTCCTCCTATATGTAGCAAAGTAGGCTATTAGTATACTTGGCAAGGATATACGCACGCACCAAATAGGTAGACCTATCAAAATTTAGTACGAATTAGGGTTTTTAGGTCCGCTTAAGATATTAGGCTATGCTAGTATAGTACAAAAATCAATCAAGTTAGCATGAAATGCGAAAATAATATTTATAATAAAAAAATAAAATTATGAAAAAATATTTTATTCAAATTAATATAAATTTAAATAAATATATCAATTATATTATATTAAATTTATATTTTAAAATATAAAATTATTTAAATTTATATTTTAAAAATAATTATTTGTTTAATTGGACAGACTTGAATCACTAAAGATTCATGCCAGGGCAGAATTTTTGGGTTGCCTAGGCAATTCACAGGCCTACGAAGAGAACTGGTACCTATAGGAAGATAGATCCTGGTGGATTTCAGGTACCATGTAATCCATTAAGGAATTGGTGATGACGGGTGCCTATTCCAGTTTTGACCATAAATTGTAGATGTTAAACGGGTCGGGTTGGCTCGTAACCAGATCGCTTGTAACTAAACCGCTCCTTACTCAGCATGTAACTGTTCTTATTAGGTTTGGGCAGTTACGTGCTGGTTCATAAATATAAACTCGTTGAACCATAATCGGTCAAAACTGTTACCCTACTGAATTGGCCCAGAATCTTTTAGAAACCGGCATGGAATGGTTGAAAACTGGCCCGGGCCGTCAAAAATCCTGCAAATCAATGGTAGATTTTATCGAGTCCATTTAAAATTTAAAAAAAATTAAAAAGATGAATGGTTCACAGGTCAAATCAGTCCATTTCTAAATAGTTTCGGGTCGGTTTATATTAGCCTGAACGGTAACTCGCAACCAAATCTAACTGTTTTAGACCCGTTTTGAACTAGCGCAGCCGCACTTTTAACAATACTGCCATACATTATCCAAAACAACTAAAGAATCTAAGGTATATAAAGGGAAACTAGTGCTCTTACACAATTGACTTTTAGTTGGCCACGACTTTCTTGTTAGATTTTAGTCCTGGGGTGATCATTTGTACTATTGGATTCTAACTCAACGAAATTTCAATTCACATGATAATTTTGCATATTCAATAAATTTATCATATTCAATAATATACTAATAGAGTTTAGGCAAAGAGAATGAATAACAATCAAACATATTAAAAATTTGCCTAAAATTAAATAAAATAACATTAAATTCTAATTATAATGTTATTCTATACTAATATAAAAGCTAAATCATAACGACGAGAATTTACCCTGACCTTCATTACTTAGTTGCAATTAAACCTGTGAAAGGTGCTGAAAGAATTATATCTTCGTGGAAATTTTCAACGGGCAAAACAAGTCTGTGCGCCATATTTTATGTCGAGGTGCATTACCACTTATTGGTATTTGAAAGTTTATTTGGCTACTACTGATTCAAGATCGAACTGGATAACTTTTTAAGAGAGTTTTTGAATCGGATATTTTTTCCAAGACCAAAATTCAAATACGAGATTTAAATAAAAAGATGCCGGGCCAATATTTGAGTGAATGTTGGGTGTGTGACGACGCCCCCAATGGGATTATTGTGTAAAATTAAGTCTAAGAGATGACATGTCCACAACTTTCTTATGTAAATTAATAACGACAGTACACATATAACTGAATTATTAATTTCATCCTCATTATTTTTTAAATACTAACATGCATACGCACCGTGCCATTCTCCAACTAAGTTTACACGACCAGCTCTTCGCAAATGAATATTTACTCCAACGAGTCGCAATCCCTTTCAACATTTACTCGTCGGCTACCGCAACTACCTATCAATAAATATTATACTTAATAAAAGCTTGGCCTTATAAAAAGATGTATGGGACAAGAAATAATGAAAAACTTCGCTTGTATACTTGCACGGAAGAGAACGGGCTCCTCGCACAAACAAGTGAGGATCAACAGTCAAGTAATCGAAATGGTCCCGAATTTTGTCCGTCTGACGAACGGGTTAGGCTGAAGAAGCGGCAAAGGTTGTGTCTTAGTGGCTTTTTTTGCCCATATGTCTTACCTGAAGTCGCAATAAATGATATTCTCGGACAATTGTGATCACATACAATTAGTGGAGAACAAGACCTAACGTGGCCTCACATGGCCTCGCAACCCTCCCAAGATGCCAGACTGGTTGATTGATGACAGAAAGGCACATGCGTGTCTTTGTAAGTGAGGTACGCTCCTTTAAATGGAAATGTGGTTGTAGCCGCTGAAGTAGAAGCAGTTAGATGGCCTCGTAATGGTCCGCACGCGGTCCTTGGGCACGTGCTAGATCAGGATGTAGATCTCCATGGGTGATGCCTATACAGGCCACTTCTATTCCAAATGTGATCAAATACTTCTGCACCATTATATTCTAAATGAGCAAACTCAATGACCTTAGTTATGACATACAAAATGATTTCATCAAAATATTAAATACCTTAACTTTGTGTATGCCTATATTAAAGGCTATTCCAAGAAGAAGAAGCTAATTAGACATGCTCTCGACGGCTGGATGATTTGAAAAAGTTATGCGTGAATCTGCCATGATTAATTGTCCACCCGTCGCCATTCATCGTTAATTAATTCGTCTTTTATATATATCTAACATTACCTCGTATTTAATGAAGGAAAAAAAAAGACATTTTAGCATGACTAATAACATTGAAATCTGCAACATTGTTTAAACACAAGATTGTCCGGTCTCTGTCAGCAACTCACTGATATTTTCTTTCTTATATCAATATTATCCAATATAATATCAACTAACTGATTTAGTAAATAGTGTATTATATAATTTATGATCTACTTTCAATCCTCAGATACCAATACTAAGAGTTTCGAACTCTACACCCGACTTATTGCATGGCAAACCCACTAATTAGTACTAGTCACGTGATCTTCCCATTATGTTTCAGCAACTTGTACCTCTGGCATCAAGACAAAAGCAAATTAGTTTTAAAATCACAAAATTGCAGGCGAAAGCCTAAACTTTAAGTTTTGTTTGCTTTAAACCCTTAAACTTTATTTTCTTTTGGTCTTAAAATTTTTGTTCCAAAAACTTATATAATTCACTAACATTTTGAACCATAATCTTGTTGACATAGTGATCTAATATGACGTAGCATTAACAGGTCAATATTTCATGCAAAATCAATCTAATATATCAATACTATAGTGGATTACAATTGTCCTATTAGTATATCATGTCAGTAAAGTTAGACATTTAATATCCTCTATTTATTGGTCTATAATGTTTATAACACATAAAAGTTACAAAATAGAAATTACAAAGGCTGAATAAGCAATAGTTATGGCTAGTCGAGGCAAAACTAAAATATTAGAATTTAATTTTAAGAAGGTCAAAGTTTGAGGACTTTGATGTAAAGTTCTCATTAAAAATCTGTTGAAGCCATTACGTACGAATCAGTCGCGATCCTTTCATCACTTGTTGCTCTGTGCAACTATCTACCAACAAATGTATTTTTGTTTTTTTTTTTGTCTTGTTTTTTGCTAGTTGCCTACTAACTAATATTACTCATTTGCAATTTGGTTTAGTAAGAGCATGGATTGCATATGGATTCCCCACTATAAAAGTAGTCCGTGGGGTGCCTTTAGAAGCACCAATTCAAGAATCGTGGAAACTTCCATAGAATTATTGATCAAGAGGACGAGTTCCAGAAGCAAGAAAAGGTGACAGAAAGCAGCATGAGCAGCAGCCAGGTAATCAAATGAACTCAACTTTACCTGTTGTGGCTTCTCTGTTATATGTTTCACGAGAATTCAAAATATTTAAGAGTCATCTCTACAGTCTCGAGCCATCTAAAGAATCGCAATCATGGGCAGATAATTGAGCATAATAATGGACATTCTATTGCCTAAAAGTTGGAAGCATATACCTATGCAATGCAGTCGTAATTTTACATGATTCTTAGCTCTACAATGAATGATAGTTTAGCCTCATATGGTTGAATCTTTGGGCATAGCAGTTCTCTTTCAAGGAGACAATTGTTTTTTAACTTGTCAACAAAATATTGGCTTTACCGTGAAGCTTGCGCATTTTATGTTCCACTTGATCTACAAGTACGTGTTGTATAATATATTTGATGTGATTAACCTTCTCTTACTCAAAATGCAGTGCCTTCTTCCCTATTTAATGTGACATATGTAATTTTATCATCTTCACCAGGAGAACGAATTTGCACCGGATACTAACGGGGACGGCAGCATAAGTGATATTTTGGGGAAGCTTGACCATGTACGTCTACCATCACAGGATACCTACATATGTAGAGTTCATCATCTACTTCGTTCGGTGAATGAGAAGGCATATGAACCTGTGTTGCTCTCTATTGGTCCTTATCACTATGAAAAACAAGACAGTAGCCTAAAGCTTATGGAGGATCACAAGTTACGCCTTCTAAATCAACATTTAGAGAGACACGAAGGCATATCAAAGGATGATCAACTGAACAACTACCTCGTGGCCCTAAAAAGATTGGAAGGTAAGGCCAGGGCATGCTATGCTGAAGCCATCTACCTTAAACAAGATGAATTTTTGAAAATGATGCTATTCGATGGTTTCTTCATCATCGAATTGTTCCGCATGTTTAAGGATGATTATGTTCAAGTAAGTTCAAATGGGGCGGATCCACTTTTTAAGATAGATTGGATGTTAAAGGTTCTATCCCGTGATTTGCTCTTGATTGAAAATCAGCTTCCATTTTCAGTCTTACAAGAGCTACATAGTGAGATTACGGGTGAATCCAGCCCACTTCATCTTATAAAAAATGCTTTGGGATTTTTTCGTAATCTTTCTAACTTGCCCATTGATGAGCAAGAGTTTAGTAATTGCAAGCATCTTTTAGATCTTGTACATAAGTCTATGAAAACTGAGGATAGAGACAGACAAGGATCTGTAGAGCTATGTTGCACTAATGGTGTTTGGGGTTGGTTAAGTCACCATTGCTGCGACCGTCCTTCTTCGCACGATATTCCAAATGATCCACAGATAGTATGTAAGTACACAGCCACAGAATTGAGAGACATGGGAGTCACATTCAAGGTTATAAAGGATAGAAAATTCTATGAGATCAAATTCAAATGTGGGGTGCTAGAGATGCCAATCTTTGAAGTAGAAGATGATACAGAGGCTATATTCCGGAATTTAATTGCATACGAGGAGAATGCTCATGGCAACATTGTTAAATATGTTGTTGATTACATGTCTTTCATGGATGATCTAATTGGTTCCCCCAAGGATGTTGAATTACTCCGCCATGAAGGTATCATTGCTAGCTTCATGAGCAGCGATAAAGCAATCTCAGTTATGATCAACAGGATGACTGATAATATCACCATCACACCAAATTTTAATTATAAGAGGATTGTTGGTAACCTGACAAAGTACTGTGCAAAGAAAAGACATGGTTGGATTACGGCATTAAGAAGAAATCATTTCAACACCCCGTGGGCAATCCTGTCAATTGTTGCAGCCTTTATATTACTTGTTGCTACTCTACTGCAAACCATCTATACAGCTTATTCTTATTATCACATATAATTGGCATCTATGTTTTCACAAGTCTTTGTTGGTGTGTTTGGCTTGTCATTAAATTCCTTTCATTTGTGTGTACACTATACATGATATGTATGTGATATTATCAAATGCTAGATGTGTTTTATCATATCATGGATCTCTCTTCAGTGAAGCAACCATATATAAATCCTTTAAAATTCTACTTAAAAAGTATGACCATGATATTAGTCATGGATATTTGAAATGATTCTCAGGTAAGTATGTTAAATCATGTTTGATACATAGGCATTGCTCGGAATGGATTGGAATTGGTTATGATAAGTATTTTATCCTCTTATTTCATTTTTTGACTTGGTCACATTAGTGAGGTTGTTACGAGCATTCCATTTGGTAACACTTTTGTTTTAGCTCGATGGGATGGACATTCCGTCACAAAAATTAGGAAATGTTCATCTTTTACCTTTTTTCAATCCATTCCATCATATTCCTAAAATGATCACAAAAATCATCAATTTTCTCACTATACAATTCCATTTATCTTTTGGTAGAAAAGTTGGATTATGTTAAGTAACTACCTAACTGAGAATGGTTCGTATACAAGGTTAAAATTGTAACCGACATCATTTTGTCCGATGGAGCACATAGTACGTCCAAAATCATTCTATCATGAGGATTTACAAAAGGTGGACCAAAATTTCTTACACACCTAGGGAAATATATACCCCTAAGGTTAGGTAACAAAATGTCTCTAATCTCATGTTGGGGGGTTTTGAAAAGTCTAAAACTATCACCAACTTGTAGTTCATCCTAAGCTTTCCTAGGAAGAATCTCTTCAGCCCGATTCCCTCCTCAGAAGACGTGTCGCATATGTGAACCCCAAATTGCCTCTGGAATTTTCTTGCAATAAAAAATAATGGGCATCAATAGCAATTTTTTTTATTATCAGAACTAGATAAAATAAGTTGTGCGACTACTTGAGCATCAAGTTCAACAATTAGATTAGTAATGTTCAAGTGTTGAGCCATCAATAAACCATCCATGAAGCCCACAACTCAATTATTATACTTGAAGCTCAACCTAGATGTCATATACATTCTTGGGCCCATTCGTTGTTAGGGTTCCATATGAGGCTGTCTACTCCTACTCCTCATGTGCCTGCATCTACAAAGCCACCAGAGTTGAGCTTGAACCTTCCTCTTGGTGGTAGTGTCCCTTTAACAAAAGTTTTCTATTTTAATTATGGGCTTGTTTTTCTAGCAAACATAAGAAAACTCCTTGGCTTTGCTAACACTTAGCCACTGCAGTTCAATATTCACCAAAATTTGTTCAAAGACAAGAATATTACACATTTATTTCCAGAAGAGCTAGATAGTTTGGAGAAATGTTGAATCCATGGAACTTGTGAGAGATGCATCTCATATATTGTGATGTTAATACATATATAAGCTTGCACATCAATACTGAAGGAAGCCGCTTTTAACCTTGGGATACCTAAGGGTTGCCATATTGATCCTTGTATTGGATAGTCTCATAGCATATGACTCAAGTCTTCTACACCAGATTTACATAATTGAAATATTGGGTGAATGGATGCTCCTCATGCGATTAGCATAGTGGCAGTGAGCACTACTGTGTACCTACAAAACCTAATGAAATGTTGAATTCTTGGGTGTGTTTTTGCTCTCCACACCTAACCCAAATCCGCATTTAGCCTTTCTCTAAGATAACTAGCAGATAGTACAATTCCTTCAACAAACAACAACTACCACTAATAAAGCTACCATCAACGCCAAAATTCAACAAATATGCCTTAAGTTTTTTAGTTGTCTGCCACAACATGCAAGTCACTTTCTCATTTGCCTTAACTTCCTTTGCTCCTGCAATATTAGCTACAAATTTTCTAGATGATCCCCCCATTCGAAAAACCCACAAGATCTTACTTCATTTCTCCAAAATGGGCATCAATAAAAAGAATGACCAATATTAGAAGTGGTTCTTGAAATCAACCGTAGTGCTTTCCATCGACAGTTGCATAAGATTGATGTACCTATTGTATCAGTAGAAAAAACTGTAAATCACGCTTGAGATTGAATCCATGCGGAAATTTCGATGGTAGCAACAGTCGAACTATGATAGTAATAAAAAAGTCATTGTCGAGGGATGAATTGAATGCTAGGGTTTTCATTGATGGAATATTTGAAAATTTGGAGGCAACATTCTCTAATTGTCGATTTAGGTTTCATGTTAATTTAGGGGAGGAGTCTACAACATCGTTCGATTATACATTAGGGGAAGGGATAAAAACACCATCGTTTACAGAATAATGGGAGCTTCATTAGCCAACTCAGCGTCATGTTATTGGCAAGTAGAAGAGACATTAGCAATTCTATATTAGATGTTAACATAATAGAGTGAATAGTATGAGTTGATTTACATGTAATAAAAGTTGGGTGAGAGATCATGTTAGTAATGGCTAATAGATGTGGTCTAGAAGGTAAAGTTTCTTTTGGGCAAAATGTTTTTTTTGTTTAGACCCAGCAAAAATCGGCTTAGCCCGATAGCCTGACATTGACATTGCACAAAACACAATGCCTAGGCTAGAGTTTTTGGGCGGCATGACCTGAATATTTTTGTGTTGACTTGAAGCCACAATTTTGTTTAAAAAAGAAAAATAAAAAAAATGATTAATTATATCACAAATAATTGTAATTCAATATTTATTTTAATAAGAAAATTTTCATAAAATAATCACGAACTTTAGGCCAGTTCAAAATTTTATCATAAACTTTTAACTTTGAATAAAATCGCCACCAACTTTAATTTTAGTAAACCATTTTCCACTTGTTCAACATTTTATTTAAAATCATGATGGAAAGCTTCATGACTATTAAAAAGATATGAAATAACCTAAATGCCCATGCAGCTAGGGGGTGAAAGGCAAAAATATCCCTCATTTCATCTAAAAATACGTGAAAGAGAGAGAACACTAATCGACATAAATTATGACTATTTAATGGAGTGAAAGAGAAGACCTTAAGTACAATGGGTATTGCTGGGTGCTGAAAAAGTTTCAAGTTTTGTTCTAGAAGGTTTAGAGGAGGGGCGAAAGGTGGTGCAAAGTTTATGGGTGTGGAAAGGTTGGAGATGGGAACAAGGAAGCTTTCAAGCGGGTCTCCACTACTCCATTTCTAGTGTTCCAATTACATTCTCTTCTCTTTATTGACCCTCAATGTAAGGTCTTTATGAAACTGACATCTTCAATTACAATTCAGATTTTTACAATTAACCACTTCTCTTCCATACCATAGTTTTCAAATGCCCGATTTGGCTTCCACCAACTTTTACGAGCCATTACATGAAGAAGAATGATGGGGGGCATTTAGGTCATTTCAGGCAAGGATGATGGCCATTAGGCCCCTATCATTATTTTGGATAAAATATTGAAGGAGCCATAGATAGTTTACTAAAACTAAAATTCATGGCTATTTTATCCAAAATTAAAAGTTTGTGGTAAAACTTTAAATTGACCCAAAATTCATGGTTATTTTATTAATTTTTTTTTAAAAAAATTTCTTAAAATTAACATAAAAATTAAATTAATCAGTCAACTGTAACTCTTAAAAGTTCGATTCCAAGCCCATAATTTATTTAAATTAATTTTTTAAAACATTTATTTCTTATTTGAGCTGGGCCAAGTGGTCCGAAACACGAAGCAATTGTGTGAGGGCCAGGAATTTCAGGCGGCGCTAGTATGGCCTCATGGCCCAAAAATATCGTGCCAACCTAAATTGCTAGGTCAACTTTTGTCCTTTTCGTTAACATTTTATGTAAGAGGAAGAGTAGAGTGTGCAATAATGCAAAAGAATAATTGAACATTCCTTCCTCTCCGCTATGAAGAATGCATTTCCTCGTGGAATACTTACTCATCTTGAATATCCTAATCACATGTGCCATTTGGCAAAGCTATTCTTAAACAAGTTCTACATGCCAAATTTCATTGATTTTAGTACTTTTTCAGTATCATTAGGTTTCACAGCAAGCAAGGTCGATCCTTCCTTCTTTATATATGCATATTCTCTAGGTTGTCTATTCTCTTTGTATGTGCTGATAATATTATTGCCACTTGTGATAAAACCTCAGTTATCATAGTCTCTAATAGTCTAGCTCTCACAAGAATTTGCTATGAAAGATCTTGGCTCTATTTGTTATTTCCTCGGCTTATACTTGACTAATCTGTTGGTTGCCCCGAATCGCACGTCTAGCATAGTGGGTGAGGCTTCCAAAGGGAATGTCTACGTACACGAGATCTTGATCTTAAGCGGCACCGAGCTGCTTACCACTTGGCCCAACCCCTTGGTGGCTTTGCGGGCTATCATCAATCTATGGGCATTCATTTATCTCATGATAAAATACAATATTGGGCATTTGTAGAAGTTTGATCTAGACAAGGTCAAACCTGTTCCGTCCACTCCACTAGCCTTGAAGACTAGAAAATAATAAAACATATTTTATGCTCAAGAATTAATTAATATTTTTTTCACAAGTGGGACAATTAAGCTAATTTTCATGATATGCACAAAAAATATTTTTCATAAGAGTTAATAACCTAGAAAGCATTAACTCAGACCATTTTTAATATTTTGGCACGAACTTTTGGTTTGATCCAATTAATGCCAAACTTTCATTTTTAAGTTATGTTTGGCACGTTATTCATTTTTCCATTCAAAACCAATGACTTGTCCTATATGGCACATTACTTTCCCTTTCATGTCAAATGGTTGCTTATATGGCATCACCACATGTAACTCGTGGTCGCTACTTTGTGAAATAACACATTTGCCCTTCTTTTATTAAAATGTACATTAGAACACTTGGACAAAAATGTAAAATTTTGTCTTCTCCCTCCTCCACCTACTATTACAAACCCTAATCCTTCTTCAATTCTCCAATGGGTGCTCATATCATTCCCCTTCCCACCTACTATTATCACATTTAGCAAGCCACTCATTTTCCCGTTCAACTATCTCACATGGCACGTTAATTTTACTTATACGGCTAACAGAAGTCGGCAGTCAATGAAAAGACCATTTTACCCCTCATTACTCTACTGTGATTTAAAATTAAAGAGGCCAAATTAGTTAAAGCAAGCTCTTCTTCTTCCTCCTCCTCCTCCTGTCCCTTCCTCCTTTGCCTCGACACCGACATTGGAGGATTGGTATCGACCTCGATGATGGGATAATAAATCAATGGATTGGCACTCTAGAGTGATGCCATCGAGAAGTGACTAGGAGGGGGAATGGTAAATTAGGAGCTCCTCAGGGTTTGGAGGTTCAACTTGAAGGAGCAACGGGATGGAGATTTTACAGCTCAAGCAGACAAAATCGAGCACTGCAAAGTAGGAGAGGGGAGCGGTTAAAGGAGGAGCTGATGAAGATGGTTCCATCTCACCGTCGAAGATGAAAAAGGTAAGTGGCAACGTTAGAGAGGATTATAAGTTTATGAAGAAGCAGTGAGCACAAAACAAAACCATGATGGATGGAATTACACAATATTGACACCAAAAAAAAAAATGAAACCATTAATGTTGGGTTTGGAACCTTCGGAGTCAGTGAGACACTAGTGCTGTTGATTGAGCCCAGCGTCTTAGATGTGTGAAAGAAGACGAGCACTGTGAGGATAAAATCCTGCCCCACTATTTGCCAGGAAACTTTGAAAAAAGATACATTAAACCCATCAGGTACAGGTGCATGATCAGCAATTTCCCCATGAGGTAGTTTTAATCTCTTCTTCCGTCACAGGTCACACCAATCGAGTTTGTTGTTCATCTTTTAGTCGATAGATCAATAATCTTTGTAAGCTACTTATCTCCCCACCCGTAGGTCGAGGGTCTGAAGTACCCAGCAACTTCTTATAAAATTCCACCGCCTCCTTCGCTATGTCCTCAGGATCAACTAGTTTTCTACCACCGGCCGAGCATAACACCTTAATGGAATGCCGTGCCTTCTTGACAATAACAGTTCTATGGAGGGAATCTGTATTTTGTTCGCCTAATGATAACCATCTCACACGAGCTTTTTGCTTGTAGAAGCTGGCCTCCGCTGATCAAAGCTGTATGCTTTCACGACATAATTGGGATTCCTTACTGACAAGTCTGGGATCAACTGCTGGTTTGGATTACAAAAATTGTACTTCCTCAAAATTCCTCTTTTCCACAACAACTTTAGCCCCTGTGTTCGAATATTGATTCTTGTTGAACTCCCTTAGAGCACCTCAGACCAACTTGAGTTTAGTGGATAGCTGATAAATTGCTAGACTTTTTCAGTCAGCTACAAAAATTCTGGATGATCAGTCCAGAGGTAAAGAATTTAAAGGAGTCTTTTCTCCGGATTCTTTGTGTATTAACAGTAACTGAACTGGGCGAGTGATCAGAGATAATGTGGCTAAGGAATTCCACTGTCGAGTCAGAAAATGAACAAAGCCAGTTGCCATTTATAAGGACTCGGTTCAATTTCCTTGCAATGCGGTCCACATTCCTCTTATTTGACCATGTATAAAAGTGTCCTGTCCACGGATGATCAAAAAGCACAGTCATTATCAGCATACCAGTGAAATCATCAACACCTGGGAAGAGACTAGTGTCACCATTACTTGCTTCACTACTGTCTTTAACAACATTGAAACCTCCAGCAATAAGCGATGGCTCGTCATTAACAATATTGTTAAAATGAACCAAAGAGTTCCACAATAACCGTCAATCAGCAACTTCACTGGCAGCATATATAAAAGTAGCTTTAAAAGGCGGAAGGATACCATCCATATGATGAATCTCGCAGTGCATGTACTGGTTGTTCCTCTCCACAACATTGAGCATAATGGTTTTGTCATGCCAAATCCATATTCGCCCCAGAGCCGAGTACTGACAGTTTTTAAAGAGTGCCCACTCAAGAAAAGTAGATTTTATAATGTCCTGTAGTTTAATCTCTGCACCCCTGTTTCAAGAATACAAGCCACATTGATTTTACACTGTTGTACCAATTGCTTAAGTTCGTGGTGCTTAAAGAGGCTTGTTGAAGCCTCTCACATTCCATCTTAATTTTTTTGTCATTTAGATGATGAAGGGGCATCAGATACTTTTGCAGTGTCTGCTACTTCACCAGATCCCTTCGTTGCCTCCTGCTGCTTAATATTCTGAAGTATAAGCAGGACCCCTTTAGAAGCAGGTCGCATTCTCCTGGAAGAAATAGTCGAAGACGAGACCTGATTAAAATGAACCACACAGCATCACTCTGTACAGAGCTTAGCTTTTGTCCTCACCTTAATTTCGAACCAGGTAATGTGCTATCAACTTCTTTACCTTAAGTATCATCCACGTCCTCTGATGTAGATTCATTAGCTGGTTCCTTCTCAGTAGAGATATCCATCACCTGATGAGAAGGCACCTGGTGAGCGGGGGAACGTGGCTTCGGACTTTGCACGACCTCCAATTTTCCCAATATTATCATAGACTTCCCATTTTGAACGGTCAATAACTTCCATGTTTTTCTTATCCAAGTCTATCATATTCCCATGAACCATTGAAAGGCATGACGGAAACTATAAACGGCCATCAAATAGGGACGAATTGTCTTATTCAACCCTAATCACGAATGGACCGCCAAGCTTACCCATAAGTAAATTTTCTCATTTGCCCTTCCTTGTCCGTAAGTGTACATGAGCTCCTTTCCTTTCCTCTCTCCTCTCCTCGTCACCGCCCTCTTCATAGTCATCTTATCTTACACAAAAAAACTGTCCTCAGAGGTTCAAAGTTAACGATGTTGGTGGGAAAGGACCGCCCGAGCTTCACTGCCCTATGGGGAGTGCTAATGAGAATGAAGTGTACAAGATCCTATTCAAAGCTTTCTGCTTGGAAGAACAAGTTGCAGGAATCCAAAGAGTAGATGGACGAGTTCTTAATCTTTGGGGATAATAGGGATAGTGAGTGTTTACATAAGAAGAATCTGGAAGAAGAGATTGAGAATGGAATAATAAAAGTAACAATACTAAAGCAGAGAAGGCAGTGGAGGAACCATTTTAGGAGGAAGAAGGTGAGTATGAAGCAGTGTACTTACTAGTCGCCAGTGTGAAAGAAGTGAATGAAGTCAAGGAAGCTGAGGTAAAGCCTGAGAACTACGATTTGGGGGAGGGGGGGGTGGGGGGGGTGGGGGTTGTTTGTAAAGTGGAGTACTAAGCAAACAGCCTAAAAATATCTGAAAAATTAATGGAGGGCATGAAGAAGAAAAGACAGACCTGATTCTTGGAGGGTTCGACTCAATGAGGCAGACAAAAGAAGGAATCGGAGAGGATGTTAGCGTGCAAACTGTCCAAAGGGAGGCACAAGAAGAGTGAAAGCGACATCACCAGCGATGAGTTAGTTGGCAATGGAGAGGAGATGAATTTGCTGAGGGAGGCTTACGAGAAGAATGACCACACCACTTCCATTCCCGAGTTTGATAAGAGCAAGGATGCGGGGAAAGAGAGCAAGAAGTTGAGGGAGGTGTTACAGAAGGAGGACGAAGAAAAAGATGAAACAGATGATGGACAGGAGAGGAACACTCCCACTGCTCGCAAGCGCTGGAATGGTCTGCAAGAAATGTGATCTTACTAACATACAAGTTCACAAAGAAGCAAAGGTAAGGAATGGCAAATTTGACATTTCACCTGCTTGATCAGATGTTTCATTTTCCTCATGATTTATGATGGTTTATGGAGCATATAGCAAATGTGGATAAAAATGGAAGTTGTGAACATTTTTCGTCAAAATTGAAAATTGTTAGTAGAATTGAAAATTTTTACAAAATTCATGCATTTATGAGGTCATTTATTCATTACATATTAGATTGGTCATTTTAAGTCATTTATTTATTAGATTAAAAGTAGTGGTGGCAATTTTGGATAGGGCCCAGTCCACTAAAACTTTTTCGGGCCATGGTAATCCAGCTGGATAAGATCGAACCGGCCCGAATGGCCACCCTTAGGTTAAAGACCAAGCTGAGGTCAAGAATCATCGGAGCAATAGATTATCATTTCGAGGCAAGTACTTATCGGGCTAGGCCCGTGCAACAACTTTCAAGCCGGGATGGCCCAATAGCATGATAAAGTTTAAAAGTGGTGTTTTTAGACATGGAATAATACTACTAATACGAATCCAATAGAGAGAACGTAAGGTCCACTATGAACTAATTCGATGAATTAATTCATGCTTATCGGATTAGGCCAGATGGCCCAATAAGCATTTCGAGTTGTGCTCGTGCCAAGAGTTATCGTGCAATTGGCTTTTCGGGCCGATCTGAGCTGGCCCACTAAAATTTTCAAGCCATGGTAATCCATCCCGTTAAGATGGGATCGGTCCAAATTGCCACCCCAAATCCAAATTCTTTAGCAAAGCACCCAATTATTAAACTGTTCATTAACCCACGATTCATGGAAACTATATCCAATCACGATTTCTTTAATTAGAATGTCCACAAACAAATCCCAGAACATGGCGTCGGTCGAATTACGCCAATGCAATAATAACAAGGTTATCAATCATCCGACGAGAATAATGACCATCAAGATAATTGACCGCATTAGCCATGGAGATTCCATCGATACAGCTGCGACTCCGTTCGTTCCCTGAGCTTGGGGAGGCTGATCACTTTCTTCCTATCACGGAAAAACACAGACCATGTCAAATTCCTTTGTTATCGTGATGAAGAGATCATATCAATTCCTCATGACCATTACCTTATTATCATCCTAATCATGATCCTCAAATTTCTTATCCACAGGAATGTGTCTTAAGTCGTGTTCTTACTAAGTAGGCCTACACCGAGATCATCCAATCGATTCTACTACCCATATAATGAAAACTTGATGTACATTATGCATTATCTCCAAGTTGGAAAGGGTATATATATAGAGGAATTAAAACAGTTACTTTGAGAACTGGAGAACACAACTTGGGTTGCCGGATGATGAATATCTGATCACCCGGCTTATCTTCGTTGTATGCGTCCTGATTCCTATGCCAAGTCCACAATGCATGTGTCGAGTTAACGACCTGCTTTGCAGGACAGAATGCCAATGGTCAGCTTAAGACATCCTTAGCTAGTGGTACAAGGAATAAGAGAGAACATGTTGCAGGCCCAGAATCATAAGCAGCTGTCTACGTTAAAACGTTTAGATTACTAGCAAATGAGTATTATATTATACGAACTCAGTATAGCATAAAAAATGCACGGGAAAATTCCATCCTACATATAGCAGCCAAAATGGATTAGTTCAAGTTGATTTTACTTATCCACATTCCAATCCATATGAGTCAGTGCCATTTACACAAGGGGTATAGTCTACCTCAAGTATTCCATGCCCAAAGCTACTTTCTCTGTACGCACTCCACTCGGGTTGCCTGTCCCAGCAAAACTTGCCTTTCGCAGGCCCATAAGAGAAATTCATATGGCAAGTTCCTCCGAATTCTGGCAAGTTATCCCCAGGAGAAGGGCACATTCCTGGATCGTCTGCAAAATCTACATCTACTTTCTCAATGTTTCCTCCATCTCCAACCGTTAAGTAGACGGGCGCGCATGGATCCAACGTGTAGTTGTATACTCTGTTCATCCGCTCATAGGCATGAACCTGCAGGAAGCAGCCTACGACTCCATCAATATGTAACACCACAATCTTCCAAGAAAATAAGAATGTTAGGGTAGAACTTCGGATAAGATTATCGAACAGGAGCTGGATATGAAATGCATTATCTTACATGTCCAGAAAAAACGATATCGAATTTATATTGGTAAAGAAGAGACTCCATCTCCAGCCTCATGCACTCAAATTCTTGATAATGCGACGAGTAGCTACTGTACCACGGGGGATGCCATGTGGCCACGAGCCACGGTGTAATGTTGCGGTCCACTCGGCTCAGATCTTCCTCTAGCCATGCATACTGAGTGCCTTAAAAGAGTCACAAAAATTTTTTGTTATTAGATGAAGGACATAGTACGCTATAGAGGTCTTTGAATCATTTATCATATGAGCTATGTTTTGAAGCGACTACTGAAAGCACTTAGTTGGAGCACTAGTTGATCATCAGAAAGCATTTAGCATGAGAGCAGACCCAACAAGAAAGATGAGGGTTCGATATGAATCCCTTCAAATCATGGCTCTTTTGAGCACTACGTCATTCAACTCTAAGACGGATTCAGTCATTTTCCCTGTCCTGCAGAACGTAGCGTGAAAATAGTAATCTCTAGAGGACAATCTTCTCTAATCCACTCTTATAAACCGTAAAGTTTCAAATGCCTCCGACTAAAGCAATGTGCTTCAGCAGAAGACAGAGCTCACAGAAGCCACATACAATCCAACATACAAATGATGATTAGCTAATAGGTTGAGCACACCAGTGGTCTAACCAGAGACTGTTTCCAATAATGTGCAAACTGATCATGACCTATGTAGGGATTAAAGTAAGCACCTGTATGGTTGTAATCGACATAGGCTCCGAGCATAACAAAATGAATTCCTCCAGCATTGAATGAGTAGTAGAAGCTGCTATTGGAGCCGCTTTCCTCTGAGGGGACTACAAACCTTGTTGTGTAGGACTTGAAAGTTATTCCGTCAACTTGAGGCTCGATCTCATGGTTGCCTTCTATGACCATCATGGGGACTCTCGAGATCAGTGGCTCCATGAACCTGAAGTTTGATATCAATGTTATCCATCATTATCCCTCCTAAGAATTGTTAAAGAAAGTTCGACTTGAACTACCTAATCAATAGATAGTGCAACAGATGATGATATGTCGACAAGATGTAGAAATTCATGTTCTCGCCTCATTTCATCAGTTGAAGAACACATTGAAAACAATTATTGAGCAAAAACCTGTGGTACAAACAGAAAGCGTTGATAGACTCTCAAACTGCCTAATCAACACGATATGTAACTTCTGTATGAGCTCCTAATCTTCCATGACAAAGGGAAAGTACAATGGGCACACAAGGTATCATTACCTTCCCCATCCGTCCCATCGAGGTTGGTATGTTTCCCTTATGGGTGCGTCAGGAAATGCACTTGAGAAGGAGGGAGCTCCTTTACCACCTGTTGTAAGATACTGATTCGCGTAGCTCAAGTCCCCAACCATGAGAACCAAGGAGGGGTCATTCCTTGTGAGGTGATCAATAGTAGTTGATGAATTGCTAGTAAGGCCTAAATCTCCAACAACTGCTACACGACTTGGATACGAGTTCGGGCCTGTTAGCGGCATAGTTTCAAAACTATGCTCTTCGCTCAAGGCTGGAACAGAGCTATCCCCACATTTATAGTAGTACTTTGTTCCTAGCTCTAGTCCTTGAGAAGCAAATCGAGGATGAGAAATTAAGGTTAAAAACAACCGAGTCATAACTCTTATCAACATGATGGATCACTATGTGGAAGCTACTGAAATGGATAGAATAGATCCAAGTACCTGCGAGCCTTACATGGTGAACGATTCCGGAGGTGTAATTCTGGAGCCCCTCAAACGGGTACAACTGACTGTAGACGGCAGCCACCCCTGACTGTCTGCTTGAATAATTCCCACTTTCCTTACCATACCAAACTTCGCTGGCAACGGAAGAAGGATCAAGCGGTCTCACATTCAAACCAATCTGTGCGTCCCCTTACAACACAAAATCCAGGAATCCGTTTGAAACTCATCTATTCACAGAAGTAGCAGACATCTACTAGGAACTCTAGGAGAGCATCACAGAGACAATGCTCGTCGTTTTAACCAAGATTTAACCTGTACGCGAAATTGTACACCTAAAAAGTCAGTTTTCTTGGAGAGTTCACTCCTCATGGAGCCAGAATCATACGGTGCCATCTGCTGCCCTCACATTTTCAGGATTTTTCTTTTCCTTCAACAATGTGTGATAACATTTTGAACCGATCGTAGATTTGATATAGCTCGTTTATTTATCTATCAGTCACCACGAATGATCCTCCTGTAATTTTGGCTCTGCAGAATTCGTCATATTTGTTCATCTTCCAAGGCAATCATGCCCTGTAAACACGACATCTTTAAAATAACAAACAAAGCAAACATCTCAAAGAGCTGCTCGGCGAAGTTGTACCGGTGACCCATGAGATCCACATTGATGTGGGCTCAGCAGAGACTGCCAAGGCAATCTGCTCCGGCAGCATCCCGGTCACTTTCTTCTTCAGCCCCGGGTGGTCCATCGGCAAGTCATCGCTGCCCCGACGCAGTGCGGGGTCGAATCTCCTGGTCACGGGCTCAAAGGGTCCCTCCAAGGTGGTCGGTATGTGATCATTTCCGCCGGCACCGGCTAATGTGGCAGCCGTTGATGATGTGATCAGCAGAACCATCAGACGGAGTCTCCATAGCTTACAGCCGTCTGGTAAGTCTTCCATTAGACAGGAAGAGGCTACCAGAAGAGTGGAATGAAAACCAAGCTGAGATGGAATGACAGAGAACAATTCATGATTGGCATTTTAACTTGGGATAATCGAAACTAACGACGGAATATTCTTGGCCAAAAAAACACAATGGAATATCCTTTGTTCTTGTGTATCATCCGGTCGTTCTCTCCCTCCTTTGTTATCGGCTGGTTGGGTGTCAATTTTTTTTTTATATATAAAATAAAAGAATTTATTGTGATATTAATGCTCTCTTTTATCAGTTATTAACCAGAGAAGAAGGATAGAAAAAATATACCAATTCATATATAGTTTTATATCTCTTAAATTTAAATAATAAAATAAATTGTTAAGAATATGTAGGATTATAATTTTACCGTCCGACTTGCCGAGTCATGATAACCCTAATGCAAGTAAACCCTTACATATAACCCCCCCGCCCCCGCCCCCCCCCCCACATACTACACCCTTTCGAGAGGATTAGGGCAGCCCATTCTTCCATTTACTCAATATTCTCTCCACTCACCGTCTCTATGTATATGCTGCTTCTTCTCTATGCGTGTCTCCTCTCCTCTTCTCCTCTGTTTGTATTTACTGATTTGGGTATCCGATGGCCGATCTGGGTCACCATCCTCAGGTCCGGCCTCCTCGTGGGTACTGAAGATTCAAATTTTGGTGGATGATTTTTAAGACCATCTATCAATATGATAACTTGAAGATCATCTATTAAATTTAAATTTAATAGAATTTACTATCATAATAAATAATCAATGTAACTCGAATTGGCATTCGGAATAGCAGGTAGTGCAGATATTAAAGATATTCATCATTTAATTGGCTCTGAACGTGTTCGAGAATTTTGCCGAATTTATAGACCGAAATTATTTTTACCTTTCTGGTGGGGACAGTGAAAGGTCGCCTTCGACTAGTCTGTCCCTATCCGCCTAATTGAAAAGACAGAAAAAAGTTACCATTATTGTTCACCGAAAAAAAAAGGTGTTGGGGGGTGTGGAAAAACTTTTCCCTGATGAATATAATCATAATATACACTTGCTAATTATGTAATATCTCTATTACTTTAATTTTTAACTCATTTTTTTTAAATTACTCTTTAAATCAATATAATATATAATACGAATTTATGATCATTTTTATTCTTTCAGTTTTTATCTGTATTTCCACAACTTTCTCAACCAAGTAATTCCACTTATAATTCAAATATCCTTCTCATAATATACATGTCTCTCGCAACAATTTATTTTGTTTTCTTTCATGTATACTTTTAATTTTATGATTTATGAATGGTTAAAATTACAATTTAAGTATATTACAGAACTAAATATATAGGATTTAAAAAATTATTTTAAAATATAAAAATTAAATACAAAAATGATATACTTATAAAATTTTAACTATAATTCCGTCATATCATATCTATCTATATCTATATCTATGTCTATATTTATCTATATTATTTAAGTAAAGAGATATGGTAGTTTGCCTCATTTTAAATTTTCAAAAAAATGCCCTTAACTAAAATAAATGTAATTAATAAATAAAATAATAAGTACGAATTAAATTGTACAAGTATCTTTTAAAATTCATAACTACGTAACTATGAAAAAGTCATGACTGCCTCTAAAAAATAAATTCTTCTCCATTTTTAATTGTATTTTTATCTATTTTATACTCATATTTCCATTTAAAAAATTAGTCAAATTACATATCAATTTTTATCTACTCATAATTTAAAACAAATTATTTTTCAAAAATTGATATTACAATACAATATAATTTACCATACAATTGGGCAGATTCTTTCATAATATTTCACTTTGTTTATTTTGATAATTTTTTCTTATCGGTCTCATTTTTTAACTTTCATAAACATATTTGATAAATATAATTTTAACTAATATAAAATGAGAAAGAAGGGGATGATTTGCAAAATCACTTTTAAAACTATATCTAATCATAAAAATTAGTTAGAAAATATATTTAATTATATTAATTTCACTCAAATCAGTATCCCTAATTAATTTCATTCAAATGAAATATAATGTATCTAATACGAGTTAATATGTCATACCATCTAAACTAACTCATAATCAATAGCAAACTCTCATATTAATTTTCTATATACTACTTGGACAAAAGATGGTATATGCTATGGTTTATTCTCCAAAATCACTTCTCTAACTCGTATTTTCGGAGGGTCAAACTACGATGGTAAGCTACCCTCAATTTGACTTTCCCTATGATTTAAGGCCTCTAGGACCACGAAGCAACTTGGTGTTGCCACATTGGTGGAATGCCAGGGGCACTTGCTCTACTTATATTTTGGGTTAATATTTTAATTAAGTATCAATTTTGATAATTTTTCCAAATTTAGCACAAACTTCTTCACATATTCTAATCAGGTACAAACTATATGTTGTTTATTAAATTTAGTATGCCATTCGTTTTTTGTCAAATTATCCTTTGTGACACTGTGCCACGTCAATGCCATGTAAGATATGTTAGCCACATTAACAAAATTAACGTATCACATAGAACGACTTAACAGAAAACGAACGTCATGCTAAAATCGATAAACTAAATAAAGTTGATACCTGATCGAAATATAAAAAAAAAAGTTATTAAAAATTTGGTCAAAGTTTTACCTAATTAAGATATTGACTCTATAATGTTTTTATGTGAAGAAGAGCAGTAGTTATTTGTCATTTTTAAACTTCCAAAAATCTCAAGATATAAAATTAACTAATAAAAATGAGAATTAAGGGATGATTTGTGAAATCACTTCTAAAATTATAACTAAAATACCATAATTATAACTGGTTGAAAACTTACTCTCATATGATTTAGCGGTAATATTACAAGTAATTGATGAGGAAGGGGATAGGAGAGGAATAAGGTTAGCAATTTGAGATATAGAAATTTGATGGAGAGTAAGAACGAACATAAGATAAATTTACTAAAGTATCCTCCATTAAAGTTGTAAATGATTAAAAAAAATCTACTGCCATATTTTGATGAAGATTCTAAAGGAAATTCCAAATCTCGATCAAAATCTTATTAGACAGAATAATAATATATAAATTAACTGAAAATTTTGAATGTCGTTGGGTGTTGACTTGACAGGATTGCGGTGAGGGGAATAATAGGTGGATAGATACAAATTGTCTTCTTTTCTTTTTTTGGCTCAATACAGAAAGGGGTAAATGTGTGAATTCGTACAGAAAGGGTTTGCTTTGAAAAGAACAGAGGTGAAGACGATGAGGATCGAAAGTCATTCTCAGTGGAAATTGAAAAGGGGTTAGGTTGCAGCTGTGGAAGAGGCAAAGTCTAATGGTTACAATTAGGGATACCAGATAAATCCTTTTTAATTGTAGTTAACTAAATAGTTTATACTCAATAAATAACCATATCAAATAATATAAGAAAAACCGAATTGAAATTAAACCGGTATGGATGGTTCAAAAAGTTTTTTTTTTGGGTTCAATTCCATGTAGTTATCCGGTTTAATTTGATTAAGTCGATAATTTGAACACCCCTATTAATACACTCAAGCTCCTTTGAAGAACGCACAGCAGTTCAATGAGTTCAAACTGACTTAAGCCTGAGACAGGTCAGCCCATTGAGTAGAAATGCTCTCCTAACATGTAATTGCCTCATTCACAAAACTGGAAGTGAATTTTATTTAAGCAGAAGAGATGTTGAATCAGAAACAAAAATTCCATCCATGGGTGCATTGTAGTGTTCATTCAATTCTGACAAATCGAATATTATATAATGGGCCAAGCCCAGTACCAGTAGGCTAGGCCCGTTCAGATTTGTCGGATCCGGACTATATCCAATAAGCTGGGCCCATCTCGCATCTAGTTGACTCGGCTAGTCCCCACTACGTTTACATGAAGAAACAAGGTATGGCTAGTCAATTCAGATAAATTCCTACGATAAAAATTGAATTCTTTTATCCGATTGATTCCAATCAGAGTGAATCCCAGTCGGCGAAGGAGCTTGTGTCATTCCGAAAGATTTTGCCGAGACTATCGTAGCAACGAAATATTTAAGTTTAATCAACATGTATATCGATAGATTAATTGTGTTTATTTTTCAAGCGTTGGTGACACGTGTTGGTGTGTCATGATCGATCAGCACATTTAAATATTATATCCGACATATGCATAGGAAATGGGAATGGTTACATTGATTTAAGTAAAATTGACAATCGGTACCAAATTGTAATGCTTTGCAAAGTTGCCGTACCATAGACTGACGCTTTCTAATTTCTGTACCAAAGTATAATATTTCAGAAAAGTCGTACACTAACCTTGCTTGGACTGAGGTTGAAGGAGGGGACGGCAGAAGGGAGTGGAGGTGTAGTTTTAACCTTATTTGAATATGTGAGGGTTAACTGTGTTATCATCTCTTAAATGAATTTTTAACTAAAAAAATAATGATAATTTAGACATTTTATAATTTTACCTCCATTAAACCCTGATTTGGGATTTAGGAAAGGTGGGTTTTAAGAGCTAAATAGAGGTTAAACCATAGTTTTTTAAAACCGGACCAAACGGGAATCGGTGTAGACATTGGTTTATGGGTATATAGATCGAACCGGAGGTTCAATAGGTCGAACCGTATATTTAATAAATAATATTAATAATAAATTTATATAATATCATAATTTAAATATGAATTATAACAAAAATTATTAATATAACCATTATATTAAACAAAAATTTAACATAAAATATAAATATAAGTTTAATAAAATAAAATAGATACATTATAATATATTTTTATTTTTTTAATTTTAAGTCGTCTAGTTTTTCCACTGGTTCAATTGGGTTCATCGATTGGACAAGGAACCGGCCGGTTCAACCGGGTTGACTTCATTGAAAGTGCAATTGGATTTTTTTTTTATAGAAATTGAATTGGGTGAGTGACCGGTTCCTGGTTGAACAAGTTGAATCGGCTAGCTTGGTTCGGGTTTTAAAACTATGGGTAAAACTTTTACCTAATTTCCCCCCTCCCAATTTAAATACTGAAACCAAATAAGATAAACCCTTCCGTTCGAAGTTTTTGGATCTCATGGATTGTGCATCAACTTGCTAACTCCTACTTCCATGTACCTTCTACAAATTAACTGCAATCTTATTTTCTTGCGGGAGCCAACGAGGAATAAATGTTATCATATGATTCAAATTATTAGAGAGAAATTTAAATTCTTTTACGCACTATGCCTTTAAGAAAAGAATCAAACTCACAATATCATGAACTACACTTACAAGTCATACGCACGCTCTATCCATTTAAATTAACCATTGGGGATTGGTTGCAATTTCTTTTTTTGTGAAATTTAACATTTTAGCAGAAAACTCAAAAGGAAAAAAAAAGAGTCATTATGTGATGCAATAACTTCGCAGCATATAATTATCAGGAAAGGTTTAATCAAATGTAACAAATTTTTTTATGAAATATAAAATTTTCGTTGAACTTTTAACTGTGGCTAAGGCGGCAGCATAAGGTGATTGCTGGATTTGGACTTGTGGCATGTAATAGTTATGATGACATGACATTTCATAAACTATTTATAAAAAAAATATAAAAGTATAAATAAATAATTAAGAATTTTAAAAATTTTAAAAAGGGAATCTTTAAAAAACAATATAACCCTATAAAAAGTTTGGTGTTTTCTGATACCATACAGTAAGATCATAGGAATATTAAATAATTTCTCATGGATAATATGAAGCATCGAGTTAACATGGCTTGTCCGTCCTGATGAGGTTTTGCAACTACGAGACTGAAGCCTTGGTGCTTCGGATGTTTATGCATGTATCTGTCATATTACCGACATCAACTTTTTCAAGTTTTAGATATGATTTCACTTTACTACGCACGAGTCAATATCGTAGAAAAAAGAAAAAGAAAAAGAAGATCATATAGATAGACATCGAGGCTTTGCCTGAGCTGAAGGCAACCGGGAGATCAATCTGATTTTTCAAAGCCTTGGATTTCAAATTCCAAGTTAGACACAGCTTTTAGATTAATAAGAGTCATGAAAAGGCAAAGGAGGAGAGCGTTGGGGATCGATTTCGCTCCCGCCCCCCTGTGACTCGCATTAATGGAAAAGGCAGTGGTGGTGGTGGCGGAGGTGAAAAAGAATGTGAAGCTGTGAATCTCTGAGAGAGGTGGAAAAATTAATCCACCCAATCCTCAGAGGCGACTCCTTCTCTCCCTCTCTCTTTCCTTATCTATAAAGTCAAAGCCAAACTTCGTCGCAAATAATGATTCTTGGCATTTCGTGTAACTCGAGGCCTCTTCTGCAGAAACCTCCATGGATCGTCCCTCCTGTGCTTGAATGGTGGTGCCCATTTCACTGAGTTTCAAACATTTGTCCTGTTCTAAATCTTGTCTTCCCCATCTCTTTCTCCACCTCTGTCTCTCTCCAATCAGGTAATAGTTAACTGTGTATGGATCTCTTCCGCTACTTGTGCATCATCCTCTCTTCTCTATTCATATTCTGGGAGCTAAATTATAATCCACTCTTCGGATATCTTTAGTCAGGTTTTGATTCTTGATATCAAGATAATACTATCTGATACGAGTTTAAATCAACTGTATCGGTTATGTAGACTGCTCCTGAAACCAGGTGGCACTTCTCCTCATATTACACCAAGTTCGAGAAAGGCCCTCCGGGCTAGTTTTGGTTCTTGACATGAATTTCTCGACAAAGGTTTTTCCTCTTTATAGATATAGAATTCCTTATCGATCCTTCAATTCATATGATGCTTTTATGACCTAAAATATATGTAAAATCGTGTCTACTCTTATATTATAAATGAGTCACTAGGGCTCGTCATATGTAGTAATATGAATAGTAAAAGATTTTCCATCGGAAATGGCCAGTTCATCCTCGGGTTTAATTACTGACCCCAACATATGCACGTATTGGTCTTTGATTGTTTCAGGGTTGCGGGATCCTAGAAGGGAAATTCAGCTAGGGAATCTTGTCTTTACGTGGATTGAGCTAACAAAGGGCTGTCGTATAAAGTAAGGCTAGTATATAATGGAGAAACAAGGAAACTACTCGGTACTATAACCTCCTCATCCCTTCTTTCTTCGCTGTCTGTGTTTTTCCAATGACAAGCCTTGTCACTGTCACCGAAAATGTTGTATTCCTCTGAACCCGAACCATGGCAGGCGAGTTTTCCGAGCCTAAACTACTCTCTCGATTCCAACCACCATCTCCACCAACCTCTTGTAAGGTCTCGAAGTGGAGAAGCTTCAGGCTTGGGTGAAAACAGCAACAACATCAATGGAATGAATGACTTCATGCTCCACAGCATCAGTCCCATACCACACCAGAATCCACAGATCGGTAATTCCGGTATTTTTGGTTCTGGCACCTTGGATAAGCTTAGCTTTGCGGACGTGATGCAGTTTGCAGATTTCGGGCCCAAGTTGGCCAGCTTGAACCAATCCAAGAACCTTGAAGATGAGACTGGGGTGGATCCAGTTTGTTTCCTCAAATTTCCGGTTCTCAATGATAAGTCAGAGAGTCAGTCTCTCATTGGCGACATCGAGGATCAGGCTAATCTGTTGGAGGAAGATGGAGGGGATAGGGATGATGAAGAGGCTAGGGTTTCCAACAACATCGATTTGGTGCAACTCCGGGATGGCAGCGATCCGAATATCATCGACCAGAAGAGCGCCACATTAGCCCAGGCGAAGAACAACAAGAGAAAGCGCCCGAGGACAGTGAAAACTAACGAGGAAGTAGAGAGCCAGAGGATGACACATATTGCCGTCGAGAGGAATAGGAGGAGGCAGATGAATGAGCATCTCCGGGTGTTGAGGTCTCTTATGCCAGGTTCTTATGTCCAAAGGGTAATTTCCTTCTCATTTTTAGCAAAATTTGTTCACTTTATTTTCAATCTAAGACATTTTTCATAGATAATGTGTATATATGCATGATACATGTGAATAAAGAGCCCCAAAATCCTCATCTATTTTCTTGTAGGGAGATCAAGCTTCCATTATTGGAGGAGCCATTGAGTTCGTGCGTGAGCTGGAGCAACTCCTCCAGTGCCTCGAATCACAGAAGCGTAGGCGGCTTTATGGAGATGGTGGTGGTGCGACATCACAGGTGGGCCAGCTGCCATCTCAACCCCAGCTCTTCCCACCGAATACTAACATGCCAATCCCAGGCGACCAAATGAACAGGCTCGTGGACTTTGACACGGGACTTAGAGAGGAGATTGCCGAGAGCAAATCCTGCCTGGCAGACATCGAAGTAAAAGTGCTAGGGTTCGATGCAATGATCAAGATCCTATCCAGGAGAAGACCGGGGCAACTTATAAAAACGATTGCAGCACTCGAAGATTTGCAGCTGACTATTCTTCACACCAACATCACGACCATCGAACACACTGTACTATACTCTTTCAACGTCAAGGTGCGTACAAAGGTCTAAATGTACCTCTAGCCAGCCAGATTATATATATGTACATTGTTTCTAAGATTGCTGATCTACTTAATACATGGATAATATCACTGTTCAAAGTGTGCATGATCATGTAAAACATGTGACTTGGTTAACCAGTAATTGTTTCGTTTTGCAGGTAGCAAGTGAAACAAGATTTACCGCGGAAGACATCGCATGTTCAGTTCAGCAGATTTTCAGCTTCATACATGCAAACAGCTCCGTATGAGATTCTTATTTGTAGTAAATTAGCTGATAAATGTGTATGTAAGGGAAAGACTACAAGAAACAGCATGTTTCAGTTATCTCCCATTGTATTTCATATATGCATGGAGGACACAATGTGGACCTCTCTTTGTCCTATTTCCTTCCAATAATACAGTCGTGTTTCTGTTCCATCAATTCTTGGAAGTGTGAGGCAATTTCCATAAACTTCCAAATGTGATATCTTCCAGATGGTTTCTCGGATCTCTTGGGTGATAGATAATATATGGGATGAATTATTGAATCAGGTTTGGTCTGCTTACCAAAAAATAAAGCTCTTTCTATTATTATAAGTTATCTCTATATAAAAAACGTCACAAATCCAAAACGTTACTCCCGATACAATTGATGACCCGAAGAGCATCCGAAGCAAGAAAGCAAGCGTGTTCCAGCCCACAGAAACAGCTAACGAGGCTGCCAGTAGCAAGGACAAGCTTCAGCTCGAGCAGGGAATTGTGCATCAAATCTCCTTTGCCATGATAATATCCTTGTATTTCTTGAGACCCGGTCCCTGCAACATACAAGCATCACCTGTCCAGCTACGTACTGGCGGTATCCACGGGCTTGTTATGCTTGGAAGAGGAAAAGTACGTGCAAACTAGTGATGCTTCTAGGCATTTAGGACTTGTCTAGGAAAGATGTAACTCAAAATTCATAATCAGATCTCTTTCTGATCAAATCAAATGGCAAATGATAGCATGCCAATTGTATAAGTAGAACATACAAGTTTTTATTGCCTAGATCTTGTGGGTAGGAGTCAATTGTATCGGAAGAGCCACAAAACCATCATGGGATATAGAAGCCATTATTTTAGACTTTTGGAATTTGGCTAAGAGTCCATTATATTGGGATTATTCTTGGGTTAGTATGAAGGAAAAAAATACTCAGGTCTCATTGTCTTCGTCAACGACAAAAATACAGTCATACTATTTCAAGGGTTTCTTTCCCAAGATAACGATTTGGACAATATCACTGTATAAAATCTAATTTTTTTTAAATTTTTGAATATTTTAAGTTATATTTAGAAAATATCATTGGTTGCCACTTTACTCTATGCAGAACTTTTGTTATAAATAGGTCTTCAGTGCCCAGTGCTAAAAAAAGTTCATTATTTTTTAATCACAATTTGGTATATTATATTTTACTTGGAATAAATATTTTTATGTGTGTAATATTTTGGATACCATAATTTTTACTGTAAAATATTCTGAATCCTAATATAAAGTGCAAATTTTACATAAAAAAATTGCCCGAATCACAATATGATAAATGCAATAAGCATAATCTACTGCCTGCAGAAAATTGAATGTAATCCATGCATGCATTGTAATTTCATATCAACTGTCAGGCCTTGCCGTAAGTTAGAGCATAGAATCCATAGATTCGGGATGCAGACACGACAGGCAGTGTGGCAATTGTGGCAGCAACAGCACTAGCTCCCACACGTTCAATCAAAACCACATGGAAGAATTTATTGGGAGCAACAGAGTCAACGGGCTCTGAACTCAAGAGGACGCAAAAACAAATCATTGAGTGAAATTAAAAAGTCAACTGGCCCTCCTGGAGTTGACCTGTCAGATATGATTGTCTCCTCTGTTGGCATTAGGCAGCACCTCTGTCCTCTCGGATGTACAGCCGTGACCTGTTGCGGGGCCTTCCTCGCCCTTCTTTCTTTTTCCTCCTTTTTTTTTTCTTAAATTGAATTGGCCATGTCATATACATATCCGAAGATGTCATATATTCCTTTTTTTTTCTTTAATAATTTTTTAAATAAATACAACATAAATTATATATATTTATTATTTCTTATACTTAACTTTTTATATATTTTTAAATAATAATTTCATAACATATTTAAATTCTAATTTATTTATTGACATGACAAATAACTGGTGGCATGATATGTTGAAGTGGTAAAAATTAACTCATGTAATATGACAGTGTTGCCCAAAAGTGGTCAACTTTTTGTGCCACGTCAACATGGTTAGCATGATAAGGTTGCATAAGGTTGCCATATGACTAGACAATTACTACATAATGATATTAAATTATGTTCAAAATTAAATATATATAATTAAAAGGGTAAGTAAAAATATATAGAATTTAAGTATTAAAGAGGATAAATATATACTATTTTTATTATGATACTCTCCATTTTTTTAAGTATTTAGTTTTGTTTGCCTCTTTTTAAGTATCTAGCTGGGTCTATACTGGCAATATTGAGTTGCAGTAAAAAAAATCAATTTTAATTTTACAATAGAATATGATAAGCAAGATTTTGAGTGATCGTTCACATGGTCTTCTTCAGTCCGTAGAAATGATTCATCAAAATAATGAGTTACCATAGATATGACATATCAGAGATTGCAGAAGGTTCAAGACTTAACATTTTCCTTCTTCTTATTTTTGCCCGCACACTCCTTCGTTTCCCAAGCATACATATTAATACGGTGAATTATTAGAGGGGGTTGGATGTAATTTAACCTAATAATTAGTATATTATAAGTTGAATTCTTATCATGAAATTCTTTATATTCATTTATTCTCCTCTTCCCATACTCATGATTTCTAAATTATATATATATGATTTTTTTATTAGCACATCAAAAATTTATTGACTGAGTTTATAGAGTACTCACGCAACTCGGTCTGCTAGACATGCGATGTTTTGTAAGATGAAATTTTACCGCACAAAGTTTCACTTTTAGGGACCGATCACCATCTTTGTCCTATTTCATATGTCGAGCATTATAGAATGTATTGGCATCGCACACATTTTAAGGTTCAACCTTTTTTTTTTCCTGATCACTGGCCTACGTCAAAATTTGGCATTTCTTCTCCCTTGCGTAGCTAAAATTCGTAAAGTGGGCAAACAAAGTGTCCACAACGTATCGAGAAAATGCAAAAGAACAAGAGATTGATGATACGTATTTCAGCATTGGATTTTGTGGGATTCTACATAGATATATCTACTTGCAATAATTGAACAAAAAATGATTCGGCATTGAAAAGGCCATTATAAAATAATACGGACTAGTTGAAATGGTTAAATAAGACATGATTGATTCGAGTATTGTGACAATAAAAATACATGTTCTTGAATTGTGAGATTAGAGAAATTAGCTGTGACATAATGAATTACTCCTTATGTCAACATACCAGTCTAAATTCCTGTCACTAGAGTCAGTGCCATAAACAATATTTGCTTGAGGTGTCTAAGAACTTTTGGGTAAATATGGGCAAAATGCAGCAATTGACGTGCTATTTGCTATCCAAAGGAGGGCTCAGACAATTGCGGCACGTGGGCTCTAGGAGGAAGCTGTTGAGGCCTAGATCCTAGAAGCCGACGAGAACACCCTACGAACACTAGGTCTGTCTGGAAGCCTGAAGGTTGAGGCTCGCTGAACTACAATGGGCCTTGAATCAGGCAACCCAATCCACATCCTCTTCTTCCTCAACCATGTGATACCTACAAGTGATTAGAAGAACCAGGGAAACCACCACGAGAGGAGAAGCCACCGTGGGAGAACCTTCGGCCATCTTGTCCCGTCCCGTGTCCCCGACCACCAAAGAAGTTAACTCGTCTGGCGACGGCGAAGAAGAGACGCAGTAGCAAGGGAAACCACCGAGGGCGTCTTGGCTTGGCAGTAGGCTTTCTTCACCTTTTCATTCAAAAGAAGGGTAGAGAGAGCTTCGGTGGTCATCCAAGCAGCAGTTGGGCCGAAGATCAAAGCCAATGGTTCCTAGTCGGCGCCAAGTCCGGAAAGGATTTGCTTGTTGATTTCAGCTGTTGGCTTGGGTCATCTTACCATGGCGAAGCGATTGGTCGGGTCAGTCACTCCATTCAAGTAATCAAACATCGATCGATTTCCTTTACTGACATCACGCCACTGCAAATCAAGTTGTTGCTAAGCACATGCTTGTGAGTCATACAGATTTTTCAACTTTGCCCAGGCCTCCAATGTGGATTGGACACCGAACAATTGGAGGCTGATTTCAGGAGAGACAGCAACAAGGATTGTCGAGAAGTAGAACCGGTCATATACTTCCCAATGTTCAAAGTCGGGATTGGGTGAGTGAACTTCCTTGGTTCCCTGTTTTTCTACGATGGTAGGAGGAGCTAGAATAGATCCGTCTGCCTAACAGTTTGTATGACTTTAGATTTGGTGAGAGTGTGTTTTTTCAAAGATAGTAATCGGTGACGTCAGGCTTGAGTCGGATGGCTGAAAGAGAATATGGTAGATTTAGTTGGGAGTTGAGTGATGGTGCCATTTGATCACCGCACAGCTGATTGATCTGTGGTGAGGAAAAAAAAAAAAAAGAGGTGGAAGGAGGAAGAAACTGAGGACAGTTGGGCTTCGGCCGATGGTAGATAGCTAGAGATGAGCTGAAGGTACGGCTGGAGATGAGCTGAAAAAAAATAGAGGTGGAAGGAGGAAGCAACTGAGGACAGTTGGGTTTCAGCCGCATGTAGACAACTAGATTAGGCTGAAGCCCACACGGAAGTTTTTCTAATTTAGTGCTCTAAAATTATAGTGTGACTATTTGTATTTAATAGAATATAATAAATATTAATATGGCAGTTACAATTAGTCACACTAATTGTTCATATTAATTTGGTCTGGGTGATTCTAGCCATTAAGAAGAACATTTCCCTCTTGTCAATTTATATCATAATATCATCATTTGAATATGTGTTACGTAGCAAGAGTGACGGGTCATGATCATGAATATGGAAACTAGTTTGGCTAATCATCATAACCATTGAAACATTTTCATCATACTTAATCAAGAAAACTATCAAAATCATCTTTCAATTTTTGGCTAGCCACCATTTCAGTTTTCTAATTTTTCTAACCACCATTTTGGTCCTTCAATTTTTGACCATCCACTATGTCAGTTCTCCAATTTTTCTAACCACCATTTTAATCAAACATTTGCCAAATCTCCATCAAAATGGCTCAACCATCAATGGCGTTATCTTTTCATCCACAAAAATGTGATATGGCCACATTAAAAGTGCGGCCCGGGCAAGTTCAAAAGGGGGTTGGAACCGTTTGATCCAGTTACGGTTTGGCCCGTTAAGCAAATGGGTCAGTCCGGTTATAGGTCACGGTTCATGTAAATATAAACCAGCTCGGAATCGTTTATAAACAAGCTGGTTAACGGTTTGTGTCGGTTTGGCTTGTAAACCGTCCATCTTTTTTAATTTAAAAAAAACTTAAATTAACACGACAAAATTCGACAATTAATTTGCAGAATTTTGGAGATTCGGACCGATTCAGCAGGGGTAACAGTCAGTGCTGATTATGGTTCAATAAGTTCATATTTTTGAATTGTCTTATAACTGCCCCCAACCCAATGAGAGCGGTTTCGTGCCAGGTTAGTAGTGGTTCAGGCCAGTTCCGGGTTTGGACGATCCAATTATGGGCCATCCCAGTCCATTTAAAATTTCTAATTTGAGATGAGATGGAGACTAGTAATAAGAAGCAATTCCTTTTTATCTCCTATGACCATTTTATTTGACACGTACAAAAAAATAATATTTGTATTGTCACGTAAGATGACGTCTAGCCATATAATGGTTATGTCATATTTTCGTGAAGCGGCATATAATACTGTTGATGGTTAGACCATTTTGATGGAGATTTGGCAAATATTAGATTAAAATAGTGGCTAGCAAAATTGGAGGATTGACATGGTGATGGTTAAAAATTGAAGGACTATTTTGACAATTTTCTCTACTTAATCCATGGGCATGTCCAGTTTAGGATTAAGGTGAACAAGAGAAATGAATAAAGCAATGTTATCCAAATTAGCTTGGACCTTATCGAGCAGCTCGAACAACCTTGCGTCACAATTATTTGGAATAAAACATGGTAATATGCCTCAACATGAAAATAACCCCATTAAGTACGGAAAGATTCGCAGGAGTGTAAACTAATCCTTAAGAAATATTCATATAAAGTTATAGGTGAAGGGAATAACAGGAGTGTGGCAGGATGCTTGGGTACGGTACAGGGTAATCAAGTCTTCCTTGTTATTCCAGCTACAGAGTCACTTCGTAGTCTCTCTTTAAAAGTGTGTGATCATTTTTGTGTTTTCATAAAAGAAAATGGGATGAAAGCTTTATTAGTATGATCTTTGATGATGATACTTGTAGAAACATTATCAAAATCCACATGCCCATGCGTTCAAAGCCTGATGAAGTTGCTTGGTTTCTAAATGCAAATGGGAAACACATGGCCATGAGTTTTTACTTGGCTGAGCAGACTGACGGATTTCATAAAGGAAATGAGAAGATTTGGAAGAAGCTATGGGATCTTCTTAAGATTCATGGTAGACTTAAACTCCGGCTTTGGAGGATTGCATCAGGTAGCCTTTTGTGGGTTAATACAGAGAATGCTCCATGCCTCTCTGCAACTCCGGACCTAATAATGCTGCACACCTTTTCAATTATATCAGAATTTGTGGAAAGAAAGAAAGAAGTATTATATTCCAACGAAGAGCCTAATGTCTTAATTTTCTTAGATAGCGTTCGGTCATCTTTTGAAGAATATATCATATCATCCTCTCTCGATCAATGGACTCCTCTTTGGAACCAGATCCGAATCAGTTTTAGCACGACAGCCCCTGAAGCTAGTCATTATCAAATGACTACTGGATTTAAAACGGACTTTTCAGCAGAGGAAGATGATATATGCTGACAATTTTCAGAGATGCAGCTTGGACAGAAGGTGATGGATGGATGGATGGATCTCCAGGGCAGCTTACCGCGGAAGTCTTCGTGTAAATTCTTGAAGGGCAAGAAGGAACTCCTTTCTCGCTCAAGTTGAAATGCAGGCCTTGTTGCTAGCGGTAAATATAGCTTTAGACAGGCAATGGAATAATGACTTTTTTTTTTCGTCTGATGCTAGATTGATTGTAAATAGTATTAAGGGTGTTAGTGATATATCATGGGAATGTAAAAATGACTTGGTTGATTTTGTGATGCTGATAGAAAACTGCCTAAATGGAAGTGCTAATGACACCATGATAGCACACAAACTCTGTTCATTAGGAAAACTTTTGAACATAGGTCAATTTTGTATTTTTGAAGGTCTCACAAAGCATGAAATCCCTTATTATTTTTTTTTACCGATCAAAAACATTTATGGGAGTAACAGTAGTAATTTATGGATAAACTATTTCGTATTTACCTTACCCACTCTATTACATAACAGCTATTTACTGTAAGAAAATTGGTTTTTTTAAGTAATTTGGTGAACTGACAATAACTAACTTGTCCAGCTCAAGTAGTCTTTACATGTAACAAAAAATTATGGAGCAAATTTATTCAAAACCATTTTAAATGATGTGGGCTCAGTGATTTGATTGATTGCCATTGATGGATTGAGATATCCAGTAAGGACCTTGATTCCCCTCACAGTTAAAGACCATCCCTACAATCCATAGCCGATTGACCAATTTTAAAATTTTTGAGATTTTTTTATGAAAAAATAAAATGGGAGTTCTAAAATTATACAATTTTTTGAACCAAAATTCTAATCCTTTCAAAACAATTTTTTCAACCATAAAACTTCATTTCCATGATCTATTTAAATTTTCATCATAGCATATTATTAAATCGCATCGATATGTATGTTATGATATAAACGAAATGTTAATATGGCTTGACACGTCAGATATCATATCGTTATTTTAATACAAAAAATCTAATGTATTATTGGCACAACATTTTGCAGACATCAAAATATTCAAATTAACTAATTTAATAGTCAATTATAATAAAAACTTAATTGAATTATAGAAGTAAAATTTTATGACTGAATAAGTTATTTTAAATATTTTATAACTTAAAATTTTAAAAATTACATAATTTTAGAATACATACTATATTTCTCTCATTTTTTTTATTAGAGCTCTTTGATGCGAGATTTGTCTCTAAAATACTCAACTCACATCGTAATATGGCTGACATATGCCATGCGTCCTAATACACCCGCGCCTAAACGTTTTAGGGGCATATTTGGCCCTTAACCTTTTACATGAGGTATACATTTAGTCTTTTCATTATTTTAATATGAAAAATATGGTGATAAGAATAAATAATAAAATTCTGATATTTATAAAAAATTATACAGAATGATCCGGCTAATAATTCATTGGCCCAATAAATTATAACAAAATGGTCTTTTAATTTTTTCTCATTTATAATATCCACTCTTAAAACTTTATTTTTTTTAAAAAGTCGGGCGTTCCAATTGGCCGAGAGTCATTGCTGCATCCGCCGCTTCTGTAATTCATACCAGAACGGTAAAGTGGATCAAACCGACGCTCACGAATTATCCTAAGGTCAACGGTCAAAAAAATTGTGAATATGGAAAAGCAGGACGCCCCTCACTGGCGATGAAATTGGAAAGTCAAAGGGTCTGAGACGATAGTGGTGTGGGTTGGACGAATCATTTAAAAGTCAAATTCAAATATTAAATTAGACCCACGGCGCACTATTTCTCAAAGTGAGCTTAGAAGTGCAATTAGGCTCTCACGCCTAATTGAAGTTTGACCTTTCAATCGATTACCCAATTAATTGGGACCTGGGATTGATGACACGTGTCAGTGGACTTCCTTCCACAACCAGCAGACTTTATGGACCTGTCTGTTAAGCGTGGGCGGGAAAATATCTTGCAGCATCATTTTAGTGGAAAATGACAAAAATAAAAGATCCGTGCAAGACAAAATTGCCTGTACGATTTTGGGATGTAGAAATGCAAATTTATAATAATATGCTTTATTTTGTGCATAAAATTTGAATTTCAAACTGAGAAATAAGGATAAAAGTAAAATGGGTTGGAAAATTAAGTGTGAGGGAGAGGAAAATCTTTCCCAACAAACTCCCAACTTATGGTAAAATAAGACAAGGCCCAGTGAATTTGCAATCTCCATCGAGGGGTCGAGGGCCTTGCCACTTAGCCAGCCATCCCGCACCCTTTACGAGGCAGCTGGCAACTGGTGGTGCTGCCATGGGCAACCTTGAGGGCAGGTGCGAGGTTGTCGCCGGTGAGGCTGACCAGTCAAGATAACAGACCTTGCGGGTGATCTCAAGCTGTTGCCGGGGCACCGGATTGGGATCCTCCGACCCTCAACAAAGATCCAATTGCCGACTTGTAATTTTCTTTTTCGGTAATAGCTGACTTGTGAATGTAATTTGTATGGGGGCAAATTGCAAAATCATTTTCAATACCCACTTTCCGTGGGGCAATACAAAACCTTCTTCAGCCTAAACATGATATATTTAGAAACTTAATCAACTTCAACTCATTCATACTCGAATTAGATAGATATAATATGAGATAAAATTATTCAAATAATGTATTTTTTTCTTATTAATAAGAGCTAAATCAGAACCTACTTAATAGAAAAATTGTTAATATACCTTGATTAAACTTTTAGTGTATATATATTCGTGTTTACATAACTGTAAAATGGTAGACGTATGGACTGGAGAGTTTCAGCTGGAAGATGACTCTTGTGGCACTCAGGCAACTCGGGTAGGCCAACTCGCACCTGATCAGCTGTTAGACCACATGTTAAATAGTGGTCATATTCTATACTAAAGAAAACGGGTCTTCAACCTCATGCCGGTATTATAATTGCTTTGCTAACGGAACAAATATAGCGGGAGCTAATGTGAACGAAGAGAAGTTGAATTGTCTCTAATTCAGAAATAACTTCCATGCATGTCTCCTCTCCTGGAATCTCTGCACCTCCTTTGATGCTTTAAATACCCAAGAGACGAAGCAGCCATTAATCATTCACTCATTCATCTCTCTCCATTAATCTCAAGGAGAGCTTTTCCTTCGTTTTATCTTCAGCATGGCTCGTCTCGGTGAGCTGATCATGAAGCTTGTTATATGGGAGATCTGCGTGTGCATGTTCTTGAAAGTGAACCCTGTGGGGGGACTACCGGTCACCGACGATTCTCCATCGACGGGATTCAATGTCCGGCCCGACCGGACCATTTTTGTCGACCCATCCAGAAAGCACGGGAACTTCACGACCATACAGTCTGCCATTGATTCGGTTCCGCAAGGCAACAGCAAGTGGGTGTGCATCTACATCAAGAAAGGGATTTACAGGTACGTCTTTTTACAGGATTAATGTCTTCTACACTTGTCATATGCTTAGAGGTTCCATTTGGGCAAAATCATGACCCGTAGAAACTTTAAAAAGTGATTCAGAAATCTGTGACTCGTGAAAAACTCTCTTTTTAATTCACTGGGCAAATTAAACTGCAAAGTTGAGACGTTAGAAATGTAAAATGATTGAGAATCCAACCATTTGATCAATCAACAAAGTCGGAGAAGAGAGCGCCCGCTTAGGAAAGAATGGGGCCGTTTAGCATAGGATCAGCACCATTGAGTAAGTATCTAATTCTATTCACATAGTATGCAGAAAGTTTCTCAGCGATGCGTTTATTTACTTTTTAAGTGTGGATAAATGGTTGTCATGCAGAGAGAAGGTGAAGATTCCATCTGACAAGCCGTACATAATCCTCAAAGGACAGTCGAGGAGGACGACAGAGGTAGTGTGGGACGACCATGAAAATCTCGCCCAGAGCCCAACCTTCACCTCTTTGGCTGACAACGTTGTCGTGAAAAGCATCAGTTTCAGGGTATAGCATGCCTTCTCATGTGTATCCATATTCTTTCGCATCTGAACTCAAAAGTTATCGTTAGTAACGTAGGCCACTTGAGTTCATTCATTTGTTGTTCCCTAATCATTTTTATCTGGTCATAAATCGTGATATTCGGTATTCCCATATAATCCCGGTGTAATCCTTTTGATATGCACCACTTTCTATCCACTAAGAAAACGGGAATTTGAGAACGTTACCTGTGTTTGATTTAATTGATGGTTTCTGAAACAGAACTCATACAACAACCCGGTGAATCAGAAAAACCCGAGGGTTCCGGCTGCTGCGGCGAGAATCAGCGGAGACAAATCTTTCTTTCACCGCTGTGGATTCTATGGCCTGCAAGATACGCTGTGGGATGATGAAGGTCGACACTACTTCAAGCGTTGTAGCATTCAGGGAGCTGTTGATTTCATCTTTGGTGCAGGCCAATCAATGTATGAGGTGGGTGCTGATCCTGCCATTGTCGCTATTCAATGTTACATGCAGTAGTCATCGATCCATGAACTGAATAGTGGTCTGATAATTGGAATGTGATCTAGCCCAACGAAAGGAGAACGAACGATAAAATACAAGTGTCATGATATATTGATTTTCTTCTTTGATTTTATGAGTGCAGAAGTGTTCAATATCGGTGCTAGGAGGTGCACTGGGGCCAGGAATCGTTGGAATAATCACAGCGCAGGGGAGGACTGATCCTAATGACGCGAATGGTTTCGTGTTCAAGGACTGTAAGATCACAGGAAGTGGCACGACAGTACTAGGGAGGCCATGGAGGGCCTATGCTAAAGTTTTGTTCTACAACTCCAACTTTACCAGGGTTGTTAGCCCCAAGGGATGGGATGCTGGCAGCTTTAGTGGCCATGAGTAAGCAAGCTCAACTTCTCTGTTGCTCTTCCCTTAGTCACTTCACACTGTGGTGGTGTCATACTTATATGAGACATAGATCCAAAGCATTACTTCCCTATGCCAAACGTTTTCTTGCTTTCGGGAGGAATAACTCGCAATTCTCTCGGCAAAGAACCATGTCTGGACTCGGGAGTCACCCTACAGTTTCCGCAGGAGACTGAGTTGGAATGGCAAATTCTTTTGTGAACGCTGTTCATGTGCATAAACAGTCTTCACCTTCTAAATATACATGTATCTAATGATCGGCTATCTCTTAATGTTTTTGTGATTTCAGGGACAGATTGACATTCTCGGAGTACAACTGCTACGGGGAAGGAGCTTCCACTTCCCATCGGGTGAGCTGGGAGAAGAAACTGAGCTGGTCAACGGTCAAACAGTTAGCTAGCATGACCTATGTTGACCCCGATGGGTGGCTTAGTGACCAACCTTACTAGAATTCTTTTTGAATGTATTAATTTTGTTTGTAGATCCTACTAGCAGTTTAGGAAAGAGGACTTGACCAAAATATTTGGGTTGACCAAAAAGTCTGGTCGAGAATTCATGAATTTTACTTGTATTCCCTTGAATATAGATAGATATATTTATTTTATGGGAAAATAATTCATTTAACCATGAACTAATTTTATTTTTTTTAAGATAAAATGATCTCCAATTCTATTTTTAGCTCATTATCTATCATACTTGACAATTTCCTTCCATTTTTGTGCCCAAAGGCCTAAAGGCCATCTGTTTAAACCAAAATGGCTAAAAACGCCCGCCTCCTTCAAAGGCACAAATGCTACTGAGCGGTTGGAGGAGGCAAAATTGAGGCTGTGTAGTGGGGAAAGATTGGAACATGGATTTGCTTCACCATCAAATGGATTTGCAATCGATGATTGCTAGTTGAAAATGGTTGCAGCGTGAGAGTTGGGCCGAACCGGTCCGGACCATTAACCGGTCTATTTACAAACGGTTCCGAGCCGATTCATATTTGTCTGAGCCATGAACCGTACCCAAATCGGCTGTTAAGCAAATGAGCTAAACTGTAATCAGGTCAAATGGTTTTAAACCTATTTTGAATTGACTCGGATCACATTTTTAACGACACTAGTAGTAAGGATAATGTGAAGAAGGCAGCCCACTTTGTTCATTAATTTAATTTTGACTTCATCTCATCCCCATCTGTTGTGCTGCGCATTATTTGCCTTCGTTTCATTGGCCCGGCCTTTGTTCCTCTCGGCCAATTTTTTCGGTGAGTCTTATGTAAGCGAATTTTCGTCTTAATCTGTTTCTCCATGAGGATGATCTAATCCTCAGGTCTTCCATCTATCTCAGAGTTAATGAATTTTATCAGGTCACAGTACAAATATTAATCTAACACTAAACACCATTACCCTTCAGGTTTACAGTATGGCAGACGAGAAGATTAATGCTTTTTTCCCAAGGAAAGACGAAGTCGGCCCGGGGAAGAATTCTTTCGCATTTAATAATTAAAAGCACGACACTTGTTCAATTCCTATGGGTTTATGTCGCCACGTGGCGCCACAATTGCACAAGGCAACCTATCATTCTGTGATCGCTCACCCCAATCTCTCTTTCGGCCGTGAGTTTCAGGATGACATGCATGAATGTGCGGGTAGTGCTGCTAATTACAACTTGGGGTTGTGGTGTGGTTGGGAAAAGGAGTAAAACCAACTACAAATTATTCTTGTGCTATGTTCCCTAAATTTGGTGGTAATTGGATGTCGGCGAGATTAATTTAAGATTTAAAATGATTTGAATTAGACTTGGCAAATTTCAGTCCGGCACGATGACACCATGCCTGAACTGGGGCTTATCGTGCCGTGCCGATATGGCTCGGTAATTTTATTGGGTGTGCTGGGCCCGACAATCCTTAGGCCAGGTGAACATGATAGCCTAATTAGGAAATTAAAAATAAAATAAAATAAGCTATCATAGTGACTATTAAAGGATAGAATAAACTCCATTTGTGAACTTACTTATAATTGCAGACAAGTTATGGTCAAGGGAGATTATTAGGCTGTCGAGCCGGGTAGGGCCGCCCCTATCTTATCGTACTGTGCCGATCCAGCCCTACATCTTAAAGGGCTGTGCTTGGCCCTCCCCTTATCGTGTTGGGCCGGTACAATTTGCCACCACTAATTTGAATATACATAATCATTCTAAAAAAAAGCTATTGACTGTCGACCTATTAATTTGGGCTGACTTAACGATTTCGGGCTGTGCTGCAAAACACAACTCTAATTTCTAGCCTTGCTGGTATGGCCCACCATTTTGGTAAAAAATCTTGAACCATGCACAAATATTTATTAGTTCGGGATGTTGACCCAAATCAAATAAAAATAATTAGAATTTTTAAAAATTTTATATTTAAAATAAACTTTTATATGACATAATTTACCAATTAATTTATATAAAGTATCAATTTTTTAAAAAATATTGAAATAACTATTATAATATAATTATCGATATATAGTTTATTATTTTAAATATTTTTTCATATATATATTTTTTATTAAAAACACTTTTTCGTACTTTTCGACATAATTTTTTTTAAAGGCATGGCAGCATAACACAATTCGGCATGACCCGATGTTGGAAAACGCCGGCCCAACACTGTTTTTTGTGCAGTACCAAGGCCGTGCTTTCGAATTAGGCCAATTTTTACCGGGTCTAATTAGCCTATTTTTCCCCCTACCAATGTCCCTATATTTTATTAGTTATTAAATTGAATTCCATATTCTAATTTTTCTTTCAGTAGTACTAAAATAATATATACGGCCTGTAACTATAGTAAAAGGGAACGTTTAAGTCTCGTGCCTGTCCTGAACCATGGCTTCGAATTGACATATTTATTCGGAAAATTGATTTCATATTATATCCGATTCAAGTAATATATCCAAATGATATAAAATCGATTTTCACTGCTCAACTTTCAATTTTAATAAAATTTGTGCTATCTAATTATTTTCACTCTATAATTTTCTTTCTTTCTTTGTTTTTTTTTGCTTTAAAAAATTCCTGTTTTGAAAACACACATATCTGTCGGACAAAAAAAAAACACATATATTTGACAATTTTAAAAGAATGGTCATATAAATTGTGCAATTTTAGCTGGAGATTATCCCTTTTTTCCCCCTTTTTTATTATTATTTACTTTTAGATTATTTAATAATTATCTAGAAAACTGACTTAGAAACCTGATTCAGAGTAGGGGGCTGTAATAATAAATAAATAAATGTGCTTAGTACTACGACGACTACTATCTATGTAATTCATTATATATAATTCATAATATTATATTTTGACGGGGGAGTCGGTATTGTCTTAGGTCTAATACGTATTACTTTAGTTGGATTATCTGTAATTGCATATTTGCAATGCAGACGTGTCCATCAGTCGAATTTTTTTTTTTTATCAAGTAACATCTTTTATTTATTTATTTATTGACCTCATCTTTTAGTTCATGGGACCGTGATCGTCCCCTCGAACCAGCTACACATCATATTGCCTCGGTAAGCTACCGCCTCACCAACTAGCTAATCAGATCAGACCCGAGCCCATCCTCCGGTGGATTCCACCACTTGCTCCCTCCTCTGCCTACGGGGCATTAGCAGCCGTTTCCAGCAGTTGTTCCCCTCCCCACGGCAGGTTCTTATGCGTCGCTCACTCGTTCACCACTGGGAACACCACCTCCCGTCTGGCTCGCATGTGTTAAGCATGCCGCTAGAGCGTTCATCCTGAGCCAATCCACCCTTGGATCCACACGGTACCGTCCCGATTGGAAAATCTACCCGTTTGCATACTACATCTCAGGTCGACAGATCATCGCAATTGGAAGATCGCCAATCCCCCATTATGTGATTCCTGTTGAAGGTGTGGGTGCAGGGCGAACGATGTCGGAGCGGACTCTCCATTCATTAGATAGAGAAGACTGCCGTGATCCACTGCCGCTCCGTTCACTTTACGTGCACGTTGCATCAATGTACACGTATGCCTTCAACATCAACGTCTCATCTTATATATAGCTTAGTAATCACTGGGCTACCAAAAGTGCATGCTTCATTACTAGCAATTCTAGATCGTTAGCATACCGAGTAAGAAAGGTCAAATTGTTGATTAGAGGGGATGAATGTAACCTCCCCTGCAGAAAATTCCTTTTGGTGAGTCTCATGTGGGCGATAATTCATACGTAGAGGAGCCTGCAAACTGGAGTTTTCCGATCGCAGTCAACCAACTCGGATGATAATCTTCCCAATTTAAAATATTTCACCATAAAAAAGGAGAGCCAAAACTGAAGGTGGAAGGTGAAAAGCAGAAGGGGGCAGTGAGTTCTTAGCCAATCTGTGTTGGAAAACATTTCACGAGGTCTAAGTAGTTTTACGATTAAGACAGAGACTACCCATTATTCAACGTGCGTGAGACTACCTGATATTCATAATGCAGACAGGACAGGGGAGGAGGGGGTGCTGTTGGGTACGTATCAGTCATCTTTCATGAGAATTGTTCTAGTGTATTTTCGTCTGGTGGTGATGGCTCGACCAGTCATCTAGTTTTTTTTTTTATTATTTTCGGCATGTTTACCTACATCATTTTTAAAACCGTATTAGATCGAAAACCGATTAAGACGTGAGTTCGTGGGTTCAATAAGTCTAACAGTGTATTCGATAGATAATGATAATAATATGCCATTAATGATTATAAGTTAAAATATTATATACCGAACGCCAATTTATAATTTCAAAATTTTAAATATCTATCATAGTATTTAAGTTAAGCAAAATAGTATAAATATAAGCCTAACAAAAATAAAATGTAATATGAATCCCCTTTTTTAATGAATATTACGGTTGATGATGTCTTTTTTATTTTTTAAAATAAATTTTAATTCACCCTATTTAACCGTCGATTCAATTGAATTCAATGATCGAAACAAAAACCAACTAGTTTAGATAAATTTGATTTGATTTAAAAGGTAGGTGAATTAATTGAGTAAACTGGACCAAATAGCTATCCAATTCCCGGATGAACTGGTCTGACCGGCCAGCCTAATCCAGTTTTCTTGGCTTTGTTTTAGAATTTATTCTTGTAAATAAGCTACAGACGTGCAAAATGTACAGAGTTGAGGAAGACCAATGCCAGGATGAAAATGCTACAATTAATGCGTAAAATGGTACAGTTAATGCATATCTTAAAGAGGCACATCCAAAGTTGCATACATTTAGAAAATACTGAAGCCACAATTATTTACTGGAGATTCCGAAACCGATTTGTAGCCAAAGCACTTATTCAGACAGAAACTGGATTCCAAGATCCACAATGCTCTTAAAAGGATCCTAAATAGACTAACTAGTAACAGCGAGTTATTGTCCTCTCCTTCAAAATCTCACATCAGTTGCTCCTGCGGCTGCAAGATGAGAGCAGACCAAAGAACACAGTAACAGTGAACTAAACAGAACAAACGATGACTTTTCATATTAGAGCCCCCTTGATGTGGAAGAGCTTTTGTTTAAAGCAAAGGTTCCCAAGGCAACTGAGGAAGAACATAAACAGAAAAGAAAAAAAAAATCAGTTAAGAAGATGTAGATCTCTACACAAAAGAAAGCTGGCTCAAACCCATCTTTTGAGATGAAATTCGCTAATCAAAGAAAGGAAGGATCAATTTCTCAGACACAAAACAGCATATGTATCTCTAGACATGCAGAAGAAGTCGTTGAGCAGGGCAATCTAGACGTCATCATCCCCAGAAATCAGTCGCAAACAGATAAATAAGGAACACAAACAGGCAAAAGTAGTTCTGTTACAATTATGTGTATGGGATTAGTTAAAAAAATATATCCAAACAGCAGCAAATGACAGAATGCTTCTACCCAGCTTCAACAAAACTCTAAATTGAAGTAAAAGATTATTAGAACGGCAGAAAGTGACTGAATGCTCCAGACACGAGAAGTTGAAGAATGACAGAGTTGATTAAAAAGCAAGAACTGCTATTAAGGTGAAACCTTTTGTAAAAAGGTCAACTCCAAAAGAATTAAACACATAAAAAATAGACGACTACATGGACTCATTACCATACAGAACAAGCATATTGACCAAATGAGATTATGCAAAACAGAAACAGAATCACGCTCGGCAAATGCCATTGGAGATGCAGCAAAAATCAAATCTAAACGGAAAGACAAAAGGCAGTAGAGAGCAGAGAATGAATCCATCTGCATAGCGTAACTTCACCAAACAAAGATAGTAGAGAGCAGTAAATTTATCCCACAGGAATTTGCATGCACCATAAACATATTTCCGGCTCTTAACAGCTCTGATGGCATAGTATATGCACATAGTAACACAGAGCTAAATCTTAAAAGCACCAAATCATGCAGAATTATTTATAAATACAATCAAAATAAGAACAAGCAAGAAATAAGCTAAAGACCTACTTCTTACCCCCAGGTGTCCAAAATTTGACATACACAGCAGACTAGTTCACATAATCTCCTCCAAGAGGCGTAAACTTTCTTGAAGGCACAAGGTTGCAATGCATGTTTGGTAGAGAAAGGAAAGAGTCCATGCAAAATTAACATCTGTAGCTTACAGGACAGTATTATTTGCAGAATTGTGTGAGCGTCTTTCCAGCTAGGCCGTCCCAAAGCCAATAATTTGTTAAGGTTGGGCTGCCAACAGAAAGGGAAGTACTTGCACTGTCGTGCAACCCCAGCACTGCCACCCCAACCCCACCCCCCCCCGCCCCCCCCCCCCCCCCCCAACCCCTAATTCTCAGCTCTTCTCGAAGAGAACAGATATATATATATATATATATATATATCCAGCCTTAAACATAAGCTGCACTTATGTCCTACATGTTACCCTTCCTCTATAAATTTGGTGCAAACTATCCAGCCCTGGCCCACAATAACACTCCTAATTTTGTCAATAATATTAAGCCAAAATTGGTTGTTGTTATTACACAAACAACAAAGAAAACCGACAACCGTATAGAGTGCTAATTTTTTAAATGATTTTTTTTCTCTATGTTATTATGCATAAATTTACATGGATCCCACACTGGATAAGAGGGATCTAGTAGTATCATAGAGATGTCCGCCCAAATTGTAGCCCGAAACCTTCATTCTCTCAATAAGATCAGCAGCTTCCTCTGAATCTGGAGACCTCAGAAGTGCTAGCAGCAATTGATTGCAGATTCTAGGCCGCAAAATAAAACCTCTCTCGAGGGTGTAGAGGAAAACCTCCACAGCTGTTCCAAGCTTTCCTTCCACACAGAGACACTGAATCAATTTTACACAACTTGAAGGACTCAAATCCACCCTGCGCTCCTGAAGAACCAAAAACATCCTAAGAGCATCTTCTGTTCTTCCTGCCTGGCACATCCCGAACAGTAAGATAGTATAAAAGCCAGGATCAAAATAGCTAAGAGTTAGATCAAGGTCGAGCAGTTCACGCACTGCCTTCTCCACTTCCCCACTTTCGAAATGTTCCTCCGCCAATCTGATGACTCCTTGGTCCAAACCCGGGATGCTCTTCAAGTACTTTAACCAAAGACTAAACACTGAGGAGACCTTCCCCTTCCTGCTTGACCAAGCCATTAGAGTTTTATAGACATTGGGTCCCGGTGTGCACCCACTGTGTACCATCTGATTGAAAACCTTAAAAGCATCTTCTTCTCTGTCAGCTCTCTGAAGCCCATCAATGAGAGTTCCATACGTCACTGAGTCGGGGACCAAACCTTTCTTTGTCAACTCCTTGAAGAGCTTGATCGCAGCTCCAATGTTGCTCGATTTGGAGAAACCATTTATCAGGATGTTGTAAGTCGTAATGTCGGGAACAACTCCGTCATTGGCAAGCCTCATGAGGAGCCTGTAGGCCTTAAGAATCAAACCCGATTCACATAATTTATCAATCATCCTTTTCAAGCTCTCGGTGTCTGGGACATGGTTAGGACCCTGCGAGAGCTGGAGGAATATCGACGGGTTCCTTCCTATCTCCATCTTGTAGAGCAGAACGCCTGCTTCCTTGAGGTCACCAGCCTTACAGAGGCCATCCATGAGAGCATTGAAGGTCACAACAGAAGGGAAGCATCCATTCTTCTCCATCTCGTTGAAGATCTTTTGAGCCTCACTCACCAGCCCGTTCCGACACATCCCACAGATGAGAATTGTATATGTATAGGCACTGGTAGGTGCATCAGATCGAGAAATCTTAAGCTGAAGAGACCGAGCTTCATCAAGAAGACCTGCATCACAGAAGCCTTTTATCAGGGCATTGTAACAGTGTGCATTTGGCTGCATGCCCTTCTGCGTCATCTCTTTGAGCATGCCCATGACATCCTTGAAACTGCCAGCCCTTGAAAACCCACGAATCATAATCCCATAAAGAACAATATCGGGTTCAATTCCTTCCTCAGTCATCTTCATGTACCATGATTCAGCCTCCTTATCTCTCCTCAATCTAAACAGACCATCGATCACACTACTGTATCCCTTCAACCCAAAGACATACCCATCCTTCATGAACTCGGGGAGAAGCAACAAAGCATCATCCACTCTCCCTGACTTACAAAACCCATCAAGCAAAGCATTGCAAGTGATTGAATCAGGAAAGCAGCCTCTTGCTCTCATCGACTCGAACAACTTATATGCATAAGAAGTATTCCTAGCCTGACAAAGACCCGAGATCACTGCAGTATAAGTCATCTTACTGGGGGACACCCCTCTCAAGGCCATATCATCAAACATCTTAAGCGCATCCTTTATCTTACCGCTTCGACAGAACCCGCTAATCAGAATGGTGTAAGTGGCAATATTAGGCATACAATCTGACTTTGACATCTTATTATACAATGCTAGAGCAAGCAAAAATACCTCTTTTTCAACAATCGCATGGAGTATCTTATTGTAAGCGTACACATTAGGATCGCAACTGAAATCCCTCATCCTCCCGAAGGCCTCAACGGCCTTCTCAGTCTTCCCGAGCCTTGAGTATGCTGAAATGAGCAGCGAGAATGCGTCTGAGTCAATTGGGATCTTGAGCCTCTTGAGCTCCTCGAGAATGCTCCAGTACAGATCAAACCCACTGTCCTTCACAAGCATGTCGACCACAAGATTGTACCAGTTCCAACAGTGAAGATGCTTGAGCCGCATTGACCAGATGAAAAAGCGAAACCTGAGCTTGGCGTCCGGCTGCCGGAGGAGGACGGACTTTACAGAGTGCAATGAGAGGCGTGGTGCCACGCGCTCTAATGCACGCTCCATTGGATCGGCAGTCTCGAGGATGGAGAGGACCTCATTGCAGAGGTAGCTGTCACTGCTGTATGAGCGGAGAGGGCTATGGAGCTGCAAGATGGGCCGGAGAAGGTGGAGAGGCACTCTCATAGAAGCCGAATTCTTGATCCAGCATTAGAGGTTCAGGGCAAGGTTAAAATGAGCTATTGCCCAGTATAGAGGGTTTTTTTTTTTTTTTTTTTTTACCGAGGGTTGCACCTTAAACACCTTCAATGCAACCTTTTACACCTTCACTGTGATATGGCCCAGCTAGATGTGCCTGAGCCGTAGACAGCCGGACTACACTTTGGAGGGTCGGGCAGCGCCGTGGAGGGCTAGGCTGTGCTGTGGCCCAGCTGCATAGAGAATAGAATTAGTACATAATTGCGGACAACAGAGTTGCAGAAGTATGGAACTGTGCAGCAAACAGAATTACAGCAGCACAAAAGAGTAGACCAGGCAATTCGTGCCGGCACGAATTAGGTCAGGCTTCGGGCCGCCCGGCACGGCACGCTACAAGTTACCTTTTCTTTAAAAATATATTGAATATCTTTTTAAGTGATATAAATTGAATAATTAGTCCAATTTAACTCTACTCATCTACAATGCCACTGCCAGCAATGGCCAAAGAAATCGAATTCAACGGTAGAATTCCACTAATTGTTTCGGATCTAAAAAGGAGGGAATTGGAAACGGCTAGCAGCAAATAACTCCAATGACATCTGCCAGCCCAACTGAAGAGCCGAATTGCACTTCAAATCATGCCAATTGAGGCCAATTTCCTAAAGTTACTTCCTGCAGATATCCCCTCAAACAATGGCAACAGAAAAAAGGGGAAAGAAAAAGGACTACTTGATTGGTTGATCGACCTATTGATAGTGTTCTGAGAGGAAAAAAGGGAAAAATGGAAAAGCTGCTGGAAATGCAGGAGCATCACACCGAGAGAGAATGATTACTGGAGAGAAATTGACGAGCACTAGCAGCACAGACGAGCAGCAGCGGGGCGGGCTGGAGCAGTGGAGGAGGAGCCGACCGACGGATCGAGATCAGAGAGCAGCGGCGGACCGGCGGAGAAGGAGGAGGACAAGCAGGCTGCAAGTCTGCGGTGACCAGGGAGAAGCTTGGAGAAGCTGAGACCCGAGAGTAGATGCGGTTGCGGACGAGCAGAAAAGGTCTGGAGGAGGAGGAGCAGAGGAGGACTTTGGATAGGCGAGAGGCAGCCGTCTTTTTCTCTTGTCAGTTTCTGCCGCTCAGTTTGCTCGGTTCTGTGTCTGGCGTCTAGGGTTTTTTTGCGGGCCGTCGTGTCGGCACGGCCCAGCGTCTCAATTGACCCGAAGATCTCAGCCCAAGCACAGGTATTCATGCCGTGCTCGGGCCGTGGCAAATATTGCCGGGTCTACAAAAGAGCAGAACGTCGGTTAAACACGATTGGGTAGGGATTCACCAAAAAGAACTCATGAACCGAATTGAACCGAACCGATTCTCATGTAGTATAATTTTTTTTTGTAGGCAAGCCATTTATTAATTATTCAGTTTAAATAGTTAGGCTAACTTTCAATCCATCCAACTTTTGTAAAAGTTTATTAAAAATAAAAGATATTGTTAAGATATTAAAAATTATTTAATATGTTTTGGACATAGATTCATGTGCCGTCAGGCGGCCCAATTTCCACTGATTCATCATCCTATATTTTGTCCTAAATAGACCTGTTAGTTCTTATCTAGCTTGCATGTTTGGTTGTGCTCAATTAAAACTTTTTCTGATCTTTATTTTTATTTTGTTGTTTTTATGTATTTTTTTTATTCAATTATGTTTCAATACAATTTTCCTTCCGTTTCGGTCCTATCTAAATTCAACTTTGTAATTTTTATTATTTTTTATAAAATCTATTCAAACTAGTTAACAAAATCACAAAATAAATCCGAAACAGTTCGATTCGATATATATATAATGATTACAGTTGGGTGATATAGTATCCGAATCGAATCAAAATTGGTTAACTGGTTTGGCATGATTTGGTTTCATGTGTAATGGTTACGATCCAATGTATAGTGCTCGAACCACCAAAAATTGGTTTAATGAATGAATAAGAAAATAAAGAGGTTAAATAGTAACCATAGATCCTCCTGGGGTAAAAATGTAAGTTATTTACTATATTTTAATATAATTTTTAGTCAGACGAGTTTCAATCCCCATCGGGTCTTTTGGGCGGGGCTCGATTTTTTCATGAGTTTTTATGTATTTAAAAATATATATATGAATGAACTATAAAGACCCAAATTTCGAGTTTTTTGATATAGGCAGCCTTGGATTTTTTGGTTTTCTAGATTTTTTTTTTCCCCTTTCACCTCTGACCATCCAGGGGTGCCACTGCCGACCGCCTCCGAAACTGCCCAACCGGACTGTCGCAATGGTGCTCTGCCCCCTTGACCACCCCTAGCCTTGCCTAGAGAAACAATCGCATGTATGGCTTCATCATTTTGATAGGCTAGACCCAGAGAGTCCTGCAAATGTAATCATCCACTTCCTTTGATCACTCATTCGTCGTAATGGAAAAGATCTGCTATGTCCAACACGGTGTAGACGTGCCAAGCATCCAATTGTCGTCGTCAAGTCCGATAACATTCCATAGTCCATATAAGTGCGATTCTGATGTAAAAATTTTCTTTATTGAAAATGTCATAAGCATCCTAAAATATTTCAATTTACAATAAGGGTTTAAAGAGATACATCGATACCTCACTTTTGATTATTTAACTCATGGTCAATCCTCATCAAAAGCAGAGGTGGAGCCGTCATACACGTATGTGGAGGAAGGTTGTATGGTATCACCGTGATAGATAGGTCAATACGAGTAGGGTGAAGAAATCTGGTTGAATGGACTAAACCCAACACACGCTTGGCCAAGCTTGACAATACGAGACTCGGCAACAGAATCAAGGTACAAAAAGCCTGCTGCAAAAACAATATAGTAGCATCGAAGGGCACGATTGAGAGAGGACACCCGAACTAAGGCAGCGACAACTGCAAAGGAAACCGGAGTCAACTATAGCAATCGAAGTTAAGGTTACGTGGCAGAGTCAAAAGCTAAAAACTCGCACGTAGTGGGCATAGCAGAGGTACGACTGAGGCACGGCACCTGAGAGTTGCAGATACGCGTAACGGAACTAAGCAGGAGGCACCAATATGGGAGATGAAATCACACAGGAGAATGGTAGATTGAGAGGGAAAGATGGGGAAGGATGGATCTATGATTGGAATGGATTATTATGGTCAGACTACTGAATGATAAATTAATGAGGTTCAATAGCCACTGCACAATTGAGGTCAAAGTGTGAGTTTATAATCTAATATTATAATATTAAAGAACCAACCACATGAGCCGTATAGTGGCCCCAAATTTCGGAATTTTCAGGATGGGCCGGTTTTCCCGAGTGAGAGACCGTTCAGGGGTGCTACTCCTTGACCCCCCCATAGTTGACTGGCCAGTGGGACTGCCGCGGCTAGGGCTCCACCTATTTGACCCAGTGAATCTGCGTAGGGAAAACGATTACATGAAAACAATTAAAAATGATGAAATTTCAACTTATATGGTAATATTGCTCTCTTCGCACTATCCACAAAGTTGAGCCTTTCCAAAACCCCACCTCAGGCTTGCCACTCTTGCCATCAAAGTATATGATAATTCCTATCGGAAGCTCTGGGTACCCTCACTACAACACCAAGAGTGGGTGGAGTTTACCATGTTAGAGATAGCAACGTCTTATAGCTAGTTGTTGGGCATCCCTTGTGCCACCCACCCAGTAAGGCCCGCACCATCTATTGTCCATAAAATGGTCAATGTACCACCAGTACGCGGCAAAGTCGAAGCAATTCGAGCTCCCCACATTAGGAGGATGTCTCCCTAATGGATGTAGATGTGCTGCCGGCTCTCTCTCCAGGGGTTTCAGATCGTCACCCTCATAGTTAAGGTAGACTTGATTGATGTTCTGCCCTACGGGCATCAACCCGACAGCAATCAACATGCTGGGAAAGATGAGATTCTACCCCTGAAGGGCTTGGGAAAGAATGAATAAGGGAAAGCAGCTATTTGAAATGCCCCACACTCGTGCCAGCACAACCAGGCTAGGTCATTGGCACAAGGGTTTTTTAGGGTCGTGCAATCATCTATTGAGGGTTCAGGGATAAATTATTGCCCTATATAATCGGGTGGTCCATGAAGGAAGGAGAAGATTCTTCGTATTACAAATTCTTCGCATGTGTCACTTTCAATAGGGATAGAAATTTCCTTGCTTTGCGATGTTGGTCACATCTCTTGAGCCGATCGTGAAAGAGAGGGATTCCCCCTTGAAAGATGAATTGGAGCAAGAACCCTCGCCCGCCCCTGTGACCAAGCCAACCCTTTACCTACCACTATCCCCAACCAGCTCGATACTATCATATCATGCCATGCCTTCTTTGTTCAAGAAGGCCCAGATCCAGTCTTTGCACCATCGGATGGAGAAGGACCTCAACGGGAGGGAGTCCAGTCCTCTTGCATCCACCGGAGCCTTTGTCTTCCAAGTCGACCTCTGAGATTCTGAATTTCAGCCCCCAGACCTCTCAAGAGACAACCTAATTGCGTTCTCCTCATTCACATCCACCTTGTTCGGTCTGTCTTCATAGGCGTCAAGTTAGCCTTACAATTTCCTGGATGTGACCGTGAGAATGCGTGCATCTCCTCCCGATCATCCAACCATATCCCCATCCATTTATGCTGCAATCAATGACTTGAATCGATATCCGAGCCGTTAACGATCACACCTATCGGATCCCTATTTTGGTTACTAACACGACTGCAATAGTTGATTCTTAAGCCAATTTATTTACAATTTTTCTCGCTGAATCATAAGTGCTGCCACTGCGGATTGCGATTTTGGCAGCCAGATGGCGAGGATGATCGTCGTTACAGCACAGGCACGAAGGGCTCAGCTCAAATTAGGGCAAAGGAGAGAGCACGCTCCCATTTAATTACATATACATAGAAAGGAAATAAGGTCTTGAATTCAATCTTTCGATAAGAAAGATATTACCGAGATTTGCTCGTCACGACTGAGAGACATCAATAATAATCTCCTCCATAGATCCTGTCCAATCTTGCTCGAGCTTATCAAGCATTTCATTGAACCCGAAGGAGGGGTCTCCCTCCGCAGTTCACAGTCTCACTGAAGATAAGGAAGAATGACAAGAAAAACTTATTAACTTTCCTTAAGAAAGAAACGTGCTCCTGCTTTCGTTGTTCAGCCTAAAGGATCAGACAAGCCACGAGGCTTCACAATTTCATCTGATCTCGATATTCAGTGCAGTTTTTGTAGCTTGGGGATTACTGGAATTTCTGCAAAAAATTATTAAAAAAAATAATAAGGTAAAGTTTTTGAGGCTTCACCAGCATATAGAACCTGAATCAGTTGTGCTGAAGATCGAAATCTCCCAACACTAACCCTTCCTTGTTACTCCTCAAGGTAAGCAACCAGGTTGACTACCACTCCCATTTGGACACTTCAGAGTGACAATATCTCCAGAGAGCCCGAAAAGTGATGTGTCCTCAAGTTTCTCTACTTGATATTATGTGTGGGGACACTGAGATAGAACTTTGTGTTCTTGAAGTCATCAAGAAGTGGGTTGTACCCATCCTTGGTTCTCGTCTTTGAGGGTAACCCAAATTCTTCCATGAAAGAAGAAGTGTCCAACTGTAGATAAAAGGAAAAATTAGATGACAAAAACTTAATAGCGTATACTTGCATATACGTTGTAAATATAACTTGAGAACAGAACTACTAATAGCTAACGAGGAACAACCATGGCACATTTGGATGATTTGAATTGTGAAATTTACTCAATTTGAAATTTCTAAACAAATAAATGTTTATATATATACTGAACAAGTATAACAGTGGTAATGTAGCAGCATGCAAGTCAATTTGATTGAATGGTGACGTTCAGGTGAGAAGGGCTGCCATTTCTAAACATTTGAACCAAACAGAGCATATTTTGATCAGCAATGAATAATACTTCATTAATACTATTAGGAAGAAGGATCTCCCTCAAAATAATACAAAATGAGGATTCAGGGAGGGCGCTCTCCCTCAAAAACCTGACGGCCAACATAATCACTAAGCATTCCTACCTGGCTCAGATCATGAGCTTTGGCATTGAGTTCCCTATTGACCCAAATACATTTCCAATTATCTAGCAAAGACAGTACAAAACAGAGCATATGAATCTAACATGAACCTGAACAACAATTGCATCAATATCTCATCAACCGATGCATCTCTTTTCATAAAATGACGAATTGATGCATAACAATGAAAAACTTACAGTAATTGTACGCCTCTTCTTCCCTTGTTGGGATGATTTTCCTTTATCAAGTTTTAGCCAGCCAGAGCAGAAATGATCCATCCGCTCCAAAAGCCAGAAGTCGGTGGGGAAAAAGATATCAGCATCACCCTGCAAATTAAAAAAAAACAATACACAGAAAATAATCTTACTAATTTAAAATTAGGACCTGTCTTCAGATAGAAAACTTTGCAACCTTTTAAGTGAAAAAATTCCACCACACCCCACCACCACCATACCCTACTTCTTATAGTGGTATGCTTCTTAGTTGAATGACAAAGTCTAAAATGGTCCTATCTCACAATTAAATAGTGAGAAGTAACCAGAAGCATTAATAATATTAGCAATAAAATATGGCAATTACAAGGATGGTTAACACCTAGTCACCTATTTGTAATATTCTTATTAATATTTTTTCACGCCACATGATGAGATAGCATCATCTATTTTACTTCAATAGATTGAATAATCCATGTATCCCTAATAAATAATTAATATAATTGAATAAACAGAATAACTATTTTGAGCACTAGGGTATCATTATATAAAAAATTAGTCAATATCTATATACAAATGATAGTAGAACTGTGCAAGGCTAGTATGATGGCTCCAGGACACCCACATCATTTATTGGAATTTTGTCAACTTTCAAAAACTTTAAGTTTCATTATATTATGTTTAAACAGGAAAGTGTAATATAAACTAAAAATTTCTGAAACATTATTTTGAAATGCTATATGTGATCTTCATATATCTATATCCTTTCATATATGAAGAAGAAAAGTTATTAAGTCTTTTCTTAATATTAACATTCATGCAAATGACTCTGCTTATAGCTAACACAGACATGACTTGATGAGCACATACAAGAAGAGTCTGTACTACGTGCCTCCACAGCTTTTCTTCTTAGATTCATTTGAGAACAGCTATTTTGTGGCCAAATTGACAGCTTATACTTCTCAAGCAAAGTCCAAATATTTTATTAAAAATAATAATAATTTTTTTGATAATGTCCATTGACATAGTCATACCAAAAATTCAATTCATGGTATAGCCAAATTTTTGCAGTGTTCATTTATATGGTAGAAGAGCCTTTTTACCTTCTCTCTTCCCCCATCATGTAAAGAAGATAACTTTCTCACCTTTTTCACAGTGTGTTTTATTTAGGGGACACTTGTTTCAAGTATATTTAGATTGTGGAGCATGTTAAGATTAGAGGGAAAGTTTGAATCATGGTAAACTTTTCATGGACTATATGTCATAATATGATATTGTGTTGTTTGAAACAAAAATATTAAAATTTTATAGGTACAGATACATTGGTTGTAAAGTTCATTGTTAATTAACATATTTCAGGATATAAAGTTTTTACCAAGCACATTGTAAAGTTTTAACCCATATATTCTTATATTACCATGAACTTTACAATTAAAAGTTATAATCTATGATGCCTTAGGTACAATATGATTATAATACACCTAACAATGAAACAACCCTTAGTGTGTATCTATATCGTTAAACTTCATAGTAGATCTTCTAGATCTATATATGAAGCTGAAGCTAGGTGGGGGCAGCCTATGCCCTCAAAAATGCACAGATTACTTAATGAAATTTTATTAAAATTTTGAAACTTGTTTTAACTTATTATATTAATTCTATATTTAGTCCATGGTCAGGAAAAAAATAGAAAACCATGATCCTATTTTCTCTCCTTGGTAAATATTCATATTACAAGTATATATACATAGGTTGAATCACAAAGAAAATTTTTTATTTTTGGGGTTTTATATTTTTTAATGATTTTCCTAAATTGTTGGATTTTTTTTTTACATCTACAAAATGCACCATCCTATTTTCTCTACAAGGCTAAACATAGTATATAGTTAGATTAAATTTTATTTAGACAAAAGGAATGGATCTCTATCTCATTTTCTTTTAATCCCAGCAGCATAGGATCGGTTAAAATGATTTGACAATAAAATCCATCTTTCACATTTTAAATGGCAAAGATATGATTTGTGATTTTCAATTCATGAAGCATTCATATTAATATGGAAAAATATACACCAAATACAAATCAGAATGTCAAATTGCCTACCTTTGCTTCCAGATAACTGTCATAGTCTGAGCTTGTTCCATCTTTCTGCACATCAGGGGGGGGTATACTTTGTTAACAGAGGTTTTTCAAAAGGAATTATGAATAATCAAGTTCTGTACCATTAAATTTTCATTTTTTAAATATATGGGAGAAGAAAAATATCTCTCCTCAAATCACAGCAAACTATTTGGGTACCTTCATTGAAACCAGTGGGGCTCTATCACCAGGTATCTTCACATCAGGCAAGTAACTGAAGTCTGAAACAATCAAAGACATCTTTGGTAAAGCCCCGTGTAACACCTCTAATAGTTTCTGCAACAATTACATAGTGTCAAATGTGACTATTGCAAATTTTACTACAAGATACAAAGTTGCATGAGAAAGACCTACCAAGCAACCAGTAGGAAGCCAGCATCTTTGAGGTCTTGGGAAGACCTTAGACCACAACCTCCTAGCTGTGGAAGTTGTCTGCTCTTTATCTAAATTTACAATCTCAAGAGAACTTTTGATCAGTGGATCATGTAATGGCTTGTACAACTCAGACAATTTTTCCCTGTCCAATGAACATGAAGCCACTATTTCAAAATAGAAATAATCTTGCTATTGTAACAGAAGAAAATTTTAAGTAAAACAATAAACAAGCGTCAGTCAAAGCTTCAAAATTTAGGATGCCGAACAGGAATAAATTAAGAAAGACTAGAATGTAATAAGCAGGAGAGAGTCATTATTTGTTTTTCCAAGCAAGTCATACTGAAGTTATCGTGTGCTTCAATGTTAAATTGCAAGTTACACTGCATCCGTACTCCAATCAAAATAGCATTGACTACAAACTAGAAAAATTATGCCACCTAAAGATTCATAATCTGGTTTGTAGAATGAAATGATAATAGAAAGTAAACATATAAATGTAACCTGCGGGTATTGAATCCCCTTGCTAATCAAACTAACAGGAAGAAAAATGGGCAGTTAATACTTATTGTGTGCAGAGCACATATCAAACCATTGGAGAAGAAAATAACACCACATTAATTTGGATAAGGAAAGTCTAAAACCCACAAAAACTCTCTGCAGATTTCATCTTTTACTAATACGTGGTAAATTAAGGTTGCCAATCTTGATATCTTTTTTATTTTTATTTCATTTCTTTCCTCCTGAATGATTTCATTCCACCTAAGCAGCCATTCACTTCATGTCCAACTAGATATTTGAAAGTATTGACAAGTGCCGCAAGTTAAAGCACCATCTAAACAAGAATCTTTCCAAACTCCTTTCAAACAGATTTTATTCTCTTACATTATTCTCCTGACCTTCTGCTCAAATTTGATCCCTTCATGGTTAGCATTGCCTAGCTTTAGTGCTTTTAGAGATTGGCCCTATTCTTGTCAGTGGGAAGCCACTCCTTAAAACTCTCGCCATATGAAAAAGAAAAAGCTCATTATGAAATTGTACATGTTTCTGGATGAAGTCTATTTTCAATTTTGCCATATCAATGTTTCCTCACCTATTATGTTGCTTCTGAACCCAAACTTCCATCCAAGGTGAAACCTGATTTTCTGCATAGACCATGTCATGTGGAAGATTATCAAGTACCTGCAGGAATCGAATGCCAAATAAGGCAAAACAAAGATTAACCTATGCACTTTTATGACAAATAGAAAATTAGAGAAATGGTAAGTGAAGAAATTCATCACAAATTCATTTATGTTATATGATATTCTGAGCAAGAGGTAAATGAAGACAACAACATGGAAGAGGAAAGTCGAAAAAATGCGCATGATCAACTTCTAGGTCTTTAGTTTAACACACAATGAATTCCTCATTTATAGAAATATAACATTTACCTCAAGCATTATGACCCAACAAGGATTTTGCTCCACTTCCCCTGACAAAGAAAAAACATACCACTATTTGAGAACAGGAGGGAAAGAAACAAAGAAATTAGCAAAGGTTTTACTTAACTACTCAACAATATGTATACAAAATAATGTACAAATATGAAAGCCGACAAGTTCTAGAAGAATATTCAACTTGAAATAAAGTTCACATAAGAAGGAATGACCAAACCTTGATGAGATTGGCAAGTGAAAGTCAATGGAAACAGGAAAAAAAAAAAGGAAATATAATTTTGTCGAACACAACAAACTTCACCAAATCATAAAAGCATAATGACTCATGCAAATTTCTCCGGTTTTGCCAGACCGTATGACTAAATTAGACATGTGGGATAGGTTGAATCCAAGCCCCCTTCTGTACACTGTTCCAGTCTTGTAAAAATTCTTCAAAATGAAAATTTTATCAAACATGCAGAGCAGTAATGGTAAAAAATGGTTTATTCAGGACAAGCATGTCATGATCTTCTATGATTAATTGTTATTTATTCTTATATTACGAAGCAGACTTAAGTTCTGTTATAGCACGCCTAATATTATGTCTTCATTAAGCACCAAGCTTAGGTCAATGATGTATCCCTCAAATGTTTCCAAAGTGCAAAATTATCTGTGGAGAAACAATGTACTTATCTATAGTGAAGTCATAATATATATATCTTAATTTAAAAATAATCTTGTCAAATATACTAATGCATTTTCACTGAGCATGCACCTATAAGTTATGTAGACCTGGTAAACAAATTCAAAATCATATTAAGCATATAATGAATCTCATATTGGAAAAACAAAGTGAGAAAGGAAAGATTCTCTACCCCATCCACTGCAATCAGCAGCATCACGGCATTCTACAGTAAATCTTGACAAGTGGCTATTGACTTGTCCAACAGTTTCTCGCTGTATTTTGGCCAGTGATGGACTGATATCTATGGAGCTGCAGTATGCAAAATTAATTTTCACATGCATAAGGGGACCAAATATGTGTGAAACAATAAAAAGTGGGCGGTAAAGGAATATTTAGAACCAGCTCTATAAGAAGCTAAGTCTGTTTTGCAACTCCTGTTATCTGAAAACAATTGTTAAAGAACCACTTCCTCAACACATCCCATGCACAATTGATACAGTAGGATTTCAAATTAAGCCTCTCCAGGAGTCAACTCATACAGATAATAATATCATGGTTTAAGTAATAGAACACATAAGAAAGAAGCACAAGTAATATACACCTACGTATAAGTCATGCTATTGTAAACTCTTTCAGGAGCATTCAACTTTATGTAGTCCAAAATGCCCTTCGCGCAAGTTCCTGATCCACCACCAATTTCATATATCTGAGAGTATTATGAGACAGCAATTTACTCTGTCTGACGTAATACAAGAAATGATCTTATAAAATACAAGCAATTTACTCTGTCTAGTAATGAAAAGAAAATTAAATAGGTCGAAAAAATGTCAAAGCAATTTTTTTTATAGTCATGTACAAAGTAGGAAATTAATTAAAGATTATATCCACAGTACATGGCCATTAATGAAAAGACAGTGTAGAAATCCTCCACCAGTAGAACTGGAATCAGAATGCTTGAACATGTAACACAATTCGGTGCCACAAAATAACGTGCATTAAGAAGAGACGAAGATAGTAGAGCACCCAAAGACAAATAAGAATATATGTTTTTAATATAAAGATAGTAACGGTATCCTGGTTTTAACCACTAAATGGCAACAAGATTATATTAAGGTTGTAAACTTCTCATTTATAAATCTAAAGAAAAGATAAGGGGAGTCTCTTGCATTCTTGAAACCCCATCCATCTTCAAAAACCATATCATGAGCCTAATTTAAAACTTAATGGACAGGATTACATTTTGTTCAGCATTATTGCATAATAGATGATGCAAGAGCACCACTAGACTTGTTGGCCAACTCTGTGATCATTATATTGTTTGTTTCAAAGCTGTAGTGCATATTCCACATAGCAAATAGTTTGTTCAGATGGAAGGACCTGGGAGGAAATGGAAGGCGATGTTTTGTATGTGGAGGCCTCTCAGTCAGTTGGAACAATTTGTCAAAGGGAAAGTGAGTAAAATGGAAAGAGACCACCCACCTCAACATGAGAAAATTTCTAACCCCCTAAAATGGGAGACTTGGATGAGCATAAAAGGAGGGAGTTTCCTCAGTTTCAACTAACCACAAAACGAAACAGAATTCAACCTCTACTTCCTTCCACTCCCCTTAATCTTCCCAATAAAAAAAGGGCCGTTCCCTTCATTTTCTCTCATTGCATCTCTTTTTTGCTTTATTAAAGCAGATCCAAAACACCAAGAAATGTATCTTATGCAGGAAACCATCTAAAGTCATAAACAATGGATGACTTCTCATATACGATAATCTATAAAAGAAGTATACGCCTACTTATTGGAGGGACTAAGCATATGTAAGGAGAAAAGACATACTTTAAGGGGAAAAGATAGATTAGCTGTCCGCATTATGGCTTCAGCAATACCGTGGGCATACCAAGGCTACAAAAGAATAAAAAAGAAAAAAATTAATAAGAAAGAGCACTTTGCTGTAGCATATGGAGAAAAGGACATTGCAAAATCAAATAACTAAACCACATAACTATTCAAGCAACAAATGCCTTTGAGCGTTAGAAGAGGGAAAAAGCTTGATCACATACTTGCGTTATATATCAACATAATAATTAATCAAGTTACTACAAGAGGAAAATCATGAAGAGACATGACAGTACAAAAATGTTTCCAAGACCTTGCACAAGACAACCATCCTATATGACTTCCATTGCAAAAGAACGCCCTAGAAAGAGAACAATACAGCAAGATCAACAAAGTTAACTTCAGACCAAGGAAAAGACTGACAAGTTACTACCCCTGCAGCTGAATTCAGGGAAAAGTGCTGAAAGAGACCAGTACATCTGTCTACTTTTCTCTTTTAAGGCCACAATGCTTTATTTAATTGAGATCATTATGTTTCCCAAAATGTTTTAATAAGGCCTTCAGCATGCTTTTACATTTTTTGTATCCCAAAAATTGGAAAACAATTAGAAAATTAAGAAAAGGGTGGTGCTGGCTCATGCCAGCCCTTTGCTAGGTGGTGGCTTTCCACTCCACCACCAGCCCTTGACAAGGTCGCCAATGGTGCCTAAGATCTCCAGCAACCTCATCAAGGGTGGTGATGGCCGAGGGGCTGAGGGCGCCTTCTCTCTGAGGAGGTTGAAGAAAGAGACACAGTGGGCAGTGGTAGCTCACCTTGGGCACCACCTCTCTTGAAAAGGATGCCAGATGTTGTGACCTTAAGGGCTGAGGGGGTTAGTGGCCAAGGACGAGCCACCATCACCCATACAGTCATCAACACCATTTTTCTTCTGCTTCTTATATTTTAGAATTAATTTTTCAATTTCTAGATTATACAAATAGTTGGATAATTCCAAAGCCCTTGCCCAAACATTCAAGAAATGTAATGGCCCCAATTAAACAAAAACAAATATCATGGCCCAAGAAAAGCAACCAAAAAAGTGGCAATTTTCAGTACATTTCCCCTAAATTTATAAACTTATAAATGCCAGAAAAAAGGACCAATTCAACAAAAAGGTTGATCTTACAAAATCATCAAACAATGGGGGAAGAAAAGAAAAAGATGGCGTCGATTGTACAATCTAATGAAACTCCTCATTACTATTAAAAGACGATTACACTAATTGAAACATTCAACAAATGATATAGGTAGAAGACCAATATACAAATGGGGCAAGATGAAAAATTTTATACTAAAGCAAAAGGATATTGTATTCACTGTGGCAATAACAAGCTATTTACAGGCTGTAAATGCTACAAATGTCCACTGTCCCAGAACACTCCCAGGGTTTTTAAACAGGTAAGAAATCAGATATTAAAAGGGTCTGCGAAATTTATCTGATAACAAAAGCTGAAAATCTCATGATACCTAAAAACTTTTAGCAAGAACCAAAAAGAAAAGTAAAAAAAAGATAACTCTACGCTTTAAAAGCCAGCAATTCCCAAAGACAACATATACAGGCAAATTGATGCCACATTGATAACAAAGTCAATAACCAAGATCAAATTTGCTAAATAGTGTTACATAGTTTTAAGGAGAGCACAGCCTTCCCAACTAAAAAACCTAACAGGATGGCATTCCCCAAACAGAAGTTAAAGGTAAAATGAAAGAACCGATCACTAACATACCTTAAATAGCTCCACAGGAGTAAACCATGATATGTCACTTTGCTTGTAAATATCATCCAAATACTTCATGTACGCCTTCCTACCTGAAGAGATTCATGTTGAATTTACATGGATTAAGTACCTCTTACTTTCCCCAATAGCACGACATACTATTTGCTGCCCAAAAAGAATTTATATATGTATCTTAGACATTATTTTCTTGACTTATTTTATATGATTTACTTATTTATCTATTTTGGGTGCCTACATGTGCTGAGGACAAGCATGGTTGTTCTTGGAGAGGTGAAGCAGCTATAGCAATTTAAATAGACAACCAATTGTAGCATTATATTTGCAATAAATAAGAAAGCAAAAGGAATTGCTAGAAGCACTGTCATAACCAGAGAATATTTCACCACCTGGAGTAAAATAGGAAATGTCAACCAGACAGGATTCCTTATTCTGGATCTCTTGACAATAGGAAAAGAAACATGACTGACTTTGCCAGCATCACCGATCATAAACTTTTCAACAGTCAACTTGCATTTAGCTAAAAACCTCTAATTTAAGTAGGGTTTTTCCTCTTGGTTGGTTTGGCAGTTTCAAAGAAGTAATTTAACTATTTAAGTTCTAAGAGAAAAGTCTAAAATCACAACATCTATGTTAGATTTTTCCAGATATTAATATATGCCTAGTTAAAAATCAGCATCTTCCCCATTGACTCCAGTGTCCAGCATTTAGAAGGATTTCAGGACCCCTTTTCTGATAGTATCCAAATAACACTTCCACCCCACTAGAGATATTATTTCTATAGGAAACATATAAGTGAATATATTATGTAGATAAATAATATCTCAAAGACATCCACTAACAATCTTATTCCAAATATTCTATTTCCTATATATATATATATATGTAATATCTCTAATACATCCAACTAAATAGCTCCATATAAGGCATTGAACAAAATGAAATACAATTCAGCAAGGTTTTCCGAGTTCTGAAACTCAATTGCAAAGAATAAATGTCTAAACTCCCGATGATTCATCTTGCAAAGGTATGTAAAGACAATAGCTTCATATGTCAAAATCATCCAAGAAGATAAATTGACTACAAATAAGACAATTTGACCATATCAGAAGAAGGAAGTCATTATTTACCCTCAAGCTTATTAAACTTAATGCTGCTCTCCAGCACACCTACAGCGCCGGCTCGCTGAGAGAAGTAGCCATGTTTTGGATCATATAGTGCGGAGTGAATGAAATCCCTGACCTGGCATAGAATCATGGGAACCAGTAGAAAACTCAAAACAAAATGAAATTGCAAAGTTAAGAGCAGCGCAGTGCGGTGAAGGCGAGTGACAGAACTTACAAGAATGGGTTCATCACCCACAATGTTAGTGGAGAACAACGCATGATGCTGATGAGATAGAGATTCACACGGGAACGCTGCAGTAGACGAAGCCCAGAGCATAGAGTTGATTCGATAAGCAATAAAGTTAATTGTTTGAGGGAATGTCTGAAAGAAAATGGTGGAAAAGGACCTTTAGAAGGCTGGAAGAGAAGGGGAATTAATCTATTAGTGCCGGAACGAGAGAGCACCGCCGGAATAGCCATAGAGGCTGAGCTTGGACGTCAGAGGATTTGAATTTAACGTTCGAAGGGAAGAGAGCTCCTCTGGGTTTAGGCCTCCACCGATGTCCCAAATCTTCCGACTGAAAATTTATTGGTCTCTAGTTTCTTATTTAGGGTTAATTTCAATTCACTCCCCATAGTTTTCTTTCTTTCTCTATCGGACCACCATGTCTTTTTATTGTTCGAATTGGTCCCACTAGAAAGGTATTCGAAATCAAAATCAGAAAATAAATATATCTTATAACATATTATATTAAATATTTAAAACAAAAGGGAAAGGAAATATTATTAGTCGAAGAGTAAAATACTTTGGTTGGATAGAATAAGAATCCTTGGTTAATAATGATTCAAATATAATTTGTATTGTTAGATTTTCTTATCCGTTTTATCATAGTCAATTTTGTTTTATTATGAACTTGTCAATTTATTGTCTTTATTTAATATTTCTAATTTTATTTATTAAAAAAAGAATGAGTTCCAACATGTACTATTGTATATTATAGGTTTTGGCTAGGGTTTGGATTGAAACTGGCTAACACATGGTAGAGTCTGGATACTACAAAAATTGTAGGGTATCGGAACCCACATAGTCCTAATTTAAATTTTGTTCCTCTCTCTCTCTCTCGCTCGCTCTCTCTCTCTCTCTCTCTCGCTCGCTCGCTCTCTCTCTCTCTCTTATTGATGTTGCAAACCCTAAATTTGGTTGGTCCAGATGCAGCTCATGCATATAAAAGGCTAGATGGTGACCACAGTGGGGTGCTAGATGTTGTACATACTTTGAGAGAAAAGGATTGTGTAAGAAGAAGCGGAGAAGATGTAGGAAGAAAGAACACCAAGGAGAAAGGACTCTACGAGAATAGTTTGGGCAAGAGATCAATCCGTATTGTTTAGCTCATTTTCTTACTGTTGCATTTGTATTCCACTCTGCTGCCAACTATGAACGTCCCATCATTAAAAATTGGTCACTCTAATCTATTATTGTTACAATTTGACTCTTTAGACACTATCCATGTGATGAGAGTCGGTGATCTTTGTTCTTGACGGGGAAATCGGTCCCATTCAAATTGGATCATCCGGTCCTGCTCAGTAGATAGACCGCACCCTACTTCATGGAGTTGGAACACCGGCACACAATTTCACTTAGTCGACAGTTCCACTCTACTTTTAACCAACTGGACCACCACACAATGCCTGGTCGACTAGCTCCACTCCATTCCTCCTCAACTAGCCCTTTTGGTCGCCCTTGACTGACCATCCACACCTTGGCTGACATCTAGAAAGTTGGCTGGCTTGGCCCCTCCTGGATGGCTTGACATATCTACCTCCAACACCATCATTATAAGTGCCCTACACCATGGAGGAGAAGGTAAGTTCTCTAAATGCTAAAAAAAGATCCTACATCTCACTTTCTCATCATATTTTCTCTGCTAACTTAATTCTCGAAGGGCCATTTCAGGTAATTCCACTCAAGCTATGCTTGTTTTGTAGGTTTGCCTACAAAAGTTCAAGGATCAACGAGACCACAGGCTCCCTAAGGAAACTGTGTTCACTTTGCCCTCCAATCAGGCAAGCGCTCCCCTATGGCTAGGACCATATTAGCTGGAGCTCTCGCTGAGAATTTAAAAGCCACTATCGCTACAAGAATTGCCATGCCACCTCGATGCACAAAAGCCCCCGCCTCCAATGGTGCCCCACCATTTCCTCTGGCCCCACTTGGCCCTCCCTTGGCTCCTTCCATCCCACCCCAACCCTCTACTTGGCCTCCCAATATGTGGGACCTAGTAGCAGAACTCATGGAAGTCGCTTGCACTACAATAAAGATTGAAGTTCAAGCAACCATGACGAGGATGCACACCACTTCCACCCACCGCCCACATGGGGATGTCATTGATGAAGGCCTTAACTCCAAATTCATGAAATCCACACCATCGGAGATACTACGAGCCCCGATCGTACAAACCCAAGAACCGTTCATAGACCAGGTCACTCCCGATCGTACACCACACCATCACATCCCCCATCAAAGCCCATACTACTCTAAAAAGTCCATGGTCACCTACCTCTCTCACACACCTCACCTTTCCAACTATCGGACTCCACCCTTGTAGGTTCTCTACCTGTGATTAGATGTTAGCCAGCCAAGCCTCAATACTGCCATGCATGGGCAATATGTGGAGCACCCTTGACTGTGCCTCCCCACCGCCTGCTCTTCCTAATTTAGAGGGTCAAATAAAGACCCATATAGAGCGAGTTCTTAAAGAAATGGATAGGGCTCATTTCTCCACATATGAGGATGACTTTGATTTTCCTTTCGCAACCAACATCCCTGTTGCACCTTTGCCCTTACTTCTCAATCCTCCTCAAAATAATATTGTACAATGGTAGGTCTTACCCAAGGGCTCATCTTTACCTTTTCACGAATGCAATGGTGGCGAGAGGCATTGAAGATGCACATTTGTGCAACCTCTTTCCAACTACACTTAAGGGAGCTGCCTCCTAGTTCCTTTCTCTACCGCCCAACTCCATAAGAAATTGCTGAGCCTTAACTATCAAATCCTCTCCCGGTTTGAGGGTAGTTTTAGGTTGCGCAGAGAGATTGGTGACATTTTCTCACTTTGACAGCATGAGTTGAAAACTTCGAACGGATATGTCAGCAGGGTCATGGAAGTCGTCACAGACATTGAACTGCTCAACCAGGTGGAAGCCGAGCCTTCTGAAATAGCATTCGTAGCAGAAATGGGTATTGAGCTCACAAAGAATCCGATATACACTTTGGGCAACTTGCAATGGATCGTCAATCAATTCATCCAAGTCAAGGAGTTTATGGCTCTATGGACCTCATCCACTCCTAAAGCTCCAATAAGAAGAGGAAGTCGGAGGATGCCGCACACAATGCCACGCCCAAACACAGGACATCTTGACCTCCAAAGACTTCTTATGAGCAAGAAGTCCAGCATTTTACAACCCCCCCCCCTCCCAATTGCTTTTCGATGAGCCATTCTCAATGAGATCAAAGAGTAATGACTATTGAACTTGCCCAAGCCCTCGACTAACAAGGACGATTCATCAAGCAAGCAATACTACGAGTATCATGGACAATGGGGACATGACGTAGAAGATTGTCATGACCTCTAGCACAAGAACGAAAAACTTATCTAGTAAGGCAAGCTCCAATCTTATGTGTAGGGGGCATGCCCTGAGGTACAAGGATGACAACACCACCCCTACCCCTAACTCTCAGAGCCACAATGAAAGGTCAGTGCCCCTTCCAAGATCATTGACATTATTTTGGGGGGATCTAACATTCCCCTACTAAGCAACCATAAGGAGAAATGTGCCCTGTATGAAGTTAGCTAGTCATAGATGGCACGCACCTTCGCTCCATTACCCATACCAGTTAATGATGCCCTTAACTTCATTGATGTAGATGCCTCTCATCTCTCACACTCCCATGAAGATGTACTAGCCATCACTCTCCATGTTGGCGACTTCAATGTCAAAAGGTAATAATCAATATGGGTAGCTCTGTTGACCCTCTTTTTCATAATGTTTTTCTCAAGATGTAGCTGCCCATCTCATCGCTGCTCACCGTCCACACCCCTTGGTGGAGTCACAGGGTAATCCACCATACTAGTGCAGATATTCATCACCATTGCTCTGCTGAGTGGATGCTAAGAAAGGTAATTACCTCCTTTGAGAAATCCATGAGGGCATATGAGGAGCATGTGAATGGGGTCAATCCATCCCCCGCAAGGCTTTACGGCAAGGGTACTACTAGTCGATCATGTGAAGTGACACAACTGAATTGGTCAGGAAGTACTTGGCCTATCAATGACGATTCCATATCTCCCATCTATTGTTGTCAGATTTACAACCAATAGGCCATCCCTAGTCATTTGCCCAATGAGGCATCAACCTACTTGGTCTGTTCTCGCCGAACAAAGGTCAAAAGAAGTTTTTGACCGTTGCCATTGAATAATACTTCACACGTTGGGTGGAAGTAGAGTCCATGAGACGCATCAACGAGAAGTTGGTTATCTCCTTCCTTAAGAAGCATATAATCAGTTGGTTTAGAACATTCAAGACTCCCATCTCTGACAACGGGACCTAATTTGCTGGTTCCAAGAAGGAGTTCTACTAGGCCTTCAAAATTGACCAATACTCCACATCGGTTGCACACCCTCAATCCAACAGTTAGACGAAAGTCACCAATAGGACCCTCCTCCATGCCCTAAAGACTCGAGTTGAGAGCTTGGGTGGCTCATGAGTAGATGAGTTGGATAGCGTGCTCCGAGTCTGTTGCAAGATGCCTCGTCACCCCACAAGCGAGTCATCCTACACATTGATCTATGTGGCCAAGGCAGTCCTCCCCTTAGAGATTGGGTTCTGCAACCTAAGGGTCAAAAAGTTTGGCCGTACTTCCAACGAATTAGTAGGCTTTTGAGTGGACTTGGATAGGTTGGAAAAAGCATGTTTACTTGCCGAGCAAGAAGCTTCCAAGGTGGCAAAGATCAACAGCCTGGCATTTCAACTGCAGGGTTAAACCTTGGAGCTTCCACGTAGAGGAGTTGGTCCTTGATCGCCACATCTTCAAAAGGGGCAGGCAAACAAGAATAAACTCTTCCCCATCTAGGAAGGACCCTATCGGATCAAAGAAATCTAAGGCCCTACTACCTATCGACTTGAGGACATGGGGGGTGGGATTCTACCTTGCACATTCCATGCAGGGCACTAAGAAAGTTCTATCAATAGAACCCCTACCTGCATCATAAACCTCAAGTTGTGATCAATAAAAGATGCTTTAGTGCCTACCCTCTCTCTCTCAAACCTTTCTCCTATGCGAGCGGTCATGAGCTCTATACAGACTCTTGTTCTATCAAACCCATCTCCCACGTAGTCGGTCGTGAGCTCTGCATGGACTCATGTTCTATCAAACCTGTCTTCCACTTAGGCATTCGCGAGCTTTGCACGAACTTGTATTCTCTCAAACCTCCTCCCTAAAAGTCCGTCACGTACTTTGTATGGACTTGTGTAGTAGGTATAGGAGAGAACACTAAAGTATGGTATGACTTATGAATTCCTCTAAATACAAACTTTAAATCGACACCAGATGATTTGCTTTTATTAATCAAGAACTAACTGTGGAAGATTTAATGAAGAACTTAGGAAGTGAATGGAATATGAATGTACTAAATTATCTATTTGATCAGCAAACGAATAAATAATATACTTAAAATACATATTTCACTTAAAGTAGACATAAATGACTACATTTGGGTCAGAAATAAATTTGGAAAATATTCAATAAAATATTTTTACATACTTGACCAAAAAGACAAATTCATATTTGAAAAAGAAAAGTTCTAGAAGAAACTTTGGATAACAAAAATACATGAAAGATTTAAACTCTATCTTTGGAGAATAGCTTCAAACTCTCTCCCATGGGCACCTTTTGAAAGTATGCCTTGTCTAGTATGCAACTCGTGATTTTATGGTCTCTCACATAAGTTTAGTGATTGCACCTTTCTAAGAATTGCTTGGAGAGAGTCCAAATGACAACTCATGTCTCCTACTTAATGCAAATGGAATGGATACCCATACAAATTATTGGATTCCATTTTTTTTTTACCTCTCGACTCACCTTTCCCAAATTTTGATTTGGAAGAATTTGTTATGTTTGTTGCTATACTTTATTATAGGATTTGGAATGAAAGAAATAATATATTATACAATAACCAAGAAACATATCTCTTTGATTTTTTTACTTTAGTTAAAAGCATTTTTGAGGAGCACATTAGCTTAGCTCCTAAAGAATCAACAACGGCAACTTCTAGTCATTGAATTGACTATTGTTTATTTAGATGGATTCCAAGGAAGGAAAACACACTAGCTCATAGTCTCTGCTCAATGGGTAGGAAATTGAACAATTTTGACTTATATTTTTTGGAGAAGGATATGATTTTCTCTTAGACTTAAAAGTATGTGATGAATGAATATTTGATTTATTGGTTACAAAAAAAAAACCTTCTATCAAGGGTAGTTCCTTATTTTTCACACTATTCCTACATTTACAATTCCGCTTGCAATTTTAATGAGTGTTTTTGCAAGTAATCTTGATGGTGATGATCATATTTATTTAACTCAATGTATAGGTTTGATTTCAGGATTGCATTGGTGACATAGATGGAATACACATTCATGTCAAAGTACTGAATGCCAATCAACGCTTCAAAACATCGTGGTAGAAAAGATTGGCCCATATTGAATGTCTTATTTACATGAGATTTCAAATTGAAATTTACTTATATTCTACCTAGTTGGGAACGGCCTGCATCATATGCAAGAACTATGAAAAATCTATCGGTAAAAAAAAAAGATAATTTTCAAATATATGAGAGTAATCATATCATCACAATTAATTTTTTCTATTGTCCTATTACGTTAATAGGTAAATACTGTATTATTAATGTCAGATTCCCTCAGGCCCCGGGACTTGTTTTACCATTTAGAGGAGTACGATATTACCTGAGAGAATACCTAAGGAGTGAACCACAAAATGCTCGCAAGCTATTCGCCATGCTTCATTGCGTAAGGCTATAGAGCGAGCGTACGACGTTTTGGCTTGCAAACCAAAGTGACTGGATCCAGGACCGATATAAGCCGACGACCCGACCCTGTAGCGAAGCTTCTCAACGAAGAGGAATTCGCGTTCTCTCACCCACAAGCAACCTACCGGGATCGTCAGTTCAAGCCGAGCAGAGTGAATTCATTCTTCCAGCCCCGGCGACGGAGCAGTTATCTTAGCTGATCAGCAATGGCGGGGGTGTCCCTCAAGTGCGGCGACTGCGGAGCTCTGTTGAAGTCCGTGGAGGAGGCTCAGGAGCACGCCGAGCTCACCTCTCATTCCAACTTCTCCGAGTCCACCGAGGCCGTCCTCAATCTCGTCTGCACCGCCTGCGGCAAACCTTGCCGATCTAAAACGGTACCTACGTTCTAAACTCTCACTGTGTTTTTCTTAGCTTTGAGACAATTGGGGTTCGTGGATGATGAGGATTTAGGTATCCGAGTCTGAGGATGAGTTGTGTGAATTGCTGGTCAAGTCAATTGGATGAACTCCTTGTGACTTCTGCTTGCTCCAACTTGAAATTATGGTGTCACGAGCGTATACTTCTTTTCCATGGTAATCCAATCATAGCAAGTGCAGGTATACGATTCAAAGTGGCTGTCATGGATTTTTTGATGTCGTGCCCTTGCAAATTGAAATTTGGTGGATTGTTACTCGTTGGAGGTTCATTTAGGACGGTCTAAAGTCTACTTAGATACTGAATTGGCCCCTCAGTTGAGCCCAGTGTGCAATTGAGGTGGCTTGATAATTGACCTTTTTGGGTATGATTCATGCCATTTGTATTGCAGCCAGGGGGATAGGATATTTACTGGTACTGATATTGACAACTACCCTTGTGTAATCAAAGTCCACTCAAAGTTTGCTTTCTTGATCCTACCTCTCAGCTTGATAACTGAAACAAAAAACTTCTATTTGCTGATCCACATTTTGAAGAGGCACAAATTTAAAATTAAGATCCTTTTTTCATATAACATATGATTTTATTCACAATCGTTTGTTGGATTGGTAAATGGTTGACTCTTGGTAGAAAAAGAAGGCTTTGTGTATAAGCATAATAGTAACAGGCTCTAATGTACACATACAACTGCATTTCCTCTTGCTCCATTCCTTTAGCTTTTCACTGATTTCTGCTCCTTAATTAGAGTTACTGCTTTAATAGTTAAGATAAAAAGGAAGATACTCGGATTTACTATAAATTTCATGAAACTGATCTGATAGCTGGTTTCAGTGAGAATTTGAAAGCTAAAATTGAATATGTTGTATGCATGAACTTGAGCCTCGTAAGTACAATACTTGTATAATTGAGAGGAAGATTGTTTCTTTTTCTCTTTGGTTCTACGAAGAATTTCATTGCTTATTACTTGTGAAAGGGAACTTAGTTCTTAACATTTTCTTATGGTCAGTTTTCTTTTTCATGTGGTCATTGTAAAGGAAAGTGATTTGCATACAAAGAGAACTGGGCACACTGAATTTGTTGATAAAACATTAGAATCTGCAAAACCAATAACCTTGGAGGTGCCTAAACCTGCTGCAGAATCAGATGAAACTGTAGATGCAAGTGGTAGCTGTCATTCTGAAGGTACTTGGCTTGAGATCTTCATTTGGATGTTGTTTAGTTGCTTTATGGCTTTCGCCGATTTTGGTTGTATCACTACTAGGCAATTTTCGTCCTTGATTTCTTATAAATGATAGATGCTGTTTTTCAGAGATGATTGTGCCTGAGGTTGACAAGAAGCTACTTGAGGAACTTGAATCAATGGGTTTTCCAACAGCAAGAGCAACACGAGCACTTCATTTTTCTGGTGATGTTCCTTATTTTTTTAATTGTCTGATGAAAATGATATGTACGTCATTGTAGAGTTAAATATATGCAATATTGACTAATTTTATTACTAGCAATGAACTGGTCATTCTTGTTGTCTGATTTCTTATTTGGCTGATGTTTCTTGTCAAGCCCTTTGATGATGCAAGTTTTCTGTGTCTTTGAGACATTCTTGTCGAGTAGAAAACAAAGTGGTTATTTTGACATTTAGTAAGCAGTTTTTTAGAATGCCTTTCTCCAGTTGAATAATTAGTTGTTTCAGCTGTCTGAATAAAAATCTCTTTCTTCTTTAGGTAATGCCAGTGTTGAAGCAGCTGTGAACTGGGTGGTTGAGCATGAGGATGATCCGGAGATAGATCAGATGCCACTGGTATGGTGTTCTTTTATGATAATCTATTTGAATTGTATGACTCTTTCTTATTTTCATAGTCAAATCATAAACAATGAGTATAACATGTACTTTTCATTTACATTCTCATTTTATCTTCTTTCCCATTGTGAACTTACCAATGAGTGATGGTTTTGGGCAGTAAAATGGTCAGGTGGCTTCATTTCTCTGTAGTTGTATGGCCTAAATAATTTGTCGAAATTGTTAGAATTGATTTATGATGCAGGACCTTCTTGAATGACAATTATCCAAAGAGGTTTTTGGAAATTGTTTAGGTTGTAAAGGATTCTTTGATACTGTTCACAGATTATCAAGCTGTTGCGCATATTCCTACCTAATAATGCTAGTAATGTATGGAATTTTCAATCCATATACCATGGATTTAAGAGTTTTATATCCCAGTGCTTACTTTAAGCCCTATATTTTGCAGGTTCTTGTTACTTTGTCTTTGCATTGCTTTATAGTTTCTATAGTTTTGTTAATGAAAACATTGTGTGTTTAACTGTTATCATATGCATACATATATATTTGTATGTTTCAGGTGCCTGCCAACACCAAAGTTGAAGCTCCCATGCCTACTCTTACACCAGAAGAAGTGAAGCTCAAAGCACAAGAACTCAGGTACTAGATGATAATATTAGCGAACTGGTGACTCTCACTTGGGATAGTGTTCTTCTTTCCTCTACTGAATATCTGCTAGTTGCTAATGGCAATGGTTTGATTTCTGTTTATATTTTCAAATTCTATCAAAAATAATCCAATTGGTGTAGTACAAGATTGACGTTTGAGATGGAAGACATGGAGGGATTGTAGAGGAACACAATTGTTTGTATTTTGCATGAACTATTTCCCTGCTTAGTCATTGTATACAGTATACCTGGGTAACTCTCTTATGTATGTATAATCGAGATTCATGCATATATAATTACATAAAGTGCAAAAAGCCTCAGTATATGCATGTTGTAATTGAATGATAGACCTAAGTATCCAGATGGCAGACACATTAATTGTTAGCAATGCAACTGGTTACTGGAATTTCATTTTGGCATAATTATGGGCTAGGGGTTTCTTTTTCATTCCTCCTTGCTTGAACGAAGCCTGCAGTGCTTCCATAATGCTATATGGTCAATAGGCAGTAAGGTTGAAGTTCTTGGATGTCTTTTCAAGATCTCTCTGTTAGGGGTTAATCTAGCAAGAATGAAAATTTTAATGGGTTCCATTTTTCTCTGTAACTAATATTATAATGATCTTATGGCCTAATGACATCTAGGGAGCGAGCTCGTAAAAAGAAAGATGAGGAAGAAAAGAAAAGAGAAAGAGAAAGAGAAAAGGTAATCCTGATTTACTTTTCTTAATTACACCACAGTTTTTTCCCTCTCCATGTCAATGGTGCTTCAATTGCAGGTCTACCTTTTATTCACTATCAAGAGCTTAGACTTTCCTTGTATCTTCTTTCCATGATTCCCGAGACCAACCCCCCCCCCTCCCCCGCAACACCCCGAATTATCTCTTTTAAAGTGCTGCTTGGTATTCATGGATTTAGTACTTGTGAAGTTCTGACAAGTGGCTCGTGTTGTCGGCTTATTTTGAACCTTGGTTGTGTTTTAATTTACAATGCACACAAACAATCTTTTAAACTTGTCTATTATGTTACTAGGTTACAATTGGTTGAGTGAATTCTTAGTCAGGTCAGTTTTAGGCTTGAGATGTCTTTTGTTTTTGCAAATCATCATAGACCAGAAATTTAAGCTCTGATGAGCTAAATAGGAATGGTAATGCAAATACCTTCTTATCTGCAACCTTGAGCTCACCTGGTCCATGAGAAAGTTATGCATATGCCTACTTATCTGTAACTTGCAGTTATTGACAGTCTTTTCTCTGCAATAGTGTTGTGGACATAAATTATTTTTCTGCTTTTTGGATGAAAAAGTTAAATTCATATGGTTGGGCATAATCTAGGGTTTAAATTGATTGACAAAACAGGCAGCTTAAATTTTGTGATTGCATTCTCACTATAAGAAAATCAACACTTTGTATCTATCAAGTGGGTTATAGAATCTATTTTTGAGATCTTACTGTCAGCAGTCTGAATAATGACAGACGGGAAGGCTAAAGAAAGGGTCTAGATGGAGATTAATCTGCATTTAGTAAATCTTCCCAAACTTCATGCTTTAGCTTATCTAGAAGTCCTTTCTTGATGAGGAAATGTTTTGGCCTTTACAAATTTGGTGTGATTTTATAATCTCCCTTTTCTTAACAGTTATGCCTACAATTTTTTTTTTTTAATATTCTCAGTGACATTAATGTTCAATTCCAGGAAAGAATTCGTGTAGGCAAGGAACTCCTGGAGGCAAAGCGAATTGAAGAAGATAATGAAAGAAAAAGGTTACATTCAATGAATGTCTAGTTCAACTTGTCAGATTGCCTGTCAATATCTATATTAGTTTAGAAAAGCACTAGTTATCTTATCAACTTATTATGGTGTTTTATTCAATATTTCCTGCTAGTGCTGGCACACTTATCAATTTAAACTTGGGATGTACTTTATCACAGTTTATCGGTCACACTAATTCTCTATATCTCAGATTGATAGCTCTTCGGAAAGCTGAGAAAGAGGAAGAGCAGAGGGCTAGAGAGAAAATTCGTCAAAAGCTGGAAGAGGACAAGGTTTGTGTTCTTCTGTCCCATCAACAATTTCTTGGAAGTAGCAAAAAGTTACCACCTTGCTGTTAGACGATTTCAATGGGCTACCAATTCTGTTGGTAAAGAATATTATCTGTTGGAAGAATTAATTCAAATGGCCATTATTATTCAAATAAATACCAAATACTATTGACAGATGAACTTTTAATCTGCATATATTGGAGAATAATTAGAAATAGATTAAAAAAATGCTCCATGAAGGTATAAAAGCCAATATTCTTTTCTATCTTATTAGTCAAATAAGTCATTGTGTAAAATCAGACTTGTCCCTGTTTCTTACCCTGCTTCGTTCATCAATCTTTTTAAGTTACTTCTTTTAAGTTTGTTCCTATGAAACCTAAAAGTCTAACTATATTATAAGCTCAAATATGCTAAATCTTTAGTTATTATGTATATGGTATATCATTTTCACTTTATATTTATGTATATAACATAAAATTTTAGTTTATTCCTCTTGTCATATTTTATTTCATTTGTATAACTTAGATCAATTAGGATCATGTTTGGATATACTTGATGTGAAAGAAAATTTCCGGATATCTAGTTGTTCTAAGGGAGAAGATTAAATTACTATAGTTATGCATACTAGGAAGCAGAAGAAAATGTCATGTCATAATATGTTTAAACTTTAATATGATAAATAAGTACAATTTTCGCTTGACTTATTTAGAAAATAAAGAGGGCATTCCACGTACATGAGGTTGAATAAAAAAAATTCATTCCCAATAAAGAAAAAGAATAAAAAGAAACAAATAAAGACTTGTTTTGAAAATTGAAAGAGAAGGATGCAAATGAAAAGATACATAAGTGAATAGTTTATTTTTGAAAATAGTAAATTTGAAAATTAAATATGATCTATGTTCAGCCATTAGCTAGATAGAATGGGATAGAGGTCTAGTGTCCAAAAAGTGTACAAAATGCAATGTCTTGTAAAGATGATTGGGAGTATTTTCAAGCCAAGAAAGATGTGGATATCCCATTTGTGCTTATGTACTTTTACAGGATCCTGTTGTTGTGTTTTTTCTTTTTGGTGGTTTTTTTTGTTGCAATCTTAGTTTTGCTCAGGGCAATTAGTTCAAAGCTTCTTTTTATTCTTGTTTACTTTGAGCTGTTTGCTTTTTTTACTTTGTCCTAATTCACAGGCTGAAAGGAGGAGGAGGCTTGGACTGCCACCAGAGGATCCCACAGCTGCAAAGCCATCAGCACCTGTTGTGGAGGAGAAAAAAGTAATTAATCAACTACCGACACATTTCATATTCACTGTTTAGCTTCAAGTTGGACACCAACTTAAGCTGCTCTACTGGTCCAAATTTCAGAGTTCATTGCCTGTTAGGCCTGCCACAAAGTCTGAGCAGATGAGAGAATGCCTACGATCTCTCAAGCAAAATCATAAGGTACACCTGACTCTGGGTGTGCTTCCTCCATTTGATACTTTGATATGTGGGTGCTTTGGTGAACTGAATGTATACCTACAAATTCATTGGTCATTTATTGATATCAACACTAATCTAGGCATTGAGTAGATGATGCATATTAATAAGTTTGACTCTCTGCAACTTAAGTTGTTTATCATTTTATTGCTATATAATGTGCTGCTCTTAGGTGTGTATATTCTTACTAGGTTTGTTTATAACTTGAGAGGCTGGCTCCAGTATGAAAATTACTGATTCTTTTGCTGCTCATTAGCTGCTAATCACCCTACTTTGAACTTTTTATTTAAAATTATGTACTAGCGATCATAAAATTTGTTTCCTTTGACTGAACTAGGATGATGATGCTAAGGTCAAGAGGGCATTCCAGACTCTTCTAACATATATCGGAAATGTCGCCAAGAATCCCAATGAGGAGAAATTCAGGAAGATCAGGACGACTAATCCATCCTTTCAGGTAAAGCAATTTTTATCCACTTACAAGCAGGATCAAATAGTTGATGGATCTAACTTTTGCAAAGAGGCTCCTTAAAAGGGAAGTTTTTGGGCGGCCACTCAAGAAGTGCCATGTTGCAGGTTCTTTGATGTCATTTATGCTCCTTATTAAATGATGAGATAGATAGTTTTCCAAGGAACTTATTATTTAAATATAACTAGAGATTGACTAAATAGTGGGAAGCTTGTTCATCCACCCCTGACTGAGAAGCTTATTTTCAAATTAGATGAACCAGTACTTACTGCATTAAAAATAATAAAACCACTTGTTAGACATTAACTAATACGCAGCTTACTAGTATAGTGAGAAAACTAATATTTTTGGATCATAAATATTCTCCTGATGGTAGCAACTCTCATAATTATACTTAATGCCTTCAGAAACAGGGTCAATGAAGCTATTTTCTTGTTCTGGAATATGTGTTTTCGGCAACAAATCTTGGTTGGATTTTTTAATATGCAGCTGTTGACTGCATGAATTATAGATATTGATGGTACTTGTGGGGAAGTTTGGCACCTATATTTTCCAACACCCAATTAGTTTGTTGATGACTTTGGAATAGTTGTATTTGATTCCTTGTCCATCATAAATGAACATAAGAAAAATGATCAGTTTTTAACTAGATAGTCAAGCAATATGCTTTTAGTTCAAGAAACAAGAATATAACCGTATCTGACTTGAACCCTTTTTCTTTTAACATGAGGGCAAAAATGGTGAATTCCGTCATCCCCTGACAGTTTACTAGAAAATAATTAGCAGCCCAATTCATAGACTGGGATGTGATTATCTACATGCTGTTATACATCGTGTGATCGCATAACAGTAAGAAATGAAATTCCATGTTCAGTTTTTACTGTTTGATAAAACACTGTTTTGTTTTTGTGATGACATGGTGCGTATTTAATATATACAAAGGCCTACTTATTCTTGTGGACTTCACACTTAATAACAATGGTTAAAGAAGCAAAATTCCATTTTCTTTCTTGCTTTTTTTAACCTACATCTCAGTTGAGATCCTCGAACTGCCCTTGCAGGAAAGAGTTGGCTCGCTGAGAGGAGGCGTAGAGTTCCTCAAACTTTGCGGTTTTGAGAAGATAGAAGGGGGTGAGTTCCTGTTCCTCCCTAGGGACAAGGTCGAGATGGCCGTGCTCAACTCCGCTGGTTCTGAACTGGATTCTGCGATAAAAAATCCTTTCTTTGGTGTTCTCTGAGGTTTGCTTGGAAACTGTAAGAGCAATTATCAAGGCAAGGCCCTTTATCCAGTGAGGATACTCTGCCTAGCTTCAGCTTGTTTACGGATTGGTTGGACTTTTAGCAATTGTCGAGGAATTTTTTTGTACGTGCTGAATTTGTCGGAAGAGGCTATTTTCTAAACACTCTATTTCATGCTGCTTGCTAATTAATGATGGGGTAAGGCTCATGAAAATGCTCAAGGTAGATGCTGTAACCTTAAAATCCGAAAGGTAAAATTTCAATAAAATCTATAGAACATATAGTATCCGATACCGTTATAAATTGTAATTTATGTATCTCAAATGGGCACGGAATTTTCATCATATTTTTAATTTTAATATAAAAATTTCCATATCACAATCAAGCGCTAGCTATCTAGTGTTTATTGCATTAGTACATTATCTATATGGTATGTTAATCTTGTTAAATCTAATGTGGTAGAACACATGGACTCTACGAGCCCACAATGATAAGAGAACCCTTTTACCCCATCATCATTTTCTATTGCAAAGTTAGTGAGGGTAAATAGGTAAATGCACTATTCTTCCTCCTCCAATCCGGCGCCATCTTCTTTAATTGTTATCCTCCTCCTCCATTACTACCCTCTCCTCTTCATCTTCCATTGTTACCTCCTCCTCCTCCTCCTCTATCACTGCCTCCTCCATTGCCACCCCCTCCGCAAGTTGAATAATAGATAGAAGCCCACAATCTCCTACTCATCCATTAGCGATTTGATGACAAGTAAGAGGTCCAGGAGGAGAAGGCCAGCAATGGAGAGTGGACTCCGACTCCGACTCATCTATTAAAGATTTAATGAGGAGCAGGAGGAACAGGAAGTGGCGGCGATGGAGGAAGAAGAGGCAAAGGAGGAGGAGGATGAGGGTAGTGTGGGTGAAGGAAACCAGGAGGTGGCGTTGGCAATGTTGGAAGAGGATGACAACGGGTCATGGGAGGCACATAGCAGAGTAAGAGTGTATTTACCCACTACCTGTGTACCCTTGAAGAGTTATGATAAAGTAGTCCTTTTCAACAATCTGGGCACAAAAAAACATAATTATTGTATCAATTTTTATTCGTTATATTAAGAAATTTAACATGTCATATACGATTCATATATGAAAATAGAATGATATGTTCAATACGATAAACGATAACTAGTTAATGTATGATCAAGACACATCTAATCTCTCTGCTAGCTAGTGACTTTTAAAACACTGTTGATGGTACAATATAACTTTAATTTAATTTATCAAATTGAATCAAGTTCTTTTGAAATTTTGGTATAAACATGGAAAATGTGATCAAAATTTACACTTATTTGAGATATTTACCTTATCATAAGTGTATAATTCGAAGATAAAAAACCGCATTATTGATAATACTATATGATTATTTCATTTCCTTCTCTCTATTGAAATTTACTATATGGTGAATAATGATATTCTTCGTTATATATATATATATATATACACACATTATAATGTGGACAATAATATATTACGAAAATGTTGTAAATATCTTTTATTACTAAAAACTATGAAAAATATTTCATTTGTAAATTGAAAATATTATGTATCGTTAACATTATTTTATTCTTAAAAAAATATTGAGTTTTTTTCTTTTTATATAAGAAAGGTTGCTTTGGAGAGGATGGTCTCAACGTAGATGAGGTGGCAAGACAAGATTACAATCCCATATATATTTTATAACTTGTACATAAATAGTGGCGTGTCCTTTGAGTCAACCAACCGGATCCTGGACTGCTGAGTCGCACTTGGGGGTCCTTGAATCATGAGTTGCATGGTTACAAATTCTTCAAGCTTTAGCTGAGTCCGGCCGAGCAAGTCGAGTTCAGGGGTGATTGCTGGCTCAAATTGAACCTCAAACACTTAGAGCGAGAGAAGATCCTAAAGGGCAATGACAAGAGAGCACGAAAGTGTAATGAAAGTTTAAAGATTTCAGGTATTATGGACGTGTATGTAACCTTTTACTCATATGAGGCTGTTCTTGGTGAGACCTACTTGGTGATCTAGTGAGAAGTGTGTCTTACTATCTGCCAAATGGATCAGAGGCTTGGTTGTTAGTAAGTAGGGCAATGGATCTGACTAGGCATAAGTTCAATAGGTGATCCAATAAAGAGCGTGACAAGTGGTCTATTCGATCCTCTACGTGAAGTTGTGACTGTCCTTTGTTGATAACTCTTCTGTATTGTATTCATCATATTGTATATATTTTATATCTCAATTACGATTGAATTTTGGTCATTTTTTCAAAATTTGCGCGAACTTTTCTCTCATATCCTTGCAAACATCAACTATATGCCATTTATTGACTTTAATACAATATTTATTTTTTCATCAAATTGTCCTATGCGGCACTATGCCACACATCAATGTTACTTAATTACCGTTAACTACTTTAGCAAAATTAATACGCCACATGGAGCAATTTGATAGAAAAATGAACGTCATATTAAATTTAATAAACAATATATAGTTGGTGCGTGGTCGGGACATGCGAAAGCTTATGATAAATTTAAAATAAGGAGGGGTCGAATTTCCTACGTAATTGAGATGTTAGCCCTCTGAGACATTATATGTGTTCCCTCAAAATTCTATTTTGAGAGGATACATGCTTTGCTTTGTTTTTGTTTTCACATGGCAAGCTTGGGGGAGGGGAGATGATGTGGATTTCCTCTAGCTTGGCTGCCTTTTTTTATATTTAAGTAAAGTATTAATGGTAAAAGGGAGATATCTGGTTTCATCCATAGGAAGTGCAGTTCATTGCAAGAGCGTGTAGTAATTATTTGACGTATAATAGATACTCAAGTCAAGATTCCTCGTGACTCCTCGGAAATTTTGACCCATACTCCATATAAATTTTAACACGAATTTCATATGAATTAACAGTGCCCCTCATAGTTTTCTTCAATTTTATGACAAACAATTTCTCCGTCAGACATAGTTAAGTCTGATTTTTCAACGGCATCCAAAAGAATTCTAGTGAATTATAATTAATCAAGAATCGAATCAGATTTAGGCCGGTACCAACTAGTGCCCTTTTTCTTTTTTTTTTTTTTTTCTTTTTTTCTTTTTTCTTTAAATTTTCCTGCTTTATCCGTTCTTCTTTGCCCTTTTGTTCAACATGTGCAATGCTGTGGAACTGTGGAAGGCAGATGCCTTGTCCACTAGAGGTGGCAAATCATGCTAGTTCGGTCTTATCAGGCCGTGCCGGCACAACACGATAAAGGCTGGTCCAAGTACGACCCTTTAGGATATCGTGCTAGGTCGGCATAGCACGATAAGACGGGGGCGGTCCTGGCCTCACCCGATAGCACGATAATCTTGTTTGATCGTGGCATATCTACAATTATAAGTGATCTCACAAATAAGATTTTTTATATCCTTCAATAACATATGATAATTTATTAGGTTTTTTTTTAATTTTCCTAATCAGGCTATTATGCCAACCCGGCCCAAGGATTATCAGGCCCAACAAGTCTGATAAAATTACCAGGCCATGCCGGCACAGCAGAGTAAGCTTCCCGCACGATAAGCCCCAGCCCAACACAGTATTATCGTGCCGGGCTATCATATTGGGCCAGATTTTGTCAGGTCTAATGTCCATGCTGCTGGATGAAACTCTGGGAAATGATTGAAGGTGTCAAAATTTGGCACAGCTTGAGTATGGTACAAAAAATTGTACTTGGAACTGTGTTTTTGGGCGGCCTAAAAGATTGAATCACGTTGATACAGTCTCAAAAAAATCGTGTTGGTCTAAAGGTGTGAAAATAATTTTTACAATAAAAAATTATAAAAAAAGAAATTAATTAATTATACATATATAATTATATTTGGATAATTATTTTAATATTTTATTCACACTAATAAAGATATTAAATTAATCGATAATTATATTATAAAAAATTTATTTTAAAATATAAAATTATTTAAATTTATTTTTAAAAAAATAATTTGTGTGATCTATGTCCGGATTGAAATTTGTGGGCCCGAGATGGTGGCCATGCCAGCACGGGCCGGCCCGAATTAACAGGTTTAGAAAGACTGAACTGGAAACGGACAATTACTACCCGGAGAGAAAAAAATGGCTAAATTATATTCGGGGGACTGAATGGCAATTAACCAAAAAATTGCCGACTGATGACGTCGCCTCTACGGCCGGCCCCTTGCGGCTTCGTGCTCTCACACATACAACGGCTCCGCCACGTCGGCCCCATCGCTGATGATCGTGACTTTTTCCTCGATGTGGCTCTCTTCAATCTTCTGCTCTCCCGATCCCTTCCACGACGAAGAAGACGAGGAATGAGCAGTGAACGAACTTCAATTATCAGCTCCGAAACCCTAGAGGCTTCCAGCATCGTGCTCCAGCATTAGATCTCAACAGTCTACTTGCAGCGCTCCGACTCGTAATCATGAAGAACAAGGTACCGGATTGGCTCAATAGCTCCCTATGGTCCTCTGCTCCGCCTCCACCCGACCGTATTAGCCGTTACGACTCTCAATCTATCACCGTCGACGCGCCACCTCAAGCCACTGAGCCTCCCGTGCCGGTTCCACCGCCATCGGTTGTCAGAGAGGAGCCTCCAAATCCACAGGTGGTTAGTCCGAGTAATAGCAGAGTAGATGATGAGATCGTGAGATCTGAGCGTCCGTCTGCCGAGGAGACTTCCAGGCAATCTATGCTCTTGGCCGAGGTTAGAGCATTTTACTGGTTATTATGCGAACTTATAGGAGGAGAAAATTCAATTCATGTATTTATTGTGACGAGTATTGGGAAATTCTACTTTTGGATGCAGCTGATTACGCATATCCTCTAATTGTGCTGAATGCTATCAATTTCTGTCTGCCTGTTCATTCTGTTGGTCATAATGTTAAGCGTTGTATAATCAGGTTGCGTTTCTGATTTTGTGTGTGTAATTCTACATCAAGCCTAGTGTGGTTATATCGTTCTTTAAACGTGAGTGAGTTTTTTGCTGTTTATGCTTTGGAGTCATTTGCTGCAGAGTGTACAGACATAAGATATATTATTTTGCTGAACATTTTTGTTGTCTCTGTAGTTATCTAAGAAGGTGATAAATATTGGGGAGTTGAGGAGAATCGCATCACAGGGGTTACCAGATGGTGCTGGGATCCGATCCACTGTCTGGAAGGTAAGATGTGCTTGTTATAATTGGTAGATTTTATGGATGGAAATGGAAGTACTTCATTTAGTTCCTATTTGTCTGACCTTTTCTCCTTATGCCCTGAAAACGCAAGTTTGCAGCACATAAAGAATTATTATAAGGTGAATATGATTTCTGGGAAAATGGTCAAGATACATTACTATAATATATTAAAGTGTGTCGCAATCATGTATTGCAGCTCTTATTGGGATATTTGCCTTTAGATCGCGGACTTTGGCCATCTGAATTAGCAAAAAGGAGGTCCCAGTACAAGAACTTCAAAACTGAGCTTTTGATGAATCCGGTAGGTGAAGTTCATTGTCATATTATAGTATTAGTGTCTATGCTTGTTGATGCCTGTCAACTGTGCATGTTTGAATTTATTCCTGCTACCGATTTTAATGAGTTTTAACTGTTTCTTGACTTTCATTGGCTTAAAAATATGCACCTGTTGTGGGCCTGTTGCATTGCTGAATTGGGAATACATCATAGTATTTGATTTGTAGGACCGATTAGTTGGTTCTTTCTTATTTTACAGAGGCCTCCCTTTTTCTGGTTTATAAAACAAAGACTTGACTTTCATTCTTGTAATGTTTTCTCATCATCATATCGTACTATCATAATCAACTGATCTATGTGTATCTGCTTCTTCCTAATTATCACTTCATGCTACCAGCTCCTCTCTGCTGCTGCTTGAATGATTTCTTTGGGATACAGGATCGAATTTATGATATGAGATAATTTTTAGAAAGAATCTGCTTTTATTATATAGTTCCTAGCTGAAACTAAAGGAAATACAAAGTAAATTTAAGATACTTCTGTCATTCTCATGAATTTCAAAAGGTATGAATGACCTCAGATCTTCTTTCTCGAATAATTCATGGAGGTGTTAAATTTTTCTGTCCTCAATTTCATGTCTCTTTTGCTTATTCTTTTTTACTATAGAAGCATGGCGGGTGATATTACAAGATTCACTTTACATTGTTATTTGATGGTGCTTATTTTTTTCCCTGCTGTTTTGATTGTTTACTTTGAAAGGAAATATCTAAATGTTTCTGTGCTAGTCAGTCAGAAATTACCAGAAAGATGGATAAATCCACAATTTCAGAGAACCATGAACTGAAGTCAAGCAGTGGTGAGCTTTCAAGATCAGATTTAACTGATGGGGAGCATCCTCTAAGCCTTGGGGAAAGTAGTGTTTGGAATAAGTTCTTTCAGGTGTCAGATCATTTACCACTTGCGCTTGGGAAAAAAACTGTGTTGTTGCTTAATAGAAGTTATTTTCATTTCTAATACATCACTTTCTTTTTATAGGACACTGAGATTATAGAACAGATTGACCGAGATGTAAAACGGACACATCCAGATATGCACTTTTTTACTGGGGACTCTCTGGATGCAAAGGCCAATCAGGTTAACTTTGTCTCTTGGCTTTATTTATGTGGATGCATACAATTCATGTAATTTGATTTGACTGTTCAACTTGTCTGCAGGAGGCTCTGAAAACCATTTTAACTATATTCGCTAAGTTAAATCCTGGCATAAGATATGTCCAAGGGATGAATGAAATTTTGGCTCCTCTATACTATGTATTCAGAAATGATCCTGATGAAGAAAGTGCAGTATGTAGTTCTCTTCTTTACTCCCTTTACGAAGTTTCTTTTTATGATGGATATTCACCATCAATTTTGGGTTTGAAAAGCAAAACCCTTTGCAAAAGCATGCGTAATTGATTTTTCTGCAATCTTGACATGATTGGCCTTAGGAAAAAGGGTATACTGTTATGTAGTTCTCCTCTTCTTTATTCCCTTTACAAGATTTCATTTTATGATGGATATTCACCATCAAGTTTGGGTTTGAAAAGCAAAGCCCTTTACAAAAGCATGCATAGTTGATTTTTCTGCAATCTTGACATGACTGGCCCTAGAAAAAAGGGACTACTGTTATCATATTCCCACTTTGTGCAGTCCTCAGTTTTAACTTATGATGTTATAATTGTGGTTATACCCTCATAAATAAAAGAATCTGTTATAATTAAGTCAGTGCTCCTCCATTGGTGCAGGCCTCTGCTGAAGCTGACTCCTTCTTTTGCTTTGTTGAGTTATTGAGTGGATTCCGAGATAACTTCTGTAAACAACTGGACAACAGTGTAGTGGGAATTCGCTCTACAATTACAAGGTTGTCAGAAATGCTGAAGCAACATGATGAGGAGCTTTGGCGTCATTTGGAGATCACAACCAAAGTAAGACATACTTAACAACTTATACTTGAATTTTTCTATTGGTAAAAGTATGGTCCCTTTGTGTGCGTAGATTTCTTAAAATAGCATAAGCACAAAAAGTAAATTATCACAAACCCATGTTTTGAATTTATTCTTCACAGTGCTTTAATTTGGTTAATTCGAACATGATGGGCCTATAGCTTGAGAATGTGATTCTTGTTGGATACTTTCAACAAATATGCAATAGCCATCTGGTTTCAGGATAAAATGCCATGCAGTTCATGATAGTTACGTTGTCTAACATCTGACTTCTCCTTTATGATGAATGTCAGGTAAATCCCCAGTTTTATGCCTTTAGATGGATCACTCTACTCTTAACTCAGGAATTTAATTTTGCGGATAGCCTTCATATTTGGGATGCCCTTCTCAGTGATCCGGAAGGTCCTCAGGTAAGCATTTTGCTCTTAATTATCTACATAGAAATTGTATGCATTTGTTTCCAATTCTAAGCGAAACTTTGACTCATGATGCAATTTTTAGGGGGAAGCCATATATTTTCTTTCCAGTCTTTAAGTTGAAGCAAGATAAACAAAGAAAAAACTTTCTATATTAGCAGAGTTTCAGCTGAAGGTGCATCAAAATTTTCTGCAGTAAAAGTGGATGTAAAGCACCATATACTTGGAGCTTATTTATGGCCTAACAATTTACTCTCAATTATTAAGGTAAAACTGTGATGAGATTTCACTTGAAGGCTTAAAGTGGAATTTTCATTTTCGGACTGAATTGAACTTTGGAAATTTGTTTTACTGTGAGATTCCAGTGTGTAGGGCCTATCTTAACTTGACAGGAGTAATGTAACCTCAATGGCTGTGAGCATAGAATAAAGCACGCCAGCGTGCGTTCATTCTTGATAGTTCCTTTCTCTCTGTGGTCTACTGACTTCCTTTGACATGGTTTAATTGAGAAAGTCAGAAGGGAGTGAAACTAAGACCTTGCCTTTGTTCTTGCAATTATAGGAAACTGTGCTTCGTGTATGTTGTGCGATGCTTATCCTGATAAGGAGGCGGCTGCTAGCAGGTGATTTTACCTCAAACCTGAGGCTTCTCCAAAATTATCCATCGACAAATGTTGCACACCTGCTCTATGTTGCTAACAAGCTAAGGTCGACACCATCAGGTTAATCTTGCATCTTTGTTTCTTCTACTCTGTTTCTCTTATGGCAGCGTCCCTACACTGCTTCTGTGCTTCAAGCACTTGTATTCCTGAATTAGAGGATGCTGTATCAGTTAGAGATCTCAGCTCGTCAATCCAATTACATTTTCCATGTCCATTTGATGTGCTGAGAAACACCGGTCCTTTGTCGAGTTAATGTCTGGTTGTTGCATCCTGGACGAGTAATCTTTTATTGTTTGGCGGTTTACCAATTCGTTTGAAGCAGAAATGCATGTCTTTGAAACAAACTGGAAAGATCAATTATACCATAGGTGCCTGAACGTTGGCGAATCGGTAACTTTCACCGAAAGTAGAAGGCTGCTCCCGATTGTTCCGAGGACGTGCTGGTCTACTGACTTTCTTCTTGTTAGGAGAAAAAGGAAATCGATAGCCAGGACATCTGCATGAGGGTTGCGCCTAGAGAACCTAAGAGCTTAATCAAACTGAAAACCAAATCGAATCGGTTGTAAAAAATCAGTTTGAACTGTTTAATCATTTTTAAAAAATAATTTAAAACATTATAGATAGATTAAAATAAAATATAAGTATAATAGAAATATTTTTTAAAAGATTTAAAAATAATTAGATATATGTTTTTTTTATTATTTTACACTAAATTTAAATGTAAATAAATTTAAAGAAATATTTATAATTTTAATATTTTTCTTTTTTTTGTTTATATATATATATATATTTCATTTTCTCAAATTTTGATGTAATTTTTTTGTTTATATTTAGTTTGTTATTTTTTATTATTATATTTTAAAAATAATCCGAAGTGATAAACTAAATCATAAAATTAATTTAATAATTATGTAATAGTTAGAATTTAGTAATATAGTTTTTAAATTGAACTGAATGAACCAGGGCATTTTTAATTTTCTTTTCTTTCCTTTTTTGGATACTCAGGACATCTCCATCCTTAGTAAGGAAAAGATCACAACTGCAAGGAAATCAAGATCTTGGAGAAGGCTTTTCTTGGAAAGTACTTCGCGCTTTATGCCCCGACGTACCGTTCAGCACCTCCGCTCCCTGCGGGACAGACCAAGACTTTGAAGAGACAAGCCAATAAACGAGGGTGATGCATGATAACCATTCCGATCAAATCCCCTTTCTGAAAGTTTTGTGTGATGAGAAGAAACTGGCAGGGGGATTCCAATTTGAATTTACAAAGTCACTCCCCCCACCACCGCCCCCACACGACTACCTGTTAATTTGACTTCCATAAAGCGGGACGTTCCTTTGACTAGCATCATGGAAGTGGGAGGGGACCAATTTAAAAGGGAACAAAGAAAAATAAAATAAAGTAATATAAAAAATGGTAATTGAATTTAGAATATGTCTTATATTTAATTATGAGCAATACTATTACAGGAGCCCTTTATTAATTTTTGCACTTTGTGTATTGAATTTTCATAAGAGGAGTAGATGTTACGAGAGAAAGCATATTACTCATTTAAAAGTAGTATGTGTACATATTTAAAATTTTAAATATTCTTAAAATACATGTGCATGGAATCTTGTTTATTTTTAGATCGGGGCACTTATCATTCAGTAGAAATAGAGAGAGAAAATTAAGTACAATTTAAACTGCTGTTGACCTATAACCTTTTAAGGTGCTATTACAATTTTTTCAAGGAACTTGTAAGTATAATAACCGTAAAATTTCCCTGATCTTTATATAAAAAAATTGGTGGTGTAGATTAGAGAAAATGTTTTATATAATAGTTATATCACGTTAGCATATCATTATTTTCTTTTAGTGTTATAGTTGTAATCTTTAGGGTTGGCTAAAATTATATTAGGATTTATTGAATATTTTTTTAATTTTTAAAAATTAAAATTTTTTAATATTTGACTACTTCTCTGCCATTTGTTATGGTTGACAAGAAACCCACGACATTTATATTCAAATAAATTGTAGGATTTGTTTGATTTGCGGCTGGCGTCGAAGAGAGAGACCTGCGACCCCGTCGTCGAGTCTTGCCAGCCTGTGTCTCGACTTGAACGCGGCAAGACAAGTCAAGCTCCCCCGTGAGGTCAACCGTCCCCCGTCTCCCCATTCTGCTCCTCGACACAATCTCCACCACAACCTCTCCTCCTCGATCTCATCATTGTCGTCGTCGTCGTTCCCCCGGCAGGCATCTTTAGAGGGCTTTGCAGTCAGATGGATCGGAGCAGAACAGATTCAGCTGTTTCTTCATTGGGTGGGCCTTCCTGCGATTCTCCGGCAATGGCAGTGAGTCATTCATCTTAGACTCCAGCTTTGCAGTTCATATGTGTCAAACTGATACATCTACCGGTTTCGATGTTCATAAGCAATCATTTTCTGTGCATTTCTTGTGCTTTTTTCTTTGAGACCGACCATATTCACTCTAGCCCACTGGCTGGAGCTCGTTCGCATCTGGGCACCGTTTCCAACCCAAGCCACGGGGTGTTAAACACAGCTCCCTCAAACGGATCAACGTCCCGTGGTTTACAACTTTGTGCTTCAGATTAAACTCTGAGTGAAAGCTTCTTAGGGCTGGCCCTACATTTCAACTGTTAATCAGAGAGCTTCTACGGTTACATGTTCCTCTTCATCCATCGCACTGACTTCATGACTGGGCTCTGGAAGCCATCATAACTTAAATTGGCAACATGTTCTCCCTTGTTCATGTACGAGATGGTCTCTCTGGAGGACAATTAAGACAACTAAGATATCATTGGATCGTTAGCTGTTCTTTGTCCCTGAAAACTGTCATTTACCATTGAAAGAATATTCAGGGTACCCTTGTTAGATGACAACCCAAAGTTTCACCCTGTTCCTTTAGTAGCTTAGGCGATCCGTAGTGTTGTTCTGTGTTAAATTAGTAGCATAGGTAATTCGGAGAGTTTTTGGCCCTTTCTCCATAATTGCCAGAGATGATTGCCTTCCTTTGTATGTGTCTTTCTTACATTTATTTAGAGAGATAAACATGTGTTTGTGTGTGTATATGTCTTTCTTTTCATTACATTTAAATGATCGAGAATAATAGTTTAATCCTAGATCAGGTAATATCACTCATGAAATCCTTTTTTTTTTTGCTGATAATTTTAATTTATAAAGAATATGACAGAGAGAAGACATAATGTCCTATAAATAAAAATATGATGAAAATTTTGAATTTAATTATTATATAATTATGTCGAATCGCCTACCCATAAAGTTTTGGCACTTGGCAGCAAAATTGTACTAGAAAAGTGCAATTCCCTGGGCGTCAAACGAATGTTTAACTTAAAATATATGCCACGTGCCTTTTCAGCATACATTTCGCTGCCGCACATCCGTACATTTATTCCGTACATTAAATACCCCTTTCAGCTTTTCTCCCTGGATAGAGATGTTCACTCCACCATATCAGACAACGCTTTACACATCACACGGGGATCATCCATTTCTCTGTTTTCCTCTGCATATTACAAGCAAATAAGGATCTATGACTATAGTGGATTGATGATTTTCTGCAGATGCCTGCATAACTATGCAAAGTCTGGGGTCAATTTTTACCTCTGTTTATCTGAAGTATTCAGCTTTTTTCAGTTTACGCATGTGAAAGGCTCGTCTCGATAAAATTCAGTATCATAGGAATTCTACAATCGAGGATGGTGATCATGAACAAGCTCCTCCACAGATGGGGCATCACCACTTTGTCTGGGACTTTACATTAGTCATTCTTTCACTTGATTCTGCAGCAAAGGGAGCCTGCGCCGCAGTTCGGAAAATGGGAGAGTGAAGCTCACTACACTGTCTACTTTGAGAGAGCAAGAAGGCCTAGCACAAGCGGCTCGAACAACAGGACGGTTGCCCCTCCATCGAATGCCAATCCCATTCCCACGAGCAGCAGAACACATGCGATGCAGAACCCGAACTTAGTTCATCAAAAAGATATTGAAGCACCGAATGCTGCAGATGGACACTATCCTGCAAGGACAGAACGCCAAACAAGAGCAGAAGTCAGTAACCTGGGAAAAATGACTAATAACGCATCCCAACCTCGTCGTGAGACTGCCTATTGGGGAGACGGCACCCGTAGAGTTGAATATAAGTTTCAACACAATCCTAGCAGGCCTCGATTTGGAGGTCGTGCTGGGCATTATCCTACACGGGAGAGATACTATTCTTCTGAAAGCGGCGGTAGTACTGGCAGCATTCCTCCCCCAGCACCGCGAGGATCTCATCTTAGACCTGTCGTTGAAGGAGAGAGAACGGTAACAGTTCCCTACTTATCTATTTGATGGGCAGATCGATATGTGTAGATTGTCTCTTCCAATGCTTGTGCATGTTTCCCTGAAGCTCGACTTCCCAAGTGGCATTTAAGATGATGAGAAATGGAAGCATTACACAACGAAATATCGAACTTAAGATATATGATCATTCGCACTGGCAAAACCTTGTATGACTGGAGACTTTCTTGTGGATAATGCAGAAGAGAAATCTTAGGATGATTGATCCAATAGGACTAAGTGGAATATGAGCTTTTAAGAAATCTCTTAACAATTTCTTGGATTTGTCAAACATTGGCTTCTCTTCTTCAGGCATGGATATCAGCCTCACTTATTAGTGTTTATTCGGATTTCCCTGCTGCACTGCCTTTTAGTCCTGACAAGCTCTCCTGATGTCACAGCCGGTCCACAGAGCAGGGGCTCCGATATTCGGGGAATGGAATGTGAATGGCCCTTCTGCAGATTATGGGTTCACTCAAGCTTTTGGACAAGTGAGGGACAGAAAGAAGACCAGTACTACACCCGTGGCTGCAACAGAGGCACCTACAACGCCTTCTTATAACAGTGAAAACTTGAATACCAACAGAAGATTCAAGGTACGTTGCTCTTTAGGGGCACTCCATTTTTGTCTCCTGAGCCATCTTCCTGTTCGAACGGCTAAAACTGAGAACAGAAATGAAAAACTGCTATAGCTTAAGCCTGCAGTGAATCGGTGGTTCAAGATACTTACCATGGATTAAGTATTCTATCGAACAACATTGAGAGCATATTTGCAATTGCTTCTCAGGGAACGAAACAGACCGTCCAGCAAAAATGGGGCTGGGATCGAAATCCTGCTCTTTCGACTCTTCACTTGAAGCCTCATTTCCCTGTAGATGACAGGCAGATGAGGCTTTTAGATGAGTGTGTGGTCTGCCGCAGCTAGCTAAATATAAGTAGAATTGGCCTGAAGGAGAATCGAACACGAACCACTGCTAAGTGAAATATGGCATCTGAGCAACCAAAATGTGATGGCAGGAGGGGTTTCTGTTTGAAAACCGCAACAATGGCCGATGTTCACGATAACAAACAGTTCATTTCTAGATTTCAAAGAATTCTTGATTGACTAACTTGACCTGTCCCTGTCCCTGCTTTCTGTCCCTTGCAAGGGATGCTGGTCTCTGTGGTGCAGCTCACGGTGAGGCGCCACATCAAGCAGGCTGCCGACGATTTGGAGGCAAATGACATCTACCTCTCCACTTTTGCATTTTAAGGAAATTTGTGCTCAAATTTGGAATTTTCTTTAGATTTTATTATGTGCAATTAATTAACTTTGAGTTTTTCAGCTGTGAAGTATGTAAAAATTTCTTTGTTCTGTGGCCTGTTCCCTGCCTCTGATGAGCACGGAGCAGCAGGTCCCCTCGGGCACATGACCGAACCAGGTCATCTGGGTAGGGAGAGGGTAACAATTATCAACAGTCGATGTAACTCCAGAACTGTGCGAGAGGGCACCTTATGCACCGTGCTTACATAGTAACACCAACCAATAACAATTTAACAAATCCCAAGTTTTTCAATTATTAATTATGTTAGAAAATCTTAAGTAAATCAATAAGAACCCTTAACGAATCCTACAAGATTAAGCTGAAAAAGAACAATTAGAACCAGATGATGAAGCACTGCTTAATGTGTGATGATATTTCATTGGACAGTAGTACCACATCAATGTTTTAACTTGGTGACACAATCTCATAAGATACTTTGTCATCGTGAAGAATGACAAAAAATATGATAGCTGCCCGAAGAATAACTGCCTGGAACGGTTTCATGTACATCATTGCTTCTGTCTTCTTCGATTTCTTACTCGTTCCTCTCATTTTTCATCTTCAATCCACCTCCACAATATTTTCCTCGTTAGGACCAGTTCACAAATTCAAAATTCGGATCTTATCCTGTTAGGCATAGGAACCAGGATTCATCCGGAAGTCATCATTCTACAAGTTCCTAAGCATTGTCAAACATGTCCCCCCCGTTTTTTTTTTTTTTTTTCTGAGAGCAACTAATGCTTCTCCTGTTGTCTTCGAGGCAATGCTGAGCTAGGATATCAACGCTTTCCGCAGCTAGCCCAAGTAATTGGCACACAAAGCAGCTTTTGATGAGGAGGACCATTGAACTAACCACAATGTCAAAATAGAAAACTTCGGTGATACTCCTAATGGATGGTCCAGGGTATTTTCTAGCTGACTGCTGAGCTTTGCTTGGCGAGCTGCTTCATGGTCCGGTATCTGCCTCTTCTGCAAAGGCAGCAGCTCCATGGATGATTCTTATAGAAAGTCTAGTCATAAGATGAAACAATTTCCAAACGGAAAACAGCAGAGCTAGAGAAATGACAACCAGAATCATAAAGTTAAGGAAAATTTGAACACAGAAGTAAGCACTCACCAGAACCTTCATTCCGCAAAATCATCTCAGAATCGCCAGTCTCATATATAGATGCTAGTAAGGATTCAGCAACATTATTCAGTTCACTTCGTTCCACAAATTTATTCACTAGTAGGCCCCAAATCTCCTCGTTGGGAACACATCCATCAACCATCATGTCCTCGACAATTTGACCTGCTCTTTGCAGATCTCCTTGATTGCAAAAAGACTTTGCCAGCACATTGAAACTATTAGAATTGACTGAAATACCCTTAGACTGCATGCTCAGGTAAAGCTGAAAAGCCCGGTTTGGATCTCCATGAATAGTCAAACCTTCAATCACTTCATTGTAGGTCCTTACATGAATAGACCAAGTCAGTCGGTTTGGAGTTATCTTTCCAAGCACCATCTCATCAAGGAAGTTTGCAGCCTCCACAAACCTTTCCTTGCTACAGAACCCATTTATGATTTTTCCATACAACCCTGCATCTGGTTTCAACCCTTGAAGTTTCATCCTATCAAGGATTTCAGAAGCTTCTTGGACCTTACCTTCCTTACACAGCCCATTGATCAATGTACTATAAGTGATCATGTTAGGTTTTTGTCGCTTTCGAATCATAAAATCTAGCAGCTTCACTGCTTGAGAAGATTGGTTATTCTTGCATAACCCATCCATTAGGGAGCTATAAGTGAACACATTTGGCTCAATACCCTTGCCCACCATCTGCTCAAACAACTGAATAGCATCGTTCAGATTCTCTGACTTACATAGCCCAGTCATAAGGGAAGTGTAGGTGACAATACTAGGAGAACAACCCTTTCTCTCCATCTCTTCAAAAAGTCCCTTTGCATCAGCAATCTTGCCAAATTTGCACAAACCATTTATTAATGTTCCATATGTGTATATGTCAGGATCATACCCCTTGCTGGGCATCTCATGAAATATCTTATGAGCAGAATCCAGTGTTCCACTATTCTTGCATAGGGCTTTTATCAAGATATTAAAAGAAGCAACCGTGGGAGAAAACCCACTCTCTCTCATGTACCTGTAAAACTTAAAAGCGACTTTTAACTGGTTCTCCTCAACGAGAATATCAAGAACTGTGATGAAAGATTTCAGTGTAGGTTGGCAGTCAAATTCTTTCATCTTGTGGAAGACACGCATAGACTCAAGAGGTCTATGAACCCGCCCATAGCCCCTGCAAATGGAGAGGAAGACGTCTTCAGAAATAGCACAATTCTCCTCTCTCATCTTGCCGAGAAGCTCCTCTGCAGACTTAAACTGGTTCGCAGAGACTAATCTTGATATCATCAGACTGAAGGTCTTGTCATCATGTCGGAAACCATTACTATACTCAGCAGTTGCAGAGTCAAAGATGAGAATTGCTTTCTCTATGTCTCGTTCTGCCCGTAATAGCTTCTCAACTTGGGAAGTAGTAACTCTTTTTGACCACCTGAATGTCCTGCTAGCCATTTTGGGAGGAAAAAGACTGCTGGACTAGCGCATCTCAAAACTTCCCATATTTCAGCTGCATCAAAGATGGCAGACGTGTAATAAGTTAACTAATGTTCCTGTGTAGCAGTTAGGTATAAATAATTCAACCCTAACTGGCAAAATAAATCAATCGAACCCCATAATTAATCCCAAGATATTAGCATCGAAGTCCAGAGATGTTGACCAAATGGTAAAGGAACTCACGCAAGAATGCCCAAGAAAATATTTGGTCTAACCTGAAACTTCCTTGGGCATTTCCTCAAACACCTAAACAACATAAAGTGCTTGGAAATTAGTCTTATAAAACTCCGGTCCCAGAATTCTGTAAAGTGAACTTCAAGAAATTATTTTCAAGGAAAGCACGTAAAATGGAAACTACAGGCAACGTTTCTGCCTCGTACGAGGCCAATCTTCTTAACAGGCCTTGCTCCGATTCGTGGGGCAAACACAAGCTCCACGAACTTATCCTCAAATGCTATCAAAGCGCAAGTGAATAGATCTAATCCGACAGCTTATGCCCTATTCCAGCACAGTTGCCCGATTCAATCGCTTTAACCCTAGCAATCAATAACAGACTCACAGTCTCGCCTTCTTCTCCAATTCCCGGATTTCTCAGGTAATAAATACAATCACAGGAGAGCGAAATTCCCAGATCAATCAAGCAACGACTCAACAACAGGATCTGAGAATCGGTTATTCCAGTGAAAGAAACAGGATCAAGAAGCTTACGGAATGCTCCAAGTTATACCTGATCCGGGGAAAGTTCAAACTTTTCATGTAAATGAGATATTATATATACATATATATATACATATATTACGTTTGTCGTGCACCGATCGAGCAGTAATATAATATATATACATATATATTACGTTCAATTTTTTTTTATCATATTTTAATATTGTAATATTTCATTTTCAGTCACATTCCCCAGTAATCCAAAATACCTTTTTGTTTTTTATATGGATGAAGTGAAACGGTAGTAACCGTTAATTTATTAAATAATATATTATATAATTTAAGATAAGTTATTAATTTTCATATTCCGAAAGTTTTTAATCTTGAACCAGCAATCCAAAATACTTGCCAAATTCCATATTTTCAAATTACAAACCACATTATCGCTAACCTTGCATGGACACTCCTCAATCAGCAACTTTCTTCTCTCCCAGACAACAGTTTGTTGCCGAGGACACAGCATTGGAGACTCGATCATCCTAACGACCATATTTTACATTTCGTACAAAGGAATAAGTTAATTTTTATCAGCAAGCATACTGACAAATTATGCTCAAGTTGTCAGCTAGGCAAGAGTAGAAAAGTTGCCTTTTGCTTTATCAGAGTCTCAAAGTTTTTCAGTTCTAAATAATGTACTTTGTGATTTATGGGGACCATCCCCAATTTCCTCATTCCAAAAATTCAAAGTTTTATGCAATATTTGTGAATCACTCAAGGTTTTCTTTGCTATATCCTATGCAAAATAAATATTACCTTTTTGAAATATTTGTTACCTTCCAAAAATATGTCAAGACTCAATTTGATGAAAAAAATAAAAATATTCTAGTATAATGGAGGAGATGAGTTTTCTAGTCGTGAATAAAAGGACCACTTTATCAATTGTGGCATTCATCCTCAAATTTCTTGCTTAGGCACTCTGAACAAAATGGGGTTATTGAAAGAAAACATTGCCATATTGTTGAAGTTGGGCTCACGTCTCTCTTTGAGGCTTCCATGTTATTGACAACAAAATGGGGTTGAGGCTTTTTTCATAGCAATTTTTTTTTTTATTAATTAACTACCCTTCATAGTATCAACAATGAACAGTTCTTTTGTTACTTTATATGGCAAAGAACCTTACTATAGTTCTTTTTGGATGTTTGCCTCTCGTTGCTTTCCCTATCAATGGGATTACATGAAGAACATATTTGATAGATGCTCATCACCTTGCATTTTTTGAGCTACAATGACAAGTATAAAGGTTATTGTTGTCTACATCAAACCATCAGATGGATTTATATTTCAAGACATGCTATCTTTGAGTCTCATTTTGCATATGCATCGACTTCTTGTCCCGATGCAGTTCCACACCACCTCTAGAATGACAACTCAGCATGGCTTTTGAGCAAAATGTCAAAACAGCAGTGCAATGACTCAAATCAAGCCACTCCAACCCAATCCAATGATGCAAGCCCTTAGCTCTAAGTCTCATATGGAAATTTGAGCCCCTTAGCCCAACAACATGCATCAATCTCACAATCCTGCCCAATGTCATTAGATAGCTCGTTGACATTATCAAGCTCCACCATTTGGCTTCCTCTTGCATCACGTCCAACCTAACAGAGTTGGGTTCTTCTATGCCTAACTCACCCGCATTCTCCTCTACTAAACCAAATCTGCCTGTTACTCCATCTAGCTTTACTCCTCCTCCAAACTCCATCGTTGATCTGAGCTTACTAGATGCATCTACACCAACTTTAACTACTGCTCCTTCTCATCCAATGGTGACTTGCTCTAAAGCTAGCATCTTCAAATTGAATCCATGGTATGCAAATTTGGCACTTTCCAAGCTTCCTTATGAACCCAGAACTAATTCTTTGGCACTTAAGCATCCAAGTTGGAAGGCTGCCATGGAGGATAAGATGCGGACACTTCACCAAAATAATACATGGACCCTCATTCCATGTAGTAATTCCATGAACGTTGTAGGCGATAAATGGGTTTTTTTTTTTTTACTAAACTCAAAGATGATGGCACTCTTGATCGTTTTAAGGCATGGTTAGTTACCAATGGTTTTCATCAAGAAGAAGTTGATTTTTTGGAAACCTTCAATCCAGTTGTGAAGCCCAACACTATACGCATTGTGCATGTTGTTGTCACAATTCATGGGTGGCCTACTCACCAACTCGATGTTGGCAATGCATTCTTACATGATAATCTCTCTATTCCTATCTACATGGAACAACCTCAAGTTTTCTAGACTCAAATCAACCATATCATGTATGCCTTTTTCATCGGGCTCTTTATGGTCTTAAACAAGCTTCTCGAGCATGGTTCGATAAATTCAGCGATTTTCTCCTCAATTATGGCTTACTATGTAAAATGGCTAATCCATCTCTCTTGGTTTGTTATTCACATAGTCACATCATTATTGTCTTACTTTATGTGGATGATATTGTCATTATTGTGTTCCCCTTGTTTGGGACCTTGCACAAGCTTTTCTCTATGAAGGATCTTGGCCCACTACATTTTTTCCTAGGCATCGAGGTTTCACAAAGTCAAGATGGTATGTTTCTTTCTCAACAAAAATATGCCTGTGATCTTCTTGTTTGGGCTTCCATGCATCAATGTAAACCTATCTCCACTCCATGAGCCTCGAAGATGCCTTCTATGAGTTACGATGATCAGCCATTTGCTGACCTAACTTATTTCCGAAGTATTGTTAGGGCTTTGCAATATCTCATCCCAGCGTGCCCTAATTTATCACTAGCAATTAATATTGTTTGTTAGCATATGCGCGCCCCTACGACGCTTGACTTTAAGAATGTCAAGCAAATTCTCTATTACATCAAAGGTACTACACGCCTTGGACTTTGATTTTTGGTGCATAGTAGTCTTGCTCTTTTTGTCTTTATCAATGCTGATTGGGTGGGATACAGATTCACTCACCACTCCACCTTTAGTTTCTACACATTTCTAGGGGCCAACTGCATCTCTTGGTGTGTGAAGAAGCAACCTATAGTTGCTCGTTCAATGATTGAGGCCAAATATCAAGCTCTTATAACCTATAGTTGTTTGTTCAACGATTAAGACCAAATATCAAGCTCTTACTTATGTTGTTATAGAGCTCATACGAATTAACATTTCAATATTGTATTTGACAACCAATCGTCTTCCATGCTCGTACTAAGCACACTGAACTAATAACGATTTTGTTTTAGAGAAGGTCTCCCTTGGTTCCATTCTCACACAATTTGTGCCCTCCTCATTACAAGTTGCCGACATAGTCACCAAACCGTTGTCTTGAGATTTGTTTGTCACTTTCAAGACCAAACTTGATCTTTGGTCAAACCCAAAGACTGGTTTGAGGGGAGTGTTAAACCACCCTATCAACCAAATGCACCAAAGACCTGTTTGAGGGGGGAGTGTTGAATCATCCTATCAACCTAATGCAAATCAAATCAAATCTTATATAGAAGGTTGTCACAAAAGGGAAAGTCAAGCAAATCTTGACACTCAATGAAAGGGATAAATGGAAATCGATTAACTTAATTCCTATCACAATTTGATTGCAACCTTTTTCTATGATTGTTTTCTTTCCCTCTATAACTGAAATCCCTTCATAATATATATTCACTTTGTATCGAAGGCGTAAAAACATGATTGAATAATAAAAGAGACAAAAGAAGATCTCGTATATTTTCTTACATCTCCTCACATAATTCTGGCATGACAGGTCTGTTACATATCAAAATAGAACGAAGAATCCAAGGAATAAGAGAAGAAGAAGAGAGAGACAGGGGAGAAGAAGAAATCACGGAGAGATAGAGGGAATAAATTTCATTCATCATTCAGAGTGGTAGAAAATGCATGACCCGTGTGCCCCGCCCTGCCCCGTCTCGTCGTGCCTGGCAATGGTTTAGGCTTTACTCGCCTCGTACTAGGACAAGTCAGGTTGAGCACAAGCCACCTCGTTTCCCTATCACATCAAATAATATAGGATTTTCCTATTATGTGCCCAAAGAATAAATAATCATTCATTTCCATATATATTAAAATGATTATTAAATGTATTAATCACAATTTTTTGAGTATTTGATATACCCTTATACTAGGATATAATTTGTATTTAACCAATTCTTTCTTACCAAATACAAAAGTTGCCATTATTAATTTACTATAAAAGAACATTTGTATATTTTAAATGCTTAATTACACAAAAGTTACAATAATTAGTTTTTATATTTTTAGGGTTTATTAAAGTTTTTAAGATTTAATTTTTATTTTGAATTTATGATTTTTAAAAATTTTAAGCTTGATTTTCAAGGATTTTAGATTTTTACAATGTTAAATTGAGAATTTATGCTATTTTAATTTTTATAGATTTAGAGAGATAATGTTAATATATTTATTTTTGTAATTACATTTTCTTACCACTTGTAATAGGTATTTTGTTTTTAAATTGTAATAAAGGAGTACTTTTGGTATCATAATTATAATAACCTATTAGTTAATAATAATTAATATATACATATATATATAAGGATATGATTGCTTATCATGTGCCCTTAGATATACATGATAGATAAATCCAATATTATAATACACCATTTCCACCTTTACTAAATACAACAATATCAAATCACAATTCACTTTACCTACCAAATACAACGTTCCCTGTAATTTAATACTATAACAGATCAAATACCCACAACATGTAATTCTCGTGAAAGGTGACAAGATGGAACATGAAAATCGACAGTGCTCAAAATTCATGAAGGGTATGTTTGTTTGGTTGGTCGGAATCAGTCACAATTTTATAGAATTAGATTATTATGATGCTCTTTTACATCATTTAGATGTAAAGCGTGGCCATAATTATCTTTCATGGGTCAAAAAATTATTTCAGGCTACCGCTACTTCTATGTAATCACTTTACAATCGGGATGGATGGAATTGTGAGGGTAATACAATGCATACATATTAATTTTATATAATATTATAATATTATATTTCTATTTACATTTTTTTCAATAATTTAAAATATTTATTAAACACAATAATCTTAAATTATAATACATTTAACCCCTAAAAATAACATTCCTCTATAATTTAATTTTATACGATAATCTAACAATACAACAATCCAAACACACTATAAAAACATTAACTAGATCATAATAATTAAATACACATAGCATTAGACTCGACTACAAAATGTAAAAAACTAAAGTATCCATATAAAGTAAAAAAAAAAATTCAATCATCCCCAGTAAAAGTATAAATGACAACCCTATGAATACAAATACGGTGCGAACACTTTTTCGACTTTGGCAGAAAAATGTCGCTACGCCACTTGACCCTCAACCGTCGTGACAGCCAACATATGGTGAAACCAGGCTTTCCACATATATCGTAGCGTGCTCCCAATCAGCATCATGGATGGGAATTATCTTCAAAGTATTTTCGTCCGAGTTAAACAAGAACAGTTCTCGCCCATCAACGTTGAATACTATCTTTCGGTTCTTGGTGTAGCATAGCGGTATGGCCCAGTATTTTGATGGTAGTACTACCTCGATAGAAACGTTGAACAGTTCAGTCCACGACTCCTTCTTCCCATATTCATTCATTACCCAGGCCTTGCAATAGTCCCATTCTAGTTCATATGTAAACAGACGAGCTCCATGAACCCCTAGTCGCCCCAATCTTACGTCTGGATCAACATCGGGCAAGGGCAATACTTCCATAAACTTCTCTTCAGCCAGATCAAATGAAACTATCTTGCAGACCCTCTTACTGTGGATTCCTGGTTCCTCGAGCCAGTGCACAGCCCCATTCAGATAAATCCCACTCTCATAGGGTGCGGCGACACGACCATTTGGAATCCTTCTCCAGGAACTGGGTTTTAGTGCGAAAATCTCCATTGCAGCTTCCTTGTAACCATCCCCAGAGATGACGTACACACCTTGAAGGATCTTGTAGTCGTCCGTCGCGGGATCATAGCCAAATCCGTGAAACACAGTATCAAAGTCTTGGATGATGAGGTTGGATTTGGGTATAATCCTGGATTGTCTGGTCGTCGGATTGTATAACATGTATCCCCCGTCACAGGACAGACACACCAGGCCGTCGCAGCTCCCGACAAGCATGAACCAGTCATATGGATCCTTCCGCGGGGTATGCAACTGCACTATGGTGCTGTTATATTCTCCAACATCCACCGTTTCGTAGTCATATGGATCCGTCTCCGGTGGATTCAACTGCACCATAAGGCGATCATGTTCTCCATCATCCAGTGGCTCGTAGTTGATTGTTTGAAGATACCCGCCCTTGATAATCCTCTGGATGGAAGTCGGGTTACCTATGGTCGCCCGTTGGAGCTGAATCTTGGCGAACTTTGGTTCCGAGATCAGAGAGCACCACCGCTTGCTGACGCACTTGGATTGCGCCACAAACTTGACGGGCAGCCGCGAGAGTATCTCGAAAATCAGTTCTTCATTGAGTCTTTCTATGGAATTCGATTCCATTCTGTTCTTTTATGGGTTTCTGAGTTCTAGCTTGAAGAGGGAAGACCTAATTTATAGATGAAGCAACTCGATCAAGGAGATTGCTGAGTACGCTGCGGACTACTCTGCAAACTTGCAATGCCGAAGAACAAGTCAAAATGTGCATGACAAGCTCGAGAATGGTGAATTTTCCCTATTGTCATTAGTTCTCTCGTCCTCTCCTTCTTAAAAAATATATATATTTAAGAGATTATTATATTTTAATAAGCTGATTTGTCTTAAATTTGACTTTATTATGATGCATTAGAATTTTGGTGTTCAACCATTTACGGGCACATGCCTATATATATATAAATGAGGAGTTTATATCTAATCAAATTTAAACTGATTGGATATTAATATTTACTGTTTTATATGACATAATTTTTTATCTTAATTATCTTATATGAATGGATCTGCGCAGACTTTGGGTCCGAAACCAGAGAGCACCACCACTTGCTAACTCACCTGGATCGCACCACGGACTTGACGGGCAACCTCGAGAGTTCCGAGTAGGCCCCTGTGCTGACGACCTGTTAAGCCAGAGAAGAAGTTAAAGCGTCCATGACAAGCTTGGCAAAGTTGAATTTTTCCCATTTTTATTTCAGAGAATTTTATTTTCTGACGAAATCAAATATGAACTTGTTGAGGTGCCTTGAAATTTTGATATTGGATTCAATTAAATTTACTGTTTGGATCTCTAACATTCTGCTTTCAATTTTATTTTCTTCCAATGACTTTGTGCTGTCGATTTTTCCATCGTCTTAGCACGTAATTTTGGTTGCCGGAGGTTAAAAATTATTAATTATTATTTCTGACGGGTGGCACACAACTATATTATATATAAAGACCTTCACAATTTAATTACTGTATCATCCAATAAAAAGAAATTTTAACTTTTTTTTAAGGAATTATAATATAGATAGCAACTTTTTTTTCTAATAAAAATTATTAGTGTAATATATAAAGTTAAATCATTCATCGTAAAAAATTTCATATATATATACACACGCACACACACATAAGAAGTTAGGTGTGGAAAAATCAAAGTATTTCTAGATTAGAAACTGTCAAACAACATGTAAAGACAAAAGATAGATGCAGAAAGAGGAATTGAATTCAATGGAGTGGCTTATCTTTTATCAGCTTGACAATAAGTGGGCCCGAAATCGTTCATGTCTCATCAATGAGTGTCTCGTGTACATTTAATTTTTGCTTTTTGAATGAGAGATTTTTATTTGTGGCACATTTCACACTTTAATAATTAAAATATTATAAATTTAATTTTTATTATATGATTTCTCGTACCCCTAATTCCACTCTTTCTTCATCATTTTCTAAACTCATCTGCCTCCTCGAATTTAAAAAGATTTTTCCTTTCTTTGCCTTTTTCTAAAGTTATTATCCTCCTTTATTATCCAAAAGAAAAGGAAAGATAATTTTTGCAATTTTATACTAACTATATTTATTTATTTATCATTCTTGTCTCTGACTTTCTCTTTTCTCTGTGACACCCTAACCCTTATTTTTTTCTTCTTTTAAATAATGTAGAAATTTAATAAATATAAAAAAGGATAAAATAAACTAGGAGCCGAATAATAAAATTTTCTTACAAATATTTTATGCTTTATCATTTAAGTATAGAACTATTAATAAAGAAGATATAATAATATAAAAATCAAAAGAAGATATGTAGGATAAATATCCCATAGTACTGCAAACTTTGCCAAAACTCTCTATTCTATTATAAATTAATTTTTTTGCAGGTATGACTAAACACTTTCATTTTTTATTATTTTAATATAAAATTAATCTTATGCGACCTCGGATTTCACTTACCATATCAGCATCTATTTAACGGTTTGTGACATTTAGCACATACATAAATTACAGGTTTTACGACTTCTTGATAAAAAAAATGACGACCTAGACTTTAATGTTAAAATGTGTCAAAATTTTAGAATTTATACTGTAATTTTTTCGATCTAAATAAATAAAATAACTTTGTAAAATTGTAAATAAGATAGAGACTTACCATGTATCATCCATATATATTGGGACCTAATCCCTTTTTTTGTCATTTGTATGCCGATATTCAAATCACTTCCCCGGCAATTTGGCCCGATAAAGTACAAAATAAATAATTTTAATTCGAGAAAATCCCATGACTATTAAAATTATCATTTATGTAATAATAATAATAATAATAATAAATGATATCTTTGAACAGACAATGGCGTCACGAAACAGCTGGGAGTCATTAGCCATCAAACCACGGAATCCTATGATTAAGCATTGCTAATCTGAGGGGTGGCTCGGCCCTATATCTCCGGCCGAAAAGAAAAGTCAAACCAACAGATCTTTCGTCGAAACGGTGCTCTACAGCCCATTATTCTTTTATTTTTAATTATGAATTTCTTAAAAAATTTCTTAAAGTTAGGGATATGTTTGGATTGATGGGTTGAGAGAGGTAAGGGCGGGCGGATTCAGAAATTTCTCATTTTTGGTATTTTATTTATGAGAGTTATAAAGAGAGGTTTGAGAGGATGAATTATTTATCTATAACCCTAAAACTTCCCCCCTCCTCTTTAACCCTCTCCTCCAAAATCCCTCAATCCAAACATAACATTCGGTGGCATTTGTTTGGATTACAGCGTTTAGCTGTAAAGTTGATTGTAATCTAATATTATATTAATTAAAATTTTATAGCGTAGTTAATAATCACTTTACATCTAAAATACGAAGAATTTTATAATCAAGTTTATAACAGATTTATTCATACTCACTAAATTTTACAATTAATTTTATTTTTTTTAATAATGTAAAATTTTACAATGATTCAAATCTCTCCTATAATTTTAACTTTTTCCCATAATCTAATAATAATCGAACCAAACCACTACTTAATAAAAAACTCCTATTATTGTTCTTCTTTGCGGACTGTATATCATGTCTTTGATATATTGTAGTCTTAACCTCTTTGGAAACAACAGATGATATCTTCAAGAGATATTCGTGTGTGCTGATACTCTTATTCTATATACCCAACTAGGATGACTGATGACTCGACATGGCGGTCGGCCTCCATGGGTCGTCCCTCCAAATGGCCACACTAAGGCCCTCCATGAGTCACCCCGCTAGGACGACACCAAGTTGACGTCACTCGTGGTCTCTGCAAGTCGTCCTATCTGGATGACCACTATCTCGGTCCCTCCCAGATCTTAGAAATCGACCTTGGCTCTAAAGCCATATATGACCGGTGCCCTCCATGTTGCCAGAGATGTTTTCCCCCAAAAATGATCAAGTTGCTCATATTTGGTTATATCGGACTATACTTGATCATATTAAGTCATAACGACTTTCACTTATAAATAACTCGAAAGATCTAAGAAAATCACTATTTAAACTCACTCACACACTCAACTCTCTCTGGCTCTCATACTCTCCTTTTCTCACACTCTTACTGGCTTATCTGTCATTGAGCCATTCCAGGCAACCAAGTCCGGCCTTGGCTTCTTACAAGTATCCTGTTACGGCCATAAGCTATGAGCCGGAACAATGCGTATTGCAGGTTGTACCTCGTGACTGCGAGAGCGCATACGTACTTATGCGGGGCACGTGGAGAGAAGGTTTGTGGTCAGGAGGCTAAGCTGGACAGGAGACTTGCTCAAGCAACCAAGCGGAGTGGTGCAGAGCAAGGACTTGGTGGACTGAAGGCAAGTGTCGTGGCCTTGGGGTCGATGTTGGTCGACCAATGCAAGGTGGATGATCGCTAGACAGCCTAGGAACGCTAAGGCATGAGGGGAGAGTGATCGAGAGGCGCTTGATCACTTCATGCCAGGGATGATCGAAGGAGCCATGTGTTGCTAGTCGGCAATAGTGCACGGTGGACGAGTGGAGATGAAGACACGCAAGTGAAGTCTCTATCATGCAGGACCTGATGATTGAGTGTGTGGAGCGTGACTACTCACAGAAGGTGCACAGGATGCTATGGAGCGCAGGATCGGTGCTCAAGGGATAAGGATCGCTGACACCAACATGGAAAGGTTCGATTGTTTCCATATGCAGAGCGGCTGGTGATCAATCAAGAACCAAGTGGGGCGCAGGTGTCTAAGTGCGTCCGAGAAGCTGTCCAGGTGGGACGAACATGGTCAAGATAGAAGATCATGTGATAGCAAACAATCCGGGAAAGTTTCTGTAGGAATATGACAATCAGTCTGTTATGGAAACAATCCTAGAGTGATTGGACAGATTGGAAACCTAATGGAGTGAATCAAGGGATTCGGTTGTGTCAGTTGCCATATCGGGTTTGCTAGGCTCCTCTATATAAAGGGGGTCAGTCTCATTCTCAAAACAACAACCGAGAGGCACAACCCAAGAGAGGGAGAAACCACAAAGGTCTCAAGACGTCTCAGAGAAGAGAGTCGAGGAGAGTAGCTAGAGAAATCTGGGAAACACGAGGGAAAGCGGAAGAGGCAGAGCATAGAGTTGCTACTGCAAGTTGTAGCTCAGCAGTGAGTGGGGAGTGAGTCCCATCTACCCTTGTAATGCCTAAGTGTGTCAGGTTAGGGTGTGTCGAGTGAGGAGTGTAAGCAGCACGGTGGTCGTGAGGCATATACTCGATAAGCTGAGTGAGTTTGCTCTCGTAAAGGGTTTTTCATACTTGTACAACTGTAAATACAAGTGGAGTTTTCCCTTTGTATATTGCTCGTGTTCTTTCCTTGTGGTGTGATCGTGTGCCAGGTGACACCAAACCTCGGTTGCGAGCGGGGGCTGGTTTGCAGGTGGAGCTGTCAACGCCTAGCGGGGTGCGAAAAATTTGTGGTCCGCATTGGCCCCGTGAGAGTTGGTATCAGAGCTGGTTGGTCCAGGACGAGAGCCCGTTGGTCCAGGACAAATTGGTACCATAACTAGTTTGTCCGTGACAAGTTGGTGTCGGAGCCAAGGTTTGTGATCGTGGTATCAGAACACAGTGGTTCGTGGCAATTGGTACCGGAGCCACGTTCGTGCCAGTTGGTATGAGTTGAAGGTCTAGTAACGCCTAGGAGGAGCTTAGCGGTATCAGAGGAAGGTTGACTGTGAAGAACGTACTGCTTAGCTAGTCGTGCGAAGGGTGCCAGGAGTCTAGGTTGAGAGAACCTAGAGGTGTCCAAGCGAAGCTGGTGGCCACGACAGTACAACCTGTAGCAACCGTGTGGACCCGATCGATGGAGGCGATGCGAGAGCGTGTGCAGGCTCTTGAGGGTCAGATTGCAGATGTCACAACTAGGACTCCTTCAATTGACAGATTGGGGGAGCAGATTTCTGCCCTCGAAGACAATGTGGGCAAAGGCGATGATCTCGGCGGAACGCTAATAGACATCGTTAAGGCATTGCGACGAGAGCTCGATGCCTTGAAGGACGACATGGTGTTGGTCAAGTGGCAGTTGGCCACACAAACCACGAGTGGGTCGGCAGGTGAGACTCGTGGGAAGATGAAGATCCCTGAGCCAAAGTCGTTCGATGGTTCTTGGAGTTCCAAGGAGTTGGAGAACTTCATTTGGGACATGGAGAACTACTTTGTCGCTACAAAGGTTCCAAACTTGGAGAAGGTAATGATCACAACTATGTATTTGGCTAGTGATGCTAAGTTGTGGTGGAGAACTCGTGTCCAGGATGCAATCAGTGCTGGACGATCCAGGATTGAGACATGGGAGGCCTTGAAGCGGGAATTCAAGGAGCAGTTCTTACCAAGCAACAGTTCGTGGGTTGATCGGGACGCGTTGGCCAAGCTGAAGCACGATGGCTCTGTGAGAGAGTACGTGAAGAAGTTTAGTTCCCTGATGCTGGATGTCACTGACTTGTCCGAGACGGACAACTTGTATAACTTCTTGAAGGGCCTACAGCCGTGGGCATAACTTGAGTTGAGAAGGCAGGGCGTGAGGGATTTACCCGTTGCCTTGACTGCAGCAGATGCGCTGGTGGATTTGCATTCTGCTCAGCAGGAGGACGGATCCAAGGGGCAGGACAAGGTGCAGGAGAAGAAGTCAAGAGCGAAAGGCAAGTATGGTCAACCGGCTAGGACTGAAGAGGACAAGGGAAAGGCGGTCAAGGGTGGGCCAAAGAAGGACTCCCTAACTCGCCAAGGATGCTTCATTTATGATGGTCCTCACCATGCAAGAGAGTGCCCGAAGAAGAAGAATGGAACGGGTACAAGTCAACGGCAGGAGGAATCCGATGAAGAGCCGATGGAGAGGGCGGCTACACTTCAGTTGCTGAGTGCATTACGGACCGAACGCCAAGGAGATCGCTACGACTTGATGCACATGAATGCTGTGATAAACGGCATTGAGATGGCAGCATTGGTAGATACTGGTGCCACAAGCGTGTTTGTCTCTAAGCGGATAGTGGCAAAGTTGGGGTTGCAGGTGCAACGGTGCCCAAATCGTGTGAAGGCGGTGAATTCTCGGAGCCAGCAGATGAGAGGCATGGCAAGAGATGTGCCCATCCAAGTCGAAGAGTGGGAAGGCAAGTTGGATGTGATGGTCGTAGAGCTGGACGACTATGACGTGATTCTCGGTAATAGTTTCTTTGTCGAAACTTCTGTTACCATTATGCCTTATATAGGGGGATGCTTGATAGGAGATCCCAAACAACCGAGCTTTGTGTGGGGAATCAAGCCGGATGGTGGCAGCAAGGGCAAGAAGACCGAGAGCGGAACAGCCTTGCCGGTGGCTATGAAGGATCAGCAAAGGCGAAGATCCAGATCCAGCATGCGTGATGGAGCCCTGTTGACGAGGGCGTCAACTTCCTTGGGTGGGGGAGGTTTGTTACGGCCATAAGCTATGAGCCGGAATGATGCGTACTGCAAGTTGTACCTCGTGACTGCGGGAGCGCATACATGCTTATGCGGGGCACGTGGAGAGAAGGTTTGTGGTCAGGAGGCTAAGTTGGACAGGAGACTTGCTCGAGCAACCAAGCAGAGTGGTGCAGAGCAAGGACTTGGTGGACTGAAGGCAATTGTCGTGGCCTTGGGGTCGATGCTGGTCGACCAATGCAAGGTGGATGATCGCTAGACAGCCTAGGAACGCTAAGGCATGAGGGGAGAGTGGTTGAGAGGCGCTTGATCACTTCATGCCAGGGACGATCGAAGGAGCCATGTGTTGCTGGTCGGCGATAGTGCACGGTGGACGAGTGGAGATGCAGACATGCAAGTGAAGTCTCGATCATGCGGGACCCGATGATCGAGTGCGTGGAGCGTGACTACTCACAGAAGGTGCACGGGATGCTGTGGAGCGCAGGATCGGTGCTCACGGGATAAGGATCGTTGACACCAACATGGAAAGGTTCGATTGTTTCCATATGCGGAGCGGCTGGTGATCAATCAGGAACCAAGTGGGGCGTAGGTGTCCAAGTGCATTCGAGAAGCTATCCAAGTGCGGCCAACAGCTGTCCAGGTGGGACGAACATGGTCAAGATAGAAGATCATGTGATAGCAAACAATCTGGGAAAGTTTCTGTGGGAATATGGCAATCAGTCTATTATGGAAACAATCCTAGAGGGATTGAACATATTGGAAACCTAATGGAGTGAATCAAGGGATTCGGATGTGTCAGTTGCCATATCGGGTTTGCTAGGCTCCTCTATATAAAGGGGGTCAGTCTCATTCTCAAAACAACAACCGAGAGGCACAACCCAAGAGAGGGAGAAACCACAAAGGTCTCAAGACGTCTCAGAGAAGAGAGTCGAGGAGAGCAGCTAGAGAAAGCTGGGAAACACGAGGGAGAGCGGGAGAGGCAGAGCATAGAGTTGCTACTGCAAGTTGTAGCTCAGCAGTGAGTTGGCAGTGAGTCCCATCTACCCTTGTAACGCCGAAGTGTGTCGGGTTAGGGTGTGTCAAGTGAGGAGTGTAAGTGGCACGGAGGTCATGAGGCATATACTTGACAAGCTGAATGAGTTTGCTCTTGTAAAGGGTTTTTCATACTTGTACAATTGTAAATACAAGTGGAGTTTTCCTTTTGTATATTGCTCTTGTTCTTTCCTTGTGGTGTGATCGTGTGCGAGGTGACCCCAAACCTCGGTTGCGAGTGGGGGCTGGTTGGCAGGCGGAGCTGTCAACGCCTAGTGGGGTGCGGAAATTTTGTGGTCCGCATTGGTCCCGTGACATATCCCAAGAGCCCCCAAGCGACCATTACCACCGTTCAGCCACCTTCGGCGTTGCAAGTCTCAACCAGCCCAGGTCAACCTCAACCGGTGGGTGGCCCAAACAACCCGACATTTTACATAATGATGTCACAAATAGTCAAGCTAAATCTTGCCGCAGGATCTGCTGCCAAAATATATGGACAATCAATTTGCAATAAACCAGAAAAAATAAATTAATTATCACCTGAACAAATAAATATAAATATAAACAAGAAGACAGGCCGAAAGAGGGGAGGAAAAGAAGAAAGGAAACCTCAGTAAGCACACAAGTTAGTTGGCCCACTACATTATTTGCGCTTCTCCTTCCCTCTCCGCATGCAAAGCAACTCTATCGCCTCCTTTCACCCTCTCCACTTTCCAAAGCCCAGCACAGGGCAAACAGCAAAATCTCCAGCAGCAAACATTTTGACAAAAAAGCAGGGGCAAAAAAAAAGGCCTGCACAGTGATAGTGAGAAGGAAAAGCAGGGAAGGAAGGATCGTTCAAGGAATGCGTTCGCTCGGCTTGCTTTCGCCGGCCAGCGGAACCGACTGTTCTCGCTTCTACGCCTCCCCGAGGCCCGCCGCGGTCCGACCGGAGTACCCGATGAGGATCCGGTTCGGTCCAATAAGGGCGGCTGCCTCATCGAGTAGTACCGAGGAGGGTCTGGCGGCGTCGGATCCTGCGGCCGCGGCGACTTTCTACGACTTGTTAGGAATACCGGAGACGGGGACGCTACCGGAGATAAAGCAGGCCTACAAGCAGCTGGCACGGAAATACCACCCAGACGTTTCCCCACCGGATCGGGTCGAGGAGTACACCCGGCGGTTCATCCGGGTGCAGGAGGCCTACGAGACCCTCTCTGACCCGAGGCGGAGGGCCCTCTACGACCGCGACATGTCCAGGGGCCTCCACCTCGCATTCTCCGCTCGCAAATCCTACAAGTTCGATGAGGTAGGCTCCCTTACCATATTTCTAGATATCAGTATTCAGCTTTAAAATTGCTCTTTCCCGTTGAATTTGGGAACAATGTCATTCGATTCTTTTCCTGATCGTCTTGAATGGTCTCAATTGATGATTCTTCATCTGGGTTCGTGAGTTCATGCACTCATATTTGCTGGGTTTAGTTCATAATTTGTCGGGTCTTCAATCCGATTTCTTAGGTTCTGTCGCACTATGTTGTTTTACAAATCCGATGCCTTACAAGTCCCAAATTTGGGCCATTCTGCTAAATCCGAGATCGAGATTTAGGAATCCTGCTGAGTCCCCAGTCTGCCTCTAGAAGATGTCTAGGAATATACTACATGTGGTCGAAAATTTTCCTCCTTATTAGTTTTCTCATCAAATTAATTCATACCTATGAGATCTATATGGATCTCAACATATTCGTGATTCTTGAACAGCACTTACCATATGCCTCATAATATCTTATTCTCTTCTCCTTTCTCGTGCTTTATTTCAACACGGGGATGAAAGCATGGCAAAAATTCCACGACCCCTTTGGTACAAATTTCTTGAAGTCATCATAAGATGATTTGTTTTTGCTGGATGAAAAGATCATTTATTTATGTAGCTGTTTTTGTGTTTTGATCTGGAAACAGGGCTCTGAGGATAAAAGTGAATGGAAGAACCAATGGCAGTCTCAGCTATGGGAGCTGAAGAGAAGGAGCACGCACAAAAGCTCATCCGGAGGAAACATGTCATGGGGAGCTCGGATGCGAAGGAAGAGGGACGAGCCTTCAGATGAGTCACAAGGCTCCGGTTCACATGCTGGCTCATGTATATAGACATGAACAGTTTGAATCTCCACTCTATAAATTCTTGGTTCAGCGCTAGCACAATAAGTCACTCTCTAGTGGGCCTTTCAACTCATCAAAGCATTGCTTAGCAGTTGATAGAGAATTGTATGGTTATTGTCTGAAGAATCAAGAGAGAAATTACCTAGTTTTGTCCCGCTTGTATTATTAACTGCAGTTGCAGTGAGTGTAAGATCAATATACTTTAAGCTAATCACTTGTGCCTCCTTGTTGGTCTATTCGCCACCACCCAAGAACTAGTTCTGACTTCGAATGTCCTCCACAGTTTTCCTTTCACTTCCATTGCGTTCATTTACTGCTGGAATCCATTGTCGACTGATTGAAGTGTCGGGGAATAATTCTAGAGCTGCTTATGTTTTGTCAAGATCAATTGTGTCTTAATGGAGCCATTTGGCCAGCTACAAGGTAGACTCACAAGTGCTCCCTGTACATTCGTTGCAGGTCATCTTGCTGCTCAAAGTCTGTCTTGGTCATATAGTACACATCTGTAATTGGATCAGGATTCGCCGAATGGAATGTGCTGTAAGAATTAGTCATTGATTTCCTCTTTATTTTGTCGTTTCTTTTGCTCTTCCTTTTTCTTCTGCTGCCAAAGCTGACGGTATAGTTACCTTAGAAATGTCAGACAAATATCTTCAAAGTTCTCGTAAAGGTTTTCAATGTGTGATGTGACATCAAACAAATTACATCCCCCTTTTCTCTTTTCCCTGGACTTCTTTTACGACTAAAGTAATCCTATTCACGGATGGCACAATCATGCATTGAAAAGCCTTTTTCAAGAAGTTTTGAAATTGCTTATCAAGAAAAGATTGTTTTGGCGGAAAAGAATTATCCGAAGGCAAAATATGGCTCGAAACCATCACAGTCGATCTAACTTATACATAGTTATATACACCATCTCACATTTAAAAATTTAACAGATTATGACATGTTCGAATTTGGACTTGGATCGGCCATGGAACTCTCTTGGTTGTGGGTTTTTTTTCTCTTCCAATTTTCAGAACTCAGGGTCAGGATGATTTGGAAATTTCTTCCACAGCCGATGATTTGTGCTCTTCTGAATTTCAACGAATTTCTCAGTTGAGAGAGTGACTTGTCCTAACAAAGACAACGTGGCTGTCGGTAAGGGAGTGCCCATTTTCCCTTGAAACGTAGTCCACAAGATTTTCCTCATCCATCGCACTGGGTTGGCCTATATCGATTTTCTGTTGAGTGTACAGGACGTACCCATGATACAAAGCCATAGTTCTATCCAATCCCGACCGCCGTGTCTGACCCGATATGACTGCCACATCAGCAGCTCTAGAAGCCATGTCGTGAAGCTCGTGTCTCCACTATCGAGTGGAAAACTTGGATTGATGTAATTTATTTTAAAATCTCCCAGAATCGAAAAAAGAAATTTCCTGTTGATATTTTGACGCATGGAAGTCCACGGGTACTGAGTTGAACTAGATTTCTTTACGAACTCACGATATTGGGTCGGTAAATTCAAATCATAGTCGGGTCTCAAACAGAAGAACCGATGGGTCGGTCTTAGCTCGGCTCCACCAGCCGATGGTACACAATTAAATTTGGATTGTTTATAACTCCTTTTTAGTTCGGACTACAATTTTTGCCATTTATTTTTGTCGTATAAAAATATTCAAAAAAATCATAGAGAAATATAATGAAAAATATTCAACATATAAAGAATATTGTAAATTGAGCATGACACAATAAATTTTGATAAAAAATAACGCTAAATTCGTAAAAACTACAAAAAATTATGTCATAATTAGATATAGAAAAATAATCAATATGACACCCAAAAAAAAAAGTTAGGACTGATTCTATTCCTTAAACTATTCTACCCCAGTAAGTCTTAAAAGAACGATTTTTTTTTTTTTTTTGGGATACCCCTCACCATCCGAGAGTAGATCCCCTGCTTAACCCATTTCCAAATCCACTTCTTGATAAGTAAATCACTAAAAAAAATAAAGAAATTTAAGACCAAATTGGAAAATTTAAATAATAAAATAAAATATAGACATATTATAATTAAATAATATTATTAAATTCACAAAATAATACAAATTTTAGAAGATAAACAATTTCAAGCAAATAAAAAATAAATATTTTATTTTAAAAAGTAGCAGTAAAGTTACTGAAACGATAATAATTATAAATAAATTTATAAAAAGCAAACAGAATTTAAAACATTGGAAAAATGCCGAGAAAGATTAAAATTAAATCAGGTAAGATTAAAATTCAAGTTTAAATACATATAAGAACCTTAAGAAAAATATTAAAATAAATAGATAAAATAAAATTCAAGCTAGTTTCACATCTTATATTTTGAAATCTTTCGAACTTCTCATCAGGCCTAATGGAGGAAGATGACATGCATCTTTAGCTGAAATTTGCTGGATTAAATCCCCATTTTTGAAGAAGAATGACAAGTTTGTAGTCCTAGACACTCTAGGATATGTCGCATAATATTGGATTTTATTTTATTTTTTAGAATTTGGTAAATTATTTTTTCATAATTTTTATATGGATTTTAGTTTTTCTAGTTCATATGGCTTTTTTTTTTTCAATTTTGTATGAATTGGTTTTTATTTCTTTTAATTATCCCAATATTTTAAAATTTTTTGTCTTTTCTTACACTCTGTTTGATTATTCTATAACTTATATCTTTGAGTTGGGCTTTTTTATTTTTATATTATTTTATAAAAAAATATTAAGTTTTTTTTTTGCATTTTCCTTAATTTTCTTTAGCGTGTGTTTGCCAAATGCCAAGGTGGATCCCTACATCACCCCATCTCTTAATGGAAAAAAAATGAAATGAGATTCAGTTTGATACTTTTATTGCATAAATAAAAAAATATATATAAAGCAAGCGACCATTTCTATATGGAAGCTGAGGTTCATGGACCCTAATTATGAAAGCTGAATTGGAACCAAATTTCTTGATGCCTCAATAGAGATTATCGTAATATCATTAAATTTTAACTGAATTTCAGTGTAAATGACTGTTCATTTTCAACGCCAATGCCTCTGTAGTTTGGTTGAGAATTGGGCTTATGTGGCAGATTGAGATTAACAAACAAGGACAACACCTTGAGGCGGGATTGCGGAAGCTGAGTACCGAGCGATGGCTTTGGAAGGTGATGATGCCCATTAACCCTTCTTTGGATTGAGGTTAGAGGAGGGGAAGGGAGAGGAAGGGATGGACCTGTTTGGATAGTAGTTATAACATAAGGGGGAGAGAGGGGAATAAATGAGAAAATTTTTGACCGTTTGGCTATATTGTCATTTTATATGATTTTTTTTACTGAAAAGATGATTAATTTATATATTTATATATCTTTTTTTTTTACCACTATTCAACTCCGATTGGGTGTTTTTAAAAAAATGGGCTCTAGGAGGGGCTTGGAGGTAAAGCTTTTATCTCATTTCCCATTCACCTCCTTCAAAATGAGGAAACCAAGTAAGGTGAAAAATTCACCTCTTTTTTCCTTCCCATTCACCTCCTTTCATCCCAAACCGAACAAGGGTTAAGAGTAGACCCAGCAAATTGGGCCTAGCCCGATAGCCCGATCCCTACCCGACATTAAAAACCCGTGCCTGGGGGCAAGGTATCGGGCCGGTATGTATGATTCGGAAATTTTCAAGCCAGTCTAAAATAAAATGTTTTTTTAAAAGAAAAGGGAATTATGATTAAAAATTAAAATAATTGGTAAACTATGTCAAAAATAATGATTTTTGAAATATATTTTAATATTTTTTTAGATTATGGTAAAACTATATTAATTGACAAATTATGCTGCTGGAAGGCTGGGCCTAAACCCAAAATTGTTTAAAATTTTCAAATACTGTTTGCATGGATCTAAATCTTGGCTTAATAGTCTAAATTAACCCGTTCGAATATGAATATTTCGAATCATAACATTTCGGATCATGTGGACACGATCTGGAATATGTGCTTGAGCCAGGCTAACATGGCGCGAAATACATGATAGGCTCGAATTGTCCGATCTAATTCTGCTTATATAGTTATGGATTTTTAGTTGAGGGACTGAATGGTAATAGTTGTAGGGACCTGATTGCAACACATATAATCTGAGAGGGATGTAGTGTAAATAGCTCTGTTAGCAGGAAAGCAGATCGTACAAGAAAAGGCGTGTAATAGATCCCATTTAGGTTTCATCAGTATCACTGAAATCGATTTCCTCCCGTGATTTCTTCATTCTCTCTCGGCTATCTCTTCTTATTCTTCTCTTCGCTTGGTTCTTCCTTCCGATTTGGCACATAACATTCTGCTTCGTCCGGAAACAGACGGCGGACGAGAGGACGGAAGATTGGCGGTGGAGTCTTGGGGATGGCTTGAAAGCTGAGGAACGGCCCGACGAAAGGCTTCGGCTGGGCGGTAGCCGCTGGCTGCTCTCTGATGCTGTGACTGCTGAGGTCAGAGGATGGGTGACTTAGATCCACCAGAAATGTAACGCCACGTCAGCCTCGTGGGCGAGCTGCAGCCACATAAACTCCCGATATCACCACGCGACACGTCATCTCTAATGTACACATCAGAGTAATCAGAGCTTGCCTGTGGTTCGCAGCTTCGCCCGTTATAAGCACGTGAAGGTTTGCACCACCTTCGCATACTCCTCGGGGCTCTGCTCTGACCTGTAAATAACGGGCTTCGCTCAATGCTCGCAAACTGTTCGATGAATTTCAATTCGAGATGGAAACTCTTCTCTACGCAGGGTATGAGTGCCCGGAATTGTATTCTTCTCCGTGACCGACTCTATTGCTCCATTCCCGAATCTGGGCTGCTGCATAATCTTTGCAGCTTGGTCTCAACGGCGGTCGGGGGCTTGGATGAACTTGAGTCGAAGCTGGACCGATATAAAGGCTCTTTATCTCCTCCGCTTGTAAACCAAGTGATGGACATCTGCAAGAACAATGAAACGCCCTCTAGGAGGCTGCTGAGATTCTTCTCATGGTCCAGGAAGAACTTGGCCTTGGCCTTGCCAGACACGGACTTTAATTCCGCGATTCGTGTGTTTTCCAAGAAAATGGATCACGCTGCAGTAAAAATGTTGATGTCGGATCTGCAGAAGGAGGATCGGGCATTGGATCCCCAAACTTATGCGATCGTTGCCGAGACTTTGGTTAAGTTGGGGAGGGAAGATGAGGCATTGGGCATATTCAAGAACTTGGAGAAGTTCAAATGCCCACAAGATGGAGTAACCGTCACAGCTATCGTGAGTGCACTCTGTTCGAAAGGGCATGCAAAGAAAGCTGAGGGAGTGGTTTGGCACCATAAGGATAAGATCGAAGGCATTGAGCCTCTTATCTACAGATCTCTGTTATACGGGTGGTCTGTGGCAGAGAATGTGAAGGAAGCGAGAAGGATCATCAAGGAGATGAGGTCAATTGGGATAATGACGGACTTGTTCTGCTTCAACGTGTTCCTCCGGTGCCTTTGTAAACAAAACCTGAAAAAGAACCCCTCAGGTCTTTTACCAGAGGCTCTGAACGTCATGATGGAGATGAGAAGTTACAACGTTGCCCCTAATTCGATCAGCTATAACATAGTGCTCTCATGCCTTGGGAGGGCCAGAAGGGTCAAGGAGTCGTGCCAGCTTCTCAACATCATGAAGTCGATATGTGCCCTTGATTGGGTGAGCTATTACCTTGTTGTTCGAGTGTTCTATCTTAGCGGGAGGTTTGGGAAAGGTAACAAATTAGTGGATGAGATGATTGAAAGTGGCTTGGTACCAGAGAGGAAGTTCTACTACGATTTGATCGGAATTCTTTGTGGGGTCGAGAGGGTGAATTATGCCATTGATTTATTTGAACAAATGAAGAGGAGCGAACTGGGTGGGTATGGACCGGTCTATGATGTTCTTATTCCGAAGCTTTGCAGAGGTGGTGACTTCCATAAGGGCAGAGAGCTCTGGGAGGAAGCGGAACAAGGGGGGCTCTCTTTGAGCTGTTCCCGGCACTTGCTGGACCCTTCAATCACTGAAGTATTTGTACCAGTAAGGAAGGTTGAGAAGGAAGAGATTAAGCTCTTGGAGATCCAGGAGGAGAAATCCCAACTGAAATGGGTCCGAGCGAGGCAAAAGAGGAGAAGGAGTAAGAAGCGCAAGGGATAATAAGCTGCTCTTGTTGTGATGCAACTTTTTTGTTGCAATGCCTCTGTAAGTGAATTTTAAAAAGAGAAGTTTAACACTGAGGGTACTGAGTTGTAAAAGAATCATCATGTACCAATTGATCAGACCTCCCAAATCGAACTGGTAACTTTGTTTAGAGGATTGAAGCTAGTGAAATTGTATACTTGTTTAAGTTGAAATTAGACTTTTGTGCATCAAAATTCAAATTTGAAGAGATTAACTTGAAATTACGAATGATGGGACAGATTTGCTCAAACGTTGACAGTAGAGTCGGTTCCTTGTTGATAGCAGCAGTACATTTCACTTGAAACTTTGGTGCGGGACTCCACTCATAGATGAACCATCGCTATGATTTCCCTTGTCGTCCCTGGAACATATTGGAAAAACAAACTACTTGTTTCCGAGGTTGGACCCCTTCAACCTAGCAAAATAATCTTCCTTTAGATTAGCTCTTCACATTGAACTTGATGATGCCATTGAATGTCTTGGCCATGAAGGTAACATCTCGTTCTGCAACATAACTATTTCGGATAGGCTTGTAATAACATTTGATAGGTGAGGAGAAGATCTGGGAAAAAAATGCATTGGTGGTGCTCTGATCGCACTTTTTCGCTGCAAGTTTTTATTTAAAGGCAAAATTACATTATAATTTTTATATATTTCTTATTTTTTTTCACATAACTGGTTATATTTAATTTCACAACAAATTTAAGTATAAATTTCAATAATTTGCTAACATGACATTTAACGGTATTACATGATATAACATATTAATATATCTTTATTACATAATCACACTACATTTAGCTGAATTTTGTCATGTCGATATGTCATATCAGTGATTTATCGATATGTTATTATATCACGTTAATAAATAACTATCATGTCAGCGCACTTTTAGAATTAATATTCAAGTATATTATGGAATTAAGTATATATATATATGTATGAAAAAACTATTTTAAAATATATAATATTTAAGTATAAAAATAAATAAATATATATATATAATTTCTACTGTAATTATCTCTTTATTTAAATATCGGTGTTCAGGTTGAGAAAGACTCGAGGTGAGGAAAACCATGGCCGAAATTTATCATGTGGTTGGCTATGGATCATGAGTAGCTGAGAATAAGATGCTAATTCTGATTGTGAGGAAATTAGGGTGAAGGCTTAAATATACCTTGAAGGAAGGCTCATAGAAGTCTGATATTAGGAGAAAAGGATCGCCATGTACCAATTTGGTCAAATCTGTCAAAACGAACCAGTGACTTTTTTTAGAGGATGAAAGCAAGTTGAAATTACGCATCTTGCTTGAGTTGAAAATAAAATTGATTTTTTGCATCAAAATGCCAAACTTGGAGAGGATTGGTTGACCAGGGCTACAGCTCTGGCAAGAGCTGTGCAGGTCAACTTGCTTTTTCAAGACTTTGGCTTTGGCACTAGCTGTTATTCCACAGTGAATGAGTGCTTTCTTGAGTCTTTGTAACTTATCGGTGCCCGTTGCATAAAAAAACTACAAGATTCAGGCACTCATATCTACAGGGTAAGTTACTCCTTTCCTGTCAAAAATTTCAATTTCCCTGAAAGGGCAGTATCGATTCGGACAGAACTCCCGCTGCATTTTCCTCTTTACAGAAGGGACCATCCGCACCTTTGCGCTTAGTATTTATGGGTTCATCCATCTATTCAAGCAAGGAGAAAATAGTGACATGGACCCATCTAATCTGCTTTAGTTCTCCAGTCGCTTCCGTCAAGGCTAATTACTTGGGCCTACATGCCCCGGGAGCAGCTTCAAACCTCTGTTGTGTGACAGCAGGTTTGTCCTAATGAATGTGTGCAAAGCCACTAGTGTTTATCCATTGAGAACACCTATCCACCATAAAATCCGGTCCCTTGAAGAGAATTACAGTAAGGTAATTTCATGTTGTGCAAGCCATACACGCCAACAGAATTTCTGTCACTGTTGGGAATGCACGGTAGAACACCATCATTGTGTAATTTACAAGTGGAAATTGAGCTGATAGCCCGGCATGCACTAGCTGTCCAACGTTACAACACAATCTGTAAATATGATAATGGCCATTTATAATGGAGCAAATTCATTTGGGTACTTCGAGATGACAAGACTATAATAAACTTGAAATCCAAAATGAGAAAGACTCTGAATGAGCAAAAACAACACATCAAACCAGTCTCATCTGCCCATGGATTATATCTTGTATTTATAGCAAACCAAATAAGCCAAAGGAGGCTGTGAAGTTTACCTAAGCAGAAGCTGAAGGGTCATTAATGTATCCCTCCTTGCGGCCTTCAAACCCAGGTCTCATGAGCTTCTTCTCCCGCTTAGCGATTTTTCGCATCTTCTTCTCATGGGCCCTTTCAGCTATGTTTTCTGACCTCTTCTGCTGCTTCTCTGTCTTCAACTTCTGCTGGGCCTCAACCCTCTCTTTCCACCTCTCAGCATTCTTCTGGTGTCTCTTCTTCTCTTTGTGTATGCTCTGCTTTAGCAGCTTTGGGTCATCATGGACCTTCATCCCAGCAGCCCTGCTGGTTGCTGCCTTCCACGAATGCTTCTTCAACACCATCCCCCCCTTCTCTGGGTCCTTCTTCGTCTCTTCCAGTTTCAACACCCTCTCAAGCTCCTTTTGCTTTGAGAGCTTCTTCCTCTTCTTCTTCCTCTCCTCATTTCCAAGCTTAACTTGGCTGAAAGCAAGCTCCTTTGAAGCCTCTTCTACATCCTTCTTTACAATTCTATCTCCTCCATCACCAGTCGAGGAATTTGCTACATCATCTCGCTTCCGCTTCTTCCTTTGATCAGCCTTCTCATTCATGCTTTTGACCTTATTAGGATCCTTAGAGTTCCTTGCAGCACGTAGTTGTTCAATTTTGTTGTGCAGCCGTTGCTGGAGTTCTTCATATGTCACATTGCATTCCTCACCTTCCATACCAGATATCTTAAGCTTGGTATCCACTTTGTCATCTTTGTCACTCTCATCATTCAATTTCTCCTTCTCCAAGCTCTGCATCAACAGGTCAACAGTTGTAGTGGAAGATTTCTTGGGATCTAACCGATCTCTTCGAGCTTTCTTGATGTTTTCTCTCGACTCTTTCTTTGCCGAAGCCTTCTGAGCCTTGCTGAGCCCATGGAACCATGGTGTCTCCTTGTCATCATTGGGCAGGTAAAACTTTGCAGGGATGAGCTCAATTAACTTGTCGAAAAACAGGGAATGCTGATGAATTACAGTCTTCAAATTAAGATCCCTATCGGACTCAGGCATGGAATCACCAACACTTTTCCGTTGATTCTTCATCTGGAATAAAATCAGACAATAACCACGAGTATGAGATCATACAGCAGCATTGTTAACTGCATAACACTACCACCACCATGTTACTGCAAGAATGAGTACACAAGCCATGACTCATAATACAGATAGCGTAAAAAATCGAATGTCAAATAGTTAAATCTTCAAGGAAAATAAATTTAAACCGCATATATATTAGGAGTCATGAACAGGAGATAAAAAAGTAGACTGGATTCATAAAAAAAATTATAAAAATTAATCCATTAAAACAACATTTCTGCAAGCACATAAATCCAACGACAGCTAATGATATTCGATTAATTCGATTGACTGCACATGTTAAAGCAATCCCATTGTGCGTTACAGAACAACAAACTCGGATTAAGGAACTAATGCAGCGGAACCATTTAAAAAAAAACCCTAATCTGACGGGAGTGAGTCAAAATCCAAGCTCTCATTCAGAGGCCTCAGATAAGACCATCCAACCGGTACCACACACCAGCACTGAACATTCAAGTTGACAGCTTTAGCGCTTAGAACCGATGGAAGATGACTTACCGTACAGTTTCCAGATTGCTGGAAGCCAGAGAAACGAGAGCGCGGCTTTCTGTCTCTGCACTTGACAGTGGAGAGGAGAGGACAGTAGAGGTGAAAATAATGGGCCAGTGGGCTTTGGAAGTGTTTGGGCCTAGCCCATTTTTAACTTTTACTGTAGACCCGATATCCACATTTTTATCATTTTTTTCTACTAAATATTATTTTGTTTTTATTATTCTTATCGTTAATAATAATCTTCCCAGTTTTGCCACCTTAATTACACCGCCTCTTTTCGTCCAGTATAACATTTTCCCTCCTAAAAATGCATCTTTGGTAAAAAAATTATATTTGAAATTAAAAAAAGAAAAAGAATAAGAAAAAGAAAAAGAAAAATGAAGACCTATGGGAAGTGAGTGAAGAGGGTTGTGGTTCAGAAATAATGCACAGCCAACTTGGATAGCTCTGTCACGAAAAAAATGGTTATTAAGCATAACCATAGTTTTATTTTGGAACTCTCCATATGCTCTTGCAGAGTGGAGCTTCCAAGCTTCAAGATGAGAAAGACTGCTTGAGCTCCCGATTTTTGAAGTGGACTGACTCGGAGGTTATTTATCAATTTATAGCCTCACAATGAATGGACTTGTGATGGAATGGAGCCTATCCCAATCACGGTGAGATGGTTCGAGTAATTTATATATTTTTGTTATGGTATTCGGATCCTACAATATGTAAGACCATTTCCGAAAACTTGGAACTACAGACTACCTTATTAGTACCGAGAATTGCATCCTAATTGGAACCTGTAATCTACCATTACATGTTTGAACCTATATTTTTAATTAAATAAGCCTGAAAAAATAAAAATATAGTATCAAAATTCATAATAAGACACAAATCTATGCAAAATAACATCAACATATAAGTGCAACCACAGCTAACCATACAAGTATAGGAGGTGGCATCATGAGGCTTGAAAATTGCTTATACTTCCTGGAGTTCATAAGAGGAGGTTGAGATGTGGGGGAGACTAACACTACAACAAACTGTGGGTTTTCGAGCGAACAATTCTGACGGGAATTTGTCGGAATTCTCACAGAAATGGGAATTTCCCGTTACACTCCAACGAAAGGAGTATCGAAATGGGCATTCTAGGAAATCGGCAGTCCGACGGAATTTGCCGACGCAAATTTTGGATGGAATACTGTGGGAGCCGTCTCTCGGAAATGGTTTTCATTCGATGATGGTAACAGAGGTCCCCGAGGACTTAACCGAGGTAGCAACTGGGTACTATTTCCGATTCCGATTCTGGGTACCCGATGTGAGAGAACTAGAACTGGAACCTGTTTCAGACAGATTCTCATTTTCCTTCCCATAAACAACATGATTTTCAATAGTTCTACTGAGAACCTATCCTCGCCGGTTCCGAGTAGACCGGTACCCGTGCGCAACCATAGATCTTACCAAACAACTAAACAGTATTGATGGAACATACCTGACTGAAGGGAATTCATGTGTGATTGACCGGCAAACTATTCATTTTTTCTTTCCTGATATGGATGTACTTGTTGACCTCTTGGACACTAGTGCTCGATTTATTGTTATTTGGTGATATTATTTATTTTTAATATAAGGCGTTGCACCCCATTGCCACCAATATATATATATATATATACATATAAAGTGGTCCACCCTCATTTATACTCATTTGAGAGATTTATTATTAGATATTATCTATGAACTCTCTCTTTCTCGGACTCTTGTGAGTGTAGGAATGGCAGACTTAGGTCAATCACCTAAGGCCACATGTATAGGGAACGTGGTCTGCTTGCTAGTGGTAGTATATGAACAAGATTGGACTCTAAACATCATAAACGTGCAAAACTAAAGTACAATAACATGTTCCAGCGACGAAGAGGTAACACAAACACATTCTTCAGACAGCATATTTAAACAAGAAAGTCCAGTTGCTAATAAAGTAAACGACGGAATTCTAAAGTTACAACCAATTTCACCGACAAAGGAGGATGGTTCAGAGACAACTGCGGAACTGATAATAAACCTACCGTTGGTCATAATTTCAGCGTTAGGCTTCAACCACTAGATCACTGCAGGCAAGCCATTCGACTGCATAGACGTATACAGTGGACAAACGAAATGTAACTCAGCCGAAAATGCTTTCGTCGAGTAACATATCGTTTTTCTTCAGCTCACCCCTCAGCTCAGGCAGAAGATTTCCCGGCAGAATTATGGTAACGATCCTCCCACGGTCGAGATTGCTGCTGGAGAATGTCGGGCTTTCCGGCCCGGGAAGGACTAGGACCACGCCCTCATCCCCGGCTCCCTCGATAGCATAGTCCGCAAATACGGGCTTTTGCCCATTTAATTCGAGCCCGTAAATGTTAGCCTCCTGGATGTCCACAAAGGTCAAATTTGCCCCATAGACGATGAAATCCGAAACCCCGTTGTCTCTCTCCACAGCTTCTTCAATAGGGGCATTCTCCTCTGTTGCTCGACCCGCCAAAAGGCCCAAAACCTCACTTGGGTCTGATCCCTTGATGCAGAAATCTGCCTTGACTGCACTGATTTTCTGACTGTTGCTTATGGCTCCGTTGACCCTTTTGCTCGGGTCATTCCTGCAGATGGTCACTACCTTCGGCTCCTCCTCTTTGATTTTGGCCATACATTGCCAGAGAATGGCACACAGAGCTTCAAATAATGGGACTTTGTCCGGTTCGATGCGGCCAAGGAATTTGGACCTTAGATGGGTCAACTGAGAGGGAGTGAGATGGAAAGTGAAGGTCACCATCTTGCTTCTGGGGGAATAGATCCAGTGGTCCCCGACCGGGGCGACCCGTCTCACGGAAACCGGGTCTCGGTTGACCTTGGTCGAGCTTTTTATGGGGCTTTCGTCCGGTCTGGATGGTCTCGGTACGTATATCTGATGCCCAGAAAAGATTCGGGCCCAGTTGTTGATGAAATCTATGACTGAGTGCGCATCACCGAGGACATGGGCCCAGTCGAGGCTCAATGAGAAGCCCCCGCATTTGAACTGAGTTGCCTGCACAGCAAGCCGTGATTGGGGCGTGAGAAGATGAATGGCATTATGAGCAACATAAATGTCAATTATTGACATAAACAATCAATTCTTCAACCAAAATAGTCTGGGGGTAACACGGGCCATCAATAAACATTTAATTCTTCAACCAAAATAGTTGGTGGGCGATAATCGGTAGTCAATGCTGGAGTTGAGAGGTACTGGGTCCATGACGTTCACATTTCATGTTTATGTACTTGTACACCTCATTTATGGTGTCTATCGCACGAGCATTAAATACCAATAAAGATAAAATGTTCACGTCTCTCTCTCTCTTCTTTTTTCAGTGGAAGTTCACTGCCTCTTTATATGAAAAAAAAAAGAAATATATTATAATGTATCATGTGTCCAATAAAAATTTAGTATATATATAATAATATCACATTATAACATCTTTATTTCCATTATTTATTTAATATTTACCTTTTTTTAAGAATTTACTTAACTTTCTTTATATTAATTTTTAGTAACATATACTAATTCTTTGTTATAAACGGCCAATTTTTTAGCCGGTTGTCGGTGGTGTACAGTCAGATGTTGCATCTGACTGTGCGGCAGCACGTGTCAACTCTTGCTAGCGTCGCATCACAAAAATCTGTTTTTTAATAAAAAAGGAAAAATAAAAGGAGTCTAAATTCTAGCATGAGTAGATTTAGCCTCAGCAGTCATTGCCGGAGTAAATGCACCCATCGACCATGTCGAGTTCGAATAAATACACGGTGCCAGAATATATTTTCACCTTTGGCTATCCAACCAGCATGATTTTTTTTAATTACTAGAAGATTAAAAAATATATTAATATACCCTAAAAGATATTAACAGACCCAGAAAAGATAAATATTAAATTAAAAAGTAAAATAAAATATAAACCGATTTGTGTAACAATGCATTCTCCCATATTTGGATATTTATATATAACATAAGGTTGGAACAAGAGTTTTTGGTAGCCGAAAGCTCACTAACCTCATCGGAAAAGGCAAGGGCATTTCCCAGTAATTTATTGTTAATGTAGACCCGTGAAACCTTGAGGCTTCCCAAAAACTAACCCAAAAATTGAGTATTAAAATTAAAATATGAAAGACTATATTAGCCTACTAAATTAAAAACCAACAATAATTTTTTATAGTTCATTAATTACTTTTAGAGTTTATTTATTATTTATTAATTTTATTATTGAATAATTATATCACATTAGAATATCTGTTATAAGGATGAGTTACCCACATTGACCCCTTCTTGACAAAAAAAAACTTTCCATGTAAATTATATATATATATATATATATAAAGTTCTTCCGTTCATTAGTTGTTTCACATAAACATATTTTTAACTTTATTTTTTATTTAATAATTAATTATTTTAGCTATACTAGAATATTTTAGGTTCATCAATGCAAATCCCCTCTACTCCTCACTTCAAAATTTATGAAGGTAGCTGCCATAGGTCAGCTGGGGTAGCTACGAGGTCTTCTCTCCTCAACAGTGAGTAGGTATTCCGTTTCCTGAGTTTTTTTTAAATAAATAAAATTTATCTAAATAATAACATGTAAAGTTAATAGTTTAAATTTAAAAAAAAAAACTCATTAGGGAATGCATATGTATCCGTATCATTCTCTACACCGTCGTGTATAAGGTAAAGTAGTACCATTTAAGTTCTTAACCTTTTCTTATTTTATCATTTTCGTCTTAAACCTTTTTTTTCTAATCATGTTTAGTTCCCAATGTTTCCTTTAATCACTTAATATTTTAGTAATTTGAGGTGGTAAAAATAATAATTAAAATATGAAAAAGGGTCATGGGAGGCTGGCCTGCCAGAAGACACCCCTTCCCTGCAGCAGCATTCACGTATCTGCTCGAGTAAATATTCAATATACAATTACATAACCAATTTGTTGTGCAAAAATCAATCCTAGAATATTAGAACTAACGTTTTTTTTAATTAAAAAACCCTAAAAGATAAAGAAACAGCCCTAAAATGCATATATATGTATCACTATTTAATTAAATTTGACAAATCTGTTATATATCACACAATGTATAAGAAGAAAAAATCGATTTTAATACAATGAACTGGCAGCAAAATACGTCTCATAAAATGACAAAATGACAAAATGGAAAGAGATTGAGAACTTGTACTGCACTTTGACCCATCTAAATATAATATATGAACATGTAATGTAGTCCTTCTCGTATCACCAGTAAACCCGACCAATAAATATCCTAGACATTACCCCGTGGCCAGAGACCTGCGAGACAGGTGAAGACTGGACAAGTTCCAATCCCTCTCGACAGGTCAATCACATATGGTGACGAGAAAATAGTGTTGAGAGCAATGGCATCAACTTCTTCCCGAAATGAATAACTAATGCGCTCATGCCCTCAATTGTCTTTAGATATTTGGCGAGCATAACATGAAAAATTCGTTGACTAAATTTCATTCAAAAGTTGAAATACATGTGTGTTTAAGAGTTTGAACAATATAAATGATTAAAAAAAAAACAAACCTAAAATATGTATGTGTGTCAATATAGGCAGCTCGTTGTGAATCATACTCTGAATATAGTCACTTATTTCTTCTTTTATTCCCATCCCACTCGTGGACCATGGAGGACACATCCAGAGACAGAAGGATACATGCAAGACAGATTCGAGGGGATGAGGTTGGACCAGGGAGAATTTATAGACTATTTATTACATAAACTTTACTTATTTCTTTATATTTTATTAAATTATTTCAATTTCAACTCCCCTATTTAAAAGCACCCTCTTATATTAAGTTTTGCTCCCATTAGATTATATGGGAGTTGTCGCTAAAATCAAACTGAAATTGTCTAACTGTGTTATTACGATAACTTTCTAATAAAATATTTTTATTAATAGATCGGTTGTAAAAATTATCTGATAAAGAATTTTAAAAGGATTATAAATGATATAATAATATGTTTACACTATTTTTTTATTGATTATGTCTAATACTATAATAACCAGCTAATCCACCGGATAATTTATTATATAGCATGAGACCTATCATTGATTCATAAATATTGATCCTAAAATTTTGAATAGTAAATCTGACTTACTATATGTTATTAAGTTACGAATCAACCGGTCTAATCCTTCATTTGCCTCCCCTATTCAAACAAATGTTATTGATTTTTTTTAAGGGTATTTTAGGGTTATCATTTCATATTCCCTCCCTCGCTCGATAACCATCATTAACCCTTCTCATCCACAAAACCCCCCCCACCCCCCGCCCCATTTTATTTAAGTGTAAGAGTTATTGTTGAAGCCCTTCTTCAATATATATTTCAACATAATCAATTAAATTTCTGCTCTCCATCGAATACATAATGTTATTCATCTGAATTGCCACTTGCACATAATACTTTAATGTGCCTATCCGTTTTTATCGATGAATGAGAGGCATTTGCTTTAAAGTTGTTATATTGGGAGAAAAAAATATTAAAATTGTAATAACAGATTTAATTAAAATAATTTTATCGGTTGTAAGTCGAAATAGTTAAAATCTTAAAAGATATATAAGTTTGATTATAAAATTTGATAAGTGATCTTTGCTGGGAAAGAAAAAAAACGTTACATATTTACGCACAAAATATGTTATGTCTTTCTCTGGTTAATGGAATCACCTGAATGAGAAGAGGAGGAGAGAAAGATAGCTCGGGCCCGATGACCTGGTCCGGGATAAGGAGCTTCCTCAGCTCGCAGTCTTCCCTCAACATCTCCAGCCACTCGTCGATGGTCTTATCGCACTTGGCCTCGATGAACCTCACCCCGCAATCGTTGCACTTCATGTACGGCCGCTCGGTGTCCGGCGACCTCCTGAACCGCCCGCACGTAATGTAGTAATCATTCAGCCACGTGAACATCGTCTCCTTTACTTCCTGAATCGTCAAATCCTGTAATTTAACCCCAACGACCAGCTTGTTATCAGAGGAATCACATCCACAGAGAACCTAGATTAACCAGTGTGTACTGTATTTCATGGTCTCCAGTTTTCTGGCTGCTTCCATAGCTTTCACAAATTAACGGCCCCAAGGGTGGAAGATTTGTTCAAGGGAAGGGAAATTCAATGGAAAAATAAAAGGAGAGGTTCAGTTTAATTTGAATTTATGTAAATTTTTTTTTTATATTTTCTCAACAATGTGAACACCCCCTTAAATCCATAGACCCAACCTGTTCCCTCTGAGATGCTGCCTGTAAACCCTTGTCTCTGATGGAAAATGAGAAAGGATAGAGCTGAAAGGAACTACTCAGCATGTTAAAAGGGGATCCATACGATAAATGGGATTCAATGCCTTAACTTTGCTCTCGACTTGATACTAAGAAGTGTTCAATTTGATCTCACTTATGGGACACATCAAACCTCTTCCTTCACTCTCATTTTTCTACCATGCCCTCCAAACTCATAGGTCTAACAAGATGGTGCTTCTAGAGCATGACTTGCAGAGAAAATTTAGAGTAACGACGGAAGTGAAAGAAACCACACTGATGTTGGAAGGGGTATGCATACCTGCTCTTATACTGAAAGAGCCATCCGTCTATTTTTTTTATGCATGTATCATACTTCATGATAAAGAAAGTGGAGTTGGGTTGCCGTTTCTGGACATCGTATTACTAATATTACAGTGAAAAGCACAAAGACATCAAGACACACGGACCACCTTACATGATTAGATAAAGTTAAAGTGGAAGTGAAAAAAAATATAAAAATTCATGGGAAGCACTAGCAGTTCTGAAACTAATATACATATTCGATGAACTACCTGTGTAGCTTGGCTACTGAAGTAGTAGACTCCCCTGAGGTAGTGGAGCTTCATGGCCAAGTCCATCGGGGTTGGAGTGTGAACCACGTCCGTCCCCGTGACTTGGCCTGGACCGACTGACGAAAGCCTTATGCTGTGGATCAGCGTCTCATCTTGTGGGAACACCATGGCGTTTGCTGCTTTTGCTCTTTCCGGAGAGATGATGGGTAGAGAGGAGAGAGAGATGAAGGTGATGTAAAAGTTTTCTGCGTTGGCGTGGTTTTAGGTATCTGCATATATGTAGACAGAGTATTGATCTTTTGTTTTGATATTGAAGTTTCGTCCTACAGGAGAAGGGATTTGGTGCAATTCAATTGGTGAAATTGGGCTGCCATCTATTCGATTTTTTTATTAATAAAATTTTCCACATCCTTCATCTTTCTTCACCTTCCAAGTTACCCTCTGCTGGGATTGAAGTTAAAAGTAGGGGAAGAGAATGGAGGGAAAATTTACCATTCTCAATTGTGAAAGTTTGTTAGTAGTTTGACAATATGTAATAGGTCAGATTTAGAATTTAAAATTATTGATAGTTAATATATGATATTTAATTGGCAAATCCCAAACTGTACAATATACTAATTGGTTCATAGCGTCGAACGCTACCAATATAAGAAAAAAAGAGAAAATTTTAAATTATTTAATTATATTATTAAATAAAATTTTGAGACTAATTTAAATATTTAATCATTTTACCTTCATTCAACCCCAATTGAGATTTTAAAAAATAGATTTTAGGACATGAATTGTACTTTTACCTCTTTTCTCATTCACCCTATTAAAATATTAAAATAAAAAGTTACAAATTATCCCCCACCCTTCACTTCCCCCTCATTCATTTTTTTTTTTGGCTAAGTAACATTTTATTTGACCAAACATATCGATTACAGTATTTCCATCCAAAAAAAATAAGGCCACTGATGTTTTGCCTTTTAGCCAAATTACAAAGATTATGAGCCATAGCATTAACAGATCTGGATACTCAAATATAGTCCCAAGAGCACAAAAAGTCAACGACACAAATATATACATACATACATATATATGCCTATAAACTTCTACATTCCCATGGAGGGCTCTTTCCTCTTGATAGCCCCGACCACCTCTTTGGCATCCGAATAAAAGATGATATTCGACCAATTATTACTTTGAACCACTTTTGTAGCCGTAACGTAAGGAGTGCAATAATTCTACTTGTACTGGAGTTTGGACATTACATCCACTGAACCAAACTATCTGAATGTCCTCTCTCTCTCTCTCAATTGCCACCTTTGCAATAAAAGAATTCATTTGCATTCAACTGATTGGTCGCTTATTATATTCCAGCCAATGATGGTCCTGGCCTGCTACTCTCATGTCTCGTACAAAAAGGGGGAGGACCATATCTGCAAAAAAATTATTATTCCCAAGCTTAGCAGTAGTCTCATATTCCATGTATTTTTTATTCAAAAACTTCATAAATTCTTGCAAATTCTTTCTTTTAGCTTAGTATAAGGTCATCGTCCTTTCTTTCCATAAACAAGAGAACAATATGGCACCAAACATGACAGAATCACTTCTATCAGCAACATTCAGCAGTGAGGTATTATAAAAATGAAAATTGAATTCAACTAACAACTTTGCATTCCCATCCCATTGTTGGGGGTTGTTTGAACAATCTTCCAATCTCTCTCTCCATCCAATTCTTGAATATGTATAGTAACCAAACAAACGTTCAAAATTATCCACTCTTACATCACATGGAGGACACTCCTAGTCATCGACATGTGCCCATGGAAGGTTGTCATTGGCCATTCTCCAAAGATGGATTTTAAGTATGTCTTGTACTTTGAGAGCCCACAATTTCTTCCAATACAGTTCGTTGTCTTCACGAAATATTGGATGATGATCTATTAAATAATAGTTTTTACACTGTGTTTACCTGATTTCGTTTTCAACCAAGCTCATCTTTTAAATTAGCCTTATTAATATGCATTCCCATGATGATATTTATAGTGCTATCATTGAATAGCTCTCTTAGTTGGCCAACATCCCATTCATAGTTAGTTATCAATTCATTAACTAATAAACATTGATCTTATTGTATATGATCATTTAATGGTTGTGATTTGAAATCGTTATTTTTTGGGATCCTAAGGTCTCCCCATGCTTCGGTATCTCTTCTATTGTTTAAATGCAAGATTCTCACTACATATTATTAAAGACCAAGCCATTTTGGATAGCATGGCTTTATTTAAATCTGTTATTTTCCTAAATCTTAATCATCCATAGATTGTTGGCAAACATTCTCCCAACTCAATGAAGTGTAATAATTTCCTTGCGCTTCAGTTCCCCCTCACCAAATATCCCTTACTATTTTATCTACTCTACTGCATACACTCACTAGTACTTAAAAGCAATATCAGAATAAATGGCAATATTAGTCAAATATAATTTTACTAATGTGGTTTTACTTGACCATGATAGCATTTTAGACTTCCAACCTACTACCAACTTATCTTTTTATTTTATTAGTAAGATCCTCAAAAGAATTAGTTCTCTTTTTCTTGATGAAAAGCATATTACCACAGTATTTGCAATCTTCTAAGAGTTTTTCCGTATTAAAGATATCTTTTAACCGACTCCTTACTTGTCCTCTAATTCTTTTTTAAAATAGTAAGCTTGAATTATTATTGTTAATTTCTTGCCCACTCCATTTACAAAAGCTATCTAATATCACTTTACGGTTATTTGCATCATATGCTGTGGCTCTAATGAAAACCATTTAATCATCTACAAAGAAAAGATTATTCAAGCTATCATTGTTCCTAGATATTTTGATTCTCTTAATTAGTTTCAATGTTTCAATCTTATAAATCATTCTAGACTATATTTCCATTACAATAATGAAAAGATAGGGTGATACGGGATCTCCCTATCTGAACCTTTACCTGCTTTAAAAAAACTCGCAGGTGATCCATCCATTCACCAACACTAAAATAGATGGGGTGGTAATATACTACATCACCCAATGTATAAAATGTTTATGGAATCCAATAGTTTTTTAGAACAATTTTCGATCACAGCCATCCTTTCTTAGAATTTGATCTATTTATTATATGGACTTCCTCCTACACTAATATGACATAATCATCTATCCATTTACCCTCCACAAAAGCTACTTGATTTGGAGAAATGATTCTATCAAGACATTGTTTTAATCTATTTGCTATAATTTTAGAAATTAAAATATAACATGTGCTGTATGTCTTATGGGTCTAAACTCATTAAACTGATAAGAATTCTATTTCTTTGGAATGAGAGTGATAAATGTGTCATTCCAATCTTTTAGCAAAAACTCAGATCTGATAAAGGACGGAATAGAATCCACAATACCTTTACCAATAATATACAATTTGTTTAAGAAAAAAGGGTTGGCATTCCATTTAGCTCCAATGCTTTTAAACAGTGCACTGAAAAAATAACAACTTTTATTTTTTTTTTCAAGATTTGGAATACCATATGAAATTTGATTTTCATAATTATCGAAGATACTAACCCCAGAAGATCACTTTGAAAAGTTTGAACAGATGTGTAAAAATTGATGAAATTATCCACAAAATATTTTTCTATAGCATTCTAGTAAATTTTCCATGTGTTATTATAATCTTTAATTGATATAATATGAGTTATACTTTTTTTTAATTATGTTTTACAGGTGAAAGAATTTTGTGTGGTGTCCCCCTCATTAAGCCACAAGTCTCTTATTGAGTTGGTCCAGCATGGTGCAATAATGTCACTTTGCCAAGCCGGCACGGCCCACATATTTATGGGAGATCAACCGGACATCAAAGAAAACCGTTCGATATCAACGAGGCAACTGTCAACTAAACATGAATAAGAGTTGCTCCTTACCGAATCTCCAACTTAAGCGAGAGACATCTCAATGCACAATTAGCTTTTCAAATCCGGGATTTGATAGGGCCTGCTTTTGTACATTTTTGGGTGTCTCAAAGCATGCAATCGGCTGACCCTCTTATCTTGAATCGAATCGATCTACTTATATATATATATAATCTAAAATATAAATTGTTATTAGGAAGCCTTGCCCAAACCCATCGTTACACTCTTCTTTCTCCTTTTCTCCACAACCCATTGTTAGTCTAAGCCCATTGTTGCAGTCCAAGACCATTCTTTCCATTCAATACAAATGGTTTTTTTTCCCCTCAAAGAGAGGGTGATTGGGTTTTCGGGCCAGCACGCGGCCCGATAATTTCATGGCTCGGCATGCCTGATAACATCATCTGGTTGTACCTGTGTGACTCGATAAGCGACTAGCTCGACAACTCTGAGCCCAAGCTTAATATTGTTGGGCCGGGTTGGATGTTGCTAGTGCTAGTCTCTAATTGGCGAAGAGAGAGAGGGCCCCTGCAAGCTGCGGATAGGAGTGGGGCAGTGGCTGGGTTGATTACTCAAAGAATGATGAATTCTCGAGTAAATAATATTTCTAATATTTGACCATGTAAATGATTTTGAATATTTATTTTTTTATATCACTACGGTATAAACATAATCAATCTATTGACTATTAAAAATATTGACGTGGCATATGATATTTGTTAAAAATATTTCTTCTTTTCTGTGAAATATAAATACTTCTTTTTAAATTTAAAAACGGGTAATTACTATTTCACCTCTTGTTATTTATTAAGATTTTAATCATATGCCATTAATATACCATAGAGCAAAGCAGAGCCAATGAACATGCAGTGATACCGCTTTTAATATGTATATAAGAGGCTTGATTCTAAAATTTGAAATATTCCTCATTAATGTAAATATTGAATAAGTAGTATTTTTTTATTATAAATTTGTATATGTTTAATTAGAGCTAGTAGTTTCTGGCCTGGCATAATAGGGTCATGCATGGGCCAACGCTTATCGGTCGAGCCACTTATCAGGCCGGACAAGCATGGCCTGATAATTTTGTGGGTGTGCCAAACCAAAAATTACCAGGCCAGATATCCTAATATTAATTTTTTATTTTTTTAAAAATTATTTATATTAAAAGAAAAATCACACTCTTAAATTATATCTAATATATTTTTGGCTATATCAATGGGATTTATAGATTAGAAAGAGAAAAATGTGTATTTGAGATGAGTTTCTAATAATTATTTAAAAATATTTAAAAAAACTATAATAAAATTTTTAAGTGGGCCGTGCTTGGGCCGGCCCAATTTGCTAACTCTACGTGAAATAGAATCGATTAAGTGGTCCCACATGAAGATCGCTCAGACCAATTTTTATATTAAATTAAATATGATAAATTATCGTAATTTACAGTAAATATCTAGTACTCAGCCTGGATGAACAAAGGCAAGCAAATGGATCGAAATGAATTTGTCCCCGCTAGCAGTAATCATCACGAACGGACGAACTACAACGCAAAAGCCCAAAAATATATATATATATATTGATGACAATAATTGGAAAAAAAAGGGAAAAAATATAGATAAAAGCTGTAGAAGAAGAATCTTGCTGTCTTTGACAAAAAAAGAAAACAAATTGTTCATCAAATCACACGAGTTGTTCTCCTTTCAGACAACAATCAATCAGACGGCTGATCTGCACTCTCTTTGCGGCAGACAGTCCACCGACATTATTATACACGCCACCAGATCTACACTTGCCCTGGCTCCCTCACTCTCTCTCTTTCTATCACTCCTCTCTGGCTCCCTTAATTTCTTATGCACAGTTTTCACGAAGCTTTTTTTTCTTTTTTTTCTTTATTTCTCCTACAACCCCAAGGAATTCTTTAAAATGTGTATAGCCACATCACCGGACTGTATATGACAAGCAATTGGACTTCACAGTTTCATTCTAATAGCTAACCTTGGGTCGAACCTGCCTGGACGAGGCGAACATGCAGCTAATTGAACTTAGGGTGCTCGAGATTAGTGCTGTGATACTTGACGCTTAACTGGAATCATCACCGCTCGTGGTGTACTCGATTTCCTTCTTTACCCTCGATCGGATGCCGTAATAGCCGACGTACCACTTGACGAACTTCCTCAGCCCCGTGGCGAGATCGGTGGTGGGCTTGTAGCCGAAGTCCCGGTAGGCCAGGCTGACGTTCGCGTGCGTGAAGGGAACGTCCCCGTTCCTGGGCATCTTGATCACGTGCTTCTTAGCCTTGGTGCTGAGAAGCCCCTCGAGGATTGAGACGAGCCGGCCAACGGGCACCGGGGACGTGTTCCCCAGGTTGTAAACCCGGAGCTGGGCTGGGCCGCGCTTCTTGCCGCCGCTGCCGGTGCTCTTCTCCGCCGTGTCGAGAGCTCCCAAGCAGCCTTTGACAACATCGTCGATGTAGGTGAAGTCACGCGCCACCTCTTTCTCGTCCTGTGTCTGGTACACGTCGATCTGCTTTCCCTGCAATATATCCTTGGTGAAGAAGAAGTAGGCCATGTCGGGCCGGCCCCATGGCCCGTAGACGGTGAAGAACCTCAAGCCGGTGAGGGAGAGGCCGTAGATGTGGTTGTACGTGTGGGCAATCTCCTCACCGGCCTTCTTGGTGGCGGCATAGAGGCTGGCCGGCTGGTCGGTGCGGTGAGACTCGGAGAAAGGGTTCTCTGTGTTGAGGCCATAGACGGAGCTCGAGGATGCCCACACAATCGACGGCTGTGGGTTCGCGTTCTTGGCGACCTCCAGCAGGTTCACGAATCCGGCGATGTTCGACGCCACGTAGGACTGAGGGTTCTGCATAGCGTAGCGGACCCCTGCCTGGGCTGCGAGGTGGAGCACGTGCGTGAATGGCACCACGTCGAAGAGCTTGGTAAGCAGAGGGGCGTCGTCTAAATCTCCGTCCACGATGAGGATCTAATGACAATAATCCAGACACAGCTTTCCAGTCAATGGTTTATTCAGACACCACAAGGACTGAACGAGGTAAAATGTATCCTACGTCAATTAGAAATATAATTATGTCCGACTTTTAGAACCGATTTTATTGAGCTGAACTCGTTTTGCTCCGAAATTTCCGAAACTGCCCTTCTTAATGGGCGTCCAGATCTGAGACGCCTGCACACGCACTCTAATCCTAAAAGCCCTGACCATCTATGAACTATCCCTGACAAAAACAGGAAGGGTAAATTGGGAATAACGGTCAAAAGCAGAATCAGCTCTGGAATATACTTTAGCGAAGTTAAATGGTCGGCCACAGGTCCCGGGCCGGTGTATCCTTGGAGCACCTGACCCATCCCCATTTAGCAAAGTCTACGACATACTACCGAGTAATATCGGTGCCAGGGAATTCACGACCACCTCTCGATCCCGTGTGTCTCTTTGTCAGAAGACAAGATTACCCTTGCTACGTCGGTTGTTAGTGTGGATGGTTACTACCACAAGTGGAGGCCATAATACCTGGTGCTTGGCGAGGAGAGCTTGCCGGGCGCGCTTGAGGGACGGGTCATAGTAGGAGTTGAAGTTGTCGAGGCCGAGCACTCCATCTCCCCGCTTCTTAAGGGCAAGCGAGCAGTGTGCCCCGATGAAACCCGCAGCCCCCGTCACGAGGATCGAGAACCCGTTGGGACGGCGGGGCGTGGAGGAATGCCTCACCTGCTTCTCCCAGGCGGCGCCGCCTATTGCGGCCGAGGAGAACTCCGGGTAGGAGAGGAAGGAGTGGCGGTGGGACTGCCCGTCGGAGAGGGGAGGGTAGTTGAGCGTGAAGAAGAAGACGAGGATGAGGGCGATGAGGAGGGTGGCCCGGAAGAGGAGCTTCGATGACGCGTTGAGGAGCTTCGTGCTGTTTACCCTCCTTATGTAGCTGTTGTAGCGCTCGAGCTTGTACGCCGTCTTGCTCGTGTCCGGTGGAGAAGCCATTGCAGATCAGGGCAGAGAAGATAACGAGGAGGAGGATTTAGGGACGAAAGATGGCTCCTAAAGAAGAAGGAGAGCTCTGAGAGGTCTTATTGTTCCTCTATGCCCCTTTGAGCCTGAAGGGTCTGTAGGGTGGGGAAGATGAATATAAAGCGAAGGAGAAGGGGAACATGAGAGAGACAGAAAAGGATGGTGGGACCGAAGAGAGGAGGGGGAAGCGATGGCTGCAGGATGTGATGTATAACTTGAATATATGAATGATATACCAATATGATATAATTATTTAATTATTAAAAATATTAAATAAATTCTAAGATACATTAATAATTTATTATAAAATAAAATATTGAATAAAAAATATTGAATTAATATGGTATAACTATTAAATAAAGTACTTTTTAGCGTTGGTTAGTTGGAGAGCACTTTATCTTTAAGAGCCCGTCTCTCTCCCCATCTTGGGTATTCAATTGCATATTTAGAAGTGGAAAATGACCCCATCTCATAATTTATTTGATGATCTAAAATGCCCCATAATTTTTCACCCAAAAAATTGGTCCCATAATTCTATGAATACACGAACAAATATTCGTTGTCTTGTACAATAGATTTATTATTTGAAATTCATATAGAAAATATTGTGCATGAGCATAACTTTTTCCTAAGGTTTCATTAGAATTCTTACGTTTTTAATATTTCAATCCGTGCATGTGACAGTTTTTGGAATATTTCTCATGTTCAATCCGTTGTATATCACATACCGAATATATAGCTAGTAATAAAGTGGATGATATAGAAACTATTTTATATAAAAGTGATTTTTTAATATAAAATTAAAATAAGTTGGAGATAATTCCCTGTCCATTTCTCTCAAATAAGTTTTTGGTTCAAATTTTGTTAATTGAGAGAGTTTATGTTAAAAAGGTTTAATGGGACAACCCGTTCAAATATGAATTAATCATGATCAAATAGATTTCTAAAAATAAGATAATTTACACTAAAAAAAATTCAATATAAAAGTATTGTTTGATCTATAATTAAGAGTTGAAAATATTGGTTATTTATTTTTATTATTGTTAGTGAATTTTTTTATAAATAAATCGGTATCTAAAAAGTATTGGGTCATGATTAATCCATTCCAAATGCATCGGCCTATTAAGGAGTTAAAATTCTCACAACATAAAATTCTTTTATTTATGAGATTTAAACAAAACCTCACTTACGAAAAATAGATAATAATTTATGCTGATAATAAAACTTTATATACCTCCTTACTTCCCTTTTCCGCTTTTGAAAGCTCATAAGTCACCAAAACAACGAAAAGGAAGTTATCTTATCATCTTCACTTTATAAATAACTTGTATATATATATGTATATATTGTTTTAGTTTTGATTTTTTTAAAATGCTGTTAAATATTATAAAATAAATAGAAATGGAATATGTGATTTAAAAATGAAAAATATATTGTGGTGAAGTAAAAATCAGACTTATAATTAATTAGTTTTGTGGGTTTTTTGCACCAAAACAAAATTACAGGTTTATGATTTTAGGAGTGTTTTTACAATCTTACATCCATCTTTTATTATTATTGGCTAAATCAATAATTTTTCAAAAGCACTTTTACAAAGCCATATCTTCCAATTTCTTTCCCCCTTGAAATTTGGTTTGCCATCCAACCCGCACAAACAGTTGTCATTTCGTTGTCTGATCATACGTTTGGCAAGATATAATCTTACATGTAGGAGAATTAGGTTAGTGAATTTTAATTATTCATATTAACAATTAAAAAAAATGCAACACCCACGATAGATAAAAAGTATGTGGCCGTTCCCCCGTCTGGTCAAGTTGAAAACAGGACCCGAGGAAAGGGCAAACCAGGGTCAAAATCAGCAGAAACGAAATCATGCACATCAGTCTCGTGGTCTTGAAAATTCATACAATTTTATACCCTATTCACACCAATTCATTTATTTTGGTGAATTTTTTTTTGAATTATTTCCATCTTCATTTTGCAAACCACGAAGCCCACAAAAATCGAGGGTTAATTGATTTAAGGGGGTATTGTAGATTTTAACGATGTTTACGAGAGAATTATATCATATCTAATTTAAAAGTTTTAAATTCACTTATTACTGATCTCATCTTCTCTTATGTGTGATACTAGCACTCATGCTCACAAGGTTGGATTGACTTGTTACGTGCCATTTAACGTCCATTGTCAACGGGGCTCCATCGGCCTAGTTATTTTCTTCTGTGCTGGAGCGAGGGTGACAATTTAACTAACTAAGAACTAGACTTTCTCCTTCGTGCGATGCTTTTATTAATGAGCCAAACATTTTTCCTATGGTCAAGCATTTTTGTTTCGATTTTGGGACCGTTAAGGTATAAATCTCATATGATAATCTACTCTAATATCATGTCAAATTTTCGTCGAATTTATAAGAGATTGAATCCGAATTTAATTCAAAATTTTAAGTGGACATTAATTTTATGATGTCAAATTTTATCTTTCAATGAATACGGTGTGGGTGTAATTACTCTTTAAATTTGAGTGATTATGTAAAATATTATATGAATTTTGCTGATTTTTTTATTCCACCCTTCTAGATATCGATAGGGAAAAATGGCAGTCACCGGTTTAATGAAGTGGAAGGCGACACACCGACTGCAGTTATACAATTGCAATGGTCTTTGATCATTAATCGGGAAAATGCCAACGACCTTCGCCTGGTCCAAATCTAAAACCACGTGAAGAACACGTGCTTGTATCATTTGTTTTTTTTTTTAAGGTTTTGATTGGCGTGAACTTGTGGGCTGGCCGGCTGGTCTCGGAGGAGACTGCACTGAAATTTATAACATTAATAATTTTGACAGCAATTAATGTTAAAGTAGGCATTATCTGGGGGCAGATTACGTCTTACTCCGAAATTACCATTAGCATTGTTTAATTTTTCCCGTAATTAATGATAAGTAATGATTAATAGTAAGTAATATATCACTTTAGCATTATTTAACTATCGTTATTAATGGTGCATCGAGGCTCCTTCACATGAATTATTTTCCCATGCAAGTAAAAAAGAAAAGCGCAAATTAAAAATTGAAAATAAAAAAATTAATTCTGATTCTCCTGAAAAAACATGTATAAAAATACTCATACAGAGTTAATTTTTTTTCTAAGAGAAAGTGATTATACTTTTGTTCGTCACATATATCTACGAGTCTAAAAATTCATAATTAATTTATATTCAAATTCGATCGATTCAGTGAGAGGTAAAACTTTTCGAGCATTATATTATCCATTCATAGAACTCGAATCCCAAACATCGAACAATCTCAAACAGAAGCCCGGCAACAACGGACTCTTTATTTCATTTTTTTTATTAGGAGAAATTGCACCGATATCCTCGGTGTATTGGGTGAGACTAATGGGTTCATCGTTGATCATGTTACTTTCGTTCCTCAATGGATGACAGTTTGTTCATTCACCGACAGGAATTTTTTATGTCGTAAAATTTCGATTTTTTTTTCTTTTGGCTTTACCTACGCAGGTTTCCCCCTCCAATCCGCAAGGCTGACAGTCACATATAAGTCAAAAATAAGGTTTGTCATATTGTGTGTTGTGCATGAAAAGTATGACTTGGTAACTATCCAAAGAAGAAAAACACGACTTCTCCTCTGCGTATGAGAAGACTCAGCATCCAAAGACTTAAGACTGTTACTACTGTAGATTTCGACTAAGTCGATCCCACCCATTGATAGAAATATCATGATAACCATTTGCTTCATTCAAAGTACTTAACTCCGATATCTATCCGATCAGTCATATATTCTTGTCCCTCTTGGAAACCAACTTTAGAGTGGTGTTTATAAAAATACAGTAGAATATTATTATAGCTGAGTTTCCTAATGGACGGGAAATTAATTTTGTTGGCTTTTAGGGTTTTTCTATCGTAATTTCAATATCAAGAATACCCTTCTGATCAAATTTAGAAATGAATCTCCGCTGTGTTAATAGACAGAAAATCCAATTACAAAATATATATATATATATATGTTAACATTATCTTTTCAAACCCGAAAGACCTAAATAACGTAAATTCTAAAATTTTAAATATTCTAAAAATCCGAAAAAACAGCCCTAAAAAGATTTAAATCTTAAAAGTTCTTAAAATATTAAATTCTTAATATAATAAGCCATGAAAAATTTAAGATATCCTAAGAAATTTATAAAACCCTAAAAACTATAAAATCTACAAAGAAATTAATTATTTTAACTTTCAATAATTTAAATTTTCCTTTAAAACATAATTATCTAAATATTAATTTTATATTAGATAAAAATAATTAATTAGATATAAATTATTTTAAATATCAAAAGAAGGGTAAATTAGGCATTCAAAAGATTTAAATTAGTTAATTATTGACCTTTTGATTATATGAGGTAAGAATGATTGCCTACCCTATGCCCTAAGACATAGAAAAGTCCTACTTTTATATATATATATATATATATTCGAAGTTAAATTAATTATTGCAATTTTGTCTAAACTATGCATTATATATATATATATATATTTTTTTTTACAACTAAGTGAATTTAAGTTGATTTTAATTCATTCCTTGACATAATTGCATCAAATTTGTCGTTTAATTTTTTTTAATGATTATCAATAATAAGTTGGTTTTTAGTTTAAATACGCAATATTGTATGAGGAGTCGAAACCTTCAGCCTAGACTTTGGGAAGAAATGCAGAAGCAGAAGCACTTGACCCTGATGGAGAATTTGAAGATTCTTGAAGGGAGAGTCAATCGAACCTCGTGAAGATATTCCGACTTCTATTATATATAACGGGAGACTACGGAAACAGTAAAATGATTCTGTCTGCCTGTTAAATTACAATAAAATAATTAATATTGTGTTATTTATCGATAAGTCGATATCATCGTATATTCATCCGATGCGACGGTAAATTATTTTATTTTTACTGATAATCAACTCTACCAAGGAACTTGGTTCACGAGGCAGCATTGAAGAGAAAATAAAAGAAATTAAGAAGCCCTCGGGATGGCGGAAATTTTTGAACAGGAATAATAAAAAAGGAGGGATAGTAGGTTGCTTAAATCAATACATTAATTATATTTCTCACATAAGAGAATTTTAATAAAAGTTTTGTATGTTTGTTATTTTTTTATATTTGATATATATATTTTAAAATTTTTATTTTAATAATATATATTTAATTTTATAATATATTTAAGTTATGTTACTAATGAGTTACTAGCATATAATATAATTTAATGTTAGCATGCGGTGGTTATTTCCTTTTGCCGCAATTTTTATGCTGACATGGCATAACACAATAACCATTTTTTGTCATGTTATCTAATTTTTGTAATGCTAATAATTTATTACCATATTATTATGACACACTAGCAAATAATGGTCATATAAGCAAACCGTTAAAACTAAAATTTAAATATATTATGAAATCAAATATATAAAACAGAAAGAGTAATTTTAAAATATATGGAAGTAAAAAAATCATTTTAAGTATGATACAATTTCACAATCTTTCCCTTGTTTATCTTTAGGAGCTTCCCTTCTCGAAATTTAACGCTTTGTTCTCTCTCTTTTTGTTTTATATATTTATATATATATATATATATGTCTCCCAATGACATAAAAAAAATTGTATATAGAAGATATGCAAAATTCGACTTGGGTTCACCTAGGCTTTGGACCCGCAATGCTCTTAAGCTGTCAGAGATCTTTGAATGATACAAGGGGAAGTTTCCTAGGGGCTCGATCGGGGCCATAATATTCATTAAACTATACCTGAAGGCCAATTTCGACGTAGTTACGGTTCTCCTCAGTCGCTCATCCTAGAATAGCATATACTTTCTCAGAGTCGTCGGTGATGTGCCAGTCGACAATACCTCAAGATCAACACGTGATAAGATGAGCCTGTTAGCTGGAGTTCTATGCATTCCAACTTACTTAGATGGAATGGAGCTGAGTAAAAGGTAAGGAAAATTTCTGCCAATATTTTAAAATGGTATTTTCACTCGAGACAAAAAAGAAAAGAAAAGAAACGTAATGCCTGGTCTCATTGAAAATTCACCTAGAAACAGTAATCTCACCCGTGGCTTGCTAATACAACAAAGGTAAGGTGAAATTTTGTATCAGGCAGACAACTCATATAGTAAACGTGGGCGACACCCAGATTCGAACTGTGGAAAAAGGATTTACCGTCCACTGCCTACCAATCGGGCAGAATAATAACTCTCTTCTCCTCTGATCAACTCTTGTGATGATACCGGCCGATTTTTATAGAAGATATCGCGACTTTTGGAATCGGGTCATAGAGAATTTTTGAAAATACGAGCACAGCAAATCTAGCCACCTAAATGCACATATGCGAGGTGGACCTTCTGTGCTATGAATGGAGGCATGAAGGCCTAACATGTTTACGTCTGCTATCCAACGTGCGTTCACGAGGATTGGTCAATTGCAATGTAAAACCAACCCAAAAAAAAGAAAAAAAAAGACTCCATCATTCTCTTTAACACCCTGCAACACTCAATATCAGAAATTATATGATCTTAATCAATTCATTTTAAAATTCAGCTATTTCACAGTATGTCAAATTCCACAATTTATGATCATTCTATTCACATCCTACTCAAGATCTGTGATATTAATTAATATATAATGCCTTTAGAATTTCGTGTAATTCTGAACAATTGATCAGTCAATTATTGTGGTTTAGGGTTTCACATCGTTCCAGTGGAATTTCGAGGGAGGTGATGATGGAAAACATGTCGGCCGGATGAGTGAGACGTGAATGACCAAATAATGATTGGAAGTAGCATTGGTGTCGGTCACGCACATCTCCATTACTTACTGGCACATCACCAGCCAGAAATAGGTCCCAGGCCTTCGTACGAAATCTACTGCTGATGCCATCAGCAAAATGCCATTAATCATTCGCCTGCTAACGTTGGGACGATTTTTTTCCGTACCCCGCGGTCTAAGAAAGGAGGAAATTAATTGACAGGGAGGAACTCGAGGATATGAAATTCAATGCTGATAGTACAGGAAATCGGGCATATCGGATGATTTAATATTAGATTTTGGTTTTATATTATATGTAAATAAATATACTCAATACATTGGTGCAATTAGATTGGTAAAAAAACTAGCACAACCTCAAAGCACGGCTAGGGAAATGGCCCAAAAAAATCGTGTATGGTCCAAGATTTCAAGTTATCCAATATATTGAGTGGTGCTAATCGAAAAGTATAAAAATAATATTTATAATAACAAAATTATGGGAAAAAATAAAAAAATTATAAAAAATTATTATATCTTAATATTTTTTGAATAAATAAAAATTTTAAATTAATATATAACTAATATTATATAAAAATTTATATCAAAACGTAAAATCATTTAAATTTACTTTTTTAAACCATTATTTTGTTTACTTAATTCGGTTGAGATGGTAAACTGTGCCAGTATAACCTAAAAATATAATCGTGTATCGTGTTGTATTGATACGAACCAAATTTACTGGTTTAGGTGTAATGTAGCCCATATTCTTTTATGGGACAAAACTAATATACTTGTCTCTCTCTCTCTCTCTCTCTTTTCTTTTTGGCCAAAGGAAATATATTCCATCAATGAAACAAAGCCGTTTATGTAAACAGTTAATTAACAGAAAAAATTAACCTCATGAATTAATGCTCATGACATTCTATGAAAAAAATTAACAAATTTCATGTATATTTAGACAAATATTTAAAGTCATGCGTAATTTATGGGAGCCGGAGAAAATGTCATGATTTTCTAAGTAATTTTCCCAGTAAATTTTGCTGCCTAGATACTTTGCTCGATGTTTATGTACTAAATATATAGTCAGTCTTTGTATATTTGGCTATATACGCTACAAGAGCACACAGCCACCCACCCAGTCAATTATCTCCACAATGCTTATAAAAAGTTTCAGAGGCATGTCAAATTCGTAAATATAATTAAACCGATGTGTGATAGTGTTTAACTTTCTCTCATATATATATATATACATATATATATTTCATTACAATTAATTTTCCTTCCTGCTTATCCGATATGGAACTGCATCATGAGCCGAGCATGCATGGATGAGTTAAGTGGCAGAAGTAAGGAATTGTCCAAATCGTCGATACTTAGTGTCTTCTTGCTTCACCCCCTCCTGCAACCGCATGCGTTGATCCTTATCCTTGACGGTGCAAGGTTCCCCTTAGGCTGATTGATTAATCGTGACCCCAGAAGCATACGATGATGAGGTCTTTTGTGACTTGATTTTCCCTGGCGATTTCATTGAGATGTGCGTTAACTCTACATGGGAATAATGATAACTTTTTAAAATTTTAGAGTTTGTCCTAATTAATTAATAAGGACCTATCCAACTCGAAATTCTTGCTGGGTGTTGCATCGACATATGTTATTAAGCAGAGTGGCCTAATGGGTCTACTACGACAACTAGTGCAGTAAGTACATTCACCTTGCCAGGTGCACAGCAGGAGTTGGGACATATACTGAAGAGTTGAAAAAAGAGGCATCACACATGAAGAAGAGGGGAGAGTTTTCGATGTAACCAGTGTACAATGTGTCGAGAAGAAGGGGTTGGTGCAATATTATCATTATTAGTCTAACAATTAAGAAGTTATAAGTTCAATTCACATTGTGAGATTTCTCGTATCACTTAATTTCCCTTATTCTTTTATTCTTTCCTAAGCTCATATACATCTTATAAAACCAAAAAAAAAAGAAGTTATAATGTGCCATATATGTTATAAGTTAATGAGTGTTAATTTGATGTATAAATATGATTGTTATAATTTGTCATATATTTATAATTATTTGTATTAATATGGTGACTATCATTAACTTGTGATATATATCACGTGATGTGCCCATTAAGTAGAATATTTTTTTTTAAGAGGAGAGGCAACATGTACAGTGAGGTTATGGACTGATGTGGGTGCATTGTTCCCTTTTATCTTGGTCAAATGGGGGGTGGCGTAGGGCGGGGGACGGGGGCGGCTGTGGTGGATGTGGGGTGGTGGGGTATATTTGAATACACAGACCCCGCCCCGCCCCGGGTTGCTCCAAGTGGCACCACGCCACGACCTCCGAGGGGCAGGTCTGGCCCGCTTCAACCCATTTATGACCCATATTTATTCAAAAACTATCAAAATAATGCTAAATATAGTACAAAATCCAATATAAATTTAGATATTCCTAATAATAATATAGTTTGAAAAATCAATATAACTAAAATTCACAAAATTGTAATTAAAAATTAAATATAATATAATTTATAAAAATTAAATTATTATATATCACATAAAAGCTAATCTAAAAACATGTAAGTATAAAATATATACTATAATAAAGCGGGTCCAACAGGGCTGGCCGGGCCTAATCGGGTCCGGCGGGGATGGCCAATATTGCCATCCCTACTTCTACTGATAAAAGAAAAGACATATACATCTACTCTTACTTTCAAGTATTCTCTCAACAATCTTGGTTGACGTTGTTTCTCTTTTTGCACCGGGCCCAAGGGATTAAATATCAAAGATCTCCTAATTACATATCAAACAATAAAGATAAACAATAATGGAATTTTTGCTGTTCAATTATTAGATCGATCATCAGCTTAAATAATAACAATATATAATATAATATATATCAATAAAGAGAATCAGTACCTTACCTTTCATATGAATTTTCTTTTTTACGTTCTGACATACGCAGTAATATTGAACTATGAATGAACTTTGGACGAAAGAAGACAAAGTACGATGATGATAACAAGACGATCATCGAAGTAGACCTCCATGAGCACCCGAGCCCTCGGCCACAGGATTAAGGAAAGGGATATAAAAATTAAACTAAGATCACCATATGTATCCCAAATTATATTGCACCAGTAGCTTGATATGAGGAAAGCTTCTTGTCGGTGGGCTGTCAAAGGCAGCGGTCGATTCGTAAGGTCTGATTTTCAAAGTAGCAATAGATTTCATTCTTCTTAATATATATATATATATATATATGTATATAAAATTGATTATAGGTCATTTGATTAAGTTGTTAAATGATCCAACGATTAAATCGTAAAGGCTATTGCAAAACACATCAAGAATCATCAATAGATGGCTTTAAACACGTATATGTCCTCCACACTCCCTAGATCTAGACTTATAAGAAGGTTAAGTACCGTCGTCTATCAACTTAAACTTTTAAGTAGAAATAGACCAAATCCCTTATGAACTCATAACGAATTTATCATGGTATCAGAGCTAGTGGGCTTACACCTAGCTTGACCCGAGTATGGAAATCCGGTTCGTGGTCAGTTGATATTAGGCCTGAGTACAGAAGAAAATTGCTCTACTCGTGGCCAATTTTCCCTCTTGTCCGAGACCGGAAGAAAAATATTCAGCTCGTAGACAGTTGTTAAGGACGGGAGTTTAATGGCACGTGGCAAAGTGAATCACGTTACCACGTGAGAGCAGGTGTTGAGATATACAATCCCACATCGATTAAAATAAAGAGAAAAAAGCCAGTTTATAAGAAAGTTGGATATCGTCACCTATCAGCTTAATCTTTTAAGTGAAAGCAGGTCCAATTACTTAGAACTCACAACGAATTTAACACATATCAACAATAGGATCTCAATAGACACCAACGAAAGGGGATTAGGAGAGGACGTGGCCCTCTTCATTGACACGATTCACCGCAGAAATAACGAATCTCAAATTTTAATTTTTACCGGTAAAGCTGATGTCGTACCATTTCATATTGTCCTCCTCCCATTTATTTTAAGTAGAATTATGTAAATTATATATTCCTAGTATATGAAATGCGGAATTAGCAACAATCAACCTCGAATAATACACACGTGCATATATATGTATATCTGCGCGCGCGCGCGCGTGTGTGTCTACGTATATAGTTCTTTGATATGATGACGAGCTAGCTAGCTAGCTAGCTTAATCCGCCGTCCCACTACCGACAACTGTTTTAGCGACCAATTATTAGTGCTTTGACAACTAGCCTCGACAAGGTAACTTCGTCGTCCCCGAATCATTATCAGCCCAAGTCCGATGCATGCGTACAGTTTATGATATACATACATCGGTGAGCGCGCACAAACGCGTCTGTGCTTAATCCCACGGCCGAGGAGTTAGACTTTGTGTCCAGCGGGAGCTGCAGTTTTAGATGCGGGTGTCGATCGATAAACTCGGGAGAGTGACGAGGCAACAAGGCCCCCATCCCTTCATAAATTCGTTTCGTGCTGACATGAATGCATGCGCCCATGCTTGTATTCATGTACGTACGTACGTATAGATGTGCGTATGTACGTGTGTGGATGCATGTATTTGAAGAGGAGATTTGTGGGAAGAAGATGAGGGCAGTGAGAACTTGACAGCCCCACACAGAATAGAACAAGCACGGGGGGCACTTTCAGCCATGTGCGAGTGCATGTGCTGTGTCGGGTTTCCTCCTTTAGTCGATTCCAACCGAGAAAAGCGGAAGGCCCATCCCCATCACCCCCCCCCCACTCCATGACAGGTTCGTGGATCGATTTTAATGAGCAAAACTCGTGGCCAGTTGTCCCCTCACTCGAGATCGGAAGAAGAATGTCCGACTTATAGACAGTTGTTGAGGGCGGGTGTTTAATGGCACGTGACAAAGCAAACCACGATCGCACATCGATTAAATGAAGAAAACGTTGTGGGTTTATAAGAAGATTTGGTACCACCACCTAACAGCTTGAGCTTTTAAGTGGAAATGAGCTCGATCTCTTATGAGCATACAATGAATTTAATACCTATGATCTAATCTTCCATATCATATGGATCCGCACATATGCCGCGGATGAATCCCTTTTCACTCCTCGTCCGTCCGTTTTCTTGTCACGTGTAGTTTATGGTTGTCCGATCATCATCTTGCGCCGTCGTCCAATTTACGATCCGAGATTGGTATCTTTCAAGCCGCATGCGGAACTAAAACCACGCGTTTTTCGCAATTATCTCGTAATAAAGATGGCAGTTAATGTTTTCTTTTACATGGATTATTTAGATCCTATCTAATATACTATGTGCCAATTGAGAAATAAAATCACTCCTCTTAACTTAACAAGTAAGAAATCGTAAGTTTAAATTTTATCGTAAAATCTCTTGTTCCCTTTTATTCTCACCTTCTCATATTTCTTTATAAACTTACGAGTATCTTGGATAATAAATATATAGTAAAAATCCATTAATTATAATTTTTTTATTAAGAAAACCTCACGGCCATTAATCTTTTGATCTCCTACGGAACTTCTGGAGTCTTATATACTATAAAATCGGACATTGGAATCAGTTTTACGTTTTTATATTAATTTCTTATTACTTCGAACAGTAGAATTTTCTTCTGTCTTGAATGAAAATATAATTAATTTTATAGTAGGATTGTTCAGTATTGGTAAAATAATTGTAACTCAAAAATTTTCACGTATAAATTTTAAACGAAAATATTTCTTCAGTAATTCAAAATTTGACTCCGACTATCTCATATCACAGACAATTCTGCGCCAAATAATTGCAATTCATGATAAAAGTTGAGATTATATTATCGTACGGTGTCACGTTACGTAAGGGACGAACAGCCCATTCATCAATTCAGATGATGGGCGGGGGGGGAGGGAGGGAGAACGTCTCTTTGCCTTGAACGGGTAACAAAATCCGTCCGAAACTTGTCCCGGTCTGTCCCCTCGAATCTCTCCGTACGAACAGATGAGCTTTGTGCTTCTGTTTATTGATTCTAAAACAAAAAAATATAAATAATTGGAGAAAAAATCCAATATTTTTGGTCCCATCGGCCGTCCCCCCTCCTTTCATCTTTGGTGAGTGAGGCCAATGAACATTCGTCAGCCCCAAGGGACAGAAGCTGGGGGAAGAAAAGACAGAAGAGACACCAGAAGAACTGAAACATGAGGGAATCGTGTCCGGAAGTACTATACTCGAGGGATGTGGGAGGGCAATGATGCTCCGAACCGATTTGGGTGAGACGACTGTCGGTGGAAATTCTAGCTCTAAGCCTGTAATAATTCATTGTTGCAGGAGCGTAGTACTGCAGATGTCTCAGAGGAACCAGGCGCATGCACACCTCTTCCATGAAAAAGCAAATGGAGTAGCTGACTGCTTAGCAAGACTTGGAAAGACCAGTTCCGAGCATCCTTATATTCATCATCTATAAGGAAATTGGATTAACATTTCGATTCGTACTCGGCTAATAATAGAAAGAGAGAGAAGGGCGACGAGAAGTAAAGTGAAAGCATATCCGTGCATTGAGATAACGAGCAATTTAGAGGGATGAATCAGTCAAATTATCAATCTTCAAGCTGTTAATTAACTGCAAAGTGTGTGCTACACACAATACACGGGATATGAAAAAGTTGCTCGGCTTCTAAGGACACTTATACCCTTACGAATATTTATTTCCTTGAGAAGAAGAACGCTCGAGCTTTTTCTCTCAAGAGTGCTTGGATTTAGTAGGTGCGTGAAATGTTGAAATTATTATACTGTAAACGAAATAGCTACCATTGCTGCAGCTTGAACTGAGAGACATGCATCAGTCGCTTGTCGATCAAAACATTAGATATGTGGTGAACCTAGTCAAATGTGGTACCAAAATGGGCCATCACATACCGAAAATTTTACGGACCGGGATGGCACGACTCAATAACCCAGTGGCCCAATAACCTCTAGCTCAGGCGCGGCCCAAATAACTTACCGGGCCATTAGGCAAGGCCCAATTAGCACGAATTCATCAGCTAATTTCATCGAAGTTGTCATGTTTCACTCTTGAAGAGAGCTATAAGACCTCCTTCGAAGATATAAGTGCGTCGGCCTACAGATTTTGGGTTATGACACATCTCCCAACCCTATAGTATAACCATATTAGGTTGTCGAGAATGGTCGAGAACGGCTGAGTGGTAGCCATTGACGGGCAGGCATGTTCACCAACCTAACTTGATCACCACCCGTTGATGCATCTTGTGAGGTTCCTTATGACTTGCCATTGAGGAGTCGCTTGACACAACGAGTCCTGTCAGGCTGTGGAGCATCTAAAGCAATTCTGTATTGGAAGTAATTATATTATTTTACGGGTCATGTATATGTTATAATTTGAAGTCATTGTCTTCTGTAAGCATTTTAAATTATAGGGAAAGTGGGTAGAATTGTAATATTTTAGTATTTAACGTGACATGGAGAAAATACAAATTTACAATTCAGCCCTCATGTGCCCAAAAATATTCGAAGTAAAACAGCTTTTCTGCCTATTAGCTTGGTAAAACAATTATCGAGAAAGGCATGAGGCCCGTAAGTACATCATGGCCAAGGAAGTTTCAAGTAAAATGCACTTTCCATCCAAACAACGTAAAGTTAGGCATATTCTCGAAACTTTCTCGGGAAAGTTGGTGAATTACATCCAACCGTACTCTGAGATCCCTACCTTAACCCTCGAGGAGAACGTTATGGAGGAAGGAGTTTGCCATGATTCAAATAGTTAAGAGGAAGGAGTTGCAAAGGAGAAAGAGGACTATTTCTGTTCAATGAAGGTTTGACAGTAGTTGCAAGCCAGATATCGGCTATCTTCTTAGATGCTCTTCTTCGATCACCATTCATCAATCCCTCGCATCCCCCGTTCGTCCTTCGTTCTCATTCCAGAGGCATACCTTTTAAGCATTTAATTTCTCCGAAACTAGGGAAGGCGCGGATGGAAACCAGCAGCGGTCCAGCATCACCATCAGCATTTAGTCCTTGCAAAGAATCTCATTTCCGCAGCAACTGAGACTATCGACTTTTATGTGAATATCTAACACGAAAAGGGCATAGCACAGTCAGTTAAAAGTTGTACCAATCAATTGCCGTAAAGGGAGCAAGGAATTGAATCTAAGAGCTGGATGGTGCCTTTGAGGAAGAAAAGCATGCCCTACTATCTTCCCATTCTGTGTTGGCTTAAAAGTTTCCTGAAAATGGCGAGACAGGTACCTCCCCATGCCTTTCCATGATTTTACAAACTACCCATATGCTACTCACCCCACTGGGCCCGAACATGCAGAACTAAAGTTTCTCAGGGAGCACAACTATGAGCCCATGTGAAGAAAAACAGTGAATAGAATTCCTTCCATGATTGAACTTGAAATCTTTGGCTGCTTTAGTAAACCCGAATTCATGAAAGAAACAGGACGCTGCTTTAGTAAAGAGGTGATGTGAAGTTTTAATTCCTCAACAGAAAAGGACACCAAGACACATAAACATAACACGCAGAAATTACACATCTGATGTTTCTTTTTCATTAACATAAGAGAGAAGTGTGTGCCACAACCCTACACTCTGTAAGCCCATAACCCTCTATCCAAACAAGCCAATGTTCAGTGCCATGAAAAAGCGGCAGCAGAGAAGATACAAAAATCTTTTGCAGCCTTGCCAAAACCAACAATTTAAAATGATTAAGTTTATCTGTATTTAAAAATGTAAAGCCAATGGACTACAGAAAATAATTTATTAATCCAGTATATCCCAGTCATGAAAAATGAAAATCCTTCAATGCTAAACTTTCCTTCTCAACAAAAAATAGCCTGTACATTCATAAATAATTTAAATTATTTAAGTAGAAGATTTTAATGTACCTGTTGAGCAGGAGGCTCAACAGTTCTTGAATTGATGTAGATGCACTTGCTGGGACTTGGGCGGGTAGGGACACAGGAGAGCCGAATAACAGCAGCAGCAGGTTGCTGATAACCTCATGTTCCTTCTGCAATGCACTGAGTTCATCCAAGGATGAGAGAACTAGTTCTGCCAAGTAAAATAAATGTAAGATAGCCCCTATCCTTGAAATAACAAAAAGGAAAATAAATAATAGATCATCAGTTTCTGATCAATAAAGCCAGCAATGGTATTCTTGATGCCAACACTTCCTCAGTGATGCTGATGAAGTTCAATGCCCAAATGATGAGGGAAGAAGGTAAAGTGAATATAATTTAGCAAGGGATAGATTAGTCTAAAACTCCCAACATCTTATGATAATACAGCAACATTCCAGAACAAAGGTCATTAGATAATATATTCAAAACCTGCAAGTACAATAAGAGCACTACTGCACCATTTTATAAGCAGTTGTGCATAACCTAATCAAAAGTATGTAAAAGCATTGACGTCTTCTCCTGAAATTTAGTCAGAGGAAAAATTGCTCCAGACTTGTGCCTATCATAATTGTTATCTTATTGAAAAAAAGTAAGGATCAGCAAAAAATACCAGTGATGGTCATTATGGCAACAGTCCTACTGGTGCCTCCCCTCTGTCATCATTCTCACAGTTATTTGTTTCTAGATCCGGCAAGCTCTTCAAGACCTGCATATGAAGGTGATGCTGGTGGGGAATCGGAGATGTTCATGATGCATCTGACATATACTTCAACTTCACATAAATGAAATTCAGTCTATTGTACTGGCAGAGCTGATCAACTTCATTCCAATACAGTCATATCTCATTAAAGCAGTTCAAAGCTATCCTTTGAAGCACCTTTTTAGATGCATTTTTCCTAAATCTGATTAATAAAAAAATGATAATATAAAATCTAGATAATCAGCAATAGTAGCATGACATGCGCCATAAGGTTCCGCCAATATTTCCTTCTAATTTAAATGAATATCAAGCAATCACCGAATTTTTTTTTTATCATAATCAAAACTGCATGTTCGTAATTATGAGTAAAGGTGCATATATTAAAGTGGTTGTGTCAAATAACTTTCGTGAAGAAGGTAGAAATATTGGCAGAACCTTATGGCGCATGTCATGCTACTATTGCTTATTATCTAGATTTTATATTATCGTTTTTTTATTAATCAGATTTTATATTGTCTGGGTACTCTACTAACCTTCAAAAGGCTTTAAGGACATGTACACTTGGATCATTCCAAATTACTCCAGAAATTGATTCCCTATATGCACAAGGGGATGGAGTGACATGTAGAGAGTGCATATCATAATACAGGTTGAACAGCAAGGAGGAAAATGGCATTCAAATTATTGCATTATATCAGTTAATTCATTGAGTAAATTTAACTGATATTTTAGATTCCTCTTCAGCCTAATTTTATCCGTTTTGAATGAATTAACTTAACATTGACTTGAAATATGACTTCTATCTGCTTTATAACCCCCTACCTCCCATTTATCACCCAAATGTTATTTTAGATGTCTCATATCTCCCTCTATCTATCTCACTTCTTCCCACTTTGTCCTTACCAACTTAAGTTACTTTTCAATAATTTGATCCTGAAAAATTTATTCACACAGGCCTAATTGGGCTCAATTGCTTGGCAATAAATAATCTTTTGGTACCTGATATAGATGCCAAGAAGCAAAAGCATCCGTAGCAGCATACTGAAGTTGTTTTCTTGATAAAAACAATGCCTCCCAATTTCCTAATCTGATGTTTTTGGGCTTCGGAAGCTGCAATTTCAATAAAAAAAAAAAATCAGGGATCAGCTCAGTGCCATTCCCATCTTTATCCTGGGAGCTTCTGGCTTGTCACAGATCTAGCTGGATCTGCAAGCTAGTAAAGAACCTATCTATAAATGTTGAAGATTCAAGCAATTTCTTCTTGTTACCTTGTATCAATTTGAGTGAAACTCAATAGAGACAATGCTCATGTATTTCTCACAATTTTTGTGGTTATATCAAAACTAAGATGAGAGCAATCAACTAACATCCACGTAATATCAAATTCTTCTAAGCGAGCAGAACAGAATAACATGATCAAATATGAAAGATCCTCGAAAGAACCTTGTGAGAGCATCAACTAAGCAGTCCTTTCCAAATTATCAGCTGTGTGTTATTAGTCAAAGACTGATTGTCAACTTGATGGCATCAAAGTTAACAAGCTATGTCTGCATACCGGAACTTGACATGCATCCCAAGTTAATACTAAAGTTGAAATTGAAAGGGAATCCCAGAGAAATCTCCAAAATATAAGATTGTCTTTGTTATCAAATGCATATTACAAAATTGTTTTCCAAATATTTGAGGAGCTTAACCTGATACTCTATAAACAGTCACAAACCTTCCCATAATCACCTGAAAATTTATTCTAGAACTCTGTGAGACCATATATATAGCAGCAAGAGCTCTGTGAGAACGGTTTTTTTCTAAACTAAAAATCCATAAAATTAGCAAGAAGCAGTGCATAGAACAGGCAAAATTATAACTGATCTATTTTCAGCTATGTCCACATGGGATTATTTGGAAGCAATTAGCTAGAAACATATAGCCTATTTGGTATGATGAAGTGATAAATTTGCTGAATGAACGATATGCGAATTACAATTTCACTTCCAGCATACCAAATGTAGCGCCATTGATTTTCTAAATATGCAATACTTGTAGAAAGGAAGGCATGTTCCTTGAAAGTGAGCATGTAAATGACAAACTAAAATTTAAATAAGTAGACAAAATAAGGGACCAAGTGTTCTATATGTGCAGAGAATTCATAGACCAAATTAAACACAGTACAAGGTTGAGAGGAAAGAAAGCGACCTGTTTAGATACAAGAATTTCAGTTAGAGATGCAAGACTCCAACTTCGCTGATCATGAAGCTTTCTGTTAGCAAGACAGGAGAGATCTTCACAGGCTTGTACAGATACATTATAATCTTTCTGCACCTTTACAGCATCATTAAATATGCCCACTCCAACCTGAACATGCATCAACCAATGTAAAAGCAGCATTCATAGAAACGGACCGAATGCTAAAAAAATTGGTTCAACAAGTGAACTGCTCTAACTGTTGGTTCAAAGTAAATAATTTTTCAAGCAAAGATTTTTTGAGATTCCTCATACTTCATTCAACGGGAACCCTTCAGTGAGGGAAATAATTTTGGCATGAGAATTTCAACAACTTCTGGAGAATGACATGCAAATTTAAGTACAATAAATCATTTTCATAATGTCATGTTAATTTACACTGAAGATATGGTCACCATCAGGAAGCTGCCATTAACATCGGTGAATATCACCGCGTGGTCACATGCGTCATCACTAGACATTTGCAACAACTTAATTGGACTATATCTACTGGTGGCAGCCCCAAGTTCCAGGGAAAGTTCTTTCTTGTATTTCATCAAACGATCACAAATATATTTTCAAGATGCAACCAAACAACAATAATTTACTAAGCAAAGGATTCTTTGTCTTCTTAGTCCTCGACACAAGAAAGGAATTTTGCACATTCCTTTCTTGTGTCGACATTATAAGGGTTTTTTTTTTTCAAGCCAAATGGGAGCAGCATGACTATGTCATTATTGCATTATTGTTTTGTTATGTTTTCATGTGGGTAAACCATATTTCCTCTCTAGAGGCTTGTCAAGAGTGAACAAACTGGTCTATGCCTGCCAGTAGACTAGCCAACTGGTTATGGGCCACTAGGATCTAGACCAATTCAGGAACATTTCACTTGAATACCACGACCTGCCAACTGGCTGGATAATTTTTGGTATAATGTTAAAATTCTATGGACCCAAAAGACATGAAGAATGAAGTAGACCACAATAACAGCATAAGTGAGTTGCCTACCTTAACAATTGTTCTGTCTTCTAATAAAAGCTTCAGAATCTGAGGGATACCAGAATGAATAATATGCATCACACAGCAGTGATCAGTGCTGCAGCAAATCTGCATAACCGCAGCTTTTCGAAGCGGAGAACCTGCATGAATCAATTTATGTATATAATTAACTCTCTCAACAAAAGAATTGGCAGAGAGGATTTCATCCTACTTGCTTTTGTTTCCTATTTTTCCATGCCTTCAGAGAGTAAACAATCCATAAAAAAAGCCTATTCAATCTCCAATATAATGGCCAGGAACAAGCCACATAATCCTTTTATTGTTCAGCTGCCTATACCCGCAAAACTAAAAATGCAAGAAGAGACTTAATAATCTACTGATTCCAAAATTTTCTACAAACATATATATATCATTATGACTGTCCTCATCCAGTCATGTATACATGCAACAAGATCAAAAACAGGAACAGCGGGAAGGATGATGATCAATGTAACACCAAAAGAATAATCTTTCTTAATATTTGCAGAGAATTAAAAAAAATGAGTACCTAAGAGAACAAATGCGTTGATTTATGTTGCTCTACTTCAAAATCCTTTCTTTGCTCAAAGAAGAAAAGTTAAATCAAATATACAGAAACCAAGAATTCCTCTTTTAACTGCTTAGAATCAATCAAATAAAATGACTTGATAGAAAATGAATGTATGTCCCACATGACATCTGGATCATTTTACTTTTAAATCACAGGAAACACTTCAACAAAACAAGCAAGATCAAGTAAGAACATGTTTAACAGTAGCTCAAATTGTAGCCCCAAGTGATGTATTTCATTCCTTTCGCTTCAGCATAGAATATTTACTCCACGAATTTATTTCCAGGTTGCAGCATTGGTTGATCATAGTCATAGTGAAATGCCAAAACATATGCAATCAACCAGCAATAACACATATGCTTTGACTTGCATGACATGTTTCAACTATCAGAAGGGGAAACTTGAATTGAATGAATTTAACGAACCTCTTCTAAATATTGGTCTCCACTCAATGTCAAAGCCAATTGTAGCTTGACCTGTTAACCTTTTCAGGGAATCAATTTTTTTTAGAAGCTCTGCTGCTGCTTTGTCCACCTCTACAGCACTTCTGCTATATAAAATTTGGCCTCCAAAGGTCATGGAGGAATACCTCATTCCCTCATTCACTGTTATGAGTTAAGAAAACATCAATATGTTTCATCGTAATATGTAAATTTGACAATGCAACTGTTTGGAAGATGGTAAGAGAGCCCATGAAACAATACTACTACAATCCATGAAATATGGACGTCTTATATATATCAAAGTTAGGTGCCACTGAGAATGAAGAACACCATTCAAAGCCAAAACTAATATCATTATAAGAACCAAAAACATCTTAAGGCCAAAACTTGACACATTTCTTTTACCAACGTGCTGCAAAAAATTCCTGCATTACTTAATAGATTTGCCTTGAATTTACTTCATTTACAATTATCAGAACATAAAATTCGCAACTACGATCAGAAATGTTTTATGAAACAAAAGAATTGATTGCGGAACCAAAGCACGAGCATCATCAATCAGGTCTTCTAATCAACAAAATTGTATTTGCCATCCGCCATTGCTAAAGTAGTGAACTATTACCGTCCGAAAGGTCCGGTAATTTAAACTCGAACTTCTGATGGATACCTCGACAGGGCGATAGAGAAAAAGAACGGGGCAACCGCCGTCTGAGGGTCGCAATCCTGTTATCATCCACCGCAGGAGAGCGTCTCTTCTTGTGAAGTGATGCTGCTGCCATAGACGCCTCGACTGCAGCGTCGATGGCATCAAGTTCTTCCTCGGTGAGTGGCTCATCCCACCCCGTTTCGGCAGCTGGTATTTCATTGGTTGAGGCAGAAGAAGTGGCGGTGGAGCTGCTCGGGATCGGATTGTTTAGGGTTCCCATGCCGGAGGATTGATATTAGAAAACGGAGGGAAATGGAGGTATTTAAAAAGTGCAATAGCTGGAGGAGAATCGAGTTGCAGGAGTGAGAGGATATTTTCAATTTGCTCACTATTCTTTATTATTTTTGCAATGAGAATTCCCTTATTTTAATTAGGGAAGTTTAAAATTATTTATAATTTTTGTAAAACCTTTTTTTTTTCTTCCTTATACTAAGTTCGACACAAACTCATTTTTTTATTAAAAATATTGATATGACACGTCAGAATTCATAAAGCCCTATGGGATTTATTGGCATTGTAACTCTTCCCCGGTGTATAGCTCTTCCCTTGTACTCGTTACGCTGCCAGAGTCTGGCTATCCATAAGTTTTGTAGAAAATCATAGAAGCGTAGCACATACCTCTAAATTACTCCATAAGTTTTGTAGAAAGAATATCCGATCAGGGGATTTGATGATCATCATCCCTTTAGATCCCACCCAAAGTGTCAAGAGAATGGCAAAGGGGCCGCGCATATCACTGACAATATTGCTGTTTAACAATCAATTCCAGGGAGAAAAGAATTGTTTCAGAAATGTTTGTATTATGAGGACGGATAACAACATATTGCCCACAGAGCTACAAATCACAAACCTCAGATTGAAAGGGAATGATAAGATTTGCCCCCCGACTTCTACAGACAAACGTTTTGATTTTCATGAGGGAGGGGACCATTCTTTTTTTTCTTTTAACGAATTCAAAGTTCAAACCAGACAGCCATAAGATCTTCCGTGTAAACCATTTGGGGGATAGCCGTCCTCTAATCCTTGTACTTCATCTCGGACATGAGGAATCCAGGCATGTCGAAGGAGCCAGCAAACTTCTCGACATCGGCCTTGAGGGCCTCGATCTCCTTGTTGTTAACAAGGCCCTTGTTGAAGTCCTTCAGGAGCTTGCCGTGCTCCTTTTGGATGTTCAATGTGATGGTTACAGCCCTGTGGAGGAACTCCCCAATCTGCTCAAAGTCATTCTCGGCCAACCCTCGTGAAGTCATGGCAGGAGTGCCTGGCATCATCACCAAGAACTTGCTCAATAAAGAGTTTCTCAAAATTAGTTTTTTTGTTTTTGGGTGTTAAATATTCAATAATTTTAACCTGCATAAGATGATACGTAAAATGGAGAAAACTTGTTCTCCTATTAAGGTAACACGAAGTAGGATCCTCCATCATGTTCTCTAGAAAGACTCCACAAAGCTTAAGTTCTGCAAATTGATTATGTTATATCAACCCTTCCACTTCTTTGTTCCAATCAAAACAAGGACAGCCAGTAGTAGGTCAAACAGAGAGAAAAATCACTCTACGTGGTCCTTTCCACATTTACCACATGTTTGACCGTTGCTGTTCTCAACAACATTTGACACTCTACATGATATACCAAATTGGCCCAGTCAGTTGCTTCCATCATTAGATCAACATAAAATCTGATGTTAATCCCAGATAAAACTTACCAATTCTCACACCACCAGGAGCCAAGGCACTGCTATCACCAAAGACAGCATTCTTGTTCACAGTAATGTTGCACAGATCACAAAGTTTCTCAACCTTGTTACCTGCAAGAAATCAAAGCCAGATAGAGCTGAGATAAACATATCATTCTTTCTTTTTCCATAACATGATACACAAAAAGTTTGTCAGAAATTTCCTCTTACATTGATTTTAGTTTGCTGACACATTAAGGTGTCAGAGGAAAACAATGGAAAAAAATTCCAAATCCTGAAGTAAATTATTTTTTTTAAATTAACAAGTCCACAGCCTGTTTTACCTTTAGAGAGTAATTTTTTTTTTCTTCTTCTTTTTTATTCTCCGTTCTGAATCAACTTCTCCAGTAATATAATATAACATATGTTTACTAAGTTAAGGTGGACATTTTTTTCATTTAGAGTTGAAAAGTTAGAAATAATGTTAATAAGTTTATAATGCGATAACGTATTGTAAATTGTATTATCATTACACTGCATTGGTTATGAGAGTGAGAGTTCTTGTTGACAGTTATACTAAGGAGTCTTTAGCATTATCAAGGATGCTGCCTCCCACAATATTGATGCTCCCACCAAGATGATATAATTGTAATTCTCAAAAATCAACCATACTTCTTTAGAAAGAAAAGAAAATTTAAATTCGACATTACAATGAAAATATTAGTTGTTAAAGCACAAGAAGCATGATTGAGTTTAACATCTATAAATGTATGTCATAGTAGATTGCACCACTATGATTTACTATATGATCTTGACAGTAGAATGTTACTGAATATCTAATTTAGAATCACGATAGAGATAAATAGCATTATTTAAGAAAAAGAAATAGAAAGTACATGCGGAAAGGGAACTCATAGCTTTAAATTTCAATCACAAACCTATTTTTAAAAAGACAACCTGAAAAACAGTCTCCCAAATGAGGACCATGTTTTCTACTTCTCCAGTTAAGTGGTGGAGAAGATAGAAAACATGAAGTAAAAATGTTTCTCTACATTACATACAAGTTAGAGTAGTAGATAAGAAAATTTTCATATAAAATTTCACTCTATTTATTATTTATTAGGTAAACACTTTTTTTTTACAAATTTCTGTTTCTTAAGAAAAATTTTCTTGAAAAGTGCCAATTTTCCATAAATAAATTGTCCCCTACTTTTTATTAAACAACTTTTCCAGTTTCAGTTAGTATTCTCGACAGTAAAAAATGCAAAAAAAATGAAAACTTAAAAAATTCTCTATTCTTGAACAGATATATTGAGTTGCAGCATCAAATTAATGTCTGCTTTCATCAATTCACAGCATATATTCCCCTCACCAGTTAATCCAAGAGGGCGAAGGTCCCACAGAACAAGGTGGTTCTCAGTTCCTCCAGTAACGAGTTTGTACCCCTTGCCCATAAGATAGTTCCCAAGGGCAACCGCATTGGCCTTCACTTGCTTAGCATAAGCCTTGAAGCCGGGGGACAACGTCTGCTTCAGGGCAACAGCAAGAGCACCAATCTGGTGGTTGTGGGGACCACCCTGAAGAGAAGGGAAAACAGCAAAATTGATCTTGTCTTCAAAATCATAGACAGCACCCTCAGGCTGGCCCTTCTTGGGCGGCTTGGGTCCCTTCCTGTAAAAGATCATTCCAGCCCTAGGACCCCTCAAGCTCTTGTGTGTCGTTGTAGTGACAATGTCGCAGTACTCAAAGGGGTTTGCAGCTTCCTACAGGGAAAAAAGAGAGACATACAATTATGAGAAAGATTAGCTACAAAACCAACAATAGGAAAACAGAGTGGATACCACAACAACTTCTCGAAAAATGTCCAGCAGGTTAAAATAATTGAAGTAGAAAAGGGAGAGGTTAATTGCCAGACCTGAGCAGCAACAAGGCCACTGATGTGAGCCATGTCACATAGCAAAAGAGCTCCACACTTATCAGCAACATTCCTGAACCTGGCATAATCCCAATCCCTGGGATAAGCACTGCCACCACAGATAATCAACTTGGGCCTGAAGTCCAAAGCCTTCTCCTCCAGCTTATCATAGTCAATGTACCCAGTGCCAGAGTTCACCTTGTATGGCAAGCTCTCAAAGTAAATAGAGGTAGCCGAGATCTTCTTGCCTCCAGAAGTATAGTATCCATGGGTCAAGTGCCCACCTGAGGGAAGATCCAGACCCATGATACGGTCATGGGGCTGGAGCACAGCTGTGTAGGCAGCAAAGTTTGCTGGAGAACCCGAGTAAGGTTGCACATTGACACCCCATTTGGTAGGATCCAAGTGGAAGGCCTGACACAGACAGAGCCAACAACTTGACATATTTGAAGAAACTGAACATCTTAAAGATTAGTAATCTTATCAAGAGCACAATCAACCCAAGCTGCAAAGATTGTTATTCTGATTGTTTTACAAAGCTACATAGAATGAAAATGAACAAAATAGGTAAATTATGGACATGATCAATAGTTATTGATGCAGATCTGTAATCTAACAGAGATACATTTGGGACATTTTTCAAGTATATACGTGACAAAGTCCATCTGAGGCAGATCCACAATCGGAAAATGGCATAAGGGAAAGTTTCAAAACCATAAGAGATGGCAGCCACTGGAGACTAGATGAGCTATGACCTTCAATTTCTTAAGTCCAATTAATGTCCCTAACTTTGTAACAAAGCATATCCACAGTCAAACAGCTCTGTATCAATGGAGCCTGTGATAACATATAAATGCAGACCCGCAAGCTAACATGTCATACAGCAATGTTGCATGATCAGGTCCCCTGTTAATTATACGCCATTCATGCAAATCAGCAATATGACGTCCAAATATAGTGGAAAGCATTATTAAATTCGTCCAAAAGCATGATCCTTGTGTCTGAATTCTTCGGCAACACGTAACAAGGATCTAGCCGGATTCGTACATTAGTCGACGCAAAAAAAAATTCTATAGATTCATGCAAACGCGGAAACAAATCTGAAGCAGCAAATTCAAAGTTCATGCAACAGCCGTCATCCTGAACCTCCTCACCTGAAGGGCGCGCGAGCGGCATAGATTCTCGATCTCGTCGATGTACTCGTTGCCACCATAGTATCGGTTCCCGGGCATGCCCTCAGAGTACTTGTTGGTGAGGGCGCTGCCGAGAGCCTCGATGACGGCAAAGGAGGTGAAGTTCTCCGAGGCGATGAGCTCGATGCCCCGGCACTGCCGCCGCTTCTCCTTCTCGATCAGGTCGTGGATCTCTTGATCCACCGTTGCCAGCGACGAGTTCCCCCACACGGTCACCGGATCCATGAGGCAGGCGGAGAGGAGGAAGGAACGTGTAGAAGCAGGTAGGAGAAGAGGGAAATGGGATTGGTGTCAGGGAGGTTGGGGCGGGTGACGGTCGAGATTTTGGGCTGCTTTAAAAGGAACTGGCCCGAGGGATAAAATTACCGGAATGCCCTTGCGTTTCGATGCTGTAATTAATGTTGACCTTGTTTTTGGAAGTAATTATTTGGTCGTGAGTGATCTTAAATTATAATTAATTATAATAAAATTATTTTTTATATAAATAAGTTTTAATTGAATGCACCGCTTCCAAGTAGATCAGTCACACCAGATATTTATTGAGTTGTGTGGCCCACAGACAAACTAGAGAGAGAGAGAGAGAGAGAGTTCTAACATTACACCAGAAGTACAAAAGAATGATCATTGGTGAAAATCAGAGTGGGATTTTATTTATCAAAAATTTATTTGCCCGTTCAATTTTGATATATTTAGCCTACTTGGGGCCCTAAATCAACTTTTTTTTTTGCAAGTCTAAGTTTGAGATTTTTATATTAATTTTCTGTGAAGGTAAATATAATGATGTGTAGTTCTTAAAATTAAATTAAATGAGTTTTCGTTGTTCTGTTCAATTATATTAGACATATTCAATCACCATATGATGGGTTCACAGGCCGAGGAGTTTAACTAGGATTGAATGGATTTAATCACATATATATATAAGATAATTAATTTATTTTGTTAAATATATGTTTAGTATAATAGCATATAAAACATGGCCATTTATATCAATCCTTGATGATAGTTTTGTACCAAAAAAAATTATAACAAGAGATCGAACTTTAGGGTGTAAAATCACATGTGCCCTTTATTTTCCCTTAGGATTCAAATCGGCAATTCACCCAAAAAAAATTTCTACTTCGACGTAATTCAAATTATGATCATTATTATCTATGGGGACCAAATTGATACATTGAGGATGGAATTCATGTGTAAAAGAATCAAAGTTATTTGTAAAAAGATGAAATTGATATGCAGAAGGATAGTTGGTGTTTAAGATAAAGTGACAAGTATAAGTAATTGCCAAAAAAAATTTTTAAAAAAAAGTAGACGCGAGATGCATTGGGCAGCTAATATGATTTCGCGCAACCCAACCCCAACCCACCCAAACCACCACCACCACCACCCCACTCCACAAAAATGACCAACAGAGTTTAATTGGTGTTAGTGTTGTTAACTAAAGATGTTAAACAAGTCGTGTTGGTAAGGAACCGGACTACCCCTAATCGAGTCAATAACCGATTTTATTGGGTTGAGAGGCGATTACGGACTGGGTCATAAATATAGGTACGTTGAACCGTAACTGGCTTGGATCGTTATCCCACCGAATTGGCTTGGAATCTTTGAAAACTTGGCATAGACCACTAAAATCTTGTAAATTAATGTTTTGATTTTGTCAAATCAATTTAAAATTAAAAAATTTTAAAAACTTAAAAAATGGATGATTCATAATTAAATTGGCTCAAAACATTAATCGACTTACTTATAAACGGTTGCGAGTTGGTTCATATATGTCTGGACCGTAATTCATAACCGAATCGGCCTATTAAGCAAGCAGGCCTAATCATAACCTGATTGAACGATTTTAGACCTATTTTAAATTGGTTTAAACCGCATTTTTAACATAACATCACTATGTTGACGGCCTGGACAATCAGGGTTGTTGAGGGTATATTCGTCATTTTAGACGCACCAACCCTCTGATGTGGACGTTTTTCCTTCCCCGACACTATTTTGAGTCGTTATGGCTTCGGGGGTAGGTGTGGACACATCATGTCTGCGAGTGTCGTGGACGTCTGTAATATAATACGAAGAATAAGTTCCTCAAAAAATTTTAAAATAAAAGAGAAAATACTGACAGTATACTTTTTTTTTCATATATATTCTCTCTCAATCAAATTTTGGTTCAAATTTTATGTATAAAGGAAATTTATAATATCAACAGTTTTATTTTTCACTAAATTCATCCAATAAAAGAAAATTTACACGAGCAAGATTGGGAAAAGTGGAGGTGTTTTTATGGCTAACTGGAATCGATTTTGATCAGTCACCGAAGGCGATTTTGAATGTTGGGGGACGGCGTGCTGCTACGCAAAGCTTGATTGAAATTGCAACTATACTACAACACATGATCAAGCATGTCGTACCTACCATGGAGAGTCTGCACCGATTGACGAGTTGGAGGCCCCCTCCTTGCGTCTGCATCAAAATATACGCCCCTGAAATATCACCGAATAGACCCAGTTTTTATATACTGATTCATTGAACCATCATCATGTCAACAGCCTCAGGTCCATGCAGTTGAATGTCCTTGTTGTTCTTATCTATCCACTTATTCGAGAAGTTGCTCCTCTCTTGATTTTCTCCTGAAAGGACTTCGTAAATGCATGTCCTCTTTGTTCAAAGAGTTGTAGAAAACTTTCCTTCCACATACCATCGCCAAAATCACAATTCCAAAGCTCTGTACATCCTCTTTCTCGGTTATTGCAGCACTTTACCACTCTGGGACCATATAAGAGGGAGTTCCCCTCATGGTTGTCACAACTTGGCATTGGTCCCTATTGATCAGTCCTAGGTCGGACACCTTTGAATTGAAATTCCTGTTGAGGAGGATATGCTTAGGCTTGATTTCGAGGTGGATCATCTTCTGTCGGCAATCTTCATGGAGGTAGTTGAGACCCTTTGCTACATCGAGGATGAACTTCTTCCTCTGTTGCCATTCAAACATGAGTTCATTGTTCTTCTGGTGGATCCATCTATTAAGAGATCCTTGAGCCATGAACTCATAAACAAGATGCATGTTCGACTGGTTGGCGCAAAATCCAATTAACCTTACCAAGTTAACATGATGGATGCTCCCAATGGTCTCAATTTCAACAAGAAATGAGTTCTTGATTTGGGCTAAACCCTTAAGTTGTTTCACTGCTATTTTCTTGCCATCAAAGACTACCTTCGAAGACAGAGCTGGAATCACCCACACTAAGCTTCATATGAAAACCTTGTGGGCATTCCCAATACTTGATCTAGGTATACCTTTTCCTCATCATCGATCCTCCTCCTCTTCCAACTTATGACTTCGATAAGGAGAACTAAAGCAAACAGAGCACCAACTGCGGATTCTACTGTAAAGGGAAGCTGGCTTTTCTTACCTGTTGTACTGGGAATGAGCCCACTGGGCATTATCTAAACTTTAATAAAGTGGTGTAGTTAAGATGGGTCTTGTCCGGGTCATTGTTCATCAGTGCGAACACCCTAGAAGTAAGTAGCTGGAACTAGAAGAGGAGTTCAACTGATAAAGATATATAGCAGCTTTGCACGAACAATTACTTTCGCAGGTCTACTTACACTTTATGCATTGGTGTCTCTGAGATTCGAATTGAAGGTGTAGTAGTAACATCCCTGAGGTCAATCAAACTTTGATTATGAGAATCTAAATAGGACAATGGGGTAACTTCAGAGCATCCCAGATCAGGCTGCCCATTGTCAATTTGCCTAAAAATAGATAGTCCCATTGTCTGAGGCAGAACAAGGACCCTGCCTACTAGAGCATATACCGTGCTCCCTGCAAGCTGTAGGGTAAGCACAATTCCCTGAATACAAGTTTAACAGATCGTCACCTTGTTCCCACATATATGGATTCGTCTTCCACTCATACACTCTTAAATGCCCATCAGAACGAAACCTCATTTACTGGGCAGACATCGCTGGGCGAATGTCAGTCCGAGTTACATTTTTAGAATTCCCAAACAGAGTTAAGCTTCCATTCTTGTATTCAGCATTAGCCAAGTCAGAACTTATGACTGTTTGACCGTAATATTTTCATAATAGATCTGAGGAGGGTTCATCTCCATGAGGCCATGTAGGTCTGAGGTAGTAAGGGAAAATGAAAACACACCAAATATAATCCAATCTGTGGACGAAATGTTACTGCCCGAGCGATAATGTTTCCCTTACTGCCTGGGCCAGGCACAACTTTTTTTGCACCATACCCAGGGTGTGTGACAAATTTTGAGAACTCTAATCTTAGCAATTTATCGGAAAATAAGAGACCTCCATACATTCATCGGCCATGATCCTTCCCGGGAAAAGGGACAAGAGAATCAAAATTGCTCTCTGCTCTGGCAGTGGCTTAAGTCATGATAAAAGCTCGAAATGATTGAGCAGATAAGCTAAGCTAAGAAAACCCTATCCGAAGTGTCGGCGGACCAAGCAAAGGCCCAATCAGAATCCTTTCGAACCAAAACTCCGCCGGAAGTGAGCCCCAATGTCGAGTTGATCTTAACGGGGGAGTTCCTATTAGCAGACCAAACCACTTGCGGGGACCCAGTACCTGTTATAATTAAAACAAAATTATAATTAGAGTATTATTATCCCCAAAAAAAAACTAAGGAGTGAAATTAATTCCAGACAATGATAAAATTATAAAATTCAGGTCGGTCTCGGACTCTAATGGTTTTTCTGGGTCGAGGCTCGAATTTGTTGCTCGGCTTTTTCTTCACCTACAAAACATCCCAAATTTATATGGGATTTTTTTCGAATTGGCTTGGTTCGATTCGATTTTTTTGATGTTTTCCCTTCACGCTTAGCCGGGCTTTAAGCTCATAGCACCAAGCCCATTAATGTTGTGCGATTGCATCACATCACGATGTTAGATCTCCACTATCATCGATCAAACGGGCCGCAATCCCCGTGTACCCGGGTATATTCCATGCAGGTAAAAAGAAAAAAAAAACTATTGCAGAACAAGTCAAATTGTAGGGTTAATTAGTCCTAGTTCGTTCTTCTTTTTTCTGGATATTATTCCATATAAATACTCTTCTAATTAAATTGGCCGCACCATTGACGCAAAAGCGATATTCCATTATATGCGCTTTATCATATCTCAAGCATAAAAGACATGTAGTACAAGGAATCCACTTGCATTTATCTCCAACATCCAGCTCAATACAAACAACTGTGGCACTTATAGGCCCATCGATTAGCAGTCTACATGCGGTCACCATCACTTATGTTGCTAACCGTCTAGAGCAACTCCGACTCGATCCCAATAACTGCATTTTCTCCTCTGTGACAAGGGAGGAATTAATACAGCATGTGGATCCAACAGAACCATACGGAAACAGCAGTACTTCTATATATCATGTGTCCAGAGTGGATCCCCAAGCGCTGTTTAAAGGCCTTTAGCATGGACGATGACATCCACCTCCGTGCCCAAGACCATGGAGGTGCATACGTGCATGACCATGAGCACCTCTGAGGCCTTTCCGGTGGCCGTGACGATGGCGACCATGGGCTCCTCCGACTCCGAGGCCATGCCAGTGCTTGAGCTGCCCGAACGGGACTTGCTGGGTGTGGCATCTGAAGTGATGACCATGCCTTCCAGGGCTCCCAGCGGGGCTGAAACGATGACCGAACCTAGCATGACGACCGCAGCAACGGAGCCCATGTGCTCCCTCGTGCCCTACCGATCCTTGACCACGGCCACAGTGCTGGTCTTGTTGCCGGTAGGCGTGGTGGTCATCTTGGCGATTTTCCTGGCGATCTTCTTGGCGATTTTCGTGGCGATCTTCTTGGCGATTTTCCTGGTGATCTTCTTGGTGATTTTCTTGGCGATCTTCTTGGTTATCGGACAGTCTCATCCTCCTCCAAGTCCTGCCGAATTGCCACTCAATATCATGATGACCATGCCTCCCATGGCTCCCTGGGCCGAAACGATGACCAAACCTAGCATGACGACCGCAGCAACGGAGCCCATCTGCTCCCTGGCCCACCGATCCTTGAGCACGGCAGCGGTGCTGCTGTCCTTGCTGGTGGGCGTCGTGGTCTTCTTGGCGATCTTCTTGGTGATCAGACAGCCTCATCCTCCTCCAAGTCCTGCCGAATTGCCACTCAATATCTCGTATCAAGATGTTCAGCTTAGGGGGCAGGTTATTTGATCATGAGCGAGGTGATCTGCTGCTGCCGAGTCTCTATTTATAGAAGAAGTTAGTTGGTGGTGAATGTTCGGTCAACTCTTCCTATCTCAGGCGGTGCAATGTGAACGAAGTCTCACATATTCAAATTCTTCCTTGGGAATTCCTCTCATTTAATTATTATTGCTGCTATCTTAGCGACTAAGTATCTTAACATGCGAGACCTTCTGAATAACAGTTGAGAGAGGGTCCCATGTGAATTCGACGTTTATATATATAATATATATATATTTCTTCTCCGTGTCAACAATATATATAAATTGTGTCGGGCGTTCAGTCACTCCTTGCCTAGCAAGAAAAGAGAGACGTGCAAGTGCGGACATTGTCTGAAAGAGACAGTGCATGTCGGCAGAGTTATAATGCCCGCGTCTTTATCTGCACTAGAAGTCAAATTCAAGTTCTATTATTCCTATGGTGTTTAAACTCAATAATTTTTTTTTGTGAGCCTGAAATGATATATATATATATTAACCCATTGATTACTCCAAATCGATATTTCCTACCATGATCTGTAATTAATTCATGAGATTATGAACTGTTGGATTACATAGTAAAGCATGATGTAGTAAAGAATATGAGGAAAAAATAAAAAAGGATTACTTTTTTAATTAAGCAAGAACTCCGGTTTTTTTAAAATTTAACATAAATATTTTCATGTATTTTGATTGGACATAAAGTGTTTGACATTTATTAAATTTAGCTCAACATATATTTTTCATCAAATTATCATATGGGTCATCGTGTCATGTGAATAAGATTAATGAATCACATAGGACAATTCAATAGAAAATTGTTGTCATATTAAAATTAATAAAAAAAATAAAATTGATATTTGATTGTGATATATAAAAATATTCATGTTAGATTTAAAAAATTGGTCAAAATTTATACTTAATTAGAATGCTAACCCAAATAAAAAGGATGTGGATAGGATCTCCTTGAGAATGAAGCCCACAATCGTTTAGTTTTAAATCGTTAATAATGTTGTTGTACTAAACGGCTTACATTTTATTTAGTGATTCAACAAATTGATGCTCGATTGTTATGGTGGTTATCACTTTTTTTTCCCTTGTTTTGCAGCCATGTCTCTTATCGTTTCTTACTCACAAATCAGCCCACGGCAAGAGAAAGGACAGGTGAAATTAATGAAAGAGTAGAATAAGTGATGTAAAGATTATATATGCCCTTTGTCGATCCATTCCAGTGGACTGCAAGAAAAAGAATTTGTTTTGGGTAGGTTCTGTTACGTTACTTTGGGGATGATTTTGTTGGGATTAATGCTCTAAACCCAATTACAATTGATGTAATTTTATTCATTAAATAAAATCAAAACATTATTATTCATCATATGCTGTTATATTTTATAATAAAACTCATAAACTATAATAATGATTTTAAGATTATGATGAGATCATGCCAATGAGACTTAAAATTCACAAGTTTTAGTTTAAAATATTCATAGTTATAGGATCACTGAACATGTGATCAGTGATCTGGTAAGACTAGTATACTTGTTATATACTCTAAGGTAGAGGGTAATTGATCTTACAGTTACTTGTGAAGAGTCACTAATGTAAGAGTGTGGGTACTCATTATGGAATGAGTTTACTGAACTGATCTATTTAAATGATTAACCTAATGAATTTTTAAATAAATGTCAATAGGTTATTCCTTAGGTGATAATAAGTGTAAATGACTCTTAGACTTGAAATTACCATAGCATCTTGTAAGGGTTAAGTTGTATTTTAGTTTATTCTTTTACATAGTTCTTTGAACCATGAGTAGGATATTCTGGACCCAACAAGACTCTTATGGAGATGGTGTGTAATTAATAAAGTAGAAAATGTCCTATGTATTCTATTTAGTATTGACTTAGAAAATCTCTGGTCAGAATAGAATGAAATATCATAAAGCAGTTTATGGTATTTCATTGTTGAGTTAATTACTGGAGAATTGAGATACATATAGATAAAAATTAGGGTTTGACATTTTATTCATACCTTAATTTATCCAGGATATTGTATAACTGAAAGATTTAATTACACAAAAACTAATCACCAAAGGTTGTTCGATCCTTTGATTGAAATCTTCACTATCGGGGTGATCATAATATGTTGCTAAATGTCAATCTTGACTTGTGAACTTAATTGATTAAGAGTTAATCGATGATCTCATTAAAAGATTTAATAAGATAAATTAATTTACTACCGGCTTAGTGTGGAGCCCAATGGGTTACACACAATACAAGTCATTTCTCGCAACCAAAATTTAATTGTTTAAATTTTGTGTTGGGTAGTTAATTCCGCTAGCATGGAATCGCCCATATTCGTTATGCGCCTTATTAGATAAGGTTATTTTGGAATTAACTGTAAAATTAGATTTGTATAAATTTAATAATACTCTCGGTTATATATACATGTTAAATTATCAAATGAGATTTGATTAAATAAATACATGTATATATGTACGTACATGAGTAGTACATGTCATGTAGACCAACGGTTGATCTATTTTCAACGACATAATATTGAAAATGGCATAACGTATGCCAATTGTGAAAGTGGGGCACGTCTCTTCAGTGAAAGAGGGGCATGTCTCTTCGGTGAAAGAGGTGCAAAGGTGTGTGGAAGAAAGAATTCTAAAAGGTGAGAACGTTTTGCCCACCAAGTGGGACAAAAGTCCTCTTTCGTGTTATATATATGGGAAAATTGAAGGGCATCAAGTGTGTGAGTCTGATGAGGAGAAAAAGAACTTTGCCAATTGAGAGAAGAAAATAGTGCTACCCAAAACACCATATCTGAAAGTGATTGAAGAAAATATGTTCTATTAAGTGCTGTAAACAAGCCTTTGAATCCGAAACTAAATAGGCGACTAATTGTTGGGAACAGTTCCCAATGCTTATGAGAAAAACTTGGTGTGGATACCATGGAGGGCGTACACGTGTGCATCTAGTCAGAGGATCGACTCTTGAAGCCATTCGTGAAGGTGTTGTGGGACATCACCGAATTGAGGATTCAAACACAAGGACCGATTCGGAGTCTTTGTAGGTATGTATATTCTTTACTTGTTTCTTCGTATTTGAATTTCAAATTGCATCAAAGGGTTCGTATTTGAATTTCAAATTGCATTAAAGGATACTGGGTTCAGGAATATAATTTAATTGAAATCGAAATGTATGCTTCCACCGCGTTTAGATTTCCAACAATGGTATTAGAGCAACCTTTGATAGTAGTTTGAAATTCTTGTATTATTTATTAAAATAACGAATTACCCAACATCCCATTTTGTTGTTATGAGGATTTCAATTTTGTAGATTACCGCAAGAGTTGTGGTTATTGTGGATATATATAGATATGTGCATAATATATTTTATTTTTAATGATATTAAAGATAAATTAGGAAACAGAGAAAATACATGTAAACTAATTACGGGTTGAGTATCTGTAATATTGTAATACAATTTTTGTGCTGTGTTTTACATTTAGCATGCATGCATGCATGAAATATATACGATATATGAATGATGGGTTTTTTTAGTGTAGGATGATTTTAGTGACACCCTCTGGTTCGGGTGTTTTTCCGTTATGAATGTCCATAATCATCATACTTCTTTTATATGCCTTTTTATTATTATACATATTTGATGTTTATAATAATTGCATAAAGACCCTCCGATAATATTAAGTCGAAAGGGCTACAGTATTAAGAATATCAGTCATGCCTTCCATCATTATGAGATGTAGAGTGTGTCAGCAAATATGGTAGGTTTGTTGTGCACACACAAGGCCAGGCCGTCACATGAGTTGGCATGATGCTTTTTCATTAAAATATATGAGTTATATTATATTATATGCCTAAACGATTCTATCTTATTGGGCTATACTCAAGGGTAGTTTATTTTTCGTATATGATATATGAATGATGGGTTTTTAGTGTAGGATGATTTTAGTGACACTCTGTGACTCCGGTGTTTTTATGTTAGGAATGTCCATAATCATCCTTCTTCTTTTATATGCCTTTATTGTTATTAAGCATATTTGATGTTTATGATAGTAGCATAAAGACCCTCTGATAATATTAAGTTGAAATGGTTATAATATTAAGAATATCAGTCATGCCTTCTATGATTATGAGATATGGAGTGTGTTAGCAAATATGGTGGGTTTGTTGTGCACACAGAAGGCTAGTCATATGAGTTGGCACGATGCTTCCTCATTAAAATATATGAGATATATTATATTACATGCTTAAACGATTCTATCTTGTTGAGCTACACTCAAGGGTATTTTCTTTTTCATATATGATATATGAATGATGGGTTTAACTTAACTAAGATTTTATGGTTTGTTGTGCACACACAAGACTATAGTAATCTTAGAGGCAAAATTAATGGAAGTTACATGAGATGTAATTGGTAAGAGTTACCTACCTGTGGACTTACTTAAGATTTGTCGTGTTACATGCGAGATCTAAGTAAGATAAGTTGGATTCCATAATTTCCACTAGGAGGCCTTCCAACGGGGTCTCCCATTTTCCATTTAGAGGGCAACAGGATTCATCAAATTTAGTGGGAGACATGATTAAATCAGAAGTTCATGATAATCATGCATCATATTTCATGAATAATTCCTCATGTATGCTGTTCTTTATTTGTAGATAAATCTGTCATCATGTCTGCATCATTGTCACTTCGAAGCATATTAGATGCAAACAAACTCACTGGGCCGAATTATGTGGATTGCTTGAGAAATGTGAGGATTGTCCTCATTCAGGAGAGAGTCTCCTATGTCCTCGACACTCCTAAACTTGCTTCTTTGGCAGAGAATGCCACTGAGGAAGAAAAAGCCACTTATCAGAAGTGGCAAGATGATAGCACTCTTGTGCAATGCATCATGCTGGCATCTATGAGCAACGAGCTACAAAGACAACATGAGAAAATGGATGTCAAGGCTATTCTTGTTCACCTCAAAGATTTGTATGGTGAACAGAGTAGGACTGCTAGATATGAAATATCGAAGTAGCTCTTCCAGGCCAAAATGACAAATGGTACTTTTGCTAAAGCCCATGTTCTCAAACTAATCAATTTGATTGAGGAGTTAGGGAAATTGGGCTTCACAATAGATGGAGAATTATGTCAAGACTTAATTCTCCAGTCTCTGCCAGAGTCGTTTTCACAATTTATCATAAACTTCCACATGAACAAGTTGGATGTCTCATTACCTAAGCTCCTCAATATGTTGAAGACCGCAGAAACCCACCTTGTGAAGGATAAGGGTAAGGTCTTGTTAGTGAAAGGTGCCTCAAAGAAGAAGGCAAAGAAGGGTCCCAAGAAAGGGAAGCCTAGTGATAAATTTATGAAACCAAAAAAGCAAATCAAGAAGAAAAAGGGGAAGGAGAAAATCTTTGAAAAGGGCACCTGCTTCCATTGTGGGAAAGATGGCCACTGGAAGAGGAACTGCAAGATATACCTTGCAGAGGTGAAGTAGAAGAAGGCTTCAGAAGCCAATTCTTCAAGTGTGTTTGTTATTGAAGTAAACTTATCATTAACGAATTCTACTTCATGGGTATTAGATATCGGATGTAGTTCTCATATCTGCAATTTTTTGTAGGGATTGAGAAGAAGTAGATGCCTAAACAAAGGGGAGTATTATCTGCGAGTTGGCAATGGAGCAAGAGTTGCAGCCGTAGTAGTAGGAACTTTTGTTTATATTTGCCTTCTGGCAAAACTATTGAGCTAAATAATTGTTATTATGTTCCAGTTTTAATAAGAAATATTATTTTTACTTCTTTGTTACTTGAACAATGATATGAAATAAAATTGAAGGGTAATGGTTGCTCTATTTCTCACTCCGGTGAATCTTATGAAATTGGAAAGGTCACCAATGGCTTGATAGTCTTGGAAGTTAATGATAATATACTTCATGTTGAATAAACTAACAAAAGGAAAAGAGATGATCTAACTTTACATATCTTTGGCATTTAAGGCTTGGTCACATTAATGAGAATCGAATTAACAAGTTATACAAGGATGGGTACTTCGACCTATATGATTATGAATCACTTCCAACTTGTGAATCTTGTCTCAAAGGAAAGATGACTAAGACTCCATTTACAGGATATAGAGAAAGGGCGATGCAGTTGTTAGAGCTAGTCCACATTAATGTTTGTGGACTGATGGTAACTCAAGTCAAAGGTAGATATTCCTACTTTATAACATTCATAGATGATTTGTCTAGGTTCGGATGCGTGTATTTAATGAAATACAAATATGAAACCTTTGACAAATTTAAGGAATATCGACCTAAAGTTGAGAAACAAATTGGAAAGAGTATCAAAACACTTCGATCAGATCAAGGGGGTGAATACCTATTTAGGGAGTTTTTGGATTATCTTAAAGAATGCGGAATAGTTTCCGAATGGACTCCTCCTGGTACTCCACAACACAATGGAGTAGCAGAAAGGAGAAATCGCACTCTATTAGATATGATGCGATTCATGTTGAACTTCACTGATCTTCCAATTTCCTTCTGGGGATATGCCTTAGAAACTTTCATATACCTTTTAAATAAGGTTCTCACTAAGTCTGTGTCACGCACACCATATGAGATATGGAAGGGCAAGAGACCAAGTCTTAAACACCTTAACATTTGGGGTTGCCTAGCTTAGGTGCAAATGCAAGATATAGACAAACTTGGTGGGAGATCTGAAAAGTATAGATTTGTTGGTTATCCTAAAGAGAGTTTAAGATATTACTTTTACTCTTTTATTGAACAAAAGGTGTTTGTTAGTAGACATGCCACTTTCTTGGAGAAAGAGTTTGTCCAAGATAGTGGGAGTGGAAGGAATGTTGAACTTGATGAAGTTCTTAACTCACCATCAGTCTCACATCGACTTACAAAAGAACAACAGGTTGCTCCAAAACCAATCCATTTACCACAACCTTCTGAACCTCCTCGTAGATCCATGAGAATGCGTAAGGCACCTCAAAAGTTGAATTTGGCAATTGAAAATGATCCAAGTTCAAATGTCATGGATGTGGATGATCCACAAACCTATGATGAAGCTGTCAATAGTTTTGATAGTAACAAATGGCAAGAAGCTATGAAGTATGAGATGGACTCAATGTATTCCAATAAAGTATGGACTTTGGTGGATGCACCTGAGGGAATTACTCCCATCGGGTGTAAATGGGTCTTTAAGAAAAAGATAAGAGCAAATGGCAATGTTGAAACATACAAGGCCAGATTAGTTGCAAAAAAATTCAAACAAAAACATGGTATTGACTATGATGAAACCTTTTCGTCAGGAGCAATGCTCAAGTCCATCAGGATATTACTTGCTATAGCCGCATACTATGATTATGAGATATGGCAAATGCATGTGAAGATAGCTTTCCTTAATGAAAACCTTGAGGAAGATGTCTACATGACACAGCCGGAAGGGTTTGTCTCATCTATTGGTCCAAACAAGGTATGCAGGCTGCAAAAATCCATTTATGGATTAAAACAAGCTTCGAAGAGTTGGAACATATGTTTTGATGAGACAATCAAAAAGTTTGACTTCATCAAAAATGAAGAAGAACCTTGCGTCTACAAGAAGGTTAGTGGGAGAACTATCATCTTTCTTGTTTTATATGTAGATGACATATTACTCATTGGAAATGATGCATCAATGATGCAATCGGTTAAGATTTGGCTCTCCAGTAACTTTTCCATGAAGGATCTGGGAGGTGCATCCTATATATTGGGAATAAAAATCTATAGAGATAGATTTAATAGGATGCTTGGTTTATCCCAATCCAGGTATATAGATACTGTGTTAAAGAGGTTTAACATGAAAGGTAGTAAGCGTGGTTACTTACCTATGAGTCATGGCATTAATCTTTCCAAGAAGATATCACCAAAGACACCTAAGGAAAGACAAAGAATGATGGAATTCCGTATGCATCTGCAGTAGGATCCATCATGTATGTCATGATTTGTACCAGGCCTGATGTGGCTCTTATGCCCTAGGGGTTACAAGCAGGTTTCAGGCTAATCCGGGAGAGGAACATTGGAAAGTTGTGAAAAACATTATCAAGTACTTGAGAAGGACTAGAGATATGTTTCTCATATTTGGTGCATCAAATTTGAAGTTACAAAGGTACACAGACTCTAGTTTTCAAACTGACTATGACGATAGTAAATCAATATCAAGATATGTGTATGCCCTGAATGGTGATGCTATAAGTTGGAAGAGTTCCAAACAATCCACTATAGCTAATTAAGTGATAGAGGTAGAATATATCATTGCAAGTGACGCAGCGAAGGAAGGGGCGTGGATAAAGAAGTTTATCAGTGAGCTAGGAATTGTTCCTCAGATTGAGAATCCTACGCTCCTATATTATGACAATATTGGGGCAGTAGCACAAGCTAAGGAACCAAGATCCCATCACAAGTCAAAGCACACCCTAAGGCAATATCACCTAGTGAGAGAAATCATTGGAAGGGGTGATATCAGTATTGAACGAGTCAATACGAAGAACAACATTGCAGATCCACTGACTAAGTCATTATCATAGCAGCAATTTAATCGCCACTTAGATTGTATGGGTATAAGATACTGAAGCGATTGGATTTAGTGCAAGTGGGAGATTGTTGGGATTAATGCTATAAACCCAAACACAATTGATGTAATTTTATTCATAAAATAAAATCAAAATATTATTATTTATCATATGCTGCCATAAACTATGATAATAATTTTAGGGTCATGATGAGATCATGCCAGTGAGACTTAAAATCCACAAGTTTTAGTTTAAAATGTTCATAGTTATATAATCACTGAATAGGGGATCAATGGTCTGGTAAGACTAGTACATTTGTTACATACCCTAAGGTAAAGGGTAACTGATCTCACAGTTACTTGTGGAGAGTCACTAATGTAAGAGTGTAAGTACTCATTATGAAATGAGTTTACTGAACTAATCCGCTTAAATGATTAACCCAATGGATCTTTAAATAAATGTCAATAGGTTATTCCTTAGGTGATAGTAGGTGTAAATGACCCTTAGACTTGAGATTACCATAGCATCTTGTAAGAGTTAAGTTGTGTTTTGGTTTATTTCTTTGCATAATTCTCTGAACCATGAGTAGGATATTCTGGACCCGACAAGACTCTTATGGAGATGGTGTGTAATCAATAAAGGATCGGTTACTTCTCATGAGAGGAGAGAATGTCTTATGTATTCTATTTAGTATTGACTCATAAAATCTTTAGCCAGAGTAGGATGAAATATCATAAAGCAGTTTATGGTCTTTCATTGTTGAGTTAATTACTGGAGAATTGAGATATATATGGATAAAAATTAGGGTTTGACATTTTATCCATACCTTAATTTATCCAGGACATTGTATAACTGAAAGATTTAATTACACAAAAACTAATCACCAAAGGGTGTTCGATCCTTTGATTGAAATCTTCACTATCGGGGTGGTCATGATATGTTGCTAGACGTCAATCTTGACTTGTGAACTTAATTGATTAAGAGTTAATCGATGATCTTATTAAAAGGTTTAATAAGATAAATTAATTCACTACTGGCTTAGTGGGGAGCCCAATGGGTCACACACAATACAAGTAATTTCTCGTAACTAAAATTTAATTGTTTAAATTTTGTGTTGGGCAGTTAATTCCGCTAGGACAGAATTGCCCATATCAGTTATGCGCCTTATTAGATAAGGTTGTTTCAGAATTAACTGTAAAATTATTTTTGTATAAATTTAATAATACTCTCGATTATATATACATGCTAAATTATCGAATGAGATTTGATTAAATAAATGCATGTCTATATGTATGTACATGAGTAGTACATGTCATGTAGACCAACAGTTGGTCTATTCTTAACAGCATAGTATTGAAAATGGCATAACGTATGCCAATAGTGAAAGAGGGGCGCGTCTCTTCGGTGAAAGAGGGCCGTCTCTCTTCGGTGAAAGAGGTGCAAAGGTGTGTGGGAGAAAGAATTCTAAAAGGTGAGAATGTTTTGCCCACCAAGCGGGACAAAAGTCCTCTTTCGTGTTATATATATAGGAAAAACTAAAGGGCATCAAGTTTGTGTGAGTCTGATGAGGAGAAAAAGAACTTTGCCGATTGAGAAGAAAATAGTGCTACCCAAAATACCATATCCGAAAGTGATTGAAGAAAATATGTTCTACTAAGTGTTGTAAACAAGCCTTTGAATCCGAAACTAAAAAGGTGACTGATTGTTGGGAACAGTTCCTAACGCTTACGAGAAAAAAATTTGGTGTGGATACCGTGGAGGGCATACATGTGTGCGTCTAGTCAGAGGATTGACTCTTGAAGCCATTTGTGAAGGCGCTGTGGGACATCACCGAATTGAGGATTCAAACACAAGGACGGATTCATAGTCTTTGTAGGTGTGTATATTCTCTACTTTATTTGAATTTCAAATTGCATCAAAGGGATACTGAGTTCGGAAATATAATTTAATTAAAATTGAAATGCACGCTTCCGCCGCGTTTAGATTCCCAACAGATGTATTTGATTTTATCAAATCGATCAGCAGTAAACCGTGAAACTTCATAGCTAATTGGTATGCCACGTTAGTAGTTCACATAATCCACCCGCCATTGTTATCGTTGATTTGCAGACCTTTCAAGAGCCATATATAGCAGACAAAATAAGAGAAAAATGTCTTAGTTCTTAGAGCATCCATGGAAAAGTGCCCATGAGCACCCAATCATCAGTATATATGCTGTTGCCCTTAAGATTTACTGATGCGGTTTTAGGGAACCAAGTGTTTTTCACTTTTATGCATGTGAAAATTGGAACCCAATGGGCGCTTATATGGTTCCTCTTTATTAATTTTCGATAATTATCTGCCTGTCCTTTTTTCCTTGTTATCAAAATGTAGATTGTGAGTAGGAGCTTGCCTTGGTGGATGGTTATCAGATAGTAGGAAGAGGGCATGATAGTCTTTAACATTTAGAATGGCATAGTTGTAATTTCTCATACACTTTAGCTTTGTTGTAAGTCTATAAATAGCTGTTGATGTATACCATTGACGAGTGAATAGTGAAAGACACTTTTCCATCAAAACCCTCATTCTCTCCTCTTACGATTTCTCTCTATTACACTCTGATCATAATAGAGTTTTGCCTCTCTGTTCATCTTTGCAGCTCTGCATTGCTAATATGGTATCAGAGCAACATTTTGCACAGTGCCGAATGAGCTAATTGCAGTTTTCATGGCTTGAGGAACAGCACAGTGCAATCCTTCAGCTCAGAACAATCACTTCCAGGTGTTACAAAACCAAACTCCTTCTCCTTCTTCAACTATTGCTATGTTAGATACTGCTACGATTGACAATGCACACAGTCCTTTCTATCTTCAAAGTGGAGATAATCCAGGCATGTTGTTAGTCAGTCATGTCCTAGCAGGTTCAGGATCGAATTATTATGCGTGGAGTTAGGCAGTGATTGTAGCATTGAGTGCAAAAAACAAACTAGGTTTTGTTGATGGAATTGTGCAACGACCTTTAGAAACATATTCCATTTATCCTGCCTGGTTTAGATGCAATAACATGGTTGTTTCCTGGATTGCTAATTAAGTAGCGAAAGAAATTTCAACCAGCCTTTATTCATTGAAAATGGCACAAGCCGTATGGGAGGATTTAAATCATAGATTTTATGAAAGCAATGGTTTGAGGATTTTCAGTTGAAACAATCCCTTTGTGCACTATCACAAGGTACGTAGAATGTACACACATATTTTATGACGATGAAGACGTTGTGGGATGAACTTGAGATATATCGGCAAGGGATTGATTATCAGCACCAAGACCCAATTATGCATTTCCTTATGGGATTAAATGAGTCTTATGCACATATTTGTGAACAGATTCTCATGATGGATCCACTTCTTGAACTTTCTAAAGTGTTTAGCCTTGTTATTCAAGCAAAAAGACAATGTAGCAAGATGTCTACTACTTTTGATTCACTAACATTTGTAGCTCATACCAATACTGATATTCTTGGCTTGTCTGCTATTAGTGGAGGAAAACCTCATAGAGATAGGCCTATTTGTACTCATTGTAAAATGACAGGACATAGAGTGGATCGTTGCTACAAGCTACATGGTTTTCCACCTGGTTATCAGCCTTGTAGTAGATCTTTCGAATCACATAAGACGTTTATGAGTAACATGTTTCTACAGAATAGAAAGAATGAGGAGTCTGGATGAGCAACTGCTACAGTTGTATCTTGTGACACTGGGAATCTTTGCTCTGATCAGATTCAACAGCTTATTTCTTACTTGAGCAATCAAATGCATACACGACACCAGGAGTCGGTGGAGCCAATTCCAGGTTCATCTTCCACTCCATAGTCAGTTTCTCAAGTGTATGGTAAGAATCTGCAATTTTACTCAATTTCTACTTTCAATATGTCTAGCTCTTCTTGGATTCTTGATTCAGGAGCCACTCATCATGTATGTTGTCGTGAAGATCTCTTCAATAATGTTACGTCAGTGCAGGATTGATTTGTGTGATTGCCTAACGGTTCATCAGTTTCAGTGCTTAAGATTGGTTCAATTTGCCTTTTCGATAATTTTGTCTTGCATGACGTCCTTTATTCCGGATTTTTGTTTCAATATGATCAGTATTAGCATACTGACATAGAATTCTAACTACCCGGTTCAATTTCATGACACTAAATCCCTCATCTAGGACTTGAAAAGGGGACAAACGATTGGGACTACTAGAAAGCAAGGGAACCTTTACTTTCTTGACTGTTCACAAGCTACCACCTGCATTGCTCAACTTACACCAGTCATTTGGCATCAACATTTGGGGCATTTGTCTAATGATCAACTTTTGTTATTATGCACTGAACTTGATTTGTCTTCTCATTATGTGCATGATAGTTTAAGTCATTGTAGAGTTTGTTATGAAGCGAAACAAAAACGCTTATCCTTTCCATTACGAAATAATAGATCAAATAGTAGTTTTGCCTTAATACATGTCAATACTTGGGGACCATTTGAGGTGCCTACACATGAAGGTTTTCATTATTTTCTTTTTATAGTTGATGATCATACATGAGTTGTTTGGATTTATATGATGCGAACTAAGAGTGATGTTGCACAAATCATTCCTGCATTTTATTCTTACATTTCTACTTAGTTTAATTGTTCCATAAACGCAACATGTTCAGATAATGCACCAAAGTTGAATCTAACTCATTTTTTCAAGGATAAAGGCATTCATTCATACCACTCATGCGTGGGCACTCTGGAGTAGAATTTGGTTGTTGAGAGAAAATATCAACATCTTCTCAATGTGAGACGGGCATTACTTTTCCAATCAGGAGTTCCTCTTAGCTGATGTAGGAATGTTAGGTTGCAAGCCTTCAACTACTTCAATGGATGTAAATGTCAGGTTATCAACAGAGGATGGTGACATCATGAAGGATCCCACTGAATTTCGAAAGTTTATAGGGAAGTTGTTATACCTTACAATCACATGTCCAAATCTTAGTTTTGTTGTGCATAAACTAAGTCAATTTGTATCTAACCCTCGTGATTCTCATTGGGATGCAGTTCTTACAGTTCTTTGGTATGTCAAAGGAACTTTGAGTCAAGAAATACTTCTTTCATCTACATCATCTTTGTAGCTTAAGGCTTTTACAGATGCAGATTGAGCATCATGTTCTGACACATGATGTTCTACAAGTGGATTTTGTGTCTTTCTAGGCTCACCTTTGATCTCCATGCAATCAGTGGTGGCAAGGTCTTCAGCTGAATCCGAGTATAGGGCAATGGTAGTAGCAACTTGTGAATTAGTCAGGTTGTTAAACCTGATGACAAAATTGGGTGTATCATGAGCACACCAAACACATTGAGTTGGATTGCCATTTCATTAGGGAAAAGGTGAAAAAGGGCATCATCAAAACCATGCATGTTACCTCTCAGAATCAATTGGTGAATTTGTTAACCAAGGCTCTTCACCTAAGGCAGCTGAAATTTTTACTCAACAAGATGGGTATTACCAATATCTTTAGCCCATCTTGAGGGGGAGTATCAAAATGTAGATTGTGAGTAGGAGCTTGCCGTGGTGAATGGTTATCAGATAGTAGGAAGAAGATGGTAGTCTTTAACATTTAGAATGGCATAGCTGTAATTTCTCATCCAATTTAGCTTTGTTGCAAGTTTATAAACAGCTGTTGATGTACACCACTGATGGATGAATAGTGAAAGATGCTTTTCCATCAAAACCCTTATTCTCTCCTCTTACGATTTCTCTCTATTATACTATGATCAGAACAGAGCTTTGCCTCTCTGTTCATATTTGCAGCTCTACATTGCTAATACTAGTCTTATATTCGATAACAATCAGATCAAGGTTGGTTTACGATTCATAGAAATGCTTGCATATACTATCTCATGATCCGAGATGCTCGTGGTTAAGGTATATAGAACTGTTTATCCAAAGTCCACCTACCAATATCTCGAGTATGAAGTAATTTTTTCTCTGGAAATGATCCGCACTACAACACGTGTTCATAGAAAAACTGAAGGCAAAAGCATACTGATCATACGACTTGGAACTCACAAGATCAAGTACTTCCACACACACGCACACACAAATATGTATCAAGTTGTCTTTCAGTACTGATTACAAGAAAATTCCCATAAATCAGTAACGCTGATGAGTCGATCATACATGGCACTACTTATAAACGTCAGTTACCCTCTACATCTATAATATTTGAAGCAAGAAGACCTACCTGGAGGGTTGGACCGAGAGGGGATACAGTTATAAGGAATTCCATGGCAAATAGGCTCATTGCGTTTTAGGGAAGGGTAACTGATGGCGTTTGTGCTGCTCCACAGGCCAACCGTGGAATCCTGAATGGAGTCGGTGCAACCCTCCACTGAGCTGTTACCGAATAACGTAGTTACTTCAGCTCTATTTCCCGGCTTGAGCTCCGGGCCTGAACCCAGGAGAGGACTTGGAATAAGCATAAGAGATAGCAAGAGCAGAAAGAAAATTGAATGATAAGCTCTCGGCGTCCATCGAGGATCCGTCATGTTGTTTCTTGGGCTAGAGCTCTGGACATTGTGTAGATAGATGATCACTAACTCTATATATATACTTATATATTGTCGAGATTGTGTCACTCACACACTGCAATTATCTTTGATGGCTATTCGTCCTTTTCGCAGTTGCATATGTTTTCCTCTGTGGGATGCACCCGAAGTGTGGCTCGATGTGCACTTTTCTCTGGACCACTCGATGGCCAAGACACCTCCGGCGACTCCCTTTCGACCATTTTAGATTTTGACTTAACATGACCGATCTGGCATAAAGTAGCGGGGGAATTTTCATCTCGACATTCCATTACACATTTTCAAGTTTCAGTGTCTATTTCGAGGCCGAGGCTCATGGTCGCAATAGGCCGAGCAGAGCGAGTGTGCATTTGGACCACCCAAAGGACCGGCTAAAGTGGAACAGAGCGCAATCATCTCCTCCACCCACTAAGAGTCCTCATACAAAGAAATCGCTATTTTACTTTTCGGTCACAAGGAGCGGGTGGCCTATGAGAAATAAGAAAATTAAATAAAAGATACAGAAAATTTAATTAGAATTTACAGAAAATCTCTTAATTTTAGTCCTAGGACGAGGGTGAATTTCATTATACCCAGTCTCACGCAAATATTGCTTTAGAAAATGATGCTTCAGTAATTGGATCCACCCAAATCCCACTCGAATGCCATTATTCCAATCAGAGGATTGCAATCAAAGCTTCTTTACGAAAAGCACTCCATGACCCTCCAGCAGAGGACGACCAATCAAATTTTGAGTGGAAGTTGGTCTGTCTAGCATCATTTCATTATGTGGTGAGACCATTTGTTCGTAAGGTACTTCTGGTGGTCGTGGAACCCTCTCTGCCATGGGCTATGTCGTATAAATTTTAGGATAATATATTAAATAAGTACAAATTTTAATTTCTATTTTAATTTTAATACAAATTTTATCACATATCTCGTTACTTATCATATTTATCACTATGTTTGTTTGTCTGTCCACTAAACCAATTTGACTGATAGTGTTACATAAAAAGTGGGGTCCGGGCTGATGAATTACTGAATTTCCCTTCTGCGATTTAAAATTAAATTTGCATAAAAACAGTTTTAAGTTGAATGAGAGCAATTTGGTCGTTATACTCTTCTTCCCCATCCTATCTCTCCCCAGCAACTTCCACCGCATCCCTTCTCCTCTGCCATTTCCAACCGTTACTCGTCGAAAAGGAAGCTCGGAAAATGAAACGAACATGAATCTGTACTGTAAATGGTTTGAACCTTGCAGAATCTCCAATCAATGGAAAAGAACCAACGAAACGTAGGGATGGGAAATAATGATAGAGCTTGTTGTTACGGCTAAGCAAGGAGCTTGATCATGTTCTCCACACTCTTTATGCTAGCTGAGCCATCTCTTCAAGGGTGAACCCCAAAACACCTTCTCCTCGCTCGCCAACTAAAACACAACAATGTATCTCCCAAGCTCCCATCTTCACGACTCAATAATTGGAGGGAATAAAATAGATCGAATCAAAATAGGAGAAAAAAGGGAAGGTGGATGATGAAACTGATCGACTGGGGTGATCTACGTGGAGGGAGGAAATAAACGTGGCTGCAGAGAACCACAATCCTCCGAAGGAAAGGGACCACTCAGAAAGCCCAGTCTCTAATATTCAGGCCCTGACTCGCCCTCATCGTCGGAATTCATTGCTGGAGATGGACACAGGAGATGTGGAACGTGCTTGTGCTTGAAGAGAGAATTTCCGGGTGGGAGAGACCGGAAGAGAGAAGATGGAAAGTGAAAGTACAGAAACTATCGATTGTCGTTGGAGAAATCCATCGGGCCTTGCCAGCTCGGAATGATGACAATATCGGGCCGTGCTGACCCGGCCTGATAAGATCAGGCCTGCTCGAATTGCCATCTCCAGGCCCTACCAAATCAGCTTCCATTAATAATTTCAACAAAATTAGCGTGCTACATTGCTCAGTAAATGGAGATGAATTACCTGCCAAACAAGATAAACAATAAGAAATTTCATACTTGATGGAGATATGCGAAAACTTTTATACTAAAATTGAAAGGTGGTTAGAATTCGTGTATAATGGAATTTCGGAGAAGTAGGATTTCATGTTGTTTATCATGCAAGGAATTAAGGGGAAGAAAAACTATAAGATTCTTGAGTTGTTGCAGCCATCGAGGCAGGCTAGGGTTTCGCTAATTCAATGGGAGGAAGGTGTGGAACCAGAAAATCAAATCATAAGCCTCAAAGACTTAAAACTAAAATAAAATAAAATTATGACAAATTCTGAATATATAAAAGGAAATTTTTTTCTTACAATTTCTATATTTTAGAAGAGAATCATCCACTTACAATATAGTTAGTTTTTTATTCTATAAAAGAGATTTATAGGTTGTCTGGATTGTGTTGCAGGAGGGAGAGAAGAGGAAGCAGACCTGTGGATTCGGCCCGGCCCACTATATCGATTGACCCGAAAATCTTGGCCCGGACACGAATATTTCGTAATTCCAGCTTAAATCACACAAAATATTTATTTTTAAAAATATATTTAAATAAATTTATATTTTAAAATAAATTTTTATAAGATATAATTGATAAATTAATTTAAAGAAAATAATTATTTATTTATATACAATTAATATTTTGCAAATTTTCTCATAATTTTCTTTTTTATGGCATGATTTTTTCCAAGCCATGATCGAGTAGCCCAAAAACCAGCTCATGCACGGTTTTTTGTGTCATGCGTGGACCGTGCCAATTTCTGACAGGTCTACAAGGAATGATGAGTAATAAGGTGAGGTAGAGATTGTAAAAAGTTTTCTTTGTTTCTTCTTAAATATTATATTTAAACATCATTAATTAGATATGGATCGAAACGTAATATTACTAAAATAATTATACTATAAATGTTATTAGCCCTTTTATGTCTTTTTTTCCTCTCTTTTTTTCAAATTTGGGAGAAATAATATTTATGATGAACATTACTTATATGGAAAAAGGATGTAGTTTTGGTATCTTTCTAAGATTCCAAAATTACCCTTTTACCAATCCCTTGGCTACTCGATAATTTTCCATTGGTAAACTTCTCACCCCAAGTCCATGTCGTCCGATAAGGAGGTTAATTCTTGACGCTCACTCATCTCTCCTTCCCTATTATGTAAATTGTCCACTCGCCTCTATTTCTCCAGCTTGTTGCGCTCTCTCTCTCTCTCTCTCTCTCTCTCTAGAGCTACACTTCTGTGCGTGCGGAATTGCATAGATTCAACCACATCCACCATTACCATTTGTTCAAGAACTTTTTCTACATAGGAATTTGTTTGGCAATGACTTTCTGTTCTTGATGTGGTAGGGCTGCTCTTTATCTCTCCTTTCTGTGCCACATAGTGGTTGAGATGTAAATAAGTTGAATAATCCTTCCCTGAATTGTTATTTCTTGGATTAGGGTTTGGGTTCTATCTAGAAGGTTTTTTTTTTTTTTTATCAATACTGGTAATGGTGAGCCCCACTCAGGAGTTGGGCTTGGAAGAAGAAGAATAGTCTACTACGGAGACTTCACTCGTTGCCATGATTCTTACTATTGAAGAGATACACACCATCTAGTCAAACAATTTTCGCTTTGAAGTGGAGCTCTATATATTATATATATGTATATATATATTCCGTTTTCAAATGTTCTTAAGTACATAATATTTTCTAATTAAAATTGTTATAGTTTATAGCATAATTTTTAAAACCGGATCGGATCAGAAACCTGTGTATGCATGGTTTCATGAGTTGGATCGAGAGTTCGATGAGTTAAACCGCATATTTAATAAATAATATTATTAATAAATTTACATAACATCATAATTTGAATATAATTTATAACAAAAATCATTAATATAACCATTATATTAAACAAAACTTTAACATAAAATATAAATATAACTCTAGTAAAATAAAAAATATATATATTTTTAAATTTTAAGTCGTTCGATTTTTCCACCGGTTCAATTAGGTTCATCGGTTGGACCAGGAACTTAACGGTTTAACTGAAGTTGACCTCATTAAAGGTGCAATTAGACTTTTTATAGGAATTGGACTGAGTGAGTGACCGGTTCCTAATCGAATTAGCCGACCCAGCCCAGTTTTTAAAACTATGACTTATAGTCTACATATTTTCTTTTTCACATTTTGATTTTGTGATTTTTTGGATGGAGCTAGTCCCGAGTGGAAATTATTAGGATAATTATCACAATTATTCTTTGATATTTTATGTATACATTAAGTTATCGCATAAATATCATGTGTAATAATATATACATGGCATGTGTCACAATTGCTCGTAATACTCTGTATATATATTTGTGTGTTGGTCACCCAAATTAAGCAAGCCAACCCATTATTTCTCTCATTACACACGAATGGTGTCAGAGCTAATTAGGTGAGAAATCCTCAATTTTAGTGGGCCGTCTTCCTCCACCAAATGTCCCATCCTGACACATCCTCAATCAATTTCATCTGTTGTTTTTTTCCCCCCTTCACCCGTGGACTTTTCCTCACTCAACACCCCGCCCACTATCGCCTTCGCTCCACAAACGCACCCTCGTGGTACACTCCTGCGCCCAGCCACATCATCACCAACATTATCACCGTTCAATTACCTACTGTTAATGGTGGTATTCTTGGGTTCACATCCTCTCGGCTATCATGTGGTTAGGGAAAGTCTCACTGACTTCCTCTTAATAAAGTGGAACACAAATCTCAAGTTCCTTTAGAATTGATACATGTTGATATGTGAGAGAATATTGTGTTGCATATAATATGAGATTTTGCTATTATGCAATCTTTGTTGATGATTTCTCACGATATTCATGGTTATTTCACCTATCAAGAAAACTTGATGTTTTCCAATATTTTTGTATCTTCATAAATACCATGGAAAATATTCCATGTCATAACATCAAATATTTCCAATGCGTTGGTGGTGGTGGTGAATTTAAAAACTCCAGATTTGTTGAATTATTCCAAGAAAATGGAATTTCCTTTTGTATCTCATGTTCACATGCATTGCAACAAAATAGTTTGGTTGAAAGGAAATATTAGCATGTTATTGAAACAATCCAAACTCTCCTCATACAAAGCAACATTCCACATAAATTTTGGGCAAAATGCAGCATTTACTGCGACTTAATCAATTACCATATCATGTATCAGGCGAATGGATCGATTGAGTGCTTTAAAACTCAACTTGTTGCCTAGGGTTTTCATCAACAACCAGGTATTGATTACCACGTGACCTTCAGTCTAGTGGTAAAACTTTCCACCATTCGTCTTGTCTTATCATTATCCTTCTCTTTTAGTTGGGATATTCATGAATTGGATGTCAAATGCATTCCTCTATGGTCATCTTCATGAGGAGGTATACAAGCGTCAGCCTCTTGGCTTTATCCATCCTCATTTCCCACATCAAGTCTGTTGTCTACCTAAATCACTCTGCGGGTTCAAGCAAGCTCCTAAAGCCTAGTTCACACCTTCTAGTTCTTTTCTTATATCCAATCAATTTATTTCTAGCCATGTGAACGCATCTTTATTTATACATCATCATGGTCGTCATATTTTTCTTCTCCTTTATGTTGATAATACCATACTTACAGGAAGCTCATAGTCTTTGCTTACTCGCTTTATTGGTATACTATCTAAAGAATTTGCTATGAAGGATCTTGGTCCTCTTCACTCCTGTCTTGGAGTACAGGTCACTTGACACTCGGACAGTCTTTTCCTCTAGCAAAAGAATTACATCACCTATGTTCTTCATAAATTTGACTTGAGTAACTCGGCTGCAACTAAGACTCCTTTGTCTGCTCGAGTGCACTTATGATTTACATACGACGATCTATTGCCTGATCATACTGAAAATAGGAGCTTGTTAGGAGCTTCACAGCGCGTTACTATTACTCAACGTGACATTTATGTTTTGCATTGGGACTTATCAGTCAATTATGCACGCCCTTGGAGTCCGCATCTCTAGGCAGCGAAATGCATACTTCGCTGCTATCTTCATACCAATATACACGGCCTACTCCTCCATTGATCATATGACCTTTAGATAAAGACGTTTGCTGATGCAGTCATCCTAACCAAGAATGTCACCGTTTCGCTCTCATTGGTCACTTTGCCACCAACAGATTAAGGGGGTGTATTAGGATAATTATCACCATTATTCTTTGATATCTTGTATATACAGTACGTTATCTCAGGAATATCGTGTGTGGTAATATATACATGGCAAGTATCACAATCTCTATCAATATATATGTGTTGGTCACCCACATTGGGCAAGCCAACACATTATTTCTCTCATTACAATCACAGAAATATGCTTGCGGCTTTAATACAAGAACTGACAGCAGTATGTGAGTGTCTCTGTCTTAACCTTTCTTCATCAATTTTTCTCTTTCCGCTCTCAGATGTTTTTCCTAATGAAGAGCATATTTTCTTTCGAGCATCCACACAGGAAAGTGAACTAATTCTTCTAAACAATTTTGCGAGCACAAGTTCTATTGAAGATTGCTAACTTAGTCAAAAGGAAAAATATGTTGTTCAAGCATTTTTCCCCCCAGTGTCGGATAGCAGAACGTGTTAAAGCGTGCAGTTGATGGATTACTTTGGCGTGTCGTCAATAAGCCATCGAATAGATCACAAATTCTATGGCATGGCATGGCATTTGTTGTCTATGTCTTTTTCCAGTCATTCTATGGATTCACTCACGACTTGAACAAGAGATTTGCATCTCTGCGAATGCCATCTCTCGATAGGAGGCACTCAGTGTGTATTGCTACGTTGCATTTTTCTGTTTTTGTTAAACTAAGAAATCATTATGATGATGTTCATTTTGTTGGTTGTGCAGCCAATTAAAGTTAGTCAGGGGAAGCAAACTCGCACATCAGGCCTATGATTAAGGTGAATTCGACGAGATAAATCGGGTTTCCTATGGAAGCCTTCTAGAATTTTGAACTCATATGAGGTGTTAGTGAACAGATGAATTTATGTATTCAACTTTTATGAACGACATTAAAATCACTTTAACCTAATATTGTGTGATTGTTCATCTCCGCTAATTTTATCATGGACCGAAGTATTCCTTTTTCTTCAATCATATATTAGCGTATCTCTTCCTATTAAGTAAAATCTTGATTACAATATGGAAAGAAATTATGTTTGGAGAGTTTTACCTTATTAATTTTGCTGACAGACACATAGTTTGAATCTGGATTAGTGTCAAGGTCTAATTGGTCTCTGTATACTAGATGGCTTAGACCGGAAGATTCAAAATAAAAATGTCTTTTAGCTCTCCAAAGGGGTTGAAGTGCAAGAGGGCAGCAATAATTCCAACATGGGCATCCCTACTCCCACGTTATTGTTGTCTCTATCGCCTTCAACATCTTCTCTCAATCGAAGCCCATCCATTTCTGGATGCCCTTGTTCTCTAACGATGCATGGAGAACTCGACCTGAGGCTCTACAGATTTCTTCGGAGAGCACACAGAGGCTGAGTCGACATGGAGGCCGGATCAATATAGAGGCCTCCATGCTCCATCAAAACGGTGCACAACGCTCGGTTCATATAAGTTCCATGCAAGGGTATGAGAGCCCTGGAATGTGTTCTCTGTGCTTCATTGAGAGACCACAAAGGAAAAGCTTTCTCATGCTCCTGCAGCCTTAGATTTTCAATCAAATGCCTTTTAGGGTAGTGTCTCATTCGGGGTAAAGTTTCTGTTTTGCATGAAATTTTATGATCTATTTGTTGGGAATCAAAATACGGCGGAAGCGTGCATTTCAATTTCAATTAAATTATATTCCCGAACCTAGTATCCTTTTGATGCAATTTGAAATTCAAATACGAAGAAACAAGTGGAGAATATACCTACCTATAAAGACTCCGAATTGGTCCTTGTGTTTGAATTCTCAATTCGGCGATGTCCCACAGTGTCTTCACGAATGGCTTCAAGAGTCAATCCTCTGACTAGACACATACGTGTACGCCCTACACGGTATCCACAGCAAGTTTTTCTCATAAGCGTTGGGAACTGTTCCCAACAATCGATTGCCTTTTTAGTTTCAGATTCAAATGCTTGTTTATAGCACTTAGTAGAAAATATCTTTTTCAATTACTCTCGGATATGGTATTTTAGGTAGCACTATTTTCTTCTTTCAAATGGCAAAATTCTTTTTCTCCTCGTCAGACTCACACACACGTGATGCCCTTCAGTTTTTCTATATATATAACACGAAAGGGGACTTTTGTCCCGCTTGGTGGGTGAAACGTTTTCACCTTTTAGAATTCTTTCTCCTACACACCTTTGCACCTCTTTCACTGAAGAGAGGTGTCCCTCTTTCACCGAAGAGACGCGCCCCTCTTTCAACGAAAAGATGCGCCCTTCTTTCACCGAAGAGAGGCATCCCTCTTTCACTGAAGAGACGCGTCCTTCTTTCACCGAAGAGAGGCACACCAAATCGGCTCAAGATGTGCTTTTTCACAATTGGCATACGTTATGCCATTTTCAATATTATGCCGTTGAGAATAGACCAACTGTTGGTCTATATGACATGTACTACTCATGTACATACATATAGACATGTATTTATTTAATTGAATCTCATTCGATAATTTAGCATGCGTATATAACCGAGAGTATTATTAAATTTATATAAATTTAATTTTACAGTTAATTCTGAAACAACCTTATCTAATAAGGTGCATAACCAATATGGGCAATTCCGTGCTAGTGGAAATTAACTGCTCAACACAAATTTTAAATAATTAAATTTTGGTTATGAGAAATGACTTGTATTGTGTGTGGCCCATTGGGCTCCACATTAAGCTGGTAGTGAATTAATTTATCTTATTAAACTTTTTAATAAGATTATCAATTAACTCTTAATCAATTAAGTTCACAAGTCAAGATTGACGTCTAACAACATATCATGACCACCCGAATAGTGAAGATTTCAATCAAAGGATTGAACATCCTTTGGTGATTAGTTTTTGTGTAATTAAATCATTCAGTTATACAATGTCTCGGATAAATTAAGGTGTGGATAAAATGTCAAACCCTAATTCTTATCCATGTGTATCTCAATTCTCTAATAATTAACTCAACAATGAAATACTGGAAACTACTTTCTGATATTTCATCCTACTATGGCAAGAGATTTTCTGAGTTAATACTAAATAGAATACATAGGACATTTTCTCCTCTCATGAGAAGTAACTAATCCTTTATTGATTACACACCATCTTCATAAGAGTCTTGTTGGGTCTAGAATATCCTACACATGGTTCAGAGAACTATGTAAAGGAATAAACCAAAATACAACTTAACTCTTACAAGATACTATGGTAATCTCAAGTCTAAGGGTCATTTACACCTACTATCACCTAAGGAATAACCTATTGACATTTATTTAAGATCCATTAGATTAATCCTTTAAGCAGATCATTCAGTAAACTCATTCCATAATTAGTACCTACACTTTTACATTAGTGACTCTTTACAAGTAACTGTAAGATAAGTTACCCTCTACCTTAGAGTATGTAACAAGTGTACTAGTCTTACCAAACCACTAATCCCATGTTCAGTGATCCTATAACTAGGAACATTTTAAACTAAAACTTGTGGATTTTATGTCTCACTAGCATGATCTCATCATGACCTCAAAATCATTATTATAGTTTATGGGTTTCATCATAGAATATAGTAACATATGATGAATAATAATGTCTTGATTTTATTTCATGAATAAAATTACATCAATTGTGATTGGATTTAGAGCATTAATCCCAACAATCTCCCACTTGCACTAAATCCAATCGCTTCGGTATCTTATACCCATACAATCTAAGTGGCGATCAAATTGCTATTGTGATAATGACTTAGTTAATGGATTTGCAATGTTGTTCTTTGTATTAACTCATTCAATACTGATATCCCCCCTTCCAACGATTTCTCTCACTAGGTGATATCGTCTTAGGATGTGCTTTGGCTTGTGATGGGATCTTGGTTCCTTAGCTTGTACTACTGCTCCAGTATTGTCACAATATAGGGGCACAGGATTCTCAATCTGATGAACAATCCCTATCTCATTGATAAACTTCTTTATCCACACCCCTTCCTTCGTTGCTTCACTTGCAACGATATATTCTGCCTTTGTCACTGAATCAGCTATAGTAGATTGTTTGGAACTCTTCCAACTTATAGCACCACCATTCAGGGTATACACATATCTTGATACTGATTTACTATCGTCAGGGTCAGTTTGAAAACTAGAGTCCGTATACCCTTCTAGCTTCAAATTTGAGAACCACATCCGGTATCTAATACTCATGAAGTAGAATTCGTTAATGATAAGTTAACTTCAATAACGAACACACCTGAAGAATTGGCTTCTGAAGCCTTCTTCTGCTTCACCTCTACAAGGTATATCTTGCAATTTGTCACGGGGCCAATGCAGACCACAAAATTTTCTGCGTCCCACTAGTCGTCGACACTTCGTTTGTCGACCAACCACACACACACCGTGCGTACCGTTGAGGCCGAACGATCATCGAACCAAAGAAGCAACACCAAGGAACGCAAGAACACAATTGGGAAAACGTAACTCGTATTCACAGATATTACAAGTACACGAAAAACCCAATCCCAGATCAGAACACTTACACCGAGTCTCACGAGCCTATGCCTTGTTGTCTCTTACTGCTTGCACTCCCTACTCGTCTTGTGTCTTCTCTCAAGAACATCGGACCGTTGCCCAACTCGACTTCCACTCCTTTGGAATCTCGAGCTCTTTGTTTTCCTCGACTGATCTGGTTGCTCCTGGTTCTCTCCTCGCCTTTGCTTAGAGTCTCAGATTCTGGTGTCTCTCGCCTCTTGGTTGCCTCTGCAGAATGAGATTGACCCCCTTTATATAGAGGAGCCGAGCAAATCTAATATGGCAACCGATGGATTTGAATCCCTTGATTCTCTCCATCAGATCTCAATCCGTTCAATCTCGGCTGTTGATCTGCAATCTCCAAGATTGTTTCCGTAACAGATGGATTTGCCATATCTCAGGAGGATCTTTCCCGGATTTGCCTAGATTGACTTGGCACCAGCTTAGCTTCATCGTCTTGATCCATCCTCCTCTAGGGTCCACGTCCATGATCTTCTCCTAGGATCACGGTCGTCTAATTGCTGCGTCCAACGGTGCTCGAGCCTGGTCAAGGACTTAGCTGATCCCTGCAAGTAGTCAACTCCCTCGCCACTAAGTGCTGAGCCTCCCTTAGCATCTGCAGGGCTTGTTGAGTCATGCGCACTCCTAGAGTGCCTTTGCGCAGTTGTATCAGGTTCCCCGAACCTCCTAGAGCATTACACCGTGCCTTGCTCGTGGGCATCCTCACTGCCCACCCGCGCATTCGCCTACTTGTGCATTGTGACACTTCCTGGCCACAATCTAGTCCTTCAGCACACTACCGAGCCTTTGATCGACCATCCCCTTCACTAGTGCCTTCGTGCACGCTTGTGTGACCATCTCCATACTTGCCCGTTCATGGACTTGCAATTCTCTCAACACCTCGCACCTGGCTGCCCGCGCATCCTCGCGTGCAGGCTATGTGCTACCACTACCCTGAGGTACGGCTTGTGGTATGCACTTTCCGGGGCTTGCAGTTAAGGGTCTAACAAACCTCCCCCACCCAAGGGATTCGACGCCCTCGTCAAATGAGACTCTCTATACCGCCAAATGAGGTTTTCGTACTGCCATAGTGTGACATCCTTCTCCCAAGTCGCCTCTGACTCGGGTAGGTCCTTCCACTTGACCAAATACTCCGTCCTCTTGTTCATCTTGTTGTAACCCAGCACTCAGTGATCAAGTATGTCTTCCACCTCCTTGTCGAGTTCCTTCCTCACGGTGAGAGGGGCGCGCTTCACCTTGTTGCGCTCCGGATGCTCCTCGTCTCGATGGTAAGGCTTAAGGAAACTGATGTGGAATGTTGGGTGCACCTTCATCCTCTCTGGCAGTGCTAGTCGATAGGCTACTAGCCTGACTCTCTTGATCACTTCAAAACATCCGTCGTACTGCTAGAACAAGCCCTTGTGCCAGTGCTTTCTCATGATCTTCTTCCATATCTGTGGGGTGAGCTTCAACATCACTAAGTCCCCCACCTAGAACTCCAACGGCCTTCGATTCTTGTCCGTATACTTCTTCATCCGCTTAGCAGCTTTGGCGAGGCTATCTCTTGCTTCCTCAATCATCTCCTACTTGTCACATGTGAATCGATATGTGGCCAGGCAAGGCCCTTCTTTGCACTGCAACGCCACCTCTTGCGGCGTTAGTGGTTGGTAGCCCATTGCCAACTCAAACGGGCTATGACCTGTTGTAGAGGAGCGGTTCAAGTTGTAAGACAACTGAGCAGAGTCAAGCAAGTCTAACCAATTTCATTGACTCACTGAGACGTAATGCCTCAAGTACTCCTCTAGCAGCGCATTCACTCGCTCAGTCTGGCCGTTCGTCTGTGGATGGTTGGCCGTCGAGAACTTCAGTTCGGATCCTAGCAGTCCGAACAAGCACGTCTAGAAGTTGCCAGTGAACCGAGCATCTCAGTCACTCACTATCTCCGTCAGCACACCAAAGAGCTTCACCACAGAGCGATAGAAAGCCTCAGCCGCTGCCTCAACTGTGCAATTCTTGGTCACGGGGGTGAAAATCGCGTACTTGGAGAATCGGTCCACGACCACCATCACCGTCGTATAACCCTTCACTTCTAGAAACCCAAACACAAAGTTCATGGAAACAGATACCCAAGGCTTCTCTGGCACTGCCAAGGGTTGTAGGAGATCGAGCTCTGCTCGCCTCTCCACCTTGTCTTGTTGGCACACAAGACAAGTCTTGATGTATATAACTCAACGTCATCGGCCATCTTTGGCCACACATAGGACCTTGACAATAGGGCTAGCATCCGCTCACAGCCTGGATGTCTAGCCCAAGGACTATTATGACTCTCCTTCATCAGCTGGTAGCGCAATCCCCCTTTGCTAGGGACAAGCAAATGGCCACCTTTGCCATAAAGCAGCCCGTCATCTAGCCAATACTGCCTCACTGTCCCATCTTTGACTTGCTCCACTAGGAGTTGATAGGTATTGTCCCCTAGTGTAGCGATCTTGACCTCCTGGAGGAAGTCAGAGGTAACTTGAGTCAAAGCCGCCAACTGATCCGAAGTCTTTCAACTAAGCGCATCCGCCACTAGGTTGTGCCTTCCCAGTCGGTGTTCCCACTCGAAGTCATACTTCGCTAGGAAATCTTGCCACTGCGCTTGCCTTGGTGACAACTTCGGTTGTGACTTGAAGAAGGTATTGGTGACGTTATCCATCTTGACCACGAATGTGGTTCCCAGCAAGTACACTCGCCACACCCTCAAGCAATGCACCACAACCAGCATCTCCTTCTTGTGTGCCGAATGTCGCTGTTCGGCAGGCTTCAACTTCCAACTCTCGAATGTCATGGGATGTCCGTCTTGCATGAGAACTCCTCCCACAGCACGATCTGAGGCATCCATATGCACCTCAAACGGCTTCTCAAAGTCCGAGAGCTTGAGCACGAGCTCTGACACAATAGTGGTCTTCAATTTGGAGAACGCCACATCACAATCCTCGTCCCATGTCCACTTCTGATCTTTCTGCAACAGATCAGTCAAGGGACTCACCTTCTTCGAGTACCCCTTGATAAACTTGCGGTAGTAGTTGGCCAGTCCCAAGAAACTCCGCAACTCGAACACCAACTTTGGTGGAGGCCAATCCTGGATTGCCTGCACTTTCTTGGGGTCCATCTGCACCCGTCCCTGGCCAATCACATGGCCCAGAAATCAAATCTCTTGCATGCCAAACTCGCACTTCTCCCTCTTGACATATAGGGAGTGTTGCCTAAGTCGTTCAAAAACAGCCTGCAAGTGCTGCACATGTTGTGCCAAGTCCTTGCTATACACGACAATATCGTCCAAATAGATGACTACAAACTGATCTAGCATGTCGTGAAACACATCATTCATCAAGTTGCAGAATGTGGCAGGAGCATTGATTAAACCAAATGGCATTACCAGGAATTCAAAGGATCCATAACGAGTTACCATTGTGGTCTTGGACTCGTCTCCTTTGGCGATGCGGACTTGCCAATATCTTGAATGCAAGTCAAGCTTGGAGAAGACCCTCGCCTCACCTAGGCGATCAAATAGGTCTGCAATCAAGGGCACCAGGTACTGTGACCTTGTTCAATCCACGGTAGTCAACGCACAACCGAAGAGAGCCATCTTGCTTCTCCTGGAATAACACTGGGGCTCCATAAGGGGCTTTGGATGGTTGGATCTTTCCAGCATCCAGTAGCTCGGTCAACTGATCCCGTAGCTCTCCTAGCTCCTCAGGGGACATCTGGTATGGGGCTTTGGTTGGGGGAATGGTGCTTGGTAGTAGTTCTATCTTGTGATCTACTGCTCGGTGCGGCGGTAGTCCTCTTGGCAACTCCTCCGGCATCATATCCTGGAATTGCTCGAGCACTTCCACTACCTTGTGAGGAATCTTATGGCCTACCTCCATCTCCTACACTCCCACTTCCCTAATGGCCGCAAGGTAAGTGGGATACCCCTTCTTCATTCCTTGTGCCAATTGCATTGCAAATACCTTCTCCGTGGCTACCTCCTCGGAGCATGCAAAGCCTTGGTATCCTTGCCCAAAACAAGGTTGTCGTGGATCTCCAATGACAATGCCTCCCACATCTGGCATGATGGTGATGGATGCATCTGCGAAGAAGCTATTCCCAAGGATGAGGTCATAGTCATCCAAAGGAGCCACCATCAGGTTGATCGTACCCTCCCAAGCATCTATCTTGATGGGTACATCTCTTGCCAACCCGCCCATCGGTTGGCTCTTGGAGTTCACTGCCTTCAATCAGTTGTGAGATCGTTCCACTCGCAACTCCAAGGGTCATACCATCTGATTTGATACGAATGTGTTGGTGGCACCAGTATCTACCAAGACTAACATTCGCCTACCATTCAAGGTTATATCCACGAATAACAAACTGTAGCGTACTTTTGGGCGCTCACTTCGCATAGCGCCGAGTGCCTACAGTGGGGCAACACGCTGCACGGGGTCCTCGTTGGAGTCATCCGACCGTAGGGCAGTAACCTTTCCCTCCCTCTTTGGGCACTCCCTTGCCCTATGGGGTCCGTTACAGATGAAGTAGCCTGGGTGCGTCCGAGGATGCTTCTTCCCGTTGGCTCCCTCAATCACCTTCGCCTTTCCCTTGTTTGGTCGGGTCAGCTGCTTCTCCTTGCTCTTCCATGACTTTCCTGTCAGGTAGGACTTGGACTTCTTGTCCTTGTCCGTATGCTAGGCCTTCTTGCTCCCCTCCTTGGCACGAGCAATCCATAAGTCCAGCAGCGCGTCCACTGTAGCTAAGGCCAAAGGAAGGTCTCTTACCCCTTACCTCCTTAGCTCTAGTTGAGCCCAAGGTTGCGATCCCTTCAAGAATGTGTACAGCTTGTCTGTCTCTGACATATCCGTCATGTCCAGCATCAGTGCGCTAAACTCCTTCACGTAGTCCCGCACTGGTCTACTGTGCCTCAGCTTGGCCATCATATCCCGAGCAAGCCATGTTGTGTTGCTCGACAGGAACTGCTCTTTCAGCTCCTTCTTCAGTGCCTCCCAGGTCTCCATCTAAGGTCTGCCTGCACTGAGATCATCTTGGACTCAGGTCCTCCACCATAGCTTCGCATCCTTAGCGAGATACATGATGGTGATCATCACCTTCTCGGCATCAGGGATCTTTGCAACAGCGAAGTAGTTCTCCATATCCCATATGAAGTTCTCTAGATCCTTGGAACTCCTTGTTCCTTCAAACGCCTTTGGCTCCGGGACCTTCATCTTCCCACGAGGCTCATTCGATGGCCCCGCCTGGGACACCAATTGTCGCTTGATCAGGACCACATCATCCTTTAGGGTCACCACATCAAGCCTGATCGCCTTCAGCAGATTAGTCACAATTCCTCCAAGATCGTCACCTTCGCCGACATTGTCCTGCAAAGCAGCAACACGGGTTTCCAACATAGCGGTCGCGGTCTGCTCATCCATTGAGCTCTGCAAGGTGGCCTTCTAGCACCGCCAATCGCTCCCACAACACTTCCATCGCCCTGGTCCACACGGTTGCTGATTGTAGGGTACGCGTGGTCTTTGACAAGGGTATTCTCCACCCGAATGCAGCACCACGATCACGGGTACTCTGGCTTGTCACAAAGAAAGCCTCACTCTGATACCACTATCACGGGGCCAATGCGGACCACAAAATTTTCCGCGTCCCACTAGGCGTCGACACTCCGTTTGTCGACCAACCACACACACGCCGCGCATACCATCGAGGCCAAACGATCACCGAATCAAAGAGGCAACACCAAGGAACGCAAGAATACAATTGGGAAAACGTAACTCGTATTCACAGATATTACAAGTACATGAAAAACCCAATCCCAGATCAGAACACTTACACGCAGTCTCTTACTACTTGCACTCCCTACTCATCTTGTGTCTTCTCTCAAGAACACCGGACCGCTGCCCAACTTGACTTCCACTCCTTTGGAATCTCAGGCTCTTCGTGTTCCTCGACTGATCTGGTCGCTCCTGGTTCTCTCCTCACCTCTGCTTGGAGTTTCGGATTCTGGTGTCTCTCGCCTCTTGGTTGCCTCTGCAGAATCAAACTGACCCCCTTTATATAGAGGAGCCGAGAAAATCTGATATGAAAATCGATGGATTTGAATCCCTTGATTCTCTCCATTAGATCTTGATCCGTTCAATCTTGGTTGTTGATCTGCAATCTCCAAGATTGTTTCCATAACAGATGGATTTGCCATATCCCGAGAGGATCTTTCCCGGATTTGCCTGGATTGACTTGGCACCAGCTTAGCCTTGTCGTCCCGATCCATCCTCCTCTAGGGTCCACGTCCATGATCTTCTCATAGGATCATGGTCGTCTGATTGCTGCGTCCAACGGTGCTCGAGCCTAGTCAAGGACTTAGCCAATCCCCACAAGTAGTCAACTCCCTCACCACTAAGTGCTAAGCCTCCCTTAGCGTCTGCCGGGCTTGTTGAGTCATGTGCACTCCTAGAGTGCCTTTGCGCAGTTGTATCAGGTTCCCCGAACCTCCTAGAGCATTGCACCGTGCCTTGCTTGTGGGCATCCTCACTGCCCGCCCGCACATTCGCCTACTTGTGCATTGTGACACTTCCTAGCCACAATCTGGTCCTTCAGCACACTGTTGAGCCTTTGATCGACTATCCCCTTCACTATTGCCTTCGTGCACGCTTGTGTGACCATCTCCATACTTGCCCGTTCATGGACTTGCAATTCTCTCAACACCTCGCACCTGGTTGCCCACACATCCTCGCGTGTAGGCTATGCGCTATCACTACCCCGAGGTACGGCTTATGGTACGCACTTTCCGGGGCTTGAGCTCAAGGGTCTAACACAGTTCCTCTTCCAGTGGCCATCTTTCCCACAATCGAAGTAGGTGCCCTTTTCAGAGATTTTCTCCTTCCCCTTTTTCTTCTTGATTTGCTTTTTTTGGTTTCATAAATTTATCACTAGGCTTCCCTTCCTTGGGACCCTTCTTTGCCTTCTTCTTTGAGGCACCTTCCACTAACAAGACCTTACCCTTATCCTTCATATGGTGGGTTTCTATAGTCTTCAACATATTGAGGAGCTCAAGTAATGAGACATCCAACTTGTTCATGTGGAAGTTTATAATAAATTGTGAAAATGACTCTGGCAGAGACTGAAGAATTAAGTCTTGACATAATTCTCCATCCATTGTGAAGCCCAATTTCCCTAACTCTTCAATTAAATTGATTAGTTTGAGAACATGGGCTTTAGTAGAAGTACCATTTGTCATTCTGGCCTGGAAGAGCTGTTTCGATATTTCATATCTAGCAATCCTACTCTGTTCACCATACAAAATCTTTGAGGTGAACAAGAATAGCCTTTGCATCCATTTTCTCATCTTGTCTTTGCAGCTCATTACTTATAGATGCCAGCATGATGCATTGCACAAGAGCACTATCATCTTGCCACTTCTTATAAGTGGCTTTTTCTTCCTTGGTGGCATTCTCTGCTGGAGAAGCAAGTTTAGGAGAGTCGAGGATGTAGGAGACTCTCTCCTGAATGAGGACAATCCTCAAATTTCTCAACCAGTCCACATAGTTCGGCCCAGTGAGTTTGTTTGCATCTAATATGCTTTGAAGTGACAAAGATGTAGACATGATGACAGATTTATTTACAAATAAAGAACAACATGCATGAGGAATTATTCATGAAATATGATGCATGATTATCAAGAACTTTTGATATAATCATGTCTCCCACTAAATTTGACGAATACCATTGCCCTCTAAATGGAAAACGGGAGACCCCATTGGAAGACCTCTTAGTGGAGATTATGGAATCTAGCTTGTCTTACCTAGATTTCACATGTAACACGACAAATATTAAGTCCACAGGTAGATAACTCTTACCAATTACATCTCATGTAACTTCCATTAATTTTGCTTCTAAGATTGTTATAGTCTTGTGTGTGCACAACAAACCATAAAATCTTACTTAAGTTAAACCCATCATTCATATATTATATACGAAATAGAAACTACCCTTGAGTGTAGCTCAACAAGATAGAATCGTTTAGGCATGTAATATAATATATCTCATATATTTTAATGAGGAAGCATCGTGCCAACTCATGTGACGGCCTTGTGTGTGCACAACAAACCCACCATATTTGCTGACACACTCTACATCTCATAATGATGGAAGGCATGACTGATATTCTTAATACCGTAGCCATTTCAACTTAATATTATCGGAGGGTCTTTATGCAATTATCATAAACATCAAATATGCATAATAATACAAGGCATATAACAAAAGAAGGATGATTATGAACGTTCGTACTGTAAAAACACTAGAGCCATAGGGTGTCACTAAAATCATTCTACACTAAAAACCCATCATTCATATATTATATACAAAAAAGAAACTACCCTTGAATATAGCTCAACAAGATATAATCGTTTAGGCATATAACATAATATATCTCATATATTTTAATGAGGAAGCATCATGCCAACTCATGTGATGGGCCTTGTGTGTGCACAACAAACCCACCATATTTGCTGACACACTCTATATCTCATAATGATGAAAGGCATGACTAATATTCTTAATACCGTAGCCATTTCGACTTAATATTATCGAAGGGTCTTTATACAATTATTATAAACATCAAATATGCATAATAATAAAGGCATATAAAAGAAGAAGGATGATTACGGATGTTCCTAACGTAAAAACACCGGAGCCACAAGGTGTCACTAAAATCATCCTACACTAAAAATCCACCATTCATATATCATATACATTTCATGCATGCATGCATGCCGAATGTAAAATACAACACAACAATTGTACTACAATATTACAGATACTCAACCCGTAATTAGTTTGCAAGTATTTTCTTTGTTTCCTAATTTATCTTTAATCTCATTAAAAATAAAAAATATTATGCACATATCTATATATATACACAATAACCACAACTCTTGCGGTAATCTACAAAATCGGAATCCTCATAACAACAAAATGGGACATTGAGTAATTTATTATTTCAATAAATAACACCCGAATTTCAAACTACTATCAAAGGTGGCTTTGATACTACTGTTGGGAATCAAAACACGGCGGAATCGTGCATTTCAATTTCAATTAAATTATATTCCCGAACCCAGTATCCCTTTGATGCAATTTGAAATTCAAATACAAAGAAACAAGTAGATAATATATATACCTACAAAGACTCCGAATTGGTCCTTATGTTTGAATCTTCAATTTGACGATGTCCCATAGCGCCTTCATGAATGGCTTCAAGAGTCGATCCTCTAACTAGATGCACATGTGTACGCCCTCCACAGTATCCACATCAAGTTTCTCTCATAAGCGTTGGGAACTGTTCCCAACAATCGGTCACCTTTTTAGTTTCAGATTCAAAGGCTTGTTTACAGCACTTAGTAAAAAATATCTTCTTCAATCACTCTCGGATATGGTATTTTGGGTAGCACTATTTTCTTCTTTCAAATGGCAAAATTCTTTTTCTCCTCATCAGACTCACACACACTTGATGCCCTTCAATTTTTCCTATATATATAACACGAAAGGCGACTTTTGCCCTGCTTGGTGGGCGAAACGTTTTCACCTTTTAGAATTCTTTCTCCCACACACCTTTGCACCTCTTTCATCGAAGAGACGCACCCCTTTTTCACCGAAGAGACGCACACCGAATCGGCTCAAGATGTGCTTTTTCACAATTGGCATATGTTATGCCATTTTCAATATTATGCTGTTGAGAATAGACCAACCGTTGGTCTACATGATATGTATTACTCATGTACATACATATAGACATGTATTTATTTAATCGAATCTCATTCGATAATTTAACATGCATATATAACCGAGAGTATTATTAAATTTATATAAATTTAATTTTACAGTTAATTCCAAAACAATCTTATCTAATAAGTCGCGTAACTGATATGGGTAATTCCGTGCTAGCGAAAATTAATTGCCTAACACAAAATTTAAACAATTAAATTTTGGTTACGAGAAATGACTTGTATTGTGTGTGACCCATTGGGCTCCACACTAAGCCGGTAGTGAATTAATTTATCTTATTAAACCTTCTAATAAGATTATCAATTAACTCTTAATCAATTAAGTTCACAAGTCAAGATTGACATCTAGCAACATATCATGACCACCTGGATAATGAAGATTTTAATTAAAAGATTGAACACACTTTGGTGATTAATTTTCGTGTAATTAAATCCTTCAGTTATACAATGTCCTGGATAAATTAAGGTATAGATAAAATATCAAACCCTAATTCTTATCCATATGTGTCTCAATTCTCTAGTAATTAACTCAACAATGAAATATCGGAAACTGCTTTCTGATATTTCATTCCTACTCTGGCCAAAGATTTTCTGAGTTAATGCTAAATAGAATACATAGGACATTCTCTCCTCTCATGAAAAGTAACTGATCCTTTATTGATTATACACCGTCTCCATAAGAGTCTTGTTAGGTCCAGAATATCCTACACATGGTTCAGAGAACTATGTAAAGGAATAAACCAAAACACAACTTAACTCTTACAAGATGCTATGGTCATCTCAAGTCTAAGGGTCATTTACACCTACTATCACCTAAGGAATAACCTATTGACATTTATTTAAAGATACATTAGATTAATCCTTTAAGCGGATCAGTTCAGTAAACTCATTCCATAATGAGTACCTACACTCTTATATTAGTGACTCTTCACAAGTAACTGTGAGATTAGTTACCCTCCACCTTAGAGTATGTAACAAGTGTACTAGTCTTATTAGACCACTGATCCCCTGTTTAGTAATCCTATAACTAAGAACATTTTAAACTAAAACTTTTGGATTTTAAGTCTCACTAGCATGATCTCATCATAATCTTAAAATCATTATCATAGTTTATGGGTTTCATCATAGAATATAGTAGCATATGATGAATAATAATGTCTTGATTTTCTTTCATGAATAAAATTACATCAATTGTGATTGGGTTTAGAGCATTAATCCCAACACTATTTAGAGTTGTCTAGATATAAAATGAGGCGTATTTCTACATTTTTGGCCATGAAAAATGCGAAACTATGATATGAGATCCACTAGATGTGGCAAATCATGCCGGCCTGGCACGAAAAGGGCTAGCCCAAGCACGGCCCTTTAGGTTATAGGGTTGGGCCAGGATGGCACGATAAGACAAGGGCTACCCTATCTTGGCCAGATAGCACAATAATCTTCCTTGATCATGATTTGTTTGCAATTACAAGTGAGCTCACAAAATGACTTCTTCTATCATTCAATAATATCTGATAGTCTATTTGTTTTTTTTAATTTCCCTAATCGGATTATCGTGCCAACCCAACTCAGGGATTGTTGGGCCTATCACGCCTAATAAAATTACTAGTCCGTGTCAGCAAGGCACGATAAGCCCTAGCCCAGCACAGTGTTATCATGCTGAGTCCATTTTGGGCTATCGTGCCGGGCCAGATTTTGCCCGGTCTAAGACCCACATATGCAAAAGAATTGCTAAAGAAAAGGTATCATCTTATAACTCATGTTTCATTTAAAATACTGACTTTTTCATTTAATTTAAATATATCTCATGAATTAATAATACCCGAATCAAATGCCTTCTCATGCTTAAATTGAATTAAAAAGCTGCAATGGAAAAGGGTGGAACTGGAAATGGAATGAAAATTTTGAACGTTCTGTTTGATTCAATCCAAGATTGATCGGAATTGGATTTCATTTATTATTATTTAGTTAAAATTGTATATTATTTATAGAATTGAAATAAATAAACAGTTAGAATGAACTCGGTCATACAAATTATGTAAATATGAGAGGCATATATATATATATATATATTACTAACATAATTACAATAACAGACATGTCTAATAACATGATATTTTGTAGAATGTAAATAATTATTAATAAAAAGATGTATCTTGTTAAAATTAGATGTTACTTATAAAAAAATGCTAATTATGATAATAGATAAAAATGGAAGAAATGATAAATAATTCGTATAGTTTTTGAAATCATTAGGTCCACATATGTTATTGGAGATTACATGAATAGGCAATAGGCATAGACTAATCAAACCCTCGACATATTAGAGGTTTTTTCTACAAAATTTTTTTTAGTGAAAGTTGAGTAATTGATTGGGTAGATGCGATATTTGTAGCCATTGCTCTCGTCTCTATTCTCTTTCCTTTTTTTTTATATAGATCAAATACTATAATAACCAACTAATTTATCAAATAATATATTATATAATTCAAAATTTACCATTAATCCAAAATACCCACCGTTTATTGTCACCTTACCATTGATCTAATTTCCTCATAGATATCTCTAATTCACTAGGTGGTGAACGGATTTTGATTCCCATTACCGGAGAAATTTCTATAAGATTTCTTTTGAGGAAATTTACATGCCCTTTATTTTATTTTTTTTCGAAAAATAGTGTTCGATTCGTGCTATTTGGCGGCATGTTGTCAGTTCTGTCCTCGTGTATCATTAATTCGATCAACAAGCAAGCGTGTCAAAAAGTTAGGAAAAGACAAAAAAAGAAAAGGGTTATCAATCGAAATTCCTATCAGCATAAAATCACCGTAAGATCTAATTCTCGAGATTCTAATCCTAGTGAGTAGGGCTGTCCGATCCGTTTGCCCGTACTTCTGCCGATACATAGATTCCACCCCTCATAAAATTTACACTAAACTTCCGAACCAGCGTCATATCTTATTAAACATAAGAATCGGACTCTACCTGAAATTCATATTACACAATACGTTCCGGCACCTCATTTTAAGCATGTTGATTATTTGTTTATATTTAATTGTAAATTTTTCATAATTTGTTGGTCAATTTAGCAAATGTAACGTTAATTTTAATTAAATTTTTTACGTGTTGCATATATATATATATATATTGAATTCCTATAAATTATTATTGAATATTTTCATATGACAAACTTAGTTCATCCGCAGTGTCAAACGAAAGTAGTCAAGTCACAAGAATTGGGTTCGAATGAATGAACTATAAAACGATTGGGATTGGTTTCGTGGTGTTTATAATATGGTATTTGTTTCGATTCCAAGACGCTGAGGGCCAAACCGAATCCAAACTAGAATCAACCAATGCTCCAACCCTTTTTTTTTTTATCCGGAACTGCCCTAATTTTTATCGAAATTTAACAGAGCATATCCTGAACTCCTTCACGGTCCGGGAGTGCCTTGTAACCGTGCATACTCCAGCACGACCATACTCTAATGGATTGTGGTGTAACGTTAGACCAAGGGAGAAAATGCACACCTCAGCCCAAAGTTGATTGGTTAATTTTTCGATTAATTCATAAAATTAGAGCAGATATTTCATTTGGAATATCCCAGTTATTTTTTAAGAAAATTTATATTGCACAATAATATGGAAAAAGAAACTGACAAAAAAAAATACTGTAGTCTGTAAAAGTTTCGCTCGACAATTTACCATGCTTGAACAACATGGAAAGTGTAGCTATGGACAACAAGAGCACATGCTCATGCAGCTATGGAAGTAGTTCCGACTGAAGACTAGAAAAGCTGGATCTTCTACATAAAGAATCGATCATCTCTGACAAATTATTAGATTGCAACATGAACAGCATCAGTTGCAGCTCCAAGGATTCCTAGAATGCTTGCATGCAATGAGATGTCAGCATTACCAGAAATCATTGCAAGAACATGTCCCGCCCTTGAAATGGTGATACCTCGTCGCATCTCGGACAATAATCTCTCTCCTTACAATATCGCTGGCATATTTCAAGACCGTGTGGCAATCTGTACAGACCCGGAGATTCTTCACTATCCTTATCACTGAACCTGGAACTGTTTTGATAAGTCCATAAGCCAAAGCCAACCTCTCACTGTGCCAGAAGAGCTGTCTCTCCTTCTCCTGCTGCTCCATGTCATGTAAAACCCCTCTTGTATCAGGAACATAGCCTCTTCTTCTCAACTCCATATCCAACTCCTTAAGTAGCACAAAGATCTCATCTCTCATGGGATGATTCGTCTCTCCTGCATAAAATACTTCATTCTCTTTTGCAATGTCAATACGACTAAACCCAGGTTTCTTTCTAACTTCCATGAACGTCATCTGTTTCCTTACTTTTGCAACACTCTCCCACAAGCCAGCAGCAGCGTAAACATTTGATAAGAGAATGAATGAGGATGGATCTTCAAGCCTGGAGCCTATCATCCGATTGGCAATCCTAACGGCCATCTCTGTTTTTCCATGTTGCTTGCAAGCGCTAAGTAATGCTGCCCAAGTAGGCTCATCTGGTTGAAATGGCATCTGGTTTATGACTCCCTCAGCCTCATCAAGGTAACCAGAACGGCTCATGAGATCCAATAAACATGTATAATGTTGCAATGAAGGCTTTAAACTGAATTCGTCTGTCATGGACTTGAAGAGGCTACGGCCTCGGTCCACTAGACCAGCATGACTACACGCATAAATCAACCCAACGAAGGTGACTTCATTGGGTTTTATCCCCTGAGATACCATCTCATCAAACAGTGCAAGTGCCTCCTTCGCTAGCCCATGCTGAGCGAACCCTACAAGAATCGAAGTCCAAGATACCACATCCTGATGCTGCATCCTGCCAAAAATGCCTCTTGCTGAGAAGATGTCACTACATTTTGCGTACATGTCAATGAGGGCATTAGCTATAAACAAGCATGTGTCGAAGCCAAGACCAATAACTAGGGCATGGACCTGCCTTCCGAGCTCCAGAAGGGCTAAATTTGCACAAGCCCCAACGATGCTTGAGAGGACCAATGGGTCGACTATATCTATGGCTGCTTCTCTCCTCATCTCTATGAACAGATCAAATGCATCGGTGTTGTTCCCACTCTGAACGAACCCCGAAATTAGAGCTGTCCAAGAGAACAGGTTTCTCTCTGGGGCTGCCTGAAAAAGCTCCAAAGCCTTGGATGTTTGTCCACTTCTTGCGTAACCAGAAATAACAGCAGTCCAAGAGATTGAATTCTTGACAGAAATGGAATAAAAAACTGCATAGGCGTCACTGGGGAGCCCACATTTGGCGTACATATCAACCAGTGATGATTTCACGACATCATCATCGTTAAAGTGCGACAATAAGAATTGGGCGTGGACTTGCTTGCCTATCCTGAGCTCAGCCGAGCCAGCACAGGCCCTGACGAGGCATGCCAGGACGAAGTTATCAGGCCGGAGCGCATCGAGGGCAAGCATGGCTGGGAAGATGGAAAGGACCTTTCTCGGGCGGTTGGCCTGATTGAGAGCGGTGAGGGCGGAGGCCCAGGAGATGAGGTCCTTGTGGGGCATTTCGTCGAACAGGTGGAGGGCATCCGGGAGAAGACCGCATTTCCCATACGCATCCAAGAGGGAGTTGAGCAGCGGTTGGGACTCGGAGAGACCGAGCTTGAAGAGTCGCGCATGTAGGCTCCTGGCAGTATGAGTAGAAGGATGTCTTGAGCACAGCTTCAGGTGGTGGAGGTACAAAGAGATGAGCATTCACCTCACTGTTCCTTTGTCAGCCTCAGCAACACCTCTCTAATGAGCTAGCGAAAGAAGAGCGGCTGCAGGGGCGAGCGGGAGGATGTGGCTTTGATTTACTTGTGGTAGAATGAGCAGTCTTCATGTTTAGAGAGAGCAAGTAATAGGGAGATGAATTGGGGACCGAGCGAACCAGAGCATCTTTCTATCAATATCATGGCCTTTTCTCATTCAATGACAAGGGAAGAGTTCAAATCTGATTCGGTACAAAAGTCAATAAGCAAACAGAGAGAGCTACCTTACTTTCTTAAATCCAAGATTGCCGACAAGCATATGCTTAGGATTTCTCATGTGCATTTGGCAGAAACACGGCTAACATGAAGCTGAGGTGGTCTCACTTTATTTCATCATCTTTGTTGTATACACAAACATACGTAAATATATATGTGGGTATGCCACATACGTTTGTGGAGCTTTTTAACGGTATAGTTTGGCTATCTCCTGCTCGTATTGTGCCACAACTTGGTCCCTTCTGATCTTCATTGTTGGAGTCATCAAGCCACTGTCGATCTGCAATACCAAAGAGAAATAACAGGCCTAAGCAGCAGTTGGTGCATGATGCAAGCTCTGCAACAAAACTCACTCAAAAGATAATTGCAGCAAGTGCGAAAATTTGGCCAGTGGGACGAAGAAGATTCTGGGAAACGATGAGTCCAAATTCCTTTTTCTCGAGAGTTCAGAATGAGAACCAAAAATGGGAAAATTAGTGAATTTACCGTGAAAGGCTCATCCGCCAAAAGGATTGGTCCAATCTGGAATGAAAACTCCGAGGTCCTGCATAGGGCCAAATTTAGACAAAGATAATACATGTGATCATTTGACGAGGCAAACTGCGACGACGATGCAACATTGTAATTTTGGATACTGCTATATTCAATCTCATTTATGTGTCATCGTGTTGCACCAACAAACCATGAGTTACTGCTTGAAATAAATGACAAGTCCTACAAATAGACGAGTCTCACCAGGTCCCCAATTCATCACGCAAGAGACCCATCAGTCTATCCTCGCTAACTTCGGAGGCACTCACATCAACGATCCCAAATCGCTTGGCGGCCAATAGGACCTCTTCCTTGTTGGGCACTATTATTGCTCCTAAGCGCCGTTGATCCTGAATATTGAAATTACTTGATTAAACACAAGTTCAAAATGGAAATGGGAAGGGAGAGATGTTTCTATTCACCTGTCCAATAACTACAATTTGTTGAATTAGGGGACTTCTCATTGCAGCTTCTTCAAGCTCTCCTGGTTCCACATTTTCGCCTATTTTCGTAGAAATTAAATCATCAAACAAAAAGAATCTCACTTGTACATTAACCAATAGTAATTAGAACAATTAAAAACAAAGCAGAAACATGCACGGCGCTTGGTTACATTTAATTTTTGGAGAGAAGAAAATCATTTCGAGAAAACTGTTAGATCACTAACAGTATGAAGCCCTAGCTTAAATAAGAAGTAAAATATGCACCCTCAAGAATACAACTAGTGTGAGTTATGCTACTGAGGATCAACTTTTGAAGAAGTTACTATATATGCAGAGTACTCCACTGCCTTTGTGTATTCCACCAACCATAGCTACCCATATCCGGTGAACTGATTTTTTATTCAACGTGGCAACATCCTACTTGTTGTCCACATAACGTGCTGCTCTCCAAGAATTACCCAAAAAAAAAACATTTCAAGATAGAAGCAAAGATTAGTGTACCAGTGGAAAGAACTATTGTGTCCTTGGCACGACCCTCAAGAATGATTATGCCTTCAGTATTTCGACTTCTCCCTCTCAAATGCTGAGGAGCAGACCACCCTAGATCGCCAGTGTCAAGCCACCCACTGTCATCTAGTACCTTTTCTGTAGCTAATGAATTCTACATATACAGAAAGTATTGTTATATACTCCACCAAAATATAATCCTCAGAAACTGTCCCATATAATGTTTATATGAAGAAATTCTAAGCATTTAAGTTTGTACGTTTTCCCTGAGCTCCATGAAGCTACAAACATATAAGTCTTTTTTTCTAAAGTGATCTTTCACTTCCTCCAGAATGCATCAAGGGTATGGACCCAAGTCACCAATGTATGTCTAAATTGTCACATATCTATCATGATAAAATATGTATTTCAGTAGGTCTGAGACTGAATAATTTGCGAAGGATTGATTTAATTTGAAAGTAGCCTCTCAATAACTATTTTACCTTGTAGTAACCCTTCATCACTTGTGGCCCCCTGACTTTTACAATGCCCCTTGCTCCTGGTGGGAGAGTTTCATTGGTTTCAGGATCTACAATTTTGAATTCTGTATATTTAATAGGGTGCCCGATTGATCCGAGAACCTTCAAAGATTGAACAGGAAAGGAAAAAATTATGACATAATATCCTTCTTTCTAAAAGAATATATGGCGAGGCTAGGAGAGATATTATGAAAATAGATTTAACAGAGATAACTGAACATGGAATGCCAGCATCATTGCAATAAAAATGCTAAAACTGCTCCTATATTATCAACACATTGCAATCGTAACTTACTAGCATTTTACAGATGAAACTGCAGCATGGTTTGGTCAGTAAATGCTCATTCACATATGAAACTTTGAATCTGTGGTCTTGCAGCCACTAATAGTTAATGTTTTGGTTTATTATGTAATGGATCAATAATGCCAAATTCCAAATAACTACTACAATAACTCATATCTCTTACATTGCAATCAAGTCTTCGAGCAGCTGTAACAGGAGAACATTCCGTCAAACCATATCCATTTTGCAACGACACACCAATAGCCTGATTCAAATTCCACTCACATGAGTAATTGAGAAAAATTCTTTCAGTAGATATCTCAAATAAATGGACCTCTAACCTCAAAGAACTTATCAACATGCATGGGCAAACTCCCACCTCCACTAATACCAGCCTGACAAATCAAGTCTAGCAATTTAATATAGTTAAAGAAACTATTAAGAATCAAGGCAAGAGACAATTGTTTGATGTAAATGGAAAAACCTTTGATATTCCGATAGCAGAATGAATTTTGTTATAGACAATCTTGTTTGCTAAGGCATGGAGTGGCAACAAAATGGCAGCAAGGATTCTTGCCCATAAATAGTCCAACAATGAAACAATGTATGACTGCTGCTTTCGGTCCTTAGTTAGACACTTCCCCTATGAGAAAATTCAACATCCACATCAGGATAGAATAAGTATTTTGAAATTGTTTAATAATTTATGGATTTCTAGAATGCTAATTACATTATGTTAAGCTCATTAGAATAGCAACAGATATACAAAGTAAACTAAAGGAAAGAGCAAAGACAGTGGGACAGCAAGATACATTTTCTGAAAGAGAAAAGAATCCCCTTATTCACAAGAGTGACAAATACATCGGAACATACAATAAGGGAACAATAGTCATCTTCCATATTTATTTCCTCCTGAAACTCCGAACATCTTAATCCACAAAGCCAATCAAAGTAAAACCATAAGACGAACCAGACTAAGCCTGAAGAGGCCATCAGCTTAACCAATCAGTCAATGTTTTAGCCAATTTTACAATAAATTGAGCTAAAAGTAATGGCAGCCTTGTTTTAATGAAAAAGTAATTAGAAAAAGCTTATAATTATAACTTAACATATAAATTTACCGAATATAAGAAGTGAATCAGTTTTTGCAAGTTCAACAAGAAATTATGAAAGAAACTGTTGGTTCGCTCCTGTTCAATGTATTATGTGCAACACTATTAAATAAATGAGCTGGCTGTATCATGTTTCACCAGTCAGTATGAACTGATTTCAGTATTAATCATACTGAGTATGACAGAGAGAAAAATGAAAACGTAATGTTCAAGGAGAATACCTCATATATCCTCTTAAATTCCATGTAAGCCATGCTAATCTTTATGAAAGTCAAAGCTATAAGCTTCCGAGCAGCAGAGCCAGATGACAACTGTTTCTGTATACCACTGGAACATTAAGTAAAAATAATTCAATACAATTTACTATACACTCCCTACAATCAACGGTAAAGGCAGTGTGATGACAGCATAGAAGATTTTAATGTCAAAAAATAATTTACTTGGATTTTTGAAAGACAGCACACTGATAGCTAGAACTATGAAAAATCATATTACCACCTATTGGTAAGACCATAAGGTGACCACAAACAAATATTCATGTAATAAGGTGATTTTAGGATCAATTCACATCAGGAGAAGATTTACCTATAGAGAGTTTCATATACTAAAGGAACAGAAATTAGATATTGCGGCTGATACCGTTGCAAGTCCTCCTGTTAAATAGAGGAAGACAATTTGTCACATAAGCTGATCGACATTTTAAATAAACACAAGCACTATTTCTATGCATCAAATTGTGGTTGAAAGTCAATGAGAACAGTAAACTTAACATAAAGTGTCAGCCTTCCATGCTAATCTGCTTCGCTTAAGGAACATCAACTTTTAGTACCTTCAAGTTCATGACACTTGTGTATACTTGTTCAATCCCATATGTGAAAATGAAATATTCACAGGCACGTTCATAGGCATGCCAAGGCGGAAGCATGCTCAGAAACCTATCCCCAGGTACTGCTGGTACAACTTCCCACAAGTTCTGTATCTGTAAAATGATATTACCCAGAACTCTAAAATAAATCAATGAAACAAAATGCAAAAATGAAAAAACATTTTCCCTTCAATCTGCATAACAAAATATTAACATTACTAATTCCTGTACTTAGCAGCCATCTAAGCAAGTGATTTAGAATAAAACTGAAATTGATTAGGTCAACAAGAAACCTGGTGCAGCAAATTACGATGTGTTAACATAACACCCTTTGGATTGCCAGTTGTCCCACTTGTATACACAAGAGTAGCAATATCATCAGATTTAATAGCTTCATAGTCATATTTTCTTCCTGCAGAACAGCAAAATCATGACAATTTGCAAGTGTTTCATGGTAATCATAAGAGCACACCTTCTTCCAAATGTCACAGTCTGCAGGAAATTATTCACAAGTAAATGGGTCCCCGACCACTACAGGAAATTCTAGCACAGCTTATTCAAGTCAAGACATACCAGCCTTTTTTTCATGTCAAGTGGTCAAAGAGTTCAGAAGTTCAATCTCTACACAGAAATCATTCACATGCAAATGATTTACTTACCATCATCGTGAGAAGCCAAAAGAGCATCACGGCCCTCTTTTCCCAACTTTATAACCTCATTGTAGGTAAATATAGGTATTTCATTGATTCCTTCAATAGCAAGGGATCTCTTATCGCCCCATAGTAGAATGACAAATCGTATAGATGCTTTAGTACAGAAAACTTTGGACATCCGATTAAATAGCTCTGGATTGTCAACAACAAGAGCAACACTGCAGTGAAAAAAATTTCAAAGGTGTCAATAATGGTCTTGAGCCCATAGAGTTCAATGGAACTCAATGCACACAAGCTCCAAGGAAATAAATTAATATGTAAGAGATATATAAGATTCTGATGAAGAGAACTGCAAGAAAATGGTTCACACCCTTTCAAAGCTCTTCCCAAAGAAATGCTATGTGAACTGATAATAAAGAAGAAAGAAACTATAAGCAGCATACATGAATCTCTTCAACATTTTCTTAAATTTCCAGTTAAGGTATATCCAATCAGTGTTGTTTTTTTATCTTTTTTGGGTGATAGGCGCCAATTGGCATGTTACTTGATGGAAAAAATAAATCAATGAACTTAAGCAATTTACTAAAACCGTGCATAGCACTCAATTTGCAGGGAACAGATACACAACCTTTCAGAATGGTCGTAAATCTGCAGTAGTTCTTCAACAGATGACCTTGACCCCCTAACCACATTTATAGCTCCTGTGGCCATCATGCCTTAGCCACAATAATGCACAACACACAGTTTAGAACCCCAGAGACAAGAAACTAGAATGATATAAGCAGACAATGTGACACCTTTTTATATAGAGGATTTATTCTCCCTAGACCCCATTAACATCTCATGAACCAATCTAGATAGGAAAGTCCCTGTGCAAGTAAACTCATGGATGACCAGAGCAATGACTGCACATACAAGGGGGCTTTGGACCTACAGTCTCGTGGACAACTCATGAAGTATGCATAGTTCCAATTCAGCTGTGCTAATACTTTGGGGTTAGGTGATAAATTTACTTTAAATGTATGTAGAATAATTCAGCTAATATTTGAAAAATCAACCAGGATTGGGAAACAATATTTAAGGGAGCTAGGGTAGTTGTGCTCTAATGTTTAACTGTAAATACCTGATGAACACCAATAAATTACAGAGATCTAATTGAGTCTAGAACTTGATAAATAAGCAGTCATAAATTACTTGAGAGGCGACTTCAAATTCAAGAAAACATGTACTTAGTTGAACAGGTTTTATTTTAACTGATAAATTAACTTAAGTTGATTGATACTTCAAATGGCTCCACATTTGTCCCCAGCTAACTGCAAACTAACTTTTATGCACTTACTAAGTTTCAACCTGTTGGTTTATCCCCATGGATTTTAGGCACCACACCCAACACCCCCCACCAACTGAAAAAAAAAGGCTGTCTTGTGCAAAACACCTTGATCAGATACAAGCCACCGACATGAATTGTCAGCAAACAGTGCAAGCTTTTCGTCTGGCTTGACTCCAATGACTCGTAGACCTTCAGAGAAGTCCAAGATTTCCTGCTCCAACTGCATTTCAAAAGGGAAGATTATTGAAGGAGAAGGCATCATTTGAGAAGCTGCTCTTGTTGCACCACATCCGCAATATTATTAGAATAAATTAACAACATGCAATGTTGATAGCCCATTACAATAATAATAACCACTTTTTTTCCTCTTTTCTTTATTGAGATTGGGGGGGGGGGGGGGGGTGGTCCAGTTAATAGCCACATTTTAAAAATAAGAACAAGCAACTACAAGATTCAACTCATAGTTTCAACATACTCATTGCTAAAATAAATGAATAAATAATTATTGACATTCAAAACATTTTTTTAGTAAGAAGTGTTGAAGAGGCCGCACAAAAGCAGTGACATTCAGAGACTGAAGTTTAACCCAAAATGGGGAAAAAAATATTCAGAGACTAAAAAGCAGAATAGTTTCCTCAAAGTTGAGAAAATATGATACTTACAAATAAGCTAATTATTTAGAAATCAAAGCAGAGATAAGAATAAGGCAAACAAAATTCAATAACTAGGAACAACATCAACAAGGGAAAGGGCCTGTGTTATTGACATTCAGGCAAGCACATATTTTCAAGCTATGACTTTTGTCTTTTGACCAGTGAAAACAATGGAAAAAAGGGAAGAAATTTCTCTAATCACCAAGTCTTAGAAAGAAATTAACACATACAAGGGATCAATCCTTACCTGCTTATATGTCATATTAGAAGGAGGGTCATGATAAGGGTCAACAAGTGCTATTCGGTCACCATACTTCTCTGCAGAAGATCTCCATATGTCGGGAACTGCTTGCCACTCATCACAGACCAAAACGGCACCATTACCAGACAGCACAGCACTCTCTAGGAATGGTGAGTATCGCCTTACCTGCTTTTCTTCTGTCTAAAAGAAAAGAGTAGTCAGATAAGGAAATGTCTTGCAAAAACCCACTGGTATCCAGAGCTTCATTATTTGAAGTCGGCAAAAGAGTTGAAGCATAATTAATTTTCATAGATGATTATCATTTCATTAAATATTAAGACATCTCTCCATAAAACATTCGATGTCAAGATTAGATTAAAATTCCATGTCCCATAAAAGATTCAAAATATGCAAATCAGTCAGTTAATGGAGCTTAATGTTTAATATCAAAGTGCCAGTTTGCAATTAATATTTCAACGGTAATTTGGTAAATCAATGGTTATAAGTCAACTTCTGTAAACGGCATCATTATAGTAAATTGCAGAAGGTAAACACAATTATAGGCTGCAACAAGATTGTTAAAGGAAGAATTCTGTGGGACCTTTTAACCATCTAACGCAAAAGATAAAAGAACGTCATTCCTCTCATGGCAAATTTGGAACATTGGAGGATGAGTAATCAACAACCAGCATGTCCACAATTAGAGTAATCACCCTCACAATGTGACGAAGCTGAAATTACATAAAGGTAATGGCAAAAACACATTAGCTAGTTGCAAAGACATGTGCAACTTTAGGCATGTCACTTGTGATTTAAGGCTGCTGCCTAGTATTTTCTGCATCAATAATCCTTCGTGTCTGTCAAGTCTGCAATAATGAATGCCGCTGAGCAAATCAGTGTTTCAACACGAAGTGGTCGTCCTGTAATTTCTTTATCTTTAATACGAGTCTACCAGAAATCTGGGTAATATGATAAATTTTTTCTACCAGAAATCAGTGTTTTGACACTGCTCTTCTTCTGCTCTATATCCCGGTTGTTACTCTTTATCAACTTTTTATTCTCTGATTCTTTGGACAGTAACCTCACATGACGATGATTTACGAGAGCAAGAGGAAACGAAGAGATAGACAAGATAGAGCACGACAGAGCAGAACATGTCAGAAGCAGCTGGCATGAGATCAGATAATCAGCAACGAAAAAACACCAAACTTAACAGTCAAAGCACAATGGATTTCCAAGAGGGTGCTAGAGAACCACCTTGGACTGGCAATAAACTCGAAGATTACGATTCAAGGACCCGGGAATTCGTCCCGGATCATATCTTCGCTGGATTGACTTCGCCGAAAAAGGCACTGGGAATCGGCTGGAAGGAAAGAGGAAGTGGAACCCATTGCCGAAATCTCTCGAGGTGACGAAGAGGTTAGATTTCAGAGAGACAGGAGTCATTTCTTCTGGTCTTCCGAGATAAGAGTACAGATTAACAGGGAACGGGTTTATCAAATCAGAGAGCACCCAGCATGATGCAGAACGCTGAAAACCCCGGAGGAGTTGAATTCTCTGAGATCAGTGACTGAAAGTGCGAAACGCGAAAAGCAAGGCGAGAAGTAGAGGGTAGAGCAATGGCGAGTCCAACGTAAGAGTGGGGGAGAGAGACAGTTGCCGGAGTCTCCGCAGACTTGGTACCGTGTAGAGAAGGATGTTCAAAGTGCGTGATGACTACGGAGAGAGCTAGGAGGGAGAAGAAAGAATCGGATTTTTCCAGATTAAAAAGTCTTCTGCAAGATCGTAATTTCAGATAATATTAAAATATATGATAAATAAGATATTGATGGTTAAAAAAATTCATATAATTTTAATATTTGTGCTTAATTATGTTAATGTGATTGTTTTTTGACTGTTTATCAACTTGCAGTTGTCATGGTCACTTTTCTCTCCCCCCACTTCCCAAGAAGACTCCCTTGCCCAGAAAGTCGGTCGTCGCGTTCAGATTCGGTCGGACGCGTCGGCGGTCCTTACCTCGTGTCTCGGCTAGTGGGCACCACCTCCGCCTTCCCGGTGCCCGCAAATGACCTCCACCGCCATGTGGATAGCTTTTTTTCTATCAAGCAACCAGCTCCTCACTCCCACGCCCTGAACACTTCAAGAAAAGGGGCCGGACCATGAAGATTTGAACGGGTTATGTCTAGATTCGGCTGAAACAAGCTTGCTCTAGGCGGATCCGGCCGCAGTTAGCTTGCTCCGGGCAGGCAACCTGGCTTGCTGAGAGCAACCCCAACACCCAATATTTAAGTGTGTAATGAATATCTTAACCTATTTAATATATTTAAGTGTATGTATTGTTATTTAATTTTTGTTATTGGAAATATGTTAAATTTTAATCATTATATTTCATCAACATAATCTAATTATTATAATTATATTATAAATATGACAGTTTAATTTTTATTAATATTGTCGTATGCTTTATAACTGACATGTTTAGATCAATTTTATTTATACATTAAAAGGTTTGGGTAAGGGATTAAGGTTCTTGACATTGGCCATTTAGATCATTTAAATAAGATATGACACGAATGATCATGCCTACATTTTCATAATATTCTTCACGTCATAAAATATTTAGAATCAATCATTTCAAAATCTACTAATATAAATTAACTAAAATAATTCGTTATCTCTTTCCTTTATATAAAATCTTATATTTTATATGGAGACAATTTTTATTTAAAAAATTTTATCTCTTAATAAATCAATCAGACTCAAATTTAAATTATTTAATATCTATTAAACTGATGAATAACCCACACTTTTCTTATTGGCAAATCCTTTATTATACGTATATTTAATCTTGTTCCCTCATTACCTAACACGTGGCACGTATTAAGTATGCATCGACGTATTTACAATCTTACAACTTGATTTTACTATAAATAATCTACGGGTAAAAGTAGATGTATGGTTTGCACATTTATACTCATCTACCCTTTCCATTCTTAGTATAATTTCCCTTTCCTTCTTGGTGACTGATTTGAGCGTTGGAGGTTAAATCGGGTCGTCATCTCCCGACTCAACTTCCCCTTCGTGATGTCCATAGACTCAAAGGAGCAAGGCAAACGACCAAACGGTCATAGGGCTGGTTCAAGACAGATCTACCCAGTACGCGGACTAGACATTAAACCGGCCCCCAGACACCGTCTTTGAGACTCTCTTGCGCGCTCGGTTCTAGTTACCAATATATGACTATCTAATAAAATATATTTTTTATTAGAGAAACCAAAAAAAAAGTAACTTAAAATAAAACAGTCGGCATAACATTCAGCACTTCTAGGGATTACAGGTTCAGTGCAGCACGTAGACATGTCTACTTGATCATGGGCATCCATCCCAAAAAAGGCAAAGAAAGAGGTTTAGGCCCATCACTGAGATTAGCAACACTAGTAATTGCTCTGTTAGTGCTTGTGCTGTAGGAAGATTCGAGTTCAACTGCTTGACCATTTAGTGGACACAGCAAAAATTCATATGATCCATGAGAGTTCTTTTTAAAGTTTTTGTGATTGATTATGAGCCGTTGATTAGGTTATAGATGCATAAGTAGTATTAATTTCACATATCCTAATATAGCTACCGGTTCCTATCCTATAGATCTTGGCGACCTTGCCTATGTATTATGGGTGGGATCAAATATAAAAGCTAATATGTGCACGCTGTAGATCTCTCACTCTAGGGTTTGGTCGCATTAATGAATTCCTTTTGTTCAATGAATGGTCGCATCTAGTGACTTGCATTTACTATTTGGGTCATTCGTGTTAGTAGTTGGGACTTGTGTGAATGACATTGAATGTTTTTCTTCCGAGCCTTTAGTAACCAGCACTCTCTCTATCAGTGCAGCATCAACCAAAATTTAATATAATCCAAAAAATTGATATCCTCCGAGAATAGTACATAATTGACCGATACTTTTTTTAGAAAATGCACTAAAAAGAATTTAAACTTGAAAATAAGATATGAATCACTGGGCTACCAATTTGGATGGTTTTACGTTTTCAACGTAGGAATTGGAGATGTTGTGTTGGGGACGGACAGCGAAAGACAGTGATCCGGTTGAGATGGTACTGTAACAGAGTTATGATTAGTCGTGCAACTAATAGATTGATTGGGATAGTTTAACACATTTTTTCCCTCTAAGTAAGTTCTTAATTTGAATCTTGTGGACATAAATTATCTATATTGACTTGACCCAATAGATTTCCTAATATCAAATAGGTTAAACCGAAAAATGTCATCAGTTACACAAGTGTAATTAGCCCAATAAACTGTTATTGTAATCATTTTTTTCCTATAAAGGAATTTCTATTATTGTAATATGACTGTCAGAGTTGTCAAATGCACATGAATTAGTAAATAGATACACCTACACACCGTACTGGTAGAGTGTATACGTACTGGTAGAGTGTATATTCTCCATTCAATAATCTGCTCTTCCCTTGAACCTTTGCATATATCTTCTTTGATTTATTTCATTTTCAGACATATATACTGCTCAATATGAATGAATACAATAAATCTTAGTGGGGCAAAATTCAGTAAAAAGAAAGGTTAAATGATTTATTTAAGAAAGATCAAACCGGATAATTTTAAAAAAAAATTAGATAAAATTAACCAAAATATTTATTTCACCCTTGGGAATTATTTTTCTTTTGGTCCTATCACTTGGCAATTTATTTATATATAGTGAAAAGTTAAATTTTTTCTAATATAAATTCATTGGTATGTTCTAACCTATCTTTTATTAAATAAAATTTTGGGCACAATTATGTAAATATAAAAATTTTTTGTTATGAGAGTTTTACCTCTTAAATGGCTTAGTCTAACTTGAATCTGAATTAGTTAGGGTCAATGAAATTTTGGATATCATATAATTTAGACCGAAAAAATCAAAATATTTTAAATTTTATTTCAAAAGGAGAGATCCTTCCTTATATATAATGCACAACTGGAGGGTTTTAGAAAGTTCATATAGACATTCCATTCGATCTTTGCACTCTATTCCATCTTTGTGCATGCATCATCATGGATCACTTAGAATTGATCGTCGTGTATGTATGCAACTTCATCCGAAGGGTGTCAGAAATATGCCCAATTATAGAAACTAAATAAAAATAGCAAAAAAATGGATTTAAATTATAAAACAAGATAATTTAACAAAATTTAAGATGGCAAAATATGATAACTTAAACAGTAATATTAAAAATCCTCTCTCTTTAGCCTTCTAGGGGGGGAATTTCCTCTCTTCTTGGGGAATAACTGTCAAGCGAGTCTTGGCTCATCCTTGAAAGGTTTACTTTCAATCATTAGACTTAGTCTTCGATTTCCATTCCTAATCATGCGTCAATCATCCCTAAGTTAGCCGTCACTCTCTAACATCAACTTCTGGCAATGATTTGCCTCTACGGTGCCTAAAATGCTGCTCATTCTGGTGGTGTGGGGGCATCAATTTAGGTAGAAACTTTTGTTTGATATCTGGTGTGCTTTTGATGATTCTAAGTGCACTTGATAATACGGATCATTAGTTGTTAATCCTAAAATCATGTCCAGCGATTTTTGCTATTCTTAGTTCCTGGTGGGACTTGTTAGTTTGATAACGTTGGGATCCTAGACCAAGTAGAAATGGTTTAAGGTGTCTGATGTTTTGCTGTTTATTTAGATAAATTTTTTCTATCTTCATAAATAGGTTTTTCTGTCTCGTTGCCTATGGTTTTCATAGATTTTTTTTAAAAATAGTTTTGGTAATTTGATAAGCTACAATGTCTAATTTTGGTGCAAAAGGGAAGAGTGAAGTAGTGTGATTGGACTCGGATAGTAGGAGCCTTAATGAAGGAGCTGTGCTAATTGGCAAAGTGTTAAATGACAAGGAGATTAGCAATGGTGCATTGTTTGGCGTTCTTAAATGGTCATGGAATGCCTTTATCTAATTTGGTTCGATGCGCTTATCGATGAAGAAGTGGCAATCGGACTTTAGGCTAGAGGACTTGAAGTCGGATAATGTGTTGTTTTGATTATAAATTCATGGACTGAAGCTCGATTAGATGATTGTGGGAAATATCAAATTACTAGATGAGCAAATAGGTGTGTTGAAGTGGATGTGAGTGGTGGGGTTGGTTGAGATGGAAAAGTTTTTTTCGTGTTAGAGTCAAAGTGAATGATTTGGAAACTATCGGGAGGTACTTGGGTGCAATATGGACAAGGGCATACCTAATGGGTTGAGTTTAAATATGAGAGGTTGGGTGATTATTGCTATAAATGTGGTTGTATTACTCACATTGAAAGGTCATGTAGGAGCCATTTTGGTGAGAGGAGGGAAGGTATTGGTCCAAGTATGAGGGCTACACAAGGAAAGAGGGAAGCTTTTGTTATCAATGAAGATAAATGTTTAGGACAGCCCAAGGAGCTCTCAATCAAATTGGAAGAAGTATTTTGGTAAGTACAAAAAAGCTACTTTTCACTTGTGAGCTCTTAAAGCAACTAGACATGATGATTTTCCAAGGCTATTCTTCCAATCCTTTTGGGACATTGTGGTTAAAGAATTACCAAACTATTTAAAATTTCTATGAAACAAGAGAAGTCCCTATTGGTTTGGATCAAACTGATTTTTTTTTTTAATTTCTAAGGTCTTTCGTCCAAAATTTGTGGCCTAATTTCGTTCCATTTCTCTTTGCAACTTTGTTTATAACATCATATCGAGAGTGATGGTCAATAGGTTGACGAAATTCTTCCTTTCAGGTAGTATGATCCATGATAACGTTGCTATTGCCTACTAAGTGTTTCATTAATTGAGGGGAAAAGAGAGGTAAGGTTAAGTGTTGTGCACAGAAGATTGATGTCTAAAGCCTATGACATAGTGGATTGGCAGTTCTTGCTATCTGTTTTGTCTAAGATGGGTTTTCATGATAAGTTGATTCACTGGATTATCTCTTGTGTTACCATTGTAAGTTACTCCGTTTCAATGAATGGAAAAATTATAGGAATAGTAAAGCCAAATAGGGTATCATATAGGGAGATCTACTCTCTCCCTATCTATTTATCATAATGCACTATCATTGCTCATCTCTAATGTAGTAGCTAGCAAGGAATTGCAAGGAATTCAAAGAACAAAGGAATGTCCCACATTGTCATATTTACTTTTTGCAGATTATTCCCCGTTCTTTGTGGTTGTTACAAGGCATAATGTTATGAAGCTAAGAAGTTAATTAAGCTATACTGCAGAGCATCAGGTCAAGGGGTCAATATGAGTAAGTCTTCCCTATTTTTTAGTGCAAATGTGAGGGAGTCCACTAAGGGAGAGATATACTCTACTTTGTGTATTAATATAAGTGCTCGGCCCAGGAAATATTTGGGCATTCCCACTGAATGGGGAAAGTCTACAAAGGAAGCACTTGGATACCTTAAGGAGAGGATAATCAATTGTGTGCAAAAGTGGAAATCTAAACTATTGTCTTAGGCAGGAAGAGAAGTTTTGTTGAAGTTTGTAGCATTTCTAGTGCATGTGTACCCTACGAGTTGCCTAAAGTTTCCTACCATGTGGTGTAAAGAAGTGAATGCAATATGTGCAATATTTTGGTGGGGGCAGAATAATGAGGAAAGGAAGGTTCATTTGAGGAGATAGAGAGATTTGACAAGAGCCAAAAGGATGCGAGGCTTGGGCTTCGGGGATTTGTACTTTTTTTAGTATGGCACTTCCCTGCAAATCAGCTTGGAGGCTATACAATAATCCTAATGAATTGTGGCATAAGGTTCTTAAAGGGCTATACGTCCCTCGAGGTGATTTTCTTGGTGAAGAGAGGCAGAACTTCATGGGCTTGGAGTAGTTTGGTTGAAGGCAAAGATGTTTTACTTAGAGTGGCAAATTGGCAAGTTGGTGATGGCGAGAATACTGGAAAGGCTGCCTCCTCTCACCAATATCTTTGCAGATGTGGAAGGGCTTATGGGCTACAGATGCTCCTCCTAAGCTAAAGCATTTCTTGTGGAGAGATATATTTAATTATTTGGCTGCCAAGGTTAATCTTTTCAAAAGAAGAGTAGTTGGTGATAGATGTTGTGACCTTTGTGGTGAAGAAGAAAGTGTTGAACACTTGCTGCTAGCGTGTGAGTGACGAGGAGTATTTGGTTTGGAGTAGGTGAGATCAAGATACAGAAGCAGAAGATTTTCAAGGTTAAATATCTAGTTGGAGAAATTATTTTCAATGAAGGTTGCAAACTATGCAGTCAACGCTGAGCTGTTAACTAGAGTCTCCTTTTATCCTGTGGCACATTTGGAAGCGCATATGTGATGCTGCATTTAGGAGGCCTATGCCTTGCGTTGAGGAAGTTACAGATATATGTGCGGCCGCTTCGGCTGAATTTCAATGCTAAAGAAGGAGGAGGAGAAGACTTTAAGTCCCATAACTACCGGAAGAAAGGATAGGTTGGTTCCCTGTGTGTGGCATAAGCCTTAGAGTGGTTTTATGAAGATCAATTGTGATGGTGCACTCAGTAATTCACTGTGCCAGGGAGCTGTGGGTGTCATTGCCAGGAATGCCACTGGGGAGTGTATGGATTGGCTGGAAAAGATGGTTATGGGACACTCTGTAGAAGCTAAGAGGAGAGGATGGAAATCTATAATAATTGAAACATACTCTTTGTATTGATTTTTAAAACTTGCTGGGGGAAGAAGCAAGATGCTCATACGTTGAGCTTACTTCTAATTTAGGTTGATGTATAAAGGAGCTTACCGATAGATTTACATATGATAATCTTTGTAGTTTGAAGATGATTTAGCAATGAAATCATTTTTCTTCTTTGGATAAAAAAACAAAAATATTAAAATTAAATAAATTTTATACTTAAATATATATATTTCACGAGTTCATGATGGACAATCATCCAATGCACCCCCTATCCATCCTTCTCCCTGTGCTACAGCAGTGATTGAGAGAACATTTTTCTCGAAATGTTCATACACCACTCCGATTTTTTTTTATTTTTGCTTTTAAAGGTCTCTGTTGAATGGGTAGAAAGTATAATTTTTAAAATCGGATCGGATCGGGAATCGGTGTAGGTATGAATTTATTGGTCGAACCGGGGTTTAATAGATCAAACCTCATATTTAATAAATAATATAATATTACTAATAAATACACATAATATCATAATTTAAATATAATTTATAACAAAAATTATTAATATAACCATTATATTAGACAAAATTTTAACATAATAATATACATATAAGTATAGTAAAATAAAATAAGTATATTATAATAAATTATTTTTTAAAAATTTTAAGTCCATCAGTTTTTCCACTAATTCAATTAGACTTACTAATCTGACCGAAAACCAATCAATTCAACCAGAGCTAATCTCATTTAAAGTGCAATTGAGATTTTTCTAGAAACAAACTCGGGTGAATAGTCGGTTCGTAGTTGAACTAGTTGAATTGGCCAGCTCGGTTTAGTTTTTAAAACTATGGCAGAAAGGGAAAAAAAGGATAAAAAATCACCCTAGCCCCAAGTTGAGTATCTTGGGGGGATAAGAGTAAAGAGCATGCTTTATCGTTACGCGAAAATTTTTAATTCTATCATGATCCTTTTCAAAAAAAAAATTATTAACAATTTTATTTTTTCTCCAATTTTAATATCCTTCAATTTCTCGTTAAAAATACAAAAAAGCCATTGGCTCTAAGAAGTTTATTTTACCCTAATAATTAATAGTTATATCATTTCCTGATTTCACAAATGAGGAAAAGTGGAGGCAGTAGTAGCATAGTTTTAAAAACTAAACCGGACTAGGAATCGATCAAGGTATAGATTCATGGGTTTATAGGTCAAACCGATGGTTCAATAGGTCGAATCGCATATTTAATAAATAATATTATTAATATAATATTACTAATAAATCGACATAATATTATAATTTAACTATAATTTATAATAAAAATTATTAATATAATAGTATATTAGTCTCATATTCAATATAAAATATGAATATAAATATAGTAAAATAAAGTAAGCATATTATAATATTTTTTATTTTAAGTTAGCCGATTTTCTCACCAGTTCAATTGGATTCACCGATTCGGCTGGAAACTAGCCAGTTCAACTGGATTTGACATAATTTGAAATATAATTGGATTATTTATGAGAATCGGACCAGTGGTCGATTCCCGATCGAACTGGCTGCCCCGGTCCTGTTTTTAAAACTATGAGTAATAGTAGAGGCTGGTACGGCCAAGTTTACCAACAACCTCTCGTGCTACGAATGGTCAGTACTGACCTGACCCATCAGTGCCGCTGAAATCTAAGTTCATGGATATTAATGAGTGAAGAAGGCCTTCTTGCGGGGGGAGACGAATTTTCCACCAATTTGCGTAGAGGGGCAGGTAAGACAAGAGTGGCCTCTCCAGATGGCAAGCGTCACCAGACGGTGCGAATCTACGATTAGTCTCTCGGCCTTATCCCTGCCCTCTGGTCGTTTGCATCTTCCTTTCTTGTCCGTTTCTCTCTCTCTCTCTCAATCTAATGAAATGGCCGTTGACGCTCCTTTCATGGCAATCTCGCGTATCGGCGACTCCCACGCTAATTTTTGTTCTGTTCGGAAGCTCCCATCTCAATAAGAAAACGAGCGGAGCTTTCTTCTCTATTGGAAATTATATATATATATATATATGACATTACCCGGTCCACTTGCTTTTGCTTTTTATTAAACTTGGAAAAAACTAACACGATTTAGGTATGATAAAAAAAAATTGCATATGACCTAGTGTTTTTGGAACACGCAACATGTCACGAAAATAAATCATGTCGACTTTAAAAGTAAAAAAAATTACAATAAAAATATTATAAGAAAAATTTTAAAATATTAATTATATATAAATAATTATTTTGATATTTTTTAAAATTAATATAATATTTAAAGTAGTCCATCAATTATATTATATAAAAATTTGTTTTAAAATATTAAATTATTTAAAATTATCTTTTAAAAATTATTTTTTATTTGATTAAGATAGACCGAGATAGTTGGCTGTGTTGTACGGATACAGTTCGAAATCATCCACCCGGCCCAAACTGACAAATCTACTCCTTATAATTTTTTTCGGCCTTACTTTTAAAACTATGCTTTTAAATTAATTTTCTAGATTATTCTTATTTATTGGCTACTCCATCTCCTCCAGCCGAACTGTCGACGCACATAGGAGGGTAGGGAAGAGATGGGAACAGGCCCCGAGGGTCACAAAAGGAGGCCCACTTTCCCAAGTTGTGGATGAGGGAATTGCAGATGCAAGAAACAAAATTAGCATTAAAAAAACTAATATATAAAATAAGATTAATTAGTAAAAGTTAATTGGAATAAGTTTATATTTTTCAAATTTTATAAATAAAAAAAAGTATATAATTAAAATATTTTTATTATAATCTACGTAATTCCACAAACTAGACGCATTATTATAATTATTTTATCTCAAAGTAACCAAATCATATAAAACCGGTTCTTCTTAAACCACCTTCTATGAAAATGACATAATCGGTAAAATGTGATCCATTTAGTACGGCTCGAAATTAACTAAAGAATAAAATGAGTAAGAACCTACATTTAAGTTTAAATAGTCATTTTATTTTATATTTTATTTAATTATCAATTAGAGAAAACGGTTTGATTCGATTAACCACAATTAAACAAATTGCTCATATCAAACAATTAATCCAACCTGTTCTTACCAAAACAAAAAAAAAACACCATCAGATAAATGGTTCAAACAAGTAAATTATATCTCGGTTCAAGCCGGTTAGATTTGATAATTCGGTTCAATTTTTTGGTTTTCTTAACTACACAACCGCAGGATTCATTCTTTTTCTACCAAGAGGGGCGGGCAGTTAGAAGTAAAGTTGTTAAACGGGGTGGGCTGGCCTGTAATCGGCCTGAAACCAGACTATCCAAACTTAGAACCAGCCTAGACCGCCCCTAACCCGGCCTGTAACTACTCTCATTGGGTTGAGTAACGTTAAGGGGCGGTTACAAGCCAGATCAGCAATATAGGCTTATTAAACCGTAATCGACAGAAACTGTTAACCTACTAAACCGGCCCAAACCATGAACTCTGTTTGCCAAGTACCACAATCTTCTATAATTTGTTGAAAAATCAATGTGACAGGCATCCAATGAAAGTACCGTTGATCCAATCATATTAATCAATCAAAACACTATTCACAAATATCGTTTGCCAATCAAAATATTGCTCATGATGATTGTTAACTAGATTAAATTTGAAAATAATTGTGCTTTTAAAAAAAATTAAAAATATAGACAATTTATGAGCCAAACAAGCCCGAACTGTTAACCGATAGATTTATAAATAGTTCGAGGCTGGTTCATGATCTGTAATCGGACCAGACCGTTAAATAAACGGACTGAACCATAAGCGAATCTAACAATTTCAAGTCCGTTTTGAATCGGATCGGACCACACTTTTAGCAATACTAGTGGGAGCCCATCAACCTCTCCTCTCTTATTCACTTTTTTTAATTTAATGACGATTTCAATTAATTTTTTAAACTAAAAAATCAAATTTATATTTTCAAGTTACACGTGCACCGTTAATACATCTGACGTAAATTTAATTTATTAGTTATTATATCAGAAAAATTGGGGGGGGGGGGTGAAGAACTGGACAGTAATGGTAAAACATTTGCTTCGATTCGTAAAAAGTATGTCACAATTCTTATTCTATCCGTGGATTATACAATTTTATGTTTTTTATGATTGTCGTTTGAATTAATATCTTAAAAAAACATGTACTTTACTGTTATTTATAATTTTGTTATAATTATTTTCTTGACTAAGAAATATAAATTTTAATCATTACATCACATTTAGTTAAGTCTCTTTATTTTTTTATTTTTTTTATAAAAATGATGGCATAGGAAACGGTGCTGAGACTTCTTTGATAGATCAGTCCAATTAATGAAATACTAATATTATTCCTAAATTTAAGATTTTAAATCTCAAAATCGGATAATTTCGTAAATGCCCGGTGCAATACTACCCTTTACATATCCAGAAAATCCATTTAGCACGTAATAATACACAGAATAAAGGAAAAATTCTTCATTCTTAATTATATATATATATATATATCTCATAAGTACAAGAACCTCCTCAGTCTACGATCTCAATCAGCATGTGGTGAAGATCAATGGATTAGATCTCTCCTCCTAATTTGGGTCTTGTCCTCTTCAGAGAGTAACGCTCGGGAACTTGCAGGATCCATGGCCTGTTCGAGAAAAACGATTCAACATCGCATCACATGAGCGAATTTAAGTTCGACATAGCAACATAGGTTTGGACGAGAATCGTCTGATCCAGAAATTTCTTGGTAACTAAGGGCTACATGAAGATTAAGATATGGCGGACTCACTTGGATTCGCAGTGGTCTGCTCAGCAAGCCCGTCGAAATAGCAAGTGGCCCCCTGGCTCCTAAACCGAGCCCAGTACGAGCTGAATGCGTAGCTTGCGTGCCAGGAAACCGAGACCGGCTCATAGCACTCTCTCCCTGGCATAAGTGAATCGCACGTCCCGTTCCCGCTGGCACAGGCGTAATCTATCGCAGACCCGAGCTCGGTCAAATTCGCTCCCCTAGCAGCCACGCACCACAGCTCTCCCTTGTATGGCTTGTTATTGGTGGGCACAGGCAGCGGCTCGTATTGAGAAATGGGCTTCTTTCCCGTGAGGTCAATCTCGTAAATGTACGTTCCGTTCGGATGCACTAGTCCCCAGTGCCGCTCCGACCCTCGGCCCGTTTTCCAGTTCTCGTCATAGAGGGAGAAGATTAATGCTGGAATACTGACCCCAGGCCTTGCCGGCGTCCCGGTCGGTGGCTTGGCCACCAGTTTCCGGATGAGGTTTCGGTTGTAGGTTGCAGCGTTGTGGATGTTCACTCCTAATTCGTCGATGTCCCCGCCGTTTGGCCATCCTGTTTCGGATATCAGGAGTGGGATGTCTTTGTAACCGAGATCAGACATAGCAAATACCACCGAATCGAGCATTTGGTCGAGCAAATTGGTGTAGACTAGCCCGCTTCGATGGTCAGTATACCTGAAATATAGGCGACAATATGTGCTCAAGAGAGGTTAGATATCTATATGATTGTTCATAGAAATCCATCGCATAGATTTCTGAAGTACTTCAATCGATATGGATGTGTTCGTTGTTGACCTGTAATCCCCTTGAAGAAGGGCGAAGTCAAGGTTTATGTTGTCGGGGTCAGCAGACCACGGGAAGTATGGGTAGACATCCATGAAGAAGTATGACCTCGTTCCGTTCAAGAACCGGAGCAAAGGCGCCATCACTGAGTCGGCGACGTCGGCCCGGAACTTTGCACTCGAAGGCGGAAAGGTGGACTCCACCACATCCATTGCTAGCGGCGTACCGATCTTGATGTTACGGACATCCTTCGCCCTGAGGGAGGCCCTAATCCTTGTCATTGCTGGCACAACGTCCCGCCAGAGTTCGCGGAGTTCCTCCGAAGTGTAGCTCAGCACTTCATTCCCCACAAGGATGTAGCGGATCATCGTGTCGGGATAGTACGGGAGAACGTTCTTCTCGACCCATTCGTTGGCTAGCGTCTGGCTAGCCGCGATGCCAGAAATCTCGTGGTTCTGGACCATAATGGTCACTTGGATCTTCGTCCCCGATAACAATTGCAGGACCTGAGCGTTGGCGTCATAAAGCTTTACCCGGCCGAACTCCATTGACTGGATGAGAGCGACGGATCGGGCTGGGGAAGGCAGGTTGTTCCCGAGCATCCCGTAATTCACGCCGATCTTGTTCGGGATTTCAGCCTCTATATACCAAAATGACCAACAACGACAACCGTCAGCTGAAGCAGACAGAAAAGGGAAGGAGAAAAACAAAGAATGCTTCCCTGAATCAGTGGACACGTACCAGACTGGCAGAAGAAGAGAGAGAGAAGTAAAGAGACAGCAACAACAATCTCCATCACCGAGTGGGACTTCCAGGCCCTCAGCCAATTGACTGAACTTTGGTAAATGAGAGGAGCTGATGCATGTGATCCCTGTAAGAGATGACCATTTATATGCATTTCGATTTGAGAAGTTTCTGCTTTGCTCAATGATCTTGGTGAGGCTCACTAGAAAAGAAAGATTCCCTGGTGGGATGTGAAGAGGGAAAGACTTAAGAGAGCGATAAGGTCAAGTTTTATAAGGGATTCTAAAGGAATAAAGGCAAAGCTCATGAACCAAAGTAGGGGACAAATTTCTTGATTAAGCAATTCGGGAAAGGAAAAAAAAACACACACACAAAAATTAAGCTCCCGACAGAGATGATCAAGCCCTGGTAGCCAAATGGACCGACTTAAGGTGGTTGAGGGATGCTGGCTGTAGCTTATCGACCTTTAGTGTTTCGGCGGTAGTCGTGTCATGTGGATTGGGGTGGCTAAATCTGTTACTGCTGCCAGGATCCAGAAAGGCATTTTTGCCTATTTCGAACCATGGGGAAAGTCCGGTAGATGAAGTTAAAATGCTCTATAGTAAATGTTGGTTAGCGTTGATTTTGTTTTCTCTTTTATTGCCAGGCTTCTTTGGCATTCCAAGCAAGAAAGGCAGCTAAGAGAAAAGGACAAAGAAGTTTCGGGAAGTTGGGACACCGACAAGAACGTGGGCTTTCTTTTTTTCTCAATGGTAAGTGATTGAGTATAAGGGTAAGTGAAAGGCACATGTAATTTGATTACATGATATCCGAATTTCACCTGACTAATATTCACATGCCATATGACGATATTATAAACTCATATGAAATTTGGTTGCATTTCAATAAGATTCAACTTCCACACCGAGGCTTTAGCTATTTTGCTCCTAACTTTAATAACCCTTCCACACCAAGGCTTCAACTCACCCATATCCAATAACACTCTTCACAGCAATGATCTTCCGCTCAATTGATCAAAACAACACTACGGAACGAGTCTTTGCCAATTAGTTTATACTCCAAGCTCTTCATATTAAAGGAGGGGTTTCAACCTCAAACTACATGCACATCCAGGTCATTTTAACTATTTTTAACCGTTGTTAAACTTTCTATCAAAGTTTTAGATAGAATATTAAACGGGTGGTATATAGTTTGTTAAAATAAAAAATTGTGATTATTTTATCCGAAATCAAAAGTTTGTAATAAAATTTTAGATTAATCTAAAGTTCACAATTTCTTTTTGTTAATTATCCCTAAAATTCAAAACTTTAAAAGTGGTATTTTGAGTCGTAAGATTTTACGTCTATTATTTAATTACAGATACATTAATACATATTAGAAAAGTTGCTCATCTATTTTGATTCAAGAAATAGTTTCACATATCACCACGGTGAAGAATTAAGTAAGTTGGGAAAATAAAATTATGAAATTAAATAAGAGTTCTAAGACTTAAATTGAGAATGAAAAAGGGATAGCTTTAAAACTCAGGTGTACTTTCTTGGATGACGACGTGTCCTGCAATGGATAAGAGAGTCAACCCAATTCCTCAAATTAATATAAAAATAAAAGAAAGGTAAAATGAGAGGAGTAATAGGATGAGCACAAAACTTCCCGGCTGCTGTTCATGAGCAATTTACTATACAATGGAACGAGTTGAATAATGTTGAGAATAATTTGTAAATTTTTATGTCAAACTTAAAGATATGAAAGAATATTTGAGGTGAAGGAATTGTTATTCCAATGGCCTTGATGTATATATATTTTTTCCCATCGAATCAATTATTAATAGTATAAACACATGAGAACATGGAAGGCTAGAGGTGAAATTCCGTCACATTCACCTATATAAGCTGGTCAAGAATATTTGATATATTTATTTTTAAATATGGTTTCGGATTCGAGTCTTATAAATGAAAAAATTTATGTTGAGAGAGTTTTACTCTCAGTTGGTTAATTCGAATCGAACTAGATTAATTAGAATCTACTAACTTGTGAACACAATGGGTTTATGCCCCAAAAAAAGGGAATTGCATTCCGTTCTGCCCCATTCGAAGCCGTTCGTGCATACCATGGATGACACAAGATAGTCGAGTTTGCTAGAGGGTCTGAATTCACCCGTCCCATGGCCGAAGGGATTATCGGCCCATACCAGATGGCAATAGGCCCAAAATCGAGACACCACGTGGTTTCTTTTTTTTTTTTTTTCAATCAGGGCTATGATGTGGAAGAGGATGTCGTCACCTTTTATATATAAATATATATATATATATTCTTGTAGAGAGAGAAAAGCATGCGATAACTGGCAATTTGGACCGGTCCGATCGGGCTAGCATGTCTCAAGATTATTGATGGACATGGCCTCATCAGGTCTTTGGGTACAGGGCTCTAATTTTTTACAAGTCTATATTTTCATAGTTGAAAATTACTGAAAAAATTACTTATTGTTATAAGAAAAAATCATGATTTTTTACTTAACAAATCCTTGTCCCTCTAAATTACAAAAATAATATTTACTACAAAAAAAGATATTAATTTTTTTTATTAATTATGGTAATTATTTTAATATTTTTTTCAAATTAATATAAAATTTATATTAATTAATCAATTATATCACATAAAAATTTTATTTTGAAATGTAAAATCATTTAAATTTATTTTAAAAAATAATTATTTGTTTAACTCGGATCAAATTAGATAGCGTAAAATACAAAATATTCATGCTCACACTAGAAATTTTGAAATATTCGAAATGATAATTCATGAAAAACATATTCATGCCGTGCCCTTGATGGATTGAATTCCTCGTACCGATGTGAATTGACAAGTCTACATGCCGGTGTTCTTCTTTATGGGTCTTTACGTGGAAGCATCAGTTTTTATATTTGAAATTTGGGCGCAAATCCTGGAAGTTAACCGGAGGGTTAATCTAATAAATCACATAATTATGAATAATGGGATATATAAATGATATATAAATAAGTAATTTGAAATTTGATCATAAATTTTGAAAGATTAGATCTATTTTAAAATTTTTAAATAAAAGATAATAAAGATAGAATAGAGATATTTAAAAACATAAATGTCGTTTGCCACAGGCCAATAATAAAATATATATTGAGGTTGAGGGAACTAATTAATCTAAGAAATAAAATATAAAATATAAAATAAATAAAAAGAAATCCTAAAAATGCTAATTAACCTATTTGATGGAGATCATTCTATTCTTAAATATTATATTTATTAATATATAAAAAAATAATATCTCTAATACCATTACTTTCTTTTTATTTATTAAAACAATAGTAACAACAATAAGCTAATCACATTCCGTTATATCATATTTAAATTTTCACATCATTTTTATCATAAGCATAATTTTAAGAAATATTTCAATACTATTATATAAAGATATTCAAATATGGGATGATTGACCCATCAAATCAGATGCGGCAGCGAATTGTTGCTCATTAATACCGACACGATGCTATACATTCCTCTGGTCCATCTTTGCTACGATAAATTGCCTATGTTAACCTGTGCGGTGGAGTATTGCTGTCACCGTGGGAGGATGGAAAGACGGCGGACGCGCTTACCCGGCAAGGGCGGAAATCAAGGCTCCCGTCCTCTTGAGAGACCTCAAGTCCCTTTCATTGTCACTCCTTTTTTCTGCCCGAAAGTACACGAAAGGTCGAAAATAACCTCCACACTTATTCCAATAAAAAAAATACAAATATTTTCGATATTTTTTTCTCGGTTATTTGAGATTTTCTCATATTTTAACGAAAGACATTAACCGGTTGCTTGAGTAAGGTTTTTGGATTCAAATTTGATTAATTAGTATTTAATAACTTTTGGATGCGGTCCGGTTTATAATAAAAGGCCGGCCGGCACTGATCGGAATTAGATCTAGAAAGAAGCTTAATTCACGGGAGACAAAATCATAAAGGAACTAAATAAAGAATAAAAAAAGAACATATTTAAAGGGATAAAAATAATATTATTTAATTAAAAGGGAAACTTTATGAATTTATAATAAAAAAAAAAGTTGAGCATCCTGTTGGATTTAAGTGGAGGGACATCCCTAAAAAGTGGTGCGCGCCTAGGGATGGCAAAATAGGCCTGACCCGTGCAATCCGCCCTGCATTGGGGCGGGTCGGACCCGACATGTACACCGGGCAGGATAGGCCTGCGCATGTCCCCGACCCGCGATAATATATCATATATTACATTTTACGTAATATATATTTATATTCTATTTAATGTAATTTTAATTCAAATTTCTAAATCATGGGTTAAAATGGGGTGGGCCGGGTCCGACCCGCCCTGCACGGGTCAGGGCAGTTCGACCCATGGCGGGTCTTGGGGGGCGGGGGGCGGGTCAACAGGCCAAGGGTGCGGGGCAAGACTGGGCCTCCAGATGCCCCCGCCCCGGCCCATTGCCATCCCAATGCGCGCCGGAAAAACTTCCGATCCTCAGTACTTTTCTCATTCGATTTTTCCCTCCGACTCTTTATCTTTGTCATTCCTAACCCTAAGGTTTTATTTCTTTCACAAACCAATCCATCCGTAGACCACAGGAGTTGGGGAAAATCGTAATCGATCTGAGCCGATACGCGCATTTAAGGTTCTACATTGATTACAAGTCACATGTCGATCATGAATTTAATAAACTAAAATCCTTTGTCCCATGCTCCAGCGCTCCACTCTCTACTACTTATTATTGTACATAAATGCACAATATTATGATAAAAAATATAAATTCAAGAATGCATGGTATAATTCATAAGTAATTTATGATATTATGACTTTGATTTTTTTTAGTATGTAACTTTTAATAAGATTATAAAAAATTAGATCAACTAAATAAAGCATACATACAACTTTTAAAAAATTAATGGGATTATGCGTTTAATTATTTTTTTGACATGTTATTTCTAGTAATACTATCAATATATGACCAACCTCGATTCATAGATTTATGTGTGAATAAATTTCTCATTATTATTTCATATATATATATATATGTTATGGTGAATGAAATGGTCAATACATTTGTCCGGCGGTCGGGAAAAATGTAGGAGATGAGACAGCTGCCGGCGCGGTTAGCGGTGACTGACGCGGAAGTATTACGCGAAGGGGGGAGGAGAGAGGAGAGGAGAGGAGAGGAAGGTCAGCAACAAAAGACAGCTAAGTGACAGCTCTCTCGTGGTGGGGTTCCTCTTCCTGTGTTTGTTCCTCAAAGCTGCTCCCGCTCCTGCTCCCGTCCTTTCCTTTTTTTTGTATTTATTTATTAAATCCCGAATAATTCAAGACTTGAGCAAGATGCTTACTTATCACAATAATGTTGTCGTTGGACAAAAGGTATCGTTCCACGTAAGAAATGTGTGGTGGACCCTTCCACGAAAGCCTTAGTCCGTGTCATTTTGCTAGCCTCCTTCCTCCATAGCTGCAGCAAGGAATTGGATGAAAACCCTTCTTCAAATGGTTCTCCCAAGTCACAAAACACCCTCCATATAATTGAAGCGGTGAGAGGAAGAAAGTGGTGGAGAAAAATGAGTGATTTTTTTTTGTTTTCTTGTGTGTGTGTGAGTGTGGATGAGAAAATTATTTCTTATAACATGTACGAGAATATTTCGAATTTTAATTTTATTCAATTATTATGTTGGGAACATTTTGAATAAATATAATGATTCTTGGGAGTATTTTATTTGATTGAAAATATTCATATTTGGATTAATATGTATTTGAATAGTTCTCGAATATATTTTAAATTGATTGTTTTATCAAATATCTAATTGGATATATATATACCAATTACATTATACTTTTTTTAATATATCTGAATATTGATATCAACTACTAATTTGATATGATATTCCATATTTCTCGTAAATTGAGCCATTTGCCCAGACGCATAAATCATTAGAAAAATTTCTGAAAGCCAACGACAATACCTCTCCTTATTCCTCTAGCATTCGCTTCTTCCATGGTGTTGTTATGCAAATTGTTCATTTGTGGAGAGCTCGGAGTCCATGCAGCCCATAGCTTTGTCACCATTGGGAGACTCAGGTCAACATGTCCTTGACACGTACCCGAGGGATGAAATCAAGAACTGCATTCCTGAATGCAATTTACGGCACAAGGTGATCCAAGAACTGCGTAATAAAGGCCATGTTGGTCGTTACCATACCTGGCAGGCAGTGTCTACCTCTTACTATTTGCCTTCCATGCGCAAGGAAGTAGACCAGTTTGTATCAACGTGGTCATGACTCCATACTGTTCATGTTGCTAAGCTATTCTTTCGAGAAGTCTATCACCTGCACGGACTTACTTCCTCCATCATGTCTATTTGTGACCCGTTTCTTGAGACACTTCTAGCAGAGCCTTGTGAATAAAACTCTTAATTTCAGTACCGCTGACCATCTGTTGCGTAGCTTGGTCAGTGAGAATGTCAAATCCTAGGATGTCAAGTTGGGTTAGGTTGAATTTGCCCACAAAAAAATGCTGTGAATCAGAACATGGGTTATAGTCCTTTCCAGGTGGTCTATGGGGTGGTTCCTTGTGATCCTTTTGATTTGATCACGTTAGCCAGGAAAGTGGCGCACCCATATTATGATGGACGAGTTGATTCCCCAACTCCTGCAGGTTCATCAGTCGACTCAATCTGAATGACAAATAGCATCACCTAGTCAATTTGCAAGTCTGTGACTATGTGTGGACAATTTTGGCAAAGGATCGCTACCTTGCTCATGAATACAACGAGCTTGCTTCTACAAGATTGGACATGTAGAGATCATTAAGAAGATCAACCCGAATGCCCCTTTGGCCTCTAAATCATATTTAGACATTTGATGTATTCAATGTCAAGCATCTTATTCCTTATGTGGGCAACGACAATTATGATGATAACGCATCATCATATCCGAGGGCAACTCTATTGAGAATAGATAACGCAGCAGAAACGTAAATTTTAAAAATTTACTTCCGAATCCATTGATCCCTTTAAAGTAATTCAAAATTATAATTATAATAGATTTAGAATATATATCTAATAAAAACCGTGTTCAATCTTTGTATTTAAATTCAGATATTGATATCATGTCTGAACGAACCTGGATCCACCAATCGCGAATCTTTTGGAATCGATCCTTTGACTAGATGTGCACGTGCACACCCTTCACGATATCCACAGTAAGTTTTCTTGTAGAAATTAGAACAATTCTCACAAATAATCACCACACAAATGCATATTTTTCTTTTCTTTCGCTCGGCAGTGACAAAAGGGGGTTGATTGATTTTTCTTCTCTTGCGACGTCAACCTCTTCGTCGATCACACTCGGCCAAAGGGAGTTGGCTTTTTATTTATTTTAGTAAATCAAATCACATAAAATAAATTTTGATTTCAAAAAATTTTTCAGATATTATCAAGAGAATATTTATTGATAAGATTTTTAAAATTTTAATTGAATATTTAATCGCATAATATTCTTATCCAATAAGACATGTGACCATTATGGGCTCAATTCGTGTTAGCGAAACCCAATTCGAAATTTAACATATTTAAATTACCTATATTGTGTGTGACCCATTGGCCTCCACACCAAGTTGGTAGTGGGCTCCATCTCATTAAACCCTTTAATAAGATTAGCCAATTAACCCTTAATAATTTAGACCCACAAGTCAAGATTGATGTTTAGCAACGTATCATGACTACCCGAATGGTGATGATCAATCAAAAGATCGAACACCCTTTCGTGATTAGTTCCCGTGTAATTACATCTTTCGGTTATACAATGTCTCGAATAGGTTAGGATATGGATGTAATGTCAAATCCCAATATCCATTCATATGCATTACTATTCTCAAGTATTAGACTCAATCATGAAAAATATCGGAAACTCCTTTCCAATTTTCATTTTACTATGGCCAGAGATTTCCCGAGTCAATATTAAGTAGAACGCATAAGATATTCTCCTCTCTCGTGAAGAGTAACCGATTCTTTGTTGATTACTCACCACCTCCATAAGAGTCGCTTTGGGTCCAAAATACCCTGCACGTGTCTGCAAAAGTCACGTTAAGGGATAAACCAAAACCTCAATTTAACAATTACAAGGTGCTATGGTAATATCAAGTTTGAGAACTATTTACAGCTACTATCACCAGAGGAATTACCTATTAACATTTACACGAGTATCCATTAGGTTTTCCTCAAGTGAGTTAATTCAGTTAACTTGTTTTATAACAAGCACTTACACTTTTATATTAGTGACTCTTCACAGGTAACTGAAATCAGTTACCCTCTACCATAGAGCATATAACGAGTGTACTAGTTTCACCGAATTATCGATTCCGACTCAGTAATCCTACACTAGGAACAATTTTAGATTAGGAGTTTTGAGATCTTAGGTCTCACTGGTATAATCTCATTATGACGCTAAAACTATTATTTTAATTTATGGTTTTCATCAAAATATGCAGCACATGATAAATGAAATGCCTCAATTATATTTTATGAACGTAAAATAGCTCAAATTAGATCATATGCGAATGGACTTAGGGTATTAATACTAACAAGATCGCCTCCACGCTAGGGAGAATGATTCAACATGGGTCACATTTGATTTTATAGACTGGTTGGATCACCCCGAAGGCCTTCAAGAAACCAGTTTGACCAGATTTAATCGAAAGATCAAAGATACCAATTTCGTTGCAGAAAATGTCTTCTCTGGGTGGAAACGACCTTCTGAATAAGAAGCATCTCGTTGCGATGCACACCCTAGCCATTTTTCAATAATTTTCCTTTGTTTTGACCATCAATTTCGCAACTTTCTGTTTTAATGTTTTATGTAGTCATATTTCTGTAATTTCCTTCTGCTAGGGTTTCCATTAGCGTCTCTCTTTAAATTGATGCGATCTCCATTGTGTTCGTCAAAATTGATGAATTAATTAACAATTGAGGGTTTTTTCCCCCCATTTTCTAGTTCATCATGGCATTTCACGGAATCAACAAGTCGAATTTCTATCCATTCTGCAACTCTCTTTCCCCGCAATCACACCTCGTCGCTTCATAAATAATGTGATACCACAACGTTATGACATTTATAACTTTATGAGTATATAATTAATTCCATATAAGTTTAACCGTTTCCAAGTAATTGAGATTATGGTAAGGTTTGGTATTTTCTATTTACTTTTCATTTATTCAGTATAATCATATCGATTATGTATGGATTTTATTATGTTGAACAATTTTTTTTATAGAAACCAATTGATATTTAAAAGTAATTAAATTTTAACCAATTCAATTCAAGTAAGGTCAGCGCACTTATAAAGTAAATATCTCATGACATAAATGTTTTATATTCACAATACTCGAGTATGAAACCGTATTTAAGAAAAATAGATGTCGAATCAGTTCAACTAACTTATATGTGTATATTGATGAGTATTTATCGTTTCTTCTTAAACCCATCTATATTTTAAGTATGATAAATTTATAGTGTGCATAATGGCCGTCAAATGGAATCCTGTTGATCTAGGAATCTAACGGCTCAAACATGTCCAAAGAATGAAGTCTTGTCAATTGGCTTGGAGTGAAATGGTGCAAGCCGATTTCTCTCAAGAGAACCGGAATGGGTCCTTTGGTTTATTATCCTGATTTGGTAGACTTTACCCTCTGGTAGATACCTATCGATTCGGATTCCATTGAGTACACTTGCATGCCCCTAATAAACACGTTTTATATTTCTCCAATTTTTTCAAAAATTATTCTACAAGGTTCCATGAATAAAGATGCCAGTGATTTTTACCATCCAGGTAGAAAAAATATTTTTAGTTATACTAGACATCATTTTACCAATAAAGTGGGAATTTTACGGTTGAAATTCTAAAATTTTGTTTATTTTGATATTAAGTATTAAAATTTTAAATTTGGTTAAACCAATCATAATGTTTCTATAACATGACTCATTCAATTCTAAATAGAGATGATGAGTTATATTTTACTAAGGTGATATATTGATATGGTATGGTAGTTCTAATTTAACTTGGTGCTATCCACCTTGACTAATTTTGTATTGAGTAATAAAGTTGTAGTAACACATTTGACTAAATTACTCTATAAGCAAAAATTAACATCGTTAGCCCTATATTTTAGGATAATTATTAAATGAGAGCAAAAAATTTTTTAAATTTTTATTAGCAATTTTTATTCTATTTGTGGATAGTATCTCATCATGCAAATTGACAAACGAAAGTTAATATCCCTATTAAATGTTTGGATACCTTGAGAAAGTTTCTCCCTTAATGGACGTGCTATCATGTAGAAATGGATATATGATATAATGCGTGAGATTGGATGCCGATACGAAGACCATTTTAGGATGAACTGACCATTTGGCTGCCGAAGTCGGAAATACCGGATTTGAAGAACGTCCACGATGCTTAACTGTTCCTAGATGAACTGTATAAACAGTTGCCCTTTGAACTATAGTTTTTAAAATTGAATCGGATCGGAAATCGGTCAATGCATGAGTTCATAGATTAATGGGTCAGACTGAGAGTTAAATGGATCAAACCGTATATTTAATAGGTAATATTAATAATATAGCATTACCAATAAAAAAATAGAATACCATATACTAGACATTGATACATAACAAAAAATCTTTACCATAACCATTACGCTATTTTATATTTAATATAAAAATATAAATATAAGTATACTAGAATAAAATATATGTATTATCCAAATTTCAATGAAAATGAAGTCGAGTAAAAATAAAATAATGAATAATACTGAAATTATTCACTAATAAGCATTTCCAAACACTTCACTTAATGTCAAAATCATTTATTATATTCTGATTTGGTGTGTTTGATGTCATGATAAAAATCTTTATGACAATTAAAGGAAGGTACGAGAAGTAAAAGAAAAAGAAAAGTGGTGAGATAAATATATTGTAATATATTTTTATTTTTTTAATTTTAAATAAGTAAATTTTTTTTATCAATTTAATTAAATTTATCAGTTTGATTGAGAATTGATTAATTTAAACGAAACTGGTCACATTTATAATATAATTAGATGAATTTTAGAAATTGAATTAAGTTTGTCCTATTCTAAAAGCTATCTTTGAACTATAAATAACTATTAGAAATACAATGCAATTTTATTTTTTAATAAAAATTAAAAAGATTTTAAATTTTTGGAAAAAAAATGCAAAGTTACCCGTTTAAACCTATCAGTCCTATCTCATCCCTCTACCAGAGTGATTAATAGGAAACCAATCAGCAAATATCAAAAAATTCAAAATTTTAAAAGGAAAATTGCCAAAAGGGCTATTCAGATTTCTGTGGTAAAGGTGGCCATTCAGATGGTGCCACGTCAATTGATGCCTTTTTACTCCACATTGAATTCGATTCTTTGACCGCAGCACGTTCCTTCCCTCCTCCCAGTGCCACACCAGACCAGTTGTATCCTGCCCACTGCGTGAGGCTGGAAATACATTTCCCTGGTCCCGGCGCAGGATGGCACATGAAAGGAATAACGCGTGGGACCCACCGCTCCGGGTCAGAGACGGATTTGAAGAATAATATAGGTAACAGTATATCACAAACAGTCTAAAACCTATATATATAGACTTTAATAAAGAAATATAGTTATATATGACTAATTATATTATAATATTATAATATTAAATATTATTAACTTACAATATACGTGAAATATAGTTATATATGACTAATTATATTATAATATTATAATATTAAATATTATTAACTTACAATATACGTGAAATAATCACCATCTCCTTTGGAGCAGAATCTCACTTTGCTCATTCGGTCTTTCTTCGGCTTCTCCTCCCTCTCCCTCACCCATCTCAGAGCTCTTCAGATCTTCCTTTCCTTCTCTGAGCTGCACCCCTTCAAAACCCACAATCTAACTACCCCCAAATACGCTTCTCTCTCCTCTTTCTGCCCCCACCCCCCTCTCTCTCTCTCTGTGTGCCAATGGGTACCCGAGCGAAGCTCTCGCATCCGCCGCTTCTCTGTCTCCTCTCCGTCCTCGTTCTGGTACTTGCCTTAGGTGTTGCCCAGAGCGATGATGACTCCGCCGCCATGCATGCCCTCCTGGCGGCACTGAACAATGCCCCCTCAGGCTGGTCGTCATCCAAGGACTACTGCTCTTGGAGCAAGGTCAACTGCGACTCTTCGTCAAGGGTCACCTCCATCAACCTCAACTCGGCGTCCCTGTCGGGAACCCTACCCTCGGATCTATCGTCCCTCTCCAAACTCCGCACTCTCGCTCTCCAGAAGAACTCTCTCTCCGGGCCTCTACCTTCATTTGCCGGCCTCTCCGATCTCCAGGATCTCTACCTTGACAACAACAACTTCACCTCCGTCCCTACTGGCATCTTCCGTGGACTCACCTCCCTCCGTATCCTCAGCCTCAGCGAGAACAACTATTTAAATCCGTGGTCGATCCCGACGGACCTCAGCGACTCTGCAAATTTGGTCACCATCTACGCCGATAACACCAACATAGTGGGCACTTTGCCCGATTTTCTTGGTACCCTCCTGAGCCTGCAGAATGTGAGGCTCTCCTACAACAATCTCACTGGTCCGATTCCGAGTTCCTTCGGCAGTTCGCCGATTCAGAACCTATGGCTTAACAATCAGGCCGTCGGGCTGTCAGGCACACTTGACGTGCTCTCCTCAATGAACCAGCTTTCCCAGGTCTGGCTTCAGAAGAATCAGTTCACTGGCCCGATCCCAGATCTCTCCAACTGCAAAAGCTTGTTCGATCTCCAAATCCGTGACAATCAATTGACCGGTATTGTCCCCAGCTCTTTACTCCTCATGAGCTCTCTGCAGAACGTTTCCTTGGATAATAACAAGTTCCAGGGTCCTGTACCCGCTAATCCTAGGAGCATTAGGCTCACCGACGATGGCAACAAATTCTGTAGTACTTCTGGTCCCTGTGATTCGCAAGTCACTACATTGCTTGAGGTTGCTGGGGCATTAGGATACCCGATTGTGCTAGCGGATTCATGGGAGGGTAATGACGCTTGTAGCGGGTGGAGCTTCATTACTTGTCAGGGGAAGAATGTGACTTCCGTGACTTTCGCAAAGCAGCGCTTTAAGGGGACTATTTCCCCAGCTTTTGCGAACTTGACCTCCTTGAGGACTCTTCTTCTGAACGATAACAACTTGACGGGCTCCATTCCTGTGGTCTTGACCACTATGCCCTCCCTCCAGGTGCTTGATGTTTCAAACAATAATCTTAGTGGGTTGATACCAGTGTTTCCAAGTACAGTAAAGGTGACAACATCCGGGAATCCTCTTCTGGGAAAGAACACAAGCTCTGGAGATGGTGGCACTGCTGCAGGGCCTGGGTCAAGCACGAGTGATGGGTCAACAAAAGGCAGCCCCTCTGTCTCAACTGGAATGATCATTGGGGTTGTGTTTGCTGTCTTAGTTTTTGTGGGGGTTGTTTTGTTCGTGTTATACAAGTGTTGCTATGTGAACAGACGACTTAAAAATTTTAGTCGAGTCGAAAACCCTAGGCCTGGGAAGGAATTAGTTACTAAGAATGGGGCAGTGAATGGTATGAATGCATATGGTGGGGTTCCAAGTGAGCTCCGGAGCCAGAGCAGCGGGGACCACAGTGACCTCCCTGTCTTTGAAGGTGGAAATGTTGCGATCTCAATCCAAGTCCTGAGACAAGTTACAGACAATTTCAATGAGGAGAACATCTTAGGTAGGGGAGGCTTCGGTGTGGTTTACAAGGGAGAACTCCATGATGGGACGAAGATTGCTGTTAAGAGGATGGAGTCAGTGGCAATGGGGACCAAAGGGATGAATGAGTTTCAAGCTGAGATTGCTGTCCTTACTAAGGTTAGGCACAGGCATTTGGTTGCACTTCTTGGCTACTGCATAAATGGTAACGAGAGGCTTTTAGTCTATGAATATATGCCACAAGGAACACTAACTCAGCACTTGTTCGAGTGGAAGGAGAGGGGCTTGCTGGCCTTAACATGGAAGCAGAGGGTTACGATTGCTCTTGATGTTGCTAGAGGAGTTGAGTACTTGCATAGTCTTGCACAACAAAGCTTCATTCACCGGGACCTAAAGCCATCAAACATACTTTTAACTGATGATATGAGGGCAAAAGTTGCAGACTTTGGACTTGTCAAGAATGCACCTGATGGGAAGTACTCGGTTGAGACCCGTTTGGCTGGAACTTTCGGTTATCTTGCTCCTGAATATGCTGGTGGGTGAAATTAATTGAGCTGGTATTCTTGCTTGGGATTATTAGAAGTAGATAAATGTTTGGCTAGGAGTTCAGCGATTTCACTCCTTATTAGATATTTTATTTGGTATCAAAATTCTGAAGCTACAATAGTGATCATTACCTATCACTTCAATCTAGATTTATAGCTAAAATAAATTGTGAAATGATTGCTTAGGATCTTAGATGTTATTGCCTCAAAGCTGTCAGGGATTCCCTTCAGTCAGCACCATGTACAAATTTTATGCTAGATTGCTATATTTGGGCATTTAAATGGTTGCATTAGTTCGTAAGATCAAAGTTCACATGTATTGGTTCTTTTCTTTTGATTGGCCATCTCTCTTATGTGTATCCTCTTTTATATGTTTTTCTGATTCTGGTCCTTTTGTTTGTAAAACAGCTACTGGGAGGGTGACCACAAAGGTGGATGTCTATGCTTTTGGAGTTGTTTTGATGGAGATTGTCACAGGGAGAAAAGCGCTTGACGAATCGATTCCTGATGAGAGGTCTCACCTAGTTACATGGTTCCGTCGTGTCCTGATCAACAAGGAGAATATCCCGAAGGCCATCGACCAATCTCTGGGCCCTGATGAGGAGACAATGGAAAGCATATATAAGGTAGCTGAGCTGGCAGGCCACTGCACAGCCCGTGAACCCTTCCAGAGACCTGACATGGGTCATGCCGTCAACATACTCGGCCCGCTAGTGGAGCAGTGGAAGCCTACTCGCCAGGAGGAGGAGGAGGGCTATGGGATTGACCTACATATGAGCCTTCCACAGGCACTGCAGAGATGGCAGGCTGATGAAGGGACCTCAAGAATGTTTGATAGCATGTCTTTCTCCCAGACACAGTCAAGCATTCCTGCTAAGCCATCTGGATTTCCTGATTCATTCCATTCGTCAGACTGCCGGTAAAGTCCAAGGAAACAAAAGACGAAAGATTTTTATTGTCAAAATGAAGATGCTATGAATGAAATGTTGGCGAAAATGCTACAGTTGAGACAGGTTGCCAGGCTGTTGGATTGGAGCAGGTGGCCGAGGAAGGGTACTTGGTTTTGATGATTAACTGTATTTAATTTGTTCTTTTTTTCTTGTTGCTGCTACATATCTTTTATAAATTCGAGCCAGAAGAAGCTGCTGTCTTTATATATATGGTTTTTTTCTTGGACTCTTTGAGAGTAAACTTTAGTTGATGGTGGAGAAGGTAATGTTGAGTCAAGGAAAGCAAAGATTGCAGTGACACTTTCCTAGCTGTTGTCAGAGTGCATGATAAATGACTGGAAGTTGCATGATTTGATACTCTTCTACAATTTGGTCAATGATTTGGGCAATAACGCTCATGAGAAGGTGCATGGGTTGTGGATTCGCCAGCACATCTTCCTCTACTTGTATTGAGTATTGTTTTTCTATGCTGATAGTTTATACATTACATTACACCTAAGAAAAAGAAGGATCATTGGATTCTGCAGTTGCCAGAAGGCTGTGGTGGCTCCTTTGACAGGTAAGAAGCTGTGCTATAGTATGTATTGGCTTTTGCTTGCTTTGATGATTGAATGTGAGCTGTGTGGGTGGTTGGCTCGCCTACACGTAAGAGAGAGAGAGAGAGAGGATCTTATGTGTTCTTGCTCTCATCTTTATCATGAGATCATCATATACCTATTTTGTCCAACTCTATATATATCTTCACATTTAATCTTTTGCTTATGTAATTGTCAGCGTGAGCTCTTGTATACGTGTCTTTTTGCTCCCTTTGACCTAATGGGGAATAAGACGAATAAGATAAAGGAGAGATGGTTCAGCAAGCATTAAATCTAGAACCTTTCATGATTCCAGGTCAGGACATGTGTCAGTCTCTTCTCAATTTTTCTAATTGTCTGGGTACTAATATTATAAGAAGCAAACAAGTGGGCTGGCAGTCATCACATGGTGGAGGAGGAGTGGATGGCACGGAAGGTGGGGCTGCGTTGTGTTGGTTCTTCTGATTGCACATGTCGTGGGGACACCTCCCCCGCCTCCTCTACCTCGTCCCTGATCATCAATCAATCTTGTTTTTGTGGGGCCAAGAGCTACCTGCTCCTTTCTTTGAGCCTTATTAAAGAAATGGTTTTTTTTCCCTTCTACGTAACTCTCTTGTTTAACAAAGACTCTGTCCCAGATTGATTCGCATCAAAGTTCTCGTTTTCAGGGAGGTGGCTTTTGTCAGAAACTAATATGACAAATCACTTAAAAGTTGAAAGTCTATACTTTCAATATATATATATATATATATATTATAATTTATCCCAACTAATTTTCATTTGTAACTCAAATTTTTTAAAAAAAAGTGGGTCTAAATGTTTATCGAGAATAATCCTAACTTTTTATTTGTGGCTCAAAAGAAATTGGTTTTCTAGTTTTTCTAAATTAGAATTTTCAATTCTATGTGTTGAGTTAATACAGCTAGGTTGTGCGATGATGCGATGACTGGATCTGTGTGTCTTGTATGGGCGTGGACATAAAGATGATTATCTGTTACGGGACGCTTTGATCAAATAACTGTGTGTATTAACCAAATCAAAGATCACACAAGACAGGAATAGTGATGTTGGTGTAAGTCAGGCATGATTGGCGGGGCGATCCTGCATGCACTATTCCAACACTGAATTTCTGATCTTTTGGCAAATGAGGGTTAAGATAATGGAAAGTTTTGGTTAACAGACCGTGTACAACTGTTCTCATTTGGCTCATAAGGTGGGAACTCCGATCTCCTTTCACTAGGTATGTCATATGGACTCCTGGGTGCCCCCTGGTCGAGTCGGGTGCAATTGAATAAATTTTTCAAAAATTCGAATTTCCATAACAGAACCTGTCATTATCTAAAATTGACATCTGTTTCTCAATCTAAGGCTCGAGATACTCTCGGATTCCAACGGCCTTGTCCATCTCGAAACATTTTTGAGAAAGAAAGATCACCATCTATCGTCAGACATGACGTGACCCCACCCACGAGCGAAGCTTCCACATCTGAACTTGAGGCAAGGAATTGTCTTAACTCCTAGTACGAGCTAGGACTTGCGTTCACCGTTGAAAGCCGGGAATTGTCAATTGCTGTTCAAAAACCCCATTAGGCACTGTTGAAAGCAGGATGCATTATGCACCACTCCGTTCTATCTCATGCGTTGTTGCTGAGAAGTTCATACTTTTGGCAAGAACTTTATAGTGCCCGTGATCTCATCGTGAAAGGTGCAATATTCAATGTTGCGAGTGTTGGAAAAACCTTTGGGATCGCTTGTAGAAGAACAAGTATGTGCGAATACTTGAGATGAAGGGAAGACAGAAAGGGCACATTCATATACAGGATTTGGGACACGGAGTATGTACGTTCACAGCAAGAGTCTTGCGCAGCTATCTTCTTTATTCATATCAACAAGTTAAACGAGATTACAAACACCAATACGCCCCTTTTAAAGAAAATTTAAATTTGAAAATCCTATACAAATCTTTTGACAAGATAATCTAATTCAAATCTTCATTTTCTAATCCTCGTTGATAATACAAGAAATCTCTAAAAATTGAAGTTATATCCCAAATTGAGAACAAATCTATTGATTCACTGAGTTTCTTTATAGGAAACTATCTTCAAAAAATCAAGTTGAATTGACAGTGTATCTTCAATCCCGACAATCTCCTACTTGTATTGGCATTAACAGTCGTGCAAATATGGAATCTTGTCAACAAATCAAATATCGTGTGGCTCCAAATCTAAGAGAAATATTCTTCCAGGTTTCCTTCATCGAATGATGATCACACCAGTAGTTCACCACACACTGAGTAATAGCTTTCACTGCACTTGCAATGTCGGGGCTTGTATTCTCCTCAATGAACATAAGCTACCCTTCTTGTACCAATTGAGGATTCTTTGATCACCTTGAAATGCAACTCTAGCGATGCATGCCTTAGTAGACCTCCATACTGCATTAGTATATATATGGACTGATCCTCCTTCACATTTCTATGCTGTTGTTACTTGCTTGTGAACTTGATTTAAAGTTCAAAGTAACATCAAAATATGGGTTGCTATTGCATATCAATAGATCTGTATTATTAGTAGTAACAATCTAATCAATAATGGTCTCATTGACCTCAGCCAAGTGTTTGTATTCCAAATAATGTTTGGACACAAGTTTAATAAAATATGGTAATTCTTTTCTAGTTCCACCATGCAATGTAGCATTTCTTTCTTTCAAAAGCAATGAATATAGAATAGCACCAAGTAAAATGAAGTTGCCAATTTAGATTCAAACATATAAGAACCAGCATGATTCATGAGGAACATGATTAGGGTTTTCTCATTGCCATCCCAGCTATTTGGACAATAGTTAACAACATCTCATTCATATTCTCTCCAAGGAATTCTTAGGCAGTAGCTAAAAAGATGTTAGAAGCCGTCTGGACTGATCTCACGTAAGGGGCATAATTAATCAATTGTATAAGCCCAAGGGAGACGTCCTGAGGCTATCCTCCATAGAAGGAGTTTTAATCTGTCATGAATTCTCAAGTTCCACTATTTATTCAAGAACTTTTCATGTCCAAAATTAGAACACTTATCTTGATCAGTTAAATAAAAACTCTTGGTTATGTCTTTTCCTAATTTGGGATTTTAGCCAAATGTATTTGTCAATGGCAAGGGAGGAACAGATGGAGATCTTAAGTATGTTTTGAACCAAGTTGGTGTCAAAAAGATTATTTAAAAGAGAGATATTCCAATCATTATCAATTATTAGGTTTTTAACCAACAAGTTCTCATCAATTATAACTGAGTCGTCTCTAGGGGATGGATAGAAGGTTGCCAGACCCAGGATCCAAGGGATGCTCTTGACCTTTGTGTAGTAAGCATTCTCAATCTGTTTTACAACAGTTTTGTCCAAAGGCTTGCTTATAGCGTTTAATCAAGATAATTCCAGAAAGGAGAATTGTTACAGTTCTATGAAGAGAATCATCTAAGATCGATTGAGTAGAATTAGAGGAAGAAGAAGGGGAAAAGTCTGAGCACAATGACTCCTTTACAAAATGAGGTCCCTTTACAAAATGTACAAAATCAGTCGGTTAGATCAGCAGTTTGCTATGAGTGAGCCTACGTCTAATATCATGCATAGAAGCTAATCTACTCCGAAGCATAACAAAAGTTTATTGAAACATGCTTCTTTTGAGGGCAAGCAGGTTCAGAAGACTCTCTGGTTTCGCTCCTTCCAAATGTTGTAGATGTAGATAGTCCAAGACAATTTCATAATGAGGGCCTCCACTTGATTTCCTTTCCAGGCAGCAGTGGGATTGTTATACTCGAATTCCCAGTCACCAGCTCCCCTGTACTGGAGTAAGGAAGAAAGGACTCTTTCCCTGATAGACTGGGGCAAGAGAAGAAAATGTGATCCCCTGTTTCAGAAATGATTTTTTTTCATTAGTAAAGTGAGAGCAGAATTTCAGATATCTTGAAAGACTTCTGGATTCATTTTCTTCTCTACCTCAGTCGGCATATAGTCTACAAATGGTGAATGGCCAGAGGGAGAGGTTTCAAATTGACGCTCCTTGCAAAGGCCCTGGAGGAGGGTAGGGGAGAAGTTTTCTATTTTTGCCGGCTTGTCGCTAGACAAGGCCATATGAGGAAGTGGTGAAGTAGAGTTTGGAAAGTCAACTTGAACCAACAGAGCATGTAGCTTTGAATTTGAATGGAGCCAACTATTGGGAGCTATCTGAAGAGAAAATCAGCTTGAGCGGGGTGGACGTCCCAGCAGGTGCGTACTCAGGATTATGTTGGGGAAGAGGGGTACTTCTTGTCTTTAGGTCAGTTGTGTCATAAGGCACGACTGGAGGGGCCAAAGAAGAATGTTCTTGGAGTTCCTGAGCTGGGAAGGAGTCATTGGCCTGGGAGTTCTCTCTGGACCACTTTTTCCTGATTCTTTATCCCAGTAGAAAGTTTTTGAATGGGGCTCTCCATGTTCGATCATACTCTGAGCTATTTGAGGGACTGATGATGACTGGTAGCTTAAGTTTGGGTGCATTCCTCCTTATCATGCCCAATAATACCACAGTAGTAATAAAAGGTCACTAACTAGTTTTAACAGAAGCTAATCCAAGGCTTTTCTTTGTTAGGTTTCCGGAAAAAGAAGCCAGGGCACAAAGGTGTGGTAACATCTAATTGAACCAAAACCCCAGGACGTCCGATGGGGCTGTATATGAGTCAGGCTTCCAGTCTATCCCCAGGATTTTTCTTATTCTGCCTGCAGAAGCCCTAATGTTCATCACAGACAGAGAGATGAAGGACAATCCTTTGATTTGGACTCATCTTTTCGGTAGATGAAATTTCTTCTGTAATAAATTTGAACGGGGACGATAAATGCAGGAAGATCCCTGAAAGTGCAGCCCCATCTATTCACTACTCTTTAATGTCAACAGAACGAAAATGAGTGTGCCTTCTCAGTGGTTGTACCCATTCTACTCGGGAAATACAACCGCGAGAACTTGATTGATAAATTCCACACAATGTCCTACACAACTCATGCAATTTCAAATCGCAGAATTTTAAGACCATTCAACGTGCCATCTTCAACTTCAATATATAGAAAAGATAAGAGTTATGATAAAAATTTTAGATAGTCATATTTCACAATGGTATAGTAAGAAAAACTGATCATATTAATATAATTAATAATAGATATGACAGTTACGAGGATGATTAACACTCCATTTCATAGTAATCACATTCTTACTAATATTTTCTTATTATACATGGTGAGACAAGAATCATTGAAAAATCTCTAGTAATTATAATTATAGTGTCCATTAATTTCACATTGTGGATCGTTATACTTTGATAGGTAAGTATTTACCGAACTTTACTCTATTTTTAAATTGAATGGACTTAAAAAATTTGGTCCTTTGTACCTGTCAATCTAATAACGTTCCTTTAAATATATCTCCTATGGTTTTTTGGCAACTATTTTGCCTAAATTACCTGTAATCCAGGATTGCATTATGAAATTCCGCCAAAAAAAGAAGTGCATTACTAAAATGTCCTTAATATACACCCTTGTATTTTTGGCATTTTTAAAAATTTCTGTGCATAATTAAGAATGGATTTTCATATTATGTGCGGTTGGGGCACATTATAAGTAATGATTTATTTCCATATATAAGACATTATCATTAAATACACTAATCACAATTTTTTGAGTATCTATATACCCTTCAATTAATTTTGGCAATAATTTATTTTTAATTAATTCTTTCTTACAAGATACATAGTTAACATTGTCGATTTATTTAAAAAGAAAATAAAAATATCGTGGATCATTTTTTAGGGTTTAATCTTTTTGGAAATTAGGATTTTTAAACTTTTGAGTAGATTTTTTAGGGTTTTTAAGGTATTTGTTTTTAAGATTTGGAGAGATAATCTCAACTTACTTTTTAAAATTAGATTTTTTTTACCACTAATTTAGAGATATTTTATTTCTAAATTAGGATTAGAATGTATTTTTCGTATCATAATTATAATTAAAATATATGCGAGAAGTTACAAGTTCTCATCTTGTGCCCGCTGAGTACTTAATAAACAAACCCATTAAAAATAGAACAACATGGCAATGTTGGAATAAATACACCTGTGAAAAATTGAATGGTACAAAGATGGTAGCATAAAATATATAACAGCAGAAGCTTCTGGTCTCTTAAGATTCCATTAACCTATTCATGAAATTGGGTGGGGGTAGAGGGGAAAGGAAAATCCTTGAGCAGCGGGGATATGTCATAAGACAGTATTTCACCGACAGGGGCGACGATCCTGGATCTTTCATATCGTTTTGGTATAATTAGTGGCATTCTCAGGATCCCCTGGAAGGAGTATGCACGTTCGAGAAACTGTTCCACCGTCTAATGTACTAAAGAGTGAGTATGGTCGTGGTTAAAGATGTTAAATAGGTCGGTTTGGCCTGGAACTGGCCCTTCAAAACATGTAAACAGTCTGGACCATCACCCAAACTGGCCCGTAACCTCTCTTATTGGGCTGGGGGACGGTTACGGGTTGAGTCCAAGAAACATGCTTATTGAACCAAAACCAATCTAGAATGTTGTCTTGTTGAACCGGCCCGGATAGGCAGAATCTTTCAAATCAACGGTCAAATTTTGTCGGATTAATTTATAATTTTTAAAAAATTAAAAATATACTCATTTTAAATAATTTGATGAAAAAAAGGAACGGTTCACAGTCAAACCGGCTCACTTATAAACGATTTCGGACCAGTTCATATATGTTTGACCCGTAACCCGTAACCGGATCGGCCCATTAAACAAATGGATTAATTGTAACATGATCAAATAGTTCCATATCTGTTTTGAACCCGTTTTAATGACTCTAGTCGTGGCCTCGAACTAATGACCCTCGAGCCACGGAAATCATTGAGCAAGATGCGCCCATTACAAGACCTGCCTATGACACTTCTTGCTCGGAAAATCCCACTCCTCGGGTAATCCAGTCCTCGTCTTCTCTTGGACCTCAGAGTTTCCCACAGTCCCTTGGCATAAGATGATTCAGCTCGGGTGTCGTGTTGCTCGGATCTTCCCTTATCCTCCAGTAAATAAATATCCATCTGGGAAACAGTTTAGTCTTGTGAATAAATTTTTTTTAAAAAGCCTTCATCGAAAAATAAAATTTTCCTCCACCGGAAAAAGTAAAGATTTCTCTCAACTCACAGGTCAACGTCAAAATATTTCCTGAAATTTTTAATTTTTTTATAAGATAAATAGTTCTTGAACCCGCGCAATTCGCGGACCGGTGCCTAACTGTGATTGCACGTGCTAGAGGCTAACTCCATGCTTGGCACAAAAACTGATTATGAAAAAAAAAGTGAAATATTGGGAAAAAAAATCTAATCATATCGTGTTGGATTATTAATTTTTGAATGAGAATTTGTTTTAAATTGAAATTAGATAAATTTTGATATTAATATGATTGAATTTCTGGATAAGAATGTAAAATATAAAGATACATAAGTAAGAAGTGGGAGGAATTTATATTTTAGTGTGGGTTATGATTTTTCTTATTTTTAAGGGAAATTTTAAAATTTAATTCCTATTTATTATTTTTTTATTAACTAAATTTATATTAGCTAATAATATTTTTAGAAGTCTCAGAATGAGAACAACTATCCTTAGTCTTTTCTTGAATAATAGAAATAACGATTTGGGATGTAACAAGAAATTTCAAATTAGAGAAAAATTTGTGTAAAATCCGACCCAAGAAAAATTATATAGAAAATAAAATCTCAGTATAGTATATATAAAATACTTTATAATTTATATATTTGCATTGATTGAACCAATTCCGCATTAATCAATAAGAAAGTAAGATCGGAGACTAAATCACAAATTTCTATTAGTTTTTTTTCCTTCAAAACCACGCGAGCTTGGAAATTTCATTCTCCCAAAACGGATGTTGACATGGCAATGACACAAAGCGGCCCAATCGGTTCTACTTCTACCATTTTTTTTTCTTTTTGCTCAATCCCTATTCCGTGTAAAATCTCATGTTTTGGGTTCATCTCCAAGTTAAAATCATAAATTATGAGATGATAGTATCCAAATTATTTATATTTTAGAATTTATTTATTAATTTCTGATACAATTTGGTCCTCAATATTAATTTAACATAATCACCGCAATTAACTGAATTCAATCTCACCAATCCCTTTATTTCTTTTTTCTTTCCTTCTATTATCTTGTAGGTCCCATGCTATAGGACTGATTAGGTATTCCTGCCCTCTCTCTCTCTATATATATATTATACCTAACCCCTATATTATATAAAAGTGGTTCAAAACTTTTGTACCCAAATCCTAACCTATTAAGTTTAATAATCAAACCTACTTGAAACCTATATTATACCAAAGGTTTTGAGTACCATTTAGGAACATGTTTATTATTTTGTACATTTAATTATTACTAAATAATTAAGCATAATATATATTTTCATGGTCTTTATTCGTTTAGTATGGTTACCAAAACTGAGTGTATTACAATTAATTTGAAGCAAACTTACTATATATTGGATACTTTCTTTAGATTCCTTTCATTTATTAAATATTTTTAACATGATAAATACAATTAGTATGTCAAATTATAACCTGTTCAGTTAGGAATCAAGGGTACAAATAGCACAAAAATTGAAATTTGAACGAAAAAGTTATGGACAATCAAAATTAATTGCATGTAGCAGTATTGTATATAGCATCCAGTTCCTGTTTCGAGTACCATGTAAGCTAGAACCGGAATTGGAATTGGAATTGGAATCGATCGGTTCTTAAATTTCTTATTCAGAATCCACCCGAATTTTACGAAAAAATCTACACAGAACCTAGGGTAGGGATGCCTTCTAGTTCTGATTCTACCCAGTATCGAGGCACACTCCTAACAGACTCTCTTCCAACCGGAAAGTAATTATTGTGGATTTATGATTATGTATTGTTCAATAACGAGAAGATGCGGGATTCGGAGATCAACAACTTTGTAAGTTATATTGGCACATGAGCTGTGAGAAGCTTGCAATAATGGCATTCGAATGCTGGACCTCACCGACCATCATGTGATAATGCAGAGAAGACAAGACAAAATTGAGAGTTAGCACAGGGATGCGAGCTGATATCTGAGGTTAGTTAACCCGCCATTAGTGGCACTATTAGCTGCATAACTGGAGTCAGTAAGGTCCCATATTATATAACAAAAGGAAAAAAAAATCAAGTGTGTCTATCGAATTCCCAATCATGATATGGGTAATGATTTTTATACATCCACAATATACATATACTCTTCGGTCAACGACATGGCATGGGGAAGGGTTTAATTTAATGGGCTCCAAATCAAAAGGTAATTAATTCAATATCAATAGTGAGATTTATTATTATTATTATATAGAAGGTTTATGAGTATAAAATAGAATAGTAGAAATATTGAGAAAATAAAAGAATACGAAAAGACCTATAATAAAAATTGAACTCACAACTTTTTAATTATTAAATTAAAATCGATATTATTACCCTAAACCTTATTTTTCAATAATGGACTTTTTACCTACTTACAATCTTCCTTGACCTAACTCTATTAAACTTGCCGTGACTTCCTTGCAGATGAAGTAATTATAAGGTGATATGACATGTGCGTTTAAACGTTCTCGATATATCACGAGCCGGCTTGTTTATTTATACATGTTTTTCTTTTTTTTGCACGTGTTAAAAATATTAATATATAGAGCTCTTGGTGCCGACCGCCGCAGTGACAGGTCGAGTTTTATTCGTGTTGCAATTTCGTCACATTCAATTTGACTTCGATATTATATATATATATATATATAAGGGTTAGATGGGAATTTGACTAAAGATCTAATTAAGTCAGAGATTGAATATGTATACCATAAAATATTTCCTTCTTAAAAAAAAGGACAAATTTGGTAAAATATATAATAGATAGTATTATTCCACATTTTTCCCGAATTCAAGGCATTCGCCAAGTTGTCTCTTCAATCCATCCCTGCCCACTGGCTAATTAAGTGATAAAGAGAATAAGTTTGCTATTATTCAGTAGGGATTAGTGATCATGCTCATAGTTTTTAAAATTAAATTAGACTAATCAAATCAGACTAGTTTAATCACGAACCAGTTATTTGGTTTGATTTACTTAATTAATTCAAATATATTCTAAATAGTCAGATTCATCTAAATTAGCTAGTTTCGGCTTCCATCACTAAATCCAACTAAATTAACGGTTGAATTAGGTCAATTAAAAATTATTTAAAAAAGAAAAAACTTTATCAATCCCAATATCCATTTAAAAAAAATATTTATATTACATTTTATTTTTATCAAACTTAAATTTACATTTTTTGCTAAACTTAAATATTATAATATATATTTTAAAATATAAAATTATAAATTAGTATTTGGCATATGGTATTTTTACTTATAATAATTAATTATATATTATTATCAGTATTTATTAAATATTATGAATCAAACTATTAAATCTATGGTTCAACCCATGAACCCAAATTTTAACTGGTTCCTAGTCCAATTTAGTTTTAAAAATTATGATCCTTCAGGCAAATTTACATGTAATATCTTAAATAACTAGTGGAATAATTGGTTCGACATGACCCCAACTGAAATCCCAAAGATTTTAGACATTTCAATGTGCCAACTTTAACTTCAATACATAAGAGAAGATCATCTTCATAACTTTACGTTGCATTACGGGATTATTAAATTTTAATAAGCATCTGCTGAAGTTTACCTTGATTTTAAATTATACGACGCATATTATCCTAATTCTCCGATTCAAGCATTGACTGAAATGGCCGCCATAACATTTGGGGTTGATTTTCAAGGGCAACGACGAAGCATATCTAATTTACTAACCTGGTAACATTATTTTTAATATGTATAGTTTGCCCAAAGTTTTACTATCTGTTACTGAGAGATGTATTTCGCTTCAGCTCCATCTTTTTGTATTTTTTTACCTCATTTTTGTCTCTGAACATCGGCTTGGTCCCTTTACTCATCATTTTAGTCCATCTACACGTCAAATTTATCGTTCTTCATATTAATTCCGCCCCTCAACATATCAATGTCGACCTTCTCTATCAATTTTATCCTTCTCTGTGTAGTGTAGCGTGTACGCCCCCTCCATCAGTCCTCTGTTAGCTATGGATGGATGGAATAAGGTGAAATCTACAAGTTCATCCTCTAGTGTTAATTATGTTGGGCTTGCAGTTTGGTCCCTATGTCCTTCTCTGTGGTATTTTGTGCACTCTTCATATTTTTATTTTATTTTATTTAATGAAAAATATAAGAAGGTTGATCTCACTTTCTCATCTATGTTTGAACTTCTCGTACTTCACAGAGAGTCGGAAAATATCTTTACGAAACTCTATTGAAGAGAGGAGCACAATCGATCTATAAGATTGTCCAATGAGCCTCTTTTTTTAATTAATCTAAGCAGTGCCTGCGAATGGAACCACATGAGGAACATGGTTCGAAGTAAGTGTGTAAGCCAATGCAAGTATCTACTTCATTCAGTGCGAAGTAGGCATTTTTATGATGATGCATTCCAGCTTTTAATGTAAGTTCTTGGTGTCTTCTTTAATAATGTGATGTTGATTTGTCATAAAAAAAAAGTGAAATCTGAATTGTTAGGATTTACTAACTATGTCATATTCTCTTGTTTTGTTTTTTTGGTTTCAAAATGTTGTACTACGGAGATCCGTGTAAAAGGCCATTGATGTCGTCATACATCACAGTGGTAAGTTCGTTGAGGATCCCAAGCTAATGTACGGTTGAGGTTGTGAAGAAAGACTTAAGAATGTTAATGCTGATATGTCCACAATAGTTGGGATATTTGATTTGGTTAGCCATAGCAAACCTATTGCTTGCTATTTACAAGGACCCCAAATTTACTAACTTCAAAATAGCCATGGAACCTTTGGTAACCAATGCTGATGCAAGGTGCTTGATTGATAGTCTTCAAGATGCAAAGGAAATCCACTTATACTATCAGCACAAAATTGATTAATCTGTTGAGGCTACTGAAGAGGAGAGAAGACAATTAGAAGAGGAGGAAGAACGTGAAAATTTTGCTAAGGAAGTCATTCAAAAAAGTATGCAGGTTGAAGAGAATGACGATCGAGATCAGCAAGGCTTGTAGGTTGAAGAGGAAGATGATCAAGATGAACAGGGCAGCAGTTCATTTGTAACTGCTTATTTCTTCTTCCTCTTCTTCGTAAATCTTCTTCTCTGCATCCTTGTTGAGTTTTGACCCATATCAAGAGCACAGAACACAAACCCTACTAACGATGCAAGGGGTGGGAGAGAAACAGCTGAGTGGACCCACTTAGACACAGCGGAGGAGCTGAGATGGCAACTGTTAGATCCTTGAGCTCTAACCCCGGAGAATGCGTACCACAAGCCATACCTCGGGTAGTGGTAGCACATAGCATGCATGCGAGGATGCGTGGGCAGTCATGTGTGAGGTGTTGGGATAAACTACAGATCCATGAGCAGGCAAGTATGGAGATGGTCACACAAGCGTGCGCGGAGGCACCAGTGAAGGGGACGATCGATCAAGGCTTGGCAATGTGTCGAGGGATCAGATTGTGACCATGGAGTGTCACTGTTCACAAGTAGGTGAATGTGCGTATGGGTGGTGAGGATGTACACGAGCAAGGCATGATGCAACGCTCAAGGATACTCGATGAACAAGATGTGACCGAGCAACGACACTCTAGGAGTGCGCACTACTCGATAGGCATGGTAGACACTAAGGGAATGCTCAACACTTAGCGACTGGTGAGTTGACTACATATGAAGATCGGATAAGTCCTTGAACATGCTCGAGCACCGTTGGATGCAGCAATTTCGATCGGACAGCTGTGATCGTAGGAGGCGATCATGGACATGGGCCCCGGAGGAGAGTGGATCGGATCGACGATGCTGAGTCAACGCCAAGTCATCCGTACCTAGTCAAGCAGACAATCAAGGAAAGATTCTCCCGGAATATGGCAAATCAATCTGTTATGGAAACAATCTTGTATATTGCAAATCAACGGCCGAGATTGAACAGATCGAGATTTGATGGAAAGAATCAAGGGATTCAAATATATCAGTTGGCATATCGGGTTTGCTAGGCTCCTCTATATAAAGGGGGTTAATCTTATTCTCAAAGACAACCAAGAATTCTCAAAGGAGAGATACAGAGAGCCAGAGACTCCAAGAGAGTGGAAGTCAAGTCAGAGCAAGCAGTCTGGTGTTCTTGAGAGAAGGCACAAGACGGGTGGGGAGTGCAAGCAGTGAGAGACTATGAGGCATATACTCGTGTGACTGCGTGTAAGTGTTCTGATATGAATTGGGTTTTTCGTGTACTTGTAGTAGATGTGAATACAAATTACGTTTTCCTAATTGTGTTTTTGTGTCTCTTGGTGTTGCTTCTTCGATTCTGTGATTGTTTGGCCTTGACGGTATGCGCGGTGTGTGTGTGGCTGGTTGGCAAGTGGAGTGCCGACGCCTAGCGGGGTGCGGAAAAATTTGTGGTCCGCATTGGCCCCGTGACAGTGACCATGGTAGGAGAGACGGTGGGGGAAGAGCCGTGATTCTCGATGATGTGAATTGGGGGAAGCGGAAAGTCGGGGCACTCAACTCAGAATTCTGGCCGACAGAAATTATTTCATAAATCTATCGCGTCAACAAACGTGAAAAAAGCCAATAAGAATACAAGAAATAGGGCATCGACCATCGATCACTAATTCAGCTGCTATATATGTTGCATATGTTGTTATTCATTATTAAGTTTCAGACCAAAATTGTGGAGGAAAATGTGGAACTAATTAAGGGCTAAAGCCAAAATTGATTTATCAATTGAATTAATTACTCGAAGAAGTGTGAAGCATTGGTTGGAATTGGTCTCGAATGATAAAAGAGCTCCTTGGTATATATAGTATCAAAGGACTAGTTGGCACTCAGGAATTCACCCGAAAGATGATGATAAACATGTTTTCTTGTGGAGACGAGAATCTATTAAACATAATCATAATTGCGCACAACTAATGATGCTGAGTGGCTACATAAGGATGTGAAGATGTATCCCAACATGAAATTTTATGGTTAAAATCTATGAGTTTATGGGAGAACTTAAACATCAATTAAGGATAATGACTCATTTGTAACATTGGAGGTTTTAATTCCTCGGTTTTTTCTCTCAACAGAATGGTCAAATTTTATGTTTGCTCTCAGCAGAAAGGAAAGAGGTTGGACGGCTCGTTGGTTATCAGCTTGCCAACTGTCGGGGACGTCCTCCAACTGCACGAACCTCCTAGACCACAACCTTCTATGCAGGGAAGAAAGGGTCGAAATTGATATGATGACAAATTTGACAAAGGCAATGGAGAAAACTCACATATTGAAAGGAAGAGAAATGAGTAAGAAATTTAGTACAGTGATACTATTATTGGCTTAATAACTAAAAAATTATGGGTTCAATTATTATCGTGCGACTTTCATACTTCTTTATTTCTTTTGCGTTTCTAGGCTTATAAGTTTCTTATATAATAAAAAAGAAAGATAAATAAAATAATTTAACTGAAAATTGAACAAAGTTAGTGAAATTTGCATTAGTGGTTGTCATTACGGGTGGTGGAGAAAGTGAATGGAAGAACTGGATCAAACCATGAACTAAATTGAAAAAATCAGGTCAAGGCAAACTGATTTTTATATAGTATGGTTTTTTTAAGGTGAAGTTGTGCAATTAATTACTAAATTTAAATAGTTTAGTTAATTGGTTCAAATTGTCAAACCATATTTTTAAATACGGTCAATAGATTAAAAGTCAATAATAAATATATTAGAAATATTTTTAAAAAAATTAAAAAATAATTAGATATTAATTCGTTTACCATTTTATACTTATATTTTCTTCGATTTCATACTAAATTTCATTCTAAATAAGTCAATTGATTTTAATATTGTGTATTTAATTTATTTTTAATTGAATTTTTTAATGATATTAATAATTTTCTTTTTGTTAATTATATATATTAATTTTCTTGTATTTTGATATGGTTTTATTTGATTTTATTCAATTTATATTTAATTTGTTAATTTTTTTTTTATTTTTTTAAAAAATTATTCAAAATAATTAATTGGATCATAGAACTTATTCAAAATAATTTGATTTAATGATCATATAATAATTATAATTCGAGAGTATAGTGTCCGAACTGAATTGAATTATAAGTATGCCTAGTTGGCATGGGTGGAGAAGACTAGATTTAAGCCCCGACCACACCTCTCTATAACTACCCATAGATAAATAACGAAGTACCTAATAAGAAGACGTGACATTGTGCATCTAGCCATTTTTGACCATTCAAAACGTGTCCTTTCAGTTTGGATGGAATGACGCGAGGACCCACGTCATCAAATAACTCATAAAAAATAAAAACGAAGATAATGACCGTGTACGGGTTGACCATCTTCTCCCATTCGTTATTGCAGACGCAATTTCGTCCTTATAAAGAGGAGTCCTTGCTTCCTCAGCTCGCAGAACCCTAGCTGTGTTAGATTGTCGTGCATCACTTACATATCAAACGGGTGATATAGAGAGGGAAGCATCATGGCTCCTCCTCACTTCCTCCTTGTGACCTTCCCCAGCCAGGGCCATGTAAACCCGGGGCTCCAGTTTTCTAAACGCCTCGTCCGCAAAGGTGCCCAGGTCACCTTCACCACATCTGTCTCTGCCCACTGCAAGATAGTCGAATCGGAGCCCTCTTTTCCTGATGGCCTGTCACTTGCCACCTTCTCCGATGGCTACGATGATGGTGTCAAGCCCGATATTGATGTCAACCACTACATGGCCGAGTTCCAACGCCGAGGCTCTGAGACTCTGAGAGATCTAATCATCTCTTGTTTTGATAGAGGGCAAAAGTTCACGTGCGTTTTCTACACTTTGCTCATCCCTTGGGTGGCCGATGTTGCGAAGTCCCTCCAGGTTCCCTCCACCCTCCTGTGGATTCAACCTGCTACCGTCTTTAATATCTACTACCATTACTTCAATGGTTACGAGGATGTCATCCGAAACGCGACAATTTATCCTTCTTCTCAAATTCAGCTGCCTGGGCTGCCGCTGCTGAACGGCCTTGACGTTCCCTCCTTCTTCAGCCCCACATGTCCATACTCGTTCAGTCTCCCGCTTTTTAGGCGCCATTTTGAGATACTGAACGAGGATACCAACCCGAAAGTTCTCGTGAACACCTACGATATGCTGGAGCTGGATGCATTGCGGGCCATTGATAGGCTTGATGTTAAAGGAATCGGTCCGCTGGTTCCTTCTGCATTTCTTGACAGGCAAAACCCCTCTGATACCTCCTTCGGTGGTGACCTCATTCAAAGCTCAAAGGACTACATCGAGTGGCTGAAAGCAAAACCAGATGGATCGGTGATATACGTTTCCTTCGGGAGCATCTCCGTGCTATCGAAGCTGCAGAAGGAGGAAATAGCACGTGGTCTTTTGGGAACCAGCCGGCCATTCTTGTGGGTCATTAGAAGTACGGGAAAGGAAGATGGCGATGAGGATCAACTCAGCTGTATGGAGGACCTCAAGAAGCAGGGGATGATTGTTCCATGGTGCTCTCAAGTGGAGGTTCTGTCGCAGGCCTCGGTTGGTTGTTTCGTGACACACTGTGGTTGGAACTCGACTTCAGAGAGCCTTGTGTGTGGGGTTCCCATGGTGGCATTTCCGCAGTGGACAGATCAGCAGACGAATGCGAAGCTGATTGAAGACGTGTGGAGGACCGGAGTGAGGGTGAACGTGAACAACGAGGGTATTCTAGAAGCAGAAGAGATTAGGAGGTGCTTGGATTTGGTGACGGGAGATGGGAAGAGAGGGAAAGAGATGAGAAGGAACGCTAAGAAATGGAGGGAGATGGCAATAGATGCTGCCCAGGATGGTGGGTCTTCGGACAAGAATCTTGGGGCTTTCATGGATGATATCAAGAAGACCTCAGCCACTAATTAATTGGTTCCATTTACATCAGAAAAAATCCATAAAAAGGGAAAAAAAGGCAGTTCCTTCAATCTTTCGATGAAAATTGCTCTTCACCCGGAAATCCCAACGGCTTTAGCTTGGGTCTGATTGAAGATTTGTTTCGAGATGGTTCGTAGTAATAATTATGATCATTTAAAGATCTTTTGACGTCTAAGGTCTTTTCGTCATCTACCGTTGGTATATTAGGTCTACTGAGTCCTTGGACTTGTACTGTATTCGAGTCCAACCGGAGTCGAGTTTGTCTTCGTTGGTACACATTTATTTTTTGAGTAGAGATGGATTTGGTGTTTAAAATAGAGCTAGAATCACTCCCAAATGACTCTTTAACTGAAAAAAAAAGGAGCAAAAATGTCTCAAATGAATCCAGATGGGAAATGAAAGCAAGTTATTAAGTAAAGCTCTTTTTCCATGTCCTAATGCCTTGACATTTCCCAGTGTAATTGAATTGACGCTTCACATCCTAATGATATTGATACCAACATTGATCGCGCATGATATATATGAATAATTAAAGGAGTATACCCAACAAAAAAATGTTTTATATATAACGGGTATACCATATGATTATATTTTAATATCAAGACAATTATTTCATAATATGTATATAATTTCGATATTGGTTAATAAGTTTTTCTAGAAAAGTTATTTTTTTAGGATATATTAAGAATTTTAATAATTTAAAAAAAAAAAATTCATCTCAACCATTTGATATTTAAAAATTTAATGGTTCTTGATTAATCTAGATCCATACTGAGTTAAACCCACTAAGAGTAAAGTGAAATATTTTTAATATAAATCCTGTCCAAATGTTGAAATGAAAATTTTACCTAAAAAAAAAAAGTAGTGTCGAAACATTTTAATAAATTTATTTTAGTTTAAGGAAAAGATATTTAAATACTATATGTTTGATCAGTAGGTTGTGACATCATCTGCTATAAATGAAATAGTATATCCGTTACGCAAATTGAGGAGGTTTGGCGCTTTTCTTTTCTTAAAAAAAAGATTATTGGGATGAAATTTTGTATATGACTAAAAGAGTTTATGCTCTTAACAGATGTCATTCGAACCTATATTAGTTTATGTTCAGTTAATTTTTTAAATTTTATGTAATACATAATGAAAAGGAGACGGTATATTACACAAATTACTCTCATTTTTCCTATTTCTTAAGATCATGAGATTCTCTTCTTTTTTTGTTTTTTACATAATATATGAGGTTTAAGCCATAGTGCATTCAAAGAAATCATGTGATATAAAAATGAGGCATGGTGTCCCCAAAGTAAACGTAAAGGAGGTATCCAAGCCTGACAGGACAATATGAGAGACGATAAATTCCTAATGGGGGCGATACAGTCTGGTTCACGAGTCAATATGCGCATGTAATTTCCTCCTCTTTAGTGGAAATAAAAAACAACTTAATTTCATATTGTTTCCTTAATATTCCATAATTTTATTTTAGTTTTGAAATGTCACAATGCTTAGGTCTTCCTCAATCAACATCGTGTAATTGGATTTCCAATTGGTTACCAAAAGTGGCCAAATTTTAGAATTATGCATATTGGATGAGATGAAAGTGATTGATTCTATTTGATTATTAGAAGCATATGATTATCATTTTTTTTGTTTTTTTCGCTGAGCATTCTCGAGTAATGACGATTAATTCAAGCATGCCCGCTCGGTGCCAACCTGGCAGAGTCAATGGCGGCCAATGGTTTAATCTTTTTGTCTTTTTTAATGAATCTTTGTCATCACCATTGGCTTATTTATGGATAATAGGCTGCCAGTTGTTATATTCTGATCATTATAAACAACGTTTTATTTTATTTTTTTCTGTAAGAGAGGACCTGAAATTAATGATGAGTAGTTGAAGAAGAGGGGGATGAGAAATGATATTCTATTAATGAAAATAAAATTTACAAATTCATCATAATAAAGTCTAATACTGCCATATCATTTCAAAGTTTTATGACACTTGTTCTCCTTTTTCCCCTTTTTTTACAAACGTGTGGATTTTTTATAATTAAAAAATGTTTAGCGTAATAACACCATACTTACCGAAATAATTAAAAAAATTATAAATTTAATTTTTATTGTGAAATTTATTGTATATTTTTATACGCCTTTGTACATGGCTTATTTACCTCATTTGTAGATAAAAAACTGGTAAATGTATGTAAAATTGTTTAAAAAATAGACAGATATCCAATCTCTTATTCCATTATGACATGTGGTCGTTAAACCAACTTTGTCTCACTTGCTTCCAGTTCGACAATTATATGGGACAGGTTAGATTCAAGCCCAACTTGCGACTTGTCTCGACCCAATCCACTCTATTTATATTATGTCATATAATTATCTATTTTAAAATTTTAATAAATTGGATGATGTTTGCTTTATTTTTTAAATTTTATGAATTTTTTTATTATATTCTCTTTCTTTGATTATGTTATTGCAAAATATATAAATTCAGATTATATTCCAAATTATATTTAACATGTCTAATTAATTTTTACTAAATTGGGACTCTTTCAAGTGTGGCTACTTTTAGGCAACCCTCCTGTCAAAACGGGATGGATCATTAGATCAAGTTGGACCAGCCACGCATGAGTTGGCCCATAACTGGGATGATGAGCGAGAGTACGAGATAGCATGCATGGAACTAAATAGAGTAGTGGGTCCCATTAATGTGACATGTAGAATCCACCCATCTAAATAGGAAGTCACGTCATAAAAGAGCTCCACATAAATATTTCATGTCATCACAAATTGACATCGTTAATTGAAAAATGATGGAATGTACTAAAATATAATACATTTAAAAGGATATGTAGTACATAGTTACATTTTAAAGATTTTATATCAAAATATTACATTACTAAAATATTTTGTACTATATGTGTAATTTACCCCAAATCTTCTATCAAAACTTGCAGCTTTCTTTTTTTTTCTTGGCCTCCTTGTACATTTCACTAAGGCGTGCAACTCCCTTCTTATTAAAAGCATGCCACATGAATTCCTCATCATTCGAGTCCCATCGTACATGGACTTAGTAAAGAAAAAGTAAGATATGGTATATATTGTACAAAAAAAACTAAATAACTAAACAAGTAAAGTAACTTTGTGCTATAATGACTTACTTTCCATCTTTTAAAAATTTTGCGTTTAAGGTCCTCTGGAATTTTTTACCAACTAGGGTAGAAGACGTTAAGTTTGTTCTTAATTGTGTCTATTAGTTAATGGATCACCAGAGGTTTGGATCATACATACAAAGATATGTAGTTGCATTTGTAGTAATATAGGAGTCATATTTGTTCCATCCAAATGAAAAACAATTCATTGAATGTGTTACCCATGCCTCCCTTCCTAATGCAAAAATGACCTACTGTCGGATTCTTGATTATGATTCTCATGGCCACTAGCCTGCAATATGAGTGATGCATCTGTTGATTCTTCATCTGACGGTGTCTAAGGTCTTGATTCATCACTATCATTGGATAGTGTCGATTCCATCCTTCTCTTGCCCCTTCTGCTTTGTTTGTTGGTTCCCTTATTTCGTAGTATATGCTTACAAAGTTAATAGTATAATGAAATTAATTACACTAATTGAAGGGTAAAAAGAACCCCCATCGGGGAGTGAAATAGATTCACCAATCCCAAAGTTTTTTCGTACTCTTTCATAACACCAAAATACATAAAGGATTAGTAAGTAAGACAGATATGTAAATGGAGAAGATTGATTGAAGAACAAATTTCTTGAGAGCTCTATTGCATAATTCAAATCTAACCATTAATTGAGAAGCAATGGGAATGATGGAACCTATGAATGATGCAGAACTCAGACCAACCTCCACTGATCCTATGCAAGTTCCAATTGGGCCAATTACGAGGGTACGAGCTAAGAAGTTCAAGGAGGCACTCAACGAGTTGGTTCAAGAGTTTATGGCAAAAAAGCATACATCAGAGCCCATTGAAGGACATTCTTGTGAGCTGCAGAACTATGTCAATTTGATTCAAGCTCAATAGAAGTTCAAGCCCAATAGAAATTCTAGAAGCTTGCTGGCAGCTATAACTATTTAAGAAAACTTTCAAATTAGGAAAGATTTATATAAGTATTCTAGGATATTATTTAAATATATGGATATATCCTAAAATATCTTCACAATATAATATCATAGAATATATTGTACTATTTTAGGATATCCTTCTCTAGGATATATTTTGGATATTTGATTTCCCCTTTTGATGTAACACTATAAATATCTCCTTGAGGTATTCAACTTTGGACGAATTTTGGAGATACATTCTAGGGAGAAATACATAATACTCTTATTGGTTCTTGAGAAGACTTAGAACTTATCAAGTTATCTTGTGGCATTCTACAACCAGACTTATCACTTTGATTCTCTAGCTCGTGGGATTCTTCGTGTGGCGTCCTCCTTGATCTGTAACTTTGGTTCTTGCCTCGTTAGGTAACGGGTCAAAGTTCATTATTTTCAAACTTGTTCTTTGCAGTTCTTGGGGTTCTTTTCCACATTTGATTTGGGTCTTATTGCAAGTTGGTGATGTTCTTATCATATTTGATATTGGGTTTCATCACGGGTCGGTAAGGATCACGTCAGTTGGTATCAGAGCTTTGGGTTCTAAGACAGGTTTTATCTATCCTTTTATTATTATCCTTTTCTTGATCTTTGGAATTCAATTCTCTTTCATCAATCTTAGATTCGATTGAATTCCTCTTTGTTACAGATTCTTCTTTCTTCCTTTTGATCTTTCTTGATTCCTGATTTTGATTGTTGCAAAAGCAAAAAAAAAAAATGAGAGAGAGAGAAGAAAAAGTCGAAAAAAAAAGAGAGGCCGCAAAGCAGAACAAAAAAAAAGAACAAAAGCAAACAAACTACAGCAAAAAAAAAGGGTACAAAGCAAAAAAAAACAAAGAGAAAGTTGGCCAAAAAAAAAGAGAGGCGCATAGCGAAAAAAAATAGGCAAAAAAAAAGGAGAAAGTTGTTTTAGATCTTATTGCATCCTTTTTTTGTCAACTCTAAAGTTTTCTAGATCGTATTCGTCAAGTTGTTTTTTTTTCCCAATATCCTAGTATCCTTGTGTCCCTTAATTGTCATTCTATTTATTTCCTTTATGGAAATCAACATCCTTGGTGATTGGGTTGGTTGGATTCCTTCTTGAATTGCTGCAAATTTCTTGCTTAGGTTTCTTGAGTCTAATTAAGAACCGAAGAAAGCAATACAAGTGGAAAAAGGCAAGAGTGGTGAGCACATTAGAGGGTAAAAGCCGAATATTTTGAGAGAAACACGAGTGAACTGAGTGAATCAACTTTAGAGTGACACACGTGAGGGAGTGTGGTGAGGTCCTTTCCTTTATATACTTGAACTAACATTGTTTTCAGCATTTGGATATGGCTCATGAACAAAGGGGAGTGGCTGAAAAGACTACAGAACAAACCATTCCAAACTTACAAATGCAAGCATTGCTAGGGGAGATGAGGCGGATGTTGAAACTCGAACTGGAGCCCATTCAAGACAGGTTGGATCGAGTAGAAGTTAGAACACCACAAGAGTTGCCACGCGACATCCCCAACAGGCGGCTAGGCCGGCGAGGTTCATAGGAGGATGATGAGTTGGAGGAGGAAACTGAATACCAGGGAAGGTTTGGGCGTCAAATCAAATTTAGAGAAGCTTGGAGTAGAGAAGACAACAATTTGGGCAGCATTAAGATGAAAATTCCATCATTCCAGGGCAGATTTGACCTAGAGGCATACCTCGAATGGGAGAAAAAGATGGAGTTTATTTTTGATTGCCACAACTACTCTGAGGCAAAGAAGGTAAAGCTTGCTGTCATAGAGTTCTCAGATTATGCTATAACATGGTGGGATCAGCTTGTCTTAAGTAGGAGACGGAATAGAGAACGCCCAGTAGAAACATGGGAAGAGATGAAGGCAGTGATGTGAAAGCGATTTGTCTCAAGTTACTACTATCGGGAGCTGCATAAGAGGTTGCAAGGACTTAGGCAAGGGAATCGGAGTGTCAAAGACTATTACAAGGAGATGGAAATTGTAATGATTCGAGCTAATGTGGAGAAAGATCGAGAGGCAACAATGGCTAGGTTTTTGTTTGGATTAAACCGTGAGATTCATGATAGAGTCGAGATACACCACTATGTGGAATTGGAAGACATGGTGCACATGGTGATCAAAGTGGAGCAACAGCTCAAGAGGGGAAGTGGAACAAGAGCAGCTCCCAACTCGAGGAATATTCCTTGGAAGTCGAACTCTTCAAACAGGGAGGTCAAACCAGAAACCTCTACATCTCAAAGGCCAAAGTTTGAGCCTAAATCTCGGATTGCTAGTCGTGATCATCAAGGTAATTCTGATACTTCCACTACTTGGGATCGTGATGTGAAGTGTTTCAAATGTCAAGGCAGGGGACACATAGCTAGCCAATGCCCAAATAGGAGGGTGATGGTTATAAATGCCCAAGGAGAGCTGGAGTCAGAAGATGAAGAAGAGGCTAATTCTGACATGCCACCTTTGGAAGATGTTGACGATGGGGAATATGTTGTTGAAGGAGAATCATTGGTGGTGAAGCGAGCTCTCAATTTGCTGGCTAAGGAAGAAGAAAAACAACCAAAGGGAGAACTTGTTCCATACCCGGTGCTTTGTCAACAAGAAAGTTTGCAGTGTCATAATTGATGGTGGGAGTTGCACCAATGTGGCCAGCACAGAGTTGGTGGAGAAATTGGCATTGCCCACCTTGAAACATCCACGGTCGTACCGACTTCAATGGCTGAATGATAGCGGCAACATCAAGGTAACAAGGCAAGTACTAGTGCCTTTTTCACTTGGCAAGTATGAGGATAAGGTGCTTTGTGATGTTGTTCCTATGCAAGCATGTCATATTCTGTTAGGAAGGCCATGACAGTTTGATAGAAGGGTTACACATGATGGCGTCACCAATAGATATTCTTTTGTATTCAAGAAACTGCCCATATCTCTTATTCCATTAACTCCAAAGGAAGTTCTTGAAGATCAACTGAAGTTAAAAAAAGCCATTGAAAAGAAAGCAAAACAAAAGGCAGAAGTTGAGAGAAAAGAAATTGAGGAAAAAGAAACCGAGAGGAGAGAAAAAGAAAGAGAGACAGAGCAAGTTTCAGCCATCATGAGAGCAACAGAGGAAAAATTCAGTGTTATGGCAAAGAAAAATGAGATCAAGAGAGCATTATGTTCTTTCCAACCCCTTATAGTATTCATGTACAAGGAGGTTCTTTTTAATACTAATGATCTAGCTGGCCCTTTGCCGAGCAATGTTACTTCACTTTTGCAGGAGTTCAAGGATGTGTTTCCCGAAGAGTTACCTCATGGCTTACCTCCAATTCGGGGAATTGAGCATCAAATTGATCTCGTACCCGGTGCAGCAATCCCAAACCGACCTGCCTATAGGAGTAACCCTGAGGAGACCAAGGAACTACAACGACAAGTGGGTGAGTTACTGGAGAAAGGTTACGTTCGTGAGAGCATGAGTCCATGTGCAGTTCTTGTCTTACTAGTGCCTAAGAAGGATGGGACTTGGAGGATGTGTGTTGATTGCCGAGCCATCAACAACATTACGGTAAAATATCGTCATCCCATCCCTAGATTAGATGATATGCTAGATGAATTGCATGGGTCTTGTATTTTTAGTAAGATTGACCTTAAGAGTGGATATCATCAAATCAGAATGAAAGAAGGAGATGGGTGGAAAACTGCATTCAAAACAAAATATGGTTTATATGAATGGTTAGTTATGCCATTTGGGTTAACTAATGCACCAAGTACCTTCATGAGGCTTATGAACCATGTTTTGCGTGCTTACATTGGTCATTTTGTAGTTGTCTACTTCGATGATATTCTGATTTATAGCAAGAGCTTGGATGACCATATTGAGCACTTGAATCTTGTTTTAGATGTTTTAAGAAAAGAAAAGTTGTTCGCTAATCTTAAAAAGTGTACTTTTTGCACGGACAAGCTTGTATTTCTTGGATTTGTTGTGAGTGCTCAAGGTATACAAGTTGATGAGGGAAAGGTCAAGGCTATCCAAGATTGGCCAACACCCTCAACCATAGCACAAGTAAGAAGTTTCTATGGTTTGGCTAGTTTTTATCGGTGCTTTGTTCAGAATTTTAGTACTCTTACTGCACCTTTAACTGAGGTAATCAAGAAGAATGCTCCTTTTAAGTGGGAACAGGAGCAAGACAAGGCATTTAAATTGATCAAGGATAAGTTGACGAATGCTCCTTTGCTTACTTTACCCAATTTCTCTAAAACATTTGAAATTGAGTGTGATGCTTCAGGTATAGGCATTGGAGGTGTGTTGATGCAGGGAGGAAGACCAATTGCATACTTCAGTGAAAAGCTAAGTGGGGCATCCCTCAACTATCCCACTTATGACAAGGAATTGTATGCCTTGGTTAGAACATTACGAACTTGGCAGCATTACCTTTGGCCAAAGGAATTTGTAATTCATACAGATCATGAATCTCTGAAGCATTTGAAGGGTCAACGCAAGTTGAACAAATGCCATGCCAAGTGGGTAGAATTCATTGAGACATTCCCGTATGTGATCAAATATAAGCAAGGTAAGGAGAATATAGTTGCTAATGCACTCTCTCGTAGGTATGCTATACTTGCTATTCTAGATGCTAAGTTGCTTGGATTTGAGAGCATTAAGGAATTGTATGCATCATATTTTGATTTTGGTGAAGTGATTAAGGAGTGTGGGAAAGGTGCTTATGATAAATACTACTTGCATTATGAGTTTTTATTTAGAGAAGGCAAACTTTGCATTCCTCAGTCTTCTTTGCGTGAGTTGCTGGTTAGGGAAGCACATGGTGGTGGTCTGATGGGTCATTTTGGAGTAGCTAAGACATTTGATGTGTTACATGATCATTTCTTTTGGCCACACATGAAACGGGATGTTGAAAGAATCTGTGACAAGTGCATTACATGCAAACAAGCAAAGTCTAGGCTGCAACCACATGGATTATATACACCTCTTCCTATTCCTTGTGAGCCTTGGGTTGACATCTCTATGGATTTTGTTTTGGGGTTGCCTAGGACTAAGAGGGGGAGAGATTCAATATTTGTGGTTGTTGATAGGTTTTCTAAGATGGCGCACTTTATTGCATGTCATAAGACGAATGATGCATCCAATGTAGCTGATTTGTTTTTCAAGGAAGTTGTTAGATTGCATGGCATTCCTAGAAGCATTGTCTCAGACAGGGATGCGCGATTTCTAAGTTACTTTTGGAAGACATTATGGGGGAAGTTAGGGACAAAGTTACTATATTCTACAACGTGCCACCCACAAACTGATGGTCAAACTGAAGCTGTAAATAGGACATTATCAACTTTATTGCGTGCTATCATTAAAAGGAATTTGAAAACATGGGAAGATTGTTTACCCCATGTTGAATTTGCTTACAATAGAAGTGTTCATTATGCAGCTAAGCTTTCACCTTTTGAGATTGTTTATGGTTTTTACCCATTGACTCCATTAAGCTTATCTCCTCTGCCTTTGAGTGAACAAGCTAATTTAGATGGCAAAAAAAAGGCGGAGTTTGTGAGACAAATACATGAGAAGGCACGACTCAACATAGAAAGGCGGACTACGCAATATGCAAAACAAGCCAATAAGGGTCACAAGCAAGTAGTGTTTGAGCCAGGCGACTGGGTGTGGTTACACATGAGAAAGGAACGCTTCCCTGAGAAAAGGCGTTCTAAACTACATCAAAGGGGTGAAGGGCCATTTCAAGTGTTAGAGCGTATAAATAATAATGCCTACAAGCTGGACTTACCAGGTGAGTATGGAGTTAGTGCCACATTTAACGTTTCTGATCTATCCTCATTTGATGCAGGTAACGATTTGAGGACAAATCCTTCAAAAGAGGGGGAGAATGATGCAGAACTCAGACCAACCTCCACTGATCCTATGCAAGTTCCAATTGGGCCAATTACGAGGGTACGAGCTAAGAAGTTCAAGGAGGCACTTAACGGGTTGGTTCAAGAGCTTATGGCAGAAAAGCATACATCAGAGCCCATTGAAGGACATTCTTGTGAGCTGCAGAACTATGTCAATTTGATTCAAGCCCAATAGAAATTCTAGAAGCTTGCTGGTAGTTATAACTATTTAAGGAAACTTTCAAATTAGGAAAGATTTATATAAGTATTCTAGGATATTATTTAAATATCTGGATATATCCTAAAATATCTTCACAATATAATATCATAGAATATATTGTACTATTTTAGGATATCCTTCTCTAAGATATATTTTGAATATTTGATTTCCCATTTTGATGTAACACTATAAATACCCTCTTGAGGTATTCAGCTTTGGACGAATTTTGGAGATGCATTCTAGGAAGAATACATATTGCTCTTCTTGGTTCTTGAGAAGACTTAGAACTTATCAAGTTATCTTGTGGCGTTCTACAACCGAACTTATCACTTTGATTCTCTAGCTCGTGAGATTCTTCGTGTGGCGTCCTCCTTGATCTGCAACTTTGGTTCTTGCCTCGTTAGATAACGGGTCAAAATTCATTACTTTCAAATTTGTTCTTTACAGTTCTTGGGGTTCTTTTCCACATTCGATTTGGGTCTTATTTTAAATTGGTGACGTTCTTATCATATTTGATATTGGGTTTCACCACGGGTCGGTAAGGATCACGTCAATGAATATAAAGGATTCTATTGAAAAACAAATCTTAATAATTCATTGTGTGGTATGGTAGAACAAACTAAGGCCAATTAATTTATTATGAGAAATTATGAGCTCGGAAGGGGCAAAAGAAATATCTTGTTCTTTCTTCAACATTTCTTATCTATAATGGACCTCTCAGGAGGATTCAAACCCAAATAGCTACCAAGAAGCACAAGCCAGAAAACACAATTCATGCACCGGCCACACCTTTGTAATTCCAAATACCTAGATTATTGTATCAAACAAAATTGACTAATCTAATAAAAATTTGCAAGTGAATATTTACTAATTCAATTTAAATAATTTATGGTTAGCTTGGTTAGACCAATAAAATGATGTAGACTTAGAAAACAAATGGGTATAGATCTCCTACACGAACGATTTGGAAGGTCAACTAAAAAGTCATTATAAATATTATAAACAAAAGCATGAAACAATGGCCTAAATACACAAAAATCTTGAAAGAAAATAAAGCAATGGACACCCCCAATGTGTCATGCAATTGTTTCTTACATGATAGCCAAAACAAAGGTTGAATAGATAAGTTTTCTAGTCCAAATAGAACCCAACAACAGCATTCATCCCATCAAAGTTCTATGTGTAACAGCCCAACAGATAGCCCAAACATTGTCATGTAATTGGCTGTTATATAACAACCCAAACAATGTATAATAGATCAATTTTGCAGACTAAATGGAGGCCCAACGGTAGCAATCATCCCATCAATTTCAATGAATAGAAACTCAATACATAGTTGAACACACAACCCAAATAACAACAACTCGTAATATAGCCCAAAGACACATCTATTTAAAACTTCTGTAAATAGCCATGCCACACCAAAGCCCACCAGCCAAAGATTTCCCACCGAGTATCAACGTAGAAAACATTGTAAGAACAACACAATGCAGCAAGAGTGAGCAACGCAAGCTAGGATTCAAGCAAGAATAAAGCAATGGCACTTTCAGCTAATGAAGGGATTATTACCTTCAATGCCACATCCTTATTTGAAGTTGTTTCTAATAGTCTCTGTGGTGTCCACAATAGGATGTGAGAGAATTGGGCTAGCTAAGGCTATACTAGGTCAAGCACCACCGCACAAGATGGTCCGTTGTAGCCAAGTCTTGCACTAGTGCTAAACTATCTGCTATAATCAAGTTGACCATTGATGCAAAAAGGTCCACCTTAGCATTGGCGTGAGACGATCGATCACTTGACCGTTGGTACTAGGAGAATATTTTAAAGGTAGAGCTCTATGACGGTGAATGACCATAATGGAGGGGTAAGGGATTGATGTAATCAACGTCCTAAGAATAAAGGGAATGGTGGAGGAGGGGGTTCATTTTGACAATTAATAGAGGAAAGGTTATGATGGCATTAATGGTTGAGAGGATTTGATGGGGTTGATGATTTGATTGCCCACCATCTCTAGCTAGAGGTATGGGGTGGTATAGCACCGAAAACATATGTTGGAAAATTTCTAAAATGATGCACCCAAATAAGATATGAGCTTACATGTTTTTTGAAAAATGTTCAAACTGGTTCTATAGTTGTTAATTGGCTCGAACCATTCTTTAAAAAAATAATAATAAATTAATAAATCAAATATAAATCGAATAAAAAAAACCACATCAAAACATAAGAAAATAATAAAAATACAAAAAATTAAAATCATAGAATATTGAATTAAAGATAAATTAAAAATACAATATTAAAAATAGTAGACCAATTTAGGACAAAGATTAGTATGACATGGTAGAAAATATGTTATATAATAGTAAAAAAATCTATATCTAACTATGATTTTAATATTTACAAAATATTTATAATATATTTGTATTTTATTTTTAATATATTTACAATATTGTAAATATTTTTTTAAAAATGGTTCAGTGGCTTCAAGCGGTTAACCAAGTCATTTAAACTTAACAACTAACTATAGTTGCACATAGATAACTAAAGAATTGGATTGAACCGTGAATCAAACCTTAAAAACCCTATTCGGGTTTAATTGGTTTTTATATAGTGCTTTTTTTTTTAAGGTGAAGCGGTTAGGTTAATTATTGAATTCAAATGGTTCGATTGATCAGTTCGAACCACTGAATTATATTTTTTTAAAAATATTTACAATATTGTAAATATATTAAAAATAAAAATACAAATTGTATTTTAAATATTTTGTAAAAATTTTAAAAATAGTTAGACATAGGTTGTTTTACCATTGTATAGCATATTTTCAACTAATTCATACTAAATTTCGTCATAAATAATTATGCTATGTTTAATATTGTATGTTTAATTTATCTTTAATTTAATATTCTATAATTTTAATGTTTTTATGTATTTTTTATTTTTCTTATTAATCAAACCATATGACTAGTTCAAAACAATTTAGTTTGGGTGTATACTACTTGAACTGAACCAAATTAAACCATGAGCATCCTTATAATTAACCGCACTGCTACACCTTAAAAAAATCGCATTATATGAGAATCGGTTTATTCTGAACCGGTTTTTGTTAGGTTTAGTTTACTATATGATTTGGTTCGATTTATCGATTCTTTTTGTGTATCCTTAGCTTATAGTTCCATGTTACAACTAATGAACTTGAAATTTCATTAACTTTTAATGCACATATAATAGAAAGCGAAATATTACTAAACAATTGTATTTAAATAAATCTAGTACACGGTTTATTTAAGTCCTGAATTAACAATAAAATGTGTTGGATTACTCGTTTTCCTCATAATTGAAATCATCATGACCATGCAAATTGTCTTCGGAGTTAACATCTTCATCATCACCAATGGCATTCTCATTATCGTTATCATCTAAACTTTCACCATCATAGGTGTTGTTAGAGTGGTGCTCGTAATATTCATAATCATACACATCTTTAGGAGGAATGTTATTGTCCACCACATGATCGATTATTTCGTTAAAAGGCAGAAGTGGTGCATGAGACACGTCATCATTTTGGTATGCTAATTTTAATGAATCAACATTTGAATTTGATAGCTTTCTCTAGTTTTGACAACAGCCCCCCAATTTTTCTTACCCCTAATGTTCCTAGAATAAGGAACATAATACACCTAATGATAATGTGTGGCAATGATGAATGAATCATAAGTTCTGTATTTGCTATTACGTTACACCTTAATAATGTTGTACTTAGAGCACATACTTTGAGTAGCAACTCATGGTATTGGGTCAAGCCAAACACGACTAAACAATACCACCTAATTTGTAGTAGAATCTCCATAATCCAATTGAATGATTTCATGCAATACCCTAAAATAATCATGCTCATCTCCACCATCACCAATTGTACCTCTAGCCTATACCCCACAATTAACTATTTTCTTACTAACACAACTTTCTTTAGTAGTGAACTTGTAACCATTGACAAAATATTGTTGTTATTATTTACTTGTTGGTTGGGTCACCATGCCATTTGTTGCAATAATTCGCTACTTATTAAGCCTATCAAAGGGTTAGTCACCTAAAAGTTACAACAATTATGTGTCAAGTCACTCACACACACACATATATACACACACATACATCTTATATAATTATTGCTAAAAGTTATATTATTAGGACTAACGTATTCTCTAAACCATGAAGTGAAATATGGTTCAATTGCTTGATCAACATTATCGGTTGAAATATTCAATTGTTCATGAAATACTATACACACATTACGTTATTCGTAAAATATTAGAATTAATGATGCATCCCAATGTTAATGAAAGTGTGCATACATATAGGAGGAATATACTTGATTAACCATCTTACTTCTTCACAATTAAGGAGGACATGTATATGAGGAGCTGCAAGCTCATCATCATTCAACCATCTCTTCTTACATACTCCTCATGGGCATCTGGGCTGATTGAACACTGATAGCATAACTAAAATTGTATATTGTAATCCACCATTATCATTACATGATAGTCTACTATGTACAGTTACGACATCTAATTAAAAGTAATATGAGCAGAAATTGACGATTTCATGACATATGTTAGGGTTGCAGATTGATCCCTCCATATTTGATTTCCATTTGATTGACCTTTTTAGCTTTCTAATGTATTTGCAAGTGAGCAAACATAAACACTAACAAGATAAATGAGTAAGAAATTAACACATTTCTCTTTTATTTATTAATTATATATAGGACTGTAATATGTATCACTTGAATGGATACCTCCATGTGAATTGTACTAGACTTGCTTGGCAAGATTCATCAACAAGATGGATAAGTAAATACTCCATAACATCAAATAATACTTGTGGGAAGTTCCTCTCTAACTTACATATAATAATTAGAATATTTCTCACCATCTTATCAAGATCTTCATGCCTTATTGTTGTGGAGCATAAATCTTAAAAATATTGGCTAAGTTCAGCTAATGGTTTCCAAATATGATCAAAGAGTTCCCTAAAAATGATAGGGAGGAGCTATTGCATAAAAATATGACAATTATAACTTTTCAACCCAATAAAATTGTTGTCCCCTTCAATTCATCTTGATATATTAAATGGATATTCATATGGCATTTGAAGATCTTTAATCCAATTAATGAGATTTTTTTCATTGTTCCATTGATAATACTTATTTTCCTCTTGGTTTCTGCCAATGATTATTGCCATTTTTTACCAAATGAAGCATGAATCGCCTACAATACTCTATAAAATCTTGTTGTACTTTCATATTATCCTTTGTCCTATCTTTCAAATCAAGGATGATGAAAAAAATATTGTCATATGCTTTCTTCTCAATGTGCATAACATCTAAGTTATAATGTATGGCATGATCACTCCAATAAAGCAAATCCCAAAATATGCTATGCTTCTTTCAATTATAAGTGGATCCAAAACCCAACAATATACCAATATGACTAGTCTCATGCACTTTAGGCTATTGACAAATAATTTTTCATACATGTTTGGAAGTCAAGGATGGTGGTGGAGGGTCACTTTCCATTCTTCTCTTTGTGAAATTGTTGACATTGCGATGATAATGCCGATCTGCATTTAAAAGCCTATGATAGTAGTCAGACCAACATGGCTTCTCACCATGTTGTAGTCAGTATGCTTTACTATATCCCATGCAATGTGGACAAGCCAAATGACCCATTGTTGACCATCATGATAACATTCCATAAGTAGGAAAATTATTTATGATCCATATCAATGCTACCCTCAAACGAAATTTTGCTTTCTTGGAGATGTCATATGTACTTACACTAAATTCTCATAAGATAAGCTATTCGTCAATAAGTAGTTGGAAAATTATATCGATACCTTATTTTGGATTGTTTGGGTAGAGTATAAGGCTCATCAAAAACATACATGGAGATATCATGCATAATTTAAGAGCTAAATTATAAGGTGTCACGATTATAAACCAATACAAATAAGGTGAAAACTCTTGGTTGAATGGATTGAATCCATTGGTGTATAGACCAAGTCTCACATTACGCAACTCGATGACAAAGTTGGGATGTAAATTATCGAATTCCTTCTATGCATTGCCATTGGAAGGATGATAGATGATCTCGTTAGGTCTTTTATTATCGTAATGCTACATCATATAGGGTACCAAACTCATCAATGCAAAAAAGCATCTTAAAACAAGGAATCAATAGCATATAGTACATCTTCTTCACTAGAATTAGCTTGCAATTGCTCCTTCCAATTGTTTAACACGGCCTGTATCAAAAAGTATTATAGAACTTACAACTATTAAGAACGCTTGTGTCCTTATAATATAATATACATCCCTTTTTCGGAACAGTCTATTTTCTTTGAAAAAAGCCCCAATCTGGACACCAATATCTTTGTTTCATAGAATGATTTTGGAATTGAGGCATCAGAGTGAGTGCACTCATCTATGACACAAAGTATCTCATCCATCGTATCAACAAATATGTTCCAATAAGATTTTCACACTCATCAAATGCATGGATAGTGACAAAGCTGAATATTGCTCACAACCTGAAAATACGGGCCTCTTTTACTCTTTCAACATATCATGAAACTATTGGCATTCTTCATATAAGTCTTCCTCATATATCTATATGCCATGATATGAGGGGTTAGCATGACTATGCTGATCCTACGTAAATGAAGTTGAGTTAACATCAAAATTAGTTCTTAATTCTTGTTTAGCACCATCAATTACAATGGATCTATATTGATGCATTGGATACTTATACGATATACCCATAGATGGAGCAACATGCTCAATATTGTCTTGACCACCATGTTCTAATGGATCTTCCTCTCCATGATCCATCCAGTACCAATAGTTCTCCTTAAATCTCCACATATACAAGTGAAGTCCTACATTATTAGGTAGTAACAATTTCCCATGCCTTTGACATTTTATACAAGGACACATGACAGCTCCTTCCCCTTAGTAATGATGTAGTAAACAATTATGATTTCTGAAAGTCTCAACAACATTAAAGGATTCTTGTTGAATACCTTCATGTTTTGGTAACAACTAATTATATATCCATAATCTCTATATGTATAATGCATGCACCTTAGTTACGAAGTTGAAATGTTGTAATGAAGATAAATTGAGAATTTGAAGATGATGATAGGGAGAAGATTTGGTCAACTCAGAGAGAAGAAAATATGGTCAAATGAAGAAAAACGGGTAGAGAAGCTGCAAAAATATGCGTTCTCAGATAATTATAAAATAGGTATTAATAGAAGTAGTTGATAGATTTCCAAGAAATTAAATTCTGTCTCAAAGTGTTGGTGGAAAAATTCAAGTAATTTCAAATGGAAAACATTATGTCGAAATTTGTAGCTTGCATTTTTGATTGAATATCGATGGACTATTTTCTCGAATAATTTTCCCTATAGATTTTTGTTGACAATGGTCACGGAAGTTTTTGTCTGATAGTGTACCATGAAGTTTCATCACAAATTTGTTCATGTAGGAGATTTCATATGCACTTTTTTTGAAAGTTTACCAGAGCATTATCTCACAAAAATGCGTCTCAAAATTTTACAGTTTTCTAGTTGTGCTTATGTGTTTAATCTGCTGATACAATTGATCTCAATTGCACTCGATTATCATCTACTAACTGACCCATCAAATGTATCTTGACATTAAGGACATGTAATAATATTGAGCAATTTAGCACATCACCTCTTTAATTATTAACTCTATTATCTCCCTATTTTTATTAGTTGATGGAAGAGAATGGTATTGAATAATTTAGCCCCATTGTCTTTTATGTTTTTAGCTCTATTGTCATCCTATTCTATAGAAAGAGTTTGACCAAATATCAATACTTGGCAGTTGTTACGTATAAAGTAATAGCTGTGGTTAATAATTCTAAGTTAATGATATTTTTGGTCCTTTACTCTTACTATTTTTAGTGAAGAATTTTGTAACTTGCAAAAGGCAAATCTTATGATTTCTCAAATATCTTAGCATACCCAAGATAGTTTCAACAAATTACAACCAATTACCACTCCACCAATCTTTGATGGATGATTCTTTTTATTAGGTTTGGATAATCACTTATGTCCATCTAATTACCGATATTTTTGCAATGATATACATAATGGATCTCTCATCAATATAAGTTTTTTTTCTCTATTTCTTATGGTGTGCAAACATGTTAAATTGACAAGTTGAAGCCTTTTTTGAAATCCTAAAACTCTCATCATCTAGCACCAATTGTACATATCTACCACACAAAAAGCAAAGCATAAATGTTATTACATAAATGTGTAATGGACAAAATCATAGTAATTTCTTTTGTAAATCATAAATAACTCATCTTCCTTGTATAATCATGCCCCTTTTATCCTTTTTGAGAATTTTGTTGCATAAAAATTAGAAGTTCATAAGCTAATAAGGGGCGCATTGATTCTTTCTATATGTGTGTATTTCACCTTTTATTCATTGAATTTTTTACTCTAGTTATTTATGGCATAATTGGCTCTATTGTTCTTATTCATAGTCCTAAAAGTGCGTAGACTATGATTATGAACTCTTTTATTTTAGTTTTGCTAATAGTATTAGAATCTTTACATATCAACTTAACCAAATAAATTTTCAAGGTACAAAATTATATGATTGTAAAAAATTAACCATACATTATATTTGAATAAGGAAATATTTTCTTTTTAGTACTTATATTGCTAACTATTACGATTAATAATTAAATGGATTTCATTTTCACCAAAAAAAAAAAGCCCATAAATTGAAAAAGAAAAAATGTATGTGACTACTAGGACTCAAGCCCAAGTCTCTACAACCACAACGTGGAATTCACTCTTCTTATTTTTAAATCATGTTAAAATATATAATATAATCTAAAATTACTAAAGCTTCAAAACTAAATTTAACAAAAAATACATATTTTGAAAACTCTTTAGCCTATTGAAAACCCAAATTCACAGAGAATATGCAAGATCATAATATATCGATCATGATTGGCAAGAAGAAATTATGAGTGTTGAATTAAATTTCCAAATAAAAAGGACTTTATTTTATGTAGAGATTCCACTTAAAATTTCTTTATGCCCATAGGCCTAACAAGGAGAAAATAGAAAAGTGAATATGAGAACATGCCAAATTCCATAAACACAATTCAAAATCCTAAGGTATATGTAAGTACATTCATAACTTATTATCCATTTTCACCAAATAACTAAACAGTTATTATACCATTTATTATATAATATTTAACTACTACTAAAGAAAATATAGCTTATAGTCAATATCTTTTTCGAGATTATTGATGACTTATCATGCCACATGGTGAATACTCAACTATTATGATCTTCATCTTGCTATGAAAAAATATTTCAAAAAAATCGTAATTTAACAATCAAAGTAGGACTTGTAGCTATAGTTTTAAATTAGACATTCCAAATTTTATACACCCAGTTCTTCCTTCTTTATGAAAATATTAATCCATGATCAAACCATAAAATGAAACTATTCATTGTAATTCAAGAAATAATAATTTTTTTGGGACATCCTAAGAGAACTATTAATCATCTTCTTCTTTTTTTATTTTTTGATGAATGTGAACTATTCCCCATTATTCCTACAAATTTGACAAGAAAGCACCATAAGCTATAATGGCTCCCTATTAAGATTTGGATCAAGGCTGATAATTAAGTAATCCTAAAAGCATGTAGACTATGACCGTAAGCTATTTTAGTTAGTTCTATTATTATTAGAACCCTTACATTTTAACTCAACCAAGCAAATTTCTATGTACCAAAATATATGATTCTACAAAATCAATCTTCCATCATATTTAAATCACGAGGTGTCCTCTCTTTTGTAGTATATTGTTAGCAATTGTGGTTAGTAATTAAATAAATTTCACCTTTACAAAGAAAAGAAAAAGGTCCAAAACTCAGAAAGAAAAAATGAATGCGGTTAGGATTCAAGTATCGTTTACTCAATACTAGATAGTTTGATAATAAAGCCTTGGGAAATCAATCTAAGTTTACTCCTGCTATGTTGTCATAGTTTGAATGATTAAAATTATCTCAATCATTGTTACTCATGATCATTTTATGCATAATTTTAAAAATCTTATCATAAATCTTATTCAAATCTAGCATCCTATCCTCCATTACTTTATATATTATTCCATCATGATATTTTGATTCAAAATAATGTAATCACATGACATCTAATTCCATTTTATTTTCTAGAATTGATCATTCATAAATTAATTCACTTAACAGTAATGATGGTTGAAACATGTCTATTATCACATCAAATGTGAAATTTTCTCTTCCAAACACTTATTCCATGTCTTGTCTTAAATCTCATTTCAGTTAGTCAATTATATGAATATAATTTTATTGTTATTTCATTCATAGTAAGAGTTATCATATATAGAAATCCTCAAACATGACAAATTATTTAACTGATTGCATAATTGGTTTACTATTTAAACTTATCAACCTTTGCATTTCATCTAATTTAATTGTTACTTCTATGCTTAATAATACATCTATTAGCCTATACCATTCCCAATTGTACTATTTATCCTTAAGTGGATTTGGTTCCTTAAGTTCTAGTGGTCGTTTGGTTCATAATGAGGATGAATAAATTATATTCTTAATCTTAGTATCGTTGAAAACATTCTATATTAAAATTAAAGGTGATTTCTTTTAAAAATTTTTATTTGGATTATTCAAATATTTGAGGATTAAAATGGGTCAATCAAAATATTTTGTAAATTGTTAAAATATTTGTTCATTATAAGAAAATGATTATTTACCAATGATATATAGTGACTATTCTATTTCTAGTCACTAAAAATTATACTTACGGAGATAAAATTTGAATATGGTAACTAATGATATATTTGATCAAAATATTTTGTAAGAAATTTGAAAATGCTCATTAATATATGTGTTTATGTAACTAAAAATAAACTCATTGATAATTAATTGTTGCTAAATCATGCTAAGAGTAGGCGCCAAGCCATATTTTGGCACCCAATATTTTATTAGTGTTTAATAATATATCACTAATTATAGAATCATAATCACTAAAATAGTAATTATTTGGATGAAAATAAAGTGTTATCACTAATTACACATTTATTAAAAGTATTTTGTGACAAATTTGAAATAACTCACTAACATATAATATCCTGTGACCAATCATAAACTCATCACTAATTAGTTGTTACTAAATCATATTAAGAGTTTGCGCCAAGTCATATTTTGGCACTAAGTACTTTTAGTGGCGAATTATTTATGACTATCTTATTCAATTAAAGTGTAAAAAGATAATAAAAGATTTTCAATAAAAAATGAAATATATATTTTTATAAATCATGTGTAATTTCCTCCCTAAAATTTCTTCCACCATCCTCTCCTCTTCCTTATCATCTCTTCCACTTTCTTCATCTCCTTTATCCACCGCTTCATCCACGGATTGCTTTTTATTAAAGTTCTTTCAACATGCAACTTCTTTTTCCTCTCAATCTCTCATGCTTTTTGTTTTTTGTACGATGGCCAAGAAATTGGTTATAGTGAAAGTAGAAAGGTAGATGTAGAGTTTGGTATCAAAGTCCATTGCTGTAAATGGGTTAAGCACTAAGTGACAAGCTCAACAATGGGAAGTAGAAGAGCATCCATGACATAGAGAAAACCTTGATTGGAGAAATCACTAAAATAGGACAACACAATAGATCCAATTTCTAGTAATGATTCTTGTGGATTGTTAAAATAAAAATAATTTTACAATTAGACATATTTGTATTATATTACCATTACATATTTGTAGTTTTGTAAATATCATTTTCCTTATATGTGATTCTTGTACATGTGTCCCTTTTACAACATAATATAAATAATATAGGGTGGTGTGCAATTTTCTTTTCAACCCCTAACATGAGTTTTTCATGCCTCTTTGACCACTTGATGGCATGTGGAGTCTATGAAGCATCTTAAGGCTAGTGTTTGGTGGAATTATTGAGCTAATATATTAAATCTATAATTAGAATCATTCATAGTGAGATGTTGGATGCTGACTTGTATGTAAAAGTCTCAATCTCTTATCTACTAAAACTCTAGCCAATCATTGTTTGATGAATGTGGTTAGTATATTTATTGCTACTTATATCAATATGATTGGTTCTTACTCACCATCAAACTATGTAATAGTACCATTTAAAATTTTGTATTGATGAGACTTCATTTGATGTAAGGTATTCGTTCGACTATTATTATATTACAATGTAAAATTTATATTAAAAGTTGTTATTTTATAGGGAGATTAGTATAGTTTTTAAAATTGAACCGGGCCAGCTGGTTCGACTGGTTCAACCAGGAACCAGCTACTCACCTAGTCCGATTTCTATAAAAAAACCAAATTGCACCTTCAATGAAGTCAACTCCAGTTGAATCGGCTAGTTCCCAGTTCGACCGGTAAACCCAATTGAACCCATGGGAAAATCGACCGACTTAAAATTTTAAAAAATAAAAACCTATTATAATATATCTATTTTATTTTAGTATATTTATATTTATATTTTTATATTAAATTTTTATTTAATATAATGGTTATATTAATGATTTTTATTATAAATCATATTTAAATTATGATATTATGTGAATTTATTAGAAATATTATATTATTAATATTATTTATTAAATTTATTGTTTAACCCAATGAACCTTGGTCCAACCCATGAACTCATGCCTATACTAATTTTTGATCCGTTTCGGTTTTAAAAACTATGGAGATTAGGTTGAGTATGAAATTATTATATTTGATAAATATTTTAAATTGATGGAAAAGTAGGTAAAATTGTAATATTATAACAAAGGCGATAAGGAAACAAATGTGAAATTACAATGATACCATCGTGCCTTTCCTTGAATAATAGCTTCGCATTCTGTAAAGAGATGGACAAATGGGAAATGGAGATTTTTTAAATATATGTCCGTCCTTGTAAATTAACAATCTCCTTTTTTTTGGTCACAAAAAGAATGCCGATGGAGTGGGTTGGCTCCATAATGTTTTATAGTCTATAGGAAGATAAATGATATCAATATTTTACGACAAAATGCCAAATGGTATAAAGAAAAATGCGAAAATTCACTCTTTTATGAAAAATTGGCTGGTCAAAATGAATTAAGGAGATGTTTAGTTCCTCATATTATTAGATTATGGTTTGAAATTAAATTATAGGAAAAGTTATTTTTTTATTAGCCGAATTGATTGTAAAATGAGATTGTTTTATTTGGCTAGCACCTTAGACTGCAAGAAATTAAAGTATATAAAAATATAAAAACACATATTAGAAAATAATAGGTCGTGATATTATTTTCCAATTATACCCATCACTTTGTTATCCTCCCTTTTCCATTTTCATCAGCATCACTACTGCTCTTCAATCCCCTCCATTATCTTCCTGATCGGATGATGAAAACTTGGAAAATGGAAAAGTTTCTCACTTTGTCAGTGGCGTCGCTTGTCTTACTTAAAGCTTCAAGCCTTCCTTCATTTAGATGTGGCTTCCCGAACATATGTCCTGTGACACCCAGAAGACCCTCTTCGAAGCCCTCGCTCGGTTTCTATCTGACGACGCCTCCGATTTTTTAATTTCTCCATTGTCAAAAGCCTCACCTCTAACCCCTTCTCGCCCCTCTTGACCTCTCACACAGCACAACTTTGCACTCGAAGATGGCTCATCGACCCTCCAATCAATCACGAAGCCTGTGATCTCTATCTATACATCTCTCTCTCTCTCTTTTGGCTAAATAAAAAAGGTTAATTACCACTTGGAACATTAGGAGCAGCAGGTGTAGAAGAAGAGGGATTGAGAATGACGAGGGTGAGAAAGAAAAAAATGCTGGTGAAGAAAGAAAAGGGGCTTTTGAACAATTTTCTTGTGGTCGATCCCACAGCATTCACAGAATCCCACCGTTTTATGTGGGAAAGCCTTTCTTAGTGACATCCAGTGTCTCCTGAGACACAATTGGCGAGAACGGGTTCAACGTATCCAGCTGGAAGGAAATGTTTGCACGGATTGGCTTGCTAATGAGTCTCTTCAGTCGGTGTTGAGTTTTCACCGAATTATGGATTGTTTAGAAAGATTGAAATATTTACCTTTTATTGACTTTATACGGGTTGCGGTATCCCGATTATACTCTTTTTAGTTCCTTTTTAATATAGGGTACTGCCCACCACCTTTTCATTGAAAAAAAAAGGTGAACCCTGTAAGAAGTGGTCGGCTCGGTAAATCCAGAATGTATCAAGTTTTGCATCAAAAGAAGGCAAAACATGGTGTAAAGTTCTAAATTTGTAGTGAAAATTCTCACTTTCTAGCTAACCAAACACAGCTTAAATAACCGGTTATTGGTTTTTTCCAAGGAGATCCATCGAATGTGGATCCATTCAATCAGGAGTTGTTCACGTATGCCTTCTTGACCATTCTTATTTTTGCCGCTCTTAGCCGTTATTTTATTTATTTATTTATTTATTTATGCTATGAGGCCCATTAATTATAGGAATGGCTGAAGAGCAATAACGCTATCCTTGCTGGCCACGGCGGCCCGATAATGGCTTCCTGCCATTGACGAGCCGGCCTCTTGTAGGGCCGTCAAATTATCGGGCCATGCTCGTTCCGGGCCGACCGATTACCCGGGCCCCGCTCGAATTGCGACCCCTCTCTCATTCTCCTGTGTCTTAAACCCTAAAAACCTCAGACGACGTTCAATCTGGTTGTGAGTTGCTCGGCTGATCTGAGTTTCATTTGGATGAGGAACTGCCAATGGGCAAGCAGAAGCAGAAAGTGATACTGCCGCCGGAGCTGCCTCCGGAGGTCGGCGAGGATGAAATCGAAGTTTCTGACGAAGACGTGCAATTCGTCGTGGAGAACCTCGACTACGCCGGCTTCGTTTCCCGCTTAAATACACAGGATATAACCAAGTACGTATTCCGTTGTCCTGCTTGCCCCACGGGGTTGTTGTTGCTTCCTTCATGTAATAGCTAGCGAATTCAGTGATCTTGATGCAATTTTGCCTCGCAAATTGTCACGCAAAGGCATGTCACTCGAGTCGCTGATGTTGAAGAAGATGCTCTGGAAGCTCTGTACGAGAAGCGGCGGAAGAAGGAGGCTGCTCTGCAGCAGAAAGAGAAGGAGAAGGCTGAGGTGCGGGTTGATCCTGTGGATGCTCTACCTGTCAAGACTTTAGATGGCCAACTTTATTATCGCACTTGTATGCTAATGCCTGTCTCATGCCTATAGTTACCGTTAGAATCTGCTCTCTTAGTTGTGTATGAAAAAATTGATTTTGTTCCGATTTTTGCAGTGCCAGAGCCATCAGAAGAACCTGAAAATGGTGAAAATGAAGACGAGGGTGGCCAGAAGGGTAAAGGCTCCATTCTGAAGCTGACAAAGGCTGAGAGGAGGGCAAAGCTTAAGAAAGAAAAGAAAGAAGCAAAGAAACAGTGCAAAGAGTTGTCTTCTCAACCTGAAGTTGTGCAAGAAACTCCACAAACTGCTGTGCTGGTATTGACTCCCCGCTCAATTTCTGTTCATCTAAGAAAGAAGTTGAAATCTCAAAAGTCGTTGACAGAGTTTCAGCGAGGACAATTACTGGAAGGAAGATGCTCATGGTGGTGGCACTGAATTAACTAGATTCTGCTTCTTTTTGTTCATTTTTGGGTCAAATTGTTCTCAGGCTAAGGTGAAAGAAGAGCTTACTGCAGAACAAGCATTTGAAAGTAAGAAATGTAAACTTGCGGAGGTTGGCATGATGCTGCTAGCAGATCCAGAGTCCAACATTAAATCTCTCAGGGAGCTGTTACAGCTCTGCAAGGATGCAGATCACTCTATTGTCAAACTTGCATTGCTATCCTTGTTGGCTGTGTTCAAAGATATCATTCCTGGGTAGCTGTGCTTCTACTCTTTGCTGAGCCACATTCACAAGTCTTTTCCATTGACATGGAAGTCAGTATTCATTATTTTCTTTCCTGTTTAAACTTACAGATATCGCATCAGGCTGCCTACTGAGAAAGAACTGGAGATGAAAATATCTAAGGATGTTAAAAAGATGAGGAACTATGAATCAACTCTTCTGTCTGCATACAAGGTCTTATTTGTTATCTCCATTTTTCTCAATGCTTTTCTTGGAGAATTTAATTGTGTGCTCATGAATTAAGAGTAAAAGTAAACACTAAGAACAATTGATGAGAAATAAAGAATTTGCTCCCATGTTGAAAATTCACCCCCCAATTTATAATGTGATGATTTCCTCTGCTCTCAGCAGATATGTTTCTTAAACTTATGGGTTAGGCTGTCAATATTGTGACATTATCATACTATGGTGGCTTTTTCAAGCAAACCATGGCAAAATAACTTAGTTCCTAATCTTATGGAGGTTGAGCAAAGTTCTTCCACTGAGCACTTTTGCAATACAAACAGTGTGAGGGTTGAATGAGGCCAATGCTAAGTCCTAAATGAATTAAAATAAATAAAATAAAAGGAAGTTCTTTATGGTTGTATACTAGTTGTCTGTCCTGGAACTTACAGTTCCAATTGAAGTGCATAGATCTACAACTAGTTATGCATGTACATGCACTTCAATTGCAGTCCCACCTCTTCAAATGCATTAATTTTTTTTCCTGGGGACATGGTCAACCAGATGTTCATATCACTTAAGACGTCCAACCTTATAGTAGTAGCCTGCTATTTGCATATGATGCATTATCAACTTATTTTTAAAAAAAAATCACAGATTTACAGTGATCCAATTATACTGCATTACAAATGTTGTTCTTTTCTCTGTCAGTCTACTGCTTTACATTTGACTCTATCTCATTCTTTGTATGGAGTTGACCCTTTGTTCATTTAATTTTAAGCAGGCTTACTTACAGAAGTTGATGGCAGTAGAAAAGGATCCTTCATACCAACATGTTGCAATCCGATGTATCTGTACTTTGCTAGATGCAGCTCCTCATTTCAATTTCCGAGAGAGTTTGCTTGAAGTGGTCACGCGAAATTTAACTTCCTTGGATGATGTCGTAAGGTTTAAGCATGGTGGATCCTTAAGTTAGAATTGCTAGAAGAAATGTCATTACATTTGATTAGTTGTTTCTTTCAGCTACATTTGAGTTCCATATTGTTTTAGTATATGTAGATCATGCTTTATCCCTCATATTGACCTTCTCCATTTGAAAGTATCATTACTTCTGAACAGGAAACTTTGTTGTGACACCGTTAAATCAATATTTTTCAATGAGGGAAAGCATGGTGGTGAAGCTACTGGTGAAGCTGTTAGACTGATTGCAAATCTTGTTAAACTTAACAATTGTCAGATGCATCCAGACTCTGTTGAAGTAAGTTGCAGAGCTCCAATATTTGGCTGTTGCATCTCTTTTTTCATCCCAAAAAAATTTACTTGTTTATATCCCAGAAATCTTTTGCATGATAAGTACTTTCTTCCTTTGGAGAAATTTAACTACATACCTTGGAAAACTGAGGTGATAATTGTACTATTCCTTTGTATTGGATAGAATATTCTTGATGAAAGCATGAGCTGTGCGATTGCTCTCTAGTTGAACAGAACTTCCTCAGTTTGCCCTGCCGCCATTTTGGGGCGGTTAGAATTGAATTGCTGTTGACAGTATCATCAAGTTTCTTGTTATGTTGGTTACTAACACCAACTTACAGATGAAAACTTGAACACTTTTAAATGATGAAAATATCATGTGTACTTTTATTAAGCTGCTAACATGCTCAGACAACTTCATTGTTTTAGTAGAGTAAGATGGATATGTTAAAATGTTACATCTCCTGCTATTTCTACATTTGTGATCGACCTTCTTCTAAACTTGTATATTCTTCTCCAGGTTTTTATGTGCTTGTCTTTTGATGAGGATCTCAGTAGGACAGAAGAGTCCGGAAAGGACAAAAATGCTAGAAGTAAGAAAAGTAGGAAGCGTAAGATTTCTGAGGAGACTAAACAACCCCAGGAAACTGACAGAATTAAGAAAAACCGGAAACAGTTGATGTCTGAGATGAGGGAGGAGGTAGTCATTCTATAGCAGAGGCAGTTGACTCCCTGATACTGCTTATTTCATTCCTAGCCACTTACTCGTTAGGATGCCATGCTGTGAACAGGTTGTTTCTGATTATAAAGCAGCCGCTTTCACTCCAGATGTCGCTCAGCATAGGAAAATGCAGTCAGAGACACTAGCTGCAGTGTTTGAGACATACTTTCGTATTTTGAAGCATACAATGCAGTCCATCATGCCCAGGTGAGTTTACTAGCTTTAGCAATGGGAGGAGATGCCACATGCTTGTGCTGCAGGTGCTCTTATGACCTCATGGTGCCATAACTTGAAAATTTCAGTTGGTGAGGAATCATATTCTGTCATAGCTCACAAACAGCCTCTTAACTCCAACCTCAGTGAGAGGTTGTAATGGATTTCTCTCAAGACTGGAATAATTTGCCATTCTGTTAACTCTAAATTCATTAGAACAAGAGGCATAGTTGGCATGCATTTAATGGCAACAGCACTTGTAGCGTTGTGTAATACTCACTTTATCCTTTCAATACTTGCTTCTCATTTGCAGACATGAGGAAAGGTCTGGTTTGTCAGTTGGGAAAAGTGAGACCCACCCACTGCTTGCACCATGTTTGAATGGATTGGGAAAATTCTCGCACCTGATTGACTTAGACTACATTGGTGATCTCATGGATTACCTAAAAAAGCTTGCCTCTGGTGGTGATGGTCCATTTAGGGAATCATTGACTGTTTCTGAACGGCTTAGGTGCTGCATCATTGCTTTCAGATTTATGAAGAACAATCTTGATGCCTTGAATGTGGATTTGCAAAACTTCTTTGTTCAGCTTTACAACATCATATTGGAATATAGGCCTGGAAGGTTAGTACCATTTGCTGGTTGAGCTACGTGATGTGCGTATATTATAAGAGATATTCATTTGGCATTTGAATTGCTCGTCTGATACTGGTGGGTCGTATTATAGCATTAATGTTTCATCTTAAGTTCATATCCTTTGACTTGGTCGAAGCAGGGATCAAGGAGAAGTTTTAGCTGAAGCACTGAAGATCATGCTGTGTGATGATAGGCAGCATGACATGCAGAAGGCTGCAGCCTTTATAAAGCGTTTGGCTACATTCTCCTTGTGCTTTGGATGTGCAGAGTCAATGTCCGGTAATATGGATATCTGTTGTTGCAACATGTCATAGTTCTATTGCGGTTTTTAACTGCCATCATGACAACTTATCCTGTCTTTTATCTTTGATCATTGCAGCCTTGGTCACTTTAAGGCACCTCCTCATGAAGAATGCTAAGTGTAGAATTTTGTTAGAAAATGATGCAGGCGGTGGCTCAGTTTCAGGTTCTATTGCAGTAAGGCCATGCTCCCTAGCATTTTGAATTTGCTACATCTATAGTCTAAACAAATGAATAACATCAAAATAAATTAAACAAAAAAAATGAACATGATTATATTTTCTACTCTTACTCTCATATCTTGGTATTTAATAATCTGGTGTAGAAATATCATCCATTTGCCATGGACCCTAATCAGAGTGGTGCGCTCGCTTCAGTCCTTTGGGAACTCAATCTTCTCTCAAAGCATTATCATCCGGCCATTTCAAGCCTGGCTTCGAGCATTTCCAACTTGAGTCAGAGCCAGGCTCCTCTCTCCAATCTATCTCCTCAGGTGGCATTCACAGAACTGTCGCTTGAGAGGGAATCAGCATTCAATTATGTCAGCAACAACATCAGGAAGTCAATCAACAAGAGGAAGCGGGGAGGATCGCCCGCAGTTCCTGATGCAACAGAACAAGACTCTCTTGACGATGAAGAGGAGGTCAGAAGGAAACTGTCGGAGCATTTCATGCTTGTTCATGACATCAAAGAGAATGAGAGGTTGAGGGCTGAGCTTGATCAGACCATGCTGTCCCTCCAATTATATGATAAGTACAAGAAGGAGCGGCAGCAACAGAAGAAGAGGCGGAATAACAAAGCCCGTTGACCCTGCAGCTAGTTGCAATATTTTTCCAAGTTAGTATTGCAGAGCTTTCCTTTACTAATTTCTACTTCAGTTTTAAAGGTATGGACAGAATCGGGTGGGTGTACCATTTCTGTTCCGATTCAATCAATGTAAGAGCCGCTTCAACCATCCTGGCCCTGATCATATAGAATGTCACAGCATCGGTAAGAGAATCAGCAATGTATTTTCATAGGGAAGTAGTGAATTTATCATTGGTTTTGTCTATTGATGTGAGGGGATATTGCAATCTGATTAAAATTGTATTAAACAACTGTCCGTGGAGGATGGGAATTCAAATAGACTATAATGTATTCCGTTCATAGATTCTCTTCCCCTGCCTCCCTAATTTATCAGTTGGAGCCGTTCTGCCTTTTTCTTCTTTGACAGTTGAATTAAGATTATATTATCTAAAGAGACCAATACAAGAGGGTGTTTCTGGAACATCAGTACTACTTTTATTTGTCTTTGTCTTTGTTGGAGTTTCTGAATATTATCATCTTCTCTTGAATGAGTTAATCCTAATGTGTTCTCTTAGTTGAGGGAAGTGCCCCTAAGCAATTTCTGGATGTTAAATGCGGATATGTTTGATGGAGCTATCACCATGAAACAGGTCCAATAGCCCTCCCCTGCACTTCTCATGTGTATCTTCTTTTTATCTTGTGATTACAAAAACTCTAATGTCCTGGCCCTGTGCCTGATTTGTAGATTGTTCTTGCCAAAGACAATCTCTTCCTTCTTTTTGATTATCATTCTCTTTGGATGGACCGGTGCATTTTTAACGTATGCTCATATATTTGCAAGGAAAGAGTTGGCATTTCTTTCAGAGCTGGTAAGGATTTCCTGATGAAGTATCTGTGTATCTCACTGTACCGAAAAGCAAGAATCTTTGCATTGAAGGAACCTATTTGATTAATAATAAGTTGACTAATTTTCTTTTTTATAATTAGTTTATTTTTGTTTTGATTTCTTACAATGTTCCCAAATTACGTTCCAAATTATATTCTTGTTTGGTGCATCCTTTTCTTTAAGCACATGGGAGTTGGATATGATGTTTGGAAAGTAAAAGGTCTGAGCAGGATGATCGGTGTCAGCCGACAGCAATGTTAGAGGCTAAAATGAAGAGGGCCCTTGTCCTTGTTGAAGTTATTGCAATTGTGACATTCGCAACCTCTTCTACAGTGACTTGGCCAGTAGTTGAAGGATGTCTTTAGCTTCATGGCGGTGGGTTGAATGAAAAGGCACGGGTTGCATTCTAGTATTGAATGCTAACCTAGACTTCTCCCAACACTGCATGCTCTAACATTCAGCTGTGCCTCCTGCATTGATCAGAACCTTGGCATACTGATCCCTCCCTGTCAACGTTTATCAATTCAGTAGAATTGTGCAGGAGGTCTAGCTTGAGTTTCCTGTATAGCTGATATAAGTCATAGTTCATATTTTAGTATTTGATATTGACGTGGTATTTTTAGGTTATGATATCCATTCATCTGTTTACCCTTTTCTTTTATGAGATATTTGGAATCTTTCTAAGAATTCATTACGGTCATGTATTAACCAAAGTAAATTTCAATATGTCCATAATCTGTTGCAGAGCATAGCCTCTTTGTTGATCCATGCTGGATAGATGCTGTTGGTGCACTAACCAACCTCTAGCATAGCATGATATGATATTAGAAGGAAAGCTCTTAGTTCGATTTGTGACACCCACATAAGATCCTGATTTGGTCGAGGCATTCTATTTGTCATTGTCAAAAATCCTTGCTTTTGAGCCTAGGCGCAACAGGCCAGGCACCAGAAGGCATGTGGGCCTTGCCTCCACCAGGCCCAGCACCTGTGCCGTGGCACGCTGTAGGCGAGAGTTTTTACGCATTTTCTGAAGCCCAAAGCCTGTGCTTTCCTAGTGCTTGTTTGTGCTAAAAAGGATCGGTCAATGAATAGGTTTATGGGTTCATGGATCGAACCGTGGTTTGATTGGTCCAACCTCATTATTAATTTATTGTTCATAATAAGAAGACTAAAGAAGAAGAAGAAGAAGAAGAAGAAGAAGAAGAAGAAGAAGAAGATCTGGCGCTTAAGGAAACCCTAACCTGCCAAACTCATTTAGCAGGATTCCATCGATTCCATCCTTCTCCGTTTTCCACCTCCACGTACTCTAGCAGCCCCAGACGTAGCAACGGCCGCAGACACCATTGCGGCACTCTCCGAGAATCTTAGCTGGTGCTGTTTCAACCCAACTCCCCCACCCCAAAACCAAGTCTAATGCACGCCAATTACTCCATCCTGCCTCTCAAGTTCACCATCTCCAACATGCGCCCATCCAGGCTTTGGTCACTCTCTCAAGAAACGCAACTTTGACTGCCTCGTACCCCTTTTCAGCCATCTGCCTCCCAAACAGAACGGTAATAAATTTGAACAACAACGTTTAAAAAATCAGTTCTTACCTGTTTACCAAAAACTAATGCCTCTACTACCATTCCCATTGTTGATGTAATCAACATTGTCTTTCCACTGATGCTCACTGAGCTGTGTTGCTAGGCTTTCAATGCAGCAGAATTACTGAATCAGATTTGTGTTTTCTTTTTCCTTTTTTTTTAACCAAATTTCAAGTGGCCGGTTTGACACGCGGTTCTTATGGGTTCACTGGTTTTGAAAGAATAGGCTAATTTCAATGGGGTCAATCAGGGTCGAAATGTAAATGGAATAATTAAAGAAATCGGATCGGCCGTATAGTTGGTTTTTAGTTGAAAACTGCTTGCCTAGTCGGATTTTTATTGGTGGAACTAAGGAATGCCCCTTCTTTCATGTGCTCTACCGAATTTGCCCTTATATTAAAAAATCAGTAAAAATGATTTTTTAATAAAACACTAATAAAATATTAAAAATATATTCGAGGAGGTTTCAAATTTTTGTGAAAACTCTAAAAAAAAACATTGGAGTTTTGTTGAAAAATATTATAGAATACCTAAATAATTGCAATTTTTAATTATCGATTTATAGGAAATTTTAAAATTATAAATTATAAAAAAAATTACAAATTTTGAGAAATTATAAATATAAGTTATAATTGATAAAATAGTTTTATATCAATATCCATTCTATTAGTATTGAAGCTACAAAACTATATAATGGTAATGATAATTCATTCTCATTTCATTTCATTCCTAAAATTATTTCGATTTGATTCCTACGTACTAAACCGGGCCAGAAACTTATTAGGTAATGGATTTGGTTGATTGTTTTGGGCTTTTGAATTAATGGGTCGGCCTACTATTAGATTTATATAAAATAATAATAAAGATTAAAAATTAGTATAGAAGTCAGAAACATTAGTTTCAATCATAGTTTTTAAACCGGACCGGGTCGACCGGTTTGATCAGGAATAGCCATTCATTCAGTCCGATTTTTAGAATTAATCCAATTACATTATAAATGTAGTCACTTTAATTGAACCGGCTGGTTTTTGATCGGACTAGTGAAAAATCCAATTGAACGGGTGAAAAATCAACCGACTTAAAATTTTTTTAAAAATAAAAATATATTATAATATATTTATTTTATTTTATTTTATTTATATTTATATTTTATGTTAAACTTATGGTAAATATAATTGTTATATTAAGGATTTTTTTTGTTATAAATCAGTATAAAGTTATGATATTATATTAATTTATTAATAATATTATATTACCAATTTAACTCATAAACTTATGCATTGATTGATTTTTAATTCAGTTCGATTTTAAAAATTATAGTTTCAACATTAAGAGTGTCTCAAACGTCAAGGTGTGTATTTTCAACGTCGGAGAATCGTCTCACCTAGTCAACTGATTTTGTTCTACTTTGGTAAGTCGTTATTCCTTTCTTCTTCTTCTTCTTCTTCTTCAATTTTCATGTTTGATCAGTTCAGTGCGACCTCACAGTTTTTCAGTATTTTTGTTCAGTTTCCTTCTTTTTCTTCCTCTTTTTTTCATCTCTTTCTATTGATCAGCTCAGTTTATGTTCCTTGGATCAAATCATGTTAAAGTTTTTTTCTTCTTTATTTTTTTTGGGATTTAGTTGTGATGATTATATTAGTGCATTTTTTTCTACTTAATTTCTGTTTTTTTTAGTTGAATCGTTGATCAAATTAACGCAATTGCTCTTTTATTCAGATCTCCTTTCTTTTGAATATAAATATCTTTTTTTTATTCAATTGTTCTTGTTAAATTTTCCCTTTATTGTCTTCTAAACATTCTGTTGATTGTTGGATAGAGAACTCATTGTGAATCAAATACGAAGTTGTTCTTTTCGCTGCAATTTTCGAGCACTCGTTTGTTGGTCCTTCGGTAAGTCATTCTTCTTGTTTTCTTGTCTTTGTTTTTCTTCTTCTCTTCTTTCTTCTGTTATTTCAAAATTATTTTTAGTTAATGCAGTTCTATCTTCTTTGATCAGTACTCCCTATTTTTATGTTCAAATTTTCTACTGGATCATCACTTTGATTTTTCCCTTCTCTGATCCAGTCACTCGTGTCAGTTCTTCATTTGTTTCCATTGATTTTTGCTTCAGCCTTTTTCCATCTTTTCCTGTACAGATTTTTTTTGTTCAATTTCCTAGTTCAATAGTTTTGTTAATTTCTTTTCGTTTATCTTCTTGTTTCCCTTGAGTCTGTCATCTTTAAGCTCCTTGTCCCTTTTGTTATTCTAGTTAAAATAAAGGAAGCTCTATGGAAGGTGGTATTGAGAGTGCAGCAGCAACTCTTGGTCTCAATAAGAATTCCCAGCTTGGACATTTGACATTCCACAGAATTCAAAGGATGTAAGTGCTGTGACATGAACATTTTGAGGGAGAGTTACAAATGTGGTGTGATTTTGGTCAACACCACTTAGACCAATTAATTGGGGGCATAACAAGCCAAACTTTCCTATGATTAACCCCATAAAAATTTCCTACTGATACTGTCTCTTTTGTCCGTAACTCTCTTCTTGGAAGCTGGAACAGTGACTTTGTGTAGTTTGGAGTGTTGGCAATCACTGAGTTTACATACGTGACTCGGCCATCCCAAGAAAGACATTTTGACTTTCATGGGGCTAATATGTTCCGCAGATTATCAATGAGGTATTTTAATAGGAATCAAATTTCCTTATGGGAATGAAAACAGGGTTTCACAAATATTTTGAGTCAGCTTTTATTTTTTGAAAAGTGAATGCCATATTTATTTATACTTATCTTCTAACCACTCTGATAGCATAATTTATCAAGAATATATTTACAATTTTTTACATTATTTCTCATGGATTAGAAAGTCGAATACCTTTTATTTTTCTGTCTTTAAAAGCATTACAGATAGGACTTCCATCGAGAGGATGAAGAGGTACGGTGATGAGGAGTCACCTTATCTTAAACCTCCATGCTGATGCTTTTGAAGATACCATCAATGCTAGCTACCATTTATTAAAACCGAGAAAGTAGGCGAGAAGACGCATTCTTTTTATCCAACCTATAAACTTTGCATGAAAACCCAGAAGATGAAGGATTTGGTAGATAAAGTTCCACCCTAATCTATCAAAATCACTTTTTATTCCCACCAAACCTTTACAAGCCCTAGATTTTTTCATAGCCTGAATGATTTCTCAAACACGTAAAGACTTATCTAAATTGATTGTAAAATGAGATTGTTTTATTTGGCTAGCACCTTAGACTGCAAGAAATTAAAGTATATAAAAATATAAAAACACATATTAGAAAATAAGAGGTCGTGATATTATTTTCCAATTATACCCATCACTTTGTTATCCTCCCTTTTCCATTTTCATCAGCATCGCTACTGCTCTTCAATCCCCTCCACTATCTTCCTGATCGGAGGGAAACTTGGAAAATGGAAAAGTTTCTCACTTTGTTAATGGCGTCGCTTGTCTTACTTAAAGCTTCAAACCTTCCTTCATTTAGATGTGGCTTCCCGAACATGTGTCCCGTGACACCCAGAAGACCCTCTTCGAAGCCCTCGCTCGGTTTCTATCTGACGACGCCTCCGATTTCTTAGTTTCTCCATTGTCAAAAGCCTCACCCCTAACCCCTTCTCGCCCCTCTTGACCTCTCACACAGCACAACTTTGCACTCGAAGATGGCTCATCGACCCTCCAATCAATCACGAAGCCTGTGATCTCTATCTATACATCTCTCTCTCTCTCTCTCTCTCTCTCTCTCTCAGCTAAATAAAAAAGGTTAATTAACACTTGGAACATTAGGAGCAGCAGGTGTAGAAGAAGAGGAATTGAGAATGACGAGGTTGAGAAAGAAAAAGGGTAATATGGATATCTGTTGTTGCAACACGTCATAGGTCTATTGCAGTTTTTAAATGCTGTCGTGATAACTTGTCCTGTCTTTATCTTTGATCATTGCAGCCTTGGTCACTTTAAGGCACCTCCTTGTGAAGAATGCTGAGTGTAGAATTTTTCTAGAAAATGATGAAGGCGGTGGCTCAGTTTCAGGTTTTATTGCAGTAAGGCCATGCTCCCTAGGTTTTTGAATTTGCTACTTCTATAGTCTAAAGAAATGAATAACATCAATATAAATTAAACCAAAAAAAAAACAAATGAACGGGATTATGTTTTCTACTCTTACTTACTCTCATATCTTGGTATTTAATAATCTGGTGCATGTAGAAATATCATCCATTTGCCATGGACCCTAATCAGAGTGGTGCGCTCGCTTCAGTCCTTTGGGAACTCAATCTTCTCTCAAAGCATTATCATCCGGCCATTTCAAGCCTGGCTTCGAGCATTTCTAACTTGACTCACAGCCAACCTCCTCTCTCCAATCTATCTCCTCAGGTGGCATTCATGGAACTGTCGCTTGAGAGGGAATCAGCATTCAATTATGTCGATTGATCACCAGCTGCTCTGCATAAGGAAACAATCAATCCTTTCCATGTTGGTGTCAGCGATCCTTATCCTGTGAGCACCGATCCTGTGCTCCACAACATCCCACGCACCTTATGTGAGTAGTTGCACTCCACGCCCTTGATCATTGGGTCCTACATGATCAAGACTCCATTTGCGTGTCTGCATCTCCACTCGTCCACTGTGCACCGTCGTTGACTAGCAACAAATGGCTCCTTTGATCGACCTCGGCATGAAGTGATCAAGCGCCTCTTGATCACTTTCTGCTCATGCCTTAGTGTTCCTGGGCTATCTTTAGCAATCATCTACCCTGCATTGGTCGACCAGTATTGACCCCAAGGCCACGGCACTTGCCTTTCGTCCACCAAGTCCTTACTCCGCACCGCTCTGTTTGGTTGCTTGAGCAAGTCTATTGTCTAGCTTAGCCTCCTGACCACAACCTTTTCTCCACGTGCCCTGCATTAGCACATATGCGCTCCCGCAGTCATAAGGTATAACTTGTGGTACGCATTACTCCGGCTCATAGCTCATGGCTGTAACACCATACATCCTACATGATGAAAGTAAATATTAAACTTTGCTCCCATCATATCCATCCAACTATTGTAAAAGACAACACTTTTGGCCAAATAGTTTCACAAGGAAAATAACTATGCAAACAATGTGATATTAAAAAGGGACTACTTGAAGTAAGACCAAATCCTTCGGTCGTACTTAAATCAACCTCTGAAAGTGATATTGCCTTCTACTGACATTGAACTATCAATATGATCAAAACTTGTATAAAGAAAAACGATTGCCTTTTCTCTGCTTTTTTGTAGTAGCATTTTTATCAAACTTGATCTCACCTATGAAAAAAAGGCAACCTTTTTACACAACTTTTTAGTATCATCATGATTTTAGGGTCGCCACTGCCCTTAATTTGCTGATGTCTTCAATGACCCTGATCATTTGTGTTAGCTGGGGTGAGATTGAGGGGGACAAAGAGTGAGGAGTGAGAGTGAGTGGGGTAATTACAAAACACTCGTTCACATTCTAGTCAAACAATTAACCTTTATCTTCTTCTATTTTATGCCCACATAAGCAAAAATAATGTCACATAAACTATTTAATGGTAGTTTTTAAACGGCTTTAAGCATTGTCACAATATGGGGAAAAATACAAAGCCATGTTAATTTAAGCGATTAACGAAATTTGTAACAATATAGGGAAAACTTGAGAACACGTGTTTTTTAAGTGATTTGCCCAAATTTATAATTATATTTTAGCTAAATTTTATGTATAATTACTGTACTTTCTAATAATGTTATTTATTTCTTACATTAAATTTATTTTGTTAGATTTTATTTGTTTAGTTTTTACACGACTAAAGGTTATAATGTCTTGTTTAGTTATACAATAGAGTGGAGTGAAGTGCAATGCAATGCAATGGATTTAATTTACTAGATCCAATAGTTTTAAGAAAATTAACATTTTATATATTAATTTTGAAATGGAAAGTAGTAATTTTAATATTAATTTGATAAAATTAGTGAAATAAATATTTATGAATTGTTTGAAAGAGTGGTCACTCCATCTATTTCAATAAAAATTTTCATTATAATAAAATGTAATCATTAATTTTCAACAATACAACCACATAAAAATGTAAAATAAAAAAGTAAGATTCTCCTCTATATCTATACTTTTTAAGCAAATACATGAGGTAATTGATCTCATTTTTTGTCCTACCAAAACTGTCCTTAACGAATATTAATTTAACTAATGAACAAAAATAAGATTTAAGGATAAAATGGTAAAACTACTCTTAAAATCATAAAAACAACTTAAAAATTGTAACTAATTATATATTTATTTATTTTTTATTTTTCCTAACTCAAATGATTTATTCTAATATAAAAATCAATCAATTTATACAATTAAATTGAAAATTTCAACTTCATCAGATTTGCTTTTACAAAAAAATTATATTTGATTACTTTAATTATGCTCAAATCAACATATATAATTAATTTCATGGAAATGAATGTAATATTGTAATACATCTAATTTTATTTTATTTTATTTTATTTTATCCATTCATATCTATCAACTATAATTTTATTTATAATAAAAAAATTATAATTTTATTTATTTATAATTGTGAAGAAGAAACAAAGGAAATAGCAGAATGACCATGGGCCCAACTTGTTGCCGTGTCGAGTTTTGATTTTATAAATAAAAATAATAAATCTTGAAAGTCTTGACTTTATCCGACTATTTGGGTCTCCTTATCGAACTAGTTTCGTATGTCATGCCCGGCTGTATGAAACCCTAAGCCGTCACTTCTTCTCTCCTCAACCCGAGCCCTCTATCCCTTCTCTCCCAATGTCTCTGCGTCCGTTCTGTCTCCGATTCTCGTTTTCTGCTCTGTCCAGAACGAAGGGCAGAAGGTAGAGGCTTCACTTCGTTGCCTGCTCTCCATAGTCCGCCATCACTCCTTGTTACCACGCCTTAACCGGTCTCTCTCTTTCTTCCCATTTTCCTTTCGTCATTTCGTTCGCTTGGTTTGTTTAGTTGTTGCCCGGGTGTACTTTAACTGCTTGCGTTAGCTGAGTACCTGGAGTTCTAGATATTTATTCTCTGCTTGTGCAAGCTGACTTGCACTCCCTAATATTGATTTGCTCTTTGTTTGTTAAGACGAAAGGATGACACTTACTGTTCGACGAAATGCCCGAGTGGACACTGCATGTTATGAGCTTGTAGGTCCTTCGGCGTTGTGTTTGAATGTTAGTGCTTTTGCTGAGATGATCTTGCGATTTCGTTTGATAGAATGGTCTTCTCACACTATTTTTCAGTTCTTATTTTGTGCCTAAAAACACACATATTTACAGAAGAAACCGCAATCAGATGAAGTATTACAAATTATGGTGTTTCCAAAACATCAGTACTATTTTTATTTGCCTGTCTTTGCTGGAGATTCTGAGTATTACCATCTGCTACTGAATGAGTTAATCCTAACGTGTTCTCTTTGCGTAAAGAGGTGCTCCCAAGTGCTTGTGAATGTTAAATGTGAATGTCTGATGGGGCTATCATCATTTGTTATTTTTGTTTTGCATAATCAGTTGTAATTCTTGTTATCAGATTATTAGAAAAGTGAGCCCTTTGTTCAGCTAATGTTGTTGTCTTATTATTATTATTATTTTTATCTACTTTGGTTTTATCATTTTCCATATAAAATTTGTAGACAAGTAAATGCACCAAAAATTAAAGGATGAATCCACCTATCTCTTTTGGAGGATGAATGCATTTACATTAGTTTTTTGTTTGGTGTTTCGAGCGAAGAGCTTTTTGTTGCATTTTTTTGGTTTAAGTAGGCTGAAGTCCCAAAAAAGAAGCCGAGCAAATCTCTCTATGCAAAATCAATATTAGCTTTGTTGGGAAATTAAACATTAAATAATTATCATATCTAGCTATCTTCTTATACTTTTAATTTTGCTAGTTTATGGATACGGTGAGGTTTTGGATCCTATAATTGAATATTTCATTCCTATGGTTTAATTTTATATGAAAATATTTTCCTCCACAGGAATTTGTGTAATTTCTTATTCTTCTTTTTTTTCTCCCGTAAGTGTTATCATTTTAATTTTAGGATCATATGGACAATATAATTTTATGCATGATAGTTAAAAAATGGTACTGCTGTGTTTCTTTTTCGGTTGTTCAATTTAAGAATGAGAAAGATTTACATGCATTTTTTCTTTCATTATTTTTCACATGATTGAATTCTTCTTACAAAATGACTTTATCATTGTAAAATTGTATTCTTCTGCTGGGATTATTGTATTATCTGTCCATGTTTTTATTTCTTTTAGTGTGTCCTACATTTGCATCAATATTTGAACTTGATATGCACATAGTGCTCATTCTTTGAATTGGAAACTACTCATGAATCTTTGTGGTTTTGTCCTGTATGGATGCTAGTTCTCATCATCAGAAAGTACTAATTTGTTCTTTTGCTAAACTTAATTAATTTTTTTTAGAATTTGCTTTATATTGCCATAGCATAAGGAAAACATTGTTTTCTACGCAATAAATTACATGTGTAAATCACCTAAATAGGAGCCTGTATATTTCTTTCAGGTCAATCTTGAATATTGCCTGATGTTATTGAAAGTGCTGCTTATTTACAATTTATCCTATTGCCTTGGCATTATTCATTCATCTACCCTGTTGTGTTGCCTTCAAATGCACTCAGCACATTCCATTACTTATTCATTTACCATTTTACAAGCACAGAGCACTACATATATATTTGATCATTCTTACAGATCCATTGCTATACTTAGCATGGTATTTTTCTCCCTTATTTGTTGAACAGCCAGAGTTTTTTCCTAAATTTATAGAACCTCAAAATTTCCAAAATCATATTAGTATTAAAATTGATTTATTTAAGTTTCACTTGAATTGTATACCAGGAAATTCTTATTGATTTTGATTCATTCATTCTTAAGGATCCATTTCCATACTTAGCATGGTATTTTTCTCCCTTGTTTGTTGAACCACAGCCAGTAGCTTTCCTTAACTTATAGAACCTCAAAATTTCCAAAAAAACATTTTAGTATTTGATTGATTTAAATTTCACTTGTACTGTATACCTGGCAATTCTTACTGATTTTGACCTCCATTTCAATTTCTATGAAAGTATTTTAATATAAATTTCATTTCTTTGTCTTTCTATTTTTAATGGACATAATTGAATTGAACAATTGTTATTGAATTGCATTTTTCCAAATTACTGAATTCCTAAAGAATCAAGTTTTCAAAATTTTGGTTGTCAAATCTCATTTCTGATGCATTGTCAAATGCTTCATCTTCGACATTATGAAAAATAACCTACATCTTTTAATATTATGTATATCCTGGAGGAGGCTAGAGAGTCTCAGAAAATGGTGAAGGACAGGAACGAGGCTGTTCCCAGTCAGGACATTGATGAGGTACATTTTCTAAATTCCTCTCGGTTCCCCCTTGTCCCTTGGTTTGGAGTAATAGTCATAGTTTATTGAAACCATGTTTTGCACATAATTTGAGTGAACTAATGGTGGGGTCTACTTGTGCTGTGCAGTTCTAGTGCACATGCATCTTTAGTGACATTTTGTGATGATTCGTTAGGTTTATTTGGTCATTAATGGTCATCAAATGTTGATAATGGGCTTACACATAAAATGACTAAAGTTGATGTGGCAATTATTTGTTCACTTCACATTCTTTTATGGGATTTGGGCTTCCTTGTTTCTGTTTTTGGGTTTTTGTTTTTTTGGGGGGTGCGAGGGCGGGGGGGTGTGGGTGGTGGAATGGGGGCAAGGGGTGATGGGTGTTGGTTTGTGCTAGGTTTTGAATATCTTGGATGGAGTCAGAACCTTATGGGACTTAAATAAACATAGTGGTAGCTACTCCAAGGTATTGTTTGATTGGACTTATGACTAAGCTCTAGTTAAGTATGCTAATAAATGCTTAATTAATTAGATAAACCTTGCTTTTAGTGGAAAAAGAAGAAACAAAGAAAATGGCACATTGATATGTGGCCTTAGGCACATTGGACTAATTCTTTTGCAAAACTGTTGCCAACAAACAAGTCCAAGAGCCATCCCCTGCACGTCTCCTGTGTACCTTCTATATACCTTTGGATTCTAAAAATCCTAATATCCTGGCCCCTGGCCTAGTTTGTAGATTGTACTTGCCAAAGATGATCTCTTGATTCTTATTAGTTACCAATCCTTTTGGATTGACTATTGCTTTTGTAACATGTATTCATATATTTGCAGGGAAAGAGTTGGCATTTCTATTGGAGCTGGTAAGGATATCCTTAGGTTAGTATCTTGGTCTCTCATTGTATTAAAAGCAAGAATCTTTTTGATTGAAGGAACATATTTGATTAACGATAAGTTGCTTAGTGGTCTTTTTGATAAATTGTTGATGTGTGTCTTGATTTCTTACAAAGTTCTCAAATTTTACTCTTGTTTGGTACATACTTTTTTTGAGCACATGGGAGTTGGATATGATGTTTGGAAAGTAAAAGGTCTGAGCAGGATCATTGGTGTCAGCTGACAGTAATGTTAGAGGCTAAAATGAAGAGGGCCCTTGTCCTTGTTGAAGTTATTGCAATTTTGACATTCGCAACCTCTTCTATAGTGACTTGGCCAGTAGTTGAAGGACATCTTTAGCTCCATGGCAGTGGGTTGAATGAAAAGGCATGGGTTGCATTCTAGTATCGAATGCTAACCTAGACTTCTCCTGACATTGCTCCCTCTAACATTCAACTGTGCCTCCTGCATTGATCAGAGCCTTGGGATACTGATCCTTCCCTATCCTGTCTGGTAATTCACTAGAATTGTTTCGTTGTAGCTTGATTTTCTTATATAGCCGATATAATTTGCGGGTTCATATTGTAGTATCTGTTATTGAGGCGGTATTTTTATGCTATGATATTCATTAATATGTTTACTTATTTTGATGAAATCTATTTACTTGGTTTTGGGATCTTCCTAACAAATCATATAGTGATGTATTAATGAATGTAAGATTCAAGATATCTGCAGATTGTTGCAGGTCATAGCCTTTTGTTGAACCATGCTAGAGAGATTCTTTTGGTGCACTAACATCTAGCTGATAGCGTCTGTTAGTGCAGGCTGAGAACAGGAGTTTCGGGGGAAGCAAGGAAACTGAAATTCTTATGCACCCCTTCTCAAGGGTTGATGGTTCCTTTATACAAGCGCAGGGTAGTTAATTCTGTTATTCCTGCTAACTATTCAACTGAATTAACAACCCATTATGTACTTATTACAATGGAAGTCCTTCTAACCAATTCCACAACCCACCCCTTCCTCTATTCTTTATTACAATTGAATTCCTTGACCTGTATCAATTCTCCCCCCCTTTTGAAGAAGCCTTGTCCTCAAGGGTTTGATCAGGGAAGTGGAGTCGTAGGTCGTGGAGGAATTCCCAAGAGGCACTTTCGGGTGATGAGTCGGACTAGTGGACGAGGACCTTGGTGGCAGCAACTTTGCCCCTCTTTACCATTCGGCAATCTAAGATGGTCAACGGAACAGGCGGTGTGTTCGGCCCGAGATGATCTGGAATGTGGGCAACCTGATGAGGTGGTGCAGAAGCCTTCTTAAGTAGGGAGATGTGGAAGATGGGATGAATTTGGGCGGAGGGTGGTAATGCCAATTTGTAAGCGACTGGTCCAATTTTGCCAATGATGAGGAAGGGCCCATAATATTTGGCAGCCAATTTATGGTGCCATCTGAGTTGAACAGAATGCTGGCGGTAGTGGTGAAGCCTTAAGTAGACCCAATCACCTTCAGCAAATGACTTGTCAGTTCATTTTTTGTTGGCCTGTGCCTTCATCCTACTTTGAGCTTGCTGAAGTTGGAAGCGTAACTCAGTTATTATGGCTTCTCTATCCAAGTATTGTCGGTCGACTGCCTCTATTGGGGAATCCCCTGGAATGTAAGGGATATGAGGGGGAGGAGGGACACCATAGAGAGCTTCATATGGTGTTCATCGAATAGGGGTGTGGTAGGATGTATTATGCCACCATTTGGTCATCGGAAGCCACTTGTGCCATTGAGTGGGATGCTGGTTGGTGGTGTAATGTAAGTAGCACTCAAGGCTTCGGTTGACCGCCTCAGTTTGGTTGTCCGTTTGTGGGTGGTAGGTGGATGACATTTTGAGGGAGACACCCTAAACTCGAAAAAACTCTTGCCAAAAGGAGCTCATGAAAAGGGGATCTTGATCACTAACTATGCTATGCGGGCTGCCATGGAGTTTGTAAACATTGTCCATGAAAACTCGAGCTACTTGGGCAGTCGTGTAAGGGTGGTTAAGCCCCATGAAGTGACCATATTTGGTAAGTCTATCTACGACTACCAGGATGGTGTCCTTCCCCTCCGATCGCGGAAGACCCTCTATAAAATTCATACTGATTTCCCGGAAGGCTTGGCTTGGTATGGGCAGGGGTTGTAACAATCTAGCAGAAGTAGCAATTTCGGTCTTATGGCGAAGGCAGGTGTCGTAATTTCGAACGTAGTTCTTGACTTGTTTTTGCAGCCCCTTCTAGTAGAATTGAGAGCGAATTCGTTGGAGGGTGGCGTGCATTCCGGAGTGACCCCCACCCCCCTGACTCCATCATGATGTAATTGGATGATTAGTTGTTGTAGGTTTGGATCAGAACCCACTACCAATCGGCCCTTCCTATGCAATTGCTAGTTTTGCCAAGAGAATTGTTGAAGACCCGTATAACCCTATTCTATCATATGGATAACACGTTGTAAGGACCCATCTTTTTGCCAACTATCTTGGATCCGGTCATAGAAGTCAGTTTGAACAAGGGAAAGAGAGAACAAGTGCAGCTCTTTATTGGTCACCTGTGAGAGAGCGTTTGCCATCACATTATCGTTCCCCTAGCGATAGTGTATTCCATAATCGTACCCTAATAGCTTGGTGAGCCAGACAGGTTGGCGGGGGGTATGAAGTCGCTACTCTAGCAAGTATTTTAGACTTCGGTGGTCAATGTGGATGATGAAAGGCTTGACCCGCAAGTAGTGATCCCATTTCTTGACAGCGAGCAAAATAGCAAGTAGCTCTTTCTCATATGCGGATAGTCCCTTATGTCGATCAGCAAATGGCTTGCTAATATAAGCAATTGGGTAGCCTCCCTGTGTTAGAACCGCGCCCATGCCTAAGCCTAATGCGTCAGCCTCAATTTTGAAGGGCTGTGAGAAGTCTAGAAGCGCCAGCACAGGGGCAATGGTCAGAGCCTCTTTCAACTGTTGGAACGTTTGAGCGGCCTGCTCTGTCCATGCGAAGGAATCCTTATTGAGGAGGTCAATTAGGGGTCTACTGATGGATCCATAATTCTTCACAAAGTGGCGGTAGTAACTAGTGAGACCGAGGAATCCTCGAAGTTGTATAATGGTACTCAGGTAGGCCAGTTTATTACTGCTTGCACCTTCAGTGGGTCTGTCCGCACTCCTTGCGCTGAGACCAAATGTCCCAAGTATTCCACCTGACGAACCTCGAAAATGCACTTAGATCTTTTAGCATAGAGCTGATTTTCTCGTAGTAGTGTGAAGGTGGTTTGTAGATGCTCCACGTGCTGTGCCAGATCCCTGCTGTAAACTAGAATATTGTCAAAGAAGACAAGAATAAATTTGCACAAATGGGGCTTAAAAACAGAGTTCATCAAGCCTTGGAAGGTTGCCAGAGCATTGGTGAGGTCAAATGGCATAACGAGGAACTTGTAGTGACCCTCATGGGTACGGAAGGCCATTTTGTAGACATCCTCATTTACCATCCGTATCTAGTGATAACCAGCTTGCAAGTCCAATTTGGAGAAGATGGTTGACTCGTCGAGCAGATCCTCAATGATGGGGATGGGAAATTTGTCTTTGATGGTGCAGTCATTGAGGCTTTGATAGTCGATACTCATACGCCATGTCCCATCCTTTTTCTTGACCAAGATTATTGGTGAGGCATAGGGGCTTTTGCTGTGCTGAATGAGCCCAGAATGTAGCATCTCCTGCACCATCTGTTTGATAACATCCTTTTGTGCATAAGGGTATCGGTAGGGTCATATATTGATGGGTGGTACCCCGGCTTGCAAGATGATCCTGTGGTCTTGCTCACGGTGTGGCAGCAACTGCTTGGGTTCGGCAAAGACATCCTGGAATTCCACAAGGACACTGTTAATGGCCGAGGTGTTTGCAACCCTACTGTTAGGCCCTTCCTAAGGTCCCCTAGCTCCATTTATTGCCCACAGATGCAGTACTGCTAATTGTTTGGGTCTGCTTAGTAACTGCACCATTTATTGATGTTTTATGAGCTTAATATCCTTCCGTGAGTTGCCCACCAAGCTGTGTTCCCTTTCGTGGCTATGGAAGGTCATTTGTAACTGTCCGAAATTCCAGAGGATATACCCCAAGGTTCAAAGCTACTGTGTGCCCAAAATCATGTCGTAACTCTCCAAGGAGATGAGCATCACGTCCGTGGAACATTCTTGCCCCTACATACGCCATACGAAATTTTTACAAATTGAGCCACAAGTCAACTAACCTCCATTGGTTGTCATTACTTGAATTGGGGGAATGGTTGTGACGAGGTATCCCAGTCGCTTCCCAAGGCTTAGGGTGAGGAAATTATGAGTACTTCGTGAATCAATGAGGATTTGTAGTGCTTTCCTTCCCACGAAGTCCGTTACCTTCATTGTGTGGTAGCTGGGGCCACCATCTAGTGCGTGAACCGAGATCTCCGGTTCGCCTCCCCATTGTCCTCATCCTCCCCATCACTGTCCCCCACGCGGATAGAGAATGCCTGCCTCTTATGACACCAGTGGCCTGGTGAGAACTTCTCATCACACCAAAAGCACAACCCCTTTCATCTTCGGTCCTCATATTTTGCATTTGAGAGAGTCTTGGTTGACTTGCTCGCCCCAACCCCTTTTTGTTTATTGACTGCTGTTGTGGAGATCGAGCTTAGGTCCTTGAAGTCATCCTTAGTTATTGATTGTCTGGGGGTATCTTCATAAGCTGGCCTAGTCGATGAGCTTCGGGCCCTGAGAGGACCTGCACGAGAGGTGGTTACGGAGTTATCTTGCATGCGCTTGATCGCTTTACAGTTGCCTTCCTGCAATTTGGCTAGTCGGTAGGCCTCATGGATAGTTTGCGACCCAAGCATTCTGACGTGGTGCTGGATCTCTTCCTTTAATCCCTTCAAGAAGAAGCTAACAGCCACGTCTTCAGAGACCTCAATCTTGGTTAGCAACCCGTCGAAGGTGTCAACGTAGTTGGAGAGTGTACTGACTTGCGTTACGTTCTTCAGATCCCCCCAAGGGTCTTCATATCCCTTGGTGCTAAATTGTGCATTCATGGTTGCTGCATAATCCTTCCATGCTACCAAGGCTGCCAAATTTCCCTTGGTTTTCATATACATCTGATGCCATTGTAGAGCTTGGCCCTCTGAGTGTATGGCTACAATGCAGACCTTCGCCATTTCTGGGGTGGTGTCGAATTCAAAAAATTGTTGGCACTTGTACAGCCACCCATCAAAATTCAAGCCATTGAATCGAGGGAACTCCACCCTTCCTACTCGGCCTACTGGAAAGTAGGAGTCTGAGGTGGGAGTGCGGGAATGTCCCTAACCCCCAGTCTCGCCAGCAGCACTCCGATGCAGTCCTCCTTGCTGCATCCCCTGGTTCTGTAGGAGGTTCATCACCTCATCGAATCATCTTTCCATCTTTTCAAACCGGGCTTGCATTTCTTCCATTCTCCGATCACGTTCACGCGACAAGGCCTCGAACTTCCTATTTTCTTGCGCCGCTCATGTCTCTGCCATTGTGACCCACAGCCAAGGAAGGTATGGCTCTGATACTAGTTGATAGCGTCTGTTAGTGCAGGCTGAGGACAGAAGGAGTTTCAAGGGAAGAAAGGAAACTGAAATTCTTATTCACCCCTTCTCAAGGGTTGATGGTTCCTTTATACAAGTGCATGGCAATTAATTATGTTATTCCTACTAACTATTCAACTGAATTAACAACCTACTATGTACTTATTACAATGGAAGTCCTTCTTCTAACCAATTCCACAACAACCCACCCCTTTCTCTATTCTTTATTACAATTGAATCCCTTGACTTGTATCACTAGCTTAGCTTGATATGGGTATTAGGAGAAAAGTTCTGGATTTGATAACACCGAACACCCCTGGTTTGGTCTAATTGTCCCATTAGTCCCTTTATCATGGTGTTTATTGTGCTGTCCGCACTTGTCAATCCAGCCTGCATGTTAGACGATGTGTTTTAAAGCATGGTAGTACATGGTTGGTTCTGTATTCTTTAAGCTTAAGTTGTTATGTTAATGGTAGTAGCTAAAATTACTTACAAATTGTAATATGATATGACTGCCCTGGCGTTCAATTATCTCTCGAGCTTAGCTTGAAATCTCCAGTCTGGTGTACAGGAAACCAATGGCGAGTTCCATCCTGCCAGCCGAATAAGGATAGAAAATGCATTCAAACACCCAACCTATTTATCCTTTTAGGAGGTTGATATTTCTGGAGAGGGCTCCACGCATGACATTCCTTATTGCAGCCTTACCATAGGCAAGCATTACGATCCCTTGCTAGTTTCTTGCTGGTTACGCTGATTCAACTTGCATATAATTAATATTGGTTAATTCCCTGCCGTGACCCGCGACTAGTGACGGGTCAAATCTAAGAGACCTGCAACCTGCCCTGAGACGCCCTGTCGAAGAGTTGTTTTTACCTTTAAAATAAAGATAAATCACACAATAAATATTCCATAATATTCTCCAATACAAATATTTTCAATCTAGGAAAAAAAATAAGTTTAAGGTTCACATAAATTCATATCCAAAATGAAGGGTCTACAATAATTTTAGGGCGATTTTTCTTTTAAAAAAATTATCATGCTATCAAGTTGGCCTAGGTCAATAATGTCCTGGCCTAATACACTAGATAAAATTATTTGGCCTTGTCAGCCAGACTCAATAACTTCCAGCCCCGATGATGCTCGGATCAAGCATGGTGTTGTCGTCGAGCCGGGCTAACATTGCCGCCTTCATGCATGGTCTCCTGACAGATTACTACTAGATTGACAAGAATTTAATATAATAAGATGCATATTATATAATCAACTTAAAATACTACCCGCCCCAACCTTATCTTCCGATTTAGTGTTTAACCAATTTTGCTCATACCTCAGAGCCTCGACAATGCTTGGCCGAAGCTTGCTATGGCGGCGACTGATAATTCCTACACCTGTACTAAAACTCGACTCCAAAATAAATGTTGAAATGGGAATGGTTAGGATGTATCTTGGTTAATGCGGAAGCAAGATACGATATTTACACTTGTTCATGTTCCACCAATTTAAGACATTGAAATTATCTGGATCGAATGAGTTATCCTTCTTTCAAGTAGACATCAGGCTCTGGTCTCATCGGTTTCATTTTCTTAGAAGAATATGTCTCGTATTTGCTAAGATAGTTGGGGGGTTGTTGCAAACATTAAAGCATGAAATTCCTCTTATTGTTTCAAGCCGAGAGTCATCCCAAGTCAGTGAAGACTCGCCACTGCCAAGGAGAGAGAATTCGAGGAGATTCTGGTACCCTGGGTTCCATTGATCACCAGGCAAGGAAAGACGAATGTTACACTAATTTCCCTTTTTGTAGCTAGGGGCTCTTTAGCTCATAGTCCGATGATCGTCGTAATGTCGAACTTTTCTTGTTTTTGATTGAGGATGTGTGTTGCTTACAAAACTTGTACTCAAGGCGTTTGTATGGCTCGATCGTCCGTCAAATTGATTAGGATTAGGATTATTCAATAGCGATCACAAAAGTGGAATTTACTTGTATGCCGAAGTTAGTATATATAGTCCAAAGTTCACCGACATTGAGTTGTGAGGTAATTCTTGAAAATTGTTTTCTCGCTCGTTTTCTTTCTTCCTTGTTTTCTTAAGAATCATTGTAAGTTTTGATTGTTGGAATCAGTTTGGCTTGCTTTAAGATATTGAGAACCCATGTTTAGTTACATAAAATCCTCACGAGAGCAACTCTTTCTCTTGCTCCACTACCTTTCACAATACGTACACTTATGTGTATATTTTTTGTCCTTACGCATTAGCAACACAAGTGTACATATCATGAAAAGCAATGAAAGCGGAATAAGAGCCGTTTCCATAGTGATTTTATGTCACCTAGCACGAGTTCTTAACAATTAAACCAAACCAAACCGGTGCACTAGTCAAGAGTTCCAAAAGAAAACAATAAAAGGAACATAAACAATTGCATGTAAACACTCGATATAATGGAAGATTAGGGTTTTTTTTATTTCACCTGATTTTAGTCTAAGTCCGATGTTCTTCCTAAAGTAATCATTTGAACACTTGTTATGCTGGAGTTCTAAATATACTTGGTCTACCTCTAGATGAACCATAGATTTGTGAGGGTATTTATGGGTTCAATGATGATAAATTCCTCATTATATATATATATATATATAAAAGAAGAAAACTTATGCTAAACTTGCTTATATACTAACAATTAAATATATAAAAAAATGAACACTTTTCAATGGATACCCAGAACTTGTATAATATTCGTCCCATGTAAGGTCCGTTTATATATATAACATGGTAAGGTTTTATGCCAAAATTTTGGAGCTATTGTTGACTCGGCTAAGGAGTCTTGGGTTATATTAGATGATATGAATGAGACTACTAGTTTGCAAGGTAAATTGGGTGGTTCATCAGTAGCCAATTCTTCAAGAAATTTCCCAAGTAAATTTATTGAACATACTGGCACAATAGAGCTAGTATATTCTGGCAACCCATATACTTGGTGCAATAATAGATTTAGAGGTCAATTTATCAAAAAGAGATTAGACCAAGCTGTAGTGAAAAAAGAATGCTTATTCCAATTTCCAAGTGTGCAAGTTAGACACTTAACCATTAATAACTCATATCATAGGCCAATCTTGCTTGATCCATGGGTTCAAAATGTGAAAGCAAATAAACCGTTTTTAGTTCTATGCAGCCGCCTAGTTAAGAGAGCCCTCCTGCAAGCACACAATTAAAACAACATGGAGCGATAATATCAATGGTTCCTTTCGACTCTCTTCAAGGATAAAACTAACAGAAAAATGCATTGAAAGACTGGAGTAATAAACACTTCAATCAGCTTGATAAAAAAAAATTGAGGAGAATTTGGAAACAAATTGATCGATTGAAAAAAGAAAATGAACCCAATTCTGATCTTGATGGGTTATTACTTAGGCAGGAAAACAACGATCGCAAGAGAAATGGGTTAAGGAAGGGGATCAAAATACGAAATTCTTTCATCACTCAACCTTAATTAGAAGACAGTAAAACACCATTAGGAGCATTAAGCTTGACAACAACACATGGGTCAACGACAACGATGGAATCGATGATTACTTCGTTAGTAATTTCCAAGAATTATTCACCTCTACCAACCCGCAAATTCCTCAAGACTTGGAAAACTTAATTCCTTCCTTAATTTCTGATCAAGAAAATAATTCATTAATAAAAATTCCTGATGTAGATGAAATTAAAGCCACACTATTCAGCATGTCTGATTTAAAGGCACCGGGCCCTCATGATATGCTCACACTCTTTTTTTAAGAAAAATTGGGACACAGTGAATAAAACATTTGCAGAGGCTATACGACATTTCTTCCTAACTGGTAATCTTCTTAGGTAATTGAATTCCACCTTTATCTGTCTAATTCCAAAAATTCAGGGAGCTAACACTTTAAAATATTTTAGACCTATAAGCCTAACCAATGTATGCTATAAAACAATCACCAAAATCATCGCAAATAGACTAAAACCAACCTTGGACAAAATCATTAGTCCAAATCAGACTGCATTCATTGAAGGAAGAACAATTAATGATGAATTCACTACTCATGCAGGAAATTCTACATACCATGAAAAAAAAAAGCTAGAATGGGTTGGGTTGGGTTGGGTTGCAATAAAAATTGACTTCGAGAAAGCATTCAATCGTTTAGAATGGGGTTTCATCTTAGCAATACTTAGAAATCTAGGTTACCATTAGACATTCATTCAGTGGATTGATCGACGCATAAGCTCTCCGACATTTTCGGTGCTAATAAATGGTAATCCCAAAGGATTTTTTAGGTCCTCATGTGGAGTCCGTCAAGGGGATCCAGTATCCCCATATCTTTTCATCCTCTCGATGGAAATATTGTCCTGATTATTTGTTAGAGCTGAAAATAGTGGTCAAATAAAAAGGGTTGAATTAGATTGAAACTCTCCTCCAATCATTCATCTGCTATTTGTAGATGACTTGATAGTTTTCATAAAAGCAAATGAGAAAAATGTAAAATACTGTGAGCAATTACTAGATAAATTTTGTATGTGGGGTGGACAAAAAATAAATGCTAGAAAATCAGGTATTCATTTCTCTAAGAATACCACTCCTTCAAATAGAAGGAAGGTCAAAGAAGTCCTATGCATGAGAAAACTTCAGTTTGATGCCAAATAATTGGGTAATCCGATGTTTCTAACTAGGAGAAGGTCTGAATCTTTCCAATTTCTCTTAGACAAATTGAATCATAGACTTACTTCCTGGAAGTCTCATTGCCTGTCTTGGCCTGGAAGATCTACGCTCATTAATTCAACCCTGGCTAACATTCCTTCTTATGCAATGTCCCTGTTTAAACTACCAAGAAAAATAACAGATAAAATTGATGGCGTCATTAGGAAGTTTTGGCGGGGAAAACCACAAAATGCCCTGCACTTCTTAGCCCCTAGAAGTTGGGAAAATTTTTGGAAACCTAAGCCTGTAGGAGGCTTAGGATTTCAAAGAGCGGAAGACTTAAACAAAGCCTGGCTATCTCCAACAGCTTGGCCCTTGACAAGTAAACCAAACAATTTGGCAGATTTTTCTTTCTAAATATGATAGTTTTTTAGTACCTAGAAGAACAGCTTGTTCTATAGCATCCAATGTCTGGAAGGGTTAATAAACGTGTAAAGATACCACTATCAAGGGATGTTTAATAAGAATATGTAATGGCCAACGAACAAGGATACAACTGGATCCATGGGTGTTTGGCAACCCCAGTTCATTACCTGTACCCCTAAATCAAACCCAAACAGACTCTAGTTGTCTCAAATATGATGCTTGAAAACTCGAGAAGATGGAATGAGAATTACTAACTAATCTTCCCAGTGAACAAACAATGGCAAACACACTAGAAGTTCACATTCCTCAGGACGACAAACAAGATGAGCTCATTTGGCACCCTACTAGGTTAGGAGAATTTTCTGTCAAGTCCTTCTATATGTTAGATTAGGAAGAACAGTTTCAAATAGATAATAATGCAAATATCAATTGGAAGAAACTGTGGAAAGTTAAAATACATGAGTGCCAAAAAATCTTCTTGAGGAGATGTGCGAATAATAGTCTCCCTTGGCTTTCACAATAGGACACTCCATGTCCGCTTTGCAAGGCTGGCTCCGATAGTTAAGAACACTTATTTAATGACTGTTTCTACTATCATGTTGCATGGAGACAGTCGCAATGGAGATTGTGGAATACGGATTGCTTAAAGCGAGTGACATTGCTGCTTTTATTATATCCCCACCCAATGACATTAGTGACTTCCAAATTTTTGCCATTTTGTTGATGTATTGGCTATGGGATGTCCAGAATAATGCAGAATTTCTGGGGAACCCATGCACATTTCACAATTCTTAAATAATTTAAGGCTTTAAGAGAACAAATGAGATCCAATGAAGAAGCTCCAATCCCAACCAAAACAGCAATGGCAAGAAGCTACCTACATGAATAAATACAAGGTAAGTTAATGGATAATCGGACGAACATTACTACTAATGCTTCCTTTGTACATGTCAGGGCCTACAGCGGTGGGACAGCAAGAATGGCTGCAGCTCCACAATTAGCTTGGCACAAGGAGTGGGCTGCATCCATCCTACAAGCAGAAGCTCGAGCCATGTTGCTGGCAATGGAGATTGCTAAGGAACAGGGATGGAGCAAAGTCATGCTACTCTTGGACTGTCAAGTCCTACGCGATTCTATTAATGGTCTTACAGACCCAACCCGCCTTGGAAAGCCTCTCTTGCTATTGCTGATAAATTGGTCAACAAAACTGCTTTTGCTTGCTGCGAAGTCTACTGCATTAGTAGAGATCTTAATAGCGATGCCCATACCATTGCACAGGTGGGTTTAAATTTAGAGTCCAAAGGTCTTGTTTTTATAAATCATTTTGGTTGTACATATCTCTTTTCTCAATAAATTACATAAATGACCGTTTCAAAAAAAGAGATTGATATTTAAAGTTAAACTGATGTTATACTCTTCCAAGTCATTGTATAAGCCAATTAAAGTTTTCGTTGAAGGCAACTGATGCTTCTCAAAAACTCGTTGACTGCAGATATACAATCGGTTTTTGTCGCAAGTATGAAAAATGATCTATGCCATAAGCATAATAGCATCAGTGTGTGGGTGAAGTTGCGATCCAGTTCTATTTATTCACAAGGAATCGGTGTTTTTGGCTAAAAAGGAATCAGTCAAATACATTTTTCATGTGCCAGTGGGTGCTACATGACGGACAAAAAGATCATCGATTGAGGTTAGTCCAACTAATGTCTAGGTGAAGGATTTGTGGGCTCATTCGTAGATGTCAAATTGAGAGTCCAATTAGTTTGAACTATTCTTACTTCCATAAATCGTGAGAATTGGTTATTCCTAGAAGAAAGTAGATTTATAATGCAACCCAAAGAACTGAAAATTTCATGTATTACTACCTAAAGATCGTATATGATCTGAGGATGATTAAATCATGGATTTGCAGATTTTATAATGCCAACAAAGGGTTAGATGGATGACACATAATCATCACCATAACAGCCATTGAGAAATTACATTTAAAATGCACATTAAAATACAAGGAAAAACTACAATTCACAGAACGAACATATTCCATACCATGACACGGATATATGACTTAAGATGCGAGGTAACACTAGAGGGCAGTGAAAATAGTCTGGATGAAAGTTAAAATAAGTAAAAGAGACGCTGCGATGATTGACATGATCTTCCATGGACTATTGAGATAATTCATTCTTAGTATGGCCTTCCAAGTAGAAACTCTTTGTTTGCGGTGACTGTCCAACTCTGCAAAAACATCCCTATAATAAAAGTGATCTGATGTTACAATCACATCCTTGCCTATTTTGTTGAACATGGTTGTGATGGCTTCATCGTCGCTCATTAAACTGTCAATAATCCCTTTGCGACGGAGTAACTTGACATCCTTTGAGGAATTGATCAGGTCATCCATGAACATCATGTAGCCTCCTATATGTCTATTTTGACCATTACAAGCATGCTGTTCATATGCAATTAGATTTCGGAAAAATACTTCTGTGTTGTCCATTGTTCGAATGGTTGGAATCTTTAAAAACCCTCTTTCAAATTTGATTTTGTGAAATCTCGTATTCCTCACGCTCTTGAATCTGACTCCTGAATCTCTCAGCTCTGTGGCAGAACCGATTTGCAGCGATCGTCCACGGGCATCAACTGATTGTTCTTCTTCTCTCCCCTCTTGTTGGGATACTTCACCCAGAATAAACTTGTGGAAAAGATCCAAAAAATGCTTGATATCATCAAGATTTTGTAGATTGGATTCATCTACAGCTGAATCTTCTGGTGGGTGTGAGTATCCTGGGTGTGAGTATACCGTGAGGATACTCACAGCCCTAGAAACAAGGCTAGGTCTGTCCGGCGGCTCATCTCCAAAGACAGAATTCAACTTCTCTAGAACAAAAAATGGAATTTGGTTCTCAAATAAGATAAAGTCACGCATTAAGGCGGTTGCCATCCAATCAGTCTTGAAGAGAGGGTCCATGTCTCTTTCCCGGTTTGAACCTTCCGTAGCTTTACGGAAATATTCAATGATGAAGCAGCCATCAAGTAACATCATTTCTATGAAGTCATTGCGGTCAAGATTAACGGTTTCTGCATAGTAATCACGAGCTCGGTCTTCCTCTTCTTCTAGAACTGCACAGTATGTCCTTAACTGATGACGTCTAGGTACACCTTCTCTTGCCTCTCTTCTTCTAATCAGAGCATTTAGATATCGTAATTTTTGCTCCTCCATGAATTTAAGGTCATTCCCCCGTCTATCATAATGGTAAGGTCCAATCGAAACAAAAACTGGATCATATGCCTTTTCGTTCCAATTCCGTAATTGAGGATGAACCCTATGTATATAACTTGTTTGCCGGGCGGGAGTCATGCGCTCTATCTTTCTGATGATATTAATCGAGACGGCATGCATGTTCTATCAACTGTCTTTATTTTCTGCATAATTATAACAGTATGATATAAATGTAGTGAATAATAGTGGAGTCCTTCGCAAGGCAAGCGTTAGAACACTGATACTTAGCTATAAGAATCATAAGGGCACATGACTAGGTACGTTAATGTTATAGTGTACTACTCTCACGTACATTGACCATATATCATCAACAGTGAGGATAAACTTTTATGGGTTCTTTGATGTCAAAGAACGTTATAGGCATCCCTTGCGTAAGGAGTCAATAGTCCAAACCCACCCCTCTGCCTCAAGTTAGGTCATTTTCTCAAATTTGGCAAGACTTGCGTTAGTTCTGAGCAAAACTTAGGTTTGATCTATCGGCCTCGTGTCAGCAATGAGCTCATGATATATGTATGCCTTCCAGTAATGGTGACAAACAATTGTGGAATCCTGTGATCTTGAGTAGAATTAGATCTAATTAATTTCTTTTGCTGAAAAAAATGTTGTCTCGCGTGGAGTCCCGTCTTGTCATACTCAACAGGGAGTAAAGTAAGTACACTGCTCTATCCAGCAAGTTTAATTCCATAATTCATGTTTATGTTGGTCTTAGGAGAATGTATTTTATGCAAAGATGTTGACATAGTGACACTGTTCAAAAAAAAAGATAAGTGTCAATATTTTTAAATTATTAAATAAACTCTAAAAAATTTTAGTTAATTAAAAAAAAGTAGCTATGAGATAAAAATGGAAAATAAATATACTTTTTTATTGTTTTTGCTCTAAAAATTTTCTTGGGACATATTTCATGCTTAATCTTTTTATTTTGGTACACATTTAGTCCTTGTATTATTTTAATATAAAAAATTATGCTGAGATGATAATAAATAAAATAAAATAATCAAATTAAAGGAGAGCAACAGAGAAAGTGGCCGTAGAAAAGGGAGGGGAGCCCCGTCGGCGGCTGGCTCTCCACCTCTGGCCCACCCGGTTGCCTCTGAAAGTGCCGACAATTTTCAGACCCATCTCCTTTCGATTTGTGGGATCTCAATCCAAAAGATTTCACCAGCAGTCTGAATTTATTCATTAAATCAATTCCATACTCAAAACTTTACTCGTCCTCCTCAGCTCCATTCCTTTTCAATTGAATCCTTTTCTTCGAAACTCTTTTTCTCTAACCCTATTCAAATTAACAAATCACTGCAAGAATCAAAAACCCTCTTTCTCCAATTACGATAATCTCTTGAGAGGCTCGAGCTAGGTAAGTTACATTTTTTTTCCCGAAATGAATGCCTATAAATAACAGAAGAATCCGCAAGTCAAATCAAATCAAATCAAATCTGAAGGTTTGTAACGATGGCTATCTCCAAGTTGCCGGTGGCATCAAGGTGACAGGCGATCCTGCAGGGGGGACGTGTGGTGATCGGAAAGCCCCTCCGTGCCTACCACCTATTATCTGCGTTCCACTGTTTTCTTAGTTTCATTATTGTTATTCCCACATCATTCAAATTTTTAATACTAAAATAATTCAGGGAACTCAATATTTATAGGATAAGAATCATAAAAGAATGAAATGTTGATGATCAAATGTGTATTTTTCCAAAAGTAAAATTTTCAGATATATATATATATATGTAAAGCAGAAATGAACTCTTCCCTCAAGAACGTCTTGATATGAATATTGATTTAAAATTTTATTGTAAATTACAATCAGTTTACAACTAATTTGTTTAGGACTGTTTTGCTAGAATAATGTTTTTGCATTACTCTTCGTTGCAGTTTCTTGTCTGACAGCCCAGTTTTTCCGCGTCAGCCCCGAAGTTTTTTTATAAGACCAGTTTGTAGACAAAAATTTGCCGCAAGAATGTCAGATTTTTATTTAATTAACGTGCAAGTTAATCGAATTGTTGAGGCATACTTTCGTCAAAAAGGAGTTCCCGCCGTAATATGAAATGTGTGTGTGTGGACACGGCGTTGACAAAGAGTGATGGCATCACGGTATTTAGCGTCAATTCTGTCATCAATGCAAAATAGATGTAAAATGGACGATAATTTTAATTTATTTTGCAAATACACATTCACCCAGTACTAGCGAAGTTCTCATTGAATTCATGATTGAAGAAAGAAAACTACAGAGCAGAGAATACCCAGCGTATAATAAATATGTACATAAGCTAACATGCATTGACAAAAAGGTATGAAAAGTAACCATGAAATTTTATTAAACAAGAATGAATTTGGTTTAATGGCATCGTCTTGACTCTAGATTAAGGGATCTTAAGTTCTTTTTAATGCCCTGTAACCCTTTGGTACCACCTAAGCCATTCTAGGCCCACCGATCTTCTCTATAGAAGTAGAATATGCAGGAAAATTTATTTGGGCAGTACAGCAAATCATGAGCGAAATGAAACCATCCAGTTGACGTGTTACCTCGAGAAAATTCAGGTTCAAGCTGCCGATTTCCTTCTCTAGCTTCTCAGCTTGTTGTATGAAGACGTTGATGTGCTGCTGTATGAAAGATGTGTAGTGAACCACTGTATTTAGTGCCATTATATAGACCGCGAAACATGGAGAGAGATTTGCCGTGCAATCAATTGAAAATGAATTACTTGGACGACTTAGAAAACCAAGTCAGTCCTTCTTTATTCTTTTTAGCTGCCACTTGCATCTTCGTTCTGGAAAATACTCGTCGGACAGCTTGCGCTCTTGTTTTCTTAGGTATTGTGCTGTCATGGGCTGATATCAATCCTCATCTGTAAAAGAAACCCGATTAATCAGATGTCAAAGATTAAAACAGCAAAAGCCCTTGATCCACCTAGTTTTGAAACGATTGACACAGGCAAAACTGCCAGTATTTCCTATCTGTCCTAATGTTTCTTAGGCCGGTCTATTACGACCAGTGCGGTTGTTCGTATTTCGTTTTCTTCCTTCTTAAAAAGCAATCACTGAGTTACTTACGGAATAACATCTGTCTTCTCTCATGCCAGCGAGAAAACTACAAGCTAGCTCTAATCCACGCTTCAGCTTTCGAGCCGCAGCCTCCGGTTGCTAGCTTAGGTCAAACACTTACATAATAGCCTCATCAATTGGAAGCGGGCAAGATGGTGATGAATAGCGATTGGTCCAAACCTTCGACCAGCGACTTATTGAGACCCGCCCAGGATGCCCATACATACTAAGACCTTATTCACCACACAGCGAAGAAAGGCCGAGTGGACGGGGACAGTGAGCTGGCTGCTTCTTGGTCACGCCCCCTGCTTATGGATAGGAGATGCTTGATCTAATAAAAAAAAAATTGCATACCATTGGCCGATATACGTATAGGAAGAGGTGGGTCACTTCAGCCTTGGGTGCCTGGATTACATAAGTGGTGCCAATGGAGGTCAAATGCTAAACGATCAATTTTTGCATGATTGATGATGATGATGATGATGTTGATTTATTTATTGACAGAGCAACAAGATGCACGTAATGTTCTGCATTGACTCCTTTTTTATTTTCTCCCCAGCTGAGGTAACACGGGGCGCATTGACTTTTTTTTAGCAGGCCTGGTGCGTGCGTTCACTTGCTTTCCGTCAGATGACAATGCAATACTGTATACTTGGAAGATTTCCATGAGATCCACACGACAAGATAATTACTCTGTGAAGAAGAGATGAAAGAAAACATGCACTTTTTTTTTTTGGGTGCATACAGTCACAAAGCCTAATAGATATTAGCTAATACAATTTTAAGTGACAAAATTATCTAATTATTTCAACTAATTCATTTACTTAAAACCAAGTAACTTTATTATATATATATATGTATGTATCGTGTTACCATCCGTTCTTACAAAACCTAATATCAGTTAACTTCTTTTTACCACAGAGGAAATGTGAAATCTAGCAAGGTAGGTTGATTTGGATGGCTTTAAACGGGACAGAGAGGCGCTGTTTTGTGTTGGACAATATTTTGTTCCATTTGGGGATGGAGACGATGAAAGGGGAGATGGCCTGAGTGATGTTTTCTTATTATATGCGGCCCGTGCTGACAGAGCCCCCGTCAATGATTCTAGGCCATATCCGTCTGGCCTAATAAGATCGGCCCAGCCCTAATTGCCGGCTCGACCTATTAAGTATCCATAACTTAATATGGGGGATATCTATCTATCAATGAAGCTAACATCTAACTAGTATATCAACAGCAAACCAAGTAATTTATCGGGGATTTCATGCCGCCATAGATATCAGGCTATTTCGGCACTGCACAAAACCTGATACGGCCCATAAAAAATAGTGCTGGCCCAAAGGGCACGGAAAAAATTATTTACAATAAAAAGAAAATTATACAATAATTAATTATATACCAATAATTATATTTTAATATTTATATCAATGTTTTCTTTAAATTAATTAATATTTATATAAATATTAAATTATTTAAATTTATCTTTTAAGAATATTTAAATTTTAATATAAATATTACCATTATGGGCTGGCTACATTGACTAGGCCCTTAATAAAAATTACATGCCATAAGATCTGTCATAGGCTTTTCACACTGGGCCGTAATTGAGCCCGAATCCGGATAGCCCATTACACGCACAAATTCCGACAAAACTAAAGATACGCTTTCCTAAGTAATTGGACCGGAATTTAATGGCCTATTCCGGGCTACCCAATGGCCATCAATTCAGCAGCACAAGGTGTCATAAAGCGTCGCAGGGTAGGGGGTTCCTTCCCACGGTCTCTGGTAGATAGAGGGTGTTCGTGGCTCGGTTTGGTCCGAAAAATATTTCTGCACCAAGGGGAATCATATATTCGATTTGATATACTAAGTTCAAACCGTATTTATTTGACCTCAAAATAGTAGAATTTCGTAGAATGGTTTTTACGCTCGTTTAGTTGGTCAATCATTTTATATTTAATATAAATATAATGTTAGTAATGGATGCAAATGGTTTGGTTAGGTTTGAAATTAATCAAGCTGGACCAATTAAAAATGAATAAATTATGGTATCAATTAAAATGATCTTTTTCTATAAAAACACCCACACCATTAACAATCCGATCCAAATGGTTCGGATTTGATTTAGCTCAATAATTCAGTTTGGTTTTTTGGTTCCTATAAATACCCCTAAATCGTAGACAAGTATTCTCACCAATATAGATTGATTGAAATTGTTTATACTCTCTTATTTTTTTAAGCAAAGTGTCATACTTATATAAAATTTACATTTTAAAAGTTTTATCCTTTAGATATATTATCCTATTTGAACATGAGTTCGTCAAATTTATGATAATCCTGCATAGTGAGTAGGGCAGATTGGAAAATGATAATTCTTCATAAAATGGTTAGGATTAGGTGTACGCTTTTCCGGTTGGTAAAGTCGCGACATGGCCGGCGGCGTTTGGTATCATGAAACGTAGAGTTGCCGCGTGACGCTCGCCATGATCTCATTTGAAACTGCGAATTCGTCAATTCTATCTCATAACCCGTTCCACTCCTCCTTAATAATCATCATACATGTTTTTTTTTTTCTATTAATGACGGGTACATGAGTTTAGCTGGACTAAACCACACAGTACAGATCGACACCAAGCTAAGTCTAATCCAAATGTTTAGTCCAAATAAATAAAATGCACGTACAACTTGTTATTAGTTTATGAGATTGTGTTCGACTTCGATTTACTCTTAAATGTTTAGTCCCCGATAAGGCCATCCATACATATGGTTGCACACTAGATTTATAGATTTGTGGGATGGTTTGCGGAGTTGGAGAGAATAAACTTCTAGTTGGAAAAGAAAGAAAATCCATCTAAGTCATGGCAGGTAAGTTCGGGCACACAAGCCGTACTATTGGTCTAATTAAAGTTTAACACATTAGTGCCAATGGTACAATCTTGTACTTTGTATACACAATATTCATCCTAATATGAATATACAAGCTACGCTCGCATATGAGTGTGGATATGCCTATATGAACGTGGACTTGGACCAAATTCATATAGCATTTTACAGATTTCCCAAATGTGCGGGGGATGATTGTGCTCTGGGCCATAAATTCATCCCTAAGCATGGAGTTATGGTCACTATTGGTATGATATAATTGGCATTGCGAGAGAGAGAGAGAGAGAGAGAGAAGGGTGTGAGATGTGGGAGAGAGCGTGGCCTTCAAGTAGAAGGGACGTGCATCATATGGGATGGCGTCAAGCACAATTTATAAGATGAACGCTTTCATAAAGTTCACCAATGTGCTTGATTGAATTTTGAATCAGTTGATAAAACCTCGTTAAGTTCCTCTAATGGCTGTTGGCCCCATATACCAAGCAAGTGCTCATACATGGTAAAGCCTAAGCCGCCTTTCAATGGATGTGCCCAGTTTTAGAACTATTAGGAAAAAAATTCGATACAGTAATATTATATTCGATTTAAGATCAAGAAATCTTTTTTTTTTTAATTTTCATCAATATTCCATATCTCTCCACTGTTATTGTCCTCATTTGTTTTCCGATCTATAAACCACTTTTTTTAGTAATAAGAAAAAATTCTAGTGCAAAGGCTTATTTATTATAATCCGTAATCATGTATCGGTTTTAGGTGAATGGATCTCAATCTGCTTCCTCACCTAACTCACGTTCGCAGTTATTGAGATCATTAATTAACAATCTGATTCATACAGTAACTTACTATAGTTTGTCTTTTAGGATTACAAAGAAGCAGTGAGCCTAATAGCTATAGCTATTGTCAATATTTCTCACAAACTTTACAAGACTCATGAGAAATGAGAGCAAGAAATGCTCCTCTCCTCCTCATGTATCTTGACTACCCACAATCTCTTTCTTTTTTTTCACCACACAGTCTCGCTGGGCCACCGAAACGTACCTCAAGACTAGTTGTGATCGGGTTGAGATTTCTAAGAAAATTCCCATCAACTCTTCCAATTTGAGATTTGATTCTTGAATCACTCATTTTAAAATTTAGTGAGAAAACTATGGGTGACTATCCACAATCTCAACTTACCTTCCATTAAAAAAAAAAACCCTAATCCGATCAGGATTTGACTAGCTAGTGCGTGCATGTTCTTGCCTTCTAAATTAATGCACGAGGACCCATTGATTTCAAGAAAATTGATTACTGGTTTCTCAATCGTTTCTTCCATTTTTTTTTATCTATCAACATTTGTATCTTTGTGTTTTTTTTTTCTTGTTGTTAACATCTAATTTTAACAATATATTTATTTTTATTCATAATTGTTTACATAATGAATATTTCATGTTATTCAATGTTTCGTGTTGTAATTATCTTAGTTATATCTTACATTTGCCTTATGTTGGGAGGCAACACCAGCACGTGTCAGTTGCTTGCATTTCACCCACCATGGGCATGGTAGAATGGTTCGACACTTATCATCCCAATGGGAGGACTCGAGTTCGAGTCCTGCAGCAGGGAGTTCATAACCCCTTAAATGGGCTGACCCGGGACGATCCGGATTAGTCAGCTAGATAAAATCTAACTGGATACCGGTGGTTTATAAAAAAAAAATTGCTTGCATTTCATGTCTTGTTTTCTTGAGTATTAAGTTGTTCACATTCTGTAAGAGAGACGCGAGTTAGTGATTCAGTTGTTTCCAGGTTGTTAGCCACTTTCCTAGTATTTAGCAGTCTGTTAAGGCGACATGGCCTCTGTAGCTAAACCTTTCAAAAATTGGCATGGTCCAGACTATACATTAAAAAAAAAACTATACTTGTACTAGGGTTTTCATCTCACCCAAAATATAAAAATAATGTTTATAATAAAAAAAATTATGGTAAAAATTTTAAAAAAATTATTAATTATATACAAATAATTATTTTAATATTTTTTTAAATTAGTGTAAAATTTATATTAATCGATAAATTGAATCACATAAAAATTTATATTGAAATATAAAATTATTAAAATTTATTTTTTTAAAAATAATTATTTTATTAAATTTGAATGGATTAAACGGCCTAAATCATGAAATATTTATATCTAGGTTGAGATAATAAGTACGATCAATATGGTGAGCTGTGCCGGCATTGTCTGAATTGACAGGAATGATATTTATCATTTACCCGTTGGTATTCCATATATATATAAATATATATACACGCCGGCAAATATTTTCTCCTGTTCTTCATCTGCACATAGTTCGATGAGAGAATTTATGCTCAAAATGTTTGCATTATGAGCAGCTGCCATTTCTGTGTATCCACTTGCATCCCCCGTTCTCGATACATTCACTTGGTATCATAGAAAAATCATATATGCAATGACCGCGCACAACACACCGTGATGGTACCTCGGTTATCAGGCTAAATTAGGAGCTCCACATTCTCTTCCACATCTCTCTCTGGGAAAAATTGCCTCGTATAGAGTTTCCTATACTTTAATAGATTAAAGAAATAATAAAAATTGTCCTGAAAATTTCAAACTTTCACAAAAAAAATGTCACGATGGTTATTCCTTAAATGCTGACTTGGCATGTCAATGTGGATGCCATGTCACCATACCTCTTTAGCAAAATCAATTATACAAGTGTCCACGTCGCATAGAAAGGGCCTACCAGCCTTTAACGAAAAAAAAAATTGACAAAGGAATGGCTCATGATATTTTTGGGAAATTTTTGAAATAATTTTCACTATTTTTTTAGCTCATGACACGTTATAATAAATTTCACAATACGTAAAACATACTGGGTGACTTACACGTTTAACCGTTCTGCCTCTCTTTTGAGGATTGATTCCAAGTCCCATGTTCACCCTTGATTATGGTATAAATCTTTTTAGTACAGTGTCATACTCTCTTCTAATGGTAGATGAAATTGTCGTCTTAAGCAAAGTTTTTAAAACTGGACTAGACTAGGAACCGGTCAAGGTATAGGTTCATGGGTCGAACCGCATGTTTAATAAATAATATTACCAATAAGTTAATATAATATTATAATTTAATTATAATTTATAATAAAAAATAATTAATATAGTCATTATATTAATCACAAATTCAACATAAAATATGAATATAAGTTTAGTAAAATAAAATAAGTACATTATAATAGGTTTTTATTTTTATTTTTAAGTTAACTAGTTTTCTCACCGATTCAATTGGGTTCGCCGGTTCGATCGGAAACCGGCCGGTTCAACTGGATTTGACCTAATTTAAAGTGTAATTGGATTATTTATGAGAATCGGACTGGGCGAGTGGTCGGTTCCCGGTCAAACCGGCCGGCCCAATTCGGTTTTGAAACTATGGTCTTAAGAGTAATTAATTCTTCTCCGATCTCATTATTTTTTATATGCACTACTTAATGTTAAAAAATGTAATAAAGCATATTATTAATTGAGATGCGGTCACTCACCTTTGACCAGAGACTAGAGATCCAGACTTCCAGTCGGTGGTCTTTACATGCCATTTCTTGTCCACTCTCTTTTACCCATGACTGTAAGTTTACTTTCGAATAAAATAGATATCGGGAGATAAAAACGTGTGCGAAAGGAGATTTGGAACCCTCATTTGCTCAGAATCGATTAGAATCTTATTCAAAATTAAGATGAGAATTAAATACTTATTTATTTCACTTTACACTTTAGTCGATTATTTTAATATCATACGGTTTCACATCACAATTATCTATCTAGTAGCTGTGCACCAATGTTGTTTTACCATTCATATTATGTATAATTATTGTATGAATGGAGTAGATGGTGAATTGGTGATGGTAAGATCATACCTTTGAGGGGACGTGGATATCGATATTGTCAATTTTGATAGACCCAGCGGCATTGGATGCCTCTAGCTTTGGCTAAAGTGTGACCATATGATTGCTTTTATGCTCCGCTCCCTTTGTCCGTATTTACAACACACCACAGCAGCAGCCATAGATTTAGGGATAGAATATGATATAAACTTCACTTAATTTTACGTGCTTTTGTTAATTTTTATATTTCGTCACCTTTTAATTCGCCATTTTTCCCTTTTATTAGTTAGTGTTGCCCCCTCAGATAGAATTTCTAGATGGGTCCTTATCCGAGAGAGAGATAAACGGATGCAGTCACCACGATGGAGAGACACCACGTAAAATCTCTAAATTAGATTTCATTTCCACTAAATTAGAAATATTAGTGAATCTTCTTTAATTTTTGTGTCAATCTTTTATGATATTGTTATTGTGAATATCATGCAAATTAGAGGGATATCTGTATCCGATATTATGTAATAATTTTTTTTTATTTTTATGTTTTATAATGGGCTATAAACACATATTGTGGCCGAGTATGCACACTGGGCCAATTTTTCCTATCTCATTCGTAAGAAAAATGACACTTTATAGGAAAAAAATATTGGGCCCGCCAATATGTTAAGAGGATTTTATATATTAATGAGATAGGCCGATTCAAATCTTTATTAGTTATCACTTTTATGTAACTATCGGTTACCTTACAATTTTCAAACAAGTATAGTTTTTGGGCGTCTACATTTAATCAAAATTTTCTAATTATTATTTAAGTTACCACTTCTGAGAAAATCTAATATTCATGCTTTTTTGGGAGTAAATTAACATGAAAATTCTAAAATTTTTATCATTTTTTAAATCGAATCTTAAAACTTTAATTTTTGCTCATTTACTGCCATAGTTCCATATTCCTTACATAAATTCAAAACATTATTAAGTATTAGATAGGTGCCAACCTGGTAAAATGGTATTTAATCTTTACTTATGTGTCGCATTTTAATGTAACATGGACATACTGATACGATAATAATATGTCGGATTAATGCTACAATGAAATATTGATGCAGCAAGACTCCATGTATATAATTGTCATTCAGCCATGCCCGCTTTAGATTAAAATGCATCAAATCAACAAGATTTCACGCCGTTATGTTCAAGTTATTGCATATTTTATAGGCAGTAATATTTTGGACGTCAGTAACTAACGGAATAGAAGCTGTGAGATTAAATAAGATAATATTATATTTTATAAAACTTGATATAAAAAATGGCAATTTTAGAATTTCTGTTCCCCCCACCACCCTAAAAAGTATGCACCAGAATATACAAAAGGTACACGTTCGACTTGGGAAGGGATTAATATTATGCATAGTTTTAAAAATTAGATTAGGCTGTCCGATTCGACTGGTTCAATTGGAAACCGGTCACTTATTAGTCTAATTCTTATAAAAAAACATAATTGTAATTTCAATAAGGTCAACTTTTGTTGAACTAGTCAGTTCCTAGTTCGACTGATAAACCCAATTGAACGGGTGAAAAAATCGACGAACTTACAATTAATAAAAACAAAAATCTATTACAATATATCTATTTTATTTTATTAGACTTATATTTATATTTTATATTAAACTTTTATTTAATATAATGGTTATATTAATATTTTTTTATTATAAGTCATATTTAAATTATAATATAATATAAATTTATTAGTAATATTATTTATTAAATATGTAGTTCGATCTATTGAATCCCTAGCCAACCCATGAACTCATGCCTACAATGGTTCCCGGTTTGGCTTAATTTTAAAAAGCTATGATATTATGGCTAATTGCTCCTATTATCTTCAAATCTCGTTTGGTTGTATTGAATCGGTAGCATGTATCAATGACATTTTTATTCAACTTGATTTTGCTAAAAGAAGAAAAAGTTGTAAATAACTATACCTGTCAATTTGAGGCCGGCCCGAGTTTTTCAAGCTACACCGGGATGACAGAATCTACTTCAGCCTGCATCTCGATCAACTTGAAAATCCCAACTCGAGTGTGAATGCTTCTACTTCGAGCGGCCCATCATAGTTCGAATAAAATAAATTAATTATTTTTAAAATAAATTTAAATAAATTTGGACTTGGAAATTAACTTTAAACTATTATAATTCACCTATTGAACCAAAATTTGCATTAATTTTAAGAAAATATTGAATTAATTATTCAACTATAATTACTTTAAATGTAATCAATTATTTTTTCAATTTTCTAATATTTTAATTTTAATTTTAAATATAAAATTTGCGTGATTTTTTTTGTGTTATGGCCAAGCCCATTTTGGACAAGCTTATAAATAACCATTTAACAAATTATTTTAGACTCAATTATAAAGTCCTTTTACGTTCTTGTGAGGCCGATTCATGATTGTAAATGAATAAAAAAAATTAACGAATTTGAACCTCTTATAAGATTTAAGAACACCCATTTATCTTATCCGAAAATATAATTTTTTAATGACAAAATAGTGTCGATCATATTAACATATAATAATTACATGTTAATATGGTGTAACCATTTTAATGAAAAATTGATAAAAGCTAATATTTTAATTATTGAAAATTAAAAAAAAATCATTTTAGTCCATCTTAAAAAAAGTAATTGTCACGTAAAAATAAAATAAAAAATATGCTCACCTAACGTTACTTTTGTATAAAATACTCTATTTTCATATGAATGTTTTTGTATTACAGATTCCGAACCCACATCACAACATGTTAGTAAAGTCCAGGATAGGAGGGTGGTGCTGCTGGGACATAATTAAATCCAATCAAAAGATTTGGGAAAAGTTGTCTCCGAGAAATTATATATAAAGACAAGAGAAGTCTGGAATGTCATATGTCCGGTCCGGCCGTTAAACTAATCCTTTATATATATATATATATATATAAAAGATAATTTTTTTTTTTTATAAATCGTCAGTATCCAGTTGGATTTTGTCCAGCTAACTAATTCGGATCGTCCCAGGTCGGCCCATTTAAGGGGTTAGGAGCTCCCCGCCGCAGGTGAGACTCAAACTCGAGTTCTCCCATTGGGATGATAAGTGCCGTACCACTCGACCACGCATACGGTGAATAAAGATAAAATTATTAATTATTGTAATGACAACGTAATAGAAAATTATATAATACGTCGGAGCCAGTGGAGCAGTTTGATTCGCAAATTTGTCCGGCTCTCCTGTGTCTCTGTACCGCGTGGACTTTGACCCGACCGCGTCTATCCAGCAAGGGCGCACGTTAGCCCAAGGTCCCATTGGACTTGATAGCTTCTTCTTCTTCTTTGGTGAGTAGAAATTTTTATTTAAAAAATAATGAGTAAGATAATTTGATAAAATACCCACAAAATTACTAATCTTTGTGAACTCAAAGGATTAATTGCCCTTCCGTTTTAAGTCCATCTGGTCATCTCCCAAACCCCATGGAACGGGGAACAACGTACATGCCCCACTCACGTACGTCTTGAATAATACAGCAGACAACATTTGACGGTGAACGGTGGACGGTGGACGTATAGTCATCAGAGGGACGCGATGAACCGTGCGCAGCGGTGCGCAGGATAAAGCCCGTTACCGTCGCTGTCTTTAATTTCCCCCTAGTAGACGCACAAACAGGCACCCGGACTCCTCACCCTGGACTTTTCTCTGCTATCCTCACTTCACAGTTCACACTCCAGGAAAGACTGTTGCTCGTCCTTTGCACATTTATGCTCGCCTCTCTCCTCCTCCTCTCAATCCCTTCGTATTCACGAGTCATCTCGCCCCCACATTCTTTCTAGTTTTGTTGCTTGACCGAAGACCGGCTGACATGGAAGATCATGATCAGAGGAAGAACAACCCTTCTTCTGGTTCGTTTGCTCCTTCGCATCTCCAGATCTTGATATCACGGGCTTCGAATTAATTTACCTTCTTGTTGTTAAGGAATCTTGAGTTCTTGTTTCTGGGTTTGAGTTTTCTCTTTGTAACGGCAAGATTTGAATGATTCTGCCGTTCTTTCTCTGGGTGGAGGGGTTCTCTAGAGAGAGCATAACGTAGACAAAAACGTTTCTACTTCGCAAAGCGTGAAATCTGAGATTTCCAAGAATGTCATGTCGAAAAAGCATCTCTCTGTGCAAATCTTTACCTCCACCGGCCAACCTCTATGATCCGTACTGAAATTTTTGTGGTTTTTATCCATTTTTGGTACTCTTTTTAAGGAGTTGAGTTTCACTCCATTGAGGTAGTAGAAAATTGAGATTCTTCACAGATGATTTGTAGTACACCAATGAACTTGCCTGGGAATCTGAGATTCCAGACTTACGGGAATCTAAAATCTTGAAGTAATTTCTTTGGGTTTTATGATTTAATTAACTTCGACAAAATTGTGAATGATGCAAATTTGTCCATGAAGGGCACGAGGGGCATCACCAAGTGTACCACTGCCACAAATGTGGGTGGCCATTCCCGAACCCACACCCCAGTGCTAAGCACAGGCGGGCTCACAGGAGGATTTGTGGAACCATCGAAGGCTACAAGCTTGAAGAGAGCCCCCACTCGAATGCCTCTGATGACGAGCACTCTGATGATGATTACAAGACCCCGAGTGAGTATTTCTTTGTTTTTCCATGCCTTTGAGTTTTACTGCTCTGTTGTTTTGCTGAATGAAGATCACCGGATCCCCAGTTGACGTAGATCTCATGATACATATGGTAGTTCAGAGACATTCAATGATTCAGTCTTTCACTCGATGAGAGCGGCAGAGACCGTGTCACTTTGGAACCAGCATTCAGGCAGAGGATACGTATTTAGCTCCAGAGAAGTGGAAATCACTATTTTATGGCATGAAAGAATCTATCGTGCTTTGTCTTGAATTCTCTTTGGAAAATAAAAAGCAAGTTATCAAGCGGGAGGGCTTTCATTCTATACTTCTGTCAGATCTGCCAAAGTTTCTTTCCTCAGAAGTAGAAAATTTTGTTTAAAAGTGATTTTCCTATGATTTTGTGTATACATGGTATGTTATTCCAGGTGCATTGAGAATAAATTTTTTCCTTTTTTTCCGTTTCTTTTTTTTGTTTTTTCTTTCCCCAGCCCCCGCCGCCGCACCACACCACCGCCAACCACACCCCCACCCCCACTCCCCCCCCCCCCAACCCCTTTCAACCGTTTCTCCATACTGAAGGAAATATGTCTGGGAAGCCCAAGGCACTTAATTTGCGGTTCTAAAAATCATGATAATCAAATATGTTAATGCAGACACTTTAGTTATTCTTCCCCTCATTGTTTTGATTTCTGTGTGCTTACTGAATGTGTGCTTATTATTGCGGGTGAATGGTTGTGTGAGGTGCAAAAGCATTGGAGAGAGGTGAAAATGAGAAAGGAAGTGGTATATCTGGTACAATATTGCATCCTTCTGAAGATGAAGTATTTGCAGATGCTGCATCAAATTTTGCAGATATTACATCAAGCACAGTAACTGAAGCAGCCTCGGAGAATGCTCTTGAGTCAGAAAGTACTATTAAGAAAGTTAAGGAAGATGTTCCTGCACTCGGTACAGCTACTGGTATAATTTCAATGTCAAGATTATCTTTCCAGATTTGCTTTTCTTCTGATATTTTCTATACATATCAAGATCACATAAATGATCTATGTAGGTATATGGGGAATGAACATCATTATGATTTGTTAGGACAAATTCATATAAAGAATGGTAATGATAATACTTTTATTTTTTTTGGTCTCTAGGAAACAAGGGCTTAATTTAGAAACAATTTAATAGATCTTCAGTGGCATCAACAGAGTTATTTGAGGACCTTTCTCTTTTTGAAAATGATTTAGCATGATTTGCAAGAGATTCCCATGTTTGTTACTTTGAAGTAAGTTTATTTGTTTTATATGTATACGGCACCACATGCAATTACAAGCAAAAAGTCTGGTTGGCAGGTGCTGCTGTTCCATCATTTTTCTACATTTGATCTTCTTTCCTTTTAGCTCATGCATAATAAAAGAAATATGTATCAGAATTTTCAGTTTCTATCTGGGGTAGCTTTAGTATAAGCTCTGCTGCTTCAAATCTTCTGAAGAACATGATATCTAATTAACTACTTTTGCTCTTGTAAATGTTTCTCTATCCTTTCAAACTCACAGAAATCAACCAGGCTGATGGTTCACCAGATAGCACTACAAAGCAAGAGCAAGTTTTACTGGAGACTACTGTTGATGTGCTTGGAAGCAAACCCGATACTCAAGATGATTTCTCAAGCTCTGCAGTTGGCACAAATGTTGATTCTGCTGAGAAATTCACTATTACAGCAATCAGTGGCGTTCTGACTGATAATTCAGTCCTCATCAAACCTGAGCCTTCAGTTGCTATGATTGAGGAGGCTAAGAAGCCCAGTGAAGATAATGCTGTATCAGAATGCTTGTTGGAAAGTGTATTACAGGACAGAGAGGTCAAGGTAGTTGAAGAAAATCATCCATCATCTCATGAGTATAATCATGTGAGCAGCGACGCTGAAGTAATTCTTAAATTGGAAGAGACTTTGGAAAAATCTAGTCCTATGCCTCCCAAAGATGCCAAGTTAGCTGAGGAAACTGATCCACTGTCTTCTGCTAATAATAGTGCCAGTGACATCCCCAGCTCCACTTCAAAGTCAGAAGAGGATTTTGAAACGTCTGTTTCCATTGCTCCAGGAGATGTCAAGTTTGTTGAAGAGACTAATCCGTTGTCTCTTGATGAAAACAATGCCAATGATACCCTTGAAGCCGTTCCTAAATTAGAAGAGACTCATGAAATGGTTGCTAATCCTGTACCATCATGTGAATTTTCTCCAAAGGACAGGGTTTCCAGCCTAGTTTGTCTCTCTAGTGACAATCCTCAGGCTGAGTTGGATATGGATCAGGAGTTGGAGGTCTCAACTTCTAGTAATGTTGTTCATGAACATGATAAGGGAGAAAAAGATGAGAAGTTTCAAGTGTTCTCTGTGCCTCATGATGTGCCTATGGTGGAGAACCCAGAGAGAGTTGTGGAAGGCTTCAAGGATCTCGGGAGAATGGGATGGTTCCAGCCTGACAATGCTGGTACTTCTGAAGGGATTCTAGAAAAGGATCGTACCATTACTTGTCCTCCCAAATCTCAAACAGAAGCTCTGAAGGAAGGCTCTGAGGTCTCCTCAGATTTTCAGGATCCCAAGGACCTCCCTGAACTAGAGTCTCAGAAAAGCAAACCAGTGGATGGAGGAGTTTTTATTGAAGGGGAACTCATTTCACATCATGAGAACAAAGGAACAATTGATTTCAAGACCTTCAAAGATGATTTGTCTGTTGGCAATAGAGAATTTACTGACATGGTCAATGCTTCATCAGAGAGGGAATTACCAAGAATCACTCACGAACTCTCGGGAAGTTCTACCGAGTTTTTGTCTTGTCAGACTTCTATTGCTTCTTCTTTTAATGCTGATGATGCAAGTGTGGATGATAAATCTAAAGTTGAAATAGCCCATACTGCTGAAGCTGGTCAGATGGTAACGCATATGAAAATTGAAGAGACACTGGGAGAGGGAGTTCTCCAATCTGCTTCTGGAATGGAGAAAGTTGATACTGCTGGAAAAGCTAATAACAGCAAAAGAGATACCGAGGAGAATCTTGCAGAAAACCTTAAGGTTCCTGAATCAGCCAAGAATCTCCATGACATGCAAGTTAATTTGGGGAGTGATCCAATTTTGGACGACAGCACTTCCAGTCATGTGATGCAGGAGAAGGGAAAACTTGTCGTAGCTGAGGCAGATGCAACTGAAGCAGTGGGCAGTGTTCCGGAATCTTGTGAGAATAAACGTGGTCTCAACACGGAGACTGTAACAGCAGTAGCCCAAGAAAGAGTTGCTGTTACCCTTGAAAACTCAAAGGAAGGTGAAATGAATGGAAAGGATGAAGTACTGCAGTTGTCTTCTGAAGATCGTGTGGTGGAAAATGATTTAGCTTCTTTAGACACTGCCTCATTGGTTCAGGCTCCTGCAACTATAGGAGTTTTCAGAGATAATGATATAGGTGGTTCCAAATCTTCTCATTTGCAGCATGAGGATGAAACTAATCATATTACACAGACAGTAGTTGGATCTGTAATTGATGCTTCTGTTGATTCGAGAAGTACCGACAGCTTGGATGCAAACTGGGGATCTGTGTCAGGTTCAAATTTCAATATTTACTTGTTCATTCAGATTTCTTGTGTTATCACTGGTTTTTCTTGCATGGGTTACTCAGTAAAATACTTTACCAGATTTAATGTGGGGACGGTTAGGTGATTGTTTTGTTTTGATATTTGAATAGTTATTTGATATGTTGATATGATATAATACTATCTCCATTAGGGTCATATTTGTTTTAAAATTCTTATATCTTCTATAAATACACCAAAGTAGTCCACATGTGAATACACTGAGTTTTACAAAATATATTCTGAGATTGCCAGAAGCATTCACTCAAGTTTTGTGTCTCTTGTGTTTTCTTGAGTTGTGGACTGTTTATGTATAGCTCGTTTGGCTTTCAGTGTTGATTGGCTTCTGTTGATCTCTATTTCTCTATAAGAGTGTGTTACACTGCTCATGTTCTTTCTTTGAGGTGGTGATAACTGTACCGCTAGAGTTTGAAGTGTCTGCCCATTTTTAATATTGATCTTTCCATACCATTCCAGTTTAAAATTTTCTTCTATTGTCCTGCTACTAGCTCTAGTTCTGTAACTGAAGATGTAGCTGAGCAGAAATGCATCCGTTCAGGTTCAAAATAACTTCATGAAATATTGTCAGCCCATGTAGCTAAGAAGATTAGCACGCACTTATTCTTTTACTGCATTGGAAAAGCAAAGTTACATGATGATTCTGGGTTGTTCGTGTGAGTTGGTGTTTCTGGTCAATTATGTTCTCTTTTGACGTCATCTAGGGAGTTTGACAGCTTCAATGTTAGGTGGTGTATTTCTAGACTGCAATCTGACATACAGAATTGTTTTCCTCTGTTCATCAACTATCACGAACACCTAAAAGTAATAAACTTGCTCTTTTTGCCCCCACCCATTTCATGATTGTCTATTTAGATTGTTCAGGATTTGAAGCTAGCTAGCATTGTCCTTAAGCTTCTGTCCTGCATTATGTTGTTACATTAAAGAGGACAGAATTAGACATCAATTCCACCTTCCATGAATTAATGAATGAAATGACTTTTTACTATCCATCAATACTTCTTTGAGGTTTTACATCTTTGCTTGACTGAGATAAAGTTCTGCTTTGAGCAATACTCTGATTTTTTTTTTAATACCTGGGTTGAATAATTTGAGACAGTGCTCTCTACTCAGTCGGACACCCCAGCTGCGATGGAGCATTCCAAGGCAGTAGCGTCAGCCTTGAACTTGCCAAAATCAGGATCTGAGGTCACTAAAAGTTCAGACAAATCCGAGGCTTTTGAGCCTCCATCTTTTATGACACTAGTGGAGCCTGCCGGGACGGGCATGAAGATGACAGCCTCCTCTAACCAAGGGCAACCCGGATGGTTCCCGTCCCTAACAAATGTGTCAACTGATTCCCCGGGGAGGAAGAAGAATGAGGAGATCATTGCGAAGGTCACAAACTGGAGCTCGAACCAACAGCCACAGTCTCCTCTGAAGAGCCTACTCATGGAGGCAAACCGAGATGCCAAGCCCAAGTCACCAAACCCGAGGGGGGAGTACATGCCGGCCGGAGCACAGGAGGAGAAGAGCTTGACAGTGGGCTCGATATTGGGCTCGGAGGCCGAAAAGGCAGATGCGAAAAAACTCGCTACCCCGAAGGAGTGGAACTCCCCAGCCCGATACCCGGCGGAGATCAAGAGGGAGAAGAGGAAGGTCAAGGGGAGGTCTTACTGGGCTCAGTTTGTCTGCTGCTCTTCAGTGAACTGATTTGAGGTCGAGTTCTGAAAGACTCAGATCAAACTAGGACATGTTGAAACATCCTCGTCGATCTGAGCACTTGATAGGATCTGTAAGAGAGATTATGGCCAAAGGTACTTCTGGGTTTTAACCTGAAGACTGGTGTTGTTGAATTTTAGCTTTAAATTCTTTTGTGCTTGAACGGGCTGTATTATTGTCGGGTCTTGGTAGTCGGGCACGAGTAAGAGCAGCGAGTGTATAGAGACGGTAATGCTTGCCAGAGAACTATGGGTATTGTGTTGTCTGTAAGATGGGGTCCCTCTACCCTCTCGTTTGTTGAATAGATAATTCTCCAACAAAATTGGATCGAAGCAAGGGAGTGTAAGTAAAAAAAAATTGCAAATTGAAAAATCAGAAAGATGATCAGATCAATATAAAATACATACATACATATATATATATATGAAGTTTGGGTGGTTTTTGAGATTTATGAAAATTCATCCCAGTAAGCCGGAAAAAACTGGTCGACTCCAAATCACCCGAATTTTATACAAATGAATTTCTTTTTCTTTTGACATCACACGTGATGTATGGACTAATGCCCATCGGTCAAGTTCAGAGGAGGGGAAGGGAAGAAGGAGATTATAAAAGAGAGTACTTAAAAAAATGGGTGATGACTAGAAATGTTAAAGCGAGCGGTCCAGGCCGGTTTCAAGCTGGTTCAAAACGGGTCTGAAATTATTTAGTCTAGTTACAGTTTATCCTGTTAAGCAAACAAATTAATCTAGTCACGAGTCATGGTTCAGACATATATGAACCAGTCCAGAACCATTTATAAACGGGTCAGTTCATTGTTCAAGTCGGTTTGTCCCATGAATCATTCATTTTTTATTTTGTTTTCAAATAATTTAAAATGAATATATATTATTTTAATTTTTAAATTGATTTGATAAAATCTAACCATTAATTTATAAGGTTTTAGCAATCCAGGTTGATTTTGCAACAATTTCGAGCCGATTACGGTTGTAGGCCGGTTCAATAAGAAAACATGCTAGGCCGGTCTGGTTCAACGAGCCTATTACTTGGGCTCGGCCTGTAACTGCCTCTCAACCCAATAAGCGCGGTTACATATCGGTTTAGAGGTAGTATGGGCTGGTTATAGGTTTTGATGGGCCTATTCTAGGTTAAACGGCCCATTTAACATCTCTAATGATGATGGAGGTGTTAAAACAGGCCATTCTAGCCAGTTCAAAATGAGCTTGAAATTGTTTGACATGAGTACAATTTGGCCCATTAAGCAAACGGGCCAGCTTAGTTATAGGTCCGCGGTTCAAGGATATATGAACCGACTGACCCATAATCATTCATAAGCGAGCCGATTCAAGGTTCAGACCAACTCAACCCATAAACCATTCATCTTTTTTTTTTTCAAATTATTTAAAATAAATATTTTTATATTTTTAAATTAATCAACAAAATCTTATTGTTGATTTATAGGTTTTTGCAGTCCGGGCCAATTTAACAAGAAATGTGTTGGGCCGGTTTCAATTCAACGGGCCTATTTCTTGGATTCAGCCTATAATTGCCTTTCAACCCAATAAGAGTAATTACAGGCCAGTTTGGCTGCAGTCCGTGCCAGTCACCGGTTTTGGGGGCTGATTCCGGGCTGAACCGGCCCGTTCAACGTCTCTTGAATTTATATTCGGGGGCCCAAGAAAAAAAAACCATAAAACTCAAAGGTGTAGCTGTTGATTTTTCAGTCTAACTAGTCTCTAGTACAGTTTTTAGGCTCAAAAAAAAACCCGAAAAGGTTACGGTTTCAATAATCTTATACGAAAACTACCCGATCCCAACCACTTGAAACACCTGATGGAGGCTCCCCTGCCCCGGAGCTGCATTTGTCTGCAGAGTTACGCACCCTGCACCCGCGCATGAGTTCGCCTCGGCCATATTCGCTTGCGCGGGCGCGAGCGGCGGGTACATTTTACGGACAGCTTTTCCTTAATGGTATTGCATTTGAGATTATATTTTTCATTATTTCTTTGCAGTAATTCTTTCTGGGCAATTTATTCATAGGTTTTCCTTGGATTTTTTTCTTTCTCGTTCAGCGATTCGATGCCATTTTCCAACATGTTTTTCCCTTTCTTTTTTCTTTCTTTTTTGGGTAGAAAAATATACGTGTAGAGGCATGTGGATGAAGACAAGAAAAAGGTGATCTTACTCGTAAAGGAGGTAAGTATCTTGCCATGGAGGATTAAGTCAACGTGTTGCGTTGAGATATCGTGCGATAAGCCGGAATCTAGAAGCTAGTGGCCGGAATTTAACCGATGAATGGCTTTTTTGTTGGATTTTTTCTAATCCAAATAACCTTAAAATCATACATGCTGAAATCAAAGAGAATGCTTAAACATAAATGGAAGCGTACCTGAATCCATAGATGGAACTTGTGTGATTGACCGAGTATGGATCTTCTAGGACTGTACGAAAAATCTTTCAGAGGATGTGAGATTCACTCTAACTCTCGTTGATTAATGGGATATCAAAAGAGCAGATAATATCGTACGTCCCAGGGACCACAACCGCAAATTGCACATAAGTTCCTTCAGTTTATTAATTTCTAATTTCACCCATCATAGAAATCAGAAATCACTTTATGATTTCTGCATATTGATCCCTACACCTTACAGATTGTTTGTTAAACTCTATTTTATAAACTTAATTAGATCACTTAATTGGGTTGACAAATTGGATAGCAGAGACACATGATCAATAATATATTATTGGACCATATATTGTCAAATTAAAATTCAACAATTTCCCACTTGGGCCAACAAATATATCTCATATGTCATGTATCACCAAAATACTTTATTGAGCTCAAAAATGCTATCCATATCAACAATCTCAACAATCTCGTCCATTGAATGTATCGACATAGAACCAAAGCATTCTTCATCCCATTTATTGTGACTAGAACTATCAATGATCACGTATGTCAACACACCCAACGACATAGATTAAGTGTAGGTATGCAGCATGAAAATTACATGTAATGTGATCTAAACATGCCTATTTCCAACTGGTCCTCCTCAAACCTTATGAAGATCAACTTTAAGTCATAAACGAGATTTAGAGTGCAAGTGAACTGAAAACTTTATTTCTCCAGAAAATAATTCAAAATAATCATCATGAACAAATATAGTTATTGTACAAACTCCCACTACACCTTAGCATCATAGTACGATGTTACACCCATATGAGCAGTGTGCTCATAAAAGACCATGCGTGCTAAAGCCTTAGTGAGTTGATTCGCAATCATGGAAGTTGTACCAATATGTTCAATAAACAACTGAGTACTCTTAATCCTATTTTTAACAACGAGGAACTTGATGTCAATGTGCTTTGACTTCGAAGAGTTCCTGTTGTTATGGGAATATATTACTGCTGACTTATTGTCACAGAATATCTTTAGTGGTCTTTCTATTCCATCAACAATTCGCAGCCTTGTGACAAAATTCCGCAGTCATATCCCATGATTAGATGCCTCGTAGCAAGTTACGAATTTTGCCTCCATAGTTAAAGCGGCTACAAGTGTCTGCTTAACACTTTTCCAGGAGACAGCTCCTCCAACCAATAGATAAACATATCTTGATGTAGATCTGCGACTGTCTTGGCATTCGGCGAAATCAGAATCAGAATATCCAATGATCTCCAACTGATCTGATTTCATATATGTGAGCATGTAATGTTTTGTCATTTGTAAATACTGCAAAACCCATTTGACTGTTTTACAGTGTTCCTTGGCTGCTTTCCAGTGTTCCTTACCAGGATCATTCAAATATCTGCCTAACATCCCAACAATGTACGCAATATCTGGCCATGTACAGACTTGAGCATACATTAAATCCCAACAACAGATGCATAGGGAATTTTCTGCATCTCTTTACGCTCAGATTCATTTTTGGGGCACTGATTAAGACTGAATTTATCAGCCTTAGAAATAGGGGTATCAAGAGGCTTGCAATCCTTCATGCCAACCCTAGTTAGCACCTTTTCAATATAGCTCTTTTGCGACAATCCAAGAATTCCTCGAGAGCGATCTCGATGAATCTGGATCCCTAAGACAAAAGAGGCGTCCCCAAGATCTTTCATCTCAAACTTCTGTGATAGAAAACTCTTGGTTTCGTGCAATAAGCCTATATCGTTACATGCAAGCAATATGTTATCGACATATAAAACCAAAAAAATGTATTTACTCCCACTGAACTTATGGTATATATATTCATCAACTGCATTTATCTCAAAACCAAATGAGAAAATAATTGATGAAATTTGTAATACCATTGTCGGGATGCTTGCTCTAGCCCATAGATAGATCTCTTTAACTTGCAAACCATTTTCTTTGGGTCACCAACCACAAAGTTTTATGGTTGCACCATATAAATTGTCTCATTAATGTCACCATTGAGAAACGCCGTCTTTACATCCATCTGATGTAGCTCGAGGTTGTAATGAGCTACAAGTGTCATAATGAGCCTCAATGAGTCTTTTGTAGAAACCGAAGAGAAGGTTTCTTTATAATCGACGCCTTCCTTTTGTGTGAATCCCTTAGCAACAAGACGAGCGTTATATCTTTCCACATTGCCCATAGAATCCCTCTTGGTTTTAAATATCCATTTGCAACCAATGGGTTTCGCACAATCTGGCAAAGGGACAAGATCCCAAACGTCATTGTCCTTCATGGAATTCATCTCTTCATTCATAGCGTCTATCCACTTTGGAGAATTAGTACTATGCATGGCATGACAGAAGTTGATCGGATCATCTTCCATCATTCCAATGTCAACTTCATTCTCCTGGAGGAATACAATATAATCATCCGGAATTGCATTTCTCCTTTCTCTAGTGGATCGTCTTAATGGCACATGTTCTTGAGGTTGTTGAGTTTGTTCTTCTGGAACAACCTCTTGTGGTTGTAAAGGAAGTTGTATGATATTATCATGTTGCTCCTGATTAAAAGTAATGACTATAGGAAGAAAAATTGATTTCTCTTCAAAAACAATGTCTCTAGACTTATCTCCCCCCACAAACTCAACTTCCTCAAAGAATTGGGCATTTCCCGTCTCATGAATTGATCTAGTAGTGGGATCATAAAACTTGTAACCCCTGGATTTTTCAGAGTAACCAACAAAATAACAAGTTACCGTTCTTGATTCCAGTTTCTTTTCACTTGGCCTATAAGGCCTAGCTTCAACTGGACATCCTCAAATACGAAAATGCTTGATACTGGGCTTTTTCCCAGTCCATAATTCATAAGGGGTTTTGGACACTGTTTTGGTTGGTACTCTATTGAGTATGTAAGCTGCGGTCTTTAATGCCTCTCCCCAAAGTGATTATGGTAAAGTAGAATGACTAATCATACTCCTTACCATATCCTTGAGTGTTCTATTTCGTCTTTCAGCAACACCATTCATGTTAGGACTTCCTGGCATGGTGTACTGAGGGATGATTCCATGTTCCTCTAGGAACTTGGCAAAAGGTCCTTGACGCTGTTCACCTGATCCGTCATATCTACCGTAATATTCATTACCACAATCAGATCTGACGGCTTTAACTTTCTTGCCAAGTTGAGTTTCAACCTCAACTTTAAAGTTCTTGAATGCATCTAGGGCCTAAGATTTCTCACTAAGGAGGTACAAGTACCCATATTGAGAATAATCGTCTATGAACATGATAAAGTATTGTTGACCATTTTGAGTAGCCGTAGGGAATGGTCCACAAATATTAGTATGAATAAGTTCTAAGACGTCTGACTTTCGATCGGCACCTAGTCTCCTAATGTTTGTTCGTTTCCCCTTGACACACTCAACACAGACCTCATAGTCTGTAAAATCAAGAGAATTAAGAATTCCATCTGACACAAGCCTTTCAATTCGTTGTTTCGAAATATGACCTAATCGCTTGTGCCATAACTTTGCAGAACTCTCATTAGTTAATTTTCGCTTTGTACTGCGTGAATCCGCATGTAAGGTTTCACCATATGAAGCAATTGTATTAAGCAAGTAAAGGTTATCATGAAAGGATAAAGAACCGGTAGCAATCACATTTGAATTAAGGAGGAGTCGAAATTGAGAATTCCCAAAAGAGCAATAATAACTGAATTTGTCCAATTGGGAAATAGAAGCCAAATTCTGTCTAAAAGATAGTACAACATAAGTCTCCTCCAAATCCAAATAATATCCAGTCTTTAACAATAACCTAAATTTGCCTATTGCTTCAACCATAACTGACTTGCCATCGCCCACATAGATGAATCTTTCAGCATCATTTGGCTTTCGGCAGTTCAGGCAACCCTACATAGACACACTTATGTGAGTAGTAATACCAGAATCTAACCACCAAGTGTGTGCAGGTACAAAGGTCAAATTAACCTCAGAACAAACCAAAGTGAGAGATGTACCTTTCTTTGCACGCTATGCGTGATATTTGGTACAATCCTTCTTTAAGTGTCCATCTTTCTTGCAAAAGAAACAAGTAGTAACTTGATCTTGTTGCTTTTGCTTCTTAACCTTATCTGGAACACTCGCAACTTCCTTACTGATGGGCCTTTTCTTGCCTTTGCCCTTATTCTTACCCTTAGAGGTCAACGCCAAATGAGCACTTTCTGCCTTTTCATGCTTCAATCTCTCTTCCTCTTGCACACAGTGAGAAATGAGCTCATTGAGACTCCATTTCTCCTTTTGACAGTTATAACTAACTTGAAACTGACTGTATTGTGCAGACAGAGAGATCAAAACTAAATGCACAAGCAAGTCCTCGGACAGCTCTAATTTAAGTGCCTTTAGTTTTGAAGCAATGTTAGACATCTCCATGATGTACTCACGAATGTTCCTGTTGCCAGTGTACCTCATTAAGATAAGCTTTGCCAAAAGCGTGCTTGTCTCAACCTTTTCATTTTTCTCAAAACGTTTTTCTATGGCATCTAGGAACGATTTGGCATCTTCCTCATCAGAGGTATCGCCCCTGAAGGTCTTTGGAATTGCACACTTCATGATCATAAGACTCAATCTATTTGAACGATCCCATCGCTCAAAATCCTGTTTAGCCTCAACGGAACTGTTAATTGTAAAAGTAGGTGGTCGTTTAGTCCGAAGGGCCAAGTCCAGATCCATGCAACCGAGAACTATCATAATGTTCTCTTTCTAGACTTTAAAATTTGTGCCAGTTGGCACAATAGTGGCATAAATTGATATAGTAGAAGTATTAGCTGAACTAAGAACAAATAACAAATGGGAAATATATCAGCTTACATATTCATGAATAGTGAATGAAATAATAGCCTATCCCATCATGAGATATCAAGTACAACATTGATATTTCATCTTTGGACAAAATAATCAACTTGTAAGCGGTACTCTCGATGTAGTAATCAAACACTGACAATCAATCCGGTCAAATAATGAGCCTTCCTTTGGGCCGACTCATGTTCACATGGAAACCCAACAATTATCACGCATTTATTACTGTAGGCATATTTGAAACTCAGCCAAACAATGTCCTTTCTTTGGGCCGATCCACTGCCCGCATGAAATTTCAAACATGCAAACATCTTATACATTCTTGAATAAATCAATCTACATAGGAGAGCTCAATTTGGCGAGATGCTGCTTCAATTAACTTATTCTTGAATATTAGACATAAAAAAATGCCATTATTTCATTCAACATTCAAAATCGAGTTTAAAGGCCTAAACCAAACTTAATTGGTAGTGATTTAACTTTTGATGGACTAAAATAGGCTTAAACCCGCTTAATTAGACCTTAAGTGGTATAAATCATGTTGAAATAGGTCTGAACCGTGCTGAATTGGTCTTAATTTTACTATAACTTTCTTGAATTAGTTCAAATCGGAGCAAAATTGGTGAAGAAATCAACTAAACATGAGGGAACCATTCAAATCTTCTTTTGAACCAGTCCCGAACCGGCCCAATTTCGATCCGAACCATATGAACCGGCCCAATTTGCATTGGACCGGTCCCGAACCAGCCCAATTTGCATTGGACCGGTCCCGAACCAGCCCAATTTGACCCAAATAGTATGAACCGGCCCAATTTGCATTGAACCAGTCCCAAACCGGCCCAATTCCGACTTAAACAGTGTGAACCGACCCAATTTGAGTCAAACCTGTTCCAAACCGGTCCAATTTCGACCCAAACCGTATGAACCGGCCAAATTTGCATCGGACCGGTCCCATTGATCGAACCGGCGTGACTTGCAGACCGGTTACTGTTCATCTTCTTCGCCGAAACCCTAATGCCGCCGCACGATTTCATCCATTTCAACCGAATCCCGCGATCTTAGCCACTAGTAATCACGATCCAAAACCGTAGTCACAATTATCGCTAACCGCAAGGAATTCGGCTAATAGATGATCACCGAGGACGTCGGCCGCCGAGATCGGCAACCGCTCCTTCACGTCTCTGGCGATGTGGGCTGCCGATAACCGCTCCTTCACGCCTCTTGCGATCTGAGCTGCCGATTTCAGCCACCACCTTCGGCCGTGGCTGCCTTATGGCGACTCCGAGCGTGTTTAGGGTTTGGAATTCAGCGATTTGGCTACCGCCTCGGCCCGCAGACAACTGTCAACCGCGCTGGTTCGGCGATTGGCTGCAGCCTCTGCTCACAGACGACGCCCCGTTCCTCCTCCTGCGACACGAGCCGCCGATTTCAGCCGCTGCATTCGGCCTCGGCTGCCTTATGGCGACTCTGACGGAGGTTGGACCGAGGAGCTTCGTCGATTGGCCGGGAGGGAAATGTATGGTTGCCGGCGGGTGGTGGCGGTGAAGCCTGGGCCGGCTGGTGGCATGGAAGCCCCACTCGCAGCCAACCGGTGGCCGGTTGGTCGCGGTGAAGCCCCGCCTGAAATCCACCGACGGCAAAAAAAAACGTTTTTTGGATATGAACAGTGATCCGAAAATTTCAAATCAGTCAATTACATCAAACTAAAACTCTCAATTATCCAAACGCGGAAGGCCTGATATCAATTGTTGGATTTTTTCTAATTCAAATAATCTCAAGATCATACGTGCTAAAATCAAAGAGAATACTTAAATATAAATAGAAACGTACCTAAATCCATAAATGGAACTTGTGTGATTGACCGAGTATGAATTTTCTAGGACTATACGAAAAATCTTTCAGAGGATGTGGGATTCACTCTGACTCTCGTTGACTAATGGGATATCAAAAGAGCCGATAATATTGTACGTTCTAGGGACCACAACCGCAAATTATACATAAATGCATTCAGTTTATTAATTTTTAATTTCACCTATCATAGAAATCAGAAATCACTTTATGGTTTTTGTATATTGATTCCTACACTTTACAGATTATCTGTTAAACCCTATTTTATAAACTTAATTAGATAACTTAATTGGGTTGACGAATTAGATAGTAAAGACACGTGATCAATAATATATTGTCAAATTAAAATTCAATATTTTCCCATGCCGAGAGCACCGTACCTTCCTAGAGGTGAAGGAAGAAGGAAGAAGGAAGAAGAGGAAGTCGTCCTGCAAGTCAATTCAGTATTTTCATCCCTTATTTTTATCACTGGGCGTTTTGTATCAGAAGACCAACCTCGCCTTTTCTCTTTGCTTCTTTGGAATATCATATGCATATTACATACATTACTGGAAAGTTTGTATCGGTGTGACGGAAGATCATCACGAGATCAATGGTGAAGAAAATCGTTAGATATATATATATATATACATATATTTATTTATAAAGAGAATTATAGTAAAAGTTTCATCCCTTTATTATTTTTTATAACTTAAACTTTATATATTTCAAAATAATTTTTTCAATTATATATGTTAGATTTCACAATATACATACTCAAATAATAACTTAATCGTTTGCTTACTATAAAAAATTAAAATAAAATAAATGAAATAGTGTAGAGATAATATAAATACACGGTAGTAATGTAGTTAAATTCACGAAAATGAAATAATTATTATTTTAATTAACTCAAGAAATTATATTAACTAATTCACCTATTTTATGTTTAAAATAATAGTAAATTTTAAAAATAAATAATGATAAAATATCATAAGAATATTTAAATCAAATCTAAAAGATTTTGATAATTTTAACTAAATTAAATTTTCTAATATTGATAAAATTAAATTTTTAACACTCTCCCCATAAGTACATAGCAAAGTGAAATGCTTCTCTTGCACATAAAATGTCACACTGGTTCTCAACATATTATCAAAGTTGATGATAATAGCATAACTTTTTGGCTCAACGATAACAAAAAAATCTACTTGAGTATCTCTAATTTCAGTTGTCGAAAAATTAATGTTGACTTGAGACTTTTTACCTTTAAAGGTCCAATAAATCGACTTGAGTTTTATATTCTTTGACTTCAGAGGCCGTATGAGATAAATTGGTGCCTTCGTTGCCGCATCATCAATGTGCTCAATTGTACCACTCTATTAGAATTTTCTACACTATGAACTTTTCGGGATCGACTTGTTCTGATATCATATAAAAATTTAAAATAATATAAAGGAAATAATGTAGACATAATAGAAATACGTGGCAGTAGTGTAATCAAATCCATGGGAGTAGAAAATTTATTATTCTGATTTATTTAAGAAATTAGATAAACTAATTCACCAATTTATATGCTTAAAATAACAGGAAAATTTAAAAATAAATTATGCTAAAATATCACAAGAATATTTAAATAAAATTTAGAAAATTGTAATTATCTTAACTATTTAATTTATTTGATGTAAAAAATCAAAATTTTTAATAAGGTAAAATTAAAATTTTAACATATACCATATAACATTTATTTGTTTATGCGGTAATTTTTATGCCGACGGGGCATCACATGTCAGCCAATTTTCAATCACATCATCGTGCAATGCCAGTTCGCCTTTGCCACACTAGCGTGCAATGTCAACCATTCTTGCCACTTCATTATAACATGGTAACGGATAATAATTATATTAATAAATCCTTAAAATTATGATTCAAATATATTACGGAATCAAATATATATTTATAAAAGAGTGTTTTTGAAATATGTAAGCTCCAAATGCTGAAAAACGACAAAAAATATATAGAACTTTACCATAATTATCATTATATTTTTTTTATGGAGAGGTTTAGATGAAAAAGGGGAGAGAATTAGGGGGGGGGGGTGGCGGTCCTTATTCTTCTTAGTCCCTCAATTTGAGCAGTGAGTTTTCCTTTTTGCAATGGTGCAACGGCCTAGAAGCAATGGGAAAAATAGAGAATTAAAGAATACGAATAGTTTTACCGATGAAAATTTGATTTATATGCATTTTAATTTTAAGTTGAAAATAATGAAACTGTAATTTTATTTTATTTTTTCAAGCTTTCTTTTATAGATTAGGCAAACCAAAAGTTTGATGTGAATTCATGGGCATGAAGAAATAAGCGTCCGTCGGATTCCTCCCTCTCCCTTGGTATCATAAACCCAAACCATCAGAGGGGAAAAGCGCAGACTAGATGTCCAATGTCCGATGCAGACACTAAGTTTATAATTCACAGAGACGATGAGCGCTTAGAGAATAAAGGCGTTTTTCCCTCTCATTCCCTGAAATATACACTATCTTTAATATATGATTAACTAGATATGGCATTTACCTATTTTTCATAATCTATCACGAATATTAGCTATGTTAATTTTTTCATCAACTACCGATTTGACATATCCATGTGGTACACCCTTTGACATGTGGTAGATTACAGGAAGTGACACGTATAAAAATGTATCAAATTATTACCACCACCAACATAACTACGGTAAAGAGAGAGCTTTTAGGAGATGTCAACATGTGTGTTATTTCATGAAGAAACAATTAAACATTATATATATATGCATATGTGTATATATATATATATATATGAGTGGGTGATTATTGAAGGTAGTGTATATTTTGACAAATTTTAGAAAATGCTATGATTTTTACTCGATTTTCCTTCAGCATTTTTAATAGTTCAATTTGCACGTGTATCATATCTTTGGATGAATTCTATAATGAATTCTTTATAGATCCCCATTTGCTGGATCTAACCCTCCACAAGAAGTACGCCCATTCACGAGGAAACGTGATAAAAGTTCAACCAGAAGATGATCATCCTGATTCGAGATAAATTCACGGGGAAATAACATCTCCTCAGGACATAGTCCCGTGTTTAGAATTTCATTTTATAATTAGTAAAGATTCATGAACGTGTATGCCCTTTGCCGTGGATCCTCCGTTCTTCATCTTACACATTGTACAGATAACTATAGAATGCTCGACCACGAACTTGCAGGCCAGGTCAGGTCGGAAGAACTCGCATACGAACCCATGAACCATATAGATCCCATTTTCCGCATATTTCCTTGTAAGCTTTGGAAAATGTGTCCTAGTCTTGTATGCAACAGAGGGTTTTGACAGGAACATATACTTCTGATACATTCAGCGTCACAACAGCTGATATCTTAACACATTTCATCCCCCTTGATTTGTACAAGAAAACCGGCCGAACGAGAACCTTCTCCGGTAATGGATGTCATACAGAGTCAAGAGGAAACGCAGCCCGTCTCTGGCTTTGGGACACCCGGATTTATACCATTAAAACTCGACAAGGAGGAGATAGATCCTCGAACCTATGGTGAAGGTACTGGTCTGGGTAATTCGTCGGGGGGGGGGGGGGACCGCATTCTTCCGGACACCGAGTCGGCGGTGGAAGACGATCCAAGTCAGTGGACGAGGCGGCAGGAGGGAGACAGACGGAGCAAGTGAAAATCCGAACGAGGCATCTGGAAGAGGGAGGAGTGGGAGTCGAGCAGCTAGAGCATTCGTATAAGAAAGAGGATTAGATCCTCCATTTGCTGCTTCTGCTGCTTACCAGCGGGACTCAAACGAAATGGCAGTCTTGAGGGAAGGAAAGGATGAGAATCCCAAAGCTCTGCAGTATAGTTTCATGACTTGGTAGAGCTAAATTCCTTTCCGATAAAGAATATTCCAATTCTGTTCTTAATTGTATCGTTCATAGGGGCAGAAAAGCTCCAATGACGTCATATCATGCCATATATTGATGCAGAATGAAGAGTACATAAGTCGACTTGACTGTCAGTCTTTTTTTTTTTTTTTCATCAACAGAGTGGAAATAGATTGAGGAATGTAATGAGTTTAGCGGTGGAAGATCTCAGACAAGTGAACTTTATGATAATTTTGGAACTGTGATGGAAGGAATTTAACATAAATTTGATAAAAAAATTATGAAATGAGTATTCATGAATTTCTTTTGAAGGAATACTCATTTATATATATATATATATAAGTTCTCAATAAAATACCCATGTTATTATCAAATAGTATAATCATCTACTGATGAAAAATATAGAATTAAAAAGAAATAGAATATCAGTTCTATTTCATTCCACCCATTCATACTTACCAACAACTGGGTAAACAAGAAGATGTCCCATTGTTGCTGCCATGCTTATGATCATTTTATGTATACGCGAAGATGGTTCAGGCGAGGGACGGATACAGAACTTTCACCCGATGGGTCCAAAAACTTCGGTGGCCTTTTCTCAATAATGAATCTAGCCAGTGAATGCCAACAAAATTATTTTAGGTAGTACTAATTCAGATTATTGTTCGGGTGATTAATAATCATTTGCTCTTTCTTTTTTCATTTGATTGACGTTTTCTCATAGGAAGCTTGGCAACAATTAGATGACATCCAAAAAAAAAACATTGCGACATGCACTTATATTAATTTTGATTTAATCAATCCTTAGCTAATATTCACCTAATATTCTAATTAATAATTCAGTTAAAATGATTTAACACATCATCTCTTTTTAAGTAAGGTACCTATCCAAGTACGATTAATAGAGAAAAATTATATGTGAATATTAGGTCAACCTAACTCAAATCTAGGTATCTAGGTTAGTACGGTTTCATTAGGCTTTATGTATATCATTCAGATTAGTACGGTTTCATTAAACTTTGTGGATATCATCCAATTTACATTAAAAATTAAATTAAATTAATAAAGTGAGTAACCACAGTGCTGGTCCAGCCACCATCCGCTATGAGGAAGGTAGAAAATTTATGTTGTAAGGGGACAAACTCATGGGAGAAGAGCATAAAGAGGAATTCAGTGAGCAAAAAAATAAGATAATTTAACTTAAAAGAATTGGTGAAATAAATGAAATTTTATAAAATGTTTCGGGGATCTTATCAAATTTAGGGAACGATCACACTGCGCCCCCTAAATCGATCCCTGCATTGCTCGGCATACTTAAAATATTCACCTAATACTTACTGATGGTGAGATAATTTCTGATGGAACGACAAGTGTGAATTGATGATGATCAGACATGACCCAAACAGCAACACTCCCACCCACCACCAACACCCCCACCCCAGGACGAACTTGCACGACCGGTTTTGAGAGCAAATAGGAACATGATGCAATTAAAATCATTATCCAATCCAATTAGTGATCAGATTTGAAGAAAACAAAAAATTCAAAACAAATCCTTAATAATAATAATAATAATAATAATAAATGAAGATGATAACAAGAACTGCGTGATCTGCTGATTCGCCTTGGATAATCTCCGCGATTAATGTGGCACGAGATAAAAAGCTGAAAATTTGTACTTCAGAGAGATCTGATAGAACAAGGATAAGCTTAGCACAGCTGAACATTTTATTGACTTGCACGTACTTATAGGGCATTACCATTTTAACTTCATTCCGAAATACTGATCACTCTGCACAGCTCAGTCCTGAAGATTCGAGACAAACATAGCCCGAAATGAAACACGGCAGCCAGCTGATGGGGAGTTAAAGCACGAAGCAAGGCCATACCATCTACTTAGCTGATACCTGGCTCCGCTGATGCCCTAAGGAACATCTCAATCTCCTCTAACAGCCTTCTATTGCCAGTAGTGTGCACTCTGTCGATGCTCGAACAATATGACATCAGCTGAACTAGATAATTGGTAACTCCAGCGATGCCATCCTTCATGGCAGCAGGCTTTCCTGCGGGCAATTCATCACAACCAATGTTGACATCCTCACAGAACAAAAGTTTTCTGCATCCCTGCAAATGTAGCGGATATTATTCAGTTTAACATTAATCAGTCAGCAGCATAAATCTCTCATCCACTTGCTCGGTTGCCTGAACTGGTTATTGGCTATATGAAGCTGGAGAAGATTGCAGTCATCAACCGTTTACTTTATCCAAAATGCATATAAGCCCTTCAATTGTTATTTGTTATTCCAAAGCATGACTTCATAAATCTGTTCCTACGTATTAGTTGGATCTTGATTTATAGTCAGCTTCTTAAGCAACACAAGGATGACGAAGTATATGAAACAACCTGGAAAGTATCAATCTGAAAGCAATATCATTTTATTCATCATAATAAAAAAAGAGAGAAAGCAATATCATTTTGATTTGCCAAACATTGCGTCAAAAAACAAATTTTCTTGGTAAAGTTCCAAAACATTGTGTAGGAAAACAACTTGTACCGTAATGAAGATAATTCTGATGCAAAGGTATTCAAGGCATTAAGAGTGAGACATACTCAATGAAGAAAATGACATGAGATTTAATGTTCAGTCTCACTCCAACATGCACAGATTTTCCTAAACTTTGATAAAAGTTTCGCTGGGCTTTGTCATTTGTGTTAATCAAATAGAAGCAAAGCACAGGCTCTTATTGAATGCCATGTGAAAGTATCATAACCGATTCATGTCAAAGCATGAAAAACAAAGGGAAGCCAAAAAACACACCTGAAACACCCTGTTTATACGTGTTAAGCAAATTGAAGCAAAAGGCAGGCTCTATCAAATGCCACATGAAAGTATAAAAACCTATTTGTATCAAAGCCTGAATAGCAAGGGGAAACTGAAAAGGGTACCTGGAACACCCTGTTTACACTACCAATATGCTCTGCATTCAGGAACCCAGCATTCAGAAGCTCTCGAAATAAAAGTACCAGCTCTGTGCTCAAACTACTGCCTGAAAGATTTTGAAGCATGCTGCTTATGCAGGTGTCATCAAACATGGAAATCATCCACCCAGGAACTTTTTCTAGTTTCAGCAATGCGATAGCTATATAAATTGAAGCTTTTTGGTTATTACAGCAAGATTTCGACACCAGAGATGGAACTGCTAGAGAGATAGCAAGCTCTTCTACAATCAACCTGCACCATTTGTTCTTCTCAGCCACTTTTCCGTCCACAATTTTCACCATTTCCCACCCAAAAATCATCGAGAGACACAGGCTACAGTTTATAGTTACTCTACTGTCACGATATAAGAGCAGGCCTTCCAATACAGCCATCACAGACTTCAGATATTTACTGTTGCATTTCAATTCCCCATGCCGTCTCTGCCTCTGGTTGGACAATCTTGTAAACATCTCTAACAGACAAAATGAAGCAACAACCTTGACTAGAGGACAACCATAGTGTAGCAACGTGCATAATTCATAGCAATTGTTTCCTAACAAGGGCTCTTCCTGCATGGTATTTGATTGGCATAGAAAATTCGTCCAGTCCACTGTGCCAGGTAGAACTACATGCACACTGAAGCTAGAAAAATTTAGGAAATTTTGAGAAATTATGAACCAAATTGCTGCATGTAACATGCTTCACTGACCTTTTAATAGAAAAATATAGCAACAAGATCACATGAAGCAGGGTACTCCCACAGTTAGTTCTTTCATCATCATCATCAAATAAGGTAGGTCCGCTAGAACAGGCTTTGTGAATTATGCTGTACATCATTGAGGCAAGAGGAATGTTGAGGAGTATGACTTTTGAAGGTTCTATCAGTACTCCATATGTTGAGTGGTGCAAAATCAAGCAAAGAATGCCAAGTATCAGCACCTCTTCCTGGTTAAAACTTCCCATGCCCTCTCTGTGGATCAATTTATCTGTCAACTACAAGAGAATATCATAATTAAGACCTATAAGATAATATTTGTAGAAGCACAATCTTTAAATTACTTAAGCTAGTCAATGCACCTTTATAGTCACAGCAGTCCATGCATCAGTATCAGTGATGGATTCAGAGTGAACTGAACTCAGCAAGTTGAAAATGAAGATTGAACTGTCTCTATACAACTCAGAGGGAAATGTACCACGAGAGTCATAGTAAAGTAACTGGATTGCTTTGGCAATACCGTTCAAGCACAACTGATCAGAAGCATCCGGAAGAATTTGCATGACATGTTCCACAAGATTCAATAATGAAAGCATGTCAGACTCTTGGCTTTTCTCCCTAGCAAGCTCTTCAATTAAGCAGGTGAACATTCTTGCTGAATAATTATCATCAGATACCACCAATTTTGCAATTGCTCGCACATCTAAAACTTGAGCATTTTTTCCAAAGATGGCAGTGAGATTATTATCTGAACCACAAATTCTACAGAATTTCAAGATCTGATGTGAAAGTGAACTGAAAATTTTCTCTTGCTGGAACAACCATTTTAGGGATGTCAAGTTAATAGGTGCGCAAGACAAGTCCCATTCAGATTCACTTAAAAGCTGGACAAAGACTCTCTCTGCTTCTGGACTGTATGAAATTTGGTAGCTCATCTTGGCAAGCCCCCTATATAGGCCATAAAGATTAACTAACTGGAAGATTGTCAATGAATCTGTTGACCCGTGTCTGAGATTACAACTGTTAACAAGAATATACTGCTCCAGAGAACCTAAAACCAGTTTATCATCAGCTAATCTGTTCAAAAGAAACGCCATTCATGTGAGGAATTACAGGAGTTCAAGGCTTAAACAAATATATATATATAGGGAGAGAGAGAGAGAGAGAGAGAGAGAGAGAGAGAGAGAGAACCTTTCGTTGTGCAAAGAGCTGCAATATAAAATGGATAAAGTAGCAGATTGACAAGCACATAGTAACTCATCATTGGAACCCTTTTGTCCAAGCAGAAACAGCAAATCATTAGGATCAGATGGCAGAGAAGACACAGCTTCCCTAACTGGTTGCCCACTATCATTTCCTAAAAGAACATCAATCAGTGAACTTATCATGAGATACACTCTCCACTTCATTCTTTCTGTAGGGAACAAGCCTAAAGATTCAAACGAGAAGCTGAACCAAGAGGTGGAAATGAGGGCCTCTGCAAACTCTCTGGCCTGGTTATCAGATTCCTGACAAAGTATGAAATGGAAAGTCTCAAGTACCCCCAGGACAACTTCCTCATCATCCCTTTCGTTGAACGCTGTTACTAGCCAAGGTAGTAAGTGTATTTTGCAGACATCAGCAATACATTGCCTTAGTTCTCTCTTATTGGAGTTGTTTATGGAGTGATCTTCATGACCATAGGCATATGCCTCTTTCAGCAGGTACAAGGATTGCAAAAGTTGATTGGAATTTATTCCAGAAACAGTAAGAGAAGATAGAATGGCAAGTTTTGATACTTCCTGGATGCATATTATGAGCTTTGGTAGATCATGATAGCATGAGGATTTCATCAAACTCACAAATATAGAGCAGATAACAGAGAACGTTTCAGAATGCATGCCAAGTTCACCCTCGCTGTGCCTCCTTAGCATCTCTGTCAGGATAAGAACTAGTTCCTCATACTGAGAGGTGGTTGTAACTCCAAGGAAGTTAGAAATACAGCTCCAGATGAGCTTGAGTATCTGACACTGACAAGGGTGATAGGGAACTTCAGCTATATATTGAAGGATAGGAATCAGAGTTGTGAAGCCCATGGCAAGTGTCTGTTTGAAAGCTTGTTCAGCAGTTGAAAGAATATCGAGAACTCTAAGGCAAGAATTGACCACTGGATCCCTACATCCTATTTTTGTGTATCAACAGAAATGTTATCATCTAAATTAATTTATGAATTGCAAGTGTAAAACACGTTAATTAGCTGGATCAAAAAACAGACTCATTCAAAGTAATAACAGCAAGATAGGCTTGTTTTTCAATAAGAACAATGGAGAGATCAAGTTCAATCATGTTGAACATTAACAGGAAGCTCTTTTAACGTCTGGTCAACCGAAATCATTCATATACATTGGTCCTTTGGGAAACTACGGATATGCTATTTCATTTTTTTTATTGCATTTGCCCGCCAATGATATTACATAAACCAAATTTCTATCAACAATCACAGCTTGCCAAAGACCAATATTGCATTTCTTAAAGGAAGCAAAAACAACCAATTCCTGGATTAGATTACTTGCCTGCTAGTCTAAGTACTTCAAAAACATAATCTCCTATGCTGCTTTCCACCAAAAGTTGGATCTTCTTCATCAGATTCTCTTCACATGATAGACAGTAAAAAATCAAATCTAAAACGCCAGTTTGGACTTGCTCATCAGATGAAAGCAGGGGTCCTTTTATTGCCTCTACAAATAAGGTGTGCAGATGAGATCCACCATAGGAATTTGCGATTTGTATGCTATCATCAGCACCAGGGGCCAAGGAGCTTGTGCCATTTGCATAGGAACATTGTAATAATCCTCTCTGTGTCAAGACTGTCAAAAGAGCTAGCCAAGTTGAACAAATCATGTTAAAGATGGAAAATGATTGGCATAAAATGGTCTGCTATAATCTATCAACAGATTAAACCATTATTGTGTACAGTCAAAATGCAAACTACATGACAATATTTCTATATAGGAATATTATTGTCAACTCTAATATTAAATACACCTACATTTTAGGATTTTAAAAGCATGTCCACAGACTGGATAAAAGATGATCTCAGGTATTTTCAGTAAGTTGCATGAATATAAGCTATTTCAGAGAGAAGCCCACAAACCTATGCAGTTTGAGCGCACATCATCTCTTTCGGTCTTCTGCAAAGCATCCAGTGATAGGTATAACAGCTTGGGACAGTACAGCACAAAAGGATCAGTTCCATCCCCTTGCATAGATGCATAGAGATGGAGTGAAAGCTTGTACAAAACATAGAGGATCTCGCCCCTTATATCTTCACTGCATGGAGGGACTAGATAAAGTAAAGGACTGGAATTGTGCTCCAGAAAATGCAGGAGGTAGGCATGTAACACTAGGTTCTTGTCCTTCTTCTGTTTGTTACCTAGGCAATTGAAGGCCAGTCACAAGATTAGAGATAAGACCATCCTTGTCTTTAATGGAGGTGGTACAATTGTCTGCCTGACAATTCAGAAGGACACCTAGACAATTGAGCTGTAATAGAAAAAAGAGCAATGAGATTCAGGAAACCAGTGACTTCCATGATCTATGGCACCAAGACATGCAAAACAAATGGATTTAGCCAAATGTGCACGCTCTTAGAAAGTAGAAAAAACCAATACGTGTGATACCTGAAGTTGAGAAATCTACTGAATATGTTCATATAATCAATTTGCAAGCTGCTACTCCTAGAAACCGAGATCAAATATACCATTATTTCTGCTAGATTAGGACTCATGCAACAATCCCCAAACATCGCCAGCGCAATTGATGTGTTATCCATTCTGACGTTTACTATTTGAAATCATTGCTCTCATCACTGTAGAAGCAAACGAAAAGGCTACTAAGTATCAACCTCATACGGTCTGATCAGCCATGGTTTCTGCAGCCAAAAAATTGTTTCCTCTCATCAATTTTTATTCAATCACGCTACTAACTAGCATGTAGTTTCCTCAGTTGGGGCAGATGAAGTTCCGGCGCCAGTTAGACTATCAACTTCAAACCTCGGATTATGGTTATCTGCCTTGCTGCTTGTATTACATTTCAGCCTTATATAATTGGAACTATCATCTGTTTCCACCAAATCCAACTCTAGAATTAGGTTTTAGTTTCTCTCCGTGGCGCCGGAAAACAAAAGGTAAGGCTGCCATCTCAGCAAATGATTAAGAACTTACAGTAAAGAACTGACGCCTGCTCCATGCAAGCGCGCGAGAGGAAAGCACAGCCGAGATCCTCGCAACAAACTCCCTCGCCAGAGACAATCCGCCATCGTGAACGCAGAGATCACTGATGAGGTCGATGATCTGGCGAGCAATGGGCTCGTCATCGAAGGAGGAGAGCGCGTGGACAAGAGGAGAGGTGAGGAAATGAGAGTAGAACGTGAGGAGGGATTTCAGAAAGGGAGGCTGAGAGAGGGCCTGAGAGAGCTGGGAAAGAGTGTAGGAAACGTGGATAGTGGGGGGCCGAGGGGAGGCGGTGAGGAGGTTGGCAACGCAGACGAGGCAAATGGCGCCGCCCTGGGCCGTCCTGAGGTTGAGGGAGGACCGGTGACCCCGAGAGCAAGGGAACGGCTCATCCACTCGTTCTCCTGGATCGTCGTCTTCTCCATCGAGCTGCTGCGGGAGGTCGGGGAGCTGGGAATCGTCGAAGTACATGATGGGGGTGTTGGTGCTGTGCTGGGCTTAGTTTAGCGTGGTAAATGAAGTAGGCAAACCAAATCAGTTTTGGATTTTTTTAAGTTCTTTCCAATGGCGCCGAACGGATTCGGTTATGACCCTGTTCATCTAAGGTAAAATTTCCAACTCTTACTGGGTTTGTCCGACTCCAACTGTTATCAAATAATTATTAGAACTTAACTCTGAGTGGAGTTGAGTTATTTAAAAAAAATTTAAAATTAAAATTTAAAATTTTTAAATTTAAAATATTATATATATATATAATATATATATCATATAAAATTTTTTAAGTAAAGCATCCACTTAAATCTTATAAATAAAAAAAATTATCCTAAAAATATTCAATTTTAATGAGGTGGCTCGCTTCAATCTAAGTGGGTTAGACTCATTGGACTGGTAGATGTAATATTGATTAGCAAAGGGGTGTGCTTAGCTAAGTGAACATTCTGGAGACAGATTGGAACAGTAAAATATTGGTACTCACAACTCGGGCGAATTGACGAGGAATATATCCTGTACAATAGGGCATAAACACGTGCATCGCACGGTGAGCAATTTGAGTAAGAATGGGATCCATTAAGGGTGTCAAAATTTGGTACAGTACAAGTACATATTAAACCGGCATTTTAGAGTTGCATGAGAGATTATATTGTGCCGGTATACTCTCAAAAAAATTATGTCAGCTCAAAAACTTAAAAATAAATTTTATAATAGAAATAAAATTATGAATTTTTTTTTTAAAGTTGGTTAATTATACATATAAAATTATATTTTAATATTTTATTTAGATTAATATAAGTTTTAGATGAATTAATTACATTATTAAAAATTTTATTTTAAATTACCGAACCTTACTGGGGGCCTGAATTGACAAATCTAAGGCTATCATGCGAGTGAACTGCAGCGTGTATATATACAAATCAAGTTGTCATATAGAGGACAAATGATTTAATTGGTAAAAAAGAAAAAACATATTTACGGTAAGTACATTTCTTGACTGAATTAGATCATGAAAATTTTTTATTAGCAATTATAGGTATCTTAGTCCCCCCAATTGCATACAAAGGGTTCATGATTGACTCACACTGGTCAAGGACAGGTTGATGGTGAAAGATGAGAATTGTCATCCGGGGACGAGGAAACAATTGGCGCTTAAACGGCTCTCCCTAAATCTCGTTGGTCGAGCCTTCATAGACGAAGACTGGGGAGATGACCGAGGCTGTTCCAACATTGAGTCCAACAAAGACTGGGCAGGTGATCAGGAGGGCAAGGTTCCATGTGAGAACCATGATAACTGCACCTGATCGGCAATGAGAAAGCTGGACGAACGACATGAGGGTTCTTCCATGCGGGAGGAAAATATACACTCTTAAATAGTCATTAAAATCAAACTAGATCAATTAATAAAATCAATTCGACCGAGAGCTAGTCATATATTTGGTCTGATTTTTTTAATTATTCTATTTGTACCGTAAACCGAGTTTGATACAGAAAAATTGGCCAATCTTTAAAATGTTCCTCTACCAATAAAAATTCAGAAAATTACATGAAAAAAATTTAATGTATTTATTATTTTTTATAGTTAAATTATATTCCCATGGAGTTGTCTCCATCCATCTAGTTACTAATTCGTCGATGCTTTTTTTTTTTTCATTCCTTTAATTTGTCCATTTGTGGCTGTTCAGTAATCCAATTATGCAATCCACTCCCATCATCCTTTCACTCCCACGTCACACCCAGACATCTACACCTGTCCAAAACTGGCTTGACCTAAACATGGTTAGAAAACACCTGGACCTGGGTTTGGATTTTCAAGCCAACCAAAATGGTGCAGAGCTCAAAAATATAATAGTGATGTGATAGTACGGTCTCGATTTTTAGGTTGACCCGAATTGACAAATCCACATAAACCCCTCCCAAAATAAAATAAAATGAAATAAATGGGAAAAAACACTCCCGAGCAAGAGAGCAAGCGGATCAAGAGTTATGTTAGCGCTTGTAGTTTTGTTTGCTTCCAGTGGCTATCATAATGTCGAACCATTTTTTCCGTACTAAATGCATTCAAATGTTACTTCCCTCCCCGAGGCGGTGTCTTCTTTCTGTACCCCTTAGGCTGTTGTAAATCAAGCATTCCGGCTGGTCGACGGTGTACTTCTTTCTCTCTCTTTGACAACCTCCTTGAAATTCCATAGCTCTTTCGACCAGCTTCGTGAACTTGGTGATTCCAACCGGGACCAATGCACACTGCAGTCCCCTAGCTTAAGTGGCGACTCGCTTTTCGATTAGGCCAGCTCGCCTTCTTCTTATCCAAAGGTCCCTGTCCCTCACTTCAAACTTACACTCCCGCATGTTTAGTTGAATCAACTACAGAGAGTCAACAGCAGACAACTTGGGGCCATGCTCCTTTGAAGAGGGTCCCCATATGGCAGAGGTTGTTCCATGCTTTAGCCCGTTTTCTTTCCTTGCTCCTATATCCTGTATATAGGGGCAAGGCCGCGAGAGATTTGCCAGGTGTGAGATCCCATCGTATTCGAGGAGTCAACGATTTGCTAGGAATTACGGATCGAAGAAGAGGTAGTAGATCAAAACATGGTGCGGAAAAACCCAAATCGGTATGAATGGAAGGTGCCTCTGGAGCCTCTTTTTCTCGGTCAGCAGAGGGGGTCTATGTGAATGGAGCTCGATTGAAAGGAGAGGGAACAACCACAACGTTACGCCCTAAAACAGAACTATGCGGAGCCCTTCCGAATGACCTAACATGGAGCCGACTACACTAGCCAATTAAGAGAGTTACGTAGCCTACGCTTCCCCGTGAACCCTTTGTTCACCCACCCCACGTCCACGGGCCACCACTAACTTGCTCGATCACCACCAACTTGCGGCCCAGACACCATTGAGGACGTCAAAACTTATTTCCTCGAAATCACCACCACTGGAAATCATAGTTGTATGTCTCTATCTTAGACTAGAATCTTGGACTTGCGGGGGGGAGGACGAATTAACAAATATGTGCTTTCTCTTCGCTGTCCATTTACTCTGTGATTTTCTAATGACAATACAAACGAAATTGGATTGAGTCACTGAAATCTACCGAAACATGTCACCGAGTCCAACAACTGATCAGGTGATAAGTTATTGGTTTCCTAATATTTTATGGCTGTCACCTTCTTATATTGCATATTTAAGTCACCTGCATCTCCAATTAATATGTGTCCTCCAAATTCTTTTTGGTCAGTGTTTCAGCAGTGCATGTACCCAAATGCTCCTTTCGCTCATTATGGTCGCCTATTTAGCTGGAAGGGCTTCTATTCCGTCTCATTGTTTGTGCTTTGGATTGGTTAATGGTGTTGTCTATTCGCTAATTTATGGAAACATCATTCGGATAAGCATCAAATATCATGTGGATAAGCCTTTTTTTTTTTCGGGGTATTGAATTTTTATTTTTTTTAATTTTATGATTAAATTGGCGTCCACTTTTTGTTTGATTTGCGTCCAAAATTTTGCACCACTGATCCACGCTAATAGCCAAATTTCTTGTAGTGTTTCTAAGATTCATTTTTACGAACGATATGTTGTCATGCTTACCAATAGAACAACTCACATTTCAACTAACTTTATCGTGATTAACATTCTCATTATAATCTTCATATTTCTCGTAATACACCAATACTCGAGAGAAAAGGGAAAAACTCTCTACATCAAAGAGTAATTAATTTATTGTTATGTGAAATCACACATGGAAGGCCATCTTAAACAATCCCAGATGTACATGTAACGAGTGTTTGCTTTAAGTGATTCCGTACCTTATATCAAGTTTGAGTCATTACTTCGCCAATCGGATTTGAGTCTGAATTAGTGAAATTTTAGTTCATTTACGTGTAAGGTTAATCTCTTTGTGTCACTGTGAGTATGCTTGAGATTAATGACTAAAATAGCAAAGGTCGAAGCTCCGAAACTGAATAAACGGAATCATGCAATTCACTGGACATGTAACGCGCTCAATGTCGACAAGTTCACACAGCCCCGACCATTATTATATATGGAGTTCATCCGCTTGATTCAACCGCATCCGATGGGAGGCCATCGAATCAGCAGATGATTTCCCGGCCGATCCAAAAACGATCGTGATATGCCTCATGCTTACACTAATTTATTTGGATTACACACGTTGGTCGATACTGACACAGTACCAGAACAATAACACCCCTTAGCATAATGTAAGAAGCTGCAGCTCTCTTACAGGTATCCCTTCTGTCTGCAGCACTGAATTGCTCCATCATATATGTCCTCAAATCCATGTTTAAATTTGAAACCCAGATCCAGGAGCTTCTTCGATGAGTAATCGGGCGTTTCATACCCCGACATTTGCTTCAATTGACTACATGTACTCACATGATGCAGTAAATTTAATTAAGATAAGACTCTGATTTTTAATTTCTTTATTTTGGAAAGTGAAGTAATCTTAAAAAAAAAAACAAGAGAGAGGTGTAAAAATTTGGAGGAAGAAAAAAGAAGGTTGGTCATCACCAACTTATTATGTTGGAAAACTCATAAAATCTATATAGAAAAGTGAACTCACATATTTATATGATAGATGTCAAGAGCAATATTATCTAGATATAGTGAAACTCCAGGGGATAGTGCAGAAATTAGCTACTTACTCTGGTGAAGGTACGGGGAACTGATCCGGATACTTTTCGGTGAGAAACTTAGCCATCTTCTCGGGTGTGTAGACTACTGGAGAGCAAATGTACCTTCCCTTCGCGCTTGGGTGCTCGAAGAGGAAGATGTGCGCGGTGGCCAAGTCATCTACGTGAACCAGGCTTGTACGAAGAGCACGATGCTCAGGATCTTCTTGGTCACCTGCACATATTGACGGAATGTATATATATATATATCTGCCCTATCTCTTTCCGCCATATGACCTACTAAGGTCGATGCGTGCGAATGAAGAAGCGAGAACATACCATAGATCATACTCATTGAAATACGAACAGAACCCGGGAGCTTATCGCACATGAATGGGCCGCAAATGAACGGGGCGACGACTGTAACAACTTCCAATGCATTTGTTTCTGCAAACTCGAGAGCCGCTTTCTCTGTTAGGATCTTCGAGATGGTGTACGTTTTGCCACCATACATCGTTGCCGCCCTGATGTAGTCAACATCGGTCCAGTAGCTCTCGTCCATCAGAGTGGCCCCGGTGGCATTCACGCCCACAGCTGATGAGCTTGCAGTGTACACGACTCGCTGCACCGTCTTAGACTCGAGGCTCGCCCTCAGGATGGCGAGAGCTGCTTTCATGGCACGTTGTGTGACAACCTGCTCGGGTTCATCATCCTCAAAGTTCATGACCTCTGCCATATGGAAGACGCCACTGCACCCTCGGATGGCTTCACTGAAGCTCTCTGGGTCATTCAGATCGGCAGTAAACATCCGGAGCTTTTCTCGTGCATTCGGCAGGTTTTTCAGGAAGCTCAGGTCCCTCTCTTTACCACCTATTGAATTTAAGATTTAAATATACATATGAGTATGTCTAGCTTTTCACTTCTGGTGGTGAAGAACGAGAACTTAAATAACAATGTTCAACACATATAATTGCATGGACTCACCTTGGGAGGGTCTGATGGTGGCTCGGACTGTGTAGCCCAGTTGAAGGAGCCTCATGATCAACCACGAAGCCAAATATCCCGTAGCTCCCGTTACGCACACCGGTCCCTTCAAGCCTCCAGCTTCCATCTCCTACCTCCTTGATTATTCTCAGCCTATCTCTCCTGACTTAGATAGCTGAAAGGATAATAAGAGGCACCCTGGGAGGCTGTAGTAGCTGGTGGACTGGAAAGGCGAGGCTATATAATGAAGGCAATTCGCACCCCACCTAGACTAAACGTACAAATTTAACTAGAGGGACCAAAAACACAGATAAAAAAAATGCAACAACGTGATTCACACCTTTGTCACCTAAACCAACCACACAAATTTCACAATGACGGTTTCAGCCTTCTTCTTTTGTGACCCGAAAGTGGCAAGTTCATTGCATGGGAAGTAATTATATCAGAATATGTAAGTAAAACAATGAGGGAAAAGAGTGAACGATGAGAAAGATACGTAACCCCAAAGTTTTGGGGGTACATCTAAGAGCTTAACATGTAAGGGCTGACGTTACGCGGGTTGTTAGCATTCTATGCGGTGGTCAAGAGGCCAAAATTATGGAAGTATTATTATAATATTCAGAATTAAGAAATATACATGATAATTTAATTATTTATAGATTTAAAAAATGAATTAAATAAAAAATTAATATATTTAATATGTCTAAATTTATTCCAATTAAATATTATCAAATTATAACATATCAAATAATATAAATGATATATATTATCTTATCCTTAAATACTTAATTTTCTAATATAATAAATATTATCTTCAAGCTAAATCATATTGATGTGATAGTCGATCCCCTCAACAACCACAAGGTGTCAAGCTTTTGTCCGTCTAAAAGGTGGCCGGGGATGATATTTGAATGATAGTTAGTTGAACCGATATTATTAGCATCCATATTAGAATATATGAGATTTTTAAATATTAAATTATGAAAACCGACAAAATAATAATCACGTTATAAATTCGATACCAATTGACCGCTGGCTCTTTTCGTGCTCAAATTTCAACCATGAACTTCAGCCAGGTTTTTCCTCCAAAGAATCAAAATTTCAATGAATATGGGGGTCGTTAATTAAAAGGCCCCAATCAGGTGGCCGATTTGATTCCCCCTCGCACATGGCGTTCCGCAAGCTTACCTCTAGCATGCCCGGGGGATATCTTAGAATGTCGACCATATATGAATCTTATCTCCTTAATAATGCGACTTTATCAACAGAGGTTTATTCTTTTTTTCTTTTACCAGACCAATATGGGATGGTTAATCTGTCCATGACATTGGATTCTCGAGTCTAAATTTTGTGAACGTATGAAATTCCAGTTCGGTAGAAAAAATAGAGAAAAAAATCTTTTGGCTAACTAGTTGTTGCCCCATCACTGAGTTCTCATTTTTTTCTTATAATTCTTTTATATAAATCATATGATATTGGAAGTTATTAAAAACCAGTTAATCTACATTCAAGTTGGGTAGATCCAATGAGGGAGTGAAGCTCTATTAACATATATATTTTTTACATTTATAAGATTTGAATTTAATAACAAGCTTAAATACCAAATTATTTTAATCAATTTATATTAAGTGTTTTATTTAATATCAAATATGTGCATACCACAAAAATGTATATATATATATATGTATAATGCATTTGCACATGGCTCATTTAATAGTTTGAAGAACAAGTGCATGTCAATTTAATCTATCGTGTAGTTGGTAGTCTAATTCGTCAAATGTTCTGCACTAAATGTGCTAGTTGGGGTAGTTGAGTCCGGTGGGAACTTGAATGACATCTTCAGTATTGCCTCGGAATGATGAATATGATATTATTTACTTATTTTTTTTAATTTATAGTGACACATTTTGTTTTTCTATATATATATATATATATAGAACTCATATATTATTCTTATATGGTGCTCATGGTAGTTGCAATTTATGAGAAAATATCATGATATTTCTTTTTTTATTATTTGGTGGGTAGGTATGCGTAGGGCGAGGAAGGTGGAATTAATAATATAGTATAGTTTTTAAAATTAAAATGAATTGAAAATTGGTTAGGTATAGGTTTATGAGTTTAATGAGTTAAATTGTATATTTAATAAATAATAATTGTATAATATTATTAATAAATTAATATAATATCATAATTTAATAATAATTTATAATAAAATTATTAATATATTCATCATATTAACTTTAAGTTTAACATGAAATCGAAATGTAAATCTAGTAAAATAAAATAAATATATTATAATATTTTTTATTTTCTTTAACTTTTAAGTTGATCGATTTTTCCATCAGTTCAATTGGTTTGTCAATCCGATCGAGAATTGGCTAGTTCAATTGAAACTAATCACATTTAAAATGCAATTAAGTTAATTTTGAAAATCAAATCGAGTGAGTGGCTAGTTATTGGTCAGACTGATCGAATTGACCAACCTGGTCTAGTTTTAAAAACTAGGTGATAAGAGGCTTCCCCTGCTTACAAATGACAAACATGTATGGTTCATAAGTGCTCATATAGATCTTTTACATGAGATAAGATGTGCGAGGTAATATTTGAGTCTGAATATTATTCAATTTTTAGAATTTTAGTTTCAAAATTTTATAATTTTAATAATTTGGTTTTATTTTCTAAATTGATTTTAAATCTTTTTATTTATATTTATTTTATAATTATTTTCCAAAATTTTCCTTAATTTCCTTTGAATTTTTTAATGATTTACCGATGTAGCTTCTAGTGGAGCTAACATGTGGCAAGGTGTGGATGTACCATCTTAAGCATTTGATGAAGAAATTAAAGGTACTTATTAACAATTGTAACAATTTGGGAATAAAGAATAAAGTATTTATCTATTTTTGCTATTATGGTAGATCATATCAGTATAAGAAAAATCATTAAATTCCCTGTATTTTTTTTTACAACTTAATAAAAAATGATATATATATATATATATCTGTCTGTGTGTGTGTGTGAAAGAAATGACCCTCTCTAAGTCTCACCCGTGGTACATCTCTCCGAGCTTCCCCAAAAAGTACATGATGATTCTTCTTAGGAGGACGTGCTCGAAAGAAGCACAAAAATGGTGAAACAGAACCCTAGGATGGAAATGGGCTCGAGAGTAAGTGAGAAGGCTAATATATTCTACAGGGATATGTTGCTGGGCAAGACCCTAGTTGCTAGCCTAGAGACATCTAAGAATGCATTTCAGATCATGTATTAAATGCAAGAGGACCCTGATGTTGATATTAGCCCAGCGTTTTGTTTTGTATCTAGACAGAGCAAAGGGGGTGAGAGCATCTCTTGGAAATGGTCACAGTCAACAGAGTCAAAACCCCTTTGGGAAGCCACTAATTTATGTAGAAACTAAAGCAATATAGGATATGGAGGTAACTAATATTGGAATATATGTTTTTATTGTGAAGATTGTGGAATGGATGATAGAGTACATGTGCTATAAGAATGACGACCCCCGGTTCATAAATTATTAGTTTCCTTACAATTCGAGATTGGGCACCAAATTTCCATCCATGAATGATGAACTTTCAAGTGTAGCAAATTGGGTATGATCATTGAATCTCCTAGAAGATAGTCCAAAACCTATATGGAAAGTGGCATGCAAATTGGAACCATTTTATAGGGTTGATGGATCCATTGCATATGGAGAAAGGACTTAATACGCCCGAATATGCATGCGAGCAGACTTGGACAAACAACTACCAGTTGGATTTGGCTGGGCAATGGGAAGCAATCTAATTATTATTTTCAAACCACCTATTTAATATGAAGGCTTCCGTAAGTAATGTTTTAATTGTGGGAAGTCGGGGCACGCCAAAGATGATAAAAATAACCGAAATAGAGAGAAGCGAATACACTGCCACATAAATGATGGGATTAATGTCCTAAACCTAATCACATTGGTGCAACCTCTAATTCATGATTTAAATAAAGCATTTATTATTCATCAAATGATACATGTTTAATTTACTATAATAAAACCTATATATTAAGTAATAATTTAAGGATCATGATAAAATTATACTATTGAAATATAAAATCTTGTACCATTTCATCTAAAAATATTCTTAGTTTCAGGATTACTAAGTAGGAGATCAATAATCCGATAAAATTAGTACACTCATTATATTATTTATAATAGATGATAATTGATATCACAATTATTTATGATAGGTCATTAATGCAAGATTCTATCGGTTATTTATGGAATGAGTTCAATTTGGTACTACTCTCGCGGCCCGCACCGAAACAATGCTTTACCCCTAGATGTCTAGTCAACTGCTGCGCCTCAACACATTTAGGGGAGAACCAGCTAGCTTTGGGTAGTTCATTGAACTAATGAATATTTATATAAATATCAATCGACAATTTCTCAAGTCATAATAGGTATTTATTATCCTTAGATCGAAGATTACTATGGTACTTTCTTATTGTCGATATATGACTTTAATATATTCCTTAACATGGTTCTCTAAGTCATGTGTAGGGTGTTTTGGGTCCCATAATACTTTATAGAGGTGAATGGATAATTAATCTATGATTAGTTATTCCTGAAGAGATAAAATAATATCCTTTATGTTCTACTACATATCGACTCCAAAATTATCTTATTAGAGTAGGATGGAATATTGGAAAAGTGTTTATGATATTACCTAATTGAGTTGAACACTTAATAATTATAATACATATGGATAAGTGTTAGAATTTGACATTTTATTTATACTCTAATTTATTTGGGATATTGTATAATCGAATAGTTTATTTACATGATAACTGATCACCGAAGAATGTTTGATATTTTGATTGATCCCCATAATTTGAATAATCATGATATGTCGTTAGACGTTAATCACGATTTGTGGGTTCAACAATTAAGTGTTAGTCAAGTAATCTTATTAAAGTAGTCTAATCTGATTCGTTAATTAGAATTATTATGATTATTAATTATTGGATTCACTCTCGACTTAATGTGGAGTGCAATGGGTAACATATAATATAGGTAATCTATAATAATAAAATTTAAATAGTTCAAATTTTGGATTAGATAATTAAAATTTTACTAGTATGAAATTTATGTACAGTGTTCACACATGTTATTAAGATAAAATTATTATGAAATCAAATTGGATCTATGGAGATCCCAATAAGAATATTCTCGGCCACACATGTGCCTGATAGATTACCGAATATATGTCAGTTCACACACACACACACAGATATATATATATATAATTATTACATGTAGTGCGTCCAGACTTGGAACATGCATGCAGAGTTGGCAAATTGTCAACTGCAATAGAAAGGAGAGGCTGCGCTTGTGGGGTTAATCGGTTCTTTGACCGACTTTCGTAAGTACAAATACACCCCAATAGCCTGCGATCGTTGAGCGGGTCGAGAAATTAAGAAAACCCCTCTGACCGCGAGATAGAGACGGCGGAGTCAAAGAATGAAATAGAGTCGCTCCCTGACCGAGAGCTCTTGATTGAAATCAAGAGAAGAGAGAGAGACTCGCACGTCTCCTCCGTTTGTGATCGAATTCAGGAAAGGTGTTTCTCGGTTATACGAGAAGGCATGGTGTGGCTGCTGTGGAGGGCATCCGCATGCGTATTTAATCGGAGGATTGACCACATGAAGTTCTTGTTCTGGACATTCGGTTCATTCATACGGAACATCAACTATTTAGGGTATATAGTCTTTATGAAGGGTAATATCTAAACCCCCCTCCTTTTAGTTGGAACTGTAATTTACATCAAAGTGATCCCAAGTTATTGGGAATAAATTTTGAAATTGCTGCGTCCTGAATCCCAACAATAACAACATAAGGCATGGAGTTTGAAGGAACAGTTCAGAATTTTTGTTAAAACTAGCGTTATCCATAAAAGTTGGGATTGAACAAGCTGGAGAAATGGATGGAAGGGTAACTCGACTTGTCTCGCAACGTTTCACAGGTAAATTAAACGAGGCACATGCCCAACCGATTTGGGTCATATGTTAGACTAGGCTGCCCCTTTTGGACCTCATATGGTGTTCTTGCAAAATTCAAACATTGGTCCAAGCAATTGATGGCCAGATAAATATCCTTACCCCCACCTTGGACCTTTATTATAGGCCCTTTCTTGTCCTGGGAAATGTGGGACAAACTAATAGTAAGTCATTTCTCTCATCTTTTCTCTATTGGAGAGAGAGCTTATAAAAAATACCTTCAAATAATCGTGTAAATAATTAAAATATTCAAATAATTTGTTAAATGATTTGAAACATTTAAATGAGTATATTTATAATCTTACTAGTTTAATGATGATTTAACTATGGTCTGGATAGGTCAATGGTGGATCCAAACCCTACATGACCCGTGCATAGGGGAAGAATTTAAAACTTGTACCTAGCCCATTCTCTCTTCGAGGTGCTTTTGACCCAGCCCAAACAAGGTAAGGTAGACGAGTAGCGACAGGCCTGGTTCAAATTGCCATCCCCAGTTGATGGTTTAGTTCATCAGAGACAAATAAGGGCAAGCAGAGCCACCAATGGGCCATTGGGGTATGACCAGAGAAACCTGCAAAGTAATCAATGCGTTGGAAAGGAGGAGATAAGATATGTACACTCCCATTGATAGAGTAGCAGAGAGTGGATGACAAACAATAAAGAATGAATGGGGCTGGGTTTGACTGGATATATAGGCAAGGGGGCTAGGTAGGATGGATCAGTGGCCCATAAGCTCTAATTTAAAGAAGGGTTACAGTACACGTAATCCTGATAGTAGACGAGCCCAGCGCATGAGACGGGCACAACGGACATGGAGCTGTAGGTAAACCTTGGGTAGTATACACTAAGGAAGCTCAATTACACCTCAAACTAAGCCCAACTTAATAATGGAAGAAATAGTAAGATCAGGAAGTGATCCTAAGGTTCCTTTGCCCTAGTTTAACTTCACCTATTTTTGTAATCAAAATCCTAGAAAGGATGAGCTGCAAGAAGGGGAAATGAGAGAGCATAGGATGCAATGGACAGTGAAAAGTAAGTTGCGAAGTTCCTCAAAAGTTTGCTGAGCATAAACCTATGATGATCTATATTCCCCTTCATCCGAATAGAGATCGTAATGTCTAACATAAGAATACTGATTTTAGAGCTGTGAGACTATTATCAAGCCGGACACAAAGTCAGTGGGGGAACACATAATTCAGATTCGTAAAAACCCTGCCTTGATAGGAGGTGGAGAACATCCTCATTTCATTTGGGTTTTGGCAAAGGCACGACTCTACAGAAATGTAGTTCTCGGCTGCAAAACTTCTATCACTCCATCCATGCATGGACAAAGATATACTACTTGATTTCTCTTTAATCCCCTTCCAGTTGATGGGTTATTAAGATCACTACAGGCATGACATTATAGACCTAAAGAAGTTACACCTAGCTGCTCTACTATGAAAAAGGACTAGACAAATATTCTAATTAATCTCATAGTGATACATGGATTTGATCCTCGCGGAGAACCACTTAAGGTAGGATTGAGCCAAAAAGTATACGAGCATTCAGGGATGGGTGTGCTGCGACACTAACCAATTGGCAATAAAAGGAGAAAAATGATCCTATTTTAGAGTGAAGATAATGATTTGTACACAGCAAGAGACACATGCCATCATAGAGGTGAAAATCTTGCACTTACTCTGAATTTTACTAGCTTAATTATATATGCAAGCCCTTAGGTCAACAAAAAGTATGCTGCTCTCCTGAGTTACTTGGAATAAATTATTTGATGTAGAACTCAGACCAACTTTTACGGATCCTATTCAAGTTCCAATTTGGCCAATGATGAGGGCACGAGCTAAGAAGTTCAAGGAAGCACTCAACGGGTTGGTTCAAGAGCTTATGGCAGAAAAATATATATCAGAGCCCATTGAAGGATATTCTTGTAAGCTGCAGAATCATGTCAGTTTGATTTAAGCTCAGTAGAAGTTGTAGAAGTTTGCTGACAGCTATAACTATTTAAGGAAACTTTTAAAACTATAACTATTTATGAAAATTTTCAAATTAGGAAAGATTTATATTCTATGATATTATTTAAATATCTGAATATATTCTAAAATATCTTTATAATATAATATCATAAAATATATTGTACTATTTTATGATATCCTTCTCTATGATATATTTTGGATATTTGATTTTCCCTTTTTATGTAACACTATAAATACCCCCTTGAGGTATTCAGCTTTGGACGAATTTTGGAGATACATTCTTAGTGAGAAATACATATTGCTCTTCTTGGTTCTTGAGAAGACTTAGAACTTATCAAGTTATTTTGTGGCGTTCTACAACCGGACTTATCACTTTGATTCTCTAGTTCGTGGGATTCTTCGTGTGGCGTCCTCCTTGATCTGCAACTTTGGTTCTTGCCTCGTTAGGTAACAGGTCAAAGTTCATTATTTTCAAACTTGTTCTTTGCAGTTCTTGGGGTTCTTTTCCACGTTTGGTGTTGGGTCTTATTGCAAGTCGGTGGTGCTCTTATCATATTTGATATTGAGTTTCACTATGGGTTGGTAAGGATCACGTCATTATTGAAACACAAAATTACCATGGATGTCCATAAGGGACTTTGACGAGCTTTTGAATAGTTCTAAGAATCTAGGGGCAATTTTTTTTTTAATACTTTCATGGTATTTTGATTTTCGAAAATGTCAAAATATTGCTCGTTGCCATACTTAGGCTTCATAGGATGGTACCTTGTTTCCACGACAACTTTGGCATACATGGTAGAGCAATAACTTCAAGATAATTGATAGTAGGAGAGAATCATGAAACTTTGTATAAAGTTTCCCTAGCTAGTAATGTTGTTTGAGTTCCAGGCAACTGTCTCCAACCCAGAGATTGGGAAGGCATCAGTCTCCATGGCAATTAGCTAGACCTCTCCAACTGAAGGGTGGACTTAGCACAGATGGCTTCATTATTAGATATATAAGAAAAGTAGGGGATCGAGGTGTTCTATGGGAGATGAACGTGAACAGGATTTGCAGGTTTTTTAGAGTCCAAGGAATATTGAACCTAATAGCGGAATACTAGACAATCCGTGATGTTTCATCCCCAGCTGTAAGACTTGGCATTCATTCTTTTTGAACTGGTAATGGATGTCAGGTCAATGTAAGACTTGATTTAGGGACTGTTGAATCTATTACTAACTGGTCTTGTTTATGATTGTAGGATGCGGGGTCGAGACTTGAGCCAATCTGCCAAAGGCATCTTTCTTGAAGGGAGCAAAGTTGCAGACGTGCTAGCTAGCGCTTAGATGGCATGATTGTACGGAAATAGTGTTTTTTTTGTTCAATAAGGCAATTGAAAATAGTGTTTTTTTTATGCATTACCAATGGGGTTTTTTGATGTATCTTATGATGATTATCTAGTATCTTGCACTCCCCAATGAGTGCCTTTTTAATGCGTAAATAACAAAAAAAAATACATAAAATTTAACCAAATTTTAGTTTTTACCCAAATTTTTTATATTAACATGAAAATATAAAATTTTGATACCGTTCCATATTTAATATACCATCAAAATTTAGATGTAATACATTATCTTCTTTCTCATGGCTAATGGTTATTAATACGGTATCACTATCTTATCCTGGTTATTAAAAGATAGATTTTGCCCTGATTGCTCTTTACTTAGTTTGAAATAAAATGAGGGTGAATACATAAGTTCATCTTCTTCTTTCCCCTCCTCCCTCCACTATGGTCACTTGCCTTTCTTCCCTTCCCCATGGGTGGCCCCTTTCTTCCTCCTCATCCCCCGCCTTCCCCCTCCTCTCCCAGACATGCTCCTCTCCTCCATGGTTATAGAAGTTTTCATATTTCATTTAATTTAGTGTTCATGGAGTTGCTTTGATGGATGAAAAAATGCTAGAAAATCTTGCTAAACCAAGAGGAGAACAGAGGAGGGTGACAACGTGGAGGATATGGCGGCCACGAGGGGGGAATGAAGAGGAGGAGGAAGAGGCGACGGACAACCATGGGAAAGAGGACGAGGAGGGCAGCCATCGGAGGGGGATAGGAGCAAGCGAGGAAGGAAGGAGAAGATGGTAAATTTACATATTCACCTTTATTTAATTTTGAATTTAAGAAGAGTGATGACAGTATGACCAAAGTTTAATAACCGGCTAATATGCAGCATGGCACGATAGCGAAAATAATGAATTATATGAGCATTTTTAACGAAAAATAAGATAGTGTGTCATATAATATTTTCTTTTAGTTTAAGAAAAAAATATTGGGTCAAAAATGAAAATTAGGCTAGAAGTATTTTTTTTGGCTATTTCCCTTTTTATTGTTTAAAAAAAACTCTACTTATACTTCTCTGTCTCTCTCACCAAAATCAATAGTCACAAATGTTATTTTAACACCATCGTGGAATTTGTTAAACTAAAGTTTCGTTACACTTGAGACAACTCAAAATATTCATTTATCTATAGACTAAATTCCAATAAAAAATTAGCTAAGTTTTGTTGGGCGAAATAATATAAATTATGTAGTTAAAATTTTCACCCGTTTATTTTTTTAAAATAATTTTTAGTAAATGAAAAATAAAATTTTCATTCAAATAAGCATCCATATTAAATCTAATACCATTAAATGTAACTTAATAAAGAATATAAAGAGGGCTTGATACCGGTAGTATCATTTTCAATATGAGTGATTTAAAAAGAAAGGCGTACTAAAGGTTCATACTTACTGAAATAAATATTGGTCTCTCAAGAAATGTTTTAGAAAATTTGACAATGTGAATGGGAAATTGTTTCCCATGAATGACGTTGTTCTGTATATATTTGTTTGTGTAATTTATGTATTTAAAGCCTTGGGTTTAAACCTATTATGATTGAGCCCATTGAGCTTATCGGATTTGATCTGAATGCATAAGAACAGATTGAGTGGATAATATAAAATTTATAAAAAAATTATCCAATTAAACCAATTGGATCAAGTATGATTGGACATTGCAAATATGATTAAATATAATTGGATTTAATAGGATCTCAAAATTTAATTAAATTTGACACGATTTCAAAGTCTGGTTGTATTGCGATAATGTTAAGTTTCTTATTATTGTTGAAATCTAAATTAATCCTTCACGCACCTCTATAAATAGGAGTCCCTTGCTTCCTTTCAATAAAAAAAAAAGGAAAATCAATTTTAAGACCTACACAAAATCCTCTCATTTTTTGAGTAGTTTTACAGGTATTCGAGTTTATCAAAAGTTAAGAGTCCATGCAACCCACAAGCTTTGCAATCATTAGATCCTATGAGACTGATGCCACATATCTTCAACATGCATTGAAGAGGTCAAATCAATCTTAAGGATATTAGGATTGCCGCAAGCCTCACCTTTCTTACTTTCAATTTCAAGTTATTTTAAATTGTTATATTTCCTTTTGTCTAGTCTCTTGTTTGATCCACAAGTGGTTTTATCTTCTTCTTCTTCTTCTATTTTTCTCACTTAGCTATCTAATAAAATAAGAAAGCAACTTTTATTGTTCAATTTGGTTCTATTGTACTTTTGGATCATAGTTTACTATTTCAGATAACAATCTTAAAACTAATTGTGTGTTTGTGATCTTAGATAGACACTAATAGCAACCATATTTCTACTATAACCCCTAATGCAGAATCTATTCCCCTTGTAGCGTTGAGGAGTTCGGCTCTTATTGGTGTTCTGCCATGACAAGATTGGGATTTGTTCTTCCAAATGTGGAAGGCTTTGCCTCGACCACTGTTGTACCTTTAGGTGGTGTAGCTACATGTTGCAATTCCTATGAACCACAGCAAGAAACCTGAGAAGTTCAATGTTGAACTCCAAGAGGTGGCAACAAAAGATGCTACTCTACCTTATCACATTCAATCTAGTGAGGTTCCTCATTGAGGAAGCTCCCAAACTTTCTAGAAATGATGCCCAAACATTTCAAGCGATTGAAGTGTGGAAGCATGCTAATTTCCCATGTAGAAATTACATTCTAAATGGTTTGCACGATTTGTTGTACAATATGTATAGTATAGTCAAGACAACAAAAGAGTTGTAGGAGTCCTTGAATTGCAACTACAAGATGGTGGACTCAAAGATTGTGATCAATTAAGTGCAAGAGATTCTAGTGATCTTGCATGAAATCTTCTGCAGTGCTAAGTGAAGCTTTTCAAGTTATAGTAATAATCAAGAAGTTACCACTTAGACAGAAGAACTTCAAGAACCATCTTAAGCACAAGTGAAAGGAGATGTTGCTAGAAGACATGATCATTAGACTTTACATCGAATAAGAGAACCAAGAGTATGAGTGGTTGGTTCCCACTGGTAGTGCTAAGGCAAACATGGTGGAACATGGTTAAGGTTCAAAGCCCAAGCTGGGGGCTAAGGGAAGTATTTCCAAGAACAAGTTTCATGAAAAGTACTTCAACTATGGCAAGAAGTGCTACAAGTTTACTACTGACTGTTGTCTTCTAAAGAAGAAGAAAATTGAGGTGAATATTGTGGATAGAATTGCTAAGGATGTTTCAAACATCAACCTCTCAATGATTGTATCTGAGGTGAACCACATCGAGTCCAATTCAAAGGAGCAGTGGATTGATACTAGAGCTACTCGGCAGGTCTTTTCAAACTAAGAGTTGTTCACAACCTTTGAGTTGGTCAATGTAGACAAACTCTACATGGGAAACTTGGCCTCTTTTGTTGTTGAAGGTCAAGGAAAGGTGGTGCTAAAGATAACCTCCATAAGGCTATTGACTCCGAACAATGTGCTACAAGTGCCAAAGATATAGAAGAATTTGGTATCGAGATCATTATTGAACATCCATGGGTTTAAGATGGTATTTGAGTCAAACAAAGTTATTTTGTCGAAGTCCAAAATGTACATGGGCAAGGGCTAATTATGTATTGGGCTTTTCAAGCTCAATGTCCTAACTATGATTAATAAAGTTAGTTCTTTTGATTACTTGCTTGAGTCTTCCAATTTATGATATGATAGACTAAAACATGTTAATTATGATTCAATATAGAAATGAATTAACATGGAGCACATTCCAACATTACAATTCAATTTGAATCACAAATTCAAGGTTTGTGTCGAGGCAAAACTAATGAGATCATCTTTCCATATAGTCAAAAGAAGCACCAGGCCACTATAACTTGTTCATAGTAATGTTTGTGACTTAAAGATTATACAAATAAGAGGTGGTAGTACATACTTTATTACTTTTATTAACAATAGTACAAAATATTGCTACATGTATTTGCTTAAGAGTAAAGATGAAGCTCCAAGTAAGTTTATCCTCAATAAAAATGAAGTTGAAAATCAATTGAACAAGAGGACAAAGAGGTTGAGAAGTGATAGGGGCTATGAGTATGAAGCACCTATCAATGATTTTTGTGCACAATATGGAATGATCCATGAAATGACAACACTAAATTCACCTCAATCAAATGGTGTTGTTGAACGGCAAAATTGCTCATTGAAAGTTATGATGAATGTGATGTTGAGAAGTTAAGAGTTGCCCCATAATATGTGGGGAGAAGCTATTTTGATTAGTAATTACCTTTTAAATGAGGTGTGCCTCAAAGGAATAAGGAAAATTCCCTATATAAATTATGGCATGGTAGTAGACTATTCTACGAACACTTGCAAGTGTTAGAATGTCTTGTAAAAGTAGCTATCCCAACACTTAAAAAGGTAATGATAGGTCCTAAAATGGTGGATTGTATCTTTATAGGATATGTACATGATAGTAATACATATTGGTTTTTGATATAAGAATCAAAAGTACAAGATATATACAAGAATACGGTTATGGAATAAAGGAATACAGTTTTCTTTGAACATGCATTCCATATAGGTCAGATGAGGGACTAAGACTATCGAAATGGACCTTTGAGGCTATGAATGAAACGGGGCATGATCCATACCCTAACTTAGATAATGAGCATGAGCAAAGATGCAATAAGAGGGTAAGAAAATAAAGGTCCTCTGAAGACAATTTTCTAAATTATTTGTTAGAAAATGAACATTAGACAAATCAAGGAGCAATGACTTCTAATGAGGGGCATCTTTGGAAATGGGCAATAAATAGCAAAATTGATTTTATTTTGCATAATCCTACTTAGGAACTAATAGACCTTCTTGCCGGTTGTAAATCTTTGGGATCCAAATGGATCTTCAACGAGAAGATAAAGTCGAAAGGCTCAATTGATAAGAACAAGGCCATGCTTGTCATCAAATGATACAAGCAAAAGAAAGGTCTTAATTACCTTGATATTTATTCTCTAGTGATGAGAATAAATTTCATTAGGAAAGTACTTGCAATTGTAACATTGTGAAATCTGGAAGTACACCAAATGAATGTGAAAATAACATTGTTAAATGGAAACCTAGATAGAGCAATTTACATTGAACAACTTGAGGGGTTCATGGATTTAGGAAAAGAAAATCAGGTTTGTAAATTGGTTAAATTATTGTATGGTTTGAAGCAAGCACCAAAACAACTGCATGAGAAATTTGATAATATAATAATTACCAATGGTTTTAAAATAAATGAGTGTGATAAATTTATTTACATATTAAGAAATAAAATTTAGTTATGTCATTTTATATTTATACGTTGATAATGTCCTCATAATGGGTAGTGATGAGAAAATCATCAAATCTACAACGAACAAGGTGAATTCAAAATTCAACATGAAAGATTTAGGTCTTATTGATATGATGTTAGGGATTAAAATCACAAGAATGTATGAATGACTAATTCTGAGACAATCCCACTATGTGGATAAGATCTTTGAGAAATTCAACAATGATAACTTTTGTATTGCAAAACGCAATTAGATGCAAACCTCTATCTAATAAAAATAGAGAAAAGAGTATTTTCCAATTGAAATACTCTAGAGTTATTGGTAGCTTGGTGTATCTAATGAGCTATATAAAACCAAATATTGCACGCACAGTAAGTAGATTGAGCATATATACAAGCCACTCAATTGTCAAATATCGAACAATGATAGTGAGGGTATTAAGATGGCTTAGATATACTCAAGATTATGAATTGCATTATACTATATATCCAGTAGTACTTGAAAGTTACAGTGATACGAATTGGATATCTAATATAAATGACTCAAAGTCCACAAGTAGATATGTATTCATTTTAGCCGCAGTAATTATATCTTGAAAATCCTCTAACGAATGGTAATAGCCTTATCCACAATGGAATTTGAATTTATTGCTTTAGATAAAAGTGAAGAAGATGCTAAATGGCTATGCTATTTCTTAGAGAATATCTCTAAGTGAGAACAACTAGTGTCACTAATATGCTTACACATAGTCAATCGGCTATTAGTAAGGTATAGAGTGATATGTATAATGGAAATTAGATATATACATCATAGACATAATACCATTAAACAATTATTTTCAACTAGAATTATATCCATTGACTATATAAAGTCAAAGGATAATTTAGAGAATCCGCTAACAAAGGGTTAAATCAAGAACGAGTTGAGAAGTCGTCAAAAGAAATGGAACTTAAGCCCATTAGAGGAAAGGTTTTATGACAAAAAACCCAACCTAGTTGATTGGAGATCTCAAATTTTAGGTTCAATAGGACAACCCAATTGTAAGACCAAATGAGATCACTATGAGGGATTATTTCTCAGCCAATTCCTGGACGAAAACTATCACAAAGGTCAAAACTAATCCCAAATTTTCCAATCTTGTGATGGTGCCAAGTAGTAGCATGCACACTCTCAACCAACCACACACTTAGTGAAATCACCCAATAAGGTTGAACAATAAGAATTGAGAATGAGCAACACAACATAAGGGAAAAGCTCACACTTATATGCAACTTGGATTACAAAATACATGAAAAAACCTTATAGTATCCTAACACGATCAAGCCCAAGTATATGCCTTATGTGGCCAACACTTATACTCTCCACTTAGACAGATGAGCGCATCATTTATAGTTCACTCTCTATTCTTAATGTTATAGACTCCAAAGCATATGTCATAATGTAGACATGAAACTTCAATATTTGTCACAAGCCAATTGGACAATTCCATAATTGCCCTAAGAAAACTGCCTGTAACCACTTGGTCAAAGGTAACCACTGGTTAATATGGTCCACAGTCAACACCTTGACCGTGACCCTATGATATGCACCATTAGAGTCTGCCAGATCCACTTGAGTGTCTTCCACACTCAGTTGGGTCACAGGCAAGGAGTCTATGACCTTGATCAACCACTTAGTAAGAGGAATAAGGAACTAACACTTAGTCACATAAGCAATAGCCTACATAGCCCTTAATATTACATAATATCACCCAAGATAACATAGTTGTAGCATGATGTAGTCTATCAATAGCATATTATTGAACAATAATAGAAAATGATAGCATTGTACCACACAACAACATGCCCATGCACAAGAGCGCTGTAGTACTCCACTAAAATTGCATAGTGTGGCAATATTAGTTGACCAATAGCAAGCAATAGCATCATATCGAGACCAACAATGAGTAGTGCCTAGTACCAAGAGCTTGGTTGAACAGTGCATCAATCATCCACATTCAAGTCAAAGCAACAAGCGTCCATCACTGTCCACATAGTGTGTTATTGCTAGCCAATTCTTCAAGTAGTCTTCCCTTAATCATGATTTAGGTTGTTATGCATACGAGGGCCGACATCATAACCAAAGTCCATATCCAAGCATTAGAGGGCTTACAGAAATAGTGATAGATGGGATAAGGATATCATTTTGTTGCTTTAATGATATTTAAGTAGAGTACATAGATTGCTCTATCTTAAAAGAATCAACTATTTAAGAGAGAAGTAGGGGCCATTTGAAAAGAGAATTTCTTGATGGTTTAATTTTCTAAAAACGCAAGTAGAACCAAGTTTTGTGGAGAGGATCTTCTTATTGAACACTACCAATAAGTCAAAAACAAAACAATTTCTATTCATGTGGAGGATTGTTAAAAATTTTCACAATGTGAATAGGAAATTGTTTCGCATGAACGAGCCGAGCTTGTATATATTTGTTCGTGTAATTTATAGAGTTAAATCCTGGGGCTTAAACCCATTATGATTGAGCAAATTGAGCCCATAAGATTGGATCTAAATGAATTAGACTGCATCAAGTGGATAATATAAAATCTATCAAAGTTTATCCGATTAAATAAATATGGTTGGATATGATTAGAAATTGTTAATATGATCAAATTTAGTTTGATTTAACTAGGAGTCCATGCAATCCACATACCCCGTAGCCATTGGATCCTAAGAGACTGACGCTACATATCCTCAGTATGCATTGGAAGGGTTGAATCAATTTTAAAGGCATCATAACCGCCACGGGACCTCAGCTTTCCAACTTTCTATTTTGGTTTATTCTAAACCGTTATATTCCCTTTTGTTGTGTAGTTTCTTGTTTGATCCTTTATTTTCTTCTCTTATTTTTGTCACTCAATTTTCTAATAAAACAAGAAAGCATAATTTATTTTCTTCTCCTTCTAATGTTATACTTTCGGGGTGACGGTTTACTATTTTGGATAACAATTTTTATGTTGATTTGCTTCAATCATTAGAATTTAGCTAGGTTTAAGATTCGTAGTAAAAAATTACATAATGTAAGCACAAGATTTTTAGCGTTCTTGATCTGTGGCCTGTGATAATGCGCTGGATCATCGCTGGACAAACTCGGACACTTGGAAAAATACAATAATACAATATGCTCACTTCAGATTGTTCATTTCTTTGTTCTTGAGAAACCCATAAATTAAAGCACGAGTAATTTCGTTTGCTCAAATGATTCAAAGAGCGTGCTTACGTCGTGTGCCAAATTGCGAATAGCGGGTCTCCGGTCGCACAATGTGAGCCTCCACATCACCGCCAAATAGAAATTCGAAATGGCCCAATAACGGCATGACTGATGCAAAATATAAGTAAAATATTCGGAATTTGTTTTGTAACTAAAATAAATTCTCGTAAAATAAAAAAGGAAAAATACTAGTCATTATTATTATTAATTAAATAGCATAAAAATTGAACTCTTAAATCATAGAAGAAGAAGAAGAAAGAAGTCTCAACAAGGAATTATACATAAAGCTATCTTGACATAAATGCGATTTCACCATTATGCAAATCATAGTTTTAAAAACCGGATCAGGTAGACCGGTTCGACTGGGAACCGACCACTTACCCGTTCTAGTTCCTACAAAAGATCAAATTGTACATTTAAAGAGAAAAACTCCGATTGAACCGACTGGTTCCTAGTTCAACCGGTGAACATAATTGAACCTGTGAGAAAATTAGTCGACTTAAAATTAAAAAAAAAACTATTATAATGTACCTATTTCATTTTATTAGATTTATATTTATATTTTATGTTAAACTTTTATTTAATATAATAATTATATTAATGATTTTTTTTATAAATCATATTCAAATTATGATATTATGTAAATTTATTAGTAATATTATTTATTAAATATATGGTTCAACTCATTGAACTCCTAGTCCGACCCATGAACCCATGAACTCATACTTACACCGGTTCTGGTGCGATCCAGTTTTAAAAACTATAATACAAATGCTTTTTTTTGCTAAATTAAAAATAAGAAATTAGGATTTAGTATCATTCTTTGCCTTACCATATTGATCCTAACTCTTACTAAAATAGATTACTACCCGATTTTTTCTAATAAGTGCTCTTTCATTATTTTTTATTAGTTATTATTAAAAATTTCAGATATGTCAAAATGATAGTAAAAATATGATAAATATAAAAATTAAGTATAAACTCCAACTTAATTTTCAAATTTATTACAAAATTTTTTTGTGTAGGATGATCATATATGCCAACTATGCACCATTTATCATACAAACTTCATTTTTTTGTTAAGTCATCTTATGCAGTATTGTATCATGTAAGTACTAGATATGTTATCATTGATTACATTAACAAAATTAACATATCTTATAGGGCAGCTTAATAGAGAAATGAATAATATTGTGGTAAATTTTATAAAGAATATGCATAATTGGTGTTTCAGGAGGTATAAAAATGTTCGTAATTAGATTTGAAAAAAAAACAAATTAATGTCAAATTCCGTATTAACCATTAAAAATAACAGTGAAAAAAAATGCCTGACAAGGTGCCTGCCGGTAGCCAGTAACTGTCTCTTCAATTCGAGATGATATATTTGCAAAAAATAATAAAGATTAATTCCCCTTTTTCATATTGTTTGTGCTATTATTGGCTGGTTTAATATATATATATATATAATAAGAATAAAATGAGGACAGGGAAAGAGACGTCACAGGGAGGAGCAATTTTGGAGTGGTAGGCACCGCTTACTGTGACATTGAGGTGGTCACTGTCCTCATTCTTCACGCGATATTTTTAGGCTTTGCGTCGATGTCATTGTCGGTGTAATTAATGTCAAGAAATTTGCTGTCATCAGCTGCCACCTACTTTTTCTTTTCAAGCAGCAGGAAGAGGTTGGATTTACCATTAATTATAATTTTAAAAATTAGTTCAAATTAGTTAATTTTAGTAAAAATCAGTCATTCATTAAATCTAGGTTCAGCCTTCATAATTAATCAAATTATATTGTAAATATAATTAATTTTAATTAAACTGATCCATTCTATATTAGATCGATGAACTCAATTAAATTTATAAAAAATTGATCAAGTTAAAATTAAAATTATTATAATATATTTATTTTATTTTATTAAATTTAATATTTATATTTATGTTAAACTTAGATTAATATAATTATTATATTAATAATTTTTTATTATAAATTAATATCAAATTATACTATTATCTTAATTTATTAATAATATTATATTATTAATATTATTTATTAAATATACAATTTATATCATTAAATTTTGATTTAAACTATAAACTTATCAACCTATACTTTAACAGGTTAAAAATTCGGTCCAATTTTAAAACGCGAATGCTCAACCTTGCAGTAAGTCTCACAAGGCAAGCATACAGACCGGTGAGATTTTCACTGAGTAAGATCAGAAAAAAAAAATTGCAGTGATTTCTTTTGTTTCGTGCAGTAAAGGAAGGGGAAAAAATAAAATAAAATGTGACCCATTTATTCTTCACATCAATTTCTGACCTCCTTGTTCAAGCATGGCTTCTCATGTAAATTGAATAATCAATAATAGGGAAAAAATATTTAGTATAGTAATGTTATTTTTGACATAATAATTAAAAGATTATAAATATAATTTTTATTATAATTATTTATTCTTTCTCTATTTTTTATTATATTACAAACTTATAAATATTTTATATAATTAAAACCTCCACTGAACATAATCCCAACGAAGATTTAGTACCGTCCACGCTGGTATCTTCGGAGGTCCATTCTTCCAACAGTTATTTTGACACGGACGTGACCAAAAGGGAATCAAACATGGGATCTCGAATATGCCGGATTGCATGAGAATGGACTTTGGACAATAGATCACCACAACCCCCGATGGCATCTTCTCACGGCTCACGTTAAGATAAAATAAAATAAAACTTTGAATTTCTTGAAATATATTATTAATGTTCTATTACGGGTTAGTTACGTGTGGACGACTTATAATGATCTTATCTTATCTCAGGTAAGATCGGCCAGATAAGGTCCTTTTACATTTGGTACGCGTACCACGTACCCCTCCTAAAACCGCCTCCAACATCGGGCAATGGGTCGTTCCATTTCTGTGCTCGAGCGAGTAAGGCATGCCGGTGAAAAGGTAAGGTCCCTCTTACGCAAGTCGGGTTTCGTAATCTCGGGCCCGGCAGTCACCGACTTGTTCTCATACGACCTCACGAACCGACGGGGACGCATCACCCGCACGAGAATTCAGACCGACGGGTGATGATTGACCGTTTCACGTAAACGTATGGGGACTTTTTTTATTTTGCACGTGGGGTTATGTGAACTCTCAACCAACGTTGAATGAAATTCCTAGAAGAAAATTAATGCTCAAGAATTACGTGCGGGATGTTGAAGCTCGAGGGGCGACGCGTTAGGGACGAGACTTCAGAAGCCGGTGAGCTACTTTTTATCCAAAAGCGACTCTCTGGGCATCAAGATCCGGGTGACGTCTACAGAAAAGGATACGTTTGACTGTTCAATTAGACTGAAATTGCACGAGGCCTACGGGAAAGTGTAATTAGGCTGAAGATGAAGAGGATACGGTCAAGTGACGAGCGAAGATATATATAAAGGAACTATGAAATAGAATTATATCTATAATATTATTCAAAAGAATCGTATTTATCCAATATCTTGAAATACTTTTCTCTCCTAATAAATATAAATCAATTATCCAAAAAATATCATTACAATTATCGTGAAAGCCAGCCTATTCATTACGTTGATCGCATCAATTATTTGCGCTGCTGCTAATAAATAAATAAATAAATTCCTCATATAAATAAGGGTAAATTATTTAAAAAATCCTGATGTTTTTCCTTTTCCTTTTCCTTTTCCCCTGAAATTACATACGGATTTTAATAATCATTTAAACAGACATGATGTTCACTAATTCTTCATAAAATATAAAAATGATGAGGACTAACAATATTATATTTATATATCAACCATTGTCGTAGCACATCAATGTATCAATGTGACAAGCGCCCCTGACACACACAAGCTTGTACAGAGGAGCCACGCGTGGAAAACGCGGTAAATCATCACCGCCACTTCACGTACGTCAATAGCAGACAAGATTTTTAATGAGCGGTACGTGCGTGCTATTTCATAATCAAATCATAAATAGATAAATATTAAATTTATGTATGTGTTGGAGAATTTTAGGGAACCTTATGAATCCTTAGATAATTTAGCCTATAAATAGTGTAACATAAATTTTCATAATTAAAATTGCCTCATCAATTTTTTTTCTTCACTATGTTTTATAACGTACAATTTGTGAAGGGGGAAAATGAGAATGATTTAGAAACTAAAAATCATAGTTTTAAAAATCGAACCAGGCCGGTCCGTTTAACTGAGAACTCGTCACTCACTCGGTCCGATTCCTATAAAAAATTCAATTGCACTTTCAACGAGATCAATTTCGGTTGAACAGGCTAGTTCTCGGTCCGACTGGTAAACCTAATTGAACCGGTGAAAAAACTTACATACTTAAAATTAAAAAAATAAAAACTATTATAATGTACATATTTTATTTCATAGTAGTTATATTTATATTTTATATTAAAATTTTATTTAATATAATAGTTATATTAATTATTTTTATTATAAATTATATTAAATTATGATAAATATAATATTACCAATATTATATTATTAAATATATAATTTAACAAATTAAACATATGATCTAACATATAAATTCATAAACTCATATCTACATTAATTTCTTATCTGATTTTATTTTAAAAATTATGATAAAAAGATGTGAAGAAAAGTATATCTAATTTTATTTTTTCCAATAAATATTAAAAAGATAAAACCCTCTTTTTTTTTTTCCCTTTTCTTCTCCGCTGCGATAAATGGAACCGACAGAATTTAGTAATCTTTAATTCATGTATGGACAGATTATTTCCGTCCACAAACCTTTGCTCCACTCTTCACACTCCCTACGCCTTTCCACGATGATTTGATTTCCTCTTAATTATGCTGAAATCACTGAGAAAATGAGAAAAAACTATTTTTCAAAAAGCACGTAACCGTGTGAACTGTTTAGCGGTCTAATTAATAATTCACTAAACGCTAACCCATGTCACATACTATATGTATTACCTCAATAGATCTTATTAGAAATGTTAATGTGAGTGGAACTAAATTAAATATGTGTAATTTATTGTAAAAATAGATCGGATGAACTCAAAACTCTAATTATGATTAAATTTGTAAATGAGAATAAATAATTTGAATGTAGCAAAATAAAGAATAAAATATAGAATTTGTTATTTTTTTAAGTACCTGTTATAATTTCAAGAGTAATTTACATTTTAATCCTTATTTCTCTTTTTTTTTCAATAGTTAAATTTATAATTATGCATGCCATTCTGGGAAGCAGAAAAATGATATCAACTCCCCTCCATATTTGCTTAAATAATGTGGATAATCAACAACAGTATAAATCAAAGACGAGGATATAACAACTTACATAAAAAAAAAATTTCCTATTTTCTGAGAGATCTAATGAATGGACCATGAAATTTTCCTCCCAAAGGTGTATCCCTCTCCATTGCCAAACTCAGAACATTCATCCACTGCCAACATGTGCTTTTTACGATTTCTGAAAGCTTACATTATAACAAAAAATCATGTGTCATTGTTTGCATGGGAAGAGAACGTGCACCATCGAACACAGTCTCTTTATTAGGTTACACTTCCCGAAAAGATGAGGCAGATTAGGCTAAGATCACTACGTCGGGAGTGAAGAGGAACCTTCCACGTATTTCGCCTATTAGGGCTAATTATTATCATTTGCGATGTACACCTACTGCCTTCTGTCCTCGGACAAGTTAAAAGAACAGTGGTGGTTAAAGGGTGTAAATGGTCGGGCGGGATGGATGTCTTGTGCAGATCGATGGGTGTGGACTTTTATCAGCAAAGGTAAATAGCTACTATGGTGATAGCCTATCCTCCCCCACTGCATAATGATCAGGTATTTACGTTCAATCACGAATATATTAAATGAATAGTATATAATACGAAGGTAGTATTCTTTAAAATCTAATTCAAAGAGTACACATAATAAAAATCATCTAAGAAAATAAAAATATTAGGATTAAATTACTAGTTAGATAAAATATTAATAATGAAATTATAGATTTATTTATTATTGTTAAAAGATAAAAGCAAAATAAGTCACCAAATATAATTATAAATTTTAGGCGGTTCTAATGCGCCAATTCTTGGATTGGGGCACAACTTTCCCACACGGATCTATCTCCATCTCAAAATCCAACTGATTTTTTTTTTTTTTATAAAATCTCAAATTTTCGAAAATTCTTTTTCATATTTGCTCGATCAATTTTCCCCCACTTTTTTTTTAATTTTTACCCTCAACTCCCCGTAGGCGGTTAAGAAAAGTCGAAATTGGCGAAGACTGCGTGAGCTATGGAATCCAGCTAGAAAGACAGACCAAATCGTTCCCACTCATTCAATGGACTCAGGAGGGGGCATTGATTAATCCGTCCCCACTAAGCACACAGCTGTCCTCCGAAGGGTAAAGAATCTATCAGTCCCACAAGTTACGCGATTCCATTTCTTTAAAATAGTTCAACCGACTGCGATTACTAGTAAACCCATCGTTCGGATCTTCGGACCCACCAATTAAATTTTCCAGCTGCACATTGACTGCAGCCCCACCGCAAAGAAAGGAAAGTATTTTTATGCAATGATTTAATATATTAGCACAAATGTTTTTTTGGTTTTTAATATTTTTTAGTTTTAATAATTAAATTTAACCTTTATTATTCTTTTTATTAAACAATTTAATATGTTATATAATATAATTATTGTATAAAATACTTTAAATACTCTTACCAACTAAATATTCCATTCTTTAAAAATGAGAGATACTGAAATTAAAATATTTTAAATTGACTTATGGTTACTCGCTAGCAAGATCATTTTATACTTAATGATCATATAAAAAAATTGTCCTTAGAGGAAGTGAGAGACTCTATACAATAATATTGTTATCGATCTAATAACAAATAAATTATAAATTCGATCATTATCGTAAAATTCCGTTCAATTTACTCCCGTTCTTTGGTTACACTGTCAAGTCGCACTAGCCTGTGCATTTTTTGAGTGCAGGTCGTCATATCCGCAACCTAACTTGATAGAATAAACCGACGTGGAGCTGACAAATAGAAACTAACGTCTTCATTATTTATTCTCAACTTGAATTACAATATAACTTTTGATTTTTTGACCCTTTTTAGTGAAACTTCTCTGCACTATATTTTCCCATTCTTTGGTTGGATTTAAAGGGGTGTGAGGGCCAACAGTCCTCTTGAAGTCGACAGCTGCCATGAAATATTATATAAATTATTTTATCGAGTTTACCTAATTTTCAGTTAAATTACGTTATTTCACCATTGAATCTGCCAATCTTTCCTCCGCCAGAGTTCTGCCCCTCTTGAATCTGTCGACTTTCCCAGTATTTGAATTTCGTCCGCTCTCGAATCAATTTCCTAAATTCGTCTCTGTCCAATTCCTTCTAACCCTTGTAGTTTCATAATTCTCCCCTATAACAATTGAAAAAAAAAAACAAAAATCTCCTTATTTGGTTGTCCACGAACTACTGTTAGTGGAAGAAGAAGAAGAAGAAGAAGAAGAAGCCGAGACACTGGAGAAGAAGGGAACTTACAAATAGGAAAAGGTGATGTAAACCAAGTTCATGTTATAGCGGACCAAATCGGGAGCCCGTAAAATTGAGTCGAGTACGATATTGTTTCAGTTACTGTGGCTCTCGAGAGCTGAGCCGAGCCAGGAAACTCGGGGGGGTCCAGCTCCTTGGTGTTTGTCTGTCGACGGTCGGCGTTTGCAAGAGATGCTGGGGCTTCACAAGTGACCCGGAGCCGCTGGTTATGTGCGGCTGCCGGCTGCCCTGTTCTGTGGGGCAAGCCTCTGTCGGGCTATTTTGTCTTGGCAGCATGCACGGATATGAAATGACACCAACACAGATAGCGGTGGTATAATCATCCCAGAGGGCACTTTCATGTATCGTTTAATGAGTTGGAAATCTATAATTCAATTTCTTTTTCAGGCTAGTGTCAAAATGTCTACATATACTGGTGCTGTGATGTATTTGCAGGACAGTGTAACCGACAATAGCACAAGGAAAAAAAGACAAAAAGGGCAACATTGAAATTGATTTGAGGCATTGATATTTTTTTCTTTTAACATATCCATTGATTTAAGAAAATTTATAATTCGAGGATTTTATTATCTGTGGATTGAATTTTTTTTACAGTATCATTTGTGAATTGAATAGTATGAACATGAATTAAGCTAGAATTAATTCAAATTTTTGATAAATAGTCAATGAGAGAGGAACCCCATAAGATAAAAAATTGATCCATATCCTTTTATTCACTGAAGTGTCGCAATTGCTTATACAGATAGACAATTCCTAGTAGAAGAACTGCAATATTTGTAATACAGAACACCTTGCTTTTTTGATAAGTTGCAGAAGACCTTACTTGTCTCCATCCCTCAACCCCACTAAAGTCAGATATTGCGCAGCTAATCAAGGAGTTCTACAGAGTGGAATACTATTGGGAAGAATATTAAATTGTTGCTTCTCTAAAGAGTATGTCAAAGGAAGGAGAAAGATGAAGAAATGTCATTTCTTTCCCTACGCCAAGCGATCTGTCTCTGCTGAAGTCTCAGGACTCAAGAATCGCTGCAGTATATACAAAACGAAGAAAAGAAAGACTGGGGGAGGGTCTCCTTGAAGGAATTACTGACAGTAGGGATTAATGGTGGTGGTGGCCGAGTCCATCACCGACTAAGACTCAATTTTCATTTGGGAATGGCTCGGATCCGTTGAGCCTGCACCCAGATGGAATTCTCTGAGTAATAGATGGATGCATGGTATAGAAGATGAAAATCGGGTTGATATTTGATTTAATTACCATGGAAGCTCAAGGGCCGATTGCTCTGGGAGATACCCATTTGGACCACACTCTGGAGGTCATCCTCCCACGTTGCTGGCACCTGAAACACAGCCGCATATCTTTAGAACCGTCTCAGCATTACAGGACAAGCGAAGGGAGTTCATTCATGTCTCTCTACTTGATCATCAAGAACTCTCCTCCCTCGTCATTTCTCAGTTCAATGACTTCCTAGAACAGGCCAATTTTTGTTTGTTTTAGAAGCTGCCTCGTGAAGCTATTATGACCCAACTCAGATAATTTCTTAACTACCTGAGGGGAAGCCCCGGGGAACCCGTCCATGTGAGGAAAATGGATGCCGGGATTTCCATGGATTGCAGTGTTTAGTGGGTTTTCGGGGAACAGGACCTCAGAATTTGTTGTGTCTTTGCCGTGTGAAGGCTGAAAATTCGTAGGGAATGAAGGTGCAGAGGAAGAATTCATGGGAAAAACCACATGTGCAAAAGACTCCCTTGACTGAAAGATCTGCAGATAAGGAGGAGCAAAGTCAGCAGAATGCTCAAATGGAGACCGGACCTATTCCATGGATGTGTTTAAGCTTCTGGTATCGACTTACATCCTTGGACAGGAGAGCTTCCACGTTGAAATCCATACTCGGATTCAAGGTTGCTAACTTCATTGACAGGATCTGCGAAAATTAAAGGAAAAAAAATAAATCCAAGATCGAGCAAAAAAAAAAAACTAACTAAGATGAATCAAGTGCAACATTTCTGGAGATAAAAACTCAAGGATCCAAGATCGAGACTCAGAGCATTTCGGGACAAATTAAGTTATGTACCTCGACCTGGTATTGCAAGGATTGGACATAGTTTATGATCTCATCTAGCATAACAGCCTTGCCAGTAACCTGCAAGTATGTGATTCGGGCCAAACCCATAATTTAGAATCAAATTATGAATTTGTCAAGTCATTTTTCACTAACAGATCTTGGTTTCTACATGTTGCTTACCTTGTTACAGCCAGGAACAAGGTCCTGAAGGACCTTCATCCTTTGGCTAATCTTCTCTCTTCTCACCTGAGACATCAGAACAGAGGAGGAACAGATTACTCTGTTAAAATCTACGCACTGTGAGCATTAGAAGAGAACTGATCTGATCTGATTGGGAATTCTCAAAAAACGTACTCTTTCAGCTAGACTATGGCTATCTGTGGCTTGGCCTCTTCTCGCTCTGACATGGATATAGTCCTTCGGTGGCTCAGCTGTCTTCAAATTGTTGTCCTTGCTCGGTTTCTGATTCTTCTCCCTTTCGGCTACTTTATCGGCATGCTCATCAGACCCCTTGGCAGCACTGCCTTTCTCAGTAGCCTCATCAAGTTTGATTTTCTTTGGGCTCAACTGGTTGTTTTCTCCTGAAACCTGCAAAAACATCATCTCTCTCATTTTCCACAGAACAAATGGAGAAATCACCACATGGTTTAAGGCTTGAAGATGGGTTGCATAAATTCATCAAGGAAATAAGAATCTCAAATCATACCACAGATTCCATAGGAGGAATAGCCGCATCCTTTGCTCTTCTCCTTTGAGCTGATTTCCTTTTCCTGGTATTTGCATTATTATTCATTTCTCTTCCAGGTATCTGGTCGGTCAGCGAGGATTCCTCCCTTGATTCCCCTGCCTCTCCATGACTGGAGTTCCCATCTCGATAAGAAATTTTCGCGTTCTCCACTGCAACCGTTTGATTCCCATATGAGCTGATATGACCACTGAATCCACTAGTGAAGTTCCTGTTCCCAAAGCATGAAAATCTCGCAGCTCTCTCCGCGAATCCCGAGTCAGTTGAAAATGGGACAAAGCTCTGTTGAGATAGAGGCGGGAGCTGGATTCCGCCCATCAGGAAATTCCCCCTGATCTGATGATCCATCATTGAGAGGCTGAGCTTCGGAGGTGAATTCAGGGGAGTGGCGTAGGAAGAAGTGTTGGTGCTGTTATTGGTCAACCTGTGCTCTAAGCAGGACTGCGGTGAAATCTCGCCCGAGTTGCATATCACGCCTAACCGCCCGATCAGTTCCTTGATCATGCAATTGTCACCTCCTCCAGCCCCGATAGCGGTGGCCGCAGGGGACGAGACCATCGAGCTCAGGGTAGAATCAAAGGGATCGGTTTGGTCCATCGAGATCGAATTCTCCCAGCTGGAATTGAAGAAGCAGTTCGGAAATTGCCCTTGCCCATCAGGGTTGACCTTCATAGTAATTGGGTTGCTGCTGTTGCCTTCCATCGGAGAACAGAGAGCTCAATTCTTCAGAAGGAGAAGAAGCAGAAAATTCGTTAATGGGGATCGATTGAGCGAGTTATGGCATGAAAGGGGAAGCGAACCCGAGCAAAAGGGCAGGGAATGAAATTCTTTTGCTACGAATCTTCCAGTTCTTTACTCAATGGTGGAAACGAATACTGTTTGCCCCCTTTTTCTTCGGTTAATGAAAAAAGAGGAGCGCCCGGAGAGGAGACGATGAGAGATGAGTGAAGAGTGAGCTGAAAAAGAAAAGCAGATAAGAGAGGGACACAGGGGTGGGGAAAGTGAGGATCAGGCAGGGCGGAGATATAAGAAGTATAATCTCGGTTTGACCTTTCCAGAAAAATCAGTTATCATATATAGATTTTTTTTTTATATTGTGGACCACCTAAAATTTTAATTAATTTAATCGATTTAAATTTGTGTTACTAATTTATTAATTTAAAATTTATTTATATATATGATGAGATGAATTGACTGTCCCAGTTGATGACCTGGCGCTTTTAGTGTTGGGCTTAAAAAATACCGATTTCTTGAATGAAAGCTCGAACAGTACATGATGACGGCAGTTAGGTTGCCACTTCTTTTTATTCAAATAATAATTAAAAAAAACCTTGTATTATTTTTAAATATGAGAACTTATTTAAATAAAATTATAGGGAGTTGCCCAGGAAAATAAGGAATAAAATTTCCTTGATAGACGGCGGGCGGCGGTGATGTTCATGCCAGGCCATTAGCGTCGAAGCAACCGTTCAATTATTTTCTCGCACCCACCTGAGGTATATGTCAATTAGGTCCTTTTAGTTTAATGATCTAAAACATTTAGCCAAGAAGAATATATGAAATTTCATTTTGATCCTTTATATTTGGAGATGAACAGGTCCGGGTACTATATGCATATACATTTCAATTATATAAGAAACTCATTAGCTTATAACGGGATAGTAGAAGCGGAGAGAAAATAAAGTGGAGTGGGGAGTCTTACGATGAAAATCGAACTTACAATCTCTTTATTATTAACCCGAGAGTGGTATCACTGCAACAAACCCTATTTCTCGGGCACTCTATATTTTATGATACCTGGACCCTACTATATTGAATGTCGGAACTATATCCTACCCGAAACCTCTATCATATTGCATGTTCTGGGTACCTTGCCAAAGTATGTTCATTATTTTTGTGCATTTATTTACTATTAAGAAATCAAATTGAACGTGAATTTTTATGATTTTATAAATTTAGTATTAACATTTTATTGATATTTAATATATTATAGTTAATTTCCTCATTAAGAGTATGTGGAGCTAGGAGTCTCATGGTACAAATAACACAATAATTAGATTCTGGTAAAAAATTATAAATTATTGAAGCTTTAATTATAGAAAATAATTTCAAAATTAGTTCCGGTATCTTATACTTTTTAATCAAAATCAGAACCAGCTGTTTCCTAAATTATCCACCCCAAAGGCTAGCCTTCCCCAATTAATGTGCCCCGGAAATATTTATCCATGAATTCAAGAAACTTTAGATGGTACATCATAATACATAAAAGTCTTCAAATTGAGTTGTTGTGTTGTTGCTGGGAATAAGCAAAATCAAGGGCAAGGGAAGATTTACCGATATAAAATTGAGTAGTTCGGGTCGGTTTAAAAAATGTGTCTTTCAAATTTTACAATTACTTTAAATTTAGAGACCCTAAAAAAGGTTCAAATTGATGCGGTCCAACGCCGACTTGGTTTCATGACGGTTTCGAGCTAATTCTAATTCAACGTGTCTATTTTCTCGACCTAACATGAAACCACCCCTCAACAACCTACACAAGACAAGTTCCGTGTCGGGTTTGGAATGGTTCCAGCTAGTTCCATGTTCCCATGATCTAGTTCTGGGCCACACTCACTCGATTTGACAGTTCATTATATAAAATTTATCTAGATTATGACAAGCATGTGTGTGTCTATATATATATTTATTATCTTTTTTAAAATGAAAAGAAAAATCAGAAACAATGGTAAGACTGTGGACATGTATTATTCTTTGAATAACTTTGATAATAAACTCACCGCAAATTACTTACCAAATATGTAGTCCCACAAAAACAGGATCATGTTTTTCAATTAAATGTTGATAGACATGAGCGTGACACATGCTCGGTTCTGCCCTATACTAAATTATATTTTTTAGAAAAAAAGAGGAAATAGGAAATAGGAAAAAAAAAAAAAGAGAGGAACTACAAGGGATGTGAGAATAAAATGTAGAAATAAAATTTTGGATGTCTATACAAATTCGTCTGAACTACAAAGGATGATTAGGTTATACTTGATTTCATGCTATCGTGTGAGATGCAATGTGTAATGAATTTCATTTTAAAACTTGAGTTCTAAAAAACTATCCGAAACATAGCCACCGTTAGTGTTCTTTTTTTAAGATAATTTTCAGATAATATTAGGTTAAAAATATTCAAAAAAAAAGGTTATAGCCCAGAAGTGTTAGCTAAAATAAGTGTCTGTAAGCCTATTTCCATCCCTAGCCTCTTTGTGTAGAATTTTTACCGATTTTATAGGAGTGATAGCTCATATTTAACTTAAAAATTTTAGTTAATAAAATAGTGATATTCAATTTCTTGTATGTCATGATATTTTTATTTATTTATTTTATGTGGGAATTCCATTACTTAACATCTACCCTTTTGTGGTAATGTGACATACACGTGCTACATGCCATGAACGCCCGCCCTCAATGATTGTCCACAAATTAGGCATACTCTTCCATACTTGGATAAGGAAGTCAACTAATCCAATATACAGTTGAACTACTGGTTTTAATAATTACTGTGGGCCAAGTATTTTTCCTTCCGATCTTAGGTTTATCAACAATTGACTTTAAGCCTTCTTTCGATTTTGGACTTTGCTGAAATGTGAGCTCACAGATAACCCACTTTAATGCCATATAAAATTTTCACCGAGTTTATAAGAGCGATTGACCAATATCTAACCCAAAAGCGATTGAATAAAAAGAAAGTTATGCATTTATAAAAATATTGGATACCACTATCTATTAGTTTAGGTTTTCAGGTAGAAATAAGTATGATCTTTTATAAACTCATAATAAATTTAATATTATATTCTTGTTTTTAGTAAAATCATAATACCACTACTGAGGATGGTAATTTAGTGATTCAAAACTTAACCCTTTACGATTTGGTAAGTAAAAAATCCTAAGTTCAAATCTCCTCTACCATATCTACTTAAAAGTATTTATTAGTTAAGTATTCTTCGTGCTAAGTTTTGGAGGACACCAACTTTTAAACTATACTATATTTTCAATAGCACAGCAATGAAAAGATCAGAGCGGGTTGCTCAATTCTTGCCTTCCTTTTTCTACGGATAAAAAAAGTGCGATTATGTTACACGGTAGTGATAAGAGTGTTCAGAGAGATGATACTAAAGTCAATAAAAACAAGGGAGAGATTAAAATAAATAAATAACAGGAAATAAAATAATCACATTAGAAAGTAGAGGGAAATAAATATACCATTTTTTTATCATTTACTTTTTACCTTTATTTAATTTGTATTGGTAGGATGTGCCACCTCAATATTATTATACGGTATCAGTCCCCTCTCCATCTGTCATTCTTGCCTAGGCGGACCACCTCACGGCCAGCAGTGGCCCGCCCTACTCACCCCCACCATCTTAAGTTCCTTCCTCAACACTAGTAGGAGGTTAGGGGAGGAGATCATATTTAATGTGCGTTACTAATAAATACACAATGCCAATGTCAATTGAGTGTGCGGTTATAATGAGATTGTTTTTTCACTTAAATTAATCATGATTGGTTATGTGAATTGTCATAATAAGTAAGCAATATTTGGAGTACTTGATCAACAGTGGGGTAAGCTAGCCGCAGTAATCTGTTTTTGCTGAATAGGTAAATTTCATTGAAGTAAAAGTCAAGAATACACAGGCCCAAAGGACATGGATCTAGTCCATCACCTCTTCCCCGATGAAGATGGAGCTCGGGAGAGAGGGGATAGGAATAGGTCCAACAAAAGAATGGGGTTAAGCCCATTGAGCTAAGTTATGGGCTATGAAATTGTTCTCCTTGGGAGAATACTTGGCAGACCGGGTGTCAAAATGAGACAAGATTTCTAATATATCATCCAATACGCCATTTGGTGAAGCTATCTGACGGTTGTCCTTGGAAAAAGACAATCCTCAATCGCATCCTTAGCGTCTCCAAGGAGGAGCAAATCCTTGACATTCATGCTCTGTGCACGCCCAGTTGCTTCTAGGATGGCCAATACTTTTGCTTCTTTAGGGGAGGTGGTGTCTCTATGCACTGTCCATGCTCGAATTAGCAATCCTTTAGAGTTGATGCATGCGAGGCCGAGTCTGGAGCTTGAAGAGGTGACAGCTGCATCAAATGAGAATGCTAGTTATTGTTGTTGTTCCAATCTGTAGTGAGGAGATATTTGTTTGTCAATATATTTTCCTTTCCAAGCGGTTAAATGAAGTTGTACACTGAGTAACATTAATATGATTGAGGGAAAGCAAAGATATTCAATTGTTATTGTGGAGCTGCCATAAATGATCCACAAATATCATGGCTTGTGATAAAAACCCATGTTTTATCTCACCTAGAATGTTGAGAGAGTTGTCTATTCCTAGCATTAGTTTAACCCATTGTGCAGACGAGTGTTGAATTTGCTGGAGCCTGATGGGCCATCTAAGATAGGACCAAGTGGTTCTAGAGAAGGAACAATGTAGTAGCAAATGTTCTGCTGTCTCTGGGTGTTGGTGGCACATCATACATAATGAGTCTAGCAAGTGAATTCTGGAACTAATCACTTCATTAATGAGCAGTGCATTCCAAATTAGTTTCCGAAGCAACAACTCGATTTTAGATCTCCATAGGACTTTCCATCGTCGAGGCTCGAAGGTTGAGGAGCTTAGGAATCTATGAAATTGATCCAAGTGATAAGCGTCCCTAGAAGGTAAACTCCCCATTGCTCTTTTTGATCCATTTCAGCTGATTAGGGCTTGGAGTTTGTGGCAATTTGATTTCACGGATGTTGCTTACCATCTAATTGTCGAGTAGGCTACTTAGGAGTGGATGGTTCCATAATCTGACCCTTTTATCTATTGGCTCATAGACTCAATGAACGTTCCTCGATATATCATCAAGGTCTCGTGACTTTGGGATTGGTTGGAATGCAGGATTCCCAGGGATCCAGGGGTCATTCCAAAAGTTTACATTTACTCCTAGCCGACTAAGTAACTTGCACCCTTTTGAATGATACTGATTGTTACCTTGAGTCCTAGAAGAAGGAAGTTGGTCTAGGGGTAGATGATGTAGTATGGAGTCCCTTTTCTAGCCTTAATTTTAGTAGGCCCACTAGCTAGTGGTATTACTACCATAAGCATAATTAGCATGATTAATGTCCCAAAAGATTGGTTTTGTATCCAAAGAAGAATAGTGTCCTAATTAAACCTGAATTTTCTTTTTTACCAATGTTCATTTGTCAAATTCAATGCAAACTTGTCACTTATTCCGATTAGACATTAGCTGTGCGTTGTCTATCGAGTTTATTACGAAGGATACGTTAGACATCATAAGAATTCGATTATTGTATTTAATGTTCATATGATTATACATAGAAATTAATTATTGCTTATCGTGTGCTTTAAAAGTACATAATAAAAGGGGATTGTTTATTCTATATCCTAAGATCATCGGATAAACAACAATAATTTTTATTTATATATCTTAGTTATCATTAATTAAAAGATAATCATAATTATAATGAAAAATTGTCTAGAAAATTATAATGTTTTCCAAAATTCTCTAAAATATATACTATCTTCAATATATGTATACTTATACATAACATTTAATAATTTGTTCATGAAATAATACGAATAATGATAGCGTTAATTGTTTCTGTTAACTACTAATATGATGGTGATAATTGTCACTCATTGTAAGCTACCACATGTCAAAGCACATAACACATGGAAGTGATATACTAGCGATTAACGGAAAAAATTAACGTTATTAATACCTGTGACATTTTGTGAAAAAAACAAGTAAATATCATGCATATTTAGGTTCATCTATATCTAGGTGATTATTGAAAATAGTTTATACTTAAGGGACCATGTGGAAATATCATGATTTTTTAAATAATTTATCCTAATTTTAATAGTAAAAGTATTTTTTTGCCAAAAATTAGAAACAAATATCCTCTACACAAACCATAAGAAAATCTAATAAGGACAAATGTATCATCATTTTCTTTGTAAATCCAAAAAACTTAAAATAACACACATTTTAATATTTAATATTCTAAAAAAATCTAAAAATCTAAAAAATCCTGAATCAACACTAAAAAATTTGTAAATCTTGAAAAGTTTAAGAAATCCTAAGAGATTCATATTACACTAAATAATAAACAATGAAATCTAACAAAATTAATTATTTTAACCAGAAATTAATTACAAAATTAATTATAAACGGTTTCAGATTGGTTCATATATGCTTAAATCATGACTCATCACAAGACCGACTCGTTAAGTAAATAGGTTAAACCGTAACTAGACCAAACAATTCTAGACTCATTTTGAATAGACTCAGATCATCTATTTTAACAACTCTACTCGAAGCACATTTTTAGAAGAATTCATAATTAAAAGTTTCTATTTTTATTTATAGGGTGAATATATATCAAATATAAGGAGACATTTAGCTAATATACAAGAACTCATACATTATACCAAAATCTATTCAAATCTTCCGAACCGTATCAAGATCTATAAAATATCTAACATCGTATGTTATCTTCGATACTTCATCGGGGCGAAAGGGATGGCGTCAAGGAAATGAAAATTTCCGGAGATTCTCACGGAAAATTCCTGTTCAGGAAGAATAGGATTCCCTCGGAAGTCTATCCGATCAACGGCCGATTTTGGTGGAAATGCCGAGACAAATCCCTTGAGAACAGAAGTGTATAATATTCTTATTGTATAATTTTTTTTTTGACAATTTAGCAGACAGAAGTGAACACATTCCATGTAATATCCGAAAATATATATTGGTAAGTTCATCGATCAAGTTCATGCCAAATGTACAAGCAAATTGACCCTCTTAAAGTCCAAAAACACATAAAACAAACAAACAAAGGCTTGATTTTGATTCTTAAGGATGATCCTCCATGTCGTGGCGCTGTCCTCTGTCTTCATTTTCATAGGCCAATCGTCCCGCATTACCCAACCGTCATGTACTCGTGTGTGCTTGATGCGAGCCGTTGAAGATGGGGATGTACGTTAGAGGCGGCAAAAATGGCACGACCGAGCCCTATATGAAAAAATCGTGTTTGGGTTGGTGTTTTTAGGTTATCCAATTTTTTGCACTACCCAAAATAATCGTGTTAACCCAAGAGTACAAAAATTAATTTTATAATGAAAAAATTATTAAAATTTTTTAAAAGTGATTAATTATATTTTAATAATTATTTTAATAATTTATTTAAATTAATATAAATGTAGATTAATCGATTAATTATATAATAAAATAATTTATTTTAAAATATAAATTATTTAAAATTAATTTTTTAAAAAATAAGTATTTGTATAATTTGTGCCGGAACTTGCCGGCATTTTTAGGCCGTTTGAGTTTTTGTGCTGTGGTGACCCAAATTGGGAGCTCTAACCTACATATGACTCTTGATCAAACGACGCCATGGTGGTGGATATGGATGCAGTTGTCATGTCCCAATGCTTACTACAACAAAAAAGCTCTTTACCAGTGAGAAATTACCGACTGAAACTTTATCCATAAATTTTCAACACCATAGCAGCAAAAATAAAAAAAAATTATGAAAAAATATTTTATCGATATCGAATTATGGAAAATACTAACAAATTTGTGATAAATCCCTTTTTACTTGAGATTTACCAATAATATTAATGACTAAGTTCGAGTAAATTTTGTCAGAAATTATTATGCCAACAAATCTATGGCAACCCTTTTCCATCGGAGATCTATCAACAATACCGACAACTAGTTTTGTGGAAGTTTTGTTCAAAGTCCGGATGGAATTCGTCATATTTTCTTCATTCAGTAAAGTTTCCAATGAGAACTGATTTGGCCAAAGATTTCAGCAAATAACTCTGTTAAGTGGTGGTAGGCCAAGTTGTCAATCTCCGCAAATATTGTATACACCAAAATATCATTTCAAGCAATACATTTAATTATAGAATGCGTCTAATAGAGAGTAAGGAATATCACTACGAGAATGGGAGACTCGGATTCACATACACGGTATATGTCAAGTGTAATATATATACATTGAATAAGTCCTCATGAAAAATTTTAATTTTTCGAATTCGAATTTCTTTTATATCAACGGGTTGTAGGCATCACTTTTTAGGTTGACCTTACTCGAATACTACATATATACATCCAAAAACCTATCCAATGTAGTAGGTTGGACAAGTTAAATTTACCTAATACTTGTACACACTCTTAATTAATTCCTCACTTTCCCCATTTAGAGCTCAGTTCTAGTTAAACATTACTGCAGAAAAAATTCAAGAGATTATTATACTTGAAAAAAAGTAATGATTGTATCATGATTTAAAAAAATTAAAAACAAATTACCGAATAATGAAAATTTTTATGCATGATTGGACCTGGTTGGACTGAGCTTAGCTCGGCCGTACATGTATAAACGGGCCGCTATCAGCCCAAACTCGATCAAAGAAAAAGACAACGGTGGACTTCTGTTCCCCTTCCAATGTCTTCTTAAATGTGACTATAGCCTGGGCTACTACCGCAAGAAAGTAGATGCGCCTATGTGGAATTTGATTGAATCCATACTTGAACCAAACCCGAGTTTAATGCATTGATCTGTGGCATAACGGATATTTTAATTAATGGTATTAATGGTAACTCCCTCGTAACAAACCAATTAATCATAATTAATTGATAACAGTTATAACTTATTAATGAGCTAAAATTGCCTTAAGGATTAAGTGTTACTTTCGGCCTCCATTTTGCTTTGCTCGTGGAATTGTCTGAGCAATTGAGGGAGACTTGAGAGAAAAGAAATAGAGTTTGAGTTCGTGTGTTGTGTGCGGCTCTTATTAGAGAACAGGTGAGAAGGTATCTGTACTGTGAATTAATATTGGTTCCCGTATAAATACGTAGTGAGAATCCACTATCGGCTTGCATATTCGTACTTGAGTTTATCAGTTTAATTCTTTGAAGTATTTCTAAAATCCCTCTACTAATTTTATATTGTATGAATAGAATTGACATACAACATGTATGTGTATATAATTTTAACATTGGTATCGGAGTCTATCGATAGAGATTGTTTTGGTAAATGCACCTAAATATATGCTTGGTTATGTGATTGCTGTTCTAAATCTGATATTGATATTTTCTGTCCATAATTTTTATATAATTGAATTCCTTGTTTGGAGAGGATTTCAATGATATATTATATAAGACATTTTGATGTTCGATTGCAAAATTATGATCAATTGAAGTTTTCTTGTCGGGATTGAAATATGTGAAGAGCAACATAAAGAGATATTTTCGGCTACTGTCGGATGGGAAGAGTGCGAGACACCCAAGCTTTGATTGAGACAACGAAAACTGCACGATGCTCCACTCGCCAGTGGAAGTGAACGGTGTTAGCACGCGCCGGATATTGGCCGGACTAACGGCGGGTCACGTGCCCTCGCCGGCAACAGTGAAAAAAAAATGAAGAAGGTAGAGGCTGCGGCTGGCTCGAGCACAGCGGCGCGTGAAAAGCTCGTGCAGCTTGCTCGGGCATCCAATTTCCCAGCCATCTTCACCGTTGTGACCGTAACGCAATTTTCCATTTTATGGTGTATTTTTCAGAATTTTTAGAAATCTGTAAAATTGCATGATAATGTCTGAAAGAAGAAAAACTAGAGATAAATGATTCCACAGTAACTTGCGCATTTTCTGAGGCATGCGAAAGTTTTCTGAGCCAGAAATTGTTTCTGTTGCTTTAGGGTCACGGAGGGATGTCATATAAAATTTCCAGAATTTTTGAGATCGTGTAACATTTATTTCTGATTATTATGTTAGATTTAATAATAAATTTGAAATAACTTTCTGGGAAGTCAAAAAATTATGACAATTTTCCCTGGCGATCAGCAAGACGTCGGAAATTATCTGAGTATATTTTCTGATTTTTTGCACTGTGTATGATATTTTTCCTAATTTTGATTGCTATAATTGCTTGATTAATTAAGGAAAATGTACATATATATACATTATATATGCACACATATATAATGGGGTGAAAACTTCATTTTCATTTTTGTGTCATATTTAGCACGTCTTCACATTCCCTGTCAAATTACCATAGTGGTATGTTATATTCACTTATATGACTAGCTGACGTGCTGTCATTGCGTTGCACCAATTACCATCTTACCATCATCACTCATCTTTAATTCAGAATCAAATGAGGCCAAATATGTAATTATATATTCTTCTTCTGACATAGCAAACCTCCTTCAGTGGCTGCCCTCTTCTTCCCTTCTTCCACAGCCACATGCATCCTCCTCCTCATAACCCCACCATACTACAAGAAATTTCACATGTTGTGACGATTTTTTTTGCGACACGTAATTTGTCACAAAAAAATGGACATATAGTGACAATATGTGAGTACATCACGACATTTTTTGAAGATTGCTCTAACCCAAACTTTTGTAATGAATTTTCATAAAATATTTTGACAACCCATAGTGTGAAGAAGCTTGGAAAAGTTGGCCTTGAGTGCATACTCAGCCATAACATGTATTTATAGCACATTATAGAATCTGGAAATAAGAATTTCCAGATTACATGATATCATATATAGATTTCCTTATGGCAGCACAATATTTACGATGTCCTAAAGGATTGATACAAATCATAGAAGATTCCCTAATATGCCCCCTCAATCTGTTGGGGGTGTAGACACTGACAGATTGGAACGATGAGTCAAGAAGGTTGAGTTAGACATATTCTTTGTGAAGATGTCAGTGAGTTGTGACGATGTAGGGATGTAGTGGATGAGTAAGTCCCCTCAAGCAAGGCGTTCTTGAATGAAGGGATAGTCCACAGCAATATGTTTACTACGACCATGCAAAATAGGATTTGCAGCAAGATATGTAGCACTAATGTTGTCACAGCAGGCAATGATAGGACTTGGTGTCTATAAACCAATATCGCAGACTAGTTGCCGCAACCAAAGAGTCTCCGCAGCTGCTTATGTGAGGGCATGATACTCACCCTCAGTAGAACTACGAGAAACAGTTGGCTGCTTCTTGGAGCGCCAGGAAATAAGATTAGGGCCAACAAATATAGCATAGCTAGTTGTTGATTGTCAACTATCAGGGCAGCCAACCTAGTCCGCATCAGCATAGGAGGTGATCTGTAAGTTCGTCGAACGACAAAGGAGAAGGCCATGAGTATGAGTGCCACGAAGATACCGAAGGATACGCTTGGCAACCTGTAAGTGACTTGTACGAGGAGCATGCATAAATTGACTTACCAAACTCACTGCATAATAGATATTAAGTTGGTTATAGTGATGTATTGCAGAGCACCTACCGAAGTTCTATACTCAGTAGGATCCGATAATAAATCCCCATTCATCAATGATAATTGTGTGCAAGATGGCAAAGGAGTTTTCACAGGAGTCGAATGATAAAGACCCAACCGTTTAAGGACATCACTAACATACTTGTGTTGAGAGAGGAATAGGGAAGTAGAGCTACGGGTAGCTTGAACACCAAGAAAGAAGTGGAGAGGACCTAAGTCCTTCATGGAAAATTCCTTAGACAATCTAGATATGTGGTGTTGGAGAAGAGAGGGGGAGCTACCCATGAGAATGATGTCATCAATGTAAAGTAGGAGTAAGATGATGTGTTGACCGTGACGATAGATGAAAAGAGATGTATCAACATGACTCGATGTAAAATGTTTTGACAACAGAAAGGAGCTAAACCTAGTGAACCAAGCACGGGGAGCTTGCTTTAGTCCATAGAGCAACCCATGAAGGCGACAAACATGATTCGGAAAAAGAGGATGTACAAAGCTTGGGGGTTGGTGCATGTAGACTTCCTCTTGTAGATGCCCATGGAGGAAAGCATTTTTGACATCAAGTTAACGTATATCCCATCCTAATGAAAGAGCTAGTAAGAGGACTAGACGAATGGTAGAGGGTTTGACCACAAGACTAAAGGTGTTATGATAATTGATCATAAGACATAGACGCCCATTTGTGATTGAAGTGATGAATGCCTCATACTCTTGGGGGAGACCCATAAGTGCATATGCAACAAGGTCCTCATCAGGGAGGGGAGAGGCTATTGCCTTTAGTTGATCAGCATACACTTTAATTTCTCGAAGGTAATCTTCCATGCTTTGAATTGCTAGTTGAAGGCGAGAGAGAGCAAGTCGGATGTCTAAGGGCCTTGCACGAGAGCAATCAACATAGTGTGCTTGGAGGGCATCCCAGACCGCCTTGGAAGAGGTGAGATCATGGACCTCTTCAAGGAGAGATTCAGACAGTGTAGCATAAAGCCAAGAGCGGATATTGTCATCGGTACGACACCAACTTGAGTATATTGGATCATCGGCAGGGGGACATGGAAATTTACCGTCTACATAGCCAAGAAGATTGTGAGATCGAAGAAAAGTGGAGAATAGAGACTTCCATACCCTGTAATTTCGTTGATTGAGTTGCAATATGATATCAGATATAGATCTCCTTATGGCAGCACAATATTTACGATATCCTAAATGATTGATAGAAATCATAGAAGATTCCCTAATACATAGACTGAGTCGACATGGAGTTGTTCTTCTACTACTCCGGCTTCGACTGCTCCCTCTCCGATCGAATTCTGGTAATCCTGTAGTGGATCTATCGCCACTGCTCTCGTCCTTTTCCACATCCCATCTCGATTTTGGGCAATTCCTCCAAGAGGCATCTTGTGAGCCTCTGAATGCTTTTTATTTCTCTCAAAAACCTGATTCTTGTTAACCTGGTGTTGAGTTCTAGTGATTGGCTCTCGAAATTTAGTAGTTCTTTGTCTAGATTTGTCTGAATTAACTGAGAAAATTGGGGACTTTAGAAGGCAACATCATGGATGAAGTCATTTTGTTTGATTTATGTGAAGGAATTGGAGAATCGAGCATTAATAGACCATATACAGTTGGACTGACCAATCTAGTTCTTTTCGAGATCAGATGAAGGAACAAAGTGAAGAAGCTCCTTATTGCAATTATCCATTTTTACTGCCTTTAGCAATTGTTGCAATCCACCAATCTCAAAGTTGAATCGTGGGTCATGCGTAAGCTTGTCTCGATCTCTTCTTATGTTCAGGAATTGGTGGTGTCCCCGAAATCCTTCATCATCACTATTTCAATGAGAAGGCAAACAGTCAAAATTCTTAGTTTCTTAAGGTTTTAAATTCATGTGTAAGATAATATGAAGATGTTGAAAAGCCTCTGTTTGATTTGTTTGGATGCACAAAGAACCAGGGGATCATAAGTTGGACGTTCAGGAGGAAATCAGTAGTCTAAAGTCTCCCTCTGCCATCAGTAGGGAGCTCGAAGAGGAGGGGGCACTTACTGTGTGATCTGTGAGTTTATATTCCTTTTACTTTGGATTTTGCTTTCTACTACAAAGATTATCATTGTACCGTACCTGCTTCAAGGATATGATCAGGTAATCTTTTTATGTAGCTAATGAAGAATACAAGGGTCATCCTGTCCATTTAGTCCATTCTTTCTTTTTCCATCGAGTAGTCAATCAAAAGTTTGTAGGTAGTTCTAGATTAAGGGAACGACACACAAAGGAGCACTAGTAGGCATAGTTTTTAAAACCGGACCGGGTCAGGATCGGTGTAGGCATGGGTTCATGGGTTTGTGGGTCGGATCGGGGGTTCAATGAGTTGAACCGTATGTTTAATAAATAATATTAATAATATAATATTACTAATAAATTTATATAATATCATAATTTGAATATGATTTATGATAAAAATTATTAATATAACCATTATATTAAACAAAAGTTTAATATAAAATATAAATATAAGTCTAGTAAATAAAATACGTACATTATATTTTTATTTTTATTTTTATTTTTAAGTCGGCCGATTTTCTTACGGATTCAATTAGATTCACTAGTCAGAAGGGGAACCGGCTGGTTCAATTGGAATTTTTCTCTTTGAATGTGCAATTGGATTTTTTGAAGGAACCAGACCGGGTGAGTGGCCGGTTCCCAGTCGAACCGGCTGATCCGGTCCGGTTTTAAAAACTATGCTAGTAGGTAATTCAATGTCACGCTGTCTCTCTCTCATCTCTTCCTGGATGCTTATCAACTTTTGACTTCATTTCCCTCTGAAGTAGCTTAGTTTCAATTGTTTCATCGATTTTTTTGGTGATTTTAAAGGTCCTAGTATGCGTGTTGATATAATGAAGAAGGAATTCGATCAACTCATAATTTGACTCTGGAGAACCAACCCTTGGATGAGTCAGGTGTTCTTATTGTCAAGCCGGATAATATGTTGTGCTAGTTTGTTTCTTATGCTTGTTGGCCAAAAACGAGTTGAATTGCTATTTGCATGCGGGTTTCCTAAGGTGCCATGATTGAGCGATTGAATGCAATTGACGAAGAAGTCGAGAGAATAGAGAGGGAGGATTTTGGCGGTGGAAGACATCTTGAGAGAAGTTCCACGTGTACCCAAAAAGAATGAAGTGGTGGAATTGCAATTGTAATTGCAACTCCTCTGGCTACTTTGCTTTTGTCAATACTGTTCTAGTTTGGAAATGCACTCATCCTCTCGAGGAGACTTGTCCAAGTTGGCAAGCTATTCTATGGTAATAAGGAGTATTATATTCCTATAACATGTCCTTACTTACTTTGGTGAAAATTGTATTTCAGTACCGAACATAAATGATGTGTGTTGGTCACCGTGACTGCGATACAGAAATCAATATCTAATTTTTTTATCAAATTGTTATGACAAATTCAAAGAAACAAATTTTGTCGCAAAATGTTTTATTTGATGTGCAGAAGATTGGCCTCTCATGACAGTGTTTAGCTATTTTGACGAGAAATTTTAAAATTTGTGAAGATTATTTCGTCGCAATGTATTGATTTCTAATCACAGTTATAAATCGTCACAATAAATGAAGAGCTATCGTGACAGTGTCTGTCACCATATATGATCTAGTGTAGCGAGTTTCTCTCCATCGACACCCGCTTCCTCCCGCTCTTCCCCTCCCGCAGGGCCACCCGCCTCCTCCCTCTCTCCATCGACACCCGCTTCCTCCTGCTCTTCCCCTCCCGCAGGGCCATTTTCCTCCTGCCTCACTCATGCCGCCGCCACCCCTCCTCCCCATCCCTCCCCACTGGCTGCCATTTCTTCCTTTTCTCTCCCCCCTCGGTCATCCTTATCCTCCTCGGCCCCATCTACGCTCTCAATTCCTTCTCCTCCTCCATCAATATTTTCCAGCATTTTCTCATCCATCCAAGCATCTTCACATATACTAAACAAAAGAAATTCGGAACCCCTATAGTGGAGGAGGAGGAGGAGGAGGAGGAAGAGGAGGAGTATGCCATATGAGAAAAAAAATAGTTAAGTAACTAAATTAAACCAAAAAAAAGTTAAAGATAAAATTTTAAAAATTACCAAAGTTGGTGTCCTCCTTGGTCATTTTTTTTTTTATATGTAGACCCTACCCCATATATGACCATCATTCCAAAGTTTTAGACCCAAGTGCTACCACTTAAGTGGGGGAAACTAGACCCTCCTGATACTTGTATTATGCCATTGGTTTTGGGTACTCTGTCAGAACTTATATACTATATATATGTTTATTATCATTATTTTTTGGTTAAGAGTCTCTATACTATTGAAATATTTTAAATATAATAATTCGAAGAATATCCATAACTTACATATAAATAGAATCTCGTGGAGTTATACACCCAATTTTATAACTAGTCCAAATTAAAATTCTATTAAAAATTTATGACTTTTCAGATGCAGTGTACGATAAAATTGGAAGCATGAATCGAATCAGAACTGCCCGAATCCTAAATTCAAAGACTTTTAGGGGGTGGTGGGGGCGGGGGCGGGTGATAACCTTGGACGTTAGTGAAAGACGACATTTGCGGTAAAGATGGGGATAACCTTGGACATGATTGAAAGACGACATTGCCGTGGAGAAGTGACAAGATAGAAAAAACAAAGTAAAAAACTCTCCACCACCCGAATTTCTTCTCAAATGATAGGAAGAAGACGTGCAAAAATTGAGTGAATATTGTTGATTCATCACGGAAGAATAGCAGTGAATTAGAATTAGCAAACATGTTCCAACACGACCCCACTTTAACCCTAATTAAATAATCATATTTCATTTGTGGTGGATAGATAACACATACCAAATATTTATATTGGGTTGACCCGCCGGCTACTAGCCCTCCAGCTATAGTGCAGATAACCACTGGAGTTATGAGACTCTATGATGACAGAACTCGAACGTATCAGAGAAGGTTTGCTTGAAATGCATAAAATTCTCATGAAAAATTCAAAAGATTTAAACCCATCGATCCTATGCTTACCTCTATTATACTCTGGACTTTTTCGTTGGCTGAGTGATTTCACATTGTAGGAAGGCTGCACCTCTCTCACTTCCCTTACCGACAACTATTTATCAGCCACACTTTTTTTTTTCTCAGCCGAATCTGACTAGATATGAACAGTTTGCAACGTCCGTGCTATGCTGTCACTTAGCTCCATTTCGTCACTTCTGACGCCTTCACTATCGTCTGCCCAGTCTATACGTTAATTTGGAAGAAGAAGCCACCATTTTCGAGATATAGACGTTCACGAGCAATATCACAAATTGTGGAGCGCGAATTTGGGAATAAAATAGGCTTGATCATTATTATTTGTCATATCTTAGGTTAGGGTCAATATGTCCTATACTCAAATATTGTTAGAAATATCATATTCATATGTTATGAACTATAATATTTAAGATATGATCGTACTAATTAAATAAATTAATTTATATTTTCATGATTTTATATTATTTATTTATTTATTTCCCAGTCGGTTATTTTCTCTAAACCCACAAATGGAGGTTGTTTACCTATGGTAGGTTGCTCAATTGAAGAAAGTCTGATTTTGGCCAATGACTTACCACGTTATTTTATTTTTTAATTCCTTCAATAGAGACCGGATACTAACCCGTGTTATACACGGCACATATTGTCCCGATGAAAATTATTCAAAATATTAATTTGAAAGCTATTAAAGCAGTTAAACATAATTTCTTGTAAATGTTGTCTGAATAGAGTTTAGAAAATTAATTTAATTAGTTAATTTGATTGATTTTTTAAATTAGAATTGATAATTGGAGAGAAAAAGAGAAAAATAAATATATAATTAATTAGGCGGTAATTATTATTTTAACGGTGATTTTATGGTTTGATACTCGTGCTTAATTTTTTATTAGCTAAATTTATATTTTTATTAATGATATTTTGGGGAGTACAAAAACACACCAACCATCTTCCATTTTTGCTTAAATAATATGGATACTGTTTATATATTTTAAAAAATAATACCATATTCATTTACTTAATATTTTAAAAATTCTCTTTTATTTATTTAGGATGGTAATTTTTTTTCCGATTTCTCAGTTTTATTCTGCCAAGGTTTTGAGAACATACAAATAAGTTGCAAAGTCTCGATGTCTCTGTCATCATCTTCGGACCTTATTTTATATTTTGACATCTTCTGATGGTTTCTAAGTGGGGATCGATTCACTGCATCATGGAGACTTTGGTCAGCAAAGTTTGGGAGAATGCTTGAGCCGCAAGTATCTTCGCACTGGACGGAGACGTGCCCAGGTAAGTAGTCCTTCCCATTCTAAGAAAATCTTCAAATAAAATACTGCATAGCATTATAAAACGAGACCATGTCCAGGCGTCCTCCGGACCAAGGCAACAGCTTTCCTCCTTCATTTGAAGAACTTAGAAATTAGACAGAAAAAGAGATGAGTCCCACCGCTAAGCCTCACGCGGTTCTCATCCCATTTCCAGCCAACAGCCACATCAAGGCCATGCTCAAGATGGCAAGGCTGCTCCACTCCCGGGGCTTCCACATAACCTTCGTGAACACGGACTTCAACCACACCCACATGCTCGAGACGGGCGGCCGGGTCCAGCGGCCTGGCTTCCGCTTCGTGCCGCTCCTTGATGGCCTCAGCCCGGAGGCCAGCCAGGATATGGCTTACGTCTGCGCATGCGTCAGGAGGGACTTCCTTGGGCTCTTCAGGGATGTTGTCGACAAAATCAACAGCAACCGAACCTCGGAGGTGGCAGAGGTTGATTCTCCTCCGGTCACCTGCATGGTCTCTGATGGGTTCACGAGTTTCTCTATTACAGTTGCCGAAGAGCTTGGGATCCCCGTGGCTGTGTTCTTCACTATTTCAGCATGTTCTTTTATGGGCTTCAAGCAATACAGAGCTCTCATGGAGAGGGGCATAGTTCCACTTAAAGGTACTCCATTTTATCTTCTGATGGACCAATAAAATTCAATTAAAAATTTTTTTTTGTCTGATTTGTTCATTCTAAAACGCTATATGCCTTAGTAACTGTCCTAATTGGATGAATCTAGTGTCGATTTACAAAACTTATCTCATGCAGACGAAAGCTATCTAACCAACGGGTACTTGGACAAAACCGTGGACTGGATTCCCGGCATGAAAGACATTCGACTGAAGGATCTCCCAAGTTTCATTCGGACGACAGATACGAATGACGTATATTTTAGAATAGTCATGGAAAGTGCCGAGGATGCCCCCAGAGCCACCACGACAATTCTCCACACATTCGATGCGATGGAAATGGAAATACTGAACGCCCTGTCTCCTTCTTTCGCTTCCCTTCATGCGATCGGACCTCTTCAGTTCCTTCAAGATAGAGTTCCTGCCGACTCTTCTTGTGCTATCGACTACAATCCGTGGAAAGAAGACACTGAGTGCCTCGAGTGGCTCGATTCCAAGGAGACCGGGACAGTGATCTACGTGAACTTCGGGAGCATAGTGGTGCTCAACCGGGAACAACTGATCGAGTTCGGGATGGGGCTGGCCATGAGCAAATGCCATTTCCTCTGGGTGATAAGGCCCAACCTGGTGATTGGTGAATCGGCGAGCTTGCCCCCCGAGTTTACGACTGAAACTGAAGGCAGGGGATTCATCACAAGCTGGTGCCCGCAGGAGAGGGTGCTGAATCACCCATCCGTTGGAGGCTTCCTAACGCATTGCGGATGGAACTCGATCTTGGAGAGCATTGCTGCGGGGGTACCGATGCTTTGCCGGCCGTTTCTGGGGGATCAGCAGACAAACTGCAGGTACTGCTGTAGGGAATGGAAGATTGGCATGGAGATCAATGAGAATGTGAATAGGGATGAGGTGGCAGTGTTGGCGAAGATGTTGATGGAAGGAAATGAAGGGAAGCTAATGAAGGATAAGATGATCGAGTGGAAGCGGCTCGCCGAGGAGGCTGCCGGTCCACATGGCTCATCGGCCAAAAACTTTGAAAAGCTTTTGGGCATACTTTCACAAGGATAAATGTGATTTGTAACACCATCTCATCCCATCACATGATGATGTTTACGTTATTCAATAAAATCTCGACGTCTATTGCGTGATGCCTCGAGCCAGCTGATTGTACTGTCTCTTTTATAGTCGATAATTAATTATTTATAGAGTTCACTTAGATCTTCTAGAATTTATCAACAACCACCTGTTTGATACTAATATTAAAAGAAACCTTGAATTTGGTCCTCGAACAACTATGCCAAACATTTGATGACCTATTACGCGACTAAAGCAAGTATGCATTTTCAAACAAGGAACAGATAGACAAGTACACCGAAATCTTATCCAGGCAACTGAAATAAAATAATAACAGTGACAAGGAATGAAGCGAATGCAGCAAGTAATAGTTAGTTCGAGATGACTCTAGGGTTCATGACTTCCCTTTTATCTATTGCTAAACCCCATTATTCTTCTCTAACTTATGTAATTGAATAGTCTAGTTACGATCCTAGGATTTTGTAGTCTCCTTGTGCACTTTTCCAAATGTCAGGAGCACGTACTCTCGGAACGGCTTGATCACTCAGAGATACCACCGAGGCATGGTAAATATTCATTACAATTCAATCTCAATCATATATACCTAAGGCGGTGGACCGTATTTCTATGCGTCTCACAAATAACTCCACTTTCTGATGGAGTTACCGTGTGTCAGGATGTCTCTGGTTCAACTCAGACTTCGCTAACCGAGTTTATCTAGAGTTTCCAATCAATCCAGTTGATGATCAAGCAACTGGAACATACTACAGCGTGAGTATGACTAAGAATAACTCGAGCCGTACAATGACGCCAGAGAAAATAACACAACTTTAAGAAATTAACAAAGTTTGATAGAAAAAGGAGATCAGTACACGCTGAGATGTCAAAATGCCATGGAGAAAATGGTTTACACATCAAGCCACCGGTGAAATGAAAGGAAAAGAAAAGGACAAAATCCAGCGGTAAAGTTGGACTCCACTATTGTTAAACAAACTTGCCAAAAATGCGCATTTTTCTTTCGTAAACCCTAATTACAATTTTAGCGGGTCCAAAACTTGACGTGTAAAGGTACTGCATCATAGAACAAGCCGCCATGCTTTCCGGCTTTGGCTAACATCCAATTAAGCCCCAATAATTTTTCACTTGTTCGCATCCCTATAAATTTATGAAATGAGTAAATGTATACATTTACATGTGAAGTCACAATTTCGTGATTATGAACCTAAAATTTCATCCGATACTTTGATCTATGCAAATATACATTATAAAGTTTAATAACCATGAGCTGTCAAGTAGAAGAAGAAGATGAAGATGTTGTTAAATTATCTCCACAATCACCATAATCGTATACCATAATTATTGTATGGCATTTGTGATTCTTTTCCTTTTTTTTCATATGTATTCACACCTGTACGTGTATATACTTCAAGTAAAATATTTTCTTTCATTAATGAAATTTATATTAATTAAGGATATTGTTGAAGTCTCAAGATGAGACCGACTAATCTCCTTCTCCCCTAAATAATTATAATAGATGCTGGAGCCGTGCTTCGCATAGAAAAATTACATTGCTAAATTGTATCGAATTGCATTTTCAATTTTTAAATAATAATTTGTTTGAAATTGGAATTAGATAAAATCTTGTACATAATTTTATTGATTTTTTTTGAATAAGTATGTTAAAGTAAATAAAAACATATAAGTGAAAAGTAAAAATAAGGTACAATGACTTTTTAATCCAAAATTATCTATTTTTAACTCAAGTAGGTTAATTTCAAATTGCACTGAACCAATTGCACTTCATCGATTAAATTACATTTGTTTGTAAAAAAGTTGTTAACCAGTTAATTGAATTGGAAAAAAAATGGTTTTACATGATTTTATTAGTCTGAGGTGGTTTTATATCAAACGATGGACACTCCTAATAGAAATCATTGTTTTTTATAGTTAATTTCTCAGTTAAGTAAAAGATTAAACTAATTTTCAATTTATCTCTATTTTCTATTGCGTATTTCAATTGAGTATGATCTATGCATTGTGTATCGCGTTACGCACGTTATTCATTTGTTTGTCCATTATGCATACAAATCACATGTAAAATTTTGATGGCATAACTAATGGAAATTGATGGACTAACTGAAGCCACATAGATTAGGGCTAAATTCTTCAATAAAACTATTTAACTCTCATTATTCTTCTTCCATTTAAAATTAAATAAGGACAAATCGAACATCTTATATTCTTCTTCTTCTTCCTCTGCTCCTCCTTATTTGCAACTTCCACTGCTGGCTGCCCTTCCTTCGACCAGTTCTCCGCTTCCTCCACATTTAGCCTTATCCTCTTGTCTCAATCATCTCGTTCTAAATATTCGATTCACCTGTCTCTTCATAAGTGGTGTTTCCCTCTTCTTCTTGTGCAAAACTTTTCTTCATTCTTTCCCTATGACTATGACATTCAGTTAATGAAGTTCATTGACAGTGTCCATAGAACAAATTTCAATTCCAAAAATTCAAGATAGGAAATACTGCGACAAATACTCTTTTAATTTAGTTTGGAAGGGTACACCTCTCTGTAAAAATTTGTAAGAAAATACAGAAAAATGGATTCGTGCTACGGTCTCAATCGAGGCTTGGGCACTGTGTCCTCGATCCAAGCGAGACACTGGGGCTTGTAAGTGTGGTCCATGAATTCCAAGATTGCTTCAAGCGAGGGCTTGGAGCTTGTAAGTGTGGTCGGGGGCTGGTTATGAAGTCGTGCAGGGCCATTGGGCCTGATCTGCCAAATCCTATGTTGGTCTCGAGTGAGAGCTTAGGCAACTTGAGTTCGGTCAAGATGAAATTATTAGTATTTTCTTGGTATGATCCGATGGGTTCTCTTCTTTTCTTGGAAGAGGGTATGAACACAGCAAGTCCTCCATTGACATAGAAATCGCCGGGGCTTGGGAGCTTGATCTGATGGGTTAGGGTGAAGCTTCTTTGTGTTTGTGATTCAATAGAGGTTCAAGGGAGTTTTGGAGAGTTTCAATGTAGGCAAAGTTTCTACAGGTTTGCACCTCCTTTTCAAGAGTTGATTTCTGAAGAGAAGTAGTATATTTATAGAGAAGAGGAGCTAATATGTCATGCTTGTATCTAATTGGTTGGTTAGAATATATAATATCTGTATGCAATATCCACTAAATATAGATATTTTGTAATTTGTTGATTTTCTGTCATATAATATTTTGAAGATATTATCTTATTCTTTTCTTTAATAATTACTAGATGATAGCTTGTATTACACATGCATGATGCATATTGTCTTGATAAAATTGATTCGAAATGTTGACTTGAGTTCTATTAATTAATTAAATGTAATTTCTTGTAAGGGAATTGGATAAAATTCAGATTTTCAATTTTGATTGATTTTCTAAATTTGAATAGATAATTTAAATGTAGGAAAATAAAAAATATAGAATTAGTAACTATTTTTAAGTCATGATTATGATTTCAATAGTAATTTTACAATTTGATTCTTATTCCTTCTCTTCTCATTAATTAAATTTATATTTATCAAGGACAATTTGGAAAATACAAAAATGAGATTAACTACTTCCCATGTTTCCTTAACTGTTATAGATATGAAATGATAACGATTTAATTAAGATAATATTAACTGTATCAGTTAATCACATAATATTTAATCACTAATTACCCATTTTTAAAGTGACACGTATTGTCTATTAACGTGTTTGAGAAATCATAACATTTAATTTGTACAAAAATATTGGCACCACTTTTACTTGGGTGGCAATGTATTTGGGAAAAATGATGACGTAACGATTTTTTATTGATTGAAAATTTTCGCATTCTACAAATGCACCCTCAAGACTTTCGAGCGACTCGGTTTGATCAAGAGTAGGGTGTAGAGCTCGCATGTTTCAATCCTTCTCTCTTTTGTTGGATCCTCCCTTTGTGGCAATTTGTGCACTTATCTTCCTACGGACGTTGCAAGGAGAGGATAACTATCTTCAACAACCTCGGTGATTGGTCGATGTATAGCAAGGGTTGAGTCCCACCAACGGGTGGGGTGAAGGCCCTTATACAGGCCACATAATTCGATCGACCATGTGGGGTAACCTGATTGGGTTATTCCTGCTGCCCTAGTAGCCCAATGGGAGGCAACCACATGGCAACATGCTGCAAGATAGTGAATTGGGTTATCTATATACTAACTTTGCTTCTTGTCAGCTAATGTAAGGGCTTATGCCAACTAGGAACTTGATTGGGTTAGTAGGCGAACCGATCGATTTACTTGATTCCCCTCCTTCACACTTTGGTCCCCAAACTTTAGGTCCTCCTGCATCTACTTCATGGTATTCGATCTCATTCTAGCTCGGTTCTAGGGATTCTAAGGCACTTTGGCTCAGTATTGCAGGGTAATGATCCTTTTTTTAATGTCTAATTGAGTTTCTACCATTTTAACAATCGTGTGCAATGTATGATTCAGCCTAGGGTATGATTATCGGGGAGTTCGCATCGTACCGGCCAACCATGGTCATGACAATGGATCGAAACCTACGTATCTATAGCAGCATTCACAATCATAGCCTATTTGTTGTCAGTATTGAATGAAGACTTCCCCTTCTTTGCATCTTGGCAATCCTTTGTCTTCCTAGGCAGTCCACATACACCACTTGCCTTGATGAATGGCTCCATGTCATGTGCACGAGTTGCTAGCTCTTCAAATTTGTGGAAATTGATTCCCTACAGGATGTAATGCAAACCCCCAAGGCATTCCTTAAATGAACAAATTAATGGCAAAAGGCCTTAGAAATCTGAACCTTGCAATTGAGGCACAATTTTCTCTTCCTTTGTATTTAGACCATGAAAGGCTAGTCTTTTGATTGGTGTGTGCTGTAAGCTCGATCATGTGCACTATACGCTTCATTCTATAGAATCTATTAAGGAACTCACACTCCAGTTGGTACAATTATCAATTGAGCTAGGAGTGAGATTTGTATACCGATTGAATGCACTGCCTTTCAATGAGTGCACGAATTGTTTCACCAACAAGTCCCTTTCAGTTCCTACATTGTTGCAAGTCTCAACAAAATGAACAATGTGTTATCTGCCTTAAAGGATTGCCTTAAACTTGCCTAGACTCATCAAGCTCTCAATCTTGTAGTTTTGGAGAGTTTTGGAAACTTTTAATGTAGGCAAAGTTTATCTAGTTTTGCACCTCCTTTATTATTGCTGATTTCTAAGGAGGAGTCATCTATGTATATTATTAGAGAGGAGCTAATTAGTCAATTATCGTACTTGTAACAAATTGGCATATTAGAATTGATATGAACTATCTATCTCAATTTTAGTGGATAATTATCTACTATATATAGATATTTTATAATATATTATTTTCTATTACAAAATATCTACAGAAAATAGTATCTTACTTTTTTCATTAATAATTATCCAAACTTATAATAATTTATTACAAATAACATTAATTTTATTGGTTAGTTGCAAGATATTTAATCATAAATTACCTAGATTTTTTAAGTTGCATTGTGTCAGGAATCTTTAATAATTATCCAAACTTATAATAATTTATTACATATAACTTCAATTTTATTGGTTGGTTGCAAGATATTTAATCTTAAATTACCAAGATCTTTTAAGTTGCAATGTCTCAGGAAAATCATGACATTTTAACTTATCCTAAAATGTTAGTATTTCATTTAATTGGGCGTCCAATATGTTTCGGAAAATTGATGGTGAGGCAATTTGTGATTGATTACAAATTTTCACATTCTACAACATGCCTTTCAACGTTCCTAATTTCTCTCTCTCAGTTTCTTCTCTTGATGGATCTATTCAGTTATAGAATGAAGGGAATCAATTTAGAACTAGCTAATTTAAAGTGATTGGTTGTAACCATTCACGTGATATTTTTCTATTGTTCCCCGTCTCTTCTTCTACAACCCATCAAAAAATTGTCTTCTACAAAATTAGGGCACTAAACCCCATTTTGCAACAGTCTTGGAGCCTTGTATACGTGTCTCCCCCTTTCGAATTGGTGCTGACGTCGTCGTTTGGAGAGCCGTTGAGCTACCTAAATTCTCTTCCTTTGCTGTTTTGACCAAATAGTCGCATTGCTTTCTTGTATTACCTCTTTCATTCTACCAAATGATGCTTTGTATCTGCTCCATCGATAAGTTATCCTCAAGCTGTGTTCTTGATTCTCCTCTGTTGCTTCTTTGACGGCCCCTAAATCTTCTATTTCTGATACTGAATTATGTTGTTCATCCATTTCTATATAATAACTTAAGCACCAAAACTCCAATTTCCAAGGTGGAGAGTGAAGTATGTTCTTGAATGAGGTGAGGTATAAATGTAAGCACGGTGCATTGAGGAACCTCAATGATGTTACATTCTTCTTCAACAGAATGATTCGTATTCGGTCCTTACCTACAATTGCGGATTTTAACCTGGTCTTGGCAATCATTGTTTGGATGGAGCACTATGTTACTACTATTGGGCTAATTGAAAAGAAGGAATAGATTAGAATTGACTTTGACCTGCATGCTTTTAGTATTTGGATGAAGTGCCTTTGCCATTTGAATAGGGTGGATTATGGGTTTGTTGTTATAGGTAAAATCCTCAAGCATGGGTTGAAACCCGACAGGGTGCACTTAAACACTTTGGTCAATGGACTCTACGTTGAGGGGAAGATTTCCAGAGCTGTGCAATTACTTGATGATATGGAGGATAGAGGGTTCGAGCCTGATATGATTTCCAATGGTACCTTAGTTAAAGGTTTAGTGAGGACAGGCAAGATAGTTTTGGCCCTCGAATTGCTTGAGAAATGGGAGGGCCAAAGTAACAGGTTGGATGTTGTCACCTACTCCACAGTGATCAATGGCCTTTGCAAGGAAGGGCAATTATCAGAGACTTTTAACATCATCAGTAGTATGATTGACAAAGGTGTCGAACCCAATGTTGTCACCTACAACTCATTAATTCATGCTCTTTGCTCTAATGGACAATGGGAAGAGGTTGAGGAGTTGTTAAAGGGAATGTTGCATAAGAGCATCATGCCAAATGTTTGAACATTCAATATTATAATTGATGCACTTTGTAAAGAAGGAATGCTTTTGCTGCTGAGGAGCTTTTACTGGAGATGGAAAAAGTTTGTCGCTTTCCAAACCTTCAAACTTATGTTATCATTTCGGATGGCTTATGTAAACATCAGCAACTTGATAAAGCATTGGTGCTTTTTCATCAATTGGAAGGTCAAGGCATTATTCCAAACATCATCATCTATAGTATCCTCATAAATGGCATGTGCAATGCCGAAAAACTTGAAAATGTCAAAAAATTCTTCTGAAGTTTGACCATGAAAAGTTTTGAACCCGATGTTATAATGTTTACCACATTGATAAATGGGTTATGCAAGAAAGGTCAAGTAAATGAAACCCATAATTTGCTTCAAGAAATGTTAGTGAAGGGATGTTCACTAGATGCTACAACTTATAATATTCTAATCAAAGCAGCTCTCAATAATGATGAAGAATTAGTAGCTATAGTACTTCTTCGAGAAATGCGTGAAAGTGGGTTCCCTGTGGATTCATTGACTGTCGAATTGCTCTTGGATGATAGATTAGATTCTAATTTCCTAAAACTCATACAAAAGCTCTTGTAAGTGTAGTTTAATTTAATTTACTGCTAGTAAGTATACAATGTTTTTCTGTTATGGCGTTGACTTTTGTATGAATAAAGAGCATGAAGAGATGCTTGTATAGTTGTACTATGCAGTTACTTTTCCCCATCTTAAAGGAAAGAAACCAAATACATTTTCTAATTTTCATCTTAACAAGCTCTCAAAAAATTTTATATCATTGTTTTTTTTATATTATTGAATCTTGAATATTTCTCATTGGAAGTAGCCTCTTCTTTCTTAAGGAAAATCTTACACCACCTTGAAGATCGATAAACAATGTACAGGTAGTCTTAATACAATTGGAGAGCTCAATTGCAGCTATTCCTCGCAGCGACCCAAAGGTTATATTTTTATCCATTGATGTACTTTTTACTTTGTTATCAATAGATAGCTCTTAGTAGCTCTATTAGTGTAGCAAACTGATCCTTCCGATGTGCTTCTTTTCAGTTAATTTCAATGAATTATGTGTATTCGGAGAGATTTGTTTCTATGGCTTGTCAACTAATTTACATTTTTATTAGATGAATTATAGATCTATTTGAGAAAGTTTTCCATTTCTTTATGACATGTTTTCCTTTTGTCTCTTTGTATCTAAACTGTGTTGATAAATTGGCCATTCTTCTAGTATAGGAGAGGTTTAGTTAAATGTGTGAGCAACATCATAAAAATTTCCTTGAATGCAACTACTATTTCTATGTCTTTGTTTATCCAAAAATGTATAAGCTAGTTTGCCTTTGTAAATAGAACTTTTGGAATATCAAGATGATCTTTCTGAAATCTGAAGTGTTTCCAAAATTCTTGGTATTAACTGCTCTTAGTATGTGAGAAAGCAATCAAGAGTAATTACTAGCACATCCTTTGAATTAGTTTGAAATTATTTCTATGTTGGCCGAAGCAGACAATAAATAAGTCACAACAATTTAATGGTTGATGAGGAGGCACCCTTTCCATAAGGTCCTTTATTGAAGTTTTAACTCTCCTACATAGCTACATAACTACTTGATACGTTCTCAGATATTGCCCCTTTGTAGCTGGTAGATGTGTTTTCCTTGATGGCTTGATAAGTACTATTAGCATGTGCTTGGCTATGCATCTTCTTGAGTCCCTACAAGGATCACAGTAGATCTATTCTACCTTTTACATGAATATTTATTTATCCAATAGGTTGACTGGCCATCACGTAGAAGCTGTAACTTTTACGGCAAGAATAACTAACATCTATTCATTTTTCTATAGGTTCTTTTGTTCTGTTTTTTCTTCGCTGTTGAAAAAGGATCATGAAGATGGAGTTTCAAACTGTCAATTGCTTAAAGGTACTGGTTTGAATTCCTATCATAACCACCTATTTATACTTAAAGTGATGATCACATTTCCATATTTCTTTACAAGAGATCTCTTTGAGTCTATCATAAGCATTTGTTTATTGGAAGTTTATCAATTTTGAAAGTGATTCTTCAGTATGTTAAGAAGCGATTCTTTTTTTATTGTTAAATTAATGTGAGTATCAAGTTGAACGTAGGGTGCCCTTCTATGAAGAATTCTGTAGTCTGTTTAGATGGTGATAGATGATTGAAACCTGGAGATTTTGAATATTGTTTATAAATTACATATTTGTACTTGGTGGTGCAGTATGATCTTGAACCCTTTTTTGGCTCCTTTGATGTGGAGGGAACTAGGGTTTGTTTACACCAACTCTGCTCACAACATAGTTTCTCGTGTTTTGATATCTAAAATTACCCTTAAGACAATTCAAAGTAATTGAAATTTCAGGAGTATCTTGGGTGTTTTATTTGGAAGTTAATTGATCCAATGAATGGTGTGTTTGGTCTAGCCTCCAGGTAAGTATCTCATCAAGATCTTCCAAAATTTAAGTTGCTTTCTTTATGACCAAGGAGCTTGTCACTAGTACTTGATGAACTTGGTAGCTTTGAAGTGCTATAGCCTGAGTCTCTATTGTCCACATGATTAGATTTGTTATTCATCAAATTTTCCTTCTAATTGGTTTGTTCGAAAATGATTGTTAACTGAAACCTGGGAGTTGCATGCTGATGCTAGTTACATAAATCCATTTATGCCTAAAATTGGAAGGTATGAAACGAGTGGAGTTTTATATTCTGTGTAGATAAAGTTGTGGAATTAGGAAACAGTCACGCTAGTGTTGTACAATAACTGAGTTTCAATGTACCACATTTTAATAATGCTTTCTGCACATCTTGTATGAAAAAGTGTTTCTTATTCCTTTTTGTCTTTTGATTGAAATTTCCATTTTAGTGAAATTGCTTCAGCAAACTTCAATTGTTGAACTTTTACATACAATAGTGTCTGTTCTCTGAGCACGCACTGATGTAACATGTGCTTATTATAGTAAAGCATTGAGAAGAACTCAAGTCTAGACTCAGGGCAAATGCTAGCTCCTTTGTACTTGTGCAGCTCATGGAGAAGTAGAACAATCATTTCAAGTCCTCTCTAATTGTACTTGTGTAGCTCTTGCTCTCAATTTGTTTGGTTTTCTTTGAAGCTGGAAGCCTGGAAATGGCTCCCAGTTTCTCATTTTTGGACTAGATTGTCTAATTAACACATAAATTTAATCATGTATTTGTTGCTTATCACAATGTAGTTATCAACGGTTTGAAATGTGTGTTGATCAACATGCTCACAAAATGGCATAGCGGGACCCTTTTTTGGATATATTTTCTTCAAAAAAAGCTTTAAAAAAATTGTTTACTGTGATGTTGCACACATCCAATTTATTCTTTGCCTTCATAGCACAGCACTTTAATACCTTTGCATGTTTTACTGAGGGAAATTGCACCAACGATGAAAACGTTTTTAACCAATATTTTATATTTTAGATTAGGACGAGAAGAATATTTTTGAAATAAAATATTTTAAATATGTTCCCATTTGGTGTATTTCCTCAAATTCTATCTAATGATGTTGACGATTATTGTCGATGGTGTGCGGTAGTAATTTTCTAACTGGTGCAAAAGAGTTTTTGAATTACTGAGTTCTTGTGTTTGACCTGCTCAAGCAACCAGGTGGTGAAGAGATCCCCCTTCTTTGGGTGTAAACAACCATCTCCAGTCAATCCAAAAGGCGATCCTCTGTAGAACTTGGGAAACTACAATATGGGTAGTCCTGTCGTTCTCCTCATAATCAGCGGCGTCAGTGAAAAATTGATTGATTATAAATAAACTATTTAGTTTGACAAAATTATTATGTTGCTATAGTGTTTTTTTTATAATTAATATATTAAAATTTTGAATTTTACAAATAGTTGCAACAAAAGTCTTATATGCTTTTTTTTATTGACTTATGTATGTTTTTAAATGATTTTTTTTAGTCATTTATATTTAGTTCTGTAATATACTTAATCTCTAATTTTAACAGTTCATTAAAGTGATAATTATATGATGATGTGTCACAAGAATGTGCCGAGAAGTTTTTGGCATGTCACATTGGAATGGCAAAAATTATCTGACGTGGCATAATAATCAGATAGAAATTTTGCTCGTGTGTCATGCTATGTTGTCATAAGAATTGTCACGTAAGTAAGTAAATATCATGTGGCGACCTTAAGTTATACGTCAGTAAATTATTAAAATTAATATTTAACTATATTGTGAAAATAAATATATAAAAATAAAAGAATTATTTATAATATATAAATTTTAAATATAAAAAAGATAAATATATAAAATTTATTATTTATTTGTCCGTGAAATTTCATAAGAAGTTTGCACTTGTGAATAACCTTTATAGATTCAAACGGAAACAAATAGGCTTTACAACACTAATTAACTTTCATTGGGTACCGAATTAAATTTCTATATAGGGGTTTGGACATATATCCATTTAATTAAATTCAGTGGATTCGACCCAGTGCGGTGTGTCCAACATTCAACGATCCATCATGACTACATGAAATTATAGATTTATATCATAGTTAGTCAAGGGGTTCCACAATTGAACGTGTCATGAATTTGGTGTGTCCACGTGCTTAATATCAATCAATGTACGGCTTCACCTACTCGCTTGATGGTTCCGGAGGGTGGAAAATTGATCTCGTATTGACTTTTAGTTGAAGGAAATATAAAGATTAATAATTCAACCCCATTTAATATATATATGTGTGTGTGTGTGTGTGTGTGCACATATAATATAGACACAGACAGACAAATCACATGTTTCGTTCGCGTCCCGGACCGAGAAATGAGGAGGCAAGAGCATCCTCCTGGCATCGCCATCTACCTCGCCATTCTTCTGCTGCTGCAACAACATTACTGTATCAGTAGCCAAGCACTGCTTGCAGGAGCTGAAGAGGAAGAAGAAGGAGAATATCAACATCATGCATCCCTCAGACTCAACAGGAGTATTTTTCCCCCTGAATTCGTATTCGGGGTCGGCTCAAGTGCATATCAGGTAAAACCGTGCTCTGTATCAAAACCCTTTTTATTTTTATTATTATTATTTCGTCTTTCTTCTCCTGGAGCTGTGGCCAAGGTACTGCCCATGGAACTCGCCTCCAGGCTCCAGCCCATGAGAACTCCACTGAGTCTAGGGGATAAGTCGAGTTTAATTTGCTGTTTGCGACAACATGTGAACTCCACCATATATTGCGCAAAAAGTCACTTCTAATTCTCCGGCTTTGTCGACCTTGCTCTTAATCTTTAACCAGTACGAAGGGGCAGCTCATCAAGATGGCAGGCAACCGAGCATATGGGATACTTTCACCAGATTGCATCCAGGTATGTATCCCCCTTTTACTCACTCTCCCCGGTTGATTCCCACTGTAATATCGGCTAGAGCGATTGAAAGAAGAACTTCGTTTTTTTTTTCCCTTTTAATGGGCTAATTAATGATGCTAACGCCATGGATTTCGGGTTAATTCTTGGGTTCATAAATTTTAACTTGATTCGTTTTACATCTTCTCAGCAGAGTCTACTTTAATTTTGTGTGGTCAGAATTTGAAGGGCAGTGACAGTTGAGCGTAGACCACAATTGGTTGAAGATGATTGACAATACGTACACACCCCCGACACCGTATACCCGGTTATAATTGAGGAACACCGGTGAAATAGAAAATTGGAGAGTACAATTATAAGAATTAGATTTTTTATTATATATATTATTACATATATATATGTAAAATAATACACATATTTCTAAAAATAGTTGCACAGAAAGGGATATGGATAAGTTAAACAGTGAAAATTGAATAAAAAAACTCACTTTATTCTGATTGGGAGATGAACGGCAGAACCACCCCACTCTCTCTCATTGTCAATTATTAATTGCCTGTCGAAATGAAATTTCTGATATTAAAAAATGGAATGAGGGGAAGACTTTTGAGGGGGAGGTATTTTATGTTATAATTATATTAATTTGGTGTAATTATTTAATAGAAAATTGATATATAATCATATTAAAAAAATAAAAAGAGTATTAAATAAATTGTAAAAAAATATTAGTAAATACTAAAAAAAAACTATTAGATAAAAAAAGAAAGATACATATATAATAACATTATAATATTTATTAAATTTTTATTAGACGGTATCACTACGTGATAATGCTGGTATAAGTACATCATTTCATAAAACACTTTCCCCTTTATAGCCCAATCATTCTCCACGCATATTTTATGCAATTGCTATAAAATGGTGAAGGATATGCTGTCAATGGGTTAAATTCTAAGTGAGGATGTGTGTAAGTGCAGTAGTCCGGGAATTTATTTTCTGTTTATGGTTAAAGCACATGTGATCTCATCAAACACTTTCTAAATTGTCTATATCAGAGAAGATTGCGGACCACAGTTCCGGGACCATCGCTGAAGAGTTTTACTACCTGTATAAGGTAACTGATGTATACTAAATTGCAGCAAAAATTCCAAATTTATCATTTTCTATATTGAATTCTATACGTAAGTAGACTATGATTTGGACTCGAGGGCATTAACTCTTGTTAATGTGGCACCTCTTGATATGATTCGGATACACCCACATGGTTATTAATTCGATTGACGATGACAAATCAGACTAATTTTTCATTGAAATAATGCTATGTCAGATTAAATAGTCACCCACTCACGTAAACAGTATTTAACATTGATTAGTAGTTTGATTTAACACTCTGCGTCATTTAGAATTTACATAAGTTACGAGGTAAATTTTATAGGATGAATGAGTCAAAATTATACTTATATGACTTAATGATAAAGTTCTAGTTAAGTTTCTCTAAGGGTATTCATTACATAATATTAATATCTATAAATCCAAGTGGTAAAATTCTTTTTATTATAATTTTTTTTATTTATAAGATTTGAATCAATAACCCAGATAAAAAACCTGCATTAGTACCTTTCTCTTCGCATTTTAATAATTAGTCCCATCTCCTTACACTAATGAAATGCTGTAGGAGGACATTGGTTTGTTAAAGGAAATCGGGTGGGATCTCTTCAGATTCTCCATCTCGTGGCCGAGACTCTTGCCCTGTAAGACATCCAACTGATCTTCCCCTTTGTCTCTTCTTCCCAATTATATGAGCCTCTGTGTCTCTTCTGATGATGGCAAAGTTTGAGACCTCCTCTCGTCTTCCTCTTCTTACACCCTTTTTGAGCATGCGTATATGTAGATGGCAAAGTAAGTAAAGGAGTGAACCGAGATGGCATCGACTTCTACAACGATCTCATCAATACACTCCTCGCAAATGGTATGTAAACTTTCTTCTCCGGCTATGCATGCACAGGAGCCCTCACTAGCTTCTATTGATTCCTTTTGTACATCTTATAATGACCAAGGTATACAACCATTTGTGACAATATTCCACTGGGACGTGCCGCAAGCTCTTGAAGGCGAGTATGGAGGGTTCCTGAGCCGTGACATCGTGTAATAACCTATTCTCAAACAACGGCATCATCTTTGAAGTCGCTTGCATCTCTAGAAAATGCTACTCCACCGAGAAACTTGACGGGAAGTCTCGATACATTTTATTCATGTAGGGATGATTTCCGTGACTATGCGGACCTATGCTTCATAGAATTCGGGGACAGAGTGAAGTACTGGGCAACGGTGAACGAGCCGAATAATTTCGCGCAGTTTGGCTACGACAAGGGTTATTATGCACCCGGGCGGTGTTCCAATTACGTAGGGAATTGCACAGCAGGGGATTCCGCCACCGAGCCCTACATTGTGGTACACAACATGCTTCTCGCCCACGCTTCGGCCATCCAATTATACAGGAGCAAATACCAGGTGACGACGTCCTCTCTCATCCATTCCTGATAAAAATGTCGATATCTATCTCGAAAGATATGTTAGCTTTTCTTTCCTTGTAAGTGGCTATAAGTGGTACGGATGGATGAGAGGACTGCAATGGACGCAGGCATCCCAAAGGGGGAAAGCAGGGCTGACAACTTCATGCTACTGGATGAAGCCAAAGTACGCGACTGATCGGAGTAGGAAGGCTGCCTTGAGAGCTATTGATTTCCAATTTGGATGGTAAGCTTCATTTTTACCCCCTTTTTTTTTAATTTGGTTGAACTTTTTGAAATTGTGGTTTGCTTTCTTTTTCTGAATTTATGGATACACGTATTACATGCAGGATAGTTCATCCTATCACCTACGGAGATTATCCCGAGAGTATGAGACACTTGGTCGGATCCCGGCTGCCGAAGTTTACTGCTGCAGAGTCAGAAATGTTGACAAGATCCTACGACTATCTCGGCGTCAATTACTACACCGCTCGGTACGTGGACGAGTCCACATACTACAGCACCACCGAGCTCAGTTACTCAACTGACTGCCGCTGTAATCTCACCAGTAAGTAGCAAGAATGGAACTATCTGTCATTGCATTATAAGATTAATGACTTCTTCATTTGTGCCTTGCTCGCAGCTGAGAAAGATGGTATTCCGATCGGTGAGCCGGTAAATGTTATTAAGCTTAATCCCTCTGTGTGATTAATAGCTTGATGAAAGTGCTAGTCGAGACCCAGATCTAGTAAAGATACCGAATGCTATTGCAGACATTCGTGGAGTGGTTATACATTTACCCCAAGGGAATAAGAAAACTAATGCATTATGTGAAGAACACGTACAACCCTGCTGAAATTTACCTATCAGAGAATGGTAAGATAACATAAATTAATTGATATCCTTTTTTCTCTATGAATTCAATTATTATGTAATATCGAACAGTTTCACGATTTGCTGTTGTTGTCTTCTCAGGAATGGGAGATGCTAATAACAGCACGCTGCCAGTGGAAGACGCGCTCAAGGATACCTTGAGGATAAAGTACCACAGACTCCATCTTTGTTATCTCTCAAAATCTATCAGGTAACAATAATGAACTATCAACACGAGCACTCCTCTGCATGCATTAGCTTCTCGACTTTGCGTTTTTCTTATCAATTAATCGATCGGCAGGGAAGGAGTGAACGTGAAGGGGTACCTGGTGTGGTCGTTCTTGGATAACTTCGAGTGGGCGCTAGGTTATACTGCTCGCTACGGTCTCACCTTTGTGGACTACAGAAATGGGCTGAGGAGATATCTGAAGGACTCCTCGATTTGGTTCAAGCAATTCCTTGGTAGGGAAAACACCACTCGTGATCGTGGGTTCGGAATGCTCCATAATTCACAGTGATCTCATTGAGAAATAATAATGCAGAATGCCCACTGATCTATATGTCTTCCCAATCTGCATATGCTTCTTCTTCTTGACCGCTTCATCAATGTCTTCAATCACATGACCAGTTCAGGACCAGCATATGTCAATTAACCATGCTATTTACTTATCAGTAACAACAATAACAAGAGTTAATTCCATAACTGAACACAAAGTTCAACCACATTTTTAAATTTATCACAAACATTTTTATGTATTTTGATTTGCAAACTTGTCTTAAGCACTATGTTAGTTATGCTGACATGACTAAAAGTAACAACTTACGTCACATAGTACCACATCGGAGGACTTAACGAGAAAAAGAATGCTACACTCAAACAATGATCGGCATATAGTGGATATACTATTGAGATACACCAAAAAAAGCGCATATTAAATTTAAAAAGATTGTTAATTTATGAATTAACCGTTATGATAATCACGATTAGACAGGAATTACATGCGGGCCAAGCTTTTTTTGGACAAGGAAAATGTGATTCGACATTAGATAGGTCAAATGCTGCCAACGGTTCAATAAGACTTCGATAGAAGCTTACGTGTGGGAATCGGTCATTTGAGTTTTATTATATTTCAACCCTCTTCATCAATTACAGTTGGATATATGAACTTTTGCTTTTTAAAAACTAAATTTACGGGAATTTTGGATGAAATTTCCACAAGAAATCCTTTTAGTAACACTTGTGACTTAAATTCCCTCAAAATAAATTTAATTTTAATTTCATAACATTATTTTCCAGCAGGCTTTTTTTAATCCCCAGGAGAACATTTTAGGGGTTTACCCGAAGATTTTCTCGGAAACTTTTACTTTTTTATAAGAATTTTGATGAAATATCCATCGGAAATATTTTGAAAGAATAGTTTATATTTTATAATTCTATTTTTCAGAGCAAATTTAAGAGGGGTAGGGGAATAAAAATTCACCAGTTCTCTAAAATAATCTCAATTATAGACAACAACATTAATGTGCATGGATAGTGTGCCAGTCTTTCTTAAATGAAGGTGCCATCAAGCAGATGCCAGGCACAATGTTGGTTGTTGGCTTTTGTGGTAGTGGCGAAATACGGCTATCTTTGAAAGTGACCCTTTCGATCCAGATCATTTCGTGCTCCCATGGCGCAGCCACTAATGAATGAGTACGTATTCTTTCGATTTAATCATCTGATAGTTCAAAACTCACTTTCGTGCGGCTCCGTGTCCTCTCTATCACGTCTGCTTAGAAATCATTTGCTAATTATATACCCACCGAGCTGAGCCTTTAGAGAACAGCGACCCCTCTCGAATTATTCTAGTCTCTCGGGGGTGCATGCCCCACTGGTGGGAGCAGACTTAAGCGGGTGGTTAGGTTATCATTATTATTACCTTCCATTCAGCTCAAGCGATGACTTACGGCTGTACTCTAGTAGGGACCCATCTCATGCAGTACACGGTCTTGAGACCAAAGTTGAAAGTGGGAGCCCGCCCAGTCTCTTAGGTTTTCCCCAGTGAGAAAGAGTGTTCTTCGCCTCTTCAGAAGTAGAAGAAGTTGACTTGGTACGATTGATTCTCAGATGATTTCAATCAAATTCGAGTAAATTCAAGCGACAAGTTCAATAACCAGTCGATTTCAATTGTGGTTCCAACAAAATATTGTTTGTACTCCTATTTTATATATATATATATATATCTTTTGTATCATTAGATTCCTTGTTTCTTTTTTATAAAAAAATAATTATGCATTTCCATCAAATTTATCTTTCCGGAATATCCAATTAGTGATAGATTGAACGAATCTACTTAATATCAAATATACGGCACCAAATTCTGGTGAAATAACTATACTAAATTTACAAAAAAAAAATTATTAGTGTTCATCCGTTAACTTTCTTTTCCCCATCTGATTTGCTGCTCTCCATAGACAAGATGCATAGGGCAGGCCACTTATCTAAACTCAAGCCCTGGAATTGCTGTAACTTTCATTGTCAACATCCCAAGAAAGAATGTTCTCCTTAATTACACAAGGGACCTCTGAAATTTCTCTCTTTCCAAATGCATATATGTTACAACAGAAAAAAAAAAAAACTTGCATGAATTATCGTAAGCAAATTTATGCTCATGATAATGGCAGAAATCTGATCTACGTTTGACATAGAAAATTATGTTAATAAATCAAAAACTTTACTGGTGGCTCAAAGACCTCAAGATGCTATTACAGGTCTGTCAGGTCAGGTCCAGAGTGCCTAAAGATGGCCTTAGGGCCAGAGCAGCAGGGCAAGGCCCAGTTTGGGTTGAGAGGAACCAAATATGGCCAGGATTCTGTTGCCATGAAACCCAGCAGAAATAGCCAAAACCTTATGTAGTTTCAAATTCAAAATGGAACCGTTACTAGCCTTTGTTCATCGCTGAAAATATGGGGAAACTCCCACGTAGGCGGGACTGTTATTCCATATTCTCAACACCCCATTCCAACCAATGATTCCAGGGGCTACCCTCAAATTTCCATAACATTTGGTGTCTATGTGGGAATTCAGGAAAAAAGTTGTGTGCTTAAAATTAGAAGTGGATGATCGACACCGTTTCAAAGTGGACAGTCAGGGCGCGTGAGGAGCAACCTTGTCGGGATGATGCTGTTGTGGCAACACAGTGATAGGACCAGTGGCTATGCAGGTGCGAAAGCCTAGAGAAGGTCAAACATTGATCGACCCTCCACTAACAGATGTATAAATAGTGTTCACGGTGGAAATGAGGAGGGCAATTGTACACTTGATCAGCCAACATCCGGTCCAAATTCTTGAGCAGATGATGAAGGGCCAAGAGGAGAAGAACGCAGAGAAAGGTATGAAACGTGATGAGGAGGCGACACCCAAGTTAATCAAGGCCTAGAAGACTCGACTTGATGTAGGCAAAGTTATTGTCGAAAAGGTTTTGCAGCCAACCTCTTCATTGATACAAGACGAGCCATGTCTAGAAGATAATTGTAGATCAAATAGCAAAGTCAATGGAGGCCACCAAGCATAATGTGCGTGGTTTGCCATCAAGGGAGGACAGTATTACTAGCCCTTTGGCTTCGAGCATTCTGGAGCCACTTCCCCACTGAATTTTGTAGTTCCTCAAATTACTACATATGATGAAAAATCCGACCGAGTGGATCGCATGCAAAAGCACATTTTGTCCCTTGTAGTGCATGGAGTTTTTTTAAGAATCTTTGTACTTGTTATTCCCAAGAACTTTGACAGGTGTTGCAGCGGATTGGTTCCACTCTCTAGAGCCTAGAATCCATCACAAGTTTTGAGAAGTTGAAGGACACGTTTATTTATCGATGCATAGAGTCATGTCGCATAAAGAAGGCCTGTACAGAGATATTCGTCATGGAGCGAATGAAGAAAAGTTGCTCCGACAAAGGTATGATCATTTCTTCACAGCAGCGGTGGAGGTTGAAGAGTTAGTGCAGATTGAAAAGATGACAACATTTTAGAGGGGTTTATGCAATGACGAACTTGCAAATAGCATAATAATACCCTCTTTTCCTGACTTAGCTATGAAGGTGCAGCACTTCATCGCCGTTGAAGAGTCTACGTGAGGCAAAACCAAAGTTGGAGCACTATCGTCTTCATCAATAGAGAAGAAACCTGCAAAAAGGAGGCTCCAAAGACAGCAAAGAAAAGCATGAAGGCTACACCCTCTTGATTGTTTCAAGAGCAGTCATCCTAACAAAGTTATAGTGTCAGGACACAATTCGCTATTCAATAGCCGGGATGCCTGCAATAGGGTGAAACATAGAGAGATTTTGAAGGTTGATTGGACGTGATATTAAAGATTCTATGACCTTGAAGAACAAGATGGAGAGATTGTTTTAAGGAAGACATGTCGGTCGCTTTGTTCAAAGGTTGTGGCAACTATGGTATATTGGATGAATTAAGAGGTCCCGCAATCCACAATGCAAGTCTTGCTCTCTAAAGTGATGACGCAGTCCCAGTAGTCCTTGTGGAAAGCACTTAGAAAGCGATCGAAGTCACAGCCCTCGTAGAAAGAGTGGTCCAATGCACGATGAGAATGGACCCTGAGAACTGAGCATATATGAAGAGCTCATGGTCAATGTCATCATTGGTGGAACCCCAAGAGGCAGAGCAACGTAGAGGAACTACACTCTGTCATTGCTGTGGGAGATGCAGGGTCTAGCCTACTGAGTGAGAATACTTTTTATGATTTTGTAAAAGGCACAAGAGGTACCTGACCATGGGATCTAATCTCAACTCAAACTTTTATGTAGACCATTAGAAAAATTGGGGTCACTTTTCTAAAGTGTCAAGTTTATTTATGAAAATCCTAATTATGAAAAAATCATTTTGCTGCATCTAACTAAATGAGGAATACCCAAGGGCGATGCAATAGATTTAAGGGGAAGATAATAGGAATCGCTATCTTAGGAGCTACCGGAGGGACGGTTATCTACCCCCTTACAAGGTTATTCTAATATCTTATCGTAACTCTTAGCATACCCAATGGTAAAAGATTTAGGTTAAGGGAAATGGGTACCCGATCCCAAGGTATAGCTAGACAACTCCTTGATTGGCCCTAGAAATGCCGTCATCACTATTTCTCGTCTTGTTAATTTCCAACATATTTAGGGGTAAGCATTATATGCATCATTGGAATGTGAACTAAAAGTAAATCACGTACAATTAAAGGTAAAACGAATATGTAGAAATACACTCGTAAGTTATGTGGTTTCATGCCTTGTATACATGTATGCAAATTCAAGCCATCATGCCAACCTTATTCCCCCACATCCCTACATGATATTAATTCCAATAACATTACATGCTATCTCATTTTCGTGTTGTAACGTCCATGTTAGCCTCAAAGAAATCACCAAACGGATGGTCACGAATATCACTCAAATAATTTACGAAATTTAAGATTTTTTACTAAAAGAACCATTTTTTATCTTTTAGAATTTACAACATGAGGACTTTTGTAGTATATTTGTCATTTATTTATAATTTAATTATACATATTTTTTAAAACAAAATGTCATATTTAATATTATAAATAAAAATAATTTATATTAAAAAAAATTTACACATTAACGAGGTGAGCTTAATCAAATTTAAATTAATCAAATCCATAAATTTTAATATTAAATCATGCACACCAAACCAAAAAAAAACCCGAAATCAACACGATTATCGGCCGGAAAAGAGACCGTAGATGATGCCGAAATATCCTGACCGATTTCCCCTCTCTTTACCTTTTTGTGGAAGTAAACAGAAAAGCAATCTGATTTGACACGCCACCCTAACATATATGCCCCACGAAACGCGTCGAACTAACGCTCCGCGCCCCCCACATCTGCCATCTCCCTTCCGCTTTCCTGGCACTTGTATATGTATATGTATCTATACATATGTTATCCATCAGAAAAACATCTGATTCCGCCAGTCACCATATCTCAGTAATCGCCGTTTCATCTAAAATATCCATGCGAAGGTAATTTTCTTTTGTGTCCCCTGAAGATCTCTCGCTCCATCCGTGCTTCTTTGTTACAAGTTTCTCCGCTTCTCCGGTCCCCTCAGAAGCTGCTTTTTTTCGGGTGGTTTTTTCCTTTTTCTTGTTGATTCTTTTTTCGGTTTCTCATGCCTTTATTCTTTCGTTGGATTCCTTTTTTTTTTTTTTTTTAATGATGCTCTGAAAGAGTGATCGTTTCCCTGTTTATATAATTGTCTTAGAATTTATGGGGGTGGAGTTGAATTGTGATATTGATAGATAAAACAGTGCTGTGATGAGCGATTTTTCGAAGGAATTGCATCCCGTCACACATATTCTCAATAATTTGCGTCGACCATATTGGACAATCCCGATTTCCTGTTCTTTAACTTCTTGTTATGGAGCAGAGAATACATGGATTATGTAGCCGGAGGGTTATTCTTCCATTATATCATAGAACAATCTTTAGGTTGACACTTCTTCCCTGAAATTCTCTCTCGAGGGTGCCTCCATTCAAACAAGGAACATATATTAGTAGTAGATGCCGACGGTTTTTTGGTAGAACTTCCTGCCCGTTGATCATATTCTTTTGCTCTGGTTGTTGGGAGGATAGTAAATGGTTGCTAAAGCAGCAAGCAGTTATTGTCTTTGTCATTTGGTGGTTGTGTTTCCCTTCACACAGATGGGAAGAGGCTATAATGCTGTTGCACTTGAACTTATGAAATACGATTGTCCCACTGGTATGGGAATTGCTTTGTGGGGTTTTAGGTTTAACAACTGGATTATTGGCTCATTCCTTAGGCCGAAATTTCATATCCTTTTCTGCACTAGTGTTTTCAAGTGCGCACCTATCAAATATGTATTAGTGAGCTATTCTCAAGCTTATAAACCAAATAAAGGTGATGAATTGAGCTCTAGATCTGTTTGATGCATGCCTTTTCATTTTTTTAGTAACATGTACAGCGATATGGCAGTTCATCTGCTTCTTCTTCTTGAGAGAACAAATACCCCTAATTACTTGTGAGGAATGATGAGGGCCTAATCCATCTTCAAATTTCAGTCCTCACCCTAAAGAGGCCAGAGTTTTTGCATCATATAATTTTTCAGGCTTTTGTTACCACTCCAATTAATCTGGTAAACAGTGATATTCTTTTAATTGTGCAAGTTTTGGTGCCCTGCAGAGTGAATTTGCAGTAGAGTAAACAATGGGAGATGGAAACAACAATCGTAGCAATGAGTCAACCGACAAGGGGCTGTTCTCGCATCTAGCTGGATATGCTGCAGGACACTACCCTCCATCACATGGGTCATATCCTCCTCCGGCATACCCCCCTCCCCATCAAGGTTATGGATATCCCCCACAGGGTTATCCGCCAGCTGGCTATCCTCCTGCAGGGTATCCTCCAGCAGGCTATCCACCCCCGGCAGGATATCCACCACCTGGAGGATACCCTCCTGCTGGTTATCCTGGTCCCTCAGCTCCACATCATCCAGGTAAGGAGTTAGAGATGCTTCCTATAATTTCACCATCTTTTTAAATGTATGTTGCAGTCTGAGGCTGTTGGTCAGAGGTTTTATTGCTGCTTTTATTCCAGAAAAAGATATTTCAAAGCATAAATGGGTTATGAGGCATGCATTCGGACTTCTGTGTCCCTGCAGATTTAAAAATCAGTATTGTGCTTGTATCCTGCTGAGCACTTCATGACTGTTATATTTTTTTTATATCCATTTTAGAAATGGCAAAACTAACATGAGAATGTGAAACTTGACTTCTGGAGCAACATATAAGATTTAGGTTGACTGAGTCAACGTTTTTGGAGAATTTGATCTTATAGATATTTTACATGAGAATTAGGGAATTCCTAAGATATTCTTTTGTCTAGAGCGCCTTGTGTATAAATAATGTGTTTTGATGGAGGAATCAATATAATTTCAATTTAGGTGGTCATGCCGGTCCTGGTATGGGAGCAATGGTAGCAGGGGGACTTGCAGCAGCAGCTGCTGCTTATGGGGCACACCACTTGACTCATGGAGCTCACCATGTGGGCCACTACGGCCACTATGGCCACTACGGCCACCATGGCCACTATGGTCATGGAAAATTTAAGCATGGCAAGTTTGGGAAGCGCTGGAAGCACGGCATGTTCGGGAAACACAAAGGCCACTTCTTCAAGAGATGGAAGTAGAAACCTGGTTCTGCTTTCCCAGCTTCCGATCCAGCCACACTACCTGACCCCCCCTGAGCGGGGGATTTGCTCTAGGTCATATTATATGCAGCAGAGTCTTGTGTCCTCTAAACATGAATATTCTGTTTTTTTTCCCCTTATGTTTCTGGTCCTCCTGGATATTCTGGTTTGATTGGAAATATGGAAATGATGATGTTCTGAGAAATTTAGGCTCAAGGATTGATGGTTGTGCTGTCTTCCGTTCAGGGGTCTTACATGTTCTCATAAACAACTAGATTGATTGTATTGTGGATTTGACTAGAATTCTACCACACTGTATTCCAAGACCTAACCTGACATCATCAGTTTTGTTCATTGTAAAAGAATATTTTCTTTGTTGGCAGCAAACAGTATATAATAACATGGGTGAATGGTTTTTTTATTAATTGCCATAGTGATACAGTATCATATTTAATTGCTAGAATATTATAACTAAGATAGGATTAGGTTACCTGCTCGGCGTGTTATTCAACAAATCCGCTCGTGCACGTTCTTGCGGTTGACTGGTTAACATTTGGATAACTGATCCAACATTGCTGGCTTCTGAAAGCTGGAAGCCGATGGAAATTTCCCACACGATTTGTAGCCTCAATCTGGAGGCTGTCGGTGTCAGCGACGTATATAATCAATCAGGCTTGATTGAGATGCTCCATAATGCGTGTGCGCTTTGTTTGTTTGGAAGGGGTGGGTGAGTAATGCATGTGTACGCTTGCATGCCAAGGAAATGTTGAGAGAATAAATAGAGAATTCGGGTATTGTATATACTTGTGTTGTGAGCTGTTTCGATTCTGGTACAAATAAGTAGTTAGGATCTACTGCCAATAGTGTTGGTACAAGTAGACCTATCAATTCGGGTTGGCCTAACGATTTTGGGCTATATCGGCATGATCCACTATCTCATTTTCTTATTTGAGTTACATCTTGTCCATCCATTTGATCTCCAGCTCCATAGCTCTAGTATGTAGACAGTACTCAACAATTACAAATTCTTCTTGAAAATGGGTTTCAATTTTTACATTCAGCCATGATTTTCCTTATTTCGAATGTTGGCTCTGTTGATTGTGAGAGTGAGGGCAACTATTGATGGAAGAGGGTGAAACCTCTTTTTTTTTTTTTTATTCTGATTCTCCATAGCCTCTTTATTTTGATTATTTTGAGATAGTTTGTAGATGAAGGGCTCTTGCAGCAAGCCAAGAGTTTGCTAATTGTAGAGGGCACGGTGGAGGAGTATCAAGGAGGAGGCGATGATGGCGGCAGACAGCCAAAAGAGGAAGGTGGTTTTGGCACTTCTTGCGGTGGTTGTCATGGGGAAGAGGAAGAGGACGAAGAAGAAGCAAAGAGTGGGGAGGTGTCATGATGGACTGAGAATGTGATGGTGATGCTAAAATTTCAATTTCTTTTTTGTTAATTTCATTTTAAATTCTATACTATTCTCATTTCATTTTGATTTCATTTAAATTCAATTTGAATTTGATAGGTTAGTATTAATTCTTTTTAAAAAAACTTATTCGAACTGGTTAGCCAAACCCAATAGCCGGTTCGAAACAATTTGGTTTGACATAAGTGCAATGGTTACAATTCGGGATGTGTAGTGCCGGAACCAAAGCAAACCACATTAACGGTTTAGCACGATTTGGTGCAAGTCAATTTGGGGAACTGAACCATGAATAACTCTACAGGCCTAAGTATGAATATCTCGAATTTTGGATCGCAACCAAATCAAGCCAAATAATTTTTTTAAAAATAAATTTAAAAAAGTTAATATTTCAAAATAAATTTTTATATGATATAATCTAAATATTATATTAATTTTAAAAAATTAAAATAATTATTTATATATAATTAATTATTTTTAAAAATTTTCTCCTCATATTTTTTATTGTAAATATTTTTTCTTGCTTTTGGGCCGGTATGACACAATTTATTTTTGTGTTGTACTGGCATGGCCCCGATATCTGTGGCAGCCCAAAAATCCTGGTTCAGTCATAGTTTTTTGGTGTCATTACGAGGTGGTGCTTTGGGGCTGGGCCAATTTTTGGCAAGGCTAGTTGGCACAGAGTACGTAATATGTCATTCAATTCACCTAAGATTCTCATCGTCAGTTATTAATTTAATATCGTGATTTCACATTTAGATTGATTATGGATGTAGATATTTATGTTGTGTCTATGAGTATAGACTTGCAATATTGGTATCAAAGCTGTAGGGTTGTTTTCCGTATTGTGTCGTGTAAGTTAAGATACACGGACAATGTTTGGCTGTGTGAGAGTATTTGTTTTAATACAATCTCAACGGCGCATTATATGCGAATGGTTCTGATACCGGATTACAAGGTTACAAACGCAATTTTTTGTTTGCTCTCTCGGTTTGGTCTGTGTGAACAAATTTGAGTTCCCATTGGGTGATGAGTGCCCGCGTTGAACTCCTCTTACCTAGTAGAAGCGGCAATTTGGTTGGGTTGGCTCAATCTTATCAGCTAGGTCAGCATGGCCAGAAAAATTTAACGGACTGGACCGGCACGACGTGATGGCCGATGGATGGTTCGATATCCCTCGGCCTGGGCACAATCCAAAATGCTTATTGGGTCATGTGGGCCGATCTTACTAGCACAAATTTATATCTCCTACTTCCTATTATGCATTTTATTTTCCATGAGATCCGTATTAGTTGTGTTATTGTATTAATAAAAAAGGCATCTTTAAAGCCAAGACTAGTGGAATGAGCAATATGTCTAGGTAGCGATTAGATCACTATCTAATTCTTGGCGGCACATGAAAATGAATATGACATATAGTGAGAGTGTTAGAACATTTCATGACATTCCTCACCATTTGGAATTGGAAGATGAGTGCCTAAAGGATGCTATATCCAATTTGGAGGCCAATGCTATGATTTACGGACCTAGTGCAAATGATCTGGAGGTGTTTTTAAGGATCAAAATGAATCTACACCCCCACAAAATTTAAATTCACTAACTACAAAAGAGGAAAGCTGGTGGGTAGAAGTGGGACACTTAGCTCACAGGTGCAATAAGGAAAAGAAGATACTCATGCACCGAGATTCTCACACTAAGTATTTCATGGTCAATAATGTTTTGTAGTTAATCCTAGATTATGGATTTAGGCACAACCGACCACTTGGCAAGGAGTCCAAAAGCGTATACTAATTACTACCAAGTCCCAACTACAACAAGTGTCAAAAAGAGTAGTACAAGCATGTAAAGTATAGAATCAACATTTATAGGCTTAATTTACGAGGTGTTTGCACATTGTATCTCTATGATATCCTTCATATCGCTAAGATTTGATGTGATATGTTTTTACTTATGGTCATGTTGAATATTGATTTTAAGCTTGTGTTTAAAGGCTCATTCATGAGCATTCTCCTTAATTTTCTATGGTTGTGGCTTTATTTCATATGGTTCGATGGTTTTGGATATTGACTATTATGAGAATAACGATATTGATTGCTTTTCTTTAGTTGCTTGAAGGAACAAAAATGTTTACGTGAATTTGATAAGATGGCATGCCAGAAGAGCTTTTAGATCAAATAAATATGATTGCTAAAGAAGAGCTTTTAGGCCTATACACAAAAGTTAGCATGGCAACTTGTGAACATTGTCAGAAAATCAAAAAACCATTTAGTAAAACTAAAAGGGGGTCTCTTCCACTGCAATTGATCAATCTACTATGATATATGCCGACCATTAAATGTTATAGTTCATTGTAGTACATATTGTTTCATCATATTTATAGATTGCTATATATGCTTTAGTCATATTTATTTGATCTCTCATAAGTATGAGTCATTAACATATTTTTAGAAATATATGAGTTTAGTTGAGAATCAATTACACAAGAGAATTAAGACTATAAGGACTTACCGAGGACAAGAGTATCTATAAGAGTAATTTAAGAGGTTTTGTGAAAAAAAGGGAATTGACGATCGATTGACCATCCTTAGAGCTCCACAACAAAATGATGCGACGGTATAGAGGAATAGAGCCCTCATATGTAGATATGGTTAGGCCTGTAATGGTTGACCTTCCACCTAAACATTAAACTATCAAGAACAAGTGTATCCTTCCATTGAAAGATATGAGGCTCACTCAGTAGCAAAGGACTGCACCCAAAAGGAAGAATGTGTGGATTATCAAGAAATCTTTTCCCTTTGGTGAGGTTTGCTTTGATCTACACCATTCTAACCATTTTTGTGCATTTGGATCCTTAGTTACACTAGATGGATGTAAACACTGTATTTCTCAATGGAAAACTAGATGAGAAAATCTACATGGATCAACTCGAGTGTTTCATGGTGCAATGTCAAGAGCGCCAATCTACAAGCTCTGAAGATCCTTGTGTGGCCTAAAATAGTCATCCAAGCAATGGTATCTACAATTTCATCAAGCCATTATGTCGTTCAGGGTTTATGATGAATGAGAATGATCATTTTTTGTATGTTAAATGTTGCAAGGGAAAACTTCCTAATCTTGTTATTGTATATTGATGACATTTTACTAGCAAGAAATGTCATTCAAATGATTGTTGATGCTAAAGGTGAGAGCTTGAAACTTGATATCTGCCTAAGATCATAGAAAAGGAACAATATATGTCACTTGTCCCTTATGCTAATGCATTGGGAAGTCGATTCCAATCTAATCCAGGACCTGCTCACTAGAAGACAATAAAGAGAATATTGTACTACCTAAATGCAAAGTGGATTATGTACTATGCTATCGGGTATCGAGGTATGCCCAATCGGGAACAAGAATACTGGTTAGACTGGAGATATGGATAAATAGAAGACAACTACCAAACATATTTTCTTGTTGAATGGATGTGTTGTGATCTAGGTCAACAAGAAATATACTGCACAGGCTTGTCCATGATGGAAATAGAGTCCATTGTATGTTCTATTGCTATGCAGAAAGCAATATGACCATGGCACCTTCTTGCACGACTTCTATGTTGAGAGAGATGATTTGGATCTCACGCTAATATATTGTGATAGCATGGTTGCATTTGCCTATGCTAAGGATCCAAAATGTCATGTCAATGAATGATTGATTCACCATCCAATCATGCCACCACAGCAAGACAACATCGGCTGAATACATGGAAACCATTCCCATGCTGTCCTTCCCGTTCTTGACTAACATCATTTGGAAGAATGTCTCCATGCTCAAGATGACGTTAACAGTGTCCTTCAAAACCCACCGCCCCCTTGATCTTCTTAGGCCTTGGAATGTTCGAACGAGGACCTTGCTATGCAAACCCTGACCACTGATGTGTGTCTAGCATACCTAAGTGAGCTCGACCATGAGCTCATCCAACTTTCCAAAGCTGTAGTGCGCCCACATGAGCTTCATCTTGATCTCATCCATCTCTCCACATGCACGACAGCATCATGGGGCTTGACGAAGTTGCTTCGCTCATTCAGCTCACCTGCGGTCATGTCTGGAGCACCCTAGATGTACCCACAAAACTCATCTATGCACTCACTCCTCCATCCTGGAGTAGAGCTACTCCATGAGTTGATTTTTCGTCTACCTTGCCTTAGATCTCTGCAATGGCAATTCGCATCTTTGCCATATGGCTCTCCAACGAACCAATTGCGTCCCCCGAGTTACTGAGGTTCTTCTTCAACTAGTTAGTCCTGAGGTCATCATTCACTACCTCTAGATGTAATGATGCCCATTATCTGGGTCAAATCACTCTGATACTACTTGTTACAGGCATGCTGCTTTATCTTGCCTTCCTTACCCGTGAGACCTCTTTCCACACAAAGAATTTTAGAGAGTAGAGAGAGACTGAAATATATATATTTACTATAGAAATAAGAAAACTTGTCGTAATACAATACCGTGCAATTAGGGATTTTTCTAGAAGGAGGTCAACCTTCCTTATGAACCTTATTGATAATATGTCACAGATTAACTTACTTATCGAGATGATTATTGGGCACGCTAATTGCTTCGTCAACACTAATTACGAGTGATTTTTTTTTTTTATGCAATAGCTTCCTTCATTTTTTTCCCTAATAGTTCGTAACAAAGAACTATCGAGGCGCTGCCAACCAAGAAAACTACGAGCACGACCGTGACTTTCGAGCCACTTTCTTGCTCGCTCTTGTCTGGCCTACGCTTGCTGGATGTCAAATCAGTTTCTAAGGACTGCTTTATGTTATCGGATTGAATAGCGCAAACCGAGAACTTCTTCCCCATTGTGAAAAGGAAGGCGCTTCGACAGACACTCCAGAAGATCAGTCCCCGGCAGGGTACCGGAAGCAGGGAAAATTCATTTTAGATAGGGGCCGAGAACTCAGAAAGGAGTTTGAGTTTGACAAGGGCGGCAACTAAAATAAAGCAAAATCAAATCGGAATAGGATAAAGAACGGACGAAGAATCAGAGAGAAAGGGGCGGAACTGACCGAAGAGAAGGAGAACGATTTCTTACCTTTCTGCTTTGCCTTCGCTTGAATGCGCCCGCCTTGAAAATGGGTGACTTGGCTTTGGAAGGAATTCCTCTCTTGCACGCTTTTAAGATGGTGGTAAAATGAGACCTGCTCCAACCAACATGCATTTTAGAGCGCCGTGCCGGGGCGATAGGCGCGCCGCAGCCACGCATTCGAGCAAGAGCCTCCTTGTATATATATATATATATATATATATTTTTCCTTCGCTAGGTAATCAAAAACAAAAGAATGGACTAAAGTGATAACGCAAGGGTAGGCTCGAAAGCTGCTAGCAGCATATACTAATGCGGGGCAAAGAATGCGATTACTTAATACGATAAGCGGGGGACCCCATGTAGACTAAAGAGCAATTGCGACTCTATTCCGTTTATATTTTTTTTCAAACGATCAATCGCATATTAATGTGGCATTGGTCTAATTTCTTTGTGCCTGATCAACAGTAGTTATCAAAACACTACCTTAAAATTTAAAAAGCAAGTGAATGCGATAGTCGTGACAAGTTCTAAATTATTGCCTTGCCTTTAGTAGATTAATCTCACTACATAGATTGAGAATACTTTGTGATTTCGATGGAAAAAGAAGTGCTAAGCATCCAGTTCTAGTGAGTACTCAAATTTATTATGAGCAAATACTTTGGACTTAATAAATTTATTTAACGTTTAGATCCCCCACCATTTATTCCATTGGATACTTTAGTCTACCGTCTTATTCTTCGGTCGCAACAAAGTGACAATAGACCAAAATGTTAAATGGATTAGAAATTGAGGATATAAATGTTAAGAAAAAAAAAAGGAATTATCAAGACCCTAAATTGTTAGCTTATGATAATTTTTTTTTAACAATTACATCCCTCAATTTTCATTCCGTTTAACACTTTGTTCCACCATTAGTTTATCATAAGAGAAAAATGAGTCAGCACACCAAAGTGTTCGATTAAATAAAAGAGGATATAAATGTTAAAGAAACTTATTGAGATCATCAAGTGTTACGTTATGACAAATTTGAGTTCTCAATTATTATTCTGTTCAATTCTAATAAAGAAAGTTATTATTACTTGCTAAAAAATTGAAAAATCGTCTATTATATTATCAAATATCATAAATTTTCCTAAAATATCACAAACTAAAGAATATAAAAAAAAATTGTCATGAGTTTTTCAACCCTTTTCACAACTATTATCTTTTTTTTCATTAAATATTGATATAGTATGCTGACATAGACATGTCACCCTATCACATTAGCATAAACAACCATGTTACCAGCCACATGGCATAAAAATGATTTGTCAGCATATCACATCAGCATTTAGCCAAAAAAAAATTTAAAGAGCAAGGGCTCATCACATTTTAAAGAAAATTTGAAGAAGTTATTAATGATTTTTGCTTTTTTTAAAATTGATAATATTATAGGAAATTTCGCAAAACATGTTATTTCCCCTAAAAAAACATAATTAACTCAAAAAAAAAATCTGTTCATTATCCCCCCTTCTTTTCTAGTTTTTTCTTTCATTGGATCATGTAACACATATTTATCATGTCCCTGGAGAAAATTGGCTGAATAAATATATGAAGTTATTTGGCCTATTCCCGCTGTTAATATTTCTGCTCATAAAATTGTTAATCATTTCTAGGGATCAAATCATTTCGATGACATTGTACAAGCAATAGGCTATATCCTCGGTAATCATGGGGAGTGGATGTAGGTATTTTACTGCATAAGGGTTGGAGTTCCCCCCCACGAAATAGATTATCCAAGTTCTTCATGTTCTTCGGCAATTTGATGCGACTGGGGCTGTGCACAGTGGACCTGTAATCAGCATGAACCTGCTGGCCCTCTGTGAGTAAGTTTCGGGCATATTCGGGTAAATTTTGAGTAGGGAAATCATACACAGGATACTCGGATCTGGATCTAGTTGTATGAAAATAGTTTTACATAATTAATTTTGACCATTTGTAATTTCACCGTTTTAACCTCAATTCTTATGTTTTTGTACCGTTTAATTCCTAACTCGAAAAGCTTTCCTTCAATATAATAATTATTTAAATAGTTTATTATACCCAAAATATGTATAAAAAAAGAAGGTTAAATTGAACGTTTTGGCTAAATAACTCATTAAATTAACAAAAATTATGAAAATTTATGTTTTAATTTGATTATTTATCAGACAATAAATATTAAAATATAACTGACGGGTTCCAATGGGCACCCCCAAGTACATATTCCGGATAGGGTCTAGCTCTATACAGGACCCGGGCAAGGTCCGACTATTACAAAAATAATAGGGTATCCGGACCCAGTTACCCAACCCTAGGGATAACGAAAGAAACTCTGCGCAATTGAACTTCCCAGTGACGACGAAGAGAAGCTTCAGCCCAGCTGTGCTTCTCACATTAGTAGGATCCACATTTATTGACCATCCGCATTTACTGACAGTATTTATCGATGCCATTTTTCTTCTTTTTTTTTTCTTAATAATAATATCAACTAGAGTTATTAAAATTGTACTTGATGAACTCAATCATCATTTGCTGGTCGTCCTCTGTAGGCATGCCAGGCAGTGGAAGTCCGAATCAGTGGCTGAACCGGTCATCCTGCTGTTTACCGAGCAAGGGCACGTCAAGTCATGCATAGTCAGTCCACAACGGACTGCGGTTATACGACAAGAGCTGACTGAGCCATGGTCCAGCCGACGCACCATCACAGACCCAAGTATCATCGAAAGGCCAAAATGCCGTTACCTAATCCGGCGAACAAATTAACCGAATGAAACAAGAATAATACGGTGGTAAAAGTTAGATCTGAACGAAGCCATCATTTCACTATTTCCTGAAAACGAAAGGCGATTGTTTTAGATCGATTACAACAACAAGAAGGATGAGTGAGTTACATAGATGAGCAACAGATCTAGTGGAGGTTGGTTTAAGGATGTTTCCGCTCCCACTTGCCTTCACGTCGGCTCTCCCTTTCCCTTTCTCTTGCCTGCCTCGACTTGCTGCCTCGGGAGCCGCCGTGCCTCTGAGCAGGCTGCCCCTCGAATGCTGACATCAGCTCTGGGTCCCCGACGCTGTTTGCGTCACCCGAGTCCTTGCTCCCATCGAGATTTTCGTCGTAACCGCTCCCATATTCATCAGCTCGTTCTCGGGACTGTAAGATAATTGGTGGCTGGACAGAGTACGACCTAGCAAGAGCGGGTGGTTCCGTCGCTCTACCACTCACTTCAGTGCTAGACCTTGCACTCTCCCTTTCCCGGTACCTGTCTCGGGAACGACTGGCAGCCAAGAGGCAAAATACCAGATTAAAAGTTAATCAAATAGTTGCAAAGTAATGACAGCCCTAGAGATCTCTGTTGAATTACATATACATGAACTCATATATATCAAATCCTACCATGCAGCCTTTGTCCGGTATGCTGAATCTCTTAAATAGGTTAAACTTTCGGAGTCATGTGAACCTCCAAGAATTATGACTCCCAAATGAATTGACTTTGGTTCTTGGAAGAATTGCATTCACTATCTCTCTCTCACACACACACAAACACTTTTGGGGATAATTGAGATTGCATTCATTCAGATAGAACTTAATGGCCCTTTCACCAAAGGACCTGTATTCTGAATGAATCTTTCGCATCATCCTCCTTGAAGGGTATGCGAGCTTAATTTACTAATCATTTTATAATCCTTCCACTTTGTCATATATACATACATATATGTATTTACTGTGCTTAGCAGCCCTCGACAGCTAAAACTCAAGCTGCCCTTTTCGTATCCCTGTGAGCACAGCATCTCCCGGCAGGACTATTATGACCAAAGCAAGTTGATGAAGAGAAATATGACAGGGAACATGTTACCTCGTCTGACTGGAAGAAGGAATCTCACGCCGTGAGGAGCGTCCTGACTCTATCTGCTCTATCTCACGTTGAAGTTCTCTCTGCATGTAGTGTATGCATGGACAGGTTACCTAACCCAAAATACTACAGAAAGTTCCTCAAATTTAACAGCAATCGAAATACCCACAAACAAGTTCTTAGAATACCCTACAAATTTTAGGAAAATAGGATATCAACCTGAGCTTGCCTCTCCCTTTCCAAATCAAGGTTGAGACGCAGTTCCCTCGTTTTCACACGCTCTATTTCCAGCAGCCGTTGTCTCTCGATCTCCTTTTCCACCTCAGCCACCCTCTCCCTGGCATTAAGGAATGGCATGAAAATCTTGAACAACTACCATTTCTTATATTACTAGACATAACTGTGGAAGGATAAAACCTGTCAAGCTCTTGTAACAGCTCTGCTTCACGCAGTGCAGCCTCTTCAAGGAACTTCTGACGGGTGCGCCTCGTAAGGAGTTTCTTCTGCTGCCGCGCTACAATTTCTTCTCTAAGTCTAGACTTCTCTCTATTATGAAAGGAACAGTTGAATATAGCACTAATCAGAAAATTATGACACCAATTGACAATTAACCACAATAAATGTCGTATAATTACATCTAACCTTAAAAAGATCAAACAGTTATCTACTCATAAGAAAGTGCTTCTTGCATAATGCATGAAGCACTCAATACCATACCGTGAAGTTCCAGTTACAAACAGTAAGTATACAAGTTCTATGATGGGCTAAATACTTCACGGTTGCATTGGCTCTATAAGCAATACAGGACTCAATCTGTGAGAATTCTTTGAGAAACCTATTCTAATACAAGCATTCATGATCTCCTATGTTGATGGCACTACAATTCAGTCAGAAGAAATTGAAACAAAATAGAAATTCAATTTCCATAGCTTCAAAGACGGATTGCAGAATAATATTAGCAAGGAAAGAAGGAAATAAAGCAATCTCAAATCTCATTGTCATGGAACCGTGAAACTCTGTTTGAAGTAACTTGCAAGAGACTACCAAGAGCAAGTAGGTGACATTGAGGCATAATAGAATTTAAAGTGGAGACAATTTAAATGGGGTGAGTAGTAAAAGAACTACATACATGGAAACAATCTGATCTTTGATTTCTTTAATGCGCCTTTCGTCCTTGGGGGGACCTGAACAGAGAAATTGTAAAGTTACCAATATATCTATGATTACCAATCCGAGATAAAAGCGGGAGGATATTAAATGTTACCAGCAGGAGAGGGAATTTGGTGGCTCTCTTTCAAATCTCTCACTGGTTGTGAAGCATACTCATTTTGAATAACTTCTAGTTCCATCTCAACCTCCTGATCCTGCAATTTATCTTCAGTAAGAAAGGAACATAGAAGCCTGGAAGACAAGAAATAGGAGGGAGGATATGATATCTTACCGTAAAATGTTCCATCTCACCAGAGAATACATCAACATAAGATTGAGCAGAAGTTAGATTTGCTAGGACCTGAAACAAGCGGACAAATTAATAGCCACATCCAAGCAAGTGAGAGAATGAGTAAAGAAACCATGTTATTTACCCAAAAAAAAAACTCATGACATGGAGAAGACAAGAAATAAAAATTTTAGAAGCCCCCAAAAATTGCACAATCTCCTGCATTCTACAGCGATAAAAAAACTTCTAATAATGGGCCCAAAGAGGATCCTAGGCTAGCAATATCAAACTGTAGTCTCCCTGGAGCAACTCTTGAACTTTCTTTGTGCAAGTGATAAAATGTATCAATAGAGAAAAATGGCCTTTCACAAAAAACACATTCTAACGCTTCACCACCCAGCTCATATACATAACCACTGAGAGTTTTCAGATGAAATTTGACAAATTCAGAAATTAAGATGATTAAGCTGATTTGGATATCTGTATATTTATAAAATGGTCTGCTAGGGAACTTCTAAAAAGAAAGGCTCCAGCTAGGACTATAAATTGCATAGTTACTTGATACATGAAAAACATACATTTACTGATACATAATACATCAGCCAAGATCTCTTACAATATCCTCTCCCTTGACATAAACAGCACCATAGACCATGGATAACTGACAGGAGTGGAATTTCACATCATGATGGTAAGCAAGATCTTATTCTCTAGAGTAGTTTTAGTATCATAATTGATGAGATTCATTTTGATTCAGCCAAAAAAGAAAAAAAGAAAAAAAGAAAAGAAAAGAAAAGAAAAAGGGAAAAAGGAAAAAAGAGATGAGGTTCACTTTGGAGCGTATAAGAACATGAGTTTCTATAGTCTTCATGCTCCAGTGAAAGAGAATGAAATGGAATTGGCAAGAGATTCATGTGCCTTCTCACTAAGCTTTAAGTGTTGTACTTAAACTGCAGCAGTATCTGTAACTGGTACAGAGCATCGTCATAGAAGCACTAGCTGTGTATGAAATATGAATAGGTGACCCAAAAGCATGAGAAATTAGTCAGCAGTGTATCAAAGAAATGACAGGAGCTGACAAGTGCGAGTAAGCTGAGAGGAATTAATTTCTGTTTGACAGTTTCAAGTACAGGGTCTTGAATGCAACTGAAAAGATGCAAGAGAAGGAAGTGACAGGAGAAGAAAACAAAGCAATAATGTTCAGAATGAGGATTCCTGAACAGTTTACAGAACAAATGCCTAGGTGAGTGGCATAGAGATAGCTACAGTACAAACAATCTACCAAACTGGCTATTAGTTTATCATAGTAGAGTTATGTAACTTATTTAATTAAATTCACACGACGTCTAACCCATGTTTATCAAGACAGCTTGCACATTGCTTTCTTATTTATTTTTTCTGTGTTGACAACTCAGGATACATAAACGCCCCATAAGCTTAAGTATCTGATAAAGTCCATCTACAAGCCCTTGTACAGAAGCCTCACCAAGGAACACTCATTTTAATGAGGACTGAAGCCCACAGCCTTGTTTAGCTACCCACAAGGCGCACACAAATTCTTCAAGAAATGCACAAACCTTTGGATTAACTTATCTATCAGTCTGAATACTAAAAAAAATAAAAATAAAAACCTATCAGTCATATATGGTGAAATTTACACATTTCAATTTCTATATAATAACTTGGAACTTGTAGATAGATGTCTTCAAATTCTACACACTAAAAATCAATTGCACTTCAGTAAGATCTTTTCTTTGAAGATGGAAACAAATACGAGCTAGTTTTCACTGCATATAAAAAGACCGGAAAGAGATCTGTTACCTGAAGAATTGCTTCACGAGTACTTCCAAAATCAGGATCAGATTGTTTTATCGTACTTGAAGAAAGCGCTTCTCGCAGAGCCTTGTACACAAATTAATGGTTGAGAAAGTTAGACAATTGCAGAAGCTTCAATATACCAGCTACGAAGGATCAGGTAAGCAGTTCCAAGTTTTCATTTGATTTAGCTTTCCCCAGAAACATATGTACATACTAATGAGCAGTAGATCCAAACTATAGAAACGTAAATAGCAGATAGCAAAAAATGTCAGCATTAATAATCTCATCCCACATCCAAAACTCACCTCTTTCTCCCCATCCGGTTTGTTTCTTAATCTACATAGGACCTGGCAAGTCTTCCATTCCACATCTCCCATCCTACTTTCTGAAGTAAAAAAAGAAAAGCATTTTTTAGATTATATCATATAAGAATTATGAATGAGCTCAGCACCAAAAAGGACAGGAATAAACTGGAAATGCTCGAACAGTTAAATGGACTAAGCACCAGAAGGAGAACACTGTACCATTATTTGTAGATCCCAAAGTTTCAATATTCACCCAGATGTCCTCGGGAATCAAAGAAATATCTTCTTCTGAAGAATATAGGCAAGCTCCTGCAATAAGTGCCAGTGAAAGTTGGAAGAGGGGACCATCAAGAGACGGGTGTGAGAATTTCCCCAAACCATGAACAATGGTATCCGAACAAGCAAGAAATGTTTGAAGCTGTTCTCGCTTAGCAAATGGAATATAATCTAAAAGAAGGGCCATAGCACGAGTCCTCAAAAGAAAAGATGTATCAGAAGATGCCATCAATGTGACATAGTCCCATGTGCTTGAAATAAGAACGGAGAGAATTGACTCAGGAATTGCACTTATTGTTGTAGGAGATATCAACTTATTGCATGTTCTAGAAAAAACTATGACAGCATCTCCATCCGTGTCTTGGCCAACTAGCTTACCAAGATGCTTTAATGCAACTAATCTTTGCTCTGGTTCATGATGAGTAAGCATTGCAGAGAACAACTCCACAATTGGAGCCTCAATTTCATGGAAGCTGTAGAAACCTCTAGCAAAAAATATGTTCAACCACTTATCAGTTTGCAACCGCCAAGAAATTTTTGGAGCAGAGAGGGAAAATCTCATGATCGCTGAACATATGTTTCCAATGATTGCATTCAGGGGAAATCCATTAGGAACTGCAAGTAGGCAATCAAGCATCAATGATGCAACAACCCAGCAACTGCTCTGTAAAATCACTAAAAGAATTTCACCAAGGCCCTGTATGCCAATCTGCCAATGCTCTAAAAGCTGATCAATTGACATGAAAACTTTAGGATCAGCACCAACCTCATATTCACCATGGTGACTATTTTCCGTAAGTGAAGACAAACACCTAGAATATATGAAGCATTCTGCTGCTGAGATAACCAGTTTTTTGGTAAGCTGATGATGAAGCATCCAGCAGTGTTCTACTGTAAGATAGAGTTTTTCAATAAGGTGCTCCAAGTGTTCAGTGAATTCCTTAATTTCCCCCATAGACAAAGTATTGATCTTCTTCCCAAGGGTGAGAGAATTAGCACCATCATTTTCAGCAACCTTGGTAGGAAGTTCCCCACATAGTACGTCAGTGAGAAACCATTTATCTGATTTTGAGCTGCCATCATATGTTAAGGTGGTGCCACTAGCAATAGTTTCGGGCAGCTGAAGTGGAATTGCCCCAGATTTGCTCAAAGTCTGGGACAACAAAAGTTTGCAGCTGTTCAACATACATTGAAAAGCATAAAGGTAATCATGGAAACTAGCAGTTGATTCTGAAGCTGTAAAATTAGCCCACATAAGTAAAGACTGCAATGCATCTTTTCGTCGTTGAAGTGATAAGTCAAGTAAAAGAGAAGCCAACACAAATATAATAAGTGGTCTTCTGCATAATTTACCAGAAGAATGAGCAGCAACTCCACTTTCCTCTGCAATTTCATTGAAAAGGTCACCAAAACATAGAGACTCAAAATTAAGACACGAATCATCTGCCAGCAAAGCCTCATCAGAGAACTTCTGCATAGAATACGAAATTATTGGATTCAACAGCTGCATGACAGAATCAAGAAATAACACATCACAGTAAGCTGCCCTGCAAAGTGATACCAGTACATGCACCAGTCTGGGAATCTCATGCACAATTGCTTCCATGTGCTCAACCACAATTGCTTCAAGTATATACAGGATGATTGCTTTGGCATTTTTCCCCACATGACCCTTTAAACTGTTGGGACAAAATTGAGAGATGCTTGAGTCCTTTCGGCAAAATGGTGACAAACATGACTCTGAAAACCAGCACAAAATATCAGGAAGGACAGCAGATGGAAGAGAACTCAGCTGCAATGCAACGGCTTCTAGAATGGTTTCTCCAAATGATTCAAATTGCTTTTTCATATTTGGAAACAATCTGCATAGATCAGGATAAATGGCCTTGAAGGACTGGAATGCACTTTGAACACCACCTGCATGCCCTTTAGTTGTTGTGCTTTCTTGGCTTACATGAGAGTCACCAATATTTGCATCATTGTCTTTCCGGTTAACAAACTTACAAACTGTTGAGAGATCATCAGCAAAAATGGCCAATAAGGATGTTAGCTGTGACAGCTCTGAAGCAAGGAAACCTTGGCCCTTCATGTACTGTCTTGCGTAACGTGATACAGCCATCCATCCGAGAAATCTGACAAGGGGCACAGCAGAAACAGAGAATGTGGATATTCTTTGTATCCAAGCTGAAAATGGTATCAAACAGCTAGCATGAAAACCACTACTAGGACTAAATTTCAACTCTGAATAGTGTTCACTTCCACTTGAAGCTATTATCAATTTCTGAAGCAAAATCCAATGCCTTTGCACTTGATGGATCTTTTCAGGGTCTAGCTGTGCATTCCATTCCTTGGAGAGATGGAAGGGCATAATCACTTCATTCAAGCATTCAGCTGATCTTAATATTATATCAATCACATTGCCGGGGTCACAGCTTAATGTGGTGGCTGATTCCAACAGGAATAGGAGACTTTGCATCAGAACTTCATGCATCATGTGTTGCTCCTTTTGCAGTTGTCGTATCAGAAATTCACAAAGCAAAGCCTGGTTTTGCCTAACTAAGGTTATTGCATCAGTAGATTTTATCTCAGCTGGAGATAACTTGATGACTTCATCAGATAATCCAGAATAGTAAGGCCCAAGCTCACCGCCTGATAACTTTTCCCAATAGTTCCTGTCCAGCTGTGCAGCCTCAAGAAGTAACTGTAGCACTACCTTGTCTCTTTTCTTCTCAAGATGAGACATAGTTTCTGAGTTACTCAAATTGCTTAGAACTTTCTTTGATACTAAAACATCATCAGATTCATCAACCTTGATCCTGCTCATGTCCATGTTACTAGGAGCTTTCCAAGTGGCCCTGGAAGACGTCATAAAGAACGGATTGATGTAGCACTCTGCAGCCAAGAGCAAAGCATCCACAGCAGCATCATGCCTTTCAACAGAGATTTCATGCTTTGAGTGTAAATCTGAGGCCAAACGCTGAAATTCAGATGCCCTGAGCTCACATTCTCTAAAGTTAGCAAGTTGAAAGTAATCTGCCTGCAAATTAAAAAATTCTGCCCCAAAACCATCATCCAAAGCTAAAGTAGTCTGAAAGTGGTCAACAAGGCTTTTCTCAGACCCATGATTTTGTTCAGTGCTCACACCAACCAACTTTGCATCCAGACGGCTTTCTTCTTGAATGCTAGGGCCAACTGTCAGCGATATGTTCCTCACTTCAGGAGGAGCAAAAAATGAACTGGCATCTTCGAAATTCTCCATCTTAACAACTGCATTAGACATGTCTATCTTTCCGTCTGTTTCCTCTTCACCACTTGATTTCAGAGAAAAACCACCATGCCCAGCAGAAGGGAAAGAAAATGCAGATGAAGGCACATCTTGAATCATATCACAGGTAGGAGATTTGCGAAGGTCAATTTCCGGAGGAAACTGCATACGAGGTTCCAATATAGAAAGAAGAACCCTGCATAGGTGTTTGTACAACCAGTTACTAATAACTTGACCCAGAAGAAACAGTTAACTTGAAACACGAATATGAAATCTGCATTATTTACAGATGTAGATAGACACAAAAACGATTTGCACAAAAGGAAATATATATATGTGTGTATATAAGAGGTGATCACCCAGAGCCCTAGAAATTAAAATGCCATAATTATTGATATTTGCAAACCTACTAAAGGAAAACCATAAGAGTGGCTGATGTCTGCACATAAAAAATTTTGACCACAAGGAATTTTTCAAGGACAAAAGAGTACAGCATTTAGACAAAGCAAAGAGTGGCCAGCTTAGAAGAGTATAGTGGTTTTAACTAAGTAGTCTCAAGAGTACTTTGATTCAATTATTCATGTCATCCAGCAGACATGAATGATAAATTGGACAGATCAACGTTCGCATTTGTCCAGAAGCTATAGATATTAACAACAATCTACCAGATCTGGATTTCTCAGGTTGACGATGGGATGCTTTCACAAAGTTCTGTCTTACATACTTAAGAAATGGAGGAACCATTGTTTACTTGAAAAAGCTGGTAGGACTATAGACATCACTAACATCATTTCTATACAAGAAACACAATAGAGTCAAAAGATACCATGCCTATTAATAATTGAAAGTTACCCTTACAAACACTTCATTTTAACTACTACACTTGCATCCAAGATGGTGTAATCCTGAAATAAATTTCTAACTGACACTTCATCCATTTAAGGCAACTGAGATTAATGAGTGAATGTGAAGATGTTTTTACAGGAATAACTACAGCATTGAGCATGTGATGATAAAAAGGATTCTTCAATCCCTAACTCTTAATTATTTTTAAAAAATTATGTGAAGGATGTGTTTACCAGAGCAATGACAACCAGAGTTTGGGCATGTAGCCATATAAAGGATTATCCAATCCTAACTTTTAAAAATATGGGTTTTTTGTTGGTTGGGGGGCGGGCTGGTGGGGGGGCAGGGCGTGGGTGGCGTGCTCGCAGTGCGGTTGGTGTGTGAAGATGATCATGTCTCTACATTCACTGGGTCAAGCAATGGAAAGTTTACACTTACCAGGGGGAAAAAGGAAAGAAAAGATCATTACATCTCTATTTTTTCTATATTATATTACTATATTGGAGAAGGATAGGTATTTAGTCTCATTTTCAAATTTCAAATTTTCCATTGACAAATATATATATATATATGACAAATAAAAAAGCAAAAAGAGTTAAGTTCTAAAATCACACTTCAAATATAACTATCCTAAAGGTAACTCTAACATCTGTATTACAGCCCTCTTCTTCTTTTTTTCTAATTATATATCTTACTTTTGTTTATTCATGATTATATTTCTAAAAATATTAGCAATACTGTCAAAAAATTAACATTCAACTGACAAACCATTAGAATGTAATTTAAATAATAAAAATGATATGTGGGCTAATTAATCAATCATATACTAGATAATTCTGTGCAGAACAAGGGTCCATTGCCTGTAACCAAATAAGGTAACTATTCCAGGGGGAATGCGCCAATCAAGTTTAAATTTTTCCAACAAGTGAAAGATAATAAATCTGTCAGTAATATCAACCCCACATCTAAGAAGAGAATCGCAATGTCAGAAATGAAAGATGACATTAATGAAAATGGAAAAGATAATAACAGCCACACGGTAATTAGTGAATTATATAACAGCAGAAGCCTACAGTTAAGATTAATCTTGACAAAATAAAGTGAGGTAGCACAAGATGAATACATCTTGTCCTTTTCTTCCATCAGGGTTACAGCACCAAAGAGAATAAACTAATAATCCTTTCAAGGCAAATGACAGATATTCAACTGTTAATCTTCAAGGCAACATAACTAGTGAGTCAACTAGAAAGAAAAATAATAGCAGTCCAAAATAATCATTATGGTGATTGATGTGATTAAAAAGAAGGCTAATGTGCTGAACAAAGAGGATATAACAAACTATGATGAGCACTGAGGATCAAATTTTATGAATGGAGCAGTTCTGGTATCTGTGGTGCAACTTTAAGACTGGGTACTATATATATAATAGATTATATTACCTTCACTCACTTTCACGAAGTATCTATATTTAAGGTAAAATGCTGGAAAACCTCTTTACCGAGGAACGTAAGAGACATAATGTCTAAGAAATATGAGAGATATTGGCTTCTCTTGGTGTCAGAAAATTGAGTTATATGCATTTGGACTTCATGAATCATAAACAAACTATATGGATAGATTCAATGCTTGAAACCACTCATAACAACATGGTGCGTGATGGTAGTGATGAGAATCACTTTACTCTTCTTTGTCAATATATGTCGGTAATTAGTTTCAGAGCATTCTCTGGATATCTAGATTTTTTTGTTGCAACAAGAAAATAAATCCAAGTGAGAGAGAGAGAGAGGCCTTCTGAAAGTCTCTACAGTCAAAATCATCTCCAGAGCAAACTTTAAAATATTAGTATGGAAAAGATTATCACCTAGGAGCAACTGATCCACTACGCCACTCATATTCCAGAGAAGGTAACACAGCTGGCTTTCTTATAGCTGTACGGATGACATTCAGAGCAATGTCACAATTATGCTCCTTTTCAGGAAACTTGAAGCTCACATCTCCAAAAGCTATAGTACTTTTAAAGTTCATTATGGCAGGATCCAGGAAAGGCTCCAGCATTTCCAGCAGAAAAAGAATGCTGAGCTTAACCTCCTGAATGGAGCAAAACTTTTTTAGCATCATCAGCAATAAATAAAAAATAAAATAAATTCTTAACCAATTGAAATGAGGGCACAACTTGATCTACACTCTAGAAGACATATAGTGAACAACTTTCTTGTCCAATACTGAAACCTAATGGTTGTAATTTATAGATGAAAGTTATTCATCAAAGGGGGGAAAACTCAGATGAAAGTTACAAATAATATCGTGCACTCTCTTCCTATTTATACTGAAGACAGCTTATCTAATAGACAATTATTCGGACATATAATAAGATACCTTGTACTTCCCCAGAAAATCATCCATGTGCCCAGATAGAGCCAGCAGAATGTATTTGAGAGCAGCGCGTGCATGGGAAAGAGAACGAGATGCACTCTGAATATGTATCAAAGAAACAGTCGATTTGTACCCTTCAGAATAATAAGATGAGACGGACAATTATCTTAATGAAGAGGTAATATGGTAAGTGCAATAGATTGTTTTCGCCCACTTCCCAAATCATCCATAATTTGCAAATCTATTCTAATAAGAAAGACTGATTGACACAAGTAAAAGAAAATTAAACAAAAAAGGTGCAGCTTGTTTCCCACTTGATTTTTTTTTTCCAATTTAATAGATATTTGTGGAAAAAAGAAAGAAACCTGGATTATGCCCAACAGGTCCTCCAGGAGTTCCACAACAAGATCAACCTGCAAAAGATGCCAACCACTAAAATGGTTAGGAGATATTGACAGAATTCAAGGACAAGTGTGAACCAGCATATAACCAGTAAGACCAACAAGCATGTGAATATTCTTCGGATTGACCTTAGCAATCACATGAGTCATCCAAGGGGCTAAAACGCTTGAACAAAGATCAATCAACACGCAAGCAGCTTTAACCTGCAGAAGAAGTTGATAAGTAATATTGTAGCAGATCAAAAATGTGGGTAATTTATTTCAACTTATAGTGAACGTTATACTCCAAGCCCCCACCCAAAAGAGATCACTGGGCATTACAAAAATAGTAAAGATCTCTCCTTGCACAACTAGTGTGGTGGAGTTCGCAGTATGACAATGAATTAAAGAAAATAATAGGTATTCAAAAAAAACAAGCAAATGAAAATCTAGAAAGCAATTATGCTCAGTAAACTACATCAAACACTTAAGCTACTTCTCAATCTCATATTATTTCCATATGGCCTCAATTTCATACATTATTCTTTTCCAATATAGGAAAATCACATCAACCTATAGTGCTCTTAGTACATCCATAATTAACCATGAAAAACTACACAATATATCTTTGCAATTCATGGTATGATGGCACTTAAACTTCTTTTATTTTGAGAAAAAATGGAAGACTAGTGTAAAAGGAAACAAGTTCAAAATAGCTTACGAATATAAAGCAACCTAAAAGTATCAAATACATCAATTTCAAGAACAAATTAATATGATCGCATATGGGCTTAAGTATAAGACATATGCATGCCACTGTTATTGACCTTGATACCAGAGGAACATACATGTGATTGGGAAAAGGATGATAGATATCCAGCAGTGGAATGAAGAAGTGGCCGGTACACTGACGAAGATGTTGTCATGACTATCTGCAGATACAATTATCTAAGGGATGCAATTAGAAATTTAATTTACAGAAAGAAAACAATATCAGTACCTGAGACAAGGCTTGTTGAACAGAGGGTTGCCTCCATGCAGAAAAACTTTCATCAAGATGATCAAGATTGTTCCCTGAGGGACGAAGTACTGCAAAATATATCAAAAAAGAAATAAACTCATCTGCCGAGATTCTCACAATTCAAGTGTGAAATCAACAGAATACTGGATGTAATATCTGACTGCATAAGGGGAAACATGACACAATTAATGGAACAATATTGCATTGAAATGGTAGAATAAATTTGACAAACAGATATTGATGAATTATGTTATATAATGAGCAAGTAAACAAGTTCTGGAACAATTTGCCATTTATGGAAAGGAAAACAGATATTCAAATACGACTGCGGATGTTAACCTGTTAAGAGTGCTTGTACAAGTGGCAATGCAGACCAAAACTCAGAAGAATTCTCTGCCAATTTGTGGCAAAGCATCGCCTGTGAAGAATTAAATATTAAGTGAATCTTTGGAAACATACAATAACATGGGGACATTACATATATAAGGGAATTATCAGGTAGCATCAAACCAAAATTATTGCATTTGACCTGAGATGCACATGCATAAAGAACATGTAAGATTCCTTCTTCCACTGCCCGTACATCCAAAATACTGAAATAGCTGGAGTCCCATTTATCATCTGGAATGCAGAATTCTTCCCCAAACAAGCTTGAGTAATCTGCTTTTGAGAAACGATTCATTGACACAGGCTTTGCTGTCTCATCCTCACTAGATGTTTCACTGGTGGTGCTGATATTAGTTTGTTGCCCTGCAACAGGCTCGATTAGCCGTCGAAGCATTCTAGAAGCCTGAATCGGTAACAGAAGGGAACAGATATTACCATCTTGGAATCTAATCATAATTAAAGGGTAAGGTAAGGAGTAATGCTTACAGTTTTGCAAACTACTCCAAGATCAGTATCTCTGTACGCCTTCCTAAGAAGCATGAAAACAGTGTCTACCCGAAAAGCAGTTGAACCTGTTGCTGCTAAAAAGGGTGGTGTGCTGCGGGATCTCCAAGGCTACATATACATGTACAAGGAATTAAGTTACTGGACAATTTTACCATGTTAATAATAATTTTTGTAACATATAGATTGCTTCCTTAAAACAGAAGATATACTGGCCGTTGACCTGGAATATATAGGAACGACCAGGAAATAGATGTCATGTCATCTCCAGAACAAAATTCAATACATTGTTATCTACCAAAATACAGAGGTGCTCCAGACAGTAAAATGCTGAAAATCATATATACTAGAAACTTCTTGATAATTTTCTCATTCCACGGACTACCCTATATTTTAAACTGTAGAAGAAAGAAAAGCCACTAAATCTAGATGGATCAAAGAAGAGGTGCATTGCTCATATAAATATATAATAGATAGAATTGGTTTAGGCAAATTATATTATTGATGTGCCATCATATTAAAACAACGGACCTGAGAAACCAAGAATCTTGAGCCAGATAAACAGATGAGCAAAGAAATGGCACCTCAAAATTTGAAGAGACAGTCAATGCCGATGGTTGAGGGCTCTTAGAAACGTCAGAATCTGACATGATGGACAAGGACCTTGAAGTTTCTCTGCATTAGCATCCATACAAACTCATAATGTACGTTCCTCTGTAGTATTTTTTCTCCATAGTAAATAAAAATATCACACGCCCCTACTAGAACAATTATTACTAGGAAAGCAAAATTTAATAACAGAACCCTTTCTATATGGAAGAGAATTTATATTAATGTACCGCAAATTCAAATCTGGAAGGTGTAAGAAAATGAGCCAAAAGACACTAACGAATCAGCGGGTATTAGAAAGTATGTCATGAAATATCAACTGGCAAATTGTTTGATCTTATGATTATTCCCATCCCCCCAAATTTCATAGAAAGTGCAATTAAATAAACTAAAATCCATTTCACTTAGCATCATCCATATTTATCAGCTGTGAAACCCTTTGCATGAGCTGTCATTGGCAAAGGAAAAAGATTCTATTGGGCGCCTAGCCTCCCATCTCTACTGGCTTGAGGAGATTTATAGCATTACTCCCTGGCATAAAGTCATAATCTCCAATAAGAAACACTTTTAAGAGAATACAATCAATTCAATGAGTAGGTTTTCTATGTAATTGCTCAAACCACTAACCTACAGCTTTTCACTGCTTGTATGGAACACTGGCAGGGGAATACATAGAAATGATGGGAATTTTCATCTCAGAGTCATTGAATGAACTACCAACTAAACAGCCCTTAATCTACAGTTTACATGTCTTATGTTGTATATCATATCTGCAAGCCTCAATCACTCTTCCATGACCTTTCTAGGCCACCTGTAAGTCTAGATCATGCTTCCGCACCTTGGAGGCAAAGCACAAGGCTGATCTAGGTAACTAAAAACTCAATCCAACTTCTGGTAACACTATCTTTGCCAGTAGCTTCTGACTTACCAAAAGGTTGGTTTGATTGTGATTGCCGAAAAAGATATTCAAGGAGTGGAAAGTTGATAAACATCAGAAATTACAGAATCCTAGGAGAGTATATTTCCTAAAATTAGTTTGAAAAATTCAAAGTGGACCTAAAATTGGGGATAGGATGAGGCTACAAGATGGTGTTCATTTTCTACTCACAACAGCATCCCTTACTATGATTTACCTCAAATCACAGCATGGTTTCCACTAATACAATTTTCCATGAATAATAGTTCATGCATGGAAAAGATGTTGGAGGAAGCAAGCAAACACTTCAACCAGCAAGAAATCCTTAATATGTCAACAGTGGAGTATTACATAAGCAGATCACAATGGGACTGGCAGAAGATCACAAGCAAAAGAGAGCATGTGGTTCTCTTGTCTCCTTATATATTTCCTATTTTGTATCAAAACTTTACTCCATAGCTGAATTAGAATCTAACTTTATACTTCCCAATCCAAAAATAAAATAGAAAGTAATTGCATAAGGAATTAAGGATATGCTTAGAACTAGCTGAGAGGCTTCACCTTTCATTCACAAGGTATAAAATAGGATATAATGGTCCAGAAAGCATAGCAAGGAAATGCAGGTTCGCCTCAGCATCATCTGTAAAGCCAGCTAGGTCCACCTGCTTAGTGATCAGTAAACTGTCAAAAACTTGAAGAATAACAAAATGCATGCATCAAAAAGTTGGAGTGAATATACCTCAAGTTGTGGAAGGAAAACAACCAGCTTCTTTGCCATGTCTTGCAGCAACTACAGACTAAATTTCATCAGAAGTGAACATATGTGGCAACTATAGAAAATATATACATATATATATATTGCTTAAACACATTCAAGTGACAAACAATGTCATGTACCTGAAGATGCATATCATGGATATCATGCCTGTGAGTGACAATTTGGGGCAACAAATGACTGATAACAGGTTGGAATTCAGGCTCAAGACCAATGACAGGAACTCCAATAAGCTGTAATGCAGAATTCACAGTTCAAATAAAACTATAGCTAAATATTCAAATTAGTTAAGAATCATAACTAGATTGGCAAAGTATAAATTGGCCCCCAAAAAGTCCATTCTAGAAATTTAATAATATAAATTATTTCAAGTGCTAGGAATGAATCCAATTCCTAGGTTCGCATGGCAATTCTCTCATGTTGTCAAATTTAATACCACATGCTTCATATAGCTATTATATTGACAGAACAATGAGCTGACCAATCAGGAAGGGGAAATTGTTATAAACATAACTAATTCAGCAAGTCGCAAAACAGGACAAGGTACCAAAAGATGACATGCATAACCAAGACTGGTAATGGCCAAACAACAAAAATACAGAACTATGCATTTCCTTTGGTTAACTAAAGGAAAAGGGTCAAATACGCGCTTTTGCCAAGATAGGAAGTTATAAATCAACTAATAGTTTAGCACTAAAGCAAGAGGCTCACAAATGTTAATGAGCTATGACCAAGGTTAAATGGAAAATACATCGCTCTACCTGAATAAAAATTATTAGTATTAAATATATCTACCTGAATAAAAAATATTGCTATTGGATTTCCCCTCAAGCAAGATATGCGGACAAAGCGACATGGTGTGTAATTCATGTGGTACATCATTTCACGGCGTGGGGCTTCACACCGAGGCCGAACTCTTGTGAATGTCTCTGGCTGGTAAAATGTTCAAAAGCTTCAGGTAAACAAAATTAATTTCCACAGAATGTGGTCAAACATAATCACATCAACAAAGATAACTAAATAAGTTGAAGAATTTCTATAGGCAAATCTCTCAACAATAAAAGCCAAATCATAGTATGCAATTGATGACGCACTAATAATTCTTCATAGAGAGTAGAGGGTGTTTTCTGTCAATTTTGTTATTAAATATTGTTAATCTGAAAATATCAAACAGATATAAAAAAGGGTAAATGTGATTGATATTCTCCATGAACAATGAACACCATCAGGTCCAGAACAGCTGAATCAAGGGAACAAGATTATTGTAATCTTGAAAGACAATGTCCTTTCTTTCAGTAATAAACAAATAATTTCATTAACCTTTTCTTTTTGACTTGTAAACAAGGAATTTTATTAATCATGCACCAACTAGGTGCCAAAATTCACATATAAAAAAGTCAAACTGTACAGACTATCATGAACATGATATAAAATCAATAATGTTCACGAATCCATGAGTCCCACTACTATCCCTTTGCCTATACCAAAAATATACATCTCTCATCCATCTCACCACACAAATGGTATCTTACATTTCCACTCCTTCAAATGCCCTTCTATTCCTCTCCTTTCACATACACCAAAAAATGGAGAGAGATATCAATCTAATTAGCCCTTTTTCTTTCTTGTCTCTTGCCCTAGCAATTATCACTGATGCTATAATCTCCCACTTTGGCATTCCTGCAATAACCCATTGAACTCCCAACATCGCTAGAGCTGCAAATCCAGTCTCCCTGTCCATCGACAATGAAGAAGCAGATGGTTAACCATTTCTTCCCTTTCTTTACAAAGGAAGTATTGGTTAACAAAATTCTTCCCTCATCGTCTCAGATTGTCAATGATCAAAATTCGGCTCCATACCGCCTCTTTTGTGGGAGCTTTATTCTGCTATACTAGTCTCCATGGGAACTCTTTTCTACCACATGTAGGTATCAATATTTTGTAGTAAGACTTCACTAATAAATCCCCTGACCAGCTACTCTTCCATCTTAACCTATCAAAACATCATATAAAATGTCGATAATATACAAAAAGTTCATAAACATGACATAAAATCAACCATGCTCATGAACACGAGTTCCACCACTATCCCTTTGCCTATACCAAAGATATACATCCCTCCTTCTCTAGACACTCAAATTCACGACCATGATGCAAGAACCTTCCCCCCAAGTTCTTCAAAAACATGATGAAGAAAGGGTCATCTACCTCCCTCCTTTGGTTACCAACTCTCACTCAATCTTCTCAAACCAATCCTCCCTCATTACCTCCTCCAGCCACGGTGAACCTTCTAGGTCAAAATATATCGGAAAGTTGTTCCCCTTAACCTATGCGATCCTTCGGAGTGGCATGACTCCAACTTCAATTGCATCCATGAAACTCTTTCTTTTGGTGGCAAAGGAGGAGGTGTAGGCCCCTCTGGTGCAAACTTGACACAGAGCACGCAGAAAGGGGGAGAGACACCAATATTTAATATGTTCAACTCTGGAATTCCTTGCTCTTCAATGAATTAGGAGGCAAGCAACACAAACATAAAACAGGGGAGGAATGTGATAGCTCATTACATCCCTAACCAAGAACCTTACAGCACTAAATTAAGCTCATTACAGTGTTCTGCTACTGTTAATTGTATGTTGTGAAGCAAAATGAAAATCTAATCACAATAGTAGTCATTGGGGAAAAGGGCCAAGCTCTTACCAGTAGTTCTTGGAAACAAGTTTCCTCAGAAAAGATTTTCATGCTCTATATTTCTCAGCAGCATAAGCACAGAACTGAGATAGCACAGGTGACAAACAACAGCGAAGAATAATCAAGATATGAAATAAGGATAGTTTTATAACATTAGCTAGTGGTATTTACATTGGAGAACTCATTACTAACAATGCATAATAAGCATTTGTCCCAGAAGCAGTGTTCTCAACTGAGCTCCCTCCCCACAAGTAAACCTTGAAAGTGGTTATCCATGAAAGCTTCACTTGATTATGGCAAACAGTTCAGTTGTATAACTTCATTTCTTAAACTATGATGTCTTATCTCCCTTGCGCGAACAGTTTTTCATGTTTTTTCTTATAGGATACCCACATAGTTAAAGCATCTAATCAACTTTCATTTTCTAGAATGCAACTGCATTTTGACTAAGTTCCTTATGTAGTGAGACATGGCAAGCAAGAATATATTTCCAGTTCACCAAATCCAAACAAGGAAGAAGCTGCTCATTCTTTCGCTATCAGCAAACTGATGTCTTGCTAGCCTATAACACAAAACATAAAACTAAAGGGAAGTCTTCTTTAGAGAAATATAGCAAAGCCCAGATCATGTGAACAAGTTACTCTGCTAGAATCAGTTTGTGAAGATAAAGAGTTGAAAAACTTCACAAACCAAAGCAAATTCACGGCACAAAAGCCCACACCACTCTCTTTCTGAAAAGAAATTGATCAGACTTACGAAACCCCTCTCGCAAAATGATCCACCTCACAAACCCCTGTGCTTCAAGCTCATTCGCATTTTAAGGCATAATCTATCTATAATAACACTTTCAATATCGTAGTGGAAATAGAAATCAACAGATAGATCACTTTCACTAGGCTAAACTTTTAAGCCGGAAATGACCGCAAAGAATTTCGGGGAAATGGATGAGACAAGACATAAAGTATAAAGGCCCCAATACCAGCATCTTCCCTTCCAAACCCAGATTGAAAATTTCATTCATGAAACCCAGCATACAGGGAGCACAAATTGCATTGAGCACAAATTTCTTTTCAATTTGAATTTGGCAACTAACAATGCATCTTCACCCAAAGATTGATGAAACTAAGCATTTTTATAGTTCAGACACTCAACCTTGAATCGCAAGCCAACTGCAATTTCCCACTCAAGTACAGACTTATTGTAGATCCTTACATGTGACAAAAGACAAGGTTCCTGAAAGAAAAAGACCTTTAATAAATTAATATCATCACAAGAGAATTATAATATCAACAAAAAATAAATAGATCAACAGAACAAAGAATGTTAATCTGAAAGTCAGACAGACAAGAGAGGATATCAAAAAAACTTTTTTATTTTCAAGAAAAGGCAACTTAAATTTGAACCAAATGATCATAGAGCACAAAAAATTATCTGGTAGATGTGGTTCACTTGCTTCTATGGAAGCAATCAGTTTGGTAAATCAGTGTCCGAACTCAAAAAATTGAAAGCTCCATCATGATTCAACTAACAGTAAAACTTTAAGTGATGCAACTGTGCTCGCTCAATTATTCAAATTAATCATCATCAGGACAATTCAAGGACTCTCTCTTCTCCAATTGTACCATTGAAGGGAACATTGAGAACTGGCTAACTATCCCCTAGCATATTGTGTTTCTGAGAAACACCAATCTTAGTCCACTTCAACACCAACAAATCAAACCATTAACTTTGGTAAAGAATGGGTGATCAAAATAATAATGCTTTTTGTAGAAGGTAATTTTGCAAGACTATTGTATCTTCACTCTAGCACAGGCAATCATTGAGAGTCTACTAGCATGTTATTCGCCGCTACATTGGAAAAGCATTAACAAGTGCCAACCTACTTTCTTTTCAAATTCCTCCTTTTCCTCTACATCTTTTCATTACCTGTTCTAAAATATCCAGAGTTTTGCGTCTTTACCCATTTTAAATTTTTACAACTTTTTTTCTTTTTGCAACTTTAGTCTTCATAAAGCTCAACCTTCCATTTTCTCATGCATGTCTAGAATACTTTTGATTTTTAAGATGATAAATCATTTGTTGATTGGTATATTAAGATGAGAAACCTTCAAAAAGTTTTCTAAGGAAGCTTTGTCAGACCAAACTAAGAAACTGTTTAACCAAACTATTCATTATTTTGCACCTTGTTTCCTTCAATAATTAAAAAATAAAAAAGGGAAGATAATCTTCTCAAATAATACTTTCAAAGCCTTTGAATAACGCAACAGCACTTCCTTCCACAAGAACAGAATAACTTATCCACCTCTATAAATATTAACCTAACTCTCCATCTTGATTCCTATGTCTACAGCAAGTGCTTAACTAGGATAGAGACTTGCCATCATGGCCAGTACATGCCCAAGAAGAACTCACTTCTTACTCTGACATCAGTTCTATGGAGATTATTGAGCATTCACATTTTATAGTTTCAGATAGATACCACAAAAGGAAGCTTAGACATGCAGACACTTATTGCTCTAAATCTGTGCAGTTTCATGTCATAGGAGAAATACTTGGAAATGCTATAAATCCAAGAAATGAAAAAAAGTTATTGGTGATAGAAATCCTGGGGCCATCTTGAAAAAAAAAATCCACAGGCCCTCGAGACTAGAAAAACTCAGAAGAAAAGGATGTGACTATACCTGATAACAGTTATACTACTGACCATAGACTTGATTATCAATAAGGAAGATATGTTTCACCTCAGTTTGGCTCAACCAAGTTTGAACTTCATAGAACCCAAGCCCCACATTCAGTATTTTTAGTTCAATTGAACCATCCACGGAAATAGAGACATGTATACAACCAATTTGAAGAAATATTAACAACTTTAAAATCATAACTTTGACATGAAAGCAGGCTTCGGCAGGCTGGCCGAAAGAGGAACCCAATTCATGAGACGACAGCCCATTCATAGGGCAGCAAAACAAAAGGGGGCCAGAAAATCCGCCAAAAGACATGATGGCGACTGATCCGAAGGGGAAAGAGATGAATTCATTCACTAGAGGCTACCGCAATATAGATAACAGAGACGGAGAGAGAGAACGGAGCAAAGAAGTACATCGAGCTCCAGTAATATCCACTCCTTAGTGTTGGTTCCAGTGGACCAGTGGGAGCGGAGGTCCAGCTCGAGGATTTGAGCCGCCTTCTGAGACGGCGGGGATTCTCTGGAAGCGGCCTTTACTTTGTAGCCCAGTGGCTTGACTCTCGGCTCCAACTCTACTTCCATCATCTCTCTTACCGTCTTCCACCCACTCTGTGACTATACCACTAACTCGTACAGAAGCTATCCGTCCTATTAGGGTTTAAGGCTTTGAACTGAAGCGGTGTTTGATTTGAGACATCCTTGCCTGCTCGGTTCTCCGCAATCTTCAATCCGAACGCCGGTGCTTGTTCAGTCAGTTTCTGCCTGTTTTCTCTTTCTCGTTCAGTTTTGTCCCCCGTCGAGCGAAACGTCTCCGTATCTATTTTTGTTTATTTCACTTTTACCCCTAAATTGTTTTCCTCTATCTCAAATTTCCCCTTTGTACTAGCTCGGGTTGACTCTCGGGCGTAAGTAGAATTGTCAAATTTTGGTACGGAAAACACCGGATTAGGATTTTCGATTTTATGTACAAAAATAATTTTTATAAATTAAAAAATATTAATTATGTGTAAATAATTATATTATAATAATTATTTCAATATTTTTCTTATTAATATAAAATTTAAACTAAGTTAACTATATCACAAAATTTTATTTTTTAAATGTAAAATTATTTAAATTTATTTTTAAAAAATAATTATTTATAAGATTTATACTCAACTCAGTCTAAAAAACAAAAAATTAGTGCACATGCCAGAATTTTCCAGCTACCCAAGAAGGCATGCCGTGCTAACATGATCTTGAAGGAAATTCATATTTTTATGTTGATACAGCACAAATTAACAAGTCTAAATGTAAGTACTACTATAAAATCGAAAAACTCAAATCAAGAAGATTAAATTCTTTGGGCCTACAAAGATTCGGTAAGTTTTTTATTTTGAAGGAAGAATAACCAAAAGATTCCGTTCCCGACCCGAAATAATAGACTTCCGAACCACACGAATTCTGTAAATGCCATTTTAATTTTTAAATAACTTTAAATTAAATTAAATTATTTACTCTATTATTATTTTAATATTAAATCATACATTTAGTGTTCCACTTCCAATCTTACACTCGGTTGATATAGAATTTGAAAGAACTTCCTCTCGATTATTGCATCCGTTGTCCAAAAATTAATTCAACTTCTCACCTCATTTTAAATAGGGAAAATAGCCAAATAACCATAAATTTTAGGCGATTTTCATTATCTTCCATAAATTTCTGTATTTAGATAAAATAACTACTAAATTAATTTTCATTCTACATTTACCATATTTTATATACATGTCAGAAACCTCGATGGAAGGCCTAACAGCCATTAGGTTCGATTGAAATCACAAAAATCCCCTCTCGTGCAAAAGCAAATAACGTCCACGGATCAGTTGGAGGCAAAATTGGCTGCGTGGAAACTTAGGGCACTGAATGAAGAAACACGGAAAGGGCCAGGGGTGCATGAAATGGGCACCAAATTGATATGCAATCAATGATGTCAAACTACATAAAAATGCTTAGTTGAGAGTACAAAGAGAGGAGAATGAAATTGAAAGAAGTCAATCAATACAATCTGGGGAAAGTTGAACTTCTATAGCATTTGGGTAGAAGTATTGTCTTCATTGACGAGAAACTTTGCTATTAACATTATGGAGTTTTAATAATCCAAGAAGGGAATTCTAAAGATGTCAAAATTAGAAGATAAGCCGTGATTGGATGTTATTTTGTGAAAGTTTGAATCATTGCAATTTGTTGAGAATGAACATGCATGAGTACATTTTTCACAAAACAATAGCTACCATTTCTTTGATTGGGAAGACCCTAAGGTCAATTTATGCGCAAAGGAATCATTCGGGTCACTTGTCAATGAGAGGACCAATGTTACTAACCAAGTGGAGCTGCTGAAAGAAAATTACACGTTTATCAAATGAAGTGTGTATTATTGAAAGAAAAGATAGCGCAGCTAGAATATGTGAAAGATACTTCTTATTTTGTCATTCCCCAAGTGTAGACCGATCGCCTTTGCCATTTGTCCAACCAGAGGGGCTTTTTGTTCCTCCTCCTTTCTTGATATCTTGATGGGTGCAGCAACACTTACATTGAGGACCTACTTGTCCCCGACATCAAGGAGAGTCTACCCCCTTTCCTCATGTCTTGACAATACTTTATCCTCCCAAGCTGTTGGACTAGAGGTCCTTCCACGCCACTTTCCTTGGTTCTCAAATCCATGTCATCTACGTGCATGGCCAGCTCCTCAAAGTTGTAGGGGCTCGATTCCTTGCAAGGTGTAATGCAATCCCCAGTGCATTCCTTGATTGCACAGGTCCAAGGTAGATGCTTTAGAAAGAGAATCCTTACAGTTGAGGCACATGTTTCTCCATTTTTATATGTAGTTCAAGACAAGTTCATCTTTCTATTGATGAGCTCAACCATATTCACTATATGCCTGGTACTGTAGAACATATTGAGGATTTATCACTCAAACCAATCCTAGCAATATATGGAGTTAGGCACAGGGTCCATATACCAGTCAAACAATTTCCCTTTCAGTGAGCAAATAAAGGACTTCACAAGTCCCCCTTTGGTTCTCGCATTGTTACATGTCTCAACAAAATGAACAACATATTCTCATCCCCATTTTATTACTAGAATTTGGATGGCTAGTAGTTGACAGGCATCCTCAATAAGTCTATCCTTATATGTATAGCTTGACATATATTGACAGTGTTGATTGTTTGCCCCCACTTGGCTCTCTAAGGCTTATTTGATTATATCCTACAATTGATACACAGGGATGGATGGGTCAAAAGCAACACTTATGAACATTGCCCATGCTAGTGCTCTCGTGTCAATAGTGATAGCAGCTAACATTGTTCCTAGGCAATAGCAACTATGTAGCCGCCTTTTGTATTGACAATTTTAATAATAATAATCTGCTCCGCATGGACTTGCCTTGAGGTGTGGTCAACTTGTCGTGATTCTCTCTTACTCAATCTTGTTCATCAAGTATATGATCTAGGAGTCTCGTTCCTAAATGGTCTTCATGAGATGGACACTTACTCCTCTAGGGATGTTGTGTTCATCTCAGTAGCTAGTAGAAATTATTTGTTGTCCAAGCTTCCTCGTTTTGTAATAGGCTTTTGAAGTGAAGTGGGGAACAAAGTCTTCATTGCCTTCAAAATCTCCCATATTAGCATAGACACCCCCTTCTATAGCTTTTTAACAAGTTGCAAGAACATTAATGTCACCATCATGACTCGTCGAGGCAGATAAAGTGCCTTCCCAAGAAGGCTCGATCCTATGACAAGGTAGGATTTCGTCATCACATCACTATTCACTATATCCTCCTTGATTTTGCTTCCAATGCATATTCTTTTGATGGTTGTCCATGTTGAGGTTAACAGCAGCTGCATCCTTAGGACGACTTTTCTCATTTGGCTCAAACACAATGAACTTTCTTAGGACCATCACAGCTTTTAACTTTGGATGTGGAGTTTTGTAAGAGGGACGAGAGATAGAGAGCTCCTACTGGACATACAAAAAATTTGTAGCCAACAAATATCGTGCATGAAAATGTAGAAAAAGAAAAATATAGCACGTTGATTTATATATTGATTTTGAATGTATATAGCTCTCAAACAAAAATTCTAGAAATAAGAAAATATAAAAAATTATTTAATTTTCTTTCACTTTCCCTAGTCTTGAACAATGGAGAGGGAGCTAATTCAATCTCAAGATCAAAAGGGGACCCATCAAATTCAAGCCCAAAAAAACGACGGTGGTTCTACGACATTCCCTTGACCAAGAACAAGCTTCCGAACTACACTTCAAAACCATGAAAAGTAAAAGAGAATATATTTTTTGTATTTTTTTGTGTGCAGAATTTCTCCTAGAGAGTTGTATCCCATTAAAAATTAATATACAAAATATTTCTTGCTATATTTTTCATGTCCACACTTGCAGAAACGGAATTCAATAATTTTAATTTTTTTGCCAAAATTTTTATTATGTGATTTCTCACTCTAAAATCAAATTAGAGAACATGATGAAAAGGGGAAATAATCATGTACATTACTTGTAAGATCAACAATGACTATAGTTGCAGTAGTTCCCACACAACAAATCATAAGCACCATATGGGGCAGAATGACATTGAAATTAGGTTCGTACAACATTTTTGGTAGGTTGTTATTCACGCCTTCTCTTAGTTATAGGCCTTGCAAATTCCAACCTAACAAGATAATATACTATAACTAGGTAAAGGGTTATTAAGTCAGTCACAATCTTATCAGACATCTGAACCATGAAATTATTGATCATGCCGGTATATCAACCCAATTGATTAAATCTCTCTCTCTCAGGGCAAAGCAGCCTCCTTTATTTCATGGTAGGTTGTTATTCACGCCTTCTCTTAGTTATAGGCCTTGCAAATTCCAATCTAACAAGATAATATACTATAACTAGGTAAAGGGTTATTAAGTCAGTCACATTCTTATCAGACATCTGAACCATGAAATTATTGATCATACCGGTATATCAACCCAATTGATTAAATCTCTCTCTCTCAGGGCAAAGCAGCCTCCTTTATTTCTTCTCCTTCCTTTCCATAGCAACCCAAGAATGTAAGTACTCAACGGAAAGATCTTACGGACTTTTGATACTGATAGCTTATAGTTTTCACAGCAATTGCATAAATATCTGATCCTTATATCTGTTTGGTTAGGCTCTACATACTTTTTCCATTTTTATTAAAGATTAGAGAAGTTTGTTGGACTGCATTGCTCTAGATGGTTTATGATGTAATACACTGCAAATTTTGATAAAACTTGTCTTTACCTTGTCTTTTGAAATTTAGAATTGCAAAATTGGTGTTAAAATGTTGCAATGAGAATAATCTAAGATCAATCAAGAAGAATTGAGGAAAAAGAAGAAAAGAGAAGATTAGAGCAAGAGAGAATTTGTTGCTCTCATTCCTTGTGTAATTCAAGTACATAGTTGATTACTTCACTTGGTTACAAATGATTTTAAGTGTAATTAGACTTTGGGTAACTGCTAGTAACTATTTCCACCTATATTTAAACTCTTCTTCTCATCATGAAAATACAAGTTTTCATCCTTGGGGCTCATCTTTGTTATCCGATGTCACGAAGGGCTCACATTTCCTTCTAAGCCTCATCAAAAAATATTTGGGCCTTTGGAGTATGGCCTAACATTTGCCCCCAAGCCCCTTTGGCACTAGAAAGAGCAAGAAAGGAGGTGATCACCTGCATTGTACCTTCTCATTTCTTGGAGGTGTTTGTTTGGTGATTAATTTTCTCCTTCCTATACATCTATGCCTATTTTTGAGGGTCGTCATAACTCTTCTCCTCTTCCCGATGAGTTATGATTTTAGGAACCTCTTTAAATTCTAGGGTTTTCCTTTGGCCCTAATATCTCATTTCATTCCCCTTGTTGCAGCCTATCTCTTGCTCATTTCATATGCACTTTCTCACTTCTACAATCTTTTCCTTCTTTGACTGATTCGTGGAGTTTCAAGTGCAACAGCGAGCTCTCTCTAGAGATGTTGGAGGTAAAGCCTCTTCTCTCTTACCATCCCCCTAGTAAAACTCAAAGGGGCTATGTAGCATCGAGCTGTTGAGAGGGTAGAGCTTGGGAGTGAATTTTGCCCAAGAATTCTAGGTCCTAGGGACACCCCTTTCCAGACCCACACTTCATGCAGGCCTTAGATGGCCACTAGCACTGGAGATCATAGAGTTTTGCTGTTATTTGGGTGTCGCTCCTACTCAACTATCCTGGAACTCCTGGAGGGCTTGGCTTTCCATTTTTCTGTGGTGCAAGGAAGAAGGGTTAGAGGTGTTTTCATATTTTTATAGACTTAACCTAGATGATCTTCATGGTCATTGCCATTTTACTCTTGGTCTCCTTCAATTAGCGAGACCGTAGTGTAGGGGAAGGTGGCTTCAAACTTTCAGTGGAAGAAGTCTTTCTTTTTTATCAAAGATGGGTTGTCGTAGGCATGGAACCCTTGCCCAATGCAAGATGATGACCCTAAGCCATTTCTAACAGAGAGCAAAGGTGTTACAATAGCAGCCTTGGAGGCTAGATGTCAAAGGGGAGACCCCCTTCTCTGCAACTAGATAATCTCAAATGAGAACTTGATTAAGAATAATATGATGCGCTTGCCTTTAGAGCTTTCTATGATGGTAATTTTCTTTCAACCCTTATCCTTTCTATTTTTGCTTTCACATGCTGCTTTTGGAGAGCCTCGTATTTTGAAACATACAGGCCAAGTTGGAGGAAGCAAATTTGAAAAAGAGGAAGGCAACTAAGGATTCCACCTAAGGAAACCTTGCGGAGTCCAATTCTACTGCTGGAGAGGAAGGCTCTACTCATGAGGCTATTGAATCTACCACTCATTGCCCCAAGAAAATGAACAAGGAGGTTGTTCTTCCAGTAACTTCAAGTTTGTCTCTTCACATATCTCCAATAAGATCATTAGTATTCAATAAAGCCTCTTTGTACAAAAGTACTATAAAGGGCTATTGTGAATGTAAAACTCTCTCAATCTCACTTTTCTTTGCAATAAAACATTGTTTTTCCTCTCTTATGCTCACCAATGCTTAGTTTGCTTCTCTCTCTCAGTTTTTTGGCCTCTCTCTTTTTGTCACTTGTTTTTTTCACTCTCACTCTCTTTCTTTTGTTCTCCATCTTTTTTTCTTATCCCTCTCCTTGTTTAACCTCATTTTATTTTCATATAGTTGTTGTGGTATCAAAGGTACAAGAATGATTGGTCGCCGATTGAGTACAAAAGAGTACTTGTTAGTATAGCCATCATGCTTGACTTGCCTGTCAAATGGAAATGGCCGCCCTAACAATAAGTGTCATGCTTGCAACAGCATACCTCATCATAATATTTGCCAATCCATAATGCAACTAGCACCTACTTATTCACCTTTATATCTCACTGCTATCACTCAGCCACTACAACTTATATGGCTTAGGGTGTCTAAATGTAGGCAATTCCAACTTCTCTACCATGGTTGTGCTTGCAACATCAGTATAACTATCTCCATCAATAATCACACTACATACCTTATCTTTGATATAGCACCTAGTGTGAAAAAGACTCTACCGTTACACTTCTCCCACTTGCTTTACTTGCAAGCTTAATGCCCTCCTTGCCGCCAATATCAATGTATGAGCTACCGAACATTCTTCTCCAAAGCTTCCTCCAATGGTGGCATATCATCATTATCAGCATCCTCATTGTCAGTCACTATGTCCCCATTCTCTTCTATCATCATAACTCGTTCATTGGGACATTGACTTGCCACGTGACCCCTACTTTGGCACTTGAAGCAATTAATATCACAATTCCAAGGGTTAGAACTATCAATTTTATCTTATGAAACATGGCTAGTGTTTTTGAACTACGTCTTCAATTTATGCTTGAAAGTTGAGAAAGTTTTCTGCTTATCCTCCCTCCTTGAAGAGCTCGACTTCCAAATGTTTGAGCTCGAGTTGTGACCAATACATGTACTTCCCCCTGTCTTCAATTGTTACTCCACCTTGATGGCCATGTGTACCATATCCTTAACCTTGATGGCCATGTGTACCATATCCTCTAGTTCCACATAATGATACATCTCCACATGATCTTGGATCTCTTAGTTTGACCAGCACAAGAATTTGACCACAATTGCACCACCAGAAATTTGCCGATTTCCGAGGGACAGAAACGTCGAAACTCTCTCGGAAAACTTCCATTTTACGAGAGAATTCCGAGAAAACATGTCTCTCAAAAAAACCCTTCTCGCAAAATCAGTTTCCCTCGGAAAACCGTTGGAACTTGCGATATCTTTCCGAGAGACTATTTTTCTCAAATTTCCGACAGTTTTGCGATCGACAGTCCGTTAGAAAAATCATTCCGACCAAAAAATTTATCAAGGGTTCATTGGAAATTTCCTAAGGAATTTTGACGGTGATTTACATCGGAAAAGTTTTCCGTCGAATGAAAGGCATTGGAATGCTCACGCAAATGTCAAACTAACTTCCAACGAATTAATCCGTCGGAAGATAATTTGAATTCAGATTATACCGGCACATCTTCGATGAAATTGAGTGCTATCAAAATTTATTTCTGAGAGTAAATTTTCGTCATTTTGTAGTTGCTCACTCTCAGCAATCCGTCGGAAAGCCTTCCGAGGGCTTTAACCATCGGAAAGCTTCTAAAATTTGAGACGCAAACAATATCAATATATAAGCATGTATTGGAACCTATATCGGAACATCAAAATGAAGTAGCAAAAAAAGGCACAATGATTCATTACACAAAACACCAATTGCATTCACATATATTGATCATATAATTCAAAAGTGAGACGTCTGCTCATCAACAAGTTCATATGCATAGATAGAACCAATCACAAAATAAACAAAGCCTAATGACGATCTTCCTCATGTGAGTGAGGTTGATTGTCTTCTTGTGACGATTTTTTATTTCTCGTTAACCGTCTCCTATATGTGTTAGGAGATGCTGTCACACCTCTTGGCCGTTCCTCGAATGTAGAGACAGAGGGAGCAACTTGCGAGCTAAATGGTGGAGGGGCAACAAGCTGTTCTCCCAATGGAAGAGACATGGTTGGCATTCACGGTGATCGAGTGGATGGCTGTGGCGGTGGAGTAGTGAATGTAGGTGCCATTGAACTTGACATCCATTGGGCCGACATAGGTGGTGGGGCCATCCGAGTGTCGCTAAATTCAATCCTACACCACAACCTAGCATTTGAGTTAGCAATATACATCACCGAGTCATGGAGGGGGTCAAATTGGCTCCTAAGGTCTTCTTGATCTTTGAGTTCAGCATTCATGCGATTGATCGTTCGCCGCATGTCCTCCATCTGTGCTTCCCATGCTACAGATGACCCGATATTCTCAGGAGGTCGAGTCATATGCTCCTCAATGATAGTGCCCAAACCATACACACGACCCTTCTTCCTCCCACCTACTGCCTCCTCCCATGCTCGGAGCATCGCATCCTTAGTTGCTGGATCTGCTTGTGTCCCCTCCATCCCCCCTTCCGCACCTAACTCTCGCAATGCCAGTGTTAGCCTATCCTACAATGCCATATAAATATATTGCTATGTATTTATTAAATATAACGAAATATTTGAACTTTCAGTAATAATTACAATGTCAACTTACGTGAAATGTTTCCGCTCTATGGTATGCAAATCGACCAATTTTTTTGTTGTATTTCAAATGCTTGAAAAGCTCATAATTTGTGGGGTCTCTACCTAATGCATCAGCCTACAGTATGACATATATATATATATTTAGTTAGTGAACATTGTAGTTATCTTGGATGTAAGAAATAAGAATCTTTAAAACCATCAACAAGAGAATATTCGTTTACCAATTTCCTTCGATGTGTGCCCGCAGATATGCAACCCCCAAAATGCACAGCAACCTTTCTCCGATTTTCGATTGTTGGAATTTATTGTAGATATTTTTTTTGAAACTTTCACTTGCCCAATGGTCTTGCAATGCTCGCCAAAATGATTCACCCATCCAATCTTGCTTCCTTTGTTTCTTTTTGGCCTCACTGTACATGTCGCTAAGGCGTGATGTTGCCTTCTTGTTAAATGCCTTCCACATGAATTGCTCATCCCATGGACTCCAACGTACATGCAACTAGGAAAAAAAGAACAAAAAAAACATGGCATAATCACTTTGATAAATTAGTAACTACATAAGTGAACTAATTTGTGTAATCACTCACTTTCCAATCTTGAAACATTAACTGTTTAAGCTCTTTTGGAATTTTCGACCAAGATGGATAAAAGTTTTGTAGTTTATTCCTAATGTCATCCCTCAAATGATGGGTGGCCGGGAGACTTGGTAACCTAAAATAGTTACTAAAAAGCTTTCAATAAAAAAAATAGAAGAACAATGTATATACCTGAATATCTATGTGGAAGAGTTAGCAAGAAGATATGAGTGTATAGGATTTGTCAACCTCGTAGGTGGAATGAGTTTGTCATGCCCAAGTGTGATTGGATAGAGTAGCTATTGTCACCTATGAGCTTCGTCAATGGAGAGGGTTTTTCAAATGGCATCGTGGCTCAAGGAAGAAGAGATAGAATGGTGAAATGCAAAGGAGAGTACCAGGCAGCAAGAGGGGAAAACGGTGAGTTGTTGTTTCAGCAAATGGGAAGTAAGTGAGTTGTGGGGTTATTTATAAAGTTTTCCGATGGATTTTCGAAGGAAAATGGTTCCATCAGAAAAGTGTCGGTGGACTTTTCCGATAGATTTGTGATGGATAGCAAAATCCGTTGGAAATTTATGTTGTCGTCTTTGGAAAATTCACAACAAATTTGCAAGAAGCAAATTTCTCAGAAGTTTCTTCCGATGGAGGCCTCTTTGTCATAAATCCCTCGGAATGTCTACTAAGAGATTTTCCGAGGATTTTCTCTCTCAGAAAGACTTTACCGATTGAATTTATATTGTCGAAAACATCTTGGAAAACTTCCGACAGATTTTTCGACTGCCGTCTCTCGTAAATTGCCCGATGTCTTTCATTTCTCGGAAAATTTCTCGCAAAATTTTTTTGACGGCATTGTCTGACAGAATTTTCGTCGAAAATTTGTGATGGTCACTTTCCTCGGAAATTGGCCTCGAAAACAGACGAATTTCTAGTAGTGTTGCTTCTTGATCCTCATCCACATTGGCTCACATCATGGCAATCTCCATCTCTTTGAAATAGGTTTCGACACTCCAATTGCCTTATCTAAGACTTTGCAACTTCATATACAACTCTCAGTAATAATGGCTAGGAATGAACCGAACCGCTTCCTCATGATGGCCTTCACCTCTTCCCATATATATTTTACCTTCTGCTTAGAACAAGTTAATCCCACCAATTAATAGCATAATCTACAAATGCTACCACAGCTAGTTTTACCCTTCTTATCTCATAGTAATTGTGGCAATCAAACATGAAATCCAACTTCTTTTCCCACTTAAGGTAGGCCTCAGGATTTGACTTTCGTTGGAATGGTGGGATCTTCATCTTGATGTAACCCACATAGTTCTCGTCCTGGTTTCTAGTTTCTCTCAGCAGATAATCATGATCAAACCTCCCTCGAGTCATTGGTAGCTCATCCCACTCTTCTGCCTCTTCATTATCGCCCCATCACACATCCTGTCGTGCTCGCCGAGGAGGCAGCCAAATTGGAGCATCTTGTGGTTGCCTCCTATTTGTTTATTCTAGCCCATCAATTCAAAGATGAAGTCGCTTCATCTCAGCCAGCATATTCCGTGTCATCTTAGCCATTATTGCATGCCTCCACTTGAAGGATCAAAAGAGCCTCACTTTGAACCTCCTCAGCTGATCAGGTCTCGCCTTGGTTGTTTGACATATTTGAAATATGCAAAATAATACTAAAGACCTCACCAACACTCCCTCATGTATTTTACTCAAAATATGGTGTACTCACTCTCGTGTTTAACACTCACACTCTGACCCTCTAATGTCCTCACCACTCTTACCTTTTTCCACTTATAAATTCGTTTTTGCTTCTTTTGGAACTAAGCAAACAATAAAGTCAGAACATTCATCAGCAATTCAACACAACTCGCCAAGCGAGATTGGAGTTTTTATATGGAAGAATATGGAATCAAGTATTGAATCAGCAAAATCTCAAGCAAATATTGTAACCTTATATACATGCAACGATCATAATGGGAATCGTTATTCTTAGAGATTCGTCATATAACTATAATTACGATAACTAAAAAAGGAACTTTCTAGATGGGAGTAAGATTAGAAACAAACGATAAAAGTAGAATTGAGATAAAAGAGACTACTTTGATCAAGAAAGATTAGAACTTGTGTATATTAATAATGAAATATCGTAATAAGGGCTTTATTTATTTTTTCTTTTCTTTTATGCTACTACTCTTCTTTTTTTTTTTTCCACTTTCCTTTCTTTCTTTTTTCTAATGAATTTCTTCTTCCTCTTAAGACTCAAATGACCAAAACAATTGACGACAAATTTGAAGACACACAAAAGGAGAAGAAAGATAATTCCTTTGTGGTTTTTTTTTTCCCTACAAGAATAAAGACAGATGAGGGAAAAAAGATAAATAAACAAATAGGTAGAACATGATTGAGAATGAAGGCTCTAATACAAGATTGTTTATAAGGGTCTTGAGGATGGAACATAGCCCGTTACCTATAGATAGGTAAGAACTGTGGTATAAAGGAAAATGTCATAGTCAACTATGGTGAGTTTGATTGATAAATCGGTTGAACACCACAAAAAACTTCAATAAAATTCAAAGTTCTCAAAGAATCAGAAGAGAATTGAACTCAAACAATTTTATTAATACTTATATCTTCTGTATGTACTGACCCTTGGGCTATTCATAGCCTCTTAATTTTAAACATAAATCATATCTAAAGATATTCCAACGTTATAATCACATCCCTAACTAAATCTTAATAAATTCTACTAGTTATCCCTAACAAAATATCCATAAGATTATCTCTAATTCAAAAGAAGTCAGTATTGCATCACATTATCCACAATCCCTTCTAGAAACTTGTCGTGGACTTGTCATCATCATTCAATTAACCATATACTTGACCTTGAATTAAGTTGACACACTTCTGCAGCTCAAGTGGACTTTGTTCAATGGGCTTCCATGAATTTGCTTGGTCTAAAACTTCCCAAATCACACTACTAGAAATCTGTCTATTTCCAAGGCTAATTTCCGTGGAAAGTGGTCATCGGAAATTTCCGAAGAAAATTCTGTCGGAGAATAGCATCGGAAAAATATTTCCAAGAGATTTTCCGAGAAATGGAAGACGTCGGACAATTTTTGACGGATGGCAATCAAGAAATCTATCAGAAATTTTCCGAGACATTTCCGATAATATAAATTTAGTCGGTAAAGTCTTTCCGAGAAAAAAACCCTTAGAAAATCTCTTAGTAAACATTCTGAGGGATTTTCGACAAAGCCACTTCTATCGGAAGAAACTTCCAAGAGAATTGCCTCTCGGAAATTTCTCGAAAAATTTAAAGAGATTTTCAACAATAAAAATAGCTGACGGAATTTATTATCCATCGCAAATTTGTCGGAAAAGCCCACCAACACATTTCTGATGAAATATCTTTCCCTCGAAAATCTATCGAAAAACTTTATAAACAACTCCATAGCTTACTTATTTCGCCTTTCCTGAGAACACAACTCACTTACGTTCTCCTCTTGTTGCCTGCAGCTCTCCTTCGTATTTTACCATTATATCTCTTCTCCCTTCAGCCTTGACACCATTTCAAAAACCCTCTCCACCAATCAACCTCATGGACAACAGTAGCTACCCTCTCTAGTCATGCTCGTTCACAAACCCTCTCCGCCTACAAGGTTGACAAAGCCTATTTGCCCCATCAGGTACACAATAGAGAAAGCGGCAGAGTAGTGAAGGACATCTTCGTGGCCTCAACAGGGGAAGCTATTTGATCAAATGCCATTTAAGGTATGCCTTCATCATATGCACTTAAGCCATTCGATCATTTGTGTAACTTAGCTATCTACTTGATTCTTGAAGAAATTTGCCCATTTGTGTTGTTTATTGTGTGAGAACTACCTAAAAATGTTGCTAAAATGTTTTTGTAATGGGATTAGGAATATGCGAACTTAGACTTGGTGTATTGCTTGTAAATATTATGCTACACATATTCTTGTTTGAAAATCTCTAAATTAGACTAGTTTTGCTAAATGCAACTAAAGGTAATTTCATTACAATATAGATGTCGTAAATGACAGGTTCAAATAGCAACCATTGTCCAAAATTGACACATGTGAACTCCATATCCTCTTATACACAAGGTTCTAACACCATTGGTTTTGTAACTATGAGCAATATATTTTCTACTACAACTGTTTTGTCACAAGTTATTAATCCAGCAAGTAACCTGTCAACTGTAAGTTTTGGGCAAATAACTTCAAAAACTCAACTAATATAAATATATCATCAAATTCTGTTTAGTTCAATTTTCAAGTCACATGCTTCTTAGACAATCTTTCTATTTTTATCAATCCAAGCACCTGAACACATTCATTTATTGTTATGCATAGTGAACTAGTAAAGACTCAACCTCTTTCCTAGTAGTCTATCTATGTCCAATTGGTTTTCCTAGAGAAACATGCTTGCATTTGCAACTTGAACTTGTGGTTACCTATTCAAGTTTTTTGAAAAGGTCTAGATTCACATGGTTCTATTGGCTTGTGCCATTAATTGCTTATGTTGGCTTTATATTCCCAAAAAAAAAAAAGCTCACATTGGCTTCTCTAGGAGTCCCTCATCAGCTAAAAGTTGGAATCATGTTATTTGTATTTGTCAAAAGTCCTTATATTTTGGTCTCTCTTCTCATTCTACAGAAATGGCATGCAAAGTGAAACTACATCAACGGATGCAAGTATATGGTTGAAAGAGAAATGGAATCTTGGAGAGGTAAAAGACCATGCAACCTCTTCCCCTCTCTTGGATCCTATGCTCTCATACATGCAATTATGTAAAAGGATGATGAATCAAAGTATATGGCATTGAGCTTGAAGAATGCATATTTGAGGCATCTCAATTAAGCAATTCATGGATACTCCTATCTGATTTATTTAAAAAATGCATTGATGTAACATTATATTGAGCTTTAGTTGAAAGCTTTGGGATGTAGTAGTTTTCCATCTTTTTGGGAGAGTTGTGAAACCTCCTGTGCTTTGCTGTTTACATTTTCCTGTGTTTTGCATATTCCATAAGAAGCCCCTCTAGTTGCATATGTTTTGTGTAGATACTACCAGAAGGCATGTAATGATAATGCTTCAACATGGTTTCCGGTACCCCATATTTGAAGATTTGTAGAATAGATGTAGAGAAATAAACTGATTTTTTAGGATACATGTCACTATACCACGAGCTGTGGCAGCCTCTCCTAACCAATATAGAAGACAGTCAAGAAGAGTTTCGTGATCATTACAAAAAGACACACAACCTCACCCACATCATGACAATCATCATTAGCCTATCATTTATTGTAGGTTTTTTTGAAAGGAAATTGTCAATGGGTGAATATGCTCTATATTGAATCTTTTTTTTATTAATGTATATGATTGGGTATGCTATATAAAGAATTGCCTTGCATTTGTTTGCTAAAGATTTTGATCTAGTTTTTTTATTAAGTTGTGACTCTTTTGAATTTTCTACAAATTTCCCATGTATTGCTAATGCAAAAACCCTCAAAAAACTCTCCGACAATTTCTCCAAGAAGAAGCAAAGCTAATTTTGCGACAGAATTGCAATGTGAAAAGGTTGTTGGAAAACTTTCCGATCAAATTTCTGACAAAAAATTTGATGACTAACCACTAGAAAATTCCGAAAGTCTTCTAACAAAAAAAAACTGTCGGAAGTTCGGTCAGAAAGTTCCAACAATTTTGCGATAGATAAGTCAGACAGAAATAGACTTCCGACATGCATTCCCTTGCCAATTGTCAGAAATTATTGAGAAACTATCTCTCGGAAAGTTGATGGGAATACCAACAAACTTCCGACAATTTACAAATTAGTGAGAAGGGTATTTTCAAGGGACGCGTTTCCTTGGAAATCCCTCGGAAATGTTTGCTTTCCGATCGAATTTCCGAGGGATTCATCCCTCAGAAATTGACAATCTTCTGGTGGTGTCAGTCCATAAAGTGTTTCATCGAACATTTTAGTTTGCGTCCTCATAAGTGATTCAATAGCAACTTCAATTGGGTTTTTCGAGGTCGTTCCTTGCTCCACATCATTGTCGGATGCCTCTTGTCAGTTGGAAATAGCCATATGGTCTCCCATTGATTAGCGTGGGGTAGGATACTATTGATATGCATTGGTGCACCGATCTGAGCCATCTCTGGGTGAAACATAGGTTTGCCATTGTTTATAAGACAAGTCCCACTCGATTCAGTTGAAAGCCCTTACCATGTCGATCTTTATTGTGACAAAATGATCTTTGCCTCTAATTTCACGGGCAATGATTGAGTTTTCGCCAATACTTTTATCTGAGACAAAAGCTGTTTGAAAATGAGAGATAATTCTCGGAAAAAAAATGTTTCAGCCTGGTTGCCAAAATTTTTGAATTATTTTGTAAAAAAAGAGACTGATAGGGAGATAGCTGTAAACAGTGGCTGTGTTGCCCCATTTGGGAATAAGAGCAATGTGAGTGTGGTTGTGAGTTTTGAGTAAGTGATTACCTTGAAAGAAGCTCTGTACAACAGCTACAACATCTCCCGCAACAATCCACCAGCACTTTTGATAGAATTGGGTTGTCATGCCGTTAGGTCCCAGTCATTTTGGGCTTCGATGGCAAAAATAGCCTGCTGAATTTCCAGGTGCTTTGGGATATGGGTGAGATTTGTGTTTTCTTAGTCTGTGATGGTCGGCTGAAAGAGGGAGTGAAGGTCTGGTTGTAGGATGGATTGGAGGTGATGAAAAGCTTAGAAAAATGATCATTGAATGCTTGGGCAATGGAAGCTGGTTCAGAAATCCATGTTGTCTGGCCCTTTCAGGAAATGGCATTGTGTTGTCAGTGATTTAATGTGGACAAAGAAGCACCTTGCGTTAAGATCAGTATATGTAAACCACTAAGCCTCGACCTTTGTCACCAAAAAAGTCCCAACATGTATGGCTTCAGTCATTTTCTGCAATTGCTGCAGCTGAATGAGCACATACCCAAAGGAGGTTTTGTTCCATTGTTTGAGAGCTGATCTCATGGAAGCAATTTTCTATTTAACTTTGTACATAGCTGAACCTCAGTGAGGCAAATTCCATGAGTCTTCAATTAATTGATAAGATGAGGGTCACGGTCCACATTTCTTCAAACTTGAAACGTTTGTTTTTACTAAGTTGGGGTCCATTCGTATCGAGCAGGAGAGGGCAGTGGTCAGATGACAATCATGCAAGATGTTTAATTGCTGCAGAAGGAAAGAGTGATCACCATGAGGTAGAGGCTATTCCTCGGTCAAGCCTTTCTCTGATATCCACCTTGCCATGTCTCTTATTTGTCCATGTGTAGGAGTTGCCCGAGAAGCCTGACTCCATTAAACCATGGGTTTTGATGAAGTGAGATAGACCTGAGTTGGATGAAGCCGCAAAAGCTCTACCACCCGTTTTTTCAGTATCATTACAGGTATCATTGTAATCACCCATGCCTATCTAGAGACCGTGATATGCATCAATAATAGCTTGCAGTTGTTGCCAAAATACTGCCTTCCTCTGCCCGTCATGAGGCCCATATATATCATGGCAACATCCAGGGGCATTCTGCTGGGCATGATTTAACAATAATAGAGATGTTGTTCTAGAGGATAAATGGAGCTGCAGATTAATCCCCTTTCTTGTAGCTAGGCATACACCTCCTGTTCAATCTGATGCGAGTTCAACTCAAACGCTACTGTAGCCCAACTTATCAATTCTTGATTGAGCCGCTTGGTCAGTGACCTTAATTTCCATCAAGAAAGTGAGATTAGGAGAGTGCTCCCCGACCAAGGTCTTAGGGGAATGTGTTGCCGTGGGTCGACCCAACCCCGGCAGTTCTGTGAGAGTATTAACACCCGGGGGGGACGGTGGGGTGTGGTCTGGGGCTTGATTAGGCTCGCTTCCTCAGCCTTTGGATTAACGGGAAGACTTTCCACGGTGTCTTGCTTTCCTGGTTGCCTATCTGTTTATTATCGGAAAGCACCATCTCGGTTGACATTGCACTTGTGCAGCCCTTTTGCCGTGCTATGCTCTTGAGCTTCCTTCTACCTGATGGGACAGGACCTGCCTTTTTAGGTTTTTGAGGGAGGGTAGGCGGATCTTAGGGGGAATCACTGTGGGGGTGGTTGTCTTTGAAGGGAAAGCCGGGGTGGGATGGTTTTGAACAGGGGAGTTGGAGGATGGTAGTGTACCAACACCCTGAACGTCTTTGAGTGGAGATGGGTTGTAGGCTTGGGTTAAATGGGTCGAGCTTGATCCTCTTCAGGCTGGACACTTGTTGGGTTTAGGTTTTTTTCCCTCTCGAGGTTTTCGGGTGGGCTTTCAGATTGGTTTGGTTTGTTTTGTTTTATGGGCTTGGGGGATTGATTGATGCATGGGTTCGGGGCTCAGGTTTGGATGTGGGCTTGTGAATGGGCTGGGTGATTGGTCTCAGAGTCAAGGTTTTTTTGGTCCCAATGATTGCTTGTCGGGGACAGCTTCGGGTGCATTGACGTCTAGAGTTGTTAGAACTTACTGTAAAGACTATTATGATAATAGATAGTATTATGCTTTTATAAAACGATGATCTAATTTTAATAACCATATTATGGATATTCCAATTCAATTTTTTATTATTATCATGTTAAATATGTACTTATGTAATTATTGAATTTATACACAAACATGTGAGTTTAAGACTTTTTTATACGGACCATTTATACATGGTATAAACATTAGTTGCCAAGACTAGGTTTACCTTCACTGCCTGGCCGGCCTGAATTGACAGGCGTACAATAGTATTTCCGTGCATAATTCAACAACTAATGCAATTTTTAACCGAGACAACTCATTAGGATAAAATTTTTCCAATCTTATTCACAGATACAACGTAAGTTGATTTTTGATACACTGGAAAAGTACGAGTAAAATAAAGGATTAGCAATTGTTTTATCATTTATATATATATATATACACACACACACAGAGGAAGAGAACTACATAGACGAAATCAACGTGTACCTGTGTCGTACCCCTATAAACTCAATCCATCCGCTAAATTTTCTGTGTAGTTAAGCCGCCACTGGAAGTTTGTGATTACAAAAATGAATCTCGAATAAGGCGGGCCAATACTCGTGAAGTTAGACGACTCAGCACCTCCGGAAGAACTTTAGCGGAGATGCCTGGCAGCACAGGAAGCAGCTCCTGAACAATTTGTGCAACATTCACTCCCTGTTGAAGACCAACAGGCAGAGATAAAGAATGTTTAGAAATGGAGCCATTTCTATCCATCAACCATTAAGCAGAACCAAAGGATCAGGACGAGCCAAAGAAAATGCAATGCAGTTCAAAAGTTTCTACCAACTCCACATGCTTCCATCATTCTCACGAATTTAATAGCAATAAACCAAACTTTTAGATGAAAACACGGAAGTAGCAAACCTGATAGGATGCTCTTGATATCGAGCCACCAGCAGTCAAGAACTCGGCAACTTTCTGGACATTGTTAAGTATGACCCTGTCCTCTTCAGTTATAGTTGGAAGAAATGCAGCAGGTTTGATTGGTCCAAATGAAGGCACAATACTGAATACTGGAGCAGCGTTTCCCACCCCAAGAACTGCCATGACTTGTACCAACTGCTCCCTAGTGACAGCATCAATGCCCTTCACAATCTGCGAAAGGTATAAAATGTTGAGGATGATTAACCTTAATACTCCAGCAGCACAGAATCTTAGTATAACCAGATTTCTGCCTCTTGTAAGCAGCAAAGTACAGTTTTTGTCAGCACCTCCCATTGATATACAAAATTTTTTAAATAACTAGACATTTTCATAAAACAGAAGAGTTTTATAAAATTGATGTATTCGGCAGCAATCCTTATCTTTATTCTAGAGAAGCCTACAAGCAATGGCAAGACAGAAGAAGTTCAGCACACTTTGAAGCAGAGAGTTATTTAAGAAAATGGAACTAGAAGATTTTTCCAGGCACTCAGTGATGAACTTTCAGAAATCTAGTTTCACCAGCCCTAGGGTGCAAAAGTACAAATACAAAAACGAATCAACAATTTTCATGTTGTTAAGTTGATCATTTGTTGAAAAGCTTTTGCTGGAAATTGGACTACTTTCCAAATATAACTTTTCATCTTTCCAAATATCTTTAGGTACATAAAACATGGTTAAATCTCAATTCAACAAAGATACATTTTAATAAGCAACATTTCAAGGAAAACCTCCACAGGAAAGAAAAATGAACAGAGAGATATCTTCTTCAGGGAAAAAAAATCATGCTAAAATGATGAAGAAGGCCTATTTGAAAAGTACCTCATCCAAAAGGAATTCTCGAAAGAAATTGCCTTGATCAGACAGTAGAAATGCCAATGCTGCCCTTGTTTGTACTTGCTGGCTTGGTTGAGATGTAGCCACTGGAAGCCAAGGAACGATAGAGTTTGTTTGGCTCTTTATAATGCCAAGTTCTGCCATATACCCATTCATATTTTCACCTCCACCACTCTTTGCAGCGGTTATGAAATTCTCAAAAGCTTGCATGACGTCAATGAATCTATCAGCATCAAAAACTCCTGATTTTCCATATATGGTGTAACGTAATGCATTTCTTAGGCGAGGAGATTCATCAGTCAGAAGCCTCTGAGAAAGGCATGTGGAAATGTCAATCTTAAGTCCAAACCATTGTGGAACACTGGGAAAGGTAAAAAAAAAAAAACAAAGAGCATTTACTTGATGACACAAAATAAGCTGATAAATTCTCGATCAGAATTTTCAACCAAATTAGCCAATCACAGTAATAACCACCACTTGGTTCTGGCCACATCAAATATCTAGTCATGCAACAGTCTTAAAGGAAATGGAATGTGCACATATACCTGTACTAGTATGGGTCCTAATATGTTTGTTTGTCCATGTCATTTGTGTGTAAATGTAGAACCAAGCAGGAGCAAAGAGACAATTCCAGTATATGAAAAACTCATTACTGAGGCAGATACTTGTCCATGGATGCATATTCAGACCATGCACAAAATCCAAATTTATAAAATAGAAGATACTAAAAAATGTAGTATATAATACCATATATAAGACAAAAACTGCAATTGTTCAGTATAATATTGTTTGATTCTTTCTTTCTGACTTAGAATATTGACAGTGCTGATCATATGACCACTTTTGAGGATTATAACAGAAGGAAGTTTAAGAAAAGCGTACTATTTGGAGATAATATATATATATATATATTGTGAATAATACTATTTGTATCTATCATTCTGATTGACAGTGCTGCTCAAATTGTGGGAATTATTAATGTTGGTGATGCGATACACACAAAGTTGGGGATAAACAATACATTATTTAAAATATTTAAATAGCCCTATATTCGTTATAAATAGTATAGATAGTATTGTATTTATAATAATATAACAGAGTTTAAGAATTGTCAACTCATGTTGCTACTTCATCAAAATTTATTACTATAAAAAAAAATAGATATTTGGCTACTACAACTTTTAAATGTGACACTTGAAGCTAATATCTTTGTTACACTTGAAGAATAAATGTTTTGACAACTTCATTTCTTAAATAGATGAGAAGGTACCAACATTTTCTTTATCTAATATCTCATTTTTCACCAATGTTTCTATTATATATAATGGATAATATAGATTAGAAGGAAAGAATAAATGTTTCACATGCTAAGACTTTAAATAGATATTATATTCTGCAAAATTTGTTTAGCCAATTATATACAATGCAAGTGCTTTAACTAAGCATTTGTCTAAGAGATAAATGCAGTACCGGTCCCTGCTTTTTAAATTCTTATATTGTCTCTCTAATTCTAGAAAGATTTTAATCAACTGTATATGTGCCTACTAGGATCTGACTTCAAATTCTCTTAAATTTTGTCCCATGCAACATAGAGAGTTAGGTCAGTAAGGAAAAATTATACATTATGCATAATTCTACTTAATGCTTTACTTTCTCATTTAAAATTTTAACAATTTTGATAATGTTGATGAGGTGGCAGCATGAGAACGGACTGCATCAATGTTAATGAGGCAGCTATCTGAAAAGACAAGTTTAAACTCTTTTGGAGTAAGACAAATTTAAACTCTAGCATTAACAATTTTGATTATGCTATGCATATATCTCTTCTTCTTTTTTTTAATTCTATGTTATGGACAATTCTGCTTGATGCTTTCATTTCCCATTTAAAACATTAACAATTTTGATAATGTTGAGGAGGAAACATGAGAAGGGACTGTATTATGTTTATGAGGAGACAACATGAGAATACAACTTTAAACAGTAATAACATTTATAGATATTCCATACCTGAGCAATGTAAGGATAAGCTTCATCCACAATAGCAAAATCAGGATTTCCAACTAAAGCAATGCCTTCCAGCACTCCTATGGCTCTAATTATAAGAGCAAAATAAGGAGGTATTCTAAATGGATAATCGAAAGTGATCTGTGCCAGGTCTGATGCCAGCTCCTGAAAGTTGATGTTTTTTGCTCCACCACCTTCAAGTGCTTGATCAAATACTTTAGCAAGTACCGGCAAGATAGGTTCTAGATTGACACCTTCAGGTATGAAATCAAGTTTCACAAAGTCTTTGACAATTGCGTCATAATCCCGATGAATAAGATGGGCAATTGCTTCAATCATTCCATACTTCTGATCATCTGTTAATCTTGTGACAAGACCTATTAAGCAAAGTCATAAATATTTGCAACAAAAAGCATCAGCATCAGCATCAGATATATGGCATCTCTGTGGAAAGTGGAAGTGTAAATGTGACAGAGCGCAGCCAGAATAGCTTAAGTTTGAAAACCCAATGAATTAATGTCAACAGATAAAAAATGCTTGGCTTGAAGAAATGCAACAAGCAGTCACATGAGGTTCATCAGTCAGCAAAATGCCAACATAGGATATTGTCAAATTGGAAACAGTTTCTCAGCAAAAGTAAAGATTATACCCTATATTTGCAGCTTTGATCTCATTTTTTCCCCTTATTTCTCTTTAACAACAAAGAGCCCTTCTAATTAGAAGATTCATCAAGGTAAACCAGTATAATGGTAAAACAATTTCATTAAAAAAAGTGATACCATGGAACATCTTACTACTGCTTTAAGTTCAAGGTTGACAACAGAATTCTAGAATGCTTAACTAGAAAATGATAAGCCCAGAACATTCCAAAAGGGAAAAAAATGAAAAAAGACAAGGGAAGGAGAACTCAGGTAAAGGATTACAAGGTGTAAGAACAAGTTATGCTGTGAAACAAGTGAGAAGACCTATTAAAGAGATTCTTACCAAAGTCTAGTATAGCTAGCTTCCCATCTGGGGTGCGAATTAAATTTCCAGGATGTGGGTCCGCATGGAAAAATCCAGTGTCAAGCAACTACAGCCCAAAATAAAAGAAAAAGAAAATGTTCAGTTGTTTAGTTAATCAACAAACTTGATTCCTTTATTTTTTACGTGTAGTGATACTACATTTTTGAGTATTCAATTAAGAAATTTCATTAATCTCGCATCAAGAAGATGCATAAAATCTTATATAAATGGATTTAACCTATACAAAAGCATGAGCCTACTCATCAATCACTCATGAATAATTTACATTGAGAACCCCCTATACATTTGACAATACCATAAATGTAAATCCCATATCCACCTCTCCATAAATTTAAAGTCCTGTGTTTCTACCCCCTCAAATGCCCTCCAATTCTTCTCCTTCCACACATGCCAAAAGATGGAGAGTGGTATTAACCTGATGAGCCCATGCATATAAATCCTATCTAAAGGACAAAGCATTGAAGAATATATTTTTCAACATCATCATGCACTACTGCAAAGGATGCAGTGATCGATAAGTTTATACCAGATGTCTAGAAAATAAGAAATGTCATATTGCAACTTCAGAAACTAAAGCATATTCCCTTTAAGAGACTTGATCATTGACAAGAAAGCAAAGCAATTTTGCAGAGTCTAAAACATTTCCATTCATGGGGATTATGGCCAGTTACTCAAAAAGGACAATGTCACGCAAATTTGAGTCTAATGTGGAACTAGCCTTCACAGATTTAAGTTCCAAATCTAACTCCTGACATTTTCTTCCCAACACACTCTTACTTGGTAGGGGCAGTGTGCAAGTCATATAAGCAGAACTCTATTCTAGGAATTTAGATAGTACATGCAGTGAAGAAATCTCCTCCTATAAACTAATGAGCATAGAATCAATGTATTAATAGGGTAATATGCAGATGTCCAACATAAAAGGGAGGCAGTAGTGACTGCAATAGCAATTAGATGGAAAAAAACAGAGTTTTTGGTTAAAATGCCTCACTGGAAAGATTTGTACTTATCAAGGACAAAAAATACTAGTGAGGTTTGTACATGCATGTAGAGTACCTGCTTTAGATAACATATGACTCCCACATTAACAAGCTCTCCAACATCACTTTCAGTACTCTGCGATAGCTTTTCTCCTTCAATCCATCCTGTTGTAAGAACCTTCCTTGACGTGTATTTGTGATATGTACTTGGAACAACTACCTGAAACCAATTTTTATGAAACATTTTCATTTTATGAAAATTACTCAAGTAAATATTTGTAATAATATGTCACATGGCCTAGCACACAGTGTAAGATGTAGAGTATATCATATACCTAATAAGATTAGACCTTCATCACTATTGTCCAATTATGACTACACTTCACATTCAAATGGCATTTGATAAGCAAATCCCACCTTAAGTACATGAAAGCAAACAACCACATACAAGAGGCTAAAAGTTAGTGGTCTCACCTGTGGAAGGTCCTTCCTCATCATTTCAGCGAAAAATGTTCCATTCTCACCCTCATTCACATAATCCAACTCCTCGAAGAAACGAGCAGCCCATTCATCAACTAATCCAACCACATCAATAGAGACCTGGGACATGCATGGAGATATAAATCAAAAGGTGAACAAATGAATTAGTAGTTTGACCAAAAAAATCTTCATATAAAGTAATCAAGGAGGAAATCATAAGTCAAAGCTAATAATCTAAGGAAAGAGTATCAGATGATGATAACAACTAAAACCCTACCTGAGGGAATTTCCGAAGGACCAAGCCCAAGTTTCGTATAATATAAAGATCAATCGTCACAGTCTCAAGAACAAATGGCCTCTGCACTTTTACTGCTACCAGATCCCCATTCTCTCTAAGCCTACCCTTGTACACCTGTCCAAGGGATGCTGCCACAAATTTGAACAAATATAGAGAACTTTGGATGAGATAAGAACAACCAAAATAAAATCTAGAAAACTCACTATTACGTAAAATTATAATGACTATACCAGCAGCAATTGGAGAGGGAGAGAGCTCGGAGTAGATCTCTTGCCATGGTTGACCAAGCTCCTCATTGATAAGTGCCATAGCAACATCATCCGGAAATGAAGGAACCTTAACATGTTAGGAGACAAACCATCATCAATATGATGAGAAACAATACCTTAAGTGAATTGATGGTAAAAACAGGTATTGTAAAAGAGAAAGAAAGAACAAACACATGTACTTCAGAGGCACTATAATATTTAAGATAAAGAATATCACCAATAATTATGACTGACACATTTTCTTGGATTTCGGTAAAGGAAAATTTGGGTACTTTGCCCGAAATTCAACAGAATTAGAACAAGTTCAGAAAATGGAGAAAATGAGCTAATCCACAAACTAAATTGTGTTCCCCAAGAATGCTCTATGGAAACTTTCTAGCTTCAACCATGAACCCAAGTGCTTGCATAATGATACATAATAAATGGTTCAATCAACATCATCAGTAAGAAGTTTATAAATTGATAAACTATCATCCAGGAATTTCGCAAAAACTATTTGATACCATAGGCTTAAGCTGTTGAGAAAAAATGCCAACTATGCATGCTAACTATAGTGTGATAACCATTCAGCAAACAAATGTATATATAATGCAATAATCAAATGTTCAACAGCCTCTTCAGCTGATGAATTTTGGATGTGCTATGATGAAAGTGAATTTAAATTGACACCAGGATCCATATCTACTTAATGGAGCTACAGCACCATGTTACAAAGTTTATTCAAGAGCTTAAGCTATTAGGATAGACAACTCTTCCATTCTTCCTTTTGTTCAATGAACTGAACAAACAATACACTTCAGAATTCAAATCTACTTCAGTATAATTAAATCAAAAGATGATCTTACAACAAGTTTTAGCATCATAATATAACTAATATTTCCAGCCTACAGGAGAAGAAAGGCAGCCATTCCTTTCCATTAACATTACTTATCAGCATATAGATTACAATAAGTGGACAAGGTAAACATTACCTTATCACAAAGCTTCTGCAGCTCTGTCATTGCAGCAGGTGAGAGTATATCAGGTCGAATGCTAAGTGCTTGTCCAAGCTTAATGTAGGCTGGACCCAAGGAAGTCACAATTTCCCTCAACTCTATTGCTCTAGCAACTTCATTCTTGAGAAAGGAATAAGGATCAAGAGAATGAGAAACCAGTCAAATTTTGCATCATAGAGCACTGCATTAAAATATACCTACCACAACAAGCAAGCTGCAAACAGAAAGTGAGGCTCTTCCGAACATCCAGAAAAAGGAATATGAAGCTCCATGGTTAATCACACAAAGGCAACAGTGAACACTTAAGGTGTTCAAATCCACATGAAACACAACTCATAGACAACAAGTGCAGGAAATATCCAAAGACTACATGCACTAAATACAGTGCATAAAAGAATGAACAGAAGCATGAAAGTATACCTCTTTGACCTTCTTATTTATAACATCCAAAGCAAGCCGAGAGAGGAAACCTCCAGCAACCGATAATAACTGAACAATGCGTGTTGCAACAGCACGTGGTCGTTTTCCCCAATATGCAGAAATACTTGCAGGATCATAAACCAGAGGCAGAAACTCACTGCTCTCTTCAACCTATAAACAGCAAGACCAACAAGACTACAATTTAATATGCTGAGACACAAGAAATGCCCACCTCTGCATCTTCTTGGGAGAATATCAATAGATATAAACAACAAGAAAGTTCATCATTCAAATAAACTCCTTGTTATCTAAAGCGACTTCAACAATTAATTTATTTTTTGACAAATTATTTGAGTATGAAAACTGTTAGGCACGATTTAATAGTTCAGTTAGCTCGGCTAATCATGCAAAGAGGGGTTTCTAACCCGCAGATTTCCATTTACCATATCAGTGTATCTGGTGAGGACAACGGTAATCAGTTGAGATCTTGACCAAATAACCAAACAACAACAGAGTGATAAGCAAGTTACCATTACTATACATTTAGTAGGAGAAACTATGGCATCCTTCAGAATTTATTTAAAAGACACAGCAAGCCACCAAGTAAAAACCCATAAAGGAGCATTAATTTTGCATATCAGCAGCAAGTAGACATACCTCAACTAGGCGAAGTTGCACATTATCATCAGCAAACTGTGCATCCCGCAAATTTTGTCCCCGCAGACCCCGCATAAGTATTGCCAATTGCTCATTTTCTTCCATTTGTGCCCTGACCCTCTTGATCTCCTGTGAAACATCGCCAATCCTCTGCCAGATGATGTGGATAGCAAATTAGCAGATAATTAGCTGTAACTCAGTAATGACGGCTTTAAGTGTGCATCCTACAGCATAATAGCTCTCCAAATAATGATGGAACAGTGGGATCGTCATAAATCATGGTACAGCCAGCTGAATCCACTACAACTGCTATTACACACCATACATGCTAATAGACACAACTCATTGCAGCCAAACCAAATGTTGTTTTTAAATCTGCAATTAACGGGCCAAGCATCTCTCCATCTACAGTTTTCCAAGAAGAAAAGAAAGTGGTCGATGCTTTACTAACCGAAACATCGACATAAAATCAAACCGAATTTGACCCTTTTTTGCCTTGTTTTCTATCAAACTGAAAACAAAGACAAGAAAATGAGAAACATTCCCCTGCAACCAGACAAAAAGATCCATTAGCGTGACGATAGAGAACACTATGACAGAAACAAAAATTATATAAAAAAAAAAGGGTAAGATTACGCCGTAACATAATTTCTTAGTAAAAATACTCGTAAAAAATAATTGCTTAATAAAAATAGCAAATTAACAAGAGTACTACTGCTGAATATATTCGGCCAAAACAAAAGTAGTATAACTACTGTACAATGGTGCTGATGAGGAGTACCGTTGAGACGCCGTTGACGGGCTTGACTTGAGGAGAGCCAGAGGATCCGTTCAGCATTTTAGAGGGCGGTCTGGGATCGGTAGCAACAGCGAGAATCGGTCTCGCTCTTCTTCGGTGACGGAACCGATCCGGCGTCGGTGAGCGAACAGCCTGAACATTGCGGCGGAGGGGCCCTACTCCGCAGCAGACAAGCTGCGATGCCGCCTCCATTGCCAGACGTTACACTCTGCTTTATTCGTCAGGAAGAGGCGTGGCGGGCGCTGTGGGAAATGGGAGAAGAGTAGTGGTGGAGAGTGGGTAAGAAGGAGCGTCTACTACGCCTCGACGATTTCCATTCAGCAAATGGTGCTAGTTTTGTCGTCGTCGTCGTGTGCGCCTCTTCATTGAATTTGTGCGGACTGCAGGCACGGTGGACTGAGGTCATGGAAGACCTGGCCCGTAGAGGAACACGTGGCACGATATGCAGCAATCAAATGAAAGCATAACTTCCTCCTCTTTTTTTTTTTTTGGTAAAGAATGGGTTACAGCAGAAGAGTTCAAACATGAAATACTCCCAGGGAAAACCACACCAAAGCCATCTGTCTCCAATGTATTGAGCAATCCCCGGGGCTGATTCTAAAAACAGCAACCACTCTCTTGCGCAACTTGATCCCGTCCCATCTTTGCCAAGAAATCTGCAGTTTCATTCACTTGCCAAAAATTTTGAGTTATTCGACATCCTGAAATTCTTAAGTAATTTTCATACAATATAAGTGTCAATTCATCTTTGAATTACCCCAAACTAAATCATATAATACCTTGACATCCAATGCTAGGAGACTATTTGTTATTCCTAATGGTTTGCTAAAACCTCCTAACTGGCAACCATTGCTATCTCATATGATTCCTCCTGCTCCTCTGTTGCCTGGGTTGCCCGATGCTCCATCGGCATTTAGCTCTGTCCAACTATTTAGAGGGGGCATCCATCCAATTAGAATTTGTCTCTTTTGGGTATGCCCTGACAATTTAGCAATGGCAAAGAACTCAACTACCTTTTGTATACAAATTTTATGTAGGTCCACCCCAGGTTTAACCCGATTAAGAAAGCTAATTTGCGGAGAGGATTTCTTGTAAACAATGTACATATAACAAGTGGCATTAATGTTTTTTGCTTGCAAGAGGAGTATGCTGGGAATTTAGGTAGGAGTTCCTCTACTTACGACTCCACTTTGTTGATTAAGTAACATGCTTGTCAAGTTCGATCACCGACTCTAGAAGTCCACCAAAAAGATCGGGTTGATGAGGATTTGACACAAAGTTTGATAAATGTAAATGGCCATGATATGGACTTGAAAATAATGATAAAGCTTCTGTGATAGAAAACATTAAAGCAAAAGCAACATTCTCAATTATACGTTTAGCTTGTCCTATTCAAATAATAAACTGAGTTAATAAAGGGGATCAGTACGATGGTATTATCATCGACTTAACAACAAAAAAATTATAAATTTAATTATCGTTGTTGTATTTTCCCGTTCCTCTTTATTCCTTATTTCCACGTACTATTTTAGACTCACAAGTCTACTATGTAACTAAAACTAATAATAAACCGACTTTTGAATTTGCTCTTACTACTGCACTAATATGGTCACCATTGCTTTTGCCAAAATGATATATACGAATTATCGGTATGTTGCTTGAAGTTCATTCACAGGTTATCTCTCTCATCTTTTGATAGGAAGACTTTCTGGTGTTCCTAATATATCATATGATGTCCGTCTGAGCCAATTAATTGTTATTTGCTTGTAACTAATAAGCGGATGTTAGTAATTTGTACTACGAAAGGAATTATGTTATGGTCTGGATGACAAGATGGTCGTTGATCTTACCTTTGAGATTGTGTAATCATCATACTCCACCAGAATCTGGATGACCTCAGTAATCCACTTGCTAACGATATATTTAGGGCTACCTTATTCCATCTTTGTTTAGTCTGATTTAGTTTCTTTTAGTTAATATCCTTTTCATGGGCCACGATCCCATTTGTTTACCCAAAAAACACATATAAAAGTAGGGTTGTTGTTATCTTGAATTTGGTAAATCCAAAATACTCCCCAAGTATTGCTCGAGCTAAAAAAAAAAATGCAATGTTATTTGTCTACTCAAAAGCACCAGGTATTTTGAAAATATCGTGAAAGTGTAACTGTTTATTAAACCGAGAGAGGTAATGATATGATGTAGTTAACTGAGAAGTGAATATTTGTAATTTCTTGGGAGTTACAAGGAGTGACTTATCAAGTACCCCTCTGTACCTTCTAAAGATTTGCTTAGGTTCCTTTATTCATTAGGAATTTGCATGATTTCTCCAAATGTGCATCGGATGAGTTCAGTTTGATCTCGTGCTCAAGGTATTAGATGTTTCTAGCACTCTTAAATGGTTGAGGGGCGGTTACAAGTCAGTTCAGAAATATAGGCATGTTGAACCGTAACGGGCACGAATCGTTACTCTACTAAATCGATCTGAAATCGTAAACGGCTTGGAACTATGAAACAATAACCCTTCGCCCACCAAGTGTTGCAATCTCTTCCAACTCGCTGCAGAATCAACGGCCACAAAATGGCCAAAAATTTGACCGTTGATTGCAATGGCAAATCAACGGCTCACAATAACAAGTCAATCAAATCACTATTCATATTAATGACTTCACCAATCAAATTACTCATCCTATTCACATTAATTCAATCAAATCACTATGTATTACTAAATAATTTGAAGTTTTTTTAAAAAGAGAAAATGCACCGTTCACAAGTTGAATCAGCTCACTTATGTATAATTTTGGACCGGTTTATTCTATAATGAACCGTGAATTATAACTGGTCCGGACTGTTAAGCATAATGAGCCAACCCATAACCATGACAAACAGTTCCAGACCTGTGTTGAATCGGCCGTACAATTATTTTAACAACTCTAGTGCATGGGTTGTTTGCTAGTGTTGTAACACTGCAACAGAAATAGCTGCATAGTCAACAGTAGTCTCTTTGACAGAATTAGGTACGATGACAATATGAGCAAAAAATTTAAAAACATGCCAATTTAGACAACTGTAAACTTTATGACTACGGAGAAAATCCGACAATCATAAAATTACGATGGTGTCGTTTTCCATCCTTAAAAGGGCAATTTGGGCATCTCGCGACGGCTCTAAGCCATCCTCTCTCCGTTTCCCGCCAAAACAAGCCTATCGCATCCTCTCGCCGAAAACTGATTGTTAGTACTCTCCCGCGGACTTCGTACTCTAAACCCTAGAAAGTCGCGGCAATCTGACGGACATGGAAGACATGGACATCCCTCTCGCAGACGAGCTTGAGTGGCTGGAATCTCAGCGCTACCGGGAAGAAGAAGATGACGGCATGGATCCTTTCCCCTTCCCTTTCCCTCCTGATGAAGAAGAAGACGAAGTCAAATTTGAAGGAAAAGCTGCTTCTGAATCTCCACAGTCCGTCGAACCCCATATCAACGGCCACAAGCGCTCCTCGGTGCAGGGAGAGTTGGTTGGCCCATGCACTGAGAAGCGGAGAAGAAGCACCCCTGTACACGAGGACGATGAAGACTGGCTCCGGTATTGTCCTGCAGGGAAGAGCGACGATATATACCATCGAGATCAAACAGCTTCTGAGCCTGAAGAGATTATGGTGTCTCGCTATGTGTCTCGCATTGACGGGGAGTGTCTCCCCGTGACTGCTCCAAATGGGGATAGGGTCTATGCAAAGCTGTGTCGGGCTGATACTCAGTCTCAGGGGAAAAAATTGATCTCAAATTTCCGATCTGGGGGTAATGTTTTTCCTCCAATGTCACTTTATTTGAGACATTCAGTGTATGGTTCTTATCGTTGTTTTTTTAGTGCTAACTGATACTTGCCCTTATTTTTCATTCTACTGAAGTTGAATTATTGGGGACCAAATAAAGCAATTCGGAGCAGTGAAATAATATACTAAAGAAGTTGGCTGGGAGATACTCTTTTAACGTAGGACATCCAACTGGACTTTTCATACTATATCAATTATGTACTTATACCCATATTTAACATTATCCTCGATGATCGAACAAAAAATTGTGATCTTTGATAAGTAGTAAACGTACTCTATTATTAGTTTTTGTTTCTTACTTTTCCCTCTCATGGTTACTTTTAGCATCAACGTTCTGGTTTTCAGGTCTCATTTCCGAATCTGTTGATGTTCTTTTGCAAAGGTGTGAGCAAGAGGCATTTTCCAAGGTATCCTATTACACAGCTCTGAACTTATTCTGGGTGAAACCCAGTCCCTTAAAAAAAAAAAACAAATTCGCTTTTAATCAAATATGTATCATGAGCTTCTCAAAATAATATTTGCAACTGGGCTGACTAAAGTACCTACTGCTTGTCCATTTTGGAAGAAAAGAAAAATGGCTGACATATTGCGCTTTTGTTCAGAGCTATGGTGAGCATAAGTAATCAAATAATCATGATTTGACTTTAATTTGTGGCACTGTTCCCCTGGTATATAAGTGCCTAGTATGAACTTGATCTTCAGTATGTACTTTGGTGTTCTATACTGCCAATGCTCTATCTATGGGGAATACTTAATAAGCTTCAGCTTGTTAATCTAAATGAGTGTAGCATTTGCCTTGTGATCTTTGACCTGCTGAGTAATTAGAGACACTAAAATGGTGATCTGTTACCTAATTATAATACTACCAAGGCCTTTCTGTTGACTGCTGGATAATGTTTTGGTTATATTGCTCAAGTTTTCTTTACAAACATTGGTATTCATATGTGGAATTATGAGTCTTTAATTAGCTTAGGCATATTTATGGAGCATTACAATTTTCAGACAATTATTGGAGGTGGAAGAAAACAAAGCCTTCATTTTGATCAGTTGAATATTGAGTAAACCATTGTTGCAGTGGTTCTTTTCCTGAAATAAGGTCAATATTTTTTAAGGTTTTGTTTGTGTGGTCATTTTGTTAATTGGTAAATAAATAGTACATTTCCTCTTCCCAAGGATATAAAATCACCTGCTAATGAATAGAATGATAGTACTTATATTTACAGTTTTATTGTTGAGTGTCAAACATTATTTTTTACTTGTAAATTTGTTGTGATTTTATTATATGCAAATTTGAAGGCTCTGCATGTGAGTTCAGAAGACCAGGACAACATAAAGCTTCCAGAAACACCAATGCTCTATGAGAAACTCTGGGTTGATAAATATGCTCCAAATTCATTTACTGAGCTGTTGAGTGATGAACAAACTAATCGTGAGGCAAGTGTATTAATTTAATCCCTTTATTTCCTTGGCATCATTTTCATGTTACTCTTATCATAGATAGGTTTCCTTGTGCATTTGCAGGTTCTCTTATGGCTAAAACAATGGGATTCATGTGTTTTTGGATCTGAAATTAGGAGAACCACTGATGATGTTTTATCAGCACTTAGACGTCATTCCTCTGTTAGTCATCATAAAAAATTTGCTAATGCAAGCTATATTTGGAGTAGTTGGAGCAAAGAGGGTTCTGGACATCTTCCCAATTTAGAGACTAAAGATAGCAATTCAAAGTGGAATCAGGAATCATGGAGGAATTCAAGGACTACAGGACCACCTGAACATAAGGTTATACCCTTGAAACAAAATATATGAATATATGTGCTGGTGAATGCTTTTGGACTTTACTGGCCTTAATTATGGCATTATGTGAGATATTGTGAGAATTACTGCTGTCTTGATTTTGTACATAAATTGTTTCCATTAATTTACTTGATGGATGAAGTCATAAGCTCCTTGATGGTTACCTCTTCATAAATAGACATTACTAGAATAATGGAACAAAAGATTGTCTTCTGAATGAATTTCTCTTTAAAATATTGAATGTATAGAGCATGTTTCTCTTTTATGGATCTCTCTAATCATTAGATTTTTCTGAATTATATCTTTTTCAAAAATTGAGTTCAAATAGATATATATGAAGCTACATCAATTTATGATCTAAGATAGGAACATAGATCAAAACACAAGAATTTGAACCATAGTAAAAAAAAAGAAAAGAAAAAGAGAGTAAATTTGGGGTTGAATGTACATGTCTTATAATTTTGCTGCTTTGTTGGTGGTCATGAATAATGATGTATGATGGTTTAATTGTGCAAGAAAGATTGTTTGCATGGAAATGTTCATGAATTTCTCTGTCTGGTGGCAAAAGTGCCTCTATAAATACTTATCATAGAAAAAAAATTACATCTGGCTAGTCCTTTAACCTTCTGAAACTTTAATGTCAATTTTGTTAAAAGAAAATTCTAAAGGAACTCAGTCAGGTTAGAGCTCATGGTACTGCTAGTGCACAACTCTTTAATTGCATTTGAAAATTATAGTTTCTTTCAGCTATAAATGGTACTGACGTGCACTTATGAGTATATCATTGGGTTGTTAGTTGACTGGCTAATAAATTCTCAACTTTTCCAAGTTCTTAAAATTCTGGCTCGACTTTAATTATCCTTTGACCTAGCAGGTCCTTTTGCTTTGTGGTCCTCCAGGACTTGGAAAGACAACTCTTGCTCATGTTGCTGCCAAGCATTGCGGATACCGTGCAGTGGAGGTATTAAAGAATTGTACTTGATTAACTAGATATTTGAAAGGCTTTATATTTTACTATATTTTAACCACTTCTGATTTAAACTTGTGGTTAACTTGGTAATTGCTCGAATTGGTATAGGATTTCATAACTTCGGATCCAAAGCTCGATCAATTAATGAGAACTGCTCAATGAAATTTTATCCAAACTTGGACAAATTTACACCTGTACCTCAAGTATGCCACCTTTATGGGCTGCTCATGTAGTTTTTGTTGTTGGAAGATCTATGTTTCTGAACTAAATAACTCTTCTCTTTTTTTTTTTTACATTTCTTGGCCTTTTTTTTTGGGAATTCTGATGCTGGTGCTGTTGCTTTATGAGCCTTCACATGTCTGTTGCCTCTCTGTAGATCAATGCTAGTGATGATCGGTCATCATCAACCATTGAATCTAAAATACTTGATGTGGTTGAGATGAATTCTCTAATGGCTGACTCTAAGCCCAAGTGTTTGGTATGAATTCCTTTTGAAGGTTTTGTATTTGTTTAATGTAGCTATTGGCCTGTTGACTATAGAATGTTCCATGCAGATAATTGATGAAATTGATGGTGCCCTTGGAGATGGAAAGGGTGCTATAGAAGTTATCATGAAAATGGTATATATCTATCTATTGAATAATTGTTAATCTTGTAGTTCTTGACATGTTGCTATACCAACATTACTCGGATTTCAGTTTATTATATGCGGTTTTGGTTCATTGTCTAAATCCTCACATTGAGTTGACAACGAAAAGTGACATGCTCCTATGTTTCACATGATGGTGGTTTTTCCTTTTCCCTCAATGTTAATCAAAGGAGGTTGTTTCACCATTAACTGTATATTTTGAAGAGATCATCCTCATTCAATGAAATTTGTTCTGTCCATGTACCTTACTCAAGCATTACCTCTCCAGGTCACATTCTATTGCTTTATGAAGCTCAATGTTTAGTCCTAAGAAGACATGAGTGAACTATGAATAAACGGTGAGGATAAACTGAGAGCTCCTAGAAACTAATGAAGTCTAAACTCATCAAAATTTTTGAATCAAATATGACTGGTTTGCACTGTAGGAAGAATAGAATCCACTATAAGCCGTGGCTACTTTGGAGGAACAAGTTCTACACCCATGAAGATTGTTCTATATCCTATTCACACTCCCTTGATGTGTCTTTAATGGCAATACGACTTTATCATCATGTGGCAACATTCTAGCAAAATAACATAGGTTAAATAATGTAAACTACAGCTATCAGTTTAATCATCAATCACAATTCTCTGTAGGAGACAGCTAAAATTGCTCCATTTGTATTTTTGTCAATCTCTGGTTACATTGGACAACTTGGTGAAGGAGAATACCACCGTCAACAAACTCTCACATTTAATAGGACAGTCATTTGATTCATGCTGAAGTTTTCCTCTTCATCTCTCAACTTTATCATCCTTTAATGTGTTCTCATTCTTCTAGTGATGCTACAAGATCTGTGCAGTTCTCAATGACACCCTCCTGAAGTGTCATTCAGGGACATAATATTAGATAATTAATGACTGGGATTATCCTTTGTTCTGGCTGAAAATGCAGAAGCATGTTTGCTCCATGATAATTTTTTCTCCCATGCCTGGCTTCTCTAGATGCATTAAACTACTGAAAGTTAAACTGTCAAACAAGTTTTCTTGTTGGATTTTCATTATTCTTTTTCACATGAGACTATCTATGCACTCGTACATATATTACTTATTTTTCCCTATGTGATCCATTGATGGATTAGAGCACAAGAAAGGCAGTTGCATATGCTGATTCCATGAATAGCATTGATGCTCAAGTAGGGTTTCTCAACATCATAGTCATTTCATGTCATACTCTAAGTAGGTCTCTGCTGAAAGGAAAATTGAGAAGGGAAAGCTAAGTGTTGTGAATGAAGGACAATCAGGAAATAACTCATCCAGGAGAAGGCAAAAGACCTCATCACTCTCAAGACCTGTATGTTCTAATGCTGAGACATGCTTCCTCTATCAAGTATTTGTATGATTACTGTAAACAAGTCCATTATATGCAGGTAATATGCATATGCAATGACCTATATGCACCTGCTTTGAGGCCATTGCGTCAGATTGCCAAGTAAGTAGTGTTGTTGAAATTACAATGGAGTTTGTAATAGTCAAAGCGTGAACGTGGTTAAAATGGTAAATATAATTGAGATACACTCTTTTTAACTTCCCTTCACTGCTAGTTATTACTAACCATTAGCCAACTTCTGGAAATTCCTCATTCTCTTAAGATGCTAATGTCAGAGTACTAGAAAATTCTGAATGTTATTCATTACGAAATCCATAGTAGAGTCCTTGAACTAAGATGTCTTTGTATGTCGGGATAAAGATGTAGAGTAACTCTTTGAGTGGCATGTTGCTGGGTTTTCTTGTGTTTGATTAATTGATGGTTCTAAATACTTTTGCTGCAGGGTTCATATATTTGTGCAGCCATCTGTTGGCCGTGTTGTAAGCAGGTGATGTTGATCACCTACACTTTGTCATGATCATGACAGCCAATATCTTAAGAAAATGCTTTGTGTTTCTTCCAGAAGTATGCTGGAAATTAGTCGAACTATTGGGAAACTTAATGATGGAAGTGCCACTAACAAAAGTTTAGTAATAAATTTAAAAAATATCTTTGCAGATTAATGAGGATACAACGATAAAAATGTCACAAGTTTTATTCTCATCTTCCCTCAATGCATGCTTCATTTAGCTATGTCCAAGATTTAAAGATAAATGCCAATCACCATTACCTTTCTGCTTCATGGAACCTAAGATCTCTTTACCACTAAATTCCTCCCTAACAAAGTGCAAGAGCTTTTGAGTTTTTTCCTTTACTTTTGCTTTTCTCATAAAATAGAATGTTGCATGAGTTACTGGTTAATAATATTGCAAACTCATGACAGCACACAATGCTTTTCACTCACAGATATGTTTATTTGCACGTGTTTCCTCCTTTGACCATCTTGAAAAATTTCCCTTTTATTACTAAAACACTGATAAGATAGTCTTTTTGTTTGTTTTGGCACAGTTTTTAAATTCTCATTCCAATTTTGAGGTATGTCTTTATATAATTTCTGGTTTTTTAAGAGCTCAATCCTGCTGGTTTGTTGTAGCATTTATGTGGTCCCTCTCATACTGTCTTTTATATGTTGTTTTGGGGATGAAGTGCCTTTGTGATCTCTTCTAATCTTGATTAAAAGTTCTAATATATCTAAATCTCTGTACTTTTGTTTCAAGTTTAGAGCAAATTACATCTCTATGAACAAGCAAAAACTCAATGGCAGTAAATGATCCTATTCAACATTATATTAGAGATGTTTTAAACCTTTAAGTTGGAATAAAAAGTCTGCAAAATGGTCATTTCTTGGCAAGCTTGGTGTTCTAAGTTTATTGTAGGAATATAATTTATTACATGTAGTATACTGTGCTTTTTGGGACTGAAAAAATCGTGAGTTGTGTTCATCCAAAAATTTGGAAAACTTCAAAATGGTCCTATTGTGATTATGTATGAATATTCTTGCAGGCTTAAATATATATGTAACAAGGAAGGAATGAGTCCAAGCTCAATAGCACTTACAGCTCTTGCAGAGTGTACAGGTGAGACTATCTCTTGCTTTGAATTGCTATAGCTGAGCATGAAATCTCCAGATAGTATTATTTCTGTTAGATAAATTTGCCCGTATTGTATTTTTGCTGTCACTTACAATTAGTGTTTGGCAAATAACCAGTTCAAGGAGTGCCAGGGAGTATTATATTTAAATAATAAGGAAATTCTAGTCCCTGAAAAAGGCATGTAGATAAAGAGATATATAGAAATAAAAGTACATTATTTTTTAAAAAATAAATATAGTCACTTCAAATGTAGTATTTTAGTTACAAGAGTGCACATAAAAACTATCCAATCAAAAACATTTTGTTGGCAAAGTAGGTAGCGGAGAAAACTTTTGAGAGAAAAGATATCATCCTACTTTCTTTGGCCTCTTATACATGTTCCTGTAGAACATAATCCTAACTATAAGAGTTTCCTAACATTACCCCTTGGTGGTGGAAACCAACAACCCATCAAAGACTTTCTGAGCTGATCAGCAAGATGATTCTCATATGCAAAATGAATGGTCTTTATTGTATTCTCCATAATCATCTCATGACTGAAATGACAATCAAATTCTATGTGCTTTGTTCTCTTGTTGAAATCCAATGAAATATTGGATTAGATGTGATATAGATTGCTACCTTTTCTTCTCGTATCAACTCAACTAAGGTAGGCTAAAGTTGTTCAATGTTGGGCTACTTCAACACACTCTTCAGTCATATAAACTCATAAATAGTATGGGTCATTGTGCTAACTGCTTCTTACTTCTCTGGACAACCATATTACCCAAAAAAAAAAAAGCGATATCCTTTAGTTGACCTCCTATTCAAAGGAGATATGCTAGGCCTTTAGCAGGAGCAATCTTAAGATACTGTAGAATACACACGAGAACTTCTCAATGGCTTGTCTGTGATGAATCCAAAATCTCTATTTACAGCCAACAAGAGATTTCCATTTAGGAAGTTCTTCCATAACTGCCCTAACAAGAGATTTCAATGCAAGAAGTTCTACCAAAATTACCAAGTATAATTTTGCTTTAAAGCAAATATTTCCTAGTTCGTAGTTGCTCTCTGCCCAACATGAGACATGACGCCAGAAAGATTTTCTGGAGAGGAGATGGATAATAACAAGATAACAAATGAAAAATATGAGGGGGACAGACAGTCATATGACGCAAAGTTGGATATCTGATGCAAGGTAGAAGTGTATTTTACCTTTTCTAGCAGCAACAGGAAGATCTAAATCACTTGAAAGTGGATTTGGAGCGGGTGCAGTGATTGGTACAGCCTTTGGATCTACAGGTGTTGGTGCAACAAAACAAGGATATTGACTGTAAACTTGCAAAGTAGTTGGAATATGTGTAGAAACAACAGATTGAGGTGAAGTTTCCATGATAGGATATTGATCAGGAAGAGGCAAAGGGAAAAGCTCATCTAACTCAAGAAAGTTATAAGATTAGGTGTATTATGGGGTGGATTCAATTCAAGTAACATCAACACAAGCAAAAAACCACTCAAATCAGGAATATAACACCTATACCCTTTTGAGTGCGAGAATATCCGAAGAAAATACATGGGCACGTGGATTTAAGTAAACCATATGTGGATGAAGTTGATGGACAAATCAAATGAATTCAAATTTATGAGAGGGCAACTGAAAGAGATATTCCTGATGACAAAGAAATGAATTGTTGTATTTACCATCTAACATGTAGGAAGACATCCTATTTATGAGATAGCAATCCTTGAAGATGGCATTTGTGCAGAAGTTTTTGGTTCATTTGGAGCAACGAATAACAAGTAATTTCAATGAGGTGGCTGTTCTTTGCATTGACCACTCCATTTTGTTGTGTGAGTGTGAGGACAGGAAGACTGGTGAGATAATGCCAAAATCTACCATGAAAGTATTAAACGACACAAAAAGCATTCTTATGCATTATCATTGCAAAGAATTTGATCAAGCACATTGAATTGAGTTTTAACTTTGGTAGAAAAGGCATGAAATATAGAAAGTGACTCAAAGTGACTTTTAATTGGATAAAACTATGAGACTTTGAGCAATCATCAATATAAGCAACAATATATCGAAAACCTAATTTTAAGGCATTATGACTCAGCGCCAAGTATCAAAATGTACTAACATAAATGTAGCTGGCGCTTGACCATTGACACTAGTAGGAAATTGAGTACAGTGACACTTTACTAATTGACATGATTCACATTTAGAAGGTGAAAAATTACTCAGGGTAGGTACTAATTCTTTAACTTCTCTAGGGACGGACGGCCATAATGTTTGAATTTGCAAAGATGAGGCTGATATGGAATTGATAGTTGGAAAAGCAAATTCCTAAAATAAAAGATTCATGCCCTTTGCTAGTTATCTTTCTCTTGAAATCCTCGATAACAACGGAACCAGGATATAATATGGTGAATTGACTCAAATGTTTGGTGAATTTACTGAAAGACAAAAGATCAGTTTAGGAATATATAAGACTGAAGAAAACAAAAAAGATGAATTATGTTGGATACTTATGATCCCACCGATAGTGGTAGTAGATCCATTTGTTAATGTAATACTATCAAGTGACTTAGAATAAGAGAGATTTGAAAAAGCAAAGAAGATTGGGTGAATTTGGAGTTCGTGAAACAACTGAAGGAGTGAGGAGGCTTGGAAATCCTTATCCCTTTTTTATGAGGGTTTGCTTGGGAAATGGCTATGGAGTTTTAACTTGAAACAAGATGGAGGAGGATAATGGTGGATTAGTTTGAGCTTCAAACTACAAATACAGGATGGATAATCTTACAAGGTAGGGGTCTCATTGGCATGGGTTTGCAGAGAGGGATTATCAAAGAATGACAGATTTATGGTGAACAAGGTGATCATTTAGGGTGGAGGAGGATAGACTATTCTGGCATGATGCTTGCGTGAATGAGGCTCCATGCTTGTTGTTTTCAAAGATTTCTAAGATAGCCAAAGATAAAAATGCATTTATTAGGGAATCATGAAGGAATGAGTGGTGGATATGGGGTGATCCAATTTAGTTAATAGCCCCATGTATGAGAGTTGGAATCATTTCTGAACTTTTACGACGTTAGACCTGTGCTCTCACTTTTGATAATTTGATGAGATGGTGCAAGATTATAATTAGTCAATCAATGTTTCTTGTGCAAAGAAGGGGATGACATGGTTAATTACTTGATATTTCATTGCTAGTGGACGTGGAAACTTTAGGTTGTGGCTTATGAGAGTGGAAATTGAGTGGGTGATGGTGGCAAGGATGGTAGATAAGGAGTTGAGGGCATGGCTCGAAATTTGTAATTCAGGACAAAAGGAAGCTAATTAGAATGATACATCTTTCCATTTTCTGGACTATTTGGGGAAAAGGGAACATAAGGGTTTTGAAGGATTTGAATCATAGGACATTAGCCTTATAGAAAGATGGAAAAAGGGATGTCTATTTCTCGTATAGATGGGAAGATAATGGGGGATCATATTTGCATGAGCGTGATAAGTTTTATGTCATGTTCATGATTTTTTGACATGACCACAAGCATCTTCTAGGTGTGATCAATAAATTTCTCAATTTATCATTAGAAAGTGGACTTGAAAACTGAAGAAATGTATCTAACATATGATCTATGGTGCCAAGTGCAATAACCCAGTGCATGTGGAGCAATGGGAAGAGTTTCTTTTTATGCTGCCTGTTATTGAAAGAATCTTGAGTACTCTTTTACATGTAGTGTCACCATCTTAGGCTTCTCAGCCTTTGGCTTTGAATGATTGGACAGCTCCATTCTCTTGATATCAGCAACATCAGCAACTTGAGGTGGCCTACCAATTAAGTCCCAACTCCATTCATGGGTATGAGAACCAAGCGCATAAAGTTACTTGCGAGTTGGTCCTCTACTGCCAAGATTACCTCTTCTATGAAAAGTTCTCCTGCCTATATTGCTCTCAAAAAATTCTATTTGTTCTGATTTCTCATTGGCATGCAAAATGTTGCTTGAAGAGTTACTGGAGGAAGTACTAAGTACTCGAATATGGTTAACTGAAGGAAGAGCTGCTTCCCTCAAGATTTGAACTCTCACCAGCTCTAGTTCTGGGTTCAAGCTTGCCAAAAACTATAGCCATTTGCTCTCTTTTGAATGACAGTTGACTCTTTCCCTAGTGCTTTAACTGAGCAAAATAGTTAGTTGCCGATTGTTTTGCTTATTCTAATTTGAAAGATGCATAGATATTTCATAAATGCATGTGAGATTACTAGAATATAACAATCCAACAAAATCCTATATCTCCTTATAAGTCTCCAAATTACTAAACTTATTGACAATCTCTAGTACCATGGATTTACACAACAAAGGAACAAGTTGAGCAGCTTCACAACTACACTTTGATTGTTACATGTTTCAGTTAGATGATCCTCCTTTGTGAACCATGAAAGAAATGTTTGATGGCCCTTGACCGTCATAAATAATTACTATCATTCAAGTTATAACTCGTTGAGGATTGGGAGACATAAGTATTATTGACATCACTTTATGTCTCATATTTCTGGACATGACGATCCTCAAATGAATACTTCATAAACTATCACTAGGCCCGGACATTTCACTGATTCTACACTAGAAGGCAGCAAATGGAGGGAGACCACCACGCAAACACTAGGGAAACTAGGATTTAGTCATAGACCAACTTATCAATAGCAGGTCTGTACAATGTCCATTCAATGTCTGTACAATGTCTATTCAATGTCTGCACATTGTCCATGCAATGTCCGAAGGGAGTTACAGACATATTTCTTTGTTACAACCCCTATCAATTCTCTGCTCCAAACTCTAATCCTCTTGAACCAAGCTATGATACCAGGTCAAAAGAGAAGAGAATAGATTGCTTTTGGGAGGAAAAATGTCATCCTACATTTGGCCATCCTTTTTGTTCAACTTATTAGAGTCTATATAGTGAAAAGACCATAGTATCCTTGGAACATGTTCTTGACTATAAGAGTTCCAGAACTAATTGAACTTGAAAATTTAGAAATGATGGTGATCATATTTTTTACAGGAGATTAGTAATTGTGCACTCTTAAGGATCAGGGATTCTGCTCTTTTCTATTTGAACCCTTATTTTAATCTTAAATGAAATCTCCAAAGAGCAGGACCAACTCGCTTATTCAGATTCTGCTGCTTGGATGTAGGTGGGTCACTGTTGCCAAACAATACAAGCAAATGATTTTAAACTCTGGACTGAGTGAATGCACTAAAAAATTTCTGTTGAACACTATCAATTGCATTTCAACAATATCTTTTTATTTTTTTATTATTTATTTTATAACAAGGAGGTTATTCTCCCCAGCCTCATGAATACCCAATAAATCCATGGATCCAGGTAAGTTTATATGCAAGCACATGTGTGGGTGGCCTCATTAAAGGCTATGCGCTCAAGGGAAGAATTGAACCCACAATCTCATTGATTACTCATGAGTTGTACACATTTCAACAATATCTTTGATGAAAATTTTTATTAGTTATTGTCATCGTACCTTATATATGTCAAGGTAGTTAATTATATTCTCAACTCTTAAATTCATCTTTTATTTTTGCAGAATGTGACATGCGTTCTTGTTTGAATACTCTTCAGTTTCTCAACAAGAAGAAGGAAACCCTTAATGTGGTAAGACTTCAAATCATATGCTCCTTGCATTGGAGTACTAATACATAAATATAATAAAAGATTAATTCAACTCCCTTCAAGAACAAGCTTTGAACTACTATGAGTTATTATATGTAAAAGCATAATTTTCTTACTTTACATCGGTGTACCTTTCATTAGTACACAAGCTAGATCAAGCCTTGGCTTAATTGTTGGCCTTGATCAATCATACTTGCTAATTAAAATTGTAAAGGCGTGAATCCCTGTTATGTTGTGTAATTCACTAACTGGTTTCTAGTTTAGAAAATGGTACGACCTTAAGCAATCATTTGTTCATTGAAGAGAATTACATCACATGGAAAGCAATTGACTATCGACCAAGATATACTTATGAACATCTATACAACTTTCAACTCTATTACACAACTTTATTATCCTGTTTTACTGGATTCCACACCACAAACTAGTTGCTTTCAGGAGACTCTTAAGATGTCTCTGCAAAAAATTCACAAAAACTCTGCATTTGTCCTTGGACTTTACTGTTTTACTTGGAAAAGGGACTTCAACACCCTTCTTGGTGGTAAATATGAACATGATCCCAAAATTTTCAAATGTTAATAGTAAGAGTAATCCCATATCCTTGTAAGCTGATGCTCTTGAGCTCAAAGCCCAGTAGGTCGATAATTCATAAGCATATGCAATAATTTATAATCAAATAATGAAGACGGTATGGATCATACATTACACTCATCATTAGATAGCAATATCTATCCAATGGTCAACATGAACACAGTGAAAGTAGTACTATAATGGGATTACCAACTTGCCAGCTAGCAAATCATCCTTCTGGGAATCCTAAATTCCACTTATGCTGAACAGTCATTAGGTAAATGGTATTCTATTCAATAATCACTGCTAAGGCATAGAATTTTATGATTCTATCAACTTAACTTATATTAACATGGATTGTGATATATCAACATCAAATAAAAATTCAAACACTTGATGGAACCAAGTAACTTATTCTCAGTTCCTGTACTAGATGTTAGCTAAAAGGAACTCAACTGTCAATTAACAACTATTAGTAAATATTCAGAAAAGTCAAGCGTAACAACTGCCACAGAAACCAAAAGTAGCCATCAGAATGTAAGCCAATACTAGTATAACTTAGTTGTGTGAAAAACAACTATTTTAGAAAATCCCAACCGAATCAATTGCTATAGAATCATTAGCCAAAGCACAAGCCCAGGGATCTCAATCCCAGTAGTGCCTTAGGTATTCAGCAACCATATAAATTCTTACTTATTCTGACATGAAAAGAATTTTCTTTCTAATAGAATTAGGAATCATCCTAGCCTACATGAACTTAGTGGGTATCTATGCTTAAACCACATTGAACCAACTTACCTTTTGCCAAATCTCGAGTTTCCTTTGTTTCTGTAATTGCTGCTGTGTCCATAGCTTTGCCTTTGGAATGAAAGGCACAAGCACTAAGGTGAAGCCTGCAACAGTTTAAAGGGATGGGAAATCTACTAGAACTTTTTCATGAAAGCATCCATGTGTTTAAAAATTGCTAACTGTACAGACTGGTGCTCAAGGAAACAACTTATTTAGATTTCATATCATTTTATGTTTTCCTTGGACAATAACATGATAAACAAGTGGTCCCATCTATATTCAAATAACATATCAGAAAAATCATACCTCAAAATAGTCAAATTTTAAATTTCCAGACATAATAAAATTTGAAAAAATTTGCAGCCTTTATGTGCATTGGCCTGATCACACTGGGAAAAAGTTTCGCATACTGAAATCTCATATATGTAGCCTTATGCAGACTGACAGATTGGATTATTTCCTGTGCTCTATGGGTTGTTAGCTGAACTCTACCAAAAGCATAACTAAATAAAATTGCACATAAAAAACATACCACCAATAAATGCAATCTTACATGCAGACTCCCGTAGTGATTTCAAGTCTTCCACCAGATGATTCTGTAGCTTAATGAGAGTCCTTAAACACAATAGAATTACATGCTTTTCAGAAATTCCTTCTAATTTTTGAGAGTGCAGACTTTATTTTGTTAAGTGGGTTTACAAGTTCCATCTAATTCTTGGATAGTTCCTAAAATATTTCATGTTATATATCTCTCTTCCTTTCCCCCAATGGTTTCTTACTCCTGAGTCTTTGGAAGATCATTTTCCTCGAAAGTGTCACATTGCAGCATCATTGTAAATAGTGTTTATTGGTTGTCTCCATGGTGTTTTTCTTAAAAATAATTTGGGTATACAAGACTCACTTCTATTGTATAGATCACCTGAACCAGTAATATAGTAACATCCCCTTCCAACATATGGTTACTATGCTGCCTTGTCAATTCATTACAGATTTATTGTCTTTCAGGTTGATATCAGTTCTCAAGTTGTTGGTTGGAAAGACATGTCAAAAAGTATCTTTGATATCTGGAAAGAGGTGTGGTGCAAGAGCTAAATTGTTTTTAGTGCACTAACTTGTTGCAACCACTGACAGCAAGAGATCTGTCTTCTCTCAGATTTTCCAAAAGAGAAAATTCAAGCATGAGAAAAAATCCAATCATGATCATAGTAGTATTTCGAGGGAGTTCGATTTTCTTTACTCTCTCATGTCTAGTCGGTAAGCTTTGTTTCTATGCTAATTGGTATATCTTGTCCTCTACTCACTTGGATTGTCTCTGAACTTGATTCATATGCTGCATTGCAGTGGTGACTATGATTTAATAATGGATGGCGTTTACGAGAATATGTTGCATCAACAATATCATGATCCCTCCATGAAAAAGACAGTACGAACTATCCAACTTTATTATGACCCATTGGCTAATAGTACATGTCATTGATTCTTTTTTTTCTCCCTTTTATAATGTTATGGTAATGGTTTGTTAACCCATTCTTTTCTGTAGGTTTCATGTCTTAATAGTGTCAGTGAATCTGATCTTATTCACCAATATATGATGCGCTCACTGCATATGCATCTTCAAGGTGAGACTTGCACTGTCTTTTTATATGGATATTTAGTGATGTTTTGGATGTTAATACCTAATCCAGTATGCTAATTATTAATCCATTGTTAAATATTTTTGTTTTAATTTTGTGAAGTTTATCAGCCTCCTATTGCGATTACTGTGCACCGTCTTATTGCCCAAGTTCTGAAACCGAAGATTGAGTGGCCGAAGTCTTTGCAAAGGTAGACCTTGAGATTTATATCTCTAGCATTGTTAAGCTCAGGTATTTCCTTATTGAAGTTCAAACATGCAGAGTTGTTTTGGCTGAATTAATCACGCAGATTTCAAACAACATTGATGGAGAAAGAAGACATATTACGCACTTGGAAACATAAAATTACACCTTCTATATCAAGGCATCTATCAATCAAGTCCTTTGTTGAAGATCTTATATCCCCATTAATGCATGTCCTATCTCCACCAAATTTGCGGCCAGTAAGTCTTGCAATTTCATTAAGAGTTCATTTGTGAGTATAGTGGAAGTTTTGTTCACTATCTTCTGAGTAGAATTAGGGTTGGATGAAATATTTCAAAACCATGGTTTTGATAAATTTTCACAGTTGCAGATGTATTTTCTATAGTAGGTGCTTATGAAATCTGTTTTGATTCTCTATCTAAGCATCTATTTTAGTTTCTGTGGTTTTGAATTGGTGTCCCAAACACCCTAATTTTTTGTGAGATCAACATTTATTTTTTCGGCATTTATGTATCGGTATTTTTCCATTGGCAATGGCACTTTAAACCAAGCCTCAATCATTGTCCAACTATCCATTTCACTGCTTTGTAATCATATCTTGTACTTTTAAATTTAAATATATGATGGTTGTAAGCTACTCTGCTTTTATTTTTTACCATTTGGCAGTATACATTCATTTTCATGATTAAATTTGGGCAAGTTTTGTTTGCAATACATTTCTTGTACATTGTTATCAGTATCTTAGTTCATATTTTGTTGTTTGTTTGATATGCATATGTTTAGAGTCACAAAAAGGTGTTGTCATCCATTTTTGGCTTCAACTTGTACTACCAAAAGGATGGAGATGTGACATATGTGTTTCATTGAAACAAGAATGATTTTTAAAGATGGAAGTGGTCATATGGGACAATAAAAATGAACCAAAAGTGGGAACAAAACCCAAGAATTGTGGAAAGCAGCCCTTTACAGCCTCCAAAAATTTCTAAAGGGCTGATATGTTAGAGTATAGAGTGTGATACTTGTGTTATTTGTGAATAATCTTTTTCCTGGCATGGGAACTACCATAATGTAAAAAAGAAAGACTATTTGATCGGGCAACATTCTAAAGGTTTGTAATTTGGAGGATAAGTAAAGGACATTTGGTGCATGCATTGAATGCTTGGTATGATAGCATCATTTTTGGGTGTCTAAGTGATGAAGTTTGTTCAAAATATTTTCCGGGAAAAAGCATGGACTAGTTAGTAGAGTTTTAAGAATTGGCCCATCTATAATATATTAGTCAGCAGTTTGAAGTTCTTGATTATCTTCTATTTCCTACTTAGTGACTAGAAAGGCTATGGGAGGATGTTTTGTCCTCTTTACTCCTTGGAGAAATAACTAGCTTTTAGATTTGAGTAGGCTCAAGTCTTTTCTTTCTCTTATATCTGATGTCCTGACTGTACTATCTTCATCCGTTAATAATAATGCTATGTGCTAGTTGATCCCAATTGGGGGAGGTGATGATGATTTCCTTCTAGCGCAGGCACTAGGTTGTATAGTGGGTATCCTTCCTACCTCATATCTAGAGCTACCATTTGATGCTTGCACATAATGGGATGGAGCTTTAGGCCCCCATCATTGAAAGATTTGAGAAGAAGTTAGCGGAGTGGAATAGAGGGTATCTATTTATGGGTGGTAGACTAACCCTTATTATAGCAACTTTATCAAACCTTCCGGTGTATTACATGTCACTTTACCACAAGCCCAAAGCAGTTGTGAGGGGACCTGAGACTATTCTAGCAAGCTTCTTGTGGGGAGACAGGAAAGGTGAAAGGAGATACCATATTGTAAAGTGGGAGACGATGAAGTAGCCAGGTAAGTGAGGAGGTTTGGGGATCAGATTTGTTCAAGAAAAGGCAAACATGTAGTCATTTTTACTGATAAGCAAGAAAATACCAATACTAATACCCCAAATACTAATAATCCTGATCAAGCAGACAAAGTGGCTTTGATATGAATGCCTTCCCAACCATTGCAAACACTGAGCAAGAATGGTAAGAGAGTCACAAACAATGTCGTTGCATGGGGATGCGATTCACCAAGCTGGGGCTAACAAGGCAGTCCGGTAAATCTTTACTTCACTTTAATGAAGTTTTACTTGGAAAATAGTTGTGAAGATTCAACACCGAACAAGAGCAGCTTTGGAGAGTTTTTGTAGTAATAAGATATGAGTTTAAGGGTGTAGGGTGGATAATGTGCCAAAATAGGGAACCTTTAGGAAACGTGTGGTGGAGGATGGTTCAAGGTTGGTAGAATTTATTGGGGAACATGATTACCATCTTGGGTGATAGAGGCCAAATTCACTTTTGGCATGGCATTAAGTGTGCTGAGAAGAGTTAATGTTGCAAAAGATAAGCATGCACTAGGAAGAGAGCTATGAAAAGAGGGGTGTGGGAGATTCATTTTAATTAACAGGCTCAGGATTGGGAGCTTGAGTCATTTGCTAATTTTTATGGCTTAATTTATGAATGTAAATCATATGGACAAAGAGATTGATTAAGTTGGAAGGGGAGTAGATCGAGACTTTTCATAGTTAAGTCATATTATGAGCAACTTCTACCAGCAAATGGAGTTGGGGACTTCCCTTGGAGACAGGTTTGGCTGGTCAAAGTCCCATAACGGCATTTTTTCCCTGGGAGGCAGGATAGTGTTTTGACCAATGATAACTTGAGACAACAAGAAATGCTTGTGATTGACTGATCCTTCCTAATCAGTTAATCATTTGCTTCTCCATTATAAAGTGGGGTTTGGCTAATATTACATTGGGTTGCATCAAGAACAGTTGATTGAGAGCTTAGAGCATGGTTTGGGATTTGCTGTGACAAACAGGAAAAGAAATTCATTAGGTTGATACCACTCTATCTTTTGGCATGTGTGGAAGGCGAGGAATAGGTGGGCGTTTGAGGGTTAGAAACAAATGATTTTAAGTTTGCGGAGAGGTGGAATGGGATGTACACTTTTGGTATAGTCAAATGTATAGGGATTCTCATTATTAAGTATTCATGAGTGATTTATGAGCTAAAACCTCTTTGTATATTGCCCTCTTATTCCTCTCCTTCCACACATGCTAAAAGATGAAGTGGTACTAACGTGACTGTATTTCTTTGTTTTTGTTTTTTTTTGGATAACAAGGAGTTTATTCTCCCCAGTCCCATGAACACCCCACAAGCCATGGATCCAGGGAAGTTCATGTGCAAGAATATGTGTTGGTAGCCTCACCAAGGGCTATGTGCTCGAAGGGAGAATCAAATTCACAACCTTGTGGATTACTTACGAGTTGCATACACGTTCTAACTACTTGAGCTAACCCTTGAGGATTGTGCTCACTGTATTTCTCATATTTCTGTTTAATAATATAATATATTGTTGCTGGTTTTGATTTCCTTTATATAATTTCTTCAACATTGTTATATCTCACATACATTTGGCTCCAATGTTTCTTGATTTACTGATATTGACTTCTGTCTTCTCTCAGGTGGCAATGCACTTACTGTCTGAAAGTGAGAAGAATGATCTAACTTGGTTGGTTAGCAGGATGGTCTCTTATTGTATATCGTATAGAGGCTCAAGCTCTGAACTGCAGCCAAGAAACTTGAAACTAGAAGCAACTATAGATGCCAATGCACTTATTTTTGACCCACCTATAGGTGATTATGTCAGCTTCAAGGTATTTGTGCATCATTAACTTATGTTGGTATATCATTGACAGTCATTTTCAATTCTTACTTGGAGGATTCTTTTGTGCTAAATAGGACCATGTCCCCAGCCATCATGTGCTTGCCATGGCGATGAAGCAAGTGTTGTTCCATGAGGTGGGTGCCCACTTTTGACTAAGTTTAGTTTTTTATGCTCTTTCCGTATAGACCATTTCCCAAAATACTTTTTTCTTCTGCTCAACATAGCAAATATTTTATTGCTTGAGGATTTTATCAGGACTGCCCTCTTCCATTCTTTACCCAAGGCACTAGGCTGTGTGCTCTATGAAGTCCAGTTAAAACTTATTATGTGATCCCTATAAGTTTCTTCAGTACTAGGTCTACTTAGGATCACTAATATTGCACGAGTCATGCTTTTATAATAGTTTTGTTTAGATAACAAGAAACATAAAATTTTTAATGTATTTGTCCCTCCCAACTAGTTCACATTTGGTCGCTTCAACTGGTGGGATTGCAGGTTTGGATGAAATGTGCAATCTGAGACTCTTCTATTTCAAGCATAATCCATTTTAGAAAAAAATGGCAATGACTTCAGTGTCTTTTGTTTTTGGAAAAGATGGCAGTAACACTTTGTCTTCTGTTTTCACCACTTGATGGTTGGTTTGAGGAAATGTCTTGCTGGAATTCCTTCATTTCTGCAATTGCATATTGACTATAGGATCATGTAATTAGCATATTTAATTGCATAATATGGATGGGATGAGCTGGTCGTGAACTTCATAATTTGAATGTCGATTTCAATATCATTTTATCTTTAGTTTAGTATTAATACTTAGAGCAATGTAGTTTGGTTTAGTAATACAAGAATAAGACCCAGCCAAAAAAGAAAAAGTAATACAAGAATAAGTTATTTTTACTAAAAATGTATATAACTATTGCTGTGGCTTCATGCTTTTGCCGGCTTTTCAATCTTAGGCTAGCCTACCATGTTTTCTGGATGTGAATATGCATGCAAGAATTTAGACTTGGCATTTTTATGATTATTAGTCCCAAATAGTATTATCAAACCTAGAGTGGATTGATTTACTTAATTCTTACCAGGTGGAAAAGCAAAAGATTTTGCATGGGAGTGCCGAGAGATCGGCAAAGTGGGCTGATATCTCCAAAATGGAGAACAAAGGTATTGCAGGGACTGAGGCTGCTGGATCAAAATCTTCAACACATAGTGTGGAAAACTTTTCCATGACCAATATGGAAAATAGAGAAAATAATGGGTCTTTTACTGCAAGTGATGCTAGTAACTGCACTATTGCTTCTTCTGGAGCAACACCTGGCAATGCAAACGGCACTAAGGATGCAAAAAGGCCATCTAATGGGTCTAATTACTTTGATAGGTGCTATTCATCATCCCTTTTGCTTTCACAACTAACTGATGATGATCGCATATTTTCCTTTTGTTTTTACCAGCCCATCCTGAATTTCTGGATGGGTTTCTTTTGTTACCTACTCTATGGTGTGTCTAGAAAGTTCTTTGTTACCTAACCTTCTTATTAAAAACTGAACCTTGTTAAATCATGAAATTGTCTTATTATTTATTACATGTTACTTGCTATCCTTGTCTTCATGCTGTGTTACTTACCCTATTGTACTTCATTTACCAGTTCTTGTAGTGCAGCCTCATGTCATAAGATGTTTGAAAACTTCCTACTTTGCCAATCTTAAGTCATCTTTTATATTCAAGAAGATTAAGTATGCTTTCTGGAAAATATAAACATCCATTAACCTTGTGGCTCTCCAGGTGTTCTCGTGTAGAGACCATATCAATTCCCACACGTAACATGCTGCTTTGTCATTGCAATCAATAGTCTGTCTGGTTCAGTGCTCCTGGTTTGAAGATCCTCATGAAACTTGTCTTGATAATGATAGTGCATTGTGGCAATAACTGCTTCACATGTAATGGTTCCAAGGATTCTTAACAATGTCATTTTTTATACTAGATCTGACAATATCTGTTTGCATGAGAAAGGTTATCATCTATTGTTATAATCCAGCGATGCTGTTCTGCTTTTGCAAGTAATTATTTCGTGTGGTTACCGTCATTTACCCTCTTGAAACAGGTTCAGGAAGTTGAATAGTACATGTTCCCAGAAGACTGAAAATGCTGCTATAAAAGCCGTAAAATCGGAGAGAGCTTCGCATCCGGTGCTTTTTAAGTTTAACGAGGTAAGATTGTTGATTTTAACATTGATGTGAATTGATGTTAAGAATACATATTTGGAAATGGGTAGAAAAGACTGCCATAGTTAAGTTGGTTGAGTTCCTAGACATGACCCATTTGTTTTTTCCAACTCCAGCTGAAATTTAAAATGGTGCCATTTTAGGTATTTAAGAGTTTCTATGGACTCACAAAGCTCCTGCATAAGAGTCTAGGGCTGCAAAGACTACACCTAATGCTAGATGTGTAGCTCAAGAGTGGAAATATTTGCCATCTCATGATTAGTTATTAAAGGCAGGTTCCTCGGGGCACATGGCATATGATAACGAGTGGGAAAGACCCCATTTTGCCTCGAGTGTTGATATTCATATTTTAGGTTAAGAATTATGCATTGAAAAATTAGTGAGAAAATGCTGGCAGATTTTCAATTAGTTGTTGAATGTGTCCAGCATGTTAATAAATCAACTAGAACCAACAGAGATTGCTCAAGTGTGTACAATTCTGTTCAACTGGTGAATATACAATTTTGACTTTGTGAAAGATTGGGGAACACAGAAAAATCAAGAAACAAACTGGTCTGGTGCCCTAGGTTTTAAAGGATGAAGATGTCAGCTGGTCCAGACAATGCAACCTGGGGCATGGAACTATGTTGTTTAGATTGATGATATAGATGGGAAATTCAAACCAACTGCTGGTTCTTATATATATATATATATATATTGATTATACTTTTCAAGATCTGGTTGAAGTCCATGATTCATTAGTTGAACTGGAATCCATAACTCAAGTGGTTTGATATGTAGCCAGAATAATGATAGCAGCCAATCTAATTGAGTAACTAGTAAAATGCTGCAGCATTGGGGACCTTAACTAATTGATGATATGATGTTATCACTGGACGTATAATTGTTTGAAGATGCATTGTCTCTTTTTTTGCATTAGCTTACTATTGATCATTGCTGCATCACTCATTATATACCTCCACAGCCCCTTTTCTTGGCTAAATTGTCTTTACAAACTGTAAGTATTGTTTAATGTCAACTTAAATGACTCCTGGGCCAAAGGCATCTATTAATGTTGACCGTGTGTGAGAATAACATGTGCATTTTATTTCTGCAATGAGCCGGTCAATTGGCACTGCTCCATCATCCATTTTTCTGTAACATGAAAGAACATGGAGTTCTATACATTAATATTGTGCCCTGACTTCTGGAGTTAACAATATTGTTGTATGAACTAATTCTTTATTTATTGTTCATCTAAATGAGTTGCTGTCTTCTTTCCCGAAGGGTTTCACTAATGCCATCAAGAGGCCAGTGCGGATACGTGATTTTCTTCGATGAGGAGCCAAATGGAGTCATTCGACTGGTTGAAACCTAGAAACTTCCATCTTGCAATACAATTCTTTTGATTATGATCTAACCTCCCTCAAGCTGTATAAAAATGACATGTTTACATCAGTTTCGACCTTCATTTTGCATTTTGTTTTGTGATATGCTGTTTATTTACCATTGCAATGGACTAACACTTTTATCATTCATTGAATAAGGGATCAATGATCTAGTATGGCTAATATACTCAGTTGGGTGATTTATAGCATAGGGTAATTAATTTCGTAATTACTAATAAGGATTTACTAATGTAAGAGTATCTTTTTTTGTTTATTATGGAATGAGTTTACTAAATTAATTTGCACGAGAAAAATCTAATGGGTGCTTATATGAATGTTTTGGCCAATTTCTCATGTAATAATATGTATATGTTGTCTTTAAATTTAAGATTACCATCATACCTTGTGATTGTTGAGTTGTGATTTTAGTTTATTTTTTAATATGACTCTCTAAAACTTGTATGTAATATTCCATGTCTAGTACGTAAATTAGTGAATAATCAATGAGACTGGTTACAACTAATATGATAAGAGAATCTCCTATTTATTTTACTAAGTGTGGACATGAAAAATCTATAAGTAGTGTAGAATGGAATAATGGAAAAAGTTATTATTTTTATATTTGATAATTAAGTAAGATAGTTAAGAATTGTAATATACATTGATAAGTGTTGGAGTTTGACATTGTATTTATACCATAATCTATTTGGCACATTGTATAATTGAAAATTTTAATTATAAGGGGATTAATCATCAAATTGAGTTTGACTCTTTGATTAATCCTCACTACATGAATAGTCATGATGCATTATTAGGTGTCGATCTTAACTATTGGGTTCATTGATTAAGAGTTGACTAGATAATCAAATTAAAAGGGCTTAATGTGATTAAGGTTAATTATAATTGTTCTAATTAATTAATTATTAGGTTCATTGTCAGCTAAGAATAAAGCTTAATGGATCATGCACGGTACATACAAACAAAATCTAATCAGTTTAGTTTTTGGATTGGGTAATTAGTTTTTTACACCAACACCAAATTTGCCAATTAAGATAACACGTATTATTAAGATATAGTTATCATGAAATCCAATTGGATTTACAGAAATCAGGAGCGTATATTCCCGGTCAGATACTTTCAGATAGGACTCATGTACACACGCACACCACGAATGCTTGTCGTTGAAGTAGGCGAGATTCCTATTCATATTACTTGAAAATAAAATTTTGGTTAAAAAAATAGAAAATTTATAATATGATTTTTTAAAATTGAGTTGTACATATTCTAAAATATCTCATTTACTTTTTATATGTCCCGTCTCTGATATGTTTTTCTATCTGTGCACGTTCATTAATGAATTGCTGATGTTGACATCACATCGTTTTTTTTGTACACATGGCAATTGAATTCTCCACGTACGTGACCTTATTAATCAGTCAACATAATACAAACCATCCACGTCACCGCTTCCACACCCCACACCGCGATCTCTCGTGTTCTGGGTCCAATGTCATAGAATGCGTTCATGCTCGCATTCGTCCAGGATCTCTCTCACAATGGGCTATGATCTTCTCAACCATATTTGTACTCATAAATACTCCTATTGACAAGAAAAAGCTGGGAAAGGGGAAGAAATTGAAAGTGGAGGTCGTGCGAGGAAGAATGGCCAACGGAGGAGGTGGCCGGAGTGGGGTGGACGTTAGCATTAGGGCTGATGGGATAAATGGCATATTTTAAAAATCTGATGAGTGGTGAAGAGTAAAATAGTAATTTCATCATTTGATATTATACAGTCATATTTTAGTAATTGACAGACATGGAAGCAATATATTCACCACGTCACATACCCATTAATAGAGGTAGATGGATGAAACTTGAATAAGTCACAAGTCACAGGAGATAATATATGGAATTGAAGATATTATTAAATATATATAATTTAATTGCAAAAAAATCACAAAACATGTAGAAGAATATACCTCATTCCGGGCATGTAAGAAGGATATATTCCACTTTGAAACTTAACACTATTATGAACAACATGAAAGGAAGCTCTTCATGCAGGCACAAAGAGAATTAAAACTATATGCTGACGTTCCCACCGGAGGCAGTAGTTGAGTCTTCAGGAGGATTGATTGATATCCAGAGCAGAGACACTGTAATGGAGATCAGACCTGACCACACGTATACGATCGTAGGTACTCTTCCCCTCCTTCCGAGTAATCCCTTGACGAAGGGGTACATGTGAGCTAAAACCCAGAAACTGAAGAAGAGACCACCGAAGAGCTTACTCCACTGTGGGATCACACTGTATATCGTCCGAGAGAACCCGATGACCACTGCAACAATGTTAAGGATGATGATGGTGAGAGGCATGATGAAGAGGCTCGTCCACTTCACGAGGTAAAGATCAGCGTAGATGTCATCCTCGTCCTCAGCTGCGGACTTGGAGGTCAGCTTGAAGGAGATCTCGATGCCAGCTATGACCTTCAGGAGGCCCTGGATCACAGCCACAAGGTGGGCGCTCGTCCCACCAATGACCCAGAACTGCTCGTTCCGCCACCACTCCTCCAGCCCGATCCCTGACCACTTGACCTCCAGGAGTGATATGAGCGTGAGAGTGACAGTTATGATGAGGAGGTAAAGCAGGAATGCAACATTGAGGCCCTGGACAATGAATTGCCCCGAGAAGAGGGAGAGAGCGGGAAGGAAGCAATACACCACGAGAAAGATCGAGGTGAATGGGTAGATCCCTACGTTGAGGTAAGCCACACGCTGGAGGAACTTGAGGCGCTTGCTCCCGAGCATAGCATTGTTCTTGGAGAAGAAGATCTCTACCGACCCGGTAGCCCACCTAAGCACTTGGTGAAGCCGGTCTGTCAGGTTGATGGGCGCAGAGCCACGGAAAGCATCACGCTTTGTGATGCAGTACACAGATCGCCATCCACGGTTGTGCATCCTGTAACCAGTGACCACGTCCTCCGTGACTGACCCATAGATCCACCCGATTCTGTCTCCCCATTGTGTCTTGTCCTCGAACCTACAGGGATATGTAAGCTGGTTAAGTGTTGTTAAATGACAAAGTTATGCCAAGAGAAGCACGCATACAAGAATTTTCATGAAAATGTGAATTCTTACCAGCAGGATATGACGGCAACCGCCTCTGCAACAGTAGGAGCATCAAGTGGGGGCCGTGGTACTAGAAGAGCACCAGGTGGCCGTCCATTCTTCACAGAGATATGATCAGCGAGGGGCCGACCCTGAAACTCTGCGATGGGGATGGACTCCGCGAACAGATTTGAGTTCCCGAACCTCTCTGGCAGATCCAGGTCAGGATGATCTGTCAATGGTTTTCGCTCGGAGTCCTCTTCCTCGGGCTGTGAATGAATAATCCTAGACGGAGTTTTCTTAAGCCCGAACATTCCCTTGTAGTCATTTGCCCTAGGTGGGGGGAACCCATAAAGTGCGTATCTCCGGAACATGCATCCTGTTCCCACATAAACTGGCCCTTGCAGACCGTCAAGAGCTCTCATGTTTCCTGTTCACATGAATTGGATGAAATCTATGTCTAAGTAAGATGCTCGTTAAAGCCTGAATAAACAGCATTACCATCAAAGAAGACGGTGTTGTGATTGGCATATCGATCTGATGGGTCGATCCCCTCGAATCTCTGCGGGAACTGAATGTAGCAAATTCGGTCACCACCTCGGTCCATCATGAAGCACATGCCCTCCCTTATGGCTTGGGAGTTATAGATGTAATGATCACAGTCCAGATTAAGGATGAACGGACCGTTGGACAAAATTGCAGAAGCCCTAACCATAGCGTTCATGGCTCCAGCCTTCTTGTTGTGGTCATACCCAGGTCGTTTCTCCCTCGAAACATATGCAAACATAGGGAGCCGAATATCAATTCCAGTAAAGTCCAATGTCTTCTCATCGGCATGCCCCATTACTGGTTCACTCTCCGGTACTTTGCTCATTATCTGAACATTCGAAAGAAAATATACGTAATACCCACAGCTTTTGAAAAGTGCATGTTATCTACATTAAGCTCATTTGAATATCGCAGCATAAGATAATGTCCTGAAGCAACCAAAAATGATCAGTGAATTTCACGCTGAGTTTGCTCATAAGTTCAAGATATAATATGAGTGAAAATCCAGACATATGTTTGTGCTTGGCGGACTAATATTTCATAACTGATTTCTGGAGAAAAATTATTCACTGGAATTCATTTCTTGCCAATTTCACGTGCATGAATTAATAGAGCCAGCATAATGCAAAATTGCCAATATCCATCAATTCATACATTCTTAATTATAATATACGACGTCCAAAAATTTTACGGAGAATAATCACCTGTAAAATTCCAGCATGATCTCCTTTGGAATGATCAGCAGTTGGATAATTAAGCCAAGTTCCGGGCCAGTGCGTGCCGTCGGCCATCCATGTTGCTTTCGTGACATTGATGGGCTCTTGTGGGAGCATCCCGCCGTTCTTTTCCCTTGCAATCTGCTTTTCCTTCCTCTCCTCCCTTGAGTTGTACGAGTCGCTCCGCTTCTTTATAGCCTCAGGGAGGCCATTGATCCGAACTTTGAACTCATCATACTCTCTCTTGATCCACCTCCGATCCTTCACGAAGTCAAGCTGCTTCTTGTTCTTTGTCGGGTCAGTCTTCAGGCTGAAATAGCTATCTGGGTTGCGAGGCTCAATGTTGTGTTTCCGGCAAAAGGGCACCCAAACCTGTTCCCAACAGAATAGCGAGAAATCAATAGCTAGTGGAAGCATCTCAACATCCATGGAAGAATGGCTTTTGGTTTTCCATTATCATGACGTGTGACAGAATGTTATATATTTGACATATATTGGTTTTCTAGAAGCCAACAAAAGTTTATAAATGATGAATCGTGTAAACTGCTTTTCATCATAATCTTTTTCTATAATTTTGGTATCTTCCAATTCAAGAAAAAGGAAGAATATTGGACGAGCGGCATGAAAAATACAAGCAGTGACCTTTCTTGAACCACCAAAAACTGCTGTTTGATCTCAAATCTCCATAGATTCAAATTTCCTTCTGTGAGCGTGCAGGAAAACTAGAAAACCATGTAATCACCTCAGCAAATTTGACGGCCTCAGCCATAGCCTCGAAAGTGAGAATGGCGCCTCCATCATCGGAAATGTAGCATGAGAGCTTATCCACGGGATAGTCACAAGCCATGATGGAGAGGATCGTATTTGCTGTCACAAGGGGTGGCTCCTTCTCAGGGTCAGCGGTAGAGACAAAGACATCGACCCCAGGGAGGTCTGACCGCCCTGGAGCATTTGTCTGATAAGGCTGCTCGAACTTGTCCCGGAGGGCAGCGAGGTCAGATGCTCTATTGATGGGATTGAACTTGGGAAGGATGTCCAGTAGCCATGAGAACGCAAACCAAATCTCACACACAACGGACATTCCCCAGAGCCACTTAGCGTCCTCATTAGGATTGGTCACTCTCCAACCAAGGAAGAAAAAAAGTGATATCAACCGTATCACTATCAGTAGCCTGTAAGGGCTAAGAATTGCCGCCGGGACCTTGACTTTCCGTGTGAGAGGCTTCCATGGCTTGTCCATAAAATCAGCCATGGTCACCTCACCATTGAAATCGTCCTCCTGCTTCTCTGACCAAAACGCGTTGCCAATCCCATACCTTCCCTTTGATTCAAACAGCCAACGGTTGTGGTCAAAATCCGCCGTCTGGCTCCTCAGCAACATCGACTTGTTAGCCGACCTCATCAACGACATCCCTCGATCGACTTTCCCACCTCCGTTCCCGCTCCGTTCCTTGCCACTTCCCCATCCTCCCGGCTCCTGAGTATCTGTGCTAAACCTGGTCAACCCTCGGGGCCGGCCCTGCCCATCCCTGTTGGCATCTGATGACGAAGATGACTCAGCAATGGGTTGGTTGTCAGGTGTTGGTGGCATGAGCACCGTATAGTTGATGTAATCATTGGGGCCGGCAAATTCCCCGGACACATCGAGGTCATCGTCATGGGAAAAACTCACAACCCGCCCACTCGATGTCCTCCTCGAGAATTTTACAGCAGGAGGCGGGCGCCCTGCAGACCCACCTGTTGATGACTGGGATGTTGCTGCCTTCTTGGTCGGACTCGTTGGTTCAGCCATGCCGTGCTGACGTTGGTTTTCTTGTCTTCTTCACTCATAAAACTTGTTGCTCAAGACAGGATTGTTCCTCCCAGTAAATTATCATCAGATTGTGAATCATTCATTGCAAGCAGTTAGTCACGAAAATGTATTTTTCATCATTGTTGTGGAATTTTGATCTTGCTGAAAAATTTTCTGCCAGAAACAAAATTTGCAAATTCCAATGGCTGGTGGAAAGCGGTGAGGCAATGCAGAGATTTTTTACTAATGTGTTCAACGGTCGAAGTTCACCTCTTTGGCTTAGGATTACTCTCACCATCAATTGTTGCCTAATTTCTAGCTCTACCTCTCTCCCCCTCACAAACTCCCCAAAAAATAAAGAATCACTGAGTTTTCTAAAAATTGAAGTCTCAAAAAATAATTTGATAATACTTTTTTTTTTACATAAAATTTTGGGCGTGAGTGTGTGAATGGATATGTCTAATTACTTCATCACCTCCAAACATGTTTGTTGGGATCTCCTCGGACAATCTGGATAACGCATTCTCTAGACAGGCACTACTAGAAATTCATCTATTTCCGAGGAAAGTGACCACCACAAATTTCCGACGAAAATTCTGTCAGACAATGCCGTCAGAGAAATTTTGCGAGAAATGAAAGACATCGGGCAATTTACGAGAGACGGCAGTCGAAAAATTTGTCAGAAGTTTCCCAAGATGTTTTCGACAATATAAATTCAATCAGTAAAGTCTTTCCGAGAGAGAAAACCCTCGGAAAATCTCTTAGTAGACATTCCGAGGGATTTGCAACAAAGAGGCCTCCATCGGAAGAAACTTCTAAGAAATTTGCTTCTCGCAAATTTGTTGTGAATTTTCCAAAGACGACAACATAAATTTCCAACAGATTTTACTATCCATCACAAATCTATCAGAAAAGTCCATCGACACTTTTCTAATGGAACCATTTTCCTTCGGAAATGCATCGGAAAACTTTATAAATAACCCCACAACTCACTTACTTCCCATTTGCCGAAAACACAACTCACTGTTTTCCCCTCTTGCTGCTTGGTACTCTCCTTTGCATTTCACCATTCTATCTCTTCTTCCTTGAGCCATGACGCCATTTCAAAAACCCTCTCCACTGACTAAGCTCATAGGTGACAATAGCTGCCCTATCCAATCACACTTGGGCATGACAAACTCATTCCACCTAAGAGGTTGGCAAATCCTATCCACTCATATCTTCTTGCTAACTCTTCCACATAGATATTCAGGTATATACATTGTTCTTCTATTTTTTTTATTGAAAGCTTTTTAGTAACTATTTTAGGTTACTAATTGTAGTTTCTTGCTATAAAATTGATATAGTATGGATTGTTTATAAAGTTGAGTGTGTTTGTGTTTATAATATTATAGATGGAGGGTACACCGTATAGATTATGGATGTATAATCGATTGTATCCAAAACAGGGAGGTATTCGACAGGAGTTTCTTGATGGTGTTGAAACTTTCATAACTCATGCTTGCACTCTACCTTATTATGTAGAGGAAGGAACTATCAAATGCCCTTGTGTAAGATGTCGTAGGCTTGGAAAGTTGTTACTGCCAGATGATGTAAGAAGTCACTTGTACAACTGGGGCTTTAAGGAAAAATATTGGTACTGCACGGATCATGGAGAGGAATTTCCATCTGAAGCTGGTATGGGGTATAATATTGAGCATGGTACTTGTAGTTCTGCTATTGTAGAATATGAACATCCACTACAGCAGTACAGTTCTACTACATTTGATGCTGCTAGATAGGAGTTTGGTCATAATTTTGATGTCAACTATGATGCATTTTCACAAGATCAGTATACTCATGATGTCCCATTTGCTCGCACCTTATATAAACACAAACAGAGCTACGAGAAAAACCCCAATGAAGATTATCGACAATTTCACGATATGCTACAAGAATTAAAGAGGCCATTATATGCAGGTTGTGAGCAGCATTCACCTTTGTCACTGTTGATGTGTTTGATGAGTATCAAGTCAGACTAGAACATATCTGTTGATGCAATGGATGAGATACTTCGTGTGTTCGATGAGTGTATTCCATCCAATGCTACAATTTCAAGATCATTCTATGAAGCAAAGAAATTAGTGTCCAGACTTGGGCTTGTGTCAAACAAGATTGACTGTTGCATAAATGGATATATGTTATATTACAAGGAGACAAGTGATTTTAATTATTGTAAGTTTTGTAATGCATCAAGATATAAGCCACAACGGGCAAGTGGAAAGAGCAACAAGAAGTTGGTCCCTATGAAAAGGATGTACTATATGCCATTGATTCCATGCTTGAAGAGGCTTTTTTGCGTCAATGAGTTCAACACCCCACATGACAGGGCATTATGACCATAGAAGATTTGATGGAATTATGTGTCATCCTTCTGATGGCAACGCATGGAAGGAATTTGATAATTTACATCTTGATTTTGCCGCCGATCCTCGTAATGTCATACTTGGTTTATGCGCAAGCGGATTTAGTCCATTCAGCCAAGGGTGTTCACCTTATTCATGTTGGCCTATAATTGTGACTCCGTACAATTTACCTCCTGAAATGTGCATGACATCTCCATTTATGTTCTTGACGTGCATCATACTTAGCTCAAGGAGTCCAAAACAAGCTATCGATATATTCTTGCAACCGCTTATTGATGAATTACTTATATTATGGAAATCTGGTGTAAGTACATATGATGTCTCTAGGAAGGCAAATTTTTGTATGAGGGCAATGTTGATGTGGACTGTGAATGATTTTCCCGCTTATAGTATGCTGTCAGGGTGGTCAACAGCAGGCCGTTTGGCCTGTCCACAGTGCATGGGATACAATAAAGCATATTGACTACGACATGGTAGGAAGCCATGTTGGTTTAATTGCCATCGCAAATTTCTAGATGCAGATCATCCTTATCATCGAAATGTTGCTAATTTCATGAAGAGAAGGATGGAAACAGACCCTCCACCTCCACCATTCACTTCCAGACAGGTATGGGAAGTTGTTTGTCAATTGCCTAAAGTGAGTGAGACTAGTCTTATTGATATGTTGCCTGGTTTTGAATCCACTCATAACTGGAAGAAGCATAGCATATTTTGGGAATTGCCTTATTGGAAGGATCATGCCTTACATCATAATTTAGATGTCATGATGCACATTGAGAAGAATGTATATGATAATATCTTTTACACTGTCATCAATGTGAAAGATAGGACGAAAGATAATATGAAGGCATGGCAAGATTTATTAGAGTATTATAGGCGACCCGAGCTTCATCTAATCAACAATGGGGACAGTCATTGGATAAAACCAAGAGCAAAGTATGTATTGTCACCGGAAAAATGAAGAAATTTAATCAATTGGTTCAGTGATCTTTGAATGCCAAATGGATATTCATCTAATCTATCTAGACGAATTGGAGGAGACAATGACAAGTTTATTGGGTTAAAAAGTCATGATTGTCATGTTTTCATGTAGCAGCTCCTTTGCTTTTGGAGAACTCCCTGATTATATTTGGAAGCCATTGTCTGAACTTAGCAAATTTTTTAAAGATTTGTGCTCCACAACATTAAGACATGAAGATCTTGCCAAGATGGCGTGAAATATTCCGATTATTCTATGTAAGTTGGAGAGAATCTTCCCACCTGCGTTCTTTGATGTGATGGAGCATTTACCTATCCATCTTATTGATGAAGCTCATCAAGCAGGCCCAGTACAATTTAGGTGGACGTATCCATTCAAGAGGTATGTTCTTACGATGAATACTACTATATTTACACTTGATATTCATGTATATAATTAATGCGCATTTGCCCATTTACAGATACATTGGAAAGTTGAAAAGGTCAATCAAACAAAAGTCAAATGTTGAGGGCTCAATTTGTAATGCTTACATCTATCGTGAAACTATTAATTTCTGCTCATACTACTTTCATTCTGATGTGGTAACTATACGTACTAGAGTTTCACATAATAATGATGGTGGAATACAACAAACAACTTGTGCTTCATTGTTTGTGTTCAATCAATAGGTGTGCCCATCAGGAGCATCCGAGAGAAAGTGGTTGAATGATGCCGAGCTTGCAGCTGCTCATTTACATGTCCTTCTAAACTGTGAAGAAGTGAAACCATTTTTCACGTATGTTGATTCAATATGGTGTGGAAAACTTACTTTAACATTAGGTGGTATCATTTCTAATCTTATTCAAATGATATTATTTCTACAATCTTTTTTATCTTTCAAACGATTACGCCAGTCAACCTGTAGAATCTAATTTCGCACCATGGTTCAAAAATTATGTAAGTCCAATATCACTAATCTCCAAGAACAGTCATACAATATTTATGTATATCTCCATGACTCACGCATAATCATTATAAATTTTAGGTGACAAACTCTTTCAATGGTATAACCAACCAATTATTGCAAGAGTTGGCATGGGGACCCAACCACAAGTGACTTCTTGGCAACGATAGTTTGTTAATGGTTATAGATTCTCTACAGAAGCCAGTTGTGTAGGTAAGAAAATGGTAAATAGTAGTATATGGGTTACAAGTACATATGGTGATAGTTCAAACCAACAAGATTATTTTGGATTATTGCATGAAGTGGTTCAGTTGGATTATTTAGGATCCACATCAAATCATGTGGTACTATTTCGTTGTCATTGGTTTGACCCAACAACACAACGTGGTACTCAAAGCATGCATGCAGAATATGACATCATTGAGGTTAAGCGTAATAGCACATATCAAGCTTATGATCAATTCATCATTGCTACATGTTGTCGATAGGTATATTATGTCCCTTATCCGGGGAACATTAGGGGTAAGAGAAATTGGTTGGTGGTTATCAAAACCAGAGGAAGTGGTCAAATTCAAATCATAGATCCATTTGAATTAGCGTACCAAAATGAGGACATGTCATATGCAATAGATGTGCCTTCCAAGGAAATGGAAGATCATTTGGTTGACAATAGCGATCTCCCTGAAGAGGTGTACGATGATCAACAAGATGAGATCCCGTCTAGCAACATATGTGAAGGTGAAAGTTCAGATGACAATGATAACAACTATGAGAACAAAGATGAAGATGTTGACAACACTGGAGGTGATGAACATTATAATGAAGATGAATGATTAATTTTATACACATAATTATTATTTGTTAAATATACAATCGCTTTTAACCAAGTTGCTATTTATATATAAATAATTAGTTACTAAATTTAAATAGTTTGGTTAATCAGTTTGAATTATTGAACTATATTTTTTACAAAAATATTTAAAATATATTACAATAGAATATAAATATATTAGGAAATATTTTAAAAATTAGGACATAGTTAGATATAGGTTGTTGAGTTTTTGTTTAGTTTGTGTTCAATTTGTTAATTGTTTTATTTTTTTTAAAAATAGTTTGAAACGATTAATTGAACCACATAATCAGTTTGAAACAATTTGGTTTGATAGCTATATAATGATTATGATTTGAGAATATAGTGCACGAACTAAACCAAATTGAACCATAAGCATCCCTACATGGCTAGGTAATGTTCCTCCACTTCACGACTTTGTTCACCTTACAATATTACCAACTTATAATCTAATTAATTTGCCCATATGGGCCTGGACTGGACTTGACCGCACCTTCACGACTTTGTCCAAACCTATACTGGCCGGGACCGCGCCTAACCCAGCCCATAGCAGTTCTTACTGGGTTGGGCCGGTTACGGCCCGGTTCCAAAATATTGACCCGTTGAACGATAACCGACCCGAACCGTTACCCTACTGAACTGGCCCATAACCGTTTAGTGACCGGCCCGAACCAAACCGGACCACCAAAAATCTTGCAAATTAATGGTCGGATTTTGTCTGGTCAATTTAAAATTTAAAAAAATTAAAAATATTTTTTTAAAAAAAATAAAAAGATGGACAGTTCACAGCCAAACCGGCCCGTTTATAAATGGTTCCATGCCGGTTCATATTTGACTGAATGGTGAACAGTAATCGGACCGGCCCATTAAGCAAACAGGCCAAACTCTAACTGGGTCAAATGGTTTCAAGCCCGTTTTGAACCGACCTAAACCGCACTTTTAACAACAATACCTGTGACCACTCTTATTGGGTTGAGAGGCGGTTTTGGGCTAAGTAAAAAATATAGACTAGTTGAATTATAACTAGCCTTGATCGTTATCCTATTGAACCGAGTTAGAATCATTACAAAACCAATCAAATTTTCTCAGATTAATTTAACAATTCAAAAATATTAAAAATATTCATTTTAAATAATTTTTTTAAAAAAAGAAAAAAATATGGACAGTTCATTAGTCAAACTGACCGGTTAAGCAAATATGTCAAACCATAACTGAGCCAAATGGTTCTAAACCGATTTTGAACTAGCCCGGAACCAACGGGGATCACCATTTTAACAACACTATGTACCATAAAAACTTGCAAAATTTTCAGTTATATTATATAATATTTGTCAGGTGTGATCAAATCAAAGCAAGACTTTCCTACGATTTTCAAATTTTCTTTCTTTTATCTTTTCGGATTGTCAGCCACAATCCCGCGCAATCTTCCTCCTGCCATGCACCCTATAGTAGCAACCATACCTTATTACCCCATTAGATTGACATATCATCCATCACCTTTTTGGACACACTCAAGAATAGTCTTCCTTCTCCAACACGCCAAACACCCATGGATTGCAATTGGGGAGTTGTGACGCCCCAGGAATTATAACTACTGACCAGCAACGCTTGTGGACTACGACGATCACAACTCCCGTTGACTACCGCTGCTGAGCTGTGACACCCTTATACTACTGAGTCGTGGCTCTCGTGAACTACCTTTGCTGAGCCATGACTCCCATGAATTGCCATTGTTGGGCCACGACACCCCGACTCCCCTGGACTAAGATGACCCCAACTCTCGTGCACTACAACTACTAAACCGCAACCTTACAAATATTAAGAACTCGTCAGTTAGATTTCAAGCAACCCTCTCTAACTAAGATTCCTCACTTCTTGTTCATTCTCATTATGTGCATATTAATGTTATGATGCTTGTTAATAGTTCTGTCAAATATCTACTTGGTCAAGCTTTCACATTGAAGGGTAATTATTTCAACATAGCTCTAGCTTTAGAAACAATATAGAATATATATTGCAATTACCTGTCCATTTGTTATGGTTTCCTGAGTATATCCATTGATGGAAATTATGTCTTGGTATTAGCCTTGCATGTTTGAAACATCTCAACACTCATCACTATGAGGGAAACTTCAAGAAAAATCTTTATATATGGTGCAATATACTTTTATTAACTTAGATCTTAAATGTTGAACTTGAAACAATCCATCTCATATGGTATGTATAAGATAGCCTCCTTGAGTTAGGATTCAAGAAGTCGGGAGCATTACTCCACTGCCACAAGTAAGCTGAAATAAACATAAGAGCCTTAGTGGAAGTGGACAATCTGCAAACTTCACCAATCTTTTAAGTGTCTTCTAGTTGTTGCTATCTATAGTTAAAATTGTTTGAACACAGATAGAAACTTATTATTTGGTTTCATTTTTTTTAATTAGTCAACTTCTTGTCTATTTTTACAATCACCATCACTTTTGCGTGATTAAGTAAGCACACAATCTAGCAACAACAAGGAAAGGCCGAGGCACTTCTCAAGTCAACTAGTTTTTATTAGAGTTGACTGAGATTGATCTAAAAATTTTAATCCTTTCATTTTAATGCAGATGTTAGAAAATAGGGCAATAGAAGAAGGCAAACAAGTTCACCCTCAGATAACAGTGACAGTTTAAGAACTGGAACACCATCGGATGTAGATTCAGTTGAGGCACCCTTGCAACAAGGCAATCAGAATCAAAACCAAAATCAAGAAACCGACAATAGGTCATTCTTGATACGATAGGGGACACATGGGTAATGGATTTATGCAAATATTTCTTCGTTCATGTTTGAAATGTGACTCTCATAAATATTAGTGCAAATACTTTGTTTGTAGGTATGAACCAAGTCTCCCGACCACCCATTATTTGAGGGATGCCATTAGGAATAAACTACAAAACTTTTATCTATCTTGGTTGAAAATTCCAAAAGAGCTTAAACAGTTAATCTTTCAAGATTGGAAAGTAAGTGATTACACAAATTAGTTCACTTATGTAGTTACTAATTTATCAAAGTGATTATGCCATGTTTTTTTTTGTTTTTTTTCCTAGTTGCATGTACGTTGGAGTCCAGGGGATGAGCAATTCATGTGGATGGCATTTAACAAGAAGGCAACATCACGCCTTAGCGACATGTATAGTGAGGCCAAAAAGAAACAAAGGAAGCAAGATTGGATGGGTGAATCATTTTGGCGAGCATTGCAAGACCATTGGGCAAGTGAAAGTTTCAAAAAAATATCTACAGTAATTCCAACAATTGAAAATCGGAGAAAGGTGGATCTATGCATTTTGGGGGGGGGACATGCGGCGAATGATCAATCGCATGAATGCTGAACTCAAAGATCAAGAAGACCTTAGGAGCCAATTTGATCGCCTCTATGACTCAGTGACTCTATGCGGCGAATGATCAATCGCATGAATGTTGACTCAAATGTTAGGTTGTGGTGCAGAATTGAATTTAGTGACACTCAGATGGCCCCACCACCTATGTTGGCCCCATGGATGTCAAGTTCAATGGCACCTACATTCACTACTCCACCGCCACAGCCATCGACTCGGTCACCATGGATGCCAACCATGTCTCTTCCATTGGGAGAACAGCTTGTTGCCCCTCCACCATTTAGCTCGCAAGTTGCTCCCTCTGTCTCTACATTTGAGGAACGGCCAAGAGGTGTAATAGCATCTCCTAACACATATAGGAGACGGTTAATGAGAAATAAAAAATTGTCACAAGAAGACAATCAACCTCACTCACATGAGGAGGATCGTCATTAGGCTTTGTTTATTTTGTGATTGGTTTTATCTATGCATATGAACTTGTTGATGAGCGGACGTCTCACTTTTGAATTATATGATCACTATATGTAAATGCAATTGGTCTTTTGTGTAATGAATCATTGTGCCTTTTTTTGCTACTTCATTTTGATGTTTTGATATAGGTTCCAATACATGCTTATATATTGATATTGTTTGCATCTCAAATTTTAGAAGCTTTCCAACGATTAAAGCCCTTGGAAAGCTTTCCGACGGATTGCCGAGAGTGAGCAACTACAAAATGACGAAAATTTATTCTCATAAATAAATTTCGACGGCACTCAATTTCATCGAAAATGTGTCAGTATAATCTGAATTCAAACTATCTTTTGACGGATTAATTTGTTGAAAGTTAGTTTGACATTTGCGTGAGCATTCCAACACCTTTCATCCGACGGAAAAGTTTTCCGATATGAATCACCGTCGGAATTCCTTAGGAAATTTCCAATGATCCCTTGATAAATTTTTCGGTCGGAATGATTTTTTTGACAGACTATCGATCGCAAAACTGTTGAAAATTTGCGAAAAATAGTCTCTCGGAAAGATGTTGCAACTTCCGACAGTTTTTCGAGGGAAACTGATTTTGCAAGAAGGGTTTTTTCAAGAGCATGTTTTCTCGGAATTCCCTCGTAAAATGGCTATTGTCCAAGAGAATTCCAACGTTTCCGTCCCTTGGAAATTGGCAAATTTCTAGTGGTGAGGTAATCAAATTGATAGTACATGAAAATTGAGGTAGACACCATGGTAGTTGTACGTCATCATTTGACTCGACCGGGACTCTCACCATGGTCGCTGAAAGGAAGCTCAACGAGCTGAAAACTGCTCATGCATGGTAGGACTCAACGAGTCCCTTCTCACATTAGTTAGGAATGCTTGACGAGGCCTAAGTATATGGTAGGTGTTAGACCCCTGAGCTCAAGCCCCGGAGAATGCATACCACAAGCCGTACCTCGGGGTAGTGGTAGTGCATAGCCTGCACGTAAGCATGCGGGGGTAGTCAAGTGCGAGGTGTTGGGATCAATTGCAAGTCCATAAGCGGGCAAGTGTGGCACAAGCGTGCGCGGAGGCACCGGTGAAGGGAACAACTGATCAAGGCTCGGTAGTGTGCTGAGGAACCAGATTGTGGCCAAGAAGTGCCACATGGCACAAGTAGGCGAATGTGCGGGTGGGCAGTGAGGATGCCCACGAGCAAGGCACGGTGCAATGCTCTAGGAGGTTCGGTGAACTTGATACAACCGCGCAAAGGCACTCTAGGAGTGCGCCCGACTCAACAAGCCCGGCAGAAGCTAAGGGAGGCTCAGCACTTAGCGGCAAGGGAGTTGACTACTTGTGGGGATCGGTTAAGTCCGTGACCATGCTCAAGCACCGGTGGACACAGCAATCCCGTTCAGATGGCCGTGATCTTAGGAAGGAGATCAAGGATGGGGATCCTAGAGGAGGATGGATTTGGTCGACAAGGCTTAGCTGGCGCCAAGTCAATCCGAGCGAGCAACCCGGGAAAGTTTCTCTGAAAATGGCAATTAATCTGTTATGGAAACAATCCTGGAGGGATTGGATAGATTTGGCAACCAATCAGTTAAGGAAACAATTCGTGACAAGCCGGAGTACCCGTGAAAGTGGTGCTGCATTCGAGTTGAGAATACCCTTTGTCAAAGACCACGCGTACCCTACAACCAGCAATCGTGTGGACCAGGGCGATGGAAGCGTTGCGGGAGCAAGTGGCGGTGCTAGAAGGCCACCTTGTAGAGCTCACCGGACGAGCAGACCCGACCGCTACGCTGGAACCCCGCGTTGCTGCTTTGGAGGACAATGTTGACAAAGGCGACATCTTGGAGGAACCGTGACTGATCTGTTAAAGGCGATCAGGCTTGATGTGGCGACCTTAAAGGATGATGTGGTCCTGATCAAGCGGCAATTGGTGTCCCAGGCGGGGCCATCAAATGAGCCTCGTGGGAAGATGAAGGTCCCGGAGCCAAAGGCGTTTGAAGGAACAAGGAGTTCCAAGGATCTAGAGAACTTCATATGGGATATGGAGAACTACTTCGCTGCTGCGAAGATCCCCGATGCCAAGAAGGTGACGATCACCACCATGTACCTTGCCAAGGATGCGAAGCTATGGTGGAGGACCCAGGTCCAAGATGATATCAGTGCAGGCAGACCTCGGATGGAGACCTGGGAGGCATTGAAGAAGGAGTTGAAAGAGCAGTTCCTACCGAGCAACACAGCTTGGCTTGCTCGGGATGCGATGGCCAAGCTGAGGCACAGCAGACCAGTGCAAGACTACGTGAAGGAGTTTAGCACACTAATGCTGGACGTGACGGATATGTCAGAGACAAACAAGCTGTACACGTTCCTGAAGGGGTTGCAACCTTGGGTTCAACTTGAGCTAAGGAGGCAAGGGGTAAGAGACCTTCCTTCTGCCTTAGCTGCGACGGACGCACTGCTGGACTTACGGATTGCTCGTGCCGAGGAGGGGAGCAAGAAGGCCCAGCCGATGGACAAGGACAAGAAGTCCAAGTCCTACCTGAAAGGAAAGTCAGGGAAGGGCAAGGAGAAGCAGCTGACCCGACTAGACAAGGGGAAGGCGAAGGTGATTGAGGGAGCCAACGGAAGGAAGGATCCTCGGATGCACCCAGGCTGCTTCATATGTAACGGACCCCACAGGGCAAAGGAGTGCCCAAAGCGGGAGGGGAAGGTTACCGCCCTACGGTCAGATGACTCCGACGAGGACCAAGTGCAGCGTGTTGCCCCACTGCAGGCCCTTGGCGCTATGCGGAGTGAACACCCTAAGGTACACCACAGTTTGTTGTTCGTGGATGTGACCTTGAATGGCAGGCGGATGTCAGCCTTGGTGGATACTGGCCCCACCAACACATTCGTATCAAATCGAATGATACGAACCTTGGAGTTGCGAGTGGAACGCTCTCACAGCCGATTGAAGGCGGTGAACTCCAAGAGCCAACCAATGGGTGGGTTGGCAAGGGATGTGCCCATCAAAATAGAGGCTTAGGAGGGTACGGTCGATCTGATGGTGGTTCCTTTGGATGATTACGACCTCATCCTTGGGAATAGCTTCTTTGCAGATGCAGCAATCACCATCATGCCTCATGTGGGAGGCATCATCATTGGAGATCCACGACGACCCTGTTTTGTGCAAGGATACCGAGACCTTGCACGCTCCGAGGAGTTAGCCACGGAGAAGGTATCTGCCATGCAATTGGCACGAGAAATGAAGAAGGGGTATCCCACTTACCTTGCAGCTATCAGGGAAGTGGACACGCAAGAGACGGAGGCGGACCAGGAGATTCCACACGAGGTTGTGGAAGTGCTCGAGCAATTCCAGGATGTGATGCCGAGGAGTTGCCAAGAGGGCTACTGCCGCGCTGGGCGGTAGATCACAAGATAGAACTACTGCCAGGCACCATTCCCCCAGCCAAAGCCCCGTATCGGATGTCCCCGAAGGAGCTGGTAGAGCTGCGGAGTCAGTTGACCGAGTTGCTGGATGTAGGAAAGATCCAGCCCTCCAAAGCCCCTTATGGAGCCCCAGTGTTATTCCAGGAGAAGCAGGATGGCTCTCTCTGATTGTGTGTCGACTATCATGGATTAAACAAGGTCACGGTAAAAAACAAGTACCCGGTGCCCCTGATTGCAGACCTGTTTGATCGCCTAGGTGAGGCGAGGGTCTTCTCCAAGCTGGACTTGCGTTCAGGATATTGGCAAGTCCGCATCGCCAAAGGAGACGAGTCCAAGACCACGATGGTAACTTGTTATGGATCCTTTGAATTCCTAGTAATGCCATTCGGTTTAACCAATGCTCCTGCCACATTCTATAACTTGATGAATGATGTGTTCCACGACATGCTAGATCAGTTTGTGGTCGTCTATTTGTATGATATTGTCGTGTATAGCAGGGACTTGGCACAACATGTGCAGCACTTGCAAGCTGTTTTTGAGCGGCTTAGGCAACACTCCCTATATGTAAAGAGGGAGAAGTGCGAGTTTTGCATGCAGGAGATTCGATTCCTTGGCCATGTGATCGGCTAAGGCCAGGTGCGGATGGACCCCAAGAAGGTGCAGGCGATCCAGGATTGGCCTCCACCAAAATCGGTGACCGAATTGCGGAGTTTCTTGGGGCTGGCCAACTACTACCACAAGTTTATCAAGGGGCACTCAAAGAAGGTGAGTCCCTTGACTGATCTGCTGCGGAAGGAGTAGAAGTGGACATGGGACAAGGATTGTGAAGTGGCGTTCTCCAAGGTGAAGACCGCCATTGTGACGAAGCCTGTGCTCAAGCTCCTGGACTTTGAGAGGCCGTTTGAGGTGCATATGGATGCCTCAGATCATGCTGTAGGAGGAGTTCTCGTGCAAGACGGACATCCCGTGGCGTTCGAGAGTTGGAAGTTGAAGCCGACTAAACAACGCTACTCGGCACACGAGAAGGAGATGCTGGCTGTGGTGCATTGCTTGAGGGTGTGGCGAGTGTACTTGCTGGGAACCACCTTCGTGGTCAAGACGGATAACGTCGCCAATACCTTCTTCAAGTCACAATCGAAGTTGTCACCCAGGCAAGCGCGGTGGCAAGAGTTCCTAGCGGAGTATGACTTCGAGTGGGAACACCGACCGGGGAGGCACAACCTAGTGGCAGATGCCCTTAGTCGGAAGGCTTCGGACTAGGTGGCGGCTTTGACTCAAGTAACCTCCGACTTCCTCCAGGAGGTCAAGATCGCTACACTAGGGGACAAGACCTATCAACTCCTAGTGGAGCAAGTCAAGGACGGGACGGTGAGGCGGTATTGGCTGGAAGATGGGCTGCTTTATGGCAAAGGTGGCCATTTGCTTGTCCCTAGGGGAGAGGGATTGCGCTACCAGCTGATGAAGGGGAGTCATGACAGTCCTTGGGCCAGACATCCAGGCCGTGAGCGAATGCTAGCCCTGTTGTCCAGGTCTTATGTGTGGCCAAAGATGGCTGACGACGTGGAATTATACGTCAAGACTTGTCTCGTGTGCCAGCAAGACAAGGTGGAGAGGCGAGAAGAGGCTGGTCTCCTCCAACCCTTGGCAGTGCTAGAGAAGCCTTGGGTATCAGTTTCCATGGACTTTGTGTCCGGATTTCCAGAGGTGAAGAGTTATACGGCGATGATGGTGGTCGTGGACCGTTTCTCCAAGTACGCGATTTTCACCCCTGTGACCAAGAATTGCACAGCCGAGGCAGCAGCTGAGGCTTTCTATCGCTCCGTGGTAAAGCTCTTTGGAGTACCAACGGAGATCGTGAGTGACCGAGACGCTCGGTTCACAGGCAACTTCTGGACATGCTTGTTCGGACTGCTAGGATTCGAACTAAAGTTCTCGACGGCCAACCATCCACAGACGAACGACCAGACCGAGCGAGTGAATGCACTGCTGGAGGAGTACTTGAGGCATTATGTCTCAGCAAGTCAACGGAATTGGCTAGACTTGCTTGACTCAGCTCGGTTGTCCTACAACTTGAACCGCTCATCTGCAATAGGTCATAGCCCGTTTGAGTTGGCAATGGGCTACCAACCACTAACGCCGTAGGAGGTGGCGTTGTAGCGCAAGGAAGGGCCTTGCCCGGCCGCATACCGATTCGCACGTGACAAGCAGGAGATGCTGGAAGAGGCAAGAGACAGCCTCGCCAAAGCTGCCAAGCGGATGAAGAAGTATGCGGACAAGAACCGGAGGCCGCTAGAGTTCCAGGTGGGGGACTTAGTGATGTTGAAGCTCACCCCACATATCTGGAAGAAGATCACGAGCAAGCGCTGGCACAAGGGCTTGTTCCAGCGGTACGACGAACCTTTTGAAGTGATCAAGAGAGTCGGGCCATTAGCCTATCGGCTAGCACCACCAGAGAGGATGAAGGTGCACCCGACCTTCCACGTCAATTTCCTTAAGCCTTACCATCGGGACGAGGAGCATCCGGAGCGCAACAAGGTGAAGCGTGCCCCTCTCACCGCGAGGAAGGAACTCGACAAGGAGGTGGAAGGCATACTTGATCACCGAGTGCTGGGATACAGCAAGATGAATAGGAGGACGGAGTACTTGGTCAAGTGGAAGGACCTACCCGAGTTAGAGGCGACTTGGGAGAAGGATGTCACACTATGGCAGTACGAAGACCTCATCCGGCGATACCAAGAGTCTCATTCGACGAGGGCGTCGAATCCCTTGGGTGGGGGAGGTTTGTTAGACCCCTGAGCTCAAGCCCCGGAGAATGCACACCACAAGCCGTACCTCGGGGTAGTGGTAGCGCATAGCCTGCACGTAAGCATGCGGGGGTAGTCAAGTGCGAGGTGTTGGGATCAATTGCAAGTCCATAAGCGGGCAAGTGTGGAGATGGTCACACAAGCGTGCGCGGAGGCACCGGTGAAGGGAACAACCGATCAAGGCTCGGCAGTGTGCTGAGGAGCCAGATTGTGGCCAGGAAGTGCCACAAGGCACAAGTAGGCGAATGCGCGGGTGGGCAGTGAGGATGCCCATGAGCAAGGCACGGTGCAATGCTCTAAGAGGTTCGGTGAACCTAATACAACCATGCAAAGGCACTCTAGGAGTGCGCCCAACTCAACAGGCCCGGCAGAAGCTAAGGGAGGCTCAACACTTAGCGGCAAGGGAGTTGACTACTTGTGGGGATCGGTTAAGTCTGTGACCATGCTCAAGCACCGGTGGACACAGCAATCCTGTTCAGACGGCCGTGATCTTAGGAAGGAGATCAAGGACGAGGATCCTAGAGGAGGATGGATTTGGTCGACAAGGCTTAGCTGGCGCCAAGTCAATCCGAGCGAGCAATCCGGGAAAGTTTCTCTGAAAATGGCAATTAATCTGTTATGGAAACAATCCTGGAGGGATTGGACAGATTTGGCAACCAATCAGTTATGGAAACAATCCAGGAGGGATTGGACAGGCTGTAAAACTGAGGGAGTGAATCAAGGGATTCGAAGATGTCAGTTGCCATATCGAGCTCGCAAGCCTCCTCTATATAAAGGGGGCAGTCTCATTCTGCAGAGAGACACCAAGAACACACGAGGAGAAGCCAGCAGAGCAGCAAGAACGACCAGGGCAGTCAGGAGGCACAGAGGGCCCGAGATTCCAAGGAGTGGAAGTCAAGTCGGACCCACAGTTCGGTGCTCTTGAGAGAAGGCACGAGACGAGTAGGGAGTGCAAGCAGCGCGAGGTTGCAAGGCCTAGGCTCGTGAGACTGCGTGTAAGAGTTCTATCCTGGGTTGGGTTTTTTGTACTTGTAATATATGTGAATACGAGTTACGTTTTCCCAATTGTGTTCTTATATTCCTTGGTGTTGCTTGTCTGTTTCGGTGATTGTTCGGCCTCGATGGTACGCATGGTGTGTGGTGGAGTGTCGACGCCTAGCGGGGTGCAGAAAAATTTGTGACCCGCATCGGCCCCGTGACAGTAGGGTTTGATGGGCCCTAAGCTCATGGTAGGCCAGGTTGTTTGGCTTGTGGAATACCTAATAATCTAAAGTGGAAAAATAAAATTTACCCGATATCTCATTTACTAATCACAGCCTACAAATTTAGATTCTATACATGTTATTGTATTATGGGTCTTAACTTGAGACATACATTAATTAGACCTACTGAGGACCTATTTTGTTATACCTTTAATTCATAGGAACATTCATGTATGTATATTTATCTGACATAATTATCAAATAAAATAATTGGGTTGACCATGTAATTTTTATAAATCGATACTATCACATGTAGCCATCCATGGCTATAAGAATAATTGAAGCTAATAACATAAAATAATTTTTACATTTTCATGAACTGTGCGATTTGAAATTGGAACCAAAACCGGAACAACCAATTCTTAATCATTTTAGCTGGACTACACCCGAAATTTATTAATATATACTCGGAACATATCCAATAAGGTATGCTCTCACTAGTTCTAGTGTATACAATACCTGTGCAGATCTCTAACAGAAGTACAAGTTTGGACAAAAATATGATGACACTTCCCAGGAACCCTACATAATGTTTGCTAATGGTGCGTTGGGGACGGCTTTTTCTCTCGCGCTGGTTAGCTATGCTAATGTGTCGCACTCACCTAGGATGTCCACGTGGCCTAGCATTTCTTTTTGTTTTTTATTTTGTTGCATTTTCTTCCCACGTTCTCTGTTTATTGTCTCTGATGGTGGCGCTTGGCCATGGCTCGGCCGATCTTGCCTCCTCTTCAGCGGTGAAAATGGTGGAGGGTCCTCCTACTCTGTCATTTGTGCTTCTCAGTGCTGCTGCAAAGGTTACATCTTAACATTTGGATGTCTCTTGTACCCGTCCTTTTGTCTTAGTCCACTGGAGCCGCGTGGTTGAACTAGCGCACAATTTTTCAACAAGCTAACCTGTCTCTAGAGTGCCACAGACCTTTGGTTATGAACAGTGAGGTTGTGATTTCCCCTTCCAAAAGTTTGCTTACCATGGGCATAGTTTATAGGAGTGGTTTCGATGATTAGCAGCTTTGGAGCAAGAAGGCCGGCCGAGTAGTGGTTAACACGAAGGGTGCTTTCTCTGTTTTCCGACTTGTTGATAAGGAAATGATGGATTGGGTACTGGAGTCTGAGTCTTGGCATGTCGATAAACATGATTTGGTATTGCATAATAAGTATAAGATTGACTTTCCCATGGAGTAGTTTAATTTGAGGAAGCTCCCTTTGTGGGTCAGGTTATCAAATGTGCCGTTAGCATACTATCACCGAGATAGGATAGACTACATTGCTAGTGCGGTTGGTCATCCTCTTTACATTGATAAGGCAACTAGAGGCACTCGACTTGACTATGCAAGAGTTAGTGTGGAGGTAGGGGCAATAGAGAGGTCCCTGAAAAACTTAAGCTGCAACTGAGCCTGATTATGAGGTTGGTGTCAATGTCGAGATTTCTAGGTTGCCTGAATGATGCTTTCATTTCCTATGTATTGTATTTCCCTAAGGTAGTTGGACAATTTACACAAGTCTATAGGAACCTAATGAGGATTGTGCACGGTAGGATACGGAATGAGGAACTTATTGTCAAGGGGAATGATTCTCTCCCTCCGCATAAAGCCACTTGAAATAAGCCAATGTCATTTCTAGGTCTCCTTTGATGAACTTGAGGGCCATTCTCCCTTTATTCCCATCCTAACCATCATATCTTAGAGGAGCAGGTAGAAGGGATGGTTGACAACACCATTATGAAGGCTCTCATGAAAGCCTCAAATCTCAAGTGTTTCTTTGACTTGCTAGGTTTCAATGAAGAAGCTAAGTTTGCCATTGTATAAGTTATTATAAAAATATCCACAAGGTAGTATGGAGAGTGCAATAATATGATCAATCAACCCGGAGGACATGTGGCAAAGATGCATGAAAATACCATATTTGTCCACAGATGCAAACATGTTCATCAAGAATCCAAACCACAGCCATCTTCCCCACGTAAATAGTTTGGCTAGTGAATACTCGATGAGATGAAACTTTATTGCCAATAGTTCTTCATTGAAATTTATGCGTCTTTCAATTTTAAAGGTAATCAAAATCAAAGCGGGATGCATTATAAGGCAAGTGATAAGACATATAGGCATTCCACGTTGCTTTTGTGTACTCATTGGGATATGTCAATATCAACTTTAAGATGGGGACATATCCCATAATCGACACTATTCCATGTAATTGACATAGTTGTTTATCACCATCTTATTAGGAAGAAATGGCTCCATGACCATAATATGATTCCATCAACCCTTATTCAATGCATCAAGGGGCTTTGGAATGCAAAAGATATTTTTATCCAACTATCACAATCCCATTCAAATACCATGAAGCCCCTATCATAGAAGCAGCATTCTATGAGGAGCATGCGGATGATAGAGAGACATTTTTATGGAAAACCAATTGGAGTCCCACTTTTGGACCTATAAGGCACTTGAAGGAGTTGGACTAAAGAAAGGTGTAAGCTAAACTACAAGAAGAGAATGAGGCATGGAATAAAAGGTGGTGAAGATATGAGGATAGAATCATTCATCCATCATGAGGGGAAGAAGTGTACTACTTACGATGGTTTATAGAATTTGGAGAAGATACTTCTCTCAGCCCTATACCAAGTAAAACTCTAGAGCCTTAGTTGCAAGAAGCTGGAACTACTTTAGAGTAGCTAGAGATGTAAAATAAGCAGTCCGAGCATGTTCCAGTTTTTGTCCATTAAGTATAATGGCCGTTTTTTTTATGGACCACAGTTTAAGAAATCATTAACTAGTCTGAAAATTGGGCCTAAGTGAGTTGGTTCATGATTCGGGTTGATTCGAACCGTGAATCACAACCCTTTTTTTCTAAAAAAATCAAATTATTTAAAATGAATAAATTATTGAAATTAACTTATATTTGTGTACTTTACTTACAACCCTAAATCATGAATTTACTATTTATTTCATTTACATAAATAAAATATTATATTTTTTTGAACAAATATAAAATTTTTAATTAAGATAAACGAATTGATTTAAAAAAACCACCCATAGAGCGGAGGTTAGGTATTGACCATCTAATAGCTTCTTCATTAATATAATAATTATATTGTACAATATTAAATTACAATTATAAAAGTTCAAGTGTGAAATAGGAAAATGTATCGTGTCGCATGTTTGGGTTCATTGTCCTCCTTGTCATCTTTGTGGACCCAAGCACTAAGAATGTTTTGTGTTCATTGATTGGCTCGATTCAAATCATGCAAACACATAACCATTTCTAATGTGCTAGGAGCCAATCTTGAGCACTATTATTCAAGCATTCTCCTAGATAAGCTAAATGCACTTTTTGATACTACTATTAATACCATTACACCTAAAAAATGTTAGCCATATTTGCTAGCATGGAATAGGTGAATGAATGCTCCTTTCAACAATGTAGTATATTGAAGGTTGGACCGGCGTAATCAATAAGTGGTGGTGCCATTTGGTAAAGTGCAAGTTCATCAGCAGTGGCATGTTGATGACTTTGTTTGTTGATACGTGTATCATGACGTATGGATTGTCTTAACATAGATGGGCAGTGGTAAAGGTGGTCAGCACTCTTGAACTCTTGCCAACTTCTCTTGTACTCATGTACTCGTCTTGGTATATTGTGAAAGTTATCTACAAGATTAGTTGTACAAATTGCTTATAACGATAGAGGTCAAGTATAAATAAGAAAATTAGAATCATCATCATCATCATCATCAAGAGGCATAAAAAAGGATTTAAGCATAGGTTCTCCCTTGGCTTAGAAGGGGTTGATTTTGGTGATTCAGTCATGGTGGGGTGATTGACACTCATGTGGGTGGACTGATGCTATTGTTGCGTGCCGTTGGGCCATTGGCCGCCAAAAGAGCGATTTGTACCTCCTTCCGAATTTGATCTTTGACCATGGATCATCGCACCACGTCACAAGTGATCTTTGTCACCATCCACCGCATTTGGTCCGTCCACTCGAGTGGGAAGGGTGGGTTGGAGGAGCCCCATGGTGAGTTGGGGGGATGGATGGCGAAGGATGCTTGTCAAAGGTCCTAGTCTTGGTGTGGTCATCGGTGACAGGGGCTTTGGTGGGGTTTCTTCGCAATGGTATGACAATGGTTGCTCATATATAAGTGGCTCAAACTCTCAATGAGAACACCAGAATGATGGGTTCTTGTGGGACCCACTAGTCGAGGTTGATTTGGGCTAATAGAAACTCGAACGCCAGAGGTGATGGCTTGCTGGTGATGGTCACCAGAGGCTCCTAGGAAACCTATAAGAAGTCAAGGCCGAGCGATGTTGCCCAAATTGGCCCTCCGCTGCTCTTAAGTCAATAGGGAGAAGAAATAATTGGGAGTACAAGTGCCAGAGAGCGTAAATGACCTACATCACTAAAAATATTTATAGGTGAGAGTTGGTATAGATGTGATATGACCTATAATTGATAAATCTAATCGTGCGTAGAGTGATGTTATTTGTCTGCAGGGTATAATCTTTGTGGACAAGACATATCTAGTAGCATGTAGGACACGAGTCAGATGACCTTAGAGTGAAGGCCGACTTCTGGAATCCCAGAGGGACCGACATAGTGGTTGTCCAGATGGGATTCCTTGTAGACATTGTGGGCGAGACTAACTTGGTGGGGGCGATTCATGGAGGGCTTGGTGAGGCAAGCTTGTTGGACATCCATGGAGGTCCATTCAGAGGGCCGACTTCCTGGTGGAGTTGGTCATCCCTGTCAAGTGTAAGATACATATCAATATATATATATATATAGAAAATGAAAATGAGATATTCCTCATCTAGGTCATCTCAAGGACTACTACCAGCGGCATCGGAAGGGGCGGTGGTTGGCCCTCCTTCCCACCTTCTCTTCGTCATTCTCTTATAAGTGGATTATTCGTCCTTTATTTTTTTTTTGGGGGTCTAATTTTACAAGTGTTTATTTTGATTGAGAAAGTTTTTTTATTATTAAAAAAATTCATGTGTCAGCATTTCGAAATTAAATTTAATAAGTAAAGACCACATCCTATACAAATTTTAAAAGGGTAAGGCATTAAAATGAGTCCAAAACAGAGCTGGATCAAAACCGATTTTTCCCTAGGGGAATAGAATCAACGTAAATATAGCCAGCTGGTTCGATGTTCCCTAAAATTCCAACCCATCGTGGGTGGAGTCCGTCCGTGAGGGCCACGCACGCTTTCCCGCCGAGTAGAAAATTATTAAAGCCATCCCAATCGATGGGATGGGACTCCGTTAATCTGCATTACAGTCTAAGCATCCCGTGCTCTCTTATTTATACCCATTGACTGACTATCTCATTTTGTCGATCTCGACTGTTCTCGGATTCCACGAGAGTGCAATTACATGGCTCACGATCTGTGTAAGGAAAACGGGCAAAACTGGACTCTGTATTTTTGAACTGCTGCTCCTCCGCAGCGAGCGCTCCAGCGGAATACCATGCCTGTTACTGAAGGAAAAAAAAAAAAACTTCTTATGCTTAAGATCACATAGAAGTGGAACCTAATCACCCTGGATGCATTTTAGAATACAAATTTTGTTAATTTTACCCCCTGACGTCGATTCGCCCATCTTGAACTAGTGAACCATTCTGCCTCTCTATCTCTCTCTCTCTCTTTAGATGGATACCACCAATCCATCAACATGCCATGGAAGAACTCACAACCAAGTTTGTGTGTAAAAATAAAATTAACAACTTCCACATCAACCATCCGGAACTCTAGTTGGAATCAGCCTGCTGCATTGCGTATGTCACATTTTTCCATGAACCCAGTTCTTGAACATGGTAATTACGGAACGACCTAAGTACATGATCACGATGAAATTTTCAATTATGGTTAAAACTTTCATGACAGACTATCAGTCAAAATAACTATATTAGATTCGTAGTAAACTTTGGTATAAATAGGTAATAAAATTGTTATCAAATCGAGTATAACTAAAAAAAATATACATGGCAGATGTTTACAGATGATATAGTAAAGTTTTAGTTAATCTAATTTTAGTTTTATAATTAAATTTACGAGATAACTTTACATAGAGACAGACACCTGGGTAAAATGGGCAATTATTATATGTATCACCAGTCAGTTCGACGAATGATTACGCCCATGTGGGCATGCATCGGGCGCACATGGAGGGAATGAGAGCTGTCGGGAGACTCCACAGTGATGATCGGCGGACAGCTCTCAAACGACAAACTCCACTCGACGAAGGTCTTCCTAGTAATTGATTATCATGAAGAAAGATTTCCTTTACTACTAAAGATTGTTAATTAAGAACAAAGGGAAAGGGAAAGGGAAAAGCATCTTTTAAGCATCACTAGTAATTGTCGATTCTTGAGCCATTCAATGTCCATATATGCTTGTATGACTCATGGCTAGATAACAAAACCCACCAAAGATGTAAACTAAAATCGAAGGAGAAAAATCACAAGCAAAATAATCATCACCCGGTCGAGACCCGAACAGTGAGAGCGTGTGCAGACTTGAGACTTGGATGTGCGATGGCAGACACGAAACGGACAGCATGCGTCGAGTAGACGTTACTGAGGAGAACATGGGACGTGAACATGAGGGGACCCCACCAGCTGAAAAGCGGAAGGTACTGGAAAGAAAGAAATCAACAACGCTTCCGCACCCGCCCCGTATATAGCCGTTCTTCTCTTCGATCGGAGCAGGCCGAGGTTGGAATGAGGATACTGTTAGACAACGGGATATGGAATGGGTGATCGGATTGATATAATGACAATGTGTAGACTTTTGTACACTTTGTCGTAAATGTGTGGTGGGTGTCAAATGGACTGGGACTTGAGGAATGGTATAGAGAGGTGTAAAGCGTGTATCCTCAAGAATCATAAGAAGGGGAAGCAAGCAAGCAAGCAGGCAGGCAAGCAAAATGCAAACTGAAAAATGGCTATGGGATTAAAAGGAGTTGCTATAGGGTAAATATTTTTTAGGGCAAGAATGGACTAGCACTGGTGACCCCGGCGGCACCCGAGAGCGCCAGCGCCAGAAGTGATGGAACGGACCATGGACGATGACTTAGCACTCAAACTCGAGGCACGGGCATAGCTTGCAGACGCCCCGGCCCCTGACGGAGTGAAGTAAGCACCATTTATCAGCATATCACCCTCCGACCTCCAGTTCCAGCCCTTCCACTCGCCCTCTGCCGTATCAACCCGCTTTGTCACCTGCAAATGATTGATTGAGTAATTGGAGATTAGGTACAGATATTCTTTGCCTTGTGTTTCTATCCTTTCTCCTTTTTATGCATTGGTGTATACCTCCTTAGCAAATGGGTTGGTGGGGGCAGCATATCGGTTGCCCTGGCTGTTGATAGTCGGATTCGCACTTCCTCCGATGGCGTACATTTCCCAGTGAGTGTAGTCGTTGTTCACCACATGGAAGTAACCATGCCGGCACCTGCAATAATGTATTACTCTAGCGTGATTAGTAAGTAATTCAATTTACGGGTACACCAGCTATGTTACATAGAACATGATATATATTGCTCTAGACAGATCGATTTCTTTTCCTTTCTCAAATAAGAACGCATTCAGTGGCAGGATGCTGTCAGCTAGTTGAACAGAGTAGACAAGAGACAGCACAAAGACAAGGAGGTCTTTTTTCTCTTTCGATAATTGACACTGTAAGTGAGTTATCAATTACCTTGGCATTCTCTGAATTAAACCTTCTCCGAAATGGTTGTAGGCGATAGTCACTTGCATCTGCTTGTCCCTTGTGTAAGAGTCACTGTGACCTAATAGCATCACCTGTTTTTTTCCCCCCCAAATCGAGATATCTATCAAAATTTATTAAAGAAATAGTAGAAAAGAAGATGTTGTGGACAAAGAATCTGGGAGAAGGCAACACAACGACAAAATTCGGGGGCACCTCATTATGGTGGGCGAAGTGGTTGTTGGAGATGGTAATGGCAGTGCAGCCCATGACAGCGTCGACAAGCCCGTCAGCACAGTGAGAGAGGGAGTTGTGGTCTATCCATATGTGGCTCGACCCGAAGATTGATATGGCATCCCCATCGGCCATAGTTCTCCAACCGTAATGGGTCGGGGAGCTCCTAACCATTGCGTTGCCCGTGGGCTTGCAGTCATGGATGTGGAGTCCATGGATTATAACATTCGTAACATACTGGATCGTGATGCATCCTCCATTGGCGATGTGGACATGAGCTCCACGCCCGTCGATGGTCTTGAAGCTGTTCACGATCAGCTCCTGCTTCAGCTGAATCACCATGTCTCGCTTGAACACGATCCACAAGGGCCGGTCCTGAATGACAGCATGACGAAGCGTCCCCGGCCTCGGGTTGACAGGGTCATCGTCCCTGTTGTCCGTCACCACGTAGAAGCGCCCATCGCGTCCCCCAATGGCATTTCGTCCGAAGCCAATTCCACATTCCGCTAGGCGCTTCCGGTTCTTGTGCCAGTTCGTGTCACACCGCCAGCAATCATCAACGGGATTCCCCGTTCCACATGAGAAGAATCCCAAGTTTCTTCTTTCTGTGCTGTTGCGTATGCTCCTGATAGACAAAACCAGGAAGGAGACTCGATCATGCCTCGGTTAATTACAGTTGTTACATAGATTAGTCAGACAGTTAGTTATTGCATCAAGCGGTAAAGAACCAGCTTATGTAAATGATAAACCAGCCAGAAGATTCTCACAATCTAGGTCACATTTAACTAAGAAGTACAGATAACCGGCAGACCAAACACTTAAAAACTGCACAAAACGCCTTGTGCCAGCAAATTTAAGTCCAAGATTGTTGAAGAGCTAAAATAAATTCCACATCACAATCATCCAAATCAGCAACTAATCACTTTATAATTAATTTTGCCACATCTTGAGGCAAAAAAAAAACAAAAATCCACATCATTTTCGCATAGCAGACTCCTGTAAGCACACCGACACCTCTCATACGGATTTCCAAGACTCTCTCTAGTATCCAATTTAACTATCCCGACAAGTGAAGCACACCTCAATATCATTTTTGCTGAAAGGTCGGAAGTTCACACCTCGACAAGCACAAACATACAATTCTTCAAATAAATTCTTGTCTAGATTAGAAGAAAAGGATTTGTGAGTGGATAGACATAATTTCTTTCCTCTAGTGAATTAGAAACAAGTACTTAAATCTATCTCTGAAATTTTGTTTATGCTTTCCATACAGCTTCAGGTTGCTATAGTTGGGACCTGGGAGGCTGAATTAAATAGTGAAAAGTTGTAAGCACCCCATCCTGCGCGTCGGTGGAGGTAATTTCCCCTTCCCGTGTAACCTCCAAATACCAGATCAGGACAGATCTGTAAGGAAATGTACATAATAAAGAAGAAAAAGCAGGCACCTTGTCATTGTCTGGGAAACAGGTTCACAGGTTTCTTTTTTGTTTTTTTGGCTCAACAGGTTTACCGGGTCGATCTATCCTTTGAACATCGCAGTGGATAGACGACAGAACCGTCCTCGAAATAATATTCTCACACCCCAGGAAGACCCTTAACATTTGCAGAGAGACAGAGGGGAAGGATGTTCGACTATCAGCAAAAATCAAGAACGAAGGTACTAGTAAATTCAACTACGGCAATTTTCTTCCACCTGATCACAGTAAAACTAAAGAGAGAGGAGGTCTAACTATAAAATGGAGAGCATGCCGTGCCATTTATAATATATCATATACTTTACGCAAAAGATAAAGGGTGCCAACTTAGAGACGGATTGATTGACGCCAAGCTTCCTCTCCAATAAGAGATATACGTCCGTATCACCGACAGACAAGGGAAAAGGGGACCCCCAGGTGCACCATTTGGAAATTTTCCCTTGAGTAAAATATTAATATATGTATTTGTATATTCAGTCACACGGTCGCTTCACTAACGGAATTGTGAAGGTCACGTGAAAGAAAGAGCGAAGTCGGAGATGAAACTGAGGCAGATTACACTGGAACATGGTCTCCATCTAAATAAATAGGTGGGTGCCCGATTTAGATCGGTAGGACAAATCCACATGAAAATGGATCCATCCATCCATTACTGTTATGTAGTTTCAAATGGGATTCGCCCGTTAGGAAATTAAGACATAGAGATATTTGGTTAATTCTTGGTAGCACGCGCAAGTAGAGCGGAGAGTTGATAATGATGCCTCAGATCCCATGTGCCCCCAACAGAAAGTTGCAAAAAGAGAAGTGCAATAATGGAAAACTGCAGCCTAAAAAGTGGGACACAGAAGCAATTTATCTAAGGCTGGAGCAAGCTTACTTGTTAGATATAGTCGTTAGGACAAGGGATGGGGGAGATGCGTTGAGGATTATTAGTTTCACACGATCCCCTGAAGAACCTACCTACTAGAGGAAGCTTCCTCAGTTGGGCCTTTTTCCTCTCCTGAACTAGCAAGTTCTAGGACAAATTATTATTTATATGTATTGTATATCATCATTATCATTAAAAAAAGAGAAAAAAAGAGAAAAAAAATGCGCAAGTAAAGCATCAACAGACCTAAGGTAAAATAGACATGTACATGCTTTTCTATGTATATGAACATGGTTAATGGTTTCACAGACTTACATGTCCACCATGTTGGCGATCTCCTCAGGGTCATCCACCGCATGCTCGTTCAAGCGATCAGCCATTTCCCAGCTGAAATAACCAGCCAACACAGAGAGAGTTTAAAAAGGGAACAATAGAAAACCAGTAAGTTCCAATGCTCCAATAATAATAATGTTGGAGAAGCTGATGTTTTTACAGACAACACTCGACAAATAATAATGCTCCCAAATCCGACTTTATCCACTTTTCCCATTTCGGGTTTTCTTTCAACCTCATTTGCTCCGTGTGCTTCCACAGTAGTGGGACACGCGTTCACCTGTCAGGGTAAACGGCAGAAATAGGGAGCAAATCTACCCTGCACACACACCGCTCGAGGTTGGGTGTCCTGTTTTGGGGATGTACACGAGTATAATCCTTCCTCTAGAATATGAGATAAATCTATTTAAATCTCATTTTTATTTGTTAAGTTATTTTGCCCCCGGATTCTGCCTTATTTTTCTAACAAGATTTCCAGATCCATTCGCATCCAACCCATCCTAACTAATAACTACTCGCATTTAAAAATTGTTCAATAAAAATAAAGTTGACTATGGAACTGTTTGATGAAAATAAATTTTTTTAAGGAAAAGTAAAATTTAGGGCATAGTTAATCATAGATGGACGTTCCTCTCGGTAAATTATTTACTGAACTTCAGAGGTTGAATTATAAAGGATTTCTTTCTGGAAGGAGGGATACGGGAGACCCGTTGGCAGGGACGCGATCCCCAAACTGCCCCCAATGTGAAGGAAGGTCCGCTCCCTGTCATCGAGAGAAGGTGGGAGCAGTGATGGAAAAACGAAAAGGAAAATAAAAGGGAAAAAGCATCTACGTGAGGTGAGCTGCAGCGGAGACCGATGGGGGTAAGTTGTTAGCAGTGAAGGGAATCCGAGGAACCTAATCGAACCGCACAAACGGTTCAGATCCAAGGGATCCATATCTGACGGTCGAGATCCTCCCCAGAGTTATGACATATACGTCCGACGGCACAAAGAACCGGCATCAACGGTCTAGATTTTGTTAGTTAAAAAAGCGAGGAGTAGTCTCCGTTAAGCAACCACCATAAAAAGGGGCGAATGTAAAGCTTTTGGAAGCTCTGGCTCTGTGATCCGGGTGAAGTTATGTTACCTCGCTGCCATTGTCGTGTTGCTCGACCTCTGCAGCTCCTCTTTCTCTTGTCCTTCCATGCTGCATTATGAAAGCAGTTGAATAAAATACAAGAAACTTCCGATACTGAGATCAATCCGTCTGTCTCTCTCTTAAGTTAATTGAAAATTCTTGCTCATTCAGATATAATGCCATATTAATGAGTCAATAGAGATGGCCTGGCCGTCATGTTACAAAACAAATGCGACGAAAGAAGACGGCGAGCAACATTATAACGGAGTTCGCCAAGGGGCGGAGCAATTAATTGATTAGCAGCTGGAATGTGAATGCGCATTGGTGAATTGCATGTACGGAAAAGGAAGCTCCTCTTGAAGGAGCCGGATCTGTTTCCGACCGATGAACAGCACGGTGTCGAATCTTAAAATTCGAGTTGAAGGAAACAGAACAGGCGAATACAAAGCAGATGAATAGAGTGTAAACCAAATGTTGGAGTTAGGGACTAGGGAGAGGCACCTCCTCTGAGAGGGGATCTTTCTGTCTTTCACCGCTCCGGCCACAGCTCCGACCACCAGCAGAACTAGAGCCGCTGCCGCAGCGGCTGCATATGCCCATCTCTTAACCACCGACATTGCCCCTTCCCCAGTCGCGTGTGAGCTTCTGCTCTGTGGGAGAATGGAGAAGTAGGATGAAAAAGAAGAGGGATCAGTGGGAGACCGGCTACAGCAAAGGTGGAGTATAGTGTTCTTGCTCCAAAGCGGGTCCTCTTATAGAATTACCGCTTTAAGCTTGCTCAACACCAAACGGCGGCGATTAACGGCGTCGGTGCCGTGGTTTTGCTTTTCTTTTAATGCTCTTAAGGATCAATTACCTCCAGAGTATAGATTCTCAGAAAAGGGAACTCGAGTGAAAATTAATTCTACCCCATAATATACTAATATAAATTAATTAAATTATTCGATACAACTTTTTTTTAGATTTGAATTTAAATATCATGTAAAATTTATATTTAAAAAATTTTATCCATTAAGTGGATTAACATGTTTTGAATTTGAATTAATCATAATTTAATAAATTTTTAAATATAGAAAAACTCGAACAAAAAGATTATATCCTTGACTTGAACTTGTACGTTATTATTACTAATTTTAACACTGTCACAAAATTAAACTCAATAGTCTAACCATTTCTAGGGGATTACCTTCTTACTTTCCATATCCATTATTCAATCCCTTTTGTAAAGTCTATGTGGGTGGTCTCACCAACACTTATATACTCAACACACATATGAGTGTATGTGTACACAATAATGTGTCAAGCGCATTACAACTATGCCACCGCCATCCCCGCCTTTAAGAGCCCTCCAATTGATCCAAGGATGAAGAGTTTGAAAGTTTCACAAAAATAATGAGGAAATGAAAAACCAAAAAAAAAAGGGAGAAATGAAAAAGAGAGGAAAAGCAAGTGAAGACCATAGTATGGTACAAGTTACCCATCTCCTCTTTTCTGTCAAAACACTGCCTGCCTCCAACAAATCTCAGCAACCTCTAACTGCCATTAACAACTCCGCCATCATCGCTTCCCATCATACCGGACATGGATCATCATAAATTTATTAAATAAACAGCATACATTCTTTAAGAATTACAGCAGGAAGAATGATCCTCTCCTAGACCTGTCAATTTGGGCCGATCCGAAAATCCCTACTTAGTCTGAGTCAAACAAAATAGCTGTGGTAAATTTTTTTTTAAAATAATTATATATTTCAAAATAAATTTTTATATGATATAATTTATTAAATTCGTTGTGAAACATAAGGGATCGGACTCATTTCCACTTAAAATATTAAGTTAATAGGTGGTAGTACCTAACTTTCTTATAAGTCCATAACGTTTTTTTCATTTAATCTATGTGAAATCGTATATGTCAATACCCGCCCTCACATGGCAACGTGGTTCTTTTTGTCACGTACCATTAGACACCCGCTCTCAATAACTATTTACTAGTTAGGTATTCTTCTTCTGGTTTCAAATAAGATGGACAACTGGTCACGAGTTGGGCAATTTCTTCCGTACTCATGCTTATATTAACTAACAACGGGTCAGACTTCTGAATTCAGGTCGAGTAAGGTGCGAGCCCATTGGCTCTAATACTATGTTAAATTAATTGTGATCTCATAGGGAATCAGACTCATTTCTATTTAAAAACTTAAGATAATAGATGGCGGTATCTAACCTCCTTATTGGTCAAGTCATTTAAATATTACATTAATTTGAAGAAAATATTAAAATAAGTGTTTGTATATAATTAACCATTTTTCAAATTTTCTCATAAATTTATTTTTTATTACAAAAAAACACGGCCTGATATCTCATGTGACCTAAAAATCCGAACCCAAGCACATTTTTTCGTGTTGTGCTCGGGCCAGGCCGTTTTTGACAGGTCTACATACTCCTAGCTACTCATGCATTTTTTGTTTGGGCAATTTGAACAGTATTCGAATAGTTATCAAGTGTGGGAGAAAAGAATAAATATGGATTTGTGAGAGATCGACCCGTTGAATAATCTCTAAATATCTATTGATACCATAGTTTTTAAAATCGGACCGGGCCGGGAACCGGTGTTGGCATGGGTTCATGGGTTTATGGGTTGGACCGGGGGTTCAATGGGTTGAACCGCATGTTTAACAAATAATATTAATAATATAATATTACTAATAAATTTACATAATATCATAATTTGAATATAATTTATAACAAAAATCATTAATATAACCATTATATTAAACAAAATTTTAATATACAATGTAAATATAAGTTTAGTAAAATAAAATAGGTACATTACAATAAGTTTTTGTTTTTTTTAATTTTAAGTCGGCCGGTTTTTTTATGGGTTCAATTGGGTTCGCCGGTCGGACCGGGAACCGGCCGGTTCAATCGGATTTTTTCTCTTTTAATGTGCAATTGGATTTTTTGAATGAACCGGACCGGGTGAGTGGCCGGTTCCCGGTCGAACCGGCCGGCCCGGTCCGGTTTTAAAAACTATGATTGATACACACTAAAATTATAGTTAAAAAAGAGAGAAAAATTACGTGCTAAAGTTTTGTCTCTGATATTGAGTTCTGTAAGTTCTATGTTGTCTCATACAATCATAAAACTTCTTTTCCCTTGATTATGTAAGTCTGAAATATAAGAAATTGTTGAATATGATATGATCCACATTAAATTTTGTTAGCCTGACCCTTTTAATTATACATCGTGATGTGATGTGACGTGACGATGTAATTTAATACAATTTTTACACGTCATATTTTTATTGTAAAGTTAAATTATATCTATCTCGAGAGGAGAAAATCGTCAAAATTATCATTATTAAGGTCGAATTAAACTGTGACAGATTGGTAAGAGTTCACGTCCCTATATCATATGACATTGTACTTAACGATCATAATGTTTTTAACTTAAATAAATACATGAAATAAAATTCACCGGTCCGAGTAAGCCAAGATTAAAAATCACAGGACGTCACGTCAAAAGTGCAAACTTTAAATATTTTCAGCATATTTCATCAATAATAAGTACTAAAGAGAGAGCAGTAGGAGGAGTTTCTTATTCATTGAAACTTTACATCATAATTTTTAAAACTGAATCAGGCCAACCAATTTGACCAGGACCGGCCATATACCCGGTCTAATTTCCAAAATTAACCCAATTGTATTGTAAATGCAGTTAGTTTCAATTAAATCAATCAGATCAATGAATCCAATTAAAGTGGTGAAAAAACTGACATACTTAAAATTAATTAAAAAATAAAATCTTATTATAACATACTTATCTTATTTTACTAGACGTGTACATTTTATGTTAAACTTGGGGTAAATATGATGATTATATCAAATATTTTTTGTTATAAATCAGTATTAAGTTATGGTATTATGTTAATTTATTAATAATATTATATCATTAATATTATTTATTAAATATACGATTCGATCCATTAAACCTCTGGTTTGACCCATAAACTCGTGCTTTGACCGACTCCTGATCCAATTTTAAAAACTACACTTTATACGCATAGTAGACAGGTAGCTTTGGATGGTATTGTGTATTTTTTTCACATAAGGATAATATAAAAGTGGTAATCTACGGTTCATGGTATAGCCAACAATTCATGTCGACACGACACGATGATCGAAAATTCTGACCCAAGCATGAATATTTTGTACTTCGAGCAGTCTAGGCTAAGCACGAATCACACAAATAATTATTTTTTACAAATAAATATAAATAATTTATATTTTAAAATAATTTTTTAATAATATAATTGATCAATTAATCTAAAATATATATTAATTTAAATAAAATATTAAAATATAATTATATTATACAATTAATAACTTTTTTAAAAAAATTCTCATAATTTTCTTTTTATTATAAAATTGATTTTTATAGTTCAAATCCACACGATTTTTTTGGGTCATACTGGCTCATGTCGTACTTGCACTGCCCAATCTCTTAGGCGACCCGAAAACACTGACTTATACACAATTTTTTTGTACCATACCCAACTCATACGTTTGAGTTGTGCTAAATTATGTCACCTCTAGTCCATGGACAAGCAGCTATTTCAAGTATTGATCTTGAGGGCAATAATCATTATGTAAGAAATTATCCAGCAGGGGGGAAAAACATTCTATAGGAAAAATGATGTCCCCAGACAAAGTCCATATATATTATCTATGATTGGTTTTTTTTTAATGATAGAAAGCCAACATGAAGCTTGAAGTTGAATGGTTACATGATTATTTGGGCAATGATAGGCCTCTGGCCATTGGATGAATTCAATCAACGCGAGACAGTATGTAGGAAATTACGTGATCGTGCTGTGGGGTGGGTCCACTCAGAATCCTTTTCGTTCAGCCATTTTCCCATAGATCATGGGGAGAGCCCTGTTTGAACTTTGTTGTTAATAAGTATGGATAAAATATTCATAAAGTTATACGTAAAAATTGATGTAATATAAGAATAAAATGTGTTTGACATACGGTGAAAATTTGAGCTACACAATTTTATGGTATTTTAAACTTTATAATTGAATATTGTAATATGTGATGTGAAGTGTATTGTAGATTTACATAGGAATGAAATGGGACAGGGCGGACTCGGATGGGACAGGTTGGGCCAGCCATGCCCAGGTCGGGGCACGGCTTAACTGGCGCTGGCTAGTAAGTAATATGTAGTGGGGCGGGTGGCGGGCCAAGGGTATGGAACAAAGTCCGAGTGTTCAAATAGCCACTTCGGTCCGCTCCATTGCCATTTCTAGATCCATAATAAGGTCGCTAAGCTGGAAGCAGGCTCAGCTACTTCTTCAGCCACATTTAAGAGTGTGAGACAGAAATAGATTGGTTTCACCGACACCCAAGAGTTGCTTTTATTAAACTATGATTTCTTTTAATTTTTTTTATAATGAAAAATTTATAATTTCACGTACATAAAACCCTATAAAATTATGAATCTAAATAAGTTCATATCCAAACACATGTGTCCGGAAGCTAATCAGCACCTATGCTACCAACGAGAAAATGTAGACCTACACACCTACACGCTTTATCCATATGAGTAAATTTTTTACTTTTTTGATCAAAGGAGTAAGGGTTTATCTAATATGTGTCATAAGGGCACATGATACACAATTATAACATTATATATATATATATATTAGTTATAATTATTTAACCATCACAGTAAAAAAAACATATTATTTTACTCTAATTTAGAACACTTAATAAACTCTTAAGAATTCATAAAATCCTAAAAAATCAACCACAAAAATATCAAATTTAATTATTTTAATTTTTATATAACTAAGAATTTAAGATGTATAAATTTCCTTTTTTAATAAATCAATAATGATATTTTTGTATTTAGTAAGAAATAATTATTTAAATACAAACTATTTAACTGAAATGTATATATAAGACATTCGAAAAAATTGGGTTTGCTCATTTAGTGAGCATTTTGTTATATATGGAAATAAATAATTACTTGTTGTGTGCCCTAAGGCCACAGAATTGAAAGACCTGAGTAGTAATATTTGTTAGAGATTTTGCATCATCACTCATTACAATTATTTCATCAATTACACATAAGACTTCGAGAAGAGGTGTCGTTGTCTCGTGCAATCCATCGATCGTTGCCCTTTTGGGGGCAATGAATTGATGATGCCTAGATCCTCGTCAACAACCCCAACTGGCTCCCATCATGTCAAATATTTTCACGCCTATTCTTTTACCCATGAGAAAGAAAGAGCCTTCTCCCAACCTAATTGGATTTATCAAAATTCTGTGGTCTAGCTGTTAATCGGTACGACAGTCAGGAAAATCTTGTACAAATCACTAAATTCTTTTTTTTCTCTCTCTCTCAGCTATTATTGTTGATTATGAGCTTATTAATTAAACTGATAAATTAAAGTTATAATAAATTTCACCCCCTCCTCAAACCAACATCATATCCATTATCATGAAAAGGCACACACACTACACAAAGATTCATCATTTGTCTGTTGGCCTTCTACCCACTTTGCAAAAACGGGGCCGTTAATTGCGTGGACCATCACCAGATGTTGACTTTCGGATCCCTGACCTTTTAACAAGCAATACCATCATGTTATGGAGGAAAATTTCTCAATTTCCATGCGTTGCGCAAATCCAGCTTGCGTGAGAAGCCGTTTCCGAGTCCTATTTCATTGTATAATATAATGAAGCGTGGGTGGACTAACACTTGAGAATCAACTTTCAAATTTGAACAATTTAGTTAAAATATTTGCATTCCGTCTAATACTTAAGTTCTCAAATTAAATTTTTCAACGAAAATTTAACACAATTGGATGATAGGTCAAATTCTCAAGTATTAATATATTGCAAATTTATGAACCAAAATGTTAGTACACTCTACGAGGTGTCCATAAAATTATAACAGACGGATAAATGGGTTCATTAATATAAATATAACGAGCCATTTATTTAAACAAGTAGGATAAATTCTTTGAGAACAATGGTAGATAGAGGGCTTTATTTGGATGAACATTCGATATATTTGTAGTTTAAGATTTCTTGGATGATTTACTGGTCGTTTAAGTTAAGCTATATATATAGTTTCGTGTCTTATGCCTTAAAAATGAACCAAAAGTTTAGTATATGTTTTACAGTAAATTCGTCCCGACAAAAGTCAACCGGAGGGGTACGACGTATGTTTGTTTTAGGATGTCCTTTAACTTCATATGTTCTCAAATACTTCAATTGGACACATAATGAACTCGTTATGTAATGCATATTGAGCTAGCGATAGGCGGTTTGGTCCAAGTAATGTATGGTACTTTGATGCGCTCTTGGTCCTTGAGTTTAGGTATGACTTAAAATGCCCTCTATTTTCTTCTTAGATTTAAAGAAAATATCTACCCCAGAAGACTAAGAACTACAATTTTTTATTTTTTTAAAAAAAATCAAAACTAGGAACTACATGGGTTATGACTTGAGGATCCTTCACTCTCTATTCTCATGGGGATCGATGTAGATCGATAAGGATTGTGATTAGGGTATTGGTACTAACTGCCTGCTGTTGCAATTGACTTAAGCTATTTGATGTTTTCATCTGTAAATTCTTTACCGTCGGCATTGGAGGATTCCTCCGTAATTCGTGATGTTATGATTCGCTACTTCTTGAACATTTTTCCTACATACTCATTTTCATACAAAAGTCTCGTTAATTTAAGAAAAAGTATTGAAGAACCAATACAAAATGGATATCTCTTAACCTACATAAGTTGGTTGATATTGTCGAGCATCACTTCCACTTAAATAAGATTTGGGTTCAAATTTTGTGGATAGAGGATAATTTATGTTGATATAGTCTTATATCTTAATGGACTGATCCTACTCGAATTTAAATTAATTATGATCCATTAAACTTTTAGATTTTATATGGCTTACACCGAACCGGATTGTTGAAGACCTTTTAAGGCTAGTAGTGAGCTAAACAAGGTTGATGGTGATAGGAGAATGAGTTCATATCATCAATTAGGATTTGATTTACTTGTTAAAAATGAATATTTTGAATATTAGGTAAGTATACCAGTTCAAATATTACGAGATATGTTTACGTTTGAATAGGTCTTATATTCCCTTGTGTTTAGTCACCATAATTCACTATTGTAACCTTTAATTTGATCGATAATGAGTTATTACTTACTCCCCATGAGTTTAACTCTCGGATTATCACATATCTATCTATCCTTTCTCTCAACTCCCTCAACATCATATAAAATTTAATATGACATCAAAATAAACCGACCTTAACAAGTCATTCATGTGGCAACCATTACAGGAACTAGGTGTTGAATATATCAACATCGTGATAACGAGATATAAAAAGGCATTTTCTCTATGTTAGTAGAACAAAAAAGGGGTCTATGTCACTACATTGACATGTTACCAAATACGCATTAATCTGTTTATAGACAGGATACAAGATGGGTTTCACTATTTTGCTGGCCATGTATAAAATCGGCATTAGTCATTTCACCTTGAAAGTTCGTTTTGAATTGGAGTTGCCTTGAAGATTGAGATTCAAGACGAGCATTTCTTTTATAATTATTTAGTATTCAAAAACCTATTAAATCATGACTAATCTATTTTTGAATATGACATATATGTGATTATTTAAATATTACTATACATGTTTCAATTTTAGTAGATTTTATGTCTATTATTTTTGTTCGTCAATTAATCTACAAATAACTAAGTTCACTATTGTCGTTTTTAAGTTGATCAATGGAAAATTATTATTTACTTATATCTGTTCGATTTTAGAGTCACCACATATCAATCCTTGCTCTCAACTCCCTACACATTGTATAAAATTTCACATCAGCCTCCGAGTGATTTTCAATTTTCTCTTATCATTTTTTAGTATAACCCTTTTTGCTTTTAACAATATTTCATTTTCTTAATTATTCCATAGTAAAGAATAAAATTAGTTTTCTAGTTATAAAAACTATGGAAGGTAGGAAAAAGAGAGATACGCGTATAGAATTTATCACATCAGTTGTAATTGAAATCAAAATCTTTCAATCTCAACTTATGAATACAAAACACCGAAATCCCCTAAAACCAAACCTCCGTTCTAAAAATGAAATTCATATTACCATTAACAATAAAAAAAAATTGGTTGACATGTAACTGGTCCGCATTCGATCTACTTCCATGAGTATATTTTCAATAACTTCACTTCGTTTTAATTAATTTTAAATTATAATTTTGTCATGCACGTACTGTATGATGTAGACCCCAACATGCTTCCTTCGTTGTCAATGCTTCTCTTGAATATGTGTATTTTTCACGTGAAGGGAGGCGCACTCATAAACCATCAGTGGTACCAAGGCATGGTCGATGTTGATTGGGTGGGTATTTTGATTAGTCATGATTTTGGTTATTCATTTGCAATTATGTCTTGTTTCTAAAATACATTAAATCATTCATTAGTTCAAAATTGTATCAAAACCTACGTATTTAATTACATTTCGAATTTCACAATGTCCCTACGGTAAAAGAAATGGATAATTACAGCCAAACCTGCATATATTTACAATTTTTTACACTTGAATTATATATGATTCAAAATAATTATTTCAATTATATATATTTGGTTTCGTAACATACTTAAATCCTAATTTTACCGATTCATTATTGTGAATGTTATCTACCAATGTGACACAATGATGTATCAAAAAGTTACTCGCATGACATTGTCTAGATGTTTAACTTGCATGCTCTAACCTGTGCGGCTTGAAGATATAGTCTTAAGCAGCTTTTTCCATGTGCACACAAGAATTTAGAGAGAGAATGAAGAGAGACAAACTCTGATGATTCTGTCTAATTGAACGAATTGAGGTGATTACAATTGTGGAGGCAGACCCATTTATATATATTACAGTGAATAGGAATATTCTCATCCTAGAAAAATATTATAACTATCAAAATAATCAAATCCACTTTTACTATTTACAATATTTGCTATATTTATAATATTACGATATTCTAACTTCCTTATTAGACCTGAAGGATAACGTTTAGGACTATCTTGATATTGCTCGGCCAATGACATGTCAGGGATTAACCTTATCCTCTCGGGTCTATCCATGATGTTCTCTCCCACCTATTCGAGCGACGCCCTTGTTGCGTTTCCTACTTGGAATGCCTCGATCTCTACTCCTCAAATTGTTGGAGGTTTTTAGTAGGTTCCAACTCGCCTCGCCCTTAATGGCCCCTTCTAGTGGATCGAGTTTCCCCTCTTGCGGTTCACCTTTTGTCTCCTGTGCTTCGCTGCCTTCCCATGGCTGCGATTTCTATTGGGTTGTTGTTTTTCCCTGCTCTTCATGGAGTGGTCCACCTCCCTCTTTGGTGGAAGCTCCTTCAGAAGTTCTTGTGGCTTGAAGATCTCACTCTATCGAGTTTCCATTGTGAACTGCATAGCTGAAAGCATCTTCATTCCCTTCCCATTTGACCGCTTCACTGACACCACATGCTGTCTCTTAGTATCAAGAATGCGAATGTAGTCCATGGATGGAACAATCAGTGCTCTGATCCGATCTGGGAAATCCATCCCAATAACAGAGTCATAGTTATCGAGCGGGATCGCTTAGAATTGTGTTGACTGATCAGCATGTGTAATCCAAGTCAGCATATTTTATTCATGCCTATGTCTGTTACATTTTGAATGGTTCTGCATTATTTTTAGTATATTACTGCGGAGAAGGTTTACTTGTACAAACTGTCCTTCAATCTATCACGTTTGTTACGTTTGTTAGCATATGAAGTGGACCATACAAAGGAAGTCACTGAAGTTTCAGAATAGAAAAGTATAAATCTTGCAACCAAAATACTTCCATTTATTACAAAATCCAAATAGTGATACATGGACAGACCTGTGACAAATCCCACCAATTGAAAACACGACAATTTAGTGTTGCTTGAAAGCATTACAATTACCACACACATAATGGTACAAGGATATAACAAAGACTACATTTACAATTACAACCATGACAAACATTTTCTTTGCCCTTCCTTTTCTTCTTATTAGTTTAGTCTTCGAATTTGAAATCTTCCGTGATAGCCCAACTATAATCACCTTAGATCGAGTATGTACAGATGAGTCATGCCACTGGAAGCAGCCGCATGCCCTAGAAGACTGCATTTTGCAATTATCAACACATAGACGAATATTGACCTTAAAATAACTTAAAGGATTCACAAGATATAATCTTACCCCAAATTTCGAGTAGTCCAAGAACCTAGGACCTGGATCTCTTTTTGTTCATGAAGGTTTTATCACTGCGACCTCACGACAATGGCACAATGGGAGTGAAGACTCCATCAAATATCGAGCTTCAAATGACCTCTTCAAAGCACGTTGCACAAAAGATTCCCAAGACAATTAAGTCCTACATAAGGAGAAGAGCAGAGGTCGAACCTGGAAAAAAAGAAAGGGAAATTGATTAGGGTTTCAAGCACAACAATGACATAAGAAGTAAATAGTGCTACATACACACACACATATATATATAGAAGTAAAGTCAGGAAATTTGTCGTGTTATTGAGTTTTTCCTTAATAAGATCCACGTGGTTAAAAGGTGACATGTTTATATTTCTAGCTAAACAAATGTTAGTGCCGTTAGTTCAAAATTGATGATTTATCACGATGTTATGCATTGCTCCAAATGTTGTGCACTGCGGACTTACAATTTTAAGGTTTTATACCAAAATATTATATTTTCATAAGGTTTTGTACCTGCCATGCAATTTTCCCTCTCTTGTGCCCTTTTGTCAAATCTTATTTTGAATTTTACCCTCCCTTAATTTTTTTCGGTTCGATAGTAATGATGATTTCGTTCATTACCTGAAAGTGCATGTGGTGAAATATATACTCAAGAAAGTAGAAAAATTACATGAAAGAAAACGAATTAATCCTTAACTGGGGTTAGGATCGAACTGAATCAATCAGAATATACACGAGTCACTTTTAACTTTTGGAATTCAATCTTTCTTTGTTCTTAACTTTTTGGCTGTCTAAACAAGTGCTGTCAATGCATACATGAAGTGGCAAAACAAAATCCATCTAAGCGACCCCACTAAATTATCAAGAGATCAAGGCACATCAATTCTGAATTCTTACAATAGAAGCAACATTCTGTGCGTGTGTGTGTGTGAGAGAGAGAGAGAGAGAGAGAGCTTTTTTCCTTTCAATTATGAAGCATTCTGCTCAATTCCAACTTTAAATGATGTGGCGAAAAGTAAGAAAAAAACATTAAAAATGTAATGAACTTATTATATAAAATATGTTTGGAAAATGATATAGATATATAGATTGATATACTTAAAATAGTAAAAATTAGAAGGAACACTAAAAAAGGGAAATTTTTATATACGTGTCTTTTTTTTGGTCAAATCTAAATATGAACCGATCGAGAGGATGAGTATAGAGAAGGGACAAAACATGATATCCCAAGGGCAAAAATGAACGGGAGCAATCAACAATTTTGAGAATCCTTTTCAATTTTTTAGTTTAATTTTATCTTTTGCAATATATCGAGTGATTAACTCGGTCATTCCGTTAATAAATTCGTTAAGTTCAACTGACTGTGCCCTACATGGGGTTGACATCCAAGAAAGTATTATTAAACCGGTCTAAAATGGTTCAATTATATTCCCAATAGTAGGCTCCAAGGCAGCTGATGACATATTAAAGAAGAATGAATTTTTCAATTCTTTTAACGATTAAACACTATTGTTCATATATTCAACGCAAAATATTTCAACTTATTGTTTGAGACACTGATCAATTGGTAAGATTTGCAATTGTTTGCTTTTCAAACATCTTTCGATGCTTACGATGAATTATCTTATAGTTTTTATGTGAGAGTGTCAAACAAATGAAGTAGCTAATTGTTTGAAACATTATATAGCTTCATGAAATGGTCAAGCACAAGACTGGAAATGGATTATCCTATTGTCAATTCATCTGGAAAAAGAGAAAAAAAATTCGCCGGACTAGATAGTGAATTAATAGTTTATTTATATATGAAAAATAATGTAACTAATGCAAGGTTTATACAGAGTATTGATTGCTAATACAAATTAATTAAGGGTTTTTAGTTAATTAGATCGTTATATACATGTAAACAATATGTACAAGATAGGATTTTCCTTTGATTTAATTTAGTTTTTATAATAGTTTTTTAGTAATATAATTGAACCATTTTAAGTGAACTGGTTTAGAAATATCAGTTCAACACTTACGTGGTAATTTGTATGACATGTCAACCATATGTGGGTCCAATCCTTTAAATTTATTGGATTCATTTCATTAGTGGAAGAATCAATTAAATCATTTAATATGACATAAAGATGAGAATTATAGTGAAAATTTTATATATTTGTCATTTTTTACACTTAAATCTTATATATTTTAAAATGACTCTTTCAGTCCTATACGTTTGGTTCTGTAACATACTTGAATCATAATTTTAACGATTTGATGACGTAATATTTAATAGCGCCACGTGATATGATACATTAATTTTTTGCCACATCATTATACCATGACAATCGAATATTGCAATGATAGTATGTCACATTAGCAATTTTATGACATGCCAATACATCACGTTAGTAATTTATTGACGTGTCAATATATCACGTCAATAAATAACCATCACATCATCTATCATTGAAATTAAGATTCAAGTATATTATATAACCAAACATATACTATTGAAATGGTTATTTTAAAATATATAAGAGTCAAATGTAAAAAATTACAATTGTATAAGATTTCTACCATAATTATTCATGATGTAAAGGATAAATATAGAGGACCATATGTACACTTTTCCCTAATTTTTATTGAATAATTTAAGAGATTATAAATTTAAGAGATTATAAGAGGAGATTCATATATTTATAGAGGTAAAATATCGACTAAATTTAAAAATAAATAATTGTAATTAAATTTAAAAAATTTAAAAAATCTAAATTATCTCATTTATTTAATATTCAAAATATATTTTCTTACTAATAAGAATACCATATCTTCAATATTTTTTTACGTAAATTTTTATAAAAATGAATCCGTTTTCCATGTATTATATTCTGATTATTTAGTTTTAAAAGCTAAGGGAAGAGACAGACTGCATAGGGCAGAGTTTGCTGCCCGAAATTTGGGGGGTTGAACCTTTTATTTTTCTTATTTGTTGGTACGAAGAAGATGTTTTGTTCCACTGCATATATATAGATATAGCTGTATGTATATAATGTGCAAAAAGAGCACTGAGATGATTTCTTTGTCTCCAAGCGAGACTGCATGTCTAAAGCCACTGTAATTGGCAGTCTTGACCACCCTCAAAAGGTATGCCCACAGGCCATAAGGAATGTTCCACTCTGAAAAGTGGGGAGAAAGAAAATACGAATAGACGTGGATTGGGAAGGGCTAATAATCTATTTGAGCCCCTCCATAATTTATTGCCTACCTCAACTTAGATCGTGCGGTTTCACCTCTCCCAGTTCATCACTTTGCAACCCCCAAAAGAACTGCAAAGTTTTGCCCCAATGGTTTAAGGGAAGGGATGCTGAGGGTTAGATCTTCTTGATCCGAATGCCATTGCGGCCATATGAAGATTACATTATTTGGAACCATCTATATAAGTTATGTTTGGAATGCTCTGCCAAATAGGTTTACAGGGTACTCACATGACACATGAGATTTGTCAGATGAAATTCAGACATTTTATGCAAGTTAAAACAAAAAAAGACAGAGTCTCCCTTTGGCCTTCTTATCGTGTCCAGGGGTCTTACCCACCCCTAGCCGTGAATGGGGACTTTGTGTCCGTCAATGACGGATTGCCACCCACAATAGGAATAGAAGAGATCGGGTGTGGAAAGGCTAGGCCTCTCTCATGCCCAAGTTTTGGCGTAAAATCTCGAACCCTTTCCAAACCCGTCCAGAAAAGCTCATGTGCATCTTAGCAACTATTATTGACATGTTGATAGACAAAGGCTCGTCGAGGAGACCACAACCAAGAATGTAAGGTATAGTCTGTTTAATTAATTCAAATTGAGGTTAGGAATTCTTAGCTGCACAAAATGGTCGAGAATTCTTGGGTTTGGCAGAGTGCCGGAATTAACTTTAACTTGACATGATAGTGCTAAAGCCTGAAGGACGTCTGTTACAACCACTATCCAGTGGAACATAATTTCCACCAGCCGCTAAACATGAACTAGGCCGGACAACTAAAGCTTTAGATGACAGTTTTTTCCCCAATGCACTCTCACTACAAAATGTTTGGATTTTAGTGTTCAGTCATGAATATATCAGACGAATTACGATCGCTCATTAATGCAATACTACTAAAGGCTAATATAGTCTTAGGAACTGAGTGCTGCAACGCTCATTAGTGCAATACTACCAACAAATATTTTGGTAATAGTAGTACCAGAAGCGATTCGAAACTTGGGATTTCAGACACACTAAAAGGTATGTGATGGATTTCAACCACTCTGCAGCCACCCTCAATAATTTATGGATAGTTGAGACAATTAAGAAGGTGACAGATTGAGGTATCGTATAAAGGCTGAGGGTGGTCAAATTTGAATGCTGAGAAGAAAAGCATTTAATGGAGAAGGAAGACAAAAAAAGGCGGAAATGTGTTTGGGTTGCCCTAGAAATCCGGAGCTGACTCGAGACATGTGAATCGAATCGCTTCAAACCAAGGCTTGGCAATCAGCGACCGCATTTTGCGCCCGGCAATCCTCCAAAGCAACGGGACAGGTTACCATATTATCCAACCAAACCGTTGAATCGAATCAAATTGAACCGAGAATATTAGAACCGTGTCAGCCTCAATCTTCTCACGCTATTTAATTCCGAATTCATTTCAGCCAAACCAGTTCTCTAATAGCGTTTTGGTCAATTCTGTCATTAGTTATTAAATAAAATAAAAGTAACTTCTTATAATGAAATAGTTGGGTTTTAAACAATTCAGTTGGGGTAACTCTGAACCAGGCCGAACCGAATTAATTACATTTTATTAGTTAAATTATATTGGTAGTTAGCCAATCAATTGAACTAAAAATCGGTATTATATAATTTGGTTATTTTAGAGTAAAATAGATATAGACTGGCAAAAACGGGCCCAGTTCCATCGCATGGCCCAAGCACAGCGGGAAAATTCTTGGATAGAACAGGATTTTTAAGCTGCCAGAGATATTGGGCAGTATTGGCATGGCATGACAATCACTTGGGCCATACTGGCACCGCACAAAAAAAAAACTTTGTGCTGCCCGAAATAAAGAAAATAAGGTTAAAATAGAAAAAAATTGAAAAAAAATTAGTTGTGTATAAATAATTATATTTTAATAATTATTTAAATTTTTTTAAAATTAAAAAATGTAATTTAATCGATGAATTATATTAAATAAAAATTTATTTTGAAGTTTAAAATTATTTTTTAAATTAATTATTTTATTTGATTCGGGACAGTTTGAGATTTTCGGATCACCCTAGATGATGGACCATGTGAAAATAGAATTGTGCCATGCCAATATGACTAGAAAAATTTGTGTCGGCCGAATTGTCAGGTCTAAAATAAATGCATCTTGGTTTGGATATCCCAAATCAAATCAAATGGAATATTGGGTTTCATTGTTTGGAAACAATCTTTCGAACGAACTATACTGTAGACACAGCTTACTACTAGGGGCCGAGTGCCTTGTGCGTTTTCATGGTACCCAAACCTCTCTTTGTATGTAACCCCTTTCTTAGATTTTGCAACCAGATTTTAAGAACATGACCTTACGCATAATAGTCTATATTCAACTATGGATTCCAGGTATCCTATTGGAACCGACTGTTTTTCATTTTCTTCCTATAATCTACCATTGATTTGAAGGTAATGAGAAGAATATCGAGCCGGGCATGGGGCCTTCGTTGTGCCATTTTTCTAATTGCCACCTCTGTTCTCCTCTGAGACTGAAAGCACTAGCAAAAGCGAATGAGTGGAGGGTAACTTACCGACAGAAGGTTGAGAAGGATAAATGAAATGAACAACTTGGGTTAGGGTTGGAGAAAGAGAGACAAAATGATAAAAGGGCTTTGGAAATTTGGTTGATGTGCAGGTGTATGTGGGCTGGGCGTTGGTCCAATGCTTCTCTTCTAATGGGCTTCGGATACCTCAATAGATGGAACCAGTTCCTAAATGCTTTACCCGGGCTGTACTCGAAATTTATTAATATCTACCCATAACCCATTGTACTTAGAACGAACGGTTAAAATTTGGCACGACTCAAGTATGGCATAAAAAAACTATAATAATTCGAAAGTCTAAAAATAATTTTGATAATAAAAATAATTACGTGAAATCTTTTTAAATTTTAGATTAATTATATATAAATAATTATATTTTAATAGTTATTTAACTATTTTTAGAAATTAATGCAGAATTTATATTGATCGGTCAATTTTAATATAAAAAATTTTATTTTTAAACTGTAAAATTATTTAAATTTATTTTTAAAAATTATTTGTGTTATTTAGGACATAACTAGATGACCCAAATCATAAAATATTTATTCTTAGGCCGGAATTATTGGGCTGTTTGAAATGGTATGACGTGCCAGTATAGCCCCAATTCATCGACCTGGCTGAATTGACGAGTCTATTTGTACCCTATTGGTTTTGGCTTTTTTTAGGTGATTCCTGGTCTGGAGGATGGTCTGGTTCCTGGTTCGATGGATGGTCTTGTCGGATTATGAGACATGTTGATCAGTGGTCTAAGCATTCCATTGCGTTTTGGTACACCGGGTAATTCTACAAAATAAGCCTAGGTCGAACAGGGTGGTTGAGAAAGGGCCTCCGATGGTTAAGTCAGTAAGCTTATGAGAGGGAATTATGGAATGAAATACAACTAAGGTGCGGTCGTCCTGCCAAGGGTAATCAGGAGGACCAGTTGGGGGAGAGTAGGGTGACTCGACTTGATACTGTTTGGTTGTCCTATCGACCAAAGCAAGGCGTAGTCTATTAGAGTTGTTAAACGGGGCAGGTTGGTCCCGAACCGGCCCGAACCCCTCCTAACCCTACCCGTAACCGCTCATATTAGGTTGAGAGGTAGTTACATGCCGGGTCGGCAATATAGGCCCATTGAACCGTAACCAGCCCAAATCGTGAACTATAGCCCTCTGCCCTCCAAGTGTCGCAATCTCCTATACTTTGTTGAAAAATCAACGGTCACAAACGAGTAAGGCATACAATCAAAGCACTCTTCATCACATCACATCAAAAATACTATTCATTTATTCAGTTAAAACAGTGTTCACCCACCAAAATAGTACTGTTCACTAATCAAAACATTGGTCACCCAAAAATAAATGTGTTTTTTTAATTTTAAAAGTATGGACGGTTCACGGGCCAAACCCGCCCGGACCATTAACCAGCCCATTTATAAACGGTTTCAAGCCAATTCATATTCGCATAAACTGTGATCCGTAACTGGACCAAACCAGCCCGTTTGTAACCAAATCTAACGATTTCAGACCCGTTTTGAACCGGCCCGGACTGCACTTTTAACGACACTATAGTCTATCGAGTGAATGGGAAAAGTGTGATCCAACCGGATATTATCGAGCCAGGTAGTTCGACCAGTCGAGGATAACTTCCATGACACCATGCACACTCATACTAACAGCTATTATCTCTTTTTTCATGTTCCAAATGTGTCATTAGAATTACAACAGTAACAACAATAGAAAAAATGGTTCAAGAAAATATTTGACAGATGAGAGAAGAGGGAGCATAGGAATTGAGAAAAACGTTATACTACATTTGGCAGATAGTTGGAGGGGAAAAGTAACCGACTAGGTCGGGATCGCAGGTCCTGACATAAGCCAACTTCACCACTCCTGGTCTGGAGGATGGTCTTGTCGAATTATGAGACATGTTGATCAGTGGTCTAAGCGTTCCGTTGCGTTTTGGTATACCGGGCAATTCTACAAAATAAGCCTAGGTCGAACGGGATGGTTGAGAAAGGGCCTCCGATGGTTAATTCAATAAGCATATGAGAGAGAATTGTGGAATGAAATACAACTAAGGTGCGGTCGTCCTGCCAAGGGTAACCGAGAGGACCAGTTGGAGGAGAGTAGGGTGACTCGACTTGATGCTGTTTGGTTGTCCTATCGACCAAAGCAAGACGTAGTCTATTAGAGTTGTTAAACGGGACAAGCTGGCCCGAAATCAGCCCGGACTACTAGTAACCCTACCTGTAATCGCTATTATTGGGTTGAGGGGCGGTTACAAGCCGAATTAGCAATATAGGCCCATTGAACCGTAACCGGCCCGAACCATGAACTATAGCCCTCCGCCCCTCAAGTGTTGCAATCTCCTACACTTTGTTGAAAAATCAACAGCCACAAACGGGCAAAGTTTCCAATCAAAGCACTATTTATCACATCACATCAAAAATACTATTCATCGATTCCGTTAAAACATTGTTCACCACCAAAATAGTACTATTCACCAATCAAAACATTATTCACCTGAAAATAAATGTGTTTTTTTAATTTTAAAAATATGGACGGTTCACGGGCCAAACCCGCCCGGACCGTTAACCAACTCATTTATAAATGGTTCCGTGCCAGTTCATATTCGCATGAACCGTGACCCGTAACCAGACCGAACCAGCCCGTTTGTAACCGAATCTAATGGTTCCAAGCCCGTTTTGAACCGGCCCGGACTGCACTTCTAACAGCACTATAATCTATCGAGTAAATGGGGACAGTGTGATCCAACCGGATATTATTGAGCCAAGTAGTCTGACCAGTCGAGGATAACTTCCATGTCACCATGCACACTCATACTAACAGCTATTATCTCTTTTTCATGTTCCAAATATGTCATTAGAATTACGACAGTAACAACAATAGAAAAAAAAATTATTCAAGAAAATATTTGACAGATGAGAGAAGAGGGAGCATAGGAATTGAGAAAAACGTTATACTACATTTGGCAGATAGTTGGAGGGGAAAAGTAACCGACTAGGTCGGGATCACAGGTCCTGACATAAGCCAACTTCACCATTCCTACCTCGCCCATACTTCGGCTAATCCTATCTATGGATACTCGATTTTTCGATCGGTTCTCACTTGTGAGTCGGAGGGTGCTTGGTATGAATCCCGTGGTTGCACTCTTTGGAAATCCAGATGATTAGCGTCTAATGGATATGGATGTTAACGTGGGATGGGATTGTACCTCTTATTTCCAAAAATTGATGATTCAAAAAACGAAGGAAAATAAGAAGCAATAATATTAGAACCTAGGACGAACGATCGATGGTCCATAGGGCCGGTCCAACCTCGGCTTTTGGGTTGAATGGACCCTGGTCTGCAAGGCCACCGTGGGGGCCGAGCAGGCCCTTCAATTGAAATGTTGTCCCAACCTCTTTCTCTGAAGGGACGGTCTGACCCTACTATGAGTCATATTTTACGAAAGCACCCTCTTTACCATAGTTTTTAAATCCGAAATAGATCGAGAGTCAGATAAGCTATGGGTCTATGGGTTTCTAGGTCAAACTGTGAATTCGATTGATTGAATCGTATATTTAGTAAATTATTATTATTATATTTTATAATAAGAAAATAAGATATCATATATTAGACAATAATGATGACTACGTATAAATATTTTTTGATATAATTATAAAAAGAAAATTAGAAGTTTATTCTACATATAGGTTTTATTAACAATAATAATAAACTACATGTAAGTTTTTATATTTTCGTTTGGTTTTTAATAATAATATAATTTGTGTACGTATTTGATAATATTTTATATTAAACTAATCCTTTACAAGGGTAAAGCTTTTTTTTATAAAAAGTTGTGAAAATGTAAAAATAAAGATCTATACAATATTTTAAAATTTTGAAATTAAAAATATAAGAATAAGAAGAGGGAGATGAATAGTCGGTATATTAACCTAATACGCCCTCTCTCTATCAAAAAAACCCTGTACCCCCCCCCCCTCTCTCTCTCTTATTGGACCATCGGTTTTTTTACCAATTCACATGGTTCACCGGTTTAGATAAAAACCGGCTGATTTGTATGGATCAAATCGAAGTCAAGCTGCAGATGGAATAAATGTTATAACCGAGCCAGGTAGATGGCTGGTTCCTAGTTCAACGGACCGATCCAATGAGGTTTTTAAAATTATGTTATCTGCTACTAATATTTTCGAAAAGAAAATACTGGAATAGTATATTTTTCTTCAATTTTCAAATTATTCTACCAATTGGTTTTCAGCGTTAATACTTTGCAGCTATTTCTTCTGCTATAATAATAAAATTTTGATGATGTTATATCCTCGAGGTCAATATAGAGCGTTGGTCGTTTAATCGGTTTGATATGTTCACACGGATGCCCAAACATTATGTGACAGGATAATCAAACTCGTGTAATAAGAAATTATGCTTAATTTTAGAATTTTTTTCTAGATCTTGAGCTAATATCATTATTTCAAGCAAGGTGGAAAGGTACACAAGTACTATATCGACCATAAGGGGAGAAAAAGTTATCTAAGATACTAGAATAAAAAGGTACAATTATGGATGAAGAAACCTTCTTCAAAGCTGATGTGATTGTTAAACTCTCTATAATCAATTGATTTCGGGCCTACTGTGCAACCAAATACTGCTGCAAATGTTTAGTCCTTTTCTTGTTCTTAAGCTTCCGAAACGCGCACGACTCGATCTGCCTTATCCTCTCCCTGCTTACACCCATCATCTCTCCGATCTCTTGCAGAGTCTTCATCCTGCCATCCTTAAGGCCAAATCTCCAACTCACAACCTGCCTCTCTCTCGGGTTGAGACTATCCAGGACCCTCTCGAGGTCTTTCCTCATGAACTGCTTGATCAACAGATCTTCTGCAGTTTCAGCATCCGGATCAGCAATTACTTCCTGTAAAAGAGGGTTCAAGCCAGTTATCAAAAGGAGTACCCGCAATTCAATTTGCAGGAAAAAAGAGACAAGAATACCAAACATCGGCCATGCTTCTTCTAATCATCACAATTGCACAGCTTTCCAAACAAAAGGCACGATAAAAAGGAAGACTTACAGATGGTTTTAAGTTTTGATTAATTCCAATCTTCTGGTCGAGAGATCTTGGAGCTTTAGGTGTCATCAGTACAGCATTGAGCCTCTTCATAGAGAGGCCTGCAGCTTCTGCAACTTCCTCATTGTTGGGCTGTCTTCCATTTTCACTGTACAATTGTTTCCTTGCTTCCTTCACCCTATAAGTTGCTTCGACCATGTGAAACTGTTTCACAAGGAATACCATAAATGATAAAATAACAGAATCCCAAAAGAATAGGATAAATATGAAAATTATGGTTCCATACTTTGAAAGAAGAATATTCAAAAAACCTCTTTTGCTTCCTAAATGCAGTAACTAACACAAACATCATGTGGAGGTAGTGGTGCAGCACTGCCATAAAAGCATGGGCAATATCCATTCCCTTTTGATCCTATTCCATCTCAGATCATGTGGCAGAAGAGCTTGAAAAAATTAAGTAACAAAATACAAATGAAAACCTACTGGCAAACGAATTGTCCTAGATTGATCAGAAAGAGACTTCCGAACAGCTTGCTTGATCCACCAGTGAGCATATGTAGAAAACTTGAAACCCTTTGAAGCATCAAATTTTTCTGCACCCCTCACAAGACCACGGCATCCTTCCTACAAGTCAGATAAGAGATCCCCACACCTCAAATTTTCCTCCCAGATATATTCAAGTTCATAATTGAGCAAGAAAATCATCTCATCCTGCACATGTGCTCTTGGAGATCAATGAACAGAGAAGAAGAAAATCTCTACCTGCACGAGATCTTGGAGATTCATCCCAGCTCCCTGATAATTTTTTGCAATAGAAATAACTAGCCTTATGTTGCTTTTGATCATTTTGTCTTTGCAAATTATACCATAATTTAGTCGATGTCTAAGGGTCTTCTGATTGACCCCTGCTGCAGCAGCCCATTGTGCAAAAGTTGGTTGACCTCCACATCGCTCTGTAATCTCCTCCTGGAGCCTCTCTAGCTTCAACAGGTCCTGTTATAAAAGTTATAGTTCAAGCAAATATGCCAAAAGCCAATAACTCTGATTCATTATTTGTCTAAAATCTTTATGCCCATGGCAAAAATAGGTTTAAAGAAACATTATAAACTTTAGATTGTGAAACTCAACATGTTTTGTTAGATTTCAAATGTACCTTTAACTGTATTTGTCTGAACAAACTGAAAGAAGACTAGATCAAGAGCAGTGAAGAGCAACTCATTGCTCAAAAGCAATAATTTAGTAACAAGTCCAAGCACAAATTTCTGCAAATTTGTTTTTATCTATCTGGCAGTTCATTATTCAGTAAAAAAAAAAGAAAGAAAAGAAAAGAAAAAATCTGGCAGTTCATCATTTGGATTGATATACAGATATCCATATGGAAAAGGAGTCTGGTCTAATTCATTTTTATGTTCCATTAGGAGAAAGGTTCCAATTATGACCACATAGATTTAATTTTCACAAAGATGCCGCTAGTTTACCTGTATTCCAGCAGAAAGCTCTGTTTCTTCAGAAGCAGTAAGAAGTCTAGAGCTGTTAGTAGTTCCTCTCAAATAACGCAATGGGTCGGAGTAGTCTATATCTTGTAAAGAAGCGCGCTTTTTCCTACTGGTAGAACCAGTTTTTACAGAAATGACATTAGCAGCAGACTTCTCAGCAGCTCTTGCTCTTCTGGCTTTTCGTTCCGTTTGGCGATGCGATCTCACACTTATGCTCCTTGAGAGTTCATCTTGCAAATCTTCAAGCTCCCTAGTCGTTGGCTCCAAATCATCAGATTCATTAATAGAGCAATGGCTCAAATCTTTACCCAGAAAAAGACTAACTTTAGAGTCCTCTAGATCTCTCACTAAACAGGCCCGTTCTACTTCTTGAATCTCAGGCTGCTTTGATAAGCCAGAATCCACCTTTGGTGCACCTTTTAGTGCAAGTCTAGGTTTTGATGAACTCATACTTTTAACCATCAGGGCCGCTTCCTTTGCGGACTTTAAAGCTGCCTTTGCAAGTGCAACTGCTTCTTCAGCAGCTGCTGCTACTACAGCTTCATCACTTTTAAGAAGTGCTTCAGTAGATAGAGTAGCTCCAATATTTGCCTGCAGAAAGGATTCTACCTAAAATCAAAATAAACCAAGAAAATTAGATAAAGCAATGCTATAACAGAATTGTCAATGATTAAGTCAGTTAGTTCAATGATCTGAAGTCTAAAAAATGCTTCTATTGACAAGAAAATAAAGAGTAAACCTACTACATGATCCTCACGTTTTAGCTAGGCAACACTTCCATCCCTAATTTTTTTCCACCACTTTAACCTAAATGTTAACTCTTTCCACAACTTTAGTCATGATGTTAAATTGCCATTAAAAAATCCAACATGGTATATTACATGGACTAATGGAGTTAAAAATATCATTTTTTCAATAAAAGATGTGTACCACATCAGCATATATGTATAATAACATTTTTACCTCTCATTATATATCAATTTTTTGAAACTTACCATCCACCTTTAAAAGGTAGAAAAGTGGGCTGAGGCTCTGGCTGTGTCATTGCCCTCTCCCTTGGCCCTGCCCTAGCAAGGTAGGAGCTAGGGGAGGAAAGTGACCATAAGCCGTTAGGGGAGAAAAATATAAGTCGGAGAGCTCAGTTAAATCCCCTAGGAGCTCCAATTTTGACCGTGAGACAAATTATCAGCCAATAGCGGAGAAACGGGAGATGGAGAGAGCCGGTGAGCCTGGGGCTGAGAAAGAGAGCAACGAAAAGGCCAGAGCATCAACTCACTTTCCTTCTCTCTGTTTTTCTTTTTTTCATTTTGAAGGTTAATATGGTGAAAATTTGATGAATAGCAGCAAAGGGTAAAAGAGTAATTATACACATACTGATGTGGCACATGTTTTTAACAATATTTGTATTACTGTTAGTCCACATAAGGTGCCACCTCGGATTTGACACCATGACCAAATTGCTGGCAAAAGGGTTGACCTTTGAGTTAAAGCGGTGGCCAAAAAAAAAAAAACAATTATGGTTAAAAGTGTTGGCTTACTAAAACTAATATTTCATGATTTTTCAACCTAAACTTTCACCACAGGTTGTCAATATAACTTCCTAGGAGACACATGAAACCAGGCTCACAGAATCTTGATTATGTTCATAAGGAGTAAAATAGTCTTATCATAATTAATCACAATATTTCTACCAGTTTAGGGCAACCATATTCAACTCAGATTAAAATTTGGCTGAAATAAGTATCATATTAGTATCTTTCTTATGGAATCAAGACCTGCTATAAAAGGCAGCAGAAAGTCCTCACCTCGCTGGGTGGGCCAATAGCTCCAGTATATGTCCAGGTATTTGCAGTGAAAGAATCTGAATTAACCTCTAAAGAAGGTAATCTCAGCTTCTCCACATCAAGAACAACAGCTGATGTGACTGCTGATGTAGTAGTGGGCAACACACATTGTACATGGAAGCAAGTGTGTTCTCTGATTCTTTCTGCAGAATTGAACCAATCAAATCACCATGTTTAACAAACATGTTGAAGATCCACACTTCTTGCAACAATTTAAGATCACATAATTGATGCAAGCAGAGGGTCTTAATAATTTGATACTTGAATAGTATCTGCTGCAATTAATAAATAGATTTAGCTAGATTAGAAATACAGTTTGAATTTGAATAGGATCATCTAGATTGCATTATTTTCTTATAGATATAGTGAATATCCTTGTAATATGTTTAAAAATACTCCTATCTTATCACTGTTAGGAGTCATAGTCAAATTAGAATTCTTCATTCCTCTATAAGTAATCTGAAACATACATAAACACTTGAATTTTGTTTTCAAATTGACATGAAAATTCATTCATGTTATGTATCTATTGGATTTTCTAGAGTGGTGAACTACTTTTGTATTCTTGGCTTGGTCTTCCATGGTGGTGATTTTGCTAGGCATTCTTAGAGCAGTGATCTCTATATATCTAAATGTATTTTATCAGCTGCATTCTTTCTCTAAGGAGGTGATATTTCTATGCCTAGAGTTTGAATAGTTTATCATTTTTAATATCGAGAGTCCTACACTGTCCCTCTATCAAATGGTATCATAGCTATGATTTCAAGTGATATTAGAGCTGCAGTATCAAGTGGTATCAAAACTCATAGTTCAAAAATTTTCAACATAATCATGTCGAAGATCAACTTGAGAAGGAAGCTCAAAGAAAGTGCTTCAAAAGCAGTGGATATATATCAAAAAGGTCGGACAATGACTGGCTGTTGTAATGCTTATCTTGACAAATTCATAGTGCAAAATCTTTCTTTTTTTCCGAAAACCACTCTGATCATCATCAAGGTCCACGTTCTGATGCAAAAGGATATAATTGTTGTCAATTCCATGTTGATGAACATGTAGAGAATGATAGCTTGTTTAATGACAAGGCAGCTTATTCTCTCTCTTTGGAGGAATCTGATAGAAGTGCTTTAGATGATATACCTCTTAAGATTTGTGGGTTCCTTCTAAGTTATAAAATTAATATTATTTTTCAGTTGATTGATAATTTGACACAATCTTGATGCTACAGAACTCTCGTTGATGACTAGGGAAAACCTATTAAGGTGGAAATGGTGTTGGTAATGATTCTGGAGATTGTGTTTCCATGACAGTATGCCTAAAAAATTCATTTTATGTGAAGAAACTAGTTGTGCAACTCATGAGGACATGATGTCTCCAGCAATTCAAAGAAAAGTTTTTCCATTGCATAAGCTAAATAAGACTCACAAGTCTCCACAAATAAAGTAACTTCAACGACAAGGTTCATAAGGAAACAGAAACAAAGATATTGATACAATAAAGTGTTAAAGGAAAAAGTTCGCAAGTAAAAACATTAAGCATGGAAGCAGCAGAATCATGTTAATCAAGAGAAATCCAATAATGAAGACCAAGAGATGCTCGAGAAAGACTCAGTCTTGAGTCTTTTCCAACCATTTGGCACCTAACTAATACCGAGAGCTGCTTCTCCAGCAATAAATTTATATATTATTATTTGAATTGTTCCCCATTATAATCTTTTATTTCTTTCTCCATTTCTTCCCAATGCACCAAGCAAGAAGTCGCCAAACTTCCACTAACCTCGACCTCCTAAGGCCATTTCGCGGTCAATAAGAATTGACTTATGCAACGAGGACGATTCACAATCACTAGTAAATGTGTCAGCATAAAACAGAATCTATGGAGCTGATAAGACCGAGAATGACACAGAAGCAACAACTTAGTGGAAGAGAAGAGGCCCCAAAGAGTCGAAATCTACTGAATATACCATCTTTCATCGCTAAAAAAGTCAATCCGACAACTGTGTAAAGAACTGCCTTTCACCCATCAGATTAATTGGAAGAACCCAGTAGAACTCTGCCCAATTTGAAAGCTAAAGATTGGAGATATAGTTGTAGATTTGATATCCCAATCCGACTACGCAGCAAGCCAAGGCATTGACAGTTCAGAAGAGAATGATTATGGAGTAGACAACACAGAGAAGATATGGCTTACGGGTGAGGGTAGCAGTAGAGAGAGAACTCTTGAAATGGAAGGAGAAAGTGTCGGGTTGACACTTGAACTGCGGCAGCAGACAGGACATCCTCTTCCTTACGCTGAAGCGCAAACGACTAATAAGACAAATTTTGACTTGCTTTTCATTCGATTCTGCAGTGGCAGCCGCTACAAACCCCCTCACATTGATTGACGGAGGAGTCGGTCAGTCCAGTTCCCCAGAACGCCGACAGAGGAGCTCGTGAACGGTCGGCACTAATGGGGGAATGGAACACGGTGAGGAGGACAGATGCGGGGGAAGAGCGGCAGTGAGGAAGTGATGATAGACAGAAAGATAAGAGGTTGTGATGAAGGACTAAAAAGATAAGGGAAAGGAGGCCCCACACAGACACACACAGAGCGAGAGCGAGAGAGAGAGAGAGACCATGATACAGAAATTAGGGCAAAATAAGCTCAAGTTTCAAATAAATTTCTAGTTGTTATATCGAAATCATTATTCTATAATTTGATGGTGCATATATTTTGATTTTTTCTTAGGAATATGATGTTTAGCACCTGTTCATGTGGTCCAGCAATTTATTACATCATTATTTTAAATTACAAAATTATCACATCTCAAATTCCACATTAATTATATAATATAAAAGACTTAGTGCAAGTGTATATATAAGACCAAAGATCCTAGTAACTTGAGCTGGTACGTTTGAATAATTGATCCGTAATGTTATATTTGATACAAGGGATTACGAGTCCTCTAAGGAGAGACTGCCCACTAGCCAAGAGCCCAGAGTTGGAGCTTAAGGGAGACCGTCATGTCCCAAATCCTAGATCGAGCTGAGTATGCATTTCAAGAGTCAAAACTCTAACCCTATTTTTTTTTCTTTTTGCTATTCGCTCAAATCTCGACATGGAATCACTCATCTCTCATTTCCTCGTGCGATTTCTCTCTCTTGTTCCCTTTCTTTGACCAAATTCATAGCACAGCTTCTTCTCATCGCGCTAACAGTCGGCACGCACAATACCCAAATTTTTAGCTACAGGTTTTCATATTTATTCCTTCAAATTTAGCATTGTAATTCGAAACTTGAGCCATAACAGACACTAATTGAAACTCTTCCTACGCAATTTTGTCCAACGCATTACAATATATTGAGTGGAATGCAAGTGAGCAGGATGTGGTTATTCCATTATAAGTAGAGCATGTCAACATAACCTACCTTATGATTCAGAATGTTCATATGAGCAAGGAATGGTGAATTTACTATCATAAAAGTGAACTTTTAATTGATCCTTTTATTTTTAGATTTTTCAACTAATGTTTCATTAGAATGCTTGTCAACCAAATCCTACATCCATAATAAGAAAGAAGGTTTAGTATAATGGTATTACTCTTAACCTAATAACTAAAAAAATTGTGGGTTTATCATAAAATCTTTTTCAAAATGGTCATAGTGCAAACACTGAATGCACATCTCTCATTCTTTTTTAAGAATCTTTGACTATATGCACATCTCTCATTCTTTTTAAGAATAAGAATACAAGTATTCACAATTAGGTTGAGAATATATCACAATTACAAGATGCACACCAATTGAGCGTGAAAGATCTAATTTGTTCAATGACTTACTCAACAACAACAACGCATCATTAATTTCTCCAACAAATGATATGTATGTTGTATAGAAATGTCCCACAAACCTAATCCATGAATAATTTAAGGGAAAAGTCCTAACAATAATATCTGTTGTTGCAATAGTTAAAATATTTTTTTAGCATCTTATTCTACCTGACTTTAAGAACATTTTCAAACAACCCAAAAAATGAAAGCATTATATCATCAACTAAGAATATATATATATATATCAAAAGGCACATTGTTTCATTGTTAATCCCACAAATGGTGACCTCATATTACACCTGTTGATGCATTGATTGAATAAAAGTTAATCACATCTCAAACATTTATAATCATGATCACACAATGTAAATTGGCCAGTACTACATGATCGCCAACCTTATTTACCATAAACGAGTAGGACGATATTGATCTCATTTCAAAATCTACCCAATGGGCAATATACTTCTTTTTCTTCCATTGTTATCTTTGGGATGATATCACGAGTGTTTTTGGCACATAAATATGAGACGATTATATCATCATCATATTCAACAACTTCCCATAAACCTCATTCTCTTTTCAGATGCATGAAATACATTCATATATTTTTATTAATCTAAAGATATTTATGTCTCCAGGTGGAGAATCTCATGGAAAGCTTCATAACAACCCATTAATATATATATATATATATCTTAATTCATCATCTCTATCAAAAATATTTGTATCATCTTTGAACACTGAACTCTTTGCTGAAACTGTATGTGTTGAGAGGAAAGAGAGAAAGGAGAATACCTTTCACTGTTTATACAGTCAACGCCATAGAGCAAGCAAACCCTAGACATCTGAATCTTTGCAAATCACTGTTATAGTAAAAACCTTGTCCTTATTCATCTTCTCACTTGAATAAAATATACGGTATATATATATATATATATAAGATAGATGAATTATGAATATTGAAGCAATTCCCTTATACTAATTTAGTCATTATATATCTAAGCTAGTAATAGTCTCCCTCAAATTAGAGCAGCGTATATATTAATCATAACTAATTTGTTACAAATATAATCAACTTGAAGACCACTAAAAACTTTTATGAAGATATCTCCTAGCTGATCTCTAATTTTCAAATGCTTTACTTATAATTCCAAATGTCATATTCATCGTAATCAACTCGAAGACCTAATTTGCTTTTCACTCTTGTATTATTGATGAGAATGTGATTAGATGAATGAATAAGTAACTGCCCTCTATCCTGGCAATTTGATGCTATTCTTTTCCTTTGTTATTCTTCTTCAAGACTCTCTTAAATTTGGTTCCAGCCACGCATTTATATCTTTTCATTGACATCACAATCTTCCTCTCCCGTATATTGAGGTGTCATGAACCTTTACGACAATACACAAATATATACCTTCTTAACTAGTTAACTCTATTATAGTATTTGTGCCCATTGTGGACTCAAAAATCTTCTACTAAATGCATGTGCAATATGTATGCATCCTCTTAACTGAAAAAATATAGATATTGATTTTTAGTTCGAAATTTTTATCGGTTGTATGCACAAATATGCACTTGTTACAAGAAAATTTGAAAATTCATCATTTCAAACACTAAAAATATCCTCAAGCTAATATGGCAGCCTAAACTCTCACAACTGAAAAGGGAAAAAAAATGAAAATGTACCTTAATAGAGTGAGAGGAGTTACCTTGGTTCGTGAAATTTTAAGCAGAAAATTGGCCAGATCCATGCAGCACCAGTATGTGAGTTGACATGGTCTTCGGGAGAGAAACGGGAGTGGCTCTCCTGATCTGCTCTTAAGCTGCTCTGTTAATTTTTCAGGTTAAATTGCCTCAAAAAGCACATTGAACTTCCAAATTCCCTGATATTAAGTTTGTTATAATCGCCTATATTGGCATGCCTTTTATTTTTCTGTTAATATATTGCCACCATATTTAACTCCGTCCAAAATTATCGTTAAATGCCGCTTGACAAGGCGATCATGGTAATTTCGTGTCATGTGAGCGTTGACATAATTGTTTATGTAAACGTGGCATCCTGATATGACATCCATATAGGCATATCATTGATGGAGTCAGTGTTAAGTGACATTATACCCAGAAAAATGAAATGTATGATATTGTATAAAATTTTACCAAATTTTATGATATATATATATATATATATATAATGCTATTATTTTATTTCTTTATTTCTCGATCCTTGGATCTTTTCAGATTTTTTGCTTAAATTTATGCATATTGCTTTAATCTATGCATGAACATAAATACTTAGTTAATTAATCCGTATACGCACTATGCGTCTTCTCTTGCCATATTATCCCTTGTTTCTCACTCTAACCAGGCATAACATTTTCAACGGAAGGGACTAAGTAGTAGTGTTGGATGGAATAAGAATTGAAGGATTAAATTGATGAAAATTAAAATTATAAGTCCTTAAATGTTTGTGAATGACAAATTTGTGAACTGAAATGTTAATATGCTTTTGTTTTATGGTCCTTTATTTTCATTTTTCAATCAATCTCTGCTATGTCCAAAGCTGAATCAGCCACCTGCCCGTCTACTCTGCTAAGATTTTCTTACCCTCCCACAGTCTACTCACATGTATACATGCCATTTATAATTAGCTTTTACATGACCAGGTGGCTATGCCTTACTCAGTTGAGAGCCTTGCCGGACCGGGCCACCTCCGCCCAAGTTAAATATAAAATAATTTTTTAAAAATAAATTTAAAATATTTAATATTTTAAAATAAATTTTTATATAATATAATTAATCGATTAATTTTATAATTTTTAAAATTGGACCGGGCCGAGAACCGGTATAGGCATAAGTTCATAGGTTGGCGGGGGTTCAATGGGTTGAACTGTATATTTAATAAATAATATTATTAATAAATTTATATAATATCGTAATTTAAATATGATTTATAACAAAAATAAGTAATATAACTATTATATTAAATATAAATTTAATATAAAATATAAATATAAATTTAATAAAATAAAATAAATATATTATAATAATTTTTTAATTTTAAGTATATCGATTCTTTTACTGATTCAATTGGGTTCATGTGTTGAATCGAAAATTAGTCAGTCCAACCAGATTTGACATCATTGAAAGTGCAATAGAGTCTTTTTATATGAACTAGATCATATGAGTAGCTGGTTCCTGATTAAACCGATCGAATTGGTTTAATTTTTAAAATTATGATTAATTTAAACATTATATTAATTTCAGAAAATATTAAAAATTATTAAATTATAATTATTTATAAAAAAAAATTATTATATACTTTCACGCTACCACAACACGATTATTTTCATGCCATTCTAGTGCAAAACGATATCTCCTATAGCATGAATATCCCAACCCTTTGAGCCAGGGCAATTTTTGAAAGGTCCAACGCAAGAGGTTTTACAGGATCACCCCATTACCTTTCACTAGTCGAAAGACAAGATCAAATTCAAATTGGACAGCGATCTACTAGTTTTAAGTTCACAGGTCTGTTCTCATTTTGTCAATTAGAGGAGAATGTATCTTATACAATCCTTATAATACATCATGAAAGCATGTGGTACAACCATCTAATAATGTCAATTTTTAAGTATTAAAAAATAAATAAATAATATTAAATAATCTCTAAAAGAAATTAGTGAAATCTAAAAAAAAGGTTATTAGATTAAAAAAACATTATACGGATATGCTATCTCCATTTATATCATACTTTATCCAATTGGAGGCACTAAAACATAACAATAACTTGGACCATTCAAAAGAATTTACTTTATGTAAGCAAAAGGGTCCAGGAAACTAATCCAAAATCATTACAATCAAGAGAAACATAACATATTAAATGAAACAATCCTACTAACTCTTTGGGATGTTCTTTCCCACAATCTTGGCAGGAGTTATCCTCAAGAGATTTCCAGGCTTTCCAGGAACGGCACCTTTGATCATTACGACATTGAGGTCCTTATCGATTTTGACGATCTTGAGCTTTCTGATTTTCCTCTTGCTCCCTCCCATCCGCCCAGGCATCTTCTTACCCTTGTATACACGTCCTGGTGTTGTTCCTGCACCAATGGAACCCAGTTGCCTGTGGCTCTTTGACCCGTGGGTCATAGGTCCCCTTTTAAAGTTGTGCCGCTTTATGCCACCTGTTAGACAGCATGATTTGAGTTTGGATTCTCTCTTCTAGGCAAATCGCTAGCTGTTGCTTCACGTGCTACTAAAATCAAAACTACATTGTTACACATAATAGCAACTAAACTCAGCGTACAAAGACTTCAGAGGGCCCTTCAATACTTGGATAAAACTCTCCTATGATTTATAACAAGCTATATTTCACAAATCTGGATTAAGGAAACATAAAATGCTATAAAACCACAACCACTCACAGCAGAAGGTATAATTATGCCGGGCTGCAGTTCAGTGTTATTACATGATTCAACTGTCTATATCTCTGACATCAACTGGAGATGAAAGTAAATGCAATAGATAACAAAGCTATGGCACGATTATGATTCAAATATAAGTAAACTGTATATCTGTTTCTTCCTTTTTATTAATTCATGCAGCCATAAGAAGCCCAACATAACACATGTCCTATGTAGATTCTGAAATTTATTCTTGATCATCCATGAAGCTAAGTTGCATCCCCACTAAATGAAAATGTTAATTGTTTCCTGGATTCAGTTGAAAACTCTTGTCTGTGTATTCCAGAACTTTCCCTCATCAAAGCAAGCTTGTTTTATCCCAAATGATGGACAAAAACTATAAATATATTCCTGGCAATTCCACAGAGGCAAAACATCAAGGTCAAAATGTTAAAAGGGGAGAAAGCACGGATTTATGAGATATAATATCTACCAAACTCCATAACCACAATTCGAGCAGCCAACTCAACCTCTGTAGTAGACATCATAGGTATTTATACTGACCTTTGGGCAAAGGCTCTTATCTGACTGGTGAGCCCATTAAGTAAAAGCTTGGCTACTTACTGTCATTTTGCAGTCATCATGAATTCACAGAAAAAGAATTTGCAAAAACAATATAGTTCCACCACATCTATTACATATATTCTTTTAAGAATTCATATAAAACTCCTGAATTATGAATTGAATTATTAAGTATTTTCAACGAGGAAATAGCCACAGAGAGAACAGCACAATTTGTTGAGAGTTTGAAAATTAAAAAAAAGCATTAAGACAGACGAATCCTGTGGTACTTTTCCTGAGAAAATTTTGCAAAACTTTCGAACAAGTGCCTCACAATTCTTCCTGTTACTTTCAATTCTGTGAAATCAACTTCTCTTCTCTCATAGAAAGAGTTCCTGCTCCTTCAATGAGCAAAATGAGCCTCTTCTCTTTCTCCCGTCAAAAGGTTTCCAGCTTCATTTTATGGCAACCTTCTTATATTCAAATGTAGAGTTGGGAAGGTTCTAGATTAGCAAATTACCCAGCAAAGACTATTTAGCAAAGCAGCCTGATCAGTAGAAAGGGGAATAGGAACTATTTCATCTAAAAAACGAGGCAGCATCTGAGCAAGGCATCTCACGTTTGTACAGATAACACATCTAATTTTCTTCATGATAAGGCACTTCTATCCAAATTCGAACCTAGCCAAATGCATTTCCCAATAACTCGACCAAAAGAACTCACTAACGGCAATCTCTTAACATATAATTTTTGCTAAGCAATCGCTCAACATATAATGGTTATATCAAACAAGTTAGCAGTCATATTATGAAAAACCCACATCTGACGACACAAAGGAGCGCACGAAAGAGAAACAGGGAAAGAGGAAGAAATTTCACAAACCCTGGAATCCCTTCCCAATGGTGGTCCCCGACACATCGACGAGGTCACCCTCCTCAAAGATCTCATCAAACACGAGCCTCTGGTTCGGCTCAAATCCATCAACAGACTGAAGCCGGAACTCTTGTAAATGCCTCATGGGGATAGACCCGACTTTCTGGAGGTGGCCAAGCTCGGGCTTAGTGAGCTTCTTGTCCCTGACCCTCCTGTAGCCCACCTGAACGGCATCGTACCCATCGGTGGCCTGAGTTTTTACCTGGGTCACAATGTTCCCTTCCCGGAAGCCCACAACCGTCACCGGAACCACCTTTCCATCAGCCTCGAAGTAGCTCATCATGCCAAGCTTTGTGCCCATCACGCCGACACCAGCCTCCATAGACATGACCACGACGAGAGCTCTTCTTCTGTAGGGTGCAGCCAGTTTGGGTAACTGGAGGGAGAGTTTGGGGGATTTGGGGAGGAAAGAAGAGGAGAATTTGGGGATAGGCTGCAGAAGAGAGGGAAAGGCCCAGCGTCTGGTGTGGTGATGGTTTGTAGAGAGTGGGACAGCGACAGCCATATCGTATTTTTGGAGAATTCACTTCGTCGTCGTCGTCGGAGGAGGAGGAGGAGGAACGTTGAGAGGATTGTACACTGCAGTGGCAGTGGATTCAGTTCAATCCTCTTCTAGATGCGGGTTTCTTATCCACTTGCCTAGTCATGTTAGGTTCTCTGATTGTATTTGTGCCCTATTGTTACAAAAAATTTGCATTTTGCTCATTGATCTTTGCATACTTATCCATTTTGCTGCCCGATCCGATCTTATCGGTCCGGGCCAGCGTGGCCCGAAATTATTCATGGGCCACGCTAGCATGACCAATAGGTAGTGATCGGATAAATCCTGGCCCGAGCACACCCCGGTGCTCATCGGATCATCCAGCGCGGCCCAATAAACCCAAATTATTCGTAAAATTGTTAATTAGTATTTTATTTTTTTAATAAATTTGTGCAGATTATCTTATTAGACTAATAAAAGGGGTTTACAGACTAATGGGTCAGCACGACCCAAAATAAACAAACATGGATCCGGCCCGAGCTATTATTGGGCCACGCTGGCACATCCCAACAACCTAGTGACCCAAAAAGCCCTGACCCAATTAAGATCTTATCAGATCAGACTGAATTCTATCGTCTCTACTAATTCAAGTTCTAAAACTTGTTTGTCTTTTGAGTGTTATAATTTTAACTTTTAACCTATTTAGTCGGATGAATATTCAATATGTGTGTTGGAAAACAAAATATGTACCCTAATCTCATCTTCCCGACGCCAGTGTTCACATGCTCTTTTTCTTTTTTCTCTCTCTACTGCCTCCTACTCTCCGTATCATCCCTCCTGTTTTCCTCCCTTTGTCCACCATGGTTACCACGTTCCTTTCACAAGAGCTCTATCCCGAATGGAGGCTCAGAGGAGATAATGAATGCCCAAATAGATACAAGCTTCATCTTTCCTAGCTCAATAATTCCATTTTGGACCCCTTAGATTACCCCCATCTTTAAAATTTGGCAAGTTAACCATATGCTACTTCCTAATTCACAAGAAAATTAGCAAAATTGAGGGAAGGCAAATCTCGGTTGCACTTCAATAAAAGTGCTGACACGTGCCTAGCTTGTCCACAATCTAATTTAACTGCAACTAACTCTATTCCTCGCTCGGGTCATCCCTAAATCCCTTTTCGACGCCATTCCCGCTTTGCTCTTCCCAGCCCCTCCATCTATTCTTTACTCTAAACACACACTCTTAATGCTCAAATTCTTTACTCATCCTCCATCGGTTTTCCGCTCAACAATAGTGATGAACCAACCAAAAGAAATTATAAAGGGGAACTTGTGTGGTCTGATGAAATTCCCCAAAATATCAAGAATTTCGTAAATAATGGAAATTGTCACGTTGTTTGTGAAGTGCTGTCCATAATGCGAAGTTGATGACATTTTTGGGAAATTTTGCCAAATCACATAATATACAAGACAATTTTCCCAATTACAAATAATGAAATGGAAGAGGCAACGTAGAAGAAGATGGGCTCAGGAAGAAAAGGCCTATATGTGGGAGATAGGGGCCCAACTCACAAAAAGAATCCTTTTGTGATTTCATAAAAATCACATTGGGAAAACGAAGTGTCAAATTTTAGAAAACATCAAGTTTAAATTATAAAATCTTGAATTATAAAAATCATTTTGCTATACATGGCCTTACAAAGAAGTATCTAAGGGTCATGCACGGGACCTAAAGGAATGATGATGGGAGTTGCCACCCAAGGATGGTTATCCAACCTCTTACAAGATTTTTTTCCCAAAATTTTAACTCTCATTATATCCGGTGATTATAAATTTAAGATAATGAAAAATGTGCATCCAATCAAGAAAGTGGAGGAGGACAACACACCTATCAGGCCTAGCCAGCCTCACTATTCTTTGTATTGTTTATTCCCAACTTATTCAGACGTCAGCATTACAAATTTTATCTAGCATACAAACTCCGATGGTATTAGGCATCAAACAATCCTAGTAGTGCAAATGAAAATATTATTATAGGAAAATGGCAAATTAGGCATTTTACAACCTTGACTCCCACGAAGCAGCTATGGAAAGGTATAATCTTGGAAAATGTGCTGGCCTTCATGTTGAAAACATTTATTATTATATTCCCATGTGGGCAGTTCAGCAACATAAGAAAATAAATAAAATAACACAATTGACTAGATTCATGGCATGTTAAGTTCTATCTTATATAATGGGTTATAGTTGTACATGTGGATGTTGGATAGGTAAGAAACTTGATAGAATCTGGAAACATGATCATTACCCTAAGTTATATGTGAAAATATGTGCAATAAAGCCGACTCCAGCGTCATCAAATAACTCTATTTTGGATTTCCTAAGAACAGGACTACCCCTTCCTTTTGTCTTCTCTCTAGATCGGTGACACGCACGTTAGGGAACTTCCCTCTCTTTCTCTCTCTTCCCTCTCTAGGTGGTAGGCTCATTTGCACCCCTTATCTTTCTAGACACACTCTCTCTCTCTAGGGGTTCTTGTTTGCTACCCTTTGAATGGTAAGAGTGAAGGGCCCATTCAAATGAAATCCATCGATTTTCCAATCATAGGCTTCCCCACATGGCTATGGGGCAGATAACCCGTTTGGTTGCCCCTATGTACTTAGGGCTCAAGAAAATGACGTCATTAATGACATTTTGAGGTAAGCCCATTGAGTTATATGGTAACCTAAACGGGTTACTTTACAATATCTGCATAGTTTGCATTCTAGTCCTTAACTTTTTGTTATGTTACATTTTAGCACTTACAACTTCTATTTTATGGCATTCTACTCTATTTTGGTTTGGCTCTAAATATCCTAAGGCTATTTGCCCAATATTGCAGGGCAATAATCTTTTTCTGATGTTCGATTGAGTTCCTCCCATTCCAACAATCATATGCAATGTATAACTTAGCATAGAATACAATCATTAAAAGTTCACATTACATGAGCTTGCCTTTGTCACAAGGATAGACTAAAACCTGGTACTAAATTATGCATGCACCATAGACCAAAGGCCTTACATACGAATATTCCCTTGCCATCCCTTTATCCATTTATTTACTGATTTATCAATTTATCAACATTATTATATTATAATTATTATTCCTTATATTTTGGAAAGTCTATTATTTTATTTATTTTCCCTAAAAAGAGCTAAAGGACAGCCACATAATCGGAAGAAAACAAAAATATATGATCAAACCAACATGGGCTTGGTAGCTTTACGGCCTAAGCCCACTGAATCGTTGGCGCCCACCACAAAATTACAAGCCCAGCTAGTTTCACCTGCAGCCTATTCCAGAGTTATTCGTACAAAGTGATCGAAAAGCACAATTTATGGCTTGGGCTTGAGTCCAACTTAAAAGAACTTGAAGTTGATCTTAAACTCAGTTCAAATCGGTTTCCATGTAGCTCGAAAACCGCAAACTTAAAAACAGTCATAAAAATAGACCGATAGATGCTCGAAGATAGCTAGAAAAAAAAATCTAAGATTCAGCCACAGTTGAACCTATAGGACACCTATCAAGATAGGTCAGTATTTCCCCGAGAAAACAACTTGGAAGTGGTTTTAGGTTTCGGCTCGATTCGGCTCCAATTCAGCCCGGGAACCATCAGCTCAAAACGGTCAGAAAAGTAGACTAAAAAGAGGTCAATTATGGCTAGAAACCATCTCAAGTTTAACCAAAGATTCAGCCCGAGAAATAATTAGCAAAGCATGACTGCACTCCACCATAAAAGCAGCTTCAAAAGGTTTTAAACTCAGTCCACGGCAGTTACGATTCAGCCATAAACAATCATCAAAATGGGCCAACAAGTGCCCAAAGACAAATGAGAATTAAAGCCATCGAATACTCGATTCAAATGAGCAACTTAACCTCCAAATGGATTAAAATTCAGTTTTTAAATAATGTAAGACAACCAGCTTGCAAGAAGTTAAACTTATCCTGAAATCAGTGCTAGACTTGTCAATAGTCAAACTCAATATCATGTAAGAAAACAAGGCTGTCCAAATTGGCACTTTAGACAGCAAAACGATCGTAATTTAGTTCTCAAATCAACTCAAATGACAGGCACATATGGAACCAAGCTTTTCTTGAAATCGGTTTCCAACTCAACATCAATCACACCTTGGAATATAGGCTTCTGCAAATAGAGGCCAAGTTCAGCTAAAACTATTTCACCATATTGCCTAAGAACCGACCCATGAACAGTGGGTGGAATCGAAGCCAAGTGAAACAAAGAAGCATACCATCAAAATGACAACAAATTTAATATCAATAGGGCTATGACCAAGAACAAGCAGCAAAGAGTTGCCGAGAAAGTTATGTTTCAGCGGGATGAAAACAGGGAACTACAAAAGGAATCAAAAGAATAGAAGCAGATCAGCAGAATAATAGATATTACTGAGTAGCACCAAAGCAGAAGCTAAGAGTAACAAGCAACGAATAGACTATAGGCTTGCTGTGTAGCCTCAACTGAACTGAGAAGTAGAGACCTCAACAACGTAGCAATACTGCAGTAGACAAGAGAAGCCAAATTAGAGGAGCAATACACAGTCGCAAGCACAAAACGATACAGTAACAACAAACCACACTGAGTAGCAAACCAAAGCTGCAAAATTGAACAATAAGGGAGGCGATGGGGAGAGAATATACCGCCTCCTGACGTGGTTTGAATATAGTAACAGCAAGTAGTTTAACGAGTCAAAGAGGGAAATTGGCAGGGAATAACTTTCCCGCCCAAATAACCAATTCTGTTAGATAGTCGTTCTGTCAAGAGTTGCATAAATACATGTACAGTGACTGAAAGAAATCAATGAAAAAAGTCTGGTCTTCCTTCTCCCCGCGTCCTCTCTATTTCAGAATTCACAGAAAGTTCTAGCCTCCTCCTTTCATTTCTCCAAGCTAAGGTCACGGTTCGTAACAAGTAGGAGGCCCGTCAAGCAATTGTAGGAGGAAGGATCCGACGGAGCAGCAGCACAACAAGTGAAGCAAAGACAACAACAAGATGAGGGGGAACGGAGCAGCAACAGCATGGAGGAGGAGAAAGGCAGTGGTGCAAGTGGAGATGAGCAGAACAAAGGAAAGGAAGAGCTCGAGCGGAGGAAGAAGAAGCAGGAGAAAGCTGTGCAGGGGGGGCCAAACTAAGGCGAGCTGAGCTCGAGGAGGAAGGCGAAGAGTGGGGGAGTTGCGACGGGAGGATGAATAGGGGCAAGCAAGGGAGACCGATCTCTATTTCTCTATTTACAAGTCTGTTTCTAATGCTTGCTTTGCTTTATCTTTAGGATTGACAGCCATGCTCAGGAGTCTGACGTTTAATATCAAGAGCGAGCAAGCGAAGCCGGGCTGTCACGTGAAGTTTACCTGTTCAGTCTTCGGATTCTAGAACTTGATTGGTCATGTGGCTTTGTTCGTTCCACTGTTCAAAATGGCTGGTATACTTTCCTTTTTAAGAGGGTGCTCAGGTTCCTACCTATTTGTGCCTATGATCATGTGGTTTAATTTATTTTTCAATATTGATGGTATAGGTTAGTTTGAAATGAGAAATCTCTTGGCAACATATCTAATTATTACATACTTGTCTACCCTTGAATGCAACATTAATAACGTTGAATATAACTTCTATTTACTATCGTATTTCAGTTTTCATAATTTTCTTGAATTAACTTAATTCTTGCTTTTTTTTTGATTGAAATTGGAGTTTTGAGTTTTTTCTAGGCAAAATGAGGTGTGCATATCGAGAAAAAGGTAAACTCTGAGAATTATATTACCGGGAATGCTCAATTGTATAGAAATAGAGTTACGAAGCGATTACAGAGAAAAGGGCAAAAAAACAGTGAGGCAGAGCAAGAATGTTGATAGCCCGATAGAAGCTGAAGCGAATGAAAAAAAAAAAAAAACTCATGGTAGTTACTGGGAAACATGAGTGGGATAACGTAACTATATTTGTGAAAGGACAAGATAGTCCTCAGGGACAATTATAAAGTAAACTGAGCAAAGAGTGGTTATGAGTCTTGACATTCCAAAAAGACGCTAAAGCCGCCCACTACTGCCATGTAGTAGAGATGTATAAAATAAATATCGATAGATAGAATAAATCTACAGTTCTTTGTTAGAACTTAGAAAACGCTTGTTAAAAAAAAAGAAAAACCGGACGCTTCCGCATGGTGTTGAATTTTAGATTTGATCTGGCAAAATCGTTCTCTAATTACTGTTTATTTGTTGCGAACCCCAGGCCCCTCGATCTTCCCGGATCCTGAGGAAATTTCTCGACGGATCCCCACTACTATTCGTTCTCCTCACAGTATCTCTTCTCCGATCTGAGATTCTCCAGCAAGATGACGGAGTTCCTAGATTTGGAATCGCAAGACGGCGTCAGGATGCCCTGGAACGTGATGCCGGGGACGAAGCAGGAGTCCACCAACTGCGTTGTCCCCGTCTCGGCTATTTACACTCCAATCAAGGGCTTTCCGGAGTTGCCAGTTCTGCCATACTCGCCGCTCCGCTGTCGGACCTGTCGCTCGATTCTCAACCCGTTCTCGATAGTGGATTTCGCTGCCAAGCTCTGGATCTGCCCCTTCTGCTTCCAGCGCAACCATTTCCCTGCTCATTATGCTTCTATCTCCGACGACAACCTTCCCGGTGAGCTCTTCCCCCAGTACACCACCATCGAGTACGCTTCTCCCGAGGAAGCCCTCCGGCCCTCCATGCCCCCTGTGTTCGTCTTCGTCCTTGACACTTGCATTATCGAGGAGGAGCTTGGCTTCTTGAAGTCAGCCCTCTTGCAGGCGATTGGTCTCTTGCCAGGAAATGCGCTGGTGGGGCTCGTTACTTTTGGGACCTTGGTGCAGGTTCATGAGTTAGGTTTTGGAGCGATGCCCAAATCTTATGTGTTTAAGGGATCCAAAGAGGTTACCAAGGAGCAGCTGCTTGAACAGATGAGCTTCTTTGCCAAGAAGCCGAAGCCTGCCACTGGGGTTATTGCTGGCGCACGGGACGGGCTAGATGCAGAGAGCATTGCGAGGTTCCTCGTACCTGCATCAGAGTGCGAATTTGCTTTCAACGCGGTAATTTTGAGGAACATGAAAAAGAAAAAAAAGAACAAAAATAAACAACCTATATCTTTGTGACATTTTAATTTAACTACAGTTTTCACATTTTTGGGATTAATCTCTTATATGTCATAAAAGGTTCTAGAGGAGCTGCTGAGAGATCCCTGGCATGTGCCTGCGGATCAGAGGGCAGCAAGGTGCACGAGTACAGCCCTGAGTGTGGCCGCTTGCTTATTAGGAGCATGCGTGCCTGGCTCTGGAGCAAGAATTATGGCATTTATTGGTGGCCCGTCAACTGATGGTCAGGGGGCTGTAAGTTCTGCTCCACTTATTCTCTTGGTTTTGTCATTTGCTTCCACAATTTAAAAAAAAAAAAAGAAGAATGTTGTTACAATCTCATACTTTCAGAATTTTGTGGCTTATAATATGTATGTTAATTCAGCCTGAGAGAAGTTGTGTGATCGTAGTGTGCATTTTTCCCTCTTTTTGGGAAACATAATGTCATCCTAGTGTTACTTGCAGTGGATCAGTCCAGTCCCTGCATAGGTGGAGGGGGAACCTCAAATAACTGAGTGAAGCCATTCTAAGTACTCCTGAAAAAGAATTTGAGCATGTTAGTACTTAGATGAACGATTAGTAGAAAAGGTGAATCATTATCTTTAAAAATATTGACGTTTTCTTAAATAATCAATCTTCTTTTGTTACAATTCACCTGGAAACATATTGCTACATGTCAAAGTTTGACCAGGGGCTTCAAAAGTCATGCCTGGTCATGGAGTGTCAACGTTAATCTTCGGGCCCTTAAGGCCCTTTTCGGAGCCAAATATGCTTTAAAAGATACTTTAACTACTTTTTCGTTAGTAGATGGAACCTAAAATTTCCAAAGAGACATAAGCAGGATCTCATTTAAGTAGAAAACAAAAAACTGACTTATCCCTTTATATAGTTTATTTGTGACTATCTATACTGACTGCCAAACTCTGTGCAGACACTGAGTTAATTATGATAAAGATCACAGAAACTGAGCTTCTGCCTATCCAAGTTCTTACCGCATCATCATTTAGGTTCCAGTCTTTCGATCAATATGATCTAAAATACTATTTGAGGCACATCTTTATAAAGCTTCCTCAATCCAATCTGTGATGTTGCATTTTTGGTCCCATCTGAACTGACACAAGATGCATTTAAGATGCAGACCAAAATCCACACTACTGTAAGGGCAAGCAATTTTGGATTTTTTAGCTTATTTGGCAGAAAACCCCAGCAAGCAGCTAATTTGGATTTCTCTCACATTGTTGTATTGCATAGAAAATTGGTTTTATTTAGCCAAGTAAAGTTATTAGGCTGTGCCAGAATTATGATATGTTGACATATTTTGCTTGAAGTAAAAAATGCCTATGTGGACCAATCAGAGCTTTTATTGATTTGATATTTCCTTAAAATAGAGTTAAAGATTTTTTTATGTTTTACCTTGGAAAGAATGATAATGGATTATAGTTCTTTTCCATTATGAAAACTTCATTTACATGAGTGTGGTGATGGATAAAGCTGTGAAATATGTCATGGTTTAGGAAATTTGTGTGATTTATATGTGTTTTGCCTTTCGCTTTAATGCAAATATGTCCTGATGCTTTTTCTCTCTCTCTTTTGTTTTAACTAGAAATATTGCTCTTAGATTCGCTATTCATGTAATAATATAAAGCTTTATTTGGTGGAGATATTGCACTGAACTTTTCTTAATTCTGTGTTCTGATAGATTGTGTCTAAGAATCTCTCTGAGCCAATTCGGTCGCATAAAGATTTGGACAAAGATTCTGTTCCCCATTATCATAAATCTGTGAAATTCTATGAAGGACTTGCAAAGCAGCTGGTAAACCAAGGGCATGTGCTTGATTTGTTTGCATGCTCACTTGATCAGGTACTAGTTGTTCTGCTTCTCTCTGTGCTCCCAACCATGTATCTATATTGTCTCTTTTAAATTAAAATACTATTAGAAGTTAAAACAATTTAGCAACTTTTGCTGGAAAACTGATTTGTGCCATTGATGTTTGCTTTATCTGCATTTAGAAATGTTAACTGAATTAACAAAATTTTAATTCCGGTAGTGGACATTCCTCTGCAATTGTGTATATAATAGTGAACTGAAATATTCTCCTGTCTGACAGATATATTGTAGACTTGTAATACTTAAAAAAAATGTTATGGGCTTGTAAATTGCACCTAAGCATTCCATGTCAGGGAGGATTCCCCAGTTGACTTGCAAACTTAATGTTTTTGGACTAGAGAATGATCTAGATTGCTGTGTGGCAAAAACTGTTGGCAAATGAGTGATAGATATATTGCTAAGTTGTGGATATGTGGATGGATGGGGAGATAGATATTTTGAAGCAGAACAAATATGTGGATCACTAATAATAGAAATAATTGGGAAGATGCTTGAATTGCCTTTTAGACAGAGGAATTATCCTCTTTGGTTGCCCTAAAAGGAGGATAGTAATGTTGATATGCATGGGGTGTAAGATGTACATGGGGTGCACCAATTGAGGGTCTTAAATTGATGTGTTGTCCAATTGTTGGTAGAAACAATGCAGTCAAAGGATTCTTGTGTATGATTCCAATTTGCATGAAAGTGGATTTAGTGGTGGTGTTATTGTTGTTTCATGATGCTCTGATTTGGGATCATCATGTGCGTACTTTATTTATGCTTGCTGCTGGATAGTCAAGACGGTGATTTATATGAGGATACCACAAGCATTGTGCTACCGTCCTCTATAGCTGATTATGCACCATATTGAACCTCCATAACCACTTTCCTAGCAGATTTAGTGCCCATCCTGTCTCTCTCTTTGGGTTGCTTCACTGATTCCCACTCCACCAAATGATATTTCCTTTCCATCTCCATATCGCTCAACAAGAATTTGGCCTCAATTGCCTCCAATCTTGGGATTTGGAAAATGAGACAAGAAATATATTGGTAGATACGACAATGTTGCATTAATGAGGGTTAATCTACCACCCTTCGAAATGTAGCCCCTCTTTCACCCTCCCAACCTCTTCTCAAATCTCTCAATGATCGGGTTCCAAATCTCCTTCGTAATTGCGGCTCCCAATGGTAGGCTAGATAACATATGATGAGCAACTCGTACCAGTGAGTTGAAGGCAGGTTTAGCAGGTTAAAACCCCTACTAAGTTGTCCTTTTCCATTTTGGAGGCTGCATGGGATCAAGTTTTGATCATTGATAAACTCCTACTAAATGCTCATGCTTTTGTGTAGCTTTCAGCTAAACTTTTGTAAATGTTTTCATGCACCACAGTTAGTAAAATTTCTTATTGAAGGCTCAAGAAAAAGCGAGTTGAATCTCAAGCTCTCAAAGTTATGGAAAGATGGATATGGGAGGTATCTTTTTGGTTTAGCCATGACTGTAAGGGGGCTCATTGTTTAGTAGCCATGAATTTGTCATTCTGTACACATGCTTCTTTGGTATAGTTTTGACGTACTTTTTGTACATGTCTATATGCACCCTCTTGGCATGTTATTAATGAAATTTGTACATTGAATGGTTACAAGAATTTCTGAGATGTTGATTGCAAAAACATGTTTTACAGGGATCACAGAGTAGAATTTTTTTGATAATTTCAATGCATTTGTTTAATTTTTTAATTTGAAAATTTCTGGCTTGAATAAGATGCATCAGAGATTCTTTTTTTTCCCCCAAGGTTGGAGTTGCAGAGCTTAAAGTAGCAGTAGAAAGAACTGGAGGGCTTGTTGTTCTTGCAGAAAGCTTTGGTCATTCAGTATTTAAAGACTCCGTTAGACATGTATTCCAATCTGGTGAACATGATCTTGGCTTGTCATCCAAGTAGGTTTTGTCTGACCTTCTATTCTAGTTTTTGGCTTTTAGTAATGTTAAATTTGTTGTTTAATATGCTTTTTCTCCCATAAATATTTTGGTTTTTTTTTTGTTTCCTCTTTATCTTAATATTATCTTACTCAATTGTCTTATGTTAAATTCATTTGCACTTCTCTATTACGAGCCTGTGCCCAATTTGTAATGCTGGATTCTTGAAATATAAATAGTAACGCCCATTGTAAGTGGTTTGAAGTATTGATAGACAGGAGTCTCTGAGAGCAGTGGAAGGGCCTTTGATGGAATTGAGTTACAGGATAGTAGTCTTGTAGGAAAATGGCCTAGGGAGGTAAACTTTAGAATAGATAGGAGTACAGTGAGGGGATCAAGGCCTTGTGAATATTATTGAGCTTATGTCTTGTTCATAATTTTTTTATGGCCTGAACCTTTTTGCTTACATTAACATGCACCTTCTTGGTACCCATTTATTTAAAAAAAAATAGTGTGAAGTATTGTAGGTGAAGCTAATGATGACTTGCCTTGAGTTTTGGTTCCCAAGTTTCTTGAAATAACTCTGAGATCAAAACCTGTAAATGTGCATAAGAAGTTTTCTTGATTCTAGAAATTGAATCATATATCTATTAGGTTTTTTTTTCATAGATTAAGTTTATTCTGTTTTGCGATAGATTTTTTTTTTAGAAAATGGATCATTATTAGTATTAACATATAACTAGAGGGAGAAAAACAAATGAATGAACTGAGCACGCCTGGCAGGATTGAATTTGTTCATGATATAGACTGTTGAACTAATTTCTCAGGTTTTCAGATTGATCTTGTATATGTTTTCACCTTTTTAAAGCTTAATACCTACAACTAATTGTAAAACTTTGTTTTATTTTTATTACTTTTATCTGTTATACATCATTGGCATGCATGATCTTTACTCAGTGAGATTCTGCTATTCCCAGTTTCCTGTCTTCCTAAAGTCCTGCCCATCTCTCCATATTAGTTTTTTTGTAATTTATGTTATGTGTATCCTTGTTTTATGGGATTTGCTCCATTGAATGAATCTCTCTTACTGTTCAATACTATACCCTTGTCGGTTGATCTAAGAATCTGTTGCATCAATTCATCCTCAATTAAAGATGGGATTAGAAAAAAAAATCATATTGTTTTTCCCCTGAAGGACGTCTATCCTTATTTTTGTATATTGTTTTAATGGATTTTCGTTATTCCTTGAAAATGTTACTTAATGCATTTAGTTAATATTGGGGAACGTACTTTGGTGATGTTCTTGATTGCAGCGGTATCTTTGAAATAAACTGCTCAAAGGACGTCAAAGTCCAGGGCATTATTGGTCCCTGTGCTTCTCTTGAGAAGGTATACTTTTGTTTTTTCAGTAGTTATTTCAGCAGCTGCTTGTTTATGCTGGAAAGCTCAACATACAATTGTTGATCATTGTTGCAGAGAGGTCCTACATGCTCAGATACCACAGTTGGCCAAGGACACACTAGCGCATGGAAGTTGTGTGGACTTGATAAAGCTACAACATTATGTATATTTTTTGAAATTGTTAGGAAGGATGGTCAAGATGTCACTATGCAATCTACAAATAATCTATTCTACTTCCAATTCTTGACTTAGTAAGTACTATAATCTCTCTTGTATGAAGTTGTCTGGGTTCCGAATGTGCCTATGTCATAGATTAACATATTTGGCTTATGATGAAAATGTGCGACAGTTATCAGCATACCAGTGGTCAAATGAGACTTCGTGTGACAACTTTATCTAGAAGATGGGTTGCTGGACCTGGAAGTATACAGGCATGTTTTTATTTTGTTTTGTTCCTTTTTTTTGTGTGTGTATGTTTTACATTTTAATTTGCAGCACTTAGTAAAGCCTTCTAAGACCACATTTAGGTACTAACTAATTACAACATTTCATTTTCTTGACATGATAAGTTAAGGTTTTGAAGTCCTAGAGAAGGAGATTAGAAAAGAGTTTGGATAATTATGGAGCAACCAACTTCGCTTCAACTGAACTAGCAGTCAGCCCTTCTTTTTCAGAAAACAGGATGAACCCTTGTAAAAGTTAAAGGACTTTTAACAGATTGTCTGAATTGGCTGCTATTCTTTTCCTGTAATAGGAAGGTGCTCTATCCAATTGCATGGGAAAGAATTTGTTGATGTGGCAACTGCATATGTTGCCTTATTAAGGCATACCATGTAGACCCACCACGTCAGCGATTAGTGGCAGCTGATTCATGTTGTTAGTTGCATGACATTTCTTGAATGAAAATAGAAAGTCATGACTTCTAAAGCTAAAATGAGGCTCATGATAGTACCTGGAAAAAGTGGACATAAATGTTTTTCTACGTCTTCTCTGGTGCTTCAATTTGTTTATATTATTGTGGTGAGGCTTGGAAAATCAACTGAAGCTTTAAAGTACTTGAAGTTGTTGACATAGTTCTTAAAATTTTTTTTTTCAGTTTTGAATCTGTATTTCTTCCAATAGTCATATCACAGTTCTCTAAGATTGATGCAATCAAGCCAGTGACATATGGACTGGGAATCTTTATTCATCTTTTTGCCCATATCTTGGTGGTTGATTGTGCTAATTTTTGACCTCTTGACATGTGCCTGGAAGCACATTAACACTCTTTGGCTTGCTTTTCAAAATTTAGTAGTCTTGACTGGCATATGCTTATGTGCACTCTCTCATTTTCTATATTAATGATAAGGCAGAAGGTTTCTCAAATGTTGATTTTCATTACTAATTTAATTTGCAGTCTCTTGAAACCTGTTTGTGAGCCTCTTTCTTTGCAGTCAAGTTAAATTATGGCGGCAGTTTTGTTGTTCGTTGTCTTTATTAGTACTTTTAGAAACCATGCATGTTGCTATCTCATTATTCCTATGTACTATAGACCACAAGATTGACCCTTCCAGTGCACATAATTTAAATCCTTTTACAAACATTTGTCTGGTTTCTTCTTTCTTTCTTTACATCATATGCATTGCTAGGTAAGTATGGTTCTATATACTTCCTAAATTAGATGAACTCCTAGTTCTGGAAAGATTGGTATTTAATTTAATAAAGTTCTCTGTTTCCTTAAAGGCTTGTGCTCTCTTTTGTTTATAGTCAGTCTACTAGTCAAAATTTTAATTTTGACAATTTTCAATTTACTGGCGAGAACTAATATTTTGCTGCAATTGTCAAAAACAAAGTTTAGAATCTCAGTGAGTTGAATTTGGTTTGTGTGTTTACTCATGGTTTTTCAGATTATCTATTTTTAATATTTTGATAATATTTTGAACAACTGCGAAATCTACATAAAATACTGCAGGAGTTGATAGCTGGATTTGATCAAGAAGCAGCAGCTGTAGTCTTGGCACGCCAAGTTTCTTTCAAAATGGAAACTGAGGTAACAGTGGATTTTGAATGCTTCCAAGATTCTGTAGCATATATGATGATCGTAGCATGTGCTCCATGCATTTGGTGCCTTTTGGTATTGGCAGTGAGTTTTATATGCCAATTGTTTTTCATTTCCATTTTCCTGTCACTCTAAAATTTTTGTGGAAGTATTGTACTTGTTACTGCTCATTAGTGTAACCCTGAGGCATAAATCTCCGACTAAACAAAACTTAAATGAAATCACTGGAGGGTAAAATAGATAAAAGAGATAAAACTGTTCAACGGGAAGTGCAGTTTTCTCTTATTCTGTAGTTAATAATTTTAAATTGCATTTCATCTAGACCCTTTTTGATGAAATAGACATTATAGATATGTTTCTTTTAAAAACTGGCATTATAGACTCTTTTACCCTTGTGAAATGGTTCTAAAAAAATTGGCTATATAAATGGATTGACAGGTTCGTTATAAAAGGGCCCTCTAAATTAATACAATTACAGGAAAGACAGATATTAAATTATTGACAGGTTCGTTCTATGAAATATTGCTCTCTGTTTTTCATGGAAAAATGTGTTGTTGGATAACATGAGGTGTTCTTTGCCATAGAAAAAGAATATATTATGTTTTAGAGATTTGTTGTCCAGCTTTGGGGTTAGCTATTGCCATTTCCTTTTCATTTCTTCCCCCTCATTTTTGTTCCACTAGAAGTTTGAGGCTTAACTAACTAATTACTAGTCTTTATAATTTAGATTATGTGGGCACTGTAGTCCTTTTGAAATCTTAAATCATTGACAGAAAATAATTTTATTACAGCAAAAGTATTTAAAATGTAATATTTGTACATAATTTTACCATATTATGTAAACTAGTATTATGTCCCATACCTTCGAAAGGTTTTTCTTAATCCTAAAAATTAATATTCACATGCTGACTTAATTGCTTAGAGTGTGGTTGGCAGAGTTATTGGTTCATGTAGGCTCTTTTTAATAAGGTTTTATTTCAAAAGATTCAGTGATTTACCAAAAATTTTTGAATTATACCTGTGAAAATTTGGATATTATATTTCTCTACATGGCAAAGATATGTTTGGGGTAGTTCTTCCTAAAATAACTACCATGGAGGACACCACCTCTTTCCACTTTTCAGTAGTATCAGTAGATAATATAGTTACAATTGCTTGATGGACCTTTGGAAGCCATATGTAGATGTATGACTTAGCCCAATTTATTTGCAAAGTTTTTCTTGTTTTGTTTTGTTTTTTTTCTGGGCTAAATATTCCTTGTTTTGGTTCAAGTATTTAGTATTATATGGACTTTTGCCAAAGATTGGTCCTGTCTAGTGGAAAAAGTACTTGGTTTTTGTCATAAATGTAGATCCCATCAAAGACATTAGATTAAGGAGAGCCTAAACTATGATTTATTTGGAGCAACCTCTGAAACTCTACTAGTATATGTGGATTGAATGAAATCAGGGGAAGGATGGATGGGGGACTTTATCTACTTCATTTACTTTCTCCTCCACTTCCCTTGATCCAAGCACAATGTTTGCTTGACACTTATCCCAGTTGCTAATAATCCATGCGGCTTTTGTAGCTGGTTCTGCAGCGAAGCTTCTGATCGTCCCTGTGAATAATTTTACATTTACCAAACTTTTTGCTGTTGTTTCTTATGTCATTCTCTGTGCACTTCTTTGAATACACTTTTATTTTATTGGCTTAAGATTTTTGTGGCATTCCACTGATTGATTCTATTGGAATGAAGGCTGATTTCGACCCGATTAGGTGGCTGGATAGAGCATTGATACATATCTGTTCCCAGTTTGGAGATTACCAAAAGGATAATCCTTCAACATTCAGCTTATCTCCACGTTTCTCAATATTTCCTCAGTTCGTGTTTCATTTACGCCGTTCTCAGTTTTTACAGGTATGTTTTGTGCGTTTCAATTCTTTTCATTTTGATTTAGCTGCATACATTTCCTATTTGCAACATCTGCTTGGCCTCAACTTGCAACTCAAGAAAAAGTTTCAGATGTAAGTGGTAATTTGCACTTATCAGGTCTTCAACAACAGTCCTGATGAGACGGCATACTTTAGGATGATCTTGAACAGAGAGAATGTTGCCAATTCGGTTGTAATGATTCAACCCTCATTGATTTCATATTCCTTCCACACGGGCCCAGAACCAGCCCTTCTTGATGTGGCTGCCATTGCAGCTGACAGACTTCTTCTCTTAGATGCATTCTTCACTGTTGTCATTTTTCATGGTGCAACTATTGCTCAATGGCGAAAAGCTGGATACCAAAATCAACCTGAACATCAGGTAAGCTCTTTCCAGATAGAAATTCGTTTTCATAGTGAAGATAGGTGATGAAATTTGAGTAAAGTTTGCTTTTTCTCTCAAATGAACTGGGTAAGAGAACCTCATAGATGAGAGTTGGAGTTCACAGAATCTACATGGAGCTTTTTCTATTCAACTTTCTTGATGCAAACTTGAGTAGAACTGGCTGGTTAATCAAGTGCATGCATGCTAAAATTTTATAGGATTTGATCATCATGCTTTTTTGTTCAGTGATAATACAGTATGATATTGTTGTTACATAAGTCCTTTAATGCCATTTACGATTATTAATTTTCTATAGATGAGTTAGTCTGCCTCATCTGGGACTGTTCTAAACTCTGAATTAGCAATTAAGGTCTCTAGGTCTTATTTACTATGAAACTGTCATATTCCCATGCTTTTGAAACTGAAAAACTGTTAAATCATGTTAACCTATAACCATGGAGACTTTGGGCTGCAAATTTTTAGATAATAGTGGGAGTTAATGGCAAATAGGGAGCTAAGAGCATGGTTTGGATTTCTGAATCAAAAGACAAGAAGAAGCTAATTAGGATAATACCTCTCTCCATCTTTTGGTGGTCTGGAAGGAGAGGAAGAGATGGGCTTTTGAAGAAGTGGAATCAAAGGATTTAAAATTTTGGGATAGGCAAGAATATAATGGGGGCTGACAGTATCATGTACATGATCGATTTTGTCATGCTCCTGAACTTTTTGTACACATCTGACACTTTTGTATGTGAGTTGCACCTTCTTGGTGCTTGATTAATAAAATTCTTTCTTTAATCCTAAAAGAAAATCTAATTTCCAATTAAATATACATGCTTTAATTGGTGTATAAATTTTAAGACATTCAAATCTAAGACTAATAAATATGTATAAACAAAATTGATAAGTATCTATGCTACTATTAAGCTGATGCTAACAGTAAGGTTAAACAGAGAATTAAAATCTGTGGTTGTTAGAATGTTGAAAGGGCATGACCACAGTAATACTATAAATGGGAACTCCTTAGCATTGATATAATAGTCATGTAAATACTATAAATGGGAACTCTCTGTGTTCATGTTCTTTATGTGTAGAGAAATATGGTTATGTTATAACAACTTGAAGAATAAAACTTAAAATGTTCAAGGCAACAATGTTAGTTTTGAGGTCCTTTTTTGCTTATAGGAGACTTGATATCTTTCTTTGCTGAAAGCTTTCCTTTGGTCTATTTGTTCCACTCATTTTCTGACTTTTGTGGTGCACAGATGTTCATTGAGTGAACTCAATTAGTTTTGTCATGTTCTCTAATATTTGGGCGAGTGATTTATTTTGTCTTTGTCAGTGCCTCTGGACATGTATTGCATTTTATAGAACCATTTTACTTTTCATACAGGCTTTTGCACAGCTGCTTCAAGGTCCTGTTGATGATGCTGATTTAATAATCAAGGAGAGATTTCCTGTACCTCGTTTAGTTGTGTGTGATCAGCATGGATCTCAGGTATCATGTTCTAAGATTCAATGGTGACTCTAGTTAAATCACTCCCAAAAAAGCTGTTGATGCCATGTTACTGCCATTTTCTAAAAGGATTGGAAAAGAAAAACTATTTTCCTTTTTAATGAGATAAGTTTTCATACTTTGTTATGATAGATGTTTCGATGTCTTGACGCCAAGAGGTCAAGCCTTGGCCCTATGTATGCAAAAAGAATGTTTATACACATACAGTTAGCTTATTTTATGAACTATTACGTTATGGCCTAACCATATCGAACACCCAATGAAACATTTATCTGCCCCTTGATGATAGTTTATGTACTGCAGAACTTTTTGGCTGATTCCTATTCTGGTTTATTCTTTGATCTGCAATAATGAATTGACATTGAATGGAATTTTTGAACGAAATTGCTGAATGTCTCCCAGGAGACCTATATAAAATAAACTTGAGGATGCAGCTTCAGCTTGAATTCTATAACATGGTTCTCTGATGTGATTTCATGGAATAGCATCCCATGTATCGATGGTGTAGTCATTGTTGGTGAGCAAAAAAAGAATGAAAATGTGGATACTGATCGGATCAACTATCCATTTAGTTTAATTTTCAAGAAAAGGGGCCAGCCATTTATTTTTTATTAATCAAGTCAGCCATACATTTATTGTTTTTTTCCTTTCATTTTTTAGGTCAGATTCCATTTGTTATCTTTGCCAAGCTGAAGTGGTCATGTGATCATATGCATTTTTTAGCAATTAATTTTGGCAAGTTTGTGATCATCCGATAACTATGATTTGAATCTTTTTTTTTTCCCTTTCTTTCCCTTGCTAGAAGCTGGGATTAGAAGATTTTTGTGGTTCTAATTACAAAGTTATTCAAAGAAAAACTTTCAATCCCACTATCTGTTTCTAGTATTATAGGGTGCGTACAAAATCTGATTATTTCATATTAATAATTGTGGCAGGCTCGGTTTCTTTTGGCGAAATTGAATCCTTCAGCAACTTACAACTCAGATGCACCTGCTCCAGGAGGGGACATTATATTCACGGATGATGTTAGCTTCGGGGTCTTCTTGGACCATCTCCAGAGACTAGCTGTTCAATAGAAGAGTAAAAAGGTGCACCATGAATCACTGATTTTGACGTTCTGTTATCTTTCTTTGAGCATAATTGATATGAATTATTGTACATTCGAATCCCTTGATTTGTTTGACAGATTGCATCGTAATAGTAGAGTCGAACCATCAATATAGCTTATATTGTATGTGCAATAAAGTCGGGAGTTGACGAAAGGTTGCATGCAATCTCCTAATGCCTTGACTTTTGTTGCCGCAGAAAGATAGCAAAGCTCGGTGAGATTACTTTGCTGCTTTGATGTTGAACATCTAACGAATACCTTGAAACGAACACCCCATAATTTCGTGGTCTGACTTGGTCCCGTGAAAGCAAATTACTGATCAAACTATTTGACTGGGGTGAAAGTTACCAGGCCCGCTAAGGATTTAACCAAATTACTGATCTTTGTACCCGTGCTCCCTGTGAATTACAGAGACTGACCCACTCTCTTCTCTTCCTCTGTGGTGTCTGAAGCCTTCTGAGCTCTCGAGCTCTATTTATAGAGCCTAGTAAGTGCGATTTAACCAAATTACTGATCTTTGTACCCGTGCTCCCTGTGAATTACAGAGACTGACCCACCCTCTTCTCTTCCTCTGTGGTGTCTGAAGCCTTCTGAGCTCTCGAGCTCTATTTATAGAGCCTAGTAAGTGCGGTTCCTACCATAGAAAGGTGAGATTGGTTTAGACTTAAATAAAGAAGACACAATCTTTTATGGTGAATATCTATTAGTAAGAACATTAATAGTTCCTTGCAATTTATTCATCTATCCCTTTTGTCATCAAGCCTCCTCTAACCGAGTTGGATCTCTCATGTCAAATCCTGTCGTGTTACCATCACTTGCACGAGGTCCATCACATCACGTGGCCAGGTTATGTGTGGTGAAATAATTTTATATAATTCAAGATATTATAATTCACTATGACTCTTTTTTTTAAAGCGGATCATTTATTTTCTCAGCACTCTAGATAAAAAAAAAATCAAGGTTGAGAAATGGATACCACAGTCCAGGATCTTTAGTGTCTTTTTGTGAAATTAGAAGATGATTCCTTTTTGTAGTGCGTAGACCCTCGTCCCCCACAAGTTTTACTGTAGATTAGTGCGGGTCATGACAGAAAGTAGAGAATAAGGTGAGAAGAACTCATTCGCTTGTTCATTTTATTCAAACTCATTTCGTTGGACATAAGAGCTAGCTAACTCATTTGGACCTGCAGCCAGCTCACATGTTCAAATCCAATGACAATCATAGAATGAACTTTTAATTAATTCGATTGCCAGAAAATAAAAAACAAAGTGGCTAAGGATCGGAGTGACGCACATTTAAACCAATATTCGAGTGAGCCCAATTGAGGTCCTCCCTCCATTAATAGCTTCGAGCCGAGATCTAGTGGGCTCACTCAAGTTGGATCTCTTATTGATTCCCTTAATAGCATACTCTTTTCCCGCTATATTACCAAAAAATATTATATTCATCTAGTTATAACTATTTTTATTAACTTTACACCTTTTATTTCATTCTATATATTTATCATTATTATATCTGTTTCACAAGATTTTGAATTATTATATTTTAATAATAAATCTATCTCAAAACTCTTGATTTCATCGATGATGTTTTTCATATTATGTGTATTGGTTATGTTGCTATTGATTATGTTGGTGTCTATGCTAGTACTCTAAATTTGATGATTGCCTTCATGTGGAATATACATGCGATTTTTTTTACTAGAAAAATAATAGATAAATGATATTCATTCTCAAATGACAGGGTGTAGTAGTCTGGAAGGATTACAAAAATGAAGGGGGTAAAGCGAAAATAATCGAAAGAGCATGGAAAGGAAAAGAGGTATGCATGAGAGCTATAAATACTGTGGCATGAGGTTGGGAGGAGGAGGTGCAAGCTTTCAGCGAGAGAACGCAGGGAAGAAAGGCGCTGGGGGCATAAGAAATACTTGTTTTGCCCTAGACTCCGACTCTCGACTCCCTCTCATCGGCAACCTCGATTCACCCACTCGTCGTATCCTCTCCTCTTCCATCCGGTCGCCCAGAATTTTTATCTCGGCAGCTGCCGCGCTGCTGTACGGGGAATTGGTCATCTAAATCCCTCGGCAAGAGCTGGATTGGATGATAGGGAATGCAGCTGAAGCTCCCGTGCTACTTGTAAAGGAGGCATTGTTTGTCTCAGCTTCGCGTGTGGTGGAATGGCTCAGCAGCAATCCTCGCGTCTCAATCGCCTGCTCACTCTACTCGACAGTATCCTTTTTCCCTATTCAAATTGGATCTAATTTGATTATGGTGAGCCGTTAGGAATTTAGAGTCCGTAGTTTTCAGTTTCAATGGGTCAACATTGCGTTCCTGTTTCCTTTAACGAAAATTTAGCTGGGTCGACTCAAGCTACGAGGTTTGCTGCTGCTCGTCAGATTGGCGATATTGCAAAGTCGCATCCTCAAGATCTAACCTCTCTTCTGAAGAAGGTAATTCTTGAATTTTGATTTGTCATTTCTGGCTTTGTGAATTTATCGGCAATTGTGGGCGTCCACCTCCACAATTAAGTGTTACTGGGCAGCTACATTTCACTATAGCTGGAAGGGTGAATCCCCTTCGGTGAAAATAACTGACACAGAGTGTGCTACATGTTGGTGTAGTTGCAAAACTGGAATTGTTTTTTTTCCTCATATTCTTCTTATCAATTCCACCGCCCGGGCTTTTATTATACTTGGAATTTGCATCAAGTGCCTTTCAGCATGCCGGTTAGGAAGACTGAAAGTCATGAATATTAAGGGAGTCTTTACGTGATTATTTTTATGGGTTGAAAAATTGAGATACCAAGTTTGCAGCCATTAGTCTTTCACTGTTGGGGCACTCCATTAGATGGTCCGCAGCTGATACTGACAATTCAAACAGCAGACTGCTTGCTTGTGCTGCTAAACATGAACCTTAGGGTTTAGTTCTCTACCTGGAGTGAAACAAATCCAAAATAAGTCCACCTTAGATTACTTAATTTTAGTTGGTGCTACTATCATGTGAACATGAAAATGGATTTTTGTTTTCTATTTGAACATGTAGATCAAGTTAGCATGGATAGAGAATTATCCCCACATTCATCAAAGAGAGGATAGGAAAATAATGATTGCAATAATTTCTCTATACCTGTCTGCACATGAGTTTCTGTTATTGGTCCCATGTTGGGCATTGGGGGGCAGAAGTTGGGGATTCAGGAGGGAAGGATCATCGTTGGTTAGGTTGGTCTTAATGGTGCAGAGATGTAAGACTATCACTCAACTATTATTTGAGGTGACTGTAGTATGAGTTTGAGGTACTTATAGTGCTGTGCTTCCCCTCCAATTAAACTTTCCTCTTTATAGCACTGGTCTTAAGCTAGTCATAGCCTTTAGCAACAAAAACCATTTAGTGTGATCAGGATGTATTGATGATCCAGAATTATTAAAAGGTTATCCAAGGGGAAAGAGGTAAGTTAATGGATGAATGGCATACACATCTTCCCTTTATATGTTGTGAGTGTTACTCTGCTAGGAAGCCCATGGAACTAAAGGAAGAACAGTGAAAGTGAAGATGCTTCCATTGACCTTATGTTGCTAAACCCCATTATCTTCTTTAGGATATAAACTAATTGACTCCAGAACACATGAAATGCTATTGTATGATTAATGTGCTGACAAACTTTTGGACCAGCTGTGGTGATGAATCTTTTGACAAATATTGTTGTAAAGGAAAGTGAAATAGATTATCATGTTCTTCAGGATGATTGCACTTCTTTTGGTAGTGTTCAAGAAATCTAAACGAGGCTACCACTCATGTCTAACAGAGGCTGTGGTGATGAATCTTTTGACAAATATTGTTTGATGCAGAGATTTGGTGGAAGTCTGATTGAAATGCCTATAGACTTTTGCCTGATTGGTCCATAAGAGAGCAGTAGATTGTCTGGAGAGCAATCTGTTGACCTGCTGGAATTTGCACTTACATGTTAATTTGTGGATGATGGCATGGCTTTGGTTAACTAGGTATAATTGATGATAGAAAGATGTGTAGACTCTATTTCTTATCCTAGTGATAGATTAAATAGGAAATCTTTAAGCCATGGAGAATAATCATGGTGTTTTCAGTTGTATAAAGATGTTCCACTATCTACTCTCTGGATTTTTTATTTTAGATTTTTTTTAATGATTTACAAGTTTTTGAATTCTGGGGACATCATTGGATACATTAGTTTGAACTATAAAATATCACCATTTTTTTAAATATGCTTTTCCATCTTATCTATTTGAAAACTGCAGAAACTTGATTAGTCGCCTTTGCTTTGATTAGAAAAGGATGTTGGGCAATGTGTTTTATAACTGTCAAAAAGAAAAGCTAAAAATAATAATGCAGCCAAATATGATTATTACTTAGGAATGTCTTTATCAGAATATTTTTGCTTCTCATTTCGGGCAATTGGCAATAATAACTGTCACCTTTGCTTTTTTTTTTTGGTGATAGTGGAACATCTTTATACAACTGAAAACACCATGATTGTTCTCCATGGCTTAAAGATTTCCTATTTAATCTATCACTAGGATAAGAAATAGAGTCTATACATTTTTCTATCATCAATTATACCTAGTTAACCAAAGCCATGCCATCATCCACAAATTAACATGTAAGTGCAAATTCCCGCAGGTCAACAGATTGCGCTCCAGACATTCTACTGTTCTCTTATGGACCAATCAGGCAAAAGTCTGTAGGCATTTCAATCAGACTTCCACCAAATCTCTGCATCAAACAATATTTGTCAAAAGATTCATCACCACAGCCTCTGTTAGACATGAGTGGTAGCTTCGTTTAGATTTCTTGAACACTACCAAAAGAAGTGCAATCATCCTGGAGAACATGACAATACTATGTATCAGTCCTTTACAACCACATGGGTACTTTCTATTTCACTTAATTTAGCTGTCACAGGGTCTTTGGCAGAAGTGGTGGAAGTTGAGTGAATTTTATGGTGAGTGGGAAAATGACACTAACTGAGGTTGAGAAATGCATTTGGTAGTGAAACCCATTTACTTGGGTGTGGGGTAGGTAATGAAGTCTACAGTAAAATTATGACATAAATACTAGGACTGTATGTGGGATAAATTTGAAGATGCATCCCTTGCTAAGCACTGTCTGTTGAGAGAATCCAAAAATGTATATTTCTGTCTCTAGGTGTTACGATCACTATTGTATAGTGGGCCCTTGCTTTAACTCTAAAGTGTTGATTTATTAATCCTTTTCTCTCTCTCTCTCTCTTTTTTAATAAGAATGTCTGTAGAGCAAGATGTACTTAACTTCACCTAGAATAATTTGTTTTCTTGCTTTGTTGTATTTTTTTAGTAGGCAAAGCTAGGTGTCAATGGTGCTCCAAGCTATGTTATTTTTCACTATTTTGTGGAATGTTGAAAGCTTTAAGCCCTAACACAGTATATAACTGTTTTGTTTCTTCATTTGCACATCTTGATGAAATAAAAATAGCGGTGTTGGAGATAGTAAAATTTTCTTTTTCAAAATCTGGGGAAGCTATTTTGTTCAAATAAATACTGGTGATATTGGTTGGGTACAAACATGTTGCCTACTTTTTTCTTTCTTTTTTTTTTGTTGAGTATATATCGCTTACTTTTTTCTACATATGCTCTGAATCTTTTTTTTGAAAAACAGATTTTGCTCTGAATTTTCTAGCCAATTGATTTTTGTTGCCTAGTATAGATATTTGCCAGCAGACCAGATCTGTGATTGACATATATCCTCTTTTATTTATCTAATGTATGACTTAAAGATAATAATTGCAAGTGTCTGTAATAAACTGTGCTGAAGTCTTATTGGGATTCTGCCTTTTTCTTTAGTGTTGACAGGTTAGACTTCATTATGCATTGGATTAGAAGCTGGCTTTAACCTTTTTTTGATTTGGTTTTCTTATGGCATCAGGTGGCTCAGTGCCTTCGGAGTAAAAATTGGGATACAAGAGTTGCATCAGCTCATGCTATTGGTGCCATTGCTCAAAATGTTAAGCATGCATCTTTCTCTGACATATTAACTACTGTTGAGACAAAAATTTCTGAAGTTGGAGTGACATGTGTTTTGGAAGATGTGCTATCGTGGCCTGCTTTTCAATCTAAAGTCTTGTCTGGTGTTCCTTTTAGAAGGTTGTATGTCATTTTCTTGATTTTGTCTATTTTTGTATTCTTAGTATAATCCTTAAGAACAAAAGAGTAGGTAAGTTGGGCAGATGATCAATGTCAATGTCTAGATGTGTTTCTTGTAGTATCTTCTCATTGTTCTCTGTCCATCCACTGTATCAGCTTTGATCTCAACAAGGTTTTGGAGTTTGGTGCTTTGCTGGCCTCTGGAGGTCAGGTAGATAATTTGATTCCACTTCATCATTTTTTCCCCTTCTTGAAGAACAATGGAAATGCATTTTAGTTATTTATTTCTGCTTTCTTTTCTATTGGACTTTGCTTACCTTAATTCCATTATTTTTAATTATCGTTTAGATTTTTTGACCTGATTGCTATAGTGAACTGGGTAAATTTCAGAATATTCCTTGGTATTTAATCTTCTGTACTGTCACATGGTTTCTATTTGGATATAATCAACTAATGCTAATTTTGTTTTGCATGAAGATTTTGTTACTTCTCCATGTATTCCATTGTTTTTCTATGCTTGGTTTGGTCAATGTTAACGCAAGTGAAAATCTACAATTAGTATTCTCAGGACTTGAAACTATCTAAAGAGCATGTTGGATGACAACTGATGATCTGATATTCCTCCCTTTCAGTGCTTAGGACTTAGAATCAGGAATTGTGTGGAAACTTAAGCTGTCTTTATTACTTGAAAATCATAGAATTTTTTTTCGATGATTAAAAATCATAGAATTTTTTATTTATTGAATAATGGTACTTGAACTCATAGATTATCTTTTTGTGGTCATTTGTTTTTATTTTTCTGCAATTGAAATGTTATCTGAGTGTACATGTCATTTTGCACCATCTCAGTGATCATTAATACAAATCACTTATTCTTCAGAAAAAAAAAAAAGAAATGTTATCTGAGATGTTCCTCCTCTCCTCATTTACTGACAGATTGGCTGATCTACTCCTACCCCTTTCCTCACTTCTGCATTTAAGACTTTTCAACTAAAATTTCCTGCATCACTAAGTTATCTCTAAGTCTAGTTATAAGAGGATCATTAGATGTATAATTTGTTGTACAATAATGTTTTGGTAATTATTCTAAATTTAGTGGGGAAGAATAATATAAGGTAAAACTAATTCATGCTTGTGGGTGGCTGCAAAGCTACTTGATAGAAGCACTTGACTTGTGTAGTTACTAAAAGTTTTCTAGAAAGGAATTGAGGCTTACAAATATTTTATCTGTTGATCTATGCACATTCCTTCTGATATGACAATTTATGCATTTTGTTTTTGTTCCTTATCTATAGAAGCATACTTATGCGAAGAAGTACGTACTTTCAATCTGATATTGATAAGTGCATGCTGTCTTCCAGGAGTATGATGTTGCTGCTGATAGTTCTAAGGCTCCTCGGGATCGACTTGCACGCCAAAAGCAAAACCTTCGCCATCGTCTAGGTCAGTATTCCTTGTTGAATTTTAGTTAATATCAAGGAATGCCCTTTCAATCTCCAAGGAAAGATTAATCCTTGATGTCATGACAATTGCTTATCTTTTATGATTTATAGTTGACTATCAGTCATTGACTTAGGAACTGGGGTTGACATTTACTTTGCTTGGACTTTTCAAGTATGTCAATTGGGTACTAGTGTAATTCTCCTTAATGTTGGAACCATTTTGAAGGATTAATTTCAATTGTCATTTACCAGAATAGAGTGTGCATATCCAGGATATTGGATCCTTTTATTTGTTATGTAAAAATATGGGGTGTGGATTATTTATGTCAGGAAACATCATTTATTGATAACTTGGTTCCTAGTGTGAGAAGGGGTTTTGGTGGGTTTGCACTTACCCTTACCGAGAACCTTAATCTCATCCATTGGTTTTCCCATTCCCACCCTTATCCTCTAATTTCCTTTTAAGCCTAGGAGCCTGCCTTTGAACCACAACATGGGACCAAAAGAGGATCTGGGCCCAGGAGTATGGTTTAGTTGCAGCTATAGGTTTTGGCCAATTTTAATTTAGCAATTTAGCATGGTAAGATAGATATGCAAGGGGAAAAAAAGAAAAAAAACATGGTTATATGGACTTCTTGGTATTAAGAAATGTTTATCACTAACATCTTAAAGAAGCTATTTTTATGGATCACCATTCTGTAGAACCAGCTGAGCCATGTGGCCGATATATTCTCATGGTTTCTGCTATGGCTCTGAAAGAACAGCTGAGTCCTAGGGTTCATTTGCCTTCTTGATACATATAAATGCCTATACTGGTATATCATCAAGGGTACTCGTGAAATGAGAGCCCAATTAAAAATGGATGTTAACATTGATGTTCAATTTCAAGGAACCCTATCAAAGAGAAAGCATGACATGGTGCAGCTAAGTTGCATTGGATGGTGACTTGATATGTATACACACCTCTACTGGTTTATCATCAAGGGTACTCGTGAAATGCGAGCCTAAATAATAACAGTTGTTAACATTGATGTTCAATTTCAAGGAACCCTATCAAAGAGAGCATGGCTTGGTGCAGTTAAGTTGTGTTGGATGGTGGCTTGACTTTCTAGTATTTAAAAATGTTTTCCTGTTGACAAGGGAGTCGAACAGTTGAGCAGCTAGCTGATATTTATGTTTGTTTGTCAGCAATTGAGGTGTTGGATATCAGGATTGAACTTTAAAGGGATTTTCCTTATTAAATTGAAATTCCTTAAACTTTTTGCCCAATCAGACTCTGGCCATCTTAGTAGAGCTAAATTGGGTCTTTTTGGTGGAGGAATCAAGGTCATGAGTTCTATTTCAGAGAAGCTTGATTGTTTGGTTATACCATTTTGAGTTTTGCTTTAGTGGATGAGCCCTTTAAAGATAGGGGCTAGCAGTCAGGAACCCTTCGTAAGGGTTATAGACCTATCAAATTAAGGTGGAGAAGTGGAGTGTTCATGGGTGATGGGAGAACAAACCGCTCATTATCAAAAAGAAAAAAACAAAAAGAAAAAGGAATTCAAGGATAGGTAAGAAAAACTTACTAAAATTTGAAAGAGGAAAACCCTATTTTGCATTACCTTTTGCAGTATCTGCCACACCTGTGCCTGATATGGTGGATCTCAGTACTGCATCTAAAATCCTTCAGTTTGCATTGTCTCCTGCAGGTCTAGATGTCTGTGAGCAATTTATGGATGTCAATGATATGATCAAAGATGAGGATCTTATGGTTCAAAAACTACATCCTCACGAAAATGCCTTGGATCACAGGATTTATGCATCAGCTTCTGGACATAATATTCAGCGACTAGTAGCAAATATGGTTCCTTCAGCTAAAAGGCCAAGTGCAAGGCAATTAAATCTGTTGAAGCGAAAAGCAAAGATAAATTCAAAAGATCAAATGAAGCTTTGGGTTGAGGATGGAGAGATAGAGATGTCACATACACGCAATATTACAACCCCAAAGGGCATGGGTCCAGATTCACCTAATCTTGTTAAGGTAACTAAAATAATTTTGGCTTCTATGAATTTTAATCCTGTTCATCATTCACCATTTCTTGTTGACATAATGATTCAAGTATGTGCTGCATGTGTTTCAAAGAGAAAGATGTACTTTTTATGCATTTTTTCTTTTAAATTGTTTTAATCTCTCTGCTGTGGACTTCTTCGACTGTATCTTTTCTTAAAATGCTCATGGACATTTGAGTGTATAATGTTCATTTTTTTATTTTCAATCAGAACAATGACAGTGTGTTTTGGTTTTCTTAGATTTGCTGTCAAATGATTTCTATCTTTGCAGGGAGATTTCTCTTATGATGATGATAACTCTGACTCTGATGGAGATGGGCTCTGGCCCTTTCGAAGTTTTGTTGAACAACTCATGTTGGACATGTTCGATCCTGGTAAAGCTTTGTTTTTTTTTTGGTGTGTGTGTGTTTTCTTCAAGGTACTTTGCAGTTGTTCCTCTTCCCCTATTTTGATGACAGTGGCATATTATATGAATACTCAGTTTGGGAAGTTAGACATGGAAGCATCATGGCCCTGCGAGAGATTCTAACCCATCATGGTGCATCTGCTGGAGTTATTATGCCTGATATGAGCTCCATAATGCAGCATGTTGAGATAAAAGATAAAGCCTCTGTGTTTTCAACAGAGGAGGACTCATCAACTACAGTGAACAGGGAGGCCTCTGCATTTTCAACAGAAGAGGACTTGTCAGCTACAGTGAAGCGAGAGAGAGAGATTGACTTGAATATGAATGTTACTGCAGATGAATCTGAGCCAGAAAGGAAAAGGCCTAAGATAGGAGGTGCTTCCTCTCCTTCAGAGGATATAATTTTTGCCATCAAGAATGAGAGCTGCAATCATGATATCAAGGTTGAGGATGGTTCTTGTAATTTGTATGTCAGGCAGGCTGATCAGCAAACCGATCTATTTAAGTTGGATAGTGAGCCTTTGGTTGGTAGTATGGTTGACTCTTCTAAAGAAGGTGATGGTTCATGTTATGGTGCTGGTGCTGCAGTGACAGATAGTTGCTCTGGTGATAAGCTCTCCTCTGGGATTTTAAACATACTGGAAAATCTTCCTAATGGCTCTGAGCTGATGGCCTGGGTTAAACTAGCTAGGCATTCTTGGCTTAGAAATTGTGAATTTCTTCAAGATTGTGCAATTCGCTTCCTCTGTGTTTTATCTCTAGACCGGTATGACTTTTTCTGTTGGGCCTTATCTATGAATTCTGTTTTTATTCATTTACTGATGATACCATGAAATTTAGGCTTAAAAAAATTATTAATCTATTACAGCTTTGGAGACTACGTATCTGATCAGGTCATAGCTCCTGTTCGGGAGACTTGTGCTCAAGCACTTGGTGCTACTTTCAAATATATGCACCCCTCATTGGTTCGTGGAACATTAAGTATTCTGCTGCAAATGCAGGTATATTTTATCTGCTCCCCCAGCAAGGTTTTTATGCTTCTGCATGATACTAATGATGAAAAATTGCTCTTCATTTGTTATGCTTCATTATTTCTTTTTGTTTTTCCCTCTTATCATTTTTCAGCATAGACCTGAATGGGAAATTCGTCATGGAAGCCTTCTAGGTATCAAGTACCTGGTTGCTGTGCGGCAGGTAAGCTCTTTCTTGTAAGCTATTGCAAAGAAGATTATGTTGCAAGCAGAGTATTATAATTCTTTTTGTGGTTCTTGTATTATATAGGGTTAATAGCCAAAAAAAAAAAAAGCATGAACTTTAGCTGTGTTTACAATTTTGGTATGAACTTTGTTCTTTGACTTATAAAGGCCCCAATGGCAAATGTTATCAATGTGGGCTCATCCGCTGGGTCCAAGTCAGCCCTGTTTGCCATTTCATCACATTTAACATGCCATGTAGGCAAAAATAAGGTATAAAGGGTTGGTAGGCTCGATTTGGTGTAATGGAGGAAGTTTGTGCCTTTTTGAGTCAAGGAGCAAAGTTCTTGCCAAATTGTAAACACGGTTAAAGTTCGTGCTTTTTTTGTCTATTAATATATGGCAGTTACTACTACAAACCAGATGACTGGAAAAGAAATACTTCTATAAAATTTGCATGCTAGAGATGTATATTCATGTGTATATATGTGAGTTTCTGAAACACTTAATTATCTGGTCATCCCTTTGAGCTGGTCTAGTGGTGTGTGAGCCTTGTTTTGAAGATGGATTGTCTGAATTCTTGTTCGTTGCAGTGTGGTTGTGTATCTGGTGTTTTCTCTTCGTTATATTTTTATTTTATTTTTTAATTCTTTCACTAGGATATGCTGCAAGGTCTGCTTGGTGCTATTATCCCTGCATGCAAAGCTGGGCTTGAAGATCCTGATGATGATGTACGAGCTGTAGCAGCAGAAGCTCTAATACCGGCTGCTGCTGCTATTGTTGATGTGAATGGTCAGATCTTGCATGACATTATCATGCTTCTTTGGGATATTTTGCTGGACTTAGATGATCTAAGCCCATCTACTAGCAGGTCATTTTACTAGTTCTCCTGGAACTCCTACTTTCAGTGCATGTTGTGCATGGGCATTTATTTCAAGGATCTTCTTTTCTTTTCATCTGCAATTTATTTTTTTGAAGTAATTTTGATTTGGCCTTTCCATCTGTAAAACAAAATACAAATCTGGATCAATGATGCAGATTTATAAAGCATCTTCTTCACTCTGTATTTGTCTTGAATACTTCATTCTTCTCATTCATGTACTTTAGTTTAAGTTGCTAAAGCTTGGATCATATTTGGAATACAGTTCTTTGCTACTTTTGCAGACGCATGTCTGTTGTTCACAATTGTTCTATGAGAAAAATGATTTTTCATATTAAATGCATCTTACTTGATTGCAGTGTGATGAATCTGTTGGCGGAAATCTATTCCCAGGAAAAAATGATCCCACGGATGCATGGCACTGGTTCTGCTGAAGAGAAACAAGAATTTGATCTGAATGATATGGATAATAATGACAGTATAAAAGAAAGAACTGATTTACAGGAAAATCCATATATGCTATCCAATTTGGCTCCACGTCTATGGCCTTTCATGAGGCATAGTATCACTTCAGTCCGGCATTCGGCCATACGAACTCTGGTGAGATTTTTACTACGATTAGTTTTATTCATGTGTGCCAATACACTGCTCATTTCTGTGTCCTTAAATTTCTTGGAGTTTCACTGGAAAGCCACTTCATTGATTTTCTAGTTGTCTTGCTTCCTCATGTTGTCTGTTGTGCATATTTCTGGATTCTTTTGTGCACTTATTATTACAAATTTCTAATCTCGGCATGTTTTCTATGAGTAAACCTGGTCCTGCTACCCACTTACTGTGTAAACTGCCTTGTAGGAGAGGTTACTTGATGCTGGTTTGAAGAGAAGAATCACTGAGTCCTTTGGTTCTTCATTTTGGCCTTCTTTCATTTTGGGTGATACAGTCAGGATTGTTTTCCAAAATCTGCTGCTTGAGTCAAACGAGGAGATTCTGGAAAGCTCGCAGAGGGTGTGGAAGCTTCTTGTTCAGGTATGCTCGTTTAATGTCATTTGTTTTTCATCCATAGCACATTTTCATTACCTTTGAAGTTTTCTTTGGGCAATATTCAAAAAAGAAAAAAAGTTGCAGTTTTGTTTGGCAGAGCCAATGTTTTCATGTACCTCCAATTAGAAATCTTAATGATTCACTTGGGATAAACTATAAACAGGGCATTTCCTGCAAAGTTAGTTAGCTATATGGAACCCAAACTCCTCCTGGGACTATCTTTCTAATGCTTGAGTTTCATGGTTTCTTCATAGGTCTTCTTTAAATTGTTTTTTTTTTTGGGCGTAATTTTTCATGATTCTTAGATTCCATACATTCTTACCAATTCATAGAAAATTGAAATTTCTTAGAATTCTTTTCAAAATTATTTTTTGGGCTTCCGCATGGACATCCTAATCATCTTTGGTTGTTGAAACTGGATAGAAATAAATGACTGTTATGCTGTTTGATGTCACATATATTAGAGGTATTTGAAAATTTTCTTACTTTTGAGATTCAGGCTATCATAACTCGGTATTAATATCCTAATGATCATTCTATCATTCCTGAGGCCCTTATGTGGATAGGAAGAAAGTACCTCTTTGCAATTTTTCTCTGTTTAGACCAACCCATGTATGGGATGCATGACAGTACCTTTACATCATTTTGTTGGGATGCATGACAGTGTCCTGTTGAAGATCTAGAAGCGGTTGCAGAGCCTTACATGTCCTCATGGTTTGAACTCGTCACTACTCCTTATGGTGCACAACTAGATACATCCAAAATGTTTTGGCCTGCAGCTCCTCCTCGAAAGAGTCAATTAAAAGCAGCAGCTAAAGTAAGAGCTGCAAGGCTTGAGAATGATTATCTGAGGAACAATAGCAGCAACTCTGTGGGAGGAGTTGCTTCACATGAAAGAAACGGAGATGTCTCTGCTCACTCCCTCAAGATAGTTTTTGGGGCAGATATGGAGATGTCTGTAACTCATACCCGAGTTGTCACAACTTCAGCATTGGGCATTCTAGCTTCTAAGTTGCGAGAGCAGTCTTTGCAATGCGTGTTGGATCCTCTTGAGAGCGCCCTTACATCCTCATCTGGGGTGCAGCGTCAGGTTCTTTTATATGTTTATGAGCAGGAAATTCAATGTTATATGTAAGTGTACAACTTTAACTGGATTCTTTCTTAGATCGATAACTGCTTTTCTCCTTTCCATCTTTTAGGTGGTGGCTATGATTCTTATTTCCTGGTTCAAGGAGATGAAAGAAGGGAAATCTTTCGGGACCAATTTGACTATTCCTGTTGTTCCCAATCATATAGGAAAGTTGTTACTGGATTTATTAGCATGCGTTGACCCTGCATTTCCTTCAAAAGATTCATGTGTTCCTTACTCTGAGCTTTCGAGAACATACTCTAAAATGCGGAATGAGGTCACCCAGCTTTTGTCTGCTGCAGAGTCATCTGGCAAGTTTACCAGTGCTTTATCTAGTATAAAAATTAATCTTGAAAGCTTGACTGCTGATGATGCAATTAACTTTGCTTCCAAACTGCCACGATTAAGTAACGAGAATTCTGAGAAAGAAGCTGCAGAAAGACTTGTGATTGATGATCTTGAATCAGTGAAGCAGCGGCTTTTAACGACTTCAAGCTATCTCAAATGTGTCCAGGTGGGCTGTTGTAGCATAATTTCACTAGTTAATGAAAATGATAACTTATATTTCATTATGAAGTTTTCTTTCCTTATTGAAGTATTGCTGACATTCCTTGCATGCTCTTGCACATTCAAATAATGCGCTAAAAGAATATGTTAAGGAAATGTTTGGTTTATGGCATATGCTACTCTTGGCACATTTTTGGAAAATGTTCTTTTTGAGCTTTTATGTTCCTAAGCACTTACCAGGATTTCTATGTTCCTCACCCCTGGAACAATCTGCAGAGTAATTTGCATGTGACTGTATCTTCTTTAGTTGCTGCTGCTATTGTGTGGATGTCAGAACTTCCAGCCAAGTTAAATCCTGTTATATTGCCTCTGATGGCTTCAATCAAGAGAGAGCAGGTATATCTTAAGTTGTGCCTTTTATTTGAAAGAGACGTAATACGTGATGTATAATTTTGACCTATTTTCATTTTTTATTCTATTGAAGGAAGAGATTTTACAACAAAAGGCAGCAGAGGCTCTGGCAGAGCTTATTTTCTACTGTATGCCACGTAAACCAGGGCCAAATGATAAGCTGATAAAGAATATATGTAGTTTGACATGCATGGATCCTAAAGAGACACCTCGAGCGGGAATTATCAATTCAATGGAGATTATTGATGACCAGGATCTGCTGTCATTTGGCTGCAGCACCAGTAAGCATAAGTCAAAAGTTCAGCTGCTTTCTGGTGGTGAGGATCGATCAAGGATTGAAGGATTTATAACTAGACGGGGTGCAGAACTTGCATTGAAACATCTGTGTGACAAGTTTGGTGCTTCATTATTTGATATGCTTCCCAAACTCTGGGACTGTCTCACTGAAATTCTAAAGCCTGCTTTTCCTGGTGATGATGAGAAAATTTCCCAGGCAATTGATGGAGTTAGAGATCCACAGTTATTGATAAATAACATCCAGGTACTCATGTGCCTCTCTTTTATATATTTAACCCATATATTTCTGTGTGAGTTTGGTCATGTACTTCCATGACTTATTTTTGTTCTGGTCTTCTCTCTCTTTTATTTATATCTGCTTTGGCAAAACTATGCATGCTAAACTCAGTGGGGCTTCTGGGTTCTTTGTTGTCCTTAGACTTAACCAGTAGAATTGATAGGAATAGAATACTTTGCAAAATAGAATTGTGCAGGAATACCAATGTAACCCCCTTTTATGCAATGATGAGGACCTCCCCTCTCTATGAAATGTCCTATTTTAGCCGTATCACCTTGGTCAACTGTTTGAGGCTATGTCAAGGAGGTCTTGAAGCCTACATAAGCACCCTACGTTTCAGCCTTATTCACAAAAACACTTTCATTGTCTGTACTGACTCAAACTCGGTTTGAAGAATGTTGAGCACAGTAGACTCCAATCTTGGTGGTTGCCACTAGTTTTTTTCTTTTATTCTTTCTTTTAGGGATGGTCATGGGTAAATCCATTGTCCATTTTGTTAGGCTATCATTAAATTATTGGAGGTTCATCTCTAGTAGAAAGGAATATACAATTCAAGCATTTAGGTTTTTTTTCCCCTTTTATTGTGGCCCAAATATTCAGGCATTTGGTTGGTCACTATATCTTTTTAATATATTCACTGCGTTATAACTTGGCCATGCCATAATGTGTGTTCATATTTTATTGCATGTACCACCAGATAGTATACTGATCAAAAGCTCGTTTCCATGTGGTTTGGTGAGTCCAAGGTGTTATATTTAAATGTTTTCTTGCATGGTGCCAAAACATGCACAAGAAATATGCTTTTTGGACCTGAGCCTTGGAAGACCGTTGCTTCTTGGACTATACTAGTCTTTCGTAGTACTGACAGAGAGCATTGGTTGTTCAATTTGTATAGTTTGTTCTCGCTTGGACAGAAACTGAAACATTACATAGCAGGGTTGTTGGGTGGTCACTATTGCTATTTCCCTTTTGCGTATCAATATATATATATATCAATATATATTCTCTGGCACATGAAAAATGTCTTGAGATGTAATCTTATTCCTTTTGGTTATCCAAACAAAAAGTTCTTCATATGAAAAATGTCTTGAGAGGAAATGTTGTCTATTAATCACTATTCTTAGCATCTCAATTTTTTGGGCAGAATGCATAAATTGTTCCATCATAGTGTGGTTGCCTATGGTTCACAGGTGGTACGCTCTATTTCCCCACTGCTGCATGAGAAGTTAAAGCCGAGATTGCTCACACTGCTGCCATGCATTTTTAAATGCATTCGTCATCCCCATGTTGCAGTCAGATTATCTGCATCTAGGTGTATCAGTACAATGGCTAAATCAATGACAGCTGATGTTATGGCATCTGTTATGGAGAACGCAATTCCCATGTTGGGAGATATGACTTCTACTTTTGCTAGACAAGGCACTGGTATGCTTATTAGTCTTTTAGTGCAAGGGTTGGGTGTGGAGTTGGTCCCATATGCTCCATTGTTGGTTGTTCCTCTGCTGAGATGCATGGGTGATTGTGATACTTATGTCAGACAAAGTGTTACACATAGTTTTGCTGCTCTTGTGCCTCTTCTGCCCTTGGCAAGGGGTCTTTCTCCACCAGTTGGTGTGAGTGAAGAATTGTCCGGAAACAAGGAAGATGCACGGTTTTTGGAACAGTTGCTAGACAACTCACACATTGATGATTACAAGCTTTGGACTGAGTTAAAAGTGACTTTGAGGAGGTACTTTTGCACTTCAATTAATGATACAAATATTCCTCTCATGTGCAACTATGCATCTTACATGTTGAACAGCATCTTACATTTTCCATCTATTTGTTAAAGTTGGATATTTAACTACAGGGGCATTTTTGTGATTAGAAATTTTTTTCGTATTTTAATGAAGTGCTAGGACATGCCTTGAGGTGATTCTGACATTAAAAGTTTGTTATGTTGCTATATCTAGAAAATTATGAAAATGTTGGGTTTCCATCGTTTTACTAGGAGCTATTGGTTTGAAGGTAGTTTGTAACTTGTATACCTATCATAGGTTATCTTATCTTATCAGATGTTTCCCCATGTTCTTGCTATTAGATGCTAAATTTTGAGCCATTCTCTCATTTTTTACAACTAGAGTTTAAACCATTCTGTTAGTTGTATCTTGAAGGAAAAATGTAATTATTGGATTCTTTATATATCAGTCAATGCTTAATTAAATACACAATATTTCCTTGAATTCCTGCAGTCACTGCTGTTCTCCGTTTTGATTTCTCTTTCTGATTTTCTAAAATAAATAAAACACTGGTTTATTGTCTTTGCCATTTTCCAAGCATACCTGCAATTATGGTCTTGCTCTTTGTAGTTTAGCACAGTGGATATCCGGATGTTATCTAAAAATTTTAATTTAATGGTTCGTACTTTGTCACTTTTCTCCTTGTGTCATCTTGATGACGAAGCTTCCATGTTTTCATTCGTTGATTGCAGAATGGAAATAGAATGGAATAGGTTTCATTACTTGGTAAAGGTTTTAATTTACTTTAAGCCATGCTGCCAGTTAATTTGCAATTTAAATTTTCCTTGCAAGATGAGTTGTTCCTGGGATGCCTAGTTTCACTTCATTTTGGCAGCAAGAATGTTATTTGTATGTGTTTTTAGTTTGTGCTGAATTGTTTTTCTCATCTATACTGAATATTGTCCCTTTTTTTCCTGGTAGGTATCAACAAGAAGGCATAAACTGGTTGGGGTTTTTGAAAAGGTTCAAGCTTCATGGGATATTGTGTGATGATATGGGGCTTGGCAAGACGCTTCAAGCATCGGCTATTGTGGCGTCTGATATAGCTGAACATCATGCTTCCAAGAATAGCGAGGATCTTCCTCCCTCATTGATAATTTGCCCATCAACTCTTGTTGGACATTGGGCGTTTGAGATAGAAAAATATATTGATGCATCTCTAGTTTCCACACTTCAGTATGTGGGCTCTGCCCAAGACCGAATGGCATTACGAGAACATTTCAATAGACACAACATTATTATAACATCATATGATGTAGTCCGCAAAGATATTGACTACCTTGGACAATATATATGGAATTATTGTGTTTTAGATGAAGGACATATTATTAAGAATGCAAAATCAAAAATTACTGTTGCGGTGAAGCAGCTGAAAGCCAACCATCGCCTGATACTGAGTGGAACACCAATTCAGGTCAGTAGTATCTGGTAAATGTTTTTTTCCCCTCTTTTGTATCACTGATTTTTCCTAACAACTTGATTTCCTTTTTCTTCTTTTTCCATTTTGCAGAATAACATTATGGATTTGTGGTCCCTTTTCGACTTCCTGATGCCAGGTTTTCTTGGAACTGAGAGAAAAGTACGTCTTTTTACTTTGTTTCTCTCCATCTTAAATTATTGTATAACTTCCAGACATTATTTTTGTCCAATCAGTAATAAACATTATGGTGATAGAAGTGTCTTATTGATTGGACCTTTTTTTTCTAGCTCTTTTACTGTATATTAAAAAAATGGTAATAACTGAAAGGCATGTAATAGGAACTAACCAGTGAAGTAACTGAAGAATTAACACCAAAAAAGAGAGATCATGCTCTGAGAGTGCCCACTAAATGGCATCCAGGTTTTAGGTCTTATGGCATGCATTTCCTAGGACACCTTACTCTATTTACATTATAGTAAATCTATAATTATATTAAGGCAGCATGGCATGGAAGGAGGATTGGTAGTGCTTGACTTTCATTTATATTCAATGTACTAAAAGCATAATATATGGAATCTTTCTGAAGCGCCTCTTAGCATTTTTACATTTTTTTGTCAAATGTTGATAAATAGCATCTTTCCTACATTATAATTGCTTCAAGCATATCAACAACCACATTTTACTTCAAATATATGTAGTGGCTGAAGCAAATTCATCTTATATCATTCTTATCTTCTTTCTTAGTAGTGAACAGCTCAAAATGTAAACTAGTTTACTGTTATTGCCCCCATCACTAATGATCTGTCTTGTCGACAGTTTCAAGCCACCTATGGGAAGCCACTTTTGTTAGCCAGAGATCCCAAATGCCCTGCGAAAGATGCTGAAGCTGGGATACTTGCCATGGAGGCATTGCACAAGCAGGTAAAGTAATCCATATTTCCCTGTTTACTTGTTCTTCATGGACTACTACACACTGCCCAACCAAAATGTGCTGTCTTTAATAGGTTATGCCTTTTCTCCTCCGCCGTACTAAGGATGAAGTTCTGTCTGATTTACCTGAGAAAATTATCCAAGATAGATATTGTGACCTGAGCCCTGTCCAGTTAAGACTTTATGAGAAGTTCTCTGGTTCTCATGTTAAGCAAGAAATTTCGAGCATGGTTAAGCTAAATGATTCTGAAGGTACCAGAGAGGTAGCAAATAGTGCTTCATCAAAAACATCTTCACATGTCTTCCAGGTGACATTCTATCACCATTCTTGTTCTTTTGCTATCTTCTTCCCTCTCATTCATGGCTTTTGACATGATATGTTTTGCTAGGCACTCCAATACTTGCTAAAGTTATGCAGTCATCCATTGCTTGTAATTGGTGAAAAAGTTCCTCCTGCACTTGAAGGTTCTTTGTCCGAATTGTTTCATGGGAGCTCTGACATCATCTCAGAGCTTCATAACTTGATCCATTCACCCAAACTGGTTGCTCTTCAAGAGATCTTAGAGGAGTGCGGAATAGGTCTTGACAGTTCATATTCTGAAAGTTCTCTCAGCGTGGGGCAACACAGAGTTCTAATATTTGCTCAGCATAAGGTAAGATTACTTGCAGCATAATTTATTGAAGTCTTGTTTCTTAACTCTTATTTGACAAGGAGGCATTTTGTAGGCCCTTCTTGACATCATAGAAAGAGACTTGTTCGAGACTCACATGAAAAAGTAAGCTTCTCAATGCTTCACCTCTGTCCATCCTCTGACTTATTCATTTAGCATTATAATTGTGTGGTGTGATCCCTTTTGGTGACTGTCTAATGTAGCCAATTATCATGCACTGTTAAGTAATTTAAACCTTCCAGACAGGAGACTTTTTCGCTTGTGCTTTCTCTGAAGCTAAAATTTAATTGCCAGAACACCTAGCCTTTTATCCTCTGTAAATTTATCTGTGCTGCTGAAACAAGAAACTTCTGTAACTATCTATGCTGATGAAATTTTAGTTATCATTAAATCTGTCTTCCTCACTTTCTGGCCATTCATAATCCACTGTGTAATATCACTAGGCCTGTTTCCATATCTGAAGGCATCTGTTTTTATGCCTAGGATTTTCTTGTAAGTTAATAGGTGGAACACTGTATAATTATTTGGTCCTCGTAGGATTTCATTGAGGCAATCTTTACTCTTTGCAAAATTGGGTACGTTTGGATTGAGGGGTTTGGGGGGATAAGGAGGGTAAGGATTTGGAGGGTTGTTGAATACTTGTTTTGGTATTTCTTTTGGGAGGGATTTGGAGGGTTGAGTTATCCCTTTATAACCCTCCATCATTCTATTTTTCTATCACTCAAAAAGTGGAGATTAGGAGGGATAGTGGTAATTTAACAATTTTACCTTCAATTCAATTGTTTGAAAAGATTTTTAATGGTATAATAATTTATTACACTCCTAACCCTCTCCTCCCCTCCATAATGCTATCCAAACAAGATTTCTCCCATCCCTCCATAAACCCTTTCTCCCTTCCCCTCCCCTCCCCTCCCCTCCTTAACCCTCCCATCCCCTCTCATCTGAATCCCTCAATCCAAACATCCCAGTCTTATCAAGCTTTTCATTTTGGGGTGTACTGGCATCATATAATACAGTTGTTTGCATCTTTTAGACATTGTAACTAATATTTGTTCTAATCACTTAAAATCCACCATAACTCAGTGTTACATACTTGCGGCTTGATGGATCTGTTGAACCGGAGAAACGTTTTGAGATTGTGAAGGCTTTCAATTCAGACCCTACCATTGATGTGCTGCTCCTAACAACACATGGTAGGATTTGGTTTACTTGTCAACTCTTTCACACTCTGGTCCATTTGGGTTACATGACTTATTACATGCATGTGTGACTTCAGTTGGTGGGCTCGGTTTGAACCTGACATCTGCTGACACCCTTGTCTTTATGGAGCATGATTGGAATCCTATGCGGGACCATCAGGTAAATAAAATTAAATAACTGGCTAGCTCATTGACGGAAATCTCCCAATAAATGAATGGGCATGCTCCTTGCACCTTTCGGTCAGAAGGGTTTTCAGCACATATGTTTTTAATGTGAAATTTGGTAAGAAAGTATGTCATCAAGAATTTGTTCAATGACTGAGAACAGAAGTCCAGAATAGTACGCTGTTTTGCCTGTAATACATTTACAAAAACAGAATGCTTGCTTGCACTCTTGCAAAATGCAATGATTTTTCTTGCCAAAAGCATGTCACTTAAAAGGGGAAAATGCCAAAAGTACTAACTTCCCCTCCTGATGCAAAACCATTGTTGACTCAGGACATTATTATAGAGTCAGAAGAGTGTGCTGCCTTTCACCTTGGGGAAAAGGAACAGCTTGACGAGGATGACTTTTAAGTCTGAACTATTTTATTTACTTGCAGGCCATGGACAGAGCGCATAGGCTAGGCCAACGGAAAGTTGTGAATGTCCATCGTCTCATCATGCGAGGAACTCTTGAGGAGAAAGTCATGAGCCTTCAGAAATTTAAACTCTCAATTGCCAACACAGTGATTAATGCTGATAATGCAAGTTTAAAATCGATGAATACTGATCAGTTGCTCGATCTCTTTGCCTCAGCAGAAACTGGCAAAAAGGTACTAGTACCCTTTTTTGAGTATTATCTCCTTATATCTTAGAATTTGCTTAGTCCGTCTATTTTGACGCACTGGTTGAATAAAATGGTGTTTTACTTTGAACAACCTTTTTTTTTTCAATGTTTAATACTGCATTTTTCAGTACTATAGTTGGCAAAAGTTATTCCTATCCTCTTCATGTATATTAGTTGTTTTGTTTTCTCTGTCAAAAAATTATACTGCAATCAGTAGAGATGAATTATTTTTGGCTTGGCAAGTGCATTAGAGATATTTTAGTCCTCATTTCCTTCCTGCTTGCCTCCCCGTTTTCGGATCATATGTCTTATAACCCAGAGAAGAACGAAAATGAGATGTTCTATTTTGACTTTCAGGGAGCTCCAGCATCAAGGCGTTCTGATGGTGACCCCAAGTTGGTCGGCACTGGTAAGGGCCTAAAAGCCATCCTTGGTGGGTTAGAGGAGCTGTGGGACCACTCTCAATATGCCGAAGAGTACAATTTAAACCAATTCCTGACGAAACTCAACGGATGAGACCCCTACAAGGCTAGCCCATGTACAAAAATTGTAAATGTCCAGAATGAGAATTTTGATGCCTGTAGCTGTAGCATCTTCGTTTTCTTTGCTCCTTTTTTTTTTCTTTTTCATCTCATTAAATTGGTTTTCCGGGCTTCCCTAAATGTTCCTTTTTTTGGTTCCTCTCAAGGAGAGGAGGCGGGAATTTGTGGCTCGGTCTTATCGGTACAATTGCTGTTCATGAGAGAGATGCTTCAGGTGGGTTAGGACACGGTGGTAGGAGGGAAAAGGGGACTGTAGAGTTTCTTTCTTTTTCTTCTTGGCGCAGGGGATGTATATTGAATCAGCCTTCTAATTTATATCTTTGCTTATATAAATAAGGAAATTCCTGTTTTGCCCATATTCTGGTTCTCCGTTTTGACTTTGTTCGAGCAACAACGTGCTGTGGAAACCCGAGCAGATTGGTAAGTCTCTTGCGAATAGGGATCTCTCAATTTCCAGAGCCTTTGGAACCCTAAGATTCAGTAGAGGTTCCTTCTTGATGCATTTCCTGACTGCGAGGTAACTCTGTGGTCGTTCCTTTCATCCAATCCAACGACAAATCTGCGTTCTTGCTCTCTCACCTTATACCGGGGGGTGGTGCCCTGTGTCGATTTCCATTTCAACTCTGTCGATTCGCGTTGCCCCGTATTTAGGTGTGTAAATGATGGGATCAGGGTCTTGCTGTGGAAGATTTCTAGGTCCTAATTCTGTATACAACGACGAACTAAACAAGCACGGTCGTGTAAACTTGAATGAAATGAAAAGCTTGATTGACTCAATTATGAAACCCTTATCTGTACCTAAAACTTGATGATTAAACCGTGATCCATAACTAACATTTGAGTTTGACCGACATACTCGTGAAAACTGTAGTCCTGTCATTAGCTTCCCCCCCAGAGATGAACCGGTCTATTAGTCCTCCGAGGTTAGATGGTTACATCCCGAGAGAGTAACCTCCACGCCCCATTTCAAGCCTGAGTCAAATTGGCTTAACCAAAACCATTGGTGCGAGTTAGGGCACGGAATAGATTGGGTAAAACATAAGTTAAGAGGACGTGATTGCTTACAATTCGTGGCATGTTTTAGACAAAAGGCAAAACAAACAGCAAACAATTAATGCCATAATGGCAATACTAGGGATTGTACTGTTGGCCCAACCTCTGCAACTTGTCCTGCCCCCCACCTACTTAACTTTCGGCCGGATTTCAGCCGCCGCATGAATTGGTCGGGTCTACATCCACACATTGACCAGATTCACTTGACCCGGCCGCCCATCTCATTATTTAATTTATTTTGCATTATTTTTTATTTTCCATTAATCTAATCTAATTTATTTTATTTTATCAAATCTTAAATATTGGGGAGTTTGAGTGGCAAAATATCATTTGTGTTTTTTTGGCCCTCCTCCATTTATGCACAGAATTGCTCCTCTCTATATCCCTCTCCTTCTGAGAGTCAGATCAGGAAGCATCAAGCTGAGGGATTCGATTCCCGACCTTCTCCTTCTCCTTCGCCCTCTTCTTCTTCCCGTGATTGTCCTTAGCTGCTTCCCTCATCCGTGATCTGATTCCATCTTCAGTTTGCCTCACATATCGTCTCTGGCTTTGAGCTCTCAATCCTCTGTAACTCCATCTTGATGCTCGATCTCATGTCCGCCCTCAACGAGGGGAAGGTCAATGTTTCCAACTCCTCCTCCAAGTCCATCAATGGCCTCACCTCCATCCCTTCCATGAGCCGCAATCTAGCCCATGCTGTGACCACCTCCATCGCACTCATCGGCTGTGTCGTCGTCCTTGTCTGATACCTACCCAGCACCTCCAAGTCCGGAGGCGTCCAACCTCCCAGGCTGTTGATCGTCAAGGAGCCCAAAGAATCATCCGATTTTGTTCAGCCAATCTCCGTCTTCTTTTCCTTGCTGATTTGACCTAACAGCCCAGGCTGGGTCCAGGTCTTCAAACACTGACTTGAACCAGCCCATTGTCATCATTTCTAGCCGTCTGTAAGAAATTTAGGATTTTTAATTGTTTAAAATAAGATTGTACCGGTTAAAATTTTGCATTTATATTTATAAGATTATATATATAATATATGAAAATTTTAAATTATTATTAATTTTACAAACATAATGCATATAATCAATCAGTAAACTTTATAATATATATTTTTTATAATGGCGGTTTTATTCTTTTTATGATCTATGAACATCGTACAAGTCCATGATTATAAATAGTCTCACCAAATGCTACACACACAAGAGAGGGAAAAATCGAACACACAATTCAGGGAGAAAGTAAGGTTGATAAAGTGTGGGTGCAATTATAATGCATGGCTGACAAGCATTTTCAAATGGAGACGAGAGGCTGGTAGATATGTAATGACCTAACCTGGACAGCATAATGAATTGATTAACGTAAAATTCTTAGTTTTGACGCAAGTAGTGCCACTCCCTCTCAGCCAAGATCTAGGCCCAGTTGTCATGAAGTATCTGCTGGCAGAGTTGATTAAAGAGGAAGCTGCCTTTAGGTGATAATTTATGAGTAAGTTGATAATATTAAGAGATTAAATTTAATTTTTGAAATTCGTAAAAATGGTATTTGAATATTAATAGCATATCTGAATCTGCATAATATATTATATGATAGATTAGTGGTTATTATAACTAAAGATGTTAAATGGATCAGTTTGTCTAGGAATCGGCCTCAAAAACCTGTAAGAGGTCCGAATCGCCCCAGGGTTGTAATTACTCTTATTGGGTTCAAGGGTGGTTATCAATCAAGTCTGAGAAATAGGTCTATTGAATCGGAACCGATTTAAAAAATTTTCTTGTTAAACCAACCCAAAACTATTTAGAACCAGCCCAGGCTATCAAAAACCCTTCAAATCAATTGTAATGGTTTTAACAAACAGAATCGGATTGGCCGGTTGAACCAGTCTGACTAGGACCCGGTCTATGATCCAGTCCGGTTCTTCATTTAACTCCATCTACATAGGAACCCATTTAAACCCGTTTGGTTTGGATCGGTTGGTTTTACTTAAAACCCATCCAACCCATTCAAACCGCCTGTTGAACTGGGTAATTTTTTAAAAAAAATCACAGTGGGGACAGAGTTGGGAGGCAAGACGCCAGACACTACTCTGCTTAAATGATACGCCGACGGTCTCACCTAGTCGATGGCCTTCGTTGTTGAATTGTTGAAAATATTATTCATAATTTCTATCATTGTTGAATTTAAACATCATACTAATCATATTTGAAGATTAAAACCATAGTTTTTAAAACCAGATCGGGCCGAGAATTGGTATAGTCATGGGTTCATTGGTCGGACTGAGGGTTCAATGGGTTAAACCACATGTTTAATAAATGATATTAATAATATAATATTACTAATAAATTTACATAATATCATAATTTGAATATAATTTATAACAAAAATCATTAATATAACAATTATATTAAACAAAAGCTTAATATAAAATATAAATATAAGTTTAGTAAAATAAAATAGGTACATTACAATAGGTTTTTATTTTTTTTTTAATTTTAAGTCTGCCGGTTTTCTCACGGGTTCAATTGGGTTCACCGATCGGACCGAGAACCGGCCGGTTCAATCGGAGTTTTTCTCTTTTAATGCACAATTGGATTTTTTAAAGGAACCGGACCGGGTGAGTGGCCGGTTCCCGGTCGAACCGGCCAGCCCCCGGTCCGGTTTTTAAAACTATGATTGAAACTATAAATTAGTGCGTGAAATATGTAGTATCTTTAATTTCTTATAGTTAATTACATAATTTTATTATTCTCTTAAAAAATATGGTTCAACTCATGCCTTAAATGATTTTCGGTTCGATCTAATTTTTAAATTATGTCAATGGTTAAATCTTATTTATTCAATTTAAAATTCTAAAAAAATATTTGTTTCAAATAATTTGAAAAAAAATATAAATGAATGGGTCACAGTTCGAACCGGCATAAATCATGACCTAACCTTAGAAACGATTCCGAGTCGATTCATATTTTCATAAATCGTGACCTGTAATCAAAATGACATATTATACCTAATAAACTGAACTATAATCGAATTAAATAGTTATAAATTAATTTTAAACTAGTTTAAATAGTTGATTTAACATTTTTATCTGCCGCCCAGCATATCATCTATATAATAATAATAAAAGCGGGGTTGGGTGGGTGGGGGCGGTGAACTTCAATAGACATCCTAGACTAGCAAAAGCTATTATCGCTTTAAACGATGACTGCGCAATTTTAGTCCGTCAGTCACGGCAAGAAAATCACTCCTATAGAAAGCGATACATCTGGATAAATGAATAGTGGTCTTAGTGGTGTAATTATAAGGAATTTTCTATTACATGATAAGTAATGATTAGTTATTATATTGATTAAGTGATTATTAATAAACTAATCTTGATTTTTAATACATAATCTGCCCTTTATATAATTTATGGAAATAATATACATATACGTAATTCTCTATTACTCTATACATACACATATATATATCTTGACATAACCATCGAAAAAAGAAAATTCAAATAATTTCAAAATTATTCTAATTTTTATGAATATTTGTTATTTTTTTAGATTTTAAGGATTACAATTTTTCAATGTTTAATATTTTTAGAGTCTTATGATTTATAATTTCTAGAGTTGATTTTTAGTCGTTACGTTTTTAGAAGTTTTAAAAATAATTTTTAGAATGCTAAGAATTTAGTTCTTTCTAAATTTAGGGTTCATATCATATATATTTTATATTTGGAACATTTTCTTTTCTATTAGTATAGTAGGAATGTATTTCTTAAATTGAAGGAAGGGTAACCTTGGTAGTGAATTTATCGCTGTTAGTCAATTATAGATAAGTAAAATATTTGTGGTAAGTAATCGTATCTTACCCTGTACCAATACAAAAATCTTAATTATAGTTATGATTTTAAAAAATTCTAAAACCCTAAAAAACTGATAATTAACTCTAAAAATAATGAATCATATAACTCTGAAAATATTAAACCTTGAAAAATTATAATCCTAAAAATATGAAAATAAAATAAAATATTATAATTTAAAAATGAATATCAGTTTATTAATAATCACTTGATCAAATATAATAAGTAATCATTACTTATCACATGTCCCAAGGGATAGAATAGAAAAATCATTATATCACTACCTGACACGCTAACTCACACCCATCGATGGCAATGGGTCGGTTTCTTTAGATGGAAGGAAGGCAGTGACAGTGATAGTCCTGCCATATGCGCTACGCAATATTTTCAATTTTTGGATGAGTTGATGTCGTCGTCCTAGGAGGGCCAATGTCTTGGCCTGGGAACTGAACTCAAAGATGGTGAATCGTACTGAGGAGAATCAAGCCAGACAGCTCGAGTCGATAGAGCAGAGGGTCGGCCTGGGCTGGGGGGTCGCCCGAGTCAATTTAGTAGAGAGTCGATTTGGGTGACATGGCCCGGTCCGACTCCATGTCATTACTCATAAATTATATTTAATCATCACTGGTAATGCGTTATTATAGATCACAGTCATTTGCCATAAAATAAACCAGAGTAAACTACCTCTTTGCCTGGATTATGCCCCCAGTGTGTTTGTTAATGTCACGAGAAATTCAAATACAATCCCACATTTCATACATCTTAACGTTTGTCAAAATATTACAAGTTCGTGCATTCCCACAAACTGATTCACCTGCCTCTCTCTATCTCGACTAAATCCATGGAATCAGTCACAGAGAGAGAGAGAGAGAGAGAGAGATTTGTCCATTGCTTAGTCGACGCAATAGTAGAGGCCAACAAAAAGAGCATAGGCAAACATTGCTAAGTTAGTACCGTCCAGCCACTTAGCCGGCAGACTTATCACTCATGACCTTATCACTTTCATTATCAGTTATTTGACTTATGTTTAGATATGATTAAATATGTCCTAAGTTTTTTTCTTGGTCATAATTGTGAAGAAAATCAAAGAGGTCGTTTTTTCCATTATTGTGAATTATATCATTTCATTCCAACCACAACAAGTGGAAAAAGAGTAGCTCTAAATTTAAATAGGGAGAACTTTTTTTTTTCTTTTTTTCTAGAAGAAGAGGAGAACAAATGAGTATAAAAGTTTCACGATAAAAATCGAATTTACAAGTGAGAAGTAGTACCATTAAATCAAAACTCATTCTCAAAGAATTTCATTCTTCACTCAGCAAATCATGGGGAGAAAGGGATGAGAGTTAACTATGTCACTTTGACAGTATTTAGAAAAACTTATCTTCTCCTTTATAGTGCCGAGCATTTATAATGACCTTTCGTGCAGTTCTTGTGTGCTAAAAGCAGGTGTGTCAACCTAACTAGGAGGGGTTTGCCATTTGTGGAGGTGTTAAATGGGTAATTCGGACCAATTCAAAATGGGCTTGGAAAGTTCAACCTGTTAAGCATAATAGATCAGTTTAGTTACGGGTCACAGTTCAGGAAAACATGAATATGGTTCGGAACAATTCTTAAGTTGGCCCATTCATGATTTGGGCCAGTATGAACCGTGATATCTATTCATCTTTTTTACTATTCTAAATTATTTAAAATGAATATATATATTTTATTTTTAATTTTAAAAGTGAACAGACAAAATTTGAACTTTAATTTACATGTTTTTGGCGGTCCAAACCAATTCAAAGGGAAAACGTGCCTGGTCAGTTCTGATTTAATGAGTCTATTTCTTAGATTCAGCCCATGACCACCGTTCAACCCAATAAAAATGATTACAAGCCAATTTGGGGTAGTCTAAGTTGGTTATGAGTTTTGATAGGTTGGTTTCGGTTCGGCTTCAAGTCAAATCGACCTGTTTAACATCTCTAGCCATTTGTATGCTGGCCAAGTTGGCTGACTTACTAATTGTCAATTGGGGTGTAGTCGATCGATCAAGGCCGAACATGCAGATCAATTGAATAGGAGCAAAGCGGAGATGGCTCACCAAGCACTTCTAGGTAGTCCAAGTGGCTAAAGGTAGATTTGCAATCTGCCCGACTGGTCGGAGCCGAGTGGTCCCACTAGAGATAGGAGCAATTTCCGTGTCATTTGTCCCCCACTTGTACGGTCTCCTTGTTAGGCTGGGAAGTAGGTAGAGGGGTGTCTTAAGTGTGTGTTGTTGGACGTGTCGGAGGTCAGAGCTGGTGTGGTTGGGTGTCCTAGGCTCAATCGGATGGCTGATTGCTCAAGAAGACTGGGTTCCGTGCACCCTCCAATCTCATGGATCTGCGCGAGTGACTAGAACCACGTCGTAACCCATCAGGTTTATGCTTATTTGGCTGAACCTTTTTAAGTCGTTACTGACAACTTGATCAAAACCACTCCTAATATGATTTGCAAGCCCCCCGTTGATCTTGTATCAAGCATGATTAACTCCTTAACAGAGTGCCGTATTTTTGCTTTCGTGTCTTGCTCTTATATTATTCTTTTGAGTTGAAAGATGCCGTGCGATCATCGCTGACGTGGCATTGTTTTTGTTTATCAATATTCTGACCAGATCGAGTTGGGTAATTTAAAGCTTGCCGTGGGGGTAAATCAGGAAAGGATAGTCACTGACGCAGCGGGGTGGTGGCGGGGGATTGAGAGTTGCGGAATGGACGGGGAATCGACTCATTGATATTGATTCTGGGAAATGCTGAGAGAATTAGGAGAATATGGATTTGTTGATTCCGATTAATACAGAAAATGACTCGAAAATATTCATCCATTCCATAATAGTATGCTTACGTATCAATTATTGTAATATATTTATAGGAAGATAAAAGAAAATCCTAAAAGAAATCCTAAAAATAGCCGAATATATCATATATATATATATATATATACCTGTTGATGACTGAGACACTTGCAAGAGCTTGAATAGACACTGACCGACGTGGAGGTATCGAATGTCAATTTCTATGGTATCAGGAAAATTTGAAAAAATAAAATAAAAAAACAAAAATGACAGAGAAAGATTGGAAGATAAAATAAAATTGTGGGAAAAAAGAAATATAAAAATAAAGTTCAAAATATTATTTAAAATATAAACAAGGTTTACAGAAAAATAAAAAATTCAAGGTTTCAAAAAGATTATAAAACGAGAATCCAAATAAATGTAAACGATAAATAAAGTTCTTTCAGCAAATCGAAAAAGGAGGGAAGTTATTAAAAAAATAAAATTTAGAGAAATTCTGGATCGCAAATGCAAAAAATAAATCTAAAATTCACACCCAAAAAAAAAAGAAAAAAAAGAAAAATCATTACGTAGATGCGTGTCTTCAGTCTTGAACGCTCACGCGGGAGTGGCTGAAATGTACCGTGCTGTCGACGGTCCGTGGCCTGTGATGTCTTATCTGCAAAGCAGGGAACAAATTCACCGATTCCATTCCCAACTAACTCTACACGGATAAGAAACTCGCACACCATCGATGTCTTCACTATCAGCAACCAAACTCTCTTGATTCCTTTCTTTCAAATGCGCACATTTTCCCTTAAAAATGTTGTATTACTAGATATTCGACCGTACTTTGCACGAAATTATTATCAACGCAGATTAAGTGAAATGTTAGGGGCAATTTACCCAATCATATTGCCAAACAATAATTTTTTAAAATAATAACTTATTTTAAATTACAATTAGATGAAATCTGATAAATCATTTAATTGATTTTCTGAGTAAGAACGTCTTATCTAACAATAAAATAGATAAAAATATTTAAGTAAAATATTATAGCTGTAGTTATGATTATTTTTTTATAGTTAAGTAGTAATAATTTTTTTAAATGATTTTATAGTTTAGTCTATGTCGATTAATTTTTTTATTAATTAAATTTATATTAGTTAAGTGTATTTTAGAAACTTTGAGAATCAGACTCATGTTTGCTTATGCATTAAGCTTTTTGGCCGTAACTATATATTAAGATAGAAAATTATCTTTTACCCAATTGAAAAAGGGACAGTCTAAACTAAAAGTAAAATAGGAATTACTTAACCAACAGGAAAACTTATATATATGGTAGAAAAATAATAATTAAAAATTTTAAATTCATAAAGGGAAATAAATATAATCATCACGTTCAAAAGTTAAAAAAAAGGAAAAAAAAGGAATTTTGGTGTATTAGTATTTTATTTTTAGAGAGCAAATGCACTTAATATATATATATATATATATAGTTGTCTATATTTTTGAAGATTTTGCTTAGAATTGAAAAATTCTCCACAAAGTAAGACATGATAGATAATATGGCATGTAATCGTCGAGTAGTATCCATAGCTATGCGAAGCTCCAACAGACATTAAGCAGTTCTGTCACGTATCGTTGTCAACTCCCTCGTGTTCTTTGGCTCCTGCATTATAGACACGGAGCAAGCCGTGGGGCCGCGGGCACACTGGAGAGAGAGTGTGTCTGAGCGCGGAGAGATCTGACTGTCTGCTGGTTCATCATGTGTATCTGATTCTCTGAGGTTGGTGGGTTTACATTGTCAGATTCAGACACTGCACAACTAACATTTTCGAACTTGCTCCCGACGATAACCCATCCAGGAGAGAGAGAGAGAGAGACAGAGAGAGAGTGAGGATGAGTGGGGGAGGAGGGGAAGGGAGAACGTTAGAGTTCACGCCTACATGGGTGGTTGCGGTGGTGTGCACGGTGATCGTGGCCATCTCGCTCGGCGTCGAGCGGCTCCTTCACTACGCCGGCCACTTCCTCAAGTCCCACAACCAGAAACCCCTATACGAAGCCCTCCAGAAAGTGAAAGAAGGTGCTTTTTCCTTCCCAGTTTCCATCAGTTTTTTCTCTGCTCTCGTTATCTCAATAGGATTGTTTGGTTTCTTGCAAGAATCATGTAAATTGTTTTCATTCTACAGAGCTGATGCTGCTGGGGTTCATATCCCTCCTTCTCACTGTCTTCCAAAACGCCATCTCCAAATTCTGCGTACCACCGGATCTCATGACCCACTTGCTCCCTTGCAGTCTCAGTGAGGAGTCTGGTTCCGAGTCCTCTTCCAGTGAGGAAGCGTCTCATTTCCAGTCTTCCTTCTCAGTCTCTTCTTCGATTTCTGGCACAGTTCGGCGACTTCTCGCTGAGACCACGACAGCTACTTCCGAGACAGGAACATGTGCGAAAAAGGTTCTCCTTATTCCTTTGTATTTTTATTCCTGGTTTATTTTTTTTTGGGGAGGGGGGGGGTGCAAATTTGCCCTGCTCGACCCATGTGACTGAAGCTTGTATGGTGTGTTCTGGCATAATGGATTTGAATAATATTAATTCAAGCTCGAATAAGCATCTTTTCCCTTGTTTATTGTTTACATGCTACAATTTGTTTAACTAGTCTTCTTCATTTTTTTTCTTTCTGTTTAATAAATATCGTGTTAGCTCTGCTCCTGGTTCTTGCTGCATGGATCTGGTCAAATTTGTTAAGTTTCTTTTATTCAGGTTTTGTAATTATCTGGACACTTTATTGTTATGGTTGATCTGGGAAACCTACTATTTTGCTCTAAATGAAGCAACTGCTTCATTATCTTCCATGGAACTGATGGGATCAATAAGCTCAGTAAAAGAATTCTAGTTCCTGATCGTGCTTAAACAAGCTACTATCAATGCCCATCTCTAACCTTACGATAGAGCGCTAAGCAATATTGAAGTTGCTTTTGTCATTTTGCTTAATTTTCCTTTCTTAATCGGTGTGGTGATCAATGACTACAGTCATACAATCCAAAAGACCAAACTAATGGCTCAGTCTCAATTGAAAAATGTTCTTAATTGCAATCTTAGCTAAGTTGATCTTGATTAATGCCTGGATCATGGAGTTTGCCACAAGTGAAGAACCTCAGTTCTTGTATTTGTTATTCTTGTGAATTATTCGTCTGAGTGTTCATTTGTGATCTATAATTTTGACTATGAGTTTCTAAAGCTTCTGTGAGAAATTACAGTTTTCCATTTCCAGGGTAAGGTGCCCCTGCTGTCCACAGAAGCACTGCACCATCTTCATATCTTCATCTTTGTACTGGCCATTGTCCATGTGACATTCTGTGTGTCTACTGTTCTTTTTGGACTGGCAAGGGTAAGCAAATTATCTTTCGTTATCTTCTACTTGATATTTGTTGGTCATTGTGATCATATTTGTGGTGATGTAGATACGGCAATGGAAATTCTGGGAGGATTCCATTGCAAAAGAGAATTATGATCCTGAGCAAGGTATGCAAAGATTAGTGAAGTATCAATTTTTTTCTGAGTCCTTGTTTGTTTCTTCCAGTAATTTGTTGGCTACAAAACAAATTATTTTGGCATGGCTTTGGAAGGTCATTCATTCGATGACAATGTTGGATTTAACTAAACTGGCTTGAAGTGCTAGTTTAATATGTTTACTTCCTTGATGCAGTTCTGAAACCAAAGGTCACACATGTCCAACAACATGACTTTATTAAGGATCATTTTCTGGGCATTGGTAAAAATTCTGCTATTTTGGGATGGTTGGTACGTTTCTAATCTCATGATATCTTCTATTCTTTCTTGCTTTATGTTAAAATCCCTACTTGATTGATGATGCTCCTCACTACATTACAAGGTATAGAAAACATTTCATCTTTTTGCAATCATGAGAGGTTCATTTATAAAGTAATTCACTTTGATATAGCATTAGTTAGCTCTTTCCTTTGATGGTTTAGTGGAATAGCAAGAATACTAATCTTCATTCTGAATCGAACAGTATAGCATTTATAGGAGCATGCATGCTGGTGTTTAGCTAATTCTTGGGTAGTTGAGTTCAGGCTGAAGGATTGATACAACTTCTTTCATAAGATGAGGCCTGAAATTCACTATTAAAATAATGACCAACAATGTAGAAAGTGGGAGTTTGATTATTCATTGATTTTCTCGGAATCACTGCACTGTACTTGTCAATTATTTTGGATAAATGGCAACTCGGATCTGGTTTTGTTCATGATTGGGTTATTTTGTGCTTATGTGGCTTACAGCACTTATTTTCATCTCAAGCTTTTCATAACAAATTTCACCACTAAGCATGCTAGAAAGTCAAGTATGGGGAAAATAGTTTGAAGGTCATATTTTGCTGTTGCAAGATCTAACATCAATGCAAACAAAATTTTTGCTTGCACTATGCCTCAAATCCTTATTTTGTCCTTGCAGCATTCATTCTTTAAGCAATTCTATGCTGCTGTTACTAAAGCTGATTATATCACATTGCGACTAGGCTTCATTGAGGTAAAAGTTTTGAAACAGCACATTATACAATTAAGTTCTTGTTGGAAGGCTTGAAATCTGTTGATTCTTTCTATGATAGACACACTGCAAGAGCAATCCCAAGTTCAATTTTCACAAGTACATGATACGAGCTCTTGAAGATGACTTCAAGCAAGTTGTGGGCATAAGGTATGTTGCATCTGCAAATAATGACATATGTCATGCAGAGATCTTTTGGTGATATTTTGGGTATGGAAAGTGGCAGAGATCTTCATGGTTTAACCTTATTATATTTGATTTTCTTGGTTGCAGTTGGTATCTCTGGATATTCGTTGTCATATTTTTGTTGCTCAATGTTGATGGTAAGATAGTCACTTGGGATAATATTGCAACTATTGGTTTGAGTGCTTTTTCCCTCCTAAATAGACCTTTTTGCTACATTTTAGCTTTGTCTCTTGAATACCAGCGCATGCAGTTTTCTATTTTCTATATTGCATTCTCTTCTCCTTTTGGGATGCACTAAAGACAGCATTAACATTTCCTGTGAAATTAATGAGATCCTAGGACAGTTAACCTCATCCAATCAATGGCATAGTGGCACTAGCTGCTCAAAGGAGCAGTTCAAAAGCAGGATAGTTACCGTTTCTTCAATCAAACCTTTTACCTTGTCATTGTCTTCAATCGTCTGAGGATTTGTGTGAGCCTTCCTTGGGGTATTTAGGTGTGATTGGGGTTACAAGTTAGCTGGTTCACTGAAAGAGGTGATTTTTAAAAATGAATGGCCTGAATCATGGAAATCTTTTGACATTAGGAAGCAATGATTCTATATAATTGTTGAACTTGCTACTCAAAGAAAAGAAAAGGTGAACTTGGGGTCGAAGGATGTGTCAAACTTGAATGAATTAGAGTTAATTCTTTTTCTATAACAAAAAATTTGAGTGTAGTGATGTTTTACTAAATTCACAACTTCCTGGTTGTTCTCCCTTTTATGGGATTTGGTTATTTCGCAATTATACTTTTGTACTATCTGGTATTGTGGCAGAGTGGTTGTGTTTGGATCCAGATCTGCTGATGTCCTCTGTGTTATATAGCTGGCCAGTCAAGACTTTAGGTGTTGCATAGAACTTGATCTTAAACTTCAAATTGTGCACCTTGAGTTGTTCTTTTTAATGTGTTAGAGTTATTTATATAATGCTATACTTGCCTGGACTGAATCCTAGGGCAAAAGTGTCAGAGAGATCACATATAAAAGAGTTCTTCCTCTCATTGCTGACTATTTTCTCTATAAATAGGGACTGGTATCACATTGTATAAACTTTTACCATCCAAATAGAAGATAAATTCCCATTTTTGGAATTTCTATGCAGTAACATCACATTATTGATGTAGGAGACTAAAATGTGATGTTGATTAGTTATGTGTTTGATTTACTTCTCTTATATTTAGGAGCTTACCACGATGATTACTTGTTTTATTTCTATTCCGGAGTCAAGGATCAAATCTTAGGAGTAGAAGAGGATTTTTGTTCTCCTTTCTAGTCCATTACTCTTGTTTGCCTTTCTAGTCAATTACTCAAGATTCATTGTGCCGATTGCAAAAGTTTCTCATTCGATTGTCAGGCTAGATTCCATAGGCAGTCAATGAACTACTTCTTGAAGATTCTTTGATGCTTAGGTTAGAATGAGTTGTTAATCACAGTGAGTGAAATTATAAGGCAAGGGAGATCATCCTGTGATCTTATCTGTGTTATGTGAGGCAACTTTGATATGTGGAAGAGCAATATATTAAATACCACATTCAAAGACATCAATATCTTAAGTCTAAACTTGAATCCCTATAGATAGTCTTCCTTTCCTTCAGGTTCTATTTAAGTCAGTTACAGCTTTCACAGGAGCACCACTTGGGGCTGAAAAATTGATAGTATCACATAGAAGTCTCTAATGAAGTTCCTCAGACACAGAAACTTTGTTGTTGCTTCTTCTGCCCCTTCTCATTAAGCTTAAAGACAATTTCATTGAACAAGTTGAGCTGCTTTGGCTGCTTTTGGGAGGAAAATGGAGTTTCTCATGAATGATATCTTTCTTCGGGCACGTACTCACTTGGTCTTTCTGATTCCTTTGAGGGATTCAGTTATGTTACAGTTATGTTCTATGTAATGTAGTATATTGTGCACACTGTCTTGTACCTTCAAAGGTGGTGTTGACTATGTATATTTTAGTTTATTTATGGGTAGAAGAAAGGGTTCTCCATTTAATTTTCTACAGTTTCATTATAAACCTTGATCCATGAAGACTAACGTTGCTCAGTATTACTGGTTCACTTTACAATTGAGGAAGTGTTGCCAATTCTGTTGTGTACTTTTCAGATTGTATCAGGTGGTAACAAATGATGCCATGCTTAAATGATGATTCTCTGTACTTTCTCTCTGCAGGTTGGCATACTTATTTCTGGATAGCTTTCATTCCTTTCATTGTGAGTAGCATCCTTGTTATTTGTCTACTACCTTGCTTCATACTTTGTCTTCAAGGTCTCTCCATTTTCCTGGTTTCATTTTTATACAGTGGGTGCTTGGCAACAGTTACAAGTTTGAAACTGATTTAGTTATGAAGTTCATTTGGTGGTAATGTTTGGTATAATGGATGCTTTTTGTACTCCTGTGGTGTTTGAGCATTAGAAAAAGTGCAGTGAATTGACTGAGAATATCAAATGGCTTGGTGCACTTCTAGTGGATGCCATTACATGACCTGCTTATGCTCATAGGAGTTTTGGGTGACTTGAGATAGAGAGACCATGTTGCAGGAGTTCAGAGGATGATTAACGTTATTGAGCACATTCAACTGATCTGTTAAACATAAGAACAAAAGGTTTTGCTTAGTCTGATTCACTATTGTCCAGTTTATGGGAAGGCTTTTCCATGTGCTCTGCCATAAAGTTTTTGTAGTTAACTGAGACGTGAATTAAATAAATTGTTTACTAGAAGTCAAGCTTATATTGTGAATAATGGTCCAAAAGAGGATTTCTTTTAGGTTGATCATTAGCTAGGTGGCACCACATGCTGCTTAAGTTTGTCAAATCTCATGCTAAGGATATGATACTAAATCTTGTAAAATGTTTTCCCACGTATAAGATCTTCTGTTCTGCTAAATTTGTCAAATCTCATTGTAAAGATCTAGTCTCGTCATTCTAAATCTGGTAAAATGTTATTCAGCAAAAAATCCTGTAAATATTTTCCTATAGATGATCTTCGCCTCTGCCATAGTTTTGTCAATTCTCATGCTAAAGATATGGTATCATGATACTAAATCTTATAAAATATTTGTCTATATATGAACTTCGGTCCTGATATTTGCTTCTTTGTCCATTGATTTCTCTATAAATTTTCAGCTCCTACTTGCTGTTGGCACAAAGCTCGAGCATGTTATCACCCAATTAGCCCATGAAGTTGCAGAGAAGCACATAGCCATAGAGGGAGAACTTGTAGTTAAACCCTCGGATGAGCACTTTTGGTTTGCAAAGCCCCGAGTCGTCCTATTCCTGATCCATTTTATCCTTTTCCAAAATGCTTTCGAGATTGCCTTCTTTTTCTGGATATGGGTATGTTACATCTTAATACTTGTCAGCTAAATGCCTACGCTCAAACAAGTTGACAAGAATTTCCATGTTTCTTTTTATCTACAGGTTCAGTACGGCTTTGATTCCTGTATAATGGGTCAAGTTCGATATATTGTTCCAAGGCTCATTATAGGGTGAGCAAGCTATTTTAAAATGTGCATATGAACGTTTTAGATGGTATATTTTGACTACTACTACAAAAAAGAAAAAATATGGTATATTTTGTCCAACTGTCACTATCACTGTTTCTGCATAATGGGTGTTTCTGTGTGCATGTGTTTAATCTTTTTCAGCTTTTGTGTTCAGGGTGTTCATCCAGGTCCTCTGCAGTTACAGCACGTTGCCTCTCTATGCGATTGTGACACAGGTTGGTTTCATCTAGTTAGAATGTCATACGTTGATATCAGGACAGCCAGATGTTTGTCTATAGTGATTTTGACATAATAATATATGAATCATGTATGCTCTGCAATGAAAATATAATCTTAAATATGTAAAGCACAACAATTGGATGTGTATGAAGTGCCTGATATCATTCTCCTTTTTACTATGAATGAAGATGGGAAGCTCGTTCAAGAGGGCAATATTTGACGAACATGTGCAAGCTGGACTCATTGGCTGGGCTCAAAAGGTGAAGAGAAAGAAGGGATTGAAACCACGGGCAGATGGGTCGTCCCATACAAGTTCCCAAGGTTCTGGTGGGATTCAGCTTGGGAGGCTCGCAAAGAGGGCATCCACGCCAGAGGAGATTCAAGGTGCACCTGCTTCGGATGAGCCCAAGTGAAGTACCCAATAGTAATTAGTTTTATCTTCATTCTCGTTTTCTCTGACACCTATTCTGAAAGACCATTTTATAGATAAACCAAATGATGCGCTACCAGTCATCACATGCAGAATAGTTTGGTAGTTGCATCACTGATGCGAATCCTGCTGCACGTCTCTCTTTTGTTGTGGCAGTTTGGATAAAATTAGAATTGAACTGTTTTATCTGTTGGAAAGTATGACTGCTAAGATGAGAGGCTAATTTGAATGGTTATGTGATCCTTATCTGACTAAAAGCCGTTCATCTGTTCCAGCCGCAAAAAAAAAAGAAAAAAAACCGTTCATCTGAAAGTTGGTGCATGTGGAATGAAACTGTTATGCGTGATTACTGCTACAGGGACGGTTGCTTTGCGATCAAATACCCCTGCTGATCGATTTATAATACGAATGGGAGAAAAATACCCGTCTAAGCCCTCCATAGATCGAAAGGTGGTAAACTTGCCAAAACCCTTCTTATTTTAGTTAGGTTATAGTCTGACGAGATTTAACATTATATGACTAAGTTATTCATATATTTTCGTACCAACTAATTTACTAGCTATTATTTGACTAACTGATCATTCATATTGGAATGGGTGATACAGGGCGAGGTCTGACCAAGAGTCGGTGTAATGTAATAATTGGCTGCTAGACCCCAGCCGATAGCTAATGTAACGATGGGCACGATAGATCAATGTGGACAAGGGAGGATGATTGTTCGGCCCATGATATATGTGGGAGAGAAAATGACCCCAAATTCGAAGGAACTTGAACTTTTCGCAGTACAGTAAGTCAGTAATCCCTCGCACAAGAATTTCTAGAGAGAGAATTCCCCCCTCGGGGGTGCTCCAGTCAGCTGAGCTTGGCTGCTTTTCTGCTTCCTTTTGATTCAGTCGATCCTAGGGAGTGCGTTAATGGGTTAGGGTCGCGTTCATTCTCAACTGATTAGCATGACACTATTTCTAATTCCTTAGGTAGTAATGCTTATTAATCTGAATCGTCACTATGCTTTCGTCAGTTGTCAGTTCCCAAATCTGGTCTTTAGCTGATCCTTTGTTCAGCGGCGTGAGGATCTTTAGTTGAACAAAAGTTTGTGTTCTGTAGCTCCTACGATTTGCTTTGCTGCAAGAATATTGAGCTTCGTTAGCTGTCAGTTCTGGCGTTGATTTAGCGATTTGATCGCTTCTTGGTGTTTAATTATAGCTGTTCGATGGCAGTGCGGAAGCTGATAAAACCAAACTAAGCGTTTTCTGGCCTAGATTCTATACTTGGGTGCTATTCGAGCACCTGATTTGTGGTAGAGTGTTTCGGTTTTGGACATCATATCTGTGAATTGGCTAATTGCTGCAGGTTAACAAAATGGTGGTGTCTGAATTGAAATGGCAGAGAAGACTAAGGTAATCCATCTATCATCGTGCTTGGAGTCTCTAATAGGGAAACTGCCTTGGTTGGAAGGGTTATAGCTGAGAGAATAGTGAATTGGGGAGCTGTGACTGGAATTCTCAAATGGTCTTGGAGTGATTTTGGGGAGGTTCGAATCTCAGGGCTTGGATTGAATTTGTTCCTATTTGAATTTAAGCAGTTGAGAGGAGCATAGAGGCTCTGAATGAAGGTCCCTCGTCTATAGATGCACACTATTTGAATCTCGCTAGGTTGAACAATGACATGAGACTAGAGGAAGTTGATTTGGATTCAATCAAGTTCTGGTTGCAGATTCATGGTTTGCAGAGGGACCAGATGTTAGTGGAGAATGCACATAAGATTCGAGCAATAATGGGTGAGATGGTGGAGCTAGATGAATCTATGGGAGTGGTAGGAGGTTTTGAAAGTTATCTAAGAGTGAGAATTAAACTTAAAGGTGTCTGAGCCTTTGCTGAAAGGGGGTGCAGAGTTTAAAAGGGAAGGAGTATTAGGTGGAGTTCAAATATGAAGGACAATCTGCTTTCTGTTTCAAATGTGGTTGATTGGATCATAGTGTAAAGACTTGTCAGGAGGAGGTTGAGGAGGATGGGTTGAAGTTTGGTGCCTGGATGAGAGCAACATAAGCAAGGGTGGCTCGGCTTGTGATTAATGGAAGAAAAGGGAAGGGAAAGATAAAGGGGAGTATGGAGGAGGTCCTTCTAGTAGTTTTGTTAATAGACATGGTGGAGGAGACGAAGGGAAGGATCAGATAAATTTAATAGACATATGTGGAAGGAAGCAAAGAGGAAGGAAGAGGAGTTGTTGAGGAGGGGAGGAAATGGTGGGTATGAAGAAGGGGGTAGAAATAAATATTGAAGAAGAACCTGTGGTTGAGAGAGTAGTTGATCAGGAAGTGGATGGAAAGGAGGATGGTTAGAGGAAGGAAGATAGAGAGTATATTGTAGAGATTCCTCATGAAGAGCAGGAAGCATAGGAATGCAAATCTATGGTGTCTTATGATTGGACGTATGCTTTGAGAAGACTATCATTGAAGAGAAAGATGCAGGAGGATGATAAGGTTGAAGAATAGTATCTGAAAAGAAGAGGGATGGTGGAGATGGAAGGGGAAGCTGACGGGAGCAATACTCAATGGAAACAAAGGAGGAAGATGGTTTATAAAGGAGGAAAAGAAGGCAATACTTAGACAGAATAAGGTGATTAAGCATTGTATGGTGTTAGGGGAGTTGATTGATATTAATGTGGAGGCAAGGACTAAGTTGATGAAGGGCTTTCTTATGAAGTGACTCCAATCTTCTGGTATAGCAATCATCCATCTACTAGAATGGTTACTGTTAATTGCGTTAGAATAAGTAGAAGGTTCTTTACATGAGTTAATATCTTCCGCAGCATTTAAAGCATAAGCAACCAAATCAGCCTCTGAATACTTTTTTGGAGGTTTAATCTCTTCTGGGTCTATCGCTGGCAATAGAATATTGTGGCGATGATGGTGATGGTGCGATGACATCATCCTTTATATACGCACTAGAACGAAATGGAAGTTCTGGTGAGGCAAATCTGAAACTCCACGTGCATGCTGGATTTCTGCTGACTTGTATCATATGGATCACTAAAAGGTAAATCTCGCCACATAGCAGTTTCATCAAATATAACATCTCTGCTAATTATGACCTTGCAAGCTTCAGGACACCCCAACTTGTATCCCTTAACACAGACTTATATCCAAGAAAGACACACTTGATAGATGTAGGTTCCAGTTTTCCATTATCAACATGGGCATGTGCAGGGGCAACCAAAAATCTACCACATCATGCCTCTGGTGGAGTCTTTTTGTCAATAGCAATAGAGAGAGATTGGGTTATAAGAAAACAAACCGCAGTAGCCGCTTCAGCTCAAAATGATTTTAGTAGTCGAGCGATGGCATGCATACACCTTATTTTCTCCATTATAGTTTTATTCATCCGTTCTACTACACTGTTTGCCTGTAGAGTATTAGGAACACTAAAATGTCTAGTAATTCTTTGTGACTTACAAAGAGCATTAAACTAAACTCCAATCTATTTTCAGTATGGGGATGTTTTATCTATTTCCCTGTTTGCTTCTCAATCAATGTCTTCTACTCTTTAAACGTTGCAAAGACATCACTCTTTTGCTTCAAAAAGAACGCCCATACTCCTTTGGAGAATTCATCACTAATGCTTAGCATATAATTGGCACCTCCCATGGAAGGTCCCAAGAGATTAGAATGTACGCAGTCGAGTATTATTTTAGTTTGTGAATGCCTTTGCTGAATCTGACATGGTTATGCTTTCCTAGAACACAATGTTCACAAAACTTAAATTTACCAATACCGTTAAGAAGTCCTCTTTTGCTCAGTTCCATCATGCTATTTTCACATATGTGACCAATTAGACGCATATGCCAAAGTCTGGTGGTATCATCATCGGACACGGAATACGCAGCGGCATCTGCGTCATTGTAACTATAGAAGCCTACAAGATATATAAATTTGTTGATCTTCTTTGTCCTTTCATCACAGCAAGAGCGCCTTTGTTAACCTTCAGAGCTCCACCTTCAACAGTGTACTTGTATCCTCTTGAATCAAGAGTACTCAGAGGTGAGATTCCTCTTCAAATTTGGGACGTGGCTCACATCCGCTAATGTCCGGACAACTCCATCGAGCATCTCTATTATGTCTGCTCCAATGCCTTAAATTTTACAAGATGCATTATTACCCATAAAAAAAACATCTTTATATACCTTTTCATATGTTGAATGGTGAGATCAAGCGTATTTTGGAGAAAACTATCAATACAACAAAGAACAATTGGCTGTTGAAACTGGATGACGCTCTTGGGGCACACCGTACTACTTCTCAGGCATCACTTGGTATGTCTCGACGCCAGCTAGTTTATGGGAAGGCTTGTCTTCTACTGGTGGAGCTCAAACGTAAATCTTATTGGGCTCTCAAGAAGCTCAATTTGGACTCAGAAAGAGCTAGAGACAAGTGTTTGTTTCAACTACAACGATTGGAAGAATTTCCACTTCCAGCATGTGAAAATTTGAGGATTTACAAAGGGAAGACCAAATATTACTAGGTCTGTCAATTCAGGTTGAACCAATTCTATTTTCAGCATGGCCTACCAACTTGGCCAAACAAGAATAAAACAAAACAATTATTTTTAAAAAATAAATTTATATTTCAAAATGAATTTTTATGTGATATAATTTACTGATTAATCTAAATTTTATATTAATTTTTTAAAAATATATATTAAAATGAATTATTTTTTCAAAATTTCTTTTTTATTATAAATATTATTTTTGTATTTTCAAGAATGTCAATTTTTGATAAGTCTATATATTGGTGTGATAAAAAGATTTTGATAAGATAATTTGATCTGGGCCAACAAGTTCTTCTATTTATTAACTCCAAGTTGAAATTGTTTCCAAGAAAGTTGACATCAAGATAGTCGAGGCCCTTCCGAGTAATTGAGGTATTTTCGCATGGCGTTGTGGAAGTTCTTGACGACCTAACCTAGAAATCATGTATGGTCAATGGTCAAAAGCTAAAAATTTATCTTGGAGGAGATGTGAAGCAAAGCATTTGTTCAATTGAACTCATTAACAATTGACGTCAAGGACTTGAGTCAATGACTATAAACATGATGCTTCTTATGAGGCTATCCAAGTCTACTTTTGAGTCATCTTGTTTTATTTTGTGTGTTTCATGTTTTGTAGCATGTTTTATGGATAATTTGTATTTTGACTTGGTATATTTTGGTAGGTGCTATAGTGGCAATTGTTTAGGAAGAAGTGTGATGAGAAGACACTGGTTAGTAAGTAACAAAGGGAGGATTAAAACCATGGCCTAGACTGCAGTTTCAATTACAAAATGCCCATTGATCAATGAGACCATGACCTAGACTACAGTTTCAAGGCACAGACTGTTCACTAATAGATAAGGTCCTTGTTCACCTTGTCTCTCCCCACACTAAAAATGAAGGGAGCGAACCTAACCTCACGTATGAGGGGTTCTATGTACAAATGCTTGAGTGCCAATTTTTGGCACAAGGTTGTGCGAGAAAGACAAATATCTAATATTTCTTTAATGGAATAGTGTAAGATGCAGTGGTGTATGCAACACTACCTTGTTAAAGGAAGGCAAATTGTAGATGTTGATTGGTTGGTATGATGCAAACTCATGGTGATCATATGTCTGGGCTCAATCATATGTTGCAAACGATTGCTGAAATGGAAGAAACTTGATAAGACATTGGAAAAGAATTATTGCCCTATAATACCAAGCTGAATAACCTTAGGATCCCTACAACTAAGTCAAATTGGTGTTGAATCCCATTAAATAGACCAGAGGAACTAAAATGAAACAGAATTGACAGTTTATGGATCAAATGCAAATGAAGGAAAAGTTCAAGGGTGTAACCCGATAAGGTTATCTATAATCCAACTAGGTTACCAAGTTGAAGGGTAATGGATAACCTAATCGAGTTATCCACTACTCTTGCAGGTGGCTAATCTGACCGAGTTACCTCCTTATAAATAGGGATGCCCTTGTCAGTTGAGGGAAGCTTGGACGATCTTACCACCTAGAGAGAGGAAAGAGAGAAACATAGAAGGGAGATCCTCAAGGTGCATGCTTCTAATCCAGAATAATAAAAAAGAAAAAGAAAAAGGAAGAGGAGGTCCTACCATAGGAAACCACAATAGAGCCGTCTGAGGACACCTAAGTCGGCCTAGTTGCGCACATTTCCAAATCTAGTTCAAGATAATGATCCTATTTCAAAATTCTGCCTAGTTTTCTACTGATCTCGTGTACATGCAAAACTATAGCCCACTGTATAAGGAATGACGTAGCATAGCAGGACTCTACCTAACTATTGCATTTTTTTCACTTTTGTAATTTGCTATAATGTTCATGCGATAATGTAAAATAATATGGGACTTTAGCATGAAGGTGTTTTTGTGGGGGTTGTGGCAGTTGTGGTGGTGAAATGCTTGATTTACCGTTTTACTAGAATATGATTTTTATTTTCAGTATTGTATTAAAACTACTAGAACTATTTGATCTCGTGAGGCTACTAGAGCTAGTATTCTATAGATTTGTAGGGTATAAGAATGGCTAATTGTCTCATAATGATTTAATCTTATTTGTATATCTGAATAGCATGAGACCACATAATTACTGAGCAGATCTCTATATTTTTAATTTTCCTTGATTGTACACAATTGACTTTATATTTAAATTTGGATGGGATCTACAATGCTCGTCTTTAGATAAATTGGGAACTAATGAGATGAGGAATTGTGAGGCCAGCCTTTATGGAGTTCGATTAGGTTGTTGTCCTGCAATACCTTTCTAATCAAGTATCTATTTCTTTTACCTTAAATCTCTAACAATTAAACACAATGGAAGTTATAATGGAAGTTAAAAGTCAGGTGCAACAAAATGATTTCTAGTAATGTAGGATTTTATGATAAAATCTTATTATTTTGAAAACCAACTTCTTATTTTCCCAATACTTTAATTAAAAGACTAGAGTTAAGAAATGGACCTCACAGTTCGAGATCTCTCCTCACTTTTGTGAAATCAGAAAAGAATTAGCTTTGTGGGCCTAGTCCTGTCTCCCACACTGTGCATCATGATGTATGCGTGCAACTACTAGAACCAATAGGAGCATGCCCTATTGGTTGTTATAAATTTAGATATATTAGTATTGAATTTATTGATCAAACTATTTCAATTCCGATTCCCACTATAGTGCAACCAAAGCCACTCATTTCAATTCATTCACAATTTCTTCATTAAAATCATTAAATTAATAAAATTATGAAATCAACATTAAACTTGATTATCTATCAGCAATTAAATAGTGAATAACAAGTAGATTCCAACGAATTCCATCCAAATTCTATGTAGTGTAGTGTAGTGTTTAAGTATCACTAAAATTATAGGTGCGTACGTCCAATATCATAAAGGACAAAGAAATGCCACCATTTCTCCTAGTAATGGTAAAAAAAATCCCAAATTGAAAGTCTAAATCCTGAATCAAAAATTATTTTCAGTACATTAGAATGATTAAAAAAAATCAAACTTCGAATTTTAATTGCACTATCGTCGGTGATTCGCAAAGTGTACGTACAACTAACTAACGCATAATCATGCAAGAGGCAATACTGATATGATGTCATCGTACCACTCCTTAGCAAGCACAAGCAAAGGCAGTTCAAGCACCATCATTCACGATAAACCCTCTGTTATTGCAGGGAATGAGCTTTGGGGTTCATTTCCACCACCAAAAATTGGTGTTTCTACGTCATTAGTGTAAGTGAGATGATCAAATGTTGACATGTCACAAATTTAAAGACTATTATGTTAGTTTATCATCATATAAAATGTGTAAAATTAACACCGTCAATTCCATGTAATTAGTTGTCCTGTGTGATTTAAAATTTTTAACACGAATACAAATCGATGCTTTTTATAACTTCACTATGCCACATGATGAACTGCAGTCTCTAGGAAAGTATACTGTACCATTGCAGCCGAGACATTCTACGACCACAGCAACTTTAGACAAAAAAGTACAATGGAGAAAATAACCGAGAGGAATGCGGGTTTTATTTGCATATGGATGTTTCTGTCCTACATAGTAGAGCAAGCATTTGGATTCTCATCGCTGAACAGCTGCGGAGCGTAAACGTAATGAATGAAGTACGGATTCCCTTCCTTGGTTTTAACCTCGACCTTCTTCTCTTCCTTAAACTCGACGATATCGGTGGTCGTTGTCGGCGTTTTGGTCTTAGTCTCCACTTTCACCTTCTCCTTCTGTTCCTCCACCGCAACCTTCTTCTCCTTCTGTTCTTCCACCACGACCTTCTTCTCCTTCCGTTCTTCCACCACGACCTTCTTCTCCGGTGGCTTTGGGGGAGGTATGATCTGCGCTCGCTTGTTCACCCGGCTCTGTATGTACGACAATAACTTACTGTCCTCGATGGTTCCTTGCACTGTCAGAGTCTGGGCCTTCGCGTCAGTCTTGACGTTGAAAATCCCTGCACTTGTGTCGACAGACAGTCCTAATTCATCAGCTGAAACCCACACACGCATGGCATGAATATATAAAGCAGTATATGGTAAAAAGATAATTGACAGACGGCCAAGAATGCGCGTCAGATGGGGGCTTTTACTTTACCTTTGTGCCTCAAGAGCTTCGTGCGCAGGTCACGTTCGCATTGGTCACAGTGCATATGGACCTTCAGTTGGATTGTCCTTACCGGAGCCTTCACACATATCACGCACAAAACTCATTATATATATATACTTCCATCTAAATTCACATATAAATAAATAAGTCGGGATAAATAAATAAATAAATTCAGTTCAATCAAGATGAAGGTCTATATAATTTAAGCTCGAGACCGAGACGTACCTCCTTGGTTTCCTTGACGACTACTTTCTTAGTTTCATCGACGGCTTTGACGGTGATCTTAGGGGATATTAATTCCACCTTCCTCTTAGAAAGTCTCTCGATCTTCTTGTGGATCTTCACGGCATCTATTTCTCCTTTCACCTTCACTTCGTTTTTCTCCAGGTCGAAATCCACATGGTGTACCCCTGTGTGTATTTCATTTTCGAACAAGACTTACCGGTTAAACATGGAGAAAATCATAGCGGGAATCCAATAATTTTTATTTGATATATATAACAAAGTTCTAAAATTCCGACATTGACTCATTCGATCAGTCGTCAATCCTATTATTATCACGTAGTTCATCTTAGTCCCAAATGCCATGAACCATCAAATAGGTGATGATCGATGATGTCTAATCTTGCCGATATGATTCGATATGCTAACGTGATAATTTAATACTAGAATGATAAATTGAGATTATTCTTGATGAGAAATCGGATAAAATCAAAATGTCCCAAATTAACAAGACTTAATATTATTATTTTTGAGATATCATGTATTAGTAGTGATACTTTAGACTTGTGTAATAGAAATTATAGAATTGAACTTTTAGAATTTGACGTGAAAACCTAATATAATTACAGGGTTTTATGCCGTATTTTTACCATTAATTATATGTATACGTACCATGCGATTTTAGATTTACTATTCGTTGGAAATGCATGCATTACTCAGCATTTATATATTTATGTATATACTTATAACTAAAAGTTTCTTTTATTTCCTATCCCAATTAACTTATTAAATGGTAAAATAAAAACAAATAAAAAATATATATACTTGTCCATTTAGAAAATATGTGGATATAAGAAATATCGAAATGAAAATCCAACCTCATATTCCATATACAAATGGATATACAAGTCGAGCTGATTGAACCGCCACTAGCTTGTTGACCATTTGTGGTGGCTCCAAGGCCTAATGGCATCGTGAACAAGGATTATGCAATATTCATGGCTCTGATCTCGACCATTGATCTTGAATACGAAGAAAAGCCATTCAACACGCGATTTTGTGTACTATCTATCTCATCACTGTCGGTTGATATTTCCTCTGCCTTGTCTCTCGCACCATTTATCTGTGCCCATTTCACTTCGTATTTGTTTGCGTTATATATGCACACATAGGAAATTTTATACGGAAGGTCATATAAGTTTACTTATTTATCTTATAAATTTCAAAATATCATAGTGAATTTTATGTGTTTAAGTCTATTATGCCATTAAATCAAAATCATTAACCATGGTTAAACCTTAGATGACAATGTAAAAATCATCATTTATTTATACTTACGTGACAAACACATCATATTAGCATGACGTGACATATCAGTAACTCATATCACTTCATCACACCACATCAGCACGCAACATCATCATATTTCTACGGCTTTAACGTGACACATCAACACAAAAAATTGCCACATAAGAACATAACTGTTATAGTAATGAATAGAATTTAAGTATGTTAGAGAACATAATATATAAAGTATTAACACTTAAAATCTTATAAAACTCTAAAAAATGTAAATTTGTAGCACTTCAATTGTTATTTTCCCATATATATATATAATGTACACAAATTTTCCATTAACTTCCATTCTCCTACAAGTATATATAGCAGGCATGAATAAAAACAAGTAAGGTAGAATTGGTTGTTTCCGGCCCTTTTCATTTTTTCTTTCTTATTTTCTGTGGTATAGAAACCAGGTCAATACCCAATAAAGTACAAACAGAAAGGATGTACGAGTTGAAACTAAGAAACATAAAGCCAGAATAGAGAAGGCCCCGATCAAATCGCAAAGTAGCTTAACAATCCCAGTTAGGAAGGTCATAAACAATGCGTCCAAAGTGGCAGTACTCCAGCCGAAGCTGTATTAGTATGTGTGACCTATTGCAACTCCAAACGCAAGAAGCAAGATAGGCCAAATATATATATATAAATACATAGGACCACATGTTCTTGATGAAGTTCATGCATCTGTCACGATAAATAAATGGAACTTAGGATAAATCAATGCAAACTAGGAGAACCTGGAGTTCTTAGGAGCGGTTTCTTGATCTCAGAAGCGCACTGGCGGCAATGCAGGTTCACCTTGTAAATAGCGGTGATGACTGACGATTCGACCTTCTCCTTCACGACCTCTTTCCCGGCCATTTCAAAATCAAAACATTCATGGCAATAATCAGCCTGTGGAGACTGGAAGAGAGAAATAAGACTTGAGAAGCTGATCGCCACCAAGCGGAGTTTCAGAACTGTTAGCCATTTTGGGTTTTAATTACAAGACTAAGATGTTGCTTCGATGATTATGGGGTTTGCTGAGGGTCCGTTCACCAGACTTGTTGAAACTTGGAGAGGTTGAAATGCAAAATGGGCAAGATTTCTTTGGCGTGTATGGTCACCATTCCTATGGTCGTGACGTGTTAACACGTCTTTGCTCAATGCCAATTTAGTCAGTTAGATGTTATTCATGTATAATAAACGCGTTCATGGGTTGTTCCACGAGAGCTTCAATGTCTTTTCTTCCCGCGTTGCGCATGCATTATATATCTAGAAGTATAGCGGGTTGGGCTGACAAATCTCAATCAAGTTTGGTTTGAAACTTTCCGAACAATAAATCCGATAAATTCAACTGAAAAAATTACTTAAAAAGAGTTTTGTCAAAACATCCAAACCCAGGTTAGATATCAGGAAAAAAAGTAATTAAAAAACCTAAGTTGGTTATAAATATTATGTTTATCTCATTGGTTGGATTAAGACTGCTTTTGCACGTCAAATGGGGTCCATTTGGGATTTTTATCAAAATGGATTCAGGGAAAAAAACTAATTTATAAAAATAATTTTTTTTTATGTAGATATAATTATAATTGACTGTGTTATTGCCATCTTTATTGTGGTACAATTTGTTCAATAAAAACAAAAACATTTACACCATGATGCTTAGTGCCATCATATTGTTAACATTAATTGTAAGGTTGGATGAGAGCGTTTTGCTATACATGAAATTGTCTGCCTCGATCATCATGTGATGATGGACATGGAGTCCGTATGTGATATATGTACTACAGTCGATCAAGATAGGTTCCAAACATTCGGCTCCTAGCTTGGGTATGTATGTGATTGCCAGTTCCTACACACATCTGACATGGTTTATGGCTGGATTCACATTCACTAGGCCAATATCTTTTACTAATAGATGATTGTCGCAGGATGTACAAAGTGATCATTAACACGTATTGATTAAGCTGGGTTTATTCAATATAGATTTCTACGAGACCATCATTTCATTTCCCATCCTTGGCTTCCGATACCTGCATTGTGATAACAATATATACTGATCAAGACCCACATCTAACCCCACCTATATGTCATGATTTGGAGAAGGTCGGGTAACGTGTGCAAGAATCTCAATTCAAATTTTGTAAATAGAGAGTTTTTGTGATTGAAAATTTTTTGAATGTGTTGATCATATTCAAAGTTTTAATATGTATTAATCATGATGTATTTATTGACTTCTAAATATTATATATCACATTTTAGATTAAAATCATACGAAACCCTTATCCTGCTTTTCTAGCGGCAGCTAATTTCATTGTGTCCATGCCTGACAATCAAATTCCCTATATATTCATAAAAAAAATGGTGCATGTAAAGACGAAATACAGATCATATGGTACAATTTATGAGTGCATTGTTATCCTAACTTTAACTTGAATAATAAGCAAGTCGGAATGATGGCCATCTTGATGTGGCCAGACTCGGGAAATTCTCGAGTTAATCTTGTCTCGGCCTTCCCTTTCTTGTTGGTTGACCCAACAAGACTTAAATAGATGAAGTTTTCTGGGAGGCATGACGAGATCACCCAATCAGCGAGAGGCCCCAGAAGTCAAATTTTAGGTAGCTGTGTTAATTACTCAAAGCCATGTGATGTATTCGGTCATGTCGTTGAGGCGAGATAATCCACGCTTGCTCGTAACGTGATAATGACTCAACTCAATGCAAGTCCACAATGACGGAATTGACATGGGGGAGTTTTGACAATTAACATGTGGGATGATAGAGGACCACGGCACATATGTAAATATACATACATACATATATATATACACACAAACGTACAGACACGAACAAAATGATCAATTTAAGCTTTCAACTCGAGCAGCCGTCCATGAGATATAAATTTCAAAGAAGAGGTGAATGATGGGTCGCCAGATTGGATGTGTCGACAATTGAATTGGGGGAAAATCAGGATTCTTATTCGGTAGGAAAAGGCAGAATAGTCCCATAGATTTGATCAGGTAGGATCTGACCCATTTTCTCATTGAACAAAGGGTCCAAAAAAATCGGATTTTCCTCTTAGTCTCTTGCTGTTGGATCATCTGGGCACCAAAGCAATCCTAATTAATGCCGAATGTGAGCCATGTACTATTTGTGACCTCCCACATGAATCAAGATCCGCGGTCTTTGTAATTTGTATAGTAAACCGACACTTTAATCTCTAGTATTTTTATCCAGCAAACAATTTAGTTTCTGATTTTTTTTTATCATCATCAACTTGATTTAAACATCCATCATTTTATTATCATATTAATTTTACTATTAAAGTATCCCATGTGATTGTTGATGTGTCACTGTATAGATATAATATAGGAACAATTAATGGTCCTTCTACCCATGAACTATAATGATGGCAAATTATTAAATGTTTGTATCATTAGGGTGGTAAAGATTAATATAATTAAAGTGTTGATTGCATTAAGTATGAGCCCTTATTTATATCGTGCTAGATTACTATCAGGATCTAATAATTTCAATTTCTGTAAAACAAACTATATATTATTATTTTTGAATAGAATTAGATGGCTTTACTGATGGGGGGATGGAAATCCGCTGGCTTCATTATTGAGACACATCCCACTGACCATCTTTCTCTAATTACTGCTTTTAGCTGCGACGATGTCAGTAAGGATAAGAATAGGGATTTGATGGGTTGAAACCATAGTTTTTAAAATTGAACCAGTCTAGTCGGTTCGATCGGTTCAACTAGAAATTGGTCACTCACTCGGTTCAGTTTCTATAAAAAATCCATTTGCACTTTCAATGAGGTCAACTCCGGTTGAACCGGCTTATTTCAGGTCTGATCAGTGAACCCAATTGAACTAGTGGAAAAATCGACCTACTTAAAATAAAAATAAAAACAAAAACAAAAATAAAAACCTATTATAATGTACATATGTTATTTTATTAGATTTATATTTATATTTTATATTAACTTTTTTTAATATAATAATTATATTCAAATTATAATATTATATAAATTTATTAGTAATATTATATTATTAATATTATTTATTAAATATACGATTCAATCCATTAAATTTCGGTCTAACTTATAAATCCATAAACCCATATCTATACCGATTTCCAACTTGATCCGATTTTAAAAATTATGGCTGAAACCAATCAAATTATGGGTTTTGGGTCAATTAGGGATTTGATGGGTTCAGCCTAATGTTTAAAGATAATAAAAAAAATGTAAAGTTGCATCTGTGTCATTGGATTGAGGTGGCCCATTTAATTCTATTTTCCCAAATAGGCTTATTAAAGCCCCTCAAATTCTAAAGCCCGATAATCTCTCTTTGTCATGCTCCGCAACAATCTCTTTTTTGCCCAGTTTCTTCTTTGCACTGCCATTCACTAATTTTATTCTTGAAGCCTTGTTTCTATTTAGGAAATTAAAATAATATAGATGTAAAAAAAATTAAATAGATATGTAAAAATAGGCGCCACTCCCTTCTGCGTACAGCCTACCCCCTAGACTCCCTCCTCCTCTCTCTCTCTCGTTTTTACCATGGTTTTTAAAATCGGACTGAACTAACCGGTTTGACTAGTTTGACTAGGAATTACCATTCACCATGTCCGATTTTTAGAATAGACCCAATTATGTTGTAAATGAGATCAACTTCGATTGAATCGGCGGTTCCTGGTTGGACTGACGAACCCAATTAATTCGATAAAAAAATCAGTCGACTTAAAATTTTTAAAAAATAAAAATCTATGTAATATATTTATATTTATATTTGATGTTAAATATTCAGTTAATATAATAGCTATATTGAGGATTTTTATTATAAATCAGTATCAAGTATCAAGTTATAATATTATGTCAATTTATTAAAAATATTATTTATTAAATATATGGTTCGACCCATTGAACTCTCAATTTAACTCATAAATCCATGCCTTGATTGTTCCCGATCTGGTCCGATTTTAAAAATTATGGTTTTGATAGCACCTTCCTCCTCTCCTCTCGTCCAATAATATTTGATACTGTCCTCATCTTCACTCCTTTCCGTCCATACGTTCCTCATTCTCCTCCGTAGACTTGGCAAAATTGGGCTTGGTCTGGGCGAAAAAAAGGTGCTTGGTTCAGGGTGTTTCGGACCGAATATAAATTTGGGCTGTGCTGGCTCCTCACAAAAAAATAAAGTCAGGCCAGCATGAAAAATCATCGGGCCGGGCCAGCATAACCTGAAAATTCTCGTACCAAATCAAACCATGGAATTTATTTCTTTTTTTGAAAAGGAATTATGATAAAAATTGGAATGATTGATCAATTATTTAAGAGATAATTATGTTTTAAAATTTATTCAAGCGTTACTTCTAAATTATGATAAAAATTGGACCAATAGGCCAATTATGCCACTTAGAAGTTGGGTCCCAAACCCAAAATTATTTAATTTTTTTTAAAAAAATAACAATGAAACTTATATTCAGGTTGAAGCACAAATAAGTAATACATACCTGAGTCTGGATAATTTGGACCGTGTCCTTTTTGGGCCGAGCCGAATTGCCGGTCTACTCCGCCACCAACTGCTTCACTAGTCGTGGTCTTGCCTGCTTCATCTCCATCGCCCTTGACTTTCTCACCATCCTATGCTCCTCCCGCTTGCATTCAACATTTACTGTTGTTACTGTTGCACTCGCATCCTCCACTGCTTCCTAATCCTTCCTACCATCGTCTCCAACCCTGACCCTGACCTCGACTCCCTGATAGCATCATGCATCCCACTAAAAAGGTAGATCAGATGGATGGTGGCTCGCGACATGCCACCTATGAGGGTGTGGAAGACCGTGCGTTGCCAGGAGAAGGGCAATATCATGCCCCTCTGCCGTTTATGTTCCTACCTCACTGATTGATTGATTTTCTTTCTTTCTTTCTTTCTTTTTAATTTCAAGTTACTGAGTTCTCCAAACTTAACTTTATGAGTCCATCCAAAATTTCCAAAGATAAACTGAATTTCATGGGCCAAATCAGAGATATTATGCATGTGAAACCATTGATAAAAATTGATAAAATCAGATTAATATATGATGATTCTAATCAATTAGTTCAATATGCCCAAGAAAGAAGCCGAAACGATCCAAGACCTCTATCTCTAAACACTCTCCCACATTCCTCTTCATCCTAGCTCATAAACTCACCACTTTGCGGGTGAGACGAGCAACCAGCCTCCTGGGATGTGACAGCGCATCTACATCACGCGTCTTCCTCCCATATGCCCCAATTGGGGGGACCTGAAATTCTCTTTAATGGGACCGTATCCCTAGGAATCCCTCAACAATTTGAAATCGTTGGATCAAATTTTTAAAACTGACGAACTCTGAGATGGCGGCTTCCCAGGCACGAAGCACGTCGGCATGAAAGGCTTCCACATGCTTATCAAGAAAGCTTCCCTTCGATAATATCTTCTTATCATCTCCATCCCCAACAAAAATCCTTCCAGAAAATAATGATACCACCATTCATCCCACTCATTAGATCCTCCAACAGAAAATGAATCAACTAGAGCAAGCATCTCCTAACGATGTTTCTTTCCAGGAATTCTCGCCTCTTGAACACCCACTCGCTGCTGATGACCAGTTGATCCAGCTACTAGCCTACTAGAGAAGGCCATGCAGATGGCAGAGGAGGCCAAATCATCCTTTTGTCAAAATGCTTCAAATTTCACGATTTCCGAACAATTAGCTTTAACTATTGTATGTCATAAAATCATATCAAAGATAGTAACAAATAGAACTAAACCACTGCTAGATGAAATAATTGCGCCAAGCCAAACAACATTTTTTGAGGGACAATGGATGAACGAAAATGTCCTTATAGCTGAAGAAATGATGCACGCCAAGAATATATCGTAATCAAAACAAGGATGGTAAGGTATTAAAATAGAATTTTCTAAGGCATTTGATTGATTAGAACGGTCATTTTATCAATGCAATTTTAACAAGACTTGGTTTCCATAATAAATGTATCCAGTGGATAATGTAATGTATTAACACATCAAAACTCTCTATACTAATGAATGGCTTTGTATACGACTAGGTTTAGGCTTGTTCTTATGACAAAGGTTGGCGGGTGTACTACAAACTCTTGGTGATCGTATCCCCAATCTGAATCAAATGTTGTATGTGATTATCGGAATAGTAAAAATAAGGTCAGATATCGAAAAAAGGATCATTGCTTGCAATAACAAACCAAATCGCCTAAGAATCCCTAGAATAGAGCCAGAACGTGGAAGAATTCCATATAATAGAAGTGAGAGGACTTGAATGTGGCAGAATTAAGAGTTCAGGGACTAGACTGCAAAGGGATGAAATTTGAGGGGTAAAGTGGTTGGATTACTTAATTACCTTAATAGGTTACCCATACACATCATCCATTACGCCATGAGATGTGACAGAAGTGATTGGGGCAGGGCATTGCGTCACCATGTGTAGGCCGATCGGGTTTGCTCTATAAATAGCCTTTGCACCGGCTTTTTCTTTTTCCTTTTTGGGTGGTGGGAGTGGTGTGGGAACGTGGAAGAGTTGTCATGAGAAGGGAAAGTAAAGAAAAGAAAAGGTTAGCCCATCAAGATGCGTGCCACCAATAGAAAGGCTAGTAGAGGGAGGGGAGACCCTACCATAAGAGAACCAAAGATAGAGTTGTCGGAAGACAACTCGTATCGGTCTAGCTCGAGCGGCAAGCATCTCTCGTTTTAGCTTAGGATAATGAACAGTAAATTACACAATTGGTACAAAACGTTTTGATAATGTAACACTTTGGTACAAAATGTTTAAAATGCAACTCGGTGATACATTTTCTTTCAAACATGTAACACTTTAGTACATTCCGTTAATTTTTTATTAACGCCGTTAACTTTTGATGACGTGTACAGTCTACGTGGCATTCCTTGATGACGTGGCTTCATATTTTAAATATATGGACTGCCACATGGTGCATGGTGGGACCCACTATTTTTTTATTCATTTCTCTCTCCACACCCCTCTCTCTCTCTCTCTCTCCCTCTCTCTCGCTCGACTCTCTCTCTCGCTCGACTCTCTCTCCCTCTCCCTCTCACTCAGCTCTCTCTCCCGCTCTCTCTTGCTCGACTCTCTCTCCCTCTCCCTCTCTCACTCGGCTCTCTCTCCCTCTCTCTCTCACTTGGCTCTCTCTCTCCCTCTCTCTCTCGCTTGGCTCTCTCTCCCTCTCTTTCTCTCGGCTCTCTCTCTCTTTCTCTCTCTCGGCTCTCTCTCTCTCTCTATTTCTCTCTCTCTCGGCTCTCTCTCTCTATTTCTCTCTCTCTCGACTATCTCTCCCTCTCCCTCTCTCTCTCGACTATCTCTCCCTCTCCCTCTCCCTCTCTCTCTCTTGTTTATATATATATAAACAAAAGACTCCAATCACTAACACAAATTGATTGATTGACCCTAATCGATTTGATTTTGTTCCCTTTCTTATCACTCTCCACCCAGGCTTGGACCAAGGAAGATTCGACGGTGGTTCCATCCCTTCCTGCTCGATCTCTCACACGGGAAAAAAAATGAAATTTTGCTCCAGATACAAGAATGAGCACGAGTTGATGGATACCCAACGTATGGTGGGGGGGGCGAGAGAGAGAGAGAAAGAGAGAGAGTCGAGAGAGAGGGAGAGGGAGAGAGAGTCGAGAGAGAGAGGGAGACAGAGAGAGGGCCGAGAGAGAGAGAGAGAGAGCCGAGAGAAAGAGAGGGAGAGAGAGCTGAGAGAGAGAAAGAGAGCCGAGCGAGAGAGAGGGAGAGAGAGAGCCAAGTGAGAGAGAGAGGGAGAGAGGGAGAGAGAGCCGAGTGAGAGAGGGAGAGGGAGAGAGAGTTGAGCGAGAGAGAGAGCAGGAGAGAGAGCCGAGTGAGAGAGGGAGAGGGAGAGAGAGTCGAGCGAGAGAGAGAGCCGAGTGAGAGAAAGGGAGAGAGAGAGAGAGAGAGAGGTGTGGAGAGAGAAATGAATAAAAAAAGTGGATCCCACCATGTGCCACGTGGTAGTCCACATATTTAAAATATGAAGTCACGTCATCAAGGAATGCCACGTAGACCGTACACGTCATCAAAGAATGCCACGTAGACCGTACACGTCATCAAAAGTTAACGGCGTTAATAAAAAATTAACGGAATGTACTAAAGTGTTACATGTTTGAAAGAAAATATATCATCGAGTTACATTTTAAACATTTTATACTAAAGTGTTACATTGTTAAAACGTTTTGTACCAATTGTGTAATTTACCCGGATAATGAACCTATTATGAGACTCTGCCGAGTTTCTTAGTAATCTATAATCTATATATAGAATCAAGTTCTAAGGGGGATAATGGCACTACCTCCTTAAATTTTATAAGTTAGTCTCAAATACAAGTATGGATTAGAAGTCTTGTTACATTCTAAAGGCTTGCCACCCCATGAAACATCCTATAAGTCGCTTCTAGGTTTGGCTAGCAAAAACATCACTGATTAGCTTCTAATGGGTCGAATTTTTCATCTTTCTAATCATCTAGGAAATTCAATATACACATTCATGATATCTAGAATATGCTCAAGCCGACATCGGTCCATTATTACAAATTGGATAATTTTAAATCAATCTTTCTTTCAAAATGTTCCCCTTAATGTGCCATGACGAATTGTGAGTCTTATGTAAGGCAAGCATTCAAAGTTATGTCGCAAAGGATAATACATAGCACAAGTTCAACAAGGGAATATAGTGGTGATACTTGGGAAATCTCTATAATTGAATGGAGCCCCTACACCACATGTGCCACATTGTAGCCAAACATGCTTGCGAATAGGGAAGAAAAGACATTATAGAGGACACATAATACAAATTTAACAAGGAATAACGAACCATGAGAATTCTTAACCGTGCTAACATCACTTATGACCCATTCTAAAGTCGTTCATGCAAAACAAACAAGAAACACAATTTGGAGCTTGATGTCAAGTAAGGTCTTTTCAACATATACCCATAATAAGCTTAAATGTGAAAGAAACTAGCAAGACATAGCATGCATGATTCTTCTTTCAATCAACTTGAAAAACATCTCCAAATTCAGTCCAAATTATTACCAATTTCTTTTCAAACAATCAGCAAAAAACGATAGTCAAGTGCCAAAAAATAACTAAGAACAGAACCAAATTCAATCATATGCTCAACCGAGAAACAACTATCGAAGTATAACACTATTTTTCCTTGGAAATATCTTTAAAAACGATTTTGACTTCAAATCAGATCATCTACGATTCAGCTTAAACACTAACAATAAAATGGACAGGCAAATACGATTGAAACAGTTTATAAGATTGATTTTGAATCAAGTCTACTTCAACCTGCAAGCAAACAATTCAAAACTGTCGTCAAAATAAACTAATAGGAGCTTTACACCAATTAGAAATCCAGGCAACCAAACACTTTGTTGAAATAATTGACTTAGCTTACGAATGAGCTGAAATTTCTCTTCTAATCGACCTTAAACAAATGCATGTATGGAACAAAACCGATCCTGCCATCATTTTTAAATTCAACACCCAATCAACCTCAAAACCATCATTAAATCATCAGCAATAAAGCCCAAAGTCAGCTGAAAACATATGACCATACTATCCAAGAATTAATCCCTGAACACGCCCAATATCAATCATCAATAAAGCCCAATCCGACTTTTAATCCGTCTTCAATACCAACAAATACGGGCCATGTGGCTAAGCTCAGAAAAATGGAATCAAACATTAAAACGAGCTTAAATCGAGCAACAATTAGCATTTAAACAAAGGAGAGCTGCAGTTGAATGCAATAGTAACCTCGACCAATGATAACAGTAATATAAGGGGCAGCGAAAGAAAAGCATAGCAATGAGCAACAGAAGACCCGAGCAGCCCCTAATCACAACTGAAGTTAAACAACCGCAACGCACGCAAAGTGAACAGAAGAAAATGTATACCTGCCACCCATCGCTGTTCGTGAGGTTTTAGATGTCGGAATTGTAGCAAATGACCCCCAACCGAAGAAGAAGGTGCTACAAAGGCGGCGAGAGCCGTGACTGAAGGAACCATGAGCTGGGCCAGGCGGGCCTAAGCAGAGCAGTCGCAGCTTCAGCTCTGGTCGAGCTGAGGGGTGAACAGAGGCGAGCAGCAAAATAGAGGAGAAGGGCCGAGCTTGAAGGGACCGAACTGGTGAAGGCAAGATTAGGAGGCTGAGCCGGACGAGCAGTCACAGGAGAGGAACCAAGGCTGAGGAGTAACCGACCGTCAGGCCGAACTCGAGAGGAGAAGAGCGGCAGCAACACGAACAGGGGCCAGGCAAAGCAGGCCGAAACTGTGATGAGCAAGGGCGAAGCTGCTCGGCAGAGGAGCAGCGGCAGGTCGAACCTAGCAGCTGATGATGCAACAGCAAGTTGAGCAGAGGCAGCACCAGCAGTGGGCAGAATTGAAAACAGGGGCAATGACAGCCAGTTGCCGAACTAAACAGCGTAGCAAGACAGCGGCCAGCAGCAGCTGTGTAAGGACAAGTTGCAAAAAGCCAGATAGGAATAGAAGGGCAGCAACGAAAGGCAAGGGCCAGTGGAGGGCGAGCAGCAAGAGTGGTCGAGCAGAGATGGGACCAGCAGGAAGCCGAGCAGAGAGCTTAACAGCAGAGACTGAGGGGAGGGCGAGCAGCAATAGGGAGGTAGGACAGAGAAGGGGAAATGGAGGCGAGCTTGGGGAAGGAAGACGGCCGAGCTGGGAGCTGAGAAAGGACCGCAGCAATGGAGGAGAAGGCCAAGGATGAGCCGGTGTCTTTTGCGAGGAGGAAGAAGACCAGTCAAACCCTCCCCACCAAACAAAATTCCCTAAATGTTTCCCCTTTATTTTCTCTCTCTCTCTTTCGTTTAAATCATAGTTTTTAAAAACCGGACCGGGCCGGCCGGTTTGACCGGGAACAGGCCACTCATCCGGTCCGGTTCCTACAAAAAATCCAATTGCACATTCAAAGGGAAAAACTCCAATTGAACCGGCCGGTTCCCTGTTCGATCGGTAAACCTAATTGAACCCATGAGAAAATCCGTCGACTTAAATTTAAAAAAAAATAAAAATTTATTATAATGTACATATTTTATTTTATTAGATTTATATTTATATTTTATATTAAATTTTTGTTTAATATAATGGTTATATTAATAATTTTTATTATAAATCATATTTAAATTATGTTATTATATAAATTTATTAGTAATATTGTATTATTAATTTTATTTATTAAACATACGGTTCAATCTATTAAACCTCCGGTCCGACTCATGAACTCATGAACTCATGCCTACATCGGTTCTTGACTCGGTCCGATTTTAAAAACTATGTTTTAAATAATTAATTCCCACATAACTTAAGAGATTGGTGACCCTCTGAGAAAGGAACTTTGCTAAAACGTCCCCCGATCAATGAGAAGAAGGTTTTCTACCCCCAAATTACTCTTTATGGTTTCAAAGGAGAAGCCCGTCTATTTATTAAATAGGTGAATTTTGAGTTGGTCATTTTTGTAAATTAATTCATTGTTAATCTACTTCAGGTTAAAAGTTAAATGATTCAGTCTTTTCAGAAAAGTTATTTTCTTAATTAGTTAGCGTTGTCATAAAGTTACTATTCACATATTAAGAGCCGATCATATTCAAAAAATCATAATTATCTCTCTTAAATAAATTTTAAGACCCTAAAGATTCAAATTGAAGTTAACTCTATAATCTTCATAATAAATCTATATTTACTCTTTTTGATCAAGCTAGTTGGATTAATTTATTGCTTAAATTTTAGAATATTTTTAGATTAATTTAACTTGTATTTTTTTGGGGTAGAAATTGAAATCCCATATATTTTTTTTCGAGGTAAATGAGTGTCTATAAGCCCGTGAACCATCAACGACACTTTTTCGATTTTTAAAAACTCCGTCTATAAAACTTGATACTGCTGTTTTCCCCGCCAGGAAGATCTAAAATCCAAGTTTCTACGGGTTAAAAATCTAGGTCATGCTTGTGTGTTGCTGCCGTCGCCAGACTCACGAGTCACCACGATGGTCCCCTCCCTCTCTTCCTAGCGTCGCAGATTGGACGAGAACAATCCTCGACCCCCGCTTCGGCGGCGACACCGCATACCTCGTCCCCTAACAAGCGAGACCTTCACCTCGGCCTTCAACTTGCCAAGTGTTCTCCTCATTCCTGCAACCCAGTGCCTGGTCCCGCAGCCGGAGCTTTAGTCTTCTTTTTCTCGACGCCTGTAAGATACTGTTTCTGCTATGAGTTTATATTGTTGTCTGAGAGCTGCTCTGTTATGTTTACCTGGTTTTGGAGATGATTCAGGTTATTTGATTTTAGGCAGTTGATTTGACGAACTTTTGATTTGAAATTTGAATTGTGCATCGTCAATAAGTAGCTTATTTTTGGATATGAAGTTGTTCGATTACAGTGAATTTCGTATTGCGTGCGAACTTAATAGAAGTTTGTTGGAATTAAATTATGGATTAATATTGCTGATTGCGATCAGAGTGAGGAAGGATGATTGATAACCCAAAAGCTATGTCATCTCCACCGCATCCTTCCGGCCCCGCCCTCCCCACAGCTAATACCGTTTCTCCTTCCCCGGCTTCTGCGATTTCCCTTGCTGCTCCTGCGATCTCTACCTCCACCGTGACTGCTCCTACAGTCCGTTCCCTCTCTAATTTTCTCCCAAACCCTAGCCCTCACCAACCACAGCAGCAAATCCTTGACACTGTCCCAATTAGGCCCAAGTCATCGCCCCAAAGGATCGTCTATCCCGTAGCCTCCTCTGGGCTCGCCTTCATCCCCCACAAACCCCTTGTGCCTTCCGAAGGCACAGTTACCATCGCCAGTCCTGACCCTAGCAACCGGCCCATAATGCCCTTCACCCCCAGCAAACACTTGCTGCAGACCCATCATGCTGCTACTGTTGCTCTTCCCGTTTCCGTGCCTCCAAAGATGGTATCACTCGCCATTTCTTCTGATTGTCCCTCTCACTTCTCCTTCGACTTGAATTGCTCAGTTTGTGTAATTTGTGAGTTTTCTTTTCTCCTCCATGTGGTTAAGGCTACTCAATCACCTGCACGATCTTCAAAAGCAGCTGCAAATGGCTTTAAGGATCCAAGGTATTGATCTTAGCTGAACTGATAATTGACATAACTTTTGCCCTCTTCAACAATCATTTTATGCTTCTTTTCATTTTGGCACTTCTTCAGGGACAGAGGCAAAGATGACACTTTCATTGTCGTGAGAGACAGAAAAGTAAGCACATTTACCATGGCTTTGATGATTATCCCCTTCTCATGCTGTGTTCTCCTAAAAAATCTTCAAGTCATACAGCCCTGTTGATTATTCCTTAAGTTTTTTTTTTTTGGATAATTGATTATCCCTTAAGTTTTGAGATCTGTTCTTTCAACAAGCAGAATGATAGGAGCTCTTTACAGATATCTGCCTAGTACTGAACCATTAATTTGTGTTTTCAGGTCAGATTGTCTGGTGGGGATTCTCTCTATAGTCTTGGTCGGTCATGGCTGAGGAATGGATATCCCGATGAGCGCATGGTAGGCAGCTTTTCATATGGAATAAATCTCTTATTTTCCATATTTGGAGTGAGCGTCCATAATAGTTCAGGAGCATGATTACGTGAGCTTCTACTAGTAAGTTAGGAACACATTATCATGGACAATCTCCATCTTTCTTATAATTTCTCTTGGGAGTTGGATGCAGGCTTGGCAGTCTCAATGTGGGGAATTTGCTAAAGTTCTTCCCAGTCCGCTTCCTATGACTATGGATGATAGTCATTCATTAACAGAAGATGGAGACAAAGAGGAGGACAAGGTCAGTATAGGAAATACTTTAATTTGCCACATTGTGAGTATCATTGGTGTCAATATCATTTGGTGGGAAAAAAACAAATATTGATACAAATTGTTTTATTCCAGTAGAGACAATGGATACCATCTCTTACAGAGTCTCAAAAATGTGAATGCCTTATTTAATTCTGTATGGCTTGTGTACGACTGTAATAGGAAATGGATTCTATTGACTCACTTACTGTCTGAATCTAACATTGAGAAAATATCATGCCGTCATGAACGCATGTATCAAGAGACTGGAGTCATCCATATTAACAAGAGATATAAAATTATCCCGTTGTTTGCTTCTTTTCTTTGATACCATGAAATTTCTTCTGATAATATGTTAAAACTATATTTCTATTCATCATTGAAGATCTGTAGTTAGAAAGTCTGAGAATGTTTAGATAACCACACTCAGGATTGACGCCATGTGCTAATCTATAATATATATTATATACTCGTGAACTGTTGATGTTTATGTGGTCTCTTTGTTCCTTTCTCCTGTTGATATACTGAGTTATTTGTGTAAGATTACATTGCCTGTAAGCAAATTGAGAGATGATATTGATGAATTTTGGCCTTATGTGGCCATTAATATTAAGTTGTAGTTGTACTGCCGACATTAAGTTGGTACTAATTTTTCAACAAGAATGGATGTTTTAATTAGTTGTAGTATTCTTCCACTCATGGGAAAGCTGGTAAATATTAGTCCTTCGTAGTTTTATTTTATTTTTATGTTTTCAACAGGGACACTAGATGTGATGCAAATTGTGGTGTTCTATTGCAGTTATCTGTCCCTTGAATAACTGAAATGGTTTCATTTCCCCCCCTCATTCAGGTGGAGAATGTAGATGGTTTATCTGCAAAAGATTTGTTAAGGGGACACATCACGCATGCTAAAAGGGTCCGACTGAGGTATCCTGCATCCTTCGTGATAGCCCCTGATCTCATCTTCTTTGTTATCAAGTTTAATTCGATTTGTAATGTGAGGGTTTGTACAATGTAGGTGTAAGAAATTAACTACTATGGTTTTGGTTTTGTGCAGAGCAAAGGAAGAACGCAAGAGACGAATATCAAGGGTGACTAATAGGATCAGACTTCTCCTTCCACCACTGGAGGTAGAACAGCTCAGAAGTGATTCCGCATCTGGAACTTGACCCCTTACTGTTACACTAAGGTTTCCATGAATTGCTTGTGGGAGAATGAGCGGCTCGCCTTTTCTTATCTACTAGAAGATGACTGAAGCACTAGTTGGATCTCAGAAGCGTTAACCGTAAAAGTATCCCCCTTCATAAAAGAAAATTAATATGAAGGCTTGAATTAGGTCTAGATTCGTTGAGGTAGGTTTCCTTTGTTACCCTCACCTTAGGTATTAATGGGTGTCAATGAAATTTGTTGATTAAGAGCTATTGAAAATCCTCAACCACGGTTCATATAGATACGCTTTGTGCAAAAATTTCATAGATCTCCTTTTCCTGGGGCCACTATTCTGTTATGCACTTGAAAAGTTAACAATTTTTAACTTTACTATCGAGAATCCAAGATCAAGATGGAGAAAGGACGTCAATGCGCAAAGCAGTAGATGGCTCTGAGTTTCTTTCTCCTTAAATGTTGGAAAAAGCGATATTGTGTTGCCATGGGGTTTTCGCAGTCGAGGAAGCGACTGGGAAAGGGTAATACAGAATGCCTAACGAATGGGATATCTGGAACAAGAGCAGTTAAGAATGGGGCTCAGGAAGTTTCCATGGGCCTGAAGCGCGTTCCCACTTGTTAATGAAGCAGCAAGGTACGGTTAAATTGAATGAACACAGTTCACCAAAAAGCGAGGGTCTAATGAGCCACAAATCAGAGCAGGGGTTGATTCAGGACTTTCCCGTATTTTTGAGATGTTTTACGTGTTTATTTACCTAACATGTGGTGTTTTCTGTGGAAAATTTTGATATGGAAGGCCATGGCTAGGAGGATTGGATGGAAGAGAGAGAGAATTTAATGGTCTAAACAGTCACGAGAAAACCTGAACACTGGAGGTACATGAGAATACGGACCACATGCTGACCAATTTACCTCAGATGGGGACAACCAGAGTTGAGCATCCAGATAGCGAGCCAAGGAGGAGCAAGAGGCCCAACTAGCCCGGGGAGCCCCGAGCCTAGGAAACATAGGGGCCTGGGTTCGTGCCGAAGGTAACATCTTGAGGCTTAGGCAACTACGATAATGGGTGACATGGCAGCAATTAGGGCTAATAGAACCAACCACCCACTAACACAAAACTGTCCAGTGACTATCAATTTTTTTTTTTCCCGGCGAGCTCTTGCATAACTAGGAATGTACAGGTTATCTATTATAGCCATGAGCTATGAGTAAGAGAAATGCATACCGCAGGTTGTACCTCGTGGCTACGGGAGCACATACGTGCTAATGCGGGGCACATGGAGAGAAGGTTTGTGGTTAAGAGGCTAAGCTGGACGAGAGACTTGCTCAAGCAACTAAGTGGAATGGTGCGGAGCAAGGACTTGGTGGACAGAAGGCAAGTGCTATAGCCTTGGGGTCAATGCCGTTTGACCAATGCAAAGTGGATGATCACTAAAGACAGCCCAGGAACGTTAAGGCATGAGTGGGAGAGTGATCGAGAGGCACTTAATCACTTCACACCAAGGTCAATCAATGGTTGAAGGAGCCATGTGTTGCTAGTTGGCGACAATGCATGGTGGATGAGTGGAGATGCAGACATGCAGGTGGAGTCTTGATCATGTGAGACCCGATGATCGAGTGTGTGGAGTGCGGCTACTCACAAAAGGTGCACGAGATGCTGTGGAGCATAGGATCACTCACAGAAGGTGTGCGGGATGCTGTGGAGCATAGGATTGATGCTCATAGGATAAGGATCGCTGACACCAACACGAAAAGGATCAATTGTTTCCTTATACGAAGCGGTTGGTGATCAATCAGGAACCAAGTGGGGTGCAAGCTATCCAGGTGCGTCTGAGAAGCTATCCAGGTGGGATGAACATGATCAAGATAAAAAATCATGTGATAACAAACAATTGAGGAAATATTCTTCCGATATATGGCAAATCAATATATTATGGAAACAATCTTGGAGATTGCAGATTGAGAGCCGAGATTGGACAAATTGATATCTGATAGAGAGAATCAAGGAATTCAAGTATATCAACTGTCATGTTTAGTCCGTTAAGCACCTCTATATAAAGGAAAGGGGGTTCAGTCCTATTCTCATTCTCAGACACAATTTAGAATTCTCAAAAACAGAGGTCTTAAGGCATCTCAGAGAGGAGAGCCAATGAGAGTAGCTAGAGAGAGTTGGCAAACACGAGGGAGAGCATGGGAGGTAGAGTATCGAGTTGCTGTTGCAAGTTGTAGCTCAGTGGTGAGTAGAGAGTAAGTCATGTTTATCCTTGTAATGTTGAAGCGTGTTGGGTTAGGGTGTGTCGAGTGAAGAGTGCAAGCGGCGCGAAGGTCGTGAAGTATATACTCGACAAGCTGAGTAAGTTTGCTTTTGTAAAAGGTTTTTCATACTTGTATAATTGTAAATACAAGTGAAGTTTTCCCTTTGTATATTACTCGCGTTTGTTTCCTTGTAACATGATCGTGTGCCAGGTGACATCAAACTTCAGTTGCAAGTGGGGGTTAGTTGGCATGTGGAGCTATCAATGGCATTGGGACAAGGAAAAATTCGATCCCCACATTGGTCTCGTAACACTATCAGTATACCCAAAGTCGGTAGGAACTTCAGAGTCCGAGTAAATTTTGGTAAGGTTTAGTTAGATTTCATGTAAAATGATTGAAAACTGGTTGGTTCCTATTTTAGCCATAGGTAGCTGGACACCGAATACAAAAAAAAAAATCGTGCAATTTACTTTGATTATTCGTAACTTCTTTGTTTTTTGGGAATTCCAATTATTACACCATTTGTATCATTTGATTATTAATTGAGTTGCTTTCATTGACATATAAATCACTTTTATCATGTCCAAAATATTCACTAATTTTAAAAAATCTATTAAATTTTCTTTAAATTAATTTAAAATACACTAAACTTCGATATAATAACTTTATTGTATTACTAAAAATTATGGAAATGTATATTAAAGTTTATTACTTATTAACAATTAAATATAAAAGATTGCCAACGACGTAAAGAGGGGGAGAGAGAATCCTCTCTAGCAGGGCATTGCTACACGCCTAGTCTTTGGCCTATCCCTTGACACGTGTCCAACGAAGCTTCAGAACTGTCCGATCTTTGCCACTTTTCCAATCCCACACCGGGCTGAACAAAAATCTCCAGCTCGCTAGAGCTGAGGATGTCGGATATGGCAAATCCAGGCATCAGGTTGACGAACCAGAGCCAAGTAGGCAGCAAACCTACATGAGTAAGTTTGTTTTTGTAAAGGATTTTTCATACATTATCTTCAACTTCTGGTAATGAAGCAATAAGATCATGGAAAGGCCTCTTCCTGAAGGAAGTAGCCAACAAACTCCAGTTTTTTGAACCTTAAACAAATGAGGGCCTGAAACTGGTTAAACTACTACTAGCTGCATTGGAACAGGGGAAAAAGCAGTGGGAATGTTGTCTGGTGGGTCAATTTGTGGGAGATGAACCTGATATGAAGCTGTTGATTGCTGTGGTAAATAAGCTATGGGCATAGAAGAGTAAAGTAACAGTGGCAAAGAAAGAAGAATGGTATGTATCTCACTTTGATGACATGGGTTAATGAACTGGATCATATTTCAAAATATCCAGATGCACTTGCATTCAAATACATGTATCAGCTATATAGCAAGTGCAATTCGAAAGCCATTGTATATAAATAAGGGCATCATTCAGCATCTTCACTTAGACTTTGCTTGAGTGTGTGTTGAAATAGATGTGAAAGAAGTATAAGATACTATTGTAGTTGACATGGGGGAAGAACAGTTTGCAGAAATCAAAGTGGTGCTGCCCTGGAGCCTGGAGAAATGTAAGAAATGTCAGCAATTTGGGCACTACTTTAAAGCCGAAGGAAATGGAACTGAAGGCCCGCTGGAAGGAGAGAAACACGAAGGTGTAGATAAGAGTATGCAGGAGGGATCTCCAATTGTAAATGCAGATGAAAGGAAGAAGGACCCCACTTACTCAAGGTAGCCAGCAGTAAAAGAGAACAGACACTGCTGTAAGGAAGACAATATGGTAATGGGGAAAGGAAAAGATGGAGAAAGCTCCCAAAAAGAAGTTTCAAAGTGAGTTAATTTGAAGGAAAATACGGAAGGTAATATGCAAACCATCTTTAAAGAAGATGATCTAGTTTAAGGTGAGAGCCGTGAGAACAGGCTTAAGAGGGAGTGAAGCTAGTTGCTTTGAGCAAAAAGATGACGGTCAAAAGGGGAAACACGTAGGAGTGAAGCTGGATACTCTGAACAGAAAGAAGAAAGCAAAAAGGGAAAGAAGGGAAGGAAACAGGGCAAGGAGCAACAAGCTCCTCAACCTCCTCCATGATTATTTCTTGTTGGAGTATCTGGGGTTATAATGACTCCACAAAACATGGTGCTGTTCAACATCATGTCAAGACTAATAGAATTGATGTTTTTGCCTTGTTAGATATGTGAATCAGACCAAGAAAGAAAGAAGTGGTTGTGAATAAGTGGAGGGGATGGAAAATGGACAATAACATAGATGTATCAAAAAATTGCAGAGTCTGGTTGTTTTGGAAACCTAGAATAAAATTAACTGTGCTGCAAAGAACTTGCCAATTCATGCATTGTCTCATTAAGATTGAGAAGCATATGAAAGGTTATGTTACTTTAGTGTATGCAGCAAATTCAGCAAATCAGAGGAAAGAATTATGGGGAGAGCTTAGAGTGATGGGAAATCAAGTAAATGAAAAGTGGTGTTTGCTCTGAGACTTTAATGGATGGAAGATGACCAATTATTGAGTGCTTTGTTTGGAGATCCTTGGTTGTCATACCATAGCCCTATGGTCCTAAAATTGGCAGATGTAGAAAACTCAGGCCCAAAGCCTTTCAAGTTCTTCAATCACTGGAATAAGAATGAGGAATTCTTCCTCTAGTGTCCAAGGCAAGGGATTACACCCATAATGCAGATCCAATGTTTGCTTTATGTTCTCCTCTTAAGAATGTCAGGAAAGACCTGAGGAAATTTGGTGAAGAGAAGATGTGGAAGAATTGAATAGCATAAGAGCTGAGTGGGCAAGCTACAGAAAAAATTGATGCAGAAGGATTCTGATGGATCCTTGTTGCAAGCTGAAAAGAAAGGGGAGACAGAAGCTCTGCTGGAGCAGAAGATTGAGGCTACACTATGATAATAGTCTAGAATCCAGCGGTTATAATTGGGAGACCAGAATTCAGTTCTTCTGCAGATCAATAGAGGCAAGACAGGCAAAAAATAATATCAGGATGCTCATCAATGAATCTGGAGTTAGGCTGGAACAGATCCAAGAATTAAAAGCAAAAGTGGTGACATATTATGAAAAGCTGCCAGGCAAAACAGGCCCCCAAGTGTGATATGCAGTTTGGAAAATAAAAGTCCAAGAGAATCAGTGGAGCTACCAAATTGCTGATGTAAACTCAGAGGAAATAAGAGCGACTATGTTCTTATTAAAGAGTAACTGTAAACTCAGAGGAAATAAGAGTGACTATGTTCTTATTAAAGGGTAACAAGGCCACGACCTGATGGGTCTTCTCCCCATTTTTTTCAAAGAATCATGGAATATATTAGAGCCTATAGTCATACCGGCTTGCATCAGTTCTTTAACACGATTAGCATGCTCAGACAAGTAAATTCCATGATTATAATGCTTGTCCAATGAAAGAAAACTATGAAAGAGTAAGGGATTACAGGCCAATCTCAGGCTGCAATGCCATATATAAATGTATAGAAAAAAACTTTGTCAATAGAATGAAGGTGGTGACGCCAAATCTGATCAGCAAGTCACAGGCTAAGGGAAGAAGAATCTCAGACAAAATACTCCTTGCATATGAACTGGTCCACAACTATCATAGAGCGGGTATGTCTTGAAGAAGTGCAATAAAGATCGACTTAAGGAAAGCATATGACTCAGTGTACAGGGGTTCTTCAGTGAACGCTTTGAAAGTTGCGGAATTTCTAGAGAGATTGATAAACTAGGTTGCAGCATGTCAGCATGTATCACTAGACCATGGTTTTCTATATCATTTAATGGCTCTCTGATTGGTATTTCAAGGAGCAAAAGGGCTCAGACAGGGGAATCCTCTGTCAGCCTATTTGTTTGTCTAGGCCACGGAAACATTATCCTATATGCTGAATAATGCCTGCTACAGTGAAAAGACTGAGATTTCACCCATGATGCAAGGTACTGGGGCTTTAACATTTAACTTTCATGGATGACTTGCTAATCTTCAATGACTGGGCTTTGTCTTCCTTTGTTGCGGTAAAGGAAGTCCTTCAGTTTTATCAAAGGAGCATAGATTTCACCCATGATTGGTCCAACCAATCAAACAACCTAGCTCCGCTCAGTGCAATCAAATGACTCAGTCCCACTTAGTCAGCATATCACAGTCTGCCCCCAACCAACTAGACTGCCCACCGACACCCGGTTGACCGACTCAATTTCACCTCTCTTCAACAAGTCTACTTGATTATTCTTGACTGATTAACCATGCCTCAGGTGATAGATAGCAAGTCAACCAGCTCGGCCCTGCTTAGTTAACCTGATGCGTTTGCCTCCCGAATGGCCATTATAAATACCTGTGCCATGGTGGATAAGGTAAGTTCTCTGAGCATTGAAAGAAACTTGGCAATTCACTTCCCATACAGAGAGCCGTTCTGGGTGTCTCCACCCGGGTTAGACTTGTCTTGCAGGTCTGGCCGCAATACAAACAACCAAACCGGACTACAAGTGCCTCAAGAAGACCAAAACCACTCCGCCCTTTGACCACATAGGTTCGCCCTAAGAGTTTAGGGCTGTATCAATTGGTGCTCTCGTTAAGAGTGCAGAAGCCATTGTCGCTATGAGAATCGGCATGCCACCTCGCTGTGCTAAAGCTCCCACCTCCGAAGGTGCCCCATTGCATCCTCCGACCCCACTCAATCCCACATGAAGACCTTTTGCCCAGCCCCAAACCTCTGCTTGGCCTCCCAATATGCAAGAGTTGATGGTGGAGCTCACCCAGATCGTTCAAACCGCAATACGTGAACAAGTTAGGATCGAAGTGCAAGCCACCATGACAAGAATGCAAACCACCATGACGAGAATGCACACTTGCCGTTCACCTTGGGGCACCGCCAGTGAAGGTCATAACTCCAAATCAATGGAATCTACACCATCAGAGATGCTAAGAGCCCCAGTCATGGTGTGGCCATGGGCAAGAACTGATTTGATAGAGACCGATCATTTCGACAACCCCATACTGTGGTTGTCAGACAATCTATCCCGGATGTTATGGGATATCTTGCAGAATGACAATTCCATTGCAACTATCCTGACATTTGTCAGATATGCATCACTTCACACAGTCGCATTCCCCATTAGAGCCTATACTGCCTTGGGGAGTTCATGGTCGTCGATCTCTCTCACACGCCCCATTTTTCCGGTTACCCAACTCCGCACTTGCCCACTGTAGTACCTGTGGTTGCTCCTATTGTGAGACTCTATTGAGTTTCCAACTAATCCATTATTTGTATGCATATTTATAGCCAGCCATATGACGGTGAACTCAACACTCTCAGACTTTGCCCAATTGTCATTATGGCTTTTCTTTATTTTCTTAAGTTATTATAATGTATATGTTGCAATGTAATAATATAGGCCTCTTAGTAGGAAGGCCAACACATTGCTCATGGTTGTACCTTCCAACAGGTCATTTCGTAGGTGTTATGGTGGTAAAAGGCTTATTTTACTACTTTCCTAGTATAAGATTTTGATTTCTAATGCTACATTAGAACTCTAGGACCGATTGATGCTATGATGCTACAGAAGTTAATATCTTGTCGGTCTATAGGACATCAGGATGGCTAATTATTACGTGATGATTTGATCTTACTTGTATGTTTACTTAGTATGACACACATAATCATCGAGTATATCTCTGGATTTTACTTTCCTTGGTTGTACATGGTTTACATTTTGCTCGTACGCCAAATAGGATCTAGAATGCTCACCTCCAGATAAGTTTAAAATTAATGAAACGAGAAATAGTAAGGCCAGCATTCGACAGGCCATTTGAGGTGTTGTCCCAATACACCTTCCTGGACTGGTTCCCATTTCTCTTATCTTGAGTCTCTTACCATTATCATCATGGAAGTCAAGAGATTGGGAATAAGCCTTGTGAGAGGCTAGATAACCATTCTTTGGTGGCTCTTGAGATGGCAACACCAATTAACCTTCCCCTAGATCAATGTGTATCCCATGGGTATTCCTTTGTTGAGTCAGGTATAGCAAAATTATTTTGTGCAATCAGAAATGATTGTTTTTCTTCTACGATAAACATAGAGGAAGCAAGTTTACGGTGACATTTGGAGGCTGAGCAGTATGTTGTGAACTGTGACGAAGAGTATATAGTTGAGAACGCTAGTTCGTCTCAACATATTTTAGAGATACCATTAGATAGAGTATACATGGTAAGCTGGACTATCTGACCTGATTTGCATTCCTAGGTCTTCTCAGTCTCGGTATGAAATGATTGTGTTTTCTCCTTAATGAATGCAGTGCCCACTTTTCTCCTTAATGAATGCAGTGCCCACTTGCAGATTAGAAAAGCCAATTACGGCTATTAATAAATCATTCAAAGAAGATGAGACTATAAATTCAGAATCCATTCAACCATACCTTCATAAGGTACGGATAACGACAAAATATGAATAAAGGAGATCTCAACAATGAGCCCGAGTACCTGGTGTAAACAGCCTTCATTGGTCTAACTACGATCTGCTTGGTATAGCATTCAAGCATTCATTCAACAGAATCCAGCAGCAAGGACTCAAATGGTAATCGACAAGTTGCTGGTGGTTCCAAAATCCACACAATCGCACAAGGACCACTAGGATTAATAAATATAATTGAATTTCCCATTCCATTCGTCTGCCCACGCAGGGACAGCTGGATTTCATGGAATCGTCTCACATCACTAGCTTATAGTTAAAGCTCATATTGCCTTGTCCCTATCAATTCCAATTAGTCAGAACAAAAAATTCATTCATATCACCAAGTAAATAACAAGCGTAAAGATAACAATCTCAAAATATGTTAGATCCAAAATCCTAAAACTGGCGTTCAACGAAACAGAGTTACATCATCCCCTTAATCGACACTACAGCATCTTCCTGTTCTCCGAACGTTGAACTTGCACCCAAAAAATCAACGCAGATGTGCAACATAACTGGGAGTGCTTAACTATCGGCAATGGTGACCTCAACCTCAACACCTGGCTCGATGGTGATCGACGTAATTTGCTTCACCACTTCTGGAGAGCTGAAGAGATCAATCACTCGCTTGTGAACACGGAGCTCAAATCTGTCCCAAGTGTTTGTTCCTGCAAATCAAATCAGCAAGATTACCCAAGTAAACACATTAGTTTATCAGATGTACCAGATTGAAAGCCCACAGAACAGTTTTCATCCATCTAGTTCTAGGGTTTGCAACCAATTCATTCTACATGGGCCACAAGATTGTCAGTCAGCCATATTACACATCTATTTGTTTTTAAGCAATTCACGAGCACGTCCATTCAAGTATCTAGTTGTGCATCCACAAGATTTTAGTCTTATATATATCTCCAGAGAATTAAAGTGCCTAGAAAGGACTGCCAGATAAAGTGACAATATCACCATTCCTAGCCATGATTTGAAGCTCAATTTTAGGTGACCGGAACCAAATAGGCAAATAAACTCCTAAAACAAAAATTCAGGGAAGAAAAAAAATGAAACTCATATTGCACTATCTAATCCAAGTTCTCCCGACATAGGATGCACCAAACTAAATGAGAGAATACTGATTAATTCAGTCATGATGCCAGTCACAGGGACAGGAAAGCTACAGGCATGAAAAATGCTTGCTTCAAAGAGACGACAAAACAAATTTGGAGTCACATCTATTATACCTTCTCCACAAGGTGACTTCCTCGTGGTAATGTGAAGAACCTTGGTCGGCATTCTTACCGGTCCCTTGACCTTGAGATCTTTGGTTTTTGCACCATGAACCAGATCAGCACACACTTCAAAAACAATGAAAAAAAATCACCCAAAAATCATCATAAACTGAGCATAATAGATCCTGGGAAGTCAACGTTTACATAGAGGCACTATGAATAAGACAACCCCAATTTTTAGCATTAACCATTATCAAGTAGCAATCCATACATTGTCTTAATTCAAGAAACAGGAAAGATGAACCAACTGCAACCAATTGCCTACATCAGGTTCATATCTATAGCTTCCAAATAGTAATGCAAACCTAAGAGGGAAGTTTGTAAAATAAGTTACTAACATTTTTATTCGTAACGGGTGGGAACAACGTAATAATTCAAACAAAACGGTTAATCATGTACATCAAGATAACTTTATATAACAAGGTAAGAATTTATCAGGCTAGTATTGGCAAACATCAGATGAAGATAAGTTCCATCAAGTCACTATTCAAATGCCAGAGAATGCTGGGGAAAAAATGAGAAATCACCGATATTCCAATTTAACCGATTTGACAAAATATCACATGAATAAATAATTGAAAGAAACGAGAATCACAGGTTTTAGTAGCACTCCGAGATATGAAAAAAAGCACCTTTCTCAAGGTTTTTGACATTCTTCGAAGAGAGAGTGATCCTGATTTTATGGATCTGCTGCTGCGGCTCCTCCAAACCCGGCTTGGTCGGCTTCATCCCGTACGCCATCTTCTCTTCTGCCGAAAACAGATTACGGTCACCCCGCTTTACTAATCTGTAAGCACAGAAGAAAACCAAATGTCAAAATTTTCCCACTTTGCAATCACTGCGCGATAATACCAGGGCTACTAAGAGTATCAAGGACTTCGAGAAGATGATGAAGCGGGAGACGGACCCAAGTGGAAGGTGAAGACTACCTAAGACGGAGTAGGTTTTCTTAGGGTTGGATCATGGGAATGGGCCGGGGCGGGTATCTGGATAACCAGACCCGCCCCGCACCCTTGGCCGCCTACCCGATCCGACCCGTGCGTGCGGGTTGGACCCATCCCGGACTCTTATAATCCAAATTATTTTAAAAATAATTAAAATAATGATAAACTTAACGTAATATGCAATTTAAATAATCATATGTATAATAATATAATTTAATAAAAATGAATATAATTAAAATTCACATAATTATAATAAAATAAAGTAAATATTATAGAATTTATTAGAATTAAATTATTACAAATTAAATAATAATTATTTAAAATATATATTAAACTGGGTCAAATGAGACGGTGGCAGGGGCGGGCCACTAGTCATACCCATACGCCCCCTGCCCAGTGTGGGTGGCGGGTCTGACCCGGTCCAAATTAGGTCCGGCCAGGTTGGGTCTTGCGGGCGGGGCATTATTGCCATTCCCAAGCTGAATTTTATTTAAGGTTGGGAAACATTTTGTGAGGACTGAACAATTATTTTGAGGTGGGAATGGTCCGGAAGCCTGTCGAGCCTAATTGATTCCACCTAGTAATTTCTTACTAATTTGCTCAATTAGAAAAAAGTAAACCAAAAAAAAAGTTGCTCATAATTCAATTACTCATCAATTTATTTGTTTTACAATCAAGTTCGTCATTTTTTTTTTTACATTCATTTGAAAGTTAATATTCACAATTTTACATTTTAAAGATACAATCAAATTCATAGGGTTGCAAAACTAATCGTTCCACGTCATAAGATTATATTTCCTTAAATTATGTTGAGGCTAATATAGTTACACATTATTTCATCACGAAACTAATCGTTCTACATCCAAGGGTTTTATTTCCTTAGAAATAGGTTTATTCTGGTATGACACATATCGCCATATCATGAAACTAATCATTTCACATCATTGAATTGTATTCCCTTAGAATTAGGTTGAGACTGGTATGACTAGACCATTTTCGTCATTGAATTCAACCACTCCACATCCCCATGGTTGTATTCCATTAGAACTAGGTTGAAACTAGTATGGCTATACACTGTTGTATGTATAAGCAAGAGATGGTTAATACATTCAAGCAATTGAGATCCTGCAAGTTTTTTGTTTAGTAGGGTTGCCCTATGATTGACAGGGTCCTTACAATTTAGGCCAAGAGTAGTTCTACATAGACATCTCAGTTGAGCACCCGACTAACCATATGCCTCCTACATGCAGATGCTCGAGTGCCAACCCTTGGCATGAGAATGAGCAAGGAACTTGGCTATCTAATATTTTGCTTTAATGGAATAATGTAGGATATAGTGGTGCATGCAACAATACCCCATTAAAGGAGGGGCAAACTATGGATGCCTAGGTTTTGAACCGTCTTGGTGTCAAAAGTTAGTCGGTGTAATGCGAACCTCCAATGATCTACCTCCAAGTTAAGTCATATATTACATTTAATTACCATAATAATAGAAACTCGGTAAGATATCGGAAAAGGATCATTGCCCAGCAGTACTGTGCCAAATTACCTTGGAGTTCCAAAACCGAGCCAGAATAAGATTAAATACTATGAAATAGATACAAAAGGACCTAAGAGTGACAAAACCTAAAGTTTAGGAGCCAAAGTGTGAAGAAATGAAGTCAGGTGGCCTGATTGGATTATGAATTAACTCGATTGGGTTATCCAATTGATGTAAGCAATAACATCAACTAATTGATTGTAAAGTTAGGTAGTGGATAACCTAATTGGATTATCTAGTGACCTACAGTAAGCTATTATATGATAGCCATGTATATACTAGGCCATAGGGGTGGCAGGGATAACCCAAACGGGTTGCCTGTGTAACCGGATTGGATTATTGGCCCTATAAATAGGGCCTTACCCTTGCCAATCGAGGGTATGGCATGTAAGAGTCATATGAGGGATGTTGAAGAGTCACCATGAGAGGAGAGAGAAAAGAAAAGAGAGGGGAAGTTCCTCGAGGTATGTGCCATTGATAGAAAGCCTAAACGAGGGAAGGGGGGTCATTCCTTAGGAAAACGTAAGATACAATAGTAGTCAGAAGACACATGTATCGACCTAACTCTAGCTTCACACATCTCCTAATCCAGCTCATGGCAAAAATCCTATTCTGAGACTCTAACAAGTTTCCTATTAATCCATCGTCAACATGCAAAACTACAGCCCGCTATGTGAGGGGCATGCCAGGACTATGCCCAATTGTCATCAGGTTTTTATTTATTTTCTTAAATTGTGGTAATGCCTATACAACAATATAATAATAAAAAGTCTTTCAGCATAAAGGCCAACACATTGTTCGGGATTATACCTTTTAATACGTGCTTTCATGAGATTTGTGGTAGTAAAATACTTGTTTTATCACTTTCCTAGAATATTATTTTAATTTTTAGTACTACATTAGAACTAGTAGAATCGATTGATGTAGTAATACTGCTAAAGAGAGTATCCTATTGGTTTATGGGGTATAAAGATAACAAACTATTATATGATAGTTTGATCTTACTTGTGAGTCTGTATAATATGAAATTACGTAATAGCTAAGTATATATCTACATTTTACTTTCCTTAAGTACATGATTTACTTTCTACTTGGTGGTAATGGAGAGATTGGGAAAAAAAAAAAAACCTTGCTGGAGGTCAGATAACTGTCCTCAGGTAGCTACTAAGGTGGCGACTCCAATTCACTTTCCTTTAGGTCCATTGTGTAGCCCTTGGAATTCCTCTATCAAGCCTGATGCGTCAAAATAATTCTTTGTAATCAAGATTTCATGATTAAACTTGATGTTTTTTGAAAACTAGCCTCTTATTTTCCCAATGCTCTAAAAAATCAGAGCTGGGAAATGGATTCCATGGTCTAGGACCTCTCATCTTCCGTAAAATCAGAAAATAATTCTTCTCGGAGGCCTGGATCCTATCTCCAATAGTGACATATCCACGAGGCATGTGTCTTTGACATGTGATAATTAATAAGGAGGGTCACGATTAAAAAATATCTCAAATTATTAAGTCACTTCAGTATTAAATGACAATTTTAACAGCAGCCATTAACATGTATGCTATTTGTTAACAAACTATTGGATGTTATGTATAAATAGTTAAATGTAGATAATTATGTATATTTTGGAGAGTTTTGAAAAATATTATGATTTTCTAGATTTACCCCTCCATTTAATCGAATTATTCAAAGGCAGAAAAATGTCAGTGGGACCTTACACAGTGACAAGGTAATTACACTTGGTAACAAGTCATTAAATTTTTCATTCATCATTGAAAATCAAAGAAACATTCTGCACGTCGAGGAAATACCAGAACTTTGCTTTAAAATGGTCCGGAAGTTTGAGCTTCACTTTGTTGACTAGTGAACAACACCAAGCTGGATCGGTGAGAATCTTACCAATATGATTTAAAATTATATATTAATGGGTCCCACAAAAGAAATATAATACTAGCTATAAGTCCATCAGAACCCTTGGTCAAAGCTGCCCCTGATGTGAAGTTGCAGCCGTTACGAAACTTAATGGACCAACTAATTAATGTCATGCCAGATTTTCATTTTTCTTATTGGCAAGTGTCATGCCAGTTCATATTAGAGTAATGTATCTTTGGTCCTTAATGTTGACAAATTCTTGGGTGATTTTACCCAAGATGATATGTCGAGAAAAGAAGGTTACAAAATCACTTTGATGAATAACATTTTAAGCAATCACCCAAATAATTAGCATACATTTACCAATGATGAGACCAAAGATAGTTTACCGATATAAGTTAGTTGAATTAGTTTATTATCTCATCTCTTAAAGAAAATCTCGAATTTGAATAATTTGAATATAAAAAATGCATACAGAAAGGATTTTATTTTTTAAATAAATTAAACTGACCCAAATTTAGATTATTTACAACCTAAATAACTCTTTGATATCATATGACTCCAATAAAAAAGCACCAGAAGATAAATTTATGTTAGGTATTGTTCCATATCATGGAGCTCCAAAATGTTTCTAGTCATGGAGTCATCCCATATAATTTAAGTATTAATTTTTTTTAATAGGGGGAGTTATGGATCTAAATATAACAAAAAAGAAAATATATGGTAGAATGGTATATTATTATCAATAATTGAATTAAATATCTTTTAATTCCTACTTGAAAATTACTCTTAATACGTGAAATTGCATTTCTCACATACCAACTAATGGTTATCCTGAACAAGAAAAATCTATGTTTTTTGGTTGGAAAATTTTGGACAAATACGGGATGGACGGATTTCCAAATACCAAACTCTTATATAGTTGCGAAATAAATGGCAAAGAAATATGTGGGGAAGGTGAGCGTACGGGAACGCGCAGCAGTGTAAGGTGGAACAAGATGATATTCTCCAGGAAAATATAAAATAATGCAATTATTAAATGATATTTTACCTCCCTTATTTTGCTCAAGTAATGGTGGCCTGACATATTCTCCCACACCTATCATTTTTAAAATTGAACCAGACTGGAAAGTATTTTAGACATGATTTCATGGTCAAACTGAAAATTTAATGAGTTGAATTGTATATTTAATAAATGATATTACTAATAAATTTATATAATATCATAATTTGAATATGATTTATAACAAAAATCATTAATATAACCATTATATTAAACAAAAGTTTAACATAAAATATAAATATAAATATAGTAAAATAAAATAGTTACATTATAATATATTTTTATTTTTTAATTTTAAGTTAACCATTTTTCCACCAATTCAATTAGGTTCATCGATCGGACCGGAAATTGGCTGGTTCAATTAGAATTGACCTCTTTAAATGTGCAATTGCATCTCTTATCGGAACCGGACTGGGTGAGTGGCTGGTTCCAGTTGAACCGGTTGAACCGGCCGACTTAGTCTGATTTTTAAAACTATGCCTACATTAGGGCGAAATCTTATGGAGTTTCATAAATGAGAATATAAAAGTGAGGATTAATTTGTTTTAAGAGAAGACATCAAAGATTTATTGAAGAAATTAAGGATCTATAGACAAAAGAAGAAGAAGAAGAAGAAGAAGAGAATATTATAATAGTCCCACTTTGAATTTCTGGGTGGGTTCCCATGTTTTTGTGACAGCTAACTTGCAGAACGAAACAAAGTATGTCCTGAAATTTTGACTTTCAATGTTTTCCCCATCTGTAGACTTCCAAACACATCGCTGCTCTTCCACGATATTCTTTAATATACATATATATATATGTATATACTATATACATCATATAGAGACAGCGCTTGGGCAAACAGTTCCAACATCCAAAACTTAATGGAGAGTCCTTGCCCACCTGATTTCAGGTGCCCTATCTCAAGGGAGCTGATGCGAGACCCGGTGACGATCTCGACTGGGATCACATACGAGCGAGAGAACATAGAGAAATGGTTCTTCACCTACCAGAAGACCACATGTCCGGCCACGATGCAGCGCGTCGAGAACTTCTACACCACTCCTAACCACACACTCAAGCGTCTCATCCTTGCATGGTCGTCGCTGTCCCAGGGCCCTTCCACATCAGCCCCGCCATCCCCAGAGAGACATCAGGAATTGCTGTCCCTCCTCAAGACCGTCGAGTCCTCCCCTTTTAAGGTAATTAATGAAATACAGACGATGCATAAAAACATTGGAGTTCTGTTTCACGCATAAACATTCGATTTGATGTCATTGATGCTGTTTGGATTTTGTCTTGTATATGGCTGGCAAAAGAAATTCAAACGCATATTTAGTCTTCAGTATTGCCAACGGAGATTTTGATTTATATGTCGTCTTGCGCTGTCTTCATTAATTATTTCAGTTCAATGTTATAAGGTAACATCATTGAGGAAACTCAAGGAGATGATTGGAACTGATGACGAGGTAAAATCCCTGTTCATCAGATCTCGGGGTGTCGAGATCGTTGTCCAGATCCTGATACAGATTCTTTCAGATGGATCTGACTTCCACTCGTTCCGGGCAGGCGAGGAGGCCCTTGGGGTGATCTACCTCCTCCCCCTATCCTCCTCCGACCGACAGCATAATGGAATTTTTGATATCCTCTCAGAGCCTGAATCAATAAAGTCTCTAGCGGCCATGCTACAGAGAGGCAGCTCCGCAGCTCGGCTTCACTCGGTCACAGTTATCCACAGATTGCTCAAGAGTGGGAGAAATTATGACATCCTCCTCCAGGACCATGAAAGGACTGACTTTGACCTCTTCAAGTCGATGCTGGAGCTTGCATCCGACGAGATCCACACAAAGGTCAGCTCTAGGGCTCTTGATGCTCTGATCGAGATCCTTTCATCATCAAAGAGGGATCTGGTCCGAGCCATTGAGGCTGGGGCGGTGCACATCCTCGTCGAGCTCCTCCCGGACTCAAACCGAACACGGTCAGAGAAAATCCTCTTCCTGTTAAAGCTGCTATTGGAGTGCGCAGATGGGCGATCAGCCATTGTGGGTCATGGGATGGGAATTGCGGCAGTATCAAAGAAGTTGCTTCACACGTCAGCCGTGTCCACGAAGCTCGGGGTGAAGATTCTATGGCAGATTTGCAGCTCTCATCCAACGGGAGATGCCTTGGAGGAGATGTTGGCCTATGGGGCGGTTGAGAAGCTGGTGGCGCTGCTGCACATGGACGGCCGGTCGTCCACCAAGGAACGGGTGGCTAGGATGCTTAAGTTGCACGGAAACACATGGAAGACATACCCCTGTTTCCCAGATGAGTTGAAGGATTACCTAGGAGTATCTTGAAGAGCCTCACGAGAACTTGAAACGAGTACAATCCAAAGATGATGTTGTTGTTGTTAGGAATTGGTAAGGCATGGTAAATGTGAATTTTAAAATTTTTAATTTTAAAACAAGTGATGTCTTTAAAATAATTCAAATTTTAATTAATGAAATTTAGAATATATAATTAACGAAAATCGTGTTCAATTTTTGTATTTAAATTCATATATTAATGTTGTATCTGAGCAAATCTAGATCTACCAATCGCGAATTTTTTGAAATCGATCCTTTAACTAAGCATGCACATATACACCGTCCACGATATTTACACTAGATCTTATAGTAGAGATTATAAATAATTCTTACGAATAGTCACCACACTATTATATATTTTCCTTTTTCTTTCTGTCGACTTTTTTTTGTTCTTTGTGTCATCTATAGCAGCAACTTGAACATTTACATGCTTCCACGTCCCACCATTTATGGCATGCAGGTCCCTTTCTCTTTTAAATAAAAATATTACTTTAATAAATTAAATCAATCAAAACAAATATTGGACCAATATTTCATGATTTAAAAAATATTTTAAATATTGAAATTTTCTCTTTTATGAGTTATCTCTATAAATATGTGATTGAGATAGCACACGCAACTAACTTTTAATTAAGAGAATATTTATTGATCAAATTTTCGTAAATCTAATCAAATATTATCGTATAATATACTTATGCAATAATACATATGACTATTATAGACTTAGTTTATGTTAGTGAAATTCTAAAGTCGGATAAAAAATTTAACATATATTTAAATTTCATTACGATGAATTACTTGTGTTATGTATTACTCATTGGGCTCCACACCAAATCAAATGTGGATTCAATTCAATTATTTAATAAATCTTTTAATAAGATGAGCCAATTAACTTTTAATTAGTCAAACCCATAAATTAAAATTGACATCCAAAAATGTATCATGACTACCTAGAAGGATCAATCAAAAGATTGAACAATATGTAGTGATTAGTTTCCATGTAATTAAAATTTTCGATTATATAATGTCTCGAATAAGTTGTGATGTGAATAAAATGTCAAATCCCAATACTTCTTTATATGTATTATAATTCTCAAGTATCTTATTTAATCATGAAAAATACATGAATAATGTGGAATTGAGGGTGTTGGTCCTAATTTTCATGGCGTAGGTTGAAACGATAGGGTTTGGCTTTAAATCAAGCTTGATGCAGGATTGAGAGGGATTGGTATGGATCTTCATGGCATAGTTTAAAAGGATAAGATTTAGTTCAAAGTCAAGCAGGTGCAAATTGCCAACTAATGAAACAAAATGTGACCACTCGCCTATCCACGAACTCAAAGACCAATTCACACAATGACTCACCTGGGTCGAAGCATGAATTTGGGGCTTTGGAAAACATGAGTCACCAAACTAAAAGAATTAGTTCGATAAAAGTAAGGTTTCACAAGAGTAAAAGAGAAATAATTACCTCACAAAAATAATACACTTTATATTTAAATGATTCAATATCAGAAAGTTAATTTACATAGTGAATGAGAGCACATATATATGGATGATTGGCTAATAAATTTTTTTCTACTATACTAGATAGCAATCAACAAAAAATATTGTACTTGCCCCTATTATAGAAATTCCAAATTAGAAAACTCTGTAAATACTGAAACTGCTTCATTTGATTATAACAACTAATTATACACTTATTTAATTCTTCTAGTAGACATAAATCACACAAATTAGTCAAGTTTCCTTATTTGCAAGATGAGCAGCTCCAATTGGCCTTGAGCTTAAAAAAAGAAGACAAATGCTTTCTTTGTCTTGGTTTTCATGTCTCGGGCCAAATGTCCATTGATAAGGACGCTAATAATTTCTTGCAATCTCTTCATCTTTTCTCTTGTAATTGGGTCTTCCTCGTCCAATATTAAGTCATTTTCTATCCGGGTCAGATTTTTGGAGTCAAAGCCTCCTTTGCCCTCTCTAAGGAAACTCCTTTCTAATTTTCATCCTACTTTCACTAAAGATTTTCCGAATCAATACTAAGTATAATGCATAATGCATTCTCTCATGTTGTGAAGAGTAATCAATTTCTTATTAATTACTCACAACTTCCATAAGAGTCTCATTGAATTTATAATACTTTACATGTATTTGTAAGAGTCATGTTAAGAAATAGATTGAAAGCACAATTTAACAATTACAAGGTACTATAATAATCTTAGATATAAATACTACTTACACCTACTATTATTTGAGGAATTACATACTGACATGTACACGGATATCTATTAAACTTTTCTCAAGTGAGTTATTTCAGTGAATTTGTCTTACAATGAGCATTTGCACTATTATATTAGTGACTTTTTACATGTAATTGTAATATCAATTACTATCCACTATAAAACATATAACAACCATACTAACATTACTAGATCATTATGGAAATTCCAAATAACATAAAGGAAATAATGTAGAGATAAAAATATGTGGTGGCAATGTGATCAATTCAAGGGAGTAAAAAATTTATTATTCTGATTGACTCATTAAATAATATAAAAAACTTGTCTATTTATAAGCTACAATAAAATAACTAAATATAAAAGTAAATATATAAAATATTATGTAAACCTAATATTAGAAAATTATAATATATAATTAATATAATTAACTGATATGATTTTATACTACAATATTATTTTTCCTATTCTGAATAAAATAGCATTTTTTACACTCCTCCTCAAGACAAGCATGTAGCAAAGTAAAATGCTTGTCTTACATGATAAAATGTCACTTTGGCTTTGAACATCTTATTAAGATTGATGATAATAGCGTAGTCTTTTGGCTGGGCAATAACAAGATAATCGACTTAAATATATTTGGTTTCAGTGGTCGAAAAATTAATATTGACTTGAGACTTCTTGCCTTCAATAGTCTAATAAATTGCCTTGAGTATTCTCTTCTTTGACTTCAAAGGTCGTAGGGGGCAAATCAATGCCTTCATTGCCACATCATCAATTTTTTTCGATCCTACTACTCTGTTAGCATTTTTGTGCAACAAACTACTTAAGATCCACTTACTTTAATACCATGTACAATTTTCAAATAACATAAAGGAAATAGTGTAGAAATAATAAAAATGCTTTATGACAATGTAACTAAATTCAAGGGAATAAAAAGATTTATCATTCTGATTGACTCATTGACGTAAAAGACTTACATATTTATAGGTTACAGTAAAAAAACTAAATATATAAGTAAATATGCATAATATTATGTAGACCTAATATTATAAAATCATAATTATAATTGATATAATTCACGATATAATTTTATACTGTAACATTATTTTTCCTATTCTTAATAAGATAATATCACTTACATTCATTGATCCCCAACTTAATAATTCTACGATTATGGACAATTTTAAATTAAGAGTTTCAATATCTCAAATCTTACTGGCATGATCCCATTGTGTCTTTAAAATTATTGTAATAATTCATGAATTTTATTATAATAAACAAAATATATGGTATATGATAAATAAAATATTTTAATAATACAATTGAATTTAAGACACTAATCCTAACAGTTCAACCCTTGGAACCTAGGAGGACACTCGCCAAGTCTTCCCAATCCCAAGTGCCAGCCCGTTACCCGAAACCTGAGAATACGTAAACCAAAGTAACTCAAGCAAACAAGGGACAACAATAATGGTGATATATAAATAATTAGGTGAAGACAGTTTTTTTTTTTTTTTTTGGGATAAGTAGGCGAATGCAGTTTTTGCTTGTAAGTGAAAGCGGCCACATTTTGCCCAGTGATCTTAATCCACCTACGATGGGCTGAATTCGACCCGGCCCACAGAAAAGTCAAATAGAGCAACAGCTATTTTGACTTGTAACTTCTATTTGGCTGCAATTCAAAGCCATTTAAATCAATTTATGTTCACCTATTTAATTGGGTTAATTATGGAGAATAATGCTGCAACTTACAATTGAATTAAATTTCATTGATTCAATTCCTGTAATCTCCCAATGGATGAAGTTTATAAATAGAAGGCTCTCCTTACTATCAAAACACAACACAAGCACAAGAGTGCAATATACTTAAGAGAGTTGTGAGAGTGTTGGGAGAAAGAGTAATAGAAGGTAGTTTGGTGGAAAATTCTTTCAAGAATTCTTAGCCACACACGAGAGGGCATTTGAGCCGTGGAAGATTGAGTGTCTTCCATATTATGATCACACTCCAACCAGCAAATTCAAAACTCGGTGATTCAACACAATTGTAAGTGCTACTGCGTTGCGCATATCAGTTCGGCATAATTTCTCCGACCCAAACTCAAGTTTTTAAATTTCAATGTTGATATCAGAGCTTGTTTTGTGTTGTCCCTGGTTATGTGATGTGCTGGAAGAGTCTTTATACTGTTCAGGGTTCATTCGTGCTACTTTGGGGCCATTTTAATTTGGATAAAATGTTTTAAGTAAGCATAAATTTTTACTACCCTTTTAAATTTAATACAATTTTTTTTTTATATTCTAATTACAAACTAACTATGTGTCATTTATCAAATTTAATATAACATTCGTCATTGCGTTAAGTTGTTTTGCATGATACTGTGCCATGTAAGCTAGTGTTAGTTACATAAGCAAAATTAACATGTCGTCTAAGATAACTTGGTAAAAAAATAAATATTATGATAAAATTAATAAATAACAAATAGTTGGTTGATATATAAAAAATAATTTGTGATAAATTAAAAAAATGAGAAAGTTTGTACTTAATTAAAATATTAATTATTCTAATTTTCAAATCAAGTGGTTCCTATGTTAAACCTAAAATTCTTCTCCAAGTACTCGTGAGAGCTTTTTAATGGCTCAAGAATCGCTTCAATCGGACCTGTAAAATGAAAGTTCTGGGCTCTAGCTCGAGTTTTGGGAGACTTTGAGCCAAGAAGATGGCTCGGGCTAGTGCGGCTTGGCTCACACGGCTGGCTCAAAATCAAGCACAGTGGCTTGGAAGCAACTTGGCTGGGCTTTGCAATGGCTTGGCTTAGCTCCGCTCGGCTAGGTGAAACCTGCGCGTGCAAATTGTTCCGAATGATCTTAATCCACCCATGATGGGCTGGATTCGGCCCGACTCGTAACTTCCATTTGACTGCAATTCAAAACCATTTAAATCAAATTATATTCACCTATTTAATTCAAAGATTTATGGAGAGTAATGGAGCAAGTAACAATTGAATTGAATTTTATTGTTTCAATTCTTGTAACCTCGCAATGGATGGAGCCCATAAATAGAGGGCTCTTGTCACTCTCAAAACACAACGCAAGCAGAAGAGTGCTATCAATATACTTCGAGAGTTGTGAGAGCATTGGGAGAAAGAGTAATGGAAGGGACTTTGGTGTAGAATTCTTGGCGGTTCTAATGGAGAAGGCACTTGAGTTGTGGAGAAGTGGGCGCCTTCCGTATTATGATCACAATCCGACAGGTAATCATTCAAAACTTGGTGATTCAACATGATTTTAGGTGTTTATGCATCATTGCGCATATTGGTTTGGTATAATCTCTTCGACATGACTTGAAGTTTTTTTAAGTCTAACATTGCTTAAAACAATGCATTTACAATATTATAACGCTAGAAGCAATTATGCAATATCCTCTGGCTTCCATGCATTTATATATAAAATATATAAAAATATCAATTCATTTACGTAATAATTAATAGAAGCTCAGATCCCATTAACTTCTGTGTATATTTATTTCTCTATTTCCTTCTCTTTTTCCTTCTCTTTTTAGAATCAAGTTTTAAGTAAAAATTTAATAAAACACGTTGACTAATATGCTAACTTAGAAAATCGTATATTGATTGCATTGAGAAAAAGAGATGTTGCAACATTAGATAGATAGATTGAGTAAATGCCTTATTAATGAGGTTTCGTTACTCTGGAGGTGGTGGTGTTTGAAATTTCCTTGGGAAGGCGCGATTCCCTCCTTCTGAAGTTTCCAACAATTGCTTTTCTTCTGCTCGACCCTTTCTTGAGATCCTTATATCCCCACTTTTTGCGTTTCATTCTCCCCCTTGCTATTTCTCCATGCATCCTGACTTCTCTCCTCGTCTTCGAGCCTTCCTCTCGTTTGTGTTTTTCCTCTATCCACGTGAATCTTCTGGCCCCACTTAAAGTGTTGTCCAAGGGAAGGCACTGATCAAGCGACTTCGCCAATAATCTTCCTAGGGCACCAAGGTAGCCTATTAGCCAATGGACTTCTTTTGCCATCTTAGGGGACTCAACCTCTAGTATTGCTCTAACTTTTTTCAGGGTCTACCTCGATTCCATTCTTAGTGATCATGTAGTCCAAAAACTTTCCTGACAGTAACCTGGAAGCACGCTTGACAGGATTGAGCCTTATATTGTACCACCAGAGTGAGTCGAACGTTTCTTTGAGATCGGTGAGGTGATCCTTTGCCCTTGGGGATTTGACCAACATGTCATCCACGAAAGCCTCAACATTACATCTGAGCTGATGTTGGATAACATGATTGACCAATCTTTGAGAGGTGGCACTAGCATTTTTTAGTTCAAAAGACTTTACTTAGTAACAATATACTGAGTTGTTGGCGTAGAAGGTGGTCCTCTCCTCATCAACCGGGTCTATTCTTATTTGGTTATAACTCAAGTAGGCATCCATGAAACCCAACAAGGTATGGCTTGATGTGACATCTACAAATTGGTCAATTCTTGCAAGGGGTAATAATCCATGGGGCAAGGCTTGTTTAAATTAGTAAAGTCCATGCACATTCTTCACTTGCCAATGGGCTTTCTAATCATGACGATGTTGAATAATCATTCACAATAATATAGGCAGACAAAGTTGGCCTCCTCGAGCTTCTGCACATCCTCACATAATGCTGCCAACCAACACTAGTGCAATGACCTTTTAACCTGGCAAACGGGTTTGTAACTAGGGAGGATTCTGAGTTTATGGGTAATGATGGACGGGTCAATGCTAGGCATGTAGGCCAAGCACCACGCAAAGACATCGAAATTGTCCCATAGAAAGGCTGCTAATTTAAGCTTTTGGTCATCAGGGAGGGCCTTTCCAACTTTTACCATCTTGCTGAGGTTCCTCAACAAGATTTCTTCCAAGTCATCAATTGGTTTGGGGTGGGTAGAATTGGGCTCACGAGGGTCTATCATGTCGACCTGCAGGGTTTCTTTCAGCACATTTGTGTAGCACTCACAAGTTGCCAATTGGTTGCCATATATCTCCCCTATTCTGCTCAGGGTTAGAATTTCATCTTGAGGTGATATGTACAGGCCACAAACCTTAAGGTTTTTAGGACCTAGCATCCTATGATAACATTGTATGGGGAGGAGACATCTATTACCATGAACTCAACCTTCTCCATTGCATACCAGTCTCCTTTGCCAAACGTAGCCAACAAGGTGATTGTCCCTTTCTTGTGAAATTGGCTAGTGGAGTGTGGATGGTATGGAGAGAGGAGGTAGGTAATTCCATTTTTAGGAATGCATTGTAGGACAATATGTTGGCGGAGCTCCCCATGTCAATAAGGACTCTCTTCACATCCATGTCTTCGGTTAGGAGGGTGACCACCACTGCATCGTCATGAGGGTGCTTAATGTGGGATGAGTCGGCATCAATGAAGGATAGCGTTTCCTTGACTTTTGGGAAGGTTGAAGATGTCGAGGCATGTTTCTTATGTTGCTGGCAAGGTATCTGAGGCCCAATATGATGTCAATGATCTTGGAGACTGGACTAACTTCCTCCTCTCCAATCGGAGGCGTCTTTGATCTTCTTGGCCTCATGGATTGGAGGCTGGGCATAACCCCCGAACAAAGGTTTTGAACTTGCTTCGCTGGACAAGTTTCTCTGTTTGCTCATTGCGACGTCCTTCTGTCGTGCCCTCACCATCTATGATGCTCACAATATCTCCCAGATGAAGCGTTGCCCTTGTATGCAGGGGCCCTAGGCAACTCCACCAGCCCCAAACATTTTACCTCGTGTGGGATCTATCTTCTCGAGGCAGTAAGGGGGTGAAGCTTGGAGCAATTGATGATATGTCGATCGTGGGGGATAGGGAGTGGGGAATTGTGGTTTCCTGTTGGGTTGAGTGACACTGTGAGCAGCGTCTACCTTGGGAGTTCCAAGGGGCGGCAGACTCCTCAACTTGATCAACATATTTACGACTCACTGTAGGTCACCCAAGTATGAACAGGATTCTTGGTAAGCTCCACGACTTATGTGGAAGGGAGGAGCTTGAGGTACCTTTCGTGTCACCTAGGGAAGAGTCAAGACACCAAAACGAACATTGCCATTCTATTCATCATGCTATATGTTGAAAGCCATATGTGACCTTAGTTTTAGCGCCTTGGAGAACGGGCTACAAGGGATTCGAGTTAGACGCTTAAGAAGCATCTGATCAAACATTTGTATGATGTTTATGAGGAGATTGACACACACATACAATGAACAAGGATAAATTCATCATAACATGTATTTTTCATACGCTTGCACTATCAATTTAGGAAATCAATGATGAATTGTTGCTTCATCATTATGACTCCTAAAACATTTTATACCATCACCGCTCACTAATGACAATATCATAAGTTGAGGAGTCAATGGTCATTACTTGAGTGTGTTACACGTGATTATGACTTGTTTGAACAACTAAGGCAGCAATAGGAAAGTAGTCAATTCTGAAATAAAGTGACATAAAACACTACAAAAAATTTACATTATTGCAATAATATTTTTTCTTCACAACATATGAATATTTTGTCATGATATATTTACAATAACAAAATGTTTTGTCATAAGAAGCCCCTCGTAATAGACCTATTGCAATAAAATAACATTTTGTCAAAATATGTCCATTACTTCTTGTGACAATATTAAAATCTGTTATTTAAAGTTGATATATTATTACTAAAGTTGCATAACAACATTGAAATAATTTTGTGGCAATATTTACAATTTGTCAAAAAAGATTGTAATATTTTACAATTAAAAATTAAATTAGTTAATTTAAAAATATAAATTTTAAGTTATTTTCATTAAATATATTATTTTAAAATTTTATTATGATGATTTATCTTGACAAATTATTCGTTAAAATTATTTTATTTTAACGATTTATCTTGATAAATCATTCGTCAAAGTCATTTTATTTTAACGACTTATCTTAATAAATTATTTGTCATAATTATTTAATTTTGACATTTTATCTTGAGAAATTATTTCGTCAGAATTATATTACTTTGACAATTTATCTTAACAAATTATTCGTCAAAATTATTTTATGTTGACGGTTTATCTTGACAAGTTATTTGTAAAAATTACTTTATTTTGACAATTTATCTAGACAAATTATAGATTAATTTATTATGGTGTCTAATTAATCATAGAAAATTACATAATCTAATAGGGTAATTATAATATTTATCCAATCACTACATATTATATTTACTATGAAGTGAAATAACATAAATAGTTCGTGACGTATATTAAAATCTACCAAAGTAGTAACATTAAAATGTGGAAAAAAAACTACAAATGTCGACTAAATTTAAACAATACAAATAAAAGACATATTTCATAACATAATAATGATCTTCATCAAGTTGTTGCATGATGATCTTCACTCCATTTTGTATATGCGAATGTCATCTACAAAAATTCAAAAATAGAAAAGTCATAGTAAATGTCAATCCAAAATATTTAAATATTTCCAATTATGTTGTGTAAAAATTGAAAATGATACACATTTAGGTAGCTATAATTATATACTGCAAGAAGTTCATTGAAAGTAATAGTTATATTGAAATAAAAGAATCTCTATACTGGGTTAATAAAATGCCAAAGAAGTTGAAAATATATTGCATTTTCAAGAGATAATTAAATCTAGTAAGCGGCATCACCAACCAAAAAAATGTAAAACATGCTAAATGATCTAATCAATTTGAATTAAAGTGCACACCATAAACTATATAAAGACATGATATTGGAAAATAGATAGTTAACAAAATAAAAATCATAGCATCTAACATGACATACCAAGAGGTTGAGAATCAAAAGGAGTTAAAAGGTAATGATCTTTAATTCATATTTCACGTAAAAGTATCATTGAGTATGTATTATTGCTATAAAAAAGTGAGAGAGCATACTTACTATTTTGTGTTGGAGTGAGAAATGTCACTAGTTTCAATTCGAGCAAATTTGACCCAAAGTATGGGTTGGAGTAGTTTTCCTTTGTGGATACAATGTCATGATCTATAAACTTGTCAAATATAATAATGGTAAAAAACGAATTTTGTAACAACAAATTAAAAGATTACAAAACATATTCAAAAAATTAAAAGATTAGAAAAAATACTATATAATGATGGTATAAATTGAAAAGTTTTATACTTTAAGTATAAATAATGAGAATTAAAATTATTTACCTTCAAAAGGCATTAACTTAAATTGAATAAATAATTACATATATTAAGTAAACTTAAAGCTAACTAGATAAACTAAAAAAAATGTGTGTTAGGGTCTCGAAATCAAGATATAAATTTGAAAATATTGTTAGAACAAAACCAACAAGGAAGCTACTAAGCCTCAGATAGTGAAGACATAATAGATGAGTTCTCCATGCCTTTATCTAATAAGAACAATAACTGAAAACTATTTAGTAATTAAACAACATAATTCACATATATTCCATGATGATGGTGAAATTAGGGCAAACCAACATGGTGTTATTGCCAAAAAAATGAAAAACTAATGATCCCTCACATCCATTGTGTATTCAACTTTCCTAATTCCTTCTCTAGAAAAACACGCTCAGTTTTCTTTCAACCAATATTTGATAATATAATAGCAATACTCTTTGTTTTCACCGAACCAAATTGATGCAACTAAACCCCTTTTTCCTTGTGTTATTTTTTTCTATGGTACAATCAATTGAAACATGGGAAATCTTGTAATAGATCATGGAATGGTATCATAGCCTATTCCTTTTTACTTGTTGCGTTTATGCAAATATGTATTAAATTATGGAAAAGCAATCAACTTCAACATAAAAGGTTCCTCCTTGAACAACACATGTACTAATTAAAAAGAAAAGGCAAGAAAACTTACGCATAAAAGGCCCTTTGGATTTGCTTGGAACGGCTTCTACTGTTTCGAAGAAGTCTTCCTCCAATTTCTAATTGAAATCAAAGTTTTCAATCCACCGCACCTTGGAACTGTTTTTTTTTTACAGTGAACCAACTTTTACCGCATCTTTAGATAACTTCTTGGCGAATTTCCTTCAATTTTGCCGCTCTTCCTTCCCACTTATTCAAATAAATATTTTCAATTTTTCTGGAGAAAGATTTTCATGGAACGTGTTGATAAGTTGAAACGTGATCGGTTGAAGAGAAAATATTTGGCGATTTTGATGTTTTAGTTGAAATTAATAAATACAAAATATAAATTAAAAAAGAAGATAAAAAACAAAAAAATGTTTTATTAGTATTTGTGATTATTAGAGTAACTTTACAATTGTGTTCCAAATTTACCATTTTTAGTTAAATTTAGGCTTATTAAAAATTTTAAAAATAAAATCAACTACCTTCTATCTTTTTAAAATAATATAGATAAAGTAAAAACTCAATTATATACATTTATACATGTTTATATAAAAATTAATAACGTCATATTTCTAAGGATATCATATATTAAATATAAATTTTAATGTCTATTATTTTGATAAAAAAGTAAGAATTATTGGTTTTAATAATTTGATTAAGCTAATACACTAATCCTATACATCTAGTCATATAAAATATTTAAATATTTGCCATAATATCTTCTATTAAATAATTCAATAACGATTATTTTATTAATAAATTAAATATTATATTTATCTGATTTTTTTATTTGTCATAATATCTGTAAACTTCAACTATAGTGACAAATTTATTTTGGATAAATACATTAATAAAAATAATACAAAAATACGATGACAAAATTTTATAGTCTAAGTAACCGTGATAAAATATCATGACAAAATCAAAGACCATCATAAAACATATATTAATAGTGACAAAATTTAGGGATGAAAGAGAATTTGTTACAACATTATATTTGTTGTGATGAACTTATGTTTTGTCACCATACACTGCAATTGTGATGACAACATTATATTTATGACAATAAAGACAAGTGGAAGACCGTTTCGGTCATATCCAAATTATTTTTTTGTATCCAGGCACCTGTCAATTATGCCACTGACTAAAGTAGCTTCAATATATATAATTATGAATACATAAGTGTATGAGGAGTTAAATATGCTCCTCTGAAGGGATTAGAAACAATTATCTTGATGTAATAAAATTTCAGTTTAGGGCACTCCAGATACTAACTATTCGTACGGCCGACACCTTCATGATGGCTTTAATGATATTTCTAGTGTAGAGTTCCTAGTTTCATTATGCGTTCGGCAGGTGCATGACATATTTACTTGTATGAACTTTTCCCCAATTGTCGTGAACGACAGATTATCGTGTCCATTTTCCTAGTGGAGTAGGCCTATCCTGATCCTATTTGGATTGCTCTTGTCTTTCATGTGATTGCATTGATGGGTGGAATATGTCGAATAAATTCCCTTTATATTGTATTGAAATGGAGGGCCACAGAAGAAATTAATCTTCTGTAACTCCTTGGGTCAAATGCGCGTTCATATGGACTACCCAATGGACAAGGGAGGTGCTAAATCATATGAAGCGCCACCTGAGGGATTTGTTGATCCCCTCCTGGATATCGTGCGAGAGTCGAGGCAAGACAGGAAGTAAAGTAGAGTGAGATCGGCTGTTACAAGTGCACTTCCATCAGTAGTAAGGAGTAAGGGTTCCTGTTCTGTAATTCAAACTTGGTCCGTATAACTCGGATATGTACATTAGCTTAGGTGACAGATGATTTAACGCCGTTGAGGTATGTATCCCATTAGCCCCTTCTCAAAGTTTCTAAGATTAAATGTGAATACGAAATTTTGTGTATTGAATTCTAATATCTCCGGAAGAAAGAAAATAGTTTATTTGCCACTCCAAGGAATCGCAATTTACTCTTTCAACGTTACAATAGTAAGAACCATAGGCACCTAACACAAATTCAAATCTAAAGATGAAATACTTAAACTAGGGACAAATCTAGAGAATGCATTTAAATGGGCAAAATTACACAAAATAATAGAATTTTCCAAATTCAAGGGGACCATCGCTTTATTTTAAATCCACCCCCGATTCAAAGTCCGACCGATCTAAGTCGGCACACATTATTGTTACCGGCATCTTCGGCCAAATAATGAAACAATAAAACAAAAAAAGAAAAAGGGCTGATGTCGCCGGCCCCCTTAACCAAATATATAATATGTATATTTATTTTTCGCCGGGTCTGGCCGAATGATTTAAGCGAACCGCCACTTTCCTGTGATTTGTCAAGTCAAGAAGAAAATATATTACGGGGACGAACGCTCCACATCATAAGAAATGGTGGACCACAAAGTCCAAACTAGCATTCAATTTTTTAAGTACGAAAATAATATGATGTGGTTTTAGATGGAAGGAGGGCTGCTCATTACTTTTAGAGCCCAGATTTGAATTTTGTTTGGTCGTATTATCATCTTTTCGATAACTGAAAACCATGGCAGTCGGTGCCCAAAAGGCAAAATCAACTGACTCACGTTCTCCGGTCGGTGTACATCTCTGCCCGTCTTGGAGCGGGAGATAGGAATCTTGCAATAGCAAGATTACATGGAATTTAAAATCTTAGCGGTCTATTGATCGACACGCAGGATGCACCGAAATGAAGTCACAATTACTCCGCGTAGAGAGATTATCCATCTACAAATAGATTTTATATTTAATTGCAACAGATCTTCTACACCGCTGCCGGATTGGGTCAAAGGGGGATGTATATCGTGCATCGGAGTCATCGCTTGACATATTCATATGTTGATACAATCCAATAAAAACTTGACAACTAAAAATCAAAGAAAATCTTAAATGAGTTTTAAATATTTTAGTAAATCCTAAAAAAAAGGTAATTATAAGGGAGGGAAAAAAAACCAAGACCATATGATGAAATATTATTCTTACCTAAGTCAAAAATTTATTGGATAATATTGTGACATGTTACTAATACTTTTTTAAGTTAATATAAAATTTTCATCAAACTTATAAAAGTAATAAGCTAATATCAAATGTAAAAATTTAAATTGATAGAATAGTAGTACACAAACACTTATCTATCAACGTGATCTTTTTTATTCATGTTTTTTATGTGAACTTCCATTGGCATCTCTTTCATGTTATGAACACCTACTCTCAATAACTATCTACAAGTTAGGCATACTCTTTCATACTCAAACTAGAGGGTCTACTATATCAATAATTACCATAAACCTGGCATTTTTCTTCCGGTTTGGCACTTATCAACAACTGACATCGAACATTCTTTCGATCTCGAACCTTGATGAGATGTGAGCCCACATGATAGCATGCTCTAATACCAAATAGAATATCCACCGGACTAAGAGTAATGGACGTATATTTAACTTAAAAAATTAAACTGATAGACTTATAGTATCTAATTTTTTATATATTAAAATCTTTTTATTCATATCTTCGATACATGATTCCATTCTTAACTGTAAAAGGTGTCAAAACATTCACCTGATTGTCTCCCAAAACGAATCCAGCTCTCGGCTTCTAAATTAACGGATCAATTTGGCGTGATTGATCGAGAGAGGGGGAACTTTCGCCTGCAGGATTGATTGACGGGCCGTGCGAGAAAGTGTTTTATAAAATAGAGCTTTTTGCTTGAATAGAAACACGTACCTTCGTAGTAATATATTGGTTGAGATTAGAGATGTTAAAATTTTGGGAAAAAATCAAAATTGAATCGTTGCATCAAACTTGATGATTCAAATTAATTCTCTAATGACACGATTTTTTTGTTAAGAAGAGGGTTAGTTAATTACTTGATTTGATTAGTTTAGTTAACTAAAATTATAAGAGTAAAACGGTTTTCTAATTGTTAATTTAATAAAATAAAATTTTAGTTTTAATGGTTTGATTGGGTTAATTTCGAACCCACCCAAATTAACTATATGTTATTGATTAACTATATTTATTTTTATAAAAAGTGGATAATCAGTTTACCCAATAAAAAGATATGTTTACATTGTTGGGTTATTTTAAGATATAATGGATGTTACTTGAATTTGATATATCTAACTAAACTAAACTAGATACTTGGGTGCCATTTGATACGAAATCATATTTCAAATCAAACTGAATTATAGAAATATCTAATTAAGATAATTTGATATTTTTTTCTCTTTAAATAATATATATATCAAGTTAAGTTTTATATATAATGAAAAATCATACTCTAAAGAAAGTTTTATTTCCTTAAATATATGTATTTTACTTGAAACTGAATTAATTAATATTTATAATTTTTTTATACGGAATGAGGCACATACCAATAATGTTAATACATTATTGAATACAATCACTAAGCTACTTGGGAGGTGGGGCAGGTCTTTGGGGTCGAGTCCTGTCCTCTAGCATATGCGAAGCTAAAGCGTGCGTCAACTTCGGGGATGGTGCCATGTCAAAGAAAAGGCAAGTAGCCAAAACTTGCCACAACCATTGGTTCGATTTGTTTATGCAGGAGGGCTGATTCAGAGAGAGAACCCCTGCTAATGGACAAGAATAGGACAAACAAATTCGTTAGGCCGGCAAGGTCATCGTATCTAAATCTATTAGACGGGGGAAAGAACAATATGAAAGAAAACAAAGAGAGACTAATGCCCAAGTGCACTTGATATTTGTGTTTGTAGAGATTTAAAATAATATATAGGAAGCAGTGTAGAAATAATAAAAATGCATGGTAATAATGTGATCAAATTTATAAGAGTAAAAAATTTATTATTTAAATTGACTTAATAAATTATATCAACTAATTCGCTTATTTATATGGTTAAAATAATAGTAAAATTTAGAAATAAATAATATTTAAATATTAAAAAAATATTTAAATTAAATTTAAAATATTTTAGTAATATTAACTATCTAATTTATTTTATATAAAAAATTAATTTTTTTAATAATGATAAAATTAAATATCTAACCCTCCCCTCAAGATAAGTATGTAGTAAAGTGAAGTGCTTATCTTGTACGATAAAATGTTATGCTGGTTTTAAGCATCTTATCAAAGTTGATGATAATAGCATAATTTCATGACCCAACAATAATAAGAAAATCGACTTGAACAGTTTTAGTGGTAAAAAAAAAGAATGTTGACTCGAGGTTTTTTGCCTTCCAATGTCTAATAAATCGGCTTGAATATTCTCTTCTTTGACTTCAAAGGTCGTATGAGATAAATCGGTGTCTTCGTTGCTACATTATCAATGTGCTCAATTATACCACTCTGTTAGAGTCTTCTACACAGTGGACTCATTAGGATTGATATGCTCTAATAATGTATAGAAATTTAAAATAATATAAAGGAAATATTGTAGAGATAATAGAAATACATAATGGCAATATAACCAAATTTACGAGAGTAGAAGATTTATTAGTCAGACTGACTTAAGAAATTATTCAACTAATTCACATATTTGTAGGGTTAAAATGACAATAAAATTTTAAAATAAATAATGTTAAAATATTACTTGAATATTTAAATCAATTTAAAATATTTTGATAATTTTAATTAAATAATTTATTTGATATAAAAAATTAAATTTCTTAATAATGATATAATTAAATCTATGAAGAGATTCTGGAGTTCACTTGTAGCAGAGTTTTGAACCTAAACTATGACAAGAAAGAATACGGCAAGCTTAATTTTTTCTCCTAAATTTGCTCCATGCTTTGACTAATAGATTAGATCACTCCATGGAATAAGAATATTTGATGGTCGGTGTGTCTCTCAGAGCGGATCATGTTGAGCAAACTTCTAGTATAGTTGGCAGGCAGCGTAAGAATCCTTCGAACTACTCTTGTGCATGCATTTGGCCAACATGCAGCGACATGCCGATCAGGCTCATGTTGACGATCCAACAACTTTCCTTTGACATGGGGGACCATATATAGGAACTATCATCACAGTGTGCGTGGCGAGTGAATGTGACCTACAAGTATCAGAAGGCACTCTAGACAGTCACGAAAAGGCGTTTGTGGATTTGAGCTTGTCCCAAGTTCAAGTAAACTACACATATGATATAGAAAGTATTGAAAAAGAAATAAATGAGTACAAAATTTTTTTATTAACGACACGAGAAAATATTGAAGTGGATTGTCATGTGAGTATTGCTTGCTAATATGTGAACAAATCATCCTTCACCAGCTCTTCTCCAATGATCTCTATGTTGGCCAGAACCATCGCGCGCGGCATGATCTGCAATGTTGATGGCCTCCTCGTACAATGTCCCATATTGCTCAGAGTGGTTCTCATGAGCTTTTTTTTACATGTCGCCGGTATCACATGACCTACACGTGAAATATTTTCTTACATTTGGTGCCACATCAACAATTAGTGACGCAAGAATTTCACGTTTTGTATTAACGGAGGGCAACTTAAAAAAATTTTGTATGAACGAAGTACAAAAGAATTCTTTTTATACTGATTTATTTTTTCATGAATGCTTTTCATATCAAATGTGTAATTAACCACACAAGTTCTGTAGACATTCAGGCAGTACATCTATATTGGTCACGTCAAGTTCTACATTCGTTAATTTCTTTCACGTATTTGCTCTAGCATGAGTGTACATGTTTCAGATACATATTTGAGGAGCCGCTACTCTAACAATGTCTCTGACCCCTTACACACCACCTGCGAGCCCGCTTCCTGACAGGGTTAATTTTATCAATTTCTCCAACTGATCTCTGTGATGATAGAAATAATCAGGGCGGCGGCTGATTAACGGTTCAAGTTTTACTCTTCGTGTAGTTTGGTGGTTCAAGGTCATAGGTTTGGATCACTTGTACCTAGGTGGAAATGCCTTTTGCAAGCATGCTCTTTAGACCGAAGCCTCGGAGGAGATTGGCTTCCTCTATATATACTTAGACTTTCGATAGTTCTATATTGACAAATCCGTATTAAGAGTTTTTTTTTATTTACTAAATTATTTACAAGAGTGAACTAGCTATATTTGACATGTATAATATTGCTAAACCCCTTTAAATAATTTTCTCATAATCAAATTATTTTGAGTTTGAGAGAGGTCGATTATAACAAGGAAGCAAAAGTCACAAAAAAAATAAAACAAAGTTTTTGTCTTGAATCTTCCATGAGAAGACGCAAGCCATTCCTATTGTTTCTATTGATTATGAAATATATAATATTTAGGAATTTACATTCTATTCATCAATCAGATTAATTACCATATATAAATTTTCTAATATTTTTAAGTTATTTTGCTTCCCAATTTATTTGATTTTCTAAAATGGATGAGATATCTATTTTGTTTTTGGTTTGTTTATTTAGTTAAATACCACATTTCACACTTTTGATTTATGGATTTCCACATCTATCTTTCTCTATATCTCAAATCTTCACTCTTTATTTTATTTTATATTTTCCTTTTTTGTATAAGAGCGAGCAGAACAAAAGAATTCGCTACCACCATAAATTGAAGTGATATTTGGACCAATCAGCTGTTGTAATACACGAATTTATATTACTTATTAATACTATTGATGTGCACTAAGAACATCCAGGAAGAAGACATACGGTAGTGGGATACGAAATGGGTGGGCATAACGAGTAATATGGAATGAGAACTAGTGGTGATATGTGATGTTCTACTAACTACCATCATTGTATTTTTGAAGAATCTTGAATACGTATTTGGCCAGAAAGTATAATCTTACTGTCGTCGACGTACTACAGAAAATAGAAAAAAAAAAAAGGCATTAAAAGTTGCACTATAGCCTGGGAGTGGACACCCATCCTGTGTTACTTTCCTTACAGGCCCTGCCATTATGAGGGGAATCCCATAAAAGCATTTTATTTGTTCACCTTCGTTCATCCCCTCTGGCTTTGGAGTCTATTTATAGTCTCAAATTCACTCCCTCAGAACCAATGTACATAATTCTGTGTGCAAGCCTTAGAGAGATTCATAGTGGGAGGTCCCTGTTTTCCCTCCCTCCCTGCTTTGTTTCTGCTCTGTTCTTTGAAGGCCCTTACTTGTGTTGTTCCGTAGACCAGAAAACTACCCTCCTAGGAAGAAGTGAAAGGAAGAGAGGATCAGAGACAAAAACGGACGGGACTCCATTTCGATGGAGTTAACTAATATGGCTCTTATTTTTTCAGTCCTGGGTGGGTTCATCGGTGCTCTGTATTGGGCTCTGCAGAGGGTGAATTGCTTCTTGTACGAGAGGAAGCTTGGGGAGAAGAAGTTCTGGCTGCCGCCGGGAGACTTGGGATGGCCAATCGTTGGGAACATGTGGACGTTCCTCAGGGCCTTCAAGTCCAGCAATCCTGATTCCTTCATGTCTAGTTTCACCTCCAGGTCAGTCCCCCCCCTCGGTCTCTCTGTTTTCCTCTGTTTTTCGGTCCACTGGGTTCGCACCGTCTGTCATTTTTGTAACTGGAGTTCCTCCCACTCCAGCAAAAACAAACCTCCATGACCAACATCATCGCTCTCATCTGGGCGTATAACTTGAGCACACGACGAGAAATTCGTATCGGGGACGAATCCTCGATTGGCAAGTTCTTTTTCAGCCTCTGTCATAAATTAGAAGAAAACAGAAGCGGTCCTCGTGGGTGAGAAGCGGCCGCACTCTGTTTGGTTCAAGTGTCGACTCACTTCGCGTTAAAAAAATGTCAATTTGACCATGACGTACGCGAAGTGCAAGGAAAACAAGCGAACTGGTCAGTATGAAAACGACGGAGAGCACAAACGAAACAAGGAATCAGCTCAACCACACCGAAACGGTTGGTTCATATAACACAGGATTTAGGGACCTAATTTGAGTAATTTTCTAGTTTTTCTCCATCGTGTTCCGGCATAAACACAGCACAACAAACAGAAAAAAAAAAGGATGGAAAATAAAATACTTTTGAAATTTTTGGGTTGATGAGGTTCAAATTTTCAGTTCTCCAACTCCTCTGACGCACTGTCTGTCATCTGAGGTTAGAGAGAGCATTGTCCGGGCCGAGTACGCTGTCAGCTTGATGACAGGAGTCTATGCGGCACATCTCCAGTTTCAGAGAAATTATTTCCTCGACGTCAATTTATGTGGCCTACTTTTTGGTCGAAGAAGGCGTAGCATATCTATTAATTAACTATCCTCGAAAGACATAGTTTGACCTTTAGCAGGGTCCCGGTGCGGTGGCCAGCATATGCGACTGTACATGATCTTAGATTAGTAAATAGCGATTGTCGTTCTAATTACGATTAACACACTCTTAAAAGTGTCATTTTATAGGGGAAAAAACAAGAGGCAAAAAGACCTCAAGTGAGTCCTGATTATATGACATTTTATAAGATTTTCAAAACACCCTTTTTATCAAGAATGCTTCTAGGTTTTATACCTTTCCTGTTGCGGCCTTTAGGCTTACTATGGTGAGGCCAAGCTCATAGACAACAGAGTGAACAACGAAATATAGGGGAAGACTAGCGTTTATCTTCAGATTAACACTTCGAAGAGTTCTCAGTGGGGTAAGAATCAAACGTCGTCGCTCAATGACGACCAGTTCCAGCCAAAGTGGGGCAAACAGAGAGAGAGATAGCTGGCAGTTATTTGTCGTTTTTGACTGCCAAAACCCCTGAAAATCTTCATGCATATATATATATATATGTATGTATAGCTTCGTTCTGTCAAAGAGATAATCTTGTTCCAATATTGCACGTGTATCCATCATCATCACTCATTTTAGGCACAAACATCTTCGGATGCCCTGTCGTCTTAAATCTAAGCGCTTCAAAATTAGACAAGACTTTAAATGATCGTGTTGTCCCTTCAATAATTTATAGTATCTGTGGCCTCCCTTTTCCCTGTGGGATTTGTGAGCTGTTTTGGAAATCTCTCACGGTGGTGCTCGGCTTCTGTCAACTTCTCATGGGCAATCGGAAGGTCCCCTGTATGGATGGATAGTACATATTCCAGTTGACCGAGACAAAATCTAGGTAAGGGGGATATGATATTCCTGCACTTATGTCACCCAATGTCAAGAATTTTCTTCTTCTTCTTCTTTTTATTCAATCACATCACATACATACAGGAAAGTATAAATGAAATAAAATAAAGAGGAAAATAAACAACAGCAAATAATTTTTTAATTGGAACTAATGTCATCGCTGCTACAAGTCTAGGGGATAAAAATAAACAATTATAACCCCACTAAATTCCAAACCTTTCACCTTTGGAAAATCTGGTTTTTTTTTTCATCTTTCACCTACTATACTTGACTAATCCGTTAGTCATTTCAGATCGCACGCATGATATAATGGGTGAGATTCTCAAGGGAAATATCTATATATGCAAGATCTCGAACTTGAGATCCCCTTAAACGGTACCGATCTACTTACTATTCGACCCAACTCTCTTGATTTAAACCTGATGGTTCTATACAGGTAGTGTACACGCAACAAAAGTAGTAAGATCAGCCAAGTGGGATGATTACACAATCTGTTTCGTGTAAGAACCGCCAATCCTTTTAAGTTAAATTCCATCATTGCGGTTCCCCACCGCTACATGAGCTAATTTCTGCAAACCCCTAAAAATGGTGGGCAAAAGAAAGATGCAAAAGTAGTGATGTGCCGCATAATGTCGATGGGGTTGCTTTCATGTGAGCCTCAGAAAAAGGCTCTTGTCTTTTAAGTTGCATATGATCTTAAATGGGGTTGTGTTTTGTCCCTATGCTTAATGCTATGCAGAATTTTCCAAAGAAGATATTGTATTTGTGGGAATTGGATGTCCTTTTGTCATGTCTGAGGCATTAGATGTTCCTGCCGGGGCCCCACTTTGATTGAGAAAATATATTTCCTAAGTGATTTGGACATTAGTGGAATAATATATAACTGCCCATTTACCGGCAGTTGTCCCCTCCACATTACCATGATGAATGTTCTGATGCTTCTGTTTTTTCAGCTGTTTGATTTACCATCGTCTTGATAACTGAAGTTTACCTCCTCTAATAAACAACTATAAGGATGTTTAATCTGTATTTCTTTTTTTAAAAATTTTGTTTTCTCTGTGGACCAAATAGGTGTTACGGCACGTGTCACTGATCACATAATATAACCCAGTTGTGATGTCATTTCTCGATTGAAATGTCGGAATTTTCCATATCTATAGATAGTTTAGTCTCTTTTAATTAAATGATGTTTCCCACACAAACCACTAGCCACTAGTTTAATATTTGTCCGTAAGAAACACCCAAAAGGACAGACCTGATTTTATATGATTTAAGGGTGCCCTCGTCCAACGAATTAGGGAAGATAGATGTTATCCCTGATTTTGATTGGAAGAAAATGACATTTTAGTATGAAAAGTAAGCATGATTTGACTCAGTTCATGGCTAAACGTAGAAGATTTGTCGTTTTGATCGTCTTAGTTGGCTTTGATTATACATTTTTCTCTTATCACCACTATATGCTCACGCAATGATAAGATTAATTAATAGTGGTGCACTGGTAATATTTGATTGTTGACAACCTTCTACAACGACCTCATAGATGTACCTTGAGCTCGTAATGTTTGGTTTGGAGTCGTAAGGATTCATGAATCCCCAAGAGCCATCAAGGTGATCGAAGGATTTGCCCCACCTTTGGTATTCCGACGAACCCGGGGAGTTCACCAACAGCCCATGAATCAGACAATAGATTTCCACCAACAGGCAGAAGGCTGCTTTGCAAAATTAACTCTTCCCACTTGCATGCTTTGCGTGGTGCAGCAGGCAGGCAGGCAGGCAGGCAGGCAGGCGGCAGCTCTCAATGCTTCAAGATTCTTTTGTGTACATTGAGAGCTGCGATATATATATATATATATGCACATATATAATTCTTAAAGCGAGACTAAAATATCTAAACATGGTCGTCCTCCCTCTAGTATATCAGAGGCCATGCGCGGCCTTAAGCCTTGCTGCCCATGGGTTCTTTGTTTGTTTCCTTGAATTTATACTCGTATCTTGTGTTGTGATTATCCTCTTGTTCACTAGGACAAACGCTCTCATCCTGCAGTTCCTTTTCCTTTTCTACTTTTTAATTATCCGATTGGGGGAATAAAGAAGGAAAAGGAGCTTGCCTTTTGCTTGTTTAATTATAGGAAAAGATTAGAGGGTTTTCATGAATAAGGGAGCCTCAGTCTATACATATGGTGGGGACCATGGACTTAGTTGTCCATGCCGTGGAGCTCCACTTTGCCTCTTATTGTGGTAGTAAATTGCTCCCCTATCTTCCCGTGCTCAATCAAGGACACATTCCAACCTTAGCCTAGGAAATTGAAAAAACAAAAAGATAAAGGAATCTTTATGTGGGGGACTGGTTTTTGTCGGCAAGCGGTTAGATGCAATCAGTCATAATTCTTTACATCTTTTAAAGATCTTTAGTGTATGCAAGAAGCTTTACAGAGTGTCTTTTTGATGTAATCTTCCGGGCTTGTTGACCAAGTGAATATCTCCTTGATATCCCAAGCCGGTCGAAGTAATACACTTATCTCTTGAGAAATTGGATTCATCTTCAACTTAAAGTTTGATCCATCACCGGTGGAGCTAAAGCCTCCCGTATAACAACATGATATTCTCCTTTTATTGTCCAGTGCATGACATTTGCTTTTTCTATACCGGAAACATAATTTCTTTCAATAGTTAAAATGCTGCATTCGAATCTAATCTATTTCAGCACATTGATTAGTTGCCTTTGTTGTTTTTTTCTGTCTGAGGACTCTCATCATAAGTAATTGATTTGCTGTCGTTATTTGAACGGACAGTCAAGATGAATGATCCAAACTTTGTAAGTTTTTCAATTAGTAATGTCAATAATTGATCTGTTCGAAATGGATTATCACACCTAGCTTTTGGTGAGTACCCCGAGGGTGGTGGCCTGCTCTTCCATGCAATTTGGTGAATTCGGGATTATATATTCAAATTGCTTTAAAATGTTATTTGAAATATTTACTAGTTGTGACATTTTGGGTTAGGACTTGGAATACACTAACTCCTTAAACTATAATAGGCCTTCTGTGGTACTATACTGATGGGATCAATGCTGAGCACTAGTTTAATTCATCTTATATGTTTACACTTAAATACAAAAATCCCAACATTACATAGCAGCGATGACAATGTTGTAACTACCGCTTCCTTCATTAAAAAAAAAAAATCACACCTAGATTTTGACAGGATACTGTTGACAAACAGACAAAGTTGGCTCCTCATCTTAATGCTGAAACAGCTTGGATATTGCAGGTTTGGACAAACAGGAATCTACAAGGCATTCATGTTCGGGAGCCCAAGTGTGATCGTGACGATGCCCGATTCATGCCGAAAGGTGTTGACTGATGATGAGAAATTCAAGCCCGGTTGGCCCATCTCCACTTTAGAATTGATAGGGAGGAAATCCTTCATTGGGATTTCAGCAGAAGAGCACAAGCGTCTTCGGAGACTGACAGCAACTCCAGTGAATGGGCATGAGGCTCTGTCCATATACATGCAATTCATTGAAGAGAACGTGATATGTGCACTTGAGATATGGTCTAGAATGGGGGAAATTGAGTTCCTCACCGAACTTCGGAAGCTTACGTTTCGGATAATCATGTACATCTTTATGAGCTCGGAGAGTGAACCAGTGATGGAGGCACTCGAGAGGGAATACACCATTCTTAATTATGGAGTCAGAGCCATGGCTATCAATTTACCCGGATTTGCCTATTACCGGGCACTTAAGGTAAAATTTTGATCCCTGTAAAACATTGGTTTGGCTTATGTTCACTTCTACCATTTATCAGTAGTTTGTTTCATTTAGCATACTTCACTTAAGACTTCTCGTGGACTGATGGGCATCTAGCTCGAGATATCTAAAACTACTTGACCTCAATGTGACTTAGATGTAGCTTGATTCAAGCTTCCCAGTTCAGGTTGCCAGCTCGATCTTAGTGATACTGCTTATCAAGAGGCTGATGAGCTTTAATTTTGAGATTCATGTCTATTACATTCAACAGTCATCTGTAGAAAATCTTGTTTTTGCGAATTGTTAGGACCCTGAAACAGGCAATACTCAATCGAGCTTGGCTAAAATTTCACCCCTTGTTTCTGGGAAATTTTTCAGTCGAAAATTACTGCAGATATGTTTCAATTGAAAATTTTAAGTCCTGAAAAATTGCAGGCTCGGAAAAACCTAGTGGCAATATTCCAAAATATAGTGGATGATCGAAGGAAACAGAAGGAGCAGAATGTTCAGAGGGAAAGGAAGGACATGATGGATGCTCTTATAGAAGTCGAGGATGAGAATGGCCGGAAACTGAGTGATGAGGAGATCATTGATGTACTACTGATGTACCTAAATGCGGGCCATGAATCCTCCGGCCACACCATAATGTGGGCTACCATTTTCCTCCAACAACATCCTGAAATCCTTCAGAAAGCCAGGGTACATATAAATCCTCAAAGTGATTCAAGCACTTTTTGCAATTTCAATGAAACTTCCTGTAAAACAACACCAATCTAATTGCTTGCGTTGGATTATAATTGTGAATAACAATAATAGAAAGAGCAAGAGGAGATACTAAAGAAGAGGCTGCCGACTCGGAAGGGTTTGACTCTGAAAGAATATCGACGGATGGAGTATCTGTCAAAGGTACATCATATTCAATTTTAAGTTTTAATAGCACTACAACTCTGACTTGCTTTTCCTCGTGACATGAGACTGACAACAAACCCTTAAACTGTTACAATCTTTTCAAGATAATTGATGAGACCCTTCGTATAATTACTTTCTCGCTTGTGGTCTTCCGAGAGGCAAAATCAGATGTTAACATAAATGGTAAGCTTTGTTCTGACTCTACCCTATCGTAGATATCTACCTGTCTTGTTTATTTTCTGTGTATCTCCTTGGAATTAGTATTCAAAAGGTATACTATTATCAGATATTTTGCACGAGAAGAGCATATTTCATCTGTTTCAGGTTATATAATTCCCAAGGGCTGGAAAGTGTTGGTATGGTTTAGAAGTGTTCATTTGGATCCTGCAATATATCCAAACCCGAAGGAGTTTGATCCGTCCCGATGGGATGTAAGTTGCATATCTTTCACCTAATACCAACTTAGAAGGATTTCACATGTTTGGGTTGAGGAAGATGTAAGGGAGGGATGTAAAATTCCTTGCTATTTTCTGGGTGAGAAAGGGATGGAAAGGTTTTAAGCTTCTTAGTTTTACTTCTGAAGTTCATTTTCCAATCCTCTCAATTTGGCAGCTAAAATGGACGGAGGGTGACAGAGGGATGCGATTTCATCTAAAATTGTTTTGATACTATAATGAAGGAGATGGTCCAACTAAAGTTCTGATATTATAAAAATAATGTATTATTCTTTCATTTCGAAGAGCCAACTTTCCTACTCGCCCTTGCAAGGGCACCACTACCATTCGATCCAAATTCTTTAGTTGGATTTCCCTCATTCCCTCCATTTCCTTCTCCTCCCTCCTCTCCATTTCATCGTGTCCAGACAAATGTTTGTTTCATTGTGGAGTTTCTAGTGGATGTTGATAAAATTCAAAATTGCAACGTACAGGATCATACGGCAAAGGCAGGGACTTTCCTTCCCTTCGGAGCTGGAAGCAGACTTTGCCCAGGGAATGATCTTGCTAAGCTTGAGATTGCTATATTTCTCCACCATTTCCTGCTCAATTACCGGTGAATTCTCAGTTTTGGGGTTCCTTAGGGAGACTGTTGTTTATAGATAGGCATTCCCTTATGTTAAAAATTTTCGATTAGTGTCATTTAATTTTCTCTTTTTATTGAACAAAGAGAACTGGGGAGCACGTCACACTGTGCTTGATGAGATTTGCTGGATTAATAGTGTTCCTCTAATTGCTTTAACAAAAAGTGTCTGCAATCTAATCTGTAAGCATCTTGCGTCGAGAGGAAATTGAAAACTGGGAAGATTCCCTTTGAAACTAGTCCTTTAGTTTTGCGATTTTGATAACAGAACTCAACTTCTCCAGCACCTGTAATTTTATGGACTCCACAGTTACATCCATTTCTCTCCGTGCATTATGCATCCTAATCATGTTATCTATTCTTGCAGGCTAGAACGCGTCAACCCCAGTTGCCCTGTTCGCTATCTGCCCCATTCGAGGCCAACTGACAACTGCTTAGCAAGAGTAAGGAAACTCTCATCTTCGTCTGTATTATAAGAGAAGTAAGAAAGATCCACTCGCGCGGCTTTTGACAGAACCAACAACCTTCAGAAGAAGGGATGAGTTCTTGATCTTAACTGGGGACGGCTGGCTGGTCCATCTTTTCGTGGAGGAAGGAAATTGTTTGTTGCGAGTGTTGGTGTCCTAGAATGATGATCAGAACACAGTCCTAGAAAATAAGTGGAATAACTAGGCTATTTATATAGTTTCATAGGCTTCACATTTATTGAGCCGAATGTGAATAGGATTGTTATTTTTTTTCTCCTTAAAAGGATTTGAGAACGCTAGCTAGATATGCATGTAATATGTGCCTGCAGAAAAGGGTAATTAAGATACTTCACAGTGTATGGTTATTTTTATTATTTCTTCTTTCTCTCTCGATAAAATCCTCCATTTTCATTGCTATTACAGAACGGTGGACCCTCGTAACATTCGTTCATTTAGCAGAGGACTTTACCAGATAAGCAAAACCCATGCATGACCCGTCTAAACCACAACAAACAAGTCATGTCAGCTGTAGGGGAGCCGATGTCTCCGCCATCTGGTTCAACAAAAAGGTGAATCTCAGCCTTGATATGATAAAAAGTAAATTTTCAGAGGGATATAATATCGTAGGAATTTAAAATAATATAATGGAGATATATAAGATATTCGATTCAAATAAGTGGTGGTAATGAGATCAAATTTATGGTACTTATTAAATAATATTAGTTTTGCCTATATATAGACTACATTTTCTATCTTAGATAAAATATATCTCTTATACTAAGTGAGATGATTGTCTTACATGATGAAATTTCAACTTGATTTGTGATCTAATCGAGATTGATGATAGTACTGCAATTTCTTAATTCGACAATGATAAAAAAGTTGACTTGAGCATCTTTAGCTTTGTGGTAGAAAAACAATCATTAGCTTGAAACTTGAGAATTTCCCAAGGACCTCCATCACAAAATTTATCGGCAGCTTTCCAACAAATCCCCAACGGCAAAAGAAATCCATCGGTACAAGTTTTCGAGATAAAATTTTCTCATAATGTTTCATGATAGTTGAGAGATTTTTGACTGTTGCAAAATGTTTTCCACAGAATCCTGCCTCACAAATCTCTCACAATGTTGCAAGAGATTTCCAATCACATATATCCATAGTTTTTAAAATCGGACCGGGCCGGGAACCGGTGTAGGCATGGGTTCATGGGTCGGACCGGGGGTTCAATGGGTTGAACCGCATGTTTAATAAATAATATTACTAATAAATTTACATAATATCATAATATGAATATAATTTATAACAAAAATCATTAATATAACCATTATATTAAACAAAAGTTTAATATAAAATGTAAATATAAGTTTAGTAAAATAAAATAGGTACATTACAATAGGTTTTTTTTTTAATTTTAAGTCGGCCGGTTTTCTCATGGGTTCAATTGGGTTCACCGGTCGGACCGGGAACCGGCCGGTTCAATCGGATTTTTTGAAGGAACCGGACCGGGTGAGTGGCCGGTTCCCGGCTGAACCGGTCGAACCGGCCGGACCGGTCCGGTTTTTAAAACTATGCATATATCCCGTTAGAAAGTTCATATCAAGGCCACTTTTCCCTTGAAATGCTCTCGGACACTTTCCGATGGAACCATACTCCATCGAAGTCTGTCAGAAGTGTAGTACGACCTTTGTGACAACTACTGATCCATTGGAAATTTGTCGGAAACGCTTTTAGCAAACCCTAGTTCCCACTCCGCCACCAATCACAACTCGAGACGCTAACATTCTATCATCATCATCTTCCTTCAACATATGTCTTCTTGCTAGCTGTTTGACGCAAATATTCAGGTATATACATTGTTCCTTTATTTGTTTTTGAAAGTTTTTTTAGTAACTATTTTAGATTGCCACTTGTAGTGTCTTACCATGAAATTGACATAATATGGATTATTTGAAAAGTTGGTTGTGTATGTGTTTATAATATTATAGATGGAGGGACCATAAGATGGATTATAAATGTATAATCGGTTGTATCCGAAACATGAAGGTACTTGACAAGAGTTTCTTGATAGTGTTGAGACTTTCATAACTCATGCATGTACTCTGTACCTTGTTATGTAAAGGAAAGAACTATCAAATGTCCTTGTGTGAAATGTTGTAGGCTTGGAAAGTTACTACTGCAAGATGATGTATGAACTCACTTGTACAATTGGGGGTTTAAGGAAAAATATTGGTACCGGATAGATTATGGAGAGGAATTTCTGTCTAAATTTGTTATGGTGTATAATATTGAGCATGGCACTCATAATTCTGTCAATGTGAAATATGAACACTACTATATCAGTATAGTTCTATCATATTTGATGCTATTATATAGGAGTCAATCTAAGTTTTTTTATATCAACCCAAATGTATTTTCACAATATCAATATAGTTATGATATCTCATTTGCCAGCACCTCTTATCATCATAGATAGAGTTACGAGGAAGACCCCCAATGAAGATTTTTGGCGATTTCATGATATGTTACAAGGAGTTAAAAGGGCTAATATTATGTACAGGTTGTGAGCAACATTCAGCTTTATTATTGTCGATGCATTTGATGAGTATCAAGTCTATTGAAATATATCTATTGATGTGATGGATGTGATACTTCATTTCTTGGATAAGTGTACTCCATTCGATGCTACAATTCTAAGATCATTCTATGAAGTGAAAAAATTAATATCTAGACTTGGGCTTGTGTCAAAGAAGATTGACTATTGTATAACTGGATATATGCTAAGCATTTGAATTGTTGTTAGTCTTATAATGCACCTAGATATAAGCCATGACTAGCAAGTGAAAGAAGCAACAAGAAGTTGGTCCCAATAAAAACGATACACTACGTGCCATTAATTTCATGTTTGAAGAGACTTTTTTCTGTCAATGAATTTGGTAGCCCACATGATATGGTATTATGACCATAGAAGACCCCAAAGGATTATATGTCATCTTTCTGATGGCAACGCATGTCACTTTCACTAGATCAAATCTGACCACACCTCCTTCCATTCCAATCCTCTTCTCATCACCGTTCACTGTCCCTCGGCCAGTATGTGAGGCTCCCACCTTCTTTGAACCTCAGCACTTTTTGCAGATAGGCAAATACCGTCTCTCTCTATTTCGATCTCTCATTTCTTCCTCTGTTTTTCTCCTCTCAAGATCAGCAACCACCTGTACACATCTCTCTTTGCTCTCCGATCTTTTGGAGTTATTACGTCTCTCAGGTCTCATTTACTTGATGCTTATGATCACCACTCGTCTATCTCCTCCGTTCTCTGGTTTTTAAGCTCAGCTAAAGCTTCTATTTGGTTTTTATTTTTTATTTTTTTTGGCACGAGTCAAATTGGGATTAGGCCGAGTCAAACCAGCTTTGGCCCCAAACCTGTGGTAGGTCACGAGTCAGGGTTGGCCATGGAAAAAAGTGTGCTGGTTTGGTCCGAGTCTCCCTCCAAATACCCGTCCTGACCGACCCCATTCCCATCTCTGCTGTTAAGTATATCAAAAAAAAAAAAAGAAAAAAGAAAACAATATCCTCAGGTACAACCAAATCACTTATTAAGGCTGGTATGTGCCCCACTATTGCTTGCCCTCCATTCTTTTTTTTAAAAAAGAAAAAGAAATTATTTTTGGGGGAAATCACCTTATATGCGATGTGATCTAGCAAAATTTCCTATAATATATGAACTTAAGAGATAGTGAAAATTATCATGTGTTTTTCAAAATTTTCCCCAATATTTTCCATTGAATACAAATATGATATGCCCTAAACCCAAGTGGATATTGATAGATGACATTTTAGGGAATTTCGAATAATTAGTAACATTTCAAATAACTTGTCTCAAATTTTATTCTTCTTTCAATTCTCTTGAAAATTATTAAAATATTTACTATTAATGAAATTTTAATATATCTATAATTTAAAAATACTCAAAACTAACATCCCCATTATTATTTTGTTTGCAACGTTGGATATTCAATTTAAACTTTATTTTTATCCATTTGAAAAGTTCCGTTAGATTTTAAAATTGATTAAACTACATTTTGGTCCTGAATATTTTAACAAGTCTATAGTTTGATCTCTAATTTTTTTTAATATCAATTTGGCTTTAATATCCACTATTTTACCACTATGCTATGCCAAACATTAGAATTTTATTAAAAACATATAAGACATTTGACATTACATCATAAATTTATATATATATTTAAAAGCAAACATAAAAAATAATATTATTTAACAATGCACCAAATCAACTGCACAATGGGCCAATGAATGAGCAACATGCATATTATTTATCGGTAACTGTTTTTTAAAAAATTCAAAATTTTTATCCTATTCATTTCTCTAACTTTGCCTATTTTTCAAAACATATCAACCAGATGTATTACCCTAATGTACCCACTAATTCAACAAGTAAATAACAAAAACCAAATCCTAATCCTTCAAGATTCATCCTCACCAATGATTTGATGCTCTATTCTTTACTTATTGAATATGTGGTTATGTTAGAGAAGCATATTTGCTTAAAATTTCCAAAGGATAAGTAAATGTTAAAGAAATGAATGACATAAGAATTTTTTTTTCTTTTTGGCAATTAGTTGTTCGATAAAATAGTCACATGTGTCACTTATTCATTGGCCCTATGCACATTTGATATAATGCATTTTTTGGACGGTACGTATTAATAGTGGCAATAGTCGGAATTTGATGAATAGTAAGGCTAGAAAAGTAAGTACATTATTTTACTTATTAAAATGATGTTATTTTTTCTATGTTTGCTGTTAATATATATATATATATATATCTAATTTTATTATGTTATGTCATATGTCATATATGTTTTTTTTAATGAAATTATAATGTTTGGAGTAACATGGCTGCAAAAGGATAAATATTCGAGCTAAATTGGAATTAATGATTTAGATATCCAGTTGTTGACTTGTTAAAATATTGGCGATCAAAATTTAGGTCTATTCAATTTTAACAGCATAATTAAAATATTAAAATGGACAAAAATAAAATGTAAATTGAATATCCAATATTGCAAACAAAAAGAAAATAAATGGAGATTTTGGCTTTGGGTGTTTTTAAATGATATGGATATTAAGATAACATGTAATTTTTCATTAGCAAAGCAAATTACATTATGTGATTTGGTAAAATTCCCCCAAGACATCATGAATTTCAAAAATAACAGAAATTGTGCTATCCGTAATATCATGATTTAGCATGCTAACATTAGTGTTCTCAAACCACACGACAATCTCTGCTACTTCTTAAGTTCAAAACATTATCGACGATTTTGTCGGCCCACGTTATATGTAAGGCAAATTCCCCTTCATTAGCATAAGTAATTTTTGTTATTTTCTAGAGAATTATGTGTAAAATAAATTTTGAGAACAAGTCATGAAGAATTCAAAATTCTCCGTAGTGTCACCATGTCAACGTCCACGTGGGCTTGGAGAACTACAATCACTATTAACCATATGTGCACTTAATGGAAAATATTTATGACATTGGGGGGAGGACGTGATATTTGAAGATAAAGTTTGAAAACTCATGACAATTTCTCACTATTTCTTAAATTCATAATATTATGGGGAATTCATCAAATAACATAATATATGAGATAGCTTTACCCTTTATTTTTGTAACAAGTTGCATTTGTCTGTCTTCTCTTCACTTTGTACAAACTTTTTTTTTTTTGGTTTTTGCTTTTGCTTCCCGTAGTCTATATACCACCGTCGAGCCAAAGAGTGAATTCCTCTTTATTGATTTCTCTCTTAGTAGAAATAATTATTTGATTAACAAAATCAGTAGTTAAGAGCATAGTTTTAAAAATCGGACCGGCCACTTACTTGGTTTGGTTCTAGATTTAACCCATTTGCAATTAAAATACAGTCAACTCCGATTGAATTTGTGAAAAAACTAGTCGACTTAAAATTTTAAAAAATAATAATAATAACCTATTATAATGTATTTATTCTATTTTACTACATTTACATTTACATTTTATGTTGAACTTAAGATTAATATAACGGTCATATCATGAATTTCTGTTATAAATCATTGTCAACTTATGGTATTATGTCAATTTATTGATAATAACATATTATTAAATATATTGTTTAACACATTAAACCTTCAGTCCGACCCACAAACCTAAGCCTTGACCGGTTCCCGGTCCCGTCCGATTTTAAAAACTGTGGTTAAGAGGTTTGTGATAGGATAACTCCATATTTTGTAAGGGACTCCATCCGAGTAACATAAACAATGTTCATAAAAGGTACCTGAGGTGTTTGGAACTGAAATCATGTGTTGCGTTTGGTGAGAGAAATAATCGGGAGAAATGGAATTGAATCAATCGATATTTTGAAACTTCCCTTTCATACTTTTTACTTGATTATATTTATGATATAAGTTACATGCATTTCATTATAATAGACATTTGATTCCCTTAAAAATAGTTAAAGAATGTTCAATCCATCACTTTTTTATAATAATATTAATTCACGACCTTTAAATGATCACAATTTTTACTAAATTTCTTTAGAAATTATTTACATTTTCTTCATAAAGCTCATTCCATTTAATTTCCCCTAATTCCTGCGTACCGAACAATAGGGGGGTTAGGGGTCCGCTTCCCTTCCAAACGGTGGGAAAATTTTACCGCCAATCTACACAAATGAATTTTAGTGAAGGGAAAATATATTAGAAACCCAGCCAGAAGTATAGTTTTTAAAACCGGACCGAATCAGGAACCGGTGTAGGCATGAGTTCATAGGTTCATGGGTTCATGGGTCGAACTGCATGTTTAATAAATAATATTAATAATATAATATTACTAATAAATTTACATAATATTATAATTTGAATATAATTTACAACAAAAAGTATTAATATAACTATTATATTAAATAAAAATTTAATATAAAATATAAATATAAATTTAGTAAAATAAAATAAGTATATTATAATAAATTTTTATTTTTTTTAAATTTTAAGTCGACCGGTTTTCTTACGGGTTCAATTAGATTCACCGGTCGAACAAGGAACCGGCCAGTTCAATTAGAATTTTTCTCTTTGAATGTGCAATTGGATTTTTTGTAGGAACCGGACCGGGTGAATAGTCGGTTCCCGGTTGAACCAGTCGAACCGGCCAGCCCGGTCCGGTTTTTAAAACTAAGGCCAAAAGGACCCGAGACAGTTCATACAACAACCATACGAGAGTCTGTGGCCAACGTCCTGGGCTGACTCCATCATCCTAGAGTTGATTTGCCTAGTAGCGTAAGGTGGTCAATACAAGTCATCATTCATAATAACAAGTAAGCCATCAGGGGGTTCATCCAAAAAGTATAGCTTCCGTCGTGACAAAATGGGAGTCATATTCCCGATCCAGGCGAGGTAGTCAGCCACACCGTTGCACTCCCGGTACACATGCCTCACCACTAGCCCTCAAAGCTTTTGTACGTATCTATCGCCTGCATTCATCTCATCAATAATTTGGTAAAAATAGCAAGTTAGTGTCTGACTTATGCCATACCAAATTAATAACTAAAGGGGCATCTAAATCCTTGGCCATCTGAAGCCCATATAAGAGCCCCCATAACTCTACAAGAATATTCAGCTCAGTTCCTATTTGTCTGACACTTCCCTTGATCCACTGGCCATCAACATCTCTCAAAATGCTCCCTACGCCTGCTCGTCCTGAGGACTAGCCGATAGCTCCGTCCATGTTCACTTGGGTCCGTTGTCCATATGGTGGAGTTCCCCCTCAACAATATTTCCTCCCCATTCTGCTCCTCCTCCTGCAACAAATAGAATTCTCTAGCGCTGCTACACACAGATTGTGTAGACAGGACCATATTCCTATTTTCCAAAGGTTACAGAGCATCTTCTTTTCCAAAGATTCCATAATGCCTGTAAGAAAACATAATTCCATAGGGGAGAGGAACCTTGCTCTCCAACTAATTAGGCAGTCCTTTTCCTATTAGTAATGAAGTGGAATGATGATGTTTTTGCCACTAACATGCTCATTGGGAAACCCACATATTTTCCCAAATCGCCTGGTTCCTGTATTTGTAACAGGTTTGATCCTTTTCCTCCCAGCTGCACTCATATTCTTCGAAAATTTCATGCTACACTTTTGCCAGTTAACCATTTGGCCAGACATATCCCCAAACCTGGTCAGAACACTTATAGCAGTGATGGAGTTGTTGTCTACTTCCCCCCAGAACAATAGTTTAATCCGCAAAGAGTAAGTAGATGGGTTTTCTCCATCCCATTCCCGGAGACTTTAAGTCCTTTCCAGGTACTCCTCATCTCTTCCTCAATCAAAACACTCAAATACTCCATACATAAATGAATAGGTACGGTGAGAATGAGTCTCCTTATCTGACTCCTCTAGTACGAGAGAATTGGTTAAGCTCCACCCCGTGCATTAGGGAACTCGAAGAATTCAAGTACATGGTTTACGAAATCCCACTCCATGTGATCATTAACTTTCTCCAGATCCAGTTTGATGCTCATGAGACCCTTTTGACCCATTCTAGAGTTCAGTTTAGTGGTAGCTTCTCTTAGTATCACAACATTGTCTACTGCCTTTCTTCCTGGTATAAAACCCGATTGGAAAGGGGTGATAAACTTGTCCACCATATGTCTCAGCCTCTTTACAATTGTCCTAGTGATCACCTTATAGCTTGTATTACAAAGGTTGACCGCTCTAAATTGATTAATTGTTTCTGGAGCAATGACTTTTGGGATCAGAGCAATGAGGTTGTCATTTAATCTCTTCAATAGCGCACCACCCATGGACACTTGCTTTATTGTTTTCACCAATGAATTTCCTACTATGTTCCAGAGTCTCTGGAAGAAAATTGGCTGTAGACCATCTGGCCTTGATGCTTTCCTCGGTTTAAAGTCTTATAGTGCCGCCCTAACCTCCTTCTCCATTGGAACCTTTAGTAGCCCCCTGCTTCCCTCCTCTGGGATCCTCTTCCTAAGATGCCCTTCTGGGTATCCCCTTCTCATCCTGCTCTCTTTTTTGTGGAGTAAAGCTTACGGAAATACTCAGACACCATTTCTTCTTTGCCTATCCATGGTTGAGGCATGGAAGAAATTTGTATTCCTCCCCCCTTCTAATAGCCAACTGACCTAGGATTTGGATAGCCAAAGCTCTCTCTCATCCTTTAGCACCTTATGGTATTCTCCCCTAAGTTCCTTCTCTAAAATGACCCCAAAAAAAAATGGAGGGTCTAGATGCTAGGGCCTTCTGAATCCCTTGGATGCGAGCCCTCAACCTGGCTGGGCTTCCTATGGATTATGTTGCCAAATACTTCTGCACTCCAAGTTCTCGCTCTTCATTGAAAACACACCACTGCTTCTCCCAACTTGAAATTTCCTTCTTCCCACAACTCAGTAACCAAGTCTCCGTAGGACGGGTGGTCGAACCACATGGCTTCACATCTGAAGGGTCTCATCAATCTTGTCCCTTTAATTGGTTTGAGCTCAAGTTTTAGGGGGCAACAGTCTGAATGCGTCCTAGGGAGATGTGTCACTACTGCCTCTGGGAAGGCATCCCTCCAACCATTTATTGTTAGTACCCTATCCGGCCTTTCCTGAGCCGACCCTCCCGTGGATCTTAGGTTTGTCCATGTGAATCGTGGTCCAATGAATCCCCCATCCAAGAGCTCACAATCATTTATCAATTTAGCAAATCGCTCCACTCTCTTCCTATTGAACTGTTCCCACCTCCCCCCCTCCACCATTCCCAGTTTCTCATTTGAATATAGCATTTCATCCAAATCAAGCATGAGTGCCCACGGCAACTGGCAATCATCAGGTACTACTCCTAAATTTTGCCAAAGAATCTCTCTTTCCTCAGCACTAGGACTAGCATAAATAGCCGATAAAATCCATTTGAAGTTAGAGAGATTGTTACCTCAACAATTGTGTGAATCTCCTACTCGGAGGAACCAATTGTACGTAACGTAACCAAGGCCTCCTTCCAAAGTAGCATGATGCCTTCCTTATAGCCGATAGTATGTGTGGCTTCGAACCTTCTGAAGCCCAACTAAAGGGCCACCATTCCGTTCTCTCCCGTGGTGGCCTGGTTTCTGTAAGAATTAATACATCCGGGCTGTGGGCTTGGATCAAATCTCGGACAGCATTAATTGCATTCGGGTTCGATAGTCCTCGGCAGTTCCAGACCACCAATGTCAGGCTATAATTGGCCGGTGCTGAAACGTTGACCAGTGTTGGATCCATGACTCCATGATAGTATTTGTGTAACTAACTGACTCCACGGGCTCACCTAAAGCCTGCAGCCTGACTGATACCTGCGGATAGTAGTCACCTTCAGTACCAACGCCGTGTGGTAGTCAAGCATGCGATGTCTCACCACCAGGATCGAAATCCTCGTATAGAACTCTCTCCTCGCCACTCGCCACAGCAGCCGCAAGTGTGTCCCTCCAAAGATTCTAAGGCACCTGCATATCCAGTAAGCTTATCGCAGCAGTCATCAACATAACGAACGCCATCCTCTCTCCGCGGCTACCTGCTTCATCTTCGGGTATCATGATCGGGAGGATTGTGAGCAATGGGGTGCACCCTACTGGAGCAAGCTCGTGAAACTGTCCTCCTAGCTCCCAGAAGGCAATGTCCAAAGTGATCTCGAGGATTCGGGTTCTTGAACCCGTCCCCCGCATTGTCCATCTCGGTGCCGATGGGTTCAGCAATCTATCCTGAAGCTGCCTCAGTCACTGCACTTCCTCTTGCTCTCCCGCTCCGGCCTCCTCTCTTCGTGGCTCCGACGACCCTGCCTCCATCGTTGTCCTCTCTCTCTGTTCGGGCTCCCTTTGGTCGGTATTTCTCCTAAAGCTTGTTTCTTCTTTCATCAGTTTGTCCAATGGGTCCTTCTGAGAATTCGGATCCGCATTGCCAATTGTGTGCAAAAATCTGACCTCTGCCGGAACTGCCATCTGTTCAACCCCTGTTCCCACAAAAGCTTGGTGGGACTCAATCGGTTCGGGTTGGGGTTCCCTGTCCAACTGAGCTTCATTCGGACTCTTTTCTATTCGATCAACCTCAATTGAGTCCATCTCGTCGGCCCAGCTTAGTCCATGATTAGGCTTTTGGTCCATAGGTCCATCACTCTCCAGTCTCTTTCCATTTCGAATTTCTAACCGTTGCCAGGCCTTGCCCGAATTAGCAACTGCCTGAGGTTCAGCTTTCCCAGCCACTCACCTCCGCCGCCACCGGGGGCCCTTGACCCCTGACTGGTCGCCCTTCTTCTCTGACTTCCTATCATCCATGGACCTCGACCATCTTCAGGAGTCAGTACGCCCTGGACAATCAAATTTGGCGTTTTTAGTGTCTATGAAATCTTTACATTACATAATTTAGAAATTAAACAACTTCAAAAGGTTTAAAAATATGCATGAAGAACTGAATTCAATTTCAATTATTTACCAGTGTTTTTGAATGGATTCGAGAGGTCTTATTTTTGCCAACAAAGCTTCAATTTCAATGGGTGATATCTCTACAAACCTTGTGTTATTCAGCGAGACACTTGAAAAGGTAAAGAAATTAGTTTAAAATTTTTACTCAAAGTTTATAAATTAAAATAGTTTTGCAAACTTGTAAATGCAGTATTTGCTCAAAGAAATCAATCGAGCTCCCTAAAATGTCACAGCTTCCTCATAATGAGAAGAGTACTAATCATATAGGGTCTGAACATGGTCGACCATTATAGCAAATTGCCATTAATAACCCAAATCGAACCCTCTCCCTAACTCTATCAAAATAAGAATAAAACTAACAAAGGATGGCTTAATTGGGTAGAAAACTCATACAGTGGATGGGATTCAACAGCTTTGGATCATAAGGAGGAGGCTAGGTTTTGTTTCCGATGTTGTGGCCTCTGGGCTCCCTCTGTCGACTTCCTTCTTCTGTTCAGTACTTCACCTAATCCCTAACTGTCATTTATGTGTTATTTAGCACATTTTTAATGTTTTCCTTTTAGCAGGCCGTAGGGTCGTGCCCGAGAAATTCATTACCTTCCTCCTCACGTTTCTAACTGTTCTTGACTTGTTGTAGAAGGTGAAGATTGGTTGACTTTGTCCATTGGTACCACTATTCAAGGCTCTTTAATTATTGATTCTCATAGTTTGTGATGTTACAATTCCTTTTTCAGCTTTTTGTTCAAGATCAAATATAATATATCTCACTATATTTACTCACTATAATTTAATTAATATTTTTTTACTTTATACGTCAAAATTAAAATTATCAAAGAATTTCTCCATTTCATTTCGAGATGTGACAATTAGTACCGTATTTTTGTTTCCCCATTTTTCCCCTTGATAAGTTGTGTTTTGCACCCTAATGCACTGAAGGCAACTGACATCATATTACCGACATCAGCTTATAGATTATAAATATATTATTTGCATATATATATATATATATATTCTACATTTACTATATCAACGAAATCATTTTTCTCATCTTTTTCTTTTGAAACTACCAATCATAGATTATTTTAATATTCGTTAGATAGAGAAAAAAATTTATCATGGCAAATTTACTAACTAGACTTACATTTTTTTTTTTTTGCTCCTCACAAGCTCCCTAAAAAATCTTCCATAATTTAATACTTTTTTTATAAATATGATTAATAATATTTAATTTTCATAGTTGACTTACTCAGAAATCACACTTTGGGATTTGTAAGTTTTAAAAAAAAACTAATTTCATTAACTAACAGATGATTGGTCGGTCTGCACGCAGGGTCAATCTCTAGTTCCCAATTGGTCGAAGTAATAAGTGAAGGTGTTCAAGCCTCCAATAAGATTTTATTTAATCAGTTACAAAGGTCAGATGCTTTACACATATATCATTGAATACTGATCCGCACACACCGTCAGTCTCTGGTTTTTCCTTTGGTAAGAGAATGATGGAATACAAACCTCTAGTAGCTCATACTGGCGAGGATACAAAACCTATTTTGCTTCCGCTCAAGGATGGAAATAAGTAGACAGGCAAACCATAGTTCACCCTGCTACCAGCACGGATGCATCAGGGACGCGCCCTAGTAAAAGCAATATCTTTTTATTTTGTTTTAGTCAGCAAGCCATTAGGACCAGTGGATATCCACAGACAGATGGGACGACATAAAAACCATGGCACAGAGCAGGAAAGATGTGCTAAGCTCATCTTGGTCTTTGAAGTTTCTGCATAGAGATTATTACATTACAATAAAAAGCCTTTAAGAAGAGAGTCTAACCCATCATCCCACCCCATGACATACAACAGCCTCCACTCTATCAGAGTGGACATTCAATTGATCTAATGTACATTTACCCCTAAATACCATCCGCCTTCCCATTTTCAGATTGTCATGTGATTAAACTCGATAAAGCAGCCAAAGTAGAGTGCCCCTCGAGATAATCCAATCAGCCAGTGACACTTCAATCAACTTCTCCCATGTAAACGATACCCAGCTTATCCACAGGTAGTACTTACGACAGTTTCAAAATAGCAAAAACAAAAGGAACATATTTAACTGAAGGCCACGACTTACATATTCACCACACTATTCGACTTAAGTTTTTGGCCTCCACTTCCCAAGTATAACACCCACCCCCTTCACGCACAACTTGCCCATATTTCATCAGTCAACCCTGGAACTGCTTGCTGAGAATGCCAAAATAATTCTACCTGACTGCAACACAAGTGCAGCATTTCACAAGTTTTTCTCTTGCAACTTCACCCCCTCACTGTAGAATCTGTACTCGCTTTCTCACTAGCACCCATATGAGGGCTTAAGCCAGCAACGGGCATTGAACGTTGTGCGAAATCTATCAAAATCTTCCGCTGGTTCTCATCAGTGTGAGGCAGACTTGCCCGCAAGAGCTCCACAGGCATCTCTGGGCTCACAGCTCTATTTGCCTCTGAACCAATAGTTTCCAAACTGTACTGGTTCTCGGAGTTGAAAATTGACTGGACTATGGTCTCGTACTTTGTGAGGCAGTACTTGGTAAGAAGAACAAAGAACTCATTAAAAGAAGCTTGCCAGAGAGCCCTATTGGTCATGCTGCAGTGAGCAGGTGCACGAGGGTCAGTTAAAAGCTCCGTTGCCCGATCCAGAACTGATTTCAGGACCAACGAAGCCCCATCTCCTGATGGGCTTCTGAGAGGACGAAGTGGTGGCTGCTCCGAGGAACACACAACAGCCACTAGACATGCACTCAATGCCCTAAGATCCATACCATTAACACATTCTGAGACTCGCTTAGCAAGATTCATCGTGGTCTCGGCTGCAGACACATCAGGGGGAAGGCCACCAAACAGGAATCTCAGGTGACGGAAAATCGTCATGCAAATGATTCTGGCAAGTTCACTTCCTGGGAAGAGAAGTTGTAAGTATCTAGAAAAGAGTTTCCTGCCCTTGGGAAGGGATCCTAGACGCAGGAAGATAATATCATCCTTGGGAGTTAGCGAGGCTGAACGGCTACTTTTCCCAAGTGGGTCCACTAGCTGAAGTGATGCTGCTAATCCTTCCAGTAGAATCTGCCGCTTCCGCCTCAGCTGAGCTCCACCATCCTGAGGCTGCGTACACTGCAGGAGACGATCAATATCATCCACGTCCAAAAGAACACAAATGCTATCTTCTACTGTGATTCTAGCAGCAAGCATTGGTTCCTGCTCCAAAGGCCTCTCAGAGATTTTCTGCTCAGAGTTTCCTTCAGCTGGGCAAATGGAAGGGTTGTCTATCTCAAGTAGAGGCCAAGGTCTTCGAATGGAAGAAAGTGGGACCCTCCCAAGTGTGTCAGTGGATAGATGAGAGTGCTGCTCCGAGCAGTTGCTACGAGACCGAGAAGGGAGCTCCCTCAAATGAGATGGGCAAAACCGGTGCTTCAACCTTGATCCTGAAGATGTAGTCTTCTTAGCAAGCCGTGCCTGGTGGTAATAATCATCCACATAGGGATCACTGCTATGTGTGGCAGCATGCTGCATCTTGAGAATACTCTCAATCTCTTCAGCAGTCATGTACTTGGACCTGAATTGTATAGAAGGCCCACTTTCACTTTTCTGGCTACTAGCATCTGAGCCCTGGGAGAACCGAACATTTTGCCTTCGGGATGATTTCGGCTTGTGATCTCTGGCATCACTCACAGATTTATATGAAGGCAAAGAGCGTGAGCTATACAGTGGAGATTGCAGTCCACCATAATGAGCCAAAGGCTGAAGGGAGTGATGAAGCCTCTGGTGCTGACTGGACATCACTTGTGTAGACAGTAAACTGTTCTGATGAGGCAGTTGTTGGAGCAACATGTTACTCAGGAGACTAGACTGACCACTATGCAGTATACCAGCCTGGTTGACCCAGTGATTTTGCGGCCTATTGTTAAAAGGAAGGCCAGAAGGAGTGGTAAACTGCAGGACAGTATTACCACCATATTCAAGACCATGAGACAAACCAGCAAGTTGCTGATGCAGATTAGGGTTAGATATAGGAGAGATTGGCGCAGAGAAAGGGAGCTGAGAATGAGATCCACCACTAACAAATGAAGAAATATAATTTGGATTATGAGGCGATGCTTGCAGAGGTTTGCTACCAGGAGGAGGGAATGATGTATATGCTGATTTTGGTACAAGAATTGATTCACCGGAAAAGTGATGCAAATGTGGCTGCTGTTGGGGGTATGAGGATGTCCGATACAAAGGTTTCATTTCTGCGAAACGAGCTGAAGAATGGGGCTGGGATGACCATCTCTTAAGTTCTTGAGAGTTTTCCACATCACAAGAATACGGATCTAACCAGCTGGTGAACTCCCCATCAGTAGCCCAATCAGTAGCAGATGAGCCTGATAGAGAAACCCACATTAGAACAGGCACCAGTAAAGTGCTATTATATGTAAAATATATGGAATGCACTGCCACAAGAAGATTAGAAATTATCATAAATAAGAGAATTTAAACGGTGACTAAATACATATGATCCCCTAACCAACAAGTTCAGGAGCAACTAAAATTTGCCATACCAAAAGCACCAAACGATATGTCTATCCATGTGGCCCTATACATGCATCAGGGATCCAACGCAGTGATGGAACATGGATCGCAGTTTGAGAAATAAATAGCCAAAAAATTGCGGGGAAAACCCAAGAGTTCTTAAACATTTCAAAATGTTAAAATCTTGCTAAACTAGCAACTAAGATGGCACTTCAGTAAGCTCTGCTAATCCATAATGATATGACTTATAAATGACATCACAATACCAACATAGAAAGGCATCTAACAAAAATGCTTATGCTTATCTTTAGAATCTGCAGGAATTGAATCAAACAGAGACTCCAAATTTCCATGTTCATTTCACATGGTTTGACTTGCGAGACAAGAACCCATCCACAGAAATCAACAGTGTAAAAGCACAAAATGAAGATAACACTGATGAATCTACAGCATAGATCACATTGTGGAGTTAACTTTTTCTATTATTAATTTAAATAACTCCATAACGAGCAAATCTTATTCATGAGCAGCAGGAAGTACAATCATGCTATGTATACCAAAGAAAGAATCAACCAAAAAGAGAAGTCATCCTATGACATAAGGGTCAGCATGTCTAATAGGTTGACAAGAAAATTTACATCCATGTCACGAGCCATAATATTAAGGCAAATTGAGATTCTTTTTTATTTTGATAATGCAAATCAAGATTATTAATATACTCATCCGTCAATAGTTATACTTAGTACAGAGATAGTCTAATAAAATGATTCTAATGTTCAATTTTGCAATCAAATGATCAAGTATAATTTCATGCATCATCACTGTTATAAAAGCTATCTTGAGGAAAACACAAGAATCCTCATCTGCTGATCCTAAAACATTTTTGTTTTCTCAAATTAAAATGCCAAGAACATAATAAAATTATACAGATTGGCCTTTAGAGATAACAGGAAGAAACTAACAGAACCGTTACAGCAAACCATCAAACAAGATAATTGACATCTTACTTTCCCTAGAGAAAGATCCTGACCGATCACCAATAACTCCAGGGTTCCTCGGCCCTGTAACAGCTCGGTTCAGCTGCAGAAATTAAAAGTCAGAGAATCAATCTCACAGGTCTTGTACCAGACTCCATAATTTCAAACACCCTTCTATGGTCTTAAGGATAAATCTGTTGTTCCAACAAATTAACCCTGTTAAGCCATAGAAAAGATAACCTCTTTCCAGTCTAGCTTTCAACTGTCAAGTTCATGCATAGGCAACCAAAGGATAAAAGGTTCCTCCTACTTGCAAGGACAGTCACATATCATAATGAATATCCAAATTAGTGGAGAAGGAACAATCAATTTATCAGGAGAGCAATGAAAGCCATGGCCTTTCTAGCAGTATTGTGAAATTGAATAAAAAAGATATTAACAACCACTGCATGACTCATGATACAAGTCCTGGTATGAATGTCAAATACAGCCAGAAGAAGCTATTCCATCATATGGTATATGATGTCTGTCCAACAAGACCATGATTTCTAGTTCTTAAAAATTGCATATTTTTCTGCAATAAGGGAAGCCTCATGCCTTTTTTGGATAAGAAGTCCTAAGTTATCGTATGATCAATTAGCAAGCTATACATACTTAAAGAACTGATTTCAGGCTACATGTTCAGCACCTCAAGCAAAATTCAACCTAGATGAACATCTTCCTTTTGCCTGAATAATAATGAAGAATGTCTTTTTGGTAAGAAATAATGCAGAATATCACTATAGATGCATCTAAGCAGAAAAGTAAAATCATGGTTACAGACTGCACTTCACACCAATTTCATTGCTCTAACTAATGTCTTTCACTGAACCATCCTTACCAAAATTTCAGATACAAAGATGCAACATTTAATGAATATATCAGACAATAGACTAGTTTATACTAATTTGCCAATAAATATTGTCGCATCTTAGAATGTGATATATAATACTAGCAAATTCCATTCAACCTTCAAAGATATTGTTCATGGAGTTGGTGAATCAAGATGGACTTAATCAAAATCAGATTTTTTTTTTGTGAATGATAAATAAAATTTTATTGCTCTGGCACCAAGCAGGTGCATATAATCATGTACAAGTTAGGGAACTATACAAAATCAAGCATGCCCATGATGCAACTTCTAATCAAAATCAAATAAATGAACACAGAAAATGGTTTTCTGCAACTTCCATCACACAATGACATAAGATGTAAATTAGAACAGCTTTCTGCAACTTCCATCACATGACATAAGAAGTCATTTTAGATATGACCATGGTCATCACCGTTCTCATGTTATGATGACATCCAACTTACCATCATGGTTTTTGCACCATAAATGAACACCGCCTATTACCTAAATTGGAAATGAAAGTACAAGTTTTTTGTGTGGAGATTGAAAAACAAAAACATAACAATACTCCAATGATAGAATTGAAACTATAGCATACAAGGTATGAAAGTTCAAAGTTGTTTTTGTTCCATAGTAAAATAACATTATGTAAATAATGACAACTTCAAAGGACAAAAACAAGAAATATATGAACAAAGAACAAATAACTCTAACCTTTGCAAATGTGGTAGCAAGATCATCAATATCTGACAAAGAACCAAGACCTCCACTCTGAAACAAAGAAACATAAATATCTGCAGTAAGAAGGGCATACAGAACTAATGTAATCTCACATAACAACAGAGAGGCATAGATTTTTCCCATGAAAAGTGGAGGGAAAATGTAGCCACACCTCTGTCCTCTCAAACAAGTGATATTCATCATCTCCAGCACCAAAAGTTGGAAGATCCTCTTCAACATCTTCTAGACCACCCAATTCTACATCCTCAGCCAGGTTTTGACCAAAAAACTCATATTGTGATGCATCAAAGAGAGCATTATCTGCAAACAATTGAAGAAAAACACATTCTAGCTGCTTAATCATCTAAAAAAAGGTGAACTCCATCAACACATTACAAAGTGAAAGCAAAGATAGAATATACATACATATATATATGTGAACACTAGACTCCTAATGTGTTAAGGGAGCACTTATGCTCGACAGCTGACAATGCAATCATGAAATTTTAATACACAATTGATCACAAGAGGATGTATTAATCTCAAGAGTTGAAAAGTGAAAATTACAAAATTAGGGTACTGGGAGCATAACAAACATAGCTGAAGGCAACAAGAATATCCAAGTAAAACACACTGAGAAATGTCGCACACATTAGTTTTCCATGAAAACAAAAAGAATATGCTATAGGACCATTTGCTATCTCAACAAATTTACTGGATATGTTTCTGTTTTATCTCTATTACTTATATGGGAAGAGGAGGTGGTTTTGGTGTCTTTTCAAGATACCAAAACTACCATCATTTTTATTTAAATGCCCTTCCTTATTACTTTGTATAATGTGAATGATAACAAAGAGATAAGGACTAATTACTATTTTGACTGACCAGTTATTCCCACTATCCCATGCATCCCTCCCGCACTCCCAGTCATTACCGTTCCTTTATTGGAGACTCTTACAAACTACCCAAAACTCAAATTGTCCTCCTTCCTCCTGTTGATTCAAGCGCTTCTGTGGGTCATGCCGACACAATACACTGGAAGGGATTGTAGATGCAACAATTTCGGCCCCCTTGTATTTTATAATTTGGGGCACACGAATTAGGGCAGTAGCTCAAGGTTTGGGGATAATTAGGAACTTACCAGCAAATGACTTTAAAGTTGTTTGAAGATCAAGGTTAGGATTTTGCAGATTTTGAAACAGAAACAGTCTTGAGGCTAACCACAAGAGGAGTCTCATTATCATTCTCTCAATACAGAAGTTTTAAACCTAGCACTAAGTTCTGTTGTTCCTACCTCAGTTTTACTTTTATTGGTCCATTCTATACTATTTCCTAACTGCCTCATACAGATAATCTCAACTGCAATTGAAAAACTAAATTAACCACACGTGATCACAAGTTCATAGTATAATTAGTTGGACATTATGGCCTCGCAGCACTTTTGAAACCAAATAGTAACAAAAGATAATTTTTCTCAACAAAAATAAAAGTAATGTTGTTTCACTGGATAAAAAGAATATCTACAAGTTGTAACCAACTTATAGAGCACGAATAAATGAACCAGAAGTAACATTTAAGCAGATAAAAACTGGATCAATCAATAAATTAGACCCTAAAACAAAAAAAAAAAATCAAAAGTCTTCGGTGGAGAATAAAAGAGACTTAGCTGACCTGAGGAGCTCTCACAATAGTCCTTGAAATCTTTGCTACTGGATCTCTCCATTTCAGAACCCAAGAAACCCTACCACTAGAGAAGAAGCATCACAGCCAACTGTAAAATGAAACTCTAGCAGCAACCTGACCATAGAAGGAAGAGCACTAGGGTTATGAAAATCATTCAGATACTTCGCAGAAAAACATCCCCTTTCCAGCAAAAATCTATCCAACATATAGGTAGGAATAGGAGACCCATCCCGAAGAAGAAGCTAAAAAGACAACATTTCTACTCGGACCGATTCCGTCTACAAGAATGCACCAGAAACCATAGATTTGAAGCAGTTTCCTCCAGATAGGCAAAACCAAGCCCATAAATATCTCACGGGAATCGAACAATGATTCCATACCTCGCTGGTGAAGATCCGTAGATACTGCAGAGACAGAGATAGAGAGGGAAAGAGTGGGCACAGCTGAAGATTGCAGACCGAGATGGGGAAGAATGGTGAAGTGACACGATTACGAAACCCTAACCTGAAGAAGGGTAGCTCGGTATATTGGTCAGATCCCAGGAGAACCGGAGGTCCGGTTCACCATGCTTAGCCAGCGGATAGCTGACTAATTGATTTGATGCTGCGCTGGGATCGGATCGAGAGCTGTCCGCGGGTATCGGGTGTACTCGGAATCGGTAGGAATCTACCCGACTGGGTAAGCGCCGGGTAGATACTAATGAAATTAGAGTAGATTCTGATAAGGAAAAATAAAAATTGTCCAGATTTCAGTAAATAACATAATTTTTAAAATAGACCAAATAGAGAATTAATATAAACATAGGTTCATTGGTTTATAAGTCGGACCGGAGATTCAATAGATTGAACTATATACTAAATAAATAATATCAGTAATATAATATTAGTAATAAATTTACATAATATCATAATTTAGACATAATTTATAACAAAAATTATTAATATAAATATTATATTAAACATAAATTTAACATAAAATTTAAATTTAAATTTAGTAAAATAAAATAAGTATATTACAATATATTTTTATTTTTTTTAATTTTAAGTTGGTCAGTTTTTTCACCAATTCAATTGAATTAATCGATCGGACCAGGAACCGATTGATTCAATCAAAGTTGACCTCATTAATAATGTAACTGGATTTTTTTATGGAAATCAAACTGAGTGAGTATCCTATTTCTAGTTGAACCAGTCAAATCAGACGGATATAGGGTGCCAAAAATAGAAACTGAAATGGGTAAATAAATATATATTATAATATGTTATATTAAATATTTAAAAAAATCTCATTTGTGTAATTATACTTTGTCTATTCATATTTCATACGAGTAGGGAAGATAGATTTTTTGTCATAAATTTGTCAGTTCCATTGTTTCAACATTATTTTATTATGAATTTGTCAATTTCATTGTTTTGATTTAATATTTCATCTTATATATTTGAAAAAAATAATATATCCTAAAAGGGCACTTGAAATCAGTTATATATTATAAATTTATGATAGGATCCAGTCTTGAATCCAACATGGTAAGATCCGGTTCCACTTGTTAGGAGTCAGTCTAATACACGGTAGGGTTCAGGTCCAACAAAAATTACAGGGCACCCGAATCCGCACAGAACTAATGGGGTCTTTCATCGTGGCTGGATGGGACCTTAAATCCATCGAATTCCTACTCACGTGCTTGCACGTGGAGCTGGCAATCCAAGCCTAGCAAGTGGCATGGCTCTAGCGGGCCAAGTGATCAGCCCGAAAAATTTACGGCCCATTATTTTAGTAATATTATTATTATAATACTGCAATCACTAATTTTAAAAATAAAGGTGTTGGCCTAGAGCATCAGGTTGACCTTATCTTAAGATAATTTAGGTAAATTACCAAAAAAATGTGTGGTTTCCCAATTTTTTACACTGCAACCTTCACTAATCAACTAAATTGTCATGGTTTTTATTTATTTTTATATATTATAAAAAAAATTTCATTCAAAATTAGTATTTATTACTGATTGGATAAGCTAATGTGGCATTTTAAGTTACGTAGATGATGATTTGAACGCTTATACTAACGTGGCATGCTGCATAGTGTCTATAGGAAAAAATGAAAAGTGCATAACAGTTTCTGCAAAATATTTAAATTTAGGCAAACATTATGACGCGTAAAGTAATTATTTTATCTTTTTTTGGTATCGTCTCAACTCAAAAGTTATTTCATGATTCCATACATATCGTATTGGTCCCTAGATAGATAGATAGATATAAATAATTTAGTACATTATCGATGCACGCGCTGTACTTCTTTTTATGGATGGATACGATTCTCCACAAAAAAAATAAGAAAATAAAACATTTAATGACAGTTCAAGGGTGGCCTTTACCCACGATCATGCGATAGTTTCATCTTAAGATGTCTAGATGATCGTGGAGCTTCGAAGGCATTGCAGGAAGCTCACCCAGGAGTACGTAACTTTTACTTATTACTGACAAAATATGGTGAATGTGACTAATGGACTATGCAAAAAGATGGCAGCTATGCCAAGCATAGTTTTAAAAACCGGACCGGGCCGGCTGGTTCGACTGGTTCGATCGGGACCGGCCACTCACCCGGTCCGGTCTCACAAAAATCTAATTATAATTTAAATGAGGTCAAATCCAATTGAACCGGCCGGTTCTCACTCGAACCAATAAATCGAATTGAACCGATGAGAAAACCGACCAACTTAAAAATAAAAATAAAATAAAAACCCATTATAATATACTTATTTTATTTTACTAGACTTATATTTATATTTTATGTTGAATTTGAGACTAATATTATAACTATATTAATGATTTTGATTATAAATCATAGTTAAATTATAATATTATATCAATTTATTGAAATATTATATTATTAATATTATCTATTAAACATGCGGTTCAACCCATTGAACCCCCGGTCCGACCCATGAACCCATGAACCCATACCTTGACCGGTTCCCGGCCCGGTCCGATTTTAAAAACTATGATGCCAAGTCCCTGTGAACTTCATTTGCTGGCTTCCTGCTCATATAGAGAGAATTTTTTTTATCATTATTTTGCAAAGTCATGAGAGAAATCAAACCATGCAATTTAATTTTGATTTAGGTTTTTTTATCTAAAGCATTTGTAAAACATTTGAAACACTTAATATCACGATCTCGAGTAGTAGAAATATCAGAATTATTGTGAAGATCACGACTGGCGATCTGAGATTTAGGCTCAGACTTTGGCTTGGGAGATGTAGAGGTTTCTAGCTTGACCTCCTTGCTTGAAGAATTCGACTTCAAAATAACATTCCTCAGGTTGGGTGTTGCTTGAATTCCACTTTCCCTCTTGAGCTGTTACTCCACTTTGATGACCATGTGCACCATATCTTTCAATTCCACATAGTGGTGCATCTCGGCTCTATCACGAATTTCCCAGTTTAATCCAAACAAAAATCTAGCCATTGTGACCTCTCGATCTTCCTCCATGTTGGCTTGAATCATCGCAACCTCCATCTTATTGTGTTTCCTAAAGTATTCCCTAAAGTATTCCTATTGGTTTGGAAACTAGAATAAAGGAAACATGGAAGTTTAGTTATCAAAAATCATAAGATAAATGCTACCTAAACAAAATAGAAAAGTAATATAATCACAATTATAATAATATTTCAGCACATTATCTTCTAAATATTTTCATATTTCATAATATTCTTGCATCCATATACAGTAACTACAAACTTGAATCTTGACGCTCGATATATTGTTGTTAGAGACATCTAGTGATGAAGTCAATGCTTTGATGTTGCAATCGGATTCACATCATTCCCCTCTTCTTGAAAGGGATTTGTCCTTAAATCTGCACCATTCTTCTTCCTATTTTCTTCTCTTCTCTTGAAACAATCGACTAACACATACTTGACAACATAACACTAAAGAAAACCTAACTTTGACTAACTGAATAAATGAATAATATAAGGATTGACACTAATTAGTTAACACAAAGGAAAGACTCAAAGATAAATAGATGAAACTTGTCTTAGAATCCAAAGATCTAATACTAACTAATGAGAATTTAACCAACTCGGGTAAAACCCAATACCAAAGATGATAAAAACGTCTCTAACTTGTGATAAAACCCAAAATTAAAATGTAGAAAAGAATCTCACGAACTGTAAAGAACAAGTTTTGAATGATAGATTGATAAACTTGACCTTGAATAGTGGCTTTAATATCAAATGACGCGATTCTCGCCAACCCATGATAAGACCCAACGACAAAAGTAATAAGAACCTTAACAATATGTGATAAAATTCAATACCAAAAATAATAAGAACATCACCAACATATAATAAAACCTAATATCAAAATGTGGAAAAGAACTCCAAAAATTGTAAAGAACAAGTTTCAAATATAGATAAATATGGTTTAGAACATTGGCTCTAATACCAAATGACGTAATCCTTACTGACCTGTGATAAGACTCAATGATAAGAGTGACAAAAACCTTACCAACCTATGATGAGACCCAAATTAAATAAAGTCACAAAAAATCATGTTTGACAGCAGACTCAGTGAAATTATGACCCATTATCTATAAAAAGGTAAGAACCTTGGTATGGTGAGGACGACATAATCAACTATGGAAGGGTTGATTGATAATTCGGGGATAAATGCCATAGAAAACTTCGATAAATTCAAAAGTTCAACAATAACTAAAGATAAAGTAAAATCCCACATCTTATTCATTTAAAAGCTCTATGTATGTGTATTCGTCCAAGCTCAATTACAAGCCTTTAAATAGGCCAATTTGCAATATTTATAACTTATTGTACTTTCTAAAGTGTTCCCATAGATTGAGAAACTAGAATAAAGGAAGCATGCAAGTTTAGCTATCAAAAATCCTAAGATAAATGCTATCTAAATAAAATAGAAAAGTAATATATTCACAATCACAATAATATTTCAACACATTATTTTCTAAATATCTTCATATTTTGCAATATTCTTACATTAGTATGCAGCAATCACGAGCTTGAATCTTGATACTCGATATATTGTTGTTAGAGACACCTAGTGATAAAGTCAATGCTTTGATGTCATAGTTGGATTCACATCACACGAACACCACCCATATCTCATCCATTTGGAGAGCGCACAATGGCACCTTCATCGCTAGACTTGCATGCCCCTCCTGTCTCAACATTGGACCAATGACTGCAAACCTTTGACAATCGGCTCTCCTATCCAGTACAAGGGACAGTTTAGGAAAGCACGAGGTTCATCGCAACAAGAATCTCAACCTCAATCGCGTGAGGAAGATCATTCTTAATTACCTATCCTTTATCCTCATTTTGGTATAGTATATACAATCCTTTTTCTATTGACACTAATCAATATGTATGACTTACTTTCGTGTATAATGATTTTGCCTATTATATGCCGTGTATGGATTATGCGCATTTTCCGAACTTGCCAATTATAGGATTGTACGGATTAATTATAGCATTCTGTGAGAATTGTATGGAAGAACATACGATAAAGATGGAATTTGAGAAATTTCCATCAGAAATAGTGCAAATCCGTGAGAAAATCTAACACATTTCGTAAGCTTTTCGTTCATTCCGATAGAAATTCAATAACATGACACTCACAGAAGATTCTCATACGATGGATTGTGTGACGGAAGTTCTGTCGTTCTTTTCCGACAGATTTTCGATAGCAAACAGCTCATGGAAAACTATTCAAACGGAAAATAGTCACATAAGTGCATTATAATTTGCCATTGGAATTGCTACACATTCTTTCCATCGGAGTTATTTTATCTGAGAATCTGTCACGAAAATTTGTTCGAAATTACAATAAAAGCTGTTCACTGGGAAGTCTGTCACATTACTAGAGATTTTTATTTTACTATAAATTTCTTTCGAGCAAAATGCCGTAGACACTTTTTCACGTAAGTCTTACGAAAATCTACCGTATTCTGACTTATTTCCATGGAGTTGGACCGTCGGAATTGTGCAATTTTCTAGTAGTGCTGCCACATATTTATCAAGAAGAATTTATTGCTATTTTTTTTATATTTCAATTACCATGTAGCTAAAAGCCAACATGCATACATATGTATATATCATATATATTATACATATCTAACAAAAATAGAAACAATTCCCATTTTCTCCTGTCACAGGTCATGCCCGTCAAGTTATTTTTTTTTAGTGCAATTCAGGCTGTAAAAAATCAAACGAAATCAATGGAGAATGGAAAATCCTTTTTCAGATTGATTTCCAGTCAAACCAAAGTCTTCCTCTTATGAAAAATAGGCACATGCTGAACAAAAAATGGGAACTTTTTCCTGTCCTTTGCAACTGTAGCTCAAGGCGTCCTCCGGGATGGATTTTGAAATTCTTTTCCATATTTGATATGGAGTTTTATGAGGAGATGGTGATATTGTTATAATATTTAATATTGCTTTTACTTCAGATTAGTAATGATACTGCACCACCTTGTTTTCGGCTTATTTGCTGCACCCCATAGAATGTTTTTCCTCTTATACTAACTTGGTAGGCTGCCATTTGTTTGACCCGTTTGTTCTCTATATTAGCCAGTCGTTTGCCGATCTTTGTTCTTGTTCCGTTCGTACACTTGATGCTACAACTCCGGATTCAAAATGACATCTTTTCCTGAAATTGCCAGTGTATGTCCACGGCCACTTTAATTCCGATCCTTTGTGAAGTGCATTCAATGAAAGATATAAATCCAACATGTACATGAAAAGCTTTCCATTTATGATTCAATGGCTGTTCTGGGCTGATTGTTTCGGTCTGAACCGGAGCTGATTTGAGTTACTGTCGACTTGTTTCCACGAACACCAGGGGAAGTGCTGCCATGTTTCTTTGTTTGTTTCTCGGGCTGAATTTGTGGCTAAATTTGTGTGGGCTGCTCCTCGTCCACCCATTCCACCAATAACTGTCATTTCATTAAAGATTGTGGAACGGCGTTTCCCACAGACGCAGATTCTGCGGGGAACAGAGCACGACCGCCATGTCTCTGGTCTCATTCTCTTCCTCCAACTTCAGTCCCGCCATCTGCTGCTCCTCTGCCAGCACCAGCGTTCGCCGCCGCCCTGCTGTCATTCTTCCGGTAACTCTCCCTCGTTTTCCCTGCTCGACTGGCTAGTAGTACACTTCTGGATGCATCTTTCTTTTTTGTGTTGGGACGAGCTTGAGGTCAGATTTGAATCGCTGTCCAGGGTTTGGGGAACAATATGGGCGATTATGCCCAATTGCAGATCAATTTGCTGGATAAATATGGCGTCTCCACAGTGGTGGCTAATGTATCCCGTTCAGACTGGCTTCGCAATGCTGCTGGCTTGATCGATCCTAACTACTGGCGTGGAACTCTTCGCCCTCGTCCCGTACTCGATTGGTACTCTCTCTGTAAATTTTGTCTTAATAGGGATTCTTTAGCCCAATTATGATTTGCTATGGTAATCTATGGAATATGATAAGGTACTTAGAGAGAGTGGATATGGCCGTTCAAGAGGCGAAGAAACTAGCAGAAGGTATGTCTTCTTTGGTTCTCATGGTAACGTGCCAAACATTTTTTATATATATTTTCCCCCAATATGTTGCCATATCATTTTGTATTTGATATTCCCGTTGGAGCAAGTTGACTCGGGGAAAATTCCATAATTCAACGAGAACTCCTCATTACTTTAGAAGAGAACTTATATAGCAATTAGCAGGGCTCCTTGGCATGTCATGTTACAGGTGGGACGCTCTCCCTGATTGGGCATTCAGCAGGAGGATGGCTAGCACGAGTTTATATGGAAGAATATGGGGCGACTGACATATCTCTATTATTGACTCTCGGTACTCCTCACCAGTATGTTTCAATTTAATTTTGCTGATTCCTTTGATACACCTCCCTTATGATTGCCTCACCCCCACTAGTAACTATCCATCCCATATTCTCCATTTTCTAGAATGATAAGTACATATGGCATTGCCACCGTCATCATGATCGTACTGCCTCTAGTTTAGTGACTCTTAATTGATGTACTTGCTTAGATTAAAGTCATGCTGTTTTGAGTTGCTATTTTGTTTCAGGCCACCGCCAAAAGGTCCAGGGGTTATAGATCAGACACGGGGTCTCTTGAATTATGTTCAAAAGAATTGTGCAAAGGCTGGTTATACACCCCAGCTGAAATATGTATGCGTTGCAGGAAGGTAATTGATAGTCTCTTTGATTTTGTCCAATTCACGATCTTGTCATTGAATGCTTCTAGCCTTTATCATCTACTATTTCTATTTTTTTCCAATATGTTGCAAGGACATTGCTGATGCATATCCTCTGACGTGTCAATATTGTTAACGATACAGTAAATCACATAATAGATCATCATGCTGTTGGCAGAAAAATTTTAAATCTTTGAAAATAATTTCAGCTAGTATGCTATGCAAGGAGCTGCACCAGTCAAGGAAAACTGTTGCTATCAAGCTATGAGGAGTAGCTGGTAGTTGCTGCAAGTAGTAAGTAGGAAATGAGGCTGCATGGTTAATTGTTTGTTGGGTAAACTTTTAGACTTTTAGAAAAACAACAATTTTTGTTCCTTGTTTAATCAAATGTTTCATGTTTAGAAGTAAATCTAGAATTTTGTGATGTTTCACCGCATTCTTCATAATTATTTCTTTGACTTTCAGATCTAGGAAAATATGCACCATGGTTGAAGAAATCAGATGTCCTTAAAGTTTTACAATGATTTTACAGCAGTAAATCTCATAGTCTTTGTTGAAGAGTTCAAATTACAAAAATTGAAGCATAGTTTAACTAAAGGGTATCCTTTAAGAGTTGTCTGGTTGTTGACCGGCGAGCAAAAGTGTGTCTGCTTATATCCTCAGAAGAAGTAAATTTTTAATCCAAATTCCTGGAATGCACTGGCTGTTAAATGATCGGACTAATCTTCATCAAGGTTCTCATGTTGAACATACTATCATTGGGACAGTGTGGGACTTGTTTGAAACGAATCATTTCAATCCATTTATATGTATATATTCTGTCTTCCTTGTTAAGTTATAATATTTCTTTTCACTTGATAACTATATTATGCCTCAAATTTACAATCAAATCAAAAGAACAAACCACTGAGCAATTGTCAGAATTTAAATGTGTCAAAGGGCGGCTAATTGGTTTACCTTGATCCAGGAGCATGCAGACGGTGAAATTAAATAACAGTTAACCCCCATGGTTAAAGCTAGCTTTGTGCCTTCTCTATTATGATTGTGGTTTCATTTTCAATCATTTTTTGGAAGAGGATTTTCACGTAAAACTACATGCAGGTACATACAAGGGGCTCGGTTCTTTGGAGGCTCAGGTGAGAATGTTATGTCTGCCGTTCCAGTGAATGGGGATCAACTGATATCTGAGGCCACAATCACGGACGGTGTTGACAATTCAACATCAAATTTTCCCAGTTGGCGTGCTCGTTTTGTTGGTCAAGCGTACAAGCAGGTGAAAGTAACTAATATGCGTTGTACTTCTATCTGGTCCTATTGTTGAATCTGGGGAACAAGACAATATAATGTAAAAGCTTGAAATCCTACCACTTCTCCAAACTCCTGAACACTTTCAGAGATAATCACTCTAATATTTCATAGAACTATGAAGCTTCTACGTAACATGAGGTTGTTAAAGGTGAAATTACTGGATTATGATCCCTTGGTAGTCTGGTCAGGTATGTGGGCTGGCAGATGTTTGGGGAGACGGAGTCGTACCGGAAGCTGCTGCCCATCTGGAAGGTGCCCTGAACCTCAGTCTTCAGGGTGTTTACCATTCGCCTGTGGGCTCCAACGAGGTGTCAAGACTGTGGTACGGATCTCCAGGAGTCCTAGAGCAATGGGTAACCCATCTCCTCAACTGATCAGTTCACGTCCAGATTTTGTCCAAAGGAGAAAAGAGGGAGAGGAATTTGGATATAACCAATTATTCAACATGTTATGATCAAACTAATTGAAAAATCAGAAATCTTAGTCTCTATTTTATCTTTTCCCCCTCTTTTTTCTTGTAGCTAGTGTAATTTCACCTGCAACAATACTTACGCGAGAGCTTCATCTTTCATTAAAGAATTAAAAAAAAATGAAACCCTTGGTGAGGTGATCCGTGAGATTATATGTTCGATTTTTTCATTTGTACGTGCAACTTTTGGTGAGGTTATTAGTGCATGTGTAACGAAGCAAGTAAAATATAGAAAGGAGATGATGGCTAGTTTTTTCTGCCCAGATAGCAGATTCTGTTATACTTTGGTGTTGAGCAATACACTAGTGTAATAAATAGCTCATAAAATAGATGTAAACAAACTCAAGGTTGAGCTAATGAAGGGCTGGTCCTTCTCATTCTCTTAGTTCTCTGTTATTTGATCGATCATTTTCTCTCTCTACTTGGAGAGTTACTAATGCTCTGTACTTCATCTTCTTCTTCTTCTTCGAGCTGAGGTCTTGCACTCACAACATGGTCTTAGAGCATTGAATTGTTTCTATTGCATGTGTTTTCTTTATTTGATCGGCACGGTTTGCAGCAATCATCCAAAAACTCAACACCGACAAGTTGCTGCTCAATCTCATAATCGATTCTAGGTTTTGAATTTGGATATAGGTCAAGAGCATGTAACTCAAATGACATTTGTGATCCTTCTTTAGCTAGAGCGACGATCATCTCAGCTTGGTCTTGGTATCTCACATCTTCACTGGTACAAACTATTTTCATGAACTAGAGCAATGTGTGTTGCTACATTGCCAAAAATAAATTTGGCTGCTTTGTGGATGGATCTGTACCACAACCACTAGAAGCAGATGCTACCTTCAAATTTTGGCACCATTGCACCTGCAGCCGCATGGTGATATCCTCGATCACTAATCCGGTGTCCAAAGAGATAGAAGAGAGTTTAATGGCTTCAGAGATTGCACCAGCAATTTGGTTGGACTTAAAGTATCAATTTCACCAGAGCAATAGACCACGAATATTTTAGCAACATCTAACCTTACCATCACAACGCCCAATGGACCTTAGCCCATACTTTACTCGTGTCAAAATCCTTCAAGATGAATGGTAGACCTATCAATAAGGAACGATTAACCTGCAATTAGGAGCGACTGTTTAGTTATTAATTAGACCCAATACCATTAGTAATAAGAACTTTATCAACTCGTGACAAAATCTGAATCGAATATGGTCACTAAAAATCGTGTTTGACAGTATACTTGAAGGACCCGTGACCTATTACCTATATAGAGGTAATGACCTTGGTATGGTGAAAAAACTACAATCAACTATAGTATGATTGATTAATAAGTCATTGATGAATATCACAGAAAAACTTCGATAAGTTTGATAAGTTCTTCAAAAAATCAAAGAGGATATAATCTCTCCATGTATTTATCTAAGATATTGTTATGAATTCATCCAAGTATAAGCCATAGCCTTTATATAGGCCAAATTGTAATATTGGCAACTTATAATATTTATTAAATGGTTCTCATTAATTGGGAAACTATAATAAAAGAAATTGCCTAATGTATTTTATGAAATAAACAAAATTGAAAACTAATATATTCTTCTAAGATGAAAAATGTATATTAACACCAATTAGTCTAAATCTTGTACTTCTTATTTCTTCTTATAGATTTCTAGCAACTTCCTTTCTTCAAAAACTTTCCCTCTTGTTGCTAAGATGAAATATATTCAATAATCCTCATGTATTTCAGCTACTTATCTATTGCGTGCGTTCCCATTTTCTTGCTCTTACTAGCTTCTTTTTCCATTTTGCATTTCTTAACTTCAATATGCTAGAATTTCAACACATCCGTACACTTCAATGATGTCAATCAAACTATATTTGTTGGATCATTGCTGAATTTAACTTTGCCCCTTGAGCTCATCGATAGATTCATATCATTACCTTAATATAGTGAAGACGGCTGGTTGATTGACAAGTTAAGAATGAGCGATACAAAGAAATTGTGCTAAGTTTAATAAGTTCTTCAAAGAACTAAAGATAACATAATCTCTCAATGTATTAATATGAAACTAATGTTTTGCATTCGTATAACATCATGCCTAAGCCTTTATATAAATTTATTTGTAATATTTACAAGTTATTCACTTTTCTAAAATATTTCCAAGAAAAACTAAAATAAAGAAAATATATACTTAACACTATAGTATATTCTAAGATAAAACAGAAAGATGATATCTTTTTAGATAAATATACATATATATATATATCAATACAAACACATCCAGTTCTAGTACTTCATCTTCCCCTCTTTAGCTTCTAGGTGTTTCGTTTATTGAAAAGCTTTCCTCTTGATGCTCGTATTCAATATTTTCTATAATATGGACCCACGAGAAAGTTCTTTACTAACATATGCTCCGTTTTTCTTTTGCTCCCATTTGTTTTTTGCTCTAATCAGCTTTTCATTCTATTTTGAGTGTCTTTTAACTTGTATATCGAACAGTCTTCATGAAATCATCATTCAAATGAATTTGGTCCCATGAGCTCGCGGACAATTCATATCAAGTGATATTTTCACTATATTAAAGTTCTTAAGTTTTTATAGGTGATGCGTTGCAATTTTCCCTGAATCTACTGTCTTGACATTAATTGATAAAGTTCTTATTATCCTTGGAAATGAGTGTTATCGCAAATCCGCATAGTTTGGATTATTTGATTTCAAAGTTAGATCATCCTTCAAAAATTGATCTAAGAGGGTTAGTCCCCGATATCCATGGAATAAGTTGAAGGATATAATTTGGTTCAAAAACTAAATGGATACAAATAAACAATCAACCAAAGAGACATAATTTGCTACTTAAATCACTCACCTAACCATAAACTCGAAAACCAATCCATACAACTCACCTAAATCAAGGCACAAATTAGGAGTTTTGTGAAACTTAAATCACTGATCTAAAACATTAATTCGGAAAAACAAAATTTCACAGAGTAAAAGATATTATTAGCTCACAAATAAGACACACTTTTTATCCAAAGAATCCAAAGAATCCAGTATTACAAAAAATAATTTACATATTGAATGGAAAAATTAAAAATTTCACATACTTGTCTTCAAATATTTTTAGAATTTTATTTTTTCAGTTTAAATTTTTTATTAATTTTTTCAAGTTTATTTTCTTTAATGATTCAATGACGTTATTTAGAGAAGACAGAGAAAAAGAAAAGAGATTAAATAACGTCATTCTCCACGTGCAATCATGTGTCAAGTGCACCAAAGGAGCCACCAAGCGACAGTATCCGACATCTTTAATCATAATCTAAGTTTATCTCGTCCACAATACCATGACATCATAGAATATATGCATAATCAGCATTCTCAATCGTTCCCCCTTATAACAATGACTATAAAACGAGAGACATTGCATATTGCTGAAACATCAAGCTCAATCAAATTCCCATTTCCAGGAAACAAACCTCCTTGCAGCAGCTAACTTACAAGAGAGGTGAATCGGAAAATCCTACAGGAAAAGCTTTCTGTATCCATCTGCCTCTTGGGCCATCTCATTGGAGCAACGATCTTTTCTCTCCTTATCCAAGTCGAGATTTTGCTTTATTTCCTCCTCATTATCATCAATCTGTTAGGAAAGAGAAAAATGAAACAATGCCTCTTCACAGGAATGATTGGGTGACTTCAGAAATTAAGCTCACGAATTTACTAAAAAGGGAAATATCCCATCTTACTGCATCGTAGATCTCATCATTCCTCTCAAAATCCTTGGCCTTACGAGGAAGGATATGGATATGAACATGGGGGACTGTTTGTCCAGCCTCAGCCCCATCCTGGATTAGTAGAATAAGAATTAGGACCAATGCAAACAAGACAGGGAAATCAACACAGTTCATAAACTACGTTTAGAAGTGAAATACACCAGTAAACACAACTACTCATTATAATCAGAGTGATCATAAAATTAATTTCATTCAGTCTATTTTGACCTAAATATATCCCGAAACATGAGAGTAATGAAATGATTTACCTTTTGTGAATTGAGGATACGGGTGGTTGAAGAGAATAAATAATGGAAAAGTTGGTAAGCAGAAAAACTGACTAAACTGAGCAGCTTTGCCCAGAAAAACAGGAGATTCTTTTCACTAAATTTAGTTTTAGATCACCTTCCACCTCTCATATATGTCCATGCTGGAAGCAAAAGAAATGGACAAAAAAAGTCAACACATGCAGCAAACAATTAAAAAGAGATTTTAAACGGTCAGTCTAAGAGGTCGTAAATGAGAATTTCCTCATTATTCACTAATATACAAACTTATCCCAACTGCAGGCTCCTACATCCAATACATAATGTAGATAGAATATAAGGACTTTGCAAGCTTGATCAAACAGAAAATGCAGAAACATAACAGTATCCCCACAGTTCAAAAATGTTGAAGGTTTCCTGAACTTATGTCTAATAAATCTTACGAGCTGGAATGATTTCACAAATTTCAACATTATTTTATAATGCAACAGTAAAATAAAGATATGTATGTGCCATCAAATAAATCAAATAATAAATTAAATATATTCAATTTGAGTTTCATGTGAAATTTACCTGAATTGTAAATGTCAATGAAGATGCTTTGTGGAAGATCTCAAGTTGGCCACCGACCTTCTGTGCTGAAAGCCATAAATCACTGGTTTCTTCAGCAGTGAGATCCACAAAGCGCTTCACTTCACGCCTTGGGCAGACAAGGACATGTTAATCAAGTTAAGCGAAACTCATTTGAATATTAGGTGACTGTGACTCTGACAAATTCTATGTGATTGCAATAAGTAATGCAACCATGATAGGTAAAAACCAGAGCTAACCAAGGTTATTTATTTAATAACACCAAGTCAATTACTATCTAAAAATATGGAACTATGTATTTATAGAGTAATCCGTGAGGAACTTATCCTTTATTGTTCGTATGCAAAGGAGTCTTTCCATTATAGAGATATTGTAAAGCAGATTATAAGAGTAACATACACAAGAACTAAGTAAAAAAGTTTTAAAGAAACCATAACATACTTCACAGAAACTGTTTTCCTACTTTATGAATCAAGATTCAACTAAAAATGTAAAATGCAGTTTTGATTAAGCTTGTCATTTAGTCAAATTTGTTCAGTAAAGTCTGAAAAGATGATTCATAGGACCAAAAGTTTTACTACCTTTAACTTTTTGTTGAGTCAAATGGTGCCAACAACATTATCGTGGGAATTGGAGTAAAATTAATCTTTACCTAAACAAACATCTTAATGGTACAAACATTCACATAAAGAGTTCTAGTTAAATTTTTTTATTGGCTCTGCAAATAAAAATTTAGATAGAAACAGAAGACTCACAAACTATTAGAAGAACTATTCAATGATATACAAAAATCTTCACCAAATCATGATATCAGTCACTCTTTGAACTGACACAATAAACTCAAAAAGAGCAGGATGCTATATACAGAGCCTTCTGATAATGAAGTCACAGTTCCTGGGTAAGGAAAATATTTTTCATATATATAAAGATTATACAGATATGTATGTATATACAAATGAATTTCTTAGCAGGGAATCAGTCTGATCAAGGAAAGGATATGACCTGCAAATAATAAAAAATTTAAAATCTGAATCAGAAACTCAAGAAATTTGTCTATATTAGCATGTATTAAAAGATAATGAAAAAGCAAATAAGGAAAAAAATTTTCCCAAAAACTGGCCCAAGTTTTCATACATTTTGATACAAATACTTGAACAATTCTCTTGCATGTGAAAGAACCAGGTTAAGTGATTAAGAATTATGACTAAGCACTTTACAAGTATAACGATTATATGTAACAGTGACAAGTAATCTCCTGATCAGATGCCAGACTTTTTCTTTCACATAGTTAGCCTTATGGACATGCACATATTTTTGCACTATCCTGTAACATAGGCATAAACAATATCCTTGGGCATCCAAAACTCATGGAACCTGGAAATTTCATGAGTCCTTGACTGCAGGTAAATGGTTTTGCTATTGCTTCTTAAGAAGATCCAGTACCAATTAAGATGTGGTTTTCTTAAAGTTTGTCCAAGATGAGGCCAGAAGCAAGACAAGCATCTTTTATGGTGAAATGTAGTAGTCCTTAGCAGCTAAACTTGGATATAATGATGGGTAAGAAATGATGGAAAATATAAACAATAAGGCATATGGCATAAGGTAAAATTCAACTCAATGAGTCAATCCATAAAAATAGCAAAAGAACATAGTAGAGGTGATGCTTTCTTTTAAGTATTAAAAAGAATCCAGCCAAAAAAAAGGTCTTCAATAAAGAAAATTCCATTAATCACACAATACATCAGCAATAGGAAAGTTGGGGGAGTGATACCAGGAAGAAGAGGACGCAAATTGACCATGGCATAGGAAAGTTGGGTGGAATAGAAGACTTCCTCCTTGTTTATCTTGTATGGTCCAAATGTGTAATGCTCTGATGCCATCTGTTACACCAGAAAGGCAACTGGTTTTCCCACACGGAGTATAGTTAGCAAGACAGAAAAAAAAAGAAGCAAAGATAGAACATCTTTACTAGCCTTGGAGTTGATTGCAGAGAACTGTCGAACCCCGATGGATAGATGGTTATTTAGTAACCATCTACCAAAGAAGCTGAGATTAAGAGAAAGCAGCAGGTGGCTGGGTTTCATAGCCACAGCAAGTGCAAGCATCTGCTGACTAGGTTTCAGTTTGTTGCTAGGGCTCAATCTATTTCGACAAGGGAAATGCCATTAAATCATAGTTTTTGAAGCTGGATCAAACTATGAAATGGTTAATGAAACAGTGAAACCATAGATTCATTGGTCCATAGGTCCAACTGAGGGTTCACCGGGTCCAACTGAATTTTAATAAGCTAAAGTGCACAATGCAAACCTTAATATATAACTTTAAATTTTCAAACTAACCATTATAATGCCCAATTCAACACAAAAACATAAATTTTTCTAAAAACAAATCGCAAGCACCATGCAAATTCGAAATGTATATAGAAGTCTCACAAATTCATATTGAAGTCAATATACCAAAAAACTATTAAAGCAAAAACTATTCACTAGCTTGCATTTCAACTACAACAATCCATGCCAAATTCATTGATCATATCTTGATTAGGAGAGTTGGTGTCACGAATGAAATCTTAATGCCATTCAAGGGAAGGATTGACAGTTGTTTCATCCCTACTACATCTTCCGTCATCATCATCTGTTAAAGCCAAAGACACACTAGAGTTGTCTTCTACTTGCACAAATAGGAAGAATTTTGCTGTGCATTTTGAGAAACTACTGGATGTTGGAGCATGGAATTAGGGGTGCTAGTAGGAAAATTGGAGAATTTTCTAATTGAACACATGCAGCAATTATAGGCATCTCAATTTCTAATCTCTCAATCTCATGCACGTTCATTCGATTTGCTACTTCTCTAATCTTACTCACATCTCTCTCTCCAAACATATCCCAAACTCAGGACATACATATATAGGGTGACATCAACCCCTTATCCCTTTATGCAGCAAGGGAGACAGTATTAGAAATTTTTATATCATGCACAAAACAAAGGAGAGACAGGTAAGGCACAAAACAAGGGAGAGATAGATAAGGCACAAAAAGGAATATAGCAGGAGACTATTGGAGGCATGAAGAAGGATGTAGCAATAGGCAGAACTCTGTTCTTGAACAAGCAATACAAAAAATCACAACTCAAATTCGAGAGCAGAAACACAGATACACGCAAAGAGGAGGTAGATTAAACCAATCAAAAATTTGATTTTGGGTTGTGATTTTTTGTCAAGTTTAAAGCAAGGAGAAGAAGAATAACTGTCACATTCTCACTCTTCCACAATCGAAGAGAGGATGAGAAAGATAGCTCAGGCTGCTCAACCTAGTTTTAAATTGGACCAGGCCAGGAACTGATCAAGATATGGCTTCATGTGTCTAAGGTTCATAATGTCCCCATATTTAAAAAGAAAATAATATTAATAATAATTAGTATTAAAAAGTGAAAATATATATTAGATAATTTATAATTTCAAGTCTTTAACATAACCATCATGATATCCCATTTCCAAAGAAGAAAAAAAGTTAAAAACAAGATAACGCCATCTAAATTCCAAAAGCACTAGAAAATCTCACGTAATCGAATACAAGTCAAAATATAATAACAGTTAAATACATCAAATATTTGTGCATTATATACTTCAGGCGTTTGTTCTTCATCAAATCTCTGAAGCCACCCACAAGGCCCAGATGCAAGCTCTATGTTGCCTCAACCTTCTATACCATCCATATATTTGTGCTCAGGTAATGCCTACATTGCAAATCACTCCAGAAGCACCTCTCTTGCTCACAAAATTGCAAAGAACTATTGGCCAAAAAAATTCAAATAACTCCAGCACAGCACAATGTTGGCATGAAAAAAGTGGGAAATAGCAGAACAATCAATAACAGCGAGCAGGAAGCAACAGAAAGCAGCTTGAACATTAGCGGAATAGCGACTCGAAGAACAACATAGCCCGAAGAACAGCAGAATATAGCAGAATGTGGAACGACAAAAATAGAAAAACAGCCGGAAAAGAGAAGACAAGATCGGAGAGCGGAAAGGCCACCTCTGAAGGAGAACTGGAGAGGCTTGAAGCCTTGATCAACGAGCTCACTTCCGACGCGAACAAGGCTGGCAATTGAGCGAGCGATCTCGTTGAAGCACTCTTCCTCTATACAAACTAGGGTTTCGAAAGGGGAGGGCAAATATGCGTGGCTTCGATCTGATGATACAAGTGATTCCACAATTTTTTTCAGTTTCTTCTAAAGTCAAGTCTGCATTTTTTGTTATATCCATACCACACTCATTTTTAGTATAAATCACCGGTATCCAGTTAAATTTTGTCCAGCTGACTAATTCGGTCACCTCGGATCGGCCCATTTAAGGGATTAAGAACTCCTCATCACAGATGAGATTTGAAATCAAATCCTCCTATTTGGATGATAAGTACCGAATCACTTTATCATACTCACGTTAGATTATTCATACCATACTCTCTGCCTAGAACTGATTTCAAAATTTCATTCACAGACTTTATCATATCATGTTTAATTTACGAACTGATTCAATCATAACCTATATTATACCACATGCTCTAGGTATCTACTGGAACATGTTCATTTTTTATGTGTACTTAATTATTTCCAATTAAGCCTAATATAAATTTTCATAATCTTAGTTATTTATTATGATTATTAAAAATTAAGTTATTATAATTTAGTAAATTATTAACACTATAATATCTTAATAAAATGTACAATTATTTTAAATTTTAAATTATTGATATTACTGTCACTTTAGTTATTCGATAGAAAAATATTAAAAAAATTATTAGTTGATTTCTATATGATGCTAACGTGGCACTAATGTGGCTAATGGATTCCCTTCTTTATTTGATAGAGGAATTAAAATGATGGTAAATTGAAATTTGAAAAATCAAAGTGATCATTCTACCAAGATATTAAAATATTTGCAATTTAAATATCTATGATTGAAATGATAGTTTATTCTCATTAATTTTAATCAAACTTCCAATATATTGGATATTTTCATTCAATTCCTTCAATTTGATGAATACCATGTGAAAGTTCACATAATTAAGAATTGAAAGGTACAAATGACATCCTACCCAAAAAAAAATGAAAGGTACAAATGACACAAGAATTAGAATTCGAATGAAAAATTTATGTATGAGCAAAATTAATCATGTGAAAGTAGCATTTGTATTTGATATCTAGTTCCGGTTTTGTGTACCATGAAATGGAATCAGAACCGAAATTAAACCGGTTGATTCTTAAGTTTTTTTTTTACCTGGAACCTACCCGAATTTTACAAAAGTCTACCCATAACCGACTCAATAGGGTAGATTTCTACCGATTCAACTTCTACTAAGTACCCGTGCACAATCCTGAGGTCAACGTGTAAACCTTGGTTCAGTTGAAATAGTAATAGTCCTGTCTAAATGTAAGAGTGCTTTCCCCACTTCAAAATGTTAAGGAACAGAAAATTAGTAATTTATATAAAGGTTAAATTTAGACATGTTAAACGGGTTGGGTTGGCTCGTAACTAGATCATCCAAACCCGGAACCGGTACGAACCTCTCATAATTTGGCCTGTAACCGTTCTTAGTTGATTGGGGGCAGTTACAGGCTGGTTTCGAAATATGGACCCGTTAAAAGTAATATGCTCAGACTGTTATCCTATTGAACTGGTCTGGAACAGTAACTAGCTTAGAACCGATGAAAACTAGCTCGGACTGCCAAAAATCATGCAAATCAACGGTTGCATTTTGTCGGGTCAATTTAAAAATTTAAAAAATAAAAATATGGACGGTTCAACGACCAAACCGGCCCAGACCGTTAATCAGCCCATTTATAAACAATTTTGGGCCGGTTCATATTTACATGAACTGTAACCTGTAATCGGGTTGAACCATTAAGTAAACGGATCGAACCGTAACTGAGTAAAATGGTTTTAGACCCGTTTTAAACCGACCCGAACTATACTTTTAACAACACTAATTAAATCTCTACTTAGGTGATGATTCATGTTCCTAGCATCTCATTATTACACGGGCGGAGTCTCCTAGAATTCAGGGACTCCACCATTTTTTGTGGTAATAGCTTTACCACCAAAATCTCTCAATTTGATGAAATACTTGTGGTAAGGAAAAGTAGAATCACCAGAATACCAGAAAGTGTAACTTTCCCTGTTATCTAACTCGGTTATAGTGAGCCAAACAGTACCTTAGGAGTCGGAAGTTTTTGAGAGTTTGGGGGTGAAATTATAAACATAATAAAGCACATATGGAGTGAAACGGAATATTATAATTCTTCTTTTGATTTCGGAGGAAAAACCTACTGAGCGCGTCAAAGGCTCTGCGGTCACATCCTCCGGCGACGTCACAATCGACTCCGGCGATCAACGGGCCACGGTTCTACCTTCATTCCTGGTTGGTTTTCAATGGCGACTTCTGGGTCCTTACTACGTAAAACCTATCAAATCTCCAAATCCATCCGCCAACTGTGCACTTCAGCGGCCGCCACCACTCACCACCGTCAGCCACCGCAGAACCACGAGTTTCTGGAGCCTAACTCCTTCTTAGGGAGCTGGGAGCCGCCCAAGGACCCGAAAGAGGCTGAGGCCAGGCTGGCCTTGCTTAGAAGACAGTACGCTAAGCAGGTTCCTCCACTGTTTGTGCCACACTTGTAGTTTTCCTCTTGCTGGTTGTGGCCATTTCTATACCGTTTGCTTCTCATCCTGTCTGATAAACATTAGGTGAAGGAGGTGAGGAAGGAGTACATAAAAGAAGTCGAGTTGATGAGACTGGAACAGCAGAGGAAAGATGAGGCGAAAAGAGAGGCGATTAGGGTTGCTAGGGAGGAGAGGAACAAGCTGAAGGCTGCGGGGGTTAAGGTTAGAGCTGAAGAACGCAAGGCTGCCGAGGAAGAGTTCCGCCAAATGCTCGTATGTACTCTATCACTATCTCCCTCCCTGAATCTTTGCTATGATTGAGGTATTAATTTGGCTGACCTGATACAGGAAGGACGTTGAGACTGTAGAAACCGATTTCCAGTAGCTGAACTTTGGTTAATGGGTTATTGGAAATCGCAAAATATATCTGTTTTTTCCCCAAAATTCAACATTCTCTTTTCGTGGTTAGTTGGGCATAGATCATCGTGGAGGAAAGCAACATTTTTCCATTTTTTTTGGTTGGGGGCGGGGGGTTGTGGGGGTGTGACCCTAGGACAAGATGACTTATTAACATTGAGAAGACCGGGAGCCAGAGTATGCAAGACCAGGAGACTACACAGACTTTAATCCTGTGGTTTTTTTTGGTTGATTAGATTAGCAGATCAATGATTGCCAGCAGTTATTGATACTACATTTTCTTCCAAGTTTGGGCCTAAAATGGCAGTAAATATTGTTGGAAGGAGTGTGTTTTGGGCAAGAGATCATCTGCAGATGCAAAACCTTGCAAAATTGATATGAACATGAAAAGTTAACCACCTATCTTTAGCTGATGTGCTGACTGTTCTTGCTGGACAAGTTTTTGAAGAAGGGTTTCCTGGATTTAGATTTACAATATTTTAGATGAGATAAAGGAATATGAGCTGGTCAGGCTGTCCTGCTTAAATTCACTAAACTGGAAACAGCAACTCAGAAATTCAGGAAAGTTCAAGAAACTCTCCCTACATGGGTGATATTATGCCTCGAAAATTTCTTAGGTTTTCCTTCCTTTTCAGAGGAACTTCAGGTCTCTTGGATCTCATCTTAAACTGCTTGGTTTTGTTACTCTTATGTTTGTGTTTGTTGGCCATTGCAATCTGTCGTGGAATATCAGAGACTTCCATCATCCCCTTTAAGACTTGAGATGTTGGGGTAACATGAGACAAACAGTTTGTGAAAAAGTCTCAATGTTTAAATTTTTCTCTGTTTTTTAGTAAGATTTTTGACAAAGTTTTATCTTATTTATTCAGTTATCTTTCTGATCTTAGTAATTTGAAAGAGATGTGTTACTGTAGCATCAGGAAATAATCGTTACAATATAAAAGCTCGTTGGCCCAATCCTTATGTTTGTCTCATTGTTAACACATTTGCAGACTTGCTGAGGCAGTTGCAAGAATAAATAATCAAAATAGTTTAAATGAAATCCAGACTGAGGGTACACAATTCTGTATTACAGTAAGTAGTTCAAAAGACTTGTCTTTTCACTCTACTGAAAGCGTTGCTATTAGTATTATTATATCGTTTCCAGTAAATATGGGCTATTCCATTAATCCAAATGAATATACAGGTGATTTAGCTGAGCTTAGATGTTTAGGCCTCTAAAAATAAGTGACTGTCAAGACAAATGGCCAACTTTGTTACAGAGGCTATCTGGAACTTTAGCTGATTCAGGACTAGAGACAAGATTCCATAAGGACTACTAGATTGATGCTGCTATTATTTGTTTTGTTTGGCATGTGGACAAATGATTCTTTAACCTTTTGTATGGATTCATTGGCCTTCTGTTTATAACCTATCAAGTGATCTGGTATTAATCATCTAATGTTAAGGGTGTCATCATTTCTAAAGAAGAATGCTTCCATCTCTGAGTTTTACTTGTCCTAAGATATATTATTATTCAGGATCATCTCTGGAGATGTTACCTTTGAATATTTCTTCTATTACTTGGTGGGTTTGTTAAGTTTTCTGTTCTCATAAGATGATGTAAATTCAGATGAAAGAAAGAGCGGAGAAACTCAAGAACTGGAGGATGAAGGAGAAAACTCGAGATGCCAAGAATAAGGAGAAGCGTGAGTTGATACGCAGGAAAAGTTCTCTGTGGATTGATGAAGAGAATCTAGAGAAGAATATACTTCAAGCAATTGTTGATGTCAAGACCCTCTGAGGAGTTCCCTTGAAACGAGGTTCAAAATTCCAAAATAACTCAAAGGGACTCAATAATATCAAAATTGGGTTCAGTAGTTTTCTCTTGGAAGGTCGAGTTTTCCTTCTGATGTGTGCTCTCATGTTCTTTTCCAACTTAACCCATCCTTACTGTGTTTTCTCAACAACCGAGTGGGATTGTTACTGGCAATTAGGGATAGCCTACTGCAGGAAGAAGTTGCTAGGTTTATGAATAAGGCCGTCGTTATCAAATGTTCTGAGTTTTGGTGGTACTAAAGCAGCAGCAGGTATATAGCAGTAGACTGGAGAACTCTTGCGAAGATCTATATGGTTTTCTTTTTTTAGTACCAAACTAAACTGCCAGTTTTGTGCATCAATTTTGTGCTTAAATCAGTTTTTCTTTTTCGAATGCAATAATTCGTGAAGTCTTTTTGAGTATGTCAATTTAGTCGGACCGTTGTCCTGGTGTAAGGGAAGACTTAATGACGCAGACAAGATGGGGTCTACATGCCACGTGTCATTCTATAATTTTGTGGCTAAAAAATAGTTTTTTAATATAAACAATATTGCATATTGAATTCTAATTAATATGGATTTGAGTTAGGTTAACATGGTTTGAATTGAGGAGTTTGACCAAGCGGGTTAGGCTAAGTGATAAGCAGTTTGGTACCGCTTAAAGAGGTCTTAAGTTCGAGACGTAGTGTATGTATATATTCTTCTTGGGAGCCTCACCTATCTGACAGGTGTGTGATTTGAGGTAATCAATGGATTAGTCATGGTTAAAAAGTATTATCTCACTGTTGGTAGGTTCTATTTGGATACTGCAGTAGGTAGAAAAAAAAGAATTGAGGAGTTTGAAGGGGTAAGGAGCGGAAAGCTTTAGGCCCTTGAAAATGGGACATGCTCGAGTGTAATAAAAAAAATGCATTTGGATTGGAATTTTTGGGTCAATCGGGGTTTTGGGTCGTGTACTGTATAAAAATAAATCAACTCAGTACAAAGCATGAATTTTATATTTAAAACAAAAATGTTAGAATATAGGAAAAAATTGAATAATTACATTTAAAATAATTATATTTTAATATTAATTCAATATTTTCTTATAATAAACATAAATTGTGGTTTATATGTCAACAATAACATTTAAAAGTTCATTTTTACATCAGATTATTTAATTTACTTTTAAAAGTAATTAATTCATTTGACTTAGGCCACAACACACAATTTAAAACACAAAGTATTAATATTTGAGCTAACTCAAATTAATAGTTCTAGAATGATTAGAAAAGATAAGAAAATTTATATTTGTATATTTATTTAAAAGATGACTCTCTATCCTTCTATTTTTTGAAAGGTGAAGAAGATTATAATCAGGAAAATTATTTATTCACACTATTTAATTTTACTCTACCCCTACCTCTCATATCACAATATTTAATCCAAAATTTTATTTTTTAAAAAATAAAATAATAAAACGTCTCAACTATATTATTTATTTAAGCAATAGTTTAATTCTAGTAGTCTCCAAGCATAATATTTCATTTTTACTGTATTATTTTAGTTAAGAAGAGATAATAATTTGATAATACCTTTGAATTTTCTGAGATATCTTATCTTAGGGGATATACTCAAGCTAGAAATAACCTTACAGATGACACCAGCTATAATGCCTCCTGATACTTGTCATCCAGCCTCTAGTGTTCTTCATATAAGCTGTAAAAGCTATCGATCTATTTAAAAATCAGCAATTAATGCAAAATGAACTTCAAACTACATCAGCTCATGAGACCACATGAGTTGATCGGTTGGTCTGCAAAGTTTCTTCCACTCGAGCTTCAGCAGGTCATGAACAGTGCTTGTGTCGATTAAGCTTTCCTCCTTTTATCCCCTAAGCCAAAAGCTCCCTCCTTTGATCGGACTGGTGGTCTCCGCCGCAGACTTCAAGCACAAAATTGGGAGGGGTGTTTTTGTCATTTCACAGTCTGAATTGGGGGGCATCGTTGTCTTTTTCATGTGGTATGGACGGAAAAGTTAAAGTTGGTGACGGAAATCGTCAATATGGTACACGACAGACAAATTTGAAAGTTGGTGTCAGTTTACATAAAATTACAATTTTGTGATAAAATCGTACACTACCTGTTAGGGCTATTTTCCCAAATTTTGATCTCCAATTTCAATATAATAATGAGAAACCGAATCCCCTCTTTATTTTGTAGTTCGTACTTAGTACTTAGAGGAGCGTTATTCGTTCCTTTAGTTCGCTCTAAAACCCTAGCCAATCCCCTGACACTTTTGAGTGGGTTCGGAGATCGATCAACCGATCGATCATGGTGAAGAAGACGAAGCAGCAGCAATATCAGACCGAAGAGCTCCTCCAGACTCTGACTGACTTCACCAGCAAGGAAAACTGGGACAAGTTCTTCACCATCAGAGGCAGGGATGACTCCTTCGAGTGGTACGCTGACTGGCCGGAGCTCAAGGAATTGATGCTCTCGGAGCTCCGTTCCCTGAAAGATGCTGCTCCTGATTCGCTGCAGATACTCGTTCCCGGTTGTGGCAACTCAAAGCTCTCGGAGCACTTGTATGATGCAGGATTTCACTGTATTACGAATATTGATTTCTCTAAGGTTGTAATCTCCGACATGCTCCGGCGGAACGTACGAGAACGACCTGCGATGCGGTGGCGCGTCATGGACATGACCTGTATGCAGGTACCTCTCTTCTGTCACTCTCTCATATATTTTGTACTCTAGTGTGCTCTGAGTTATCTAATGTAGATGTAATTCCGTGGACAAGAGACTCTTGTATGCACGGTTTTGTGATAATTCCTTCGCATAATTGGACTGCCATTCCTTTTCTGACTTCTGAATGATGAAAATATTGAGTCCTCCGGGAACATTTTGCCGATTCTGTCCACCAGCATTTGTTTTGAAGCTTGGACAGCTGCAGAATTCCTGGCCATAGGCTTCTCACGGGTTAGGGTTCTGGTTGTGGAGTAGAAGATAGTTTTTTCCCCCTTTTTCTTAGGCTTCCTTTGGGAATGAAGGAAATGGAGGGGACGGGAGGGAAGGGAAAGTTATGTGGGAATTTCCTCCCTTTCTTTCCTTTCCCTCAAATTTTCTTGTTCCAAACACAACAGCTGAAAGATAACAGTGAAAGTTTCCTAGCAATGAAGCTCAAGGCCAGTGAAACCTGGAATTCTGATGGAACAAAACGAGCTAGCTATCTAGTTATCTTATTTTGATTGGCATTGGCTTAACTGAACGTTTTTCTTCTCTCTCTCTCTCTCCCCAAAAAGTTTGGCTGCTGCAATAGGCAGTTATCTATGGTATTGGCCTGGCAGAAATGTTTATTAGGATGCAATAACCTTGTAACGTAGTCCCTGATCATGACACTTGATGAGGAGCTTTTAGCTCATACTCTACAATTAGCAGTATTATATTTGAGATACATATTCAATTGTAGCATCAACAAGTATATGAATGAGCATGAAGCAGAGATTAAGTGCAGATATCTGAAGGTCAATTGAATTTGAGTGATCCACAGTTCATGGAGAGCATGTTTGATGCTGTTGTCGATAAAGGTGGATTAGATGCTCTAATGGAGCCAGTGCATGGACAGAATCTTGGGAGTCAATATCTCTCAGAGGTGATTTTAAGCTCTTGAGCTTTTTTATTTTTTGGCAATACACTGTACACAGACAGATACATGCTTAATTTACTTCCTAAATGCTTATAGCTCCATCTGTTTGACAAAGTTATCCACATCTTGATTTATCTGCTATATGTCACCAGGCCAAGAGAGTTTTGAAGACAGGTGGGAAATTTATCTGCCTCACCTTGGCAGAGTCACATGTTCTTGGTAAAGCCTCCTCTGTTATCTTCAGTTTAGAATTGATGCATTTTATGTTCTGTTACCCTTTTATACTTTCCAATAAGATTTTAAATGCCATAAACATTATGGGAATTTTTCTTTTGTTCATCTAGTTAATGTTGATGTGCTTCTTTTGTAGATGCAGTATTCTGGCTGATATGTCTACAAAAACAAAAGTTCCCTTTCTGACTTCATTTTAATCACAGGTTTGCTTCTCCCTAAGTTCCGCTTTGGCTGGAAACTGGCTATTCATGCCATACCTCATAAACAATCTGGCAAAACTGGTCTTCAGACATTGATGGTGGTTGCTGAAAAAGAGAATCCTACTTTGCTTCACCAGATAACATTATCCTTCACTCAGTCATCCTTTGGCTATAGTGATATGCAGGTGAAGTACTTTATTTTATTATGTTTTTATATTTGTTTAACTTTGAATGGGATGTCTCACTAGCTCCTCAAGAGTCGCATGTGATATTAGCTTTGCAATCAATTTTTTTTTTGGGGAAAAAAGAGATTATTTCATTTCAAGCTTATGATAGAAGAAGCTTGACTGAGACTGCTCCCACTATTTTCAGGTTAATGGATTGTTTGAAGTGGTTAACAATGAAAATGAAGTCAGGATGCAGTACTCAGATGGATCTGATATATTGCTTTCACTGAAAGATCTACAACTTGGAGCTAAAGGTGGCCTAGAAAATCTCATTCCAGGTCGACGAGTCCAGCTCATCTTAGGGGATGAGCGCTCCTGCTTCAGTTATAAAGCATTACTTCTCGATGCACATCAAGATTCTGGAATAACCTTTATGTGCCATTGCGGTATAATGCTTGTGCCCAAGTCCCGTGCTAATGGGTGGCTGTATTCTTCAGAAGAAGGGCAGTGGAAAGTAGTCCAGAGTGCAAGAGCAGCTCGCTTGATAATGATTTACTTGGAGAGTGTTCATGTGACTGTTAGCATGGAAGATATACAGAAGGACTTGTCTCCTCTTGTCAAACAGTTGGCTCCTGCTGTTGCTGAATATGGATCTCAGATACCCTTCATGATGGTCGAGGATGCAATCACAGAAAGGAAAATTGTACATCAGGTCTCATCCCCTTTTACTGGAACAATTGTTATAGATGATGTGGTGTACAGTGATGCCGATAATGATATAAGTGAGATCTTGCCTGGTAAGGACTTGCGATTTCGCCGCCTTATTTTCCAGAGAAATGATTCTTTGGTCCAGTCCGAAGCTCTTCTAATAATGGAAGGAATGGCATCAGATGCACAAAATACCCAAAGAGCAGATAAGAAAAGCAAGTCAAAGAAAAAGGGCAGCCTTAAATCTAATCAATCAAAAGGGAGTGCAAATATTTTTCATGACTATTTAGTTAGCCCCTATCATTCAGGTATCATATCTGGGTTTATGCTCATCTCTTCTCATCTTGAAACCATGGCATCAGCTGAAAATTCTGTCAGAACAGTAGTTGTTGGTCTTGGAGCAGGTCTGATTCCTATGTTTCTTTACCGGTGTTTGCCTTGCACTCTGGTTGAGGCAGTAGAGTTGGACCCGGTTATCGTGAACCTTGCAAGGGATTACTTTGGTTTCTGTGAGGATGGCCGTTTAAATGTTCACATAACTGATGGAATCGGGTTCATCGAAGGAGCTGCAAAAGCTGCTAATGACAGACGGGAGAATGTTCAGCATGTCTCCTCCTCTTCAGAGAAAATGATTGATATACTGATCATAGATGTTGACTCTGATGACCCGAGCTCGGGTTTATCTTGTCCTGCTTCAAGTTTCGTGGAAGAAACCTTCTTATATGATGCAAGGGCCTCGATGTCCAATAAAGGCCTATTTGTTCTTAACTTGGTCTCCCGTTCCGCATCGATCAAAGCAACTATTATTTCAAGGATGAAAAAGGTATTCAACCACCTCTATTCCCTTCAACTCGAGAAGGATGTGAATGAGGTTATTTTTGCTCTCAAGACAAACGATTGTATAGCAGAGGATAAGTTCCCCGATGCTGCCCGACAGCTTGAGAAGCTTTTGAATTGCAGGGAACCAAAGATGAGGGAAGCCATAATTGCTGCCTCAAAGAAACTGAAATACCTAGGATGAGATCCAACATTTTTTGGAAAGGAGGCACATTTTGTTTCATCTGTTTGAACCTTTGTGCAATAGTCTGGAGGTCTGATTGGTATGGGCTTGCTTTTGATGAAGAAATACGGTGTGTTGAAAGGGATGAGTGGATCATAGCCTCTACGGTTTCTGCATTCAAATCATGATACCGCCAGAGTTATGCCCCGTGGATCCCCATGGATCAAGTCATCAAGACAGCTTCACAGGTCTTTGGGGACTCGGCCCATATTATAAGCAAAAGCTATTTTCAGGAAAGAAGAGTCTGGCTCTATTCTGATCATGCTTTTAGGTAATAGCTCCCTAAAGGAATAGCTTACTCTGGAACCCCAAACATGCTTTTAGGTAGCCGGTTGTAAGAAGGGACTGGAATCAGGAAACAGAATTGTACTCTCTTTTCTTGAAGTTGATAAACTGAATGAGCATTCTACTCAAGAAGTCGGAGGAAGATATACTTTTACCATTGAAAGGAACTAATGGTGGAGCCAGTGCTGGTGATGATGATGGGCAGTTTCCATCACGATTCCATTCCATTCATTTCTTCCCGCATGAGACGACCCTTGTAAAAGTTAAAAAAAAAAAGAAGCCCAATTCCGTTCCTATTTTACCACCGATGATGATGCCCTAAAAACCGCCTAAAAACCTTCATGTTATCAAGGTAGTCCGTGTCCGTACGTCGGGATTTTCACTATTGACTTCGTGTCACCATAATTAAAATAACAACGAGGTGGGAATTATAAACGGCTCGCAGTTAGACCTCACAATGTTACAGTTTAAGGACACGGTAATAAAATCTCATTGCCTTCAATATTCTTCGTCCTGATTTTGCAAGGCAAATATTAGTACACAAAGAAGCGTTCACTCTCTATGCTGCAGCAATCTCAGAGCACATTCTGGCATTTTTTTGCAAACACCGGAGAGGAGGATTCTAATCTTTCCCCCAGCTGCCCTCTTCAGAAGTGCCTCTTAGACTTCACCAATCAGACTAGGCTCCTAATGTCCATACCAAGGCCACTGGCGGCACACCAAATGTAGACCAACCTTGGAAAATCATAGAAATAGATGCTGCTGGGAAGCATTGCCAAGTAGGATTATCAGGAGTTGCTGTCACTCCCGGAAAAGACAACTTATCATAAGTTGGCGCCACGTAAGCTACACGTTATTAGGTTTCTGATGAATGATTTAATAGAAGACCTTAAATATTATTAGATGGAATGCAAAATTTGGACTAAATGATGAAATTTAAAATTCAGTTCCTGAAATGTTAGTATCTAACAAATTTATGGATCAAAACATCAGTCCACTGTGTTTTCAACAAGGGAAAAAAGACCTTAATTCGTTTTATTGTTTGTGATTCTCGTAGGAAATGGATTTTCTTTTCATATTTGCAATTTCTAAAATCTTGATTAGAATCTTTATTTGATATTTTTGCCACTCCGTATTCATTAGGCTTTTCAATGCGAGACGCCAAAGTCACAAAATCTACACATGTGAATGTAAATTTGACGAGTGCATTGTGATTTGTCGGGGAAACACTTGGCTACTCAATGGCTTAAATAGTGAGGCCAATTTTCGAGGAGAGACGATTCTCTGTACGATTAAAGGATATAACTATTTACCCGTGAGAAGCCACCTCAATTGAGAGGGAATCATTATACTACATGATATAATTATCTAACAAAACCTTAATATTTAATTATTAAAAAATTAAATAAACACTTAAAAGAATTAGTAAACTATAAAAAAGTAACTATTAGATAAAAAAGAAAAATAATATTCTATTGATAGATAAAAAAGAAAAATAATATCCTACAGATAAGATATAATTATTGTATGAGATGTATTCTTTTTCGAGAAGATATGTTCGGTTTCGGTAGAAAACGTCAAGGAAAAGAATATTTCAGTGATCGCCTTGTGTCCGGCAAGTGCTATTGCAATTTTCATTTTCCAAACAATTTCATGAAAAGTTTTATGGTAAGAATTTAATAAGTTAAGGAGTATATCATATCATCTTTTTCAATGACATAATCTTTTACCAAAGAAGAGAAGCATAATCTTTCACTAGAGACGAGAAACATAATCTTTTCACTGAAAAGAAAGGGAAGATAATAGTCATTGACAGTGGAGCTCTAGATTCGAGAAATGGGCATTGAAGGGAGGAGAATAAGGTAAGTGCAAAATTGAACGACAAAACTGGGACTGCTTCTTTCAGTTTGAACACCAGTCTGGGATTGGATGGGGGGTGTTGTTTGAGGCCATGGAAAAAGTCCTACAAGTAGCCGAAACACTACGCGACCTATATATGTTACAGTTCAATAACAGTCCGATACATTGGCAAAAGGTAGTTATAAATTTTAGACAAAGATCATAAATATCGAACTGGTGCCTTAGACAGCTATTGACTTATTACATGTTACGTGTGTCACATGGTATATCATCAAGCCACGACCAAGCCTCACCTCTGTCGCGTCAGGCCCCATCTTCGCTCCGTCTGCTTCGACCCCACCTTCACCTGCCCACCAAAACCCAGCTTTCCGAATCCTAGTTCATCGTCACTGCCGATGACAATAGTGTCCATGAATCCTCTTGAGCTGTCAAGGACGTGTCGAGGAGGTAGGATGGGGAGTTGGTGTATTCGGCGGCTCCCTAGTATCAAGGCTGAGCACAACATCCTAGTGCACCCATTTCACATGCTGGCGTAGCTGGTGCATTCGGCGACTCCCTATTCAGTGGTGCTCGACCACCAGCTAAGGCTTTTATCGAATAAACCAATTCATTTTGGACCCTGCAGATCCACTCTTTTTCCTATTCAAAGATCAAACCCCCTGTCTCTGTGTTTGCATATCAAGAGTTCTTTGTAGATGAAGAGATGTCAAAGGGGCTTCTTATTTCCCAAATGGATCCACCTAAATCTGTATGTAAACAATTGGTTTCTTAAGAATACGCAAGAAAAGCATTTCAAATTGTTGATAGATCGCCAGAGATGGCTTAGAACCAATAGTTCATTATCTAATGGATTTTTCCGTTCTAATGCTCCATCCGAGAGTTATTAGTATTTATCAAATCTATTCCTATCTAACAGAAGGCCGAATTCTGTGGAAGAATAAGGAAGGGTACAGGACGTTGGATAGTTAGCAGAAAGACGGATTATCAAGCTGCCCTAAAAGAATTAATTCCATTACTCAATATTGGATAATGAACCTTCTCAATGAGCAAACTATCCAACGTCCATTGTTCATGGGGAGGATCATTTCATTTCGACATCGACTGCCCCTTTTAGCCTGATCTTAGCCCTGACTCACCCTCTGTGGACGAACCTTGGAGAGGAACCCTTAGGTTTTGTACAAATCTTCGTGTTACTTGTGGGTCTTTTGTCGACATGAAATGGCCTTCCTTTTTTCTTTTTATTTATTATTTATCGTTAATGGCTGAAAAATGAAATCAAGTATGCTCCAATGAATCAAATCTTCTCAAGTGCGATTCGAACCTATGATCATTTAATTAACAACTTTTATAGTTTGCCCAACCCTTGGAACATACTATAGCCTTAGGCGGCAAAGAGCCGACATCGAGGTGCCAAACCTTCCTATCGATGTGAGCTCTTTGGCTGAGATCAGCATATTATCCCTAAAGTAACTTTTATCCATTAAGTGACAGCCCTTCCACTTGACACCGTTTAATCACTAAGGCCAACTTTCGTCCCTGCTCGACCGGTGGGCCTTGTAGTCAAGATCCCCTCTGCCTTTGCACTTGAGGGCCAATCTCTGTCCGGCTCGAGGAAACCTTTGCATGCCTCCTTTATCCTTTAGGAGGCCTACGCCCCACAGAAACTGGCTATCTAAGGTTGTCCTTTGGCCCATAGGTCCTGATACGAGATTATAACTCTAACTCTTCCATGGTGATATCTCACTGAGAATGATTGGTGTGGTATATTCATATCATAACATATATGAACAATAAATACTAGCAGTCTTACTGAGATTAGAACTCATAGGGAAGAAAATCAATTTATGAACATAATCAAATATATAGTATTTATAGGCAAAAGTATTCGACGATTCAAATAGAAGAAGTTTGTCATGCTAATGTGCCTTGGATCAGGGTCAGGTGAGGATGAGCACATTAAACTTTCCATGTGACTAAGAGCCCTCGCAGCCCACGCACCACCATGCAAGTATTAGGAGTGCTCTCTACCACCGAGCTAATAGCCTCAACGTGCAAAAGGGGTTTAGCATTGTTGGTGAATAAAATCTCATATTAGAAAAATAAGATTAAAAATACTACTATATAAAAAGTTAAGTATTATTATTTATCATCTTAAAATTTTGAGTTAGTTATGTGTCCATTATTTTTATAAGTTTGGTGAAAATTTTGTGTGATAGAAGAGTAGGAACCATGTGAGCTTATACCTTACCATGACCCGAAAATGAAAGAATGCGAGCACATAAGAGAATGCCTAGCTTATTTATTTACAATTGTTGATAGCTGACATTAAATGGAACGTGCAACATGTAAGCTATTGCTGCTCATATTGGATACAATTACCTATCTACTTAATATTTTAAATTAGATATATATATATATCATTTTTATAAATTCAATAAAAATTTTACCCTTTCCATTTCTATAAATTAAATATACAGGTTCCTCCTTTTTAATGTTTTGATGTTTTCTTGAATGTTCTGTTAAATGATTTTGAAAATGAAAGTGGGCAGGTGCTATGGTTTCCCAAGGTCACAAGAAAACTGACATGACAATGACATCTCCTAAGTCGTTTGCGTCAAGAAAACTTCGACGCTGTCCGAAGTGTGTTGGAGCAGAGAGACCGCTACCACCCTATCTATTGTCGGGTCGTTCCAGTCAGTCTCTCCAGGCGAGCAGGACAAGTCAAACTCTCCGTAAGGTCAAAGCTTACGTCCTCCCTACTTCTATTCAATTCCACATATCCACCCCCCCTCCTCCTTCCCCCACTAATGACATCTCAGGAGGGATTAGCGGCAAGTAGGATCGAGGCAGCAGTTGTTTCTTCATTTTTGGGCCATTATGCAATTGTGTCTCCCGATTGACAATGGCAGTAAGTCATCCAACTTCACCTGCAGCTCCCATTTTTCACTGGGCTCATTTCCTTGCTAGTTCATATATGTTATCGTCTGATATTTAAGCATGTATATTCATTTTAATGTCCCACTGTTGAACTTATTACTGTAAAATGATGTGCTTAATTTCGATTAAGACTGTCATTTCCCTTACGCAACATCTGGGCAGGAAAATCGATTTTAGTACCACAGTAACCTGATAGAATAAACTAGCATTGCTGTGGACAGATCCTCTGGAAAGACAGTAGTAGTTAGTTAAATCTGCTTACTCAACCAGAATGCAAAATCTTATAATTGAAATGGAACTAACCAGTAAGTTAGATAAGAGATATGCTTAATCCTGTTTTTTGGGCGAATTGCACATTTTTCTGCTTGCTATATAGTGAATGGACATGAAACCTCCTCAAATGGATATGGACCGGTTTCTGAGTCACATCTTGATACGGGCTGCTGTTTCTGAATCGTTTGTGTTTTTCGTATTTTTGGATGGGACCCTCTTCTTCTTAAGTCGACTCTTTCTGGATTTCTCGAAAATCAACCTTGTCCGGGCGTTCGACATTCTGGAAAGTGTTGGGCTAGTCTGTGCCCGGCAATGTTTTACACTGTCATTCAAATTGCTTGTCTCAAAATGTGACTTCCATATCTTGGAAAGTGGTCCAGAAGACAGGAGCAGTTGAATCTCTTTTTCCACTTCAACCGGGTTGTTTCACTTGATAATATACTGGAATTTGCTTTTGCAGCAGAGGAACCCAGTACCGGTGTTTGGTGAATGGGAGAGTGATGTTCCCTACACAGCCTACTTCGAAAGAGCAAGAAAGGCTAACCCAAGCAGCTCAAACAATAAACAAATTGCCTCTCCAGTGAATGCTAGTTGTATTAACGCGAGTACCAGCACATGTCCGGCAGGGGACCCAACCATGGTCCTCCGGAGACATAAGGAAGTATCCAATGCCAAAGAGGGCCAATATCCAGCAAGTAAAGAGCTCAAAACAAGAGCTGAAGTTTGTATTGCGAGGACAATGACTAATAAACCATTCCATCCTCACCAAGAGATTGTACTACATCAGGGAGTTAGCAGGGTTGGAGCCGGATATGGGATTCGATCTAGTTTTGTTCGGCCTTGGGTTGGTGGTGGGCCACGGATTCGCCTTTCATTGGAGGGCAACAATTCATCAGAAAGTGCGGGTGTTACTGGTAGCATGCCTTTCCCAGAAAAGGAAAGATTCCATCGTAGACCTCTTGCTGAAGTAGAGAGAGTGGTGATGATTTCCCTCTTTTACATATGACTGATAGAGGAACTAGAAGTTCATCCAGCAAATTCTTGTGGAATTTTTATCTCCTAATGTTCAATATATGTTTTTCCCGAATTTATGTTGTCAAGTCATGTTTAAGATGAGGAAATGGTAACAACATATGATGAAAATGGCATCTATGTTGATGGTAGAAGGCATGTTTGTTTATTGTTTCATACCACTGAACTCAAAATTCGTTCACTTATCTAAGGCTTGCAAAACCAGATATCACAGGTTTCGAATTTTGCTGCTGCCGTGCTTTATTAATGAAAAGCTTTTCCAATGTGACAGCCGATTCACGGAGCAGGGATTCCGAAATTTGGGGAGTGGAATGTAAACAACGCTTCTGCAGATTATGGGTTCACTCAAGCTTTCGGACAATTGAGAGACCAAAAGAAGACTGGCACCTCGTCAGTCGTGGCAACAGAAGCACCCCCGACTCTTCCAGGCAGTAGAGAGAACTTCAATGCCAACAGAAGGCCTAAGGTACGTGAGTCTTCATGGCACTTCATCTTCATTACTTGAGTGACTGTATTCATCCGAAGGGCTAAGACCAAAATATAGTACTGCTATAGCTTAAGACTGTCATGTAAGTTGGCAGTCGGTAATTTGAAACGTTTCTCTTGGATCAACTATTCAATCAAACGATATTAAGCATAGTCGCAGTCTCTGCATGAGATACAAGTTGGTTTTGCCAAACAGGGCCGGCAGCGAGTAGCCTTTTCTTTCAACTGTACCTGTCAAGCCTCACTTGCCTGTATTTGACAGGGAAATGAGGCTTCTAGATCAGTGTGTGGACTGCAACAACTACATTGCAAAGGTCCATCATGTAGGATGATCCAAAGGAGACTCGATTTCAAACAACCGCTAATTGAAACGCATGAAAGTCCACCAACCAGGTGTTCTAAAAGTTGGCAGTTTGAGTAGGCAAAATGTCCCGGGTGGTAGGACAGGCTTCTTCTTGAAACATTCAGTTTGGAATTTCAAGGAATCCGCTCATAGACCTGATCTTTTTCTGCTCTCCGTGCCTTCTTCAAGGGATGCTGGCCTTCTTGGTGCAGTTCATGGTGATGCGCAATATCAAGCAGTAGTTTTGAGTACAGACACTTACGTGTGGTGCGTCTCTTCCACCTATTTATGCAGGAGTCGATGTATCCAAACTGTTTCATGTTCTTTATGGGGATCTGCAAGCGCTGTAAATTGCATCCTCTTCTCCAGTTAGGCATATAAGATGGTGTATATCCAATTTGCTTGTTGAGAAATATTTGTTCAACTTTGATTATTGTATTATTTTTAATATAATATATTATCGACATAGAAATTTTAAAATGCATAATTCCATTATATTTTTTTCGGCCAATATTATATGCCTTTTCTTTCCTATACATATCCATGATATTGAAAGTATAATAGATTTTGAATAATTTACATTCGAGTCGAACCAATGTATTGAGGCATAAAACTCAATCAATACAGGTTTTCTACGTAATGAGACTTTTTTTTGTATAAACCGCAAATATCCAGTTGGACTTTGTCCAGCTGACTAATCCGGATTGCTCCGGATCGGCCCATTTAAGGGGTTAAGAGCTCCTCGCCGCAAGTGGGACTCGAACTCGAGTCCTCTCATTGGGATGATGAGTGTCGAACCACTCTACCACACCCACGGTGGGTTCTACGTAGAATGAGACTCAAACTTAAGACTAATACATGATATATAAATGCCATTCAGAAAATTAAAAAAAGGATAAATTTCCAAATTTAAGAGGACATACTTTTCTCACTCGCCTCCTTAAATCCATCCTGACATGTCAACTTTTGCTGAGGACTACTTTAAATTCAGGGATGTTAGATAGAAGGCGTGCAAGAACCATCTGCCCCCGCCTAAATCGTATGAAATGTTATATAATTTCACTTGATTTTATCTATACACATTAGGTTATCTCATTTAACCCATGAATTCATGTTCGCATTTCTATATTGAGTTATATCTCTCTCGACAATTTTTCAGAATCCATCCTACTTTTCATCCTTAGTGGATTCTTTTAGACTGGAAGACTTGCTATCCTGGACCAACTAAGGGAGTTTGATTCTCAAATACTGAATACTAGAGAGTAATACAATGAGCTAGAATCAAATACGTGTCAAGCTGAATACTTTCCCACTGATATCCTTAGTTTGCAATGAGTGAAATCTACCCCCGAAGTAAAATTCAAACTGCCGCATTAGTTGATGTAACAGCCTCCCAGGCACCCCACAAGCATTTTTTTTTTTAATATGGTGCATGTGAAGCCTACTCAGATCCATTGGTAAGGAATTTCTCCTGAGGGGTTGATTATGATTGTTCCTATCACAATTGCTCAGAAGAAAGATCGAAGCTCAGTGATGAGCAGAGAATGGAAAGGAGAAGGAAAATTTCAGAAACATAGAGCATTTGTGCTGCGCTGATTGACTCATTCAGTCTCCTCTTTTCATTTATGTGGGAGCCAGGGGAGTTAGCTACATGGAGTTTCACAGCTCACGTCCCTCCCTCCCTTTTACATTCATCTAAACAGAAGATAGAAAAATAAAAATCGAGAAAATTAGACTTAAATGTGCTCTGAGATTCCACCTCGACATGGGAGGATTCTCCTCTAGATGCAGCCTTTCCTTTGAGGCTCCCTTCGGTTGCGGCTTGGCCCATCTGCCTCTGCAGTAGCTTTCTTTTCACTCATTGTCCGTTTCTCACTGTTCCTTTGTCACAGCTCCCGTCGCCTCCACAGAAGCTTCTTCTTCGTCTGACGGTATCATTCGTTGCAGCTTTGACCATCAAAAACATCATGAACAGCAGCTTGGGATCAGCATATCATCTCCCTTGTTTGCTTCTCCTATTCTTCGTCACTGCCTTATGTTTATTGATTCGATTTTGATGTTTTTTTTTGCTGTTCTGGGCTGCCGTTTCATTCGGCTGTCATTTTGCTTCATTTACCACGTAGTGGCTGCTTGTCTGATTGCAGTTTCGCTGTTCTATTTCACTTAGTTGCCGCTTTATCATTTTACTTGGCTGTTGCATTGATTGATTGAGTGATTAATTGCTGCGCATTGCTCTCCATACTGCTCGGTTCAGCTGAAGCTGCACTACACACTCATATTCTGTTCTTGACGTTCGATTTGGCTGCCGTGCTTATGTTGTGCTGGTCCTTCGTTTGCTGATTCATTTTTGCTTCATGCTTTTGCCTGGTTGTCGCGTCCTCACTGTTGCATTTGAGATTTAGTTACCATTTCCATTGCCTCGCATTACTGCTGCCCCTCGCTGTTATAAGACAGGCTAGGCTTTGATTTGAACTTGGGCTGTTTCCCATAGCGATGTTGCCTTGTCTTCAAGTATGGTGCTTCATTGAAGCTTTCCTGCTGTCTTGGGCTGCTTGGTCTTGTTTTTACATGTCTTCAATGCTCGTTTTTCTCGCTGTTTTGGGGTTTGATTTCTTCATTTCGCTTAGCTGCAACTTCACCCAATATATGGATTGATTCTTAGGCAACACATGCATATGTTCTTCTGCTGAATCTAGGTGGTCACTGCTGGTTTGATGAGAGATTTCAAGAGTTGACGGTGGCCAGTTTTAAAATGAGCTTTGGGGTTAAGTCTAGTCCCGTGCGCATAGATCAGCTAAGATGATTCGTGAATAAGTTTCAACAATTCTAAAGTCTAAATGCTGACCTGAATTGTGTTGCTAAAGCAATCTCAAGGTTTATTCATTTTGCATGAATTTTGCATATTTATTCATTGTTAATTTCATGTTATGAAAATTGGGGGAGTATTCTTGTTCCTTTTATTACCTTTCCTATACAAGTTGAGGACAATGTATTATTCAGGTTTAGGGGGAGGTTCATTATTTTTGTCCTTGATGTGTTTTGATGATTGCCTGATTTTACTTTCATTGATTTGCTTTACTTGCATATGCATTTAGGCTAGTTGCATGCATTGAAAAATCTAATTTTTTTTTGAAAATTTTTATTTGGGCCACCATTACTCTTCTATCTTAGTAGGAAAGTTCGTTGATTTATATTCAATGATGATACTCAGTTTCCTATTGCTTTGAACTTAACTTGATAAGAAGTCATGTCTTTCTTTGAATATGGTCCAAAGCGTATCGTGTTTGAAAATTTGACCTTTTTTTTCTGTTGCATGCACCTTGCACTTAGTGTTTGAAGTGAATAGTTGTTACATATTTAGAATTTTTAAGCGACTTCATGGATTGCATGAACATTGATTTCACTTTTACAAAAAATCATAATTTGAAAAGAAAAAAGAGAATATGCTTGAGAATTCAAATGGAAAAATCATGATCTACATTTAACTTCATGCATGAAAAATCATGAGCGGTAAGATGTGCCAAGATTTTGAGTATTGCCACTTGGTTTTGAGCCTAATATAAGTCGCACTTTGTGCATTGACAATAAAACCTAGTATGTACTTGTGGTGGCTATTAGTTCATTTGTCTATACCCAAGGATAAACTCAAGGGGTGTGTCATCACCTAATGCCTTGGACCAATTGGGATAGGAGCCATCGGTTGATTCCTTGCTATGTAGGCTAGCTTATGTATGGGCCACTTAAAGTCGTGCACCCCCCCCCCCCCATGCAGGCTATGAGCTAAAAGAAAAGAGTGAAAAAATTGAGCCAGTGAGTCTTAGTGATTGCTTGAAATAATTTTATTTGCTTATTCTTTATATGCAATATTTGACATGGATAATTCAAATCTAAGTGTAGGGATTCACTAACACTTGTGCAAGTCTAAGGGAGAATGTGAGAAAGCTTATTGTTGAACTAAAAGCAGGACATTGACTGAACTGAGAGTTCAACGACAATTCCCTCGAAGGGATCAATTGATTAGAACCTAAGTGACTAAGTTGAGTCATGGTGCCCTATGTTTAAGTTCTCAATTTGTTATCTTGTTTGCTAAGTTTGCTTTGCTCGAGGATGAGCAAAAGTCTAAGTTTAGGGGTCTATTAATTCAACGAATTGTATATATTTTTATATGCTACTTGATCATTGATTTTTAGTTTTTCCTTGAGTTGTGTTTAAATTTCTAGGATTTTCTTTCTTGTTTTAACTTTGCTCAAGATCAATTGAATTGGAGTTGAATTAGGTCATATGTGCTTGAGTTGATACTTTATCATGTGTTTAATTAATGTAGGTTTTAGTTGGATTGTGTCAGCGCAACCAAAGAGGAAGGGGGCAAGGCATTATACTCTATTCAACCACTTATCTGAATTTTGCAGCCGGTTTTTTATACTTGAAATGGTGCAAATTATTTTCCATTTGAAAGATCATCCAGTTAGGATTCCTATGCATCAAGTGGATTAGAAACTGGATTTGAGATATAGATATCTTAGAAATTGGATTTGAGATATAGATATCGGCCACGACCTATAAGCCGCAGCCCTGCACACCACTTTAATATACAGCAGGCAGAGAAGGCTTAAATATGGCAAAGTGTCGCGGTCATCCCTCCGATTAGCAACACAAGAAGGGAAGCATAGTCAAATTGGAAATTTTGAAATATTTAGGCATGGTATATCATCAATAGGCAATATATTTTGATATATTTGATAGTGCATTAAGCGTGAACTTAGAATATTTTGAAATATTTTTATTTACCTAGATTTGGCAAGTTTCTTCATCGGATCTTGGTGTTTTTCATTTCATTATGCTGAATTAAGTGTCTTTGCTAGGGTGATACATGGATCCTAGTTCAATGTTTTGATTTTTGTGTTGAACTCATATCGTAATTCAATCAAGATTTCACGTTTACTTATACTATGCTAGTTCTCTAAGCATTCTAATTACTTGGCCATTAATTAGAGTGATTTAGGAGTAGGTAATGGACATGAGAGCATAATTTACTTGCATGCCTAAGATAGCATAATGTAGGTTTACTTGTATCGAGAGGCAAGGTAATTCATAAGGAGCGTCAAGAGATAGTTGATCACCCTAAGTATGCATATTAGGGTTGGTTCATTAATTTGATTTGTTAATGTTAATCAACCTAATGATAGAGTAAGTTAGCATTGTCCCAAGAATTCAACTTGTGGGCTAAATGAATGTATAACTCTGGGATCACATCATACTCGATTGTTTGTATTTGGAGTGAAAATTGGATCAAGACTAGGACTAGGTGAAGTTGTCTTTACTTAATTGCTTTCGTGTTTCTTTAGTTTTTATTTTTTATTTTTCAAATTCACACAATCCTTGATATTGAATCCATTTGGCTTTGTTTTAAGTGTAATGGACTAGTAATTGATGAACTAAATTCCTCATGGGAATGATGCTCTACTCATCTTATACTACACTCCACATGATCTATCCTCGTGATAAGGGTTGGTTGGAGCAATGTAAACTCTCAACGATTGTATCATGGAGTTGAATCAAATACTCACATACGATTGCTAAAGTAGAAGAGACTCAAATAAGTTAGAGAGAAGAATCATTGCCTTGCAAAACTAAACTAAATAGCCGTAGAATCGCTATAACCAAACCAAGATAAGAAGAAAACCTATAGAATAGAAGTGTAATGACTAGAATACAACAAAATAGAAAGCTCAAGGACTAAATTGCAAGAAGAGAGGAATCCGATCGGGCATGGGTTATGATGCAACCCCATTGGGTTACGTACATCTTCCTAGTTGTGCACTTATCTTCCTTATCCTAAACCTTTGACTATCGAGTATGATGAGAGTCACCGTAAATGATTGGGAAAACCTTGCAAGGGGTAGGATAACTATCCTTAGGTGGCCACTGGATCATCCTTCCCTTAGGTTCATTGCATATGTACTTGTGTATTCCTCAGTAGGGTTAGGTGCAATAACATGGTTTTCTATATATAATCTTGAATTTCATTATTAAATAGGATATTTTATGAGAATTTATCAACCTCTTGTTTTTCCAATGTTTCCGATAAAATAACTGAGTTGCGATCAAATCTATGGTATAGTGTCTCTTGTACTTTTGCGAAAATACAAAAAAAAAGAAAAGAAAAGAAGATTCTCTTTAAGTGGAGTAGCATACAATAATAGGGTTCAAAACATGAAGTCATGACACACTTGATATTGCAGTTGTTGATGGTCGGTGAGCTTCCCAAACATCAAAGTATACACACGAGCATGCAAGTAGTTGGGTAGCACCAGGGAGCACACTTGACAGAGCAATAGAGTTTACGCCACCGCCACTTTTGCCAATTTGGTGGCGCATCAGCGGAGGTTGATCTTGGATAGAACCATACGTGCCTTCCAATTTTTCTCCTAGGCTTAATTGTGTTAACTAGATCTATTGAAATAAAAGGAGTTTAGAGATTTCTTGTGTATATTATAGTTTATATATATATATATATATATATATCCTAAGGACATAACATTGAGAGTCCCCTTCTTAAATTAAAACGAAAGATATGTAATTGTAATGTTTTTTTGGCTGAAAAAAGTCAAATATTCCACTAGACTTCGAAGGGCAATGATGATCATCTTCATGATCTGTTCAATTTCCATCCGGTCCGTCGTCGCAAAAGTGTGTTTAATTCAACTTAGGGTATGATTGTTGGGAGTAACATCAGTCATCAGAAAACAATAATTTTTGTATATGTTGTAAATAAAAGCATCCATCTCATGATTATCGTCCGCAATGAAGTTCAATTATGTCTATCAATAAATGCTCGTTATGTGTCTTCGAATTTAGCCATTGCCATTCTCGACCCGATAAAATTTCGACAAACTAGTGGTTCATATAGAATCAATCCACATTTCCTTTGTCTATCGTGCTATCAAGCATATATATACCATTTTCTCTCACTCGCATCCATCCATCCACATTTTGCAGGTACCAGTGGTGAAGATTGTGTGGGATTATGCTCAAAAGATTGCAAATACTCATATCTACTGTCTATTAAATGATTGAGTATTTTTATGTTTCGAGAAACTTGGATGGCTTTTTCTTATGTGGTTGGTGCATGATATCTTATAGAAATAATTGATTATCAATAAATGCTCATTTTGTGTTACCAGACGTGCTTGAATCCTCAATTTCCACCCGTACAGTTGCTTTCAATTTCACTACAGCCAAATTTAATTGTTCTTCATGCAGTTCCCTAGGTATAGGGACATAATAAACATTTTATGCAACATTAAAATGTCGCACTTTCTATACCTATGGCCTTGATGAACTTCAATAACCCTTGTATCTGGGAAAGTACATGTTTCGTGGCCCGGAATAGGATGAAACCAATCATAGTGGATCGGAACTACATGTTTCATAGGAACATCATTGTACTGTAGTTGGAGAATCTTCTGTCACATCTCATAAAAATTTTGTTCAACCTTCATCACCAAGTTCTTTTTCCAACATCCCTGTCATTCGATATGAAATTTGAAACCATTTGCAATATAGTTTTAGTCACTTCTTGACTTGTTTATTTGGATCGGAAGCGAATTCGTATAATATAGGATACGAGATTCCATTATGAAGTCATGAACCTAATGCAAATGAAAATTCTCAATATAAATACAAATATATGTAACTTGAATTGTAATCAAATTAATTTATGCTTACATATTTTGTGAACCATATAGTAAAGAAATCCCCTATCACTTGACTGGTTTTGAACAAACAGCTCTAAAGGACACGTGGTGTTAAAGAATACAAGATGTAAGAATATGTATTAAAGGAAAGGGTACATAGCGTATTACACCATGGACTTTATACAAATTCCCAAATCTATGATAAATTAAATCTTTTTGCAAGAATGATCATGAACTTTCATTTTTGCTCCACGTTTACCACGTTGGATGTCATCCCTCTAAATCAGTAAAGACTGATTGACGAGTGTTTAATAAGCTAAATTTGATAAATTTGCCCCTCGTTGCTGTAGTATGATGTAATTCCATCACTGTAAGGCATCATGATGAAGCAAAGACGAAGGACAGAAGCAAAAGAAGTAAGAATATGAGGTAAATTACATAGTTGATATAAAATATTTTATTAATATAACACTTTGGTATAAAATTTTTAAAATGTAAATCTGTTATAAATTTTCTTTCAAATATACTATACTTTAGTACATTCCGTTAAGTTTTTACTAACGTTGTTAATTTTTGATAACGTAGACAGTTTACGTGGCGCTCCTTGATGACGTGGATTTATGTTTCAAATATGTGGATTGCCATGTATCACGGTGAGACCTATTATTTCTTTCTTTCTTTCTCTCTCCACACCTCTCTCTCTCTCGGCTCTCTCTCCCTCTCTCTCTCTCTCTCCCTCTCCCTCTCCCTCTCTCACTCGGCTCTCTCTCTCTTTCTCTCTCTCTTGCTCGGCTCTCTCTCCTCTCTCGCACACACACACTCTCTCTCTCACTTGCGCTCTCTCCCCCTCTCTCTCTCATGCTCTCTCCCTCTCTTTCTCTCTCTCTCTTTCTCTCTCTCTCTTTCTCCATCTCTCAACCTAGATTTAATTAAAATTTTTTTACCATCTAATAACATCTAATTTTTTCTAATTATCTTTTATTTATGATTTTTTCTTTTTTTACAAAATGATAATAATATAACATAATAGTATAATAAAGGGTAATGGACACGTGCTTCGATCTCAACATTGATCTTCAAAAAAATTTTATAATAAAAAATTAACTCAAAAAAAGCTAAAATTTGGTAATAAAATAGTGAAATTAGTACTAAATATTTTTTTGATCTCTTTCGCGTTAAAATTTTGTGATAATTAATTGAATTTTCTAACTTTTCTTTTCTCATCTAATTTTAATTCTCCTCAAATCGTGAAGCCCCCCACATAAAAATCGAGAGAGAGAGAGAGAGCATGCGAGTGAGAGAGAGAGAGAGAGAGTGCGAGAGAGAGGGAGAGAGTGCTGTGTGAGAGAGAGAAAGAGAGAGAGGATGTGAGTGAGAGAGAGGGAGAGAGAGCCGAGTGAGAGAGAGAAAGAGAGAGAGGATGCGAGAGAGAGAGAGAGAAAGAGAGAGAGCCGAGTGAGAGAGAGAAATAGAGAGAGAGTTAAGAGAGAGAGATAGAGAGAGAGGTGTGAAGAGAGAAAGGAAGAAAGAAATAGTGGATCTCACAATGTGACACGTGGCAATCTATATGTTTGAAACATAAAGCCACGTCATTAAGGAGCGCCACATAAGCCATCAATGTCATCAAAAATTAAAGGCGTTAATAAAAACCTAACGGAATGTACTAAAGTGTAGTATATTTGAAAAAAAATATATCACAGAGTTACATTTTAAAAATTTTATAACAAAATATTATATTAATAAAATATTTTATACTAACCGTCTAATTTACCGAGCAAAAATTGCACAAAAGAATTTAAGGACTGTACAACTCAAAAAGTACCTTCTACGTCTTCTCCCTCAACTGAAAGCTGGGGGGGGGGGTGGGTGGCCTTGAAAAGCAGTTAAGATCAACTGATCCCGACTTGGGATGGTATCCCATAGAGCAGATCAAAGTGTAAATCCATTGAAAAGGAACTCATGAGATTTTTGAGTAAGGTGATTCATCCTCAGGACACGTCTGAAGAAGACGACCAATATTTGATGGTTGGGATCTTGGGTTCAAGATTCGGGAAGAAGGAAAGCAAGTAAAAGAGAAGGAAGGAAGGAAGAAAAAAAAGAAGAGAACCATTATTAGCTGGATAGAGTCTTAGTTTTATAATTTGGAAGAAGAGTGATAGAACGACTTATTCGATAGTTAGGATCTTCAGTAGGCCTTAAAGAAGATGTGATAAATTTGAAGATGAAGAAGATGCGAAGAAGAGAGAGAAAGGATGGCAAAGAGCTGCAAATTTATGCTTATCTTTCATCCAGCGGTCAATGAGACCTCAAACAAGGGGTAAACAAGCTAATCCACCATAATTTAATAGTTAAAAGAGACTTATGTCAGTGATTTGGATGGAAAACAACCAATACGGTAAATGTGGAGTAAAAATAATAGTCCGTAGCCATTTTTTGTCAAGAGCATTAGTTCATAGTAGATTTGGGTACTTGTGCAAAGGTGAAACATGCTATTTACCCTAAAGAAAATTATTTTATGTGAAATAGTAAAATTTTAACATGTTTACTCAATGAATGATCTTATCTCTTCGTAATTTGATAGAACGTGTGATGTTACATATTTTTAACTCCTTATCTGCTGATAACCTTTTGGTACAAACTAGATGATGCATGGCGAAGTTGGCTAAAAAGCAGACAATATTATTGGAATCGAAGTATATATCCACTCCTCCATCATCATTACAAGGAACTGTCCTCCATGATGTGAGAATATCATGGTGAAAATAAAATGAAACAAAGATTTACCATCTCTAGCCATAGATATGACTCACAAATGGATCCATCCATTTGTCCCATTTATTTGATTGACCTCTTAATCTTATAAAGGTATTACGTTTATTATATTAAGATTTAGAATATAAAACATGTACTTAATAATAAAGATTAAATTTGATGAATACATATAAAATTTAACTTTTAACTTTTAAATGAATTCACCAAAATTGTATCAATCCATCATTGTATACATAAAACAACCTTGTTGAGCCTGTTTTAGACCGCACAAAGACCTATAAAGTCAGCAAACATAATATGGCCTCTATGGATCAGTAAAACCAGGGGGTTGATGCATGTAGACCTCCTCCACAAGACCACCATAAACGAAAATTTCCTTAATATCAAGCAGATAAATGAATAGATCACTGTAATAAAGTAGCAATAGCCAGAATGGCCTGAACAATTACAGGCTTAATGGTCAAACTATCATAATTGTGAATATCTTCTCACTTGTCTTGCCTTAAAGCGATCGATAAAGTCATCCGCCTTCTGCTTCACCTTGTGCTTCCATGTACAACCTATGACATGATGAACCATTAGAGGCTGAACAAGAATCCAAGTATGATTTATAATCATATTTTGATATTCATCCTCCATAGCTGCAAGCCATCAAGAATCCTTGCTAGCTTTGGAAAATGTCATGATTCTTGAGCATCAGAAGATACAGGAAATGCATTTGGATGTCCACCGATGGAAAATTGCCTCCATGATAGATCGCCATCCCATGCTCTTATTATCATGCAATGAGCGCGTGGTCTTGTCGGATAGAGATGCCACCCATGGAGTTTCATCAGACACCTCACCAATTGAAGCTATGCTTGATGGTTCACTGATCGGAGCAGCTGGTGATGATGGTGGTGATTGTGATACTAGAGGGAATGAAAGTACTTATGATGGAAATCGGTCTGTATGCATGGGTCAAATCAAGGCAAAGGTACATAATAATTTCTACTTAAGTATCAACTTGTTTAAAGTTAATGCTAGTGTCAGGTTTTTCAATTTGTAAATTCACTCTAAACAAGTGACAGGATTATGCTACCTAAATGTTGGACTTGAAGGAGCCCGACTCATTAATTGCATGTGTAGCAAGATTTTTGTTTTTTTACTAGATGCATTCCAGGAAAGATATATGTTATATGAATAAAGGAGCTTCATCTGTGGATGGTTAGGGGTTCAGTGAGAATTGTTAGAAGTAGGGGTTCTTTTTGGGCCAGTATTGAAAGTGGGGGCTGTTTCATGAAAAATAGTGCCAAAGTTTAGGGATCAGTGGATAATAATTATTTTTCCTCTTTCCCTTTTATTATTATTATTATTATTTTCTTTTTGCTGGACCATTGTTCATGTCTCTGGTATCCAACATGGATCGCTTCCGCCGATGTACATTTCGCCCAACATCCTGACAAAATCTTGTCCAGTCACGGCACCTACACTCGTAAGGGCGTCCTGCTGATCAGCTTCGACCCTGCAATCTCAGCTCAAGGTAAGAAGGAAGCCGTCTGATTTCGTATCGAAGCTTTCGAGATTCAAGATTCATAATTTCTTGTTTCTGGGTTGCTGGTTGACTCCACGAAAATTAGGTGTTCGAATTAGCTTGGGTCTGAGATTGTTTTAGGGTTTTCGTTGCAAATTTTGAGGAGTTGGGTGTCATCGATGATGCCTCCGAGGAGGAAAAAATGGACCGAGGCGGAAGAGAAAACCTTGATTGACAGGTACGGCGAAATGGTCTCTAATGGGACCTTAGCGAAAATGAAAACCCGGGAAAAGAAATTCAGACCGATCGCTTGTTATGTGAATTCGGTGCACCACGCGCGGGACCCTGTTTCATTCCCATGGAGTTGGACGTGGAAGGACGTGTCCACTAAGGTGCAGAACATGAGGCATCAGTACCTGCTTGTCAAGCAGAAGATCAAGAAGCAGCCAGGAAATTCGAGCGGATCTGAATGTGATGACATGGATGGTTTTGATTGGATGGAGGGGTTGACTCATTGGTCGAACTTCCTGCGCTATAAGGAGGTATTTGGGGATGTGGGAATTGACCCCACTGCTGGGACGAATGAGGGTAAGAGTGTTGGGCTCTTTGGCGAGTGCCCTCAAATGTATCCCACGAGGGAGGGAAATTTTAGGACTGATATTGATGGGGGATCAGGTTTAGGGTTTGATTGTGATGGAGGTGAAGGTGAGAGGAATTATAAGAATGGAACTAATGCTGTTCAAGATGGAAATGATGGGTTTGTATTGGAGGATATGGATTCAAACAGGTCTGGCACAAGGAAGAAGAGTAAGGTTTGGAAGAAGAGGGCGTGGGGCTTTGTGATAGAGCAGCTTTGTCAGCTGAGAGACTTGGAGGCTCGGAATGAGCAGCACCAGGAGGACAGAGAAAGGGAGATGCAAAGAAGAGAAAATCGGTGGGAAGAGCACGAAAGAGAATGGGAGAGGAAGCTCAAAGAGAGAGAAAATGCAAGGGAAGAGATGGCAATGTCAAGGGAGGCATTAAGCAGGCAGAGAGCTCGGGAATGGGATGACATGGAGAGGGAGAGTGCAGGGAAGGAAAGGAGGAGAGAGGATGAATCACATGAGGAGAGAGAATGGGAGGAGAGAATGAATCGGAGGAGGTTAGACTGGATCAAACGTATCGACGAACAGTTGAGTCAGCACCAGGCTGAAATGAGCCAACTGCAGGCCCGTATCGTCCATGAGCAGCGAAGCCTCACAAGCCAGTTACTCGGACTTGTTTCGCAGTGGACAGGCCACACAACTGGCTTTTCCGATCACACTGGTGCGAGTAATCCTTATCTTTCACAGGTGATGCAGAACTTGCACCACGTGAACGGGATAGTCCATGGAGACGCAGGGATTGATGATGGGAATCAAGATGATCAATTCATTGTTGATGGATGAATGTAATTTTGTGCTGCAACAGAAAGTATTTGGAAGGTAAATAAAAACAAGGAGTGGGAAAAGATTCCTTCTGTCACTGGAAGAGGTTTATGTAGTAATTAAATCTCGAAAATTGTAGAATCATAATTTTTTTCCCTGTACTAGTTCAAATTGCTGCTTTGACTCGTGTACTGATCAATGTCATAAGCTTCATTTGAGATAGAATAATAGTGCTGTACCATTCTCTCTATATATTCGTCTCTTCTCCTGATTTGATTGTGAAATGACAACTTATAGTAAATTAGTGTTGCACTTGAACTGATAAACAGGTCTAGGAAACATAGCTTGCCTGTTCTTGTTAGCTAATGAATTCGATATGACTAGTTTTCTTATCCTCATGAAACAGAGACTTGTTTATAGCTCATTGTACTTTCTGATTAGTTCAAGGGAGGCATTAGCATGAATTTGCCACTTGCTCGTCCTATTTTGGATGCTAACCTTCCAAAGGAACAGAAAGGTGTCTAATTCATGCAGTAGAATGCATGAAAAGATTAATAAGTGTGCAGAATGAAACTCTCCAGCCGAATAAGTTGTTTGCCGTGGGCAACTGCTAATGAGACTTTTCCTGTGCATTACAGCTTAGATTCTAACGACTAAGCTCATTATTAAAGTGGTTAACTTAACAGTATAGTATCATTTCGCTGTCTTTCTGTTTATCTTCTGATATTGGACCTGGAAGAGACGTAGTGCTGTCTTTCTGTCTATCTGACTGTTGCATTTTGTTCGAATCTTCCTTTATATTTCTTGCTTTTATCTTCGTGCAGAAGTTTGCTCTCTTCCCTGTCCAGCTTGTTATTCGTCTAATATTTGAGCCACTATGGAGTACTTGTTTATCCTTCAAGAGGATCTTAGATGCACAAGAAGAACAAAGAGAATGGGATCCCAATACAAAATCATATTGCCTGGAATTTAACTGCGTGTGACGACCTTGTATAAGTTTCTAAACGACATTTGGTACGAGATGCGATTTTTCTGAATTTGGGCTGACCAACGATCGGTTCAAAACCAAGGTGAGATCAAGCGTCACTTGAATAAGATGCCCCTGCAGGCAAGTAGGAATCGTCTTAAAATGGAATTAAAGCATGGGGATTGCAGACGTTTCATGAAAATGTTTCTGTCGTCTCGTCTTTCGATCTTCCTGTATAAAAATTGCAGCAACGGTATCACTTTAAATCGACTAAACAGTGACTTTGGTCATGAAATGTCTGCTTCAATCATAGTTCAGTTTAGTGTTGTTAAAAGTGCAATTCAGGTCAGTTCAAAACAGGTCTGGAACTGTTTGAGTTGGTTACAGTTCTGCTGGTTTGTTTAACGGGTCGATCCGGTTACAGGTCACTTTTCAGGCAAATATGAACTGGCTCAGAACAATTTATAAATAGGACGGTTAACAGTCTGGGTAGGTTTGGTCCGTGAATTGTCCATCTTTTTATTTTTTTAAAAAATTATTTTAAATGAATATTTTTTAATTTTTTTTTAAAAATTTAAATTAACCCGATAAAATTTTACTTTTGATTTGCAAGATTTTTTAGGCGCCGGACCAATTTTCAATGGTTCCAGGCCCATTCAGCAGGTAATGGTATGAGTTGGTTATGGTTCAATACGTCCATATTTTAGGACCGGCCCGTAACCATCCCAAATCCACTAAGAACGGTTATGGGCCAGGTTAGGGGCGATTACAAGCCTGTTCCGAGTTTGGACGGTCCGGTTACGGACCAATCCAGCCTGTTTAACATCTCTACTTCAGTTCCTAAAGATTTTTTTACCACCATTCAAACTAATACATCCACCAATCAGTCATCATGTTAGTCAAGGCGTTAGACGGCCATCCAAAATTCCGACGTGGCATCCTACGTGTCATCATGGCCTGAAAGGAAATAATATTTTAATGCTAGTAAAACTTTGTGTTTTACCCCTGAGTTCGCACAACAGTGTTTTTCTTCCTCCCTTCACGGCCATCTCCAATCCATTATCGAAATCTACTTATAGGACGAAAAGGATGGGAAGGAGGAGCACAAGATGATCCCATTGCCATTAATGAGATTATTTTGACTAACTCCTAGTTGTTTGACCCACAAGTTAAGATTGAAGTTTAGCAATATGTTACAGTGGTCTTCTAATAAGGAAAAATTAAAAGATCAAATTTTTTTTGTGATTAATTCTTATGTAATTAAATGTCAAATCTTTAATATGTATTACAAAATATTTTTCTAATTTTTAATCATACTTTAGCCGAAAAATCTTTTGATTCAACACTTAATAATAGAACACACATAGCATTATCTCATATTATCATATGTAACCAATTCCATATAAATTACTCACTCGCCTCCATAAAAATCTTATTGGACCTAGAATTTGCTACAAGTGTCTTGTTCAGTATCTCATTATAGGTAACTATCACGGAACCAATGTGGAAATCGAATTTTTTTGTGTCTTGTTGGCGTTGATAGCTTCGCTTGCCAACCGGCCCTCACTTGCAACCGAGTTTTGATGTCACCTAGCACACGATTATACCACAACAAAACAAACACGTGCAATATACAAAGGGAAAACTCCACTTGTATTCACAATTGTACAAGTAAGAAAAATCCCTTACAAGAGCAAAACTTACTCAGCTTGTTGAGTATATGTCTTACGACCTTCGTGCCACTTACACTCTTCACTCAACACACCTTGACCCGACACGCTTTGGTGTTACAAGGGTAAATGGGACTCACTCCCCACTCATCGCTGAGCTACAACTTGCAGCAACAACTCTATACTCTGCCTCCTCCGCTCTCCCTCTTGTTTCCTAGCTTTCTCTAATTGCTCTCCTTGACTCTTCTCTCTAAGATGCCTTGAGACCTCTATGGTTTCTCCTCTGAGAATTTTGGATCGTTCTCCAAAAATGAGACTAAACCCCCTTTATATAAAGGTGCTTGACAGACTAAATATGACAGCTGATATACTTGAATTCCTTGATTCTTTCCATTAGATATCAATCCATCCAATATTGGACCTTGATTTGCTATCTCCAAGATTGTTTTCATAATAGATTGATTTGCTATATCCTGGGAGAATGCTTCCCTGATTGTCTGTTGTCACATAATTTTCTATCTTAATCATGTTCATCCCACCTGGATAGCTTCTCAGCTGCACCTGGACAACTGCGCCCCACTTGGTTCAGATTGATCACCAGTCGCTCTGCATAAGGAAACAATTGATCCTTTCCATGTTGGTGTCAGCAACCCTTATCCTATGAGCACCAATCCTGCGCTCCACAGCTTCGCGCGTACTTTCGGTGAGTAGTTGCACTCCACGCACTCAATCATCGGGTCCCGGATGATCAAGACTCCACTTGCGTGTCTGCCTCTCCACTTGTCCACCGTGCACTATCGCCGACCAGCAACACATAGCTCCTTTAATCAACCTTGGCATGAAGTGATCAAGCGCCTCTCGATCACTCTCCGCTCATGCCTTAGCGTTCCCGGGCTGTGTTTAACGATTATCCAGCTTGCATTGGTCGAATAGCATCGACCCCAAGGCCATGGCACTTGCCTTCCATCCACCAAGTCCTTGCTCTGCACTACTCCGCTTGGTTGCTCGAGCAAGTCTCTCGTCCAACTTAGCCTCTTGACCACAAACCTTCTCTCCACGTGCCCCGCATTAGCACGTATGTGCTCCCGTAATCACGAGGTACAACCTGTGGTACGCATTACTTCGGCTCATAACTCATGGCTATAACAATAACCAACCCCATACTGGTTATTCACTCACTACCATGAAAGTCATGTTGGGCACAAAGTTTTCTACAAATGTCTTGGAAAGTCATCGAAAGAAATATACCAAAGGCACAACTAGATAATCACAAGGTGTCATAATAATCTCAAGTTTAATGATAACTTACACATATCATCGAAGGAATTGTCCATTGACAATATGTACATATCTATTAAGTTTTCCTCAACTAAGTCAGTCTAGTGAACTCATTTCATAATTAATAACTACATTGTCATGTTAACAACTCCTCATGAGTAGTTATGCAATTAGTTTTATACTATTATAGAACATGTAACCAATGTACTAATCCTATTGAATTGATCGCCTACTTAGTATTTGTAGAGTTAAAAACATTGTCAAATTAAGGATTACAAATTTTACGTCTCAATAGTTTGGTCTCACCATAGTCCCAAAATAATTTTCTTAATTTGTGAATTTTATCTTATTTTATTTTATTAATTAGAATTTCACCCAAAACCGATTGGATCTAGGACAACAATCCCAACACCTCCTACTGGTTCCTTTGCATTTTAAGGATTAATAAGGGAAGGAGGTTACAAGGACCCCATGTCTCCTCCCTTTCATGGACGGATTTTTGAGGTGGGCAATGGCAAATTGAATATTGGCTATCAACAAGGCACTGGAGTCAAACCAGACACTTGCGATGGAGCAGGATGTCAAATACGAAATCTTCGGACAATCCTAGCGATCTTTCGCCATCGTTGAGAAAGGAAGAAGACCCTGTTCAGCCACCGATACATGGAACTTCTGATATCAAATTCCCAATTCAAATTTCGTATATCAACAATGCTCCAAGACAGAATGTTCCTAGTTCAATGATAGAACATAATCCAGACAATAATTTAGTAACAGTCGAAACAATTGCATCTATGAAAAATGCAACTGATGACAATAAAGAGGATTGTAACAAGATGGTGAAGCTTTCAAGAAAGAAAAGAAATCAGAGAAACGCGGGTCACCGAAAGAGAATTGTCACTATGAGGCAAGCAGGGAAATGGAACAGAACGATAGAGTATTTGACCTCCCCATTGATAACGGGAGATCAGGAGTCATTGAGCTCACTCACTCTCTCTCACTCCATATGACCAACTCAACCAAAAAATTTCCTTCCAGCCAATGCGTCCGGCTCCGGCTGCCCTCTCCTCCATGTCTTAGCTAGGGGACCCACCGTCCCTCATCGGTGACCGGGTTGGTAGCATTTGCTCTGTTGGCCGGTTCACTCTGTCTGATCTTGTTGGGGATCGGATAGCACAAATAAAGAAGGTAAAGTGGAAAATAAGAGAACTGTACACACGTTATATGGAGTTCAGGACAGTGGTGCAGGTCCATCCGCATCTCTCACACAAAACTCTCAACACTCATTGGGCACACCAAACGTGCATTACAATACTACTCTGAACCCATATATATATATATATATATGTAAACCTGATAAAATCTATACAAACTATACTTATATTTATCTCTATCTAAAATATCCAAAAATGCGATATTATGAAAATATAATTTTTCCAAAAGATAGAATATTACATCTAGAAAAATAAGAAAATTATATTGGAATTTTTAACTGCTTTCAAAATTCAAGACACAATCCCAACAAATTTTCACTCTATCTTGAATTCCCCAAAACTTGAAGAGTGGTATGAATAAACTCATTTTTCCTCAATTGGAGAACACCAAGTGAACCCACGAATCCCGGAAAAATCATCTTGACTACTACTGCCATCTTTCCTGTGAGAATCTTTGGCATCTATAGGTAATGACAAGTCCTACATAGAATTCAACATCGCAAACTCATCAAAAGTAACATCTACACTAACAATAATTTTCTTGATTTCTGGACACCATAATTTATATCCTATAACACCAGAAAGAACGCTAAGAAAATGCATTTTTATAGCTCTTGATTCAAGCTTCCCTTGTTTCACATGTACATAAGTAGAATGACCAAACACTATTGTTCATAACTCTGAGGATTGCTTCACCAGATTTCCTCTGGAGTGTTCAATTCCAAAGCCCGATTTAGTGATCAATTCACCAAGTAACGTTTTAGGTTGATAGCTTCTGCCCAAAATTCCTTCCCAAGTCATGCATTGGAGAGCATGCACCGAGCTCACTCAAGTAGAGTTTCATTCATCCTTTCTACAATGCCATTATGCTATAGAGTATTCACGATCATTCAATGCCTAATGATCCCTTCTTTCTTGCAGAATTCATTAAACTCTACACTACAAAATTCAAGGCCGTTGTTAGCCCTCAACCGTTTGACTTGTTTCCCTGTCTATTTCTCCAAGGGTACCTTCCACTATTTAAAGGTAGCAAATACATCATATTTGTTCTTCAAAAAATACACTCATACCTTCCTAGATAAATCATTGCTGAAGGTGAGGATATATTGAGAACCTCACTCTGAAGTGACTTGCACCAGGCCCCACAAATTAGAGTGCATGTAGTCGAATGTGGCCTGGGTTCTATGGACTGCAATGCTAAAGGATACTCTCCTTTACTTCCTGAAAATGTAGTGCTCACAAAAGTCTAACTTCCCAAGGTTCTTTGATAGTAGGAGGCCCCTACTACTTAGGATTGACATCCTCTTTTCAATCATATGCCCTAACCTCATGTGTCATACCTCTGCAGTTTTAGCTTCTAACATGGAGGATGATATTACAGCTAAACTAGTGACCGTTGCTCCCTCAATGACACGTAAACTGCTAGTCTCATTAGAGTAAGGGCACCACGACAAACCTTGATCTCATCGGCTCAATTATGATCTTGCACTCATTTGAATCCAGCACACCAAGTGAGATGAGAATCTTCTTCAAGTCTGAAACATCTCTGATGTCTATAAGGGTCTTGACGACCTCATCATATGTCTTGATCCAGATTATTCCCATGCCAACAGTCTTGAATGCCACATTTTTTCCCATAAGAACAATTTCACCTGTGACTAACTGGTAGGAGTAGAAGTAGTCCCTATTGGGACACATATGATATGAACAACCCAAATCTAAAATCCATTCGTCCTTACCACTTGACTTACCTTCATTAGCTACCAACAAGATATCCTGCTCTTTCTCCTAGCAACACCAAAGCTGAAAAGGATGGATAGTTGGTGGCATGATTTGCTGTCTGATAGTAGGCTTGTAAGAGATGAGACATTTGATCTACCCTTGCTATGACTTTGTAGGCTATGACTGTTTTAGGTTATAGCTTATATATGATTTGGTTCTAATTTAAGTATGGTGTAACATTCGAGGACCTATGCTAATATACCTAAATCTGAATGAAACCCGTACATGGAGAAAGGAGACCGATTTGACATGTACAGTTCCATTCATCTTGGTCTAATTTCCAATATTTACTGCTCAAGAATCAAATTGGACCACCTAGTGTCATTGTGGATCTATGTTCTTGTATTTCTAATTAAAGAAGTGGAGCATATTGGGCAAATGATTAAATTGAGCCCTTTCAAAGGAGTCAGCCCTATACAATTGAATTGAGTCACTTTGTTACTATCACATCAGCCAGAGTTGTTAAACGGGGCAGGCTGGCCTAGAACTGGACCATCCAAACCCAGAACTAGCCCATACCTCCCCTAACCTGACTCATAACTACTCGTATTGGGTTAAGGGGCGGTTATGAGCCGGGTCAGCAATATAGGTCCGTTGACCGTAATTGGCATGGATTGTTAACCTACTGAATCGGCCCATAACAGTTAAGAAATTGGCCTAGAATCGTTACAAAATCGGACCGCACCGGCCCGAATTGTGAACAATAGCCCTCCACCCACAAAGTGTCACAATCTCCTACAATTTGTTGAAAAATCAACGACCACAAATGGGCAAGACATCTAATCAAAATTTCATTTATTCAATTCTATAAAAATACTATTAATCTAATCCAATCAAAACACTGTTCACCAATCAAAATACTGTTTAACCCGATTAAATTAGTAAGTAACGGTGTTTAGAAAAAACCAGCATGTTTATAAAATATTCATTTAAAATAATTTTTTTAATTTTAAAAAAATGGATGGTTCACAGGTCAAACCGGCCCAAACTGTTAACCAGCCCATTTATAAACTATTCCGAACCGGTTCATATTTGCATGAACCGTGACCTGTAACCGAACGGACCTGTTAAGCAAACGGGCTAAACCGTAACCAAATCTAATGGTTCCAAGTCCATTTTGACTCGGCCCAGAGCTAGTTTAGACCGTACTTTTAACAACACTAACATTAGCCCTTCAACTATTTATTGCCACATACCTCTATTATATTTCTAAGAGATTAAGTCATTAATTGAGATGGTTCACCTCTTATTGTTATTTAAGTAATAGTTATATGAGAGGAAAAATATTTATAATTATGATAATTTCACTCTGAGATGTCTTAAAAGAATCTAAATTAGTTATATTCTATTTAGACTTTTGCATATTATACAGTGGATAATCATGAAAAGCATATTTCTAGTAGCATTGACGGCCTCCCGATCAAATATTAATGGCAATTGGAAATTGGAATGTGAAATTACAATGTTAGTTCATCATGCACGTGCTTTTACCCTTAGATTCAACTACTAAACCCTGGTTCTTCTCGATCGGAATAAAATGGAAGTGCATGTCTGATTCATCTAATTATGAAAATGAGACTTAAATATATCAACGGCCATCCAATTTGTTCAACCCAAATTATTTTAAGTTGGACGTTCTTGTTGGGTGCAGAGCTAGCATGATATTAGGTGTGATCGGGCTAGTTCAGTCGCAGAAGTCACATGGTAGACCCATAGCGGTGCTTAATCTTGACAGGAACTCCTCTTTCTACCAATTTTTTATTTATATCTTTTTTTCTTAAATTCATTTACTCAAAAATCCTCTATATCAATCGCTTCATATTCATAAGCTAATGTGTTATAATTGATTCATGTTTGACCCCGGTTAACCTACTACTAAAAGGTAATTTTTTTTCAATTATAAACTAAAGTTTTCTTAATAAATGAAGAAACCATCCCAATCTATTCATATTAACTTGTGTCGCAATTTTATTCTCATAAGAAAATCACTTGAGGGTGTCATTCTCTTCTATTACAAAGCGTTGCCCGTTTTATTCTATGGGAGAATTATTACAAATTTGTGCGATGTGTCGATCGCTCAAAAGGTAAGATACACTAACAAATTCATACAATGTGTTCATCTATGAACCGTAAACCCATAATTTGACATGTTCAAAATATGATCCAACTTTTAAATATTATGATGATATAATGTTTCTGAGTTCAGAATGAGATAGTAATAAAGAAAAAATAAAGAATACTAAGATTTATATTAGTGAGAAATAAATTCAAAATTTATTAATATCATATTAAGAGTAATATAATACATTTTATAATAAGGAAATCATTGGAAGGTTTTCTAGATATTCATTATTAAAATACAGCGAACTCCATTGTCAAAAGGGGAAATAAAAGAAGCATAAATATGTTACGTATACCATGATTCAATTTATTTAAATAAATATATAAAAACTAGGGCAAAGTCAGAGACTAATTGACAGGGTAATCTTCATATCAACCGTTAATTAAATTGGATGGAGTTTCATAATATTGACTTTGAACGAAGCTGGGTTTGGATGACAAAAAATCAGTGCGGCCATCACCCCACTGGGTTTAATTGTAACATCTGAGTAATTAAGTACACTATCTTCTCAATATTTTTTTGGGTTATATACAAAGAGCCAAGAGCTTAAAAAAGAATCAGAAAATCGGAGAATAAAGGGGTATGAAGTTTACGATAAGAATTAAATTTATAATCTATTGGTTATTATACTGATGGTAGTATTACTACATCAAGCCTCCTAATGCAGAACTTAGACCAACTTTTATGGATTCTATTCAAGTTCCAATTGTGCCCATTACAAGGGCATGAACTATGAAGTTCAAGGAGACACTCAACAGGTTGGTTCAAGAGTTTATGGCACAAGAGTATACATTGGAGCCCATTGAAGAAAATTCCTGTGAGCTGCAGAGTCATGTTAACTTGATTCAAGTCCAAGAGAAGTTCCAGAAGCTTGCTGGCAGTTACAACTATTTAAGTATATTTTCAAATTTAGAAAGATTTATTTAGTTTTTTAGGATATTATTTAGACATATTGATATATCCTAAAATATTTTTATAGTATCTCATAATATCTTCTAATATTTTAGAATATCTTTAAGGTATCTTTTAGATTTATTTAGTATATTTGATTTCTTATTTATATTGACACTATAAATATCATTGAGGTATTCAGATTAAGGACAATTCATATACACTCTAGTGGGAAGGAATATATTACTGTTCTTGATTCTTGAGAAAACTTAGAACTTATCAAGTTATTTTGTAGTATTCTACAACCGGACTTATCATTTTGATTCTATAGTTTGTGCGAATCTTGGTGTGGCGTTCTCCTTGATCTATAACTTTGGTTCTTGCCTCATTAGGTAATGGGTCAAAATTCATTATTTCAAACTTGTTTTTTGCGGTTCTTAGGGTTCTTTTCTATGTTTGGTATTGAATCTTATTGCAAGTTGGTGACGTTCTTATCATATTTGATATTGGATTTCACCACGGATCGGTTAAGGATCACGTAACCTCCTTCCTCAAATTGATAATCTCTTGCTCAAACCAAAATCACCGAAGATCTCAGCCTCAACCAGTCAGTCACGTTTCAACTCACCAGCCCTTCCCACAAAAATCTTTCTCCAAAAGAATCACGGTTCCACCGGGATGATGAACGAGGAAGAACTGAGAAAATCGTTAAATTGGTAGGTTAGATAGATTTGATTATTTGCTGAGAAGAAGGGTGCAAGGGGATTGAGAGGAAGGCACCATTTGAGGACTTAATATTTATTGTGTACTTTTTCTTTGTCCAAATGTATTTGTTGTGTAATATATAATAAACTAAAAATTATTCAGAAAATTACATATATATTTTTATTGTTGTTATTGATTTTTTAGGAATCTTAAAATATCAAATATGTACATATACATTATGTGGATCAATTTTATATAATAAAATCATTATTTGAATATTTTGAGAGAGGAGGAAGTGCAAAAAGGAATATTACCTTTTTTTTTCCTCCTACAAAAGGTATCGTTGTTAACAATAAGATTAGATGGAGTGCCACACGTACACTTGGGAGTATCTTAATTAGAGGTGGCAAATCATGCCGACCTAGTCTTATCGGGCCGTGCCGGCATGGCACGTCACGATAAAGGTGAGGACACAATAATGACTGGCCCAAGCATGACTCTTCAGGATATAGGGTCGGGCTGGCATAGCATGATAAGATAGGGACAACCCCGACCTAGCTTGATAGCACGATAATCCATTGATCGTGACTTGTCTACAACTACAAGTGAGCTTACAAAGTGGTTTCTTTTATCATTCAATAGTGTCTGATAGCTTATTAGGTTTTTTTTTTAAATTTCCCTAATCAAGCTATCGTGTCAACACGGTCGGGGGATTGTTGGGCCCAGCACACTCGATAAAATTACTAGGCCTTGCCGGCATGGCAAGATAAGCCCCGGCCCAGCACGGTGTTATTATGGCAGGCCGAATTTGCTAGGTCTAATCTTAATTGACAAAATTTTATTGGTATATCCTCATTAGATTTACCCATGAGTTAAGTGAAATAAGAAAAATTAAGATTGTGTTCATATATCATATATTTTGCTATCCAACTTCTTAGATCTTCTTGGTAGTAGAAATGGAATCAGAATTGGAAATGATTCTAATTTTGATAGCCATTTTACTCTTCTTTCCTTTTTAGATATCTTTTTAACTTATGATTTTTTAAATTTACATGCCTTATTTATATTGTAAGCTTTCTTTTCCATTTGAGACAACTTGTATCCAAAAATCCATTGAATCATGACTAATCTATATTCAAGTCAAGTCGGCCCACTTAAAAAGTAAATATCTTCCAATATAAATTATTTTCATTCACAATACTCGAACATTATACTACACTTCAAAAAAAGAGAAATCGAACTATTTTAATTAACTTATGTTAATTGTTACAAGCCTTATTTTGGCCAAGATTCGGGGTAATTTCAATAATCATGATCCACAACTAGTGACTATGATTTGAATGCACGTCCATGTCCTTAAAACTTACTACTTGAGCTTCCATCACGTGTTAATTGAGACTTAAATTCAATTTTGTAAGTGGTGATTGTACTTGCAATATACAACAAATTATCAATTTTCATATTTTGGGAGGGTGACAAGTGGCTACCAGATCATCGAATGTATCTATTTAAGGCTTAAAATATTTAGATTTATATAAAAGTACATGAAGGACCGCCACAATAAATAAATAAAACATGGGAAGAAAAATAAATCAATTATCTCCACAATAAAATGATAAACAAATACAAAAAATGAAAAAAGAAAAAGAAAAAGAGAGAGATAGAGAGAGAGGGAAGTAACAGCTCCACAGATATTCGGCACGCCCTTTTTCCTCTCCGACCACATCCTAACGAACCCTTACTCTCACCAGACAACACCTGCCCTTCTCCACTTTCCACAGCGAAAGCAATCACCCCGAAAATCTCCATCAAATCAAATCAAACCACATCGTCAAGAAAAATGGAAATGTTTTGAGAAGGCAGAAATCGTTGTAGAATCACGTCCGGCAAGGGAAGGAAAGGAACTATCTTTAAGGGATGCGTTCTTACGGCTTGATTTTACCGGGAGGGGCAACCGACCCTTCTCGTTTCTATGCCTCCCCGAGGCCCGCTGCGGCTCGACCCGAGTACCGGACACGGGTTCGGTTCGTTTCGATAAGGGCAGCTACCTCTTCGAGGACCGAGGCGGGGCTAGCGTCGGGAGAGGCTGTGGCCGCAGCGACCTTCTACGAGCTGCTGGGGATTCCACAGACGGGAACGCTTCTGGAGATAAAGCAGGCGTACAAGCAGCTGGCTCGTAAGTACCACCCTGACGTTTCGCCTCCGGATCGGGTCGATGAGTACACCCAGCAGTTCATTCGGGTTCAGGAAGCCTACGAGACCCTCTCCGACCCTAGGCGGAGAGCCCTCTACGACCGCGACATAGCCAAGGGGCTCCACGGTGCCTTATCCGCTCGCAAATCCTACAAATTCGACGAGGCAAGCTATCTCGTTTTGTTACTAGCTATTAATAATCGCCTAAAATTGGATTTGACGATCTTTGGTGAAGGCCTGATGGATCAATTCGTGTTATTTCTTCTGGGACCATGTTGATTGTTGGATTGGGTTTTGACTTTCGACGTCCTTCAAAATTTTTTGCCGTCGAATTTGGGTATAACATCATTTGTATTCTTTCAAAATTGTCTTGTATTGGTCGGTTGTTGAATCTTGATCTGGGTTCCTGATTTCTGGCATCCATGTTTCCCTTATTTCCCGTTTCATTGCAAAACGATTGGCTGGGTGTGGCCCATGACTGTTGTGTATTCTTCAATTGGGTATTGGGATCTGTGATAATTTATTTTAGTTCGATTAATCTGCTTCCTTTCTTGCTAGGGATATCCTTGAGTTCCTATTCTGGGGACATATTAGTATATTTTAATTTGGAGTTTAAGGAATCCTGCTATATCCCCTGTTTGCATCTAATGATGAGAACGAATATATTACTGTGATTGGGATTTTCCTCCATTATTAGTTTTTCCCTCATTAAATTCATTCACGTTCATCAGATCTATATGGCTTTCCATATATTCGCGATTCATGAACAATTCTTACCATTTGCATCGTATTCCACACAGCCTTATTGTCTCTGTCTCTTTATCTTCCTGCCATTAGTTAATATATGGGTGAACCAAAGTGCCCAATTTGACGGAAAAATTGCAAGAATACACGCTGCAATCTAATACCATTTTCTTGATGACATCATTTTTTCAAGAATTGCTACTTTCATTCAGATTCTTTTGCTCTGCCTCAAAAGTTTCCCAAAAATTGTGCTTTGTTTTGCTGATAGGGCTTTGAGGATAAAAGTGAATGGAAGAGCAGGTGGCAGTCTCAGCTATCGGAACTGAAGAGGAGGAACGTGCGTAAAAGCTCAGGAGGGAACATGTCATGGGGAGCTCGAATGAGAAGGCAGAGAGACGAATCTTCAGACGAATCATAAGCCCTGGTTTGCATTTCAATACATGTATATACATGTAAATATTTCCGATCTTGCCTCTTATGATCCTGGATTAGATTGGAATATAAGGCCCTCCGTAGGTATGACTTCCCACTTATCCGAGCATTACTTACCAGTTTAATGGAGAAATGTACAGTTAGTCACTGAAGAATCAAAGAAAATTGTACACTTATATCTCTCTTAGAGTATATAGTTCTAGTGATTATAAGATCAATATCCCTTGTGGTGATTGCTTGAATTTCTATGTTACCGTCGGTTCGTTCACAGCTAGCAAGTGCCAACAACTAATTTTGACTTTATTTCTTCTCACCTATCTTCTCTTTATCTTCTACGTGTATTTGTTAAAAAGAAACTTATGGGCGTTTCCTTACCATATTATTCTCAAATTCTGTCCTTGTTTCATCCGGATTCCTAAAACCAGTAAAGGTGAGATAGCTACTATGATATTGTTGTAATTTCTACCATTGGTGGGAGTTGCTCATTCAAGTGTCATTTGGCTTTTCCCCTCCCTACAGTTTGTTTCTTTTATCCTGTTTCCATTCCATGAAGATATTTTCCATGCCCAGTTACTGGAGAGAAGAAAAACAAATTTTGGTGGATTCACTTTGTCTCTGATTTCAATGGATGAAAGTGACTTGTTCTCTCTGATTTCCTCTAGGTAGAACAGTGATTTATGTCATTTTGTCAATTTAGGTAGTTAGTGTTATTAAAATAATGGGCCAACCTGGTTACCGTTTATGGTTCACAATGTCTAAGTGGGTCAATTAATAGTTTGAGTCATTTCAACCCAGTGTATTTTATCTCTTTTTATTAAAAAATAAATTATATAAAATTAATTTATTTTAAATTAAAATATATTTTCATGTTTTACTTATGATTTTAAAATATAAATTTATTGTTTATTTTATTTATATAAATAAAATATTATATATTTTGAATAAATATTAAAAATTTTAATTGCAAGAAATAGAGATATTGATTTAGAAAATCACCCGCAGATGTAGGCATTGACCCTTTACTAGCTTCTTTATTAATACAATTAAATGCGTCATATCTGTCAAATAGCGGCTTATGTGGCATTGCCACACCCCGTTGATCGGCAACATTTCGTGAAACGTCATATTTACCCTCATCTATTAAAAGAAAAGGAAATGTCAATGGCAAATACGTAAATCTCCACATGTTCTTCCTCCTGCCAATCTTCCCCCCGCTAATCCTACTCACTCCCACTCCTTTTCTCTCTCTCTCTCTCTCCCTAGCTCCATCTTCCATTCCACTGACCGGAGCCTCCGCACGATTTGCTTCCTCAGTTCAAAGACGTTTCACGACGTAGGAAAATTTTCAGTTTGATCAATTTTGTTTCCCTCCATTTCCTTGACTCAATGATGAGAGCCAAATTTCTATCGATCGCCGTAGAAATATGCTAAAATGGACTGGCCAGTGGAAGAATTTTATGTTGACTTCGCTTCACAGGTCAAGTTGGTTCAACGACGTTGCTTTCCTCCGACTTCGCCTTCTGAAGCAGTCAAGCGACCAATCATTTTGAGTTTAACACTTACTACATGTCTAACACAGTCCACGACGAAGAGCACTTGAACCCCCTCAAAACGTTATTTCCCTTCATGGAGTTTGTTCCTCTTAAATGGCATCATCGTAGAAAGGGCAGGATACATTCAGATTGTTTTCATTAATCCGACAATAGTCCCATATGTTATTGGTAATAATATCTTCAATCGCAAAATAAACTTAGATAATAATATATAAAATAGAAAGAGATTACACTTATAATGCAGTAAAGAAAATTAACAGAAATAGGAAAACTAATCAAAATCGAGGCCTGTGGCAATTATAGTATTTTTAAGACAAATTTGATCCCTCCTAAGTGTGCTGAGGTGGCTTGGTCGATTGCCTCTCAGGATACAATGATGATATGAGTCGAGTACAGCACTGGACCTTCAGCTCAGAAGCGAACCAATAGACGATAGAATACCAAAACAGAAAACTATGCTTGAAAAATAAAGAAGAAGTGCTTCCTTTTTTGTTGAGCAATCTGCTCAATATATAAGAAGAAAATAGGGGTAATGACTTAACATACCAATAGGCACAAATAACCCTTAATTATCGAATTAAGAGTATGTTATCATTAATATGTCCATTGAGAGCTGATATATCATTAATATAAACATTAAGAACGAATTCAACAAATTATTCATAAATAACTTTTAATTGTCAGATTATTAAGAACGAATTTGAAGAATTATTTATAAATAGTTTTTAATTGTCATATTAAGAGTATGTTACCATTAATCTGTTTATTAAGAGCTGATTTATTATTAATCCGAACATTATAAATGAATTCGAAGAATCATTCATAAATACCCTTAATTGTCAGATTAAGAATACGTTATCATTAATCGACCATTAATGGTTGATTCCATTCATTAAGAATGATTTTACGAGCATCCAGTATTAAGAATGATTTAAAGAATTCGAGGCATTAAAAATAATCCAATGAATTTCGAAAAATTATTGTATAAGAAATAATTTTTCATTCATAATCAAATAAATATTTTTAACCAACACCATATCCCCTAAATTTTGTAATTCATCTTCTTGTTAGGAGGATTGACCAGCATATTTCTGGTGGAGTACGTTCTTCACTATCTTGTTATAGTGGATTTCTGTCACGAGGCCGATGCGGCTCACAAATTTTTCTGCACCCCGCTAGGCGTCGACACACCGTTTGTCGACCAGCCACACACACACCGCACGTACCGTCGAGGCCAAATGATCAGGGAACCAAAGAAGCAACACCGAGTGACACAAGAACACAATTGGGAAAAGAAACGCCAACTTCATATTCACATCTATTTACAAGTACACGAAAAAGGCCCATCCCAGATAGAACACACTTACACACAACCTCATGAGCCTATGCCTCACATTCTCCTACTGCTTGCACTCCCTACGTCATGCATTCTTCGTAGCCTTCCTTCAAGAACACCGGGTTGCTGCCCAACTCGACTCTCCACTCCCTTGGAATTCAAGGCTCGTCGTGCTCCTGCGACTGATCTATCGCCTGGTTCTCCCTCGCTCTTGCTGTGGAGCTGGTGTCTCTCACCTCTTTTTGTCCCTTTTCCCGAATGAGGCTGACCCCTTTAATATAGGGGAGGCGAGCAAATCTGATATGGCAACCAATAGGTGAGAAATCCCTTGATTCTCTCCTATTCTGATTCTCTGATCCGTCAATCCCGGCCCTTTGTCGATCTGCAATCTCCAAGATTGTTTTCCATATATAGAGTTGCCCTGCCCATTATTCCTCGGGGAGGGATCTTCCCAGATGTCCCTAGATTGACTTTGGCAGCCAGCTGAGCTGGTCGTTGCCAGGTTGCACCCCCCCCTCTAGGTCAACATTCTCCTATTCCCCTCCTATGGGATCAGGTTCGCCGTAACTTGCGATGTCCTAGCGATGTGCGTCGGCCCTAGTCAACTGGATATAGCCAATCCCGCCCACAAGTCTCCAACATGTTCCCCCGCCGCTAAGTGTTGAGCCTCCCTTAGCATGCTGTCGGGCTGGTTGGAGCGATGCACACTCCTAGAGTGGCCCTTGCGCGGTGTTATTTAGTTTCGCATGAGCCTTCCTAGAGCTTTGGCACCGTGCCTTTGCTCGTGGCATGCACTCACTGCCACGTCTGCGCATTCACCGATTGTGCATTGTGGCAGCCCGTTGCCAAATCTGGTCCTTTGCACACCTACCGAGCCTTGGTCGACCATCCTCTTCACAAGTGCTCTTTCGTGCATTGCTTGTGTGACATCTCCCCTCGACTTGCCGCGCTTCATGGACTTGCAGTTCACTCAACACATGCACTCGGTTTGCCTCGCGCATCCTTCGTGTAGTTAGCGCCACCTACTACCGACCGAGGCACGACTTGTGTGTCGCATCCTCTCGGGCTAGAGCTCAAGGGTCTAACAAACCTCCCAACCCAAGGGAATTCTAATCGCCCTCCACTGTCGAATGAGCTCTCGGTACCTCTATAATCGCGGATGAAGGTCTTTGTACGCATAGTGTGACATCTTCTCCAAAAGTCGGCCTCTACTTGGTAGGTCCTTCCCCCCATCTTGACCAGTACTCCGTCCTCCTGTTCATCTTGCTGTAACCTAGCACTCGATGATCAAGTATTCTTCCCACCTCTTGTCGATCCTTCTCACGGTGAGAGGGCGCACTTCAAACCTTGTTGCGCCTGGAATCTCCTCAATCCGCGATGTAAGTGCTTAAAAGGAAATTCTGACTGTGGAATGTTGGGTGCACCTTCATCCTTCTGGGATGCTAGCCATAGGCCTACTCGGCCCTGACTTGCTCTTGAATCACTTCAAAGTCCATCATACTGCTTGGAACAAGCCCTTATGCCAGCGCTTGCTTCGTGATCTTCTTTCCGCGAGATCGTGGGTGACTTGCAACATCACTAAGTCCCCACTCTGAACTCCAACGGCCCTCCGATCTCTATTCCACATTACTTCTTCACTCGCCTGGTATGCTTGGCGAGGCTATCATCTTGCCCTGCTTCAGAGCATTTGCTTGTTCGCCACTGGAATCGATAGCGGCCAGCAAACGGGACCTTCCTTGCGCTGCAACGCCAACCTCGTTGCGGCTGTTAAGCGGCTTGGTAGCTCCATTGCAACTCAAACGGGCCTATGACCTGTTGCACTGAGGAGTCGTTCAAGTTGTAGACAACTAAGCCGAGTTCAAGCAAGTCTAGGCAATTCTGGTTGACCTTTGCTAAACATAAGTGCCTCAAATTACTGCCTCTCAGCAGCGCATTCACATCGTCTGTCTGGCCGTCCGTGCTATGGATGATTGGTCGTCGAGAACTTCATCGGACCATAGATCTTCGAACAAGCTTGTCCAGAAGTTGCTGTGAACCGATGCGTACTCAGTCACTCACGATCTCCGTGATCTCCAAAGTAGCTTCACCACGGAGCGATAGAAAGCCTCAACTGTGCCTCATCGACTGTGCAATTTTGGTCACGGGGGTGAAAATCGCTTACTTGGAGAATCGGTCCACGACCACCATCACTGTCGTATAACCTCTCACTTCTGGAAATCCGGACACAAAGTCCATGGAAACTGATACCCAAGGCTTCTCTGGCACTACCAAGGGTTGTAGGAGATTGGCCTCTGCTTGCCTCTCCACCTTGTCTTGTTGGCACACAAGACAAGTCTTGACATATAACTCCACGTCGTCGGCCATCTTGGCCACACATAGGACTCGACAATAGGGCTAGCGTCCGCTCGCGGCCTAGATGTCCAGCCCAAGGACTGTCGTGACTTTCCTTCATCAGCTGGTAGCGCAATCCTCTCTTCGCTAGGGACAAGCAAACGACCACCTTTGCCATAAAGCAGCCCATCTTCCAGCCAATACCGCGTCACCGTCCCGTCCTTGACTTTGCTCCACTAGGAGTTGATAGGTCTTGTCCCCTAGTGTAGCGATCTTGACCTCCTGGAGGAAGTCGGAGGTAACTTGAGTTAAAGCTGCACCTGGTCGCGAAACCTTCCGACTAGAGGGCATCTGCCACTAGGTTGTGCCTCCCCGGTCGGTGTTCCCACTCGAAGTCATACTCCGCTAGGAACTCTTGCCACCGCACTTGCCTTGGTGACAACTTTGGTTGTGACTTGAAGAAGGTATTGGCGACGTTGTCTGTCTTGACCACGAATGTGGTTCCCAGCAGGTACACTCGCCACACCCTCAAGCAATGGCACCCACAGCCAGCATCTCCTTCTCGTGTGCTGAGTTAGCGCTGTTTAGTCGGCTTCAAACTTTAACACAAAAATTATAAAAAACAAAAAAAACATAAAAAAATAAAACGAACGCCACGGGATGTCCATCTTGCACGAGAACTCCTCCTATAGCACGATCTGAGGCATCCGTATGCACCTCAAACGGCCTCTCAAAGTCCGGGAGCTTGAGCACGGGCTCCGTCACAATGGCGGTCTTCACCTTGGAGAACGCCACTTCACAATCCTCGTCCCATGTCCACTTCTGCTCCTTCGGCAGCAGATCAGTCAAGGGACTCACCTTCTTTGAGTACCCATTTGATAAAACTTGCAGTAGTAGTTGGCTAGCCCCAAGAAACTCCACAACTCGGACACCGACTTTGGTGGAGGCCAATCCTAGATTGCCTGCACCTTCTTGGGGTCCATCTGCACCTGCCCTTGGCCGAATCAACATGGCCAAGGAATCGATCTCCTGCATGCCAAAACTCGGCACTCTCCCTTTCACATATAGGGAGTGTTGCCTAAGCCGCTCAAAAAACAGCCTGCAAGTGCTGCACATGTTGTGCCAAGTCCCTTGCTTATACACGACAATATCGTCCAAATAGGACGACCACAAAATTGATCCAGCATGTCGTGAAACACATCATTCATCAAGTTGCAGAAATGTGGCAGGAAACATTGGTTAAATTGAACATGGGCATTACCAAGAATTCAAAGGATCCATAATGAGTTACCATTGTGGTCTTGGACTCGTCTCTTTTGGCGATGCGGACTTGCCAATATCCTGAACGCAAGTCAAGCTTGGAGAAGACCCTCGCCTCACCCCAGGCGATCAAACAGGTCTGCAATCAAGGGCACCGTGTACTTGTTCTTTACCGTGACCTTGTTCAATCCATAGTAGTCGACACACAGTCGGAGAGAGCCATCCTGCTTCTCCTAGAATAACACCGGGGCTCCATAAGGGCGCTTTTGGCAGGGCTGGATCTTTCCCGCATCAGCAACTCGGTCAGCTTGACTTCGCAGCTCTCACCAGCTCTTTCGGGGACATCCGGTACGAGGCTTTGGCTAGGGGAATGGTGCCTGGCAGTAGTTCTATCTTGTGATCTACTGCTCGGCGCGGCGGTAGTCCTCCTGGCAACTCCTCCGGCATCACATCCTAGAATTGCCCGAGCACGTCCACCAACCTCGTGTGGAATCTCCTGGTCCGCCTCCGTCTCCTGCACGTCCACTTCCCTAATAGTCGCAAGGTAAGTGGGATACCCCTTCTTCATTCCTCGTGCCAATTGCATTGCAGATACCTTCTTGTGGCTACCTTCCTCGAAGCGTGCAAGACCAGGTATCTTTGCACAAAACAGGGTTCGTCCGTAGATCTCCATGACACAATGCCTCTCCACATCGAGGCATGATGAGTTGTTGCTGCATCTGCAAAGAAGCTATTCCCAAGATGAGTTCGTAATCATCCAAAGGAACCACCATCAGATCGACTGTTACCCTCCCAAGCCTCTATCTTGATGGGCACATCCTTGCCAACCCGCCCATCGGTTGGCTCTTGGAGTTCACCGCCTTCAATCGGCTGTGAGAGCGTTCCACTCGTAACTCCAAGGTTCGTATCATCCGATCTTGATACGAATTGTGTTGGTGGCGCCAAGTATCTGCCAAGGCTGACATCCGCCTGCCATTCAAGGTCACATCCACGAACAACAAACTTGTGGCGTACCTTAGGGCGCTCACTCCGCATAGCGCTGAGGGCTTGCAGTGGGCAACACGCTGCACTTGGTCCTCGTCGGAGTCATCCGACCGTAGGGCAGTAAAACCTTCCCCTCTCGCTTTGGGCACTCCTTTGCCCTTATGGGGTCCGTTACATATGAAGCAGCCTGGGTGCGTCCGAGGATCCTTCCTTCCGTTGGCTCCCTCGATCACCTTCGCCTTCCCCTTGTCTGGTGGGGTCAGCTGCTTCTCCTTGCCCTTCCCTGACTTCCCTGCCAGGCTAGGACTTGGACTTCTTGTCCTTGTTCGTGTGCTGGCCTCTTGCTTCCCTCCTCAACACGAGCAATCCATAAGTCAGTAGTGCGTCTACCGCAGCTAAGGCAGAAGGAAGGTCTTTTTACCCCTTGCCTCCTTAGCTCGAGTTGAGCCCAAGGCTGCAATCCCTTCAAGAACTGTATAGCTTGTTCGTCTCTAACATGTCCGTCACGTTCCAGCATCAGCGCGCTAAACTCCTTCACATAGTCCCGCACTGGTCCGCTGTGCCTCAGCTTGGCCATCGCATCCCAAGCAAGTCATGCTGTGTTGCTCGGCAGGAACTTCTCTTTTAGCTCCTTCTTCAGTGCCTCCCAGGTTCTCAATCCGGGGTCTGCCTGCACTGATATCGTCTTGGACTCGGGTCCACCACCATAGCTTCGCATCCTTGGCGAGATACATGGTGGTGATCGTCACCTTCTCGGCGTCGGGGATCTTCGCAGCAGCGAAGTAGTTCTCCATATCCCATATGAAGTTCTCTAGATCCTTGGAACTCCTTGTTCCTTCAAACGCCTTTGGCTCCGGGACCTTCATCTTCCCATGAGGCTCATTTCGATGGCCCCGCCTGGAACACAAGTTGTCGCTTGATCAGACCACATCATCCTTCAGGGTCGCCACATCAAGCCTGATCTCCTTCAGCAGATTAGTCACAGTTCCTCCAAGATCGTTGCCTTCGCCAACGTTGTCCTCCAAAGTAAGCAACGTGGGGTTTCCAGCATAGTGGTCGGGTCTGCTCGTCCAGTGAGCTCTGCAAGGCGGCCTTCTAGCACCGCCAATCGCTCCCGCAACGCTTCCATCGCCCTGGTCCACACGTTGGCTGATTGTAGGGTACGCGTGGTCTTTGACAAAGGGGATCCTCCACCCGAACGCAGCACCACTCACATGGGTACTCCGGCTGGTCCACGGGCAGAACCTCTACTCTGATACCAACTGTCACGAGGCCGATGCGGCTCACAAATTTTTCCGCACCCCGCTAGGCGTCGACACACCGTTTGTCGACCAGCCACACACACACCGTGCGTACCATCGAGGCCAAACAATCAAGGAACCAAAGAAGCAACACCGAAGTGACACAAGAACACAATTGGGAAAACGCAACTCGTATTTCACATCTATTACAAGTACACGAAAAAACCCAATTCCAGATCAGAACACTTACACGCAACCTCATGAGCCTATGCCTCACAGTCTCCTACTGCTTGCACTCCCTACTCGCCTCGTGCCTTCCTTCAAGAACACCGGGTTGCTGCCCAACTCGACTTCCACTCCCTTGGAATCTCGAGCTCATCGTGCTCCTCGACTGATCTGGTTGCTCCTGGTTCTCTCCTCGCCTCTGCTTGGAGTCTGGTGTCTCTCGCCTCTTTTGGTCCCTTTTCCTGAATGAGGCCGACCCCTTTATATAGGGGAGCCGAGCAAATCTGATATGGCAACCGATAGGTGAGAATCCCTTGATTCTCTCCATTTGATCTCGATCCATCCAATCCTGATTGTCAATCTGCAATCTCCAAGATTGTTTCCATAATAGATTGCCCTGCCATATCCCGGGAGGTTCTTTCCCGGATTTCCCTAGATTGACTTGGCATCAACTGAGCTTGTCGTCCAGGTTCACCCCCCCCCTCTAGGGTCCACATCCCTGATCCCCTCCTAGGATCACGGTCGCCTGATTGCATGTCCAGCAGTGCTCGCCTGGTCAAGGATATAGCCGATCCCCCACAAGTCGCCAACTCCCCCTGCCGCTAAGTGCTGAGCCTCCCTTAGCATCTGCCAGGCCTGTTGAGGCATGCGCACTCCTAGAGTGCCCTTGCGCGGTTGTATCAGGTTCCATGAACCTCCTAGAGCTTGGTACCGTGCCTTGCTCGTGGGCATCCTCACTGCCCACCCACGCATTCACCGACTTGTGCATTGTGGCACTTCCTTGCCACAATCTGGTCCTTTGGCACACTGCCGAGCCTTTGGTCGACCATCCTCTTCACAAGTGCCTTCATGCACGCTTGTGTGACCATCTCCCGACTTGCCCACTTCATAGACTTGCAGTTCTCTCAACAACAATGTACCTGGTTGCCCGCGCATCCTTGCGTGCAGGCTTATGAGCCACCACTACCCCGAGGCACGGCCTATGGTGCACATCCTCCGGGGCTAGAGCTCAAGTGTCTAACAATTCCTCACAATTATATGCTTGTCACAGGTGGATCATTTTTAATGGCCTTATCAAAACTCAGTCCACACCTTTCCATGAAAGATTCTCATAGATGCATCGTACGTACCTTATCATGTTGAAAAATGAAGTGAACTCTTCTTACTCGTCAATCGAGTATTGTCCTTTATCCGTACTCTTCATGATTCAGGGAATCTCTCAAGCATTTGTTGTAAAGTCTCCCTGAACACAAATACACTCATATCCATATAATATAAGAGTAAATATCATTGTAGCTAAACATCCACAAATATATCCCGTCTCCAATGTGAACAACACATATGCATAGACATGCATGTTTCGCATATAATGTAAAATAATATATTGATTCCACACTTCAAGTTCACCATATTTTTATATGTCAAATATATTTGAATTGACAATATATTGGTACATCCTTCCTCGAGAATTTATGTAAGAAAATTACCAACCTGATGATCTTCATGCGTCTCATGCTAAATTTGAACCAATTATAATTGATAATAACACTGCCTAATCTCACCAAATTCATTGTATAATAATGCCCATAAATAATTATAGTAAAAATTTCATACATTTATCCTTTTTATCACTTATATTTTAATGATTGAAAACTATTGTTTCATTCGTATCTATTTTATTTCATCATATATTTGAATAATAATTTTATCGACGTGCTAATGTAGTCGTTATCTACTGATGTGGTACAATAACATGACAATAAATTGCCGATGTAGCAAAATTTGAGTGATGGGATGAAAATTCTACTGACGTATTATGCCATGTGACGTCGTTAATTGCCACGTTAAAGAATAATTAAAATTAGAACTCAAAAATATTATAAATTTAAATATATATATATAAATGAAAGAGTTATTTTAAAATAAATAAAAAAAGTAAATATATATGATTTTCATTGTAATTCTATATTTATAACTTATATAAATTATTGAATCTAAGTGATACAACTTAATAAATTGAAATTGAAATTTTAAATTTTGATATCAAAGTGCACCATAGTTAAATAGATAATGGATGATGCTATTCATCATGAAATCACTTGACCTGGTTCAGCGGTGGAGTTGCCGTCTATTTAGTTCCCCACATCTTAAATGAGTCTATCTCAACGGTCAAATGAAACTGACAATCAACGAATCACCATGATCAGTCAGGAATTTCATATTCCAAATTTATTTTAAGTGTCAGATGATATGAAATTATAGTATAAATTATATAAAGATAACTCATCATTTAGGCTTGCATATGTAACCGAGAATAAGTTACACATTTACACATTTGGAAGTTCCATAGTCGCTCTTCATTTTATTACCAGTAACAGTATGCCAAGCACACAACTACCCGGGGTGGTTGGTATACTTTTTTGCCACACGCTTACTCCACCAGACAACCGTAGGCAAGCACAGAATAATATACATAAGGCATTCATAGGCGGGGTTGGGGGGGCGGGGGGTTGTGGCGGGCTAAGTGTCGGGCGGAAAACGAGATGTAGCTCAGCTGAAGACGTTATCATCTTACAGCACCTCGTTGTTCTTGAGCTTCACCTTCAGCTGCGACAGATGACTTTCCGGCAGACTAACTGTCACGACCCTCCCTCCGACATCATGGTCGTCGGACAACATTGGGCTTCTCGGCTCTGGATGGACCACAACCGCACCCTCATCCCCAAGTCCCTCAATGGCATAGTCAACAAATATGGGCTTCTGCCCATTTAGTTCAAGCCCGTAGAGGTCAGCCTCCCCAATGTCCACAAAGGTCAGATTCCCACCATAGATTATGAAATCAGAGACCCCATTGTCACTCTCCACAGTTTCCTCAATTTGGGCATTCTCCTCTGTTGCTTGACCCACCAAAAGGCCCAGGAGCTCATGCGGGTCAGAGCCCTTCACAGAGAAATCTGCCCTAACTGCACTGATTTTCTGGCTATTGCTTATGCATCCAATGACCCTTTTGCTTGGGTCACCCTTGCATAAGGTCACTACTTGGGGTTCCTCCTCCCTGACATCGGCTATAGCCCGCCATAAGATGGCACAAAGCGATTCGAATAACAGGACTTTCTCAGGCTTCATGTTGCTGAAGAATTTGGACCTTAGATGCTTCATCTGAGGGGAAGTGAGGTGGAAAGTGAAGATTCCCATTTTGCTTTTGGGGGAGTAGACCCACATATCCCCAACCTGGCCGACAGGTCTCAAAGAAGCGGGTACCTGATTAGCCTTTGTCGGGCACTTCTGGGTTATGGCGCTGCGGTTGGTTGCCGGTGGTGTCAGCCCGTCTGCCGGAAGCCCAGAGATGATTTGGGCCCACTTGTTGATGGAACCTACGACCGACAATGCATCTCCGAGGATATGGGCCCAGTTCAGGCTCAGTGAGAAGCCCCCACATTGGAACTGAGTCACCTGTACATAGAAGGTTGTGAAGAAGAATTAAATGAAGCATAGAAAAGCCAGTCGCTCAAACCGGAGAAAGGAATATAAAAATCAAATTCTTCAGCAGCACGATGCAATAGGAATAAACAGTCAATGGGAAAGCTCGCATGTGGTTAGAGGACCGAACGTTGGGAACGGATGGGGCTGTCGGCCATATGGTAGACATAAAAATAAGAGTGCACTCACACTTCTTCTATTAGTACCTGATAATTTGAATTAATTTCTCCATTAAAATAATCTCTCAATATCTATTTTTCCTAATAATCAACTCCACAGTCAATTTTGTTCATCTGAAAACTGATGTAGCGTAACGGAAAGATAACGTGCTAATTATGCAATGTCGGCCCCACGCCAGCTTTTCTGTTTAACAAAACTACCGGTGAAGTTAATTGTAAGAAAAAATTGGAAATTAAGGAACTATTTTAACAGTAAAATTAATTTGAGTACTCAAGTATCGGTTCCACGCAAATTTAAGAACTGAATTATTAGTGTGGTTTCCGAAAACAATGGGACGGATGTGCTTATGCGATGTGGGAGTCTCGGAGAACCTCATTTAATGTATAAGCTTCACGTTCTTGCTGGGAAAGATCATTTAATCATGCGTGAGGTGTTATGGGTCTTATTGTAAATGCCCGAATCCCCCTAACGAAACAATTCATAGATAAAAACTGGTTCATTTTAATTTAAAATAGGATTTGCGTTGATTTTCATGCATCCAATCTTTGACTTAAAACCGAAAAACAAACCCTCAAACAATTATTTTTCATTATATAATATATATATATATATAACTCGTAAATCTAGAAAGAATACCAAGAATGAAGCCAAAGAGAAAATGTCATAGATGTCTATATATATATATATTGATGGTGAAATTATCATAAAAATTTTATATATTTATTATTTTTATATGTAAATATTATTATTATTTAATTAATTCTTTTTTATTCTACACCTTCTCATCCCAATATTATTTTAGATGACCGTTAATTATCCTACCTAGCACTTTTAATAAAAAAATTAACCCTCTCTTTTCTTCCACGTGTGTCTCCCTCTTCCCCAACCCCCACACCCTCGTCAGTCGTCACCCTCTCTCTCTCTCCCTCTCCCTCCACTGTCAACTCATTCTCTCTCTTGCCCCACTTCCCCGCCGCCGCCGGTCGGTTCCCACCTCCCCTAACCCCACTATTAATCCATTCCGATTTCTTTTCCTTCAAGCACACCCACACCCCGCCGCTGTCGCTACCGCCTTCATCTTCTCCGCCCCACCCCTGCCGCCGCTACCGCCGCCTTCATCTTCACCACATGTTAGAAATATGTATATCTAGATATATGTCTTCTACGCCTAACAAGGGCAATGACGTAATTGTGTCTATCCGTATTTAATGCTATTTAAGTGTAATCCAACTCACCTTCAATACAGAGGGGAAATTATTCTCTTTCATGGTATCAGACGCTTGGGCTCTCCTCCTGGTGTTCATCATCTAGGGTTTCCTTGATTTGCCTCTGTCTCCAACCGCCCTTCAATTTCTCTCCATGCTTCCGGTATTACTTGCTCTTCTTCTTCTCCCATGTCTACTCCTAATCCATTTTCTATTCATATATCTGATTATGTTCATGAAAAGTTAGATTCTCAAAATTATCTTTTATGGTGTCATCTGTTCAAACCTATTCTAGAACTCTTTGATATTGATGATCACATCCAATCTGATTCTCCTCCTCCTGCTACTCTCTTGGCTGATGGTGGTAAGTCTACTCCCAATCCTGACTATCAATCTTGGCTTCAAACTGATCGTCTCATTCTTAGTTGGATAAATGCCACTGTAAGCAAGGAACTCCTCCCCCTTCTCTATCGTTGTACCACGGCCAAAAATGCCTGGAACACCCTACATACTCATTTCCAAACCATTTCTCTCTCCCGTGAATTAGATCTTCGAACTCAACTGCATAATTTGTCTAAAGGTTCTCTTTCCATCGATGCCTATTGTCGCAAATTTCGTGAAATTTCTGATTCATTAGCTACAATCAATCGCCCTTTATCTGATCACGAACAAGTTCTCTATATTATTCGTGGTCTTCCTCCCACCTTTGAATCGCTCATCACATTAGTTTCCCATCAAACCCCTCCTCCCTCCTTCCAGCAATTGTGGACTATGCTTCTCTCCCATGACGCTCGTCTCGAACATCTCCACTCCTCTCCTTCTGATTCATCCTCTTCAGTTCAACAAACTGCACTTATATCCACCTCTTCCCCTCATTTACACTCTCACAATTATTCCTCCCTCCCACGTGCTGGTCATGGTGGTCGTGGAGGACGCACTCCCTGTGGTCGCGGTCGTAGTCGTGGGAATCGTGGTGGTCGTGGGGGTCATTGGCATCACTTTTCCTCTTCTCCATTTTCTTCCCCACACTCTATTGTGCAAACCTCGAGTCTTCTAGGTCCACCTCCCCAAGTTAGACCTCAGTCTTCATCTACTTATCTTGTGTGTCAATTATGTGATTCCTATGGCCATTCGGCCAAAGTTTGCCCCACTCGAGAGTCCACCACCTCTCCTTTCTCCACTGACATTGTTCCTCAATTTGCTGCTGTGTCTGTGAATGAGTTGTTTGATCCTTCTTGGTATTTGGACACTGGTGCTTCCTCTCATATGACCAATCACTCAGGTACACTTCTTTCTTCTCAACCTTACACTGGTACCAATTCTGTTACTGTCGGGAATGGCTCTACTTTGTCAATTTCTAATGTTGGTCATTCTACTTTACCTACCTCTCGAGTTGTGTTTCATTTGCCTCGTACTCTTCATGTTCCTTCTCTACATAAAAATCTCATTCTCTGTTCGTCAATTTGTTAACGATAACGACTGTTTTATTGAATTTCATGCATGGGGGTTCATAGTGAAGGATTCCAAAACGGGCGTGATTCTTCATCGTTGCCTCAGTAGCGATGCGCTTTATCCATTCTTCCCGATCTCTTCCGATCCCAATCCTCCTCATGCATTGCTATCCATCATGCCTCCCCTGATTTATGGCATGCTCGCCTTGGTCATCCTGGAAATTCTGTTCTTCAAACTTTACGTTCATCACGTCACATTTCCTTTTCTCCAAGGCAATCCTCTATCTCTCCTTGCATTTCTTGTCATGTTTCTAAAAGTTGTGCTTTGCCTTTTCCGCTAAGTACATCCACATCAATGCATTGTTTTGACTTAATACATAGTGATGTCTGGATATCTCCTATCCCTTTAGTTACTGGTTTTCGTTATTATATTTCCTTTGTTGATGACTTTTCTAAATTTGTGTGGTTGTACCCAATGAGATACAAGCATGAAAGTTTCTCTTATTTTGAGCAGTTTGTTGCCCATGTCAATAATATTTTCCATGCAAAAATTAGGATTTTTCGTTCCGACAATGGTGGCGAGTTTACTAGCCGTCAATTCACATGTTTCCTCCGAAGGCATGGTATACATCACCAATTATCTTGTCCTCATACCCCACAACAAAATGGGGTTGCTGAGCGAAAGCATCGCCACATCTCAAATGTAGGTCGTACATTATTATATCATGCTTCAGCACCTCTCTCTCTTTGGGTCGTAGCTTTTCAAACAGCTGTTTTCATTATTAATCGTCTCCCTAGCCCTTCCCTTGGTCGTTGCTCTCCCTTTGAGCTTCTCTTCCATCGTGTTCCATCTTATAATTTTATTCGCACTTTTGGATGTCTATGTTTTCCTTTTCTTCATCCCTATAATAATAACAAGTTACAACCCCATTCTACTCCTTGTGTTTTTCTAGGCTATAGTTCTTCATATAAAGGTTATAGATGTATGTCTCTTGCTACAGGACGTGTATATATTAGTCGCCATGTTCAGTTTCTTGAACATATTTTTCCTTTTGCTGCCACTTCTCAACCTTCCCCTTCTAACAAAGCACCCCTTACTCAACCCCGTCGAATTCCACATGACCTCCCTTTGATCTCTCCATCCTCCTTGCCAACTTCCAGCCCTACGCCTTCAAGCTCTCACTCCTCGTCTATCTCTCCAAATTTTCAGTCTCCATCCCCGCCAGCTGTTGTCCATTGTCCTCCTTTCTCTACTGTGATGCCACATTCCCCCACCATCCCTTCGTCTCCACAATTGGACTCTATTCCCACCAGCATGCCCATGCCTCCTCCATCACATTCCATGCAAACTCGAAGTAAATCGGGTATTAGCAAACCCAATCCACGGTATGCTCTCACTGTCTCCCCTTCTCTTCCTACTACTCCCACTTCATTTACAGAGGCAAACAAGGATCCTCGATGGAAACAATCCATGGCAGACGAGTTCAATGCCCTCTTATCAAACCACACTTGGTCTCTTGTTCCATATCACCCTTCCATGAATGTCGTTGGCTCTAAATGGATTTATAAGGTGAAACAACGTGCTGATGGCACTCTTGAGCGTTGCAAAGCCCGACTTGTTGCTAAAGGATATACTCAGCAGCAAGGTATTGATTTTTCTGAGACTTTTAGTCCGGTTGTTCGTCATGCTACTATACGTCTTGTTCTTGCCCATGCTCTTTCGAATAATTGGTCCATTCGGCAACTTGATGTCAAAAATGCATTTCTCCATGGAGTTCTTAAAGAGGAGGTTTATATGGCTCAACCCCAGGGATTTGTTGATTCCCGATTTCCTATGCATGTGTGCAAACTTCACAAAGCCATCTATGGGCTACGACAAGCTCCTCGAGCATGGTTTTCACGGTTTAGCTCTTTCCTCCTTTCTCAAGGGTTTCAATCAAGTCTCTCCGATAGTTCCATGTTCATTTATCGCCAAGCCTCTACATGCATTATATTATTACTCTATGTTGATGATATATTGCTTGTTGGCTTGTCCGATACCTCTCTTGATCAGTTACTTTCAACCCTACGCACTCAATTTGCTATGACTGATTTGGGGCATCTACACTATTTTCTTGGGATTCAAGTTGCACGATCCTCCTCCTCATTGTTTCTTTCTCAATCAAAGTATGCCCATGATTTGCTTGCTCGAGAAGGAATGCTTAATTGCAAGTCTGTTTGCACTCCTGTTTCTGGATCCAAGCTATCAAAGACGGACGGTGAACCCTTGGCCGATCCCTCTCATTTTCGCAGCTTGGCTGGTGCTCTTCAATACTTGACACTTACTCGCCTTGACATTACCTATGCTGTGAATTCAATTTTTCAATTCATGAGTCGACCAACTACAATGCACTTACAAGCCGCTAAGCGCATCCTTCGTTATGTTGCTGGTACTTTACATTACGGTCTTCGTATCATCTCCTCCAATGCACATGATTTAGTAGCTTATTCCGACTCAGACTGGGCGGGTTGTCTTGACACTCGTCGCTCCACCACCGGAATGGCCATCTTTTATGGAGGTAATCTTATTTCTTGGGCTTCTCGTAAACAACACACTGTCTCCCGCTCGAGTACTGAAGCCGAATACCGAGCTGTTGCTTCTACCGTCGCTGAGCTCTCTTGGATTCGACAACTTCTTCAAGATATTGGTGCCTGTCCGCAACAAGCTTCCCTTCTCTATTGTGACAATGTTAGCACCACCTATCTTGTTGCCAATCCATTCCACCACGCGCGCACCAAACATTTGGAAATTGATTTCCACTTTGTTCGCAAAAAGGTTGAGTGTGGTTCATTGAAAGTTCGGTATGTTCCTACGGAGTTTCAAGTGGCCGATGTTTTGACCAAGCCACTCTCTGTTTCTCGTTTTCAAACATTGAGATCCAAGCTTCATGTGGGTTCCCCACCTTTAGCTTGAGGGGGGCTGTTAGAAATATGTATATCTAGATATATGTCTTCTACGCCTAACAAGGGCAATGACGTAATTGTGTCTATCCGTATTTAATGCTATTTAAGTGTAATCCAACTCACCTTCAATACAGAGGGGAAATTATTCTCTTTCACCACAGCCCACTGTCGACGCCGGTGAATTCCGTTTCACCTTCCGCGTGAAAACATCTCCGTCGGGCCTTCTTCTCCATCATCTCCATGATGTCTTTTCTTCTCCAGCGCTCCACGCCCGAAGCAGCCGCCACCCTCTCGAATGCCCCCATGGCCGAAGCCATCTCCTTATTCTCCGACGCCCCCACCATCGTAGCCACCTTCTTCACCGAGATCTGAGCTCGAGTTAATGTATTCAGAGTCTAATGTCAGTTAATTTGATTTTTTTTTTCGTCCATCAGAGTCGCCATTTAGGTGATACGCCTTTCGCTTTGATTCACGGTGTCTATGATGAATAATTTCACTAAAGCCAGATTTGTATCTAAAATTGCTCCATTGTGGGTGGACAGATTGGCAGACTTAAATGAACAAATGAAGGAAAAAGGAAACCAGATGGATGCGTGGCAGTATGGGTGGCGTACGGATGGTGGAGATGGTGGTGGCTAGGGTTAGGGTTTAAGGCAAGATAAGCAACGATGGTGGCCGGGAAAGGCGGCGGAGGTAGTTGTTAAAATTAGGGTTTCAAAAGATTAGTGCCACACTTTGAAATTTTGACTTTTAAAAAATTATATATTTTGTTGTCAAGTAAAGACATGTTAACAGACATGTAAAGCAAAACATTGACAACGTCATGTCCACATAAGCAAACCTGACGGAAATAAACTAGAATTTTCCATGCCGAAATTAGTCCTTTCTTTTGCAATATAACAAATTCATTAGGATCCCCATCAAAGAGGCCCTCCAATTTCTTGGCCTCCTAAGCTAGTTGGTCATAAAGATAGTGCTCAATAATAATAACCTGTTGACCCAAATGACTCTCTTTTTAGACCAAAAAATTAAAAGAAAAATACTAATTGCAGATGCCCATTAGCTAGCTACTGACAAGTTGCGATGAGGGCAAGTGTCAAAATGTCGCCGTCATCAACGAATAACTAATTGTACACGATGCATGAACTATCACGAACGGCGCCTTCCTCCTTACTCAAGTAACCCATGGATGAGTCTTATGCATGCCTATAATTGGCATGTGCTCGCTCATCAGTTAATACGATGCTGACGTGTTGTACTGAGGTAGCATGCATGATGGCATCGACAGTGGGGGGAAGAACCTTGAGGCTGCTTTCGAAACTAGGCAGCAAGTCATTATCAATTTGACCTCTCGTTTCCCAAATGAACAGGGACCATCGCGTCGAGTACGACCATTTTTTCTAATTTATGTATTCAACTACTTTTGCCGATTACATATTGTAAAAAAAGACAAAAAAACAAAGTGATGATGATTGAACTTTGAAGGGGATGTATGCAATAAGACGTTTTCATGTAAGGCTTTGTAAATATCACAAAATTATGTTTAATTAGTAGGTATAAATGGAATGAAATAAAATATAATATATATTTTTTAATTAATCGAACGATAACCATGTAAAAAAATTAAATAATTAAAAAAGGTGCAAAAATTCACTAATTAGAAATGATTCTTGAACACCCATTTCACATCTTTTGTCCATTTCATGTTAAATTCAATGACAGTACGAAAACTCACTAATTACTCTTAATTATTATTACATCATATAATATAGAAGTGATTTCCATTCCATTCATTTCCATTTCACTGTACCAATCATAATCTAAATTTCTAACTAAATTAGCCAGCTAGTGGGTCACTCTCTCACTTGTGGATGGCTGTATATATACAAATATTAATTAATTAATTAATTTATTGCGGGTAAATTTACCTGAATGAGAAGAGGAGGGGAGAAGGACAGCTCGGGCCCAATGACCTGATCCGACACGAGAAGCTTCCTCAGCTCAGAGTCCTCCCTCAACAGTTCCAACCACTCATCGATGGTCTTGTCGCACTTGGCCTCGATGAACCTGACCCCGCAGTCGTTGCACTTCATGAATGGCCGCCCAGAGTCCGGCGACCTCCTGAACCGCCCGCAAGTCACGTAGTAATCGTTCAGCCACGTGAACATCGATTCCTTTATTACCTTGATCGTCAGGCCCTGCAAAGTGCCGCCGCCACCGCCGCAGTTAATGATAAACCCTAATCTCCATTATCCATCTCGCCTCTACAGTATGTGTATGTAATTACGTATATGTATGTAATCGATTGGCAGGAAGGACACGAGCTAGCCATCTATATAATTACATATTTAACCGTTCGAAGCAGTAGAAAATATTGGATGAAACACCTGTGTAGCCTGGCTACTGAAGTAGTAGACTCCAGTGAGGTAGTGGAGCTTCATGGCCAAGTCCATCGGGCTCGGGACGTGAACCACATCGGTCCCCGTGACCCGGCCTGGTCCGACCGACGAAAGCCTTGTGCTGTGAACTAGCTTCTCTTCTGTTGGGAGCACCATGGTTCTACTGATTAGAGAGAGAGAGAGAGAGAAAACGAGGAGGAGGTGATGTCCAATGTGTACCGTGGTGTCAGCTAGTCGCCCTGAGAGGCTAAAATACATAAGAATACATTGGACTTATTATGTTTTTGGCCCCTCAAAGTTTCATCTTTTCCTCAGTAGCCCCCACATGTATTTCAATTGCAATTTGTCGTCTTGTTCATTGTGCACAATACACGGTATTCATTTTTTAAAAATGTCTTCAGGACATGTACTGCAAATGGCACAAGAATTCCACGTCAATATTTATTGTATTTGTAGGGCTCAATCAGCGCATGGATCAGAGTGAGCTTACGACACCATTAAACAAAAAAAAAAAAGAGTCTTTGATAAGAACAATCTCCATTAAATGGTATTTGGAGAATTTGATTTTGAATAATATCACAACAGTCACATCATAAATTCGATTTCCACACGTTTATACGTGAAATTTTAACTATTTTACCTTTTGCTCATTTTTCTCGAGGTTGGCCAACCATACAAAGAAGTGCATATTAATTGCGCATGACAGCAACATTATTGACATTAAGGCTCACGTACGAAGGAATAGGCAAGCCTTTATCTACTTAATTAAGAGCATCTACAAAACCATTAAGGCCGATTGCTACTGGAGAAATTATGCATGCATATACAATTAAAAAATAATAATATGGTCAAATCTATGAAGTACGATCCAGTTGTTGTTGAGCATGCAATCACTTTTGATATCATCAATAAATATATCTTCCTTTTTTCAACAAATAAATCATTTTTTTGACAAATTTTTTGTATGGAAAACATCTTTAATTAATCAAGGACCTTCAGTTCCAGGATTGCCTTGAATTCCCTATGTAGTTGTGTGTGCATCTGACCATGGAGGTATTAATGTAAGTCTTCTGCTGTCTAAATGAATTACTTATACACATCATAAGAATTTCGTAATTATATATTAAAGATAAATATTTACTGCAATTTTCTTAACAATCTTTCATTTTCTTGTTGATTTTTTTTGGGGGTTTTTTCTTAAGCTTCTGACAAATGTTTCGATGGAGTTTTTCATAATTTTTTTGTATGACGTGAATCTTGACGAAGAATCATTTCTTTGATTTCTCAAATTTAATTGAATTTCCCGTTTTTCTTGATGAACTTGGAAAATTTTCTACTAGAAACTCGAGGGCAATTGCAATAGGAAAAAAAATCGTGGGAAAACTATATATCTATCACCTGTAGGCTGTAGTCTCTATATTTGTTGTAGTGCATGCTAAAATAATTCAGTTTGGGTTGGTGGTGCGAGGGAGGGCGTGGGGGGCGGGTTGGGGTTGGGGGGCGTGGGTGTTGTGGTGCAAATTGGAATTATTTTGATGACGTGGTGAGGTGGGAGTTGGGAGGTTTAATGAAGATGACGCGGGATGGCGGTTGGCTATCGGACAACGAAGAGGAAGCCGTTGGTAGCTAAATGCATTTACTAAATGATGATAATGAACCCACCCTCAGCGTGGTAGAGTTGTTCGACACTCATCATCTCAATGGAAAGACTCGAGTTCGAGTTCCACCTGCGGCGGAGAGCTCTTAATCCCTTAAATAGACCGATTCGGAATGATCCGGATTAGTCAGCTGGATAAAGTCTAACTAGATACCGGTGGTTTATACAAAAAAAATGATGATAATGAGCATGACGGAGGGGTCCCACTAGACGTCATTTGCTCGCAGTTGATACATTCCTATCACGTTTTGCATTCATGATCAAGTGAATAACATAATATTTAAAAGTTAACTTGGCTTCTCCTCCAAATATTTTATCTACTTACATAATTTGTGTATGAGAGTTTACTATGTAAGAAAGATGTGGTGAATTAAACCAATATAAATTAACTGATATTATTCAACATCTCTTCTTATTGAAGAATGGGAGGAGAGGTTGAGAGTTGGGTCGGCCGCTTACTCTCAAAGAATGCCATGCGCTTTCATTTCATAATTCTTTTGAGGAGCGAGTGAAATTAATCTGCCCAAAATTTGAGAAAAGTTGCCCATTTCTTCCGTCATAATTTAAAAGATAATCGCTAAAAAAAATCATCATCATCAATTTTATCTTCCATTCTATTGGATTTATTGTTTTCCATTATATTTCATAGCTGTGCATCTTTTGTTTTCCCCCTAAAAAAATATTGAGACTAAGGCTTGTTTATGGAGCTCTATGGACTGTCGCATGCCATGTCCTGGACAGTTCGGAACATTCGGCATTAATGTGGCCGTTGGCGTAGCGTGACTGGACTTGACGGTTATTTAATTTATGTTCAATATGCTCAGTCACAATAATGTGGAATCGCTAACAGTTCGAATTGGTGACGCTGATCTCTCATTTGAAAAAAGGAAACAAAAGAATAAAACCAATAATCTCGGTTATTCGAAGTTGGACTGAAATCCCTTTTTTTTAAACGAAATATCGGCTTTGATTTTTTTTAGTAAGGAAAATTTATGTAGGGAGTGATTGACATCTCACTAATATGATGGATCCAATATAAATTATTTAAAATTATAAATTTTAATCCGATACTTTATTTAATAGGAAGGAGATACCGAATCGCATTACTTAGTTCGAATTTAAATTTAAATTAATTAGAATCTAACAAGATTATGTGTATGATTGCAGTCGGATGATTCCAATGGTAGTTTTTGGTTGACAGAAATAATACTTCCAAATGTAATTGGAATTATCTATTTTTAAAAATTTTTCTATTGTTACGAAAGTTATAAGTTTAAAATAGGATATAAAATAGATAAATAAATGGTACATGAAATTTTATAATAAAAAATATAGTATGAATAATGAGTATGTCTATTTTTTTTATTATTGTTTGGTAGGTAAGATTATATTTCATTCCCTTTTCGTAAAATAATGGGAATCAGTTCTCCTTAAGCGGGAAATTTTATCGCTTTAGCATACCTTAAAACCCTAATATATACTCACGAAATCGAGATTTGAAATTAAAGTTGGCCATTATTTTACTTTAATTTTAATTATGTAAATTACATTTTCTACTCTAATTCTGTCATTATGAAAATATATATTAATACTAATATGGCATTCACATAAATTCACACTCTCTCTCTCTCTCTCTCTTTACTATAATGTTAGATTCTGAACAACAATTTATATAGATTTTTTTTATGTACATCAAGTACTAGAATTTATAATATGAAATCGAGATTTAAAATATATATATTTATAAAATGATCTAATAAATTTATTGATACAGTAACAATAATATGACGAATTACATAAAAATTATCAGCTAATTTTTGTATAAATGGTTGTTAAATTTATATATAAATGAGTGTTAAGTAACAATTTTTTTCTCTCTTTTTAATACAAACATCTAAAGTTTTGACAATTGATAAAAGAAATTCCAATTCTGAATTAAATTGAACTAACGTATTGTATTAGTCCTCCGTAGTCTAGTGGAGGAGAATGTATCTTATGTAATTGTTATGTCACAACATATTGATATAGTATAATTGTCTAATAAAAAATTAATAAATATTAATTTCTTAACTATTAAAAATTAAAAAATATCAATTAGACCCCAAAAGTTTTCAGTGAATCATTAAAAAGGAGATTATTAGATAAAAATAAAAAAATATAGATGTATTAACATAATATAACTGTTTTATATAAAAAAAAAAATTCCTACACAGTCGATGAGACACCCTGACTGATATTGGTCTTCGACAATAGGTATTCGGCCGGTCCGACATGGACGACTCCCTCGAAGCGGAGCTCCACCTTCTGCTTTGTCCCCTCGGCAGGAACCTTCGGCGCGCCGTAGAAGGCCACACAAGTGCTGACTGCTTGTTGCCACGAGCTAGCTGACGAAGATTTGGGATCCGCCACGAAGGCATCCGCAATTTCCCGGACGTTCACCGCCAGTCCACCACGAGTGCTGACTGCTTCTTGTCCGTGATTCTGACACCTGCATCGAGGCTTTTCCCACATTGTCTAACGTCAAGTTTTTGAGTTTCTTATGTCATCATCTTGCTGGAGACGTTCTGTTCCTAGAAATTGGTGTCGGTGTTGGCTGTAACGAATCTACAGATGGCGGATGCGAGATTTTGAGGCAAAAATATTCGATAATACTAAGTAATGATCTCATGTGGTGGCAGATGTTTTTGAAAACGTCGATAATGTAGCATCATCACCTTGGATGAGCATAATAATAGGGAGGAGCCTAATACTCAAGAGGTGATATGGAGTTGAGCTCGTGAAGGCCTGTGGAGATTTTTAGGATACGTTTCGCGGTAAGTTCAGGATCTCGAAGTCGAAGACCCGAAGATTCGAGGAAGAATGGGCAAAGGAGAATCCTGATAATTTGTGTTTGAGATTTTCTTGTTACCTTACAATATATTTAGATGATGAAATATATTTGAAAGTTCTTTTTTGGAATTAAACTTACAATCTCCTGCTTATTAGGTTAAGAACAGTAGTATTATACCAAATCTTCTTCTCAAAAGCTCTTTTAGATATTCATATCAATGTATATTCAAAAGATGTTAGAATACATGTTAAGTTGTCATGTATACATTTATACGACATAACAATGTGCCTCTCTGAGTAGAAATGCATGGGTTTTAACGCCCGGGTAAATGGAGAAAGTATTTTATATAACGGTATCGTCACGTCAGCATATATTTCTATTCCTCTTCTATCTAATAGTTACATTTTATATGCTTTATTATAAAGTTTTTTAGAATTTATTTAATTTTTTAATAATTAAGAAATTAACATCTATGATTTTTTCATTGAACGATACGTGATATAACCATTTATAACCATTTATAAGATACCTTCTCCAAACAAAGAAGTTTGGGGATCACTTAAATCGGTGATGGTCCAATCATTTTTTAAGAGTTTATATGATCAACTATCCATCTATACCTTTTGGGTTTGGAAGGAGAAGTTTGAGATTTGAAATATTGAAGTCAAACATTTTACCTCTAAGTGAGATTTATAATGGAGTTCAAGTTTAGGTGGCATCATTAAGAGTTGTAATCTCCTACTTTTCCCTTTTTTCCCCCTCAACATTGAGGAGTTTTCCATGTATATCTGATGTTGGGTTCATTACTTTTTACCTCTACCTTATCCTCTGGGATTATGTCAATCCCAACACTTTCATGACTTTTATGGTTATTTTGAAAATGTAATTGAATGTATTTAATCATAGATTTGATTGAAGGACGTTCATTCTACCACATGGCATAGATAACCTCGTTCCATTTTGTTTTTATTATTTTTTACCATCCATGCATTTTAAATGTTATTTTACTTCTTATCTTATGCACTCGGAATCTTAACCTCCAATCCACCAAATATTCTCTAATTTTGATAGTATAATTATAATCATGCTATTCAACACTACAGTAGATCTCACGCCTACTAAATATGGTATAGAACTAACATAAGATGATTATTAGTAAGCTCTTCCATTTGAGAGAGAAATTTTATGTCATGAAAATTTTGTTCCTAAATGGATTGACTCAACTCAATCTGAATTAATCACGATCTAATGATTTTCATATATTAGTTGGTTGGTTCATACTAAAGAAAAATATACGATTGGAAAATGAGTAAAAAGTTCTTTTGAAATCCAAGGAGACCGACCAACCCACACCCGTTAAGTATATGTCTCAAAAGTTAAAATCCAAATACATAGAAAATGTTGTGAACAGAGAATTACGAACACCCACAACGGCTCCATGCATCAAGCACACAATCAACAATTACCCAAAACCTCATGACGGTTTCATGCATGAAATCAACTTGGAACAAAATGGCACTATAAATAGCAGCTAAACAATTAGTAGATAGGTTCGAGTAAATTGTTGTCGAACACGTTCAACTTTGTTTTTTTTCATTTGTCTGTTTTGATGAATAAATCACTTCGCTGTCATACTATTATGTAAATAAGAAGAGTTCATTTTCTATGTTACAAGTCAAAATTGTGATGGAAGAACTACTACAACAAGGGCAGCTCTTTGGTTCTCTTCCCTTGCATCCTCAACTAGAAGAAATAAAGCCTTCCTTCCCATCAAGCCCACCTCCTATTATGACAGAAAAATTGAACAGCAAATAAAAAATCTCCGGCCCGAAGCAACCCAATTCAACTACCCCCAAATTTCCTCTGAGGATGAAACAATCCATCCGATCTCTCTCGGTTCCCCCAGAGTATGCCAATGCAAATGTGTTGACATACTTGCAGATAGAAGTAAAACAGCCCAAAGAAGCCTGGAGGACGCAGAAGCGAACTCACAAATGAATATGAGCAAAAACAGTGTTTACTCAAGAATACTTCTGCCGACATTCTTGTGGTGCAATGCGATCCTGACATAGGTGGATCCATGTCTCCTTCAGAAGAGCTGATTAGTAGGGAATCACATAAGGAAGAGCATAAACATCAGCTGACTCTAAGTGAAGAGATTCTCCCCATACCTCAGGCATCTCATCGACCACTGTTGGCCCCCCCTTTGACTTTTTTAAGTCCTCTCTATCAGTGTCAAAGAGCCATCCTTGGTCACCGTCCAATCCGGGCAATTCCTCCAATCTTGGAACTCTACTAAGGATCTCATCAAGATGCTTGGAGTCTGGATGAGGCAATCTTACCATTGGCACTTCAGCCATTAGTGAATTGGCTAGTGAAGTGGAGGACTGAATATTGACAGGGGAGGCTGGAGGGATGGGCTGAGTTGCCGTGATCCCATTTATTTTCCTATCCTCCTTATTTTCCTTGAGAATGTTATTGCCGCTATTGGTGGGCTCAGAACAAGGGGGAGTGACTGGAGTACTCCTACAAGGTTCCAGCGTTCTGCCATTCTCCATGGGGGAATCAGAGGCCAATGTTTGTTTTGGCATCTTGTTTGCTCTGATTTCATTGGCTGAAAGTTTCAAAATTAACTCATCAACCCACAGCTCTATTTGGTTCCAGAAAATTTCACATAATTCTGTTTTCATTTTCCAGAAAATTGTACTAGAAACCAAAAGTTCATTTGCAATTCATCCATATTCGCCAGCTTTCATGAAAACTAATGATTGTTAAAGGAAAACTGAAAGTCCAAAAAGCAAGGTATTGGCAATCTCCAGCTTTAAAGGATATAATTGAAATTAAAAGAAAAGAAAGAAAGAAACCCCAAACAGCAAGCTAACTGCATTTGGCTCCCATAAATGCTTCAGTTATTAACTCCCAGTTTGCTGCCAAAATTTATTATAACCGATATACCCCAACAGTTTGCCATGTCCAAAATACCCATCAACTCTGATCGACTGTTCTTCATCAACCTTTTTCCAAGCCGAAATCTCCCTTCTCAAGGTGGATCATGGCCTTCTGATGCCAACTGAAGGTCAATACTCACCATGAGGCCACAGGATCATGGATCCACGAAGATAAAGCCCGGAGTCCAGCGTTTCGAGGTGTGAACAACCCTAGTAAGGCTAGTCTCTTACTCCCCTAGGCCAAATCCTTGGGAGACATAACTTGCCAAACAAGTAATGGTCCAAGCCTCATGGCAAAGAATGTTGTCTCTCAAGGCCAGGTGTGACTTTCATGGATAGATTGAGGTTCAGCTCTGATTATGGATGGCTTAGCATGGAATCCATAGCATGGAAAAAGGCAGTGGCTTTTTTCCCCCCTGCTGGAAGGTGTTACCATATCATGAAGAATAATAGGGGCTTGTGGGGATGGCTGGGTTTGTGGATTTGGTCCTTTAGGGTGTTGGTGTTGCTGTCCTCATTTTTGTACTTCCAACTAAAATGGCAGGCATTTCAATTTTCAGAATCCTAGCACTGAAAACGTAGCTTCCCACCAAAAAAACAATTGAAGGACAAGAAATATGAATGATATAATTTTAAAACACTACAAAATGCTCAGTATCACAAAAAAATGAAAAAAAAGTAAAATAGTTTGAAGAAAAATATTCCTTTAAAAACAAGAAAAATTTTCCATTTTCAGAATTTTAGAAATAACTATGAAAAAGAAAAAAAAATCCCCACATGCAGATGGCAGAACACACTGACATTAGCATGCAAAGCTGAAGAATATTTCCAAACCTCCACATTGTCTATGCAACAACGGAGTGATAAGATAGAACTCACCATGCAAAAAGCCATTTACTTCAGGCTCCTTCCTCTTCTTAATAACACTTCCAGAACCAGCAACAGTTTGATCAGGCTCCTTTACTGGCTGTTGCCGGTTTTTTTTGTTCGGACTACTAAGCAAATCATTCTTTCTGCTCAGTTTCAACTTTTCCTGCTCACTATATCTAGTACGCTCAATCTTCTCCCTCATTCTTTGCTCCTCCCTCTCTCTACACAGCTCAGCTTTCCCTTGGTCCCTTCTCTCCCCATCTTTCACCTTCAACTTATCAGCCCATTTATCCTCACCTTCCCTCCCCCTGAACTTTTCCCTCCAATCAATTTCCCTCTGAATATTTTGCTCTGATAAGGTCCTTCCGTCTTTTAGTCGACCTTGAACAGCGCCACCAAAATTGTGGACCTTCAAAGTCCCATTAGCTCTTTCCACCTTGGGTTCATTATCTCTTCTTTCCTTGTTCCATTCTTTTCCTTCTGGTTTGATGTGAGCAGTAGGCTTTGCCACAAATTGAACTATACCATCATCCTTTTTCTTCTCTGCAATGATAAACTTCTCAGCTAGCTGTGTCCCACTACTCTTGTCGTTTCTTACTCGCTTTTCAAGCTCCTGTACAAATTTATTATTATCACCTATATCCCTCAATAAATTAGTACCGGTTGGAGTCTTTTCTGCATTTTGTCCAGCAGGTTTCTTCCCATCAGGAGTCCTGCTCCTGTGTTTGTCCCTTTCCTTCTCCTTCCTAACAGATCTGTCTCCAGACAGCCCAGCAGGTAATAAAGAAGGTTGAGATCCTTTTTCTTTAGGAGTTATCTCTTCATTGGTGCCTCCAGTATGCAAGGAAAGCTTCTTGTCATTCGAGGAACTACTACGATCCCTTTCTCTTCCCTTTTCCTTTCCCTTATTCTTGTCCTTCATATCTCTGTGTTTATCCTTTTTCTCTTTTCTGTCTCTATGCTTTTCATTGCTCCGATCTTTCTCCTTTCTCTCTTTCCCCTCTCGTTTCTCTTTATCCTTTTCCTTTTTATCCTTCTTTTCTCTATGCTTATCCTGCGGAATAAAAGGTAAAAAGAAAAGCTCAATAAACAGATTTTACTAGAGAATAAACAAGCATTGGAAATAACTCTTGAAAATATATATTACAGGCTAAATGAACAATATATGCCACAAAAAGCCACAGCTTTTGGGAATAAAACTCACTCTCACTACATTATCATAAAAGAAGAAAAAGGATTCCATTTAGGTCTTTGCAATCACCATTACACTTGAAATAAAATGATTCACATGCAGCTTAATGAACATCCCATTCCAAGAAAGACCATAGAATTGGGTACACAACTGATCATGATATTAGTACATAAAGTAGAAAAAATAGGGGAAAAGCTTCAAATGAAGTCTCTGAAATCATCATAACAGTTAAAATAAAATAATTTATGGAAGGCTTAATTTAAAGGAAATGCATTGAAGATGAAATATCTCAAGTTCCTCTTGATATGTCAGGTATTTAACTTAAGGAGTGTTTGATATGTCATTAGTGATATGATACCTGATGATAGCATCAACACTGGCAACATTATCAGTCTACGTTCACCACAGATCTACTAGCACTGTATGGCTCATGACAGTAGTAAAATTTATTTAGTTAAAACCTGGAAACCAAGATATGTTCCCAGAGGCATCCTTTGACTTAATAAACTCTCCTGGCTGTAAAACAGACATAAATATAATCTAAATGCAAACTTTTATTTCTTTTTCTTTAATATGAATTTGACTTTGAACAGTGTTACAAAATTTAGAATTTTATCTAAACACACGTTAAAAAAATAAATTAAATAAATTGTTCTAACATTGGCTTGATGTATCACACATGATTTTCTTCATGCATTCAGTGTTCAACAACCCAACTGTTGAATACACGGCAATATAACCCTATGTTATGCTGGATCAGGAGAAAACCTCTATTAAATCCTTCAGAGTACAAGTAAATGTTGTGACCAAGCAGATATCACTTGTCACATTTGCTCCATCACCCTTGTACCAAACACCGCATAGTAAGGCATAGACCATACTCTTTTGATGTTACTGAACATTACCTAGTGAAATAATGAAGTTCCTATATGTACTTCCAAAATGAAAAGTAGGAAAACTAAACTTTCAGGATGCTAATATTTTCCTTTTTGTTTCCTTCTTATTTTTATAATGGTTAGGAGAGTTTATTTTATTTTTTTGACAAATAAACAATTTCTTTTCACAAAAATTAGTAAGAACACATCCAGTTATTTTAGCTCAAACCCTAGGTAAGTCATAGTTAAATGAAAGGTTATGCACAAGGACCTAATTCATAGTCTGTGGAGGCCACTCTGATTATCAGAACCAGATCTTGAACCTGGGACCAGTGGGTTATGGACCCACCACACTTCCACTACACCACTCTGATCTCTTACTATTCAGTAATGAAGGAGAGTTTCAGTAACTATTGCACAACTACAAATACAAAATGCAAAATGCAGAGGTTTGGAATGATAATATAGTACAGAGAAACAGAGAGTTTTTATGGACTAAGTTACAGCTTTCAGATGGTAGATTAGGGCAACATTTCATTATTCTGAAATACAGTCAACTAGTTATATATTCCACCAGCTTCTTCAAGATTCTCAAACAGCTGTTCTAAAGGGATCAGTGAGGGCATTCAATATCCACATAAATTATATCATCATAAGTGATTGAACAAGATTAAAAGACGTGAAGATGAGAACCACAAATATAAACAATTTCTTTTCACAAAAATTAGTATGAACACATCCAGTTTCCCTAGGTAAGTCACAGATAAATGATGGGTTACACACAAGGACCACTTATTGTTTCCTTCTTTTTGTTGTTTTATTTTTAGATCAAAGCAAGAATCAATTTTCAGTGAAATAAAATCAATATTGCAGCGCGATGGGTGCAAACTCAGAATGTTATAAGAGTTAAATCTATGCAAGTAACCACTTCTTTAGATTTTACTAGGAAAACAATTTGATCAATCATATCCCAGCCTGCTTGAGTGATAGTTAAATTCACAATATTAGATAAACTATCATGGGCACAAGTACTATGTCAGCATATTGAAATCATTGGCATCATAAAAGCAAAAGTAATTTCTTGTAATCATGCAGACTCATAGCAGCTGGATCTATAAAAGAAGCAAGCATTAAACCTGTCAAGACCTAATCATAAGGAATTTCCACCAAATTAGTCAAACTAAAGAGAAATTATAGTATTTCCTTTAGAAAACATCAGATTTTTTTGACACTTCAACTCATTAGTGAGACCGCTCATTGCCCTTCAAGTAAATCAATTACTTTTCATCAAGCTTCTTTCAAACATGGAAATGGATGATGGAAATCTTCAAGCCAGTCCAAACATGTTGAATTTTAAAAATAATATACTTCCATATTAACTGATAGATAACACAATAAAGGAAGCAATGTAATTCACATGGTACTGACCTGGAAATCCTAATGCAAATTAATTGTGGTATTCAAGTAGTGGTGATAATAAATGGCCATGCAGAAACACACGCATGTACTGCATTCCTATAAATTCATGTTATCTCATCAAAGAAGGTAAATGCAAAGTCTCAAAAGCTATTTACAGAGCCAAAACATTTCACATCCTCAAAAGAAATCAGAAAAAAGGGCAAAAAATTTCACCGATAAATAAAATACACTAGTTATCTGGAAGAGAACTGTCTTTTATGACAGTTTCAGTGAATCTTCTATAAACATATTATGCTATCCCACCAAATATGCTATCAGTTTACATGCTGACCATCCTTCATGTCATGAATTTCTATATATAGTATAACCATAGACAAAAGAATAGCTTTAATGGATTCTTTTGATACATCAGTTGAATGAAAAACTTAAATTCTAATTATCTAGTGATTGCGCCTACTATTTCTTACAGGATGTGCCATGTTTTCTCTGTATTGCATATCTTGATATCTACATATTACAAAAACCATGATACTATGGTTCATAAGCTTTTGAAACGTAAAGATATATCTGTCAACTGATTTGATGGTGAGCTTTGGTTCCTAAAAACTGCTTCACTAACACATACGAACCTAACATCACTACATTTTCCAAATGCCACAGTATGACTTCAATATGAAATGACCAAGATCAACTATGCCTCATCTTTTAGTCACAAGTTTCTGCCAACCAGTGGTGGCTGATCTATAAGCATTAAAAATCTGTTAAATAGTCAGAAGGCATTTGCTGCATTTGACATTTTTCTCACTGGGCCAGCCGCCACACTGGTCACAGCCAAATTCCACTGTAAGAATGACATTGAAAATACAGATTATATACATACATATATATATACATATTTCCAATTTTATTTCACAACAGTAAACACAAGGTTTAGAAGGTTCTTCAATGTCCATGTCAATAAATTTTACACAAGAACAGCTAACACCACGACTTACTGGGTTGGAATGTGAAAATCGTCAAGTGCAAGAGAGCCAAATTCAACTTTGCTCATGCCGGCTGATATGCTAGATTACAGCCAGCTAAATAACAGACTCAAGCCTTCAATGAGCTCCCTTCTGGTTTACAAGATTGCCCATGCTTGAGTTAAATTCAAAGCACTCTTCTTCAAGAAGGATAAGTTAAAATAAACACATGCTAGAATCAACTGTGGGCATGCTCTGGACTAGAGCCAGACTTTAGCTGCTGTTCACTCTATTTCTTCACTAATTAAAGAGATTTAGAAGGCAAAGCTCTTAAAAAATAGCTTTATCTTATAAATACTCTTGAGACACTGCAGAGAATTGATAATCATAGAAAAAGGGCTTGCACATACAATTTCAGGTAGCCCAATTTGTTCTGGTACAGTTTTATGCTCTTTAGTCTAAACTGGTACACATAGAAACCTATATTGATGTCACTGAAACATGGGAAAGTTTTTTAAAGCAATTTCTTGGGAAAATACTCAGACAAGCAATGAAGGTATTTTTGTACTATCAAGCATAAGAAATTACAAACAACAATCCAAGTTTGGGAAAAGAATCTCTGATTTCAAGCTATGACAGCAATTACCTCTTGGAGAGGAAACTTTCATTGTATAAACTTCAACCATCTAATAACCTACCATAAATGCTCTCTTTTTCTGAACTTCTTAAAGCATCATTTGTTTCTTAGATGGCTTCAAGTAATTCCTCACAACATCCTTTTTTTTTCCCCACAGCTGATGAAGATTATATTTGATTATACAAGTCTCATAAAGAGAAGACACATATAAAGCAGCCTAATAGATAAAATCATACCACAACAAGAGAAAATAGTGCTTATCTTATGATTCATGGAAAGGGAAATAAAAGACAATTGGACAGCGCCCACCTTATCTATATCCTTAAGCTAGAAATTTCATGAATCATCCACAACAATATTTATCTACTTCAGGGAAAGCAATAAAAGCACAGATTATTAACACAATGCTCAGTGCCAAATGTGAATAAGAGATTTACAAAAGCTTATTAATCAACGAAAAGGAGCTAATAAAATCTACATGAGATTATGATATTAGAAAAGGAAGCAGACCGCAAAATTTAATCAGTAATCACGCTTTGTAAGAATGTCTAAAGAAGGCCAAGGAAACAAAACCTATGCATGTAAATCAAGTAATTTATTTCAAAGCAGACCAGACCAAGAAAGTAAAACCAGCCTTAAATCAAGTAAATATATTTTGAATTCTAGTTCCCATACTCCGCCCCTTCTAGAACAATGATACCGCCAAGCAATTCTAATTCTAAACCGTGAATTCTTGCATCAATAGTCCAATAGATTTGCACAGCAGCTTACTATTGTATCACCAACATCAAGAATTTATTATCCAAAAACAAAACATCAAGAATCAAGATCACCAAGGCACATGCCCCTGTTTTTCCAGAATGGCAATAAAGGTCACGTCCATTTAATAGATGGAGACTAGCCACATAAGAGAGGGGATGATTAACCTGTTTCAGTAAGTCCACACATGCTGCTGACTCTACTCCAGCCTTCCTTACATATCCTGGTGGCGGGAATGGAAAGCAGCGAGACATCGTAGGGGGAGTAGAGAACGCTTGACTAGCACCTTCCAGAGAAAAGCACTTCCAGATTTGCTTCCTAATAGGTGCAAAGGCCAGAAGAGAAAAAACCAATGACAATGCTTCCCTTCATGCACCATGTAACAGCTATAATCCCAAATTCAAGTTACTTGATCTTCGGTTTAGATCACAGGTCACTAGCACTTCATTTTAGGTACTTCATCTGAAAAAAGTAATACACAAAAGATAACTTGAGAAGAGTCTCTGCTTGCTGGGTATATGTTCACTTGGACGGATTCCTGAAGAACGGAAGGTGCCTGCAGTGATAAGGTGATCTCCTGTGCTGCCTATGGGAGCAGTAGAGAACCATCAACTCTGCCACTTTGAGACACAGACCAAGTAAGCTGATCATTCTATAGTATACAGATCAAAAGAGGCTCCAGAACACCAAAAACCTAAAACCCCTAGTTCTGTGTCAATTAGCTGTCCACTGTCTCAGAGATACCAATGAACTGTTAAGAGGCTCCTCAAAACCAGGCAATTATCATTTCATTCAGCACTGCTCAGAGCAATATCAATAACAAATCCAGCAAAAGGTCCCAATTTATTCGGCAAGCACCAAAACTTCCATTCACTGATAAGATCGGAGCGACTGAGCAAACCCTAAGTCGCCAATCACTCTGTCCGAAATTAGGGAGCTTCCAAGTCACGATCCACAGCAAACCTGAACAAGATCCAGCACAAGTAACCGCTGAGCAAAGTCCCTATCAGAACTCAAAGAAATCGAAGTAACACCACAAAAAAGCGCCGAACGTAGACTAGGGTTTTCTACAATCCAAAACTGTGGTTCAACAAACCAAGCAATGGTACCCTCTACCCTGAGTTGCCCACACGGGTAACGATCAAAGGGGGAACTCGATTAGGGAAAACCCAAAGAACAGAGGCGGAAAATGCGGATTCAGCGCCTAGAGCAATCAAAGGGATCACCTTTGTAACAGTGAAGGAATTTTAGAGGGTTAAGACAATGCAGAATCTCTCTGGCATAAATTCGATAACCGATGGTGATGTAAAAGATGCAGTCAGTTTTTGCGTTGTTCCTCCATGAAAGATTTTCTCTGTTTCCCTCTTCTTTTCTCTGTGTTTTCTCAAATCTCCCTTTGCTTGTGGGGGCTCTATGAGATCGTTTTGGTCTGTCACCTTAAAAAAAAAAAAAAACTAGAGAGAGAGAGAGAGAGAGAGAGGGGGGTGGGGAAGCGTCTCTTCGCTTGGTCTCTCTCAGTAGGTCTTTGAGTTTTTCCATTTTTTCTTTTTCTTTTTTTTTTGATGTGTTTGTTCGGAAATTACACGCCAAGAGATGGAACCTTGAAGCAAATCTAACAGTCGGACACAACACTTGGAATAACTATTGATAATATGTAAGTGTGATATGGTGAATTCGAGAATCTGGATTCAAATCCTTTATAAGATATCAATAAAAAAAATGCTTATCAAATGTGCATATTTATTTAATTTATCCGATATATTCATGATTGAATATAAAAATTTGAATATGATGCAATACAGTTGCTACCTCCTTTTGCATATAATTTTTTTTTAAAATGTAAGCTGTCTTTTGCTTGCCGAAAATGGAGAAAAAGGATAAGATTGAAACATTTGGAATGGGTATTATTGCTCATACGAAACTTTGAATATTCTCCATGTAATCTCGTACAGAGATTGTGTATGAAATTGGGTATATCTATAACCTGGAAGCCTACCATATTGAGTAGATTTCATACACATCTTAGTAAAATACGGATATAGTTTTGGTAAAAAAAATTATAAATTAATTAGTTTTAATTTTGTAACACCAAATATAGAGAACTTAGAACTGATTATATGAATTATATAAATCATAATTTTTAAAATCGGACTAGATGGGGAATCGGTATATGCATGAGTTATGGGTTCATGGGTCGGATCGGTAGTTCAATGAGTTGAACCGCATATTTAATAAATAATATTACTAATAAATTTACATAATATCATAATTTGAATATGATTTATAACAAAAATCATTAATATAACCATTGTATTAAACAAAAGTTTAATATAAAATATAAATATAAGTATAGTAAAATAAAATAGATACATTATAATAGGCTTTTTATAAAAATTTTAAGTCGGTAGATTTTTTCACCAATTCATTGGGTTCATCGGTCAGACCAGAAACAGGCTGTTTCAATCAGAATTGACATCTTTGAATGTGCAATTAGATCTTTTATAGGAACCGGACCAAGTGAGTGGCTGGTTTCCGATTGAACCAGTCGAACAGGCTACCGGTTCGATTTTTAAAACTATGATATATTTTAGAAATAATTATTAAATTTATATTTATATTTAATAATATAATTATCAATTAAACTAAAATATTTTTAATTTAAATAAAATATTAAAATATGATTATATATGTATAATTATTTTTAATTTTTTCATAATTTTCTTTTTATTATAAAATTTATTTTCGTATCACACTAGCACACTCTGACCTCTTAGGTGGTCCAAAAACACTAGCAAGACATAATTTTTTCGAGTTGTATCAAATTTTACTACCTTTAGGAGAATTGTACTCAAAAGGGAAAAAATTGTTTCACATTTAACTTGAATTGCTCAAGATTTTTTTGGCTCGAACATCAATTATTGTTCTATTTATACCATTGAATTTCTAACTTGACAACATTCTTTTGAGATACCAATAGTGCATATTCACTGGATTTTATAATGTCTAAAGTATTTCAATAACCTAAAAACCCTTGATGAAAAACACTAAAAACATAGAGAAATTTCACTGGATTTTATCATGCACCCGATCTGGTTTGACATTTATTCCATTAAGCCATTGAACCACTCGGAACCGATGTGAACCGGATTTTTCTAAAAAACCCAATGAACCATTTGGACCCATGGTTGAACCGGTCAATTAAATTTTTTTAAATAAAAAAGAGAAAAAAATCAGCCAATGACATGGGAAAACTTGGAGGCATAGTTTTAAAAACCAGACCGGACCGACCGGTTGGATTGGTTCAACCCGGAACCGGCCACTCACCCGGTCCGGTTCCTACAAAAAATCCAATTGCACATTCAAAGAGAAAAGTTCTAATTGAACCGGCCAGTTCCCTGTTTGACCGGTGAATTTAATTGAACCCGTGAGAAAACTTATTATAATATACATATTTTATTTTACTAAACTTATATTTATATTTTATATTAAACTTTTTTTAATATAATGGTTATATTAATAATTTTTATTATAAATCATATTCAAATTATGATATTATATAAATTTATTATTAATATTATTTATTAAACATGCGGTTCAACCCATTGAACCCCTGGTCCGACCAATGAACCCATGCTTACACCGGTTCCCGGTCCGGTCCGGTTTTAAAAACTATGCTTGGAGGTGATGTCTCCGATGAGATCTACCCAAGCAGCCGAGTGTGCTTGTTATCGTTGCCACTCGAGCTCGTTGAGACCAAATCCAAACTCATTTTCTCCACAAATCGATTCGAAAGTCTCAAATCCCGCTCATATGTTCAGTCACTACCTATGCTTGAATGGAGAGACAGAGAGGGGCGGGTCCGGGTAGTGGACGTCGCTGGTGACTTCATGGTCGTTGTGGTGGCCATCAGCAACCTCGAGGGTTGTTGCAATCGTCGACCTCCACAGTTAGTGTTCCCTTCCTTTGTGTCGACTTCCCTTTTTCAGCCCCCTCCACCCGCGTTACCTCCTGCGTCCCTTCACCTTCCTCTATCGTTTTATTTCTAATTTCGATTTTTTATATACTTTAAATTTTAATTTTAAATGTAAAATAACTAGAATAAGCATATAAATGTTAGGTTTATACATATTATTAATAAAATGAGTTTTATGTTAGTTATAATATAATTTCTAAACTAATAATTTTTTTTATTATACATCCGATCCGACCCATTGAACATAGGGTTGAATTAAACCGGTCCCTTAACTGATTCAATGATCAATCTAGTATTTAAAACTATGCATGCCAGGAATAAATGAAAAATTATTGGCATCCAAGATATATATTATATCATACACAATTGTCTTTAATGTGCAGAAGTCGCACATGCAGCTGCAGAAGTGGAGAGAAACTTAGACGCGCCGAACGCGCGCTGGCGCCGCGCGTTTAGAGGGGAAACTGAGAATTTCATTTTCCCAGGGCGGGTGGGTCGAGGTCACATGCCGGGCGTCCGTACATTTCCTTTCTTAATCTTCCAAGTACAGTCTGATTTAATATTGTGATTGAGAAAATCTCGTGTGTAATAGGGATATTATATTATTAATAAAATGAGGTGTCATGATTTAATAAAATAATAATATAATATTTAATAAGTTTTTAAGAAATATAAAAACAATTATTGCGAATCTTAACATAAAATAAAAAAAGAAAAATAGATCCTATAAATGGAATCGTATACCCTAAAAAATATTTTAAAATTTTATTGGCTAATGTCACAATTATAAACCTATTGTAGAGTAATTAGCTTGTTATATATACTACGGCATCCATGTACCTATGTCACAAAACTTTTTGATTGTGATGGGCAAAACTCATTTCTATGATATTCATTTTTATTATAATAGGGGTAAATGGGGCCTAATAAATAAAAAATAAAGGGTTAAAAAATTATTAACATGAATTTATTTTAAGACTATTAATAATATTGTTGTATAAAATCTCTTATTTCATTTTTTTTATAAGTGAATGCACTTCATAAATGAAAGGAGATTTTAATTAAAGGTGGCAAAATTTGGTACAACTTAGGCACAACATGATTAGGCCATTTTTTTCTAACCACCTGGGAGATCTGGCTGTGCCAATACAGCTAAAAGACAATGGTGCTGACCCTAAAGTACATAAATAAATTTTATACTAAAAATAAATTTATGAGAAAATTTTTAAAAAGTGATTAATTTTACATATATAATTTGTGTTTTACTGATAAAGTCATAGATAATTACATCTACCATTTCATTGTGGTACTAAAAACATAACCCTGTTAAGTTATGGTAGTATTTAGTTGGGTTAGTTGGGTCTACATCATAGTCTTTAAGACTAGACTAGACTGAAAATAGGCCAAAGTATGAGCTCAAGAGTTTATATGTTAGATAAGAGATTCAATGAGTTAAACTGTATATTTAATAAATAATATTACAAATAAATTGATATAATACCATAATTTGATAACGATTTATAATAAAAATATTTCATTTAGCAATAATATTAACACCAAATTTAATATAAAATATAAATATAAATCTAATAAAATAAAATAAGTATATTATAATAGATTTTTTATTTTTTAATTTTAAGTTGGCTAGTTTTTCTACCTATTCAATTTAGATTCGCCGATCCAATTGAGAACCGACCAATTCAATTGGAGTCAACCATATTTACAATGTAATTTAGTTAATTCTAAAAATAAGATCGGATGAGTGACTAGTTCCTGGTCAAGCCAATCAAACCTACCAGCTCAGTTTGATTTTAAAAACTATGGTCCAAATATCCAATCTTTTTTATGATATTCGGACCCTATTTTATATAGGATCGATTTCAAACTTTTGAACTTTGACCGATTAAAGATAGGACTGGAATTTGTGTTATTTATTATATTTAATTTTTGGTAAGTAAGTTTTTTTAATAAATGAGATAGGCACAAATACCATACAAAACCTATACATTATTTTTTATATTTAATAGATAATCGAGTTTAATAAAAAATTTATAGTTTTTATAAATTTAATATAGTTATTTTATCAAAATGAAATGGATTATAATTAACATTGAGGAAATATTTTTAGTTATTAGATATTTATATTATTATTTTGATTAAAGTTCTTAAATTCCTTTAAATTATGGAATATTTTGGATACAATAAATTTGGTGAATATACATAATTATTATTATGTTAAATGAAAATTTATTGAGTAAAGAATCCAATTGATATAAACAATTACAAGGATCGGTTTCGAACAAAGAAATTACAGACAATCAAAGTGAATTGTGCTCTCTATCATAGTTTTTAAAACCGGACCGGACCGAGAACCAATCAAGGCACGGGTTCGTGGGTTCGTGGGTCAGACCGAGGGTTCAATGGGTCGATCTGTATATTTAATAAATAATATTAATAGTATAATATTACAAATAAATTGACATAATATAATAAATTGACAATGATTTATAATAAAAATTCATAATATAAACATTATATTAACCCCAAGTTCAATATAAAATATAAATATAAGTTTAGTAATATAAAATAAGTATATTATAAGTTTTTTTTTAAAAAAAATTTTAAATCAATCGGTTTTTTCACCAATTCAATTGGATTTATCGATTGGACCGGGAACCGGCTGGTTCAATAGGAGTTTATCACATTTTAATTGCAAATGGGTTAAATCTAAAAACTGGACCGGGTGAGTGGCCGGTCGAATCAGCCGGCCCGGTCTGATTTTTAATACTATGCTCTCCACTATCATTTTTTTTTTGATATCGGTGGTATCCGATACTATAACAACCTACTAATTAACCAGGTTGTGTATTGTACAACTTGGAGCTCACCAATTATACCCCAGATATTGACTCTCGAGATATTCGAACCTGAATCTAGCCTACTATATATTGTCGATTTATCAGCAAGCTATCACCCTCAGGGGTTCCACTATTCATTTCTTATTGTTCTCTGTGTTGAAACCAAAACCAGAATAAATTGATTCTTAAACTTTTTACAAGAAATCTATTTAAATTTTATTATCTACCTATGAGAGGTTACTACTTATTCCATTTATGTGATCCATTTGAATGTGTTTGGTTAGCAAAAAATTAACATCGGAATCAGAATTGGCACGACCAATTCCTTTTCCATTGTTTGTAGAACGGAAAATCTCATTCCGTTTCTCTCGTATGAGAGGATTCAAGTCCCTAAAAAGAGGTATCCCATTTCCTTGATAAATTTAGGAAATCGAATTCTGGAATCAAAATTAATTATAACTGACATTGATTTTTTTTTCATCAAATCATATTTTTCTACCCAACTTCCGTAAATGTGAAAAATAGTGATAAAATACATATGGTATATCGGCCAGTAATTTTGTTTATAATTCTTAATATAAAAAAATCTAAAGTTTTAACAATAACAAAAGGGAAATATGATTCCGATTCCATATTAAACCAAATAGAATATGATATTTATCATTTTATTTCCAATTCTACCCTATTTTATTTTCGTGTTTATGTTTAGAATTTCATACTTCAAACCAAAGGACCCTAGGTAAATGAATGAAGAGCATAGAACTACTGCAATCTATTGATTTATAAAGGCCCAAAATTGTCCCCTTGGAGAAGTTTTTTTTTTTGGGTCCAAGCTATGTATTATTTAGAAGCCACTCGACCCTAAATTGCTCTAGAATTGATTAAAATCTTCACTATCTAGAAAGTCATGACATGTTGCGGACATTAATCTTGATTTGTGGTTTGAATTGATTAAGTGTTAATTGGTGATTATATCAAAAGGTTTAATATGAAAGTTTAATCAATTGCTTACTTACTGTTAAGCCCAATGGATCACATATGATACAAGTGATTTCTCATAATCAAAGTTTAAATTTTGGTTTAGAGGGCTAAATTTTGTTAGCATGAAATTGTTAGAGAATCAATAAAACTCTTAGTTATACATGTGCACTAATTGTTAGATGTGATTTGACAAAATAATTGATTGGCATTCTAAGTTGGCCAACCGTTGGCCTCAACTCCATGCAACATAAAATGATTTAATGGCGTTGGAGTTATTGGCATATAATGTCCCTGGCAATTAAATGGACGGCCATCAATTGCAATTAAGGCGTTATTTGGCACCTTTAGCCATTCTTTTGGTATGAAGAAGCTGCAGGTTCCTTCTCTTTTCCTCTGGTTGAGAAAAAAAAAGGAGAAGAAGAATAGCATCCCAATGAAACAGTAGAGTCGAGAGAGATTGAAGACAAATCATTCAATTAAGTTCCATGTACAAGGCTTCTTATGTTCGAAATAGAAAGGTGGCTGATTGTTAAGAAGAATTCTCGACTTGTATAAGAAAATCTGATGTGGATACCGTGGATGATGTACACATGTGGGTCTTATCAAAGGTTCGACATGACGAGGTTCATGATTGAGGTTCATAATCGGAGGTTCCATTCATGGAGGCGTTGTGGGACACCACCAGGTTGATGATTCAAGCAAAAGGATCGAGTCAAAATCTCTGTAGATACATTTCTAATCGTTCTCTATGTCTGAATCCTGAATTACATCAAAGAGATATTGAGTTCAAGAATGAAATTTTTTGAAATTTAACACTTATAACACGTCACTATTCCCAATAGTGATGACAGAGTCACATTTGTTATTTGCTACACTAATTCTTTTTTTTTCTTATATCGGTGGTATCCAATGTCATAATAACTAACTAATCCACCGAGCGGTGTATTATACAGTCTGGGACCCACCAATTAAACCCCAAATAACAAGCCCTCGAGAGTTTCAAACCCTAAACCTGGCCTACTATATATTATCAACTTACCAGCGGGCTATTACTCTCGAGAGTTGCCTTGATTTGACACGACTCTGTGCCATTTAAATTCATTTCATATTTTATTTTTCAGGTTTGTCCCCTTTTTATATATGAAAAAAATAATAATGAAGATAATTTGTTTGAGGTTTAAAGAAAGGAGAGCTACAATAGGTATTAAATACTTTTTTTTCAATATTTCAGTCCACTTTTTTTTCGGTTCAAACTATTGGACTCTAAAAGTTTTTTTTTAATTTTAACTAATCTAGATTTAAATTTAATCGACTCAACTATCACAACATAAATTCTCCTAGTTCAAAGCGCTAGAACCAAGATCTTACTCAGATAAATAAGTGCTAACTTATTTTAATCACCTTATGATGGTTTCACTTGAAGTTTTGAAATCTCTAATGAAGGGGTTTACCTCGGAGTATCCGTGGCCTTGGAGAACAATTTGGGGCATATGGATGAAATGAAAGGAAACTTGATAAATATTTTAATTCTTCCATTTAATTTTTAAGCTATTTACGTCCTTGGTCACCACATACATCTTATTATGTTACACTTTCTTGTTTTTGGTTTGCATCATGTAGTATCCCGGACCAGCCACAACGCACATCGAGACTAGTCTGCGGTTGGGCCAAAATTCCCGTCGACCCTCCCAACATGGAATTCGATTCTTGGATCACTCATTTGGGATTTAGTGAGGGAACCATTAGTCCAACTCCAAGTTAATATTATGTTACACTTTCTCAATTTAATGTAATTTAATTAACATTTTATCCTCTTACTGTCAATACGGCTTCCTTATCTTTTTTCATGATAGAAATCACAATTTTATTGTAGTACTACTATATTTTATTATACGAAACTCATTTAATTCCATTTTTACATACCAAAATGTGGCCCATTACCAAAATATTATCATTGTACTAAGAAAAATATGTCTGGTAATGGCACAACATCAACCTAGAGCCAAGGAAGCAGAAGTGTTTGAGTCGATCTCAAAGTAATACAGCACGATCTTATACTGTATCTATATATATGTATTTCAATTTCTTTTGTAGTATATATATAGAATATAGATATCTCATGATTCCAAATATTTGGACATTTTGCTGAAGGTATGGTATGATTTGAACCAAAAGTTCCCTCTACGTATAAGAAGGTGACATCATTAAAAAAATATATCAGTGGATAAATTAGCTATTCGTTTTTTTAAGTTAAATATGCACTTATATTTAAAGGCTCAATGAACTCATTAATGTAGATTCAAATGAAATTAGCCCATGAGAATATAATTCTTCCATTATCCTTTTCTTTGGTACAAAACTCGATCCCGAAACTCTAGTTAAGGAAAAACAGGTCCAAACATCATTAATCAATCCATATTAATTGCTATCCACTTGACAGCTCAATGTTAGATGATTGAGATTTCAAATGAATAAAGAAAAGAAAAAGGAACAAATCATGTAGGAGAAATTCCAAGAATTTTTAAATCATTAACAGGGTTAAAAATATATTATGATAATTGAGCTAATGCATATCCACCTTGTGAAAATAAGTTTTCACTATTTCTAGGTAATTATACCTTTTATTAGTTTTTACCTTGTGTTGCAGAATAGATTATTTTAACTTTCATATTGAGAATTGCAATAAAAAATTATATATATTTATTAATTTAACAGTTGAATCTTATATAAAATAGTTATTACAATATTATATGTTTGATTTCATAATATGTTTAGATTTCAATTTTAAGGTCCATCAACATGTACTAAGCCCATTGAACTTTTTAGGTGCTAGATGGTTTAGATAAAAATTATCAAAGTATAAATAAAGATAATATAAATAATGATAAAAATATGTGATCACAATACAAAAAAAGATAATGAAAATGAATAATATCCATAAGAGTAAAAAAGGTAAACCTAAAAAATAAGGGTAAGCTATAATTTTAAAAACCAGATCGAGCCAGCTGATTCAATAAGGAAGCTGTCACTCACCTATCTGGTTTCCAAAACTAACTCAATTTCAATTAAAATGTGGTCAGTTCATATTGAACCAACCGGTTCTCGGTCGGATCGTCGAATTCAATTGAACAAGTAAAAGAACCGGTTGACTTAAAATTAAAAAGATAAAAATATATTATAATATACTTATTTTATTTTATTATACCTATATTTATATTTTATGTTAAACTTGATATTAATGTAATGCTTATATCATGGGTTTTTATTATAAATTATTATCAAATTATGGTATTATGTCAATTTATTAGTAATATTATTTATTAAACATATAATTGGATCTATTGAACCCCGGATTAACTCATGTACCCATGAACCTTGAAACTCATACTTTGATCGGCTCTTAGTTTGTTTTAGTTTTAAAAACTATGGTGTAAACAACCTATTTAACCATTAATTATAAGGAAATTCTCAAATTTGCCATGAAATTTTTTTAGACACGATCAAGAAATTTCATTTTTTTGTCTAATTCTAACATTTATGATGATTTGATTAAGAAATCACAAACAACCATTAGTTTGATTGGAAAAAAGCTAATTTACCCTTTGTATTAAATATCTCTTTTATTTATGAATATTGTATTATTTCCCAATTTTACCATGAGATAAGAGAAAAATTTTAAACATAGTCGAGAACCCGATTTCAGCCCCTGCAATTATCCATGTGACTTTACATGGGGCATTGGACCCCAAATTGGAGCCCTAATGCTCCCAAATTGGCCTTTAATATGAGAAAAATAGGTATAGTTATAGGTAATAAGACTGAAATTATGGCCCCTACAAATCCCAATTCGGTTAGTTTATCTACCGGATTGAAAGAAGACAAATTTAGAGAGGCGAATTCCAATATCAAGATCCCACCATTCGTGCATTAGATCAAGTTAACTCAAGAGAATTTGTACAACAAAGGACAATTGAGATCCCTATCTCTCCCATTCACCATATGACAAATTTAACTCTCTATTCGAGGGAAAAGCAATTCGAAGGTAATCGGTGCTGGTATTGTAGCCTTACAATATCGTTTGACTGATTTATCTTTTAGATTGGCAAGAAACCAATTAAACTAAGTCAATGCCATTATCGAGGGGCCCCATCTCCTCTCTGTTAGCCAATTTATCCCTCAGATTGGTGGGGGACTAGTTAGAGGGGACAGTCGGTACCAATACCGAGGCTCCTCATCATTCCTAATTTGACTTATTTATTTTGAATCAAATTAATTTAAATAACATTTATATAATTGATGATGATTTGATTTGGAATTGAGGTCTTAACGACCTCTAAGTGGATTGCTGGCCTCTCAAATAAATGGGAGGCCAATTGGCTAGATCAGGAGCAATGAGGCTAGTATTGAGACCCTCACTTGGTAGTATACTGATTTTTTTAAAAAGATTAAATGTATTCAAGACAAATTGCTAAATTTGGTCAATTTGTCTCTGATTGATAGTAGGCACAAATCGACTAAATGTGAGACTATGAGAACAACTATGCTTGTCCCCCATTGCCACAACTTGTATGAATTTTCTCCCATAAATTCAATTCAAGAAAAAAAAATGGCCGAATTGGAGCATTGGCAAACACGACACTGATCCCACCCTCGATTGTGTGTGTGTGTGTGTTTTTTTTTGGTTTTATCTAACACAAATAAGTTATATCTTAATCACGGATAATATGAGAGATTTCCATGAAGCAAATCAAAGGCGGTGGAGGTTGAGGTTGAATCCCAATGATGCCCATATCTTTTTCTTGACTCATGATAAAATTGGGAAATAGTACAAAATTAGTGAATAAAAAATATATTTACTGTAGAGGGTAAAATAGTTTTTCACTCAAATTAACAGTCATTTATCTATTTTATCAGATCTCATTATGGATGATACAATCGAAGAAGAAATGAAAGTTACAGATAGTTTCAACCAAAAAAAATTACTTCATTGTAAAATTTGGGAATTTCCACCTAATTTATGGTTAAATATGCTATTAACCCAAAAAATAATGCTAAAACTTAGAGAAAATAAAGTTTCAATAATTCTTTAGAAATTAAATAAATTCATGTTATTTTCTGAATTTCATTTATTTTAAAAGTTAAAATTGTCTTTTTCTCTATAATTTTTATATTTCTCCTTTTTTTTGCATTTTTATATATTTAAGATTTTTTATTTTCAGTTTCTTTCCTTTTTTTGTATTTTGAAAGATTTATTAACATGACACAAATATGTGCTTCATCCTAGGGCATATTGCGTGAACCCGCCATGTCAACAATTAATCATGAAAAAAATAATGAAGATAACGATATTCGTGAATAAATGTTGAGTTTAAGACTTTTTAAGGTAAAAGTGAAATATATGATATTATGGGGAAATTTTAAATATATTTTATTTTCAAATTTTTTTCTCTTAGAAACAACATTTTCAAGTGTAAATTTACTTAAATGATGATAATTTTACACTGTTTTTCAAATCTATCATAATTCAACATGTTAATAAATTCAGCAATATTTATTTTTTATTATATTATGTATCCATTGACTTTTCATTGCTTTTCCTAATAGGGGTCAATAAGTTACTAATGTATCAAACAATTTTTTTCAATAAAAATTGTAAAAAATAAAAGTAAGATTGGGTGTTCATTAAGAGCTATTATCCATCCATCGTATATTTATCACACATCGACTTCATTGCGTAAGTGCTCCCACAGTCAACAATTCTTGACCAATTAGCTTGTGCAATATCATCTATAAAATCATGTCAAAATTTTGGCCAGTCTACTTTACCTAGTTTTGCAAAAATTGATCACCCCAAATAGAGGCATCCAAGATAACTTGATACTTACCATAGTTACCCATGAAATCATGCACCTTCTTGAAACATGTATTGGGGAAAACCACTACACTACTATCGAGAGACATGGAAAAAACTTTTGACATGGTGGCGATGAGTCTTTTAATGGAAATAATGAAAGCCTTGGGATTTGTTGACAAATGGATTTCCCAATCCCACAATCACCTACTCAACTTTCTTGAATGGAGAACCCACAAGTTCATCAAGCCCACTAGGGGAATTAAACAAGGGGTATCCCCTCTGCCCCTTTCATTCCTTTTTTTTTTCTAACTACAAAAGTTTTCTCTAGAAATCTTGGAAAAGTCGAAGTTGTAAATCATATAGAATGGATTAAAGTTTGCAAGGGAAGTCGTGTTTTAACCCATCTACTATTTGCGAGCAACATCTTCCATTTTGTGAAAGTAATTGGCAAAAATCATTTGAACTTCTCATCCTCTCTTAATGTGTATATTAGTCTATTTAGCCAATCCATAAATAAACAAAAATTAGTCATATTTTTTTAGCAAAAATACACTCAACCAGCTAAGAAAACATTTATGTGCTCTCATGAATCTAAAGAAAGGAGTTGTCAACACATGAAAGTCTCGCCACCCTTCACACCCAAAGAATAATAACCAAAACTTTTGCCTTGGTTTTAAAAAGAATCAATAGCAACATAGTTTCTGCATCATTGCCATGCTGCTAAAGGGATAACAAGGTTACTTGTTGACTATCGCTTTTATTTTGTCCTCGACTGTTGCCACATCTTCCTCCTCCATAAATTAGGTTTTATCTTCCATTGTGGCACTCTTATTTTTTATTTGCATGGTTGGTTTGGTTGTGTTTGGCCTATCAAGTTTCTTGGTTATTTTTTCTATTACACACACCTTCTTATTGATTATTTTATGCTAATTGTCATGACTTTTACTCCATCTAATTTAAGCTAGAATATTACAATCTTTATTAAGGAATTTACCAAATTCACTATCAAGAATATTTGAATAATTTATCTTAGTCTATCATTTCTCTTATTGAGTTGGTTAACCCAAATTTGTGTCTCCTTTCATCATCCACAAAATGGATAGTTGATTTTGGTGCCACAAACTACTTAATGGGTAATCCTAGTCTCTTTTCAACTTCTTAGTTCCACAAACTACCTACATCTATTCCTTTAGCTAATGGGTCCACCTTATCTATTCTCTACTCCAGCACCATTAATCCAACTACATTACTTACCTTGTCTTTAGAATTAAATTTACCTAAATTTACTTTTAATTTAGTGTATGTGAGTACTCTTTTTTAGGATCTTAGGATGATGAAGATGGATAACATATACAAGTTAAGTGGTCTCTAATTAATGGATATCTAACACCAAGATCCATTGGTTATGTCAATATAATAACACTTTTTGAAGTACATTGTCAGTTGGGTCATTCTTCCCTAAATCATACCTAGAGTTCCATCTAGTATCTTCCCTTGAATTATGTCAATTTGCAAAATACCATCATCTTTCTTTGGTTACATATATCAATAAATGAAATAGCTCTCATTGCGAACTAGTTTATTAGGATATTTAGGGTTTGAGTTATGTTATGTTCAAAACTAATGTCAAATACTTCGTTGTTATTATAATTTATTTTTGTTGTATGACTTGAATCTATTTCAAGAAGAACCATTTAAATTAATCTCTCAGTTTACTATGTTTTGTGATGAAATCAAAACACAATTTAACATGTTTGTACACACTTTATGTAGCAACAATGCCTAAGAGTACTTTTCCAATAATTTGTGAAAGATGCTTTATAACAGTACCTTCATTAGTTCTTTTATGTTAAAACACTATCTCAAAATAAAATAGCTAAAAGGGAAAAAGTAGATGCTTTCTTGAGATTCCGTGGCACTCTTGTTTCAAATGTGAGTTCTAAACTCTTTTGGGCTAATATTTGTTTGATAACTTATTTCCTTATCGATCGATTGTTTTCATTTGTCCATGATAAGACAACTTATGATGTTCTTTTCCCTACTATGCCATTATTCTCTATTGAACTACAGATGGTTAGTAGTACTTATTTTGTTCAAGATATTCATCTCCTTGTAATTAAATTACATCCCAAGTCATTGAAATGAGTCTACCTGAGATATTCTTGCAAACAAAAATGGTATGAATATGTCTGTAATCTCAATAGGCATCTCGTGTCAATTGATGTTATATTTCTTAAATATATTCCTTGATTCTAAGTCTATTGGTAAGGCAAAGGATGATGATATGTTGATGTATCATGTCATATATAAGACACATTAACCGCTTCTATCACCTCCATCACTACCACTACCTTTAGCCCCTCGACCACATCCTATTGTCCATACTTACTTTTGCTATAGAGATCCTCCTAATATGTAATTTGCACTTGCTTCTTCTTTGGCATCATATCAAACCTCCAATAATCTAGATCTACCTCAGTGGTTCGTGAAAGTAAATGACAATGTACTTATCCAATTTCCTCATTTTCACTGGCAATATGCTCTTCTCCCTTTTATCTGCCTTTGTTGCTTCTGTTGGCTCTATATATGTGCTAGAATTTGTCTTAGAAGCTTATCTAATTTTGGTTGGCTATAGGCTATGATAAATGAGAAGAATGTATTGGCTTGTAATGGTACTTGAAATTTGACTAACTTACTAGTTGTCAAGAAGGCTATTGGTTGGAAATTGATGAGTATAATAAAGTTTAAGGCAAATGGATTAGTTGCCCATCTAAAAGCTTGTCTTATGGCTAAAGGCTTTGCTTGATCTCTCTAGCAACAATTAATGATTGGCACTTCCATTAACTAAATAAAAAAAATTTTCTTCTTGCATGATGATCTTCAGGAGAAGGTGTATATGGAGTAATCGCTTGAGTTTGTTGCCCAAGTGGAAAGTAGGAAAAATTTTCATCTTCATAAATTTCTTTATAGCCTCATGTAATGCCCACAAGCCTAGCTTCAATGAATGGTCAAGTCAGACAGTCAAGAATTTTAGTATGAATAAGTGTAGGTCAAATCATTCAATGTTTTGTGAAAAAAATCTGCACTCGGCAGTACGTGTAGATGATTTTGTTATCACAAGAAGCAAAAGGACTTTAGGATGTGAGAGTCAGTTGTGTTCACCATTGGACAATGTTGGAATAGATTCTATACTATCTAAAGGGAGCTCTGAGCCTAGGGATATTATATAATAATCATGTTAAATATTTCTCATATGCAAATTGGGCAAACTACATGATTGGTTGAAGATTTACTGTGGGCAACAAGTATTTGTTGGTTGGAATTTGATCCCTTGAAAAAGCCAGAAACAAAATATTTTTCTAGATCCAGTGGAAAAGCACGATACAAAGACATATGACATAATATTTATGTGAGATAATATAGATAGGTCAAACCTAACTAAATTTGGTTTTGAAGTTTCCATACTAGCAAAACTGTGGCACGGCAATCAAGCTACTATATATGTTGCTTGTAATCTGATGTCCTACGAAAGAACTAAACATATTGAGATATACTATTTCATTCTTGAAAAGATACAAGAAAAGTTGGCCTTTATATGAAGTGAAATTTAGAAAACAATTAGGAGACATCTTCATGAAGGTTCTTAATGGTCATCAAGCTAATTATACATGTAACAAGCTGAATATAATTAATATATATGCTCTAACTTTAGGACTAGTGCTATAGGTTATAAATTAGGTGTCAATGTATTACAATTAGTATTAAGCCAATTTAGCTAAGGGTTGAATTGCTATCCTAATTTACATTCCCTATTGTTGCATATAAGTTATCTCCTCTAAATTTGGAAAGGGGAAAATAGCCCATATAACCACAACTTTTATGTGAATTTCATTTTCTATCTGGCACTATAAGATTTTGATAAAATGACCATGAACTTCATTTTTCTCTCGCCATCATCCATCCGTTTGCTTCACCGTTAATTTTCTTGATGGGATTTCAAACTCCCGTCAAATATGCACGAAATTACATAAATGCCCACCCCATCATCTCATCTCTTTTGAGAATGTTATGGCTTTTCAACTTATTAGATTAACAATAAGGTTCTACTCTCAAATAAAAGCTTGTGGCAGCCTCCCTTTTGCCGCGGTCAGTTGGCTGTCCATCTTTCTCCATCAAAATAGCCAAGTCGATGATTTCTCAACGCTAACTTGCATTTTCAAAATCTTACCAATGTCTCCGTTTACTATGAAGGAAATCAAAGAGAAAAGAACAAAATAATTAAAAAAAAAAGACTTCTTTTTGATCGTTCATTCTTCACCAAAGGAAATTAATCAACCCTCTTTAACAAACACAGACATGACCAAAGTAGCATAACGTCACATGATAAATAGATGAGAAACATCTCACAAATACAGGACGACGGAGCATTCCACTATTTCTTTCATCTTAAACAGCAACCCCCCTAACCAAAAATATTGCTTACAATAAATATAAACCTTCAGTCTATTGCAAACGGTAGAGCTATAAACAATACTCTCTAGCCAAAAAATGAATAGGAAACAAAACTTTTGGCTACCCTCCAAATCGGAATATATGGACAAATGCAAAAGGTTATTTTCTTCAATTTTGGTACCTCAGAAAATCTTGGGTGAAAGTTTCTTTCACATGCGATACTTCCCAAATCTCTGTTGCATCAGATAGTGTAAATTTTTGGTGGCGGGGCAAGAGAATAATTTTTGGTGGCATCAGCCATTGATGGGAGGACAAACATTTTCAAAGGAAACCCAATTCCCAGGTAAGAAATGATGCATCAAACTTACTTCCAATTTTCCCCTTGATCCTCCAATTGCAAGCAAAAAGGGGCTGTCTTTTGAAAAAGAAATAGAAAAGAGAGCACCCTTCATAAGGGGGGGAAGCTATTTCCGGTTATACTCAGATATTTTCTTGGCCAAAAAAAAAGGCTGTAAATGGAAAACTCATCTTCCCTGATATCTTTACAAAGGGACATGTGGAACTAGACATTGCTAAAGTTAAAAAGAGGAATATATTTCTCACAAGTTTGGGACTTCTTGAAGCAACACATGATGGTTAATTATTTGTCAAATCCCATAGCTTCACCTGCATTTAGAGATATTGAGAAAAAAATACAAGTCAGTTATAAATTTTTTTCACAGAACAAAATAGGAGGGCTCTTCTTTGCTTGGAATTGGCCGTACCATTTTATCAGTTGATCCAATCGCAATTAACTGCATGGGAGTGGGACTACGTCATCTAAAAGACATCACTAGCAATCACCGTGCCCCCAAGGAGGCAACATGTTGCAGTGAAACAAAAGTTGGAACATAATGCTACAAGAATGTGGTATCATGACTGTCATTTACCACAATGAATACTTAAAAACCTGATTATCCTACCAAAAACCAGGAAGTATAATTGCCCACAGACAAAATTCATGTAATGAAGTCGGTTAATCCAGATCAAAGTGGTTTTAAAAGCAGAAAAACAAAGTGGAATAGCAGCTTTTCCAGTGCTGGCTTTCACTTCTAAATGGAATGTGTTGAAGTTGGTCATTGACTTCATTAGACCAGCCTTGTGAGCTAGCTCTCCCTCCCACAGGTCCAGAAAAATGTCTCTTCCCTCAAGCAGGACCTATCTTTCCCAGACTTTTGAGATTCATCTTTAAAGCTGAGCCAGGCTCAGAAAGTTCAACAAGGCAGAGAAAAACCAGCCACCTGACTTTCCCTGAATTATCATTTGCTCTTCCTAGTGAACATGGTTGAAAGGCTACATAATTTACTAATTACTTATTCCCAGATCAGTTCCAAATCTAGCGGCCATGAACACATGCTGCAGCTGCAAATGCCTTACCTAATTCTGATTGATTGAGCTATAAAGGGAAAAAGTTGTCATTGCAAAAATAGAATGGAGACAAGAAATCAAGTTGGTACAAACCACAATGGAGTGCTCTGAATGTGGATCCCATTCCAAGCTCTCAACGTCATCTGCAACTGACCATTTATATCCTGAATGTGAAGGCATCTTCCCATCTCTCTGCATTCCACAGTATAAAGAAGAGGTCAGAAAAAGAAAATATTAAATATACTTAAAATTTACTACATCTTCCCCAGTTTCACACACCCTCTCTGCTCCTCTTATAAGGTGAAAGAAACATCCCCACCTTTGCCTCACACTCCCTCCTACATCTATTCCTTCTCCTTTCATCCCTCCATTCTCTCCTCTTCCCACTATCAGTCCCCTCTAGGAAAACTTGAGATCATCAAATGCTGACGGCTTATGTCACCAATTCAGAAGTTCATGCAATGTAAATTTTGCAAACAGTTTTAATACTGGGCAAAAAAGTCAGCTAGAACTATCAGTTTAACATGAATAACAGAACACAGGATAATAGAGAATTCATTTTACCATTACAACGGTATGATCAAAGGATCCAGTGAGGAGGACATGGGGTCTATGAGGATTCCATGTGACAGCTTGAACCTAAAAGATTCAACCAGTACACTTTCAGTCCATTCAAATGATCTCGTAGAGCAAATAAAGACTTAATGGATTAGTACAAGAATTGTCATATATACACTTCATACATGGATCAGTACAAGTTTTATAACAGATACTCTTGTTTCAGCACAGAAACTCTTCATTCATGCATGGATCAGTACAAAAAATTATCACAGATACATGTACTAATTAAGCAGCAAGAAACATCAACTACATGTGCAGTGGATGTACTTGAATAATTGCGTATACTTTCAACTTTTGTGGTTTGTTATTATAGCCAGAAAATCCTAAGAAATAAAGCCTTCAGAGTTCAAATTTTAAGTTTAAATATCCCCAAAATAATTAAAAGAAAACGAACCTCAAAATAAGAGTTATTTTTGTGTTTTTCTAGCCTAACCTGGCTTGACATATCTTTTTCCTCATTGTTATAGTTTCACCAAGTCACTTTGGTAGCAAAGAAGTTAAAAAGCATGGAATTTCAAGTATTTCCTGTCAAACTCAAATCATGGAATCAAAAAGAACTATGCCGCGCCAAGCTAGCTTTCACACATAGCTTTTCTTTTTTGGCTGGATTGGTATCCCTAACACCCCACATTGCAAACAAAAGTCAATTGCACTTAGGTCAAAGTCAAACTAAGGAATATGACAGATATTAACCACATAGTTCTCTCCCCATTTTTATTTCCTTTTGCTGCTAAATAAGCATAACAAGAAAAAGCAAGGGCAATCATACCTTATCATTATGGTGCTCCATGGTAATATTGCATTTTCCTGTGGCAACATCCCAGACTTTGACTTGCCTATTGCTGCTTCCACTAGCAAGTATGTTCCTGTGTTGAGAATTTAAGTTTATGGGCTAAGTGGCCCAGACAACTTGCAGAACACAGGATATATATTGCTCCTGAATAACCTGAATTCCTTGTTCCATGCAAGAGAAAGCACCGAATCTGTATGACTTCCTTCCTTGTATTTAATAGGTGCCTGAAAAATGACTCTGGGGGGATAAGTAAGAGCAAAAAATACAAAAAAAGAAAAAAAGCCTCAGCCCAGCATATAGAGCATCAAAGTCCTCACAAGTCCACTTCTCCTGAGAATTCAATTCTAAAGAAAATGGTGAAAATAGTTACCTTCTTCCCTTTCTTCTTTTTCTTTTTCTTTTTCAGCTCTTCTTGGCCACCTAATACAAGACATGGTTCCACTGCATCAATCCGCATGAATTATAGAAAGAGTCATATCTATATGTGGCAGCTACAAAGTATCTGCGTCTGAGGGATGAATTTCCATCCAATACGTACACATCAAGATCCCAAATCTCTATTGCAGGGTCCATTGAGCCAATCGCAATAAAATTTCCTGTCAATATATAACGACAATAACACATGCTATTAGACAAATTCAATCAACATTGAAACATTTGCTAAGAAAAGTAGCAATATCTTCACTAGAATCCAGTATGAGCATAACTCTGTCTTTCAAATGTCCTCACCTTTCTCTCCACCTTTAATGGGACAATCAAGCCATTCAGTGCAGAGGGGAAAACCTGAAAGAACTATTTCATGGTGAATATACAAGTTTGTATCTCCATCACCGACATCTTCTTGGAACACATAAACCTGCTTTGACAACAAAATCAATCATAAGCACAATTACTATTTGCATGTTGAAAACAAAAGACATTTTATTCTAATAAAGATAAGACATGCCTCAAGATGATTGTATTCTTCATCTGTCCGTGCATAAACTATAACAGAATCAGCAGGGCTAATTTCCCTGTCTTCAAGCTCTTCAGAGTCATCATCTATAGAGACAAAGAGCTGTTACGTTACATATGCGGAGAAAGAAACAGAGAATAGAGAAAGAGGCTAACCAAAGTGAAAATATAGTTTTCAAAATAAGGAGAGCACTCACATCTGTCTCTTTTAGGTGTGGGTCCATCTCATTACTAGGGTAATAGAGGTTACTAATGCCAGCACCAAATAGCTCCACCTCTGCATTAACACATTTTTCAGATTCATCTTACGTCAATCTAAAAGAAAGTTCCAAAGAGCATTAATCATTCGTCAAATAGTTCATCTAAATCACCAAAAATTTACAAATATAAAAGACACATTAGTCTAATCAAGCAAACCCTTCATCAGCCACCCTTTTCCCTCATGCAGAATAAGAGAAACCATTAATTTTCTGTCCACGATCGCAGAAATTAACAAACCTTCATCCCCTTCATCATAACCATCCATGCCAAGCTCATTGAGACCATCTGCCAGATCCTCCTGAGGAGGAGCTGATTTTGCCATTCTCGATTTCTTTACAAGTTGATCTGCTGCAGTTAATGCAATTGCAACTTCATTGTCATTTTTTGAAGCATCAACATCCATATTTTCATCCTCCTCATTGTCATCATCTCCACTGTACAAATTTAACACAATTCTTAGAGACAGCGAGTATAACACAACTCCAGTTGCTCAGTAAGGGTAAAATACAACTGATTGCTCACAAGTATTCAGCTGTGATTTTTGCTTAATAGCATAAAGCTTTTACCAGCTTGGAGTACTTCAGTCAGCAATTTCAAATTTAAAAATATCGCAACCCATGCTTGCAATTGTATTTACGAAAAATACACCAGTGATTTCAAGTTCATGAACCTGATGCGTATAATAGTTAGGCATCATCCCTTAAACTAACGCATCAAATAAAATTCCAGCTTCAATTAAGAAACTAACATTCAAACAACAAATTATCTAAAACTACTTGTTGAATACACGACAAATTGCATGCAGTAGTAGGGTCTGGATGTACTTTCTCTCCATTATGCGATTCTTTAACATCTCCCCGATGCCATCCTGCAAAGGTGGCTCAGCCAACTCAGGGACAGTCTTCGCAGCCCCCTTGGGGACCCATGAAATTGCTGAAATCATTTCCCAATCTATGTGCCAATTAATCTGCCAAGCAAAATTTCATACGTAAGATACCAAAGCGAGAGAGGCTAGGACTCGTGACAAAGTGTAGGCAGTAAGGGTGATTGAAATTGGAGGTTCTCCTAACAATTCCATCGTTTGTCAGGCCGATTCATCCAAAACAATCATGACAGCAGTTTGCCATCACAACTAAATTGTCTCCTTGGATAATGAACATCAGCAGAACAATTAATTGCAAATCAATCAACTCATCAATTAGGGCCAGGGAAAAGGATGCAATAACTGCTATGAACCAAATCAGCAATTCAGGCACAGGAAGAGAATCGAGGCTGATTCAGGGAAGCAAAAGAAGAATCAAGAAGGGGGGGAGAAGGAGAGGCCGAGAGAAGAAGGCGGCACCAGAGGGGAGAAGAAAACTGTTTATACATTCTACTTCCTTCCCCACCGGACATCTCGCTCTCTTATACCCTCCCTGGCCGGATAACGACCCCTAACGACCTTAACAGCCCCGTATAGGAATGTCACAGGATGGGCTTTCAACTACTATATATGTTTCACTTGACCCCACTTTATTACAGTTGTCCCCCCAACTTTCACTTTTCGTCAGCTTAATCCTTCCATACGTATCAATAACTTAGTGAAACCTCAAACTGAGCTTAGTCACCTCTTCCTCGCAGCTACGGTTGCGTTTGAGCCAAGCCTGAATATAGACAAGGTAGCGCTTGGCACAGCTTTGTGTTGCTGCTTGAACTCGACAGCGGCAAGCGTCGTGGAACGGACGGGATGACGGAGAGCAAGGAAGGAGTTGGGGCTCATGGACGCAGGGTAGGAAGGACAAGGGTTTTATTAAGTTGAGAATGGGAGAAAATTTCGAAAGTTTGTTTTTTAAATAAATTAGGAAAAAAGGTTTAGTCAAGTGTCATGAATTTGGCGGAATAAATGATATGAAAAATTATTAATTTTTTTAATTTTATTTTGAATTTTTAAATTTCAATTAGAATGCTCGATGATTTTTTAATTTTTTGACCTATGGTATTAATACAAATTTACATAAAAAAATTGATGGACGTAAACGATTTCGGTTAAAAGTGGGATGATTTTTTATTAAAAAGTGTGAATATGGTAAATTTGAAGAAAAATTAAAAGCAGTTGATCATTTAATTAAATTTAAAATTTTGTTATAAAATTAGGGAAATAACTAAAAATCGTGAAAAAGATTTTCTTGCTTAGTGGTATAAAAGCCGAAGGATTATGGGATGCTGGGTTGTGTCTCCGTAATGCTTAAAAATTTTTAGGCCAAACTTTAAAATTCTTAATTATCCCTTTTTTTTATTCTAATTCATAGAAAGAGGAAATGGTAGGTATTGTTGTTGAAAAATGGTAAATGACTTTATATAAATGAGAAATTGTTTCTCATAAATTTGAAGGAAAAAAATGTGTTCTAAAATCCATGTAGAATATGGGTTAATTTACAATGGATTAAGCCCTATGAAAGTGAGAGAGAAGCCCATGGAGTTGATTGGGGATGTAAGAAATCACAATAGCACATGGAAGAGGAAATGTAACTTTAAAATAAAAGTCTTATATGTAAAGAGTATCATTGAGTGGCTCTTGTGCTTGCGCAAGGGAGTGTACAGATTATACATATATATATATATACACACATATTTCCAATTTGATTTTATAACAGTAAACACAAGGTTTAGAAGGTTCTTCAATGCCCATATCAATAAATTTTACACAAGAACAGCTAACACCACGATTTACTGGATTGGAATGTGAAAATCGTCAAGTGCCAGAGAGCCAAATTCAACTTTGCTCATGCTGGCTGATATGCTAGATTGCAGCCAGCTAAATAACAGACTCAAGCCTTCAATGAGCTCCATTCTGGTTTACAAGATTGCCCATGCTTGAGTTAAATTCAAAGCAAATTTCTTCAAGAAGGATAAGTTAAAATAAATATATGCTAGAATCAATTGTGGGCATGCACTGGACTAGAGCCAGACTTTAGCTGCTGTTCACTCTATTTCTTCACTAATTAAAGAGATTTAGAAGGCAAAGCTCTTAAAAATAGTTTTATCTTATAAATACTGTTGAGACACTACAGAGAATTGATAATCTTAGAAAAAGAGCTTGCACATATAATTTCGGGTAGCCCAATTTGTTCTGGTACAGTTTTATACTCTTTAGTCTAAACTGGTACACATAAAAACCTATATTGATGTCATTGAAACATGGGAAAATTTTTTTAAGCAATTTCTTGGGAAAATACTCAGATAAGCGATTAAGGCATTTTTGTACTATCAAGCATAAGAAATTACAAACAACAATCCAAGTTTGGGAAGAAAATCTCTTATTTCAAACTATGACAGCAATTACCTCTTGGAGAGGAAACTTTCATTATATAAACTTCAACCATCTAATAACCTACCATAAATGCTCTCTTTTTCTGAACTTTTTAAAGCATCATTTGTTTCTTAGATGGCTTTAAGTAATGGTTAACTGCTTTTTCATATTGTTGGATGATTATATTCATAATTGTGGTCATATCCATTCCATTAGGATTGAATTTATTTATTTTTTAATCAAATTGTTGGAACGAGATTTCTTTATGAAGTGTCAAGGAATATCCCATTCCGTTACTTTGTACAGTTACATTATATTATGACTTTTAAGATAATCTCAAATTTTACTAAATTTGTTCACGCATAGTTTAATTCCTCCCTCCCAGATCCAACATTAAGTCATTGTAATAGGAAGAAATTGTCAACGCACACATGTCCAACGGGGAAGCCTAGACAAGACGTGCCTCGTCCAAATGGTTTACTTTAATATAGACCCACACCAAATGACCTTCCAAACAATCATAAAGCAACTGCTGGAATCACCTCGATTTGCACAATTTCGGAGTGAAATTTCCAATAACCGAACTTGAATAGATGTAAAAGTAGGTTATGAGGTTAAACACTTTCATATATGGGAATTTTATTCGGTTCATAACAGGTAGAATCTAGGTGACCCCTGCTCGGTGGGGGTGGGGTCGCGGTACGTCACATCATCCTGCTAACAGTCACAAGGCCTTTCACAATTAGGACGACACGGTTCCTTTAGGAAGAAATAAGACACAACTATTAGTATAGGGGATTCTTTTATTTAAATAGTATATAGAGTAGATGTAAGATGGACATGATCTCTACGAATCCCATGCTTGTGAAGCTGCAAGAGGAATAAAAATGGAATTAATGAAAGAAATAAGTGATGAAATGAGCTCAATATCAGTTTGATTTTACCAACTTGTTATAGTCAAAAGTTCGACCTTCCGGTAAGAGATTTTAATAGCCAACCTATTTTAGTCAAAGGTTGGACCTTTCTAATTAGGGTGGCGCACAATTAAATAGTGAGATGATTACTTGCCATTTTACCGGCTTGTTAAAGTCAAAGTTGGACCTTCCAATAAGGAGAATATAATAGCTAACTAATTTTAATGAAAGGGTTGGACCTTTCTAACTAGGGAGGCACTCAATTTAATATCGAGATTATTACTTGCCACCATAACTCTAATTGGTCTGTTTGTAAAACCAATTGTTCTGTTACTTAAATTTTTTTTAAAAATTGTCTTATTCGGCAGCAAAGATAAATACCGGTTTTATGTTGTCCAATAACCTGATTTTCCTCCCTAGCGTGCCCAAGGGTTCGCTCATGACAAGGTTTCAGGACATAGTAAGAGACTTAGTTTGAGTCTTTGTTCTTCTGCAACAAGATGCTTCTAATGATACTTAATCCTATCTTGTAAAATTTGTTCAAAGAGCTCATCTAGTAATTTATGACCTGAGTTTTGATATTGACAGATCACTAGTGTTTCTGCATCTGTAAAAATTCTGAACAATTTATTACTTGTGTGTATAGCTAACCTGTTTGCGAAAGGACCCAGTTATCATCGGCTCCAGCATGCCACGCGAAGTAGCCCAGAAGGCCATTCTCTTTAGCATATGAGACCTTCGCCGAGATGCTCTCGGTATCATCATAGCCGATCCAAACAGTACCCGAGTAGCAGTAGTTCGAGACTACAGTCGAATTATAGACAGTTGTGGCAGCATTTTCCGAGATGAATGGCTTAATTTTGTTGTACACGATGGCCCCATCTGACGATATAGCAGCTCCAGTGGTTGGGGCAAAAAAGCCGTGGTCGTTGGCATCTGCAAGCTGCCATGCTCGGCCGTAGAATGGGAAACCAAGCGCCAATTTCGCAGCTGGCATGCCAGCTTGAATCCATGCTTTTACCCCATTGTCCCCGCTGACTTGGTTCCCAGGATTATACAGCGCTGCTGGCGGCCCTGTGACAGTGGACCAGCCGGGTCCGTAAAAATCATAAGCCATCAGGTTGACCCAGTCTAGGCTCTCGGACATGGACGTAACGGGGTAGGTTGAGGAGTAATAGGTTGTAGGGGAATAATAAACAGCCGCTGTCAAGATAAGAGCGGCATCGCCGGAGCTCTGGGCTTCTGCAGCGACCGCTGCTCGCCACTCACTGAGAAGAGTGCCGAAGTTGATCATGTTCTCAGCCGTATCAGGATATTCCCAGTCGAGATCGATGCCAGAATAGCTATTCGTCCTCGCTAAGGATATTGATGAGTCTATGAAAGCTTTGCGGCTCGAGGCCTGGCTCGCCATGGAAGCGAAATCCTCGCGCCTGGAGCTCCCTCCCCCGATAGACATCAAGGTCTTGACTGATGGGTTCTTCTGCTGAACGGTGGAAGTGAACGACGTGAAGGCCGGCATGTTGGCGGAGGATACGACCACCTGGTTCGTGCTGTTGTCGAGATCAGCAAACGCGAAGAACAGGTGGGTGAAGAGGGTAGAGTCGATGTCTGAGGGCGCCACTCCGCTATCAGGAAACCAGTAAACTCCCTTCATATTTTGGGCATGTGATGGTCGGGTTTCGAGATGAATGAGGGAGAAAAAGAGGAGGAGAATGATGGAATTAGTCTTGGAAGCCATTGAAGACAGAAAATGGTCGCTTCCCTATTCGTTTGCATACGAGAAGCCACTTGAAGGGGTTTTATAAGGAAATTGCCGCGTAGATCTTGATCTTGACCAGGGCAATGAACCATCTCAGCACGCAAAAAGATATCAAGATTTCTTTTTTTGTAAAATGTTAAGTAAATCATATAATATTTAATGTAGTATAGTTTTTAAAACTAAAAATACCGGTCAGTTAGACCAATTCGATCGAAAACTGGCTATTCACTTGGTTTGATTTTTAAAATAAATCTAATTACATTTTAAATGCAGTTGGCTCCAATTGAACTGGCAAGTTCTTAGTCAAATCAATAAAGTTAATTGAACATGTAAAAAAATTTGTAGATTTAAAATTAAAATATAAAAATCTAATATGATATATTTATTTTATTTTATTACATTTATATTTATATTTTATGTTAAATTTGAGATTAATATAGTTGCTATGTTAGGGATTTTTTTATTATGAATCAGTGTCAAATTATAATATTATATTAATTTATTTGTAATATTATATTGTTAATATTATTTATTACTTGCATGGTTTGACTCATTGAAATCAATTTGACCCATGAACACATGCATTAATGGGTTTTCAGGTCCATCCAATTTAAAAAAATATAAAATGTAATTATATTGCTCTCATTTTTAAATGAAGAGATATTGATTTATTTTTTACTAAATCTTCATATGTCCCTTTATTACACTATTTTTCTTATTTATCTTAAATTCGTAGATGTTTCTTGCAATTAAAAGAAGAAAACTCAATGAGGAAACTGGGACTTGTATACAGTGGTGGATGAGCCACAACTACTTATTCATCTTGTCCTCAATTTAAATTTCTATAAAACACGCGGCCATCTGTTTAGGAATCAGATCCGTCTAAGTTGAACCAAATTGACCCAAGAATATCGACGTGATTTATTTAGTTATACATAATTGTACGCTGGATGTACGCTGTACCAGTCTTTGCAGGTCACGTATACGACAGTTGTATGTCTCCATCACCTGACACTTGTCGTATGAGTTAGTGCAATTGCGGCGGGCCTACTGAAGATGATGGACCATAGTTTGCCCCGCTGCTTATTTCTAGAAATCCGGTACACCGATTAAATCTCGCATAGGTTGTCCAGCAAACTCCTTTTGTCCAATCCGCAAACTCCTTTGTTTGACATTCATCGAAAACGTGCAAATTACATTTACAATCGTATAGGAATTGATATTGTTGTGGTTATCACCCAAATTCAACTCAATCTAATATTTTTGTCCTAACCGCTACGATGACTTGCAAAAGGAGAAATTGGGAGAGAATCCCTGTGCCTCTAGTCTTCGGTACTTAAATTAGAGATGAGTCGCGTATATCATATCTTAAAGTAAAGATCAAATAAATCTTAATACAATATATTATGTATAGATGGAGAAGAATAGGAAGAATTGGAGTTAAGCTTCCGGAACTAGCTGAAGTACGGCTGTGATGCACATGGAAGGATTAAACTGACGAAAAGTGAAAGTTTAAGGAGACAACGGTAATAAACTGGGGTCAAATGAAGTATATGTACTAGTTGAAGGCCCATCCCGTGAAATTCCTATACGGGGCTGTTAAGGTCGTAGGGTTGTTACCCTGCAAGGGAAGGGTGTAACAGAAGAGAATGTCCGAGGAGAAATATGGAAAATGAATGAACAGTTTCTTCTTCTCTCTATGGTGCCACCTTCTTCTTTCTCGACCCCTCCTTCTCTTCCCCTTCTAATTCCTCCCCTCCTGAATCAGCCTCAATTCTCTTCCTGTGACTGAATCCTTGATTAGGTCCATAACAGGTTGTTCGACCCCACTCCCGCCTTTGATTGATCTTCAGTCTCTTACAGTTCAAGGTGTTGAACGGTCACGTTGCCTTAAATGCCCATTGATGCTCATTGATGGACTTCAATTAGGATCGGGAAATGGTGCATTAAAGGGCCTTTTTTTGCCTCATATAACGACTATAAGCCTACCCTATCATTAGCCCCCACTCCCAGAGTCTTTTGAGAGTGCGGGAGTAGATAAATCATTGCATCTGAAAATTCCCACATAAAACTAAACTATGTATATCGTGCGCTATAAACGTTTTAGCAAGCCACATGGTATGAAAGCAAATAGAAATGTTGTGTGAATCCTTTGCCGATATGCTTCTATCATCGGCACGCTTGAGGTGCTCTTGGGTGCAGGGGTCATGCATCCTTACTAATTTAAGCCTCTAATGGTGGTGCTACGCGTATTGACACGCCTGAGGCGAATTTGTATAAGAGTCTTTTGATAGCGGCGCTGAATAGCAACATAATGTGGATGCCCCCAACACTACTAGAAATTCGTCTATTTCCGAGGCCAATTTTCGAGGAAAGCGACCATCGCAAATTTCTGACGAAAATTCTATCAGACAATGCCATCAGAAAAATTTTGCGAGAAATGAAAGACATCTGGCAATTTACGAGAGACAGCAGTCGAAAAATCTGTCGGAAGTTTTCCAAGATATTTTCGACAATATAAATTCAATCGGTAAAGTCTTTCCGAGAGAGAAAACCCTCGGAAAATCTCTTAGTAGACATTCCGAGGGATTTGCGACAAAGAGGCCTCAATTGGAAGAAACTTCTGAGAAATTTGCTTCTCGCAAATTTGTTGTGAATTTTCCAAAGACGACAACATAAATTTCCGACGGATTTTACTATCCATCACAAATCTATCGGAAAAGTCCACTGACACTTTTCTAATGGAACCATTTTCCTTCGGAAATCCATCGGAAAACTTTATAAATAACCTCACAACTCACTTACTTCCCATTAGCCGAAACAACAACTCACCATTTTCCCCTCTTGCTGCCTGGTACTCTCCTTTGCATTTCACCATTTTATCTCTTCTTCCTTGAGCCACGATGCCATTTGAAAAACCCTCTCCATTGACGAAGCTCATAGGTGACAATAGCTACCCTATCCAATCACACTTGGGCATGACAAACTCATTCCACCTACGAGGTTGACAAATCTTATACACTCATATCTTCTTGCTAACTCTTCCACATAGATATTCATGTATATACATTGTTCTTCTATTTTTTTATTGAAAGCTTTTTAGTAACTATTTTAGGTTACCAAGTCTCCCGGCCACCCATCATTTGAGGGATGCCATTAGGAATAAACTACAAAACTTTTATCCGTCTTGGTCGAAAATTCCAAAAGAGCTTAAACAGTTAATGTTTCAAGATTGGAAAGTAAGTGATTACACAAATTAGTTCACTTATGTAGTTACTAATTTATCAAAGTGATTATGCCATGTTTTTTTTTGTTCTTTTTTTCCTAGTTGCATGTACATTGGAGTCCAGGGGATGAGCAATTCATGTGGAAGGCATTTAACAAGAAGGTAGCATCACGCCTTAGCGACATGTACAGTGAGGCCAAAAAGAAACAAAGGAAGCAAGATTGGATGGGTGAATCATTTTGGCGAGCATTGCAGGACCATTGGGCAAGTGAAAGTTTCATAAAAATATCTACAATAAATTCCAACAATCGAAAATCGGAGAAAGGTTGCATATCCGCGGGCACACATCGAAGGAAATTGGTAAACGAATCTTCTCTTGTTGATGGTTTTAAATATTCTTATTTCTTACATCCAAGATAACTACAATGTTCACTAACTAAATATATATATATATATATGTCATACTGTAGGCTGATGCATTAGGTAGGGACCCCACAAATTATGAGCTTTTCAAGCATTTGAAATACAACAAAAAAATTGGTCGATTTGTAGGCCATAGAGCGGAAACATTTCACGTAAGTTAACATTGTAATTATTAGTGAAAGTTCAAATATTTCATTATATTTAATAAATACATAGCAATATATTTATATGGCATTGCAGGATAGGCTAACACAGGCATTGCGAGAGTTAGGTGCGGAAGGGGGCATAGAGGGGACACAAGCAGATCCAGCAACTAAGGATGCGATGCTCTGAGCATGGGAGGAGGCAGCAGGTGGGAGGAAGAAGGGCCGTGTGTATGGTTTGGGCACTATCACCGAGGAGCATATGACTCGACCTCCTGAGAATATCGGGTCATCTGTAGCATGGGAAGCACAGATGGAGGACTGCGGCAAACGATCAATCGCATGAATGTTGAACTCAAAGATCAAGAAGACCTTAGGAGCCAATTTGACCACCTCCGTGACTCGGTGATGTATATTGCTGACTCAAATGCTAGGTTGTGGCGCATGATTGAATTTAGCAACACTCGGATGGCCCCACCACCTATGTCAGCCCCATGGATGTCAAGTTCAATGGCACCTACATTCACTACTCCACCGCCATAGCCATCCACTCAATCACCGTGGATGCCAACCATGTCTCTTCCATTGGGAGAACAGCTTGTTGCCCCTCCACCATTTAGCTCGCAAGTTGCTCCCTTTGTCTCTACATTCGAGGAACAGCCAAGAGGTGTGACAGCATCTCCTAACACATATAGGAGATGGTTAACGAGAAATAAAAAATCGTCACAAGAAGACAATCGACCTCACTCACATGAGGAAGATCGTCATTAGGCTTTGTTTATTTTGTGATTGGTTCTATTTATGCATATGAACTTGTTGATGAGCAGACGTCTCACTTTTGAATTATGTGATCAATATATGTAAATGCAATTGGTCTTTTGTGTAATGAATCATTGTGCCTTTTTTTGCTACTTCATTTTGATGTTTCGATATAGGTTCCAATACATGCTTATATATTGATATTGTTTGCATCTCAAATTTTAGAAGCTTTCCGACAGTTAAAGCCCTTGGAAAGCTTTCCGACGGATTGCCGAGAGTGAGCAACTACAAAATGACGAAAATTTACTCTCAGAAATAAATTTCGACGGCACTCAATTTCATCATAAATGTGTCAGTATAATCTGAATTCAAATTATCTTCCGACGGATTAATTCGTCGGAAGTTAGTTTGACATTTGCGTGAGCATTCCAATGCCTTTCATCCAACAGAAAACTTTTCCGATGTAAATCACCATCGGAATTCCTTAGGAAATTTCCAATGAACCCTTGATAAATTTTTCGGTCGGAATGATTTTTCTAACGGACTGTCGATCGGAAAACTGTCGGAAATTTGCGAAAAATAGTCTCTCGGAAAGATGTCGCAAGTTCCAACGGTTTTTCGAGGGAAACCGATTTTGCGAGAAGGGTTTTTTCGAGAGACATGTTTTCTCGGAATTCTCTCGTAAAATGGAAGTTTTCCGAGAGAGTTCCGACGTTTCTGTCCCTCGGAAATCGGCAACTTTCTGGTGGTGCAACAATGGTCTTTTGCCCTTGTTATGCAAGGGTCCTTGAAAATGGTGCTATGTAATATCGTGCTCCCACCAGTGGAGATCTTTTACCCCACAAGGATATAAGGTCTTTTGCCCTTGGTGTATAAGGGTCCATGTAGCAGCATTGTGACGCCCGTTCCACTGGCAATGGAGGCCTTTTGCACCGTGAGGTGAGATCTTGTGAGGCCTTTGTAGCGGTGTTGTTTAATGCCATGCCACCAATGGTGGAGATCTTTTGCCTCACAGGGGTGAGATCTTTATAGCACCGCTGTTTAATGTCATGCCCCCAGTTGGAGGTCTTTGCCTCACAAGAGTGAGATCTTCTGCTTCACAGAGTGAGGCTTCTGCCTCACGAGTAGCATTGTTTAATGTTGTGGCCCTAGCAATGGAGGTCTTTTGCCTCACTAAGGTGAGGTTTTCATTACGGTGTTGTTTGACACAGTGGCCTCAGCAATTGAGGTCTTTTGCCTCACAAGGATGACATCTTCATTGCGGCAGTGTTTGACGTTATGCCCCCGATGGTGGAGGTCTTTTGCCTCACGAGAGTGAGATCTTTGTCCACGAAACGTGTTGGGGTCGAGGCTACTTAGTCTCGCCTCCACTACGCAGCAATTCAATAGACCATTGCACAATCTATTCATGTAATACATATAAGAGCGTATATAAAGACATGCTAAATAGAAAAAAGTATAGATATTATCTGATAATCGTATGTTGCTTTGGGGGCCTTGAGCCATCATGGTGCCTCTGCATTGTCTCTCATTGAGCTTTGCTGTTGAGGTTATTTCTCATTGCTTTTGTCATCCTAGATACTTCCTTAACTTCGTTAGTAATATTCGGCAATCAATATGCATATAAGTGGCAATTCTCCTAATGCCCCCACTCACTAGATCTGCAGTGTTTGTGTTCCAACATCGATTTGAGTTAAGAGTGCCACGTTGTCCCTGCGGATCATGCTTTGTTTCTTATTACGACACTCAATTTGCCTGGTTCAGCTGAGGGTCGTGTTTGCGCCCTAGAATGCGTGGAGATGTGGCTGGATGCGCCCGGTGCATATCTTTTTGTCTCCCTTCCAAATTTTGGGCCGTAACTTGATTAATGGACCGGCCTCCTCACTATTGGCATCCCTGGTACTTACAACGGCTCTGGTCGTGTCATTGTTTCCAATCTCTCTAGGGTTAAAATTTGCAGTGTCTGAGCCTTCCTCCTCTCGTCTTTGCGTTGTTGTGGCGCATCAGCCGGCGTGAATGGCAATCCGACTTGGATTGGCATAGATAAGCGTGAAGCAACGACGTGCGTGGAGCAGGCACTATCCAATTAGCTATGCAATTCCCGTCGACATATACCCATGCTTGATGAGGATTTAAGTACGCTAAAGTGACAATAAAGTTCATGACTCGCAACCATGCGATTGTAACTCCCAAGCCTCCAGGCTTGCTTCGTGGGCGTCGCAAATCTGACCTCGAATGCTTCAAACAACAAAAGTCAACTATCGAAGGTGCACAATCTGATACTTCCAAGGACACGCATAGCCTGTATTTCAAATCTATACATATTCCTCCTCCAGCACTCGCGGGGCTCCACGGTATCGTGGCTCTTGGACCTTTTCAAGATAAAAATTCCCTTTCCCTAGCGTATATCATGAACCACTGAGAAATATAATAATCTTAACTAATTTGAAACTAAGAAATATATATATATATATATATCAGCATATTATGGGATAATATCTCATGGCAAAACTTCAAAGTCTGCGTTTCACTTGAACAGTGTCGTGGAAACCTTGAACCTGGTCACCTGACTTTCCATCTAATTCCACGTGTATGAAGGGATTTTCATATATGAGGCTCCACTATTGCACGTCTATGTATCATGTTTCTCATTTTGAAGTTCGGCCGATCTTGACATGTATTTGTCAAACACGCAAAAATGCTAGATGAGGATAAAGAAACGAAAAGAGTTGTATTGCCGCACGCATCGGTTGAACATGTTAGAAACGTCTGATATTGAACAATGTGATAAAGATGAATCTCATCATAAAAGTAAAATTTCTCACCCAAGGAAGTAATTTTAAAGATTGACTGATAATTATTAGTAATTTAACAAAAATGGTAGTGAGATGGAATAGGTGTCCTAGCAATTAAAAAATCCTCCGGAAATAGACAATGATAAGGAAAGAATTTCTACCTTGTGGAAGGTGTTACTCCATTTCTTATAAAAATAAAATGTTGAATATCAATTTGTATTATGGAATTCATATATTCCAGATTTTTTAATATATATTCTTTGAGTTTGGTATCATAAATTAACAAAAAGTCGGTCAATTCGAATTACTACCCCCAAAGAGCATAACAATCACGTCTCGAAGCAATCAACTTATTTATATTATATGAAGAATCATGCATCCAATATGGGCAGGAACATTGATTTTGCATAATGCAAGTGCAAGGAGTATTTTGGGGAGAAAAGGCATATATGAGTTGCGATGCCGAAATAGTCCTGATTAGGGCAGAGTTGCGGATCTCTGGCGAGTCTACGTGATTGGCAGAAGCTCCTTGGAGAGCCCAATGGTCGACGGACGATCGCGATCGCACTTGCATGTCCGGATTCGGATTAATGCCTTTGTAAGAACTTTCTTTCGTTACAGGCTTATTTCGTCCATCTCTTCCCTCTTCGGGCCAGACCGACGAGCCCCCAGGATGAGTGGCTGCTGCTAGCCTAAGGGGCTGCTATGGGCCTGGGAAGCTACTGGGAAACAAGGAAAGGGCCTGGGCCCATTTTTGCTCACCATCCTCTTATTCGTTTCTTTCTGCAGTCGGTAGGTGCCGTTGCACCCAGAATCACGGCTGCGGGAAGCAACAGCCGAGGGAGAGGAGCGCGGCTACTAGGGAGCCGCATTCCTTGAGCATCGCCCCGCTTGACACTGAGCGGAACGCTTCAGGTGAACACCGGCAGGCTGGTTGGACCCGAGAATTGAGCAGCTTCTGTCAAGTCTATTGAAGTGGTGCGGCCAGATCTTGGGCAAGCTGATGAAGCACAGGCACGGATGGGTCTTCAACACGCTTGTCGATGTGGTGGGCCGGTTGGAACATTTTGCAGCAGATGTCAGGTTGACTTTCAAGAATGCTTTGCGGGACTAATGTGCATGTCATGGCTGAGACTTTCTTGTTGCACTTCGACGAGATGTTTGATCTAGCGTGCAAGAAGTTCGAGAAGGAGCGGCAGAGGGCGTTGGCTGAGACTGCTGTTGTGAAATAGTGTGAGTCGGTAGCTATGGCTGAGGAACGGCACTGCAGTGCTTGAGTGCGGCACTACTGGTGCATCAGCGCTGCAAATTCACACTCCGCTTTTGGATTTCTCCACTCTGATCGCAACCGGTTTTTGCACATGACATATGAAGCTTCACAAAGATGCTAAAGATAATGCTTTTAGTGTCGATTCCCACAAACGGCGTCAAATGTTGGGGAGAAAAATTGTCCCGATTCGACATACTTGCTGTTGCTGCCCAGATTCGCCTCGACCCGGTATTCTCGTTGTAATCACTCCGACGACCTGGAAAAGGGGAAAATCGGGCTCTTCGACTCTAGAGTAAAAGATGAGTTCTGTATTTTATATCTTGAAGTAAAGATCAAATAAAACTTAATACAATATATTATGTACAGATGGAGAAGAATAGGAAGAATTGGAGTTAAGCTCCTGGAACTAGCTGATGTATGGTTGTCCGATCATCTACCGCCTTCGATAATATTCGTTCTCTTATAGATGCAGTTACATTGCCTTAAACGTCTACCGTTGGCCCTCAATTAGGATCGGAAAATTATGTTGCACTAAGGGGGCTTTATCCCCTCTTATCTTACCACGGCTCTATGCCTATCTTAAGTATAATTATTAGGCAAGAAATAAAATGAAGGACATTGAAGGAAGTTTCAGCCGCACCTTCCCACCGTGAATGGCGATAAGGATTAAATCATATGAACTAACGCCTAACGGGTAGGAGTGTTAAGGAAAAAAAAAACAAATGAAACAGTCAAATTGGATCACATTGGATAAAAAATAATGGAATTGTTCGAACAATGAAGCTGGTTTTTTTTTTTTTTGGTCAAGAAGCGGTTGGTTAATTATTTGATATTATGGCATGCGAAGTCACTTCGAAAATTGTTAAGCCAATACAAATGTGATATAGAGTTCCAAGATATAACCTTTAAAGAGGTTTTAAAAACTTAAATCCTAATACGTATGTAAATAAAATGGCTCAGCTAGCTATCTGTCCAGAGTAGATATATTTGCGTGTTTATAGTAGCCAACAAAAGTGAGTGATTAGAATGATCAAGAGCATCATTAGGTTTCTCATTCTTGCTGGAAGCATTTTCTGAAATTCAAATATTTAAGAACATTGTAGTGATATTAGAAATGTCAACGGCACGGGTCGTTCTTGAAGACTTAAACCCACATTATACAAAAGGGAATGCTGATCCACCCCGGTCCGTGATCCGCAATAGGTCAGCTACAAAGAACCCACGCCCTGCTCCTTGCGATAAGGGTCATGCAATTGGCTGCTCTATTACAAACTGGAGTGGATGACGTCTTCGTGTGGGATTTAACCAAGAGCAGGATGTTTTATCGCTAGAAGAGCTGGGGATTATATCAGGTCAAAAGAGGGTGCCACTGAATTGGTGTAAGGCGGTTTGGTCTACAGGCCCTGTCGGCATTGTTTGTTTGTTGGTTGGCCTGGCTTAATACGCTACCCACCAAGAATAGGTTTGGCGAAATGGGGCATTCAGCTGGCTAATGGTCACTGTGGGCTCTGTTCGTTGATGCAGGCGACTAGACCTCGCTTATTTTCTGCAGCTCGGTTACGCTACTGATATGGCTGTAGGTAGTCTCCCGTCTTGACATTTCTAGAGCGAGCTATGATTAGGATTCGGAGTCGTGATGAGTGCTGAATATCAAAAAGGAAGATCGTCGGACACTATTTATTTAGAAACATTTTATGAACTCAATTCGTTTATGTTAGTTTGACTCTGGAGAAATGGTAGAATTTTTGCCCGGTCGAAGTCTTCCATTGATAAGTTCTTGCTGCTCGAGATTGCCAGAATAGTTAAAGTAGAAGTTGCTCTCCTGCTGGCCGGAGCTTTGGCATAAGATGCAGTCTTCGTGTTTGATGGGAGCGCTTGGGAGAAGATTTGTTCAATGTTTAGAGTATTTTTTCGGCAGGATAGTGTTTTGAGCCTTTGCTTTGTAATACGACGTACGTATTTACTTTGCTTGGATGTTCTCCAAAATTCAGAAAATGAAACCAACGACGTACCTCTTCCCTTAAATAATACATGGATCACTATATTAGAGGATGCATCTTAGAATTATAAGTGAAGAAATCAGCCATGTTTGTTTATCTTTTGGGTTGTTCTATTAAATAGATCACTCAAGAATTTCAATCTTTTCTTGGACCTAGTGAAAAAATTGGTCAATTTTTTATGTCCCATCGAGCATGATTTAGATCTAGTTCATGTCCTTCTACTGATTTAGATCTAGTTGACGGCCTATTCAAAGTAGAAGGAGCTCTGGGTGGGATCTCGACAGATTAAAAAAAAAATTGCATTCCAGCCAGACTAAGTAATCTCTTGGATATGATGTAAACTAGATATTATTTTAGTCCTAATTGAAGATTTTCTTATAAAAAGAATTGAAGTTTTGAAGATGGCAAAGGTTAATACGCAATTGAACATATTTTACGGAAAATTTTTTAATCAATTATATATTTAAATATGAGTATATCTTCATTGATAAAATTAAAGATCTCTGAAAGCCAAAGAGCGGCAAAAAGCCAATGAACAGTGAGGGTGTGAGTGTGTAGAAGACAACAAAAATGAATGATGCACTGAATTAATGGGACGAAAGGAACTCCAACCCCACCACCCCAACTTGCATTAATCATCCGCCAACGGACAAATGAGAACGGCAAAAGCCAAAACAGAAATTAATAAATAAATTATTAACGAATAGATAATTAGTAAATTAATGAACATGGTGATGGTGACGATAATTGAAAAAGAAAAAGAAAACAAAGCTGTGGAAGAATCTTGACCAACTGCTCATCAAATTATACAATTCCTTCTCTTTTACAACAATCAGATGGCCGATCTGCACCCATTTTGCGGCAGACCGCCCACCGACAATAATTATTACAGCTCACCAGATCTACACTTGGAAGTTGAGCTCGAGGCCCCTCTCTCTCACTTGTCTCTCTCTTAATTTCTTCTGCACATTTTTCACGTAAATTATGTTTTTTTACCCTCCTATTCCTTCACGAAAATAGGGGGGGGTTCCATGGGCTGAACAAACTGTATACACTAAGACGGTTCCACTTGGGCTTCTACCTTTATTGGATCCATGGTGTTGGAGAACTTGACGAATGTAGAGTATGTCCAAGATTGTCCGGACAAGGAATGCATCGTACCCGGTCTAGTTTTGGCTGTTTCAGTTGGAGTCGCTGTTGCTTGTGGAGGAGTCGAGTTCCTTGTTTAGCCTCGACTTGATGCCGTAATAATTGACGTACCACTTGACGAACTTCCTCAGCCCTGTGGCGAGATCGGTGGTCGGCTTGTACCCAAAGTCCCGGTAGGCCAGGCTGACATTCGCGTGGGTGAAGGGCACGTCCCCGTTCCTAGGCATCTTGATCACGTGCATCTTAGCCCTAGTGTTGAGAAGCCCCTCGAGGATCGAGACGAGTCGCCCAACCGGCACTGGGGACGTGTTCCCGAGGTTGTAAACCCTCAGCTGAGCCGGGCCCCGCTTCTTCCCTCCGCTTCCTGTGCTCTTCTCCGCTGTGTCCAGTGCTCCCAGGCAACCTTTTACCACATCGTCAATGTAGGTGAAGTCGCGTGCCACCTCCTTCTCGTCCTGGGTCTGATACACATCGATCCGCTTGCCCTGCAATATGTCCTTGGTGAAGAAGAAGTAGGCCATGTCGGGGCGGCCCCAGGGTCCATAAACGGTGAAGAACCGCAGGCCGGTCAGGGAGAGGCCGTAGATGTGATTGTATGTGTGGGCGATCTCCTCTCCGGCCTTCTTGGTGGCGGCGTACAGGCTAGCAGGCTGGTCGGTGCGGTGGGACTCGGAGAAGGGATTCTCCGTGTTGAGGCCGTAGACGGAGCTCGAGGATGCCCACACGATCGACGGCTGAGGGTTCGCGTTCTTGGCTACCTCGAGCAGGTTCACGAACCCAGCGATGTTGGATGCGACGTAGGACTGAGGGTTCTGCATAGCATAACGGACCCCAGCCTGCGCCGCCAGGTGGAGTACGTGCGTGAACGGTACCACGTCGAAGAGCTTGGTTAGCAGCGGCGCGTCATTCAGATCCCCCTCCACGATGAAGATCTAGTAGCCATAAGTTCGAAGGAAATTTTCGAGTCAATTGTGTTCAGAAGTACACTGAATAGAATTGAGATCGAAACGAAACCACAAATTTCTTGTTATGCATTCCATAGATCATAATAAGAAATTGGCAGGCCAGTCAATTTGCAGCGTAAAATTTCAGGTGGGAGGGCTTGTGGATTAGTTGAATTATCAAATATTTGGGGTCAAATTTTGTTCTAAACAAATATTTTTTCAGTCTGAATTTCAGCGTAATTGCAGCACATACTTATGAACGACTGTCAGTTGTCATTTTTCTAGGTGGCATATGAACGTTCAATATGTCCCATTAATTATGGTGTAGTCGTATTAATCTACTTAAAAATATATATTTTTTATTATAAGTTTTTTTTAATTGAAAAGATTTAGAGACACAAGTTTACTTAAAATGAGGGCTGTTGGGACATATGAACCGACCTCATGTTTCCCAATCTTTACTTTCCGTCCAGAGTTACAGTGAAAATGTACTGCAGCATGCAGTGGTGTACTGAATTTCCTAAAGTGCCCTTCTCCACCCTCTTCCAGATCTCACCGCCAGCATAGGCAAACTCACTCGGATCCAAAACCGGACCACCTAGTCAGTCTGGAGACCGGATCAGGACCGATCCTCTCTCTAGAGAAAAACACATCCATTTTGGTGATTTTAAAAGCTCAAAAACGTGAGTGGAGACTGGATCAGGATCTACTGCACAAGCCCATATCTGGACCGATCCAATCAAGTAGTTAAGCCTCTAATTAATATTAATGAAATTCATGTAAGTGTACTATCTTGCGTCATAGTTCTCTGAGGTCATCACGGATTTTAGAGAATTGGGATCATGAATCATCTTTAAATTGAGTATAGCTTGAACTGAATCACCATATGAATCAGCTCATGACAGCGTGTATTTTGGATTGAATTGCTATCAGGCGGAAAGAGCTCTACATCGTGACTGATGAGGAGATTGAAGAGAAACAGTGGCAATAATATCAATGGAAGGCCAGTCTAATTTAATCCAAGGGATTGTTGGGATGGCTGACTTAACATGAGCATACTGTCCCTATGTCCAACTGGAAGTTTAATTTCACGGCATGGACATGAATAGGACAGGAAGAAGAAGCGCAATTTGGGAATAACATTGAAAAACCCGAGCTGGCGACTAGGACCTGTTCACCTTAATTTCACCACATTATCGTGTAATAGTTGCACGAAGAAACTCACTATCTGTCACTAATTTCTCCTTGCTCTTACTCGAAAAGACAGGATTACCCTTATTAATTAGTGGATTGCGATTGATTGATTGATTTATTCTTCCATAACAAAAATTTCGGTGTATGAATAGTTACTGTCCGTCGGTACTGGCACGGTCAAGGTCAAGCAATTACCTGGTGCTTGGCCAGGAGGGCCTGCCTGGCGCTCTTCAGGGATGGGTCGTAGTAGGAGTTGAAGTTGTCGAGGCCGATAACTCCGTCTCCGCGCTTCTTCAGGGCTAGGGAGCAGTGAGCCCCGATGAACCCAGCAGCCCCCGTCACGAGGATGGAGAACCCATGGGGCCGGCGAGGCATGGAGGAGTGCCTCACTTGCTTCTCCCAGGCTGCACCACCTATGGCAGCCGACCCGGCGGGGGAGGAGAAGGCCGCGTAGGAGAGTAACGAGTGGCGGGGCGGTTGGCCATCAGGGGAGGAGAAGAGCGGCGGGTAGTTGAGAGTGAAGAAGAAGACGAGGACGAGGGCGATGAGGAGGGTGGCCCGGAAGAGGAGCTTCGAGGACGCATTGACAAGCTTCGTGCTGTTGACTCTCCGGATGTAGCTGTTGTACCGCTCAAGCTTGTAGGCCGTCTTGCTCGTGTCCGGCGGAGAAGCCATTGCGGATTGGATGTAGAAGATGAGGGGAGGAGGAAAGAGAGAGAGAGGGAAGCCTTGAGAGCTCAAAAGAGGTTTATGTTCCCTTTTTCCCTTTGAGCCCTTAACCATGTGGAGGATGGAGGACAGGGATATAAAGGGGAAGAAGAAGGGAATATGAGGGAGCGGTGGGACCGAAGAGAGATGGCCTAAGGGTGGTTGTTGGTTGGAGACCACTTTCTTTAAAGTTCCGTAACAATTGAAATGTTGTTATATATTTTCTTCATTACAAATTCGTCTAACTTCATATTATATCATAGTGTGTCATATAAAAAAAATATTCAGGACGGTAATCAGCTATAATTTTGTATTTATATTTTATAGATTAAGAAATTTTATAATATTATTTTTAAGGGCTCAAACACAAAATTAAATAGGAACATTCAACTTTTTATCTATGTAAACATGCATATTGGTTTCTCATGTTTGATGTAGTCAACAATTTAGTTATTGTTGATTTTTTTTTCACACCATAATGATCCAATAATTCAATCACTTGTCATAAATTTAGTCTATACCGGAAACTACTATTAATTTTTACTGCATTATATATTACATGTCTGGTGACAACATATCGGTAGCCAAGTAAGATTTTTTAACGAAAAAACTAATGGGATAACAAAATGATAAATATTTGAATCAAATTGATGGCAAATAAATAAATAATGACCAAATGGTTAGTTAGATAAAATATTAAAAATGAAATTATATGTTTGCTGCGTTAAAAATAAAATTATAGATTTACTCTAAAAACTCTCATTTTCCCACTCATTTAGTAATTCAATGGCATATTTATGGATGGATAATGACCCTCTTCTATAACATTTTGGATGATGTAAAATGACCCTTGTATTTCATATATCCTTTTACACATTTTCTTTTTGAGATTGAGATGGATATATACATTTTAGTTTATTTTATCTGAGCAAATAGGGGCGGTAGTTGGTCTCATTTTTGTTGATTTTTCAAAATATCCTTGATAATTATAAATTTAACTAATGAAAAAAAAAAGAGAAATAAGGATTAAATTGAAAAATTATTCTTAAAATATAATTATCACTTAAAAATTGTGACTAATTTTATATTTTATATTTTATTTTATTTTATTCAAATTATCTATTCTAATTTGAAAATCAACCAAAATTCCATCTATCAATTTTATGTTTCATTTTTATAAGAAATCACTTTTAATTACTTTAATCGCATTCAAATCAACATATTTAGTCAATTTTATTGAGATGATATATACCGTGTGTAACACGGGTTGAAGTATGATTTTATTTATCCCAACACATTTCAATACTTCACAATTCAAGGATTTGCGTAGCGTTGTTTGCGCTTTGTCCATATGCATCAGACAGTGCCTATATATCATTAATTTTAATGACGGTGCTGATTCTAATCTTGTCGATGGAAACAGACGGAAAAAAGGATTGGCAAAGTAAAGTGCAATGATATCCAAACAAAGACAATAGCGTGTTCGAACAGAATTCTCCTTATTAATTACCAATTGCAATTGAAGCTTGGGTCAGTGAGTTATGACCGATCGAAATCCGCCCTGCAATAAAGCCAGTCCACACCCGAATTTTATCGCGCGCTATACATACCCACACTATCGGGTAAGTTACCACAGGTTCTGAACCTATCAGGCACATACCAATATGTACACCTATTGCTTAGGTCGGATGATGTGTATTTATTATGTTTTATATTTGAATTTTGTGAATAAAAAAATTAATTATGAGAGGGTTTTTTATTGTTAGTGAATCAATCTGAATTAAAAAATCAGTATATAGAAAATAAATAGTTAGAAATTATTTCTACAATTTCTAAAATAAGGAAGGTGTCGGTAGTTTGAGTGAAAATTTTAATTTAATCTCAACATCCCAAGAGGTCAAAGCAGTGTCAAGTTCGCAGATCGATCTAATTCATCAATCAATTAATCTCATATTTTGTTCGCCAGTGGATGATTATTTATTCACCTACGGATTACCACCTTATGACCAGGTTATAGATATATATATATATATGCATATATATTTCTTTTTACGAACTTTCCTTTCACATGAAGACTACGGCATAATTTTGTACAATTATGGTTAAAATAATTCAGGGGTTTCCTCTTAAAGGCCAACAGTTCCCACACAAATCAAATTAAAATTTGTTGCCTCTGTCCCTTAGGTTGAAAAATCAGACCTGTCGATTAACTATAGGATATCAATAACCTAATCATTTTTTACTAATTCATATTCGAGTAATTGAATTGGTGTACGAATGGGTAAAAATGTTTCAATTTTAATTTTTTCCATTTATAAAATTTGAAATGAAATCATGTTTAAGGAATAGGGGTGTTGAAATATCTCATGTAAATTGTGTTGGTTGTTATCATTTGCTCTGTGATAAATATGAAAATTTTCAGGTGATAAGAGAAACGGAGACAAATCAGACTGAGCTGTTAAAATTTTCAATCACACGCATATGATTGCAAACTTTCGGCCCCACCGGCAATTTCTTGCAGACTTCGGAAACTAATTGCCAAATTGTTGAGCCAAACACTGTTGAAAAGTGGAGGAGGAGTGTTGAAATTGGGCAAACTCCGGGCTCAATTGACCGAAGCTGGAAAAAGCGGTGAAGGCATCCTGTGTCCGCCGCGTGGACTTTCTCATCATCCTTTGACGATGATGATCGCATTTGATCGGGGGCGGCCGATCTAGACCAGCAGTAGAGATCGGTTCACCGGATCCGTCTCCCGAGCCAGTTCATTAGTTGCCTTTCACTTCCCCTAGTCATCTTGCATTCGCCAGACTGATGAGGGCACATGGGGAGACTGACAGTAGTTTCCACACGCCCCATGTTGTTCCTCACTCGACAACTACATGAGGCAGATCAGGTGATAAGTCGCAGGTTGAGGGGACCATGAAAACTCTGGACAGATGCATGAGTATGGTTCTGCATAAAGAAGTTACGGATTCCACGTTTACCGCAGTCATTTCAAAATGGTCCTTGTTCGAGTTCGAGTGTAATTGACTAGCGAAAGGATGAATGAATTAGACAGGAAACACGAAAAGAAAGGGGATGACAAACATCGGCAAATGATATGACAATACACAAACTATGCATGTTTTACCAATTCTACCACAAAATTTTCAAATTCAAATAGAATGGTCAACAACTTTCAATATCTTTCCACTTCGCGTCCAAATTTTCAACAGAAGTAACCGGATGATGTTAAACAGTGGTGTGAATTCTTTTTGACAGAAATGGTAAATATGGTAAATTTAGAGGAAAAAGAAAAATTATCGAGAATTCTAATTAAATTAGGAAGTTATGGCAGATTTGACGACAATCATACGGAGTTTTAGAATGACAGAGTCCATATATACATGGGCTGAGGAGATTCAACCGAAAATTTATCATCGAGTTAAGTAGGAAGTGGAGTTAGAATGAAAATTCCACATTAATGCAGTCAACACTCTGACGATGGTGACTCATCACCTCTTTTCACACATGGTTCTCATCCACACCATACCAAACCCTACTACTCGGCTCCACATTTTATGAAAGTCCTAACGAAATTGGGTAACATATGTACTGAAAAGATCTCTCTATATTTTAGAGTCGTGCTATTACAAGATATTACAAAGTCGAAAAAGGAAACTGAATTCCTCCACAAAATCTTTTTAAAAAAGTAAAATTATAATAAAATTTTTAAAATTTTGTCTCTTTTTTTTATATATAAGTGAGTTCTAAATATGTCACAATATTTTACTCATTCTTATATGTTTGGGTTAATTACAATGTCAAGTCTTATTTGTTAATATTTGTAATGGACGTGCTAATGCCGCAATTGTATGAGGATGTGGCAATTTGTATGCTCATGTGGTGAAAATATGATGTTATGACAAAATTTACTAACGTGGTACCAAGTCATGGCGCCGACTTGTTGACGTGGCACCAAGTTGCTAACATGTCAAGCCATGTAAGGATTAATAAATAGTGGTTTGTACATGTTTAATGGCCGTTAACGAAAGGGCTTAACAATATAACGGACCAAAATATTTAGGATTGAATAAAATATTTCAAAATTTTTAATACTCATGAGCAAAATTTTAGAAATTTTAGTATAATTTTCCAGAAAAATATCAAACTTGGTGAATCATTTGTGTCGCATCACTAACTGGCAAAATGCTTTTGCTCTCTTATGCTGTTATTGGAAGTGTTTCATAGAATATTTCATTTGTATTTGGCAACAACATAGCATATATATATATATATATAGTGTATAGGTATATATTCTCATCAAGTTAATGAACAATCTGGATTTTCTCCTCTTATATAGAATCTGTCATGGTATCAGAATCGATCAATTTGATGAGTTTATGTGCATAAGCCACTATGAAAAGAGGTAACGATTCAAAAGAAACCCATGTACTCGAAGAAATGGCGGATAAGGGAAGAGTGATTTGGCGCCGTTTCAATGGGATATATAAAAATGGATTTGACTGATATACTGATGTGATATAAAAGGGCATTAGCAGTTTTGTTAACTAAATAAAAAACGGATGATGCTATATCAACAGATATAAAAGGGCTTTAATGTATATGTATAATTATGATCACTAAATTAGCGGGACATAAAACGTTATTTTGTGGTGATAATCAAATATTGAATCAGGTATTTCAATATGCTCAACAACACATAGATAGCCTTATCACTTAATTGTTTCAATGGAGAATATTTATTGATAAAATTTCTATAAATCTAATCAATCAAATATATCATTATCTAATAAGATACAAGTGATCATTATTGGTCATCCTGTGCTAGCAAAACTATAAAACCCGATCCAAAATTTAACATATTTAACTTTCGTTACGATAAATTACCTATATTATGTGTATCCATTGGGCTCAATGCTAAGTCGGCAGTTGTCTCAATTCAATTATCTTATTAAACCCTTTGAATAAGATGATCCAATTAACTCTTAATCATTTGAACCCACAAATCAATATTGATATCTAACAACGTATCATGACTACCTGAATAGTGAGAATCAATCAAAAGATGGAAATCCTTTTATGATTACTTTTCATGTAATTAAATTATTTGATTATATAATGTTCCAAATAAGTTTGGGTATGGACAATATGTCAAATTCCAATACTTATTTAGATGCATTATAATTCTCAAGTATTAGATTTAATTATGAAATACTAGAAACTATTTTCTGATTTTCATTCTATTCTGGTTAGAAATTTCCTAAGTCAATACTAAATAAAATATGCAGGATATTCTCCCATTTTGTGAGGAATACCTGACTCCTTATTAACTACTCACCACTTTTATAAGAGTTTTATTATGTCTAGAATACCCTACATGCCTATGAAACTCTAATTAAGATATAGACCAAAATTTCAATTTAATAATTGCAAGGTGTTATGATAATCTCAAATTTAAGAATTGCTTGCATTTACTATCATATGAGAGATTGCCTACCGATATTTACACTTATATCCATTAGACCTTATTTGAATAAGTCAGTTCAATAATCTCATTCTACTACGAGCACCTATACTATTATATTAATAACTCATCACAAGTAATTATAATATTAGTTACTTTCTATTATACAGTACATAATGAGTGCACTCATCTTCTGTGGTCTTATGTCATATTAGTATGATTTTATTATAATCCTAAAAACTATCATTCTAATTTACGAGTTTTATTATAATCATTAAAATATATAGTAGATGATAAATAAAATATCTCAATTATATTTTATAAATGTAAAATTGTTACAATTACATTGTATACAATTAGTCCTAACATCAATATGGAGCACTTCTTACTCATTTCATTGTGGAATTTTGCCCTTATCATACATATATTATAGTGCCCGAAGTAGATTCCCTACTTAATTAGAATTCAAGGAATGAATTACCTCTTCTCCCCTCTGTTTGCTTCTAACATTTATTTTCAATTACAAACAACCTGGTAAATGTAGCGGGAAGCACAGCCAGACGGGGGAATAAATATTATAAAAGTTTTATTAATAAAAATTAAACTCAAAATTTTTCGATTTTAGGCTTAGAGTTATCACTAGTTGAAATGTGCTTGTTTTTGTACATGTGACGGGTGGCAATATTTTTAGTCAGAAGAATTGAAAGATTTCTTTTTTCCTCACACGCAAGACATTGATGTGCTATTCATTCTCATTAAGCTTATGAGATTGTCTTTGAAAAGCAGCGCGTTATTCATTTATATTTTCGTCTGCCGACGTGAGTAGGGCCACCGGAGCATCTGGACGTACAAAGGGGGTCCATATCTGTCGGGAATCTTTGAAATTATACGAAGGGAAGCTTCCTCAGGGTTGTCATTCATTGGTTTTACGTAGACGCGGATTTTGATAGACTGCGAGAGGGAATTCACGTTTTCGAGGATACAGTGGGGTCGGGGTGATCTACTGTCACAGCCAATTTGTTGTCAATATGGTCCTCCCGATGGATTAAATTGGTAGTATAAAGGTTAACAGCTCACCACTCTAGCACGTACGGTTGGATAAGATCGAAATTTTAGGAATAATCCAGGGATAGAAGGGCAGATGCCTTTGGTGTCCCCTCCGGTCAAGAATTGGGGCCTTTCTATGATGCACGAACGGGAGAATTGATGTCAGCTCACTATGGATCCAAGTCTCAGATGTAGAAAGTTGAATATTCTTTGGTGAATATTAGCCATTCAAGTATGCAATAAAAATTGGCTTGCGCAAGAATAAGTGTGAAAATTGAAGGATCAATATCTCACTTCAATCAGTTCTAGTTAGGTATTACTTATTCACACTATACGAGTATTACTCAGTCCTTTGAAGATCTTCCTACAGTCACGCACATTTCTCTCTTCACGGACTCATCCGTCAGTGGTACTTGACAATATATCTAGAGGTCGACATATTCCATTATTGGTACCAGTTGTTTGACTTCAGATGGTATCCCTTCAATTATATATTGACGATCGTTGTTGGGAATACGCCAAAATCTAGAGAGTAGACATCGTGTATATTGCCTACGTTTTGTTTAGATCAGGCCCATTCAAGTAGAAAGCTCGAAGAGGGAAAAGTTCCTCAACGGGGTCATCTCCTTAACATCAGGTGTTCAACTCTTTTTGGGAAGCTGTACGAAACGAATTCCATAATAATAATAATAATAAATGTTAGGCCACGTAATGGTGGCCTGCTAGGATTTAGGCAGGGGGAAAATGATCTCTTAATCTGAAGAATTTATTATATATCATAAATACAATTCAAATCTGAATTTAAAATTTTATTTAAAAGTAAAACTTATCAATTAAAATTAAAATCTATGCATTCCCGAAGGTGACTTGGATAACTCGCACTAGTGTGTGAGAAGATATCTTTTGAAATGGTATTACACGTGTGGTGATACCAACCAATTAGATTTTAACATATATCGATTTTTTAAAGCTGTTAATATAGAAATAAGCTCCAAAACCTCAAGTTTTGCCAAAAAAAAAAAGAAAAGAAAAAATTAACTATCAAATATTAAAAAAATGTTAAATTTTAGATGAACGCATGCCATTGCATACACGATGGTACGATTGCATCAAATACTTTTCCAATAGTTTTGAAAGGAGGGTGGGTGGAGGCAAACGGTGGGAACTCCAAGTCAGCAATTTCAAATAATTGATCGGTTAATTAATGAGGTTTTTTGGGTTTCCCGTTCGTTTGGGGAACTCCGAGAGAGATGAGGAAAACGAGCTGGCGTAATAAATGAGACATGAATGGCCTTATAGTGATTGGAGTAAATCTGTAGTGTTGAGCAAGCATCTCCATTGATTACTGACCCATCACATGAAATCTGTCACATACGTTCATCAAATCTGTCACCAATTCACCAGTAATTTTTAGGATAAATTGCCTCACGTGTTAACTGGTTTGGCCAAATTTCATATAATATTATAATTTTAATAAATAATAAAAACTATCATTTGAATTTTCGAATTTCTCCCAAAAATTTCATCACATCTTGTCATCTTTAATAGTTTCCATTAAATGCGCATATAGTGTGCTGATGTGACTACTTAAGGCAACATTGATGCCACATCATAGGAAGTTTTGAGTACATGATACATTTTAGACAACTTTTTCTGGAAATTCTCATGAAAATAACAAGAGTAGGTTTACTACAAATAAAATCTTACATGCAATCTTAATATTTTTAAATTTTAAAATTACTCTAAATCAATATCTCCATTTACTTTTCTTTTTATTTGCAACACTGGATATCAAATTTGGACTTTATATTTTAATTAAATTTTAAAATTGAGCAAACGTACACTATGGATTTATGGGTATGTTACGGAAGGAGATCTGGTGCAACTATTCTGGAAAAATAAGCAGATGTTGGAGAAAAGAATAAGATAAAAATTGACTCGTTTTTTTTTTTTACAAATAGTTGCATAATAGGTGAGTCGATTTAAAATATCACTCATAGCCATATGGGGGAAGGTTAAGGGCATTGACCATCTGCAGAAACTCCATTAGTCTTCTTGATTGATTGCAATGGAGATTATATGAGAAAATTGTTAGAGGGATTTGAGAATGAATTAGAGTGTTGAAGAGATTTTAGATGGATTACGATTGTGAGGATGATAACATACATATAGAATTTGACAGTTGTGGGTGATGGTGAGAAAAACAAAATTTTTGGATGAAAAGAATTGCAACTGTCAATCATGAGTGAATCAAATAGAATTTTTTGAACCCAGAAAAAAGAAGAATCAAATTGCGTTTGCCCGTTGATTGGAGGTCAAATTTTGACCAAGGGGAAGGGAAAGATTTTTGGTGGTCCGGGCAAGTTTAGTTTCACAATGGTTTCAGGCCGATTTCTAGATAGTTTTGGGTTGATTCAACAAGAAAATGTGCAGCACCAATTTTAGTTCAAGAGATCTATTTTTTGAATTCAACTTATAATTGCCCCAATCCAATAAGAGGTAGTTACATATCGGTTTAGGAATGGTCTAAATTGGTTTTAGGCCAATTCGGCCGTTTAACATCTGTATGCAAATATGATAAAATAATCATTAAGCACACTAATTTGAATTTTTAGTGTCTAATATATCTTTCAATTTATTTTGGAAATAATAAATATTTAATTAATTCTGTCTTGCCAAATACAAAACTTACCATTATTGGTTTTCTGAAAAAGGAAAATTTGATATCTTAAACCTATTATTACAGAAAAGTTAAAATAATTAGTGTTTTTATATATTATGGTTGGTATTTAGCATTTTTATGAATCTCCTAAGGTTTATTAAGTTTTTCAGAGTTTAGTTTTTTTGGCAGAATTTAGGATTTTAAGAATTTTTTGGATTAAAATATTTTTAGGGTTTTCAGAATATTAAAATTTTAGAATTTACTCTATTTTAAGTTACTTAGGTTTAGAAACATGATGTTTATATATTTCCGGCAATTAGATTTTCTGATGTTGATATATTTCCTGAAATTAGATTCTCTTAGTATATAGGTAATTTGTTTCTAAATTTGAATAAATGACATTTTTGGTATTGAAATTATGATTATTTTTTAATTAATGATAGCTCAGATACATATAAAAAGTCATTATTTTCTATCATATGCCCTTAGGGCATTTTTTCTATTATTATAAACGTTTTTCTTTTTTTTTCTTAAGGGCACAAAATAAATAATTATAATCTTCTATATTTATCTTAGTTATTATTAATTAAAAACAATTATAATTGCAGTACAAAAAAATACTTTTTTTCCAATTTAAAACAAATTATCTATATACAAAATATATTAATGTTATCTTTTCAAATCTAAAAAAAGTAAAATATAATTAATTTTAAATTTTAATATTGTAAAATTTTTTAAGAATGAAAAACCCTAAAAATCCTAAATTCTGAACAAAAACTTGAAGAATCTAATAGGTATGAAAAAATTCATAAAATAATAAAAATAATAACCACAGAAATATAAGGGCTAATTATTTTATCTTTTCTATAATAAGGATTTAAGATATCCTTAAAAGGTAACTTTTATATTTGATAAGAAATAATTAATTAAATATAGATTATTTTCAAAATTAATTGAAACGTATGTTACGCACTCAAAAAATTAGATTGGGGCGTCTCTCTATTTTGTGCCCTTAGGGCACGAATAAGCTAGTGGTCTTGAGTGAAGGCTAGAATACTATGTCCTCAATCAAGAGGAAAATTGTCAGATCCTTTGGACTGAATCCACTAAATCTACTAGTAATGTTCAATGAGAGCTGGAGTAACATGTTCTTGATTGAGGGGAAGATCATTTGGGCTTTGATTTTCTGAATAAGCTAGTGGTCTTGATTGAGGGTTAAGGTAGCGTGCTCTCGATCGAGATGGAGCTATCGGGGTTGGGGATCTTGATCCAATGACTCCAAGTGAAATTCTTCCATTCTTTGATCAGCAAAATTTCAAGAAGATTATGGCGAGTCTTGATATCTACAAAGCTTCTCCAAGTCTTTAAGCCTCCTTTCTATCGTTCAATTTTTGTGTGTTTTTTTCTGAATGAAGAGGAGCACTTTATTTATAGGAGAAAGAAGATGATGTGTTAATCCTCTTGCTTGAATATGATTGGTTGGTTATAATTGATACTGACTATCTATCTTGATTGTGATAGGTAATTACCTAAATTTATTTTTAGGTAATATTTATTGAATAAAAAAGAAATATTACATAATTTTTCCTGATTTTCTGTATGATTTGCATTTTTTATTGACACATAGAAAAGCTGAGATATTTAACTTCCTAAGACATTAGACTTTTAATTATACATTTAATATTTTGAAAAATAATAATGTGGCAATTTGTGATTGATTGCAAAATTTTGCATTATATAACCTCAAGTGGCCTATCACCATTGAAGCAGCTAGTGCTCGCTTTACATCCACCTGGTTAAGCAACCAACACCCATTTCATACCCATTGGTCAAGCTACCATTGTCCATTTTAGACTCATTGGTATGGCAACGAAGATTTGTTTTCTATCAAGGTCAATCGATGATTGGATGAACAACGTGAAGCTGCAAAAACCCGTTTCCTTGCATACTCTTAAATTAAGTTTACAAGAGATCAACTTAAGGAATTATGTAGAAGTGTTGATGAAATTTGACAAATTGAACTTGAGCAACATAAATTAAAGATATGCAGTCTATAAAAGGGTTGAGTAGGGAAGGTAATCCAAAAGCAACGTTAGTTAGCTCAATGCGAGTTAAGGTAGATATTTATTGAGAAGATCTCAAATCTGACCGGAAATGTAAAAGATTTGAAAACTTGATAAGATGAGAAAAAATTAATAGAGAGAGCACAATTTATTTGAATTTATTTCATAATTTATTTAATTTGCTCACAAATCAAACTATAATATTTCTTAGTAAAAAAGGTAAAATTACAGTGAAACTCCTAAAAGTTTGTCTCTTTTTATAAGCATGTCATGAAAGTTTCAAAATATCATATATCCTATCCAATACTAAATATTTGGTTCCATTAGTCCTAGCTGTTAATCACCATAACGAACATATTGTGGCAATTTATATGTTGATATGTCACAACATGGCAAAAATATGATGATTTGGCGTGATGCCATGGTAATATGTGCTGACATATCATAACAATATGGCAACATGTTGTTGAGTCACATGATGCCATAACACTAAGTTGCTTATGTGTCTTGTGACATGTCCACCACATAGGCTTTAATGAATTGCAATTTACATAAGGCTAGAAATATTTGACATGACATGACATAAAATTAGATGGATTTGAGTTAAGTCATGGTAAGTTTGTGTAATTTGATAAGATATAATTAATTTTATCTAATTAAATATATTTAAATATGTAATGAATATGATAACTTATTTTATTTGTTTAACTATATGTATTATTAATTTAATTTATCATATAAAGTATATTAAATTTTATTTGTTATATTTTATTGTGATAATTTCATTATCATAATTATATAGTAAATATTTTGATTGGATCATTATTATTATAATATTAAATATGTTAATTGTATATATATGTATAATTGACACGTTTAGACATATTTAAATACATTTAATTTATATAGGTTAAACATGTATATAACTGTTTGAGGGCTTTTATACATGGATTGTTTAGACACGACATGCTTAAACATGATACAACATAGATTGCTAGCCTTAAGTTTACACATGTTTAATGGTGGTTAATGAATATAATTTAATAATGTAACAGAATGAAATATTAAGGCCTAAATAGGATGTTCTAAAATTTATAGAATTCACTTATAAAAACAGTAAATATTTATGACTTTTAGTGTAATTTCATCATAAAACATATGGGAGATTTTGATATATTTAGTTGAAATTAGTTTATAGGGGTTGATTCTTAGCCTTGTATCAACATGGGTGACCTTATGAATGTTTTGAAAGATTCTTGATCACATGTCAATAAGAGAATTATTCTAGTGGCGGGGATAAACTCTTCTCTATATGGGTTCATATTATGATCTACCCTTTGTTTGGATCGAGGTTAAGGGAGGGGAAGGGAATGGAATAGAGGGGAAAATTTTAAGATGTATGACTACATTATCATTTTATGAGTTTTTAGTAGAAAAATAAGCTTAATTTGGATATTTACTTCTTTTAACTCAATTCAGTATGGATTTAAGGTTTTAAAAAATAGGCTCAAGGAAGGGAATGGAAGTAAAACTAGAAAATAAAAAAAAAGTGAAAAATTCATCACCTTTCCCCATCCTCTCCATTTACCTCCTTTCACCCCAAGCCAAATATGAGGTTTGTCATAGGATTGAGTACCTCTATAAAATTGTAATATACCTTCAATTTAATATAATTACTTGTAATGTGTTATATATTATTTCCTATGCTTTTCCCCCTTTTTTTCAATTGTCCAACTAAAGAAATGTTGGTAGATTGATAAGGGTAGGATTTATTTTAATTTAAAAGGTTAAATTAATAAGTGGAGGTGTACAATTCTCCACAACTTTTCTTTTAAATTTCTCGTGTGAAATAATATTATCTACACTCACTCTCACATAGTAACGTGAATGCACATGAAATGTGCTCCGCTATCAATAATTATCTACTGGTCAAGTATTCTTTTTTTGTATTCAGACAAGAGGAGGCAACTAACCAAAAATTGAGTAATTTCCTTCCATACTCAGGTTTAATATCAATTGATTACGAGTCGGTATTCTGAATCTGGGTCAGGTAAGATTCGAACACACTACTAACTCTAACACCGAATTCCAATTTTCTAACAGCGTTTGTCCCCATCTAGATTTGTCGAGGTACCTTTATGGCACCGGAAGGGCTGTACAGGACTAATTTCCTACCATAAGAAGACAAAATGACAATCAGCGTATTGAGTCACGAGCCCTCAACCATGGAACGTCCGCCTTGTGCAATAGTACAATTATCTCTTTTTAAGGAAGATTCAACCATTACCGGTTCGAAAAGTGATCCCTTCTTTTCCTCGAATGGAGAAGTCAATCTCCCTCCTAAATATCTACTCTTTCTTTTTTTGAAAATTGGTGGTGTATCAATTAATTCACCAAACGATATATTGTACAGTTTATGGGTGGTGTTGGTGGGCGGAGGGGTGGGCTGGGAGTTATTCCCATAATTTTTAAAATCAAACTCAAAATCGATGTAGGTATAAGTTTATGGGTTAGATTGAGATTCATATATTTAATAAATAATATTAATAATATAATATTACTAATAAATTTATATCATATTATAATTTAAATATAATTTATAATAAAAATTATTAATATAGCCATTATATTAAATAAAAGTTTAACCTAAAATATAAATATAAATTTAATAAAATAAAATAGGTAAATTATAATAGGTTTTTATTTTTTTTAATTTTAAGTCAGCCGGTTTTTCTATCGATTCAATTGGATTTATCGGTCAAACCGAAAACTGACGGTTCATTCGGAATTGACCTCTTTAAATGCGCAATTGAATTTTTTTATAGGAACTGGGCCGGGTAAGTGGTCGGTTCCCAGTCGAACCAACTGACCCAGTCCAATTTTTAAAACTATGGTTCTTCCGCTATCTTATATCATAGCATAATTTAAGAAAGTACCAATAAAAATGTCAAAAATAGAAAATTGAATGACCATCATCCTTGTAATTGCCGTACCGATTGCTAATTACATTACTGCGATAATTATCTTCCTTTTTATTAATATTTGATTGAAGGTTACACATATCACTCGGACTAACATCTCTAAAATGAAGCTCTTACAGAGGCGAAATTTCGTCATCATCAAACAGGTTAATAAAAGGTCTGTTTGAGAAGTTGGAACCCAACGCAAGACTAAAAAGAAGGCTTGTTGGGTGAAATGTGGTAATTTTATTTTATTTTTTAATAAAAGATAAAATTTATAAAATACCTGAAACATGTTCTCGAATTCAAAAGGGATGACGTGTCTCCCATATCCCTTAGATTCGACCCCGATCATGGTGTCAGTAGAATCTAATATTTTTCTCCTTCCTCTTCCTCCCTCGATAGAGACAAATGTCCGCAGCCAACCTCTGAGAGCACAACTTTGGAGCCCAGACTTCCATTATTTTAGTGAAGAAACATATTCCAAAAAAAAACTTAAACAAGTAAAGATAAAGAATTTGGATCAACCAAAAATCAAGAAATTTCTCGACGAAGAAAAAAATATAGCTAAAGAGATTATAGAAAAGTAAGGACACAGATGCTCAGTAGAAACATGGTTGGATCCTGAACGGAAACTTATGGACAAGACCTGTTCTTTCTTTCTTTTGTTCTGTGTTTTTAGTTTTTGATTTTATGCTTTTTTCATTGTTTTTATTCTTTTTGTCACATTATTTATTCATTTAGGATTTTTTAAAATATTTTTCATTTTTTTAAAGGCCACATATAATGAAAAATCTCACAATAGGGCTAAAGTGGCAGAAATCGAGAAGGTTTGAATAAGAATACTAAAAATTAAAAGTTTAGGACGAAAGTGATAAAATAAAATAAAAAATATTAAGTACTAAAAGTATCACTTTTCTAATATTTTATTTGCTGCATAAAAGAATCGCACAGTAATACAACCCCTCCAATGCGCATAGTCTCTACATTCTAATCTCATTTTTATTTGGGAGCTAATCATTGTGTTATTTTTCAGTTCATACCCACTATTATATAAAAATCTAATCATATTTTAACTAATTTAAATACAAGCTATATTGATTAATAAGAGATAAAATTATTTTAATTATGGATTTTTTTATTTATATTATTTAAATTTAAAATCTTATTAATTATTAAAAAATTCAAAACCTTATTTAAAAATAAATACTTAACTATGTTAATTGCTTTAATATTGGTGAAGGCAGTCCTTAATTCATTGTGCAGCCCCCCGGCGCTGTCTTATGTGCGGCATACGTAATTATGTCGGCTCTCTCTCTCTCTCTCTTACCACTAGGAAGGAAAATACTACTAGTGGCAACTTAATTGTCTTTATTGTATAATATCTAAATTTTAGTATTTATCCGTAAATATATTAGATGAATTAAAAAAATAATACCGATTCACTAGATCTATCAACTTAGCACAATTGAATGCCTAATATTATCAAAAGGATCTGTTATAAGGAATTTCAACATGGGATTTTAAACTCAATAAATTTGTGTAAGTTATTTTATCATTAGACTACTGTTCATTGGTCTATCGTTACCTCAAAATCATCAATGAGGGATGATGCATCAGTATGGCGTGGCCCCTTATGGACATATTACGCGTTTCAATTTTTTCAAATTTCATAAATGGATTTGAAGATAGAAAACCCTCCTCTTGGCTCTTTCTGGGCCTGTTTTAGATAAGACTGGACTGTATGAGAATATACTATACATTCAGCAAAGATAAAGAAATAAATAAATACTATAATTGACGAATTTATGAATATTTAAAAGGATGATGCCGGACCCATTTAATATAGACTCGTAAGGCTCCTTGCTATGATGACAATCCCGATTAAATATCTCACTTATTAATCATAGCAACACATCCACATAAATCTTGCCTATGTCATGCTACCATCATATCATAAAATATCTAGTTACAATATATATATATATGTGTGTGTGTGTGTGTGTGTAGGTGGAGACGGTAATGACCCGTCGTATTCAACCCGGATGCCTAATGTATGTGTATGTACACATACATTATAGAACAATATCCCAGCAAGAAACTTGTTATGATGCATATGTACACAGTTTACATGAGATAATATTATGCATATATATGCTTTTATTCTAAGGAATTGGAAAAGGAACACGAAGAGATGCCGAACTCATCCTTAATAAAGATTGATCGCTGATCCCTTAAATATCCAAAATGCTACGTTACTTGGACTTCTATTGTGGCGTTGCTAGCTAGTAACCTAGAAGATAGTCAAGTTTGGCGCTGTTGCACCATCGAGTAAATAAATCTTTAACGATGTTTGACGTTGTTGTTACTCGTAGGTGCTAGTAAAAGGTTTATAAATCGTCAACTAAGGATATAATTCAAGGCAAAAAGAGTATGACAATGCATTATTTTTGGCAAAGCCTTCATCTTTACGTGAAGAGCGCCAAAAAGGGTACCCTTGAGAGACATGAAATATTGAATTTGTCCACCCCCCCCCCCACAAAAAAAAAAAGGTTTTTGATTATACATTTATACAATAAATAGCCATAAACATGATAATGAGATATGAATACAGTAGAGAGTTATTTGGTCACAGTTTTCTTTTAGTGTATTTACACATTTCTTGGCTAAAATATTTACGCGTATTTTCTATCTCTTATGGCGTATGCCAGAAAATAGACAAGACATAGAATATTATATATTTTAGGTAGTCAGTCACAAGCTCCATGTCTAAACGTCAAAAAGGAAAAAAAAAAGGACAACCATTGAAACAGATAGAGATATCGTTGGGTCCACAATGCAACTTGATGAGGTGGATGCACTGACTCAATGTAGAGTGTGATATTATTATATTCAAAATTTATGGATGACTAAAAAATATGTTATTCAATTTAGATATGATTTATATGATTTTATTCTTAAAAAGATAGCACTTGATAGATAAACGTAGACTTTTTATAATATGAAAATGATTATAAGAAGAATTTTATGTTTTACACACGATATTCACAGTTTTATCGGATCCCATATCGAAAAGGGACATGAGCAGAGTGAAAAAAAAGAGAGAGAGAGGGAGAGACACGTAGTGTGAACCTCTAAAATGGCTCTAGCCATGGATGGTTCTTTTCAGTGATCTGAGCTGGGAATTGGCGGAGAAAACAGGGAAGATGATGATCTTTTTCATTCACCCCCCACCCCCTTTTTTTTTCCTGTCTTTCACTTTTCTTATCCAGACTTGTTGAGATTGGAGCAATTAATGAATCTTCTTTTGAGGCCAAACAAAAAACATCTCCAAACAAGATTACCGGGGCAAATTTGATAATTAAAATTTCAATCACAGTTCCATTTGCAGCGAATTTCAAGAGAACGCCAAATTTATGATATCTAATGGTCAATCTTTTATAATTTCATTCCTTCCCATTCCAACTGTTGATTCCATTCCTTTTTTCTTAATTGCATCTGACACTAGCAAACATAATGTAAATGATTACTCTGAGATCATGAATTCATCAACACTAGTGAAAAACTCCCATGCCTTCTTAGTCTAATCTTTGCTATCCATGTCTTGGAACATCCTGGTTTCCTTCGATTCCTGTCCGAGTTCTCCTACTCAAATGAGTAACATTACTATTCACTGTGGACAGTAAGGATCTTAATGGCTCTTTGAAGGGAGTTTAAAATCAGAAAATTATGGAGAAATCAATTAGTTGGTCCAGATTGATTGGATTTCTTTTATAAGTAGTACAAAAGGAAGGTAGTGTTAGTAGCAATCTTATAGTCCTCTTATGTAATGTTCAGGTTTTTCGTGTTCAATTACGAGCATATCATATATAACCTGAGCAACTAATATTCAACTTTGGCCTATTAGTGTTGTACCACCAAGAGCCTAGTATAGGCAAAAAAGCCAATATCCTCTAAAGTTTTGTCTAAACAATTACAATTAGCAAATGTTTCAAGCAATGTACTAGAGAGGATTTAAATATGTGACCTTAGACTCACCAAATCATATAAAAGTAACTTTTGAACCACCAATCTACCACCCTAAGTGGTATTGGATGAAATAAAATAAAATGGAATGAAATGTTCGCAGTATAACATGATACAATGCAATTCATTAGAAATTGTCAGTACTATATAATTTTTTTCCATTTGATGACATATTTAATAGGCCACGGGTGGGGTAGGAGAATGTATATAATATTATATAGTTTAAGTCTTGCCATTAATCAAATTATGGAAAGAAATAAGATGAATCAACATATGTAATATGGGCTACGAAGCTCATAAAACCTATTAGAGCCCACATGGGAGAATAGTGGAAACTTAATCCCACAATAGAGGAAAAGCAAGTTTAAAAGTTATCCTTGTGATGGTAACTTTCATACAGCTGCATCGTATGATACATACCCAGATTGTGTGCCTGCGTATGGAGGATACAATTCGATGTCTATTGAGCGTTCAAGCAAGATCTACAAATGAATGTCGGTGCACAAAGATTGAATAGAGAAGTTGCCTAATATATGGCATGATTTGATAAATTTTCTAAAAATATCATGAATTTCATAAATAATTGAAATTGTCACATAATTTGCAAAGTTTTTTATAATTTCGTAAACACTGTTAAAATTTATTGACAAGTTGGCATGTTAACATGACTCTTTTTTCCACTTGGAAGTAAAGATATGGAGGATTCAACCGTGACAATGACGAAGAAAGATGTTAGTTAGCTCTTTCCTTCCCATTCTCACCCACTTTAGTATTTCGTTCTCTCTCTCTCTTACCACATTTATCACTAATTTGCAGCAAGTATCAGTGCAGCAAAAATTCACATTGATCTCTTTGATCATTTCGAAAGCTGAAATTACACTGATAGATTTGGGGAGAGCTTGAGATTGCTGTTGCTAAGGACGAAGCCCCATCTGAAACTGAACCTTAGGTGGATTTAACGTTATTTTCTACTAGACGTCTATGTAATCAATGTAAAAATGTCATCTTTTAACCTTTTTGCTGTTTTTCTTTTATAGGCACCATAACATTGAGTAAAAAAGTCAAATTTTATTTTTTTTGCAAAATGGGTTTTGAGGGACGGAAATTTGACATTTTTTACATCACATGAGGGTGGATGCTCTTTTCATCAACGGAAGAATATGTTGGATGTGAGATTACCATTACTGTTAAGGATCCTGATAGAATATCGTATTTTAAAGTAAAGGGTATATTAGATAATTTCGATTACAAGAAATGGAAGGTAGTTGACTAAAATCAAGTGTGACAATAATGTGGTAAACATGGCTACTCTTGGACAATAGTATGGAATCATTGATGTTTAACTTCAAACAAAGAAAAGATGGTGAAAAACATGGGTACAACTGTTACTTATGTTAAGAACGCCACAATACCAACTACAAACAGCTAGCTTATGCTACCGTTCACAGATTATTAACCTATGCTAGCACCAGCTGATCATCATTTTTTCCTCCAAGAAAACTCTAACTGAAATCCATACAATTTTTTTCACATTACAGTTCTTCTTCACATGATCTTTGCTATTTCAATTTTAAAGCATCATGTGTTGTACGTCTTCATTAAGTTTCTGATTCTTCCACTCTGCTGAAATAACTTTTTCTTCGCATTAGGAAAGTTTCATAAGAAGGACCTCGTTCTTTTATCTTAAAAGCTCCAACTCTGCCATCAATTGTTTCTTCTCATTGACTGATGACTCCTTTTCTCTGTTTGATGATTATAACACTTCATTCGTATCTCTTGAATCGTCTTGATGTACTTGCACTTATTGTCCTTATCCTACACGTTCAGACAAATCAAAGGATAGGTGTAGTGAAGCAAGATAAACAAGACAAGGTTTCAACTTCCAAGAGCTGCAACAAAAGAACTTCTTGTAACATCAAGGACATAAAATATGCAGCTCTAGTATTGTGATAGCAAACTTAATAAAGAATCAAGGACATTAGAACCTGTAGAATTTTCTCCAACTTAAACGAGCTATTTCCATCCATTCCAACCAAGGAAATAGTGCCAATAGTGGGAGAACGTATAATCAGTGACACAATTAAGCTGATGAAATCATTGTAGGGGTTGAGCAAACGTAGAAGAGGAAGAAATGTGAGGAGAAAGATGGAGGAGCAAATGCAGATGAAGATATTGCAAGAGGAGAGTGCAAAACATGATAGATATAAAGAGGGAAGAAGTTGGAGGCAAAATAAGGAATAGAGGGAAAGCATTGAGAGAAGCTTTTGGGTGTCCATTTGGCGAAAGTAGTCCATATCAGCACGGAGTTTGGGTTTACGACATTACGGGGTATAATTTTTGCTATTTTCAAAATTCATGATGTCTTTTAGAATCACCAAATTATATGATATATCAGACAGTTTCCCATCGTTACCAAAAAGCATTCATGATTATCTTTAAGACCCACGTTGAAAATGTAATCAATAGAATCAAAATATAGATATAAGATATTTGTGCACAACCGTTACTTCGTATTTCGTATTTTATGGGTCCATGCCAAAAAAAATAAAGTCTTAAAATCTTCTGTCAATATGAAAAATAGTTGCCCTGATAGCATAAAACAAGGCACGTGTTTTTATTTATGAGCCATTACTCATTAATATAATATATGGGACAATGCATCAAATGGCTGGATATTGACATATATAGACTTTTTCAAAATTTTCATATATACTAATGAATACTTCAATTTAATTTTAAGTTTTTTTTTCCTTTATTCTTGAGATATAGAGTAAGCATTTCTAACTTTCTTTATAGGTTTATATAATCATTTAATAATTTAATTTAAACTTTTCTATGCCTAGTATGTATACTTTCTTGCGACGAAGTAATATTGTAGTTTTGTTTTTTAAAAAATCTAGTTTTGCTTGGATCTTTTAGAGTGTTAAGGTTTTAGAAATTTTAGAATTTTTTATAATTTTAAAATCTATAATTTATATTTTTTTCCATAATTAATCTTAATATATTTATAATAATTTAATTAGTTTAAACAAATATGTAGCAGTATCCACCGTGGGCGTAATAGAGTGGTTTGATACTTATCATCCCAATGGGAGGACTCAAGTTCGAGTTCCACGGGAAGTTCTTAACTCCTTAAATGAGCCGACCCGGGGTGATCCAGATTAGTCAACTCGACAAAATCTAACTGGATATCGGCAATTTATATAAAAAAAAAATCCGTTGACCATTTATTTCCTATTGAAAAAAAGAGGGTAGATGTGATTGATCGATCAAGACTTTCCCCCTTACCACACACTCTCGATTAGGCTATCTAGTATAGAAAAGTGGCGATGAAAATATCTCCCCAAGTTGAGATTGTTGAAGGCTGCATGGATTTGAAATATCATAGCAATAAAAATTGTTATGCATGACAAGTCTGTTATATTCGAAAAACACACTTTGCATACAATGCATGGGTATGTTTTTGTACGTAAGTAGCAAACTCTATTAAAACGCTCAGATTGCTTTTTTCCATCTTGCTCATTTCAAGAAGGTCCATGCCCAAGCTCAGACTTAAACAGATCATTCGGATTGTTAGGGTTCCGCTGCATAGGCTTCCTCTTCGGAGCTGCAAAGAAATCGAGAACAAAGTATCAAATAGTTTAGAGAACCAGCAGACTTTACACGTGAAACTTAAATTGAATAAGTTTGGAGAGGACATTAATTAATAATTTATATGTATGAAATTCTTTAGTAATAGCAGTATATCTCTTCTTCTTCTTCTTCTTGATGTGGATATTGATGGTGAAATTTTCCTGGAATAGTGTCATAATTTTGGCATATTAATTGTGCTAATATTTGTTCGGTCATTAAGGAATAAAAATTACAATTGATTCGTAAAGTTCCACTTCGGTAAAGGTATAATGTTTCATGAAAATTACTGTATTTTTTTTATAAAAATGGATGTAATTTCGAAAATATTGTACCTTGATTCTTTCAATTTGCTATTCCTAGCCTTAGCTAGAGAACGATCTTCTTGATGAACCATTTGCCCAGCATCGAACGGCTCAACATCCTCGCCTTCCTCAGCACTTTTCTGACAAAAATTGACTGATCAATTGATAAGAAATGAAGTGAGAATTAATCATACTGGAGTTCGTCCAATGCTTGCTTGGCTCATGAGTAGGGGCTGTTTCACTAAATAAGGATTGGGGTTCACTTCTCCATATTGGCAGTAAAATTGAAGATGTCGATTCACAACATCAAGCTCCTTTCGGCATTTGTCTATTTCTTGGAGAAGCCTGGAGTGACCCCAACAAGGCCATGCAGGGGATCAACTTCCCAAGCACAGCCTTTGACCAATATGGACTCGATCGGCTATAGCCCTTGTCCAATTTTATATAATATCAGAGGAATATAAAGAAGAAGATATAAATATGGTCGTCATGGTACCAAAAGCACACGAGTAGAGAATATATTATTAAGATTGACTCATTTAATAATATAAACCAACATGTCTATAAATAGGCTACAATAAGAGAATGAAATATGAAAATAAATATAACAAAAAATATATCAATATCTAAATATATCATTAAAATATTCTAAAATATATTTAACCAATATGAGCACAACGATCTTATTATCTAATATTATATTTCCTATTTCAGATAAGATAATTAGTAAAGTGAAATATGTTGAAATTCCAACTTAATTTGAAATCTAATTGAGGTCAATGATGGTAGCATAATTTCTTGGATGGACAATAATAAGAACATCGATTTAAGCATCTTTAGTTTTAGTGGTAAAACAGAACAATAATTAACTTAAGGCTTATTTCCTTTAGAGGTCTAACAAATCACCTTGAGTTTTCTCTTTTTTGACTTCAAAGGTGGTACGAGGTAAATTAGTGCCTTTGTTTCTGCATCATCCATATGCTCAATTTTCCCACTCTAATAGCAACTTTTATGCAGCAGACACAACGGACACATCATGATTGACCTTTTCTACTACCATGTCAAATTTTATATAATATTGGAGGAGTTAAAAAAGAAGATACAAACATGGTTGCAATGAGGTCAAAACCATGGGAGTAGAGAATATATTATTATGATTGACTCATTTAGTAACATAATGAAAATGCCTATATATAGGCTAACGAAATATGAAAATAAATATAAAAATATATATAATAATACCTAAATATGTCATTATAATATTCTAAACTATATTTAACCTAACTGATCACAATGATCTTATTATGTAATATTATATTTCCTATTTTAAATGTGATAACATCTCTTATAGTCTTTGTTTGTCTGAGCGGCATAGAGTTCAAGGACTTTTGCACGTTGGCCATGCCACACAGGAAGTGGGCACTAACATAATCAGTATATTGAGATATTGGAAATAAGTGGCAAACCAACAATTCGAGTTGCATCTTGTCCCTTGTAACCTGCATCGGGTACATCATTGGTGGTGTGCCCTAGCCTGGTTGCTCATTTTCAGCAGTTTGATTGGAATCTCGAGATAAAGTGATAGGTATTCTTGCTGCAAAGATGGCCTCTAGGTTTAGGATTGAGCGCATGAAGAAGAGAAGAATATAAATGGATAGGAGGACTTGCATAGATAAATGCAAAATCTCTTAATATTAAGTTGAGATTGAAGTCAAAAATGAATTCTTTTTCCAATAAATGGATAGATTTCATTTACTTAAAATAAATCCAATTGCTTCCCCAATTATTCTTCTATTCAAAAGCCATCAATAGGTGTCCAAATTTGCTCACAAATATTTTTATAGAATTGTGAAGCATGTTTGCTTGTTATTTTTTGTTGTTGATGCTTGCCTTAATGATATAGTATACGTTACCAAAAGTTAGATGTTCATAATTGCTAATTATGATTCAAACCTATGCGGATTGACGACATGAAGTCTTAAAAGGGTCGAAAACACTGAAAATAATTACTCTAAATCCCTAATGAAGACGCTACCAAGAATCAGATTGTTAGCTGGGTTCCCACAGAGTCTTATCATATAATATCTAGATAAATGATGCAAATAGTAGGGAAAGTTAATTGACCTGTAGACACCAAGTAATAAAAGGTTTTAGAAAAGGGTTTGTAAAGTCGACATTGTATATTTTGACTGAATTTCAAATCCCATATGATTTCTTTTTTCAAAAAAAAAATAAAGATTAGGGAAAAAATCCGGGACTCCGATTTAATATGTCAAATTTGTGAAACTATTCCATGTAGATTTTACTATCAGCATCCACATTGGAAGAAGAAGACATACTACTACTATTACTAAAGAATTTCATACGCATAAATTATTAATTAATGTCTTCTCTGAATTTATTTAATCAAAGTTTCGCGTGCAAAGTCTGCTTGCTCTCGAAACTACTTCAGATTTGGTTCTATGATTATTTTGCAGCTCTAAAGAGGAAGCCTTTGCTACGGAATCCAGACGAGGGAAATGGCCCGTTTGAGTCGAGCCTGGGTACGACCTCGTTGAAACAATCAGCATGAGAAAAATAATTGGAGTATTTTGATTAGAGTCTACAGCTTACATGCAAAAACGTACTCATGTGTTGGGCATACTTAGGCATGCTTTTCAAATATATTGGACATGTTTTGCATTATTGTTTTTATTGCTATACTGTGATACCTTTTTAAGATTTCATCTGCATGGCTTTGACCAGTGCATGTCAAAATAATAATCAGGGGAAACTGCCTCATACATCGCATAGTCTGACGAGATTCCTCAAAATACATGAAATTTGGAAATAGCGACTATGGGCATCTGACTTGTGAAGTCATCCTCAAAATGTCATGAACACTAACTCTGTGAAATATTCCCGTCATCTGATGAGTTAGCACGCTGACATGGACAAATTAACCACGAAAGGAATCATCATTGTTCAGCAGGTACAATTATAGGATTCTCCATGATGATTCAGTTCCCTAGTGTTCGATTTTTCACGTTGTGAATTGATCTTAACATAAGAAACATTTTATGGTCACTCATCATCAATCCAACCTCGTGAAATAGAAATTATTTCCATAGCAATCGAGTATATTAATTGTCTTCATCCCTAAAATTGGCAAATATTAACATGAATTTCAATTTAATTTAGTCTTCCAATTCTTGTTCCTCCAATACTTAGCTATTTCCATCAACTTCTTCAATGAAAATATGACGTGTCAAGGTGATACATCAATGTAACATCAGATTTTCATTGAAAATTTTAATGAAAGGAGTTAAGTGTTAGCATCTAACAAATTAAGAGATGAAAATATTAGCCAACTTTTTGGCAAACGGATCTCAAGATAACACACCATCACTCAACATTTTCTCGATTATTAAAACTTGATAAATACGTTTTCAAAGAATTTGGATAATTAGAATTCGATAAATACGTTTTCAAAGAATTTTTATAATTATCATTTGCGGCATGTTGGCATGCGCAGTTTTAGGCCAGATGTCAAGCAAAATATTGAAGGATTAAATTTTATGGCTCTACGGAAGATGCTAATTGATAAGCTGGGTACTCAGTTCACTCTAGTTATTTATGGCTCTAACCACTCCCCATCGACACCCCACCCATAGTTAACTTGGATCACTAGTTTTCTTAGTTTTGATTTTCTTTTCACGCCCTTTTTTTTGTGGATCACATATATCTAAAAATAAATTGAAGTATTCTAGTGAAAATTTTATATGTTTACTATTTTTTGAATTTGAATATTATATATTTTAAAATATCTCTTTTAATCCTATATATTTGATTCCGTAACATATTTAAGTTCTAATTTTAACGGTTCACTGATGTGGCATTTAATGGCATCATGTGGCATGATACACAAACTGATTTTTTGCCATGTCAACCTAATATTGCCATGTTAGCAATTTATGGCATATCACTATACTACGTCAACAATTTATCGATGTGTTCTCATACTATGTCAGTAAATAACTGTTACATCAATACACCGTTATAATTATGATTCAAATATGTTACAAAACCAAATGTGTAAAACCAAAAGAGATATTTTGAAATATATAAAAGTTAAGTATAAAAAATGACAAATATATAGAATTTCTATTGTAATTGTTTCATCTAAAAATTCAATAGATCCTAAAGTCTGGTTCATATAAGATAAGTTCAGAGAAGGAGAAATTCTTTTGACCCCCCGATTTCAAGACTCAAATATTGGGACTTATTCTTGACAAAGCAGGTTGGTTTTCATGCCTTTTGGCTTGGCAGCTGCTTGATAATATTCCCCAATCAATATATGTAATGAAGATTCAACCATCTAACTTCTTCCCACGAGGAGAAAGCTTGCAACGGGAGGTAGCAACTTCCATGACTTCTTTTACCCCTGCTCTTTCCTTTTTAGTTCTCCAGGCAGCCTCTTCGTACTTGCGTAGTTTCTGACAGTGCTGCATCAACAATTGAAGATGAACCTTGAACATGACATTATAAATCTCTTTCCCACGTAAATGTATACAGGGGGGGCCAAGATATTAGCAGACTGGTGTAAATGGATTCATCTATTCAGTTCATGCAAAAGTGATTAAGTTTCATAGCAAGTGGATACATCGACTGTCACGTAAACGTTTAACGTGAAACAGGCACAGGACAATCAGTTGAAAGCTGCAGTAATCAACTGCTACAAAAAGGGGGAGGGGAATTGAATTTAAGCCGAAGAAGGAAAGAAAATGGGCCCATATATATTGAATTTAATATATATATATATATATTAGTAGTATATATTTGCAATCTGATAGTGGGGAGAGCTCGAAGTGATGCTTTCTTAGAAAGAAAAGCATACAGTATTTGTTTCCCATTTCAATATTTTGTGGTTGGGTTAATAGTTTACTAAAGAAGAGATACGTCTCCATCAACTTTTGCGGCTTTACAACCAGCATGGCACTCACCCCCATTAGTATCAAGCATTGAATTTTCTCAAAGGCCATAATTATGAGCCCATGTGCGGAAAAATTGTGTAATAAAATTCAATGATTGGACGACTGGGAGTTTTCCAGTGAGATTTAGTGGATCCGAGCTCGGGAAAGAAACTAGGGTCCAAGAGGTGATGTGAAGTTTTAACTCCCTGACCAAAAGGTATAGGCAGAAGAATAATTGCAACAGAAAGAGATAATGCGCCCGGTGTTGATTCACTGGTTAATAAGTCAAGGGACGATATTTGAGTGTCCAGTGCCGTGAAAGATTGAAGGAGCAGAAGGCACTTTTGCATTGATACCAACAAATTAATTTTAAATGATTACATCAGTCTGTAGTAAAAAGTAAAGGCACATTGGGCCAGACACATGCTGATAATTGCCCTCTAATTTGAAAAAGATTGCCCTAATCCGATAAAAAAAAAAAAAAGAAAAGAAAATGAAAAAAGCTGTTCCCAAACATGCCATATCAACAAAGAATAGCCACCAGATTCATTACCAGCTGTATTAGGAGACATGGATGCACCGTCCCATGAGCGGCTCTAACAATCATTGAATTAATGCTAATGCACGCTCACATGGAACCTTGCCCACACGAGTTGGGTTGCAATAGGTCATTGATAAAGAGGTTATACACTCTCTGGACTGCTTACTTCATCAAAGAATGAAAACTAGTCAGCACAGAATATATAGTCTCTTCCATCCAATCTCCAGTGGCAACACGTGAACATCCAAGAGGTTTGGAAAGGCCATTAGATAAAATGAAGGAAAACCACAAGTGCTATCGGGGCAACAATGCACCATCCTGAGAGCAGGAGGTTGTGCTGTAATCAAATAACAGTATGTCTCTTACTTCAAGCTAGGAGCGAGTCACGTTCCCTTGTGTTGCGTGCTTATCCTAATAGGAGGGGCAGGTCATTAAAGCGTCAGTCGTCTTGGTGCCTCCACTCAGTCAATCTCGGAATTATTTGTTTCCGAATCGATCGAGCCCTTCAGGACCGGCAAATGTAGATGGTGGTGGTGGGGCATGTGCGAAGTTCATAACGCATCTAACAGATAGTCAACTTTATTGGCACTGACCGATCGACTCCAACTGAGAACAGTTAATATTAACGCTGCACAGTATATTTTTTCATACTCGTGGGCCCACTGTAATGTAAAATATAAAAATCCCACCCCTTTTCCCATGAAGTCAATAGAGTGGGGAGAGATATCAAGGGATAAATGTGGTAGGCTATTGGCTCGAATTATATAACATAATTTTATTAATATATAATTTAAGAAATTATATAAGGGGACACGCTTGTATATAAACTTATAATAACTAAGAAATAAATAATTTCATAAATTATAATAAAATTTAAATCAAATAAAAAATTCAATAATTTCAATTACATAAAATAATATCTAAGTTTCCTAATATAATATGTCAACACTCCCTCTTTAGACATCACACAAGATATTCATCTTACGAATAAAATATGAATCCTGATCTTGCACACAACTCTTATTTAGTCCTAACTCTAAAGGCCAAGCATCAATAATCATTTTATGTATAGCAGCATATCGATCAATTACCATCTCAAATACAGGCCGTTTTATATCCCGTCAATGTAGTGGTTATGAAATTTTCATATATTAGTCATTTTCTCTTCCACCAACAAAACAGTCATCACATTTCACATATTAGTTGTTTTATATCTCATCGACATAAGATTTCTTAATATTTTCAAAAGTTTGGACTTCACTTTGATAGTAACTTTTGGATAGCGGACTTGTCAAATCAATTTGCTCCATGGAGTGGCGTCTTCACAACAGAAACATTTGGATGAACTTGTTATAATACAATGAAAATTTTAAAATATAATAAATAGAAAGAAAAAAAAGGACATCTAAAGATAAATGTGGTTAGGTTCGAAATTAATAACACAATTTTGTTAATGGGTGAAATAAGAAATACCTCAATATGCCTATTTAAATTCTCATAAAAATAAATAATTCCAAATATCATGATAAAATATAAATTAAATAACGAAAATACCCATAATTTCAACAACTTAAGTGTCTAAGATAATATATCGACATCTGTCGACATGATTCCTCAGCAGCGGCTGACAATCGGCCACCTGGAGCCTCACGTCGAGCCGATCCACTACAGACAAATGCACCGCTAACAACATGATTCTTGCCACAAGCCTAGAACAAAAAAGGCCGAACCCAAATGTCTTCATCTTCAAAAACTGAGATCCAGCCAGTACTCAAACCAAGCCCAAGAGAAAACAATCCATCGTGCAAGAATGGAAGGCCCCAAAGAGGATGAAGCTCAAGCCGGTAATTGAACCCATTACTTCTCCATTTTTCCTCCCCCAATCATACTTCACCGAAACGGACATCCTTACACTTCTGCGCCCACCACTGCATACAGATCCATTGCCCACCCAACATCATCCATCAAGTAACCGCATTACCGAACTTCCCATGCAAATCCCTCCCACCAGTGAACTGAACACACACCTTGCCAATCAAACTAATCCACTGTCCACTACTCACACAATGCTCCCCCTACCGAGACTATCCCCAGAAAGACCGACCACCCTCACGTCTCTTTGGTTCAACCCACTTGTCCACAAGCTGACTGAGCTACTATATTGACAGATACACCCATCCCCAAAGTCATGGTGCAATCTACTCCTACGGCGAGGAGCTCATTCAGGTGGAAACAAATGGCGAGACTGCATCAATCCAACCGCACTAGTCCAAAGGCTTAGGAGGCAGGCCAAGACATGCCTCCAAATTGTTCATGTTAATCCGCAGTTGGAATTGCCGAGGGTTAGGTTGCCCCACAGTTGGAACTAAACCAAAATGCAGTAGAATGCCACGAAATTGAAGCAAAAGGACTAAAATGTGATAGAATTGAAAGCTTAGGGACTAAAATATAAAAGGAAATGCCTACAGGGATAAATTGATCAGGTTACCCATTAACCCAATCAAGTTGCCCATGTGACATCATTGTTGACCTCACTTATGTGATAAAGTAGGGCAGTGGATGACCAGCTCAGGATATCCATTGCATGTACAAGTGACAATCGTGTGATAGCCATCCATTGGGCCATAGGGGCGACTTAGGTAACCCAATTGGGTTACATATTGTAACCTAGTCAGGTTACCTCCCTTATAAATAGGGGTGTCCCATAAGTTGAGAGGGGTTGGACGAGCCTACCACCTAGCGAGAGAAAGAAGGGGCACGACGTGCCTACCCCCTAAAAAGTGAGAAGAGAGAGAAAGAGTGGGGTGGTTCTCGAGGTGTGTGCCATCGATCTAGAGAAAAGAGAAAGGGAAGGGGAGTTCCTACCCTAGAAAACTCAAGATAGAAGCGTCCGATGAAACCCAGTCAACCTAGCTGCATATATTTCTAAATCCAACTTAGGGTAATGATCTTATTTTGAGATATATTGAGTTTTCTACCGATCTATTATTTACATGAAGAATTATAGTCTGTTATACAATAAAGGACTAAGTGCATCGGGACTATGCCCTATTGTCGTCACATTTTTCTTCATTTCTTAAGCTATTATAATGCCAATGTGGCAATGTAAAATAATACAATTCTTCAACATGAACGTCAACACACTACCTAGGTTTGTACCTTCCAATAAACGTTTCTATGGGAGTTGTGGTGGTAAAAGACTTGATTTACTATATTTGTGAGATAGGATTTTTCAATTTTCAATACATAGAATAGGTAGGACTAATTGATAATGTGATACAGCCAAAATTAGCATCATATAACTTTGTGGGGCATAAGGATGACTAAATGCTAGGTAAATTACACAGTTAGTATAAAACGTTTTCTTAACATAACATTTTGGTACAAACTTTTTAAAATACAATTCTGTGATACATTTCCATTTAAATGTGCTACACTTGAGTACATTCCATTAATTTTCGACTAACACCGTTATTGATAGTTGATGTGATAGTATGACATGAGTGCTAGCTTGGTAATAGGTGTAACAATTGATGATGTGACACTCATAATAATTTTAAATGATAAAAAAATGCAAAACTAAAAAAAAAAAGAGGGGAGACTTGAGGGGAGACTCGAACCATCAACCTCTTACTTAAAAGTGCTACACTTTAGTATATTATGTTAATTTTTTTACTAACGTCATTAATGGTAACTGATGTGGTAGTATGACGTGGGTAAATTATAAAAAATGCAAAACTAAAAAAAAGAGGTGAGACTCGAACACTCAACTTTTTACATAAAGTAATTTTGTCTAACCACTACTGTAAACTTAACATATAAAACATATTTGTGTTATATTTATTATGTCTTACATTCTCTTTTATCTTTTTCTTCCCAAAACCCTAGGACGAGGAGTCACCTCCCTAGGTGAGGGAAACCAATCAGGGCTCCCAATAGTCCCCTCCCTCTCTGACGAGGCCACCAGTGGCCAGTGGACCTCCGGCAACCTAGCTAGAATGGGAAAGGACCAATCAGGGCTCCCAATTAGTCGCTAATTGACAACTCTCCATCGACCCTCTTCGGCTAGGTTGTCGGAGGTCCACCAGCCACTAGCAGCCTTGTCAGAGAGGGAGGGGACTGTTGGGAGCCTTGATTGGTTTCACTCACCCATGGAGGCGACTCTTCATCCTAGGGTTTTGGGAAGAAGAAGATAGAAGAGAAGGTAAGACATAATAAATATAAAACAAATATGTTTCATATATTAAGTTTAGTGTAGTGGTTAGATAAAATTACTTTAAGTAAAAGGTTGAGGGTTCAAGTTTCCGGGTAAATTATACAGTTTATACAAAACATTTTACTAATATAATACTTTGGTACAAAAATTTTAAAATGTAACTCCATATTACATTTTCTTTTAAATATGCTATACTTTAGTACATTCTGTTAGTTTTTCATTAACGCCGTCAATTTTTGATGACGTGGACATCCTATGTGGTGCTCTTTGATGATGTGGCTTCATGTTTAAAATGTGTGAATTACCATGTGACACATAGTGGGACCCACTATTCTTTCTTCCTTTCTCTCTCTCTCTTGGCTCTCTCTCCCTCTCTCTTGCTCGCATGCTCTCTCTCTCCCTCTCTCTCAGCTCTTTCTCTCTATTTCTCGGTCGGCTCTCTCTCCCTCTCTCTCAGCTCTCTCTCTCTCTCGGCTCTGTCTCCCTCTCTCTCACATGCTCTCTCTCTTTCTCTCTCCCTCTCGCTTGCGCTCTCTCCCCCTATCTCTCGCTCGCACTCTCTCTCTCTTTCCCTCTCTCTCGGCTCTTTCTCTCTCTCTCTCTCTCGCTCTACTCTCTCTCTCACTTGCGCTCTCTCCCCCTCTCTCTCGCTCGCACGCTCTCTCTCTCGCTCATACACACTCTCTCTCTCTCTCTTCTTCTGTCTCTCAACCTAGATTCAATTAAAATTTGTTTACCATTTACTAACAACTAATTTTTTCTAACTGCATTTATTTATGATTTTTTTCTTTTTTTACAAAATGATAATAATATAATATAGTAGTATAATAAAGGGTAGTGGACATGTAATTTGATTTCAATATTGATTTTCAAAAAAATTTTATAATAAAAAATCAACTCAAAAGAAACTAAAAATTGGTAATAAGAAAATAAAATTAGTACTAAATATTTTCTTGATCTCTTTTACATTAAAATTTTGTGACAATTAATTGAACCTCATCACTCTTTTCTTCTTATCTAATTTTAATTCCCCCCTTCCACCCCCTCCCCCTCCCCCAAATCATGAAGCCCCCACATAAAAATGCAAAGCTCTCTTCGCCCTCCCTCTTTTTCAATAATTTTTGTTAAAAAAATTTATCTATTGGAAAAGAAATTTATCAATAATCTATTGGAAAAGTTTTTCGATGAATTACCAAGAGAATTGGCCTCATTGATTATCTGATAGATTTTCATAAAAAAAAAAACAAAGATTCTTTGACAACATTCTCTCGGAAAATTCCATTGGATGATTCCCTTCCCATCGTACTTGAAATTTCCATCAAAGCCCTTTTCAAGAGACAGATTTTCTTTGGAATCCAACGAAATAACCTTATTTTCATGAGAAAAGTAGTTGATTTCCATCAGATCTATTCGACAAAAAAACATGATTTTCTAGTAGTGTAAACATTCACAAAAAACATATATTCAATCCCTTACTTCATAGTATTTCTTGTAATTATTGTTATGTGTGTTATATATATTTTATTCTATTCAAGTCATTGCAAATGGAAAAGATTACTCATTGTCCCCTTCAAATATTCATCCACCAAGCTTAATCTTCCAATCCCTAAAAATGCAAGAAATAAAATCACATTATACAAATATATGTATATATGTATGTATGTAGATTATGAGTTCATGGTCTACTATCTTTCTTTATCTTCATCAACTCAATCTCAAATTCAATCTAAATAGAAATGTCATATTTTCTTTATAGGAACATAACTCACCTCCTCTCATCTTTTTAGGTTTCCTCCATTCCTCTTCCTATATTATTCATCATTCTTTGTTTCTCTCCAACTATTTATCCTCCTTGATTGTCCTCCTGTTACTATTCTTCAATTGACCCATTAATCCATTTCCTATCTCATCTTGTTCTTTACAATGAAGAAAATTATCCAATACCGTAAGAAGTCAAGTCACCCTAATAAACAAGCCAACTACAACAAGGCCAATGATTCATTAACAAATTCCATAAAATCAACATTTGCTTCTCATCAATCATCGTTCAAACACTCCATACCAACTTACACTCTTAGCGTATGTTTGGATTGAGGGATCTAGAGGTAGGGGGAAGGTTATGAAGGGATAAGATGTACCTCCATATTTCTTGTTTGGATAAAATTATGAAAAGGAGGGTAGAGAAGGGGTGTGAACGAACCATTATATCCTTTCTAATCTTGGAGGGTTTTATGGTGAAGAGAGAACAAGACCACATGCAAGCTCGATGAGCAACCCAAGTAAGAGATGTTAGAAATTTTGAGTTTTCATTCGACTAAGCTTACACTTATAGTGTATGTGTTGCTGAAATTTCTATGGCATTGGAATTTTCTTCTATTGTGATCATAATCTATTAAGGGAGCTAGCAAAATATTTAGGATGTTCATATCATAGACTTTAAGAATATGTTTGGTTAGACTTTTGGAGAGATAAACAAATTCCTTATTTTGGGTATTATTTTAAGGAGGGTTATAGAGGGATCTATTCTCTTCATATTCTATTTCTCTTATAGGTTTCTTTGTTCTTTAATTTCTTCCTACTCCCCCTCACTTTGCCCTCTAATCAATTTACTTGACAAATTGATCCATTAAATCAGCCATCGTAGTAGAGATTGGACATGGATATGAAAATTAATAAAATTAAAGATAAAAAGTTAGGTGGTGGAAAAATGAACGGAGATTGATCGATGCACTTATAGGTTATAACTTAATACTCTTTATGGGTTGCGGCCCAAATAAATTCATTGCCTTGACCACGTTTTTTTTCTTTCTTTTTGTGTAATGTTGTAGTTAAGAAAGTATAATGTGTAAGACAATAGGTCTTGCTTATGATTGTTACTTTTGGCCCACATGAAATGAGATATTGAAAGAATTTTATGATAAGTGTATTTCAAATAGAGATAAAGCTCCACAGTTTATGTTGTAACCATATGAGATTATATATATATCGCTTTTCTATTTTCTAAATGAAACCTTGTGTTGACATTTTTATGACTTTATTTTGGGTTACCTAGGACTAAGGGGAGAACTTAATATTTTTTTTTGTTAATTATAGATTCTTTTGGGATAGAGCACACACTAGTTACATATCAAATAAGATTGATAATGCACCCTCTTCAAATAACTTGATTTGCTTTTCTAGGGAATTATTAGCCATTTACATGATATTCCTATGAATATTTCCCTTTTAGACAGGGATGCAGATTCTTTAATTACTTTTGCGAAAACATTGGGAACAAGTTGTATATCTTACAACTTATCACCTTACAAAATAATTGTCAAATTGAAATTTGAAATAGGATTATTGTCCTATGTTAGTTACATGTTATCATCCCTAAAATAACTTAAAAAATATGAAAGATGTTTGCCACATGTTTGAATTTGTGTCAAAGAAGTGTTCATATGCAAATTAAGTTTTATTCATTTGAGATTGGTTTTATTATGGTTTTCACTTGTTGACTCTTTTGGACTTTATCTCCTTTACCTTGAGTAAACAGATGAGAGATGTAAGAAAGAGATTGAGTTTGTGAGATAGATTAACTGGGAAACACGACTCAACATAGAAAGGTGGAGATAGTAATATACAAAAGCCAATAAGGGTAGCGAGCGAGTGATGTTTGAATCTGGAGATTGGGCATGGTTACATATGAAAAAGGAATGTTTCCCTTAGAAAAGGTGTTCCAAACACTCTTTAAATGGCTGATGCCGACCATTTTCAAGCATTGGAGTGCATCGATGCTAATCCCTACAACCTTACTAGGTGAATATGATCTTAGTTCAACTTATGACATTTCTAATTTATCTTTCTTTAGTGCATATGACAATTTGAGGGCAATCTTTAGAAGAGGGGAAATGATACAAAATGCGCGGCTGACTTCAAAGAATCATCTTAAAATCCAATTGATATCCATGATAGAAACATTTGCATGCTTAGGTAGAGCTGAAAACATTGAAAAATGGAAATTGAAGCGTCGGATGTTGGATGTAAAACAAGCTATAGTTTTCATATTGGATAAAGGGACTAAATTTGTGGAAGTTGACAAAAACGTATAAAAAGTAATAAATGAAGAAAATAACAAATATATCGGTGTGTGAAAGGGCTTTCATCCCTCATTCTCTTCTCCTTCCTCTACTTCTCCCTTTTATTAGATTTAGTGGATCCAAGTTTTGGAAAGCAAAATATGGTTCATAAACTCCCAAACCCAAAGTGGTAGAATGAATAATTGTAACAATAAGAGATGATATAATTAGCATATTTATTGGTATCCGAGTCAAGAGGGACTTTTTAGTATCTTAGCGTAGTGTACCAAATTGAAGGACTATAAAGTTATATTTAGTCATAATCTTGTGTATTATATTGGATTGAATACATTTAGATAGTTAATGTGTATGATTGACCATTTCAAACTTCACAGTGCATGTTTGGTAGGTTGAAATAGAAGGTAATAAGAATCACCAATTAAGTCACCATTATATTTCTTTTACTTTGGTTGTGTGTAAAATTGTTGAAATCACCAATTTGGGCACTCCAACCCTAGTCCAAAAATCTATTCCAAACCCATCTCCCAAGAATTGCAATTTTTCATCATAATTAATATGCAAAAAAGTATTATTATCCATTTTGCCATTATTCGTCAAAATAGTAGACAACCCTTATGTATAACTAAATGGATAGTTTTGAAAATTTATTATTTTTATTTTAAAATCATGTCAAGTTTTATATTGAACTGGTTCTTTCATTTAATTATGACAATGTATATTGAGATTATAAATATGATTTAAATTAATACATGCATAATTATCAATTATATGGATTGATAACATGAATTTTTCACATTTGATGTTTATATGATGATATTTAAGAACTCTCTCTCTNGGCGTTGTTTTTGGAGAGATAGATTGGGCATGTTACATATGAAAAAGGAATGTTTCCCTTAGAAAAGGTGTTCCAAAACTACTCTTAAAGGGTTGATGGACCATTTCAAGCATTGGAGGGAGAAAGAATAGGGCGGGAATGCATCGATGCTAATCCTACAACCTTACTAGGTGAATATGATTTTTAGTTAAACTTGACATTTCTAAATTTACATTCTTTAGTGCATATTGACAATTTGAGGGCAATTCTTAGAAGCAGGGGGGAAAATGCATACCAAAATGCGGCTGACTCAAAGAATCATCTTAATCCATATTGATATCAACTGATAGAAACATCTGCATGCTTAGTAGAGGGAACATGAAAAAGGAATTGAAGCGTCGGATGTGGATGTAAACAAAAGCTATAGTCTTTTTCCATATTGCGGATACAGGACTACAATTTGTGGAAGTTGATCAAATGTTAAAAAGTAATAAATGAAGAAAGAATAACCAATATATCGGTGTGAAAGGTTCATTTCCTCATCTTTCTCCCTTCCTCTATTCTCCCCTTATTATTAGATTAGTGGATCAATTTGGAAAGCCAATATGGTCATTAACTCCAACCAAAGTAGGGTAGAGATTAATGTAACAAATAAAGAGATGATGTATAGCATATTTATTGGTTATCGAGTCAAGAGGTAATATTTAGTATTTAGCACGTAGCTGTACAAATTGAAGGACTATAAGTATATTTAGTCATAATCTTGTTATTAGGGTATGTGGATTGAATACAATTTAGATAGTTAAGTGATGATTGACCATTCAAACTTCACAGTGCATGTTGGTAGTTGAATTGAAGGTAAATAGAATACACAATAGTTCACCAACTAATATATTTTCTTTGTACTTTGGCTGTGTGATAAAATTGTTAAATCACGACAATTTGGAAGGCACTCCAACCCTAGTCCAAAAATCTATTCCAACCCAATCTCCCAAGAATTGCATTTTCACTCATATTAATATGCAAAAAGTATTATTATCCAGTTTTCCATTTATTTTTCGTCAAAGTAGATAGATCAAATCCCTTATGTATATACTAAATTGATAGTTTTGAAATTTTATTATTTTTAATTTAAAATTCATGATCAAGTTTTATTAATTTGAACTGTGTTCTTTAAATTTATGCAATGTATATTGAGATTATAAATGATTTAAATTAATACTGCTATTATCATTATATGATGATAACAATGATTTCACATTTATTTTATTATGATGATATTAAGAATAAAACAAAACTAAAAAAATATTAGGTCATTATTCCAGGTTCACTTTTCATTTTCATTTCCATTGCATGCATTTTCTTCTGTGATGCAAAGCTCAGGCAACTTTCACGGGATCCTATTCAAGTTCCCAATTGGTCTATTACGAAGACATGAGCTAAGAAGTTCAAGGAAGCACTCAGACGGGTTGGTTCAAGGCTTATGCAGAAAAGCATACATTGGAGTCCATTGAAGGGACATTTCTGTGAGCTGGCAATCATGGTCAAATTGATTCAGCCCAATAAAATGCTAGAAGTTTGCTGCAGTCTTAATTAAGGAATACTCTCAAATGTGAAAAGATTTATATAGTATTCTAGGATATTATTTAGATATCTAGATATATCCCAGAATATCTTATATAATATAATATCTTAGAATATCTTTGTATATTTGGATACCTTTATTTATGATATCATTTTGGATATATTAGATATATGTGGAATATTCCATTTATTTGTTGACACTATAAATATCCCATTTGTATCATAGAGGACGAATTTTAAAATACACTCTGCTGAAATACATATTTGCTCTTTTGGATTCTTAGGATAGACTTTAGAACTATCAAGTTATCTTGTGGGTTACTACATACTCGGCTTATTACTTGATTCTCTAGTGTTCTTGGGATTCTTTGTGTGGCGTTCTCCTTGTCTGTAACTTTGGATTCTTGCCTCATTAGGTAAACGGTCAAAGTTCACTTTCAAACTGTGTTTTTTTGCAGTTCTTGGGATTCTTTTCCGTTTAATGTTGGGTCTTATTGCAAGTCTGGTGATGCTCTTTATCATATTTGATATTGAGTTATCACGCGGTCGGTTAACAAAAAAAAAAAAAAATTAAAAAAAAAAAAAAAAAAAAAAAAATGATCCGTCGATTCGTGGTCCCATTCAAATATAACATTAATGGTGACAGCAAATCTAATATTTAATTTTTTATTTTGCTATATATTAACTATGTATGCTCATTACAAATAATTTAATTTTTATATTTACATAAATTGGACAACTGGCCCTGCCAAGTTGTTTATTGAAACAGCTTGGAATTGTTGCTTTTTTAGCCTAACAACCAATAAATTTCATTTTTTTAAACTCCGGGAATATACTATCAATTTTAGACCAGTCTGATGATTTGAATGGCCTGAAAATTCTAAACAGCAATATAAATAATTATTTTTAAAAATAAATTTAAATAATTTTATATTTAAAAAAAAAAAAATTAAATATTTTATGATAATTCATTACTAATCTAAAATTTTTAATAATTTAAAAATATTGAAAATAATTATTAAATCTAAATTGTATATAATTAATAAAACTTTAAAAATTCTCACAATTTTAGTTTACTTATAAAATTATTTTTATACTTTTGAATCGCGTAATTTTTTCGTGTAATACTAACATGACCCAAATATCTCTCTGGTACCTGGAATGTGCCAAATTTTGATAGTTTTGCTCGTGGGTTCATTTTTTGATTTTTTGCTTTTTTTTTCAGATTCTTACTGAGTCACACCCGTAATCCCTAACCATTTAAAAAAAAAAAAAAAGAAACCAGTGCCAGGCTTTGTACAAATTTTGATTTAAAAAAAGGAAAAAAAAAATGGAAAAAAAAATTAAGAAAGCCCACACCAAACTTCTCCCGCGCAAATTTCCTAACCCAGCCCGAGGGTTTGCCCGAGGAGAGGCGTGACACCTGAAATGGCGAGGGAGAGAGGGCTTCTGCACTGCACTACGGCGTCGCTGCTGAAGGAAAGAGCTTGATCAGCTTGGTCGGAAAGGGCAGCCGTTTCCTTCACAATCGCGAGTCGCTCCTCTCCTCTCATCTTCCGTCTCCATCTCTTCCCGTTCCTCATCCCCTCAAGGTGCTCACTTCTTCTCTCTGTGGCGTTCCCGATTTTCCAAAGATCGTGTTTTTTATTAGTCAAATTACTCCCAGGCGGTTAATTCTTCTGGCATCTAAATTCTCGAATGGTTCATTACGTTTTAGTAGTTGACCCTGCAGCTGCGTTTTCGTTTCTGATTGGATAGATTGTGTCATTTCGCGTCTTTCCTGTCACCGATATCATATAATAGTAACCTATGTATATGGATTAGGTGTTTACTTGTGTCAAGTATCCCCAGCTTGCTTGAACAGAATGATTTTAACTCCCTTCTTCCCGTATCCTTAGTAGGGTCAACAAGAGATCCTGCAAAGCTTGCAATGCCTCCGCGAAAGAGATCCAATTCCTCTTCCTCATCTGCGAAGAAATCGAACCATCAAAACCAAACCATGCTGCATTCTAAGTACGGTATCCAGCATTTCTTTGTTCGCCACTCTCAGCAAAAAGTGCTCTCCAGCTCCCAGAATCACCAATCTGATTCTAGTGGTTCAGTGTCTACTGCCCTGCGAGGTGCTCAGGGTCATGAGCTGAATCCCATTTTGGGCTGCCAAGTTAGTGGATGTGCTGCCGTTCCTGGAGCTGTTCAGGTCTCTCTGGAGGACCCATCAAGTTCAGGCTTTTCAGCCTCACAACCTGTGAAAATGATGAAAAATGGGACCGATTCTGAGAACTCCCTGCAGGATATGTTTTTGCATGATGCAATGGGAATGGATGGTGATGGAAATGAGAGTCCTATTCAAGTTTCACCGGAGATCCCCAAGTCTCTGCCCCTCAAGCGATTTAAGTTCTCGCCTGGAATGGTAAGGATCCCAATTTCAATTAATCAACAATGTTGATAATAAGTTGCAATAGCTTGTTTATTATGCTGTAAATGGATGGAACTGGGGCAGATTGTGAGAGATGTGGTCCTGAACAGATGAATTAGTTACCCATGGGAATATAGATGTCAGAATCATCCAAGGATTGAAAGATTAAATTTGAAAATTGACATGTTTCACACTGGACAAGTTTTATTCTGTTCCATCCTTTTCATGCATGCTACTACAGCATGGCACGGAAGTGACAAACAGTGCTAAAAGTGATTATGAAACTCAAAACGTGATGCAGTTACCATCTGGTTGTTTTTCTTCTTCTTCTTCTTCTTCTTCTTTTTTTAAATTTGGACTCATAATACTGTTCTGTGTGATGTTAATTTCCATGTTTCTTTGCTTTTCTACCCACTTTGGTTTTCTTTTGGTTCACAGGGGAAGCTTTGTATATATACTAGAATTGTTTTCAATCTATAGATAGGATGTTGACATTTACATTATGTTTTCTTATTATTTTTTCTTGCCAACTCATAGCAGCTTGTCACAAGCTAATTAGATCTAATTAGTATATCGCATTTCACTTTTGAAATTTTCATTACTGAAGGGTCTATCAGCCATGAATGCAGTAAGAGTAGTGAGAATTGTCTCCTCGAATTGATGGGTTCACTTGACATATAAGTGATCAGTATGCTCTGCTTATGTGTAGTACTAAATGGTCATTACAGTTGATAAAACAGAGCCAAGATGATGGTGGCGAAGAGGTGATGTGGAAGATATCTCCTGTGAGTGAGCGTCTACAAGCAGTATCAAAGAAAATGCCAGAGATGATTAAAGTTTTAGCAGAATCTTCAAAGCTAAACTCTCTATATATCCGCCAATGTTCACAGGTTAAGGTACGTTCACTTGTTGATCCAGCTTAGTTTTGGTTGCTTTTGTCTCCATAAAGGAGGGATGTTCACTTTGCAGACTGCACCTGGTCCAACTGGCAAGATCGAAACATGGCTCTCTTCCCCAACACGGGGCGCTGCTGAACAAACTTCATTATACGCAAACAAGATGGGAATGAAAAGGGTCAATCCTTGTCAGGATCCAAATGGCAAGGAAAGAACACCTGAGGTGATCAATGGTTACTTTACTAGTGGGCAAAGTCCTTTCCAAACTCTGCCTTCCTGCCAGGACAAGGTAATTCACTTTGAATACAAGAAATTGGAAAGACAGTTGTACTGCTGGAGGCAACCTGTTTCCCTAGCAAATGGGTTGGAGTCGTCTAAAATTGATTTATCATATGTGAAAATTGCTTATTCAGCTATCAGGCTATTTCTTCTCTTTCAACTGTTTTTTCAATTTGACATGACGAAACATGTCAGGGAAATCAAACTTAATCTTCTCTGATTTGTTGCTTTGCTGTACGTAAAAATGTAGAGATTTCTTTCTGCTAATAAGTTAAAGCTTCTGCTGCAGCCAGTTAATAGATGTGAATGCAATGAAGCAACTAATCAGCATGGTTTAAGGCAGCACAAAGAGGTTTTTCTAGTTCCCTTCTCATATATGCTCTGTCTTCAACTCTCCTACTGTCCTACTCCCTCTCACATACAAATTGCAATTTCTTGACTTTTTGGAACAGAATGTGTTAAGGCTACTTAGTACTTAAGCAGATGAGTTACACTTTCTGCGGTATTTTTTCTCAGGCACTTTTTGATCTGTTAGATCAAATGGAAGATGCCATTTCTACTGAAGGTGCCAACATCAAAAGAATTGAAGCAAGCTTGTCAAAAGATGAGGATCAAGAATGTTCTGATATGCCAAGACAAACTGATCTGACAGCACAACTTGTAGAAAAGCCTAAGGAAGTGAATGGTCCATCTTTAGATCGAATATTTCTTGTGTTGGAGGTGTGTAAAGCTTATTTAGATTCTTTTACTCACGTAACATGTGGAATGAGGTCTGCCATTACTTTTGGGATACTGATCATTCGCTGCATAGGTAGCTGAGAAGCGTAGCGCTGCTGATTCACTGAATGCTGATTGTCCATACAAGGTGCCCAAGAATCTCCAACTTTGACAAAAATAGACAACACTTTTGGAGGTGGTGACCCTTAAATCTATTCGCAACTTATTTCAGGTTCTTCGTCTATTGAATGAAAAGACCGGAGAAGAAAAGGTTGTTTGTCTTTGGGATGAATGGTAAGTTGTTCATGTGTTCACTTCACCTTTTAGTTGTTTACTGGTTTTATTTGCTATGGCATGTGAAAAGAGGCACAATTGTTTTCAACACCACATTATCTGTCATGTTTCTTGACACAAAGGTTCCCACACTAGCTGGACTAGTAATAGACCCTATAAACTTCACAGATTATACAGTGAAGGCAACAAATGTAGGGAGAACACTACACATCACTCAATAATTAGGTTTTTTGTCACAGACAAACTCTACAGCAAGACTCCAGGATGGTCACACAAGCCTGTATAATACTGGTAAATTGTCTGTACAGTCGCTAACACATTTGTCTTTCTATCATACCTTGACAATCTTTCCTACTTAATAATAGGTTTACATACTGAAAAGACTAATACCATTATACTTATCACTGAAGAGTTTTCTAAGAGGTGTCAATAGAAAATTTAGAAAATTGGCAAAGTATATCAACCAATGAAGGTACTAAATTTGATTTTGTCAGTTTCAGTTAATGTCTTTAAGTAATTCATTGAGACAGGAAGAAGGATGAGCACTTTGGAAGTGCATTTCATCTTTGACAATACAGTTCATACTATACTGTATCTAATTGTCTTTTCAAGTGCTCTAGGATTCTTGTTCCCATTTTTTAATGAGCTAGAGTGGAAGTATCATAAATCTCATTGCTAATTTATTTTGATGTTGTCTGTCAGGTTCTATAGTAATGTTTCACCTGGAGATACTGTAAATGTTATCGGCCAATTTGATGACCTGGGGAAATGTAATTTGAATCGGGACAACAATCTTTTAGTCATTCATCCAGATCTTCTCGTTTCAGGAACTCGGGTAATCATCATTTACTCCAGTCTTTGCATTGATGAAAGAATATGAAATTTGGTTGTCCAATTGTTTACTCTCTTCCTTGATCACAGAGTTTCTTTTTATTTGGCATATCCTGATTATTCAAAGTCTTTCAGGTGGCTGCCAGTTTTAGCTGCCCTAGGAGATCTGTTCTTGATGAGAGATTGAAATGTAATGATTACTCAACTGCAGCTTTAGTTGGCACTATGCTTCATCAAATTTACCAGGTTCAACAGCCAAACTCTATTCTGGCCTTTCCTTATTTCATCTATTTACGAGTATTTTTTTAAAATATATTCTCATGATTAAAATGTAGGCTGGACTGGTGAAGGAGAATCCAACACAGGAATTTTTGCAAGAATATGCAAATATAGTGCTTGGAAGAAATTTTGAGATTCTATATGCTTGTGGAGGTTGATATCTATAAAATGATGCTTATATACTTGTTGCTCAATCAGGAGCTGATCTAGATAAATTTTTGTCTTAGAAGTATCAGAACTGAGATAAAAGATTTTGTTGCTCAGCACTGCAACTTCAGTGGTTGGAATGGTTTTACTTTTAGTACTTATCTCCTTGATTTTGCAGCAAGTGAGAAAGATATACTTCATGCCCTGACTGAAGCAATCCCGAAATTACTAAATTGGATCAATCGATTCAGAGATTCAGAGGTTCATCTTACCATCCCTTTTTATGTTTTATTTCATCTATCTACCACTATCCATTTTTTGGTGCATGCATCAGCAACTATTTACCATCTTGAACAAAATTTGCAGCAAATAATGATCCGACTGTCATGTGTTGTACCCTTCTGCTCATGGGTTCAAAGCCTGTAACTACAGGAACTAGCATCTACAATTTTTATGATCATAAGTAATTTATCAATTTATTTTAGCTGGAAAATTGATTGTGACAATGCTGTGCGGTGCAACTGGTAGGACCTTTTCAGAACTTTCGGAAAGGTGCTTTCTCCACTTAAAAAAAATTGAAAATTGTCAATATATAAAGTGGGAGACTGTAGGGAGAAAGGATAGATACGTAGTGGTTTGATGGCTGAACTCATGAGAGTTAGATAATTTGTTATTGAGTGATTCTAGAAGAAGAATGGTCAACTTAACTATTTACAGGCTAAGTTGTGAAGGAAAATAAGGAAAAATAGAAGCAAGTATTCAAATAAATTTAAGATGAAATAAATCAACATCTGTAAGTGTCTTAACTCCTTAATTTACTGGATATCTGAAATATCTTTTCCTAATAACAAAAAATCATACCAGGACAGAAATCACTGCCAGCTGCTTGATAAAATTGTAAACTGATAACTTAAATTCAAATTTTAACTTGCCTTTGAAATATTTTGTGTTAGGAAGAGCAGTATAAGGTTAGAGCTTTTTACTGGCTATAAGTTTGTAGTGATCCATGCTTTTTAATAGCTGAATTCATCATGCTTGCTTATTTGATACATTTTCTAGCTGTCCTCTTTGGTTTGTGTCTCATAGAGATACTTTTTGACAGTGTTCAAAAGCTTCTGGTGTTGATTTTGGATATGATGATGGCACAATGGATGTTAAGATTTCTGAGGTAAGCAATCTACTTATTTCTTTTGCAAAAGCTTTGTATATTATAAACTTAAGCAAATTTACCTTTCTTTTGAATTTCACCAGTTCCAGGTTTGTCCATAGTTATTTGCATGTAATATTAGCTATATTTCTCAGATGTTGATGTCGTTTGGCCGTGACATCTATGACATTTTATTCGAGATAGATATCGAGCCTCATACCTTTTGTTCTAAACAATTTTCTGTCACTAGTTTGAGAGGCTAGCAGTGTCCAAGCTAGACAATTGTTTTTGCTCAATATTGATATTTGTATAAGTAGACAATTAATCCGTCCTTTTTCAATGTCCTTGTTTCAGTGCCATGGACTGACCAACTTTATATACTGCTATAGTCTAAACCATACAGCTTTCTCAAAAATTTGTATCTGATATAGGTGATTGATATTGAAGAGATGTCATGGGCTCCAAATTATGGGCTAAAAGGGATGATAGATGCTTCTATTAGAGTAAATGTTAAAGCAGAAGCTGCTGGAGCCATGGAGAAGATCATGCCATTAGAGTTCAAATCTGGAAAAGTGCCAAGTGGCCAGGCATGTGTCTTTTTGGACCTGGCATCTAGTTCATAAATAATTGGATCGGGAAAGATTATTGATCCCTTTATATTGTTTGAACATCTCCTGATCTGTAGTATATGCCTTGTGCAGTCATCTATGGAACACACTGCTCAGGTTATCTTGTACACTCTTCTCATGTCTGAAAGGTTCATCTTAGTTCATGTTCCTTTACGGTTTGTGCTTTAAAGAAAATTTCCCCACAAATACAAGTACTGGAATGAAGTTACTCTTTTTTGGTAGTTTGAATGAAATTACTCTTCTAACAATATTTGTACCCTCATTAGATACATGAAGCCAATTGATTCTGGCCTTCTGTACTATCTTCAGTCAGATCACACACAGGTATATTTGAGTTTTTCATCTGCTTTTCTGTAGACTGTCATTTATAATTTAGGCTACCAATTTTTCAGGGCATTGCTGTTCGAAGATCTGACTTGATTGGGTTGATCATGCGACGCAATGAACTTGCAAATGATATTCTTAAGGCACTGACAACCCAACAGCTTCCCCCAATGTTGCAGGTTTGCATTTTTTGTTTCACTTACATGCTGAGACAAATTTTTACCTAGAAAGTTCATTTAACATCTGATTCCCTCTTCTGGCAGAGCCTGAGCATCTGTAAAGGTTGTCGTCATCTTAATGCTTGTACTATATTTCATAAGGTACCCTTCGCATGTGTAGCCATTAACATACAAATATGAAAGCTTATTAAAGTCGTGGATTTTTGTCTCTAGCAATGCATCACTGTTTAGTGCTTATCATTTTTGTAATGCTACAGGCACTAGGTGGAAGCATGGAAACCAGTGGCCTCGGTCATCTGTTCAATGTGTGTACTAACCACTTGACAGCTGCCCACTATGATTTCCTCAGACATTGGGATCGTCTGATCGATTTAGAAGCTAAGGAAGCAGAGGTGCTATAAATAAAACTACCTCTCATTTTATACTGAATTGCCTATGCAGTGAACCAACAATAAGACAGATGCTACTTATATTTCAGCGGGGGAGAAAGGAAATCTGGCGATCTAAAAATACGAGGAACAGTCACACAAGAAATTCCCTTTCACCTATTGTTCTTGACACTACCACTAAAACTTGCAAGCAATTCAAGGACGGCCGCTTTTACTATCGCTTTGTGCGCCAAGATTTCCCTTTGGACAAATTTGAAGCAGATCCTGAAGATCTTCCTAGAGCTGCTTATTCATCGTCAAATGATTTGGCTTGCACTCTTAGAAGGGGGGACCTTGTGGTATGTTTCTTCTCCAGGCTTCTGCAATTGCATTACTTCATGCTCAAACAATTTGCATAAGTTGGGCAACAAATTAGTTACTTTAGATGAGTGTCTTGTACATGTGCAGAGTGACCTGCAGCCTTTCTTTGCATTGGTCTTTGCTAGTCATTTCACTTATACTGTGCAATCTTATGCACAACAATCAGCTCCCTAGTATTTCTCTCTCATCCACAAAGTACCATCTTTAATTTTTTTTCCCCATGTCTATTATTATTGATCATTTATATTTTGTTTCAGATACTCATGACTGAATCCGACTGCCAAGCAATAGCGAGTGGTGTCATCTCAGAGATCAGCCATGCTCATGTTTTGGTGAGATTATTTTTTTCCCTTGAAGGATACATGCAGCTGATACATTAAAATCAAAATTCTCCAACAATGCATTTATATCAACTTATCATTTGCCATTGGAATCCTCAGATCTCTTTCTCTAAGCGTCTACGGCTGCCTCAGAGAAGTCTTTCCTCTAAAGCATCTAATCTCATTCAAGAGGTTTGGCGTATAGACAAGGATGAAATTATGACTCCATTTGCTGTTATGAGGTGACTATTTTGTGCCCTTTCCTTTTATCCAAATGTTTTTCTTTTAATTTTGTATTAACTGGAGCATAAATTTATTGAATTATTCATCCTTCTACTAAATGAAGGTTCAACCTCATCCAACTATTTCTGGAAAACGTGTGGAGTTCTCATCTTAGGAAGATGATTGTTGACCTTGAAGTGAGTGTTCTGAAGTTGCAGTCATCTGAAATTTGTTTCTTTCCGGAATTCTTGATGGTGGGACTATTTTATAGGCTCCAAGATTTGACAGTGGATGCATATTCAGTCAAGATCCTGCAATATCTTATGTGTGGTCAGAAGGGAAATTGAATGATGATCAGCGTCGTGCTATACTTAAGGTTTTCTAAACAATTTGCATGCCTATATTTAGATCTTCAGGACTCAGATCTGATTAGTGTTTACACCTTGCCATTCGGTTTGCTATGATATTTTCAGATATTGACAGCGAAGGATTACGCTCTAATTCTAGGAATGCCTGGAACTGGCAAGACATTCACTATGGTGCATGCTGTAAAGGCCTTGCTTATGAGAGGTGCATCCATTCTACTTACGTCATACACAAACTCTGCCATTGATAATTTGCTAATCAAATTGAAGTATCAGGTCACCCTCTATTCTTTATTTTTTTGTTCATGTTTGATTTGCTAGAGCTTATGTAGGCTGCTTCGACTTTTAATCAGAAGGTAGTAATTTCAGGAAGCAAATTCCTTTTACACAATTACTTGAAAATGATTGACAGTGGAGTATTGACTGTGTAATAATTGTCCATTGTTTCAAACTGTTCTCTCCCTTTGTATTCTTTTGTCCTGCTGGTGCAATAGCCAACTCTTGACACTTTAATCTAAGTTAAATATCATGTTTGCCATTTTACAGCATTGAGGCCATAATGTCAATCATTCAATCTATAAAATGGAATTATAATGGAATGGAATGGAATAGCATATAAACTGTAGTCTAATGCTATTGTATTTTCTCATTCTGTTGTGCTTTGACCAAGTAATTTGTGTTAGGTAGACAATATAGGACTTGGACATCGAACTTCCCAAGTTTTCTCGATTGGTTTTTTGGTCTCAATCACTTCCTTTGCAAACCTATTCTACAATTGTACTTAAATTCTGCTCGCCCTTTTAGTACATTAACTATGTGGGCAAATAAGAGGATGGATAATGCAATGCTTTTGTTCAGCAATTAAACTGCTGGAAGGGTGTATATCCTTTAAAGGAATCATCAGTATCAGAACAATGAGGTTTATTGCTATGTCTGCTTCATTGCACTAAACACAGAAAAATAATGAATGCATCATAATGGAAATTTTTGCATCTTGAGATGATGCTTTTAGTGAACTACCAAATCGTTCTTCAAATGGAAGAAACAGATTCCTTTGAAGAGGCTAAAATGTGTAATCAAATAACCTGAGTCAAAAGTTAATTAGGCAGCAATTTTCTGGGGATGTCATTTCATCGTGATGACTTATCATCCATCTAATGTTGTTAGTCTCTCTCTCTCTCTCTCTCTCTCTCTCTCTCTCCCTCCCTCCCTACCCCATAATTTCTCTTCTTTGCATGTTCCTGAACTTAGCAATTTCAGGGAATTGACTTTGTTCGTATTGGAAGATACGAAGCCGTTCATGAGGAAGTCCGGGAGCATTGCTTTTCTGGTAAGAATTGTTTATTAAGATTCTTTGTTTTATTACAGTGTATGCTATCATTCTGATAAAAAGCTTTATCCTGCAGCAAATGACATGCAAAGTGTTGGTAGCATAAAGCAAAAACTTGATGAAGTCAAAGTTGTTGCTGCTACTTGTCTGGGCATAACTAATCCTCTGCTCACCAACAAGAGATTTGACATATGCATTATGGATGAAGCAGGCCAGACAACCATTCCTGTGAGTATTTGCAATGGTATATGTCAATATATTATTGATATATTTGCTTCATAAGAGAATGTGACGTTCAAACACAGTGCTTGGGTTCAGTTATCACTGGTAGTGAATCCACCTGGATTTAGCTCTTAGGATGCCAGCATCTAATTTTGCTTTACTGGTTTCATAGAAGTGATAACATGACTTACTAGTTTTACATACTATGTTTTTTAGCAGAAGAAACCAACAGGCATAGGACTATTCCCGAAGGGAAGTGAAAGGTTTTATTGTAATTTGAGATGTCTAGTAATTAGGAAACCATGGAAATGGATTGTAAGATCCTCTTGGTCATTAATTTGGAAAAATTGTTTCCAATTAAACGTATCTGTCCTTGAGGGAAAGATGTCAAAGTGTTGATGTTTCTAAGCTTTTAGTGACATATTTTGAATGAACATTGATTTGTGTGAACAAAATGTATAATCGTGACTTTCCTTGTCGTGTCAACGATTTACTCTCTATTACCTTCTGATATTTTTTACTCAGATGGATACCGTCTGCTGTTGTTAAATTGTTATTGGATTGTATGGCTCAAGTTCAACATTAATTTGATACAAGAGTGCAATTCCATCTTTCTGGGGTAGCTTAACATGCAAATCAAATGATGGCAATCATGGGGAAATACCTTTGATTCATAACTTGTGAAATGCTGCACCTATATTTGGTGATAAGATATGTAAATACAAGGGACGTTTGGATATACAGATGGGTCTGAAGAAGGTCTAGATTCCAAAGGGATGGGATGATTCAATATTTAGTTCCTGGCCAAGAATTTAACATTGGATTGATCATGGAACATTCAATATTGGTGACGAAACATTCACATATGCACTTTGTTAGTACTTTTCCTTTTACAAATTTGTTAAGATGATGATAAGCATTTCCACTTGCCTTTTCTACTGCAATGGTTGTATTTTGTATGTTTGATATCAAATGTCAATGGTAAATAATGTTGCCTAAGATAAAAGGTCTTCAGATTAATATGATAAATTTAATGCGAGACAACAAAAAGAATCGGGATTTTGTTCTCAGCACTGTTCTACAATATGAATTTTTAATTAACTTGTTAATAGAAACTGTGATTATGGTGGCACAGGATCATTTCCTTGGAGGTCACAGAACAAAATCCTTTGTTCCATAAATATTTCGTGTCCTTAAGAAAACTTAGTATATAAAATGGAACATTGTTCTGTAACATGAATGAATAATTCGTATGGGTAATACAAAAGAAACATCACTGATTGTCTTCCACAAACTAAAAATACAATACCACATGAGAAGAATCAATAGTCTAATTTCAGACTCTGCAAGACAAATCTACATTGTTTAACATTAGCTTATTCATTAACTGTGTTCTGCAAGTGTTTGATACTTTGATCTCATGGATTAATTTACATGTGGGACTAAATATTTAGGTAGCACTTGGGCCTTTGATGTTAGCTTCAACATTTGTCCTCGTTGGTGACCATTATCAGCTGCCTCCTCTTGTTAAGGTACTTTGTTGTCCTTGTCAAACCATTAGATGCTCCTCTTTTATTCCCTTCCCCTTCTTTTTCATCTCTGCTTCTTGTCCAAGACATTATTATTTAATGCATGATCTAATTTGGTAGAGCATAGAGGCACAAGAAAATGGACTAGGTGTCAGCTTGTTCTGCAGGCTGTCGGAAGCACACCCTCAAGCAATTTCAGCTCTGCAAAGTCAGGTTGAATTTAATTTAAATTAGATCTGACTTCTTTCAGTCTGTACCTTTTCTCTTTTCTTTTTCTTTTTTGGTGACTTAAGATAAATAACTATTATATGATGCAGTACCGCATGTGTCAAGGTATCATGGAACTGGTAAATGCCCTGATATATGGTGATAGACTACATTGTGGTTCCTTGGATGTTTCAAATGCCAAACTCAACTTTTCTGGGTCAAAGCCCCGCAAATCTTGGTTAAAGAAGGTAAGAGAGTATCAACTTGTAGGTTGAAATCTGTTATAATTATCCAAAATTAAAAAAAAAACCTTTTTTCCAGTGATTGCTTCCACTTTTGTTAATCTCTATGCCATGCTTCATTATCTAAAATAAATGAAAATATTGTAAATGCTGGTGGGCTGGTTGGAGTGGGAGAAAAAATTCACCCTATCTTTTGGTGGGATACAAAGACTTTTGAACTCATTAAAGGCTGATCGAAGAAGAAATCCAAGACCAGAGTTCAAAAATATTCTCTGAAAAATTGCAATATCTTGGGAAAACAATGAGACTATAGTTCAGTATAACTTACCTAATAGGATGAGAGTTGTACTGGGGAGAAAATTTTGGCTATCCTTCCTCAATATGATGTAGTGAGGAAAAAAATTGGAATCCAAGTTTGGCTGCTTAAGACCATGGCCCATGTGCCATGTGGGCCATGTCCATTTGCTAGAACCTTGCTGGCTCTTCCTCATACATGAGACCAAGAAGAATGGCATAAGAATTCCTCCAGCATAAGAGCTTATGGATGCGCTTTTGGTTTTTTGTGTCACCTTATTTTATGCTTCTTCAGTAAACTGCTTTAAGACTTGGGTCCTAAATTTAGATGCTTTATCTGTGATTGTAATTAGGATTTAATAGATCATCCTATGTGAAGTTTTCTTCCCCTTAAGCTAGGCATTTAGTTATTGCCCTTTGTAATTTAGGGGAAATTGACGTTAGGAGTTGATGATTTGCCTGCATTCTGATACCACTCTTGATTGCCTTGATTGTCTACAACTTTTAATATCATGTGATATTTTGTACCTTTGTATATTTATTTTGGCTCTCCACTTCTCTCTCTGTTCTCTATATGCATTAATTCATTTTTGTGCCCGACTTGATAGATGAATTCTGTATTAATTCATTGCAGGTTCTTGATCCTACTCGGCCTGTCGTTTTTCTAAACACTGGTTTGTAGTGGACAATCTGTTACTTAGCAATGTTATATATTATTCCACTTTGACCATTGATGAATGGTCTGACTTGAGTACTTCTTTCATTAATTAGATCTGCTGCCTGCTTTAGAGAAAAAAGATCACAAGACGGTGAACAATCCCATAGAAGCTTCTGTCATTTCAGAGGTATGAGTGTTGCGTATATTTTGTTGCTTATTGTTCTACTTGCAAAGCAAACAAAAAGAGGTTTTCTTGAAGTAGATATCCGTTTCTTAAAGTTCTCAAAATTGTACTGTACATTTATGACTGACTGAGCATGGCATAATGTTTTTTATTTTTCAGTTTTGGCTGAGATGACATAATATACTAATAAGGACAATGTATTGTGTCAACATGATGACAAAATCTGTTAAACCGTCCAAGTTTTGGTGGTTCTGATAAATGAAATGCATTTTATGATTTCTCTATTGCAGGTTACACTGGAGCTTGTGAACAATGGAATCATGGGAGAAGAAATTGGCATCATTACTCCCTATAACTCCCAAGCAAATCTCATACAATCTGCTGTGACTTCATCTATAGAGATTCACACCATTGATAAATATCAGGTCAGGGTAAATTCAACCTGATATTTGAGATATCCATAACTAGCTTCTTTTCCCATATTTTTAAATGAAAAATGTCATTCAGATCTATGGCTTAGCATGAATTGAATCTAGTGCTTCTGACTAGAATCTGTGTCCTGTGGCTCAGTGTTTCTTCTTCCCATTAATTCCCATTTCTAGATGTTTACCACATAACGTAGACCCTTTTCTACTACTCTAGAAGGGTTCACTGTTGTCTGTCCAGGATTTCAAGAATAACTTGTGACAATCTAGCTGTCTTTGAGCAGTTCCATTCTCTCTCTGGTTTTTTTTTTTTTTTTACTTGGCCAAATTTGACTTGTTAGACTGTCATGCAAGAAGATGGAATTCACATTTCCTTTGAAGCTTTCTGACTTCCGAGTATTCTTATTATTTGAGATTAAAGGAACAATACCACCAATCCATCTGAAGCTGACATTAGTATCACTTGAGAGAAAAGATGAAAGGGAAATGTGAACAAGCCTATACCTACTCTATATTTAATGTCAAGTCAAGGTACCATTTTTTTTTCACTGCATTTTACTAAGTGTGGTTATTACTGTGTACAGGGAAGAGATAAGGACTGTATTCTGGTCTCATTTGTTAGGTCCAGTGAGAAGATGAGCCAGTTTAATTCTTCAATTCTTGAAGATTGGCATAGAATCAATGTGGCTCTTACCCGAGCAAAGGTATACCCATGATATGCCACTTTAATGCTATGTGAACATAATGAGGTGTCTTGTTTTAGAAAGGCCTACTTTCTGCTGCATAAATAAATTTATTTCCATATAGCAGCATAAGTAACATATTAATAATTATCCCTGTGCTGATGGGCTTTTCATTTTTCCTTAGAAAAAGCTAATTATGGTGGGGTCCTGTAGAACACTGTCAAAGTTGCCCTTGCTGAAGCTACTAATTGAAAAGGTCGATGAGCAATCAGGCCTGTTGAGTTTATCCAGAGAGGACCTTGGCAGTACTAGCAGCTGCTGCTGCTGAAGTTTGCGAAAATCAGATTTCTAAATGTCAAATTGATGCCTTATTCCCTCCTAATCATTTAGAGAGTTTTGATCAGCCTTGTTAGGTATCTTAGTATTAACTGAGAGAGATGTAATGGCTACCGTTTCTTGTGTAAATCCAGGAGATGTGTTTTGTACATATAACGGAATGCCCTCGCTTCTTATTTCGGCTTCTGATGCAGATCCTAGCAAGAGTTACGCTAACACCAGACTAACTAATGACCTAATGGTCTCACAAGTTGTGTATAGGTATGGGTAAAATTGAACTGGTAAAAATTCATCCTATTGGGTGGGGTCCAGGTAAATTTTAGTGAAATTCTGATAGGGTCTAAGTGGAGAAATTATGAATCAGTCAGGCCTGTTCTTGTTCTAATTCTAGCATAGAAGGTACATTAGCCGGAATTAGAGTCAGACGTTGGAATTTGCTGGCCTAAAATTAACTTGAAACATTTAGTAAAAAAGATGAAGACTTATTTAACAATCTAATGCTTGTGCCATTTACACTGTTTGACTCCCAACTCAACTACTATTTGTTTGACGTAATAATTGTGAATACTGGCTGTGCAGGACAGGAAAAATGAGTCACAAATATTTATATATTCATTTCGGTGGGTACAATTCTCTAAATGTACGGCGCATCTAGTACTATGTTAATGTCAAAATTGTGGGAATGAATAATATACAAATGTAGAAGCCGCACGGTTAAATTCCTAATTCAGTAGCCTTCGATTCTTTGAATAGTGGACACAAAGTAAAGCACATCCCTTCATGCACAAGGATCAAGTCGATGACAATTGGAATATGAAACTAATCTAGAACAAAAGCAAGGGACTCAGCTATTCCATAGGTTAGGAATCTGTGCAGATTCAAGAAGGTTAGGAATGTAAGAGTCCAATTCGATTGATCACGACGAGTTTTTCGTTATCAAGACAGGAGATCTTCCCAGTCTTGTACTACAAATTACTATCTTTCTGCACCTCTATAGCATAACTATGGCAACTCCAAAATGACCATAAGTCAACCATTATACATAAGAGAGTTCATAAAAATAGAGAAAACATTTGTTGAGTATGTCTTGCATCAAGCCGAAGGTCCGTGAGAAAACTTGGGAGTGTGGAAGATCCATTACGTGCCTTGAATGTGAAGTTCAGGATAAAAGAACACACTTGTCAAGAGTTTCATGACATTTCAATTTAGTATTGTACAATGCTATGACATCCATGGCCAATGCCATAATACTTTAGACCAAAAAGGTATTGAGACTATGCGATACGCGATGTTGCAACATCCATCCCAATGCCGTGATACTATTGAAAATATCAAGATTGCAAGGAATATTTGATTGTTTCCTAAAAACAAAAATTACCTTATAGCAATATATTTCATTAATATATGGTATCCTAATATGTGTATTAGGTATTAGGATTATATATCAATTGGAGTCGAGTCTTGTAGAGAGAGAGAGAGAGTACATGCGACTTTTTGAGATTTTTTTTAATAAACTTATCGATAATGCAAAAGTCTAAGAATTTGGGATATTGGATTTCTAACTCTTTCCTAAATGAAATTATAATGGGGACTTGGACATGGGATTGGGATATCTTTGTAAATTGTAATATCATATTTTGACCTGCAAGGGAATTGCTTGCTCTTCATTGTGAGTGTTTCCCTGACATGAAGGTTTTACCACCTAATTTTATTGTTCATGTTTCTCCTATTATTATTTTTATTTACTTTAGTTGATATCACAATCAAATTTCAATATCTTGGTATGGGTATTCACCATAACAAAGTGGATCGCAAAGACATTAGTGGCGATGTTTGAGGTGGAGAAGTTTGATGGCTCAATCAATTTTGGATTGTGGTGCATGGAGGTGAAGGTATTGCTAGTGTGACAAGATCTTGAGGGAGCACTAAAAAGAGAAATTACATTTGCGTCAACCCTATTGGATGCTAAAAAGAGGTCTATCATGATGATGGCTTTGAGCATAATCTAGCTTAACCTATCAAATAAGGTCCTCCAAGAGCTGAGGGATCAAAATTTAGTGTTAGAGTTGTGGTGGAAGTTTGAATATTATATGATGAAGTCATTGAATAGTCAATTATACTTGAAAAAGTGACTATATAAGTGTGAGGATGGACTTTGGCATACCGACAGGTGACTAGATGGATCTATTTAATCAAACTATAATGGACCTCTAGTCCATTGATGTAAAAGTCAAGGATTAGGATCAAGCATTGATGTTATTGTGTTTGTACTCATATGAGAATTTTGTTGACACAATATTGTATGGAAGTTCAAGTATCATCCTAGAAGACGTAAAGGTGGCATTGAACTTGAAAGAGTTAGAGAAGAGGGTGATGGAGGTAGAGGTGACAAATCGTGCCGGCCCGGGCCAGTACGATAAGACGTGGCGGCCCAGGCCCGGCCCAATATCCTGATAATCTTGTTTGATCATGACTTATTTGCAATTACAAATGAGCTCACAAATGGAGTTTTTTTCATCCTTCAATAGTGTCTAATAGTTTATTAAGTTTTTTTTTAAATATCCTTAATCGGGCTATTGTGCCAGCACAGCCTAGGGATCATTGGGCCTAGCATGTCCAATAAAATTATCGTGCCGGGCCAGCATAGTGTTATCGTGCCGGGCCTATGCCGGGCTATCGTGCCGGGCCGAATTTTGCCAGGTCTAGATGGAGGGCTCAAGTGATATACCTAAGGGGCTTCTTATGAGAAGTGAGTCTAAGAAAACTCATGAGAATAAAGCAAGGTCTAGGACCAAATTCAAAGGAAGGTTGATTTGCTAGGACTGCAATCACAAGAGTGATCTTCGGTGAGACTATCTAAGGAGGAAGGGCAAGTAGGTAGAGTTGTCAGTGAATATAAAAGAAGAAGCTGAAAATATGATCCTAAGGACAATAGTGGACTCGAGTAGGGCTATAAAGGATTTCACAACATTAAGCCAATTGGGTTCAGATTAGGTTCTTGATTTAGGTAGTACATCCATATACTCCAGACAAATATTTGTTTATCACTTATCATTCGGTTGTAGGTCATAAGGTTCAAATGGGAAACAAGCAAACATGTAGAATTGTCAAGATTAGAGATGTGAGAATTAAGATGTATGGCAAGTGTGAGAGAGTGTTAATTAGGGTTAGGCATGTTCCTATATTTAAAAGAAACTTGATTTCTCTAAATACTCTTGATTGGTGTGAGAGCAAGTACAAGGCCTACGGTAGGGTGCTAAAAGTCTTTTAGTCATAAAAGGGAAGCTTTAGAGAGGGCTTTATATCTTACAGTTAAAAGTCAGGACTACAGACGTCTCAAGTATATGACTCCCCAAAAATACTTGGATTATCTTGCGTATAGAGGGCTAAATGGATGTAGTACATTGTACATCATTAGTATGGTCTCGGAATCCCTCATGAATAAGCACGCATCTTTTGATAAACTTCTTGTGGTCAAGCAACTTAAGGATAGGACTCAAGAAGGTGGAGACATCTTGGAGAGAAGTGAAGTTAATGAAGACTCTTCGAACTTGACCTATGGAGGTAGAGGTTGGTAAGTGGAGGAGGCCCTCAAATAGGCAACAACCTTTATAAAAGGAAGACTATGCTCAAGACAGAAGAGGAAGCAACCAAGGTCACTTGAACGAATTGGATTGTAGGGAGTGGTCATTTTGGATAATGCAAAAGCATGCTAAAGTTGACTTATGCAAGAGTGTTGATGAAACTCAACACCTCGAATAAATTCAAGTGTGACTTGAACTTGAATAATGTACACAAGATGGGGTGGAGCCCACAAGTAGGTTGACCAAAACAAGCAAATCCGAGATTGATGGTGATTGGCTCGATGCGAACTATGGTGGAGATTTGTTGATTATGTCTCGCATCAAGTTAGAAGCCCATGAAAAGACTTGGGAGCGTAGGAGATCCACTATGCACTTTGGATGTGAAGTTCAAGATGAAGGAAACACATTTGGAAGAGTGTTATAATATTCCAATTTAGTCTTGCAACCTTAGAAGCTAGAATGCTTTACTTTGGTAATGTGCTGGATCTTGACATTCACAACCAAATGCTATTACACTATAGACCGTAAGGGTATTGAGATTGCACGGTATTACAAGATCTACGACACTTTGCCGAAAATATCAAGATTGTAAGTATCTTGGGATATTATGTCTCCAAGATATAAATTGCCCTAATATGTAAATTACGTATTAGAATTATAAGTAAGTGGAGTCCTAAGAATATATTAAGAGAGAGTGACATTGTGAGATCTTTCTAAGAAACTTATCAATAATGTGAGGTCATGAGAATTTGAGAGATCGAGTTTGAGACTCTCTCGTAAGTGGAGTTGCATTAAGGCTTGGGTACAAGATTGCAATATCTCTATAAATTATTATATTTTGTTTTGATCTAATGGATTGTTTACTCTGTACTATGAATATTTTCCAGACAAGAGAGTGTTATTACATAATTCTAGTGTTTATATTTCTCCTCTTACTTCTTAGTTTCTTCTACTATTATCACGATCAAATTCTGACATCTTAGTGCGAGCATTCATCATAATGACATTCAACAAAGAAAGGCACTTACATTTGTCCGACATGTGGAATTATACACATCTAGGAATGTTCTATGATGTCACATACTTGGGTCATATTCTAGAAACTTATTTCCAAGTTGCAACATTCGTTAATCATATATAGATAGATACAATTTCCTTTAAAGGCATGCAATCAACGAGCAAAAACCAACATGTATGACATTGTGTGATACTTAGTGCAAGTGTCAAAGACAATCTTCAACGAAAGAATTATAACAAACCTCTTCTGAAATGTTGGTCTACGCTCAATACCAAATTCAATTTTAATTTAGCTAGTTAACCTTTTTCAAGATCATTTTCTTTAGAAGCCCTTTTGCTCTTTCTCCACTTCGACAACACTTCTACTAAATAAAATTTAACCTCCAAAAGTCTTCGATGGATTTCTCATTCTGTCATTCCTAGTAATAAGTTAAACAAACATTATTGTGTTCTAATGATTCAGTCGCAACATCTAAATTCCATGTATGCAAACTGATTGACATTAAGAAAAGAGAACCCATAACTAAATATTACTACTATCCATCATTATGGACTTCTTCAAGATATTAAATAGAAAATGATGTTAAAAATGAAGAGTGCCAGCTAAATGCTGAAAAGTCATCATAAAATTTACACATTGAATTTTTTGACAAGTTGAAGAATGTTTTCTCAATAGCTAATGGTTTTGGTTTTGTTGTCTTCCATGCTACTTTCACTACCATAAATTCTCAATTTTCTGTCGGACATATTTGACAGAGATTGGACACTTTTCCGATGAAAACTAGCATATTCCTTCAGATTTTGGAGGAATTTCATCTCTCGGAAGGGGCTTCGATGGAAATTTTAAGCCCAACGGAAATCTGACAGAAATGCATCATATTTTCGAGAGAAATTCTATTGGAATTTCCGAAGAAAATGGCGTCAAAGAATCACTTATGGAAAATTTTCTGTCAAGCTTAACTGACGCAAATCCATTGGAAAATTACTGAGGCCAAATCTCTTGAAAATTCATTGGAAAACTTTTCCGATAAATTACCGAGAGAATTTTTTCTAACGAAAATTCCGTCAAATGTTGACTCACGAAAATCTCATGGAAAGTGATTTTGGCGGACATTCCTAACAGAAATTTAATGGAAAAGATTAGGCAATGCACGATAAGTTTTTACTACCCTTGCTACATTTCTGCTTTTAAAATATGTAAATTGAAAGTATCAAACACAATATTCATTACAAAAGGTATATCACATTATAGCTAAATTTACAATAAAAAATACATTTCTATTAAAGTTCTAAATGACATATATGTACATAAAATGTTATGTTAGAAAGTTGCAAATACATGCTCGTGCACCATCTTCGCATTATGCAAAAGTCATTAAATGTGCCTATGTCAACAATACATAGACAATCACCGATCTATCCCATCCTTCCCATCAGTTGACCTTCTAGTATTCCTCGACCGTCTTGAATATATGAATCTGTGCTATGAATCATCAAACAAAGGCATAAATGAATCTTCATCAAATAACAAATGCACCGGTGGATGTGGAGTTGGATGTCCAATGGGCGCTAATGTCATCCTCATTGGCTAAGATGCTTGTGGAGCGGATGATTCAAGTTGTACTTGCTCTACATCCTTTCCTTGCCGTCTTGTCAAGTTTTCTCCCTGACTTGTAGGCATCTAGAGAACATCATACGAAACTATCTCATTAGATGAAATGACATTCAACAAAACAGAATTTGTTTTAGTAGCAAAGATGGGAATATAATATAATATGTCACTAGAGTTGTATGATCCATTATCTTTTGTAGGTAATTACAATGTTGGTGCTAGTAACAAAGTACAATCCATCTAAGTTTGCTATAGCAATTAACAGCACAACCCAACAGCTAATAAAGCATAGGCCAGTAAAACACAACCTAATCCAAAATTACAAAACACTAGATAGGAGAAGCATCATAGCACCCACAACACAATAGAGAAGAGAAGTTAATAAAGGCACTAGAATAGATAAGACAACAACAGATCATCAACCAACAATGATAGAAAAAGTCAAAGAAGCAACCAAGGCTTAAAAAGTTATGAAAGCAATGATGACATATGTAGCAACAAATAACAGTCAACAGACAATCCATGTAACATTTGACAGACATCTACAAAAATAGATAAATCCAATGATATTGGACCTCATACCAACATATATTGATGCAAAGGCTAGCAAAAATGCAGCAGAATTGCAATTTAGTCATTCAAACATTTCATCGAACACCGGCGAGCATAACAATACAATAATACCTTCAATAATCCGAGCAAGGATTTCTGAGCTGGAGTCGTCTAACCTGGAGGTGTCCTAGCTGGGGGGGGTGGGGGGGGGGGTCCGAGGTGGGGGCATGCGAGCTGGAAGTGACCGAGCTGGAAGCGATGAACTGGAGGTCGTCTGAGCCGGAGTGTGTCCGAGTTGTGAGGTTGTTCGAGCTGCGGTCCATTGCCAACTGAAGGCGAGAGACATTTTGCGACATTGAAGACAAGATCTGCGGAAGATGAAGGAATGGGCAGCAGTGGGAATGACGGAGGAAAATCGGTGATTCGGTGAGGAGCCCCGTTTTCCGTCAGCCTTGCGTCGGAATTTTCCGTCGGAGCCCCGTTTTTCATCAGCCACCTTGCAGATGAGCGCGCAAGAGAGGAGGAAATTTTCAATTTCCAATCACACGTACCGTAGGATGAAATTTTCATAATATTTTTTAAAAAACATAAATAAATTTGTAAATATCATTATTTGTATATAATTTCTCATAATTTCCTTCATAATATTAAAATTATTTTCGTATTTTTAGACCGGCCGAAAACCTAGCCCAAACACTATTAAAATTATTTCCAATGTGAGTAATATAAATAAATCAGTTCACAAAAATTTTATAAGTTTTATTAAATAATTTAAATTGTTTACACAATTTTTTATGATAATTTTACTTGTATTGTGTGGCACTTTTTTGGCACGGCCCAATATCTGTGATGACTCGAAAACACCCATTGAAGCACAGCTCGATATCTCAAGTAGAGTTGGTAATTTGTCTCATGACAAATATAAGCATTACAAACGGATCCTTAATATTAATTTTTTGTTTAATTGAAATCTCCGATCTCATAGCAAATATAAGCATTACAAATGGCAACAATAATATATGGTGTATATATATAACTTATATCTGTTAGATTTCCGTCGGCCCAATCTCTCGTATTTCATTGATGGAGGTACCGATAGATTTGTAGTAGAATTAGTCGTTGGAATTATTTCCATCAAATTTTTCATGAGAACGATTCTCACGGAAACTTTTCATTGGATATTTCTGTCAGGTTATTCCAACGGAAAACATTTGCATGACAATTTTGTGTAAGAGCACTGCCGCAAATTTTCCGAGGGCCAATTTTTGCCGCAATTCTATTGCAAATAATTCCGTCACCATTTTTTGTAAAAATTTCCAATGCAAATTTTTATCATACTGTTTCTGTCGAAGAAATTTGACAAAATATAGGGAATTCCTGTGTTTATTGTTCCTCAATTCTTGAGAATGAGTGCTAAGCAAATAAGAACTAATAATTGATGTGGCCCAAACCTAAATGAGAGAAGAAAGAAGAGCAAGGTTTGATTTGGAAGAAGAAGAAGCATAGAAGCTGGAGAATTTTCAAAGAAAATCAATGAGATGGTCTTTGAAAATTAGCTCTTCATTCAAGGTATTGACCTTATAAGCTTAGGTGCATGAGATCCTGGACTTGTAGAAGGCACTATGATGGATGCCTTATGTGGACTTGATTTATTGGCATTTACTGGATAGCTCTTGTATTGACCACAACAAGACTTGTGGTCCAAATATTCTCAAATATGCTAAATTTAAAAGTTTTTCCTTTTGAATTTGGTTGGCAACATAAGTCTTCCTAACTCAAACTAATTGTTGTCCCCCTTCTTCCTTTCAAAAAACTCTAATGCCTTTGGAGTTTTCTTCATTCCAAATATAATGGCCACATGTTTAAGCAAGGTATCCTCGAGTTGTGCTTCAAATTAAAAAAAAAACAATTTTTGTTCAATTTTGTACACCATCCAGGGTTTCACCACTAATTCTGGTGATTCATCGTCCCCATGCAAGGAATTACGAAGAAATTGGACTCAGGGTAGGGAGTGTGATCATGTCTTCCCTATGAGTCCTATTCTTTTCATTATTATTGTTATTATTTGCCATCCTCTGCAAGTCCTATTCTGTACATCTGAATCTACTGTGATTCCCTTAATAAGGCTGCAAAGCTCATCAGATTGAGCCCCCCATTTCAGCCATCTTGGAGTCATGATCCTCCACTTTTGCTTCCATCTTCCTCAATTACTAAGAGGGAGTTTCCGCCATGGTTGCCAGGAAAGAGCTAGCTCTATTACAATTTATTTGGTTCAAAGCTAAATGAGAGAGGAAAGAAGAGATATTTGACAGAACTCTACTGTTGGTGTAAATGTCACACCCCTGTCGACTGTCTCGAAAACCAGAGGATACAAGACATTGTTTTGTATGCGGGAATATAATCAAAATTCGAATGATCATTTCGGCCCGATTTCATTCCTTGCATTTAGTTGCACAGAAAAGAATAGGAATGGAAAGTTCGATCCCCTAATTCCTCCTATTTCATTCTATTGGTTAAACTAACGAATGGCATTCATTCCTTTATGTGATTTACTGACTTTACCATTACATTTATTTTTTAAATAAAATATAAAAATATAAATTCTCAAATTTTAAAAAATTATGAAAAAATTAATTTTATAAAAATTTAATAGAATATTAAAAACGAGATTTAGAAAATTTTGTAAAACTTTTAAATTTTTTGAAAATATTTAAAATTTTCAAAAACATAGTGAAAATATTAAAACAATATGAAAATTTTAGAAAACAAAATTGCTATTATTAATAAAACTACAAATTCTAGAACAATTTTATAAAATTACGGGAAATTTTAAAATTATACTCTAAATAATAAAACAAGAAAAATTAAGAAAATTACAAATATTATAAATATTTTTAAAACATTATAGAAATCATTGTAGATTGTGGATGAGAGCATAACTGATAAAATAATTTTTATAACAAAATCTATCATTTTATTCTTTTTTATTTCATTCCATTTTATTTCCACTTATTCGATTACATTTTTACATACCAAACACAATCTAATCATCTTCTATAGAACACTTTACATGCACCACAGACAACAAAGGAAAGGAAGCAAACATTGCAAGTTGGTCACTAGAAATGTAAAATGGGTTTAATTCGATTCAAAACGGATGTGAAATCATTTAATCCAATTATAATTTAACCTATTAAAATTAACAGGCTAATTCGATTATAACCTAAGTAGGTTAGTTCATGATTTAGGTCGATTCAAAACATAAACCATGATCATTTTCTCTTTTTTTATTTTTTCAAATTATTTTAAATCAACAAAAAAAATTAAATTAGTTTATATTTTTATATTTTACTTATAATTATAATCATAAACCATAAATTTACTGCTTATTTCTCCTATATAAATGAAATATTGTATTTTTTAAACAAATATTAAAACTTGACTGAGGATTTATAGTAGTCCAGCCGGTCCAAGCTAGTTTTGTGAAGATTTTAATTTAGAATAGCTCCAATTCAATGGGGCATATTTTTTAACCTTAGCTCATAACCGTCTCACATGCCAATTTTAAAACAGTTGAGTCTGTTCAGAGTTTTGACGCACCAGCTCATTTAATATCTCTGTCAGTCACCAAGGAAACTGTATATAGCAAAAAGCCCCAACGCATTTGCACGGGCAATATTACTAGTTATAATAGACTCGACAGAGAATAATAGTTTCGAAAACAATCATGGTAAGCTTGGATAATAACGACCCACAACAGTATCATATAGCCCACTAAGCTAAAACGTTGAAACCTCATTGAAATGATATAAAATTTCCCCCATCTTTTACAGACAACATTTTGATTTTTCATGAGTTGGAGGACCAACCTTTTATGAACTCACGGAACAAGAGACAAACAATGAGATTTTGCAGGGTAGGAGATGCTCTCCGGGAGTAATCATTGTCTACTCCTTGTACTTCATTTCAGACATGAGGAATCCGGGCATATCAAAAGAGCCAGCAAACTTCTCGACATCGGCCTTAAGGGCCTCGATTTCCTTGTTGTTAACAAGGCCCTTGTTGAAGTCCTTCAGGAGTTTCCCATGCTCCTTTTGGATGTTCAATGTGATGGTTACGGCCCTGTGGAGGAACTCCCCAATCTGCTCAAAGTCCTTCTCAACTAGTCCACGTGAAGTCATAGCAGGAGTACCTGGCATCACCGCCAACCAGCAAGCGCTTAACAGAGTTTCTCAATTACATGTAAAGCCATAACCTCCTTTTTAATACATACGGTGTAACCTCCCAAGCCATGTTTAAGATTAACACAAAGAACTGCAAGCATACTAGTTTATGGAGATGATTATATTACCAACCTTTTGTTCCAAACATGACAAAGGGGAAAACAAGGATAAAATGAATCACAGAAAAAACTCACTTTGCAATCTCTTTCCACATCCATCCCACCTTTAATTGGTTGATTTCTCAAGAAAATTGACATACTAATATTTTGTCAAAGAAGGCTAATATGCTGCATTTGACAATTTCCTATTATTTTATTTGATGAATGTAGAATCAACGAGAAGTTTGCATAATGTAGCAATTGAAAAATCAGAGAGACACCTATAATTTTAAAGGGAATCGTCTTACCAATTCTTACACCACCAGGAGCCAAGGCACTGCTGTCACCAAAGACAGCATTCTTGTTCACAGTAATGTCGCAGAGATCACAAAGTTTCTCAACCTTGTTACCTTCGAGAAAACAAGTCCAGATAGTCAGGAGATACATGGACTACATTTTTCTAATCTGTAGTTTTTATTACATGTTAGTGATTTAAAGTTTCCTCTAACATAAAAAATTTTCATGAACACATTATGTGATATATAAAAAAGTAGGAGCAAAATCAAACATTCAAATGAAAAGAGACACAGTTCAAATATTTTAGGAAGCCACTCTGTTTCACAACAGTTTCTCAACAGGAAAAAGCATGAATATTTTAAAACATCTGCCATTTGCCAACAAATTCAATAAGTTCCAGCATAAATATATGTTCATGATCATCATTCTAAGACAAGTAGTTCCATTACCAGTCAATCCAAGAGGGCGGAGGTCCCACAGAACAAGGTGGTTCTCAGTCCCACCAGTAACGAGCTTGTAGTCCTTGCTCACTAGGTAGTTCCCAAGGGCAACAGCGTTGGCCTTCACTTGCTTAGCATAAGCCTTGAACCCAGGCGATGATGCCTGCTTCAGGGCAACAGCAAGAGCACCAATCTGGTGGTTATGGGGACCACCCTGAAGAGAAGGGAAGACAGCAAAATTGATCTTGTCTTCAAAGTCATAGACTGCGCCCTCAGGCTGGCCTTTCTTGGGCGGCTTGGGACCCTTCCTATAAAAGATCATACCAGCTCTTGGACCCCTCAAGCTCTTATGGGTAGTTGTGGTGACAATGTCACAATATTCAAAGGGATTGGCAGCTTCCTATGGGGAAAAGAAAGCCAAAATATAATTCAAAAGGACAGATCAGGTACAAAAGCAACAGCTACGTTGATATAACAGACATCAACATTCAGAACAGCATCTGACAGTTTCTAATAATAGGAAGCAGAAAAGAAAGAGATCAACTTCCAAACCTGTGCAGCAACAAGACCACTGATGTGAGCCATGTCACAGAGTAAGAGAGCCCCACACTTATTGGCCACATCCCTGAACCTGGCATAATCCCAGTCCCTGGGATAAGCACTGCCACCACAGATGATCAACTTGGGCCTGAAGTCCAAAGCCTTCTCCTCCAACTTGTCATAATCAATGTAACCATTGCTCGAGTTCACCTTGTAAGGCAAGCTCTCAAAGTAAATTGAAGTGGCCGAGATCTTCTTGCCTCCAGAGGTGTAGTACCCGTGGGTCAAGTGCCCACCTGAGGGAAGGTCGAGACCCATGATACGGTCATGGGGTTGGAGCACAGCTGTGTAGGCAGCAAAGTTCGCCGGAGAACCCGAATAAGGCTGCACGTTGACACCCCATTTGGTTGGGTCCAAGTGGAAGGCCTGGGACAGATAGATACAGCGCCTAAGACGACTGAACAAACTATGAAGATTATAGATATACAGTTATCAAGAGCATGATTCTCCTCACTTGGAAAGATCATCCCTCTGATTGCTCACAGATCAACAATGTGTAGAAAAGCTAAAAACAGATCATAATGGATGCCATCACAAGTTATAATTGCAAATCCCTGATCTATAGTAGCAAAGATCATGAGAGATGGGACATTTTCAAGTATGAGTAAGTACTATCAGATCCATCCGTGAAGCAGATCCACATACAGAAAGTGACATACGGGAAATTTTTAAGTCTAACAAAAGGTTTAGCAATCATTTATCAATGTGGATCCATCTCCTAACAGAATGAGCAATCACAATACATTTCTTTAGCCTATGGCAGTCACCAACTTTCTATCAAAGAGGAATGACAGTCGAACAGTAGTATGTCGGCGTGTAGGTGATGATGCAAGAATGCAGATCCGCGATCCAACATTTTCTTAAGGCCCCACAATATTACGAATTACCCGACAGCCATTAAATATTCTCCATTTCTGCAAGTCAGCGGTATAACGGCTAAATAAAATGAGGAGCAATTGAAAATAAATATAAATATATATTAATTCGATTTCCATCAATCGGCAACACATGTTAAAGACCAAATTGGATTCATACACAACATGACCAAAAGAAAGGTTATCAGGAAACAAATCTGAAGCAGCAAATCCAAATTTCATGGGACAGATGTCGTCCTGGAGCTCCTTACCTGTAGGGCACGGGAGCGGCAGAGGTTCTCAATCTCATCGATGTACTCATTGCCACCATAGTAGCGGTTCCCGGGTATGCCCTCGGAGTACTTGTTGGTGAGGGCACTGCCGAGGGCCTCGATGACGGCAAAGGAGGTGAAGTTCTCGGAGGCAATGAGCTCTATCCCCCGGCACTGCCGCCTCTTCTCCTTCTCGATAAGGTCGTGGATCTCCGGATCCACCGTCGCCAGCGGCGAGTTCCCCCACACGGTGACTGGATCCATGAGAATAGCGGAGAGGAGGGACCTTCAGGTACAGAGAGTAGACAAGGGAGGAGCAATGGAAATGACGACACGCAGGCTGGCACGGTGGGTGGTGGAGATCTTGGGTGGGGTTTAAAAGGGTTGACGGTAACATAAAATTACTATCATGCCCTTGTATCTCCTTGCCCTAATTAGCATTTATTCTTGTCATCGTTTAGAAAATGACTGGCTTTGGGTCGGACTGGTAAGATTGGTGACCCCGCGGGACTGGCTACGGGTGTAACCATGGAGCACATATTAGGCATGACTCTCATGTACATCGCCACCCATAGGAGTAGTCTATTGGTCTAAAACTAGCACTCATTTAATATCTCCTCATTAATTATTTGTTTCATATAATAAAACTCTTGCATTTCATATCACTTTTACTCATTAAATATCTCCATGAAATATAAATTTTAAATTTTAATGGCCATTAAATTTACAAAGTACGATGGTAAATTCATGGATCATATAACTGTCCATTCAGCATTGTCCTCACTCATGTTCATCTTTTAATTTTTAAATATTAAAAAATCACATATTTAAAACATTAATTTCAAATAAGATTTATTTTGTTGCATTAGATCAAAAAATTGTACATAACATAGGTTAGTCTCTAGTATAATGTATTAGAGCACATATACCAATAGAAACATGTAAGCATCTCAGCACCCCACAAGTCTAAGTGATCTCTTGTACCCTCACCGTCATTGACACTAAAATTGGTCTAATCTCTTATAAAAAGATATAACATATTAAAATCTTTATACTATCAACAACATCTAATAAGCTCTTATCTATTACGATAGTCTATAAGTCCAATGGTCGCCCACATCCTAGCTAGAGGGCTCGTAATTCTAATAGTCTACTTAACACTTATATTGTGCGGACAAGTAATATTTGCACAATATTTAATAATGATCTTATATTTACTCAATCCTAGCAAGTTGTTAAGAAGACAAACCTTTTCACCTTGCGGTTAAAGTTATTCAAAAATAACACGTGCACTTTATAGGTTTTTTTTTTAGTTTTTCAAGATTTTAGATATACCATGTGTCTCAATCATTGTAAACATACAATATTATCATATTGGACCAACTTTATTATCAATATTTTACAACAAATAGCTTACTAATATTTATCATCGAAAATGGTGGTTTAATAGTACTAACCTCTCTCATATAGAGGGTCCTTATATTTGAATCCCCTAATATGTATATTTAAAAATTATTCGCTAATTATGTGTATCTTGAACTATATTAAGCCTTTGGTGACAGGATTCATGTTGAGCATTGACGATTCACTACATCTGACATTTTTACAGTTGCACCCGAAAGCTCAAATATTGCATGTGGCAGCAGCTAGTTTGCCACCGCTATTACCTTCTATCTTTTTTTTTCCCTTTTTCTTTTCTTTTATTGCTCTCGAATAGTTTACCTATATTGACTAATTTTAGGATTAGCTCTACATTATTCTAAGCCACATAATCTCACATTTCAACACACAATTTAAAAAAAAAAAATTCAGTGTAAGCCAACTCATATCTAAAATTCATTAAGTCATAATTAATATACATTCAAATCGAATTAACTCACCATAAAATAAATTTTTTCTAATATAAATTCTCTTTATTTATAATATTTGAATCCCAAATCTTTTATAATATGAAAATGTATGAAACCATTTTATATTGGTTAGAAATCCCAAAATTCCATAATAGTCTAACCAAACTCAGCAATCATCTTTGGGCAAATTTTCATTTCACGCAAAGTACATAGGAATTTGGAAAATAGAGAATACTTATCCGTTTAATTGTTGAAATACCTCATGCACCAATATGTATTATTGCATTTCGAACCTACGATCAGTCTTAGTTTTCTTTGTATTATTCACACAGTATGCTGTCACTTTGCAGTAGAAATCTGAACGGTCGCCTTTTGAAGTCGAAAATTCCTATATATATACACATATATATGTCAAAATGTGAGATTGTATTATTTGGAAAAATATATAATTTGTTATATCGTATGCTCAATACAGCATAAAATGGTTCTAAAATTGATGTAACCAGAGAATATCAGCATTTTGGTTATGCGCACAAAAAGAATAATTTTGCAACTCCATTTTCTAAATCAAGAACCCCCAATAACAATCGGCAGTGCTTAGAGTCTCGATAAATTTTGACAAATTTGGGTTCGACACATTCTTTTGACTGTGGGCATTTGATTGCGGTAGGATTAAGAATTAAAATTCGGAGAAAAAGGAAACATGTTATATTGTTATTTACTTATGGGCAGGAAAAATACTATAGTCGCCCATATGAATAATTTTCCCAAATAATTAAAGATTGCGTTCGGTAAGGTCGGTCATGGTGTGGTGTGGGGGGTGGGTGACTAAGGGGGTTGTTGAGGGTACTTTGGTCATTTCAGACGCACCAACCTTCGATGTGGAAACCATTTTTCGCGGCATCGTTTTCAGCCACAATGGTCTTTGTGGGTGGGTGGGCCGTATGCGTCCAGAATAATATGGAGTTTTGTCAAACTATCACATTTTTATTTTTTTTTATAAATCGCTAGTATCCAGTTGAATTTTGTTCAGCTGATTAATTCAGACCGTCCCGAATTGGCCCATTTAAGGGGTTAAGAGCTCCCCACTGTAGGTGGAACTCGAACTCGAGTCCTCCCATTGGGATGATAAGTGCCGAACCACTCGATCACGTCCACGGTCGGTAACTATCACATTTTTATTTGAAATATAGAGAAAAGTGAAAAGAAATTAGGTATGGAAAGGGTGCATATTGTAAAGTGAAACAAGGATGGTAATAGACCCAGCATTTGAAAATCTCGATCTGCCTCGTCCACCTGATTTGCCGACTCGACTTGGCAAATTTCATGCATCGAGTAGAAGCGTTTCATCCGGAGAATCCTGATATGCCCAAATACATTCTGATCCTATAAAATATTCTTAAACATGTATGTCAGATATATGCAGGTTAGGACAGGTTTGCCGATAAGAACAGGGCTTGCCTTCACCCGTATATGGATCAAGTTGAACTTGACCCGCACTTGTCAGGGATGGATCAAACCCAGCCCAAAAACGTGTTTGGATCAGGCGGATCGTGACAGGCCAGATCAAATTACCATCATAAAGATTATAAAAGCACAAGCTTCAAGCTATTTGTTGCCTACTGGATTTCATATGTACTCCACAATCCCAAAAAATTTGGGCATTGTTACGGTTATATGAAGAAAATTGTCTAAGATCGATTGAGTAGAATTAGAGGAAGAAGAATAAGGGGAAAAATTAGGGCAAGAGGGAATTAGTTGTTCCCATTCACTATGCAATGTGGGTACATAGTTGGTTACCAAAAATGATTACAAGTGATTTAAAGACAATTGGACTTTGGAGAATAGCTAGTAAGTTTCCCGCCTATATTTAAATTTTTCCTTACATGAAAACTCTAGGCTGCAACTAGGCTCCAAGTTTACGTGATTGGGCTTATCTTTGTCATCCAAATGTTACACTGTTCCCGCCTATATTTAAATTCTTGCTTACATGAAACCTCTAGGCTGCAGGCTACTGGGCTCCAAGTTTACATTCTTGTGCTTATCTTTGTCATCCAAATATTACACTGTGCCCGTGTCTCCTTCTAGGCTTCGTCAAACCATATTTGGACTTTCGATTGTGGCCTAACAATTGCCCCTGGCCCCTTTGGTGCTAGAGAGAGTGAGAAAGGGGTTGATCATTTGTGTTGCACATTCTCATTTCTTGGAGATGCCTTGTAGAGATTCACCTTCTCTCTTCACTTGTTAGTGTTCATTCCTAAGGGTTACCAATAAGGTTGTTCATACAATGACTTCGAGTTCATCCCTTCACAGATTTCGTAGGATTCAGTCTAAGGTTCATTCAAAGCCCTCTGAGGGCCTGACTCCCATTGATTTGTCTAAAAGTGAGGAGACACAAAAGTAGTTTGTCCAAAGCCCTACAAAGGGAGGAGACAGGAAAAACAGCTAAGAAGGTAAGAAACTATGAGAGTTGTGCTTTTGCCTCAAAAGCCTAGGGTTCTGACTTTACTAGTGTCTTGAACTTGGTTGGGAGTGCTACGCAAGCCCCAAGTGTGATTGTTCAGACCCAGATATTGTTAAGAAGTTAATTGAGTTTATTTCTTCTTTGGAACTTGGCCCAACTAACAAGCCTAGCAAGAATTTGAGGGAAAGTTGTTTTCAAAGTCTAACCCAGGCTGCTTTCTATTGCTTGTATCATTTTGTATGTGTTTATACTTCCTTTGCTATAATTGTGCTTACTTCAGTATCATACTTATGCTTTTGTAAGAGTATTTATCTTTTTGCAGGATTATTAGACTTTGCTTTGCCAATAGAGAGGTGGCAGGCCTCTTCAAGGATCAATTGTCCCAAGTTGAAAAGGAGGGGAAGGCTTTGAAGGAGGAAGCCCTCGCTGCCAAGGATGAGGCCATGTTGTTGGACCTACAACTTCATGCTTTGAAAATTGACCTTGCTAATTTGAAGACCAAGTTTGTAGTGATGGAGAAGACTTTGGCAAACAATCTAATCAAATTATGATTGAGCCAAATCTTCGAAGATTGCCAAAATGATTCTCCACATATATCTATAAAATAGGAATTGGTTGCTCTCTTTCAAATTATCGAAAACCGGTTTCAAAAAGTGCATCAAGATCCTCTACCTTCCTTTTCAAACATTTGTTTCGATAGTGTTTTGCAGCTATTTAAGTTCGTGAAAAGTTAGGAGTCCATGCAACTCACAAACTCTGTAGTTGTTGAATCCTGGGAAACTGACATCACATATTCTCAGCACGCATCGAAGGGGTCGAATTAGTCTAAAGGAAATCGTGACCACCACAAGTCTCGACTTTCCTGCTTTCTGTTTTAGTTTATACTAAACCACTATATTTTATTTTGTTGAGTTTCCTGCCTTCTTCTAGTTCTGTTACTTGTCTTTCTAATAAAATAAGAAAGCTATAGTTTTTATGATTTCATCAGGTTCTGTTGTATTTTTGAGATCATGATTCACTATTTCTAATAACAGTCATAACAATCTGGCATGCTCTCTTTGATAAATCAGTCCACTGAGTGTATGTAAGAGCCTGAGAGGAGGTAGAACTTTGGGAGACAATTGGTTCATCTAGAGTTAGATTATGGAATAAACTTGAAGTACATAGATGTTAGATATATATATTATAGTCGTATCTTAATCTACTTCAAAATGCCTTTTTCAATGACCACTACGGAAGTACCTCAATTTGGAGCTGCTCTTGGAGTTGAAAAGGTCCATCCTTGGCTATTTGCAGAGCTCGGTCAAGTTTAGTTCTTTTGGGTTTAATGGCACATTATTAGTAGACAATCCTGGAGATGATTGAGCAATCTTGACCTCCCTTATTGCGCAATATTGTATTTCCTTTTATAAGTTTAGTTGACTTTATTACCATATGTATCTATAATATACTCTCTGTATAATAAAATATCACCACTGGAAAAAGAGGGTTTGGTGCATTGGCACCACCTTCGATCTAACAATTAAGATATTATAATTTCGATTATCATCATAAAACTTTTTGTGCCTCTTTATTCCCTTTTTATTTCTACTACCTTATTTTAAACTCATGAGCATCTTATATAATCGAAAAAAAATACCACCACTAAACTCATTGCAGTAAATTCTACATCATTTCTCAAGCATATTTATACAATCTACTTTATTGTTGATGTTGAAACCACCTACAAGAAGTTATGTTTTGCTTTTGAATTTGATTTCACTTTTCTTTTACATACTTTTTTGCCTACATAGATTAGCAAGAATATCTTCATTTTTGTTTAGCTTTATAATTGTTGCATTTGACTACATCCACATTTTAAGATATATTCACACTTAAAAGGTCAAATTTGCAGCTAGCCTAATCCATGGAAATGAAAATTTAGTTTCCTCAAGTACAGAAATATCTACTCCCCCAAATCTCAATTGCTGAGTGGAAGGAGAAGCCTATTGAATTTGTCAATGGAATTACAGAGGATGAAGCTTATGTGCCCTTTAAAATGCTAATGTGGTAGATAATAATACTTAATTTTCTTATAATTTTATAGAAATATTTCTATTTCTTTGTTATATGGTTACATTCTCAACACTTTTCAGACACCGATTAACACACATCCTCAAAAAGCTATTTACAATATTTTCCTTTCATACTTAAATGAAGAAAATAACTTACTATATATTAGACATTCTTTTCCACACGCAACCTATAACAATTTACCATGACTCCTATATTTTCCATTCAAGTTTGGGTTTTGGTGAGGACTCTTGACAGTCGTGTTGTATATCTAAATCTTAGACGTGAAAATAGGTATGAGTATGACAACTCTAACACCGCATCAAATTTACTTAATGATATATATAATAAATTGGATATTAAGTGAATACATAAGAGGAGTCGAAAAACCTACCAGTTAGATTCTTTCTTGCCACTTTGTCATTCAATCTTGTGGACTGCAGCGGTTCGACCCTTTTCCTAGCATGTGTTAAATTAGCTTCTCCCATGGTATCAAAGCAGAACCCCAAACATTAATCTCAGGCAAATATTTAAAAGCTAACTGAGACACACACTTGAGTAGCCCTTATTATTATAAAGGAAGCTCGGTGCATTCCATATAACACTGCAACCAAGATAAACGGTCAACAACCTTTAGATATATAGGGGCACTCATTCATCAAACACCACCACACACAGTACACACTATACAGTATTCTTGTGATGATGACCACGGCGGAAAGGACTCAGTGCCCTCCGGGACCATGGTGGTGCCCTCCGCCGGGACCATGCCCTCCGGGGCCACTGTGCCCATGCCCTACAGGGCCGCCATGCCCTCCGCCAGGACCATGTCCTCCGGGGCCACCGTGCCCATGCCCTCCGGGGCCACCGTGCCCATGCCCTCCTGGGCCGCCATGCCCTCCGCCTGGACCATGTCCTCCAGGACCGCCATGCCCTCCGCCTGGGCCACCGTGACCATGGTCATGACCGTGACCTCCTCCTCCATGGCCATGGTCATGGTCATGACCGTGGCCACCTCCTGCGCCACCATGTCCTCCGCCAGGGCCATGGCCGCCTCCGTGATGGCCGTGATCAGACATTTCTGCGAGCGTTGGAGACTGATTAAAGGCAGAAAAAGAGTACTTGGTGGAAAGAATGCTGTGATGTAGTGGTGCTATATATAGATAACAGTTTGGAGTAAGAAAATATCTTCTGGATCGGGACTTGGCTAATTGAGTGTTAAAGATCAGATCGGCCGGTCTTTGTCACGTGGGCACCATTTGACGTTTCGCTAACTAAGGATTCACAGTAGAGGATACCAGACATTCCACTTCCCCGCATCCCAGGCTCAATTATTCATTTTAATTTTTATATTTAATTTTTATTATAAAATTTTAAACTCATAAATTTTTTATATAAAAGAAAAAAAAGTTATCAAATCAAGGATAGGAATAACAAGGAAATGTGGGAAGTGTTGAATCAACAATTTTAATGGAAGTGCCAATAAGAGTATAGTCAAAGGGGAGAAACCCTCAGCCATGTTGGTAGACTTAGCAAAAATCGGCCCAACCTATGCGTAGCATGAAAAATTGTGCCTAGGCCGGCATTTTCGGGCCATGCCAATACAACACAAAAAGCATGGTTTGAAAATTTTCATGTTAGTCTAAAAGTATAAAGATTATTTTTAAAAAAAAGAAAAATTGAGAAAATTAAAAATTTTATATCATTATACTAATTTAAAAAATTTCTCAAAAATTTTTATCGGGTTATTGAACCAGTACAGTCACAAAATATATTAGCAAAAATCTGGCCCAAACAATTATCAGGCCATGCCCAATAAGTTCTGGCCCAAGCATGGTCTCATCAAGCCGTGCCATTGAGCCGAACTAAATTCTGCTGGCTCTAGTAATCGGCCCTTGCCAGAGATAGCTACTAGGATCACTCATGTCGACATGAGTATCATTTCGTGAGTGTGTTTTATTACTGGCATGGAATTTGTAACTTGAATTCTTTCAGTCATTTTCTTGATCAAGACACTGTATTCGATTGCCTCGTTATTACTGCCAAATTTGGGTGAAAGATCAATATTTTGTACTGGATCCTTGAGTCTACTGGGAAACTTTCTACATGTTTAGCATACAAGTTTTCTAGTGGAACACTCACTGGCTGCTCGTAGTCCACTTTGGTCACAGGATGGACCATAGATAATCAAGACTGCCTTATGGATAGCCGTACATGACCGCTTGTTTAATAGTGCTCATAGAGCTTCCAGGAATCTTACTACCTCTGGTACCTATGATACGTGTACTTTAGATGGAGAATCAACCCTTCATGTCCTTTGAGACTGCTACAAAACTTGAGATGTGGGTGCACATTGCTCCCAACCAATTTGCATCATGTATTTTATGACATTTTTCTCCTTGATTGGCTATCTTTAAACTTCTGCCTCCGCTGCACTTGGATAGTAAACTTCCCTAGTCATTGTTGTCTGGTGTTATCTATTGGTTATTATGGTCTTGGAGGAATAAGTGTATATTTATAGAGCATTTTATCAAGCCTAATGCAAATTATGAAGCTGTGTGATTAAAATTACCTCTTCCTTTGATCGAGCTATGCATTTATTTATTCAAATCAATAATAAGGTATTAAGGGATTTAGAGGGGTAGGATGGAGCTATCCTCCTGTTGATTGGATGAAACGTAACAATCATCCCGTATAAATCTGAGAGCAGTTCGAGCTAGTGGATTATTGCATGATCGTCATGGTAGCTGGAAGGGATGTTTTTCACAAAATGGTTGTATGGCAACTACACTAGCTGTAGCGCTTTGGAGGGTTCTTTCTATGCTTGATTTTTGGGGATATGTAAAGCTTATCCTAGAAATAGGTTCAGGCTCTGTATGTAAAGGCTTGATTGGATTTAGAAATGGTGCACCCACCTCCTATCTCCATGATGATGGCTTCAATCAAAAGCCTTTTAAATTTGGAATGTAATGACAGCTAGCTAGCTATCACGGACCACCCGAAGCGCCATAATGTCATTAGGAGTAGTCATCAAGTAACATTTGAGGTGGCCCTACTTTTAGGCCCGTCGTAATACATGAATAATTCCTCCATTGGTGGCCGTAAGTGTTCCCAATTTCTTGGAAGAGTGGGATAAGTTGGACCAGTAAAATGGGAAGAATGTGAGAAGCAATCCGTTGAGGAGGACGAGAATCAATGGCTGACTTTACTTGGACCGGCCCTTAGCCCATCATAGTCATGGGTATTTCGCACCTATCAGGCCCAACCCATCAGGAATGGAACCAACACGAGAATGATATTCAACTTTCCAGAAAAAGGTTTATTGCGTTCCAGTCAACCTGTCCTTGAGATTAATCTGGTCTTTTTCTCATATATCCAGATCGAATCAGCCGGAACTACTCTGCCAACACGATTAAAAAAGAACGCTTTTATATTGCTCCAAGAGTATAGTTGAAGTGCCATAGTAATAACAAACAAAATTGTTATGTTCTTGAATGGGGAAACTCTACGTTTCTGGGACCATTGAACCGCACCCTATGCCAGAGGGCTTAAATCCATATTCGTATAAATCCACCTATACAAATCCCCAGAAGAACAAAAAATGGTGAGGAAGACGTGCGTCCCGGAATCTCAGAACCGGTAAGGACCCTACCAAGGAACACTAGAAGTCCTAGAAATCACTTCTTGCTAACTTCTGTTTGTATGCTGTCCCCATTAGGGCAACGGGAAATCAAACTTAAAATGGTTCTGCTCGGAGAATCCGACGCTGGGATCACCCCCTTCTCGGATTACCCTCCTCACACCCTCCACTCTCTCAAGAACACCCTTCACTGCCACGTCAAAGGCATCCTTGAAATCCCTTCTCCCATCCCGTCGGTTTGCGTAAATGATACTCGGGATCATCTTAATAACCTCCTCCCTCATTTCCAACACCTTTCCACTTGGAATCTGGAGCAACCTCTCCTTGATCCAAAATTTCTCCCATTCTTTGGCATTTCCGAGTGGTATGTAAACCGAATACTTGGTGTGGTTTCTGGGCAGGTACCACAGGTATTGCGCATATGCTGTCCCCGAGTGGAAAAACACTGGTATACAGCCTGCAATAATTGAGTCAAAGGTCGACCTGCGGGTGTAGGAATCGCCCCGAGGCTGGAGGCAGAACACTGATTTTTGGAAGACCTTCATGACATTGACAGGGTTGTCACAATTCTTAGTCAATGAGCTACAATTAAGCAACTTGCACTTCCCACCTGAACTGAGACATTGCTCGATGATTTCACCCCGGATGGTGAAGCGGAGCTCATGGCGTGGGGCTCCTACAAAGGCAAACAGGTAAGGCCTCTCCTGATTCCGGATCCTGGTTACAGAAAGAAACAGAGATGGTCAGAAACAATGGCATGAGACCCAAGTGAACAAATCCTTCACGAAACATGCTTCTTGTAGCTACGATGATGTAGCTACTGACTAACAATCAGACCCAAGAATGACAGGAAATAAAGACCAAACTCACAAACCTAGAGTAATATCTCTACATAAATAATCCATAAACATACATGAAACGCAAAAGACTGACAAGTTTGAGGGTGTTTTGCCTTAATCACCTGTCCTGCCACTCTACGACACCGGAGAGGTCCGATGGATGGAAGTATGTCGGATATGGAACCGCAAGGTCGTTGCTCCAGACGCTTGACTCCACAGAGAGCATAGTCATGTTGCTTGATTCGGGCAGGAACATCATCTTGCTTCCCCAGTCCGAGCTTTCATCAGTCTGTCTCCGGAAATCCCAAGCGATCCTCCCCGCCACAAAGAAGTGGTCCCGGCCCCACATCCTCCTCCACTCGGGCAGGGCCGAGACCCACCTCACAAGGTCATAACCGGTCTCATCCCGCACTGAGATGTTAGGGCTCCACAGAAACTGGCTGATATCCAGGCCAGCGTAATACGGAATGAAGATTGCCGAGGCTGCGGACGAGTCGTTCGTGAGGCAGTTGTACATCTTCAGCCTGTTGTGGAAGATCACCTCCAGCATGAACTGGTTGGTCCGAAACCAGCTCCCATTCGAAAGAACCCCACCGGTGTCGCCGACCTTGGGGCCGAGCCCCAGGTTTTCCATGTACGGACACATGTTCCCGTCGGTTCCCCTCGTAAGGGATCGGCAGTTATGGAGCAGGTCTGTATTGAATCTAGTCGGAAGGTCATGGATGTAAATGTACCTTCCCGAGCATGGATCATACTCAGCTTCGTTCTCCCCGGCCGGCATCGCCTGCGTTATGGGTTTCCGGGAACCAACGGCATTTGGGTAATTTTTGACGAAGCGGTCGAGCCCCTTTTCTCCGTTGTTGAAGAGTGAATGATGGAGATGGACCAGGAGGAGACAGAGCGCCAAAGATACGAGGGCACACCGGAGTGGCTGAATGCAGTGTCTTCCACCCGTCAGCGGTAGAACATACGGACCTGTGGTAGGCATTGCAGCGGACGACGGCAGGAGGAAATGCAGAGAGATCGGGAGAATGCTTCAGAGTGAGTCTTCCTAGATTGCAGATATTGGGTTTTCCCCTTGCGGTCTTGGTTGGGCGCTGGAAGAAACGAAATGATTGCGCAGAGACTTCAGGGAGATAGATACGGTAAAGGAAGAAAAAAAAGGTCTTTTCTGCACTGCATTGATGTCTACATTCAAGGGGGGGGGGGTGTGACAAGCAAACAGAAAAAAAAACATTATTGGGTTATTGAGACCGCGTCCATGTTGAGCATTTTGAGGGGAAAAATCGACAAATTATAGCATTTATTGAACCATTAAACAACTCAATCATAAAATTGTCACACTTGAGATGAGCAACATGGAGTAAGATTATTAGGTTAAGTTACGAAATAAGACTGGACGTGATAGAGTGATTCGATACTCATCATCTTAATAGAAGGACTTGAGTTCGAGTCCCTCTGAGAGCTCTTAACCCATTCGGGATAATCCGGATTAATCAATTAGATAAAATTTAATTAAATACCGACAATTTATAAAAAAAAACAAAGAAATAGGACTTTGTAGAGTTGGTATTGTTATTGATTTAAAATTAAAATATTATACTTTCAATAAAAATCAATATAGTTAATTAGGGATAAACCTTACTGATTACTCCTTCCACTCCGTAATCGTGGGGATGCTTTTTCAAGTTATCTTTGCGAGTCATTGACAATTCTTATGGCTTATAAAAGTTGATTCATTGAGAATCGCTACCCTCGTTGTGGATCACAACTTCAAGGTTAAAGGTGAAATCATAAAAAATAAATTACCATTAATCATTTAAAGGTTGATTATTATTAATACCTAAGAGATCATGACACTACTAAATAATTCTTTATAAGTCAATCTTAAACCAAAGTACGGATCCAAAAGTTCTATCGTGTTTCAAAGGCTTGTAAGCCAGCAAAACTCCCTATAGTCAGTACTCTAGTATTATTTTCAGTTAGAAATATATCCTTAAACATCTGTCTCTTCAACAGATAATGGTATCAATCAAAGACCATAAAAAACAATCCACAAATCATGCCTAAGCATTGCTTTCAAAAGGATGAAGGCACTTTACTAGGATTTAAGTTCAATCCTATCATACCTACATAATATACCTTCCGATGTATCAATTAGTTACTACGGCGTCAGATATCATCGATACCAAAAAGGAAAAAATCAATCCTGCCATGACTGTTAAAACGGTGGAACTCCAACATATCACAGTAGTCGAAGTGCAAGGGTAGCTACGACTTAATACTAACCTTGTTTCCCTTTCGGCCTTGAAATCAATTGGGTTTTGTCGTAAATCAGCCCCCTAAAACATCTCAGGACAATCAAGAAAAATAGACCCAAGGACAACTTGAAACAATCTCCGATCTAACTAAAACTGCATTAGGAGAGCAATCATTGAGACAGAAGATTTTCTCTTTTAAAATAACTTGAAGACAGTTTTATTTCAGTCCAAATCAACACCGACTCAGTCCAATAATGACCGACAAAAATGGACCGAAAAGTGCCCGAGAACGAGTAGAATTAATCCAAATTCAGGCTCAGGAAATGATTAGCGAAACAGGGCAGCACTCCACTATAAAAATCACTTTAGAAAAGATTTAAACTTGATTAAAATAAGCTCCAATTCAGCCATAAACAATCAGCTCAAAACAGACACCAAAATAGACAGACAAGTGCTTCAAAATGGCTGGAAATAGTTTCAAACTGAGTCACAAATCCAATCCTTCCTATGATCATTGAAACAGGGCCGCGTTTCTTCTTTAAATAGCTTGAAAATGGTTTTAAATGTAACTCAAGTCAGCAACGATTCAATCAACTAACAAAGCATACCAATGATCGCCCAAAACAGCTAAAAACAAACTCTAACCCAAGTAGGAAATCAGCTATCAGAACTGGACCGGATTCCACATTATACAGACCCGAAAACAACTTCAAATGCAGCTCAAATCAGCACCAGTTCAATCTGCCAGCAAAGCATACCGACAAGTGGCCAAAGACAATTGAAAACAAACTCCGATTTAGATACAAACCTAACCTAGAAATCATCCAGCAAAGCAGCTCAAAACAAACACCAAAATGGACGAACAAATACTTGAAAGAACAATTTGAAATCAAAGCTATCAAATACCCGATCCACGGTAGCAACTTAACCCACATGTGGGTTGAAGCTCCGCTTGAAATTGACCTACTACAATCAGCATGCGTAGAAACAATCTTTCCCCATAAAAAGCCTTGCCATCGGCCAATCTCAAATATATATCATCAAAACAACAAGATTCAAAACAGCGACTTGGGTTACAAATCTATTGAGATTAAGTCACAAATCAACCTAAACAATTTATGCACACATGGTCGACCTTTTTTCCAAAAATCTGTTTTAAAACCGGAGGCAATCAATCCTTAAGACCATTTATCACAGCAACTTCGTTCAAATCAGCATTTTAGACTTCAAAAGTCATTGAACGTCAGTGACGAATCAGCCTAAACGATCAACGCTCAGGGGCTAGACTTTTTCCCAAAAATCGTTTTAGAATTGACCACCGTTAGCCCTTGAAATCTGTCACCAGATTGGCAATGACAGCGCTCAGATTCAGCTGAAGAATAGATGTCTATGTTGCCTAAGAATCAAACCATCGATGGAGTGAAACTATGGCCAAGTGAAAGGAGGTACGAAATCGCAGTAGCTACATGAGAGGCGACCGAGAAGTGAAACAACTCCAGAACAGAACAGAAACGTAACAGGACTGAGCCGAGCAACAAAAACGTGCAGTGCAGCCACGACCAAATAGCAATAGCGGCTTGAATAGCATGGTGAATAACCGATTAGACAACACAACAAAATTGAACAGGGATGCGGTAAAACAGTGAAACAGCGGCAACCAGCAAGGCACAGAGAAATAGCATATGCAAACAGCATGAAAATGGAGAGGAAAATGATGTATACCAGCCTCGGCTCCACCTTCAGCAGCAGGGGAGGTGAGCAGTGAAAGATCAACCCAACAGGATGGCTCTCGACTCAGTCTTGAACAGCAGGTGAGGAACCGAACAGCAGGGACAGTCTAGAATGAGCATGGACCAAACAGGGGTCAAGCAGGACGAAGGGACGCCGAGAAGGAACAGCAGCAGCGAGCTGCCGAACAGAGGAGGGACGCCGAGTAGGAGGAGAGCAGAGGAGGGAGCTGAAAGATGAGCAGCCTCAAGCAGCAGCAAACCCGAGCCGAGGAGGTTCCGCCGGACAGAAGAGGAAGGCCAAGCTCCAGCTAGCCCGAGCAGTAGCAAGCAACGGCGAACAGAGGGGCAGCTGCTGCCCAGAGAAGCAACAGCTAGAGTAAAAGAGCAGCAGCACGAGCAAAGGAGCAGCAGGTCGAGGAGAGCCGCTGCTGAACAGAGGCGCAATAGAAGGTCGAGGAAGAGGGCAAGCTGAAAAGCAGAGTGCAGCAACGCCTGAACACCAAAGGAGGAGCCGCTGCTCCGTTTGCTCGCGAGAGGAATAAGATCCCCCCAAATCGCACAGCTCTCTCTTTCTTTTTTATTATATAAATAGCTGATATCAAGGTAAATTAAACTGATTTATCCAAATCGTCCGTCGCCATTAAAAAGGTTAAAAACTTTTCGCTGTAGATGAAATTTAAATTTGAATTCTCTCATTAAAATAATGAGTGTTTAACAACTCTATCACACCCGAGTTAACACCTCTTTTTTTCTAAAATAGAAAAGATCCTCCTTTATATCTCCTCCATTTTCTTTTTATTTTTCATTAAATAATTTTTGGACAAAATAAATTAGGAGAATATATATATATATATATTCAATTCAACTGCCCCATCAATGTCCGGAGAATAGCACAATCTCAATTCTTAAAATTAGATAGCCCCAAATTAGTCATTTTTACTAATTATTTTTATTCTAATTTACTTAAAGTTAAAATTATATGAACGCAGTCTTGCTCAAAATCGGCAAAGTTCCTTTCATTTAATTTAAGCTCTTCATTTCGCAATTTTTTGTTTTCGTAATTTGTGCAGTTGCATTTGTGTAATTTCCCTTTACAAAGGGTACCTCCTTTAAATTGCTATAATCCTCTGTAGTTGTCGGACTTTTGAGTGAATAAAAATTAAGGGTTTCTTCCTATTTTGCTGAATCTTCTTGACATTTCTCAAAATCAACAAGTTGATTCTCCATCCCTTTTGCCATTCTCCATCCACCACACCACACTGCGTTACAATACCGAATTTTCTTCTAACTCATGTTAAAGGAAACAAAGAAAAATCAAAAGTTGGAAAACGTTTTTAATTTTTTCAGTTTTTTAAGAAAAATGAATTTTTGGAGTTCATTAAATTTTTAGAATTCAGGATTATCCGGGATGTAAGACTTTTAGATCCCTTTTTAGGATTCAGAATTTTCTACAATTTATTTTCTAGGATTTGATATTTTAATTTTGTTTAGAATATTAAGAATTGAGGATTTATTATTTTTTAAAAATGTTTTAGATTGCAATAGCTTGGTTTTACTTATTTTTTTATAAATAAAAGAAAAACACCGGTAATGACGATTTTACTTTCCTAATTATGTAATGTTTATATTTTCATGTTTAACCGTAAATATATTAAATAAACTAAATAACAGCAAATAAAAACTTGATTTTATGTATTTTTTTTAGTTTGGTACTTTCAGCATTGCTAGTAGAAATATATTTCTTAAATTAAAGAACAAAAGTATTTTTGGTATTAAAATGATAGTAAGTGGTAGATTAATGGTAGTTGTTAGCCCCTTGATGCTCGGACATGAACATGACTGCTAGGCGGACCCTCGATGGCATAGCAGCCAAGAACAGGATCGAGGGAAGACTATCGAAGGATCAGTTGGAACGGACGGGCGAGCTGCCAAGCAATGTGAACATGGGCACTCCTACAAGACTCGGTCAAGGGTGGGTGACCTGGATGCCCTATCCTCCCGCAAGACTTGCTCCTGGGCAAGCAAGGCGGACACCAAGTGGCAAGCAATGCGGGCATGGGCGACCCCGCAAGACTCGGTCAATGGCGGGTGACCTGAACGCCCTATCCTCCTACAAGACCCATTCCTAGGCGAATTGGCAAACGATGGGGGGGGGATCCCGCAAGAGGCGCTCAAGGGCGGGTGACAGGGACGCCCTAAGCTTCTGCAAGACTCGCTAGGGAAAGTCGTTCACGGTCAAGCGGCACCAATGTTTCAGGCTATCGATGACTGATCCAAGGCAAGGATGTGGTGCCCATGACCGAACTAAGTGCGGATGGCACTCAAGCAGACCTAGCAAACTCCAGTCGTGTGATTGACGGGGTCATGGTCAAAGTGCTGACCGAGTGACTGAGTTGGTGAGTAGTCAACCTTATCCAACTACAGCATCCTGAAAATAAGGGATAAGGGTAGTTATGGAAGCCTGGTTGTTTCCTGAAAACTGGGGATCGTGGATCCTCCCCCTGCAAGGATAAATAGGACTCGGGTCTTCAAGGTCGAGGGGCAACTAGAGAAGAGAGTCGAGAGGAAAACACTCCATCATAGAAAGTCGAGCAAAGGAAGGCCTATAGTACTATGACCAGTTCCCTCAAAGCTGAGCGTGAACTCCCGGGGCGAAGTTCACCAGTTCAAGTGAGGAGTACAAGTGCCAGAAACACAAGACATATACTTGGGCATGACTATGCAAGGTCGTGTAAGGGTTTTGCGTGTTCTTGTAATTCAAGTGAGATTTCCCTTACCTTGCATTGTTTGATCCCGATCCTTGATGCTAAACCTCACCAAGCTATTTCGCTGCGTGTGTTTGGGTTGGCTAAGAGTGTACGGGACACTACTCAGCACCATCGCAAGAATGGGAAATTTTGGGTGAATTCCGACCCCTATGACAATTGGTATCAGAGCCGCGTTCAGCGGTGTGCGAGGAATTTTAACAGCAAGCGAGTGGTGACTTGAATGTCCCGCATGGATGCGCTAAGGGATCGAGTGGCAGCTTTGGAAACATCCCTCGGCAACATGTTTGGAGTAAGCGGAACAGTGGTGGAAGTTCTAGCAGCTCTAGTTCCGAACGTTGTCCATTTGAAGGAGGAGGTGGGCATCCTCCGACGTGCGCTGGCTGGTGGTGCAGCCAAAGTAGAGGGATCTCGGGCTAAGGTAAACATTCCTGAACGCCTTCACAGGCACTCGGAGTTCCAAGAAACTTGAAAACTTTCTATGGGACATTGAACACTACTTCGAGGCAGGAAAGGTTCTAAGAGGGGAACAAGTCTCGATGGCAGTCATGTATATATCGGGTGATGCGAAGCTCTAGTGGCGAACCTATGAGCAGGACACTACGACCGGTGGGCAACCACGCATCAGAGATTGGCCTACACTGAAGAAGGAACTCAAGGAGCAGTTCCTTCCCACGAACACTTCGTGGGCTAGTCGGGATGCATTGTGCAATTTGAGGCAGACGGGTACGGTACGTGACTACATTAAGGAATTTAGTTCCTTGTTGCTTGTTGTCACAGAGATGTCCGAGTTGGACAAGTTGTTCAACTTCATGTGGGGTCTTCAATTGTGGGCTCAACTTGAGCTATGAAGGCAAGGAGTCCAACACCTCCGGACTGCAATGGCAAAGGCAGATGCATTGATTAACATCCATGTATCAAAGAGCGATCTGAAGGGGAAAAAGGCCAAGAAGTCAAAGGATAAGGCGGCCAAGCCTAGCAAGGGTGCAGGCAAAGCCGAAATGGCGAAGCCATCCAAGGGAGACAAGGGGAAGGGGAAGGCGACAGAGGGTTCATCCCTTAAGGACCCCAAGACCCACCCGAGGTGCTTTATCTACAACGGCCCCCATCATGCTCATGATTGCCCAAAAAGAGAGAAGTTGTCGATCTTGGTGAACAGGACTAACTCCGACTCGGATGATGAGCAAACTAGAGTGGCACCTCTCCAAATACTTGGTGCCATCTACTTAGGAAGGAAGGCACAGGAGCAGGGACTAATGTACATACCGATGACCCTGAATGCCAAGGAGGCAGTGGCAATGGTGGACACTGGCGCGATGCACAACTTTGCGTCGGATTGTGTTGTGCAAGCCTATGGATTGCGGATCCAAAAGCAAGCCAGTTGCATCAAAGCTGTCAACTCCCAAAATAAGCCGGTGCTTGGGATGGCCAAAGAAGTGCTGGTCCAGATTGGCGAATGGTCGAGGAACATTGACATCATGATCATTCCTATGGATGATTTTGACATAATACTTGGTAACAACTTTCTTATGAAAGCTTGTGTTTCGGTCATGTCACACTTGTCTGGTTTGTTGATCACATACTCAAAGAAGCCTTGCTTTGTTCGGGGGTTTAAGGGCCTTAACCATGCGGAGGGCATTCGGACCGAAAGGGTCTCGACTATGCAAATAGCCAAAGGCTGGAAGAGGAGCCAGCCAACATGCCTTGTGACGTGATCCTTACCAACCTGTGGTGGAACTCAATACCAAATATGATGGGAACGCCACCAACTTGCAATAAGACCCAACACCAAACATGGAAAAGAACCCCAAGAACTACAAAGAACAAGTTCGAAATAATAAACTTTAACCCGTTACCTAACAAGGCAAGAACCAAAGTTACAGATCAAGGAGGATGCCACTCCAAGAACCCCACGAACTAGAGAATCAAAGCGATAAGTCTGGCCGTAGAACGCCACAAGATAACTTGATAAGTTTTAAGTTTTCTCAAGAACCAAGAAGAGCAATATATTTCTACTCGCCAGTGTATATATGAATTCTAAATACCTCAAGGGTATTTATAGTATCAACATAAAGAGGAAATCAAATATGCTAAATATATCATAGAGATAGATATCCTGAAATAGTACAGGACATTCTAAGATGTTATGTTATAAAGATATTCTAGAATATATCCATATATCTAAATAATATCCTAGGAGACTAAATAAATCTTTCCAAATCTAGATTTGAGAGCATTCTTAAATAGTTATAGCTGCCAACAAGTTTCGAGAACTCTTCTTGGACTTGAATTAAGTTTACATGACTTTGCAGCTCACATGAATTTCCTTCAATGGACTCAAATGTATGTTCTCGTACCATAAGCTCTTGAACCAACCTGTTGAGTGCCTCCTTGAACTTCTTAGCTCGTGCCCTTGTAATTAGCCTAATCGGAACTTGAATAGGATCCATGGAAGTTGGCCTGAGTTTTGCATCACCTTGCGGCCATCCACGAGTCAGGACCCAAAGCAGGCATGGATGTTGAGATTCCTGTCGTGGTGCAAGCAATCCTAGGCGACTTTTGTGACATTATGCCCGATGAGCTGCCCAAGGGCTTACCACCAAGGTGGGTAGTGGATCACAAAGTTGAATTGATTCTGAGAACAAGGCTAGCTGCAAAAGCTCCTTACCGAATGTCGCCTAAAGAGCTTGAGGAGTTGCGGAGACAACTCCAAGACTTGTTGGATTCGTGGAAAGTTCAACCCTCCAAGACACCCTATGGTGCTCCAGTGCTGTTCCAAGAGAAGCAAGACGGCACATTGCGATTGTGCATGGACTACCGTGGGTTGAACAAAGTAACCGTGAAGAACAAGTACCATGTACCTTTGATTGCAGACTTGTTTGATCGGTTCAGCGGAGCCGAGTTCTTCACCAAGTTGGACTTGAGATCAGGATATTGGCAAATTCGCATCACAGAGGGTGACGAGCCAAAGACGACGATGGTGACTCAGTATGGGTCCTATAAGTTTCGGGTTATACCGTTTGGCTTAACCAACGCACTAGCCACATTCTATAACCTCATGAATGATGTTTTCCATGACATAATAGATAAGTTTGTGGTTGTGTATCTCGATGACATCGTTGTGTATAGCCGGTCATTAGAAGAACATCTTGGGCACTTGCGTTGTGTGTTCCAGCGGTTAAGGGAACACCAATTATACGTAAAGAAGGAAAAGTGTGAGTTTTGCATGGAGGAAATCAATTTCCTTGGTCACGTGATTGGAGGTGGCATGGTACGGATGGATCCGCGGAAGATATGATCCATCAAGGAATGGACTATTCCAACCAAAGTAAGTGAGCTTCAGATTTTCCTGGGTTTGGCTAACTACTACAGGAAATTCATAAAGAGATACTCGAAGATGTATCCCTGCTCACAGATCTGCTACAAAAGGGCAAGCCGTGGACATGGGATGGGGCATGTGCTGATGCCTTTGAGAAGATCAAGTCTCGAATTGTGTTCGAACCTGTGCTCAAATTGTTGGACTTTGACAGGCCGTTCGAAGTCCACACGGATGCATCTGATTGTGCTACGGGTGGGGTGCTTGTGCAAGATGGGCACCTTGTTGCATTTGAGAGCTGGAAGCTGAAGCCAGCCAAGCAATGCTACTCCGCGCACGAGAATGAGATGTTGGCGGTGGTGCATTGCCTACGAGCATGGCGGGTATATTTGCTGGGCACTTCTTTTGTGATCAAGACTAACAATGTTGCAAACACCCTCTTTAAGACACAGAAGAAGTTGTCCCCGAGGCAGGCCCGGTGGTAGGAGTTCCTGGCCAAGTATGATTTCGAGTGGGAACATAGGCCAAGGCGTCACAACGAGGTGGCCGACACATTGAGTAGGAAGGCAGTAGAAATGGTTGCTGCATTGACTCCACTAGAGTCCAACTTCATGGGAAAACTGAAGGATCAGGCAAAGAATGATCGGGTATACCAAAAGTTGGTTGTGCAAGTCCAAGATGGTATTGTGAGGAGGTACTGGATCGATGATGGATTGTTATACGCGAAGGGTGGTAGTGTATTCGTCCCTAGTGGAGGACTGAGGACTCAGCTGTTGCGTGAACATCATGATGCACAATGGGTTGGGCATCCTAGACGGGAAAGGATGCTGGTGCTATTGACACGCTCCTACTTCTGGTCGAAGATGGAGAATGACGTTGAGCTTTACGTCAAGACGTGCCTTGTTTGTCAACAAGACAAGGCGGAACGACGCATTGAGGCAGGCTTGTTGCAGCCTTTGCCTATTCCAGAGAAACCTTGGGTGTCGGTTTCTATGGACTTTATTAGCGACTTCCCTGAGGTTAAGGGTTTTGATGGAGTCATGGTTGTGGTAGACAGGTTCTCGAAGTATGGGATCATCAAGCCTACCCCAAAGAACTGCTCTGCAGAAACGACGGCAGAAGAGTTCTATCGTCACTTGGTCAAGCTGTTTAGGATCCCAATGGACATCATGAGTGATCAAGACACACAGTTCACTAGGAGATTATGGACCCATCTTTTCAACATGATAGGGACGGAACTAAAGTTCTCAACAGCAAACCACCCGCAAACGGACAGACAAATGGAAAGGATGAACTAGCTGCTGGAATAGTACTTGCAACACTATGTCACTGCCAGTCAGCGGAATTGGTTGGAACTATTGGATATGGTGCAGTTGTGTTACAACTTGCACCGTTCCTCAGTCACTGGGTTGAGTTCGTTTGAGCTCACTTTGGACTATCAACCATTAACCCCTTCCGAAGTGGCCCTACAAAAGAAGGAAGGGCCATGTCTTGCTGCCTACCGTTTTGCTCGGAATAAGCAGGAGATGCTCGATGAAGCAAATGACAACCTTGCATGAAGAAATATGCGGATCGAGGGCGTCGACTGCTAGAATTTCAAGTTGGTGACAAGGTCATGCTGAAATTGACGTCCCAAATTTGGAAGAAAGTGACGAGCAAGAGATGGCACAAGGGCCTCATTCAGCGATATGATGGGCCGTTTGAGGTAGTGAAGCGAGTGGGAGCGGTGGCTTATTGCTTAGCGCTACCCAAGAGGATAAAGATTCATCCCACTTTCCATGTTAGCTTCCTAAAGCCCTACCATGAAGATGCGGATGTTGAACGTGTTAGGGCAAGACGTGCTCCATTGAATGTGTGCACATAATTGGATCGGGATGTTAATCGCGTGTTGGACCGCTGTGTGTTGGGGTACAACAAGAAAATTCGAAGAACGGAGTATTTGGTTGTATGGAAATGTTTGCCAATGTCGAAAGAGAGTTGGGAAAAGGAGGCAACACTCTGGTAATTCGAGGACAAGATCCAGGAGTACCTCCACTCTATTCCGACGAGAGTGTTGGCTTCCTCAGGTGGGGGAGGTCTGTTAGCCCCTTGATGCTTGGACACGAACATGGCTGCTAGGTGGACCCTCGATGGCATGGCAGCCGGGAATAGGATCGAGGGAAGACTGCCAAAGGATCAATTGGAACGAACGGGCAAGCTGCCAGGCGATGCGGACATGGGCACTCTCGCAAGACTCGGTCAAGGGCGGGTGACCTGGATGCCCTATCCTCTTGCAAGACTTGCTCCCGAGCGAGCAAGGCGGACACCAAGTAGCAGGCAATGCGGGCATGGGCGATCTCGCAAGACTCAGTCAAGGGCGGGTGACCTAGATGCCTTATCCTCCCACAAGACCCGTTCCCAAGCGAACTGGCAAACGATGGGCTGGTGGTTGATCCCACAAGAGGCACTCAAGGGCAGGCAACAGGGACGCCATAAGCTTCCGCAAGACTCACTAGGGAAAGTCGCTCACAGTCGAGTGGTACTAACGTTCCAGGCTATCAGTGATTGATCCAAGGCAAGAGCGCGGTGCCTAGACCGAACTGAGTGCGGATGGCACTCAAGCAGACCCGACAGACTCCAATCGTGTGATTGACAGGGTCACGGTCAGAGTGCTGACCGAGTGACTGAGCTGGCGAGTAGTCAACCTTATCCAACTGCAACATCCTGAAAATAAGGGATAAGGATGGTTATGGAAGCCTGGTTATTTCCTGAAAACTGGGGATTGTGGATCCTCCCCCTGCAAGGATAGATAGGACTCGGGTCTTTAAGGTTGAGGGGGCAACTGGAGAAGAGATTTGAGAGGAAAACACTCAATCACAAAAGGTTGAGCAAAGGAAGGCCTGCAGTACTGTGACCAGTTCCCTCAAAGCCGAGTGTGAACTTCCGGGGCGAAGTTCACCAGTTCAAGTGAGGAGTGCAAGTGCCGAAAACATGAGGCATATACTTGGACGTGACTGTGCAAGGTCATGTAAGGGTTTTGCATGTTCTTGTAATTCAAGCTTGTGAATGCATATGAGATTTTCCTTACCTTGCATTGTTCGATCCCAATCCTTGTTGCTAAACCTCGCCAAGCTATTTCACTGCGTGTGTTTGGGTTGGCTGAGAGTGTACGGGATACTGCTCAGCACCATTGCAAGAACGGAAAATTTTGGGTGAATTCTGACCCTTGTCACAGTATCCTATATATATATGTATATAGACGGTAAGATTATTTCATACCATACTACATAGACAAACCTTGTTAGGTTATGGAATTATAAATCTAGTTAAGAGAGTTTCGCTCTTTGTAAAAATTTAGTAGTTCACATATAACTAACTTTTTTTAATCACATAGTATTTGCAAATCCAAAAACTTCCTATTAATTCGTATTTAAATTAATGACCAATCATAATAAAATTATCATAATTATAGTTTTTTTTTGGCATTTATGACGTTCACACTCTGAATGATAGTTAAGGTTAAAATGTGTAGGTCCACATGAAGTAGATGAAGTCGGGACCGTTAATATAAGTTTGTTAACATAATTTAATAAATTTTTTCTCAAGTAAGAATTAGATTTAAATTTAATGAATAAAAATTATTTACGTAAAAAGAATTCTACAGCTTAGAAGGTGACTTAAGTCAATTAGATTGGTTAGATTTTAATGATTTCGAAATACTATTTGGCTAAAAACAAGTTAGGCGGAAAAGTTTTTCTTTTTTTTCGGCCTACTTTTTGTCACGCTACCGTAGAGGGGGGGGGTGCGGGGGCGCAAATTTCGGTTTCTAGTCAAAAAGATCATTTTTTTCTTTTCTTTTTCTCTTTGTTTTTTCCTTTGATGGGTCAAAGAGATTAGCTTTAATGAGTGTCTAATGTATCACATCAAAGGCACTGGAAAAGCATGGCAGAGTCCAGGAATCACATGATTTCAGTCTCCATTTTTGTCAAAGTAAGAGAAATTATTTGATTATCATATTTTGTCATAGGATATAATAGATCATTAATTAGATTGCCCATAAATGGGCAAATGTGGCAGATTGTGCAGATAAATAGGTGCCATTATGCAATATATTAATAAATTACTAATCAGATAGTGATAAACATGTGAACCCAGTTGTAATTGTCCAGATGCACTGGTAGGTCTTAATATTGCTATTTATGTTATAAAGTTTTGAGATTACTATTAGTTTACAGCGCACATTTTCTACCACAAGGAAAAAAATTATTATTTACTAATTTCGCAAGCGAACCCCTTTATAAAATTAACATAAATTAATTGAAATAATTTGATATTATTATTTTTAAATAAGATGTTACATTTAATTTTTAATTAATTTAAAATATATAGATTTTTATTAGGTAAATAGACTAATCATTGTTATTTTTGGATTTTACAGTGATAAAATAAATTTTTTTCTCAGTTAAGAAAATTTCATCTTTTTCTTTGTAGAGTAGGCAATTAATTCATTTACCATAAATTAAAAATAATTGTTTTGCTGAATATAGATACTATGAAGTTAGTCAATGTATTCCCTAAAATGCACGCTTAAGAATTTTTTAAAGATGAATGAGAAGCAATCATACAAGTAAGGAAAATTGAGGAATTATCCGGTTTTAATAATAAAAATTAAATTTATAATTTTTTGATTTTAAATTAAAAGTACATTTTATTGTATTATTTTTAAGTGTCATTAATTTTCAAATACATGAAAAAACTTAAAAAAATCTTATCTCATAGTGCTGTAACAAGAAATTACCGGAAGAAAAAAAAGATCTAACTAGCTAGTAGTAAATTATCTGGATGATGAACATCAAATTTACTTATTGAACATCACATGTCGAGGTTGCGCCACCGATTACGGGTCGGTCAGTATGAGTTTTGTCCTACCCACAGTACGTAGTAATTAAAGAAGTGCAGACACTATGCATAGGTTTTCACTGGACAGGAACAGGCAAAGGGAGCTCGACGTGCAAGGATACAACGGTGTCGGTTGGCATCCGTAGTGTGGCCTAGGAAAGGGGAAGCAAAATATTAAGGCTGTGGGGCCCCGGATCAGAGCTCGTCTCTCCTTGGGCCACCCCAATTGAATATGATCGAAGCCCCGCTGCCACCTGTCTGGTTGCTCTCAGAAGCCGTGTACTATCAATTAAGCTGCCGACACCTTCCCTTTCATCCTCAATAATTGGCCCAATCTATTGGTGACCCTGCAACTGTATGTCCGACCGTTACTAGGCCTTTTACAACTCAGGTAAATTCAGCTAGTCCTCAATTGCATTAGTATAGTTATCCACATGAAGCCCTCAATTTGATTTCCATATTTGGAAATTCCTTGATTTCCATTTTCTTTCAGTACCTTCTAGACCACCCATTGGCATACTTTCACAACCCAGAAAAATTCAGTGAGAAATTCTTTCAATTTGTGTTAGCTGATTAGATTAAGTTGAAGAGCATCAGGTGAGGTAACAAATAGAGATGAAATTAATCTGTCAATACTCTTTCTTTTTACCTGATCATTCACTTGGGTGACTTTTTTTTAATATTCTTTGTCTTATTTGCAATTGGGTTTTGATCCATTCATGAAGGGAGAAAGATTACGGCGGGGAATGGCCATTTCCATCACCACAGAGAGAAATGCTCTCAAATCTCTCCCTCGAAGAGATCTAGGAATGATTCGAGATCTAGGAATGATTCCCTGCTGTGGTGACTTCGTAGGCCATCACGGACAAGATCATTCTAATATCCTCCTCTCTCTCTCTCTATTAATGTACTTTTATCATTTCAATAATTTGTTTGATATTAAAAAATTTAATAAATATGTAATAATTTATAATTGAGTTGAATTGATTAATTATATAATAAATTTATCTTAATAATATTTTTTTTTTTTAATTTATAATACTCATATTCAAAATATTACTTAAAAAAATACCTTCTTTTTACTCTATACCATTTACTATTAAAACCTGAATAATTTCGATTTAAACCTCTAGCAAGTAAGAGACACAGTGCTCTCAACCATTTTGGCTGGGACCAAAGGTACTTTCCCCTTTCCCCAAATTTTCGCATGAAAGAAAGGGAATTTGCCGTGCATCTTCCATCCGATTAAATTCCCAAAGACAAATCTCCATAGAGAGATTTTATTTTCATTTATCGAGGTGGAAGTCTGATAAGCCAGTAGAAATTAGGAAATATAATAGCGGGGTAAAATGACTCAAGAACATCGATATTAAGAAGTTGTCCAATAGCGGGCACTCATGAAGATACGTGCTCCATGGAAGATGCAAAGTTGAACGAGTGAGCCAATTCGCATGCATATTCTCTTTTAGTAAGTATGTAGGATTACGAGTTACCAACTCTAGAGCAGAGTTCCATTATAGCGTTAACGATTTGAGCTTTGGAGGGGAACAAATATTAGTACCATCAGTAAGCCTTGAATTTAGAGATGGTAAAAAGTAGAACCAACTGATATAGTACGAAAAAATTGTATTTGAGTCGGTATTTTTGAGTTTTCTGATTTTTTAAGTTATATTCTAATCTAAAAGTATAAAAATAATTTATAATAAAAAGAAAATTATGAAATTTCTTAAAATAATTAATTATACATATATATTTATATTTTAATAATTATTTGATTATTTTATTTAAATTAATATAATTTTTATATTAATTATTTTAAAAAATAAATTATTTAAATTTATTTTTAAAAAATAATTATAGCTGGAAAAATGTGGCTGGGCAAGGCACCGAAAAACTGTGCCTACGCCACTTGATTTTACTGCCAGCCAAAAATATGAAAATAAAATTTTAAATAAAAATAAAATTATATAAGATTTTTTTTAAAAATAATTAATTATATATATAATTATATTTTAATAATTATTTTATTTAAATTAATATAATTTTTAGATTAGTTGATTAATTATATTATTAAAAAAATGTTTTTAAAATATAAATTATTTAAAATTATTTTTAAAAAATAATTATTTATATAATTCATGTCATTTCCAAACTGTTCGAAGCATAAAAATTTCGTGCACGGATTGACAATTTTGAACCATCTGATTTTTCGTACCGTATTAACCCGAAATATTACCTCTAAAATAATTATTTATACAAATCATGTTGGGCTCAATCTATCTTCTGCATGAAACTTTCATGCCCAGACTTATATTTTCACGTGACCTAATCTTTTGTATTATACCAGCTTGAATTATTAGCTCTACCGAACGAGTCTACCCCAAGTATATAAGGTTATTCATTCCAAATTTCCTAGTAAATTCTAGTCCAATAAAAAAAATCTGGAAATCTCAGCCGTCTCTATATTTTCTGAATTACACGTGAGATACTTACCAGCTACCCCACTCCTGCCCCAAAATTTCAGTCCATTATATTACAAAAACATGTTTCTACCGATATCTATCTATTGGTGATATGGAATCTGCACCCAACATAGGCGACGGACCCGACTCACAAGTCTTCCCCCCAGGATGACTCCTTAGCCGCCCTCAGCCTCCAGGAGCTGTCCTCATTGGACACTCTGCACAAGTCACCCTTTCGTGCGCTCAACGCTACCAGATATGTCTTGTTTGACAGGATTACACTTTAAAGGACAAGTCACATCATTTGTACCTACAAATTCTTATCTATAAATACTACAGGTCCAATAAACTTTTTTTTGGTGGGGCCAAATAAACTTCCTAACACCTCATACTCTCATACTTATATTTTTTATTAGACTCTCCCATACTCTCACTAACTAACTTAGGTATCATAGGCAACCTAGCTCGGTCTTGGCTTCTTGTAGGTCTCCCATGAGCCTCCGACGGCCATCACCACCATGCTGCCACCTCCAGTGTTTGAGTTCTAGAAACCCAAGTCAAACCAAGGTGGATTAGCCCAAAGAACCCATCAGTGCTCTTGTTGAGAGACTAAGCCATTGACCTACGAGGAAACCACTGTCATGCCACCTGCTTTCATTTGATTGTCTTAATAATAGAATTAGATAGATGTGGGACAACATTTTTAGGGTTAATTTCTTAATGAAGTATGAAATTTGGTTATTTTTTAAATTTTAGCTAGATTTTTTTCGTGCATTCTAATCATACATCAACTATATACCATTTATTAAATTTAGTATAACATTTACTTTTCCAGTAAGTTATCATAGATGATATTTCGTTACGTTTGTACTATGTAAAATAATATTAATTACATAAGTAAAATTAATGTATGATATATGATAATATGATAGAAAATAGATGTTATATTAAAATTAATAAATAAATTAAAGTCGATATTTGATCTAGACACATAAAAATATTTGTGTTAAATTTAAAAAATAGTTAAAGTTTATATTTAATTGAAATATGAAACCAAATTTTTATATTTTTGAAAGGCATATCATTATATATTTACGTGGTGTATAGTGATTTTAGTACAAGAAATGTAAAGATTACGTTCCATCAATTTCCCAAACTACTTGCTATGTTATTGACGCCAATTAATCTCAATTACCCCTAATTACTTTCTAATTTACTATCTATTACTCCTTGCAAGCGAAATACGAGATGTCAAACGTTGAGATTTGGTCCTGATTTACATGAACACAGTTGAGAAGAAGGCAAAGCCAACATGCTGAAGAGAAAAGAGGTATCTTGGCCTATGATAGATGCTGACCCATAAGATTGTCAGTCGATGGCTGCTTAAAGTTGAATCCTGAATTGGCACATTCAATAAGATAAAGGTTGACCAGACTCATTACTCTCCTCCATTTTGAAACTGAAGAGGGGCCGCGGGGGCAGGGCCGGGCGGGGGGGGGGGGTGTTGCGGGAGGTGTGGATGTGCCACTTCGCGAGAAGCTAGAAGATCTGATATTGAAACTGGCAACCAAGAAGATTGTCACAAGAGCGCTAGCCCCGGACTTGATATCTAGAGGATCGACGGCTGAGCAGATTGTGGTGGCCTTGGAGGTGAGTAAGCAAAAGAAGTGTGGCTTGCCCCTCATCAAGGGGTGCGTCATTAGCCCACTTACGAAGGACATGATCGTGGCAAAACTGCACCAAGATTTGTTGTCCCACAAATAATTGCATATGGTGGCAAGACTGATCCACACATCATCTATGGAAGCATGTCACCTTGTTCTTGGGGCAAGGAGTGACTATATATATATATATATATATATATATAGTGCCTTCTCTGTCTTGGAATCCTCAAAAAGCATGGCAGTAAATTGGTTCTATTCGCTGGAGCTCGAGAGTGTACAAAGCTTCGAACAGTTAAAAGAGAAGTTGTTAGAATTATTTGCGGAGTGTTTAGGATTAAGAGAAGTATGATGGAACTTTTCACTATGGAACAAACATAAGAAGAGTTGCTGCATTGATGGTATGAGCGCTTCACCAAGGTCATAGTACACATGAAGGATCTCTCCCGGAGGGAGATGATGGTGGCCTTTCAGCAAGGATTGCATGATGAAGATTTATTTAAGAGTCTCGTTGGGAACTAGTCAATGAACTTTGCTAACATTGCAGCGAGGAGGCAACATTACGTGACAATAGAAGAAGTAGACTGTAGGAAGAGTGAGGACCACAAGAAGCCATGCACGACATTGAGAAGATGCAAACCAGTCCTCGCAAAGGGGGGGAGATGGAGTGGCAATGGGAGGCAAGGATAGTTGATGTGTATCCTAGCCTCCCAAGTAGTTACCCTGGCTAAAGTTGAGACGAAAAGGCTCATCAAGCCCCCCAACAGTGGAAGGCAATACCAGGCTGAATCTTCAGAAATATTGCAGGTACCAAAGGCTAATGGACATGAACAAAAGATTGTCGCATTCTAAAGCATGAGATAGTGCAGTTGGTGTAAGTAGGTTACCTTTAGCTAGTGTGCGTGCTGACCAACAGCTCATCGTGATGAACAACAGTGGCTGGTGTAAAAGTGTCTTGCGACTTCTCAAACTCATCGATGTGCCACTCATCAAAGCAGATCCCTTAGTCTCATAATAGCTTAAGTTCACATACTCCTACTTATGCTTCATTATGTTGCTTCGGACTTGCCTCTGTTTCTCTTTTGTCTATTATGAATTTTGCGATCTAGCTTCTTTACGTACTTAATGAAACTCAGGAATCATTATCGGAATCTTCATTCAGTTTGTTTAAATGCTTTATGCAGCTCAAGGATTGTTCAAGACCCCTTAGCATTGAGGGGCAGGAGGCTCCTCCATGACATAAACCACTGCAATGCAACGAATGCCTCAGCTATATTCGAAACATATGGAGAAACACTGTCAAAGACCCCTCAGGTGAGGGGCCGGGGGCTCCTCCAAGGAGAGGAATCGCCAACTGTTTCGCATGAAACACCTCGAGAAACACTATCAAAGACCCTTCAGCAGTAAGAGGCAGGTGGATCCTTCATGGGAGGAGTTGCCGAGATGCAACGTCGTCAAAGCTCTGCCCATACTCTTAGAGAAAAACTAAGATCACTCCGTGTAGTGGGAAGGGGACTCCCAGAAGAGGGGAATCATTGTGGCACAATGACATCGCGGCTACATCCAGAAAATGGTGAAAGAACCCTCCATGTAGAGGGTCGGGGAGCACTTCTAGGGAAAGGAGTTGTTGTGGTGGAACAATATCGCAATTACACCAAAGAATGGGCAAGAGCAACAGGGGCTTTCCCCTTAGAGGAGTCGTAGCGCAATGACGCCGTGAGTACTCCCAGGAAAAGGCAAAAGCGCCCACCACACAGAAAGCCGGGGGATCCTCCACAAGGGGAGTCGTCCCTGTGCAATGATATTGCATCTAGACCTTTGAAATGGCTGAAGGCACCTTCACGTAGAGGGGTAGGGGCTCCTCCACGAGAGAAGCTGCTGTAGGATAGTGATGACGCGACTCTGCCCAGACACTTGTAGAAAAACTATGATCTCTTCACTTATGCAGCATGAAAATGATTTGAAAAAAAACTTATGATAAAAATTAAAAAAAAAAGGTAAATTAGGTAAAATATAATTATATTTTAAAACTTGTTTCAAAATTTTCTTAAATATTATTTAAAAATTCAGTTCGAAGCCAAAAATTATTTAAGTTTATTTTAAAATATATATTATTTTGCTTGGCTTGGGCCAGGCTAGGCAGCCTAAGCATGAAGAAACTGTGCCTGGGCTTAGGCAACTCACAGCCCGAAAATATCCGGCTGACTCGAATTGACAGGTCTGTTCATCAACCTCAAAGGAATAGCTTAACAAAGTAGGCTGAAGGCCAGAAGTGGCCTAAGACATGACCTTAAGCCCAGGAAACTCCCCAGCACCATGAAAAATACGTAGAGTTGCTGAGCTAATAAAAGCCTCAAGATCTGGAGGTCCGTAAACTCACACGATTTTCTTAAGAGCCAAGGGAAGCGAATCCTGTAAAGAGAAGGCCAGTCCAATCGCGAGCATTCTCTCTTTTTCACCACCTTTTTCTACTCCCAACTCATTATATTAGTTAGGTAAACAAGACAAAGTTATTCTTAATTATTAGATCTATGACATTGTGCCCTCAAATAGACGAGGTCAACTAAGTGTTCATCCATTGCAACATAATCCATCAAAAGGTAATCTGAATTAGACCACTTCAGCGTTTGCATCTGTGCCTTTTATTGGCTTGCAAAGTAAAGAGTCCATAATTAGCACCATTAAGTTCCGATTCTTGCCTATCTCATATTCCCTTGTAAATTTATAGGTGATCCAACTTTGCATACATGTGTCAAGAAAAAAAAGATACGTATTAAACTATTGAAAAATACCTACAGAAATCCTATAAACTTGCTCATTTTTATAACCGAACCTTATAAGTTTTAAAGTATTATATTTGGTCACATATATTTGATTCTATAGTATAATTAAATTCTATTTATTATTCTCCATGATAATCTTACTAAAGTGGCAATTTTGACACAACTTATTATACGGACTTGGCAAACATGCATGGTTACATGTCAAAAAAATTGACATGACGTGATGACGTAATGCCACAACACGTCAGCATAACATATTTACCATATAAATATGAATAATCAGTAATTTGTACACGTTATTTTAGATTTAATGGTGATTCATGGTTTGGACTTAATGACTTAACAACACAAAATATACGATCTCATATCAAATAAATAAATAAATTATTATGGTTTATAAGAGGTTGAGTATTGCCACCTATTAGCTTAAGCTTTTAAGTGGAAACGGGTTCGATCGATTATGAGCTCTCAACGAATTTAACATGGTATCAAAGTTAGTGAGCTCGCACCTTACTCGACCTGAGTTTAGAAGTCTGACTCGTGGTCAATTGATATAAGCCTGAGTATAAAAGAAAATTGCCCGACTCGTGGCCAATTGTCCCCCTCGTTCAAGATCGGAAGAAGAATCACTGGCTTGTAGACAGTTGTTGAGGTCAGGTGTTACGATCCCACATGGATTAAATAAAAAAAATGTTGTGGGTTTATAAGAAGGTTGGATACCGTCACCTATCAGCTTGAGTTTTTAAGTGGAAATAGATCCGATCCGGCTCTCAAGAAATTTAACAATTTGAACATATATGTCTTAAGTACGACATTTTAAAATTTATATAACTCACTTAGAAAAAGGGTCAGATTTATGGGATTTCCCGCATAATTTTACCATTAAACTATATTAAGCTGTTCAATAATTGGCCGGATGATTTGCCCAAAATATTAGTCAACTGTAAAAATCTAATTTGTTTTTGCTCTCACTAATTTATTACAAAATGGCAACATTTAACTGATTGCAATTTATATAAAATTATCGAAATCTTTGGAAAAGAAAACGGGAATTTATTCTGCAGGACCAAATTATACGCACCCGTGCCATAGTTTTTCCAATAGGCTTCACTTTTGTAATGAGTTCCAGTAGGCTACAATTAACTCAGTAAGTCTGGCTTCTATTTGACGATGGAAACGGTAATATGAACTTGCAGGGAAAAAAACTAAATCAAGACCGGAAGTGTTACATACTTTGTGCTTGGGGCAGTGACTGAGGTTCTAACCGAGGTGCGTCTATTGCTGGTGGAAAAAACATCAGCAATCTTACACAGTATTAATTGGATGACACACCACCGTTGAAAGATCAAAGCCGAAGATCTTATGGACATGACGGTTCAACTTATTCGTAAGATATGAAGAAGTTTCAAATGGAAAGTGATAAACCTAATTTTGATCAGGAATTCTAACGATTAATAAACTCAGTACGGGACCAGAAGGAATCATATTCTCTGGATCGGAAGGAACCATTTCTCCAACTATTCATCCGGATCCCGCCACCCAGAAAACAAAGCCATCCCAGAGAGGAAAGGTGTATTAAATTGATTTCAATAACTAACTTGACCGTATTTGTAGCACAATCAAGTGTGTTTTCTTATACAAGGTCTCTTCCTAGGACTTAGAGTCCACATAGCTTAGACGGAAAATATAAAGTATCCAATTCCAGTTACAAGAACAATACATAAATGAAAAACACCGAGGAATTAGACAAGAGTTGATGACTGATCCCAAACCTCGGCATACCCTTAACTCTTACAACGATATATCTTGGAACAAGGCCTAGTGTAGTCATTCGACTTGCGAGGAATGCAGTTACTGGAGTAAGCACCTCTAGCTCCACAGACAGCCCGGTCTTGCTTTAGACTCCCGTAACTGATGGTCCTAGGGCCTCCTGCCCCAGATTTGCTGCTCCATGGATCTATCAGCAACTCCAGTGTGGTACACTCTACATTCTGCAAGAGAGCTGCTGCAGAACAGGGTTGAACGATTATCGACGTGCTCGGTTTCTATGGTTGTACCATGAAGAAGATGAGGAATCGTCAGCAATGGAAGAAACAGGCAGAAGATCAAGTGCTGTTTTCTCAGTTTTCCCGGAGAATTCTTCATCTTGCTGAGGCCTGAGCTTTGTCTACGGTGGTAGCTGCCCTGCTTTAGGCATTGGATGGACGCATGCGTTAATGATTGCAAGTGACACAACTGGCCACCAATCAGAGAGGATTATCTTTTAGTGTTTGTCCTGCTCCCACTTCGATATCTTTTTGTATTTGCTAATGGAAGGGATCCGTGATCCCAAATAGTCTACACGAACCTGATTTTCATTCTACTTTTATTCTGTGGTCATGTGTGTGTCGTGGGCCCAGTTTGCATGAACCTATAGTAATCCGTCTCTCAGGAAAGTGGAGAACACGTCATTCGTATTGGTGTCATTCTTAGGCGAGCTGCAGTGGGATGTCATCTGACGTCCGCGCAGCCGCTACCGAGGACACTGACAAGGAATAGTACAGGGGTCTTTGGGCGACATGCGATGCGTGAACCTGGGTAGCACAGCTCTCTGCCGAATTTCGTGATCGATTAGAATAATAAAAGATGAATGATTATGAAAATGTAAAAGAATTGGCTACCATGATTATAAGTACTAACTTTTTTGGTCGAGCATAAGTTCGACCCCATGTAAAGCATGGAGGAATTATAACACACGATCAAAGCAGGCTAATGTGTTGTCTCACAGCTCCCTAAGCTCGATTAGGAAGGGAAAGCCCGCCTTCGGTGGTTAGTTGCCGCTAAGTACACAAGAAAAACTACTAGGCTCATGGTAATTTGTCGAAGCCTATTATGAAGCTCGTCATCGGTGAGTTAGATTATAGAAGAGCAAAAACTGCAGCATGGTTTGTTGTCCCTCTCGCCAATGTCTGCTCGTAGATAATGGCATGTGTTTAAAGGCACGTCGCAATGTTGCCAAGTGGACATGTTTGGATATCTTGTAATGAGCTGAAATCCATAACGTGAGAAATAACTGATTTCGGGTAAATTACACAGTTAGTATAAAACGTTTTGATAATGTAACACTTTAGTATAAAATTTTTAAAATGTAATTCTGTGATACATTTTCTTTTCAAAATTGCTACATTTTAGTACATTCCGTTAGATTTTTACTAACACCGTTAATTTTTGATAACGTAGACGGTTTAAGTAGCGCTCCTTGATGACGTGACTTTATATTTTAAATATGTAAATTCCTACGTGGCACATAATGAAACCCACTATTTCTTTCTTCCTTTCTCTCCATACCTCTCTCTCTATCTCTCTCTCTCTCACTCGGCTCTCTCTCCTCTCTCTCCCTCTCTCTCTCACACTCGGCTCTCTCTCCCTCTTTCTCTCTCTTTCTCCCTCTCCCTCTCTCTCGGCTCTCTCTCCCTCTCTCGCACACACTCTCTCTGTCTCTCTCTCTCCCTCTCTCTCTTTCTCTCTCGCTCTCTTCCTTTGTCTCTCAACCTAGATTCAATTAATTTTTTTTTACCATCTAATAACATCTAATTTTTCCTAATTGTCTTTTATTTATGATTTGTTTTACAAAATGATAATAATATAACATAATAGTATAATAAAAGGTAATTGACACGTAATTCGATCTTTAAAAAAATTTTATAATAAAAATTAACTCAAAAGAAGTTAAAATTTGGTAATAAGATAATAAAATTAGTACTAAATATTTTCTTGATCTCTCTCGCGTTAAAATTTTGTGACAATTAATTGAACCATCTCACGCTTCTCTTCTTATTTAATTTTAATTCCCCCCAAATCGTGAAGTTCCCCCCATAAAAATTGAGAAAGAGAGAGAGAGGATGCGAGCGAGAGAGAGAGGGAGAGAGAGCCGAGTGAGAGAGAGGGAGAGAGAGAGAGCTGAGAGAGAGATAGAGAGAGGTGTGGAGAGAGAAAGAAATAAAGAAATAGTGGGTCCCACTATATGTCACGTGGCAATCAATATATTTAAAGCATAATGCAATGTCATCAAGAAGTGCTACGTTGACCGTTTACGTTATCAAAAATTAACGGCATTAGTAAAAACCTAACGAAATGTACTAAAATGTAGTATATTTGAAAGAAAATGTATCACAAAGTTACATTTTAAAAATTTTGTACTAAAGTGTTACATTAGTAAAACGTTTTGTACAAACTGTGTAATTTACCTAGCTGATTTCAGGAAGTTCCAGCTGAAGGAGAATCTTCAAGGCTTATTCTGAACTTCTATGGATAAATTACACAGTCGATATAAAATGCTTTGTTAATGTAACACTTTGGTATAAAATTTTTAAAATGTAACTCTGTGATACATTTTCTTTCAAATATGCTACACTTTAGTACATTCCGTTAGTTTTTTACTAACGCCGTTAATTGTTGATGACGTGGACGGTTTGTGTGGTGTTCCTTAATGATGTGGCATTATGTTTTAAATATGTGGATTGCCACGTGGCACATGGTAGAACCCACTATTTCTTTCTTCCTTTCTCTCTCGCTCGACTCTCTCTCACTCGGCTCTCTCTCCCTCTCTCGCTCAACTCTCTCTCACTCGGCTCTCTCTCCCTTTGTCTCTCTCTCTCGCTCAGCTCTCTCTCCCTCTCCCTCTCTCCCTACTCTCCCTGCTCTCCCTCTCCCTCTCTCCCTGCTCTCTCTCCCTCTCTCTCCCTCGCTCGGCTCTCTCTCCCTCCCTCGCTCGGCTCTCTCTCCCTCTCCCTCTCTCTCCCTCTTTCTCTCTCTCTCCCTCTCCCTCTCCCTCTCTCTCTCCCTCTTTTCTCTCTCTCTCGCTCGGCTCTCTCTCCCTCTCCCTCTCTTTCTCTCTTGCTCGGCTCTCTCTCCCTCTCACTCGCTCGCATGCTTTCTCTCTCACCCGGCTCTCTCTCCCTCTCTCTCACTCGCACGCTCCCTCTCTTTCTCTCTTGCTCGGCTCTCTCTCCCTCTCACTTGCTCGCATCCTTTCTCTCTCACTCGGCTCTCTCTCCCTCTCAATTTTTATGTGGGGGGCTTCACGATTTGTGGGGAATTAAAATTAAATGGAGAGAGAAGAGTGAGAAGGTTCAATTAATTGTCAAAAAATTTTAACGCGAGAGAGATCAAGAAAATATTTAGTATTAATTTTACTATCTTATTACCAAATTTTAACTTCTTTTGAGTTAATTTTTATTATAAATTTTTTTTAAAGATCAATCTTGAGATCGAATTACGTGTTAATTACCGTTTATTATACTATTATGTTATATTATTATCATTTTGTAAAAAAAATTATAAATAAAAGATAGGAAATATTATATATTATTAGACGATAAAAAAAATTAATTGAATCTAAGTTGAGAGACAGAGGAAGAGAGGGAGAGAGAGAGAAAGAGAGCATGAGGGAGAGAGAGAGAGACAGAGAGAGAGCATGCGAGCGAGAGAGAGAGTGCGTGCGAGGGAGAGGGAGAGAGAGCCGAGCAAGAGAGAGAGAGGGAGAGAGTCGAGTGAGAGAGAGAGTCAAGCGAGAGAGAGGAGAGAGAGCCGAGTGAGAGACAGAGAGAGATAGAGAGAGAGGTATGGAGAGAAAGGAAGAAAGAAATAGTGGGTCCCACCATGTGTCACGTGGTAATCCATATATTTAAAACATGAAGTCACGTTATCAGGGAGTATTACATAAATTGTCCACGTCGCGTTAGTAAAAATCTAACGAAATGTACTAAAGTATAGCATATTTGAAAGAAAATGTATTACAGAATTACATTTTAAAAATTTTGTACCAAAATATTACATTATCAAAACGTTTTGTACTAACTGTGTAATTTATCCGAACTTCTATCCATAAAATTTATTTAAATGAGATATTATTATTGAAACAACTTTTACATGTTTCAAAGATATTAAAATATCTTATATATATCAGAATATATCTTTAAATTATAATTAATAGTATCTTATACCGGTAGAAAATGTCTCAGTATTGTGAAACCCTGAGGGTCACGGTGTAGGAGGGCGAGAGTCTCAAATTGATTGAGTTGGTGATGGTGATACATTGTCTAAGAAGCTCTTCGTTCGTCTTCTCGGTGAAACTGAGGTTTAGAGTAAGAATTATGAGATTGACTAATCGAGTTTATACTTTCATTATATCCGTGTCAGGTTTGTAACGAGCCTCTAATTGACCGAAATCCCTGAAAGTAATAATATTATGTTTTATAATTTAATGGAGCATCTCCTTCTATAAGTTTCCTTTTAAGTTTAGCGTTTTTGCACGTTCATCTAGTGTGAAGCTTGAAATTTCGTATTGCATCGTCTCTTAAAATGTTTCTATCCGACAGTGGGTGCTTCATACTAAAAAGTTAATAAGAAATTTTGGATGATAAAGTGACTTGAGTGTAATTAGAAATTTTCTCACTTGTCATAAACCCAAAACCTAGTGAATTTTCTTTCTTTTCCTTTTTTGTATGAACTATTTGATATTTGAAGGTTTCTTGAACAATGACTACTCTTAACTTCAAGTTTGATCAACTCATTTAGGATTAAAAATTTTCAAATATAAATTATTTTCATTTAGAAAATTCGAACATAAAACTTTTCTTAAGAGAAAAGGTGTGAAATCCTCAACCAACTATGTTGGTAAATACTTTGTGAAAAATTTAACCATAACATTTGTTAAACATGTTTTTTTTATTAAGGATAGTAACTTGAAAAGGCACACACTTTAGAATTATTTACAATTTTTTCACAAACCTTTTTTTCCATAATCTAAAACTATATGAATTTTAGATGTTATATCATATTTAACACGGATCATTTTCCCTATTAAAAATGCTCTGATGATATGCCAGCACTCGTTAGCCACGTAGGCGAAGATAACATGCCACATCAACATTTTTAATGGAAAAATTAGTTCCCACCAAATATGGTGTAGTGTTTGAGCTTCGTGTATTTTGAATTTTAAAAAATAAGTCCGTACAAAAATTATAAATAACCCTAAAATTGATAATAGAAAAGATTGCAATCCTTTTATTAATAAGAAATGAATAGTTTAGGAAGGGAATATTCACAAGGACAAATTCTTCTAGATGGCACCAACAGCGTGGCGGTTAAACCCTTCTTTAAAAGAGAAAGGTTTCTTGAGCACAAGCATCCACCCAACAACCAAGTTGAACCCCTAAGTCTAAATCCAGTTCATCTTACCTGTAAGTTTTTCCCCTCTCTCTCTCTCTCTCTCTCTCTCTCTCCAATCGTTTTTAAACTTAGAAACGATGGTTTCGGAATTCCTAAGCAGTCTAGGGCTTGCAAATTGGCCCCATCTGTGAAATCATGTGATGTTTTTAATTAACATGCTAGCACCAGTTCTCGCTTGGAAGTTGTAGGTTGCCCTTCTACTTAGCGGTTTCTGAATCCCACGGAACTATGGAAAAGATATATCAATCTACCAGAATTGGAAAATGTCCATTCCATAATGTCAGCTCCCTGGGTAAGTTCTGTTTTACATAAGAACTAAACGCATATATTCATGTATTAATCGGTTTTCTTATCAAATCTTTTATCAATATGTGACATGATAGAGTTTGTCAAATGATAAAAAATTAAGTTATATCTTGGTGACATTCAACTTAGAGAGGAATTCTTTATAATTTGAAACCGACATAATAGCCTAATCATTATAAGAAAAGTCAATTTGAAGCTCACGGGTAGATTTACTTTGGCTCCAGTAGGTATTGTAAGCTTGTCCGTCCTGGCCCTCTTGCTTTATTCTGATTCCAACGGCTACTTTCTTTCCCTGATGTTGATTTCCCGACCGATGATGGCATTCGATTGCCGACGTCTATTCGACAGATCGAACTGTCGGCTCACGTGTAGGAATCTAAATAGGATTGGCCGGCTTATACTTACGCCTTAAAATTGCTCATAGCTACTCTCGGATTAAAAAAAAGGTGGAGTACATATTGTATTGAGATGTATTTTACATCAAATTTCTCCTTTTCCATACAATAATTTCTTCTTTTTATATTAATTTTGTTCTTGATGTTCAATTTTATCTTCCTCATCAATTTACTTGAATTTGGTGCTTACTGCATCGACCTTTTCATTATGTATATCAATTTGCTTCTTAATATCTCAATGTGATCATTCCAATACATTGAACAGATCCTTTCAAGATAGGTTGTCAAAATGAACGTATAATGAAAATTCGATTCCCGAAAATGGCTTTAATCATATACAACTTCTTCTCGGAGCTTCAATGCTCATGTTGCTCGCGCTACTTAAATTCCACATTCAATGACCTTTCAATATGTAAAAATAATAGGAGCATAATAGGGGTATCGAGATAAATGAATATGGTCAATCATAAATTGAAATTACATATTTTATTATACAGAGTGGGTCAAGAGATTACAAAAAAAATGTTAGCCTATTTATAGACATGACATCTCTTATTGTCACCCTTAAAATAAACACGGGACTACAATGAAATGTCCATCTTGAAATGACGACTCTTCATGTTTCTTGATTTAACTTCTTGACGAACACCCCCACCATCTACTTCCACAGCAATAAACAAAAAAGGAGTTTCTTTTTATTCTTGAGAAGTACTTTACATTCTTCCTTTCTTTTCTTGGAGGCATATCTCGTGTTCTATGCACGTATTCTAAATATGCCGACTTCATCTGATGGCAGCAACAAATTGGCCAAATCAACTAGAATTGACCAATATGATACCATAAAAAATGTGAAAAAGGAGAAAGAAAACAGAGGGGCTTGATTAGGTAATCGTCTGATGAGAAAAATAGCTCTCTCAAATGCAAAGTCCCAAAACTTTAGTGGTAAATGGGAGTGAGCTAAAAGGGTGAGGCCCACATCGTCAATGTGTTGATGCTTATGCTCAGCAAAACCATTCATTTGTGGTGTACATGGGCAAGAGATATGATAAACAATGCTACTGTGACGCGATCCTTACTGATTTATGGTGAAACCCAATATCAAATATAATAAGAACGTTATCAACTTGCAATAAGATCTAATGCCAAATATAAAAAAAAAGAATTTTAAGAACTGTAAATAACAAATTTAAAAAAACGAACTTTGACCTGTTATCTAATAAGGTAAGAATCAAAGTTATAAATGAAGAGAATGTTATATCAAGAATCTTATGAATTAGAGAATCAAAGTGATAAGTTTGATTTTATAACGCTATAAGATAACTTGATAAGTTTTAAGTCTTCTAAAAAATCAAGAAATGCAATATATTCTCACAAAGAATGTAAATAAATGTCCCCTAATTTGAATATCTCAATTGTATTTATAATGTCAACATAATGAGAAAATCAAATATACTAAATAAATTTAAAAGATATCCTAAAGATATTTCAAGATATTGTAAATATATTCATATATCTAAATACATATTTTAGGAAACTAAATAAATCTTTCTAAATTTAAGAACATATTTAAATAGTCATAGCAGTCAGCAACCTTCTAAAACATCTCTTGGGCTTGAATTAAGTTGGCATTACTTTACAACTCACATGAATTTCCTTTAATGGACTTCAACGTCTGCTTTTGTGCCATAAATTCTTGAACCAACCCATTAAGTGCTTTCTTGAATTTCTTTAGATAGCATTTGTAACTCATCCGGACACTTGAATTTTGTCAACAAAATTCTTATCATCGAACCAATAGCAGCTTGTGTTTAATGCCTTGAACTTGAAGGTGGATTCACATCATTCCAAATGTTAGGTTTGATAACGTAATTGACATAATGGACAAAGGCCTGAATTGGAATAATGCCCAGATTGTGAAACGCAGGCGGCCCAGCCTGCTGGGCTGAGGGAAAACGGTTGGGCTGGCCCATTCTGCTGCGAGGAACCCAGCTGATTGGGCCAGTCTATCTTCGGCCAGATTGAGGATGTCTCGGTCCAGAAGAACCCGACCCGCTCCGGATATGTCTTCCTCCTCCGGATGCCGGCCCATAACTAGGGTTAGAAAAATTTCCTCGGTCGCCTATGTAGCCTGTCCCCCCACCAGAGCTGTGAGCACATCAACAATGGCGGTGGAGGATCCTTCGACCAGACCTGAGAGTGAAGCAGCAAACGTAATATTAGGAAATAACTAAATAAGTAACTAATATTAAGAAATAAATAAAGTAAAAATATTAGAATAATATCAAGTATATATTATGAAATTTCAAATACACTAGTTAATCCATTTCATCGAAAATGAATTTATTATAAATATTTATATTTCATAATCGATAGATATGATATATATCTCTAATACGTTGAATGTAGTAATGATAAAAAAATAATAAGCATGATGAATTTAAATAAAGTTAAAATAAAATCTATAAAATTATATAAAACAACTATACTGAATTAATAAAATCCAACTAAAGTTATGAAAAAGGAAAATCATAGTGGAAATTCCACTTGTTTTCCCTATTATGACTAACTCTGAATGTTTTGCTTTGATAAAGTCAGTTACAAAAGGTTAATTTATTCGTACTATTTGGTACATTTGTCATCAAAGATGATGTGGCACCAATAGAATCCAATGGAGGGTACAACATACGGACCGACCACCCCCCCTGACAGGGTCATTAGTGATTCTGCGATCCCGGCTTGGGAGCTGCTAGTAAACAGCCCTCTTCACCAGGCCACCATTCCTTTAACTCCTTAAATTCAAAGAGGGAAGTCAAGTTCAAGTGTCCGAGGAAGGCAATAAGGACTTGTACCTGTCAGTAAACTAAAAGGGGAGAGTTGTGATGATTTGCTCGGAAGGTAACACTTATCTTTTCCATCTTGCTGTGCAGTATTTATAAGGATTGTGCCGGATGTGGGCATGTCAAGCTAACTAAGCAGGGATCCGCTAGTTGGTTTGCCACTAATCGAGGTGCAGTTGTCTGATTAAGGACAACTGAGAGAGTCAACCAGAGGGGAGTAGGTTGGGGCACCTGACTAGGTGCCATCTATTTGTCCTACCAAGGCAGAACAAGTTTGCTTAGCAATTGGGGACCATGCAATCAAACTAGTTGAAGGTGACTTCTCTATCACTTGCCCCCCACTTGTTGGTTGATGTGTGAGGCCGGGAAGTAGAAAGAGGTGAGGGAGGTAGGTGTATGGTGGGGTGAGTCAAAAGTGGTAAAAGTGTGGTTGGGTTTCTATCATAGAATGAAGAAGTCATAGTCAGTATCCCCCGGTAAAAGGGAGGGTTAGTAGTTGGTGTCCTCCAATGAAGAGGATGGTTGGATCAGTAGTTGATGTCCCTCAGTGGGGAGGAGGATCAATAGTTGGTGTCCTCCAGTGAAGAGGATATCGATAGTCAATGTCCCTCCAATGAAGAGGATGGCAAAAGAGCCTAGGTAGGAACAGAGGGGCTTTGAAATGAGTGAAATGGTGGAGGAGGTGACATGTGTCATTTTCCTAGAGGCGGTTGATTGACCTTCAGTGAAGAGAATCCATGCAGAGTAATGATGGGGAATTAAATGTGGGCGAATGGATGATTGTGCCCTTATCTTCCCTCCCTAAGTAAGCAAGGGGTCCACTGTGGAGAGGAGGAAACAACGTGTGATTTGTTGATGAGGGGTGAGTGATCAGTGTCTCCTGTGAGAGTTGAGTGTGGCTGAAGGTGTTACCAGCATGTTGTACTCCTTTCTTAGTGATGAAAACTCATGGTGAGTGTTTGGTCTTGGCTTATAGTGTTGGTGCATTGCATCGAGCTAAGATGGGGGAGGAATGAAGGGGTGAGGGGTGTCTGTGAGGATGGATAGGGTTGTGGGATTGGAGGGTTCAAGCATCTGGGGGAAAGATGAGAGGTGGGATAGTGAGGGGATTATGGGTGTTTGGAGTGATGATTGGGGGTGGGGTTATGGAGGGTGGTGGGTGTTTGACTGGGTGGATAGGGGTGGGGGCAGGGAGAGGGTTATGAGTGTCTAGGGGGATGAGGAGGGGGCGGGGCAGAGGGAATGGTGAGAGGATTTGATGGGTTCACCACCATGGGTTAGGGGGTGGTTCGATGCCACAACAGAGTAGTGCAACGATCTTTGTGGTGAGAGAGGGTAAAGAAGGTGATGAATGTGGCAAAGACAGTGAGTGGAATGAGGCACGATTTTGGTGCTGGTTAGGGGGATGAGTCGGGGGTGTTTGTGTCATAGTGGTAGGTAGGTATAGCGGTAGAGCTGGTTTGACTAATATGCTCATGGTTCTATGGCATAGGTGAATATGTCATCCTCACAAATCGCTGAATATTTCAACTATGGCCCCAACCTAGGTATAGCCGATTTCACTGCTAACAGTATACAGAATGAGATTATGTGGAAGATGTTCAAGAAGGTAGTGGACAAGAGTAAGTTAAGTCCTGCATTGAGGGCCGACTTGCCAAGGCCAGATGAGTTGACATGTCAAGCTAGTTGAGATGATGAAGTGGCCATGTATTTAAAGTAGGTCACGGTTGGAAGGGTGAGATTGCCCATGTGTAGCAAAGCAGTGGAGCTACTACAATATTATAGGACTAGTTTGGGCTAGATTGCATCAAAGGATTGGTTGATCTGGAGCTGTTTCGTACTACTCTGTCACCCCAAAGAGGTGCCATATCATCTAGAGATTTTTTATGCATCGGTGGTGGGTGGAGGAAGGAGGGCTAGGAGCGGACACAAGGATGTCAGGAATTTCACTTTTAAGGCCCAACATGGCAGTTATGATGCATTGATCGCCGAATTACTTGATAATGTGAAACAGTGGAAGTCTGCCTAGTTCTTTGTGGTCAACTCGGGAACTACTTGCACAACTGGAGGGTGAAGGTGGCCAAGGACTAGTACGATCATTTTTGGTTCAAGGAGGAACAAATATGCAATTTATGACCATTTCAGGGACGGGATACCGAGTAGGGGTGGTGTTACTGACAATGAGTTGAGTTGGAGGCCTATTAGGTGGCTAGTGGCTTATTTATTAATACTAGTGATCATTTCAAACCATCTTGAGTATGTATTACTAAATTAAAGTTCCTTATTTTTGCAAAAATTTCCACTTGACTCACGCTGGATGTGCTAAAGGAAGGATTCTTTGATTATGTTGTAGGATGAGTATGTTGTGGTGGAGGGAATGGAGGTAGGCTCGATACCGGAACCACTGAAGAAGAAGAGGAGGAAAGCCCTGGCCTCTTGAAAGAGGAGGGTAGCTTGTGGAGAGGGGCCCGCTTGAATGACCAAGACATTGAGTAGGAGGTCAGATCAGGACGAGCTTGTTGTTGCCAAGAGAGTGGCGCCTTTTGCTGCAGGCTCAAGTTATGATGGTGGGGGTGATGATGTGGTAGTTTTGTCACCCAAGTGGGGAAGGCTAATTGAGGCCCTAGAGGAGCCTGTGCCAGTAGCTAATAAATCAGAGGAGGGCGACGACAAAGACAAGGTGCCATTGGTGGTAAAATAGTCGTGCTACTGCTTGCTCTTGCTAGCCAAGAGCTATGCTACCACCAGAGCAAAGTGCCAACCATTAATGACAGTGCTACAGCACTAGGGGAGTAAAAGGCTAGCTAGGGTTGAAGTGGAATGAACTGAATGAGGGAGAGATGTGGACAATTGGCGACAGCGAGGCAGAGATTGGCGACTGACTGCCTTGGTGCACACGGTAACGTCTTGCGTCACAATTGGGAGCGACGATCTCGGAGACTCCAACGCTCCACACTCCGTTGCAGCAGTCACAATCAAAAGGGCTGAACCGCTGCTGAAGAACCAGAGGTGAACGTCTGGTCTAGCACGAGGCGGAGATCATTAGGATTTGAGGTTGGGATTTGGGAAAATTAGAAATCGGGAGGGGAGGGGATGACTCCGCGTGGGGCGGGGGGGGGGGGTAGAAGTAGGGGTGGTGTGGTGGGTTGAGGACACAGAACAGACAGAGATAAGTTGGGCTATCGGGCCGCCGTGCCAGACAACTCGAGGATCACTGGGCCTAACATGCCCTAAAAAATTATCAGGGCTTGTCATAGGCATGATAAGCCCCGATTCAAGCACAATGTTACTGTGCTGAGCCAGATTTAGCCATTTCTATGGAGGTCGGAGGAAGAGAATTTATTTTTAAAAAAAAAGTATATATATATCATAAAACACAAGGGTGTGGAATCATCAGAACCGTTCATCAGTTGCCACCACTAAGAATCACTCCCTTCTTTTGTTCCCGCCATAATCATCTCCTTTCAGTCTCTCCCGCCATTTTCTATACCCCACCCCCTCGTTCTCTCTCTTCTGTGTTTCATCTCCCTCTACTCCCTGCAGCCATGGAAGCGAACCCTACACTTAGCCGCAACAAGAGGAAGCAGCCGTCCTCCGCTCCGTTCCTCGTTAATAATCACAACCACGACCGTGCAAGTCGCCTCAAAGTCAATGAACAAAGAGGCGAGGCCTCTGGGTTCAGCGTCCTCGTCAAAGTTCTTCGAACTCGGTGGCTCTTCTCTCCCAACCTGAAGCAGATCAACCGCCAGACTGATGAAGAATTATCAATAACGACCAAAAAAATCGGAGGGAATCACTGTCCTCCTGACGTCCGTGGGAGTAAGGAGAATGGAGAACTGGGTAAGTTGGATCAGATTGAGGCATGTGTTCAGACAACTCCTCCTGAAGCTGTTGAGGTTTTCGATAATTCTGGGCGTGGTCTGTCGCATAATTCAGATCAAGGTTCAATTAAGCAGTCAAACATCATCAGAACAAGTCACTCTATGTCAAAGAACAGATCTGTGAGTTCTTCTGTCATCTCTTATTTTACTTTGGGGGGATTTAACCTTTCCTAGAGCAATATCTAGTGAATCAAGAATCTCCTTAACCATGATATTAGCATGAAATTCTATATGCTAATTGTGTTGGGTTATGCCCTGCAGACGGTCCATTTCCTGATATAGCATGATGCCCATACAAAAGCGGATCTATAGTTGGAACAAACCCTTAAAATTTATAATTTTTTTGGTGTCATGGTTCAATTTCCCCTTCCATTGTACTATTACGCAATTGTATGGAAGAAATATCTTTTTTTTTTTTGTTTGATAGGGTCCATCTATGTGTGCTCGTGGGCGACTATTCAAGCCTACCAGCTCGTTCGGCTACAGGAGACTGCTTCCATATTTGATGGATGTGGCTAAGGAGGACGATTCTGGTAATTTCACAGCTCTCCGTTATCCGTGCTGTTTCCTTCCATCCAAACTTCCTGATCTGAGTTCTATTCATGATACAAGGCTGAATTGTTTAATCAATTCTTGGTCCCAGGCGTTACTAGAACATGCCAGAACCAAAAACCCAAAAAGGGCATGGAAGAAAATCTGCTGCAACAGGTATCTGAACTGAGCCAAAATCAATGCCTTATATCGGCTGTCTCTCCAGCTGTGGACACTGCAACCCCTGTTTATCCAATGAAGGGTCTTTCTCCATGTAGCGTTATCTCTCCTGCTCTTATGAATGAGGACTTAAGCAAAATCAGAATTTCATCTGAAGATTGTAGTATAATTGGTAATGCCCCAATTCTTGGTCAATCGCAAGTGAAACAGGATCCAGGGAAATGCATTGACAGTGACACTGGAGAGTGTTTTGGTGATGCTAAAATGGAGAGAGGGGAAGCTGATGAGAGCAATACAATTCCCTGTTTGGACTATGGAAAATTATCTAAGAATGGAAGCATGGATGATGAGGAGAAAGTCATTCCAATGGATAAGGAAGAAGATGACAAAGCATCTATTAGAGAACAGACATGTTTTAGCAGGTCTGATGATGTAATTGATAGTCCAAATAGATCAAACTTAAGGGCAAGTACAGCTAAAGGGAATGCCATGTGTCCTGTTTCCAAGAAAGCAAGTAGCCTGACAGGGAAGTCATCGAATGGGACCATCAATGAAAATAAGAGCAGCAGCCCTGCAAACAGTACAAGATTGCCTACAGAGAGTAAAATGGTAAGAATGAAAGTAGTTTATCATAATGCTCCATTTCTCAAAGTGATTGAAGTCTTGAACCATCATTTGTGCTGTTCTGCTCTTTTACTGATTCCAGTTTTCTTCTTGTGCTGGTGGATAGGTTCTAAAATCATGTCCACGATCGAAACTTTTCAAGAGTCATAACTCGTTCAGTTACAGGAGATTGCTTCCATATCTGATGGAAATTGATAAGGATGATCTTCGTAAGTTACCTGTATAAGCTTCTGTCTACATGGTGTAAATGTATTCGATAATTGTAAGCTAATATTTCGTTTATATTCTTCAGCAAGCACAATGAGGAAAACCCACCCTCAAGAACATGCCATCTGTAGTAAAGAAAACCTGCAAACAGAACCCGAGTCTTCAGATCATCCAAAAGCTTCACTTGATGTTCCGAATGATCATTCTCCTGTTCAAGAGTTTCCTCTTCCTTGTTCTTTGCAAAAAGATGGAAATGGGGATGAACTTACTACTAAAGTTTTGGAAGGCAAATCAGAATCTTCGCCTCATAAAGGGAAGTTGATTGATGAACTTGATCCAGTGATGAATGAAGGAGATGGACATTTACTCAGAGATTCAACACTATATGGAGCTTCTGATCATATTGGGATAATGCCTATGGATACAAATATAGGGATTCTCAAAAGAAATCCTCGAGGTTGTCGAGGGCTTTGTCCTTGCTTAAACTGTGCTTCCTTCCGTCTAAATGCTGAACGGGCATTTGAGTTTTCGAGGAATCAAATGAAAGATGCTGAAGAATTAGCTCTTGATTTGATGAAGGAGATGTCTCACCTACAGAGCTTGCTGCAGAAAATTAATGCTTCTGCTGTTGCACCAGATAATAAGGTTGGAGCTGGATAACCTGCTTCATTTGAAGATGGAGATTGCTTATCATTTTCTTATTTCAAATTTTCAAGTTGAAAGGTTATATTAACTTATAAACTTGTTTTAATTCTCCTGGGAAATTGTAGGTGCTAGAAGCATGCAGAAAAGCATTGGAAGCTGAAGATATAGCAAAAGACCGACTTAGCCAAATGAATGAAGACCTCAGTGTCCACTGTAGAGCCAGGGTATGAACATTTGAAGATCATTTACATTTTTAAAGCATTCTTACTAGATATTCTAATCTACTCCTGGTCAATTATTGACCATCAATATCATGAACTGATGTTTTTATTATTTCTTATTTATGACAGCGCTTGTACAGACCAAGGGTAATGTTCAGTAAATCTTGTGCAGAAGATCAGTCTATGAGACAATAGACAGTACCCAGATACAGCAGAGTGATTCTGATTCTCCTGCTTGGCATTCCACTCAAGCGTGAGGGTAAAAGTTTAAAGTTGTGATTGTGGTATGGGTTCTTTGGCCAAATATATATTCTCTGTGGCATATTCTTCAGCTGGTGCAGTTTATTAGTATCCTGTATTTTATTGGATGAGAAGTTATCTATTTCCTCTTAATGACATAACTGCTAAGGATGGTCCTGTACTGAATGTGCAATTACTTTTTTTGGATAATTTTGAATTAGCTAGTAAACTCAAGCTTAAACTTTACCTGGCACTGTCATAGGTGGGTCACAAGACAGCTCTTTCTGGAACTAGGCAAAATAGCAACAACTCATTCCCAGTTGCTTGGCCTCAACTTTTCAATGGAATAAGCTGTCAAAAGGAAAAGAAAAAAGAAGATAAGACAGAAGTCATCTTCCAAATGCTTCAATGGAATATACTGTTAATCAGCTGTCAAAAGGAAAAGAATTAGCATGGAACTGAATGACAATTTCACGTAAATGTTCAGGTCGATCATCTTGAAAATATGTGAACATGTCTAAAATCACTTTATAAGGCTAGGCCAGCTCAGATGTTCCTATTAGATATACACTGGATCAACCATCTTGTGTCGGAACTGGTCAGGGCCAAATTGATTGCATTTAGGCCAGAAGTCCCTTTGAGACAAAAGGTGAAAATATGAACTTTATTGTATTAAACAGGATGTAAAGAACATAAGTAGACAGTACAACAGCTGGCTAGTAAAGATTAACGTGCGGATATAAACTTTATCTGGGTATCTGGTTTAGAACTAATGAAGACAAGGCAATCTGAATGTAGAACAGAGGATCTCTGCGAACAAAGAACAACAGACTCCTTCGATGACTTCCCATGAAAATCCTTCAGAACCTCGATCTTCTGCACTCAGGAGGAAGACCTTGAGGAAACCTCTTGAAGTCGGTGCAGTAGTTGTAAATCATGTAGTACTTCTGGACCCACCTGAGCCGCCTCCTGCTAGTTGCGTCGAGCTGGCCAGCTGTTGAGATTTGGCGTGCACTATTCGAGAACGAGTTTGAAGAAGAATATGAAACAGCGTTGAAGTTACGGTAGTAGGCAGTAAATGGAGCCTTTGACCAGTCGGTTTTAACTAGGCCGCCTCTTGTGGCCCAGTCGTCCGCATTCCAGAGGCTGGAGTGGATCCTCATAGGCTGGTTCTTCGGGAATGGGACTCCAATGGACTCCGCATTCCTGAACTCTCTGATAGGGGTATTGTCCACCAAGAAACTGCATACGATAATGTGAAGTTATTAGTTGTCTGGATCAACATCCAGAGAAAATTGATTTTACGGGCAATCCACAGTGATTTTATTTACGGTGTTAAAAAAAAGTGAAACTTGAAAGTACTTTACACTTGCCTGAAATCTGATCTCTAAACGATTTTCCATAAAAAAAAATTCCTATTTTTTGCCTCTTTTCGTTTTCAAAATTTCCCATGGGGTTGATAGATGTAAAGGTGAACGATTCCTTTTATTAATACTGCCTAGAAAAGGAAAACAGACACACATTATGTGTTGGGGGCTCCAGACAATGGAGTATGTGTGGAAGTTTCTTGTTGGGTCGAACCACAAATAAAATTGCTGTTCTCTGTTTCCTTTTCCTCGAGTGAACACGTTGGTGTGAAGGATGTAGGGGTGACCGCTAAGGTTCCCGAGGAACTCGAAGTCGATCTCATCATGCGTGGGCCCTTGAGATGACAACTGCAACGAATCACGTACATAACACAGAATCAGGATTATGCTGCTGGAATCACTTTGCACAAAAACTACAGTTTTATTCAACTTGCACTGCTCGAAAACAAGGAGCTACCTCTTCAACCTTTTCTTATCAAACAAGCTAAGAGATTTATCTCTTTTATCCCTTTTATGGGTAGAAAGAGATGTCCATGAGTCTTGATAATACCAGAATACTGAAGAGATCAGAAATAGGGGAGCACCGAGATCTCGCTGGTAGTGATTAGAAAACTTGGAAACTTAATTCCTGCCACTAATCTAACTCATCAAACAATTCATGTCTTTAGCTTCTTAAATTCTGTGTCTGATGCTTTGATTTGCTTAAAAACAGTCGGGAGAACAAAGTTTGGCGAAAAGAAGACAGCATAAACCATAAAGTAGAAGGCTGAGCATCCTTTTACCATATGCAGGACGTGTGGTCCATGGAATATTATAAATAGAGGCATTTCTCTTCCTATAACATACAACTTTTTTTGGTGAAGTTTTCGCCCACACGACACTTTTTTTCCATTAAAAAAAAAAGTTCTTTGCTGTGACAACAAAATTGACATTTTCATAATTGTTAGGGAACATTGACCATCACTTTTTCCTTGTAAGTTTATTTCTTTCCTGTTGATTAAGAAAGAAAAAATTTTCACTTCATGCAGGTGTTGAAGAAGCTAAGAGGTCATAAGGGGGTCGTTCAAATCAATGAATTTCCAGCAGGACATTATCATTGTGAATGTATTGAGATATAGTTAATAAATGAATGTAAGAACTGACGTACATAATAGGCGGTCACGGTTCCCGCTGAGTTTCCAGCAACGAGCTTGAGCTGCATATCGATCCTCCCAAATAGATACTCCTTCTTTGACCTGAAACCCGAGCCCGAGACCTTGTCAAGAGACAGGGAGAGGAGCTGTCCTCCACTGTATATCTTTGCCCGGTGATCACCCCATGTTAAGTCGAAGTCCTGGTAGAAGTTACCTGCGGTGCAGGCCACCGCTAGAGCACTCAGAACAAGCACATATAGACCTATGTTGGCGAAGCCCATTGCCGAACGTGGGTGTGGGTGAGAGAGAGAGAGAGAGAGAGAGAGAGAGAGAGAGAGAGAGAGAGAGAGAGGTGTCTGTGCTGTGCTGATCGATGAAATGTTGATGGGATCATTGAGCTATATAGACTGTTGAGAGAATGAGCAATATTGAGGAAGAGATGCTTGAGTTAAAAAAGGCGGAGAGTAGCTATCAAAATGAAAGGGACAACTAACCCGGGTTGGATGGAATGATTTTTTTTTTCGCTTGATAAGTTCTCGAATTCGAATATTATTAATAATAAAAATTAAAAGAACTTTCTCAGTGGATCAAGTTAGCTCAAACATGGTTAAGACCCATTAAAACTCCTTGATAAAAGGGTGGTGGTGCTGATACAAAAGGTAACAAGGGATGGCGCAACACACCATAATAGTTGTGCATCATGGCAGGTCAGTCATGTCACTTGAACTTGTGATAATCTTATTAAGAAATAGGTAAACATAATATTTCGAATTCAAATATTGTAAATAAAAAAATAATCATTTAGAAAGATTTTATCACTTAATTAGTCAAACAAGAAACATGATCAATTAAATTTAAACTTCCATCTAAAATTATTTTTAATGTGAATCGCTTTCCATTCGAAAGAACATTTGTTAGGCTGTTAATCTTCTTCAAATTAATAGGCAGCATTCAAGCCAATCTGAAGTTGGGGGCAGCTTTACCACTTTTTTAATGAATTATAAATTTGCTTGCAATTGATACTCTAATAGGGGAATGAGACAATAAGTGTACGAGTTGCATAATGAAACAACTCCAAAGAAAATTAATCGAGGAAATTAAGTTTATTATACTCATATCAATTTCGAGATTAAGATTATATTCGGACTTATTTTCACCGATGAAATTCCCCCTGTCACTTCATTCCTCCTTCCTCTTACCCATATAGTCCTCGGTTGTAATGAAAACGGATTAACTAACGATTTTAAAATCTCTCTAAGTTCAATCACCTCTCCAAAGAAGAAGTGAACAAAAAATAATCCAGGATCGACCTAATCTTTCAATGTCACTATAGAATAGGTTTCAGCTGTTGCAATGTCTCTTTCAGGCCCAATCACAAATGTATGTCAATGTTCATATTGTCTCAACAACGAGCTTCTTGTTAATAGATTCTTGCTTAGCTATACAATAATTTGTTATGATATCATAAAATAAATTATTGAACTCATATTTAATTCAAAAGTTTAAACTGATATGAAATCATATTCTTAATAATGCCTTATATGTATTTTTTCTGGGATAGAATTCTACTTTCATGATCTCTCTCTTTGACTTCACTCATGGTCTAGATAATGCATTAATTTCTATTAGTATGATGTAAAATCTGGAATGGGTATGCATAATAGCATAGACATCCTCCACTAAAAACAAAAATAAAAAACTTAATGAAATATATTTATTATATATATTACAGTTGTAGGTCCGGCTCCTTCCCCAAGTATTGAGGCGAGAGGCACAAATTTTTCGTGAAAGGAATTCATAAATGCAGTGGAAGGAAGCCTGTGTTGTGGGGACAGAGGTAGGGAAGAGTGGGTCATGGCGTCGCGGCAAAGGAGATGGGGGACGCGTTGTCATTAACTCGGGGAGGAAGGAAGCTGGACAGCGCACTTGAATCAGAAGCTGGTGCCAGCTTTTACATAAAACAGACAACAACAATAATAATAATTCAAATGCTGCACATTTTTGTTTCGACATTGCTCGATTACAAATAGAAGAAGAAGGAGTAAAAAAAAAAAAAGAGAAGAAAACATTAGTTATACCGAATTAAATGAATAAATAGTATCAACGATATATTATTAGCATCAATATAAGTTGGTTGACACAGTTCAATATATATTTTCTTGAATAACGTCTCGATTTAGAAATTTTGAATGAAAATAATTTATGTTAAGAGAATTTTATTTTTTAAGTGTATAAATTCACCTTGAATATGAATTAGTTAGGGTCAATTAACTTCTAGATACCAAATGGTTCAAATGGAAAAGAAATTATGTGCTACACTGCTGTATCTTTTACTGATTATATCAATGAAGGGAGCTTTTATGATCTAATCGGTGGACCATTCAATAGCTTCATTAATTGCTACTAATCAATAGCATATATTTAATGAGAGAATCTACTCATTCATATGAAATTCTCTTACATTTTAAACGGTTAAATGACTGGGTTGTAGAATTTCACCCATCGTATTAACCTTGTCTTGTCCAAGGTTATGACCTGTGAGGTAGCCCCATGATCATGGAATACTATGTTGCTGATATAAATTTTAAAAAAAAATTGAAACACCAAGATAATCTGGTAATTCATATCTTATAATTTCATGATTCCTCATGTGGCCTTCTAAATCTATATATATGAATCGAAAGTATGAATTAGGGAAACTTTGTGGGTTCCAACAAATTATACGTCAAATTCTGATTTAGAAATTACATGCCACAATGCATGTAATAGAGTGTGCGTGAGGGCATCTCCTTGGAATTTTTTGACAATGCTAATAATCGTTTTGCCTCCCAATGGAATTGAAGGTAGGCCCACCATGAACCTATCAAGCATGATGGGAGAGTCGGTGGTACATGACAACTGGAGCACTTTGTGGAGTCGGATGAACTAAAGTTGCCCCCGTCATCATTATCATTAATATGCTCAATTGGGACCCTAGAGGGATTGCAATTCGTAGTTTAGTTCAACACCTAACATCCCAATATACCATGATATTGTTCATCATTAAAAAAAAAATTAAGAGCAGTTTCTTATACCATGTCTTGTGATTTTCTTTGTAATTCTCATTATAATATTTGATATTCAGAAGTGTAAATCCTTAAGTTACTCGATAAATTAACTAATGTCCCATAATTAACGATATAGGATGAAGGAGAGAATCTAATTGCTTGAACGGATAGAATTTTCAGAGATCTGTATTCCAAACTTTTCTGCCAATGTAACAGTGCAATCATCCGGTCCGTGTCACTGCTATATGTCTGAAAATTTCTGTGGTGAGGCTGCCAGCCATAGATTATTGGGACTGGACATCCACGTAAGATCGGATTGGGTATATCCTATCCGTGAAGATAATCATCCGAGTCGTTGTCTATCTCACTGTCGTCTTAGCTATGCATCTCTTCAGGTTCTTTCTCCGTCGTTTTGAAATAAAGTTGGCATCTTATGGCATATTGTGTGGAGATCACATGGACAGAATCGCGCGACAGTACAGCTGCAAGCTGGAACTCTCGTTTTGTCGATATTATTGGCCCAAATAGTTCAAAAATAGGATACCATCCAACAAAATCATTTTTTTTTTATATAATATCAAGAAGTTGCACTCAATTTTTATTAACCATTAGCTTTATTGAAAATATTATATATATATCATAAAATAAAATACCTAGAATTAAGATCAAATCTATCAAATGAATTAATTGATATCTTAAAATTTCCATATTACTTACATGATATTGCTTTGAATTTGTTATAGTCTCGCTTCTTCTATATGTTATTTAAAAATTACAATTAATTACATATCTTATTTTTTTATTTGTTTACATTTAAATTATCTATTATAATATAATAAATCAATCAATTTATAACTTCACCTTACATTTACCAATTTTATCTAATTTATTCTTACAAAGAAGTTACGTTTACTTACTTTATTCGATCTAAAACCACCGCCTCTAATTAATTCTATTGAGATGATATATATAACGTGTAACATGAATTAGTATTTAATATATTTCCTGATGAATAAATTGCCTTTCAATGTAACAAATTGAGTTGTTCAGCATGAAATTTCTTAAATGACCAACTTCTCCTCGGTCGACCGAATGTGACAAAAGGTGGGGTGCACCGGCAGTGCCCGTGAATCGTCATCCCTTGAGTTCCCCCTGTTTTCTTTTTCTTTTTCTTTTTTTTTTCTTTTCCTGTTGAGGCGTACAGCACATTGATGGTGACAAGCGAGTTCGAGATTCTACTGGGCCCCAATCCTCGATTATCCCGACTTTCACCTTAGTGACAAGCAGACTAACCCTATAATTAGCACAATACTTTTATCGGTCCAAAAACTGTCGTTGATACCACTATCTAGGCCTAGCTACCACTTCGGATAAATTAGGGAGCGTAGTTGAGCATTTTTATATACGGGAATTAACGACGGGGTTAGGTTTGGCTTGTCACACGTTAGTGACGTATTAGCCATCTGCTACCCCCGCGGACATAAATTAGCGACATGTGGAAAGTGGGAATGTTCGTCGGAAGGGAAGGAATCCGTGGTCGGAATGGGTGGGCGATGCGACAATGAGGAATTATAATAATATGTGAGTGGGACGGCGCAAAGCCAGCCAGAGTGCGACGGCCCTCTCACTGCCTCCGAGGACTTTCAGCAACCTTAACACATTAGCGCCGCTTGCCTATCACTTTTAGATAGGGTCCACATTTCCGGTGGATGATCCAAAAGAAACAATATATATATATATATATATAAGAACAAACTCTTAAATCGTCCTACCTGTTTTTTTATGGTGAAGAAGAATCCATCATATTAATACAATTAGCCACAAATTATATGATAAATACAGAGACTATTAATACTGATCAATCAATTATAGTGTTTTTTATGATATTTTTTTATATCATATGATGAAATAAGCTCATCAGAAAATTATTTAGGTAATTAAGATTTTTTCGCTGGAGGAGGTACATTGTTGTTGATGTATAAGAAATTTTTTATTATGTGCCATAGGCTACATAGGATAAGCCATGATTAGTTTTTTTATGCATGATGTGATGATTATTGAATGTACTAATAAGAATCTTTGAGTGTCTAGTGTACTTTCAATTACTTTTCTGGAAATAATATGTATCTAATTAATTCTTAATAATTAGTTATTTTACATTTTGTGGTTGATTTTTCTATTTGTAGGGTTTTATGAATTGCTCAAAAATTTTTAAGGGTCATTTTTAGAATTTTTTAGGATTTTACTTTCTTAATAAAAAACATAGAATAATTAGTAAAAATAGAATCGAAAAGGAGAGAGAAATGGACGAATGTTGAGTGGGCTCACATTTTTGTTTTTGAATTTGTGAGGTGATAATATTTAAAAATATAAATTTTAATAATTTAATATAAATATTTACATTCTATCTAACACTTAATACTTTTATTAAAATTTTCAACTAAAATTTGATATGACTGTACGTAATGTTAATATGGTGTTAATGTGTCATCTCGCCATGTCAGATTCTCAATTGATTGCACTACAACCTCACTCCACATAATTTAACCAACACAGGGACCAAAATTGTCCACTTCATACTTGAGAGCTTCTTGATATTATTTATAAAATAAGCTCAAATCCATATATCCCACGCCTACAGGTTTTCATAATATAATAAGACGTTTACATGGAAATCAAGTCGGACAAGTTCTTTAGGTTCTAGAGTTAAATAATTCTCAACCTACTACGTGTGATGACGCCTTTGCTGCTTGAACATCGCCAAGATAATAAAATAAAAAAAACACTGTTGTTGTAAGCTCCTCTGGAATTGAATGCTCCAATGTTGGCTAAACAGTCCACACTCATTGCGGTGAAAATGGAAGAACCAAGAAACTCACCACAGTATTATCAATATTAGTTGGTTTGAGATAAATTAATATATTTTAAATTATAAGTTAAGTTTTATAAATAAAGAGAATATATGTTGGGTGAGTTTTAATTCTTAATGAATTTATTCGACTTAATCAACCTAGGGTTGAATTAGTAGTTCCCTCAATAGACCATCAAATGTCTGATCTAAGGATCAAATATTAGGTTGAGAGGGTCGATGAGAATTTTCCTAGAGATCCTAACCTGATCGCAGAATACTCTTGAGGTACACTTTGGCTAGTTCAGAGACACTGCGTGGTATAAATAAATGAGAAAGATAATTTATTCGACTTAAATTTAGATTAATTATAACTTATTAGATTTCTAAATAATAAATAATTAAGATGAAAAAGAAACTCTCCTTTGTAATCATCCAAACGGGCAAGCAACCATTCGTGGTGCCTAGCTCAAATACCGACTTTCATGGTCCCCAATGGTCAGATAATTTCAAAAAAAGAAAATGATAGGGTTTAGTAAAATCCCGTTACCACTTTCCTTGCCATAAATTTTGGCGACGGACATAGCGAAAGTGTATGATCCCCATTAATGGCTATAACTGAGAAATTATCATAAGAGTGTAATTAAGTAATTGTTATAAGGATTAATATTCTAATTAAATATAAATTTTAATATTTTTTAATTTTAATATAAAAATTTTTATATATCTCAATCAGGTACAAATTATATACTATTTATCATATTTAGGGTTTTCCTTGCCATAAAATTTGGCGACGGACATAGCGAAAGTGTATGATCCCCATTAATGGCTATAATCGAGAAATTATCATAAGAGTGTAATTAAGTAATTATTATAAGGATTAATATTTTAATTATACATAAATTTTAATAATTTTTTTAATTTTAATATAAACATTTTTATATATCTCAGGTATAAATTATATACTATTTATCATATTTATCATAGCGTTCAATGTTCTTTCCATCCGTCCTATGTAGCATGTGAATTTTGATGGCGTGGCAAATGGGAGCTAATGTGTCACCGCCGTGTGGAGAGAGTGGGCCTAGACTGGTGAAAATACTATTTTATCAATGATAACTCTTCTTCAATTTAAAAGTAGACGAGGGTGAAAAAGTAAAATCACAATTTCCCTCTACCATTTCTCCTTACTCTTCATATGCCCTACAACTTCCTGCCCCTTCTTCCACCTTCGCCACTCCACTATTGCTTCTTTCTCCACCTTGCCTCGATGCCGACATTGGAGGGTCAGTATCAACATTGACGATGGGAAAACGAGGCTACCGAGAAATCATATGAAGTGGGGAGGCTTAACTAGGAGCTCATCTGGGGTTTAGAGTTCAATGATGGAGGAGCATGTGGGTGGAGATTCTATAGCTGGACTAGGCTAATTGAGCATTGTAAAGTGGGAGAGGTGGAGAGCTCAAAGGAAAAGCAGTGATGTGCATATATAAGAACTGGTGGAGGGCTCCAATTTAAGCTCTTTCCTTCAATTTTTTAGTATGCTTCACTGAGTTGAGTTCTTTGTCTTTTGGCGCTAAATTCATATTAGATTTTAAGTAAATTGTGGGAATTGAAGAATTAAATATTTAAACAGTCATACAAATTTATGGAATTGACTCTCTGCCAAATATAAATTTCTAGAGTTGGATTATTTCTTTAGACTACATTTTTTTGTGTGAATATCGTGTAATTTCAACTGTTAAGATATACAATCTCATATCAATTAAATAAAAAAAAACGTTGTGAACTTATAAGAAGATTGGGTACCGTCACCCATCAACTTAAACTTTTAAGTAGAAACGACCTGATCCTTTATGAGCTCACGATATATTTAATATGGTATCCGAGACTAGAAGAATAATAGCTAGTTTAAAAACAGTTGTTGAGGGTAAGTGTTTAATGGCACGTTGCAAAGTGGATCACATTACCACGTGAGGGCGAGTGTTGATATATATAATCTCATATCAATTAAATAAAAAAAACGTTGTGAACTTATAAGAAATTGGGTATCACCACTTATCAGCCTAAACTTTTAAGTGGAAACAAACTTGATCTCTTATATCTCATAACGAATTTAACACTAACCATCATGGTTTTGTGCTTACTGCTTATCCAGGAACTTATAATCCTCTCTAACATCGTCACTTATCTTTTTCATCTTTGAGGGTGAGACAGAACCACCTTTATCAGCTTCTCCTTCAACTGCCCCCTCCTACTTTGCAGCGTTCAATTTGAGTAAATTACACAGTTGATACAAAACATTTTGCTAATGTAATACTTTAGTACAAAAATTTTAAAATGTAACTCTGTGATACATTTTCTTTCAAATATGTTACACTTTAGTACATTTCATTAGTTTTTTTACTAATACTGTTAATTTTTGATGATGTGAATGATTTATGTGGCGCTCCTTGACGACATGGCTTTATGTTTCAAATATGTTGATTGTCACGTGGCATATGGTGAGACCCACTATTTCTTTCTTCCTTTCTCTCTCCACACCTCTCTCTATCTCTCTCTCTCTCTCTCTCTCAGCTCTCTCTCTATTTCTCTCTCTCTCTCTCAGCTCTCTCTTCCTCTTTCTCTCTCTCTCAGCTCTCTCTCCCTCTCTCTTGCACAAACTCTCTCTTTCTCGCTTATGCTCTCTCCCCCTCTCTCTCGCTCGCATGCTCTCTCTCTCTTTCTCTCTCTCTCTCTCATGCTCTCTTTCTCTCTCTCAACCTAAATTCAATTAATTTTTTTTACCATCTAATAACATCTAATTTTTATAACTGTATTTTATTTATGATTGTTTTCCTTTTTTTTACAAAATGATAATAATATAACATAATAGTATAGGGTAAATCACACAATTAGTACAAAACGTTTTGTTAATGTAATATTTTGATACAAAAATTTTAAAATATAACTCTATGGACATGTAATTCAATCTCAAAATTGATCTTCAAAAAAATTTTATAATAAAAAATTAATTCAAAAGAAGCTAAAATTTGGTATTAATATATTAAACTTAGTATTAAATATTTTCTTGATCGCTCTCGCGTTAAAATTTTGTGACAATTACTTGAACCTTCTCACTTTTTTCTTCTCATCTAATTTTAATTCCCCCCAAATCGTGAAGCCTCTCACATCAAAATAGAGAAAGAGAGAGAGCGTGCGAGAGAGAGAGAGAGAGAGAGTGCAAGCAAGAGAGAGAGAGAGAGAGCCAAGCAAGAGAGAGAGAAAGAGAGAGTGTATGCGAGAGAGAGGGAGAGAGAGCCTAGCAAGAGAGAGAGAAAGAGAGAGTGTATGCGAGAGAGAGGGAGAGAGAGCTGAGCGAGAGAGAGAGAGAGGGAGAGGGAGAGAGAGAAATAGAGAGAGCCGAGGGAGAGAGGTGTGGAGAGAGAAAGGAAGAAAGAAATAGTAGGTCCCACTATGTGTCACGTAACAATCCACATATTTGAAATATGAAGTTATGTCATCAAAGAATGTCACGTAAACCATTCACGTCATCAAAATATTAACGGCATTAGTAAAAAACTAATGAAATATGCTAAAGTGTAGTATATTTGAAAGAAAATGTATCACAGAGTTACATTTTAAAATTTTTGTACAAAAATATTATTTTAATAAAATATTTTACATCAACTGTGTAATTTACACTGTTCAATTTTGTCTGATTGAGTTGTAAAATCTCCATCCCTTACTTGGGTTGAAACCCCAAGCCCCGACGAGCTCCTAATTTACCCTTCCCCCTCCTGGTTACTTCTCCATGGCATCACTTTAGAGTGCCAACCCATTGATTCATTATCCCATCATCGTGGTCGATACTGACCCTCCAACGTCAACATCGAGACAATGAAGGAGTAGGAGAAATTGCAGGGCAAAGGGAGAGAAAGGGGTAGAAGGAGGAAGAAGAAGAGCATGCTTTTATTAATTTGCCATCTTTAATTTTAAATCAAGGAAGAGTGATGAGGGTAAAATGGTCTTTTCATCAATATGTGCCACGTAATCTACGTTTGATGTGCCACATCAACAAAATTAACATGCCGTGTGGGATAGTTGGACAGAAAAATAAACAATGTGCTAAATATAATAAATAACATATAGTTCGTGCTTTATTAGTATTGTAAAAAATTTTATGCTAAAATTAAAAAATTGATAAGAGTTCATATTTAATTGAGATATTAATCACAATTATAATTAAGGATTACCATCATGAAAAAAGGGATGACATCCCTGAAGGGTGGGGATAACCTAATGTTAGCTCAAAGCTTGACTCCTATATTTTCTATTCTTCTCCATCTATACATCATTGGGGCTATTTTGCATTGAGTGTCATTTTTTATTTCTACTTGAGAATATTTTTTTTATTCAATTCATGAAGAGGAACCTGATTTCCCCTTTGGCAGGTTATGAAATCTACAGTTACGAGAAGATCAGATCGAGATAATTTTGTCCTATCAATGGAAAACTATATCAAAATTCATTCCTCCAATGTTATCATCGAGCTTCAGACATAGTTACAAGAACATGAAAATAGAGTGAAGAAATTGAAGAGCAGAGAAGCAAGGTGATGCGGGCTACTCTTCGAATATATACAATCAGAGAAGGCGACCCCGTCCAGAGGATGTTCGTCGTCCATCGCTGAATCAAATGAAGCCAAGGTGTAATGCTTAGAAGAGACAGAAGGAAGAATAGAGAAGGGAAGAATGTCACTGAGAAGAGAGAAGAGGCACAGAAGGGAAGAGGGCATAAACGAAGGATTCTCAATTCTCATTCATGGCATAAGAGACGTAATACAGGACAGTCTGTTCTATGTAAAAGACAACCTCATGACCCCGTACTTTATTTACATTTTAATCCTTCATCTCTAATGTCTCCATAACAGCTTCTATCCTCTTAAACTAAATCCACCCAACTTTCTTACTGTCCCAAATAGATGCCTGAATCGTGATAGGGCTCTCCCCCTTAAACAACCTTGTCCTCAAGGTGGCCGCAGGAAAATGTAATTTGAGGTCGTGAACTTCCGGCTACCATCAGCAAGGTCTACTGATTAAAAGACATTACCATCAGCCAACTTAACATCATGTTATTGCCACGTTGGAGGGATATCAATGATTTTGTGTCAGAGGTTAATGGAGGGACTAAATTGATTGACAGAATTAGGTAAGATGGGTCAAACTAATGGCAATTTCCATTGAGGGATCAAATTGGTGGCAATTTCAACTTTGAGGACCATTTTGATAGTTTACTCCTAGATATATTATACGGCACATGCCCACCACATGCGCTTGCGCAGGGGGATGCAATCGGCAGTCGAACAATTGAACTCATGTGTACATAAATAGTGTCCTAAAAAGAGGGGCCTCATACAAGCTGAGGATTAATGTAGTTCCTTTTTTAATGGCCAAATTAATGCTAATCTACCCATTAATACTGAATTAAGGCTGATTAATTCGTCTATAAGGGCCTATGCCCATTGAAATGCCATTATAGTCACCACTTTCTTCTTCTTTATATTGAGCCAATTGCTCAATAGAGAAAAACATGAGTCTTTCATCTACACTAAAACTCTCCCTTTTTCTTTTTTGCTTCTCCACATTGTTTTACTATGTTTGACAATATGTCCTATTTGCCGTTGCAACTCTAGGTTCGGTGCTGCTGTCAGCTCGTCCAATTGTTATATCCTGGTAGGCAATCGATTGCTAGGTCTCATCACACCCAAAAGAAGTAAAAAATTATCTTAAGAACACTATGACCACCACAGGCCTTGACAACCATTTCTCACTCCTCCTTTTGTTGTTCTTTTTCTATTTTATGACTCCATGTAGTAATTTCTTTTGTTGTTCTTTTATGTTCTATGACTCCATGTTGTGATTTTTCTTCCTTCTGTTAGCTTTCTGCCATTGCCATCAAGGATTATTTTAGTAAATGTGTTTATGGAACGAAGTAATGACCATTGATATGATTTGTTAGGGGTGAGCAAGACCATCCCTAAGCTGAGGATTATCGGGCCAAAATTGCGTGGATGTAGGAGTAGGGTCTTACTTAAAACTATATCATGCCCTACGTTCCATGCATCCTATTGTAATGACATTACTATTTTCATAACTAATAGATATAAATGATTGAGTTTGATATAATTTTTCTTTATTTTTTGTCAATTTAACATTGTGGTTTATTAAAATTTAATATATTATAGTTAAGTTTCAGTAGTTTTTTTTGTATGTTCAATATTTTCTATTATGAGCTTGTAGGTTTTTGTGATATTTTGGGCGTGACATACTTGATAAATATGAACAATTATTGTGAAATGGCATTACTTAGCAGTCCAATGGTAAAAAAGATGTAACAATTCGAGTTTGAATAAAAAAAATTAAGAACATATGAAGTGAACTAAGTGAAAATTTTTTCTCAATCTACCTACAGTACTGGTTCCAGATATTCTATGTTTTGGTAGTGGAACCAAAGCTGACCACTTCCTACTTTTTTTTCCTCAAACACTATCAAAATTCTATGGAATTCTACTTAGAATCTACCTAATGCTATAGATTCCTACTGGCTCCCCATTTACCCAATGCCCTGGACATTTAGTAATGAGGAGAAAAAGTGAAACTAGCAAAAAGCTGAAATGGCTTTGGATTCCAGCTAGAAAAACAGATCATCCTCACTCATTTGATGGACTTAAGAGGCCATTAACTTGTCCCTGCTAAACAGCTGTTTTCCAAGAGTTTTAGGAATCTATCCTCCCACAAGTAGAGCGATTCTTTCTCCAAAATAATTTAATACAAATGAAATGGCAATAACTAAAGTATTCATCATTAGGACCTCTGGACCCATCCATTGAAAATTTCCAGCTAAACTTTGATAGCAACTCCCTCCCCCACCTTATCAACTAAACTTTCCACGTTTGGTTGCCCACAAATCATTATAACTCGGAAAATATCTGCCTTTGCCATCTCTATCTTCGTTTTCACTGGTCGGATATCATACCTCCATATTGATTTACCTGCCAATTCATTATCATTCGAATTATGATGAGTCAGCATAAGATTGATGCACTTTGAAATATGAGTTGTCTTGCACACAGTCAGTGGCCTCGACCACATGACATCCTTAAGCTTTAGCAGCATGAGAACCCAGCCGATGAACCTGAGAAGGGGTCCAGCTGCTTGACATTCTTTGTCGATGATGGATTGGGGCGTGTAAGAGGTTGGAGCTTGTCAAGTGTTAGGGAAAAGCTACTTATGTGTGGTTGCGCTTGTAAGTAGGGCCAAGCATTGTCGGGACATTGTATACACAAATTGCATAGAGTTCAATGAAAGATCGGGACTCACTTGGGTGGTTCGATATTCCTTTATTCTAAATAATATCTCATATTCAAATTTTATAAATAAAAAATATATATTATTAGATTATCTACATTTATTTATTTATGCTTAAAACTAGATTAGTCATGTGTCAACAGTTCCTAAATTTCAATGTGGTGACTAAGAATAACATGCAGGGGAAATACAGATAATGAAATGAAATATCAAATTTATTCACTGAATTGCTTGTACAATGAGATAATGTCATAATGGTGACATTTGCTAATGCAAAGGCTCGAACAGTTGCTTACACACTACTTAATTGTCTCTCTCCCTCATATCCCCCACGAAAGTCAGCCATTGCACAGCTAATCATGGAGTGTCCTATAGAGTTGAATATTGCTGGGAAGAATGACACTGATTTTGCGATCTCCAAAGAATTAAATTAAAAGGAAAAATAGTTCCATAGAGTTGACTATGAACCGGAAAGGAAAGGAATAGTGAGAAAGGGAAAGCAAAGAGCAGACGAAGAAATGTCATCTTTCCCTATTCCAGGCGATCTATTTCCGCAGAAATCTTAAGAATCGCTCTTTTGTATATACAATTAAAGGAAAGAGAATTTGGGACCCGTTGAAGAATTACTTGTACAAGTTGCTCTGCCTCGTCGAATCAATGGAGGTGTGGCGACTGAGTCCTGGACCAACTATGACTCAACTTTCATCGGGCATGGTTTTGTTCTGTTGAGCCTGCACCCAGATGGAATTCGTGAAATATTATATTCATTAATTCTACCAGCGGAGATAAGTTAATGGTCATGGAAGGTGGAAATGGAGACGATGTTCATTACCATGGATGCTCATGGGCTGGTTGCTCTGGGTGATGCCCATTTGGACCATAGCATGAAGGTCATCCTCCCACACCCCTGGCACCTGAAACACATGGCCACGTATTTTCAGAATCATCCTGGTGTTACAAGACGAATAAAGGAATTCCATTGAACTTTTCAGAAGGACTTGAGACAAGTGGCAAAGCACCTACGAGTCAGCTTATCATTTTTTGATTACCTGAGAAAGAGCCCCGGGGAACCCATCAATGTGGGGCAGATGGACGGTGGGATTTCTCTGGATCGCGGCATTAAGTAGGTTTTCCGGGAACTGGATCCCGGAAGTGGCTGTAATCATGCCATTGGATGGCAGGAAACTATAACGGAATGGGGCTGCAGGGGAAGAATCCATGGGCAAAACTGATTGTGTTATGGATTCTCTTGACTGAAAGATCGGCAGATAAGAAGCAAAGTCAGCACAATGTCCGAAAGAACCAGAACTATTCCATGGATGTGATTAAATTCCTCCTGTCGACTTACATCCTTTATCAAGAAAGCTTCCATATTGATATCCAAACTTGGATTCAAAGTTTCCAGTTTCATTGACAGGAACTGTCCAGGAAAGATTTAACTTCAGTCGATAAGGGAAATAGTTTGAACCAAGCCACATTTTTTCAAGAAAAATAAAGGATCCGATGGTGAAAGCAGTTTAGCACATATTGAGTTATGTACCTCAACCTGGCATTGCAGGGATTGGACATAGTTTATGATCTCATCTAGCATAACCGCCTTTCCAGTAACCTGCAAGTACGTAATTTGGGTTGAATTGTAATTAAGAACTGAATTCTGTATTATATTTTCATTTATGATGACAGGTTTTGCTTCTGCTTAAAATTCCTTACCTTGTTACAACCAGGAACAAGGTCCTGAAGGACCTTCATCCTTTGGCTGATCTTCTCTCTTCTCACCTGATACCAGAATATGGAAAGAACAGAGAACTCTGTTAATATCTATGCGATTTGAACCAGCGAAGCAAGACCAAAGCAATAAGAGAACTGATCTGATGTAATTGGTAAATCTCGAAGGACACACTCTTTCGGCCAGGCTGTGGCTATCTGTGGCTTGGCCTCGTCTAGCTCTGACATGGATATAGTCCTTTGGTGGCTCCTGTTGCTTTGAATCGTTGTCCTTGCTCTGTTTCTGGTTTTTCGCTTCGGGAGCTCTATTGGCATTCCCATCAGGCTCCTTGCCACTCCCTTCCTCATTAGCCTCATCGGGTTTGATCTTTTTCGGACTTGGCTGATTGTTTCCTCCTGCAACCTGCAAGACAATCCCCATTCTCAATTTCCTCTGCTCTCGCGGAGAAACCAGTAAAGGCTTGAACTTTCAGAAACAGCATGTTCACCTAGAAAATGAGAATATCAAGTTATACCTCGGAATCCTTAGGAGGGACGGCCTCCAGTTTTCCTCTTTGGACTGATTTCCTTTTCCTCGCATTGGGATCATTCTGTGCTCTCACATTGATGGTTTCTCCTCCAGGTATCTGCTCCGACAGCGAGGATCCCTCCCAGGAATCGCCCGTCTCTACATTACCAAAATTCCCATCCGGAGAAGAATCTTTCACATTTTTTCCGTTCAATCCGCCAGTGAAATTCCTGCTCCCCACGGACGAAAATCGTGCAGCTCTCTCTGCGAATCGGAGATCAGTGGAAAATGGGACAAAGGTCTCCTCAGACAGAAGGGGGAACTGGATTCCGCTGATAGGGAAATTGCCCCTGATTCGATGATCCATCATCGAGAGGCTGAGCTTCGGCGGTGAACTCAGGGGAGTGGTGTAGGATGAAGTGTTGGTGCTGTTATTGGTCGATCTATGCTCGAAGTAGGACTGCGGGGAAATATGGCCAGAGTTACTTATCACTCCAAGCCGTCCAATCAGTTCCTTGATCATGCCATTGTCACCTTCCCCAGCTCCGACAGTTGAAGCCACTGGGGATGAGACAATCGAGCTCAGGGTCGACTCGAAAGGATCAATTTGGTTAATTGAGATCGAATTTTCCCAGCCGGGATTGAAGAAGCAGCTGGATAGTGGCCTTTGCCCACTGGGATCGACCTCCATGGCAACTGGGTTGCTGCTGTTGCCTTCCATTAGAGCAGAACAGAGAGATCAAACTGAATTCTTCGAAGTTCCCAAACAAGAAGAAGAAAAATGATTCGTCAAATGGGTTTGATTGAGTAATGGCAGGAAAGGGAAGCCAATCCAGCTCAAGCAAGAGGGAAGGCAGTGATGATTGTTTGCTTGGAGTCTTTTCGAGTTCTTTATGTAATGTGGGAAAAAAAAGGGTGCCCAAGAGAACAAGAGGATGTGAGATGAGTGAAGGGTAAGCCGTGAGGGGGGGAGAGAGGGGGATGGGGTAAGGAGGAAGGAAGCGAGCGAGCGGGCGAGCGGAAAAGAAATATGTCTGTTCGATTTTTTTTTTAAACATATCTTTTGTTAATGGAAAATTTCATAATTGAAAAAACAGAATAAAATAAAAAAAAAGGAATTTATTATGTCATTGTAATATTAATATTTATTGTAACATATACTGGGAAATTAGAAATAAAACTTCTGTAATAGAAGGCTAGACCTAGTAAAAAAATGGCACAGTATGCAAAAGTACGCTCCGGTCAAGATTTTCGTGCCACCTAACATTTTAGGCTGAGCTAGTATTGGCCAAATCTTACACAATCCAATAATTTTTGCGTCCGCTTGGAGTATAAAAATATTTTTAAATAAAAGCAATTTTATAATTTTAGTTAATTATGTTAAATATAATTATATTTTAATATTTTATTTAAATTAAATTAAATTTTAAATTAATACATTAATTTTAATACCTAAAAATTCAATACCATGTCCAAAAATATTTAGATTCATTTTTTGAATTTCTCTAGCTTGGGGTGGGTTGGGTTGGACGGCTTGAAGCCCCAAACAATTCGTGCCTAGGCTAAGCACCTCGAGTTACCTACAATGTTGCGTTATTCTCACACGACATGAAAAAATCATGTCAACCCTAATTGCCAAGCCTACGCGGGGCCCATGTCTATCGTCAATGCTATTGCTGCTGTCCAATTATTTTCCTCACCATTTATATGAGAAATATTATTTTTCTCGCAAGAAAAAGGAAAATGAAAAATGAAAAACAGAAATTGCCCTTCCGCCTCCTCAATATCCAACGTGGCAACATCAAGAGAAATTTCTGCTACGGATTTAAAAATTATAATTTAAGCAACTTTAGTTAGGAGTGGTAGTTTCGACCTAGTTGATGCTATTAAGACCAACATACTTGATTTTGGGGTCTGATCTAATCACGACTTGCACTGGTCTAGTACCATGTCTGGTTCAATTTACATTGGTTAATTCAATTGACCAAGGTTTGTTTGGATCAAGGATAAGTCTTTTGTGAGGCCATTCACATATAATTGTAAAAGGATTTACCTGAATTTTTAGTTTATAAGGTATTTATAAGTTAAAAAAATACACTTATCGCTATTTAGAAAAAGAGAGGAAATTTTGAATAATTTGAAAGTTTTAATAATAATTTAAAAAATCCAATAACTAAGAGTATTAGATTTTTCAGACTTTTTTTTAAAGATTTTTAGATTCCAAAATTTTTAGAATTTATTTAAAATCCAGACTAGGGTTGTCTTTATATAGGTGTTTAGAATTCGAAAGAATCTTTCTAGAATGTTAGAATTTTAGGATTAGGACTATTTAGAATTTTTTTTATTCAGAAATTTAGGATTTTTTAATAATTGGATTTTGCATTTATTATGTGAGCATTATTTCTAAAATTAAAGTAAATAGCACTTTTTTTTTACTGAAATCATAATTATTATTTAATTAAATATAAGCATTATAGATATATATATATATATGCCCTTACCAGGAAGGTTAGACAAATCCTTTCTAAAAGGATCAATATTTTTAATTAATTGTTTAAATTGAAATGAGTTTACCTATTTAATTTAGTTGATATAAATATTGATCGATTACAGTTTTAAATGGTAGAAATACTAGAATAAGCATATTCTTACATGAGTAATAGAAATACCGGGTTGAACGTGACTTACATTTAATTTATGCATTATTTAATACTTGAAAAATGTTGTTATTAATTTCTTAATTATAATTAAATATATTGAATAGATAAAATGCTTCTACACGATACCAAAATATATTTTAGTGCTAAATTGAATTACGCAAGTTGTATTGTTTAAACACAGAAGATTCCTTTAATTCCAAACGTCATACAATGGTATCATCATGTGGCATACTTATAAAGTGGGAATCATTATTGATAATTTGAAATTTGTAATATATTTTAATCATTAGATACAAAATAAAATTTTGGATAAACCCTAAAAAAACTTTAATTAAACCTAAAATTTATTTATTTATTACAAAATAAATGTAAATTTGGATGATGAGTCGTGGCCATAAAATGTGACAAAATCTCATCGAACGTCTTGTTAATAAGAATGCATTCTATGCAACAGTTATACCATCTAACAAAAATTGACAACCGTTAATTTTTAATTATTAAAAGACAAAAAAAATATTAAATAAAACTTAAAAAATCTTAATGAAGCCTAAAAAGTAATTATTGTATAAAAAAGAAAAATAAATATATGCTGAGTCACACACTAGAATTGTTATATAAAATACTTTATATGAAAATTACCAACGTTCCTATAAGCATGGCGGAAAGTTCCAATGTGCTAATAGCTGTAGTCTATACTTTGTATTAGTCGTTTTCTATTTCCCCTTTTTAATGAAGTTTTCCTTCTTTACTTTTGCTGACAGACGACCTGAAAGATTTCTTTAGTCAGCCATTCACGCTTGAAAATAGGATAAAGGCACACCCTTTTTTCTTCATTTTCCCTCTAATCTCATTCTTTGATTGGAATCAACCTATTGTTGGGCACTTTTTTCTGTTCTAACTGTTTTCCTCTATGGTGTCATATATGTCAATGATAGCCATTAATAATTAGTAGAAGAAGAAGTCAATGCTGGAAATTGGTGGACGGATTTGTTAAATTAGTCGCTTCTTTTTCATTAAAGTAGATACAAAAAATTATCGCTGTGAGCTAATTGAAATATCTTGATCAATTTGATCTTTTACTATGATATTTTGAGTCTAATTATCACAAGGAGTGGTGGTCCGTTGATCCATTACAAATTTCCATATGTCTTGATAATCCCAAAATTCCAAATTTAAATCTCTTCTTGTACAAGTTCCAAGCCTCAGTTCGTAATCCAAGCGCCTAGACATTTCATGGAAACGCCTAATGAACATGGGAATTGATGATGTTAAGCACATGCATCTTGAATTGTAATGGGCCTTTGGTAGCTCTGTGTTGATAAAGAGTAAAGATTAGTGTTGTTCAATTTATCTAATATATTAGCAATAATACAATTGTGATTTTATTTGCTCGCTTAATATGGAAAAATGTTTGAAAGTTTTGCTCATGTAGAAACCTTACAATTGCAAAAGGATGAAAGTCAATCATGATTTCTAAGAGTATTCAACTTTTTGAACTAAAATGCTAAATTTTATAAGTGATTTTTTCTAAAATTTAACTCTCATAATTTAATTAAGTTCTCATTATAATAAACCATAAAATCGTATAGACATGAATATAATCATATCGTAACTGACATGGTAGCGATAGATCATAGTATTTTAATGCTGACATGATAATATCACATCATATTAAACTTATCATACCACCTTCCCAAGTCTTTTGAAGTCATCATTTTTACGTTAATGTGATTTAATACTACATTACAATAAGGATTTACATAAGTTCTGAAAGTTAACTTTCACAACCAAAAAAAAACACTCTTAAAGTTTTAGGATGAGAAAATATCGTGAGAATTTCTATATGTTTTGAAAATACAACCAACTAAAACAACAAGTTATTAAGTGACCAAATATATTTTATATGTTCACCTTTATTATATATTGAAATCCATTAAGTTAATATGAATATAATAGTGTTAAATTATGCTCATATATCGTTCGGTAACAGAGAACACATAACCTAACACAAAAGCAAAACATGATGTCCACATTTGCACTTCCGTCAAAGTAAGTATCAAAATGAACTTTAATGTATAACGAATATAAACATATATGATTTGTTTGATCACTTTACAATTTGTCTAACTTACTTACTATAAAAACATATAGGACTACTGATGACTTTATCTCATTTTAGAATTTAAGTAAAAAAATGAAAAGTTTTAAACTTGTATTGCACTTTTGTTATTAGAAAAGTTTTAAGATCTCATTCGATAATTTAGACTCAAATATAAATTAATTAAAACTTATTGGATTTTTTGTTAATTATATTAAAAACTCAATAGATATTTTATAGTACAACGGTCGATGTAAGAGTTGTCAAAGTTTTAAGAAAATCTTATGTGGGACATATGGAATATATATACTAATCAAATGTGGGAATTCTTATTAGAGGAATTTGCCATGTATCAATCTCATAATTCATATGAAATCACATATACACTCTTTGGTTAAGAGATATTTTATGCGATGATATTATTTATAATATATTTATGTAGTGATACTTACTAATAAAAATGAACTAAATGTTATTTTTGTGATTATTAAATAAATACAAAATAGCCCCTCGAAAACATTGACAAATAATAAAAGTAATGAACTATCAAATAAAAAAGTTAAGAGTATATAATGAGATATCATATAATAATTCATGAAATTTTACTGGATAATATCACTTGATAATCACTACAATGGCACCAATATAGGATACTCTCTTCTTTGAGGCTACACATCCCAACAGTTTTATATATTTTGGTGAAGCATTTTGGTAGGCTCGCAAGAAATGGAAATCGAATGAGTATTTTATTATTCTATTTCCTTTTTGTTTTGTACTTCTTCAAGAAGTTAGATAAATTTTCTTCTTAATTTAATGAAATTAATATTATGTAGTAAAATAACTAATGTTCAATTTACTACTTTAAAAAAAATCCATTTCATTATATTCTTAAGATGATTATGGAAGCCATCTATTGTCTCTCAATATTTGATGGAGATTAGTGAGAAAATGAAGAGTAAATATACAAATTTGTTCATTATATTTGATACAGACAACATTTTTGTTTATATTGATTTTTTTTGCCACCATAATAGAGTAAATACACAATCATTTCACTTTACAAGTAAAAATGAATTTTTCTACGTGATATTTGATATATTTAGTAACTATTAGTAATGACGTAATATTTTTTAATAAAAATGTTGATATAGTGGTAAAATAATGAATATTTATGTCAAATTGATGGTAAAAATATGAAAAAACGTATGATTAGATAAAATATTTAAAAAATTATAAGTTTATTAATAAAATAAAATATAACCATAGATCTAATTTTATGCCTAGACATCAGTGGCATTTTAAGTTTTGTTTTTTTGGCTGTGAATGGCCTGGACAAAAATGATTGGTGCACACATCCACATGCAACTCTCTCTAGGTTTGACCACAATTTATTCTAAAAATAGACAGCTGGCATTGTTTAATTGGGCCCCTGGGCTCGAATCCCTAGACTAATCCTTTTGATTATCACTTTCTTACGGCCCCAATATTAAATATTTCCCCGTCATTCATAAATTAAAAGTGAATGTTCTGACTCCTAGCAGCTCCTGGCATTTGTGTTTTTGAACTAAATCATTTGGCTAAGGGAAACATCATAGTTTTGAACGTAGATCAATTACAATTTTACAACAACTTGATGATCCTCTATTGTTTTACCTTAAGCACAAATTTCATAAGGGATGATTTGTTGAATCACCACCCTTATTGTTAAAACTCATTCCATTGTTAAATTTGTTATAAACTCATAAAAAATGTATTTAAAAATTTTAAATTAATAAATAAAAATATCAAAAAAAGTTTTAAACTTATAACTTTTCTCTTGGTTTTTTAATACAATATTGTATTTTCTACCCTTACTCTCCACAACTGTTTATAAATTGAATACTTTTCTTCTAGTCTTGAGCAAGAAAGACAAATGGTCATGAGCTAAGCAATTTTTTTCTATACTCATGCTTATTTATATCAATTGACCACAAGCGAAGCATCTAAACTTGGTTTGGGTGAACTATGAGATTATTACTTATAATACCATATTGAATTTATTATAAATATATAAGTGATCAAGTTCGTTTCCACCTAAAAGTCTAAGTTGATAAGTGACGATACTCAATCATCTTATAAGTTTAAACTTTTTTTCTTAATTGTCCAATATAAAATTGAATTCTCTACACCCATCTCACATGATAACATAGCCCCCTATTTCTTATGAGTTTAGAACAAATACTATCATTGAATTCATTATAAACTCATAAAAAAATTGTTACTTTTTATGTATAAATACCACCATCGATTCTTATTTAACCATAATAGTTTTATACCATCTAGTTTTCCTTTTTATTGGTACGACCAATGACTCAAGGCTGGATGATTCTCGATCGATGGATCGCGAGGACACACAACGTCAGAAGATTTTCGTTCTTTCTTTTCTTATGGGTGGGGGGTGGTGTTAAATGTCAATTATATAAGAAGCATCAAGGAAACCTATCGGCAGGAGATTGTATCTGCAGTAGGTGAATGATTGACGTGAGGCCTTTTTAAATATATAGATATGTATATAATCATAGTTCTTTAGTTTAATTATTTCACAGAGGAGTAGGTGTTGTCAGAGTTTTATCTTAAATTTCTGACAGAACAAACCAAGCTTGTCAACAATATTCTCTTTTTAGCATCTTGACATGCAAGTGCCTTGAAATTTCTGCTTAAAAAAAAGAAAGAAAATTCAGTGTTGGCAGAAGAAAACGTATATCCATTGCTTTGCCTGTCTGAAACACTGCATCTTCTAATCACGAGACAAATTGAAGGAATAATTTATTAGCATTGATTGCACCTATACATTGCTTATAGAGATGGGTTGTACTGAACCGAATAGAATTGAATCTTGTCCAATTATTTAACTAATTCGGTTTGGTTTGGGCGCTATATTCCCAAACTATAATTATTACATATCTATCAAACCGAATTAATTCAATCATTCAAACCGTTTTTAATAAAAAAAAAAATTACCAAATTGAATTTAGACTATTCTGAAACGAATTGAAAATAATATTAAAACATATATGAATCAAAAAATGCATAATAAACAAAGAAGAAAAAACTTAGAGAATTCATAGGAGTCTTAAACGAAATATGCAAGATTAGGTAGTTGACCTATGCAAGTCCAAATTTAGGATGAACAGGTGAAAATTAGACGCAAATTGGGAGAGGAGCCTATATATAAAATATATTCATATTTTTATTTTTAATAGACTCAAAATATTTAAAAAAAAGTGATTTGTTAGCATGAATCGGTTAACCAAACTATTCAAACTTAATAAGTTACCAAACTTCTTTACCAAAGAAAATTGTAATAATGAACTGGTTTTTTAGATTTGGTTCGATTTTTTTTAGTTCTCTTTGTGCATCTCCAATTGCTTGAGAGCTAGTCTTCAAATTTTACACCTTATATTGGGTTTACAAAGGAAAATATCAACACAAATTTTATAGTTCTCACCCTTTGATAATGATATTTTTATTTAGTTGAGTTTGGTACTTTGATGTTATATAATTTAGTTATTTTACGACATGGCACTAAGTAATTAACGGTAAAACTGTCCATATGTTAATAGCGAAGGGTGGCGGCGGAGGGGACCTCGTTGATTTTTGTCTTCCAATCATGATTGTCGGAGGTATTGTAGGCTTCTAATGACGCTGTCCGGAGACATGGCCAGCAAGGCTTTAGAATAGAGTTCAGTGGCCTCCAGTGGGACACCCTCCTTTTTCAAAATTAAAAAAAAAGAAATTATTTACATTTTTTATCAGTTTCATTTTCTAGAAATCAAAATTTTATACATTCAAATTTTCACGTCATCTTTCAAGTAGATTTAATATTAAGTGTATTTTATTGATGAAAGAACACTGTTAATCTTAAAATTATCTGATTTTTCAAACAAAATTTAAAGAAGCTTTTTAGTCCTAAAATTTTAGTTTGTGATTTATTTAAATTTCATTATAATGAACTATTAAATTATTTATATTGATGTAAATATATTTATATTAGTAATGACATTGAAATTTCTCGATAAGAATCCAACATACAGTCTCTTGTTGTAAAGCTGAGCACCAAGCCCTCTTTCTCCGTGTCACGTTATTTTTACATTAGAATAATGATGTCATAATGCTTCCATGTCAATTTAGCAACTCATTGACATGATCGTATCTCTGTCAATGTGACTTAATGGTCTATTATGATGAAAACTTAAATAAATCATGAAAATAAAATTTTAGAACTAAAAAAAACTATTTTTGAAGTTTTAAAAGTTAAGTTCAAAAAAATAAAGTTTTAGGGCTTATAACATAGTTTTAAAAACTGAAGTGAGCCAAGTTGGCCACTTGTGTATCCGGCTCATTGATTATTCCATATGCAAGTTAGATACGATTGGATCCTTTAAAACCGGACATTGCAATTGAAAACCGGTGAGCCCCATTAAAACCGGTGATTGAACCAGTTGGATAAAAATAAAGAAAAAAAAGATCACATGCCGGGTCGCTCCCTCCCCTTTTGAAAGAAAATGAAACCCTAGCTCAGCCACATCAAAACAGAAGGAGTCGCTAACGTCCTACGGAATCGCTTAGCTCGAGGTGTTTGTTTGACAAAGACCTTTCGAGAGAATAGCTTGGTCGGGGGTATACTTCCAAGGGGTGATAGTTTCTTGGCTGCCCCTACATGTGTTGAGAATCAGTAATGCAATAGTAACAATGTAAATTTAAAAAATTTATTCCCAAGACTAATTCTTACTTTCAAGTAATTATGAATTTTAAATATGGGAAATTTAGAATATATGTATAATAAAAATTATATTTGGTTTTTGTACTTAAATTCAAATGTTGATATTGTGTCTAAATAAACTCGAATTCACCTACTACAGACCTTTTGGAGTCACTTCTTTAACTAGGCGCATATGTGTATGTCATCCACGGTATTTACACAAGATTTCTTGTTGATATTGAGAATTATTCTCATGAATATGAATGGTCACAAATACAATTGCATATGATTTTTTTCTCAACCTTTCTCTAATCATCTACCGTTCTACGGCCAAAAATGGGAGTTTTCATATAGATATATATATATATATATATCATATATTCACCCCAATACAGCTTTATATCCATGTAGAATTTGTCTCCGATAACTGTATATTTTCTTGAATAAAATATCTAATACTTTATTTAATAAGAAATAATATATTGCATATAATATTACTTAAATAGGGGATTAACGACCTGGATAGATTAGTACACTCGTAGTAATATGTTTTAAAGTAAAGAGTAATTGATTTTACAATTATTTGTAAAGAATCATTAATATAAGAATGTAAGTGCTTATTATAGAATGAGTACACTGACCGATTCACTCAAGGAAAACCTAATGGATTTTGTATAAATGTCAACAGGTTATTCCTAAGATAATAGTAGATGTAAATAATTCTTAAACCTGAAATTACCATAATATCTCATAAGAGTTAGATTGCAATCTTAGTCAATTTCTTAGTGTGGTTCTTTGAGTTATGCCTAAGGTATTCTAAATTCAATGAAACTCTTATGGAAATAGTGAGCAATTAATATGGGATCAATTACTTCTCACGAGAGAAGATAATGTTCTATGTATTTTACTTAGTATTGACTCGGAAAAATTCCTGGTCAAAGTAAAATGAAAAATTCAGAAAAGAGTTTCTGATATTTTATCACTGAGTCAATTAATAGAGAATTGAGATACATATGGATAAGTATTAGGGTTTGACATTTTATGCACACCCTAATTTATTCGGGACATTGTATAACCCAAGGATTTAATTATACAAAAACTAAGTACTAAAAGGTGTTCAATTCTTTAATTGAAATCCTCACTAAATGGATAGTCATGATATGTTACTAGACGACCTGTGTATTTAATTGATTAAGAGTTAATTGGTAATCTTGTTAAATGATTTAACTAGATAAATTAATTCAGTACTGATTTAATGTGTAGCCCAATGGATCACACACAACACAGTTGATTTCTCATAATCAATATTTAATAATTTAAATTTTGTATCGGACAATTAAATTTTACTAGCACGAAATCATTTAAATTGATCCATGCTTATTAAATAAAGTTGTTTCGTAATTAAATATAAAATTAGATTTATAAAAATCTAATATTATTCTTGGTTATATACGTGTCCTAAATTATCAAATGTGATTCGATTAAATATATATTGATATATAGATATACACGTGCAGTACAATTGTTGTACAAGAAAATAATAATAATAATTTAGCGAAATTAATTAGCCAACTATTATATAAAATTATTTTATGGTGATAGAGTTATTGACAGATTCATTTGCCAATTGCATGAATAGCCATCAAAGGTGAATAATGGCCAAATAATTTCGGCAAATCGTTGGCTCGTAATGGACAACTCAATACTGTGGCAATAATTATGCGAATTAGTTTGCATAACGCATGCCAATTCAAGAGCATCTATTGTCTTTTGTAATTATCTCTATTGGTGGGGATTCCGTTCGTTGGGCTTGCTAATGCCGGGGGTCTTCTTCTTCTCCCCTGATTGAGAAAAAGAAAAAAAAATTTGATTGAGAGAAACAAGAGTAACCCAAGGAAAATAGGATAGCCGAGAGTGGTTAAAAAAATATGATTCTACTCAACTAGTTTTTTATATTTGAAACTAAAAAACGACTAATTGTTAGGAATAGTTCTCGATACTTATAAGAAAAAGCTAGTGTGAATACTGTGGAAGACATGCATGTATGCATCTAATCAAAGACTCGACCCAAGAAGATTCAAGATCAGAGGTTCCGTTTGTTGAGTTGTCATGGGATATCGCCGACTCGATGATTAAGCAAATATCAATTCAAATTTTGAAGATACGATTTTTAACCATCCTCAATTATTTGAATTCTAAATTATATCACATAGATAGTGGGTTAGAAAATAAAAATTTTTGAAATTCAACACTTTCATTGCCTACCAATTCCTAACACCCTCATGCAATTTCTTGTCAAAGTTTGTCTCATCAGGATTATTTGCTCATGTACCACTTATCTTCCCTCATGATACTCCTTATCAGGGGCTATCTGTGCTTATAGTTTTTCTTGGATCTCACTTAAGATCATCGACATATCTATTCTTATGTATATTTAAACTTTTAGATCATCTAGGGTTGGAATCTTATACTAAGCAATTTCCTTATCTCTGATTCCACTCACTAATATCCTAGTATATCTTGTTTCCAAAATTTAACTCCACAACATCTAATGGGGATAAAATCAGGGATTTTCTCAACATGTAGTACAATTTAACAGGAAAATGCGAAACTTGATAAATAGTATATAGTTAACATCTCATCGATATATGGTAAAATAGTATTAAGAATGTGTAAGATGAATATTTCATTGCCCTACACTCTTAGAGAGGGATCACCAAAGACAATATTGCTATTAATCAGGAAACATGAACAATTAGGAGTAAAATGGCGCAAATTAATCTAGGACTATTGTTATGTTTAAGATTTTAAATTTTCAAATTCAAATTCAAATAGTATTATTATTGGTACGCGATATTATGTGCTTCCTAGATTACGTTACTTACAAAACCTATAAATAAAACGTAATTCCTTAAGCCGGTTACAATAATGAGTTATATGCCTGTCACCACCAACGGGTAACAATTAGGGTTGCCCCGGTCTTATCGGCATGGCCCCAAAGGCTCGGACCTATTATTTGTGATTTTGGCAAACCTGAAATAAGCATGAATGTCTTGGAATATTAATCCAACAAGAAAAGACATTTTTAAAAGTTTATCTGGTTATTGGGCCAGCCCCACCTAAAAATTCTTAGCACTAGATTTGTACAAAAAATATTTTTTTAATCGATTGATTTGATTAGATCTGACAGGAGCATAATGTTATTGGGTTGAACCGTGGTCAGGCTATTAGACTCGGCCCAAAATTACCACCATGTATTTTTAATATATTTACTAAATCTTAGGCATATTAACTTAATTTGTTTGGTCACAGCAAAATAGGATAAATTACACAGTTTGTACAAAATATTTTACTAATATAATATTTTAATACAAAATTTTTAAAATATAACTCTATGATAAATTTCCTTTTAAATGTGTTACACATTAGTACATTCCATTAATTTTCGATTAACGCCGCTAATGGTAGCTAATGTGGTAGTATGATGTGGGTGTTGACTCAGTGACATGTGTAAAAACTGATGACATGACACTCGTAATAATTTTAAATTACACAGTTGGTACAAAACGTTTTACAAGTGTAATATTTTGGTACAAAATTTTTAAAATATAACTCTGTGATATTTTTTTTTCAAATGTGCTACACTTTAGTACATTTCGTCAATTTTAGACTAACGCAGTTAATGGTAGTTGATGTGGCAGTATAAGATGAATGTTGACTCGGTGACATGTGTAACAATTGATGACATGGTACTCGTAATAATTTTAAATTGTAAAAAAATGCAAAACTAAGAAAAAGAAGAGTAGATCTGAGGAGAGACTCAAACTCTCAACCTTTTGCTTAAAATAACTTTATTTAACTATTATATTAAACTTAATTATAAAATATATTTATTTTATATTTATTATGTCTTACTTTCTCTTCCATCTTCTTCCTAAAATCCTAGGATGAGGAAACGCCTCCATAGGTGAGGGAAACCGATCGGGGCTCCCAACAAACCCCTCCCTCTCTGACGAGGCCACTAGTGGCCGATGGACCTTCGGCGATCTAGCTGGAATGGGAGAGGGCCAGTGGAGAGTTGTCAATTAGCAACTAATTGGGAGCCACAATCAGTCCTTTCCTATTCCGACTAGGTTGCCGAAGGTCCACTGGCCACTGGCGGCCTCATTGGAGAGGGAGGGGACTGTTGGGAGCCCCTATCGGTTTCCCTCACCCATGGAGGCGACTCCTCATTTTTTAGTTTTGGGAAAAAGAAAAAGATATAAGAGAAAGTAAAATATAATAAATATAAAATAAATATATTTTATATATTAAGTTTAGTGTAATGATTAAATAAAGTTACTTTAAGTTAGAGATTGAGGGTTTGAGTCTCCCCTCAAGTCTTCCCCTCTTTTTTTGTTGCATCAATTGTTACATATGTCAACGAGTCACCAAGTTAGCACCCACGTCATATTATTACATCAACTACCATTAACAGTGTTAGTTGAAAATTAACGGAATATATTAAAATATAGCATATTTGAAAGAAAATACATCAGGAAATTATATTTTAAAAATTTTATACCAAAATATTATATTAGTAAAACGTTTTGTACAAACGATGTAATTTAAAACTATTACGAGTGCTACGTCATCAGTTGTTACATGTGTCATTAAGTCAACACCCACACCATACTACCACATCAGCCACCATTAACGGTGTTAGTCGAAAATTAACGGAATGTACTAAAGTGTAGTATATTTGAAAAGAAATGTATTACGGAGTTATATTTTAAAAATTTTGTACCAAAATGTTATATTAGTAAAATATTTTGTATCAATTATATAATTTATGCTAGCGAAATAAGATAGATGAGCCGTAAATGCCAGTTCAGGGGTAGATCGCATGAACCCTCAGGACATTTGCGTCCGAAGGACTACGGCGGTTTCTTAGAGAGTATTCTAAAACATGGACCTAACCACCTCGTCACCATTAATTAATAATAATAAGAATTCCCACTTAAAAATATTGCAACCATTGTTATCAAATAAGTTCATGAATTTAAGAGGAAATTGGGCAATTCCATTGTTAAAAATTAGACCCAAAATATTTTCATATCAATTGAATAATGATATCATTGTATAATATCATTTTGGTCGCACAACTATCAATTTTATTATTTTTTATATTAGTAGAATTGTTTTGAGAGTCGTGTTTTTGGTTGTTTTTTCTTAAGAAGATATAGGATCATGACTAATGAAAAATTGATTATATTACATTGCAAAAAATATATATTTTTCTTTAAACAAATGAATTTCTACCGAGCTTATAAGAATGATAGACTCATATATAATTCGAAAATTTAAGCTAATAGGATAATAATATTTAGTTCTTTATATGCTAGGAACTTTTATTTATTTATTTATATGTGAAATTGCATTCTTTAACACTACTTTTACGTGATAATGTGACATACACGTGCCACGTGTCATAAACAATTGTCCTCAATAAGTGTCCATGAACTGGACATACTCTTCCTTGCTTGAACGAGATGGTTAACTAATCTAATAGCTAGTCGGGCTATTGGTCTCAATAATTACCACGAATCGGATATTTTTCTTCCGATTTCGAGCTTAACAACAACTAACCTTTAGTTTTCTTTCAGTCTTGGACCTTGGCGAGGTATGAGCTCATTGCTTTGATACAATGTAAAATTTTCACCGGGCTTATAAGAGCGATAGATCCATGTCCAATCTAAAAACTTAAGCCAATAGAATAATGATATCTAATATCTTATATGTAAAAATTAAAAGATATTATCTTATCAAAAATATGAAAACTAATATTGCTGTATAAAATCATATCTATCAAATATATCAATTATATATTATGATTTTATAATATTAGGTTTATATAATATTATGTATATTTATTTATATATTTAGTTGTTTTATTGTAGTATATAAATATACAATTTTTTTATGTTATTAAGTCAGCTAGAATAATAAATTTATTATTCTTGTGAATTTAATCACATTATCAGTATATATTTTTATTATCTCTGCATTATTTTTTATGTTAATTTTAAATTTCTATGGAAAAGGTAAAATTCAATAAATGCCAAAGGATAGACCTTGGAAAGTAATTTCATGATTGTTTTTATCTTCTCTACAAATGAAATTGGAGCCATTACAATAATTATAACTTAAGATATTTATTAAGGGCAGTGTTACTTATTTAGTTAAATGACTAATATCACAGTAATTTATTTAAGTGACAATATAAGCGGTCACATAAAGTAGATTTTTCACTTAAAATAATTCTACTACGTAGGATGACTAACATTAGCTGAATGTATGACTAAATATTGAGCGTGTAGTGTATAATGAGTTTTTTTTGGTTATGCGAAACTTATATGCACGTCACAGCAATAAAATTTAATGTTTCTCATAATTAAAACCGGCACAAATATCATCTTCTTGATAAAATTTAGACAATAAATTGTTTTTTATAACCCTTTCAATATTTACTCAAATATATACCACATTTCTCCATTTAAATTACTGATATAAAAAAAGTATATTCAATACTAATTAGTCCAAATTCAGTCGATTAAATGTATATTAAAATGTTTTAATATAAATTCTGTTAATTATACCATTCAAATCAAAATTTTATTTAAATATAAAAAAATACTAATGAACTCAACTTTCTTGCATCAGTACGGATAAGCTCGTCCCATTTTCCACACCCGTGTCTCTCTTGGTCTTCTCCGTCCTTTTCCCCCAGTTCGGGATAATTTCTCCGGACATTTAGAGGTAACGCATTATCAACAGAACAGTCACATACCACAGTTCACTAGGTGCCTCTGCCTGCGGTTCGACTATCGTTCACCTCCCCTCTGACTCTCTCTGTGTCATCTTCTCAGATACCCCACGCAGTGAGCTTGATTCTGGTTCGTCTTCTTCTTCGTCTTAATTCTTGGTCGACGGGAATCAGCGTCACTTGTACAATTTCTGGCAGAAAGTTCTTCTCGCTTGTAGTGCTATGGAGCAGTCAAACATCGCAATCTCGATAGTTACTTAATCGGTTCCATAGTGCATCATTACCTTCCTCACTTGACGGAAGGAGTCGGGGACTCTTCTAGTGTCTGAGGTGGTAGCACAGCCCCTTGTTCCGACCAATTCTTAGCCTCCCATAATCCTGCCATTTTTCAGGACCGACTCCGAGAGTTAATCTGTGCTCTACTTTGTTATCGGAAGTTTTTCCTTCATTAAAAAAAAAAAAATTGCTCGATGATGCATTCTGGACTGGTTTCTGCTGGAAATTTGTATCGTTTTGTCGATTAATTGCCCTTTATTTTTAATTCTTCAATTGTCAACTCTATTTATTGAAAATATGTATGGTAATATAGGTTGATGCAAGCTTGATCTATGAGACAGAGTCGAAGAGTTCTATTATGATATTTGACAACCCTGTGTGCAATTTCATCAATTCTATTATGTTATCCTAGTTGAGCAGATTAGTTTCTTGGGTTTAGCTTTTGATGAGGTTCCATTTATTGTTGGATGAAAAATCTCTTGGCTGTTTTCTGTAACTAGCTCTATGGCAATTGAAGATTCTTGCTACTTCCAAAATTCCTTGTGAAGACTGAATTTTTTGCATACTTGTTGGGTGCTAATCTCCTTTAATACTGGGTTTGTTGCAGGCTTGTTTTCTTTGAACTGTTAAGCTCCCACCAGATCAGTTAGGGGATCTAAGTGAAAAGCAAATGACTCGATGCGGTTGTGTTTCTGCTGCAAACATTAGCTTAAAATGTAATGACGCAGTAAAGATTAAAGATTTCTGGCATACGTCCAGATCATGTGGTCTCAAATTGGGCTCCAACTGCTTCACTGGAAGTGAATTTATAGGCACTAGCTTGAGGATTGTTTACAATCGTATTGTTAATGAGAGATCATCCAGAAATGTTTATCCATTGCAGGTGCAATCATCTTCTGCTTCTTGTTTGATGAAAGAATTTGTGATGAATCTTTAGAATTTAGTATTTTATCTTCTATTGGACCAGGTGCGGTGCATTGACTACCCACGTCCTGAGCTTGAGAATACTGTTAATTTTCTGGAGGCTGCACAGTTATCTGCTGCATTTCACTCTGCTCCTCATCCTTCAAAACCATTGAAGGTTGTTATTGCTGGAGCAGGTAAAAGGGAGAAAAATGCTTATTTTGACTCCGCTCTCTGTTTTCTTGGGTGCCTTGCTTGAGCATTTACAAATGTTAGAATAATCAGGAAAAGAAACATGCCCATCTGGACTTTTTACAGAAATTTTCTACCTAAAATTGTTTTCAATGCTGATTTAAGAATTGCTTATGTTTTATATTTTTTTATATGCACACCATGTTTGGCAATTTGTTGTAGAAGTGGCCTATGAAAAACAGTTACTCCTGACTGGACATCATTAATTGGCTCAGCAATTTTGACATGATAGTAATTGACAAGTGACTGCTGAAGGTTCTTAGGATCACTGATGAAGTTATGGAGGAGCTTAGAATGAAAAAATATTTTGTTTTTTGGAAAGACCCCATCTGATAGACTGAGAAGTTTAAAATCATTTCCAGACAGGTAAAAACTTTCATAGTCTGATATGATTATATGTATGTTGATTATTCATACTTTCTTTTCACTTGTCATTTCTTGGGAAAATGTGGTGCAACTTTTTGGTCTCCAACAACACAGTAAAATCTTAGGATTGTTGCAGGTTTGGCCGGTTTATCTACTGCAAAATATTTGGCAGATGCTGGTCACCAACCTTTACTATTGGAAGCAAGAGATGTTCTGGGTGGAAAGGTTATTCCACTGTATTCATCCTAATGTTGCTAAGTTGGTGCACATCTCATCAGATATTTTTATTGCTGGATGAAAATGGTTGTGTTTAACATTCAGAGAAAAATAATTTGGTTATTTTTTTTATGAAGTATTATGACTATAATAACTGGAATGGCATTCTTTATTCAGAAGTGATGCACTAACGGATGGTGAATGCACTGAATAAGTATGCAGTATTATGTCTGAAGATACACTTTTTAATATCAAACTGCAATAAGAAGCACTTGATATTTTCTGCATTCTTCATGCTCACACTTTTGGCTCTGTAACTTTTGCTCGCTTGATTGATGGAAAGTAGAATGCTTACAGTTCATTTACATAGATGGATTGGCTTCACGTTGAAGTATTCACAGAGTTCTTACTCGAAGTTTTACTGCCTAAGAAAATCTGGGCACTTCCTTGTAAACTCCTGCAACTGAATCCCCTCTGTCAGTTTGCTGACATACATCATATAGTCCTTCATACTTTGCATGGATGATTAAATTTGTCCACCATCATTTTTTGTTTGTCTTTATTGTGAGCACTGCCATAATTTTGCCAAGCTACCAGTCATGGGAAGAAGGGCAAAATTCAGTAATATATGGACATAAAAATACAATAAAGTACTGGTTAATCACGTTTTAGGAATTTCTACAATATTTAGAAACTATGTGGTGAGTAAAAGTTCAATTTGCTTCATTTGTAGGTGGCAGCATGGAAAGATGATGATGGAGATTGGTATGAAACTGGGTTACATATATTCTGTAAGTTCTCCTCTGCCTTTCTAATATTTAACATAACAAATGGATGGAGTAAATAACAGTTCCCAAATATCCTCTGTTAGTAATGAAGTTATGTATGGCAACTTGTGATTGGCAACATGTTTTAGTGATTGAACCAATTGTTGTCATTCCATTATTTGTCTATTTAGCTGCCTTCTAATTTAGCCCACCTTAGGTATTCATCTTTCTTATTATTTTTCTTTTATGTTTGGAAGTTGGGGCCTATCCAAATATGCAGAACTTATTTGGGGAGCTGGGAATTAATGATCGATTACAATGGAAGGAACATTCTATGATTTTTGCAATGCCTAACAAACCAGGAGAATTTAGCCGGTTTGATTTCCCTGAAGTTCTGCCTGCACCATTAAATGGTAAGCATTTTTCACCAATGAATCATGCTTAAAGCTTTTCAAGTTTGTAATTATCCATGGTGAAATTATCTGAACGAATCAGAAGATAAATCCAAATTTTGTTTAGACTTCTTGCAATATTTATTATCTCAACAAATATAACCCTGGTGCATTATATTGCCTGTAGCTATTTGGAAAAGCTTAGATTTTATGAGATGAAGAACAGGGTTGTCTCTATGTTCATATTAGTGAAGAGCACTAGGAATCATGTTATCTGAGGCCTCTTGACCTATCAAGTAGCTGGAACATGATTTCAAATCATTGACTACAAGGCGATTGTGATGAACTGATCATGTTATTTCTCTGTAATTGGCTGTATTGATGAGTAATGCTTTGATCTAAGTACTCTTAGGTAGCTCTTTGAACATGTCATTACGCTTTCAGGAATATGGGCCATCGTAAGGAATAATGAGATGCTGACTTGGCCAGAAAAAGTGAAATTTGCCATTGGGCTCTTGCCTGCAATGGTTGGTGGACAACCTTATGTTGAGGCTCAAGATGGTTTGACTGTTAAAGAATGGATGAAAAACCAGGTATGAAAAGTGAATTCTCCCATATATGAGAGCATATTATATCTTTGACTAGCATTGTTTAATCTCACATGCTTGCTCTAGTTGGTGAATGCTCTCGATTGAATCCTAAACCTGTTTTACTGCATAGTACTGATGTGATTATTTCTTTATAAATCTTATATATTTTTTACTTTAGGGCATACCTGAACGTGTAACAGATGAAGTGTTTATTGCCATGTCAAAGGCGTTGAACTTCATCAACCCAGATGAACTTTCTATGCAGTGCATACTGATTGCTCTAAATAGATTTCTTCAGGTATGTGGAACACTTTGTCATGCTCTTACCAACCTGGAACTGACAAGAAGTTTGAAAGATCTATTTCATTTGTATATGTTATTTATTCTGAAGTAAAGGAAAGGTCATATTAACCTGAACTTGATCATCTTTTGCAGTCATGCACTGAAACAATTTAATCTAATCATCACCATCTTTAATCAAGATTTTGTTAAAAAAAAAATTTGTGTAACAACCAAAACTAGACTATTGCAATTTCTAGCTTTATTGCTATTGATTGCTGGAAACCTACTGTGGAGATACATGTCAATTAGGTATCCAATTTTTTATCCAAGAGGTTTGAATTTGATATGATATTGTAAAGAATTAGTTGGAGAAATATCTGAGCTGGTATTTCCTAGCGCTGCACTCTTCAAAGGTACTTTCAAAAATTTCATCAGATTATCCAATGTTGCAGATCAAACAGGATAAAGGCTAGTCTGTTAGTTCACCGATTATAGTGACCGCTGAGTTCTCCAATATTTGATTTGACTATCTCTTCATAAAGACCTTTTTCTGCAAGTGATAAATTACCTAGTCTTTTCCACTCTCTTCTAGATTCAACATCCACTGAGCCTAAATTTCTTTACTAAGACTTTTAGCCTAGTTAATTAGCATCAACTTTCAGTAATCAACTGCAAAGGACTGCATTGATGCATATTGCATCAAATTGTCACCACTGTTTCTATTGTATGAGACCGCCATGTGAACTTGATTCTCAACTTTACCAGGAGAAGCATGGCTCTAAAATGGCCTTTTTAGATGGTAATCCACCTGAGAGACTTTGTGCACCGATTGTTGATCATATCCGCTCTCTTGGTGGAGAAGTCCTGCTGAATTCGAGAATAAAAAAAATTGAACTGAATAATGATGGAACCTTGAAGGGTTTGTTACTGAGCAATGGGAGCATGGTTGAAGGAGATGCATTTGTCTTTGCTACTCCTGGTACACAAAATTGTTTTTCATTTTGAATGGTTCTCAATTTCCTTCCTGTGCCATTGCACTTCTCTCATTTAAACTACTCATTTTGCCTCTTGTTGTCTCAACAGTTGATATATTGAAGCTTCTGTTGCCTGAAAGCTGGAAAGAGATTCCGTACTTCAAAAAATTGGAAAAATTAGTGGGGGTTCCTGTCATAAATGTCCACATATGGTGAGTGATGGATGATTGGAATCTGGTGATGCTGAATCCTTGTAGTATAGACTATAAACTACCTGTATTTATATTCATGTATATTGACTGTTCAAGCCATTTCCTAGGCATAAATAACTGCTGTAATGATTCACATTGTGTGCCTATTGTGTAAAGAACTCCAAGCACAGCAGAAATAATAATAATAATCATGTCGGAAACTTAATATATCAATTCTCTCACTTAAACTAATAAGGAATATATCTCCATGTATAGGATGGAATAACTTGACCTTTTCTCTTTCCTAATGCATTGTTCTGGTGATAATGGAAATACTGTTTCTGCTTAGATTGTATATCTATTTATGCTAATTGGATTGAATTTTTCATTACTTCGACCTGTTACTTATTACTTGGTGATATATACATTCTACTTCAGGTTTGACAGGAAGCTGAGGAACACATATGACCACCTTCTTTTTAGCAGGTCCGAGTTTGTTCTAGTTGCCTGAGATGATGTTACTGTTTGTGATGGATATTCAAGGCTCTAGTTGAGATATGTGTCTATTGGATGGTGAATGCTAGGTTTTAATGTAATGTGAGTCGAGATGGTGAGACTTAGCCCCAAAAAGGAAAAAAAGTTGAGATATTGAGTATCTTATTGTGGTATTCTTCTTTTTCTAGATTTGTTCTTTTTTTCATTAATCACTGCCTTGAAAGTGTCTGTGAACAAGTTTTAAAAAATACTATCTTCAATTCTTTCCGCTCCATCCTAAAAGTTACTCTTTCCTTTAGCGTATGCGAATTATTACACTTTTTTTGAGGTTCCTGCTGTTTTCAGCAAATAATTACTGGTTTCATTTCATTTCTTGAATAATACATTATTATCTCCTTACAAAATTTCTCCTTTGCTGAGCAGGAGTTCTCTCCTGAGCGTGTATGCTGATATGTCAGTCACATGCAAGGTAGATACCTCACTTGCTAATGACATTGTTAAGTACATCTTCATTTTGGCATAACAAATTGGGAAAGATGAAGATTGTGCTAAATTATATTTTTGACTCGTTGTGCATGCAGGAATACTACAACCCAACTCAGTCCATGCTTGAGTTGGTCTTTGCACCTGCTGAAGAATGGATTTCATGTAGTGACCAGGAAATCATTGATGCTACCATGAAGGAGCTCGCCAAACTTTTCCCTGATGAAATTTCTGCCGATCAAAGCAAGGCAAAGATTTTGAAGTACCGTGTTGTTAAAACACCCAGGTACAGGAAAAGATTTCCATAATGGAGCCAAATATTTAGTTGCTGTTTTTTCCTCGTCAGTAAAAGTCTTTACAGTTATGACTTTAAGTAATGCAAAAAACTTTTCTCCTCCTCCAGGTCTGTGTATAAAACTGTGCCAAATTGTGAACCCTGCCGTCCACTGCAAAAATCTCCTATCGAGGGGTTCTACTTGGCAGGTGATTACACCAAGCAAAAGTATTTGGCTTCGATGGAAGGAGCAGTCCTCTCCGGGAAGCTTTGTGCGCAGGCTATTGTAAAGGTAACGTTATGTCAATTTGCATTTACATCTGACCGAAAATCAAAATCGATGGGACAAAGTTGTCTGCCTCATCTTTCCAAAAAAAAATGTTGACTGGCTGATTCCATCATAAATACTGGAGAAGTCTTCCATTCGATGCACCAGGCTTTGTATGACGATCTTAACTCTTTCTTTTCTGGTTCCACTCGGTGGGGAAAATGATTCAGCTGGATAAATAACCTGGAATATATTAATGTGCATTCATTGTTGCAGGATTATGAACTCCTTGTTGCTCGAGGGTTGAAAAATTATGCGGAAGTTTCCACATGTTCGTAGAGTTCATATGCTTTCACGTGTACTGCTGGGTAACGATTCAAATTTATAGTGCAAGCAATCTTCAATAAACTTGCAAATGTAATCTTCGCGTGTCATTTAATCTATTCCAATTCTCTATTGTATTATGTATATAACGTAATTGTTCGTGGTTGCTAGTGGTCATAAATAATGGGGAGGGAAAGGCCAAGGATCAAAGATTTTTTAATCTTTGGACCATGCTTGGTGATCTGGAGTGTTATATATGATGTACGTACGCATCAGAAAAAAGTGAAATAGAGGGAAGGATGAATTAATTTAGGTCAGAATGGTCATTTAACTTTTATATGGGTTAAATCATACAATTACTTCTTGAACCTTCACGAAAACTGTAGATTCAATTTTCCCTTGAGTGTGTAGTCTTGGTAAGATTATTCACATACTTATGTATGGGCTTACCTAAGTCAAGGAATTCGTGGAGTGTTCTAAGGTATGAAAAACAAAACTCTTGTTATTAAAGAGAAAAAAATTTGTTTTGATCTTACTTCCCGGCCCCCTTGACAAGAACGAATATAAGTTGGGAAAATTATGCAAAATCGAAAATTTATGGACAATTTTAGTTTTATTCCAATTGTCATATAATATGACAATAAGGAGTTTTATTTTGTTTAATTTAGGTAAAATTATAATAAAAATTCTAAAGATTCCTCCTTTTATAAATGAATTTTAAAAATTTTAAAATATCGTATTCTTTCATGTATATTTAATTCCATTACAAGCTAAGGAGTGGATATCTTTCAACTTCAAGAAGAAAGATATGGGGAGGTAGATTATGTGCTTCAAATAAAGATGCTCCAAGATCGTTCAAGGAAACTCTTGGGATTATTCCAAGAAAATTACATTATGAAGATTCTTGAATGATTTTATATGTATAATTGTAAGCCATATGACACTCTTGTAGCTCTTGTAGCTAAGGATGAGAGTTTGTCTTGATTTGTGCCTTAAGATCATGGAAAAAAAAAAAGCAATATATGTCACGATGTATGCTATGCTAGGGTTGTGGGAAGCTTGATGTATGCTATGATGTGTACTCAGCCGGACTTATATTATGTCGTTGGCTCGGTTGGTTGATTTCATTCAAATCCAAGTAATGCTCACTAGAAGGTAGTAAAGAGGATAATGTGTTATTTGAAAGGCACAATGGACTACACATTGTGCTATCGTGGTACTAAATTGCGCCTAATCGAGTATAGTGATACTAACTGGGTTGGAGATGTAGATGAAAGGAAATCAACTGCCATATATGTTTTCTTGTTGGATGGAGATGCCTTGACTAGGGCAAACAAGAAACAAACCTACATAGCCTTGTCCACGATGGAAGCAGAGTTTGTTGTGTAATTTGCTATTGTGCAAGAAATTGTATGGCTGAAATGGTTCTTGCACAACCTCAATGGTTGAGAGATACACTATGATAGAATGGTTTCATTAGCCTATGTTAAAGATCCAAAATATCATAGCAAAACAAAATACATAGAGATCAAATATAACTTCATCACAGACATGATTACATAGAAGGAAGTGGTCTTGGAATACAAACCTACAAGTCAGGTGATTGTGGATTCCCTAACTAAGCCTATTACCATAGTTTTAAAAACCGGACTGGTCGGCCGGTTCGACCGGTTCAATTGGGAACTGGCCACTCACCCCGGTCTGGTTCCTACAAAAAATCCAATTGCACATTTAAAGAAAAAATTACTCCTATTGAACAGGCCGGTTCCATGTCCGACCAGTGAACCTAATTGAATCAGTGAGAAAACCGGTCGACTTAAAATTAAAAAAAAAACATATTATAATGTACCTATTTTATTTTACTAAACTTATATTTATATTTTATATTAAACTTTTGCTTAATATAATGGTTATATTAATGATTTTTATTATAAATCATATTTAAATTATAATATTATGTAAATTTATTAGTAATATTATATTATTAATATTATTTATTAAACATGCGGTTCAACCCATTGAACCCTCGGTCTGACCCATGAACCCATACCTGCACCAGTTCCCAGCCCTTCCGATTTTAAAAACTATGCCTATTACTACATAGAGTTTTTGGGCTTATGTAAGGGAATTGGAACTTCATAGATGGTGATTGTGTTTTTATTTTTTAAGATGATTATTTCCTATTGAAATTACATTTGTTATTATTAGATATTTTCAATAAATACATGATTTCTTCGAGATTTTAATTATTCATTTTTGTGAGATAATTAGCACAACAAAATATAAGTATATCAACAGGTTAAGATTGGCTCTATCACATGAGTAATCGCTCTTGTAGCTTAAAGGGTGAGCAAGAATAAGATAGTATGGGTTTTAATCTTTGACAAAAGATTTTTTTTAGATAGATTATGTCATCTCAAATGGAGACGAGATAAAGTCATAGACCTATGATTGAAATAAATGCCCCTATTCTATTCATTATGCGTGATTGTGATAGCCAAATGTGAGATCATAATCATGGTGCCTTAAAGGCGAGTTAACAGAGGACTTAGAGGACTTAGGTTAGGCATTTGAGAAGCAACTAAACTAAGTTTTGTATAATATTTATAAAGAGCTTGACATACACTCTAACTGAGAATAACTCCACCATAGGATGTATTTTATACTACCTATGCTAAAGTGACCTATTTAGGAAATTGATGAATAGATTCATCAATTGATGTGTTTAAAATCTTTTCACAATTTTTTTGTTATATAAATGGTTTCACAATTTTTTTGTTATATAAATGGAATTTATATGCGGTGTGTATGTATATAGAATTCCAACAATTAAACAACCGGATAAAGTCACGTTAGCTCAAATTAGTTCTTCTATCCTAAGGATTCAGGAAAAAAAATGCAATTTCACAATGTCGGCTTTAATTTTCACATACTGATCGGTTTGTCTCCGAATCAATTTGATTTTCCTGACCAAGAGATGCACCGGAAAATGTCGTGATTATGCATGTCGTAATTAGCATAAGCATGCCATGCCATGCATGGCTTTGAAGGAGCATTTTTACTTTAAGTATGGCTGAAATTTGAAATTTCAACAGAATAGAGTTCAGCAATTTTATCATGTTGAAATTTTAATAGGTAATAATTACACTGGACTAGACTGGACTGCGTCATTTTGCCTAAAGGCCACAACCCCCAGAGCCTGATTCTTTTGATACTGTCCATCCCAACATGCCTTAGTTTCGTGCCTCATATATTTAGAGAAATTTCTCAGAGACCTAATCCAGAGTTATGAGCATGTGATAACATCCACACGCATGAATTGAGAAATGGTTCAAATTTCTCATATCTCATAATTTGTGTTTTCCACACTTATTCGATTAGAAACAGACTAAGTAAAAATCCCTAGTTATTTAATTTAAATGAATTAATTTAAATTTCTCAAATACCTAGTTATTTGCCCATGATTTAAGTTTGAAAATAATATTAGGAAGGCCCGTCTAATATTCGGTCCTAACTAATACTAAGGAAAGAACATTGATCCACGATAATAATGGTTGAAAATGACGGTTAGAGAATATATCAGAGACGTGGAAAATGTGCAACGTCGTGTAGATGTCACCTCTTGATGAAACTATCTCATCCCCGGAAGGTAGAAATGTTACTTTGCCATTTTTGGCTGGAATCTAATCATCTTCACTAATTTTGGTTAATTGATAATTTTAATAAATTATCTGCAATCGTTCCTAGTAGTTGACTAGAGTCAACCATATGTAATATTACTGCCCATCACGTAAAAGTAGTAACTTAAGTTACTCATAGGATCATTAGGATTTACACACACATATATATATATATATATATACAAAAAAAAATTTCTCCTTGTATAACAGAGGTGGGGTCCGGGTCCTTACAAGAACAATAGTATCCACAGTCAATTTCTCGAGCCTTGACACCTCATTCATCTGGTCACGCCTCTCCTCGCTCTGTGTGTGTGTCTGTGGACCCAACACTTGCCTGCCCATCAGGGAAATTTCTCCGTACCTTCGAATGGTCGATGCTTATTCCCAAATTTCATCTCCTACCAAGCTCTCACTGTTCACTAGGGTATTGGTATGCTTGCTGCCGATCGGAAACAGTGATGGATTGCAGTATGTGACGTCGAGAGCTTGCATGGTATGTATATTTCAGATTCTGGATGCTGCTACGTATAAGAAAAGTGAGCTATAAAGGTTGAATTTACCACAAAATTAAGAGCCGAAGACATGTTTGCTGGTGAACTTCCATCAGCACTATGACCCCAATAAATACATCCTCTTTTTGGCCAAGACTTAAACAAGTAGGTCAAACAGTTCCGAAACAAAATTGATGTTGCCTTGATACAGATTTAGGAGAATGTGATCGCCCTCTCCGGTCAAATCAAGATTACTGTTTTGTAAGTAAAAATGATTCATGAAAGGGGTACATTTTAAGCCTAAACTTTAAGATGCTGGGCATTTTAAATTATATTACTTTAATGGTGTTATACTAATATAATTACTTCTTTTAATTCGTTTCAAATATTTACAGGTAAATAAAAGAACCTAAATATTTCATTTCATAGCGGGAGTGATTAAATTACTACTACTTTCATCCTTTAGAAATTACCTAGCTAAACGTACAAAACATAATCATTAGAGAGAGGGTAATGAAGTTGGGGCATTGCCAGTACGGGTATTCTAAAAGAAAAAACCCTAAACCAAATTAATGCAAAATTCCAACCAGAACAAAAAAAAATTGAATTTCTTTAATTTGTTTTTAAATGAGTAGATTTTTTCTTTATCAAGAAGAGATTCAATTAATTACTTAATATGGTCGGTTCATTTTATCATGATTTTTTTGACCAAATTGGCTTTATAAAAGGACCTTAGATAAATAAATTATTTTTCTAAAAGTAAAAACTCAGTTTGTTGTTTTTTCAATAGTTTGGTGCGGTTAATTTTAAACCGGAACCAAACCTATTATATGTAATTGATTAAATTATATATTTTATAACAAAATTAGTTAACCGGTTCACCGAACCATTGAGATCGATTTAATATGATTAGGAAATTATATTGTAGATTATATACAGTTCAGAGCGGATATTACACCGGATGTTTTTAGTTCAGTTCAATTTGAAGTGGCTTTTAGAACCGAACCGAACCGAACCAAGAACACTTTGATTGTAGGGGAATTCATTGGGACCAGGCCACAATTTTGGCCCATCGTGGGTGGATTGAGCCGAAATGACCAGCCCAGTAATCCGTTGTTTCTCTGGGTTGGCCATAAAGTGGAATCAAGTGCACAACCTTCACCTTGGAGTTACCCCGGCGCGTGTGACTGAGCCTCTTACCAGTGCAGCAGCTGCTCCACTGGAATTGCAAGAGGTAACGGTGTTATTTGAGGTTTTGACATTAACTATTGAATGACTGCGCAATCTTTGATGTTCGAAGTAGCAGAGAAATTCTCGCTATTGTTTAGATTTCGCGGTGACTGCTTCTCGCTACAAAGATATTGGCCTCAGAGGGTTCCTAGGGAACTTTCAGATTTATTCTGCCATGCGTGCTTGCTATATTGACTGCATGTAGGTATTACTGGACAACTTACAGATGTTTGCTGTCTTCTTGATGAGCTCAATCGTAAGTTGCGATAGAGTTGGTGTTGGATTTTTTTAGGGGAATCTAACCCCGTGAATTTGATGTTTGAAGCTTTTGTTGGTTATAGAAATAGATTGCCGGTCCTAGCAGTCAGGATATCTGAAGATCCTTTTATTGGTTGCAACCCGTCTTTCTGGCAAATTCACTTGCTATCTGGAAGCTTTCCTTCTCAAGACTAGGACAAGCATTTTACTGTGATATGCTTAGTTATATTATTTGGTTTCATTTTGAGAAGGGATAGATTATTTTGAAAGTTATGCAGATAGAGTTTTAATTGCGGTGCCTTTTCCTTGGATGATAACTGCAGGTATCCTTATTCACTGGACTGCTGCAACACGAAATTTGAGATTGAAATTCAAGCGCGTCTTCAACTGAAGAGAGCCTTGGAAATGGGAACTGTTTCTCATCTCCATCCTGCCCCTGTCTTTTATATTTGTAGAAGTCACAGGTATGGTCCTATTGCAGCGTGACTAGTGGCTCTCATGCATTTGTCCTGTTCATTTTGATGAACTTTACCAATAATTTGCAGATTTCAATGCTTGCCATCACATAGTTGGCTACAAGCTGAAAGTCCGACTTTCAGGGACCTTACAGGAAGACTGAGAGTTATGGGTGGAGCCCCTCCTTGTGGTATTTTCAGGCCTAAGCAGAACAACAAACTGTTCGCTATTCCTAATTCAGAAGATGGACACATCTCTGTCACTGTGGCAAAAGAAGAAATTGACTCAAACCATGCTCCTTTTAGTACTGAACTGGAGGCTTGGTTAAGTAAGTGGTCTCCTCCAAGGTACCTCTGGAGGGGACTATCGGTCCTTGTCCTTGCTGGGCAGGTGATAATTCGAACTATAAAGGGAAAGATACATTGGAGAAACACCCTACAACAGCTTGAACGGGTTGGCCCAAAGTCAGTTGGGGTCTGCCTCTTAACCTCGGCATTTGTCGGGATGGCCTTCACAATACAGTTTGTCCGGGAATTCACCAGGTTGGGTTTGAACAGATCTGTTGGGGGGGTTCTAGCCCTAGCCTTCTCCCGGGAACTGAGCCCAGTGGTGACATCAATCGTGGTTGCAGGACGGATAGGAAGTGCATTTGCTGCAGAACTAGGGACCATGCAGGTTTCAGAGCAAACTGACACACTGAGAGTCCTTGGTGCAAACCCAGTTGACTACTTAGTCACACCTAGGGTTATCGCTTCTTGTGTCGCATTACCATTTTTGACACTGATGTGCTTCACTGTTGGTCTGGCCTCGAGTGCTTTACTAGCTGATGGGGTTTATGGGATCAGCATCAACATTATAATGGATTCAGCCCAGAGGGCTCTTAGGTCATGGGATCTGATCAGTGCGATGATCAAGTCACAGGTCTTTGGGGCAATCATATCAATAGTGAGCTGCGCATGGGGAGTGACTACAATTGGAGGGGCCAAAGGCGTTGGGGAGTCAACAACCTCTGCTGTGGTCATCTCTCTTGTTGGTATCTTCATCGCTGACTTTGCACTTTCCTGCTGTTTCTTCCAAGGGGCAGGGGACTCTTTGAAGAACTGTGCATGAGGAATGTGCCAGTGTGTGTCCAGTTGCTGATAATGGAAGAGGATGTGCATTGTGTGAGCAGATGTTGCAGGTACTGGTCCAGTAATGCAGTCTTCTTGTCACTGATAATTATTAAAACATTTCACCTAATTGGTTTCTTGATTGTTGAAAAAAAATTATAAATGTGTTGAATGTAATATTAAGCAAAGGAATCACCACTATCAAAATCTAAAAATCTTTGGTACTGCTATCTTCTATAAGAACTTGCACAAACAATACTAGTAAAACTTTCCACTTTTAATGTGGCTGATATATATTAGACATGTCTGAGTGAGTCATGCAATATATAAAGAAGTTGGTTGGGGTCTTGGAGCTGATCAATTGTGATGTAAAGCATGTAGATACTTGCCATCAATATGCACAGGTGCATTTCGCAATGACCATTATGCTTGCTCTTGTGATAAATCATTAAATTGTCAGCTTTTCTTACAATTCACCGATAACAGGAATAGATCCATGGATGTTTATGGGATCTAAACAAACAAAATTGCGTATAGAACCTATGAAAATGAGAATATTTACCCTCTGCTGTATGTTGCTTATAAGGAGTTTCGCTTGAGAACAGAGGCTTTTCATGCTTTAGGAAATTGCTGGAATTTATCCAGTTCATATTTTGGAAAATGTGCGTGGACTAATGAAGGATGCGTTTTTATTTGATTTGATTTCTGTGATTCCTAGTCAATTATTATAGCTAGTTTCATGTTATAAAACAATTGAATTAGTCAATTTTATATTTTATCTTTTCAATATGATAAGTTACAGTAACTGTTGATCTCTTTTCTTTCCTCTTATGTCCACCCTAAAAAAATTATTTTCATTGCATGCCCATTTTTAAAATTTAAATAAACTGCAAATGCGATATCTCTTATTTAATATTTGTATGGTGTTGGGCTTGATTGTATTGGAATATTCTGTATTTTTCATGATAATTTATCGTATTCTGTTTGGGACCGGATCCTACCTTGTAGATTTAAGAGCCAGACTTTAGTCGAAAACTGTATAATACCCACATGTTTCGAGTAGCTGGGTGAGATATTTTCAAATAATGTATTGGCAATTCAAAATTACTATATTATAAATTACTCTGTTTATAGATTTTTCACATTTCCAAAGAGATCGTTCTCTGCAAGTAAATAATGTTCTGGATGCGTGCATTGTTGCATTTATCAATAATAAAGTAAATATACTATTTTGTCTATGAGTGATAGACTCTATTAATTTCATCATTGTTGGTTTTGTACATTAACTTAATCCTTTTATACATACATTAATTTCGTCAATTTAGGCATTAATTTGGTCCTTGGAATACAATCCTTTTTTGTACATCAATATAGTTCCTCCATGGAATTACCATCCAACTTTAATGTGAAAATAACTTAACATTAATGTAGTCATTTTCCTAATATGTTTCTGCATTTGAACATTTAGTCCCTGATTCGTTTATCAAACCCCACCCACCCCCAATAAAACATATTGGTAGAACATAAACGGAAAAACACCCACATTGATTGGGAATTTACCTTACTATAATTTTGTTAGAGATGAGCAATTTGTTCAAGGAATTATGTTCCAAAGTTGTAGATAAGGAGAAATTGGAACGATTTAATCATGAAAATATCTTAATGTTATACAAACTTGAAATGATTTATCCACCATCATAATTTGTCATCGTGATTCACTTGACTGTTTGTCATGTGAGGTTAAATTAGAAGACCCGTTCAATATTATTAAATGTACTTTATTAAAGGTATATTTATGTCTTTTTTAAGTTATTAAGAATTGTCCCTATTCTATTTTTCACTTTTTGATTTCCATGAACTATTAAGGATTTTGTGCACAGCAAAGCTTGTCCCAAATTACATAAGGAATGTCTTTACTTTTGTTCTATATATTTTCATGGAATTAAAATTTGATATAAATAAGAAAAAAAATTATGACGGGAGCAATTCTATCTCCTAATGGGAAAGACAAAAAATATTGACCCACATTCCATAATTGTGGATGCTAGTTGGAAATAAGTATATTTGTATTTGATAGTTTTCTTTACATGCATGGTATTTTTCTACAAGAGATCTTTTGATACTAATGCAGCTTACATAATCCTTTCTATTTATTAGCTGTTAGCCTCTTGTATATCCTGATACTAATTGGTTAATCGATCATATGTGCTTGCTAGATTACACGATTGCAATTGAACAATTAATTTGAGTAGTTGGAGCATCTTCATGTAATAGAACATGGCTCTCACCTAAGAATTACCAAATATAGTTCTTAAATTGTGAATGAGGTCAGACGTGGAGCGGGACAACACAGACTGGCAATAGAGGTGGGAAATCGTGCCGGCCCGGTGTTATCGGGCACGGCACGATAAGACTAGGCGGCCCTGGTCTAACCCGATAGCCCAATAATCTTGTTTGATTGTACCTTATTTGCAATTATAAGTGGGTTCATAAATTGAGTTTTTTCTATCTTTTAATAGTATCTGATAGTCTATTAGTTTTTTTTTAAATATCCCCAATCGGGCTATCATGCCGATACGGCCCCGGGATCATTGGGCCTAACACATCCGATAACATTATCAGGCCATGCTAGCATGGCACGATAAGTACTAGCCCAGCACGGTATTATCGTGCCAGGCCCGGGCTGGACCGAATTTTGCCAGGTCTAATTGGTAATGTTGTGGTTGATGGAGGATATGAATTAAAAAGAAACTGACTTATATGGTGAGATGACTGAAGTTATTGATCTACGGTATTCCAATATATATCGTGTTCTCATATATTTAGAAGTACTGGTGGAATGTTGAAGACGAGCAAACTAGATTTTGCATAGATGGACTCTTGATCAGTGTTAACACGTGGAAAATGGTGTATTAGTAATTCCTTTGTACTTGCAACTCAAATTGAGCAAGTTTTCATGTTAATAACATGATACTGGGGGCATTTGGTAAGTTGTCCCACGGCATATTCAGCAATGCTTGTAAAGCACAAGAAAGAGATAGCATAGATAGTATCAAATACTCCTATTGAGAAGTCATACAACTAGATTAGACAGACGTACGGCAGCATAAGTGGCGTCCATCAGTCAAGTGATTACATTGCTAGACCACTAAATCCTGAACATATTTTTGCGTGCGACTCTTGATGCCACTTTTGTGCTATTACAACGTGGTGTTAACAACTTGGATGGGGACTTTCTTAAATAAGAAGAAAATTATAGTTTTTAAAATTAAATGAAATATTAAATCGGATAAAATATGGGTTTGTGGATTTGATGGATTCAATTGTTCGACAAGTATAAATATAGGAGATTGAAAACTTATTAAAATAACTCATATTTTATCCTGTTGTAATAGTATTAATATATAGAATTGAAAATGTAGTTAAAGTGTTTTGCTTAAAAAAAATTAAACAAAGGGAAGAGAATACCTTCATGTGAATGATGATACATCCTAGGGATTTCATTTAAACCACCACAATTGGGGTTCCTTTCTTGATGTTTCTTAAACAACTCCCACTTCCCCATAGATCTCTTCATTCCACTCTTTCAATGTCTTTATGAGCCTCGTTGCAGTACATTGGCGCTATAGGAGGTCCATTAATGGCGAAGGAGCGGAGGAGAAGGCTGTCTCCTACACTGTCGTGAAGCTACTAGTTGTGGAGGCTCCCAAGTCCAGCGATGCATCAGCCTCGACAACACCACTTTCAGCCACGAGGATCTCGGTAGCGTAGCTCTCTCTATCCCAAAAGAAAAGTTCAACCAGCTGTTGCTCGCCCTTTCATCCGCTTCGCTTAATTGTTGCTCATTTGCATAGTGTCTGCGTTCTTTTTTATTTTTAGTTGACCAGTTTTTGTTGGATCAAAAAGAAACTGAGAAAACCATATGAGTCTTAGGGTCGAGTAGGATTCCACTAGTAGATGGAGTAATTAGTAAAACCATACTGGATTAATGGCCAATTAAAACAATTAAACCAGCAAGTTTGATCTAATTTTAAAAAATTATAAAGAAAATGATATCTTGATAGAATATAAAAGATTTATTCTTTTAGTGAATATATGTAAGTCCTCTCAAATTAATTGGGTTCAATAAATTCTGAATTTTAGTTTGTTTATAAAAAAAAATAGTACGCGACACATGAAACAATTGACTAACAATGTCCCACAACCTTTCCTCACTCAGAAAGAATCACGGACATCTCTCTATCACTCTCCCGTGAATAACAGTCTCACTCACTCTCACTCTCTCTCTCTCTCTCTCTCTCTCTCTCTCTCTCTATCTATCTATCTACCGGCAACTCAACCGCTTCGTTTCTGGCAATCACGGTGAGACAGATGGAGAGGTAGAGATTAAGTCTCTTCACCTTCTCAATGAATATTAGCTAAATTCTTACATTGCTGCAGAGCTGAGTCGATGATAAAGACTATGATGATGACGGGCATGAGTTACTGTTGTCCTTCCATGCCCTTGCTTCTCTTTTCATTGCTTCTTTGCATCTCATCTTTCCCGCTGCCCCCTTCCTGCGTGGCCCTCTCTGCCCAGATAAACGACGACGTCCTCGGCCTCATCGTCTTCAAGTCCGAGCTCATCGACCCTTTCTCATCCCTCGAGTCCTGGTCCGAGGACGATGACTCTCCCTGCTCTTGGCCGTTTGTTCAGTGCGACCCCTCCACATCCCGGGTCTCTGAGCTCTCCCTGGACAGCTTCGGCCTCTCAGGCAAGATTGGCCGTGGGCTCCGGAAGCTTCAGCACTTGAAGGTCCTCTCCCTTTCGGGTAACAACTTCACCGACACCAGCATCAGTCCTGGTCTCTCCCTCCCGAGCAGTATCGAACGACTCAACCTCAGCAACAATGGCCTCTTGGGCCAGATCCCATCTTCTCTTGTAAACATGAGTTCAACCGCCTTCCTTGATCTCTCAGGGAATTCATTCTCTGGTCCACTCCCAAGTGATTTTTTCACTACCTGTTCCTCACTTACATATTTTTCGTTAGCTGACAACATGCTCGAGGGCCCAATCCCAACCACATTATCTTCATGTTCGCTTGTGAATACACTTAACCTCTCCAACAACCGGTTCACAGGCGATACAAACTTCGTCTCTGGGTTTTGGACAATGCAGAGTCTTCGGGTACTAGATCTTGCAAACAACAGGTTGTCAGGCTCTATACCAACTGGGGTCTCAGCCCTTCACAATTTGAAGCAGTTAATTCTCAAGGGCAACCGATTCTCCGGCCCTTTACCTGCGGACCTTGGGCTGTGTCCGCACTTGAGTGTGCTCGATTTCAGCAAAAATCTCTTCACTGGAGGACTGCCTGAGTCCCTCCAAAGGTTAAACTTTCTCTCTGCTCTCATCCTCTCAGATAACTCGCTAGATGGAGATTTTCCAGCATGGATTGTAAACATGAGCAGTCTTGAGAGTATAGACTTCTCAAGAAACTGGTTCACGGGAAGTCTCGACTCATCTATGGGTAACCTCCAATCACTCAAGCTTTTGAGCATATCGGAAAATGAAATAACTGGAAGCATCCCGAGCTCTCTAGTTTCCTGTTTCAAATTATCTGTCATCAGGTTAAGAAGAAATAGTCTTACTGGCAATATACCAGTAAACTTGTTCAACCTGGCGTTGGAGGAAGTAGATTTTTCCCACAATGGTCTGACCGGTTCAATCCTGCCGCCAGTCTCTGCAAAATTCTGGATTTGTCCAGAAACAGATTGTCTGGAGATATTCCAGCAGAAATTGGTCTGTTTTCAAGTTTGAGGTACTTGAACCTTTCATGGAACGAGCTGCAGTCAAAGATGCCCCTCAAGTTTGGATACTTTCAGAACCTCACCACACTGGATCTTCGGAACACTGGCTTGTACAGTTCGATTCCCAGGGATATATGCGATTCTGGAAGCATCAAGATTCTACAGTTGGACGGGAACTCGTTAATGGATCCAATTCCTGAAGAGATTGGAAACTGCTCCTCTCTACTTGCTGTAAGCGTTCTTAGGATTTCATGACTCGATACCAGTAAGGAATTTATCATATTTTCAGATGTCACCGGGATAAAAGCCAATTAAACTTTCGAAACAAAATAGCAGATTTTAGAACTGGCAAATTGATTCTCCATTGATTTCCTGGACAGAATGCGATATATAATGAATGTAATCTCTACATCTGAATTGCAGGACCTTGTCCCACAATAACTTGACAGGTCCTATACCAGACTCCTTGTCAATGTTGAGTAACCTCAAGATCCTCAAGTTGGAGTTCAACGAGCTAAGTGGAGAGATACCCCACTCACTTGGTAAGCTAGAAAATCTCCTTGCAGTGAACATATCCTACAATTGACTAATCGGGAGGCTGCCTACCGAGCGAATTTTCCCCAACTTAGACGAAAGCGCCATGTGGGGTAATCTTGGTATCTGCTCCCCCTTGCTATCAGGGCATTGCCAGCTGAATGTCCCAAAGCCGCTAGTCCTTGATCCTAACGCTTATGGCAACCAAATAGATGGCCAACAGAACAGTAACAGACATTCGGGCTCTTATACATTGAACCATCATGTGTTCCTGAGCTTCTCTGCAATTGTCAGTATTTCGGCTGCTCTATTGATTGCTTGAGGAGTTATTCTGATAACAGTTTTAAATGTGTCGGCTCAGAGAAGACTTGCCTTCGATGATGCTGCTCTGGAGAGCATGTGCTTAAGCCCATCTGGATCAGACAGCATGGCGTCAGGGAAACTCATACTTTTTTACTCCAAGTCAGCTTCTATTCAGAGCATTAGCAATCCCGAGTCTCTGCTAAACAAGGCCTCTGAGGTCGGGGAAGGTGTATCTGGGACAGTATACAAGGTTCCACTTGGAGTCCAGGGAAGGATTGTGGCGATCAGGAAGCTTGCTACATCAACCTTAATCCAGTACCAGGAGGACTTCGACTGGGAAGTCCAAGTCCTTGGAAAGGCAAGGCACCCAAATTTGATTTCCCTGAAAGGGTACTTTTGGACCCCGCAGCTGCAACTCCTGATCACAGAATATGCACCCAACGGAAGCTTACTGTCGAAGCTGCATGAAAGGGTTCCTTCTACTCTGCCACTTGGGAGTTCCGTTTCAAGGTAATCCTTGGGACTGCCAAGGGTCTCTCCCACCTCCACCACTCGATCCAACCACCAATCATTCACTACAACCTTAAGCCAAGCAACATCTTGCTGGACGAGAATTTCAACCCCAAGATCTCAGACTTTGGGCTTGTGAGGCTCCTGACGAAGCTTGACGGGCATGTGATGAACAACCAGTTCCAGAGCTCCCCAGGTTATGTTGCATCGGAGCTAGCCTGTCAGAGCCTGCGGGTCAGTGAGAAGTGCGACGTCTATGGCTTTGGGATTTTGATCCTCGGGCTCGTGACGGGCAGGAGGCCCTTGAGATATGGCAAAGACAACGTGGTGATTCTGAGCGATCATGTCCGGGTGCTGCTTGAGCAAGGGAACGTGTTGGATTGCATCGACCCTAGGATGACTGAGTGCCCGGAGGATGAGGTACTGCCCATCCTGAAGCTTGGCCTTGTGTGTACCTCTCAGATACCTTCCAGCAGGCCTTCAATGGCTGAAGTCGTACAAATACTTCAAATCATCAGGACCCCCGTTCCACAGAGAAAAAACACATCCTAAGGGGAACTAATCTCATCAAAATTGGGAATATTTTATTGCCTTTTCCCTTTCTCCTTGTACTTAATGTGAAAAAAAAGTCCTGTTTCAACTGCTAATTGAAGCTGCTTGTTTCTTAGTGCTAAGCTCTTCCTGATTACTCAAACTGTCCACACCCCAATAAACTTACACACTTCCTTTAATTAGGAAGAATTATCCATGCCTTTTGCAAATTGTGTGCTCCTCAACCATATCGTTGTCGTTTCACCATGAGAAATCGTCTGAAGGGTAAAGCATCCACAAAGAGAAGCAGATGCATGTTGCTCGCCAATTAATTACGCCAAGCATTTTTGTCTCCATAAAGTAACAATTACTTCATTTTTTTTCCCTGGCATGTAATTCTTTTTGTGCAATCACATGCCTGACCAACCTACCAGGGATTATATATATGGGGGTTTCAAATATCTCAGGACAAACCGGTCCTCTTCATATTTTTATACGAGAATTCAAGTGCGAACTTCTCCCCCACAAACAACCCAAACCCCCCCCCCCCCCGGACAATATACTTAACTAGGTGGAATAGCCCCGTATTACAGCTTATTCTCATTAAATTCAATCACATTTGCAGTGTACATTAAATTATATTGGCTGAAGAGGAAGGCACATAGAATAGAAGGCAAGTAAAAGAAAGAAAAAAAATGAAAAAAATAAAAAATCTTTCTAATAAGATTCAAACTTTATACTAAATACAATATAACTGGATCAAATTCTCTTATCTATTTTCACATTAACTTTTATCTTTTGAAGAAATAATTTTGTGTTGGTTCTCCACTATCAATGGAGAAATTAGAAGAAAGGAGAGCCGAATTTCATATGTATGTTATGTGTACGTCTTTTCCTCTCTAAGGAGTATTATTCCTATTACACATTGGCAATTATAACCTTGCTATCAGTAGATATCAAAGAGAATGCATTGCTACATATCAATAACAGAAAAGGTATCACTAGTAGTTACAAAAGAATCTCATGAACATAAAAATGACAAAAAATAAAGAGTACTAAAAATATCAACGTGAAGAGTCGAATCCGAGATTTATTGATCTTAAGTAGGGGACAATTATTGTCAAACCGGCCAAACTAGAGTATCCAACGGGCCACATTAGAGAAGAGGCAAAGTAGAAGATTCAGCCCCCGACAAAAAAATATTCTTATTGAGGCGATCGAAATCAAGGGTTTCCACAAATTAACTCATATTTGTACATCTCAGGTTCACAGAACAGGCAAATCTTATGTCGATACATGGCCTTAATTTTTACACGATAAGGTCAGACTGGGAAATGAGCTAATTAAGCTTCCTGTTCCGCCCTGCTCCTCATCGATGATCCTGACCGATATCCTGGCATCAACGATGCGCAATCTCATCCGAATGTAATGAGACGGGCAGACTTGTAGAAGCACGGTCGACAGCATGATGAGACACTATCAGGACGAATGAAATAGAGGCAGAAAGAAACAACCACGACTCTAAAATCAAACCCTAAAGATTAGCAATGGACCACTTATGAGATGCGAACAGTAGTTTTCTGGGAGAATTGGGCGGGATCGAGCATGACGGGCTTGGTGGCATGAATGTGATCGTCGGCAGCAGACTGTGCGGCCATAGCGAGCTCGAACTGCCTCAGGGAAAGGGAAGGGAAGGTGAGAATCTCAGGGGCCATCGACATCGCCAAGTTGTCCCAACCCTTCACGGGGTTCGTCATGGTGGAGCCGTCCAGCCCTATATGGGTCACATGCTTCACGTCCGTTGGAAAACCTATCTCCATCTCTATCTCCACTTCCTCCATTTCATCTCTGTACACTATAATCCCACACACATGGAATACCACTTCATTAAAGTAATAGATAAATACCAAATGATCTTTACTTCATTTGGTGATTGGTACTAGAGCACAGCCTGAAGTATCGTGCATTTGTATCAGCTTGCTTAATTAATCATGCACAATAGAAAATCTAATCAAACCCACTTGTACACGTCACCTTGGGATATTTAATCTATCGTGTATCTAAATGTTCCATCCTAGGTACATGAATAGCAGCCTGACTGTTGATTCAGGGCATTAAAAAATGGCCTTTATTTAGTTCGGAATTCAGGCATTCAAGTAGTAATTGTGAAGTTGGATGACAAGGTGGTGTCTAATCTAATTTAGGATTGTTGGATGAAAATTGATTCTAAAACGTGCTAAAAAAGGTCACGATGTTGAAAAGAAATCAATGCTCTCCGTACAATAGAATCAATTGGATTTGAGAATGTTAAACGCGAAGTTTCGATCGGATTTAAAAGCAAAGTATCACTAAAAGAATTGGGATCTATGTTCACACAACATATGATTTTTTTAAAATGCAAAAAAAAAAAGGATCAGCGTGGCATGCCGATTATCTCTATTAACTAATAATGAAGAATGGGCCCGGCAATTCGTGCCGGCCCAATATCCCAAGCTGCTTGAAAAGCTCGGTTAAGCACGAATAATTCACACTCTGTGCCACCCAACACAGTTCGAAATAAAGAAAATAACTATTTTTTAAAATAAATTTAAATAATTTTGTACTTAAAATCTAACTTTTAAGTATTATAATGATTGATCAATCTATTTTTTATATTAATTTAAGAAAATATTAAAATAAACATTAAAATAATAATTATATCTGATATAATTAACTAAAATGTACAAATTTTCTTCTAATGTTTGTTTTATTTTAAAAATATTTTCATGTTTTGGATTGTTACAAAAATTATTGGGCGGTGTTGGCTTAACTCAACATCTCAGGTGTCCCCAAAACCTTGGCCCCATCATGAACTGTGCCACTTTTTTTGCCGGTCTACGAATGAGTTTTCATCACCAAAAAAAAAAAGATTGTCGAGGAGTATGAATATAGGAGAAGTCATTAGTAGAAGCCAGTGTAATTTTTTCAATGTGAACCACTTAAAATTTAGAAATTCAAACAAGCTATAAATAATTTAGATGAGTACCTTCAATTTACTAAATAGTAAAATATTATAATTATGAATTTTTTAATTTATAAAATTTGAATTTCATATTTCATTTAATACCCACAAAAAGCAATATTAGTTTAACATATTTAAGAGTAAACAAACAATTTTGCCCCTATACTTTAATTAGCTTAACGTTTGGTCCCTGATATTTTTTTAATATTAATTTGACCCAAACATCTATCTTTTTACCATTATTTTAGTTTGGATGTTGAATTGCCATGAAAAAAATCGTGTGTGGTGTTGATGTGACTTAACAGTGTTAGATATATATGACTCCACGCCACATTTTTTAACAGTTTTTTAATATATGAACTAATATTATAGTAAAATGATGGGTTTTTGGAAATTGGGGCGGTGTTGTCGTTTTGGTCACTTTGATTTAGTAATTTCGATGCAATGGTATTGCTTCAGCACTACTCATTACAAAAATCGAAAAGTTTGCTTTATATATATATATATTATTGGTAATAGCAAAGAAAGTTGAAGGGAACAATTAAAAGGCATTCTTTTTTAGGAAGGAAAAAGGACACAGACATTTTATGAGAATTGGAAACGGTTGATGGTAGCCCCCAACGAATTGTATAGATAGTATAGTTTTTAAAATCGGATTGGATTAGGAACTAATGTAACTATGGGTTCATAAGTTTATGGGTCAGAACAGAGGTTCAATGAGTTAAACCGCATGTTTAATAAATAATATTATTAATAAATTTACATAATATCATAATTTAAATATGATTTATAACAAAAATTATTAATATAATCATTATATTAAATAAAAATTTAATATAAAATATAAATATAAGTATAGTAAAATAAAATAAATACATTATAATAGGTTTTTGTTTTTTTTTTAATTTTAAGTGGACCAGTTTTCTCATAGGTTCAATTAGATTCATCGGTCGGACCGGAAACTAGCCGGTTCAATCAGAGTTTTCTCTTTGAATGTGCAATTGAATTTTTTGTAGGAACCGGACCTAGTGAGTTGTCGGTTCCCGGCCAAACAGGTCAAACCGGCCAGCCCGATCCGATTTTTAAAACTATGATAGATAGAGAAAATTAAAAATAAAGAGGCCAGTAATTACACGGGAAAATATTAAATAGGAAATGTAGATTCGAGAAAATCGAGGAAAAAATAGGGCGGTTGATGGCTGATGGGGAGAAAACAATAAGGTTTGACAAATTTGCTATGTTAAATTTGTTAAAAATATTGTAATAATGGGTTTGTGAAATATGGGGATCCATATTTGGTAATTATTTTATTTTATTTTTAGAAATTGAGAGCGAAGCTCATCACTTATCAGGTGCATCCTCATTTCGCTTTTATGCTTCGACAGAGCATTTCGACAGGTTCCAAATACACAAGGGACGGACCGATCAATGAAATTTGTGCAGTAGAGAGCCGTACAAAGGAATTTGGGGTTAAAACTAAGTTAATGTAATAAAAATTATATAAAATCTTATAAATAGGAGACTATGAGGGGGCGATCACCCTCAGCTCCCCCTAAATCCATCCTGCAAAAACACATGATTAAGATTGGTTATGTCCGAGTATCTAAAAATCCTGTCATAGCTTGATTGGATGGAATTTAGGCGGAAAATGTCTCCATGAGAAAATGTCATTTCCAGTTTTTCCGCAAGGGATTTGGCCAATATATATATAACGTGATACAGGGAAACCGGTCGGTTCTTTCTACCCACGAAATCTAATTAATGAGGAAAATACGGTTGGACAAATATATTCAAGATATCCAGAGATCAATCAATTGACCATATATTAGTATATTACTATATTAAAAAAATTAAAGAAGAAAAAAAAGAAGATGAAGAAGCGGCCAAACGGCTGTTCTCGTCTTTATCAGGCAGATGCCGAGTCACGGGACTTCTTGGTATTCTCGATCACATGAGAAACACAAACCCCCACAAGAAATTTTTATTTTTTTCCCCGGTAGAAAGATTTTTTTTCTTAATAATTGAAGTTAGCTGGAAACCATCACCGTCTGACGATAGTTATAATCATAAAAGTAACTGTAATCTTTACAATAAATATGTTATGGATACAAAAATTATTAATGACCCTTATATCCAAATGATAATAAATAAGCCACAAAATTCTACTAACGATAACTATGAAATGAATCTCCTCCAGTGCAATGATGATATATCAAATCAGCGATCTCAATAGTGCAGATTTATTTTATAGAAAACGAAGAAGGCCAGGAAAAGTGTACCCTTTTGTCGACCTAAAGTCATGATAGTTGACCTCAAAATGCGGTCCTGTTCTATTATTCAATGTCGAAATAACTCACAGAGACCAAGAGAGAAAGGAATGAGATCGAGAAGTTCACTTTTAATAACAGAATTCATCGACAAATCGTCACTTAATTATCGTCAATCAAGGTAAGTATCAATCTCATTTATCCTGATCTATGATTAGTGAGCTTCAACAGAATGATAGTATTCATAAGAAAAGGTTGGTTTAGCTTGCAAAACAGTGAACTCTGGTAACCAGCTAGAAAAATTCTCCGATGCACGTGGCAGGAAGGGAAAAAGCTCAGCTAATTGATTTTTTTTTTAAGTAACATTAAGCTGTACTTGCAGCTGTAAGCTCAGGTGTTGGCCACGTAGTCTGCAAGTGATCATTCGTGGTTTGCCGGTATCCGTAAGGATATCATAGTGTCAAAACTAAATTGGCCCTTTAATTGTTTCCACACGACTAGGCTCATGGGTTGTCACTTTTTATATAGTAAATGGTTGGGCTTTGGATGAGAGGTTATGTCGCGGTTTGCCATGTGAATTAATTAATCTGTGATTTTTTTTTGTTTATGTACGTAAAATATTCTTGAATTATTTGACCCCAAAAATTTTAGAGGAAAATGGTACCTTGGCAGTACTTAGTCTATAACAATATGTTCTTGTCTCGACTCTTGAGCATGGAAAGATTTGGTTTCCTTCAGATTCGGACTAGAATGAGAAAGAGATGCTTTCTGATATTATTTGATATGAAACAATCCTGTCGGTAAGAAGATGTGTATTGGAGTTATCGTGACTTACCGAATATCTGAGAAAAGCTTTTGAAGCTTCCTGCTACCAGTTTCTGGAGCCCATATAGGAAGTTGGGTAGTGAGCTCCGTGGCCTCTGGCCGTGATGATGATGATGATGATGATCTCCAGTTGAACCACTTTTCCCTCTCTCGTTCCCTTGTAAAAGCCATATGAAAGGAAGGTTCAGTCCATCGGTTCGTCTCGTCATAACAGAGATTCAGAGAAACAGAGTTTGTGCTTACTTGCAGTTTCGGTGTATGGCCTCGAGTCCGGTTTTGGCCTCTTAAACTGCTGACCTGAACTCGAGCCCACTGCAACACTCGAATCTGAAGTGCAGCCAACGGCAAAAGGAAACACTACAAATCTCTCCACACGCTCTTTCATTGGCTGTTTCATGACAGGACCAAAATCAATCCCAAGAATGAAAAGTGATTGTTTGAGATGCACTTGCCGTTTCAGGAAAAGGGAACATGTGGGAGAGCACTGTTATATTGGAGGGACATCGAAGCTGAGGTTGTCTTTGCAAGCAAGTGAAGATGATGCATGTGAAGAAAGTGTAAGAAGCTTCAGGTTTGGTGTTAGCCAGACGAGGGAGAGAGAGAGAGAGAGAGAGAGAGGAGACGATGAATGATTATGGAGTAGGTTGGAGTGGTTGGTTGGTTAAACTGTGCAACTCAACCTACCTTTTGAGTCTATTTTAGATCCAAATGGAACCGGGGTTTAAATGGCACAAAACCGTTCTAATGCTATTCGGTAGGGTGATCGAGGCTCCTACCCTGTATTTTTCGTGATATACAAATCCTATATTACATAGTACCAATTTAAAATTTAAATTCAGATATGACTTAGGTGTAGATGTATAAGTGACCGGATTCCATGTGAAACATGTTATACCAATTGTTCTGGATTTCTTGCTCAAACTTATTGATTATTACTTTTCGCTCTCTAATTATGGATCAACATGCGAGATTCGTGCACATTTTTTATATTTTTTCTCATGCAACATATTTATTTGATCAAAATTCAAATATTATAAAAGTAAATTTTTGTATGCTTAATATTTTATTAAGAGTCTATTATTAACATATTCTGAATATGATAAATTTGATGAATATACCTACTTATCATGTTAAATGAAATTTAACTGAATCATAAGTTTATTGGTACAATCGACACAACAACTATAATTCAGAGAAGAACAAGTTAAATTAATCATGTAAAATAATTTCTTATATTTGCTACCAATTCTAGGTTCTCTTATGATTCTTTTTTTTAATGTGAAAATTATCCAAATTATAACAATTGCCTCGTTGAACGAAGAAAAAAATTATCCAAATTATATTACGTTCTATTTACAGCATATCCGAGAGAATAGTTTCTTGACAGTTGTGAGTTTACCGCATTCATGATAGACATACAATTTCATCATTACTAATAAATTTAATTTTTAATATCAAATAAATAAGATAATTAAAATTATCAAAATATTATATATTTAATTTAAATATTATTATAATATTCTATTATTATTTTAAATTTATATATAGGTAAATCATCTAATATATTCATCAGAGTAAATAAAAATAATAAACCTTATGCTCTCATAAATTTGATCACATTACCATCACGTATTTTTATTATTCTCTACACTACTTCTTTTATGTTATTTTAAATTTCTATCATTCCCATACGTAAGATCACTGTATGGAGCATGATAAGTGAGTTATAAATTCTAATAGCACAACCAACATAAGTTGGTTAATATAATTTGATATCTATTTTTCTTAAGTTAAATTTCGAGTTTAAATTTTATAAGTGAAAAATATTTTGTTGAGAGAGTTTTATTCATTTAATACACCGATTTGATTTGAATTGTATTAATTAGGATTTAGTAATTTTTAGATACCAATTAATTTATTAAAAAAAGAGTTATAATAGCCAGAGCCCGCGGCCAATTGGACTATTTGGCATTTTAATTTTGAATATGATTGGTGGGCTCGAGCTTCTCTCTCTCTTGCCTCTCTTGGAAAATAAGGCATGGAATTAAATCTCTTGCCGCTGTATTCCTTTCATCCCATTGCTTCTTCATTGATGACATGATTGACTTTCTGCATGCTTTGGGAACAATTTTAGTGGAGTGAATAGCAAGAAATGATTCCGTATTGGGCGGATTCAATTCAACCCAGCCCTCGAGTATTTCTTGTCCTTCAATATCTTAGGATGGAAAAAGTATAGTTTTTAAAATCGGGCCGAGCCGAAAATCGGTGTAGGTATGGGTTCATTGGTCAAACCAGGGGTTCAATAGGTTGAACCGTATATTTAATAAATAATATTACTAATAAATTTACATAATATCATAATTTGAATATAATTTATAACAAAAATCATTAATATAATCATTATATTAAACAAAATTTTAATATAAAATATAAATATAAGTTTAGTAAAATAAAATAGGTACATTACAATAGGTTTTTTTTTTAATTTTAAGTCGGCCGGTTTTCTCACGGATTCAATTGAGTTCACCGGTCGGACCAGGAATCGGCCGGTTCAATCGGAGTTTTTCTCTTTTAATGTGCAATTGGATTTTTTGGAGGAATCGGACCAGGTGAGTGGTCGGTTCCCAGTCGAACTGGCTGGCCCAGTCCGGTTTTTTAAAACTATGGGAAAAAGAGTAAGTTTTGGTCAATTCAATACCAACGAGTAGATATCTCTTCATTTTAAGTAGTATTTCAAACTTCAATCTTATGAATGTAAAATATTTACTGTTGTTGACAAACTTATCCTATTAATTTTGAATACAAATGAGTGAAAAACGTTGATTTTTATTAAAATATGAAAATGCATATAAACATATATATATTTATATATATTCGGTCAAGGCAGCAAATAGGGTGTGCTTTACTTTGGGTAGTTAATGACAACTTGCTTGGTTGGTAACTTATGTTTGATTTCTTTACATGAATAGACTCCTCTCATTACTAGGAAGCTATGGTTTTTTTACAGAATTTGATTTCATTGAGCAGTTTATGAGATATTGCATTATGAAGTTTTGAAAACTATTTTAATTCATCAATTTTGAATGAAATTTTCAAACTTTATTTCACTGTTTTAAGTGTCCTATTTGCTTCTAAATTAACATTTGTAATACAACATTTCCAGAGACACCAAAAATACTAAGGAGCTACCATTGGAGAGTGACGATAGAGAACTAACTGAGGAAGGAGAACTCCTCATGGCTTGATGCATGCTAAGTGCCCAAATGGTGGATGAAGAGGATGATCAATTAGAAAATTTTTTACACACTCAATGTCAAGTTCAAGGCAAGGTGTGTAGTGTCATTATAGATGGAGGAAGTCGCAGTAACGTAACCACCACCGAACTAGTGGAGAAGTTAGGCCTATTAGTCTTCAAGCATCGTTGACCATATAGACTGCAATGGTGTAATGAACGTGGTGAGTTGAAGGTAACAAAACAGTTAAAGGTGTTGTTTAGTATAAGTATAAAGATGAGCTTAGATGTGATGTTTTGCCCATGAAAGCATGTCATCTCTTATTAGGCAAACTTTGATGGGCTTGTGACCCATGACAGTTTCATAAATCATTATTCATTTATACTATGGGGTGAACCCATTAACACTCTTTTCTTTGACTCCAAAACAAGTATAGGAAGAGCAAGTCATGAGAGGAAAGAAAAGAAAAATGAGAGTGATAAAATGAGTGGAGAAGAAAAACCAAGTGTAGAGAGAAATCAAGTGGAAAAAGAGAGAAGAATGAGAGGTGAGTGGTAAAAGAGAGGCTGAGAAGGAAAAAAAAAAAAGACTTTATTAGTGGCAAGAAAAAATGAAATTAAACAAAGTCTTTTAGCTCAACAAAACCTCATAATACTTGTGTAAAAAGAGGCAATATTGATCACTAATGGCATAACCCCTTCTTTGCATAGTATTGTTATTTCTCTTTTGTAGGATTTCAAGAATGTATTTGCTGAAGAGGTACCACCAAGTCTACTCTCGAATTGAGGAATTGAGCATCATATTGAGCTTCTCCTTGGTGCATCCTTACCTAATCATCTCATGTACTGCACTAACCCATAAGAGACTAAGGAGATCAAATAACAAGTCTAAGAGCTGAAGGACAATGGACATATAAGGGAAAGCCTCATTCTTGTGCAATGCCGATGTTGCTTGTTCCTAGGAAGGATGGCTCATGGAGAATGTGCATCAATTATGGGTAGATTACACAGTTAGTACAAAACGTTTTACTAATATAATAATTTAGTACAAAATTTTTTAAATATAATTCAATGATATATTTTCTTTTAAATGTACTATACTTTAGTACATTCCATCAGTTTTTTACTAACGCCATTAATTTTCTATGACATGGACAGCTTATGTAGAACTCCTTGATGGCATGGTTTCATGTTTGAAATAAATGGATTGGCACGTGCCAGAATTGCGGGACTCATTGTCTTTTTCTTCCTTTTTCCTTCTCTACTATTCACTTTCTCTCTCTTTCTCTCTCTCTCTCACACTAGCGTATATTCAATTAAAAATTTTCTTTTACTATTTCATAACATCTATTTTTTTTCCGACTACCTTTTATTTATTTATTTTTCTTTATTTACAAAATAATGACAATATAATATAGTAATGTACTAAGGGGCAATGGATGCCTAATTTGATCTCATGATTGATCTTCAAAAAAATTATAATAAAAAGTTAACTAAAAAAAAAACTAAATTTTGGTAATAAGAGAGTAAAATTAGTATTAAATATTTTATTGATCTCTCTCTTGCGTGCACGTTAAAATTTTATGACCATTAATTGAATTTTCTTACTCTTATCTTTCTATTTAATTTTCATTTAGGAGAGTAAAAAATGGAACTCTATTTCTATTTGCTCCCTTAAAAAATGCAAATTTTAGTTAAAAAATTGTTGAAAAAGAGGGAAGGGGAAAAATGCTTTGTATTTTTATGTAGGCAGCTTTGCAATTTTGGGGAGAATTAAAATTAGATGAGAAAATAATAATGAAAAGGTTCAATTAATTATCACAAAATTTTAATGCAAGAGAGATAGATCAAGAAAATATTTAGTACTAATTTTACATTCTTATGACTAATTTTTAGCTTATTTTGAGTTAATTTTTTATTATAAATTTTTTTGAAGATTAATCTTGAGATTGAGTTACGTGTCCATTGTCATTTAATATATTATTATGTTATATTATCTTCATTTTTAAAAAAACAAAAAATAATAAATAAAAGGCCGTAAGGAAAAATTAGATGTTATTCAATGGTAAATTTTTTTTAATTCAATATAAGTTAAGAGAGAGTGTGTGAATGGTGGAGAATCATAAAAAGGAAGAAAAAGACAGTAAGTCCTGCCATTGTACCACATGGCAATCCATCAAGGAACTCTAGGTAAGCCATCCACACATCATTAAAAATTGATGTTATTAGTAAAAAAGTGACAAAATGTACTAAACTACAGTATATTTGAAAGAAAATATATCACGGAGTTACATTTTAAAAATTTTATACCAAATTATTATATTAGTAAAATATTTTGTACAAACTAAGTAATTTACCCCATCAATTATAAATCCATTAATAATAAAATAGTAAAGTATCGTTATCCTATTGCTACGTTAGATGAGATGTTTGATAAGTTCAATGACGTTACTATCTTTTTGAAAATTAACTTAAAGAGTGACTATCATCAGATTAGCATGAATGAATGAGATGAGAGAAAAATGGCATTTAAGACTAAACATGGATTTTATGAATAATTAGTGATGCCCATTGGTTTGACTAAGGCAACTAGCATATTTATGAGGTTAATAAATCATGTTTTGCATACCTATATAGGAAGGTTTGTAATAGTTTATTTTGATGACATCCTTATGTATAGCAAGATACTAAACAAACATGTAGACCATCTTAGAAAAGTCCTCAATGTTTTAAGAAAGGAAAAGTTGTTTGGCAACTTAGAGAAATGATGCAATCCTCGCCAACCTGTGATAAGACCCAATACCAAAAATGACAAGAACCATACCAACCTGTGGTCAGACCCGAATCGAATGTGGTCATCAAAGATCAGTTCGACGGCAGACTCGTTGGAACTGGGACCCATTACTCATAAAGAGGTAAAAATCTTAGTATAGTGAAAATGTCACAATCAATTATGGAACGGCTGATAGATAAGTTTTGAGTGAACGCAACGAAAAACTCTAATAAGTTCAAAGGTTCATCAAGAACTAGAAATATAGCAAAACCTCACATCTTATTTATCTGAAAACTCATTGTGTGTCATTCTATCGAGTCGCTTTGACAATTAAATGTTTTAAAATGACAATTTCTTCTCAATTTGCAAGTATAATGATTTAATAAAAATTTAAAAAGTATTATGAGAAAATTCCTTTACTTTACTATATTACTTTAATATTAGATATAATGGTTAGGTATCACAATCCAATTCTCTCTATAGTTTCTTCTTTTGAGGTTGGCTATATTTTCACGTAGCATTATTGGCAACATGATATGGGTGGTATGCATTGGCTCTAGTTGTGGCTGTTATATAGTCATCTTCGAACCATTGTAGTTAAATGAATATTACCACTAATACTAGACAGAGAAAAGGAGTAGAAGTTTGACTGTGCATATGCGGTTCCAGTCAAATCCCTCCATATATATCTCACCATATCTCGAGTATCTTAAAGAGTAACCACAATCCCTCGTAGGTGTTGGTTATACCAATGGGGGGAGAACTATTGAGGAATCACGTCTGCCAATGAAAATCCCTATTTTTGGTTAGCATGTAAATATATTTGTAGGTCATCAGTCAGTTCAAGTTGATTTAACAGTTGCTGTATTTGTGAAGAAAGTAAGGGTTTTTCCAATGGAAAAGTGCACTTCTGGCTCCTAACCTTTCATTCTCTAACTTTGTTATAGGTCACCTAGTAGTTAATAAGGTTGCAATCAATGGTCATATGAAGTTCTATCAAATACCAAGTAATATTTGATACTGTCAATGATTGTGATGTTTTAGAATATAGAAAAGACTGGACGGACATATTACCTGCTCCTAGAAACCAAAATCATATGTTGATGAAATTATGAAAATGATGGTGCCATTGCCATGAAACTGCCAGCTCATCATGTAATAATTAAGTTCATCTTTCTTTTCCGTCTCTAGGAGTGCAATGCTTGGTATTTTCTATCTTCCAATTTCTTATGAATTGAATGTGCAATGCTGCGGGGAGAGAGTAGGAATGATCATATTGTCCGTGAAGCTTGGACAGATATTCGCTGTGGGAGGTTGCAGATCAGATTGAAGTCGTGCACAAATGACTTTGGTGCTACCTTGGGTGTGTGAGAAAGAATGGGGAGATGAAGAAAGGGGAGAGATATAGGAGTGAGAGAGGGACATATAAAGGGGGAGGGATCTGACTTGGAATTAAATTCACTGGCAACTGAAGATCATTTGCGCCTACTCAAAAGCTGCAGTTTGGGTTGTAAATGAGCTGAGAGAGAATGGGAGAAGAGGAGAGGGGATGAGTTGAAAGAGAAGGGGTTAAGGTGCAAAGGGGAGAAGCTCCATGAAGCTGGTGTTGGGAGGTCCAGTGAAGCAATGGCTGATGCAACAACTCCCAATAATGACATGGGGCTACCAGTCAACCTCTCCATCTGAGGGGTTGGCCATAGGTGATGGTGGGGAACAGTCATTTTCTTCTATTATGTTTCCAAACAAATTTGTGATTGAGGGATCAAATGACCATTTCTCATAATGTTAAGGAAAAATGTCAGAAAAAGGTACGGATGAAAATAGTGATACATTGAGAGATGGACGACCTAGAATTTATGCCTCTTCTATGTTCATTAACTTCTTTCTATGTCATCCTTTTGCTTGAGGTTATGGTGTTAAGAAATAGGCGTTCACTTGGTTGCACGAATGCATTTTTGTCTTTCTGCTTGAAAATTGCGCTGTATTGTGTAGTTGAAATTCTAGTCGTTGATCTGATTACAGCATCTCAAAGATCGGTATGTACAATCTGCTGCAACCGAGGCTTGATGGTCTTCTCTTTGAGATAATTTTCCCTTTGATGTGCTTCAATGACAATGATCAAAAGCTCCGGGAGGAGGATCCTCATGAATATGTTAGAAAGGGTTATGGTCAGTCAATAGTTAACCCTTCATCTGTTGCTAAAGTACTTGTGTTTATGCTGATGACATCCCCTTTGTAATTCTAGATATCATTGAAGGTCTTTATAGTCCTAGGACTGCCTCCATGGATTTTGTCAATGAGTTGGTTAGAAAGCGTGGAAAGGATAACCTGCAAAAGTTCATGCAATTCATTGTGGAGGTTTTCAAGAGGTAGACTAATTTTCTGAAGCACTTTCAAAAAGGACTAGAATTGTAGGAATTCAAAAATCGTAAAGTATCGTTATGCTATTGCTACGTTAGATGAGATGTTTGATAAGTTGAATGGCTTTACTATCTTTTCGAAAATTAACTTAAAGAGTGACTACCATCAGATTAGCATGAATGAATGAGATGAGTGAAAAATGGCATTTGAGACTAAACATGGATTTTATGAATGATTAGTGATGCCCTTTGGTTTGACTAAGGCAACTAGTGTATTCATGAGGTTAATGAATCATGTCTTGCATACCTATATAGGAAGGTTTGTAATAGTTTACTTTGATCACATCCTTATGTATGGCAAGACACACTAAACGAACATGTAGATCGTCTCAGAAAAGCCCTCAATGTTTTAAGAAAGGAAAAGTTGTTTGGCAACTTAAAGAAATGTGTAATCCTCGCCACCTGTGATAAGATCAAATGCCAAAAGTGACAAGAACCATGCTAACCTGTGATGAGATCCGAATCGAATGTGGTCATCAAAGATCAGTTCGACGGCAGACTCGATGGAACTTGGATCCATTACTTATAAAGAGGCAAAAACCTTGGTATAGTGAAAATGCCACAACCAATTATGGAACGGTTGATTGATAAGTTTGGGGTGAACGCAACGAAAGACTCCGATAAGTTCAAAGGTTTACCAAGAAGTGAAAATATAGCAAAACCTCGCATCTTATTCATGTGAAAACTCATTGTGTGCCATTCTATCAAGTCGGTTTGAGAATTAAATGTTTTGAAATGACAGATTCTTTTGAATTTGCAAGTATAGTGATTTAATAAAAATTTAAAGAGTATTATGAGAAAATTCCTTTACTTTACTATATTACTTTAATATTAGATCTTATGGTTAAATCTAACGGCTTAGAACTTGTGTTTGCAAGCTTTTTTAATTCTTTTTTTATGATAATGTCTCTAGTTTTCTTATTGATACTAACCTCATCGTTACAAGCAATTTGTGCAGGTAACATTACAAACAACTTTCATAATATATCAAGACGAGTATATCAATACAAGAGAAGTCGATGAGAATTCAAGATTGATAAGCACCTCCACCACCATCCAACCATGGTATGATGAAAACGATCCACATGTCATGATACGCACATCAACTATTACATTCTCTTGGTGCCGTCCATGCTTAACCCATGAAACTATTTTGAGGCAACATGACTGCATTAATTACACAACAGAAAATACAATTTTCCATTCATGAACAAAGTATAGCGAGATTAACGATTTTATACGTCATCACTTGAAATGTTGAAATATTATCGTATTTCACGTTCCATCAATTCACCGTCAGCCGACATATTTACCAAGAATCCCTAAGCTCCTACTCAAGGAAAATATTGGAATATTCTATGCTATAGTTGCAATTTCCTTATCTCTATGCAAGATATATATAAAAAGTATCCTAGATAGTTTTATCATTTAATTCATTTATTCAATTTTCTTTTATGGGTTTTTCTATTATGGGCCTAAGGGCTTATGATAAAAGATCAATGCTCATAATAAATATTTCACTTTATCATTGCCACGAATATCCTCCTTCTTAATTTAGTACTAAGCATAACAATTGGTTGTAGCAAAGGAAATAGTTATTGAAAAATGAGCAAAGATCAAATCATGTAAAAAACATGAATTTAGACGTTTGAAATTCTAAAAATAAATAAATAAAACCTAAAATATTACTAAAACCTAAAACTTACATTTAAAAAAACCTAACTTCTAATAAAACCCTAAAAATTATAATTTTCTGATTTTTTTTATTATTATTAAGAGTTTATGGCCATATAAAAATTCCTTTTTAGATTGTAGAATTTATATTTGGTAATAAAAATTTGATTAGACGCTAGTTTATTCTAATATTAAATAAGGAGCAAATTAGGTATCTAAAAAATTTTAATTTGTGTTTTAACAATCATCTAACCTTATATGGAAGCAAATGTGCCCTTAAGCTACATAATAAAAAAAAAAACATTCCCTGTCATTTTCCAATTTTTGTTAAAAATTAGACCTATCTGTTGTATTTCACTTCAAATCAATCTATTTTTCACCAAATCAAGATTATAAGATTCGAATGCAATTAAAATTCCATGAACCTTGTGCCTAGTAAAAGTCTCCAAGCTCAACTCCAAAAGTCCATTCCATCCCTAGCCGATGTAGATTCGAAAATCGGATCACGCATTTGCATTTCTATGCAGCCAAGCATTGACAGCAGCAAAGACAATTAACCACAGCAAAATGGCTGAGCGAGAGAATGCTCCGCCGTATTGCGAAGAGCGTCTAGTCTTCGGTTAATCATCGCTACAAAATAAACGGTTAACCCTAATCTCTCAAGTCATTTAAACACCCCCTCCTTCTATTTCTCTCTCCCATCCATCCTACTCTCGCCGTCTCCCTCCCTCCCTCTCTCGCTGGAGGGTGAGGTTGCAGTGTTGCTTCTGTCCGACTGTGCTAGGGTTTATTGAGCTGGACTAGATCAATATCAATTCAGTTTAAATCCGGATCGGCTCTGTACTTCTCTTCTCAAGGTTTTGATCGTTCGATTTGAATTCTCTGAAAATGGATCTCCCGAGTCTCGCTGTTGTGCTTCGAGCTGCTCTCAGTTCCAATCCTTACGAACGCAAAGCAGCTGAGCAAAGCCTCAATCAGGTTTCTTTATATTTTGTATGTCTTACCCAAATTCTGCTTATTACCCTGCATCATCATAAGCCATATGTTCGTGGATTGTCCTTGTCTTTCAGAAACTTTATCCTAAATTATTTGGCAAAATGCTATTCCCTGAAGCTCCTGAGAATATTATTTTTCTCACAACTGAATGCATCCCCTCTTCCTTAGTCCCTCAAAGACGACAGGTAAAGGCCTCTTCAGGTCAGAGAATTTACGGACTTCCGCCACCATTTTGGTTCCAGAATTGGAGGCTGTCGTCGGAGAAGACTCTGAACCCGAGTCTCTCGCTTACTCACTCTCCTTCTGCATGGATCGCCCTTTTGGGTTTTCGGTCCAGCTCGCTCATCTTTTCGGCCCGCCTGAGCCGCCTTTTCAGGTTTTCAGCTCAGCGGGCTTTCCCTCCCCTTTACAGATGGAATCTTTTCAATCTGTCTAGGTTAATGGGATTCGAGAAGCTGTTGCCGTCGAGGTCCATCAGCCAAGCCGCGCCGGCCTTGGTGAGAGTCTTGACTATGTAAGGCTCCGTCCACTTCGGTCGAAACTTGCCCCTCGGGTCTATGGCGTTTTCCAAGATTTCTTCAAGCACTAGATCCCCTTCTCGGATGCCCCTCGGCTTCACATGCTTGTTGAAGGCTCGGGCTATCCTCCTCTGATATGCCTGCATGTGCGACATGGCGATGAGCCGCTTCTCGTCTAGTAGCTCAAGCTCTTCATTCCTCAGCCTAGTCCATTCTTCGTCTTCGATTTGCTTAAGATTCTCTGAATTCTTTATTTACCCGCGTCTATTGTTGGCGTTAATAGTAAGTAACATGGACTTACTTTCAGTTCCAGTACACTCCACAGCATTTGGTGCGGTTGTTGCAGATCATCGTGGATGGTAACTGTGACATGGCAGTGCGACAGATCATCGTGTATGACATTAATACTGCTGAATCATTTGAAGGAAGAGTGGATGTTGAGCATGGATTTTACATTTAAATCATTTCAACTATGCTTTAGTTCAGTATCTTATTTGTAGGTCCATCTGGACAACGTTCAGTGTAACCTAGATGATGCTACAACGATCATACAACATCTAGTCCTTCCTAACGAGCAGACTTGAAATATATTAGGCTTAAAATTCAATAGGGTTAACATCTTACCTGAATCTTTTTTTTTCTTTTGACTGCATGTATATCTAGTACTTGGTACTGTAATTCATCATTACCAACAAAGGCACTTTTGTTACTAATTGAAGAGAACAATGTAGATTGTAGTTCTAGTTTAGTAATTGCATTTTGGCAGTTAAGCTTGTCGTTTTCTTTTAGCATTCTGTTGATGTTTTTTCTTTTTGTGTGTGTTCTTGGTGCGTCAGGTTGGGTTGTGGCAATGGAATAGGGTTGAATATTTACTCATGAAAAGATAAGATGTGCTTGGCAGGATTGGTCATAGCAAGTTTCTGATTCTTTGAATTGAAAGGATGATTTGGTTAAAGTTTATAGGAATCATAGAAGCCTCATTCATTTTGTTACAATGATGTATTATCCAACAATTTTAAAATTTTCTATTCAATTAACCTCTTGTCTCCATTTACTTTGCAGAGGTCGATGAAGAAGTATTGGAAATTGTTTCTTATATGACCTTTCTATTCAGCTACTATATCAATGGATATGTGGAGCCTGTGGCCTTTAATGATGAATGCACTGACTGATTGGGCTATTGATTTTTTCCCTAGTACGTGGCATGTTATTTTCGGCTTTACTCATAGTGTTTCTGTCTTAGCTATTTTTGTGCTTTGTCATACTCATTGTCACTCGGAGCACATCATATCTGTTCACCAATTTTCATATGTAGACATCTGTTCTATGAAGTTGTTGACCTAGCTGTAATCATCAGTAAATAAAGAACAATTTACATGTTTTGTTGGATCTTGACCAGATTTTATGAGAAGAAACGTCTTGCCACATTGTGGATTAGTTCTTTCACTTCTGTTTACTGACTGAGCTTCCATGTATTGCTTCTCATACATATGCTGGTTGAAGCAGATATCCTAGTTCCTTTGGACAACTTTATTTCCAGAGGAACTGAGCACTTCCTCTCTTGCAAGGAGCCGGATTACCAGCAGAGCCTTTGGAAACTGGTTTCATATGTGAGTTGCTAATTCTGCTGTGACAAATTGTTTTGTCTTATTTGCTTATTGGCCCAATGTGACTCTTTCTGGAGCAGGTTATGGCTGACAAAAACTTGGAGGACAGTGATATTGAGCCAGCTCCAAAGCTCATTGGAGTAGTTTTCCAGAACTGCAAAGGACAGGTGGATCATTGGATTGAGCCATACATGAGGATTACTGTTGAAAGGCTGCGGCGGACTGAGAAATCATACTTGAAGTGTCTTCTGATTGAAGTGGTAAGGATTAAGGGTCCATCCTGTTTTTTATATGTTGTTCTGTGCAAGGATTTAGATAGATTTTATTGTGGGGGTTATACTGTTAAGTAACCACTCCAAGCTCGATATTATTGTTTGATGGTCCTGCAAGAGAGCCAGTTTACTGGCAGGGCTGATTTTATAAATTTTCAGACCTTTGAAGAGCATGATTAGTTGTTCTTGATTGTATCTTCTGCAGATTGCAAATGCCCTTTACTACAATGCAGTATTGACACTCAGCATACTGCACAAGCTTGGTATTGCTACAGAAATATTTAATCTCTGGTTCCAGATGTTGCAACAAGTTAAAAAGAGTGGTCAACCTGCTAATTTTAAAAGGTCTTTATTTTGCATAATGTTAAAAAACAAAGGAGTGCTTTTTTCTTTCCTGTAAGGTGATTGATTCTGTGCAAGTTTTTTTTTATGTTGCAGAGAACATGATAAGAAAGTATGCTGCTTGGGCTTGATTTCTTTACTTGCTCTTCCTGGTGATCAACTGCCGGATAATGCCATGGGGCGTATTTTCAGGGCAACCCTTAATCTCTTAGTGAAATACAAAGATCAAATTGCTGGTCTGTAATTTTTCCTGGGCATAGTTAACTTTTATGCTAATGATGATGTGACACTTCCTAAAAATTTATCTGTAGCTTAGCAAAACTTTTATTGTCCACAGAAGCTGCAAAGGCAGCAGAGGCTGAAGATGGTGATGACATGGATGGTTTCCAAACTGATGATGAAGATGACGATGTTGATGAGTCTGATAAAGAGATGGGAGTTGAAACGGAGGATGGGGATGAGGCTGACAAGATTAGACTTAAAACATTAGCTGCCCAGGTTTGCTGGCTCTTCAGCTTTGACTTTGGTTTTTGTTCAATGCTTGTGCTGTTTTTCCTCTTAAAGTTAGGACATGTGCTTATATTTGAATCGTTCTTTTTTTTTTTTGTCTTTTTGGCTGGATGGTATTTGCATCAGTCTGAATATTTGAATATGTTTTCTTTTTAAGGTGAAGAATCTCCTAAAGTCAAGAAAGAACACATCCCCTTGGGTGACCTGCAAGATGTCAAATCCTGCATAAAAATTTGAAAAATTGGTTGCTGCAATCAAACCAGAAGAAGACAACAGATCTTGAGATTGTAATCCTAATCATGTTGACACAGTTGATCTCCTGATCGCGGAATTAGTTATGCATGATGCACATTATATTGCTGAGCAGTTGATATGCGAGGGACTCTGAATTTAAAGCTGCAGTTTCTCATGAATGATGATGAAGAAGAGTTAATTTCTTAAGATTCTTGATCCAACTGTTGCCTGTAGCCACTTGATGTTTGTATAGTTTTCATTATCCGTTTTGTCCATAGTGACGGGTTGTGCATCTGAGATCTTTGATCAATTCACGCAACGTGTGCTGCCCTCCATTCCTGCTGCTCTGATCTATCAATTTAATATTGCAGGCAAATGCATTCCGTCCAGATGATGAGGATGATGATGACTCTGATGATGGCTTCAGTGATGATGAAGAGTTGCAGTCTCCAATTGATGAGGTTGACCCCTTTGTTTTCTTTGTGGACACAGTCAAAGGTGAGATAGAGCAATTCTTCTACCAACTTGATTGGAGATTTCATTTTGTACAGAAGCATCACAGAGGAATACAAAGATACAGGATTGCTTGACACAAACGTTTGCATGTTCTATTATCGTTGTTTTCCTCAAAGGCATGCAAGCTTCGAGTCCAATGAGGTTCCAGAACCTCACACAGGGACTGGAGTTCCACTACGAGGCACTTGCGAATGGGGTTGCTCAGCATGCTGAGCAGAGGAGAGTGGAGATTGAGAAGGAAAACATGGAGAAGGCCTCATCGGCAGCCGCTTCATGACAGGGCCTTGTGATTGTTTTGGTTCTCTATGCGTGCTCTGTTGGAGGCTGGGTTTGTGCTATACGGAGTAGTTGTTGCCTTGCCCAAGTGCAACAGACTGGCTTTAGGTCTTCCAATTTCTCCGGATCAGGTCAAGCGCCCCCTTTGGGGCTGCTGTTAGAAAGTTCACTCCTATCAAGCCACATTCCAGTGTTAATGTCGAGAGTCAGGTAAAAGTGAGAAACAGCCTGGGGCGCATTCCTTTTTCTATCTGATTTTTTTCTTTTCATATAAAAGAAATCTTTGGATTTGGGCATTATTTGGGATCGGGTGTCATGTGAATTTAGTCTCTTCACTTGGGTCACTCTGTAAGACATAAGCTAGCCCGGTTATGCACCAAAGAGCATTTCTTGTAGGACTGTCACTGGTGGTTGTTGTATGTATATTTTTGGGTCAGTGTAGGGATAGATGGAGTCGGTTCTGTCTTTTTTCTTTCTTTTTTTTTTTTTTTCTGTTTGTTTTCTCCTGTTCTGAAAGTTTTTTGGGTGGGAGTATTGGCGGAATACAAACAGAATTTTGTGTTTGTTAGTTAGTTTAGTCAGTTGGTTAGCAGTCTGTTGAGTCTGTCAGTTAGCATTCTGTTCAGTCTGTCAGTTAGCATTCTGTTCAGTCTGTCAATTAGCATTCTGTTGATAGGCGAACACTTGTATAAATACTCCATCAAGGTGATTCCACAAGCTGAATGAATTGATACTTTTCTTTTCTAACTCCATAGTCTGAATTCTCTATTGATTCATATCCAAAATGGTGCACCTCTGATATGGTATCAAAGTCAGAAACCTTGCAATTGCTCATTCTGCAGCTATCAATAGCGCAAGGAGGAGCAACGCAAAGTGTTGGACAAAATAATCGTTTACAATCGCTGCAAGCATCTGAAGGACTCAGCTCTTCGGATAATTCCAACAATCCATTCTTTATCTCTAGCGGTGATCATCCAGGTTTGATGCTTGTTTCACAGCCTTTAACAGGTTCGAATTATGTCTCTTGGAGTAGATTGATGTATGTGGCCTTAAGTGCAAAGAATAAATACGGATTTGTGGACAGATCAATATCAAAGCCTCTAGACAACGATGCAACTGCTGGTCCATGGATGAGATGCAATAACATGGTTATATCATGGATTATCAATGCTATAGCACAAGATTTGGCCGGAGGATTTCTCTATATAGAAACAGTAGAAGCCTTATGGAAGGATATATGCGAGAGGTTTCTTCAGAATGTGCAGCGGATATTACAACTCAAGCGAAACTTGAGCAACCTTCAGCAAGGATCCATGGATGTCAATTCTTATTTTACACAATTTAAGTTAATTTGGGAAGAATTGCGCAATTACCAACTGATGCCAATTTGTAGCTGTGACGAAATGAAGACTTGGTGGACTTCCGACAGCAGGAGATGGTGTTGTAATTTCTTCTAGGATTGAATGATGCCTACAACAATGTTTGCAATCAAATTTCCATGATCGGACCTCTTCCAAGCATATCCACAGTCTTTAGCATGGTGCTGAAAGTAGAGAACAAGCGCACATTGGGAATCCCCTTAGCTGAAGTAACAGATTCAATGACTTTTTCTTTTTCTGCTCCTAAACAAATGGCTAAGTCTGTGCAGAGGATTAATGTTGTAGCTGCTGTTCAAGGACGAGGACGAAGAGATCACCCAATCTGTACTCATTGTGGATTCACTGGACATAGAATAGACAAGTGCTACAAGCTTCATGGATATCCACCTGGTTTTCAGCCATGATCAAGGAATTCAAATATGTAAAACAAATTGATCATGCAGAGGGAACCATGTTTTGCTTCAGGAACAATTGCAACTGTGTCAGATACACCAACTCAGCATATTTCCGACAATAAAATGCAGCAGATGATTGCTTACCTGAGTTCTCGACTACAGCAACGAACATCAGCATCAACAACAACGCCAGCCATGTGTGAGGAGTCAGATGCTGCAGTTGAACCTATTGTTTCTCATCTTTGTGGTAACACTCATTCCTTTGTGTCTATAAACCAACCATATGATTTTCATTCATCTTAGATAATAGATTCGGGCGCAACACATCATGTATGTTATGTATCGTCCATGTTCCTTCAGTTAACACCTATTGCAGGTTCTGTTTCTCTCTCCCATCCTGCAATTGTCTCGCTGTCTCCCTCCCTCCCCCCCTCTCTCTCTCTCTCTCTTTCTCTCTCTCTCGCTCGCTCGCTCGCTGGAGGGTGAGGTAACGGTATTGCTTCTGTACGACTGTGCTAGGGTTTACTGAGCTGGACTCAGATCAATATCAAGGTTTGGATCCGCTCTGTACTTTCTCTTCTCAAGGTTTGGTTCCAGAATTGGAGGCTGTCGTCGGAGAAGACTTTGAACCCGAGTCTCTCGGTTACTCAATCTCCTTTTGCATGGATCGCCCTTTTGGGTTTTCGGTCCAGCTCGCTCATCTTTTCGGCCCGCCTGAGCGCCTTTTCAGGTTTTCTGCTCAGCGGGCTTTCCCTCCCCTTTACTGATGGAATCTTTTCAATCTGTCTAGGTTAATGGGATTCGAGAAGCTGTTGCCGTCGAGGTCCATCAGCCAAGCCGCGCCGGCCTTGGTAAGAGTCTCGACTACGTAAGGCTCCGTCCAATTCGGGTCGAAACTTGCCCCTCGGGTCTATGGCGTTTTTCCAACATTTCTTTAAGCACTAGATCCCCTTCTCGGATTCCCCTCGGCTTCACATGCTTGTTGAAGGCTCGGGCTATCCTCCTTTGATATGCCTGCATGTGCGACATGGCGATGAGCCGCTTCTCGTCTAGTAGCTCAAGCTCTTCATTCCTCAGCCTAGTCCATTCTTCGTCTTCCATTTGCTTAGGATTCTCTGAATTCTTTATTTACCCGTGTCTATTGTTGGCGTTAATAGTAAGTAACATGGACTTACTTTCAGTTCCAGTACACTCCACAGCATTTGGTGCGGTTGTTGCAGATCATCGTGGATGGTAACTGTGACATGGCAGTGCGACAGGTTGCTAGTATTCATTTCAAGAACTTTATCGCCTAGAACAACAAATCCATGGAGCATTATTTGTCCTTAGGATTCTTGCTAGAAAATATGATTAAGCATTGCATTAAATGGTGGTCTTATATTCCTTTCTTTACTATCGTCTGGTACATTAATTTTATTGTGGCAGCCATTTCCCTAATACAACTTTCATTCTCCATGGTCGGTGTGTTTATATTTGTATTTACTACAATTTATCTGTTTGCTGTTGTCATTAACTATTTGCAAGATAAGTTGTCCAATAAGTGTCTAGATTAAATGGTAGGATTTGGATGCTGATGTCATAACTGCAAATTCTTTTGTTATGCTTGTAGACTTTGAACTGTGTGCTCATGTGAACTTGATTGAAACCAGGGAACAAATTCAGGATTACCAAAAGATACCACATACTAGAATAGATGTGGAAGCTATGATGTGTAAGGTTTCTTGCAAGTCAATATAGCATGACGATGCTAAATTTTGGCCCCAGCGCTGAAAGTCCTAATTTGTTACTGCTGAGGAATATGTATCCATGCCCAAAGAGTGAGATATCAAATGAGACTTGGATGAGGAATCCAAGTAATTTGTTGATGGAGGTTAATCATTCGCACTGCTGGTTCTCAAATTTTATGTTGCGTCGTCTGAATGGGATAAAAAATGTTGGTAATCAATGGAAATCCCTTGCAGTGTTGATTTAGAATGAGGAGTAAGAGAATGCAATCTGTTTTAAGTACCAGAATTTGTTTGTAATAGATTCCTCACTATAGTAAGCTCTGATTGATGTATTTGCTATGATGGCTGGTGACTGATAAAACAGCAGGGTTAAAAAATTCTAAAGAAACTTGCCTCTGTTTTCGTGGTAATTTTGAATATTACGTACACTGATAGAAACAGAAACAGTTATGGCTATTGCCATCCGAAAGACAAGGGAACAGTCGTCTTGTCTTTGGCTTTTCGTTCCTTCCACCTTAAATCGAGAGGACTTGATTTGTCTGCTGTCTGTTTGCTTTGAGCATTCATTGTCTTTCAGAGTTTATGAAAGTGAAAAAATTCTTATCATGCAGTAATAGGAACAAGCGGCAAATGCCGAAAAAGTACCACTTGCTATTTGGATAAGAGTTATATAGTATTATAAGATATTATTTAGATATCTTGTTGGCGTTTCTAACAACCGGACTTATCACTTTGATCTCTGTAGTTCGTGGGATCCTTGGTGTGGCGTCCTCCTTAATTCGCACGTATTGCAACTTTGGTCCTTGCCGTACGTGTAGGGTAATGGGTCAAAGCTGCAATATTATTTCAAACTTATTATAGCTTGCAGTTCTTGGAGTTCTTTTTCACATTCGGGTGGTGGGTCTTATTGCAAGAGTTGGGTGGGGTATACTCCTTTATCATTTTGATATCGAGTTTCACTACCCGTAAGAGCGGTCCACGTCATCTTGTGGTCTGGCGGGTTTCTCATGAATGTGCTATTGGATCTCTCAGTCTATTAGATTTCTGGGTTTTATAGACAATAATGTGATAATGATGGTGATATATCAATTCAAGACAACGTTAATGGCTAGCCCATTAAAGTATAGTGTGGGTGACCTGTAAGGCTCACTAGTATTCCCAATCAGTTTAAACGAACTTTGAATTTGATCTGGCGGAGTCCGGATTTTCTTATTTTTGTTATAGACAACATAGGCGGAAGAATATTACAGTTCTTTTGGTGCTGTCCATGCTTAACTGATGAAATATTTTGGGAAATGACTGATTACCCGGAAAATTCAATTTTGCGTTCATGGAACAAAGTATAGCAATTAAGATTTCTTATACGTCTCGACTCTTGAATTTGAGTTTATCGTCGTATTTCACGTTCTACTAAGTTCCGGTTAGGACATATTTAATTCGTGAATCCAGGTCCCAGTGAGTAAGATATTGAGATGATTCCTATGCTTTAAGTCGTAATTTCCGTTTTGTTCTAATAGCAAGATATAAGTGACCAGTTTAGCTTAAGACTAATATACGATAATTTTATACATTTTAATTGTGTTTTTCACTTTATTTTTATGAGTGCGGTTTACATCATAGGACGCCTAAGGCACGTATAAAAAGATCGGAGTCATCATAAATATTTCACTTTACCATTGCCACGAATATCCTCCTCCTTAATGTTTAGAACTAAGCATAGCAATTGGTGGATGCGCAAGAATATTGATGTGTGAAAAATGAGAGCAATAGGCATGAAAAAATGGAAAAGATGAATATAGACGTTCGAAATTTAAAATAATATAAAAAAAATTTTAAAGTTACATTTTTGAAAAACTTAAGTATCTTCTGTAAATCTAAAAATGATTACTTTGATCTTTTCTATTATTAAGAGTTTAGGTCGTCTTCTAAGATGTAGAATTT